>OX411736.1:10000000-14938238 GCA_948252095.1 Dicycla oo | reverse complement strand
TCTGATCTGTTCAGTTGATAGCGTCACTAGTGGAGAATTTGGTATTGCCATTTAAGAAATTCACCAAGAAAAGGGAATTAAAAATCAAGGGGTAGTCTGTAAATACCTATCATAAGAATAAAATATAATAATAGGATATTACAAATAAATATCAATCATACAAGTCTAACTAAACGTAAGTAATAAGTGAATATTCAATATGGCTTAATTATAATTACAATAGTAAAATATAATAAATTACCTACAAAGTTAAAATATAGCTATGAATCTTATCAAGTAAATAAATAAAACAAAAAGTGCGAAGTAATAGGATTTTATTTATATTTTGTAAAAAAAAATGTGGTCATGGTATCTGAGTTCGAGCGGCCATACTCCAGGTATTCCGGTTGTAAGTGATATTCCCGAGCCATTCGCTGATTCCCATAATTCATCTTCCGAGTCACTAGAATCGCTTTCACTGTCACTCTGTAATTGTTCATCTATATACGTATCTTTCCCTCTGTATTCATTTTCATTTTTTTTTGACATAATTGCAATGATTTTTCCACTCCGCCGGTGTGATTTTGCGGAATACATCTTCAATTTAATTGTGGCATTTGTCCACTTGATTTCCCAACATTTTTCTCTGCTACATTCCTCTTCATCGAGCTTCCATATCATTTCAATCAAATCGCAATGATAAGGTCGAAGAATGTCATGACCATGACTTTTTAATAGATTGTCAATTTCATATTCAGGAGTAGGGTTATTTCTCTTTATTAACTCGTAAAACTGAGGCTTTGTCATTTGTTCGTAAACGACCATATTTTTTAAAAGCCACTTTTGGTAAATACTATATATACACTAGGATACACTAGGATACTTATTGGTTTTTAATATTCACTAAGATGGTATTGAGATACACGTAATGGTTGAAATTATGAAATCTCCTGAGAGGCACCATTATGTCACTCCGTATGTGAACGTAACCAGAGTCAAGGCAAACTGAACATAGTGTTCGACCATAAAGAGAAGAACGTCGGATGGGTATTGGAAATCACTGGCACACACTGTAGAGTTAGTTTCACTGATATTCTTATCAGCCATGTTGCGCCATCGAACGTGGTGCTAACACTCAGATGCATAATAGTAATTTTCCATGACTATAAATACTGAAAACACAAAAATATAGACGACGGATACCGGTTTGACACTCAGCAGTCGATATAACAAAAGTTTCGCATCGAACATTACGATATCAGGGTTAAAATCAAAATAACGTGATTAATCCTGATTTTTGGTAATTGGTGTATTTACTGATCGATTATAATGACTTTATCTTGTACAATTCATAATGGCACTAGTAGTCAATAATGGCCTATGGTAACGCAAGGCATCATACGCTGTTCTACGTTATCCATTGGTTATCTTGAATATGTAATTGCAAATAAATACCTCCCTACCGTCGATGAATTTGAAAAGACACAGTACAAGTTAGTATGTTACATGCGTGACTGGAGAGTAGTAACGTACTTGACAGTTACTCAGAGTAGTACTTACTAACGTGCATCCGTGACAGATACCCATGGTGGTAGTAAAGTGTACATACGCTGTAAGTCCGTTTTGCCACAGCAACATCTGATGCTGTCAAGCGGTAGAAAATTCTCACTACTTACTCCACCCTACCGAGATGGCCACTAACAGAGAAGTATGGAAAAAGGGAAATTGGCGTTGTTCCCAAATAAATCGGGATAAGGGCAAGAAAAAAAAATTAAAGGTGCAACTGGCAGGTGTCAAGAACGCATTCTCATCGGCTGGAGAGTAAGCTGTGGGCAGTGTGGGGCAAAAATTAATTGTGAAAACAATTAACAACTTACAATTAAATTGCCAGATTTAGTTGCAGCTAACAATTAAAATATTAATTGTAATTGCAAGATAACACAATTAACAATTAATTAATTGTGCTTGTAAAACTTTGCAATTACATTTAATGAATTGTTAATTGTTTGATGTACGTTTACAATTACAGTTAACTATTAATAAATGTCGGTTACTGAAAAACATAATGCCTAGATGAGCATTCTCCGTGGTATGCTCAAAGGTATATAAAGCCTGAATTTAAGCCAGTACAATACGTATATGTGTAGTACAGGTACCTAACTAGAATAATTCAGGATTGGCTGGTTAAAGGAAACAAGGATAACCGTAGTTTTAAATACAAAGAAAATAACTCTTATAAATCAACCTTTATTTAAATTAGTGTTCAGATTAATTGCCACATACAAAAAAAAAAATCATTCTTTTTTTGAATAGTTGGGGTTGCACTTCAACACGACTCTCTTTTCAAACATTTGGTCTGTTAGTTTATGACTTCTTGGCAAAGTCATCGTAGCAAAAGAGAAAAGTCTTTCCACTGCTGCAGAAGCTGGTAAAGGCGTGTTATATTTTATGAAAACTCTTTTTATTTCAGGATATCTGTTCAACAGATTTAGTTATTCACTTTCTTCAGCAAAGAAGTGTGAAGTTTGACGCGTACTATATTTACATTCATCAAACAGTTATTATAATATATGTAATTTAAACAACAAGCAATTAAACAATTAAGTTAATTGTAAATAACAATTAAAATTTTAATTGCAGTTAATTTAATTGTAATTTAATTGTGTGTGTTTGTTGTTTATTGTAATTGTTGATTTAATTGCAACTCACAGTTAAAAAATAATTTAATTAATTTAATTGCAATTAATTGAGTTGGAATAAAAATTGTAATTGTTTGCTTCTACAATTAAAAAATTAATTCAATTGTGCCCAACACTGGCTGTGGGTAAACGTGCCGCATGCACAGATGTCTTAAATTAGTTGTTTTATACAATTATATGCAAAATTATTATATAATTATCTATTATTATCTTTACAATTCCAAAATACTCATCTATATTTCATTAGATTCTTATAATTCACGTGCCATAATCCACGATTACTCTTAAACAGAGGAACAAATAACAAAAGTGCTATTATTTGTAAGCCTAATATTACAGCTACAGAAAATTTAAATTTAAATAAAGCTCACATAATAAAACATAATAACGGTCAATACGATGACATTGGTTAAAACAAACATGGCCGTTGTTGTACACAAATGACGAAGGTAATATAAAATGACACAAGCGATAGCTTTTTTACAAAATATAGAAAATACAAGGTCTGCGAAAATAATCATGTTTATAATTAAAGACAAAATGTTGCATGTGACGAAAGTACAAATAGTGAAGAAAAGAAGAAGACGTTTTTTTATTACCTTCTACTACTAGTTCAATAATGAGTAAAACATTTGTTGATTAAATGATTAATATTATCAGAGGCACACCCCAGGCAAATATGGAACTTTTAAGAAACCTCCTTTTGATATCTCTATGAAAAACTTTAATAACATCCACGTTAAAACATGTGGCATATCGCCAATAACCAAACCTGTCATTAAATATATAAATATTAAAAATTGAGTTAGCGAACTAAACCCTTGATCACTATGGATTACAGTCAGCGATAAACAGTCAAACGTAATATATTCACTAGGATTGTACTGATATACACGTAGTTGTTGAAATAACGAAACTTCCTGATGAGGCAGCACGATGTCACTCCGTATATGATCGTAGTCAGACTTATGGCAAACTGAACATAGGTCCGATCCATAAGGAACGAACTAACATTCACTATAGGGTACGGTATATTGGTGACATTATCAGCCATAGTAGACATGAAACGGAGTGCCATTTCTGCAGTAATTTTGTGTTTGTATACTCTTGACATCAACAATATAGGAGACGGATTCATATGTGAGTACCCCAAGGAGTAGAGTATATGAGTATGTGAGTAAAATAAAAGTAGCCTGAACCTTACAATAACATGATCAGAGACAAACTAATATGATTATTGAGATTTTGTGCACTTAGCGTATCCTGTCTGCTTTGTCTTATCGGAAAAGCTCGCAATAGTTCTAGTAGTTAATTGTATGAAAAATGATTCATCCGTCGATTCGTGCAAATATGGTTCGCTTATGGACAGCTATGCATTGTACTAGCTATTAAGACAGCTACGCTGCGTAGTATTCATGTGCGTGACAGCTATACAAAAAGTACGTGACAGCTGCGTACAGTGTAGTAAAGTGAGTGATAATAATAACTAGAGTTGCCGCGAATAGTTGTTATAGCTATAGCGAATAGTCGAATACCGATTAATCGCCATTCCCTATGGCGTATAGTCGAATAATTCGCTATTATTATTCGACATTAACATAGGAATATAAAAAATAGTTTATTTGTTATCGAATGTACCTATCACGCTTGTAGAATAATTTATTATTTACCTACTGTAATCTAATTTTTTTCTAAGGTTATGAGAAAAGAAAAAACGATTTTTAATCACACCAGCAAGCTCTGTTTATTCAGAAAGACTATTTTCTGAGGCAGGTTTGATCTATGCAACCGACTTGATCGCAACCGTGCAGAAAAACTGGTTTTGCACCACAGTCTGCCTCTTTTGGATTTTCAATATTAATTAAAAAGCCTAACTTTAATATGACTGATTTTTGTATGACATGTAATAATAATGATAATAATTGATACTAGACTAAGTGTGTTTTGTTTTTTAAGAAAAAATAAAGTGATTATTTTGAAGCCTATAAAATCAAAAAAATCAAAAGTCATTTATTCAAACTAGGCTGAGAATCAGCACTTTTTGAACTTAAAAATTACATAAGACATTCCCCCAAAACGCCCGCCCTTCACAGTTTTTATCGCCTTTATAGGCCTTTATATTTTCGCCTTTATAGTTGTTTTTCTCATTAAAAGTTTATTTTAGACAACTATTCGCCGAATGTCGAACAATAAACTTTATTATTCGGTATTCGACGAATAGCAAAATAATGTCGAATAATGCCGAATACCGAAAAATAGCGACTATTCGCGGCAACTCTGAAAATAACTATAACGAAATATTTTTCGCCATTACTAGTGACGACCTTTTGTAAGAGTATTCCCTATAGTCAGTTCCGTTATGAAACCAACTAGGGGCGAATTTCACCAATGAAACTGACCGCAATCAGCACATCTAAATCGGGGTTAAGAGCTGTCAGTGTCAGAATTGTTATGGATAAGATAAGATAATCGTTTATTTGCTCAAACATGAGTACAATACATACAACACAAATTGTCAGCATGCAAAAGATGTAAAAATAAAGATTAAAGATCATCACGTTTGCCATGCAAATACAAAAACTTATAATGTCAAATTATTATGTAAATGTCATGATGATTTATTTATAAGAACATTAAAAAATAATAAATTAGTAAACATAATCAAAATCTGTCATCTATAAACTCATTTAAATTATAATAGGCTTTATCTGCTAGAAATTTTTTAACTTGCTTTTTGAACGCTATGTCGCTGAATGGAATATTGCCATTGACAGTTGTTTGTACAACCCCACAAGAATTATCATCAGAAGATTTTTATCCCTTTTTTTTTAAATCTATAATATCAATGCACACTTGCCTTTCCAATTCACTTATACATTGGCAGAATGATAGACTCGGCTTTGCTTGCCATAATAAAAAATAGAATAGAATAGTCACTGACAGCTGTTGAACTCTGTTTATAAGTACTGATCGTGTTCAGTTTCATTGGTAAAATCAGCACTAAATGAGGTAACTTGACGCCACGTTATGAGGTTTTCTTGTATACGTAGTGCCAATTGCGCTAGGCCACTACGACTGACGCGAGGCACCGCTACTCACTCTCAAAACGCAGCAAACACAAATAAAAATGAAAAAATCACATACCTAAACCTACATGACTTATGAAAAGTCGAAAGTTAGGTGCATGTTTCCAATTTGTCGTTTCGATTACTGTAAGGGAAACACGGTAGTATGAGCTTATTTTCGTTATAAATAGCTTAAAAACATATATTAGAAATCTGATGTAGTGACTGACACGCATGATCCTTGTTAAAGGATGTAGTTATTATTGAATTATGCTTATTTTATGTAAAAAAGCCATATATACCTTTATTTTCTTACTAAATAGCTCAGTAACTTTTTGTCCTGACGTAATACAGTATTTTAAAGACTACACTAATACTAGGTAGGTCAATACTCACCTTTGTGTTCATTTTACATAAGAAAATCCAGTAACAATGTTAAGAGTTACCTAAATCCTTTGATCTCAATTGTAAACAGTGTTTATACAGTTGTATACAATTGGCCGCGCGCCTCTCGTCCCCCCTGTGCGTCTCGCGCGCCGAAATCACGCGTCACCCCGCAATCCCCGCACCCTTTCAACACCCCGTCAGCCGATGAGCACACTAATGTGATTGTTTGTATATAGTAAAATGTATATGTGTGTAAAGTCTTATAAGTGAACCCGTCCCAGTTCTTGAAACGCAATTCCAAGCGTTTCTTCGACTCAGCCACCAACCATCGCAACCCTCTGGTCGTTGAGGCGGCTAGCTATATCCCCTCTCGTATTAGTAAGGTCCGCCGCCCTAGGCTTGTCCTCTCAGATACCGACGACCCCATAAATCTTCTCCAGGAGAGCAGTAGGGACCGTAGGAACAAAAACAAATCGACCTTCCGACCTCGCCGCCGAGGTCCCTCGCGACGTCCCCGTTGTAAACGTCCTCCCCCCCGTCCTTTGCTCGGGTATGAAGTGCCAGCTGGTGGCGTAGCTGAGCCAGTAGCTTTAAACTCCCCTGATAATAATAATCACTCTAGTTTGATCCAGCCTGTCCCATCTTGCTGTTCTCCCCCCAGCGACGCCCTAAGCCAGGGATGCACAGACCACGGCCCGCCGGTCGAATACTGGTGGCCCGCCGACAGCAAAAATAATACTCTCATACATTCGAAAAATATTGAATTCTATTCCAGAATAAAACCAAAAAAAAAATGTTCGAAAAGTAATTTGAATCTCGCGCGCGCGCTCTTAAGTGCGCTTATCGGTGCGCCGTGCATGCGTCGGTAACAGCGGTCGGTAATGTTCGTGCCGATCTCGGTTAAATTCGTTTTCTTGAGGAAGCGCCGCGGCCGGCGGCGCGGCGACGACCGCAGCGCGGTGGCGGCTTATCCACGGGTTATATTGTTAGAGCAAGCGAGATAGCAATAGTCCCGAATTCCCGATTGCTCGCGTAGGTAGATACACGAAGCTTCCAGAGTCGGTTTCGAGATTTCTCCAGACAGTTTTCGACTCTATACGCGCGGTATAAAAGCCACGCTAATCGCAGCGACCGACAGTTCGGTTTTAATTTGAGTGAAATGTCAATAGTTCTAGTGTAGATTTTAACTCGACTAGCCGGTGTCATATATTTTGATCCACATTCAACGTAGATTTCCCGTCAAGTGCCGTGTATAATTGTGTTGTGAAATCGTAAGTAAAACTCTGTTATTAACACGTTCTCTGCCGCGTAGGTCATCGGTGACCTCACCTGTACTGGATCGAGACGCCGCGTAGGTCATCAGTGACCTCAAGGTAGACCTGAATTTGAAACTACTTTGTGAGCCGTAGGCCATCTTTACCGAACATTTCTCTATATAAGGTGACCGGAGCGGCGCTGTAGACCAATCCTTCAGTGTGGTTTATGGGTGATAATAAATTTATTGAAAATGTGGATGAAATTGCAAAGAAATGAAAAAATAAAAAGGCATTCATTACTAATCGTGTTTAATCATACATAAGTATCAATAAAAAAAGTATCAGTTGGCTACTAAATTGTTATACAAACTTCTACAAATAACGATGAGATTTATTGAAGCATTGCAAGCAATAATATATTTCACCGGGACAGTTCTTACAGTATGTAACGACTTTCTTAGTTTTGTTTCGAGCAAATTTTGATCCATAATTTTTCACATTTTCTTTATAGCAACCGGTACAGAAACGTCTTAATTTAGCAACTGGTCCCTCTTTTTTCAGCATTTCATGTTTGTGTTTCCCCTACATATTTAATTAATTATTTTTGGTAATTTAAAAAGGATGGGTAATTTAAGTAGGTACTGTAATTGTTTTTAGGTGCTGTGTTAATCATAGCCAGGATTAGAACGCAACATGTACAAGCCAGGGCCTAGTAAAAAACGTAAGGTTAAAGATGAAAATCGGCAGTTTCAAGAAAATTGGACTGAGAAATACTTTTTTGTATGGTCGCATAACAAAGTCGTTTGTTTAATTTGCAAGAATTCTGTTGCGATTGCAAAGGAATATAATGTAAAAAGGCACTATGAAACGCAGCATCCTACTTTTTCCAAGTTTACAGGCGAATTAAGAAAGCAAAAAATGTTGTCTTTAAAACGGGAGCTTACTGGTCAGCAAGCTATGTTTACAAAACCCATTCAAGATTCAGAAACAGCTACAGAAGTTAGTTATGAAATTTCTCAAATGATAGCAAAGTGAAGTCGCCCCTTCAATGATGATGAATGCATAGAAATTGCCGCTAAGAAAATGTGTCCAGAACCAGCAAAAAAGTTTGAGAAAATTCAACTGAATCGTATGACTATCCAAAGACGAATTATGTCTTTGTCAGGTAATATTGCGGAACAATTAAATGAAAAAACTAAGATCATTGAATTTTTTTCATTAGCACTCGACGAATCCACTGGTTCATTAGTTCCACAGCTCAACTTCTCATATTCATACGAGGTGTTACTCAAGATTTTGAAGTCTTAGAAGAGTTATTAGGAATGTGTTCATTGAAAGGTCAAACCAGAGGAGTTGATATACTCAATATACTTTTGGATGAGTGTTCAAAAACTGATTTGGACTTATCAAAATTATCGGGAGTTGCGACTGACGGTGCTCCTTCGATGATTGGTGTCAATTCTGGGCTAGTTACCTTGCTGAAAAAGCATCTGCAAGAAAAAACATAAACGCTGAAGATCTCATGCAGTTTCACTGCATTATACACCAAGAAGCCCTCTGTTCTAAAAAAATTGAATTTCAAAATGTCATGAAAGTGGTAGTTTCGACTGTAAATTTCATAAAATCACGAGGACTCAATCACAGGCAATTCAAACAATTCCTTGATGACATCGAAAGCGAATATGGAGATTTACTGTATTATACAGAAGTAAGGTGGCTAAGTCGTGGATTGACACTGGAACGATTTCTAAATTTAATAGAAGAAATTGGAATATTTCTGGCGGAAAAGCAAAGGCACATGCCTTTGCTTTTCCGCCAGAAATATTCCCGGAACTTAAAAATCATGATTGGTGGTGTGATTTGGCTTTTTTAGTTGACATTACAAATCATTTCAATGTCTTGAACACACGGCTTCAAGGCAAAAATCAACTGATATCCCAGCTCTACGCTCATGTATCATCCTTTCAATGCAAGCTGACACTTTTCAGATCGCAATTAAATTCTGGAAATTACAATCATTTTCCGAATTATAAGAAAATGGCTAAAAAATTCAACAAAACTGCGATTAATTTCAGTTATGTAGAAAAGCTAGATATTTTGATTCAATCTTTTCAAGACAGATTTTCGGAGTTTAAAAAAGTGAAACCTCTGTTGGACATATATTCAGCAATCCTTTCACGATTTCATTTGAAAATGCGCCAGAGTCAATGCAGTTAGAAATTATCGACATTCAAAACGACCAAGATTTACGCAACAAATTCAACGAAGGAGACTTGCTGAACTTTTACCGCTGCATTGATAAAAACACGTACAAAGAGTTGCGCATAAACGCTCTGAAATGTGCCAGCTTATTTGGTTCTACCTATATATGTGAACAAACCTTTTCAATACTAAATAATAATAAAACAAAAAATCGAAACCGCCTTGCAGACTAAAGTTTGGAAGCAGTTTTACGTGTTGCTACAAGTAAATTTGAGCCAAATATAAAAAAGATTGTAAGCACTATGCAGTGCCACGCTTCAAATTAATAAATTCTTTTTCAATTTTAATACATTATTATCAATTCTTTATTGTCTTTAATTACCTATACTTCTGACGGCCCGCCATCAGTTCATAATTTGCCCGAGTGGCCCCTAGTCTTAATAAGTCTGTGCATCCCTGCCCTTTTTTTTTTGTGGATGGGAAATCATCAAATAACTTCTCCCGCTCTGGGTGGAGCGGAAGGGCGTGTCAGACTTTTACTGACTAAAACCCACCCGTGTTCCTTCAGTTGCCTATGCCAGGGCCACGGTATCTTTTTCAAACAACCCGCGACCCCAGCGGCATCGGCCCTATTGGACCCCATCTTTTGCTGACATCTCTTTGAGGCGCGCGTGGAACACAACGCGCCGTCGACCCGGGCCTGGTCCTCACCGGACGGCGAGCTACCCACTACTCACCGTTCGCAAGCCCGCGCCTACGGTGGCCGGGAATCGGATATCGATTCCCGCCGCCCAGGGCGTCTCCTGCGGCGACTGAGGGCGTGAGGCTGCCTCTCCCTCACGCGTTCCGCCTCCTCCTTCGCGAGCATTACCGCTTCGCAGAAGGAGGTGACGGCCTCCCATGCACTCTCGCTCCGCACCATGGCCTGGACCAGGCTCGGACGCGAGAGATCGCCGCCGCCAATCGCCTCCGTGAGAACACGGCGGTGCTCTGCCCAAGCCGGGCAGACCTCCACTGTATGCTCCACCGTGTCCTCTGGGCGATCCACACAATGGTGACACCCGGGCGTTTCCTCCCGCCTTATGCGAAACAGGAACCTCCCGAAACAACCGTGTCCGGTGAGGACCTGCGTCAGGCGGAAGGTGAGGACGCCGTGGCGCCTCTCTAACCACTCCTCAAAGAGGGGACTTATCGCCGCAATTGTGGCGTGCCCAGCGCTGGGCTGACCGTGATTTCTCGCGGCAGCGGAGTTACGCCCCGGCGTTTCGCCTCCTCGCGCCACTCCCACACGTGCGCGAGGACTTTCGCCTCCAGATCCCACGGCGGCAATCCGGCAAGGAGGCTCGCCGCCTCACCGGAGACCGTGCGGTAACCCCGGACTAGCCGAATGGCCATGACCCTCTGGGACGCGTTCAACCGGCGGACTGGCCGCAGCCTCAGGGAACGCGCCCACACCGGTGCCCCGTAAAGGGCCATGGACCGCACGACCCCCGCGTAAAGCCTCCGGCAGGAGGCGTTTGGACCACCTAGATTGGGCAGGAGCCGCTTCAAGGCAGCCCCAGCCCGCTCCAGTCTGGGAGCCAAACGTCGGAAATGCTCCACGAAGTTCCACCGGCTGTCGAGGACGAGTCCCAGGTACTTCATCGTCGACTCGACTCCGATGCGAACCCCTCCTACCGTTATTCGGGAACCCGACGGTGGCGCATTCCGAGGACCATAAAAACACATGGCCTCGGACTTGTGCAGGGCCACCTCGAGTCCCAACTGCCGGATCCTCTCAACGACTATCGCAACCCCGCGTGTCGCTAATTCAGCCGCCGCCTGGTGCGACCTCCCCTGCGCCAGGACCAGCGTATCGTCAGCGTAACATACCACGCTGACGCCGCTAGGGAGGTCGGCGCGCAGCACCCAGTCGTACCCGATGTCCCACAAATGCGGCCCCAGGACCGATCCCTGTGGGACACCGCACGACATCTCTCGCCGGTTCCACTCTCCCTGATGACCGGGGTAGATGACGGCCCTATCCGTCAAATAGGCCTCAAGCACTCGACAAAGGTAGGTCGGCATCCGGTGATACCGGAGTGCCTCCCTGATGCAACTCCAGGTCAGGGTATTGAAGGCGTTGGCGATGTCAAGAGACACCGCCAAGACGACCCCACCCCGAGCCACAGCATCCCCCGTCGTGAGGGCTCGCACCCGCATGATGGCGTCCACCGTAGAGCGCCCCCTGCGGAAACCAAACTGGCTCTCCGCCAAATCCGTGCATCCCTGCCCTAAGCCGAGGTTCGTTCCCTACAGGGGGAGCCCTTAGCGTGTAGTCGCTTAGTCTATAAGTTAATGCCCCTGGCTGGAGGCTTTGAGTTCGGTTAAGGCAGCCACAGGATAGTCCGGTTAAGTAGTCACGGCCTCTCTAGGCCAACTACGAGATGCCATAATATATAAAAAAAGTGAACCCGCGAGTCGTAATTCTTTAGTCATCGTTCATTACTCAACAAGGAGTCAGCAGAGTTATAGTAAATTCTCGCGTTTCGTAAAAAGGGCTCGGCAGAGTTTGAAGTTATAGGTATTTTTCGCGTTCCTTAAATTCGCTGCTGCGCTCATTTAGGTATATCTTATATTTCTTAGTGCGTAAGTCGTGATGGTACCTACTTGATTGTTGTGACTCTAATTATTGATTATTGATTTATCCAATGTTTGCTACAACACCCTGTCGTACAAATGCAGGAGAGAGAGCGCCGCTCCGGAGAGTGGTTCAAACGTACAATAATAATTTTAACGAAATTGATATATTTGCCCTTACGAAACATAAATTTAAATAAACAAATTACTAAGTGCCTGGCTCAATTTTTTTAATAAATTTTAATTGTTATGTGTTATTTAAGTATGTATTAAATATTAGACTAGATTTTAGATAGCGGAAAAACTGTACTGTATAAAAAAAAATGTATATGTTTATTTTACTTATTTTTTTCCATGACTGTATCTATATAAGCTAGTAACATGTGGAAACGTAGTGGATTGTACATTTACTTATAGCATACTGTGTAACTAGATTTAATATACAATGTATAATTGTTTGTTTACCCAAATAAAATAAAATAAAATAAAAAATAAATCAAGACAGTATACGTTTGTGTTATCTTTGATTCGTGGTTTTACTTATTAAACAGAAAACCTTAAAAACCCCCGCCTACATAGCCGTATTGTGTTGTATTCAACATTTTGGTTTTCAACAGTTACTCTTATAGAAATAGCTGCGACCTACACAATTCACTTTACTTCTTCCAAATCATTTTTACTCTTATATATTTCGTGCTTATATACGTACTCGTAAACTCACACCATTCAGTATTCTATGCATTTTAACACATACTTAATTTTTTTTTTTATTGCAATTTTAATATTATGTTTCCCAATAAAAGCTCGCGCTATCGTAGGCACAAGATAAACAGAATCGATTACTACACTAAACGACTGAAATCTGGTTTTAATCAGATTAGTTTGCGTCTAACCATGTTATAGTGTGGTCAAATCTGCATGTCTGGTTTTAAATTGTTTTCCAAAGTATAAAAATGGGTAATTACAACAAAACCTAAGTGTCACCAACAAAATTGTAACTCATCATGGCTGATATTGACATCAGTGTCAGTGTACAAAACTTGACAGCGCGTGAAAGTGGCGTGAACCCATCATGCAAGGCGTATGTGATCGGACACTATGTTCAATTCGCCATTACAATGGTTTCATTCACATACGGAGTGACATCATGGTTTCTTATAAAGAAGTATCGTAATTTCAACAACCACGTGTACTTCAGCACGGTGTTCGTGAATATATTACGTTTAACACTAGTATCAGTTACAGACGTTCCTTGCAGCCAACAGTTTCGGTCTCGCACTCATTTCTTTATCTTTGTATATTTTACAACTGTCTACAACTACTGGTTGTTGGTGATGTGCTATATGTTTTACGTTGATATCGTGAAGGTTTTTCATAGAGATGTAAAAAATAAGTTTCTTAAAAGCTCCCTTTTCGCCTGGGGTGTGCCTTTGATAGTAGTGATCCTTTGTAGATTGATTTTACTAATCATTGAACTAGCATTGAAACGTAATTCAATTCTATTTGTAATCACCATTTTCACTCTCGTCACTTGCAACATCTTACCTTTGATTATAAACTTCATCATTTTTATAAAACTTGTGTATTCTTTGTTTTTTTGTAATGCTACTACGGTTTCAAAAAAAGAAAGAGTAAAAGAAAAATTGAGTCGTTTATGTACAGCGATGGCTATGTTTATTTTAACTAATGTCAACGTATTGACATTAGCTATATGGGATTTTTTTAACGTTTCATTCTCATTGCGTGCTGTTACATTGTACTTACAAATTACAGCACTTTCGTTATTTGTCCCTTTATTAAGGAGTAACAGAACTTTATGGCGCGAGTATTATAAGAATCGATTGAAAAGAACAATGACTTGATTACAGTTATTTCGTTTGTCTGTAACGGCAAGAGGATGAGCGGTAGTGTACCCAGTCTGCTAGGCTTATCTTTTTCAACCATGTGTGATTTTTAACCATTCAGTTAAGAACTGTAAAGTAATTCAGTATTGTATAAAATAAATAATGTATGACCTGGAAGTTGTTTTGTCTGTCAACATATTTGCCCTCACTCTTGAATTATATATTATTTATCTATTTGTTCAGCTTCAACCTGCTCGAAGTATTTAAGAGATAAAATGGAAGGTTGTATTTTGCAATTACTCATTCGAGATAACCAATGCATGTGAACCCCTGCTATAAATTATTATTGATTACTAGAGCCATTACAAACTGTACACGATAAGTTAATGTTAACAAAATCGATTAGTAGATAAGCTAAAATCAAAATCTGGTTTATTCACATTAGGTAGGCCCTGTCGCTGTTTGATATAAAACTTTTGATATTTCTGTTGAGTGTCAAACCGATATCTGCCGTATATTTTTATTTTAAAGCAAACAAATAATGAAAAATGACTGCATCACAGAGATGAGTGTTAGCACGACATTTAATGCTCATCATGGCTGATAACGATACCAGTGAACCAAACTCTACAGTGAGTGTTAGTGACAACCAAGACCCATCATTCGTTCTTTACACAATAATCTCACACTATAGACTTCCCAATAACACTCATTGCTGACGATTGTACGATAATAATAGCGTGTGATAAACTGAAGTTGAAGTTAATAACGCGGTAAATTTTTCGAATAATGCCACCATAATTTTGTTAGAAAAACTCCGAACCCTTTGTGATTATAGATACTGGCAAAAGAAAAAAAACCACTATTACCTTTTGTATACACAGAGATTAAACACGAGAAAGTATTTGCCTCTTCCCCTCTAGTGATGTTTAATTTGAATATATGGGCTTCTAAAATAAAAATTAGTGAAGTAATTTTAACCAATTTGGATTGCGTTAAATCGTCCAAGGATTCATATAATTATAGTTTACTGTTAAATAATGTTCTAGCTGAATTAATTGTTAAATATACAGGACGGCAAAAAGTGTTTACGGATGGTTCTAAGACTAAGGATGGTGTTGGTGCCGCCTTTATTAGTAATAGTTTAGGAGTAAGTGAGGGTTTTAAAATTTCTTCTGAAGTAAACATTATGTGCGCCGAGCTATCAGCCATCTCAGAGGCCATATCTTGTTTCAAAAATAGGTGTTTAAAATCTAAAAATGTTGTAATTTTTTCGGATAGCAAAAGCGCTTTAGAACACATAGCTCGCTCTGCCTCTGGTTGCAGAGGGACAGCGTTAGCTTATGTTATTCTTGATAAAATTTATACCATGCCTAATGATGTAACTCTGAGATCGAAGTGGATTCCTTCACATGTTGGCTTGAGAGGTAACGAGGAGGCTGATATTTTGGCTAAAATATCTTGTACAGACGGAAGCGAGGTATTCATAATTTCTGATTACTCAGAATATTTTTCACGGTACAAGACAATATGGCAACAAAAGTGGAACGAACATTTTGACATCAGATCTCGAGAAAAAGGAATATGGTACAAAACTATGCAATGTAAGCCTCCTCGGATACCGTGGTTTGCCGATGTTAAACTAGGTAGGCAATTACTCAAAATAGCTTTTAGAATACGATCCGGACATGTACCGTTAAAAAAAATTGCTTTTTTAATGAATAAATTGCTTTCACTCAACTGTATTGTTTGTGATAAACCAGAAGATGTCCAACACCTTCTTATATATTGTATTCGAAAAAATTTTGAAAGGCAAAATTCATGTAAAAGATTAAAATCAAATGCATTAGATTTAGGTAAGTTTCAATGTATTATGGCTTACCCTGCAAGCTTTTAGAATAATCGGGACATGTACCGTTAAAAAAAATGCTTTTTTAATGAATAAATCGCTTTCACCTAACTGTATTGTTTGTGATAAACCAGAAGATATCCAACACCTTCTTATATATTGTATTCGAAAAAATTTTGAAAGGCAAAATTCATGTAAAAGATTAATATTAAATGCATTAGATTTAGGTAAGTTTCAATTATTCTGGCTTACCCTGCAAGCAATAAAGCTAAGCTTATTTATAAATTTATATTTAAAAGTCTTAAGAAAATTTTGTAAGTAACTTGCTTATGGTTATGATGGGGCTGACATGACCTGTTAATGGTTGCAAGTCCCTAATAAATAATAATAATCTAAGAATTAATATGTGCAAAATACAAATAATGCACTTTGGCCATAAAAAAACTAGTCACTTTCGCATTTATAATATTAGATAAGATTTATTTTTATTGTTTTATTTTAGTGTAGTTGTGACGTACGTGTCAGTTACGCAGTGTAGTCTGTTTATAAAAAGGACACTACAGCCACAGTCTATATAGTCCGTGGCGATGGGTGTGGTATTAAAAAGCCTACCCGAGTTTGCGATGTTATCATGGTTTTATTGATAATTAGTACTGATAAGGCTGGTAATCAGAATCGACATTCAGTTCGCTAAGTGCACAAAATCAGGTTTTATGACATTAGTTTGTTTGTTTCCTCGTTAAAGTTATGCTCGGTCTGAACATTTTTGATTTCAAGACAACATAAAGGAAAATTACTACAATATCTCAATGTCAGTACCAATTCAGATTTCTGTCATGGCTGGTAATGACCACAGCGTGCCCGTTTGCTCTATTGTGAACGATTGTTACCTGGAGCTTTCAGTCGTTCCCGTGTATGTGATCGGACACTATATTCAGTTCGCCCTTTGTCTGCCTACGTTCATATACGGACTGACCTCGTGGTGCCTGGACCTCATCAGGAACTTTCGTAATTTCAACAACTACGTGTATCTCAGTGTTAATATATTACGTTTAACTGTTGTATCAATTACTATATTATTATTTTTTACATTTCTCGGGACTCTGGGGTCCAGGACCTTTGGAAGGCGTACGAGGAACCGAAGCCAACTCGCAGAGGCCCTTTAAATAATTTTATATGATAAGGAGGCACCAACCGACGATTATCCCTGTATGCACTATGCAAGTGCACCCAAGGACAACCCGCGGTTGGTGCAGGACTATGGTTGTACGTGAAAACAAAACATATTGGGTTTGGGTGGCTAAAGTGGATTGGGTAACTAGAACTATGGAAGAACTATGTCCCCTGCCTGACCAATGTTATATATTATACACGGATAAAATGGCAGGGGGTGACTTGCACACTCAATAATGGGCCCCCGAAAACGGCCGCTAGCACAGAGTGACGTAGCGACAAGGGGGCAATACTTCCTGAGGTGCTTGAGGAGTGGAGAGGTATTCCACGGCTATCAGAACAATCCCGGAAGTACGGTCAAGATCCCTACCAGCACCTTACTGGAATACTTCCTTCCTCCGAGCAGGATTGCTCTTGCGAATCTCCACTCAAGCCGGCCAATAAAGGCAAGCCAGAGATGAGGACAAGATTTCTCCCGGGAGATAGGGTCCGTGGGATCGCTACTGTCCAACAGCTCGCCACATGCTGCCTGGCGGGTTTCTGTATCTCTCTTGGTCTGGCTCCTCATCCTAGACCCGTTCCGGCAAAGTAAACTCTACCGGCACAGACCTAAAGCTCGGAGCGCGCAAATCCCACCACGACGTCAACGTAGAGATACAGCGGTGGGGTATTATTATTATTAATATATGCATTGCGAAGAAAAGATTACTGATGATTGATGAATAAACCAATATAAATTAATGCACTGGCATTAATTTATATTGGTTTATTAACCTTGTTTATTTAACGACTGTTGACTTTTATAGTTGTTGGTTGTTGGTCATGTGTTATATGTTTTATGTTGATATTGTTAATGTTTTCCATAAAAATGTTGATAGGAAGTATCTCAAAAGCTCCATCTTTGCCTGGGCCATGCCTCTGATAATATGGATTATATGCTTATTGTTTTATTTATTATCAAAATAGCAGTAGAAGGCGATAAAAAATAATATTTTTCTGTTTTTTGAATAAGGCGCCAGCGGTAGGCTTTTGTTTTGTAAAAACACAAATGCAAAAGCGATCTTTAAAAAAGAGTGCTTAGCAACGTCGCCGTAATGACATTTGTTATATTTGATATATTACCAAATATACCAATTTAGTACTAAAAATACCAAAAACGTTCACACTGCCGCACCGGACGCGAAAGAAGACTGCGCGCGTCGATTGCGATTATTCGCGCCTGTTTGAACACTAGTCAGTTGATACAATCGGCGCAAGCGAAGTACGCTAGTGATACCTGCGCGGGATTCTCTTCAATTTGGCCATCGCTTAAGAGTAGAATAAGAGTCATAATACTATTTTACTTTAAATGACAGGCAAACACTACATCGCCAAGCGATTAGTCCACTATTCTCGTGACCAGAAGGCTGGCGTGTTTTTCGGCCAAATAATCAGCAGTGTCATACAACGTGGCAATGCTGCCAGGCTTTTGGGCACTTTTACCGTTGACAGCGATGCGGATATTTTTTTTTTGTTATTTTATGAAACTGTTATTATATTGAAGACTATTGGATTGTATAATTGTTGTGTAAATGTTGTTATTAAATAAAAGCAAAGCAGCATTACATTAATCCACAATTAGAAAATAGCAGACACAGTTTTTGATAATCCCATTTACTATTGGAATAGTTGAAGAGCTTTCTACCAGTAATTTTATCAGGAACAAATTAGTACCGTGTTGCTATCGACGAATATTGTAATAGTGACATCAAGGTTATGTTAATCTGAAAAATGTATGAGGTTTGGTAGTATGAACCTGATTTTGTCTTTCAGTTGCATGAAAGTTTCAGGTGTTTGGCAAACATTAGAATTACTGCTAATTCCTACGTATATAATAATTACCTACAATAATAATTGGGGCTGAAGTATAAAGATAAAGTGAAACTAATAGTGTGAGTATATTAATTGTATAAAATAAATAATTTATTATCTCAAAATGGTTTTTGTTTGCATTTAAATATATTGCAGCGTAAACAAAGACGCAAACTTAGTTGCAATTCATAAAAACTGTCACGCCCGCTATCACTACACTACGTAGCTGTCACGCATATTATTATTGAAGTACGAAGCTGATCATAAGTAAACCATACATTTATTTTCACACACGTGTAATTTTTAGGATTCCGATCTCAAAAGGAAAAACAGAACCGTCTGTCTGTCTGTCAAGACCCTTTTTCTCAGGAACGCGTGGAGGTATTAAGTTGAAATTAATATCAAATACGTAGGTCTATCGTCCCTTGAAACTCTGAAAATCAAGCTTCTAAGTCAAAACAATAAATAAAGTAAATCAAAACTTGCAGGGTACTTACCGTTGACCAAGAGAAGAAGAAGAAGGTGAAGAAGAAGATTTTGGCAAGAAGCAAGGTCTCACAGCACAAGTAAAGGGAAAAGTCCGAATATTGATAATTTGTAATTTTATCACATATGTAAACAAATTATATTGATGTGTGCGAGAACACGTTTTTCAACTACAATGTTAAGTTTGTTTTTGGGATAAATTCTTTTCAACTACAAAACCCTTCACTGTGCGTGGTCATTTTTTTATTATTTGAGATGGGTTTGCTCTTGACTCTAGTCTAGGTCAGAGCTGACAGAGACAATGTCGACGATGGAGTGAGATTACCCAGAAGAAGCCTGTTCACTCTCACTTTGAAGAGATTAGGGTTGTATGCGCTCGGAAACACAGACGCAGGTAGTGAGTTCCACTCTGTTGCTGTGCGCATTATAAAAGACATTTGGAAACGCTTAGTCCGAATTGGTGGAATATCAACCAGGTAAGGATGGTAACTGGCAGTGCGTCTAGATGTCCGATGGTAGAAGGGAGCCGGTGGAATCAGGTTGTGGAGTTCTTGGGCACACTCACCGAAGTACAATCTGACCGACAAGCAGGCAACCTTGCAGCGATGAGCCAAGCTGTGAAGCTTGGCATCTACCAGTTCTACGTCACCAATGAGCCTCTTAGCTCTGCGTTCCACCGAGTCAAACGTAGGTAGCTAGCTGATCCATCCCAAAGGTGGCTGCAATACACCATGCAGGATCGGACTTGCGCTTTGTAAAGGGTTAAAAACTGTCCAGGCGTAAAGTATCACTTCACCCTATTTAGGATGTCCAGCTTCTTGGTCGCAGTTTAGGCTTTGTAATCGATGGTGGCGCCGAAGTTGAGACCAGATGTCAACTCCATGTCTAGGAGCTCAAGCCGATCTGTTACAGGAACAGATGTACCCCGAAAAGTAGGAGTTTGGGCGACTCCTTTTAGCGGTAAAAAGACACGCCTATGTTTTGATGGTGTTAAAAGAGACCAGATTATCATCAACCCACTGGGAGACAAGGCTTAAGGCCGAATCTGTCCGCTCTACCATGGCCTCTCTCAATGAACGAACTTCGGCCCCGCTGGTTTTTGCGCTGGACAAGTATCTCTCTGAAACTTTACTGACACACTGAACTGGTCTGACACGTATTTGGCCAGTGTTTTAGTTACAATGACATATTATTTTAGTTAAGCAATGGAAGCCATATGTGTTAACATGTGCTTTTATTAATCACTAGTGTAATTTACGAACTGTACTGATAAGACAAGGTAATGTCTAATTTCTTGCATACTTCTCTATTAGTCGTCTCTCGAAACGGAGCTGATATTCATACCTGGTGGCGGTCGGGGAGGAAAACATTCTGCTAGGCCATGTGCTCCCCTACGACGGGTTTACTGGCGAAGATTTCCTGCTAATGCACGATAATGCCCGCTGCCACACCGCTGCAGTGACTAGACAGTACTTGGAAGAAGTCGCTATGCCCACACTAGACTGGCCAGCCCTCAGTCCTGACTTGAATCCGATTGACCATAATGTAGTTTGAGCTGAAAAGGTGAGTACGAGGAAGATGTTCTGCTCCGGCGTCGATAGAAGACCTGAAAACTGCTTTAGTCGAAGAGTGGCAGGAAACCCCACAGGATTCCATCAGGAAACTCATTCGGTCAATGAAAAACCGTTTACAGACAGTCACTAAAATATCGAGGAGTAAATAACATAAATTGTAAATAATTTTTTTATCTATTCATATTACTTCCTATTCATTTAGACGTCCACAACTTAAACCTATTGCAATAATTCCCAAAATTTAGGTAGAAATTTAAAAACATTTTAAATCTTTTTGATAGCATTTGAAAGCTAACAAAATTACCTTTCACAATCCATAGTTCATTGCATAGATAGATATTGTAAAAAAATAAAGTTTTGAGCAACGCGCGATGACGTGATTGCAGTTTATTGCTGCGAGTGTACATACAAGTATCATTAAATGGTACGTAATCATTTTTAGTAGTAATTTTTACAAGAGAGTTATTTTTATGTAAACATAATATCTAGTCAAATTAGGTACCTACTTCTACATTGGTCCAAAGCTTCTTAAATGTGACAGATGCCATTATTCAACAAACATAATAATATAAAAATGATTTATCTACCCAACCCGGTTTGAAAATCAAGTTGTCTAGAACTGGTTAATTTCCATAGAGTGGTTTTTAACTAAAGACAGGTATTCAAACCCAAATTTTCAAGATCGTAAGTAAAATTATATCTACACAATTAAAACTGTATTAAAGTAACAGAAACTGCATTCATAGATTTTAGACAAGAATTCAAATTCAAATTCTTTATTGCGAACTAAGTGTACAGTTTTGAAGATGTTAACAATAAGTAGGTTCTTGAAACTTAGTTGCCTGTTAAGGCATTGCAATTTAATACATAGTATTACAGTTATACAGTTTATATTATATTAATTATCATTAATCATACATTTTATTTTATATCATACTATTCTTATAATTTATATCATAGTATATTACAACATAAGGTATCACATCATTTTAATATTAGATAATTATTTTTCTTCAAGAAATTCTTTTGCAGAGTAATATGACTTTTTAATCAGGAAGTCTTTTAGCTTCCTTTTAAAAATACTAATTGAATGTAGGTTCAAAATCAAAAGTCATTTATTCAAACTAGGCTGAGAATCAGCACTTTTTGAACGTCAAAATTACATAAGACAGACCCCCAAAACGCCCGACCTTCACCACTTCCTAGTGCTTTAGCTGGGGAGAAGTAGTGGCGCAACAAACTCCCAAAAATAGGTTAACCTCAATATTTTGTGAAACTTTTTCAATCCATGTTGCGTTAGGTTTTGTACCTACACCCTGTATCCATCAAAAGTGAAATTATATTTTTAGATATTTATAAGTTTCCTTTCCAGGTTGCTCACAACTTGCTCAAACAATCTGCTTAACTTTTCGCAACTATGTTGAGGTCGGCTTCCAGTCTAACTGGATGCACCTGAATACCAGTATTTTACATGGAGCGACTGCCTATCTGACCTCCACAACCCAGTTACTACGTAACATGATAAGACCTTTGTGGTTGGTTGTCAGATTTTCGGTCTTCTGACGACCCGTAACGACTGTCAAAGATCCAAGAATGCCAGCCGGGACCAACGGCTTAACGTACTTTTCGCGGCCCGGAGAAGTCTCGGTATGTTAAGATGGTCACCCATCCACGGACTGACCGTGGCAATCGATCAACCCGTACGGCTGTTATTACTTAGCCACGAGCTCACAACTTGCTAACTTCATTCTAATTACTAGTATACTACATAGCTGTCATGCACGTTTCTACTACCCGTTACTATTACGCTGCGTAACTGTGACACACGTTACTCTATAAACGCTGCGTAACTGTCACGCTCGTTACTATTACACTGCGTAACCCTCACACACGTTACTATTTATACGCTGTGGAACTGTCCAGCACGTTGCTATTACGCTGCGTAACCGTCACGCACGTTACTATTACATTGCGTAACTGTCACGCACGTTACTATTACGCGGCGTAACTGTCACGCACGTTACTATTACGCTGAGTAACTGTCACGCATGTTACTATTATGCTGCGTATCTGTCACACATGTTACTATTACGCTTCGTAACTGTCACTCACGTTACTATTACGCTGCGTAACTGTCACGCACGTTACTATTACGCTGAGTAACTGTAACGCATGTTACTATTATGCTGCGTATCTGTCACACATGTTACTATTACGCTTCGTAACTGTCACGCACATTTCTACTACCCTGCGTAACTGTCACACACGTTACTATTTATGTGCTGTGTAACTGTCACGCACGTTCCTATTACTATTATTTTTAGTTTTGTATTTTTATTTCTGCTTGAGTATAGTTTTGGTTTTTTTTTTTTTGGTATATTGGCGTCTGCTAGCTTACTTTGTAGCATATTATAATTAGTCGATTTGCTAAAAAGTAATTTATCTGTGGGAGTGTCAAATAGTCTACGACATTACCACTTTCAGCTCTCTATCGAAGCTTCTAGATGTAATTGTTTATAAATAGAACTGACAAGAGAAATCCGACCTTTTCTACGATAGGTTGCAGAAGTGTAAATAGTTCCCCGAAATTGGGGATCATAGCTTGAGTTCAGCTACAGACCTATCGCACTACACCGGCCAGCTACCGGCCTGAACACTCAATCTGCACTTACTTGACTACACCGGTGGCCGCTGAGTACTACATCGGCAACTACGGCTGACTGCTACACTACAGGCCTGAATACACCGGCAGCCTACACCTCAGACGCTCCCTGCTACACCGGCAACTACGGCTGACGGCCGAACTAAGGCTGACCACGCCGAGCCACCGCAGCGCCTGCCGGACGGTCCACCCAGAGCAGTACCTAACCTATACATCCTCACGAAAGAATCTTACGACTTGTGAACCTACTCCCTCTATAAATAAACCCTATATAAGTGACTACTATAGTGCGCGCGGAACTAGTTGGCCGCGCCTTAGGTATGTGAGCGGTGGGACGGAGAGGCGGGGGCGTTTGCTGTCATTACTCAGTTTATTTATTTATTTATTCATATAACAATTCGCATTGTGTCTGAATTATGCATGCATGAAATATACATTAATCAATTTATTACGGCTAAAAATATTAAATAACTTAAGATAAACATTATGTCAGTAGATTGTAAAATAGTTATTATATAAATTATTGTAAATATTATAATATTAATGTGTTGAATATATTTAATGTCATAAGTACAACAAGGCAAAAACCAAAACACAAAAACAACAACAAAAAGAAGGCAAGAACAAAAAGGTAAATTACTAAATATAAAAACTATTTACCATCATTTGTCACCAATTCAGATAAAGAATATAAACACTTATCTAACAGGAATGCTTTCAGTTTAGCTTTGAATAAAGTACCTTTGTAAATCAACGATCTTAAGTCAGTAGGCATTCTATTAAATAATTCTACTGCTTGGTATTTAGAGCAATGTTTACCAATATTAAGTTTAGGTGCAATTTTATTTTTTATAACTTTTAGAATAGAATAGAATAGAATAGAAATTTTATTTTGCAAATATGGGTAATACATCATAGTTCTTAAGATTAAATTTAGCCCAGCCACATTTTACCAATCGGCATGCAAACATTTGAAATTATTTATATCATTATTATTACAATTCAAATTACTATTATAAAATTCTTAAATCATCAGCTATTAAAAATATATGTTTGTATTAAAAGGAAAATATAGGTCAGTATCATAAGATTATATATCATGTCATTACTATACATAGTATGTCATACCATTATCATTACATCAATTAACATGTCATTACTATTAAAATTATCATTATTATTACAATTCCAAAATCAAAATGTCAGTAATCTAAATGTCAAAGATCAAAATGTCAAAAATCAAAAATGTCATACTTACATCTATTTTTACTTAACAAATATTTTTCTCCGATAGGAACTCCGTTACACTGTAGTACGTTTTGTCTACCAAAAATTTCCGCAATCTACTCTTAAATTGTGCTGTATTTAAAGCTTTCCAACTACTCGGTAATTTATTGTAGATAATGGGGGCCATGCAAGAAACGCTCTTACGCATCAAAGTAGTTCGACATGATACCTGACATAATTTGCTGTTGTCACGCCTATTCCTTGGGAATACAACAGCCAGGCGCTCAAAACGAGATGGATTTTGCTTGACAAACATAGCTACTTCGAAAATATATATACAGGGAAGTGTCAAGATTTTATGTAACTTAAAATAAGGCGCGCAACTGTCTGTCGATTTAAGTTTTAACAATGATCGGAGACATCTTTTCTGGGCCTTAAAAGCTATATCTCGATCAGTTGAGTTCCCCCAGAAAATGATACCGTAGCGCAAGTGCGATTCAACTATTCCGTAGTAAGCCGTAAGAAGTGTTTTGACATCTACTATGGAGGATAGTCTATATAACACATATGCGGATGAACTCAATTTTTTTACACAGACTGTCTATATGTGCTTTCCAATTTAAGTTGCAATCTATTTGCAATCCTAAAAATTTGGTATCCTCTGCTTCCTCAATTTTGTCATTTTTGTAATGGATGTTGAGATTAGTTCCGCCGGGAGTACGTTGTCTAAAGTGCATTATTTTTGTCTTACCTAAATTAATATTTAAATTATTTTCGTCTAGCCATTTAATTAGTGCGTCAAGAGAATTATTTATATCATTTTCATACGTATTTGTACTTTTACATGGGATTGTTACAGTGCTATCGTCTGCAAACATAGTTATAGGATGTTCAAGGGACATGGGCATATCATTAATATAAGTAATAAATAAAAACGGGCCTATCACGGTTCCTTGTGGTACACCGTATGAGATTTTACGTTCTTGAGACCTTATAATGTCTTCGTGTTTGGTAACTATGTTAATGTTGCTAACTTCAGTTATTTGTGTTCTGTTTTCCAGGTATGATTTTATAAGTTCGAGCACGTTACCCCTAATGCCATAGAGTTCTAATTTATTAAGTAATATATTATAATGGACATAATCGAACGCCTGGGTCATATCGCAAAATATAGCGCATATGGGGGATCGTTTATCCATGCTACTCATAATTGGATTCAAAAAGTCATAGATTGCCATATTTATGGTTCTGTGCTGTCTGAATCCTTTTTGTTCATCGCAAAGTATATTATATTTTTCCATATAATTATATAATTCCCTGCAAATGTATTTCTCAAAGATCTTCGAAATAACCGGTATGAGCGAAATAGGTCTATAATATTCCATCAATTCTTTATCTTCTTTCTTAAATAAGGGTTTTATTATACTTAGATGTTTTTAAAGCATCTGGATATTTACCCGTACAAATAATAAGGCTTCAGTATGTGGCTTAGATGTTCGCATATCGCGGTTGATACAGACTTCAGTATCTTTGTGGCGAGTCCATCAAAACCAACACTGTTAGTATTTTTTAGCGACATTATTATTCTATTCAAATCGTGTGGTGTGCTGGGTGCCATAAACATTGAGTTATGTTTCATGGACGAAATGCATGTTTTCGGCTTACAGTCTACACCTATTTTCGGACGTATTTTGTCAACGAAAAAGTCATTAAAAGCACTAGCAATATCATATGGTTTGTATAAAATTGTATTACCAACTTTAAGTTTCTCAATTCGTTGTTTCGGGATATTGTACTTTGTCTGATTAATTACCTGCCATGTAGTCTTTGATTTATTTTTAGATTGTTGTATTTTGTGGTTATTTTGAGCTTTTTGTGTCAAGTTAATTATTTTATTATATAGTCTAGAATAGGTAGTGAATTTCTTTTTGTTGTCATGGTTGGGTTTCAACCTGGATCGCCACAATAGTTCTCTTTTTTTCCTACTGCATAATTTAACGCCACGCGAAAGCCATTTTGGTTTGTTGATTAGGTTTATTTTTATTTCTTTATACGGAAAACACAACTCGTAAAATAACTTGAATATGTCGATAAATTCATTGTAAGCTACGTTGGGATCGTCAGTTAGATATATCTCCGAAAATTTGAGACTGCTTATGCTATTCTTAAATTTCTCTATATTATCGTTACTGTAGTCTCGTCTAGTTATATACCAGGATTTGATATTATATACATTGGGAACTGGACATTGCAGTAGCTGTGCTGTATGGTCAGATAAAGCAAATTCAAGTACATCTGTCTTACAACTCTTCTTAAAATTATGCGCAAAATTATCTATACATGTCCCACTAGCCAATCGAGTTGGCTGTTTAAGAGCAAGTTTCAAATTGTAACCTAGTAGTAGATACTCAAGTGCAACCGAATTGTTACTCGGTTTTAAGACATCAATATTAAAATCACCTGCAATTACAATATTCTTTGAACGTCTGTCAGATATCTCTTTAAGCAAAGTTTCAAGTTTATCAAAACAGTAATTTAAATTCCTGGCGTTTGGTACTCTGTAAATACATACAACTATTAATTTATAATTAATAAGCTCGACAGCACAACATTCAAAAACCCCTGGTGATGACAGCTTTGATATTTGAGGAATTTCCCTCCATTGGTGGCAAGTATTAACAATTATACATGTACCACCTCGCTTCTTTTCCTGTCTACAGTAGCATGCAGCTAAACTAAAATTTGGTATGCACAGATGCTTTTCGTGACCTTTCATGATGAAGTGTTCGGTAATACATATAATATCCACATTTAAGTTTGTTTCAGATAGTTCATTCAAGCATACCGTAAGGGCATTTGATTTATTTAGTAAACCTGCAATATTTTGGTGTAGGATGTTAATGTATTTACTGGAGAAAAAACTGGTCTTTTGATTCACTGTCTTCGACGAGAGCATTTTCTTCTAAGATTTCCGATTGAAGGTTGAAAAGGTCCTAAAAAATTACTCTCATGGCGCAGTCTTTTATGGTTCCTGACCGTATGTACGTGGAATGGTGATAGCTCAGGTTCAAATTGGAGTCTAGGACATACGAATAATTATGTGTAATATTGTCCATACATAGCATGTTGTTGAACAGTTCCACTCTTGAGTTATATAAGATATTATAGTCATTATTATATTTATATGTTGGCAAAGTAATAATTATATTTGTGTTCTTTATGTTCTGTAATGCGTTTCTCATGTATGTAATTATGTCAAGGTAACATTTAGTCGTTTTAAAATCTTCCTCGCCGATCACTATTATACAAAAATCATTATTTGTGTAGTGTTGAAGTTTTGTTTGTAAATCTCGTAGAAGGTGCATAATATCCACCTTTGGTGTTAGGTAGTGACATATTTGATAATTGTCTGTAAAAAATTCTTTTGCCAGAGTTAATATATTATTGGTTTTATTCGTACTTAATATACATAGCTTATTTTTCAATTTGTGTTGGTTCACTTGTATATATTTTTGTGTTGTCCCTTGCTCATTCGAAGGTAGTGGCGCCATCTGTGGACTGGAATGTGTAGTCATTTTTTGTTGGTCATAGTTTTTGGTAACTTTTTCTTTTACTGTTATTTCAGAATCAGTCTGTGTTTGTTTATTTATACATCCTACTTTTTTAAAATTTTTGGTCCCCCTTTTTTTAGGCGTATTGGTAGGAGATTGTGTCGGACTAGTCACAATTTGCTTGTAGAGCGAGTTTTTACGAATCAGATTTTCATTTTCCTTCTTAAGCTTTTCAATTTCAAGGCTTAGTGAGTCAATTTCTCCATGTGCACTACAGAGTTTATTGGTGAGATCATCAATATTTTTCTTTAATTGAGTTATTAAATCAATGTCGTCATCATCGGATATATCAGGCATACTGCATACAGTGCCATCTAGGGTGCGATTGACGAGACTTTCGTCTAAGTTACACTCCGTGTTTGAGAGCGCTCGTGCGCGCCGTACGGTGACGTTATTGATTTCGCTCATAGTTTGTGTATGCAGTACTGCTATTTCTCACTAGATGTCTATTGTGCCGTATCGATTGTTGAGCAAGACACTAGATGCCACTCTACTCAATTTTCATGGGTTTATGAATTCAAAATATTGAAAATTAACGACTATTATTTTCACTTTATGAGATAAATAAGCTTTTAATAGAATTTAGTTATTGTACCTGTAGTTGTTGGTATTATTACATCAATAAGTCGCCTTATACGTTTTCTTTACGCCAGAATCATTGATTTATTTGAGTTTTAAGCACTGCACATATAGATGTTTATATTGTCACTTTACACTTGAGTTTTGTTGAGATAACACTGATTAGCGTCAGTAGTCGCTTTATGCACACAATGAAATAAATAATTAGTTAATTAATGCACAATTACTATTTATTTACTTATTTCAATTACGGAGCCGATGTTAACGAAGTACCTCCCTCCTTATTGTCAAAAATTTTCTTCTAGTGTTCTCTCTAAGTTCACGTTCTTCTTGTGATTCGTACTCATGTATGTATTTTGCAAAGTGACTGAGTAGTACTAAAACATATAAACTTGGTACTGTTAATATGCCCAAGTTTTTAAAATATTCTTTACATGACTCTCGTTGAGGGATTCTGACAATCGTTCTTAATGCACGTTTCTGTAATATAATATGAATGCTCTTTTGCAATTATACCCGTAACTGTTCCCCCCAAACATAATGTTGTATCGTAACCTTGATTCTACCAATGCATAATAGACTGCTTTTAGCTGCCTTAGATCAATATCATCCCTGAGGCTTCTTAGCTCGTAACAAGCTGAAGATATTGAGGAATCAATGGCGATGAGCTCTTTTTTCCAATTTAATAGGGAATCTATGTAAACTCCCAAAAATTTAACTTCGTTTACTAGTGCAATATTATCCCTTTTGAACATGACATCCATGCTATCGTTACTCCGTGACGTTGTTTTAAACAACATAACATGGGTTTTATTTGAGTTTATTAATAAATTATTTGCTGCAAACCAAACCGAAAGATTCTCCAAACACCTATTTACATTTCCTGTCAACTCATTTAAGTTTGGTGACCCGATTATGGCATTTGTATCATCTGCAAACATTACAAGTCTTGCGTCTGGTTGGGTATTATGCATAAAATTGAGCAAGTCATTAGTAAAAATTATATATAATATTGGTCCTAAGATTGAGCCTTGAGGCACACCGCGGCAAATTTTGGTCATTCTTGACTTATATATTACTTCACTCATACACTTTACGTCACAATTGTTTGCATACATTACATTTTACGGTTTTTTAAATAAGATGTCAAAAGTTGTAAAGCTTTACTTCTAATACCATAATGTTCTAGTTTAGCCAGAAGTAGCTCGTGATCCAATGTGTCAAACGCAGAACTTAAATGAATAAATAAGCCAGCTACCTTCATTTTATCATTAAATTTACTAATAATGTCATTAACTAGCTTATCTATCGCATCTGAAGTGCCTACCCCCTTTTGGTATCCAAATTGTCTAAAGTTAATTATTCTATTTAAATTAAAGCGTGCCATTAACCTAGTTTTCATTATATTCTCAAATTTTTTTGATAAAATTGGTAATAAGGATATTGGCCGGTAGTTTTTGGGATCCGTTCTTGTACCCTTTTTGTGTATCGGAACCACTTTTACTCAGTGCGGTGCCGTATTTCGCGACGGCAACATGCGTTGAAAGTTCCGGCTAGTTTAGACAAAACGCACATGAGATTGCAATAGCGAGATGAGTCCGCCGATAAAAAGACAATCGAAGGAAATAATATTTAAAGTGCATACGTTTTTAAAAAAAACGGAAAACCGATGTCAATAGTTTAGAATATAAAACTGATGCGAATATACATAAATTAGTAGCAGAAGCAACAGGGATGAATGAACGAAGTGTAAGAAGAGTGATTGCTGAAAGTAAAACTTCCTTGCAAAATACAGGAGAAGCAAAATTTAGTTCTCCGCGGAGACCAAAAGAAATAAAAAAGAAAATATAAGTTGATGATTTTGGTTTAGGAGAGTAGTATATACGGTACAGAAAAAAAAATCCAAGTCTACGAAAACTAAATGCTGTGTTAAAAGAGGATAATATTTTATATTGCGGAATAAGTTTTTTATGAGAACTGTTGCGGCGCAGCGCCTCACAGCTATCAGATAGCTAATTCACATGTCGACAGGTCTACGCACTATGTTAGTTTTAGTAGGCGTTTGTTAGTTTTTTTAATTAGTTTAGCATTTTGATTTGTCATCCAGTCTACCGACCACTTTCTTATTGTACGCACATACGTTCATTAAACCTTTTTATTGTAATTGGACTTTAATTAGCCCCAGTGTATAATCAAAATATACATAATGGTGGCCCATGAGGGGAACTAAATAGCAAGAAAACCAAGAATAATAGCAAAATAAGAAGAAAGGACAAGAAAAAGGCAGATGAAAATCTCGTCAAGGTGGAGACGGCCGCTTGGTGAGCGATGTCCATTGGCGTGATCGAAGATTGAAGGGTTCAAGAACTGAGTTGCAGCCAGGATCATCTACGAGTTCGGGCTGGAGCGAGCAGTGATTCAGCGAAAGTTTCACATCGCATTGATGTTCTACGAAATCAGATGAGTGCCCGTTCAGTCCTAATTATTTCCCATCTTCCTAAAAATTCAACCAAATTCTTGTCACATTCTTACATTGTTCCTAAAGCTATTGGGAATTAAATCCATTTGTGCAAATCAAAGGTATTTATGCAAAAATCGTAGAGAAAAATTGCATCATCATTTTTTTATCAACCTACCTACCAGGTTGAAACAAATAACTTCCTTTTTTTTGTTGCAAAGAAACATTATTTTGACACTCAAAGCAGAGGCTTCCTCTGTTGCAAACGACATTCCTCGTTCGATTTTAAAGCATACTTAGAGGTTACCGCTAATAATTGCAGGTTGACGCCGGGTGCATTATCTCGCCGGCCGCAATCAGCTGACAATCGTTCTTAATGCACGTTTCTGTAATATAATATGAATGCTCTTTTGCAATTATACCCGTAACTGTTCCCCCAAAACATAATGCTGTATCGTAACCTTGATTCTACCAATGCATAATAGACTGCTTTTAGCTGCCTTAGATCAATATCATCCCTGAGGCTTCTTAGCGCGTAACAAGCTGAAGATATTGAGGAATCAATGGCGATGAGCTCTTTTTTCCAATTTAATAGGGAATCTATGTAAACTCCCAAAAATTTAACTTCGTTTACTAGTGCAATATTATCCCTTTTGAACATGACATCCATGCTATCGTTACTCCGTGACGTTGTTTCAAACAACATAACATGGGTTTTATTTGAGTTTATTAATAAATTATTTGCTGCAAACAAAACCGAAAGATTCTCCAAACACCTATTTACATTTCCTGTCAACTCATTTAAGTTTGGTGACCCGATTATGGCATTTGTATCATCTGCAAACATTACAAGTCTTGCGTCTGGTTGGGTATTATGCATAAAATTGAGCAAGTCATTAGTAAAAATTATATATAATATTGGTCCTAAGATTGAGCCTTGAGGCACACCGCGGCAAATTTTGGTCATTCTTATATATTACTTCACTCATACACTTTACGTCACAATTGTTTGCATACATTACATTTTACGGTTTTTTAAATAAGATGTCAAAAGTTGTAAAGCTTTACTTCTAATACCATAATGTTCTAGTTTAGCCAGAAGTAGCTCCTGAGCCACTGTGTCACACGCAGAACTTAAATTAATAAATAAGCCAGCTACCTTCATTTTTATCATTAAATTTACTAATAATGTCATTAACTAGCTTATCTATCGCATCTGAAGTGCCTACCCCCTTTTGGTATCCAAATTGTCTAAAGTAAATTATTCTATTTAAATTAAAGTGTGCCATTAACCTAGTTTTCATTATATTCTCAATTTTTTTTGATAAAATTGGTAATAAGGATATTGGCCGGTAGTTTTTGGGATCCGTTCTTGTACCCTTTTTGTGTATCGGAACCACTTTTACTCAGTGCGGTGCCGTACTTCGCGACGGCAACATGCGTTGAAAGTTCCGGCTAGTTTAGACAAAACGCACATGAGATTGCAATAGCGAGATGAGTCCGCCGATAAAAAGACAATCGAAGGAAATAATATTTAAAGTGCATACGTTTTTAAAAAAAACGGAAAACCGATGTCAATAGTTTAGAATATAAAACTGATGCGAATATACATAAATTAGTAGCAGAAGCAACAGGGATGAATGAACGAAGTGTAAGGAGAGTGATTGCTGAAAGTAAAACTTCCTTGCAAAATACAGGAGAAGCAAAATTTAGTTCTCCGCGGAGACCAAAAGAAATAAAAAAGAAAATATAAGTTGATGATTTTGGTTTAGGAGAGTAGTATATACGGTACAGAAAAAAATTCCAAGTCTACGAAAACTAAATGCAGTGTTAAAAGAGGATAATATTTTAGATTGCGGAATAAGTTTTTTATGAGAACTTTTGCACAAACTGGGATATTCATTTAAAAAATGTAAATCGAAGAGATCCCTTTTAATAGAGAGAACAAACATTGTTGAATGGCGAGTGAAATATTTGAGGGCCATAAGAAAATTCGGAGAAGATAAACGAAATATATGCTTTTTGGACGAAACTTACGTTAACCAAAGTCACAATGTCCAAAAATGTTGGTAATTTTCGTCGGAGCCTGGAATTTATACAGCTATAGGCAAAGGAAGGCGTTTAATAATAGTTCACGCTGGTAGTCGCAACGGGTTAGTTGACGATGCTTTGCTAATTTTTAAATCAGATTCAAAAACGGGGGATTATAATGGAGACATGAACTCTACAAATTTTTACAACTGGGTTGATCAAATTCAAACAATTTCCACTCACTATACTACTACAAACACTATACACTACTACTATAAAGGCAAACAAGAGGTGGGAGCTCTGTTCCTCGTTAGTGTTCACTCCAGCCGGCCAATCAAGGCAAGCCAGAGATGAGGACAAGATTTCTCCCGGGAGATAGGGTGCGTGGGGTCACTACTGGCCCAACAGCTCGCCACTTGCTGCCCTGCGGGTTTCTGTATCTCTCTTGGTCTGGCTCCTCATCCTAGACCCGTTCCGGCAAAGTAAATTCTACCGACTCAAACCTAAAGTTCAGAGCGCGCAAGCCCTATGAATTATATATGCTTTATATGAATTGTATATGCTGTAGATAACGGTGTGAGTTTCACATTTATATAATATCTTTGTTTATATTACTTGCGCAGATATAATGTGTTACTGTTTGTTTGTCCCAAATAAATAAATAAATAAGCCCCACCACGACGTCAACGTAGAGATACAGCGGTGGGAAAAAAATATTGTTATTATTATTTCAGAACGTGGAAACAAAACATATTGGGCTATGGGTCTGGGTGGCTAACGTGGATTGGGTTACTTGAACTATGGAAGAACAATGTCGAAAGCCATTTTGATACTCGACTACACAGCTATATTCTGACTGTAAAGTACTTAGGGTCCGACAGATCTTGCTTGAATCCACTTTGAGGAAGCATCGATCAGTTCCCCATCTTGATACTGCCAGATGCAGGCAGAAACTAGTTTGTCATAATCCTTCACATTATACAGCATTTGCAAGAAGACAGTATTATTTGACATTTTTGTTTTATGGTAGAATAACATCGACACTCGAAACCTAAGGTCCAACACTAATTTACTGTTCAGCTCGGTCGAATCACTGTCTCCTAAGATACAGGCCATCCCTAGTTTAGGAGACAGGATTTAATAATTGTTAATATAGACTATTATTTTTCTCCCTTTGTGTCTTAAGTCTTAGCATGTAACTAGTATACAACTATATGTCTATGTATATCTTGGATCAATAAATTATTTATTATTATTATGTAACAAGCAGTATAACAAAATTGTATAACAAAATTAATAAAAAACTTATCTATCTTCTGAGATACAGGCCTCGCCTAGTTCAGAAGATAGAGTCAATACCCTATGTTTACCTCTCTTTACCACCACGAATGTTGCTGGATTACTAGTATATAATGTTCATGTTATTCCTATTATTAAGTGCTTTTACTATGCTATGTTTTAGTATTGTAATCCTAGTTGCTAGGCTGGTGAGAAATAAACTATTTCTATTATTATTTTTACATTTCTCGGGACCCTGGGGTCCCGGATCTTTGCAAGGCGTACGAGGAGCCGAAACCAACTCGCAGAGACTCCTTAAATAATTTTAAATGATAAGGAGGCACCAACCGACGATAATCCCTGTATGCACTATACAAGTGCACCCAAGGACAACCCCTGGTTGGTGCAGGACTATTGTTGTACGTGGAAACAAAACATATTGGGCTATGGGTCTGGGTGGCTAAAGTGGATTGGGTTACTTGAACTATGGAAGAACTATGTCCCCTGCCTGATCAACGGTCAAGTTCCCTACCAGCACCTTACTGGAATACTTCCTTCCTCCGAGCACGTTTGCTCTTGCAAATCTCCACTCAAGCCGGCCAATAAAGGCAAGGAAGAGTTCCTCGTCAGTGTTCTCCAGCTGGCCAGTAAAGGCAAACCAGGTGTGAAAAACAATCCTTCTCCCGGGAGATAGCGTCCACGGGATCGTTACTGCCCAACAGCTCGCCACATGCTGCTCTGCGGGGTTATGCATCTCTACTGGTCTTTAGCTCCCCACCCTAGTCCTGTTTCGGCAAAGTAAACTCTACCGGCACAGACCTAGAGTTCAGGAGCGCACAAGCCCCACCACATCGTCAACGTAGAGATACGGCGGTAGTGTTATTATTATTATTATTATTTTGTACGGGGGTACGGAACCCTTCCAAGTGCGAGTTGGTCTCGCACACGAAGTCGCTTTTTTTACGGTTTAAGACGACGACAACCGACTTTTAATGATTTTAATCTGAAGATCACGTCTAAATAAGAAGTGTTAACGATTACATAGTGTAATTAATTTGTAAAGTTATGTCTAATGCGGATAAAAAACTATCAAGCGTATTTTTAAGAAACCTTCACCATTTTAAAGATAATTTAATTATTTATCTATTACTATACGTATTTTACTAAAACACTTTTTGTTTTATGTATAATAAATTAATAATGCGTCTAATAAAGGCAAAAAAGAGGTGGGAGCTCTGTTCCTCGTCAGTGTTCACTCCAGCCGGCCAATAAAGGCAAGCCAGAGATGAGGAGAAGATTTCTCTCGGGAGATAGGGTCCGTGGGGTCGCTACTGCCCAACAGCTCGCCACATGCTGCCCTGCGGGTTTCTGTATCTCTCTTGGTCTGGCTCCTCATCCTAGACCCGTTCTGGCAAAGTAAACTCTACCGGCACAGACCTAAAGTTTGGAGCGCGCAAGCCCCACCACGACGTCAACGTAGAGATACAGCGGTATTATTATTATTATTTGACATTTCTCGGGTCCCTGAGGTCCTGGACCTTTGGAAGGCGTACGAGGAGCCGAAGCCAACTCGCAGAGGCCCCTTAGATAATTTTAAATGATGAGGAGGCACCAACCGACGATTATCCCTGTATGCACTATGCAAGTGCACCCAAGGACAACCCCCGGTTGGTGCAGGACTATTGTTGTACGTGAAAACAAAACATATTGGGCTATGGGTCTGGGTGGCTAAAGTGGGGACATTGTTCTTCCATAGTTCAAGTTACCCAATACTTGAAGTATAGAAGAACTATGTCCCCTGCCTGACCAATGTTATATTATTATACACAGATAAAATGGCAGTGGGTGACTTGCACACTCAATAATGGGTCCCCGGAAAGGGTCGCTAGCACAAGTGACGTAGCGACAATGGGGCAACACTTCCTGAGGTGCTTGAGGAGTGAAGAGGAGTTCCACGGCTATTAGGACAATCCCGGTAAAGTAAGGTCAAGATCCCTACCAGCACCTTACTAGAATACTTCCTTCCTCCGAGCAAGTTTGCTCTTGCAAATCTCCACTCGAGCCGGCCAATAAAGGCAAGGAAGAGTTCCTCGTCAGTGTTCTCCAGCTGGCCAATAAAGGCAAACCAGGTGTGAAAAACAATCCTTCTCCCGGGAGATAGCGTCCACGGGATCGTTACTGCCCAACAGCTCGCCACATGCTGCTCTGCGGGGTTATGCATCTCTACTGGTCTTTAGCTCCCCACCCTAGTCCTGTTTCGGCAAAGTAAACTCTACCGGCACAGACCTAGAGTTCAGGAGCGCACAAGCCCCACCACATCGTCAACGTAGAGATACGGCGGTAGTGTTATTATTATTATTATTATTATTATTTTGTACGGGGGTACGGAACCCTTCCAAGTGAAAGTTGGTCTCGCACACGAAGTCGCTTTTTTACGGTTTAAGACGACGACAAACCGACTATTAATGATTTTAATCTGAAGATCACGTCTAAATAAGAAGTGTTAACGATTACATAGTGTAATTAATTTGTAAAGTTATGTCTAATGCGGATAAAAAACTATCAAGCGTATTTTTAAGAAACCTTCACCATTTTAAAGATAATTTAATTATTTATCTATTACTATACGTGTTTTACTAAAACACTTTTTGTTTTATGTATAATAAATTAATAATGCGTCTAATTTGGGACAGCGCTCCTTGATGGGCGAGTCCTATTACTGGCTGGACGTACGACGCGTTGCGTGAGCTCAGCACAGAACACGCAAGCTAACCACTCAAGGCTATTGGCATATATCTGTGTCTTAAGACATCAACGCACAAATATCAGCGCGGATCCGGGCCAGCATCGCTTCAACTCGAGCTATTTGAAACTCCATACTCTAACGCACAGTTATCAGCCGAGCTGATATGATATTGTGATGTGTGCCTTACCTTAAAAAGTCAACGTACGGAACCCTTTAATTATATCAAATTAATCTTCAAATTGCAATATAAAAGTATTAATAATAAGCAAACTACGCGCAAAGTGGAATGTGTGGTTCCAAAAAAATAATGTGAAACCAAATTAATCTACATACTTGTCTTTTATTGATAATATTACTAATCCGGTATCATAGCGCTTTGTGGCGAGTCACTTAATGGACGCGTGCTATTCATCAGCGCATCAGACGCTCACCGTGGGCGACAACGACACCAGTATTACCAGCCCACAAAACTTTGAAGAACTCGTTGGTGACACTTGCTACAACATTATTAAATGGATTTTGTTTGTGCTGACTCTCGCAGCGGCCATATACGGAGTGACGTCGTGGTACTTCATCAGGAAGTTTCGTCATTTCAGAAACTATGTGTACGTCAGTGCCATTACAGCGAAAATGTTAAGTATATTGTTCTATCACTTAACAGTTATACAGTCAGCGGAATCGATCCAGTATCCAGAAGTGTTTGTTGCAGGAGTTTTAACTGCAGATTTCTTATTTTATTTTACGGCATCTTTTCATTGTTGGTTACTAGTGTTGTGCTACATATTTTATGTTGACTTTGTAAAAGTTTTCCTTCTTGACATTTGTAGGAGGTACCTTAAGAGTAGCGTATTTGCGTGGGGTCTACCTGTTATATCAAACTTATTGCTTTTCCTTTCTACATACTTTTTTCACGACTGTGTCTCGAGAGAAATAAAAACACCTCAAATATTAATTACTATCGTCTATTCAATAATATTATTACCCGTGGCAATTAGTTTTGTTATTTATATAACAGTTTTATATTGTTTGTTCCGCGTTAGTGAAGCTGGAGCGAGTATTATATCTCTTACCAACTGGCGTCGCTTCTACATAGCTACAATGATTTTTGTGCTCAGCAATTCTTGGTTGTTACTTCAAATTCATTACATATTTTTTGGACATGTTTTGATTATTGCTGTTATAAGTGAATTAGGAGATTATTTTAACACAATAGCGTTGGCTGTGTATTTAATTATATTAAAGAGTAATCGTAACTTATGGCGAGTATTTCTAGATAAGAGTCCAAAACGAGTTGATTCGAAACTGTCTACACAACTGTCCAGGTCAAGTATCGTTTGTTAAATAAAGTAAATAAAATAAATAGTAGTATATTTAACCAATTCGGTTAGACGATTGTCCTTTACGCTCCAAGATAAATATGACCCCACCAAAAATCAAGTAAATAAATAAATGCTGCACATATTTCGAATTCGTAGTAACAATAGTTTGAATAGTTCACCTTAACCCAAATAACCAAGTTATCCAACACAATAAATTCTATTTTTAGCAAGCAACGCCTTTTCTTTAGCCGTTAGATCATTTCCTTCCGGTCTTGTTGGACTGTATCCGCTCTGATGGAATGTCCATCAGTTTGGATACAGTCCTACAATGAACTTAACTTACATTTCTTCAACGATCGGATAACCCACACCCAATCCCATATGTATAGTTCTAAATATATCATTAATCTACTCTTTCTACTTTAACACTAGACAACAGCAGTCATCCTATGCACTGGTATCTGTTAAACCTATATCCGTAATAGGCACGTATAACGCCATTGACCTTGGCCATACAGACACAAAGGATGCTCAAAAGGCGTGTCTTTACGGTTATAGTTCAACGCATACATTTTAGTTCGGAACCGGATTGACATCTCCTCACGAGCCATTCAGCATTATTTCTATAAAAGCCGTATATATACTGTAACGCACGCTTATCAACCGAGCTAATATGATAATGTGTGCCGTAACATAATAAGGCAGTTGGCTACGGAGCTCTTTAATTATGTCGAATTCATTTTCAATATGTAAGCTCACTGGTAGTGACCGATACTTAAACACACTAAATACTCATGATAATAATCAACTCTTACTATGGGAGCAAACCTGTAATCGCGAAAAAAAATCAGCTCTTCCCTACATTTATGTTCGTACTAGCTTTTGCCAGGGGCTTCGCTCGCGTCAGGTTCGAAAACGTATTAACAGGATAAAAAAGTAGCCTATGTGCTATTCCAGACTATAATCTATCTCAGTGCTAATTTTCATTCAGATCCATTCAGCCGTTCCGACGTGATTGAGTAACAAACATACATCCATCCATCCAAACTTTCGCATTTATAGTTAATATTTGTAGGAAGTAGGATATTAGTAAGATAACTCGTCAAAATGAAGGGTTCCATCGTAAAAGTTGTTTGTTATCATGAGTACAATCAAGTGTTTAAGTATCGGTCACTGATTACCAGCCACCCTTTATACCTTTAGCATCAATAACATAGGTTTACAAAAAAATAAACCTGTTGGCCGACCATTAGACCAATTATTTGCGCAGGCGGATTATGATGGCACAGTGTTGAATACATATTGCCAGACGTTCAATCGTCTTTTCTTGTGAATACCATGACCTCACGTTTCCACCGACTTTGTTCGCGACAGTGCTTCACCAACCAGTTTATATTTTAATATAGTGTTTTTATATTAACTTTGTGTCATTTATATGATAGTTATAGTTTTTATATCTGTAAGTTAATACACATTCAAAAATCGCTGTCACTGTGGCGAAGTTGTCAATAGCCTCGGATACCACGGCCTGTCTTGCAGCCGAATTGCGAGTCGCTTAAAGTGGTACGCGAACATTAATGACATCATCCGAGGAGCCCTTGTCACTATCGGCGTTCCAGCTGTATTAGAACCCAATGGCACGCGACGATGGCAAGAGAATGGACGGCATGTCTTTATTTCCATGAAAGGTGGGTAGACTTTTAGTGTGGGTGGGACGCAACGTATGTTGATACTCTTGCGCCATTCCATATTCGTGGCGCAGCATACTGTGCTGGCACAGCTGCTGCGGCTGCGGAAAACCTCAAGCGGCGGAAGTATAATACACACATGAGAAGTGTCTAGGGATCAAATACATTTTTAACTATAAAAAAATTATATATATCCAACAAAAACCAAATCTAACCAAATCTAGTCTTCCAGACTGCCTTCTTACTTTTATTCCTATGTTTAACAACTTATCCCTATATCCCTTCATCTGTCGACGCCATTTTGCGAAATCCGCGCATCTGTTTCACTTATTTTATCTGACCTTGGATGACCTCGCGCATTAGCGGCACGCGTGATTAAAATGACGAATATCTCTAAAGTCGCCAGATGTGGACGTAAATTGTAGTGCATTAGTTGAAACGAATCACCCAATCGGCTTCACCCAATCGGGATCACGTCTGAAACAATCCTTTCCGCATAAATCTGAGCATTGAGGTTGCCCCTGATCCAAATGAGATCGGTAAATCCAAATATCGGCCCAAACCATTATTGTTCCCCCTCCATATAAAAGATCTTCCTGACAAAATTTCAAAAGTTCTTGACGTCCAGCGGTCCTCCAAACTCGAGAACGTCTTGTATCCGGCCTCATACCGAAACCAGATTCACCGGAAAAGCAAACACAATGCCAGTCTTCATCCACCCAATTTCTGTGTTCGCAAGCCCACTGTAAACAGGCCCTACGATTGCGGGGTGCTATAGATAGAACTCCCAGCGGCCTACGGGAACGCAGACGCTACTTCACGTAAACGATTTCAGATGGTTTGGTCGCTTATCAGTAAGCCTGAAGAGCTGTGGAGCCTCGTAGCCAACATCATTGCGGTGATGGTACGATTCCGTCGAGCAGTATTTTGGATGTACCGGTCCTGTTTGCGAGTGGTGATGTGAGATCGTCCTCCATGTCGATCGGCCACGCAGGCCGTGATACGATAGCGTATCCAGAGGCGGCTTATGACGCTCTGTGTAGTGCCAAGAGCGACAGCCACAGTACGTTGCCTGGAACCAGCTTGCACCATTCCGACGCCTCTCATCATCTCTTCTCGTATCAAATGATGTCGTCACTCCATATCAATGCAATTTTTTTCAGTACCGATGCAGAAATTTTAATGGTTTTGTAAAAACGCTATTACACACTTTTATAGGAATCCTCATTGACAGTTAATTTTCTATTTTTTATCAAATTTTAAAGAAAATTCTTTATTCAAATAGTGAAATTAACTAAAAAGAATCAACAACGATCCAATAAAGTTAAAATAATAATCCTCAATTGCGGCAATACTCTAAAACGTACTTGATCTATAGCCACTTTTGATGTACCTGTGCCTAAAAAATAACAACCTGAAAATCGCACTAGTCGCATACTATGCGTATGCCCACGGCATCGCCTTATGGGGAAATAGAACAAACACTCTCCCTCCTATTCACTAAATTAAAAACTACAGGATTTGTAAATTGTAAATCAAATATTCTTTCTTTCAATCCATTTTTTGGTTAATGAAAATATCCTGAGTCGGTGCATTCAAGGTGCGTTGCAACCCTATAATTAAATACATTCAAGTTAAATTGATTCCAAGCATGCATTAGCCAATTTTTTTTTTGCAGAGGACCATCTGCGTCTACTACATTGCGGTCCTCAGTAATTACTTAGTTTAATACGTGAGAATTTCTGGCCCGTTGGTGGCAGAGTTCTTGCTACACAAACTTTAAACAAATGTGTCAAATGTCGATAGAAGATGACGATAGGAGATGGATAAAGGGTAAATCCGTTCAAACTTTGATGTGTAACCTACCTCATCCTAAAGTAAATCCCTCATCTCCGTTTAAGATCTGTGGCACCGATTTTGCAGGTACAGTAACAGTCAGAAGTCGACTAGCAATCTCACAAAACTATGGCATAGCAATATTAGTTGTACTTATGACCTTCTTCTTTATGAACGTTTGACAATACTACACATTGGCAACTTTGGCAGTCCGTATAGCGCAGGCGATAATGGTCATTGCGGTGTAAGTGGACTTCTAGACGTTGACTGTACGTCCCACATTTCAAATCGAAAAGGACGTAGCGCTAGTACCAGTAAATGCTATTTGTGTCTTTTTGTCTGTTTCTCCTCCAAGGCCTTGCACCTTGAAGTTGTGAGTGAGCTAAGTACCACTGCATTAAAATTTATTTCATGCTTACGTAGGTTTATTTCTAGGCGAAGAAAGCCTCGCATAATTTATTGGGACAATGGTAAGAACTACGTAGGGGCATACATAACATTGCAATTTTAATTGTTATTAACGTTCGGTTATGGTCGTTGTTATGTTCCAATGTCTTTTGCAGGATGTTTGCGGCACAATAAAAATGCGATGTACGTAAAACTTGTGTAATGGAAGTTAGCCAGTACAGAACCTTATTGTTAGTCAAATAGTGTTGATGGCGCGGTGTATAAATTTGCAATGGCGGCCCAGGTGCCGGCGGCCGTACCGCGTGAAGTTCGCGCGGATCCCAAGCGTCTCTTCCCTTACTTCCGCTCGTTCGCCCACAGTCTATATATTGTTAACATCCTCCACCCCCTTGGAAGCCGTGCTTTCAAGAAGCTCTGGATCAACTGGCAGGATGCAGACTTTATTTAGAGCTCGTCGTAAGATTCCTTTAGTTGTGGTTATATCTGCAACTCTGCATAAACTGTCTGGTCTGACAAAAAGCTTCTCCACTCTTCCCATAACCCATTGCATTGGCGGCATCTTTGATTATAACGATATCCCCAATCTTGATAGGTTGGCCACTGAATTGACGCCATTTGACTCGCTGTTGTAGCTCGGAGAGAAATTCTTGTGACCATCTCTTCCAAAAATGTTGCCTCAGTCTTTCAAAGTGCTGATATCAAATGATCGACAATTTTTCCACGATAGGAGATGCCAGTTACGTCAACGGACGCCCGATCAGGAAGTGGCCGGGTGTTAATGGGTTAAAATCTGACGGATCCGATGACATAGGTGCCAACGGACGCGAATTCAATATTCAATAACAATCTTCGCTTTATCAAATTGTGATCGTTGGGCCATTTGACAATTGTGGTGATTATAATATAGTGAGTATATCATGTGCCACTGATTTTCATTTCCATCATTTTGTATTTTAATTAAAAAAGTCAGTTGCACAAGGAACTTAACATAAATTAAAAGAGGTGGACGTAAAATAAATATAGTACATACTAAATATTCTATATAATATATCAAGCTACTACAACAGTAGGATATTATTGGGCATTCTACCCCACCTTCCGTTCCATCGGCTCACTCCGTTCGCCTCGTCACTCTGGGTGGAGTAGAATGCCCAATAATATAAATGAAAAATATTGGTTCGGCGCCTATTCCACCCGATGGAATGATCATCTCCGTCACTCTCGGTGCAGTAAAATGTCTAATACTGGTTCGGCGCCTATTCCACCCGATGAAACGGAAGGTGGAGTATGAATTCCTACATAGTGCAGTAAAATACTGGTTCGGCGCCTATTCCACTAGGTTGAAACATTTGTTTGAGTTAGCGACAATGAGTTATAAATGTCGATGTAATACATTAATTGACTCATTATTAATATAACCGTTTCAAGGAGTCGTCATGAAATTTGTAAAACAACCGCAATCGTTACATGTAAACAAACTTTGTATTCAGTCTCAGGAGACTGGTTTTCGCCATGGAGAATTATTACCTAAATCGGTACGATGCATCATTTGCGGACCGTCAAATTGTGGAAAAACTAATTTATTAATCGGTCTTCTTATACACGAAAATGGTTTAAGATTTCAAAATGTTTATGTTTATTCGAAAACCTTGCAACAGCCCAAGTACGTTTTTTTAGAAAAAGTCTTGCAACGGGTACCAGGCATTTCATTTCAGAAATATCATGAAAATGAGCAAGTACTGAGTGTTCAGACCGCAAAACCGAATTCTGTAATTATATTTGACGATGTTGCTTGTGAAAATCAAAGTGGTATGCGTGATTATTTTGCTATGGGGAGACACAAGTTCATCGATTGTTTTTATCTAAATCAGACGTATAGTAAAATCCCTAAGCAGTTAGTAAGAGACAACGCAAACCTAATCATACTTGTTAAACAAGATGAAAGAAATATGAGACATGTTTATGAAGAACACGTCAACACTGACATGACATGGCTTGAATTTCGTGAAATGTGTTCAAAAATATGGAGTGAGCCCTTCAGTTATGTTGTAATTAATAAAGATTGTGCAAAAAATAAAGGATGTTATAGAAATAAATTTGACACGTTTGTAATTTTTGATAAGAGCACGAGTATATATTAAGACGTCACCGTTGAATTTACATTACTCTACAAACAGAGCTTAACCGGTTACAATACATTTAACAATTATGGAAAAATCTTTAAAGAGACAAATTGTTGATGCTGCAGCAGCTGTAAAGAAGAAGGTGCGAAAAATGCGAGATGTTGAGAATGAGAGTAAGCAAGCCTTGGAAACAGTTTTTAAACCTGTAACAGAGCCTCTCAACCAAATTGCTACAGCCAGTATGCAAACTCCTTTGCTGTATAGTAATGAAGATGAAGAATCTAAAGATATGATAAGAGACGAAACGTTGCAAAAAGTCGCAATTGGTAGTGATGTAGAGGAGTCTGACACCAACAGTGAATCTTCGTATAAATCAGTTGAAAAAAGTGAAGGTCGTGATACATCATCCTGGTCAGTGTCTTCAGAAGCGTTAACAGACATTCCATTTGGTGTCAGAGTAGAACGCGGAAAATTGATGTTAGGTTCTGCTCATATAACAATCGACGATAGTTATATCATCGTGGCTGGTCATAAATACAAACATACGCCTGGTTTAAATCAACTACTGCTTAAGAAAGATATTGATTTAAGTTTGGTTACTGAAAATGACTTGCAATATTATAAGAAAATGTTACTTGATACAAATGCACATCGTCGTGATAATGACCCAAGTAAACCAATAAAAAGTAATAAGGGACAAAAATATTTACAAGTTATTAAACCTCTTTTTAAACTGCAAAGTACGGTTCAGGGTCATCATTCGAAAGGTAAAGGACTACCATTAACAAAAATCTGGAAAAATAACGTAGATTTTGTGTATTGGGATGATCCTAATGAATTGGTGGAAAGGTTAAAGTTATTAATAGCATCTCGAGATGCCGGCAACACAGGATTAGATAATGAAATAATATCCATTATTGAAGAATTACGTGAAAGTAAACTTATAAATAAATAGGTGTAAAATTAACTATTGTTTAGTTCATCATCAGCCTTTACATAAAGTACACCTTAAACATGAATATAGATAAATTTGGACATTTTATTCATAAAAGAATGCGTTTGTCAGAACTGATTAATTTCAATGATAACGCGTTGTTAAAATCAGAAAGTGGAGATTTTGATTTAAAGTCTTCTAGATTGAGAGGAATTAGACCTCCATTAGAATCAGACGATGCTGTGAACAAGGATTATGTAGATCGAATGTGTGCTGATACGATAAAACAATTTAATAAGCTGATTGCATCATTGCGTGCTCAAATCATATTAGATGCACAAAAGTCTATTCAGACTACTTTAAAAGTAAAGGAACCTGAGGTTTTGATTCATTTGGAAGAGAAGTTTTACTCCAAAGCAGATATAGACAAATTACTTAAAAATCTCAGTAATGGCAAAACAACAAATAGTAAATGAAATACACAAAGCGGCACGAAGAAACTTCCTTCGACGTTCTGTTATTCTCAAAGGGATCGATGATTTGTGGCAAGCAGATCTAATGGACATGCAAAACCTAAGAAAGTATAACAAAGGTTACAATTTCATTTTAGTGGTGATTGACTGCTTCTCAAAGTATGCCTGGGCAGAACCGTTAAAATCTAAAAATAAATCTGAAGTAACTCGAGCTTTTGAACGAATACTACTAAGCAGCAATAAAAATCCTGTTAATTTACAAACTGATATGGGCACAGAGTTTTATAACAACACATTCCAAACGCTAATGAAGAAGTACAGCATAAACCATTACTCATCTTTCTCTACTAAAAAAGCTTCAATTGTAGAGCGACTAATTAAAACTGTTAAAAATAATTTGTACAAATATTTTAGTCTCGTTGGAAATTATAAGTGGTTAGGAACACCTTTAGAAGATTTATTTAATACATATAATAACACAAAACATCGTACTATTAAAATTAAACCGAATGATGTTAATAAATCGAATGAACCCATCGTAAAAGAGAATATTAAAAACATATGTAATCATGTATCCATCCAGCGGAAGCCTAAGTTCAAAAAAGGTGACTGTGTTCGTATCAGTAAATACAAACACAATTTCGAGAAAGGTTATACTCCTAATTGGTCAACTGAACTCTTTACGATAAAAAAGATTAATAAAACTATACCAGTAACATACCACATAGAAGATCAACGAAAGCAAGATATATTAGGAACTTTTTACGAGCAAGAACTTCAAAAATCTAACTATCCTGGAGTTTATTTAGTAGAAAAAATACTTAAAAAGAAAGGAAAGAAACTATTCGTTAAATGGTTAGGTCTCAATAATGATGAAAACAGTTGGATTGATAAATCCGCATTAATAAATTAAGATATAAAAGAAATACTTTGTGAAATTTGTATCATTATTATTTAAGTAATGCAAGGTGGTGGCCTAGTTAACAGTATAATTAATAATCTACCGTTCGAAGCTCATTTGCCTGGATACAATTATTGCGGACCAGGAACTAAACTTCATAAACGTTTGTTGCGAGGCGATCGAGGTGTGAATAAACTAGACGAAGCTTGTATGCACCACGATATAGCATATGAAAATCATACAGATTTACCTAATCGTCACAAAGCCGACTTACAGCTTTTGAACATGGCTAAACAGAGACTAAAATCAAAAGATGCAGGAAAAGGTGAAAAATTAAGCTCATGGTTAGTAAGCAAAGTCATGAAAGCCAAATTGAAATCTGGTTCTGGTGCCAAAACATTTAAAAGTTTAGTATCAAAAATAAAATCTAAAATAAAAAAGCTAAAACCCAAGGATAGTAAGTCTTTAATAAACTTGGCTTACTTAGCTGCAAAAAAGTTATGCCCCAAATTACACCAAATCAGAGTACCGAGAGTGATCCCCATACCGAAGACTGGTGGAGTTCTACCTTTAATTCCAATTTTTGCTGGCTTATCAGCTTTAGGAGCTTTAGCTGGTGGTGCAGCTGGAATTGCAAAAACGGTGAATGATTATAAATCTGCTCAACAAAACTTGCGAGAGACGGAACGACATAATAGAACTATGGAGGGTTTAGCAGTGGGTAAGGGTTTATACATAAAACCTTATAAAAACGGTAAAGGATTGTTTATAAAATCAACAAAAAACTGAACAAGAAGCTACCAAATCGCGCACTAACTAATGTAGACATCCAATACTATGCAAGAGACATCCCATATTTCCGAGGAGTATATATGAAAGATCAATTGCCAAGGAAGCCGAAACGTATGGAATGTGGTATTGTTAACTTAGATGATTCTAAAAACGAAGGAACGCATTGGGTAGCTTATGTAAAAGTATATGACTATTGTGATTATTTTGATAGCTATGGAAATTTAAAACCTCCATTAGAACTGTTACGATATTTTAAGAATTGTAAAGTTTCATATAACTACACAAGATATCAAAAATTTAACACTGTGAACTGTGGTCATTTATGTTTAAAATTTTTGAGGACTTTTTGGAATAAAAATGTATAAATAATTGATTTTATTTTATTTCAATCATTTGCAAGATGTCACTCACTTTGTCGATAACTGGAAACTCATCAATTTTATCTACGTACTATCCTAATACGTTGCAACTAAATGGAGAATATGAGTGTGCTTTATTGCATTTTTCAACATTTAATTCTATACCAAATATTGATAAAAGTAATAACAAGTTCTATTATGGTTCAAACGAAGTTATTGAAATACCGGAAGGCACCTATGAATTGCAAGATATTTATGATTATTTAAAATCCGAAATAAAAGATGCCTCAATTAAATTACAATGCAATAACAATACTTTAAAAACTGCCATATATTGTTCAAAAGACGTTAATTTAAAGAAAGAATACTCTTTCAGTAGACTGTTAGGGTTTGATAAGCAGGTCTTGAAAGCAAATAAATGGCATGTGTCACAGCATCCAGTCAACATTTTACCGACGACTGTGGTAAGGATCGAATATGACATTGTGAGCGGCTCTTACATAAACGGTGAACCAAGTCACATAATTCACGAATTCGCACTCAACGTACCACCTGGTTACAGAATCATAGAAATCCCGAAGAACGCAATATATTTTCCAATCAATCAAAACAACATAAGCTGCATACATATCCGACTACTAGATATAAACAATCGCTTAATTAACTTGCGTGGTGAAGAAGTACAGCTGTATTTACATCTTAGAAGAAAAAATGATTGACTACAATAAATATATGTCTCAACAAATTAAAAATACCAGTTCTACTCAAGCTACCTACCAAATAAGACGTCGTTCTAAGAGCAAAATAAAATTAACTAAAGACAATAAGATATTTCTCAAAGCGATTGGATTGTTAAAATGAATATCTTAGACGTTTTATCCACTCCGACTTACGACAACAGTATAGAAGGAATCGAATTTCATTCGTACAAACCTTATGTAACAAGTTTCAACAGGAACGATGAAATACGCATACCTATCAACCAACAGGATCTTTACATATTACCATCAGCCAGCACTCTGTATTTGGAAGGAACCGTTATCGTTAGCAAAAAAGATTCAAAAGAGAAAGCTACTAGTGTTCATTTTACGAACAATGGACTACTCTTCTTGTTCCAACATATTAGGTACGAACTAAACGGAGTGGAGATTGATAAAATAAAAAATGCTGGTATAACTACAACCATGAAATCGTTAATATCAATGAATGAGAATGAATCAAAAGTAGCTAGAGCTTGGGGTTGGAGTATCGATGGTATAAAAAATATTAATGGGGGAAGTTTTTCTGCGTCTATACCACTTCGGAATATCATCGGTTTCGCAGAAGATTTAAAAAAAGTTGTAATAAATAGTAGACATGAACTAATATTGTTACGAAGCAACACTAATTTGAACGCTGTAAAATTGAATACCGGAGAAATAGTGGAAGACATTCAAATCAATAAAATCATATGGCGCGTACCCCATGTGAAAGTATCGGACAAAGAAAAAATAAGTTTATTAAAAATGTTGGAAAAAGAACGACCGCTCCAGATGATATTTAGAAACTGGGATCTATACGAATACCTAGAACTACAAAGCACACCTGGTCTATCAAAACATCATCTCAAATAGAAAAACCGCGATATGTAATAATCGGACTACAAACAAGTAGAAAAAATAATGCAAGTTCTGACATGTCGCAGTTTGATCACTGCTATGTTCGTGATGTTCGAGTGTACCTTAATTCAACATATTTCCCGTATGAAAGCCTCAATGTGAACTTCGCTAACTAATAACAGAATTGCTTTATTATACGAGCAAGACATCAGATTTCAGCAGTCGTATTACGACCGTTGTTCGGAGTCTTTATTAAGCGAGAAACAATTTAAAGAATTAGCACCGTTGTTTGTTATCGATTGCTCTAGACAGATCGATAATCTGAAGACTGGACCAGTTGTGGATGTAAGGGTAGAAATTGAGAGTGATTCAGAAATACCAGATCAAACTTCAGCATACTGTCTCATTCTTAACGATTGCATTGTTGAATACAAGCCATTAAGCAACACAGTGAAGAAGTTATCATGAACGCGGATATTATCATTGTCGAACTCCAAGGATTTAAATATTTAGACAATAATTTTATTGTCAAAGAAGTGGCTATCGTAAGTAATGAGCACACACAGACGTTCTTGGTTAAACCACCGCATACGTTTTATTACTTAACTCAAGAAGAAAAGAAGCAGGTGCGGTGGTTGGAAAGAAATCGTGGAATTTTCTGGAGTGAGGGCTTTATAGACTACAGAGAGTTTCAACATGTCATCGTACCGTATTTAGAAAATAAAAAAAATATTACAAAGGGTTTGGAAAAGATTAAGTGGATTAAAGAGTTATGTGCAAACTGTGAAGTGATTGATATAGGTGAGAAAGGGTGTCCTAATTTTGCAACATTAAAAAAAAAGTTCTGTAAAAATAAAACTGATTTTAATTGTGTGAACCATAAAGTGAATTGTGCATTAAATAATGCGGTGTGTATTAGAAAATGGTATCTTGATAATAATATGTCTATATTTAATCTATTTTAAATTATTTTGTAATGTTCAGTTAATAAAAATGATTATGTACATAAGGTTGTTTTATTTAATAATATAATCTGGGTAACCTACATAACAAACTTAAAATTAGCTCTAATAAAATGAATTTAATTGAGTAAGTATTCTATTAATTTTAAAATATTGAAAACATAATTAAAATCTATAATGAGAACATTTCTTTAGAGCTAATTTAAAGTGGGAGTATGTTTATAACGTCAATAAAAGATAATTTAAATTATAAATATATTATTTATTTAGTTTTCACATTATTTACAATTACAAACTAAATACACTTGTCCTTGTTATTTAATATTTTATGTATGTACATGAAACTTATCTACTATGAACTATGATGTATTTTGAGAATTTTAATACACTACTACATTATCAAATAAATTATTTTATTTCTTCTAACTTATTCTCTCTAATTACAATAAAACTTACATCTTAGATATTTCATTTATTTATACATTAAACTTACATATTAACTAAAAACCTTAACTAAGAACCTAACTAAGGGCTTAAAGTTTTCTTAATATTTTATTTTTTATTTACAAATTGTGATGATCTATGTGGAATCATTTTATTACACTAACAGATTAACAAATGAATTTATAATACCAATATTAAACTAATTATTTATTTCTACTGAATATACAAACTAGGTAGATACATTACTTACTTACTAATAATAATCATCACCACAAAGTTTCTTTGAAATTTTATTTATCAATGATTGTGTCTCTTCCATAACATTGTCCACCGGTTCACTAACTACATATTGTGCACTTAACAATACCACGTTCTCATTGTCACTTGAACTTGCTACACTTGCTTCTTGTCGCTCACTGATGTCTAATACTTGTATCTGGATCAGTCGTAAACCTTTTTTCTTTTCGTTGTTTATAACGAACGATTGACTTATAGAATGTTCAGGTGCCTTCCGTTTTAAACCCTCCCGTCTTGCTCTAGGCTTTTTGTTGGTTGGTTCAGGTCTTTGTTGCTCTGGAACATGCCAGCTTAAACTTGGAGTTGGCCAACCTTGACCATATTGTGAGAAGATAAAATCAGGAGAATCGCACATTATTGATGATCTGAAACAAACAAAGTTATAATTATTGATAACAATTATGTTTAACAGCTTATGAAATAATTTTATAAATACGTATAAGCTTGTGCAATACTTACAATTTGTTTTGTTTTTATTCAACGTGATATGACCGCTCCGGCCGACTGTGTAATGATGTTCTACACAATAATATTACTGTGGAACGTGACTAATATGTAATTAGACTCCATAAAGCCATACGCTGTGAATCAATTTCATGTTTCAACATGTCCGAGCACTTGTTCGGTGTCAAATTCTACAATGCGCGTGCGAACTTCGAGGCACGAGTCCTTTGTCATCAAAAATGAACATTATATGTTTATCAAGTTGGAACCTGTGTGCTTTGTAATCAATCAGGAATGGAAATAAAACAGATATAATTATAACCATTAAATACTATTTATTTATTTACTACCAATATAAGAAAACTTATCACATAGCGACATGGCATTTCATACAAACTTAAGTCCGAAGTTTTGGAAATGAATAATATGATTTAATAAAACTTGATACGTCTAAGCAGGATACGTCACAAAAAGTTAGTAGATTATATTTTAGGAATTTTACGAAATGCTGTGTCGCGTAAATGCTCTTAAAACTAATTAAGTACTTACTAAGTTCTAAAGTTTATACATATTTTGCTATAAGTAACAGTTAAAATAATAATATCTATTTGAGGCACCAAGAAAATTTAATTTTTTACAATTACATTACACATTATTTGACCTTACTTTAGGTAATTATCATTACATTTGAACGTTATCTAAATACATTGTAAAAAATGTATCTACTGTAATTACTTACATTAAAAATAATGGCAATTCATTACTTAAATATAGTTGCATTACCCCAAGCTAAAGTAGATACCTTATCAAACGATAACAACCGCTTATCATCATTGCTTGAAAGTGCTACTTTATTTACATCCTGAGTGAATATTTCATGTTTTATCGACTTAAACAAAACATTTTTTTTGCGAATGACATTACAATTGTACAAAACGTTTTTATAATCTAACATATTTAAATTTTTCGTAACACATTTTTTTATACCTTTTGCTTTCTTTATTGTTTTGTCTAAAGTTTTAATACAATAAAGCTTTGAGCGCAGTCCGACGAATTCTTTGATAATTTTACCACCCATTTCATCTTTAAATAACCCTGGAACCTTCTTATTAATAATTGGTAAGTTAAATTCGTTGTTTAAGTCGTAGTTGCTGGTATCAAAATATTTTAGAAAATGTTCATTGATATCTTGATAAATGTCATCAGTATTTACATCATAAACCAAACTATCCGTATCAGTATAACACAATTCAATTCGGTTACCATAAAAAGGCTTTATGATTGAATAATGGAAGTCATACATGTGACTCTTAGATAATTCCAATACAGTAAATCCTATATATATTGGTTTATTAAGAATAACGCGAGAAGGCTTCATTTGGATTGCCACTAGATCATCAGAAAATACTGAGGCGCTATGAAAATATGGACTGCCGATCAATTTCTCAGCACAAGTAGTCTTTTTTGTTTTATTGTTCAAGTCACACCACTTGTTTGCTAACTTAACATCTATTCGATGCTCATTATTTTCCAGAGTCTTTCCAAAAATACTATTGTTCAATAATTTGAAAAAATCTTGTTCAAACGTTGACTCTGCTTTTTGACGTAACTGGGTGTTAATATCAATATATTGTTTTAAAAAACAGCTTTGCTTGAAAACAATTGCACGATGAATCCTTCGTAATACCAATCCGTGTTGCAAGCATTTTTTTAAATGTATGTAATGAATAATATAGTGGTATTTGTCATACAAATTCGGTATTAATTTTTTATTCTTACCACCGGGTGGGACGAATTTTTCTGAGCAAAATGGAAAGTCATTATGTGCAATGTTGTAGGATATAATAAATCAACTTCAAGAATATAACCGTTTTCCGCACTATCGCTTATATCTATTAAGTTCAACTGCAAATCATCTATTTCCTGTCTACTCATGAATCTAAAATCCGAATGAGGCAAATATTGACACATGCTATAGCCATATAAATTGTTACAATCTAAATAAATAATAAATGAATTCGGAAGGGATGGGTCGTAAGAATCCAAGTATTTATGATTGGCTTGGGCATGTCTTCTGGAACACATGCAAATACCTCCTCTAATACCTGTTTGTATCATCCTATAAATTTGAACATCACTTATCAATTCTAATTTAATTCTAGTTTTCAAAAGCATTGCATCGAATGATAGACTTGGTGCTGTAAGATAGAACGCGGGATCCAGATTGTAATGTCGTTTACATGTTTTTCTAAAACTTTCAAACACGTCTGTAAGCAAAAGAACGTCGGTTTTAAGGTATAAATCTGTATACATACCCATGTTACGAATATTAAATACTGACCAAACGGACTGAGCGTGTTCATAGTCTTCATCAGTAATTGACTCATTAATTAAAGAGTTAAAAAAAAATTTTTTGGAGGGTAAACACGTATCTTCGTAAAGTTTCCATTGAGACATATAGTCGTACGGATAAACTCCTTTACGGGTAAGTAGATCGAATTGTGTTTTTTCGGGAAAATAAAATTTTAATTGTTTAAATTCTTGTTTTTTCATTGTACTAACCAACTTTTCTAAGCTTGTTCCTAAAAACTTGAAAGAATCTACAAATCGTACCTGTATGCTTTCATTATCGGAAATCGGAATATACTTCGTGAAAGAAATATAATTTTCTTTTGTTTTAGGTATGACTTTAATAGATCCTGGAGCTTTACCTAATTCTTTTATGAAAAGGTGGCAATCATAACCCGATAAGTTATGAAAAAATACAGGCAGAAACTTAGGCATTTTATATTGTAGGTTACAGTAACTGTGAGCTGCGCCACGATATTTACCAGTCAAATGACAATGATCGCGAACCCTATCACCAAACAAGAAATTCTCGCAAATATGACATGTATCAGAGTTTTCAAAGTCGAGAGCATTCTCATTCATGTAAATCATAGGAATGGTATTATTTAAAATTCTATAAAGCTTTTTAGCGTCTTTATAGATAGACTTCACAAATTTCGAAACGCAATCCAAACCACGATACGAAACGTAACGATTATAGGTTTCATCTAGAGTGCATGTAATATGATAAGCGAAAGCGATGGGCACATGTCGCTGTCTCGTAACGGTGCTCGCCTGAGTTCGGTCAGGTTCGCAGGAGTCGTACCGCTCTAGCATTGTTTCAAAATCTGCATATATAACGAATGGCACAAACTGCTTTCTACCATAATTTTCAAACTGAATGAAAGAACCCTTTGGAGGTAGTTCAGTAGCAACTCCTCCACAACTGTGTGAATTCAGATCATCACATGAATCAAAGAACATTAAACAAACATCACAAAAGTATAATTTACTGTGGTGTCTTGTTATTTGATTTTTAACAAGACGAGGTAAATCCTTAATGAGACAGTAATGTGATAAATCATCTTTTTCTAAGTAAAGTAAATGAATCACTTTTCTCTTCAAAGATTTTGGTTTATAAAACGGTCCAATCACGGAATTATTTTTAAAGCCATATATATATAGATACAAATTTCAGGGTTATTTAATTCGAATCGAGCAATATCTGAGAAACTCAATGGAAATTGAATGTCTTTTATATTTAACACGCTTTGAAAATGGGGGTAAGATGATACTCTTTCAGGATGAGTTTTAGCTGGATATAAAGCAGCAACAACTGACCATAAAAAGCAATAATTATCTTTATTATGAATATTAATACATGCTTTTTTTGATTTCATTGATGTCGGCAACTCGATAAAGCTTGAGCCGCGCAAAGGTTGGTATTTGTTAACATTAACTTCCAAATACGAACTGTTTAAAAATGTCCACCCACTGTCACGATCTTGAAATTCTTCTATCTTTTTTTTCAACGTGTTTCTAACCTGAGATGCTAATGAATCATAATCATAATTCTGATGTACTACATAATTCTTTGTAGCAAATGATTTCATCTCCTGACTATCATTTTTAACCATCAAAAACAAAGCAAAATATTCAAAATTAATTTTTAGACAGATATGATCCTTAAGAGATTTGTTTATTAATGTCTTGATTTTTTCTTGACTGTTATTAAAAAACGAATCTAAAGAATAATTTTCATTAGTATCAATAATTCTATAAGAAGCTATACGATTTAGAAATGCAGAATGAATTAATTCAACACCTTCGCAAACGTATGAAATAGTTTTATTTTTATGATTGGTACTGCGTAGATGACCTGTCCAATGACTGCGCTCAACAGATATGTTACAAACAGTGCAGAAAGACATTCTATCGTAATTAATTACCTGCTAAGTTTAAAAATAAAGATTTATTTTGGATGCCCCAAATTTAAATTTTAAATGAATAATGTAACTTATTTAAAATGTATCTTATCACTATAAATACGGGCTCTGAGTCATCGAACAACTCGTGAGCCTTATGCATGAATTTTTGTAGTGAGTTCCACTGCGAGTTACCTTTATCCAGTTGCAGTTTTAATCTTTATTTTGGATGCCTCAAATTAAAATTTTAAATTAATAGTGTAACTTATTTAAAATGTATCTTATCGCTATAATATACCGGCTCTGAGTCATTGAACAACTCGTGAGCCTTATGCATGAATTTTTGTAATGAGTTCCACTGCGAGCTACCTTTATCCAATTGCAGTTTTAATGCAACTTGGGACTTCTTCCAACGCTCCTCAGGAGCAGTGGAGATGATGTCTTATTTATGGTACACCTTCAGTTCCACAAAGAAGGCACCCCTTAGATCCGCTGTCCGTCGTACCTTCCCGTTGGCGACGCGGGACAGCAAGGATGAACCTAACTCCGACTGCGGAGGAAGGCCATCTAAGTCTTCCAAACCGAAAAGATCGGTGCTCCCTGGTTTCTTGTTACTGTAAACAAATTAAATTTTATTTTAATAATCTAGAAGAAACACTTTTCTAGATACAAACTTATGATGAGAGAAAAATAAGTATGTACTTAAAATTATTTTTGCAAATCAAAGTTCTCTATTGAAATCTACTTTATATTAGAATATGTGAAAGTAATAACTTAGAAAATAAACTACCTTGATCCTAATTCCACGACCGAGGAAGCTTTGCGCTTTGTTGTTTTTTTCGTAGGCTGGCTCTTGCTCGGCACGACCTTTGTAGCAGTCGGCGGGCTCTTTATGTAGTCGGACACACGGGAAACGTCGGAGTCAGACCTAATACACAAGATAAAAAGTACTTAATATTTTATATAACAAAACAAATAACCGTTTAAGGTCTTTTTTTGAGATACAATAATCAATTTATGACAGGATGAGAACAGTTGGTAATTTACGCGATCGTAGTGAGTGGACGTATCAAACAATATTAATATAAACAAATAATCACTTGCGAAATCGTGACCTAGTTTTTATAAATTGCCGGTAGTAAAGCAAACCGAGTCATACTTTTGGGTTATGTAAGGTGAATTTATGAAGATGATCACTGATTAACAAGTAAATAACCTGTTACAAAATGGAGGATAGTCCCTTCAGCCCGAGAAGTAGGGGTGCTCGCTCCCCGCCGCCTACACCCGCGCGCGAAGCCGTACCTACTCCTGCTCCTCAAGCGTCGAGCCATAGGCACGATGACTTCGAAGGAATATCGACTCCGGAAATTCAGAACTGGATGACGACCATCAACCAAAGCCTTCAAGAGGTATATGCTATTGCAGCAGAAGGCAAGCTGAACTCGGACCAGAAAATGCGCATCAATGCCTTATGCCGGAAGGTTGGACATGGAACATCGCAGATGGCGGTACAGTACCAGTCCATCAAATATACAGCCTTACAATCCCGCAATGCTGTGAAAGTACTCGAAAGCCAAAAAAAGGTACCAACAACTATATCCAGCCGTCAAACGTAAGTTCTGTGGCCATTTATCCACAAGATAAATTGAAGACCAGTGATGAGACAAAATCTCTCGTCCAAAAAATTATCTGCCCCGAACAGATGAAGCTTCATGTTAGAGGCCTGCGCAAGACCAAAAATGGCGGTGTTATCATCAGCACCGAGACGAAAGACGACATCGAGAAGCTGAGGCAGTTGGAGCAGCTAACAAAATCAGGCTTAACAGTCGACGAGCCTTATAAAAGGAAGCCTAGGGTTGTTATCATAGGAGTGCCGACAGCTATGGCAGAAAATGAGGTTTTTGCGTGTTTGTACCACCAAAATCTTGCCGAGAAACTACAGGACTGCAGCCTTGAGACGTTTTTGACCTCAATTAAGTTAAGCCATAAGTCAGGAAAAAGAGACGCCGAGAACTGCAACTATGTAGTTGAAGTACCTGCAGTCATACGTAAAGCCCTGATCTCAAAAGACCGAGTATTTGTGAATTGGTCATCATGCCCTGTGAGGGATTTCACATTGGTCACACGATGTTATAAGTGCCAGCAGTATGGTCATGCTGCCAAGTTTTGTCGGCAGACGTCCTATACTTGTGGTCACTGTGGCGATCAAGGTCACTCAATCAAAGAATGTCCAAAAAAGGGAGATGAGCCAAAATGCGCTACTTGCTTTTATTACAAAAAGCCAGACAAGCACAACACAGGTGCTGCTGACTGCCCGGCGAAAATAATGGCCGAAAAAAGGTATATTAATTCTATTGATTATGCAGGCGCCTAAGAGCGCCGTTAATAAGTTATTTATTTAGACCACTTAAGATATTTTATTGTATTTTTCTTCCTATATTTATATTTGTATTTGCACAGAAGATATGATTAACAATATAGTTAATGAGTTAGATAATTTCTCTGTATCCGAGTCAAACGTTTGTGAACCTGAAAATTGCAAACAATATCTGTCCAACTACAAAACTCCATTAACCATACTAACACAAAATATTCGCAGTATTTTTAAGAATTTTGATAGCTTTTCCACATTTCAACAACGGTTAGACATAAATTGTGACGTTATTGTTTTAACCGAATGCTGGCTTGCCAAGCAATATAACATACCACTAATATCGGGATATAATATGTACAAAAGTAATAGGAATTACAATCAAAATGATGGGGTGATAGTTTATGTAAGGAATCATCTGAAGGTCTCTGTTGAGGAACCTAATATGTACGACTGCAATAGTTTAGTGGTGAAGATTGGATCAAACTTTGCAATATTAGCAATATATCGACCTCCCTCATTTAAAAATGTTAACAATTTCACTGAATCGCTGAATGATGTCTTGCAGAACCTGTCAGCCATCAAAAACTTGATTGTAATTGGTGATTTTAATATAAATATTCTTCCAGGAAGTACTGATGCATCTGCTCAGGACTACCTCAACCTATGCGCATATCATGGCTTACTCCCTGCACATAGCTTTCCTACACATCATAGTGGCTCCTGCTTGGATCATGTCATGTTAAAATCAAATTACGCCTCACTTGCACTTGTTGTTAACTCGACAATAACCGATCACAATGCTGCCCTACTAACTCTAGATTGTAACATACCTAAACAAAACACTCGCACAATTTCGAAATTAAATATAAATAAACTTGAAGAAGATTTGCGCGTCATCAACTTTGATTCAGTCTATAATTCCGATGACCCACAGTTTTGTATGTTGTATGTAATAGAAAATGTACGACATGCAATTCAGAAAAATACGGTTATATCACAATTGAGCAATAAAAATTGCAACATAAAACCCTGGATCACTACAGGTCTTATCCGATGTATGAAGCATAGAGATAGACTGCACATGAAAGCTAAATCTCACCCAGATAATGCTATATTGCAACTGTCATACAAAAGATATCGTAATTTCTGTAATGATCTACTTAAAAAAGTTAAAAGCAACTATGATAAAACTGCATTAGAAAAGGCTGGAACAAGTAGTAAAAAGATCTGGAAATGTATTAAAAATATAACATATTCGTCGAAACAAAATGAGTCACCTTCAGGTTTATTACAAGCGCACTCATCGCAGCTGACATCTGCTAACATGGCAAATAATTTCTTTGTTAATGTTGGGAAATGTTTGGCAGAAAAAAATCAGGGTCAATCACCTTATCTAACGAGCACTTCTATTACAGGTAGCTCCACTTTAACATCCTTTGCACTACTAGATACTGACGAGTCTGAGATAGAAAGTATAATCATGACTTTGAAAGACGACTGTGCAGTTGGTTGGGATAATATATCAAATAAAATAATTAAAAAGTTCAGGAAAATTTTAGTACCACCACTGGCTTATATTTTTCGCATGTGTTTATCTCTGGGTATTTTTCCGGAATGCCTTAAAAAAGCAGTTGTTGTCCCTATATATAAATCAGGCAGTAAAGAGCAAGTAACAAATTACAGACCTATTTCTCTTCTGCCTTCTATGTCTAAAATATTGGAAAAAATTATAAATAAAAGATTGTTCAAATATCTGGAGGACAAATCAATTTTGTCGGAACGACAATTTGGATTTAGACCTAAACTTTCAACTGCCGATGCTGTTCATCATCTGACTGACTATCTTGCTCAAGAACTTGACAAGGGTAACCATACAATAGGAATTTTCCTGGACCTCGCCAAGGCTTTTGACACAGTGTCCATTCCTATTCTGTTGCGCAAGCTTGAGACAGTGGGCATAAGAGGCATTCAGCTGAAACTCTTCAAAAGTTATTTAGAAGACCGTACTCAATGCGTGAAGATTGGCAGTGTTCTCAGCGCAGACCAAAAAAACACGTCTTTTGGTGTTCCCCAAGGAAGTATTTTAGGGCCCACTTTGTTCCTGATATACATAAATGACCTTTGTAATATAAAGCTAAAGCATGGCACAATAATATCTTACGCTGATGACACTGCTCTTCTTTTTTCGGCTGAATCGGAACATGATGTCTACAAGCTCGCCCAAGACGGCTTCAGTGTTGTAAATAAATGGCTTCAGCATAACTCACTAACTCTAAATGCAGACAAGACAAATTATATAAAGTTTTCGATGCGCAAACAAGCTTCTAATATTCCTTCAAAGTTGTATGCTCATTGTTGTACAGTACCTGCAGATTGCACGTTTATGTGTCCCAATATTAATAAGTCTAATAAAATTAAATACTTGGGTGTTATAATTGATGACACCCTGACGTTCAAACAACATATGGAAGCTTTAAATAATAGAATTCGTAAGCTGATATTCATATTCAAAAAGCTACGATATATTGCAGACCCAATAATAATTAGGCAAGTTTACTTTGCTCTATGTCAGTCTATTTTGACGTACTGCATTACCTCATGGGGTGGAGTATGTAAAACATTATTACTACCCATCGAAAGAGCTCAAAGAGCGATTCTCAAGGTGGCTACTGGCCGCCCTTTCCTCTTTCCCACTAACATGCTCTATAAATGTTGTGAAGTACTAACAGTTCGACAATTATTCATAATGAGCATTGTACTAAAACAACACGCAGCCCTTTACTACAGCACTGAATTTACTAAAAAGAGACGAAAAGACATTGTTTGCCCCACAAACAGTACGAGACATGCTTTCACAGCAAAATTTTATGTTTTCCTTGGACCACTACTCTATAACAGACTAAATTCAAAAGCAAACATCTATTCCCTAAATTATGGAAATTGCAAGAAAACTCTCAAGGTAGCTCTTCAAAATTTGTCCTATGAAGATACAGAGAAGTTATTAGTTGTATTAAAATAAAGATTATTTTGGTTTATTATTTTTAATTAGTTCACTAAGTTAGTATACTAAGGTAAATATATATATATATGTTTTACTTACATACCTATTAGATGACTATTTAATTTTATATAATTACAGTGATTATCTAATATTTTTTTACCTCCTCTCGTCTGAAACACAGGATGTCCTAGTTCAGGCACATAACACTGGTGAACTTGACATAGATTTAAGCAAAACTGTATTTACTGTATTACTTCATAACTTGAATAAATATTATTATTATTATTATTATTATTATTAGTTACATCAGCCGGCAGGCAGAAACCAGGTCCGTAGCTAAGTAACAGTCACGATGGATAGATAGAACATGATAATTACAACAGCCGGCAGGCAAAAACCAGGTCCGTAGCTGTGCATTATGACTACAAATTTAAAATTAAGAAGTACTCACTTACATGTTTTAAAGTTGATTTTAAAGTACTGCTAGTACTACTTGTCACTTTGAAGATTCTGGAGCGAATGTAATTTATTGATTGAAATTAATTCGTTTATATTCACAAAAAATACAATTTCGGCATAAAATAGATCGTTTCAATTTTAAACTCTAAGTACATGTCTTACAGTTGTATAAAAAAAAATATGTCGTTTATGTCATATTGAACCATATTGATCGCATACCAATTTCGCTAAATTGCAATTTGTTCATGAGAACCGCAAAATAAAGCAGACAAAGTGAACCCGATTCCTGTTATTCTTTATGACTCAATACTAAATTAATATGTATAATTAATTGAATAATTGATGTATGTTTGTTGAGAATTTTTATCATCACAATTACGTTTATGCGAGAGGTGAAACTCGTAGGTAGATCGCGTCGTTGAAAGTAAATTTTGTGAGCATAGTTGACTCAAGAAGTAAGTAGGTAGTTGAAAATAATCGTAACTATTTTGATAATAAACCATTTTGTAATACGCACAAACCAATCCGTGTGGTTGTTAATGTTAAGTTGCAGTTAAACTCGGGACTAATATTATAATCACATAAAAATACTACTGTGGAATAAGTTCATTTAAAAATACTCACAAATAAAATTTTAATTCGTATTATTAAATAATCACTTAAACCCACAATTAAAAAATCCAAGAAACTGTATCGTGTGGGAATCGAACACACATGTCTGAGTTATGGTTTTATAGTTGTCTAATTTATCGATAATAACTTTAGTTTAACTTTAGCATAGGTACTATTATAATGCTCCCAAATAATCTTGTTGTGCACAGGGTTCTCTTTTATCTAAGTTAAAATCGCACTCGATCGAAGTGGCTAATGGTTCAACCAATAATACATGTTGTACTTGATAAAAAATATATCATATAAATATTCATATAAATAAGATTATATAATCTTATTACCTAGAAGAATGAAACACAATAAATTAGAAGCGATTACAAACTTCAAATATAAATACGAAAACAATATTTAGGAAGTTCTATAAAAGACGAATTCAGTGAAGATTTATTAAGAATAAGAAGGTATAAGTATTATTTTATTATAGTTTATATAAACTAGATTACAACAAATCTAGGTAAGACATAGTAGGTATGTGAAGTACCTAGACAATTCTGTATAAACCTAAATTTAATTAAATACTACAACGTGAACGACGATCATGTTACATTCAACATTATAATTCTTTTAACACACACACATACCTACTCAAGATGCAATGAAGTTCAAAACTGCTTAGACTGCATGTTGCAAGATTGCAGCCTTGCACATATAAAATACCATTTACACTACGTGGTTACAACTGTCTGATGAAAGCGTTCAGGATAAGGAACGGTGCGGTGACGCCGGACAATACGTGTGTACTGTTTTGAGAACGACTGTGAAAACGTGTTGCACACGCAGCATACACCTATTACTTGTTTTTATTAGGCTGACTAACTGACCACGGTTTCCGACGCTGCCGTCAGGCGGTTCGCAACTGAGAACGGCGCGGGTATCGTCGAGTGTAAAGGTACCTTGCTAACTGCTGGTGTCGATTACAAAGCGATATATTGTTAGTTAGTAACAGTTAGTAGTGAAGTGGAGCAAGGTATGTTAGCTGTATGAATTAATTAAATTAAAATTTGGATGTCCTCGAGCCAATCTGGTCACAGAAAATAGAATGTGTGGGTGCCTCCGGGTATGCACTATTTCTTACTTTTGTGGAGAGACATGAGACAATCTGTCCTGGATTTTAGTTTAATGTAGGGTAACTTAAAGTTCAGATGATCCTCGAGCCAATCTGGTCACTTTTTTTTTTTTATTTTTTTATTTGTGATGGGTTTGCTCTTGACTCTAGTCTAGGTCAGAGGTGACAGAGACAAAGTCGACGATGGAGTGAGCTTACCCAGAAGAAGCCTGTTCACTCTCACTTTGAAGAGATTAGGGTTGTATACGTTCGGAAACACAGACGCAGGTAGTGAGTTCCACTCTTTTGCTGTGCGCATTATAAAAGACATTTGGAAGCGCTTAGTGCGAATTGGTGGAATAGCAACCAGGTAGGGATGGTAACTGGCAGTGCGTCTAGATGTCCGGTGGTAGAAGGGGGCCGGTGGAATGAGGTCGTGGAGTTCTCGGGCACACTCTCCGAAGTACAATCTGTAGAAGACCGACAAGCAGGCAACCTTGCGGCGATGAGCCAAGCAATGAAGCTTGGCATCCACCAGTTTTACGTCGCCAATGAGCCTCTTAGCTCTGCGTTCCACCGAGTCAAGCGCGGCTAGTTGGTACTTAGCTGATCCATCCCAAAGGTGACTGCAATACTCCATGCAGGATCGGACTTGCGCTTTGTAAAGGGTTAAAAGCTGTCCAGGCGTAAAGTATCGCTTCACCCTATTTAGGATGCCCAGTTTCTTGGCCGCAGTTTGGGCCTTGTACTCGATGGTGGCGCCGAAGTTGAGACCAGATGTCAACTCCATGCCTAGGAGCTCAAGTCGATCAGTTACAGGAACAGATGTACCCCGAAAAGTAGGAGTTTGGGCGAAACGACTCTTTTTAGCGGTAAAAAGACACGCCTGCGTTTTGGTGGCGTTAAAAGAGACCAGATTTTCATCACCCCACTGGGAGACAAAGCTTAAGGTCAAATCTGTCCGCTCTACCATGGCCTCTCTCAAGGAACGAACTTCAGCCCCGCTGGTTTTTGCGCTGGACAAGTATCTCTCTGAAACTGTACTGTCATCTGCATACCCAACAATACCAGGCCGAAGCAGGTCATTGATGTGCAGCAGGAAAAGAGTTGCAGAGAGAACAGACCCCTGAGGAACTCCGGCATCAATAGCCATAAGGTCAGAAGAGCAGCCATCAACAACTACTCTAATCGACCGTTCACTAAGGAAATCTGATATCCAGCTACAAAAATCAGCTGGGATGCCATAAGCAGGAAGCTTGCTGAGCAGAGCAGCGTGCCAGACCCTGTCAAAGGCCTTCGAGATGTCAAGCGATACAGCCAGTGCTTCGCCGTGTTTCTCGATGGCTTCGCCAAAGCAGTGCGTGACATACACAAGAAGATCGCCAGTTGACCGTCCCCGGCGAAAGCCATATTGACGGTCACTGAGGAGATCATTGTCTTCAAGGTAGTTCAGCAACTTATTGTTCAGTACCCTTTCCAAAACTTTGCACAGAATGGAGGTAATTGGAATGGAGGTAACTTAAGCGGAGTAAGTGTGTAGCCTATTAAGGTTATGAGCTACCTCTAATTTTGTGGAGAGACATGAGACAATCTGTCCTGAATTTTAGGCTACCAGTTCAAGTAGCGAGCACCCTTATTTGTTAATAAGTAAACTAGTGTCGACTGAATGACTTAATTAAAATAACGGTAACGCGGTAAGTTGAGTTTTAGAAATAAAGTGTTCCTCTCACTGTGGCCAAGACACCTTTAGCCGTCATCGATCCTATGAGTCTGTGGGATCGGCGGTGAGAAAACCATTTCCTGTGTACATTGCACGACGTACACAAACCCCTATTCCTACCCAAGTTCCGTCTGTTCCCGTAGGTCTCCTGGTAACAGACTTCCCTCACGTAAAACCAACGTAACCTACGTTTGGTGTGGTTTGTATGGTAGGCTAGGGCGTTAGGATAACTAGGGGGCTACATAACCACATCGTACGCACTTAGAATAACGGCCGTACTAAGCTGTAAGTCACGGTGCGCACTTTTGGTGTGGAATAGGCGCCGAACCAGTATTTTACTGCACTATGTAGGAATTCATACTCCACCTTCCGTTCCATCGGGTGGAATATTCGCCAGACCAATATTTTTCATTTATATCATTGAGCATTCTACTCCACCTTCGGTTCCATCGGGTGGAATAGGCGCCGAACCAATATTTTTCATTTATATTATTGGGCATTCTACTCCACCGAGAGTGACGAGGCGAACGGAGTGAGCCGATGGAACGGAAGGTGGGGTAGAATGCCCAATAATATCCTACTTACAACCTGTCAAATTTCTTTAATAGATTTTCAACTTTATCGCTAAAGCATTCGGTTCAAGGTTGATTGGGAAAATTTTACAGTTTCTTGTAGCTTGATGTGCTGGCGTCTGTACATTCTAATTCCAAGTGTAAAATCGCATGAATGCATTTAATGTATAAGTTGTTAATTAATTATGATTGTTTCTGGTTTTATGTTGTGTATTATGGTGTTAAATAATTAATTGGATTGTATTTAAATTGAAGTTAATTTGTAATGTTGTGTAGGTAATAGGTAATGTGACTGTATGAGTGTATTGATTAGTACTGTAGGTATTATGAGTCAGTGATACTCGAAATAAAATGATTTCATTTAATTTATTTATTTAATGTATGTAGATGTAGCAAGAAAAGGGGAAAAATGGAAAGACGGAAGGCAGCCTTTACCATGCAGTGGGATATAACAGGCTCATAAAAATAATAATAATTTCTCCCGGGAGAAATCTTGTCCTCATCTCTGGCTTGCCGTTATTGGCCGGCTGGAGTGAACACTGACGAGGAACAGAGCTCCCACCTCTTTCTTGCCTTTATTGGCCGGCTTGAGTGGAGATTCGCAACAGCAAACGTGCTCAGAGGAAGGAAGCATTCCAGTAAGGTGCTGGTAGGGATCTTGACCGTACTTCCGGGATTGTCCTGATAGCCGTGGAATACCTCTCCACTCCTCAAGCACCTCAGGAAGGGTTGCCCCCTTGTCGCTACGTCACTATGTGCTAGCGGCCGTCTCCGGGGGCCCATTATTGAGTGTGCAAGTCACCCCCTGCCATTTTATCCGTGTATAATATATAACAATGGTCAGGCAGGGGACATAGTTCTTCCATAGTTCAAGTTACCCAATCCACTTTAGCCACCCAAACCCATAGCCCAATATGTTTTGTTTCCACGTACAACAATAGTCCTGTACCAACCGGGGTTTGTCCTTGGGTGCACATGCATAGTGCATACAGGGATAATCGTCGGTTGGTGCCTCCTCATCATTTAAAATTATCTAACCTCGGGCCTCTGCGAGTTGGCTTCGCCTCCTCATACGCCTTCCAAAGGTCCGGGACCCCAGGGTCCCGAGAAAAATAAATAAATAATAATTTTACCCCACCGCTGTATCTCTACGTTGACGTCGTGATGGGGCTTGCGCGCTCCGAAAGAACAATGGCAGGTCTCCATACAAAGAATTGTCTGGGATCAAATTGAAGCGTCCCGTAATGAAAAATATGTTAATAGATTTGGCGTTAGCTCCAGAATCTATAGATGAGACTAAGTATTTTCATTTGGGAAAGCCGGAACAAAAATATTTCAGTGTTTGAATTTGTAGGTTATGAATGAACGTCAAACAACAATTTATCTGAAAATCATCGCAGATTGACATTAAATCATAAAGAAATTGATAATGTGGTGTGGTCTAACTGAAGATAAGAGTATTTACGGATAAAATGAGAAAAACCCAAATAAATTCTAACCTTCGGTATACAGTAGTACTCAACTGTAATATGTTTACGAAAGCTGGGCGCGTATTTAAAAAAAATGCACTTGCCCCGTAAACACTAAAACTGAGGGTGTATACCTAATTTTAGGTCAAATAAAAAACACATTTTGTTAATCATATTTATTTTATTCCTCCTCTCGTATTATTATCTCATCAAGAAAACCTGTTGGTGCTGAGATATGTCCTTGATGTCTGGCCCATCCTAGATACCACAGTAAAGTCACAGTGTGTGCGCAGCAGCCTACAGTGCGCCGGCCAACTAAACAACTACAGCAATATTCAACTACTTATACTGTTCTGCCAGGAATATTATTTTCAATCACAATGTACACATAATATTGTTTCCGTGATATGTGTCGGGATATATGTAGCGACAGACAACCACAGACAATATGTCACTGTCAAAGACAAAAGTAGTGTTGCACGTTTCGATTCGGTTTTCTTAAGAATCGATACAACACTGAAACGATCCTGTGATATTTTGATCCATTATTAATTAGATTTAAAAGTAGAAGCATTTTCTCAAAGATGTCAGTTGATTAAAGACGAAAGAATAGAGTATTTCAATAATTATGTTAAAAACAAAACCAACTACATGGGTCGATCGATCGGTCGATTATATCGAACATTCGTTTAATTATTGATACAAATAATATGCATTCGTACTATTTGTGTGAGTACAAATAGTACGAATGCATATTATTTTACCACTATTTTAATGGTAACATTTCGAGTGTACCTAATTCGAACATCATTTGATAAGCTTTTAAAAACATAAAATAACTCCGGCCTTTACGAGAAGGAGTGAATAATTGAAAAATCGTAGAAAAATAATTAAATTTGATTCATATATATGAAATAAATGGATGCCAAAAAAATAGTCCAGACCAAATTCTGCCATTGTTCTTTAGGTCTGTGTACAGTTTACTTTGCCGGAACGGGTCTAAGATGAGAAGCCAGACCAAGAGAGATACAGAAACCCGCAGGGCAGCACGTGGCGAGCTGTTGGGCAGTAGCGACCCCACGGACCCTATCTCCTGGGAGAAATCTTGTCCTGATCTCTTTCTTGCCTTTATTGGCCGGTTTGAGTGGAAATTTGCAAGAGCAAACGTGCTCGGAGGAAGGAAGTATTCCAGTAAGGTGCTGGTAGGGATCTTGACCGTACTTCCGGGATTGTCCTGATAGCCGTGGAATACCTCTCCACTCCTCACGCACCTCAGGAAGTGTTGCCCCCTTGTCGCTACGTCACTATGTGCTAGCGGCCATTTTCGGGGGCCCATTATTGAGTGTGCACACTCAGGGGTTGACTTGCAAGTCAACCCCTGCCATTTTATCTATGTATTACATAACATTCGTCAGGCACGGGACATAGTTCTTCCAAACTATAGGGATAAGTTAATACATATAATTAGACTTAATAACAGAAGTTACACGGCTAGGTCGTGGGAAGGTCACTGTATTGTTCTGACACTGAGCACTGGCGCACTTGATTAGAAAGTTTAGAAGGTACCGTCCTTGGTTGCACCTGGTAGTAGTGGAGGACGTTGAAACAATTGTATCAGTGATTCGGCAACGGCTTGCACCTCAGTCTCTAAGTAAATCATCATCTAATCAGCTACCTGTATCCTGTCTTTAGAAAAATTCTTTGCAAAATATAAACTAACATTAGTGTTTAAAGAACATCTTTTGCACTTCCAGAATCATTTGTTAATTAAAGTTTGTAACATAATTTTACTTTTACTAAACCTCTATTCACTCAGGTCTCAGACTGTCAAAACTTCAGTAACCGTGGCCCTGGCACAGGCAATTGAAGGAACACGGGTGGATTTTAGTTAGTAAAAGTTTGACACGCCCTCCCGCTTCGCCCAGAGCGGGAGAAGTTATTTGATGATTTTTCGGCCAAAAATATATGTCAAGACTTCAACAGAATTTTTAGCGAGGGACTGATAAGTTGGCATCTATAATTAATTCACACCATTTTCTTCTCGTTACATTAAGGCCCAAAATTGTATCTAATTGCGTCCGTCTCCTTTATCCACGCTGTATGCCATCGTAAAACAAAACAAAATTAACAATTCTGCGTACATTAGTACACATTTAAAATATTTATTAGATTTAATTCTCCTACATTATACTAGTTCGAGGAGTGGACGTGTACAATTATCTTCCAAAAATACATACAAGGTACTTTGGCCCATAACAGTGATAAAAACTATTGTGGAGTGCACTATAAACAAATAAAAAAGTGAATTAATAATAATCCGATACCACACGTGCGCCGAGGTAAGCTCTTCTCTCCCGTACGGAAAAGAGACGGGATGCGAAATCAAAAAAGTTCGGCCTTGTCCCACGCGCGTGACTCCGAAGGACGGCAAGCACTGGTTGCCGATATCAAGGACACGATCCTCCCGAGCTTGTCTGAAAACTTTCGATCCATCACGCATTAAACAAGTAAACAACAATTCTTATTATCTTTGATTTTTATACTCAAATTACTTAAAAATGGTAAATATCTGCGCTATCTGTGCTAAAACAATAAGAGCCAACCAATATACTAAATGTATTGAATGCAACAATTGTTACCATCCTTTGTGCGCCAAAATAACCGACTTTCGTAAATTATCAGAGGCCGCGAAGGCAACGTGGTTATGCGTGAGTTGTCCAAATAAAAAGCTCCAGAACACGTCGTACACAAAAATGATACCAGCAACAGCTTGTTACTCAATACCCCAATCGCTGCATCCGACACCGGGAGCTTTACTCAACTAATATCTGAAATAAAACTACTACGAGTAGACGTTAGTGATCTCAAATATCACCTCCAAACACTTATAGTAACTAACCTTTTTCTTTTTTTCCCTCTGAGAAATGACGTTACGCATCTCCGCTCGTCGGGGGACGAGACGGAGTATGTGGGACTCCCTGCCAGAGTGGCAGTATACCCACTAAAACTCAGCGGTGTTCCCACATCGCCGTGATGGGAGGGCCATGGGAAATCGGCTGAGCCTTTACTTCCACAACCCTCCCGGCGCATGCCCGCCTAGCTGGCGGGCCCCGCATGCCCCCCAGGCTGGCGGGCTACGGGAATGGCCGGGAACACCTGGCCATTCCCGTCCGACACTGGTGGAGGCCTGTGCAATACAGGCAAGGGTGCCCCCGCACCCGTTGCCTGCTGGCCTCCACCTGGACGGAGTTGGAGATGACTGTCATACTGACGTCTTCTTCGACCCCTCCTCCGCCTTCGGAGCGGCGCCGCGAGAGGGTCTTCCTCCCGCGCGCGCTCCGTCGCCTCCTTCTGGGACATGACGTGTTCGCAGAAGGAGGCGACTGCCGCCCAGGACCCCTCATCCCCCAGCATGGCGTTGATCAAGCCGGGGAGTGAAAGGTCCGTTCCGATCGCCGCCGTGAGACTGCGGCGCGGCTCGGACCACGACGGGCACACCTCGAGAGTGTGCTGCGCCGTGTCCTCCGCCGCGCCACAGTCGTGACACGACGGCGTTTCCTCCCGCCCGATACGGTGCAGGTACGATCCGAAACAACCGTGTCCGGACAGCACCTGCACCAGGCGGAAGGAGAGGAACCCATGCGACCGCTCGAGCCAGTCTCGCAGGACCGGCCCAATTGCGTCGAGGGTTCGGCGGCCGAAGGCTGCGGTGGCGAGGTCCGTCGTCCAATGGACGACGATGGCGTCCCTCGCCTCCCGCCGGACGGCTTCCCGCTCTTCCGGGGCGGGGCGTTCTCCTCTCGCCCTCCGCCCCGCCGTCCATTCATACACTCTGGCGAGCACCCACGCCTCGAGTTCCCAAGGTGGGGTGCCGGCCAGAGCGCATGCTGCCGCGAAGCCCACCGTGCGGTAGGCCCGCGCCACCCGCTGGGCTATGGCCCTTTGGGGCGCCCGTAGGGCGGCGGCGTTCTCCCTCCTTTGGAGGGAGTCCTCCCAGATGGGCGCCCCGTAGAGGGCCATACTCTTTAAGATGCCGGCGTAAAGTTGCCGGCATCGTGCGCTGGGCCCCCCCAGGTTGGGAAGCAGCCAAGACAGCGCGCCCGCGGTCTTCAGCAGGCGCGACGACAGCCCGCTAAAATGCGGACCGAAGCGCCACCTGCTGTCGAGTACAAGGCCCAGATATTTCATCTGGGCCTTGACCTCGATTCTGACGTCCTCCACGAAGATGTGGGCGTCAGGTGGGGGGCGCTGCCGAGGTCCGTGGAAGAACACGGCCTCGGTCTTGTGCAGCGCCACCGTTAAACCTAGGCGGCGGATCCTCCCCGCGACCAAGGATCCGCCCGCCGAGGCCAAGTTGGCCGCCTCCCTGAAACTCCCCCCCCGGGCGGTGAGGAGAGTGTCGTCCGCGTAGCAAACGACACTCGTTCCTCGGAGGAGAGTTCCCCGCAGGAGCCAATCATAGCCGACGTTCCAGAGGAGAGGTCCTATGACTGACCCCTGCGGAACGCCGGCCTCAACGGCGTATCGCCGGACTTGGCCAGTCCTATTTACCAGGAGGATCGCCCGATCCTCCAGGTAGCTGGCCAGCAGACTGCGCAGGTATCGAGGCACTCCGTGGAATCGGAGCGCCTCTAGGATGGTGGAGTGGGGAACGGAGTTGAAGGCGTTGGCTATGTCGAATGACACAGCCAACAATCCGTCCCCTGCCTCCATCGCCTCCTTCGCCTGCCCCTTAAGGCAGGCCAGCGCGTCCACCGTGGAACGCTCAGCCCGAAAACCGAACTGAGCATCCGACAAGTCCGGCCCGATCCCGCGCAAATGGCCCTTTAACCGCGCAGCGATTATCCCCTCGAACATTTTGCCGACCTCATCGAGCAGAACGATGGGCCGGTATGCCGAGGGGGAGTCTGCGGGGCGGCCCTCCTTGCGAAGGAGGCACAACTGCCCCTCCTTCCACGGTTTCGGGAACCTCCCAGAGGCAAGGCATGCGCTGAAGAGGTCCCGAAACCTCTCCTCCATTTGGGTGGCAGCGATCGCCACCACCCTTGCGGGAACGCCGTCGGGGCCTGGAGCTGTCTTCTTGGCGCGGATATGGAAAATCGCCGCGCCAAGTTCCGACTCCGTGACAGGAGGGGGGGCCTCCTCTTCTTCCTCGTCGTCTGGCGGGGCTATAGCTCGTGCTGGGCCCATCACTGGCGGGGTGAAGTTGTTGTCCCTGCACGGGAACAGGGACTGAACCACCCCATCCAGAAATGCGGGCTCCAGGGTCTCGGCAACCGGGGGACCAAAGGGGCGCAATTTGTTGCGCGCCGCCTTATATGGTCGCCCGTAGGGGTCGTTGTCGAGACCCTCCAGCAGCTCGGCTCTCGCCGAGTCTCTGGCGGCGGCGATGGCCCGATCGAGGACCATTTTTGCCTCCATGTATAGCTCATAGAGGTGGTCCTCGTCGGCCCGGTCCCGTCGACGCCGCCGCCGGCTCCGCGTATAGGCCCTCCTTGCCTCCACACACGCTGCTCGAAGCCCCGCCAGCTCCACCGACCACCAGTACACGGCGCGTTTGGGTAGTGGTCGTCGGCGAGACCGAGGCATGCTAGAGTTGCATACCTCGGTCAGAGACTCCCTCAGTTGCCCCGCTACGGCGTCCACATCCAAGCCGGCGGTAGGTGGCGACAGCCAGTCCTGGATGAACGCCGCCTCCGCCGCTGCCTCCCTGTCCAGGCGGGTTAGGGCCCACCGCGGGAACGGTGATCGCCCCGAGAGGGGCCGCATCTCACCGGGGCCACTCGTGGAGATGTCGAACCGGATGTAGCGGTGGTCCGACATGGTCTCCACGAGGTCCACCCGCCAGTTCAACACGCGCGCGGCTAACGCAGGGGTGGCGAAAGTGACGTCCACTATTGAGCCACCCTGACGCCGCACGCATGTCTGGACGCTTCCTCTGTTCAAGAGGGAGAGTCCAGAGGAGGCAGCCCACATCTCCACCGCCCGCCCGCGTGCGTCGGTGGCCGGGTTGCCCCAGGTCACCGACTTGGCGTTCAAGTCTCCCAGCACGAAGACCTGACGCGGCGCCGCCCTGCCGACCACGGCGGCCAGGACTCCGAGATAGTTCTCGAAGTCCTGGAGAGGGCGGTTTGGGGAGAAATAGACGCCCACGAGGGCTATCTCTCCCCACGCGGCGGCCACGTATCCCGGTCCCCTCTCTAATAGCGAGAGGGGAGGGGAGTCTGTGGAAGACCGCGCCGCTAGTGCCACCAAGCCCTCCTCGTCACCCAGCCAACTGCCGGGGATCGAGTAGGGCTCGGCGACCACCGCTACGTTCACCAACCACTCAGCCATGGCCTGCACCAGCAGGTCCTGGGCCGCTCTGCAGTGGTTGGTGTTCGCCTGGAGGATACGGTAGTCGGAAACCATTATTCCGACATCGCACCCCCCTCCTCAGCAACCGCCGCTGGAGCTGCAGCGGCGACGACGGTGGCGGCGGTGGTGGCAACAGGGCGAACCTGCGCCGGCACTATGCCCTTCCTCACGGGGGGCTTGCAGCTCCTGCCCGTCATCCTGTGGTCCGCGGGGCGGCCACTGGCGGCACACGCCGTGCAGTGTGGCGTGGTGGCGCGGCAGGTGACACTCTTGTGTCCCTCTTGCCCGCACTGGTAGCACGTGTCTCCCCAGTCAAACTTTGAGGGACACGTGGCTCGGGTGTGGCCGACCGCAAAACACTTGAAGCAGCGCATAGGCTGGTCTTCAAGTGGTCGGACCACAGCCGAGCTGAGTCCCACCAATAACCGTCCTTTGCCCGCAGCAAGGACGGCCCCAGCCGCGGCGACTGGGCACTCAACGCGCATGATGCCCATGCCGCGGCGCCCGGGCCTGATGGCTCCGCCTTTTACCGCGCCAGCGTCGCAGCCTCCAGCCGCAGCAACGGCCGCCACCACATCCTCCTTGGTGACCGAATCCTCCAGATCGGCCACCTCCAAGGCTGCGGTCTTAACGGGCCTGACGACCGTTGCCGCATCCGCGATGACCTCTTGCAACTTTGTTGCGAAGAGGTCCGCATTTGTGCCGCGTGTTTCCCCCGAGAACTCGAAAATTCGAGCCCCGGTTAGGGTTCGGCGGCACGTGATGTTGCTGATCCCCAGCTGCGTGGGATCAGCATTGGTACGAGCCCGTCTTAGGACGGACTCGTACGTCTCGCCCCGCTCCACGGCCTCCGGGGTGATGGTCACCACGACGGCCGCGGTTTTGGGAGGAACTAGCTTCCTCCCGCCGGCTGGAGCCCTTTTGGCTGCGGGAGCAGTCGCAGCGGGCTTGGAGGCCGACTTTTTACCCTTCTTTCCCCTCCTGACCACTTCCGTCCACGACTGGTTGGACGGGGTGGTGGAGGGAAGAAGGGCGTCTTCCTCCTGCGACTTCTGGGTGGCTGCTGGGGTGGCAGACGACCCAGACGCTCCCTCCGCACTTGTGGTGGGGGTTTGAGGAGCCACCTTGGTCCTCTTGCCCTTGCCTTTCCCCTTGCCCTTGGAGGGCTTCACGGCCTGGGGCTGCGCACGCGATGCCGAGCCTGCTAGAGGCACAGGTTCCGGCTCCTTCGACGGAGGACTCTTATCCGCCGCTAGCGGCGGTCGGAGCCGCCTTTCCGGCAAGAGCCGGTCCTCGATGCCTGCGAAGCAGGCTCTGGTGAAGGCCCTCTCCTCCATGACAACCTTGCGGATTATATCCTCAAGGTTGGAAGGGGAGGAGGAGGAGCCTCCTACTGCCGGACCTGGGGCAGGCTGGGCAGGCCGGGCCGCGGCTTCAGCCAGCTTCTGGTGTAGCTGGCTGTTGTCCGCTTGCAGGCGATCCACCCTTGCCTGCAGCTGCCGCGTCTCGTCCGTGGCCGTTCGCTTCACCAGCTCCAGGACAATGCCGTGCAAGCTGGCGGCCCGGCATTTGAGGGCCTTCTGGAAGGTCCCCTTCAAGTTGGAGGACTTTGAGGCGACCTCCAAGACCTCCTCCTTGTCCTCCTGCGCCATGCGCTCCAGTTCCGCCAGGGAGTGGTCGGCATACAGCACACTTGATGCACCATAGCCAGACCTCGACCTGGCGATTTGCGCCTGGCGCTCCTTCGCAGCGACCCTCTCCTCCAGGTCTTGCTGGAGTTGCGCCCTTCTTGCTAGATCTAGCTGGCGCTCGGCGTCCACCAAGCCCACTTCGTTGGTAGAGGAAGTCGAGGCCTTTTTGGACTTAACCTTCCTCTTCGGCTTGCTTCTGGCCGACTCCGAGGAGCCCTCGGACCCGAGCCTCAGATCGGCCCCTTTCCTTTTGAGGCAGCCGCTTTCAGCCGCCGACGCGTCCATACTGGAGTCGTCGGAGTCCGACAACTCGTCTGGCCTGCTAAACAAGCTGGCCGCAGACGGTGCGCGGTCAGCTTCCGACGCCGTAGCGTCGCCGGCGTGGCCCTGAGAAGGGCCGTTTGATTGGCCCTGAGAAGGGCCGTTGGGTGGGCCCTGAGAAGGGCCGTTTGAACCGCCCTGGGAAGAACGATTCGCAATGAATCGCCCAGAGGCGTCACGCATTGGTTTTTTATACATCGGGTTAAAATTAAAATCCAAATTCGCAGACGTCCGCATAAAAATCTACGATTCACAGCTCACTTTAGCCGCCGGTCTGCCACTCCGTTACGGTGGTCAGACACGGCGTTGCCCGGGGATCACGACGAGGACGTATAAGCTGTGGGGGGATCCCCGAATAGTAACTAACCTTTTTTTTTTTTTTTTTTTTTTTTTTTTTTTTTTTTTTTTTCGCTGAGAAATGACATTACGCATCTCCGCTCGTCGGGGGACGACACGGAGTATGTGGGACTCCCTGCCAGAGTGGCAGTATACCCACTAAAACTCAGCGGTGTTCCCGCATCGCCGTGATGGGAGGGCCATGGGAGACCGGCTCATCCTTTACTTCCACAACCCTCCCGGCGCATGCCCGCCTAGCTGGCGGGCCCCGCATGCCCCCCAGGCTGGGGGGCTACGGGAATGGCCGGGAACACCTGGCCATCCCCGTCCGACACTGGTGGAGGCCTGTGCAATACAGGCGTGGGTGCCCCCGCACCCGTTGCCTGCTGGCCTCCACCTGGGAGGAGTCGGAGATGACTGTCATACTGACGTCTTCTTCGACCCCTCCTCCGCCTTCGGAGCGGCGCCGCGAGAGGGTCTTCCCGCGCGCGCTCCGCCGCCTCCTTCTGGGAGATGACGTGTTCGCAGAAGGAGGCGACTGCCGCCCAGGACCCCTCATCCCCCAGCATGGCGTTGATCAAGCCGGGGAGTGAAAGGTCCGTTCCGATCGCCGCCGTGAGACTGCGGCGCGGCTCGGACCACGACGGGCACACCTCGAGAGTGTGCTGCGCCGTGTCCTCCGCCGCGCCACAGTCGTGACACGACGGCGTCTCCTCCCGCCCGATACGGTGCAGGTACGATCCGAAACAACCGTGTCCGGACAGCACCTGCACCAGGCGGAACGAGAGGAACCCATGCGACCGCTCGAGCCAGTCTCGCAGGACCGGCCCAATCGCGTCGAGGGTTCGGCGGCCGAAGGCTGCGGTGGCGAGGTCCGTCGTCCAATGGACGACGATGGCGTCCCTCGCCTCCCGCCGGACGGCTTCCCGCTCTTCCGGGGCGGGGCGTTCTCCTCTCGCCCTCCGCCCCGCCGTCCATTCATACACTCTGGCGAGCACCCACGCCTCGAGTTCCCAAGGTGGGTTGCCGGCCAGAGCGCATGCTGCCGCGAAGCCCACCGTGCGGTAGGCCCGCGCCACCCGCTGGGCTATGGCCCTTTGGGGCGCCCGCAGGGCGGCGGCGTTCTCCCTCCTGTGGAGGGAGTCCTCCCAGATGGGCGCCCCGTAGAGGGCCATACTCTTTAAGATGCCGGCGTAAAGTTGCCGGCATCGTGCGCTGGGCCCCCCCAGGTTGGGAAGCAGCCAAGACAGCGCGCCCGCGGTCTTCAGCAGGCGCGACGACAGCCCGCTAAAATGCGGACCGAAGCGCCACCTGCTGTCGAGTACAAGGCCCAGATATTTCATCTGGGCCTTGACCTCGATTCTGACGCCCTCCACGAAGATGTGGGCGTCAGGTGGGGGGCGCTGCCGAGGTCCGTGGAAGAACACGGCCTCGGTCTTGTGTAGCGCCACCGTTAAACCTAGGCGGCGAATCCTCCCCGCGACCAAGGATCCGCCCGCCGAGGCCAAGTTGGCCGCCTCCCTGAAAGTCCCCCCCCGGGCGGTGAGGAGAGTGTCGTCCGCGTAGCAAACGACACTCGTGCCTCGGAGGAGAGTTCCCCGCAGGAGCCAATCATAGCCGACGTTCCAGAGGAGAGGTCCTATGACTGACCCCTGCGGAACGCCGGCCTCAACGGCGTATCGCCGGACTTGGCCAGTCCTATTTACCAGGAGGATCGCCCGATCCTCCAGGTAGCTGGCCAGCAGACTGCGCAGGTATCGAGGCACTCCGTGGAATCGGAGCGCCTCTAGGATGGTGGAGTGGGGAACGGAGTTGAAGGCGTTGGCTATGTCGAATGACACAGCCAACAATCCGTCCCCTGCCTCCATCGCCTCCTTCGCCTGCCCCTTAAGGCAGGCCAGCGCGTCCACCGTGGAACGCTCAGCCCGAAAACCGAACTGAGCATCCGACAAGTCCGGCCCGATCCCGCGCAAATGGCCCTTTAACCGCGCAGCGATTATCCCCTCGAACATTTTGCCGACCTCATCGAGCAGAACGATGGGCCGGTATGCCGAGGGGGAGTCTGCGGGGCGGCCCTCCTTGCGAAGGAGGCACAACTGCCCCTCCTTCCACGGTTTCGGGAACCTCCCAGAAGCAAGGCATGCGCTGAAGAGGTCCCGAAACCTCTCTTCCATTTGGGTGGCAGCGATCGCCACCACCCTTGCGGGAACGCCGTCGGGGCCTGGAGCTGTCTTCTTGGCGCGGATATGGAAAATCGCCGCGCCAAGTTCCGACTCCGTGACAGGAGGGGGGGCCTCCTCTTCTTCCTCGTCGTCTGGCGGGGCTATAGCTCGTGCTGGGCCCATCACTGGCGGGGTGAAGTTGTTGTCCCTGCACGGGAACAGGGACTGAACCACCCCATCCAGAAATGCGGGCTCCAGGGTCTCGGCAACCGGGGGACCAAAGGGGCGCAATTTGTTGCGCGCCGCCTTATATGGTCGCCCGTAGGGGTCGTTGTCGAGACCCTCCAGCAGCTCGGCTCTCGCCGCGTCTCTGGCGGCGGCGATGGCCCGATCGAGGACCATTTTTGCCTCCATGTATAGCTCATAGAGGTGGTCCTCGTCGGCCCGGTCCCGTCGACGCCGCCGCCGGCTCCGCGTATAGGCCCTCCTTGCCCCCACACACGCTGCTCGAAGCCCCGCCAGCTCCACCGACCACCAGTACACGGCGCGTTTGGGTAGTGGTCGTCGGCGAGACCGAGGCATGCTAGAGTTGCATACCTCGGTCAGAGACTCCCTCAGTTGCCCCGCTACGGCGTCCACATCCAAGCCGGCGGTAGGCGGCGACAGCCAGTCCTGGATGAACGCCGCCTCCGCCGCTGCCTCCCTGTCCAGGCGGGTTAGGGCCCACCGCGGGAACGGTGATCGCCCCGAGAGGGGCCGCATCTCACCGGGGCCACTCGTGGAGATGTCGAACCGGATGTAGCGGTGGTCCGACATGGTCTCCACGAGGTCCACCCGCCAGTTCAACACGCGCGCGGCTAACGCAGGGGTGGCGAAAGTGACGTCCACTATTGAGCCACCCTGACGCCGCACGCATGTCTGGACGCTTCCTCTGTTCAAGAGGGAGAGTCCAGAGGAGGCAGCCCACATCTCCACCGCCCGCCCGCGTGCGTCGGTGGCCGGGTTGCCCCAGGTCACCGACTTGGCGTTCAAGTCTCCCAGCACGAAGACCTGACGCGGCGCCGCCCTGCCGACCACGGCGGCCAGGACTCCGAGATAGTTCTCGAAGTCCCGGAGAGGGCGGTTTGGGGAGAAATAGACGCCCACGAGGGCTATCTCTCCCCACGCGGCGGCCACGTATCCCGGTCCCCTCTCTAATAGCGAGAGGGGAGGGGAGTCTGTGGAAGACCGCGCCGCTAGTGCCACCAAGCCCTCCTCGTCACCCAGCCAACTGCCGGGGATCGAGTAGGGCTCGGCGACCACCGCTACGTTCACCAACCACTCAGCCATGGCCTGCACCAGCAGGTCCTGGGCCGCTCTGCAGTGGTTGGTGTTCGCCTGGAGGATGCGGTAGTCGGAAACCATTATTCCGACATCGCACCCCCCTCCTCAGCAACCGCCGCTGGAGCTGCAGCGGCGACGACGGTGGCGGCGGTGGTGGCAACAGGGCGAACCTGCGCCGGCACTATGCCCTTCCTCACGGGGGGCTTGCAGCTCCTGCCCGTCATCCTGTGGTCCGCGGGGCGGCCACTGGCGGCACACGCCGTGCAGTGTGGCGTGGTGGCGCGGCAGGTGACACTTTTGTGTCCCTCTTGCCCGCACTGGTAGCACGTGTCTCCCCAATCAAACTTTGAGGGACACGTGGCTCGGGTGTGGCCGAACGCAAAACACTTGAAGCAGCGCATAGGCTGGTCTTCAAGTGGTCGGACCACAGCCGAGCTGAGTCCCACCAATATCCTTCCTTTGCCCGCAGCAAGGACGGCCCCAGCCGCGGCGACTGGGCACTCAACGCGCATGATGCCCATGCCGCGGCGCCCGGGCCTGATGGCTCCGCCTTTTACCGCGCCAGCGTCGCAGCCTCCAGCCGCAGCAACGGCCGCCACCACATCCTCCTTGGTGACCGAATCCTCCAGATCGGCCACCTCCAAGGCTGCGGTCTTAACGGGCCTGACGACCGTTGCCGCATCCGCGATGACCTCTTGCAACTTTGTTGCGAAGAGGTCCGCATTTGTGCCGCGTGTTTCCCCCGAGAACTCGAAAATTCGAGCCCCGGTTAGGGTTCGGCGGCACGTGATGTTGCTGATCCCTAGCTGCGTGGGATCAGCATTGGTACGAGCCCGTCTTAGGACGGACTCGTACGTCTCGCCCCGCTCCACGGCCTCCGGGGTGATGGTCACCACGACGGCCGCGGTTTTGGGAGGAACTAGCTTCCTCCCGCCGGCTGGAGCCCTTTTGGCTGCGGGAGCAGTCGCAGCGGGCTTGGAGGCCGACTTTTTACCCTTCTTTCCCCTCCTGACCACTTCCGTCCACGACTGGTTGGACGGGGTGGTGGAGGGAAGAAGGGCGTCTTCCTCCTGCGACTTCTGGGTGGCTGCTGGGGTGGCAGAAGACCCAGACGCTCCCTCCGCACTTGTGGTGGGGGTTTGAGGAGCCACCTTGGTCCTCTTGCCCTTGCCTTTCCCCTTGCCCTTGGAGGGCTTCACGGCCTGGGGCTGCGCACGCGATGCCGAGCCTGCTAGAGGCACAGGTTCCGGCTCCTTCGACGGAGGACCCTTATCCGCCGCTAGCGGCGGTCGGAGCCGCCTTTCCGGCAAGAGCCGGTCCTCGATGCCTGCGAGGCAGGCTCTGGTGAAGGCCCTCTCCTCCATGACAACCTTGCGGATTATATCCTCAAGGTTGGAAGGAGAGGAGGAGGAGCCTCCTACTGCCGGACCTGAGGCAGGTTGGGCAGGCCGGGCCGTGGCCTCAGCCAGCTTCTGGTGTAGCTGGCTGTTGTCCGCTTGCAGGCGATCCACCCTTGCCTGCAGCTGCCGCGTCTCGTCCGTGGCCGTCCGCTTCACCAGCTCCAGGACAATGCCGTGCAAGCTGGCGGCCCGGCATTTGAGGGCCTTCTGGAAGGTCCCCTTCAAGTTGGAGGACTTTGAGGCGACCTCCAAGACCTCCTCCTTGTCCTCCTGCGCCATGCGCTCCAGTTCCGCCAGGGAGTGGTCGGCATACAGCACACTAGTTGCACCATAGCCAGACCTCGACCTGGCGATTTGCGCCTGGCGCTCCTTCGCAGCGACCCTCTCCTCCAGGTCTTGCTGAAGTTGCGTCCTTCTTGCCAGATCTAGCTGGCGCTCGGCGTCCACCAAGCCCACTTCGTGGGTAGAGGAAGTCAAGGCCTTTTTGGACTTAACCTTCCTCTTCGGCTTGCTTCTGGCCGACTCCGAGGAGCCCTCGGACCCGAGCCTCAGATCGGCCCCTTTCCTTTTGAGGCAGCCGCTTTCAGCCGCCGACGCGTCCATACTGGACTCGTCGGAGTCCGACAACTCGTCTGGCCTGCTAAACAAGCTGGCCGCAGACGGTGCGCGGTCAGCTTCCGACGCCATAGCGTCGCCGGCGTGGCCCTGAGAAGGACCGTTTGTTTGGCCCTGAGAAGGGCCGTTGGGTGGGCCCTGAGAAGGGCCGTTTGAACCGCCCTGGGAAGAACGATTCGAAATGAATCGCCCAGAGGCGTCACGCATCGGTTTTGCACTCATTAGATTAAAATTAAAATTCGCAGATGTCCGCATAAAAAAAATCTACGATTCACAGCTCACTTTAGCCGCCGGTCTGCCACTCCGTTACGGTGGTCAGACACGGCGTTGCCCGGGGATCACGACGAGGACGTATAAGCTGTGGGGGGATCCCCGAATAGTAACTAACCTAACCTAACCTTTTTTTTTTTTTTTTTTTTTTTTTTTTTTTTTTTTTTTTTTTTTTTTGTCGCTGAGAAATGACATTACGCATCTCCGCTCGTCGGGGGACAACACGGAGTATGTGGGACTCCCTGCCACAGTGGCAGTATACCCACTAAAACTCAGCGGTGTTCCCGCATCGCCGTGATGGGAGGGCCATGGGAGACCGGCTCATCCTTTACTTCCACAACCCTCCCGGCGCATGTCCGCCTAGCTGGCGGGCCCCGCATGCACCCCATGCTGGGGGGCTACGGGAATGGCCGGGAACACCTGGCCATTCCCGTCCGACACTGATGGAGGCCTGTGCAATACAGGCAAGGGTGCCCCCGCACCCGTTGCCTGCTGGCCTCCACCTGGGAGGAGTCGGAGATGACTGTCATACTGACGTCTTCTTCGACCCCTCCTCCGCCTTCGGAGCGGTGCCGCGAGAGGGTCTTCCTCCCGCGCGCGCTCCGCCGCCTCCTTCTGGGACATGACGTATTCGCAGAAGGAGGCGACTGCCGCCCAGGACCCCTCATCCCCCAGCATGGCGTTGATCAAGCCGGGGAGCGAAAGGTCCGTTCCGATCGCCGCCGTGAGACTGCGGCGCGGCTCGGACCACGACGGGCACACCTCGAGAGTGTGCTGCGCCGTGTCCTCCGCCGCGCCACAGTCGTGACACGACGGCGTCTCCTCCCGCCCGATACGGTGAAGGTACGATCCGAAACAACCGTGTCCGGACAGCACCTGCACCAGGCGGAAGGAGAGGAACCCATGCGACCGCTCGAGCCAGTCTCGCAGGACCGGCCCAATCGCGTCGAGGGTTCGGCGGCCGAAGGCTGCGGTGGCGAGGTCCGTCGTCCAATGGACGACGATGGCGTCCCTCGCCTCCCGCCGGACGGCTTCCCGCTCTTCCGGGGCGGGGCGTTCTCCTCTCGCCCTCCGCCCCGCCGTCCATTCATACACTCTGGCGAGCACCCACGCCTCGAGTTCCCAAGGCGGGGTGCCGGCCAGAGCGCATGCTGCCGCGAAGCCCACCGTGCGGTAGGCCCGCGCCACTCGCTGGGCTATGGCCCTTTGGGGCGCCCGCAGGGCGGCGGCGTTCTCCCTCCTTTGGAGGGAGTCCTCCCAGATGGGCGCCCCGTAGAGGGCCATACTCTTTAAGATGCCGGCGTAAAGTTGCCGGCATCGTGCGCTGGGCCCCCCCAGGTTGGGAAGCAGCCAAGACAGCGCGCCCGCGGTCTTCAGCAGGCGCGACGACAGCCCGCTAAAATGCGGACCGAAGCGCCACCTGCTGTCGAGTACAAGGCCCAGATATTTCATCTGGGCCTTGACCTCGATTCTGACGCCCTCCACGAAGATGTGGGCGTCAGGTGGGGGGCGCTGCCGAGGTCCGTGGAAGAACACGGCCTCGGTCTTGTGCAGCGCCACCGTTAAACCTAGGCGGCGGATCCTCCCCGCGACCAAGGATCCGCCCGCCGAGGCCAAGTTGGCCGCCTCCCTGAAACTCCCCCCCCGGGCGGTGAGGAGAGTGTCGTCCGCGTAGCAAACGACACTCGTGCCTCGGAGGAGAGTTCCCCGCAGGAGCCAATCATAGCCGACGTTCCAGAGGAGAGGTCCTATGACTGACCCCTGCGGAACGCCGGCCTCAACGGCGTATCGCCGGACTTGGCCAGTCCTATTTACCAGGAGGATCGCCCGATCCTCCAGGTAGCTGGCCAGCAGACTGCGCAGGTATCGAGGCACTCCGTGGAATCGGAGCGCCTCTAGGATGGTGGAGTGGGGAACGGAGTTGAAGGCGTTGGCTATGTCGAATGACACAGCCAACAATCCGTCCCCTGCCTCCATCGCCTCCTTCGCCTGCCCCTTAAGGCAGGCCAGCGCGTCCACCGTGGAACGCTCAGCCCGAAAACCGAACTGAGCATCCGACAAGTCCGGCCCGATCCCGCGCAAATGGCCCTTTAACCGCGCAGCGATTATCCCCTCGAACATTTTGCCGACCTCATCGAGCAGAACGATGGGCCGGTATGCCGAGGGGGAGTCTGCGGGGCGGCCCTCCTTGCGAAGGAGGCACAACTGCCCCTCCTTCCACGGTTTCGGGAACCTCCCAGAAGCAAGGCATGCGCTGAAGAGGTCCCGAAACCTCTCCTCCATTTGGGTGGCAGCGATCGCCACCACCCTTGCGGGAACGCCGTCGGGGCCTGGAGCTGTCTTCTTGGCGCGGATATGGAGAATCGCCGCGCCAAGTTCCGACTCCGTGACAGGAGAGGGGGCCTCCTCTTCTTCCTCGTCGTCGTCTGGCGGGGCTATAGCTCGTGCTGGGCCCATCACTGGCGGGGTGAAGTTGTTGTCCCTGCACGGGAACAGGGACTGAACCACCCCATCCAGAAATGCGGGCTCCAGGGTCTCGGCAACCGGGGGACCAAAGGGGCGCAATTTGTTGCGCGCCGCCTTATATGGTCGCCCGTAGGGGTCGTTGTCGAGACCCTCCAGCAGCTCGGCTCTCGCCGCGTCTCTGGCGGCGGCGATGGCCCGATCGAGGACCATTTTTGCCTCCATGTATAGCTCATAGAGGTGGTCCTCGTCGGCCCGGTCCCGTCGACGCCGCCGCCGGCTCCGCGTATAGGCCCTCCTTGCCTCCACACACGCTGCTCGAAGCCCCGCCAGCTCCACCGACCACCAGTACACGGCGCGCCTGGGCAGTGGTCGCCGGCGAGACCGAGGCATGCTAGAGTTGCATACCTCGGTCAGAGACACCCTGAGTTGACCCGCTACGGCGTCCACATCCAAGCCGGCGGTAGGCGGCGACAGCCAGTCCTGGATGAACGCTGCCTCCGCCGCTGCCTCCCTGTCCAGGCGGGTTAGGGCCCACCGCGGGAACGGTGATCGCCCCGAGAGGGGCCGCATCTCACCGGGGCCACTCGTGGAGATGTCGAACCGGATGTAGCGGTGGTCCGACATGGTCTCCACGAGGTCCACCCGCCAGTTCAACACGCGCGCGGCTAACGCAGGGGTGGCGAAAGTGACGTCCACTATTGAGCCACCCTGACGCCGCACGCATGTCTGGACGCTTCCTCTGTTCAAGAGGGAGAGTCCAGAGGAGGCAGCCCACATCTCCACCGCCCGCCCGCGTGCGTCGGTGGCCGGGTTGCCCCAGGTCACCGACTTGGCGTTCAAGTCTCCCAGCACGAAGACCTGACGCGGCGCCGCCCTGCCGACCACGGCGGCCAGGACTCCGAGATAGTTCTCGAAGTCCTGGAGAGGGCGGTTTGGGGGGAAATAGACGCCCACGAGGGCTATCTCTCCCCACGCGGCGGCCACGTATCCCGGTCCCCTCTCTAATAGCGAGAGGGGAGGGGAGTCTGTGGAAGACCGCGCCGCTAGTGCCACCAAGCCCTCCTCGTCACCCAGCCAACTGCCGGGGATCGAGTAGGGCTCGGCGACCACCGCTACGTTCACCAACCACTCAGCCATGGCCTGCACCAGCAGGTCCTGGGCCGCTCTGCAGTGGTTGGTGTTCGCCTGGAGGATGCGGTAGTCGGAAACCATTATTCCGACATCGCACCCCCCTCCTCAGCAACCGCCGCTGGAGCTGCAGCGGCGACGACGGTGGCGGCGGTGGTGGCAATAGGGCGAACCTGCGCCGGCACTATGCCCTTCCTCACGGGGGGCTTGCAGCTCCTGCCCGTCATCCTGTGGTCCGCGGGGCGGCCACTGGCGGCACACGCCGTGCAGTGTGGCGTGGTGGCGCGGCAGGTGACACTCTTGTGTCCCTCTTGCCCGCACTGGTAGCACGTGTCTCCCCAGTCGAACTTTGAGGGACACGTGGCTCGGGTGTGGCCGAACGCAAAACACTTGAAGCAGCGCATAGGCTGGTCTTCAAGTGGTCGGACCACAGCCGAGCTGAGTCCCACCAATAACCTTCCTTTGCCCGCAGCAAGGACGGCCCCAGCCGCGGCGACTGGGCACTCAACGCGCATGATGCCCATGCCGCGGCGCCCGGGCCTGATGGCTCCGCCTTTTACCGCGCCAGCGTCGCAGCCTCCAGCCGCAGCAACGGCCGCCACCACATCCTCCTTGGTGACCGAATCCTCCAGATCGGCCACCTCCAAGGCTGCGGTCTTAACGGGCCTGACGACCGTTGCCGCATCCGCGATGACCTCTTGCAACTTTGTTGCGAAGAGGTCCGCATTTGTGCCGCGTGTTTCCCCCGAGAACTCGAAAATTCGAGCCCCGGTTAGGGTTCGGCGGCACGTGATGTTGCTGATCCCCAGCTGCGTGGGATCAGCATTGGTACGAGCCCGTCTTAGGACGGACTCGTACGTCTCGCCCCGCTCCACGGCCTCCGGGGTGATGGTCACCACGACGGCCGCGGTTTTGGGAGGAACTAGCTTCCTCCCGCCGGCTGGAGCCCTTTTGGCTGCGGGAGCAGTCGCAGCGGGCTTGGAGGCCGACTTTTTACCCTTCTTTCCCCTCCTGACCACTTCCGTCCACGACTGGTTGGACGGGGTGGTGGAGGGAAGAAGGGCGTCTTCCTCCTGCGACTTCTGGGTGGCTGCTGGGGTGGCAGACGACCCAGACGCTCCCTCCGCACTTGTGGTGGGGGTTTGAGGAGCCACCTTGGTCCTCTTGCCCTTGCCTTTCCCCTTGCCCTTGGAGGGCTTCACGGCCTGGGGCTGCGCACGCGATGCCGAGCCTGCTAGAGGCACAGGTTCCGGCTCCTTCGACGGAGGACTCTTATCCGCCGCTAGCGGCGGTCGGAGCCGCCTTTCCGGCAAGAGCCGGTCCTCGATGCCTGCGAAGCAGGCTCTGGTGAAGGCCCTCTCCTCCATGACAACCTTGCGGATTATATCCTCAAGGTTGGAAGGGGAGGAGGAGGAGCCTCCTACTGCCGGACCTGGGGCAGGCTGGGCAGGCCGGGCCGCGGCCTCAGCCAGCTTCTGGTGTAGCTGGCTGTTGTCCGCTTGCAGGCGATCCACCCTTGCCTGCAGCTGCCGCGTCTCGTCCGTGGCCGTCCGCTTCACCAGCTCCAGGACAATGCCGTGCAAGCTGGCGGCCCGGCATTTGAGGGCCTTCTGGAAGGTCCCCTTCAAGTTGGAGGACTTTGAGGCGACCTCCAAGACCTCCTCCTTGTCCTCCTGCGCCATGCGCTCCAGTTCCGCCAGGGAGTGGTCGGCATACAGCACACTTGATGCACCATAGCCAGACCTCGACCTGGCGATTTGCGCCTGGCGCTCCTTCGACCCTCTCCTCCAGGTCTTGCTGGAGTTGCGCCCTTCTAGCTAGATCTAGCTGGCGCTCGGCGTCCACCAAGCCCACTTCGTGGGTAGAGGAAGTCGAGGCCTTTTTGGACTTAACCTTCCTCTTCGGCTTGCTTCTGGCCGACTCCGAGGAGCCCTCGGACCCGAGCCTCAGATCGGCCCCTTTCCTTTTGAGGCAGCCGCTTTCAGCCGCCGACGCGTCCATACTGGAGTCGTCGGAGTCCGACAACTCGTCTGGCCTGCTAAACAAGCTGGCCGCAGACGGTGCGCGGTCAGCTTCCGACGCCATAGCGTCGCCGGCGTGGCCCTGAGAAGGGCCGTTTGATTGGCCCTGAGAAGGGCCGTTGGGTGGGCCCTGAGAAGGGCCGTTTGAACCGCCCTGGGAAGAACGATTCGAAATGAATCGCCCAGAGGCGTCACGCATCGGTTTAGCACTCATGAGGTTAAAATTAAAATTCGTAGACGTCCGCATAAAAAAATCTACGATTCACAGCTCACTTTAGCCGCCGGTCTGCCACTCCGTTACGGTGGTCAGACACGGCGTTGCCCGGGGATCACGACGAGGACGTATAAGCTGTGGGGGGATCCCCAACCTTTTTTTTTTTTTTTTTTTTTTTTTTTTTTTTTTTTTTTTTTTTTTTTTTTTTTTTTTTTTTTTTGTCGCTGAGAAATGACATTACGCATCTCCGCTCGTCGGGGGACAACACGGAGTATGTGGGACTCCCTGCCACAGTGGCAGTATACCCACTAAAACTCAGCGGTGTTCCCGCATCGCCGTGATGGGAGGGCCATGGGAGACCGGCTCATCCTTTACTTCCACAACCCTCCCGGCGCATGCCCGCCTAGCTGGCGGGCCCCGCATGCCCCCCAGGCTGGGGGGCTACGGGAATGGCCGGGAACACCTGGCCATTCCCGTCCGACACTGATGGAGGCCTGTGCAATACAGGCAAGGGTGCCCCCGCACCCGTTGCCTGCTGGCCTCCACCTGGGAGGAGTCGGAGATGACTGTCATACTGACGTCTTCTTCGACCCCTCCTCCGCCTTCGGAGCGGCGCCGCGAGAGGGTCTTCCTCCCGCGCGCGCTCCGCCGCCTCCTTCTGGGACATGACGTATTCGCAGAAGGAGGCGACTGCCGCCCAGGACCCCTCATCCCCCAGCATGGCGTTGATCAAGCCGGGGAGAGAAAGGTCCGTTCCGATCGCCGCCGTGAGACTGCGGCGCGGCTCGGACCACGACGGGCACACCTCGAGAGTGTGCTGCGCCGTGTCCTCCGCCGCGCCACAGTCGTGACACGACGGCGTCTCCTCCCGCCCGATACGGTGCAGGTACGATCCGAAACAACCGTGTCCGGACAGCACCTGCACCAGGCGGAAGGAGAGGAACCCATGCGACCGCTCGAGCCAGTCTCGCAGGACCGGCCCAATCGCGTCGAGGGTTCGGCGGCCGAAGGCTGCGGTGGCGAGGTCCGTCGTCCAATGGACGACGATGGCGTCCCTCGCCTCCCGCCGGACGGCTTCCCGCTCTTCCGGGGCGGGGCGTTCTCCTCTCGCCCTCCGCCCCGCCGTCCATTCATACACTCTGGCGAGCACCCACGCCTCGAGTTCCCAAGGTGGGGTGCCGGCCAGAGCGCATGCTGCCGCGAAGCCCACCGTGGGCCCCCCCAGGTTGGGAAGCAGCCAAGACAGCGCGCCCGCGGTCTTCAGCAGGCGCGACGACAGCCCGTTAAAATGCGGACCGAAGCGCCACCTGCTGTCGAGTACAAGGCCCAGATATTTCATCTGGGCCTTGACCTCGATTCTGACGCCCTCCACGAAGATGTGGGCGTCAGGTGGGGGGCGCTGCCGAGATCCGTGGAAGAACACGGCCTCGGTCTTGTGTAGCGCCACCGTTAAACCTAGGCGGCGAATCCTCCCCGCGACCAAGGATCCGCCCGCCGAGGCCAAGTTGGCCGCCTCCCTGAAACTCCCCCCCCGGGCGGTGAGGAGAGTGTCGTCCGCGTAGCAAACGACACTCGTGCCTCGGAGAAGAGTTCCCCGCAGGAGCCAATCATAGCCGACGTTCCAGAGGAGAGGTCCTATGACTGACCCCTGCGGAACGCCGAACCTAACCTAACCTAACACTTTGTAACCAAGGCCTTGAAGTGTCTGAGGCTAGCCTGGCCTGCGCAGAAGCCAAAATTCAAGCGCTTGAGGAACAAGTATGCGAAATCCCCTACTTAAATTCGACAACTTGAATGAGACTAAATAAGGTTGGGGAAAAAGTTTCTTCGCATTTTTTGAGAAAATTCAAAACTTTTTTTAATATGGCTTATTTACATTTAACTAAAGTATGTAGGTACCATTTTGTTCGATAACTTTTTGCCATCTTGTAGGTAGGGACATGATCCCATTGCTATAGAAATTTTGGGACTTCTGGTCAAAATACCGCGACAAGTGGTTTTGGCAGTCCTCTCGTGATGTTAACCTGACACTGCCTAAAGAATTCTGAAGAGACCGAAACAGGTGGAAATCTGAAGGTGCAAGGTCAGGACTATATGGCGGGTGCATTAACACCTCCCAGCCAAACTATCTTAATTTTTGCTGAGTAGCTAAATATGTGTGAGGTCTAGCGTTATCATGATGAAAAACCACACCCCTTCTGTTGATTAATTCCGGCCACTTTCTCTCAACTTCTTGCTTTAATCTCATCAGTTGTTCGCAGTAGAGTTCAGAATCGATGGTCCTGCCTGGTGGTAACAGCTCATAATAAATAATGCCCTTACAATCCCACCACACACACAGCATCACCTTGTTGCGAGTTAACCCGGGTTTCGCCACAGTCTGTGAAGCCTGACCGGCCTTTGTCCACGACCTTTTTCGCACGTTCTTGTCATACGTGATCCACTTTTCATCACCAGTTATCAGCTTCTTCAAAAATGGTTCGGTTTCATTACGTCGTAATAAAAAAATCACAAATGTGTACACGGTTCATTAGGTTTCTTTCAGTGAGCTCGTGACGTACCCAAATGTCGAGCTTTTTTGTGTACCCAGTTTTTTTCAAATGCGCCAAAACTATTTTGTGGTCAATTTCCAGTTCTTCAGCTACGTCGTAACTACTGATATGCCGATCTTGCTCCACTTTTTCAAAAATGGCATCCATTTTATCCGTAATAGGGCGACCAGAGCGACGTGCATCTTTGACATCAAAATTTCCGGATTGAAAACGCTTAAACCAAATTTGTGCTACTCTCACAGACACTACACTAGGTCCATAAACATCGCAAATTTTTTTCGCGGCTTGCGTTGCATTTTTACCTTTTTTGTAGTAAAATTTTAAAATGTATCGAATTTCTTCATTAGATTCACTCATCTTGACGGTACGAAAAACAAATGAAAATCACACATTTTCCTAATTTGAATTTGGAATTATGTTCTTTAAAATTTAAACTTTCAATGATACCAAAACCAGCCAGATACAAATAGTATAGCCAAAGAGATTTTATTACAAGTTCATACATACTATAATGCGAAAAGACTTTTTCTCCAACCTAATATATCTTTCCCTTAAGTTTAAGGGAAAATCTCTTTGGCTATACTATTTGTATCTGGCTGGTTTTGGTATCATTGAGATACCAAAACCAGCCAGATACAAATAGTATAGCCAAAGAGATTTTATTACAAGTTCATACATACTATAATGCGAAAAGACTTTTTCCCCAACCTAATATGATTATATTTATTTTCAAGTTGTCGAATTTGAATTCATGTAGAGCGCATTCAAAACAAATTCACCAGATTTTTGTACATGAAACTACAGTGTCTATCCCTTCTATCCACTGATGTACCCAACCTTACTCGTTATCGGTATGGTCGGGTACAACAAACTCGAGACAAGGAGGGACTTAGCTATAACCACATATATATTCAAACTATTACGTGGGACCTACGTAAGACCGGTGTTTTGAAGGAGATTTGTCTGAATGTGCCTGACAATTACATATCGCGGTGCCGAAAGCCACGGTTACTAACAGTGACACATGCACGAACCAACTTGCTCAGCAAAGCGCCACTGACGCGCGCCTTGCACGCACTGAAAGACATGGCTGACAGGATCGACTTTTTTTCCTGCTCTCTGAATGAATTCACAAAAATAATATTATATGTGTTAAGAATGTTATTTAAGATAGTTTAATAAAGGACCACGTTACCGCATTAGGATTTTCATGGACAAATAAATAAATAAATATACTTAGTGAACAACTACAGTCATACGCCCAAGCTAACTTGAAAAACCAAGTCGAAATATAATAATAATAATAAAGAAACAGAAATAATACAGAAACCCGCAGGGCAGCATGTGGCGATCTATTGGGCAGTAGCGACCCCACGGACCCATCTCCCGGGAGAAATCTGGTCCTCATCTCTGGATTGTCTTTATTGGCCGGCTGGAGTGAATACTAACGAGGAACAGAACTCCCACCTCTTTCTTGCCTTTATTGGCCGGCTTGAGTGGAGATTCGCAAGAGCAAACGTGCTCGGAGGAATGAAGCATTCCAGTAAGGTGCTGGTAGGATCTTGACCGTACTTCCGGGATTGTCCTGATAGCCGTGGAATACCTCTCCACTCCTCACGCACCTCAGGAAGTATTGCCCCCTGGTCACTACGTCACTATGTGCTAGCGGCCGTTTCCGGGGGCCCATTATTGAGTGTCAAGTCACCCCCTGCCAATTTATCCGTGTATAACATTGGTCAGGCAGGGGACATAGTTCTTCTATAGTTTAAGTTACCCAATCCACTTTAGCCACCCAAATCCATAGCCCAATATGTTTTGTTTTCACGTACAGCAATAGTCCTGCACCAACCGAGGGTTGTCCTTGGGTGCATTTGCATAGCGCATATAGGGATAATCGTCGGTTGGTGCCTCCTCATCACTTAAAATTGTGTAAGGGGCCTTTGCGAGTTGGCTTCAGCTCCTCGTACGCCTTCCAAAGGTCCGGGACCCCAGGGTCCCGAGAAATGTAAAAAATAAATAATAATAATAATATCCTGGGACATTTGTAGCCCAGAAGGATTTCACACACGGTCATCTGATCCCAAACTAAGCAGAGCTTGTACTATGGAAACCAGATAACTGATATACTACATACACTACTTTTTTTTTGTAAATATATACTTATATAGATAATTATACCCAGGCTCAGGACAAACAGACATGTTCATGCACACAAATGTTTGTCCTGGATGGGAATCGAACCCACGACCTGCGACATGATAGGCGGTATCTTAACCAACCACGACAGCTGGCCTGTCAAAATATAATATTAGGCGTAAACGAAACTGCCAACGAAAACCCCGTTCACATCATCCTCACAGCGGCAGTAAAAATTGGCATAAATCTCGAAGACTCCGATTTAGAATACGTTACTAGAGCTGGCCCTCACCATAGCAACAACACTGAGAACACCACTAGTGACCCCGTGGAAAAACACCCCCGCCCACTGGTAGTTAAATTTCTGCGTCGCAACAAACGGAACGAATCTCTACGTGCAGGGAAAACAAGACGTAACCTCTGTAGTGACGATCTAGACATACCGGGTACCCACAGGACCGTATACTTCAACGAGCGACTGACAAAAGAAAACCGGCAGTTATTTCGAGCAGCAAGGCCACGCGTCAGGGAATGTGGCTAAAAGTATGGCTGGATCAAAAATGGAACTGTCAATATTCGCAAGCAAGAAGGAAACCCCACCATCGCCATTAGGAACCAGTACGAATTATCGCGCCATTGCCCCATCTCAACTGTACAAACAGAGGCACAGAGTACATTTATATGGCCTCTGCGAGTTGGCTTCGGCTCCTCGTACGCCTTCCAAAGGACCGGGACCCAAGAGTCCCGAGAATTATAAAAAATAATAATAATAATACTTTATTTGCCAAAACGTAGGTGTGCACAGTAGTATGATCTTATTATAAACGTGGCCCATTTACATTCTACCATTACATGTGGTGTGCAAATATTTAATTACATAGACGACACGGATGCAAGTAATACTAAAATTGTTCGTGTATTGTCCCAACGGAAAGACCAATATAAATATTTTAGTTGGAGCTGTCCTTCGACCAGTGTCGTGCAGAAAGTATTGTTGAGCAGTCTCACGCCAACATCTACAGCCGCCGCCACCGATTGATTAGCATTATTTCTATTAAACTCTATACTGTAACGCATACTTATCAGCCGAGCCGAATGATATGTTTGCTTTACCTTAAAAAGTTAGCTGGATACGAAATCCTTAAATTACATATATCGAATTCCTTTTGAAATTGCAATAGCACACTACGCACAAAGTGGACTGTATGGTTCCGAAAACAGTATGAATCCAAATACCATAAGTAATCTACCTACTTGTCTTAAATGGATAATATAACTGGCCCGGTATCATAGCGCTTTGTGGCGAGTTACTTAGTGGACGCGTGTCACTATTCATCAGCGCATCAGCCTGCGCAGTGCGCACGTGACGCTCGCCATGGCCGATAACGATACCAGACCAGCCCACAAACCTTTAAAGAACTCATTGGTGACTCTTCGTACAATATTATTGACTGGATTTTGTTCGTGCTGACACTCACAGCGGCCATATACGGAGTGACATCATGGTGCATAATCAAAAGGTTTCGTCAGTTCAGAAACTATGTGCTCCTCAATGCAATTATAGCGCTAGGTCTAGTTTATTTGTACTATTGCTTAACAGAACTACATTCTGAGGACTTGATCCAGTATGGAGAAGTGTTCTTTTTAACTGCAGCTCTATTAATGTATTGCTTACTATCGTTCTATTTTTGGATACTTGTTTTGTGCTACATGTTTTATGTTGATTTAGTAAAAGTTTTCCGTCTTGAAATTCGTAGGAAATACCTTAAGAGTAGCCTATTTGCTTGGGGTCTACCTTTTATAGCAAACTTATTAGTTTTTGTTCCAACAGTTTATTTTTATGTCTATGAATTGACTGAAATAATAGTTACACAACAAATGATAAATATTCTCATTTATTCAATGTGTTCTATACCCGTGGCGATTGATATAATATATATTACAGTTTTATATTGTTTATCCCGCGTTAGTGAAGCTGGTGCGAGCATATTTCTTACCAAATGGCGTCGCTTCTACATAGCTACGTTGATTTTTGTACTCAGCAATGTAACAGTAATATTGGTATTAATAAAAACATTGAATGGAGAAATATTGATCATTGATGTTACAATTGAATTAGGAGATTACTTGAACACAATAGCATTGACTATGTATTTAATGTTTTTAAAGAGTAATCGAGGATTATGGCGAGAATTTATGAATAAGAGGTCAAAACGAAAGTCAATCAAAATGACTATGATAACATCTTTGAGGGTATCTAAAAATAGTATGACCGCGTAGAAATAAAGTAAAAAAGCAAATGAGTATTTAATGTTTGTAACCAGTTTCGTTAGACGATTGACCTTTAGGCTCCAGGATAAAATACCACCAAAATCAAGTAAATATTTAAATGTTGCACATGTTTTGGATTGGTAGATAAAACAATAGTTTGAATATACCTTGCCTTGTAACCTTGATTATCCAGCACATTAAATTATATTTTATAGTTTTAGCAAGCAATGTCTTTTCTTTTACCGTTCGACCATCTTCAATTGTTTTCTCCTTTCCTTTCTGTGTTGCCACATTCCATCACCCGTGCCACATGCAAATATAGTAGTAAATACAGGGTGTTTGGTGCATCGTGTGCCAAATTGAAATGGTCGACTGGGGGGGTCACCTTCTATCCTTTCAGACCCCTAAACACTTCTCATGCCCTGTGGCTTTTTTTTCATCGACTTTTTATTTTTTTATAAAAAAAAATACCCAAATTTTGCATTCAATTACAAAATAAAAAAAATGTGTAAGTCGTAGACTCTGAATTTTAATTTTATTTAGATGTGTATTGTATTACAGTACTTTTAAATTAAAAATTAGTGACATTAGCCATCTAGTTTTTTTTTAATTTACTCGCAAAGTTTCGGATTTCAATTAAAGCTGTCCATGTTACAGCTATTTACATGGCTATAAAAAAAAAAACCAAAAGCGACCGGGATCTTCCAACTCTCTCAAAAATTCTCTAGTCTATCTTCTTGCTAGTGATGTGCCACATGTCATAAAAATCTTTTTACAACTTTGTAAATTAGCTAGAATAATTGTGAATCGAGTCACAAAATATTAAATTCCAAATTCAAAAGAAAAAAGTCTTTTTGCGTAATTGTTACTTAAGTAACAGGTAAAATTTGTTTTCTCACTCTCGCGAAGTAAAATCTATCTTCTATCTCTATCTTTCTTGCATAGCGTACCTAAACTAGTTTGAACAAACGACGAACTGCCACCGACGCGGCGACGCCGTCAATCCGTCATTCGTCAGTCAGTCGAGACATCACTGCCTCTGCTACCTGACGTGTGTGTTAGTTCACCGTACTCCGCGATTTTTTCATTTTGTTACTTTGTTTTGTTGAGTTTTGTTGGTTTTTGTTACGTTTTAACTTTTGGTGTTATTGTTAAACTTTGTTGATTTTTTGTTGTTGCAATGGCGACGTTCTCTAACGAGGAATATGCTGACATCATGATGGCTTATGGAGCCGCCAATGGTGTCGCTCGTGCAGCGCAACGAATTTACCAGGAACGTTTTCCTGGTAGACGACTACCTGGCCGCAGAGTCTTCCAAGACACATACCGACGCATACGCGAGACTGGCAGTGTCACTTTTCATGAACCAAGGGGCCATATTGTGCGACATAATGTTGAAGTGGACGAGAGAATACTTTTTGAGGAAGACCCTACAAGAAGCATCAGAAATGTGGCAGCACATCTTGATATTTCAATATGGAAAGTGTGGAAAGTTCTTCAGCAAAACGAAAAACATCCATTCCACTACACTCCGGTGCAAGGTACGTAATTTTGAACTAACTTTAAACCCGTACACACTTTGTTTGACGATGCCTTTGTTTAGCAGGTAATGGGTATGACGTCACTACTTCCAGGTAGTGAACCAGCCCATACAAACGGTCCGACGCCGCCGGTCATTAAAAATCTCATTGTGCAATTATTTACTGCTCAACAAGAATTTAAAAGAGTTCTTTGTTTGTAGGTCTTGAGGGTGGCGACTTTGACAGACGAGTGGCATTCTGTCGGTTTATGTTACACACGGATGTGGATGATCCTAATTTCTTAAAAAGAATATTGTGGACGGATGAATCCAAATTTACCAAAGAAGGGATCCTCAATCTTCACAATCTGCATCACTGGACAAACAAAACGGAAAACCCACATGTTAAAAGGCAGAAATCTTTTCAAAGGAGGTTTAGTGTAAACGTTTGGGCAGGAGTGATTGGGAATCAGGTAGTTGGACCGCATTACCTGCCCGGACCGCATTACCTGCCCGATAACCTCAATGGCGATAACTATTTGGAGTTCCTTCAAAATGACCTGCCCGAATTAGTGTCCGAGGTGCCCGTATTTAATGAAAATGTTCCCAAAGTATTCCAGCATGACGGCTGTCCCGCGCATTGGCGTTTGACTGTGAGGGAATATCTTGACGATGTGTTCCCCAATGCGTGGATTGGTCGCGATGGCCCTATTGCATGGCCGGCACGTTCCCCAGACCTAACTCCGCTAGATTTTTATGTCTGGGGACGTGCCAAAGAGCTGGTATACGCCACGGAGGTTCCGACTAGGGAGGTACTACTTCAACGCATTGAAACGGCGTTTAATCAAATTAAGGAGGAAATACGACTTCGTACAACAACTGTGGAAATACGAAATAGATGTCGGGCCTGGTTTCGCAATAGCGGCCAACAATTTGAGCAGAATATGTAAAAAATGATTAAATAAATGTTAAAAATGCAATTATTTTTTATTTCTAGTAACCGTCCCCCCCAAAAAAGAGAGATACGAGACAGATTTTACCTTACAAGAGTGAGATAACAGATTAAATGAGTTCTTGAGGTATAATTTAAGTAAAAATATTTTTTTAAATCATAATTTCAAATTTAGTATTTTGTGACTCGATTCACAATTCTAGCGAATTCACAAAGTTGTAAAAAGATTTTTATGGCATGTGGCACATCACTAGCAAGAGGATAGACTAGAGAGTTTTTGAGGGAGTTGGAAGATCCCGGTCGCTTTTGGTTTTTTTTTTATAGCCATGTAAATAGCTGTAACATGGACAGCTTTAATTGAAGTCCGAAACTTTGCGAGTAAATTAAAAAAAAACTGGATGGCCAATGTCACTAATTTTGAATTTAAAAGTACTGTAATACAATACACGTCTAAATAAAATTAAAATTCAGAGTCTACGACTTACACTTTTTTTTTATTTTGAAATTGAATGCAAAATTTGGGTATTTTTTTTATAAAAAAATAAAAAGTCGATGAAAAAAAAGCCACAGGGCATGAGAAGTGTTTAGGGGTCTGAAAGGATAGAAGGTGACCCCCCCAGTCGACCATTTCAATTTGGCACACGATGCACCAAACACCCTGTATAATCTACTACTAAACACTATTTAATATAATCTACTATTTTTACTTTTACAATAGACAACAGCGGCCCCCTATGCACTGATATCTGTTAAACCTACTAACACACAACAAAAAAAAGTTTGTGATCACTAGGAAAAGCTGATATATTTTTAAAATTTAACTTTATCAAGAAAAAAATACGTTATATCTTTTTTAGGGTTCCGTACTTCAAAAGGAAAAAAAACGGAACCCTTATAGGATCACTCGTGTGTCTGTCTGTCTGTCCGTCTGTCACAGCCAATTTGCTCCGAATCTAATAATAATACTAATAAACCCCAGCCCTGTATCTCTACGTTGACGTCGTAGTAGGGCTTGCGTGCTCCGAACTTTAGGTCTGTGCCGGTAGCTTACTTTGCCGGAACTGGTCTAGGATGAGGAGCCAGACCAAGAGAGTTAGAAACCCGCAGGGCAGCATGTGGCGAGCTGTTGGGCTATCTCCTGGGAGAAATCTTGTCCTCATCTCTGGCTTGCCTTTATTAGCCGGCTGGAGTGAACACTGACGGGGAACAGAGCTCCCACCTCTTTTTTGCCTTTATCCCATGACTGAACACTGATCCCCAAAATACAGGCCTAGGCCTAGTTTGGGAGTTAAGAACAATATTCTGTGTAATACATTTCTTGTAAGATTGTGCCTCTGAGTGTCTATCCTAATGTTTTTCTTAATGTATATTTATTTAAGTGACAAATAAACATTTTTTTTTTATATTGGCCGGCTTGAGTGGAAATTTGCAAGAGCAAACGTGCTCGGAGGAAGTAAGTATTCCAGTAAGGTGACTTCCGGGATTGTTCTGGTAGCCGTGGAATATCTCTCCACTTCTCAAGCACCTCAGGAAGTGTTGCCCCCTTGTCGCTACGTCACTTGAGCTAGCGACCCTTTCCGCTAGGGACCCATTATTGAGTGTGCAAGTCACCCACTGCCATTTTATCTGTGTATAATTATATAACATTGGTCAGGCAGGGGACATAGTTCTTCCATAGTTCAAGTTACCCAATCCACTTTAGCCACCCAAACCCATAGTCCAATATGTTTTGTTTCCACGTTCAACAATAGTCCTGCACCAACCGGGGGTTATCCTTGGGTGCACTTGCATAGTGCAGATCTTAAACACCTGCAGAATAGTGAGAAAGTTCGTGCAAGTTGAAGAAAACGAAATTTCTCCTGATAACATTCATTCATATTAATAAAATTCTCCACACACGCTACATTGACTTGGCTTGGGCCTGTTAATGTAGCTTAAACTAGCCAAAGAGCTAAGAAACAAAACTTGTTAACCAAAATAATAATAACAATAAGTTTATTGTTTAACTAACTGGTTCTGTAATATGGACTACCCGCGTTTCTCAATGAACGTTATTAGTACCTATAGAGCCGTTGGTCAGCGCACGCTAAACTTCACCCCTCCCGCTGCCCGCTAGTCGCTTGCAGGCCGGCAGAGAGCGCGCACGTATTCACGGGAGCAATTTTTCGTTATTATCAACGCGCGATGTAATTTCTTAGCTAACTTCGTAAACTCATAATTTCAACAAATATTACACTTTGTGAAAGTGGATTAAACCAGGGGAAAGATAAGTTATTTTACAATAATCCTATTAAGTTGCAATATTCAACAGTTTTTATAATTTTCTGAATATTTGAAACCATGTGTAACCATATTTGAAACCATATGGTCCATATTTTGTACACTTTTTGCAAATTCACAATAATGACATATTTTAGAAAAAGTTGATTATTTCTAAGATGTTGATGTTTCTTAAGAATTTTATTAATCGTTTTTGATACCAAATAATTATCGAACTGTGCAAAATATATAAGGCTGATTATACTTTAAAATTCTGAGTTTTATTTGACAAAATCCTTATGGTGGTCCATAATTGGCGCACTTACTCTACATGGCAAAGTAAGAGTAGAACAGCGATTGTCTTACATCTAGTTTGTGGGAGGATTACTGCTCTCCTAGATAGGCTACAGGGTAGCCTGTGTTTAGAAGAAACAGTTCTGGCCCTTGTAGTGGAAGAATTACAATAGCACGTGTGAATACTTTTAGTTCTTATGTGGCGGCATCTACACCGCCACATGCGAACTACGCATCGCACTGACGTCACGCAAAATCCTGCATCGCGCAATCAGAGTTTACCGCGTGACTTGCATATACAGGGTTATTGGTAAAACACCAGCAACCTCTTAAGGGGTCGTTGTACTCATCATTATGAACAACTTTTACTATGGGACCAAATCTGAAATCGCAAATAAAAATCAGCTGTTCAGTACATTTTGACGAATTATGCGAACATAAATGTACTGAACAGCTGATTTTTTTTCGCGATTTCAGGTTTGGTCCCATAGTAAAAGTTGTTCATAATGATGAGTACAATGACCCGTTAAGAGGTTGCTGGTGTTTTACCAATAACCCTGTATACAACGTCCCGACATCAACAGTCGGACAGTAGCCCACCAGACACAACACCCGTCTGTTCGGAGGATCCTCCCTTTTCTATGGAGGATGAGTGAACTTAGCACCCTCATCATACCTCTATACTGGTGACCCCGGACAACCTAAAAGTAGGTACATATTCAACCTTATCATGTAATTTGTTTTGTTATTAAAACTTCATTGACCACTCATGATTATTATGACTGATGTTTGCGAAGCTTTCCACGGATATCAGATGTCGAGCTTTTGAAACAATGAATGCTCTTTATCGTTTTAGGATGACTTTAGGTATTTTATTACACCATTCGCACCTTTATGATCCAGTCTCTCTAATAAACATAGTAGGTATCTAAATATGAAATGTTTGTTAAGGAGATTTTATCCTTAGGCACCTGTCCCACTGCCGCCGCGAGGAAGGAACGAGCTATCGACTATTTTCTTGCTCAAGAAACGTACAATAGAGAGAGAGATCTCGCTAGCAGTGTGAGCAGCCAGTGGTCAACTATTAATTATACAATTATCTCTCTTACTGGCGTTTCTTGCAACAATCCCCTCTTACCTTAAAGAACGTTACAATTTTTGAGTGCCCCGTCGGTCTTATGGTCGCAACCGCGACTGCTGAGCCCACGCTCAGTCGGGCTGTGTTATTGGATTTTTCCATTAGGAATTTCTTAGTAACAGCCTGGAGTTTGGAAGTTGGCAGTGTGGTACCCCTGTGCCTCGCAAGCACCTGTCGCCGTTGATCTCTCTCCGGTAGTGTCGGATTGCCGTCCCATCGGACTATGAGAGTGTGGGAAGAGAGAGTGCACTTATTTCTGCGCACACAGTTGTGCACTAGAATATTGTTCACACACGGTCATCTGATCCCAAACTAAGCAGAGCTTGTACTACGGAAACCAGATAACTGATAAACTACATACACTACTTTTTTTTTGTAAATACATAATTTTGACATAATATTTTAGTGTATAAGTTTGCACGCTTTAGTTTTAAGCAAAACATGTTTGATCAATCTATTTTCAATAACACCTTTTATACCATGTTTTAAGCAAATAAAATATCTTTATCTTTATCTTTATCTTATATATGTCGTGGATAACGATATTGTTTTAATAAAAGTTGCTCAATTGATTAATGTAGTAGTGGGGCAAACGCCGTGACGTTATTTAGTAATGGCGGCACGTGGACAGAGTCGTTTTGGAGAGTGGGGATTGTCGAACGGGCACTTCGCATCGAGTCGCGGACCAAGTCACTTCTCCAAAACGAAACTGTCGGTTTGCCCAGTTAGATTGCATATTTAGTCTATCAATTATTAAAAGTGAAGTTACATTTACACTTCGTGTTATTCAACGCCACCTACGAAATGGACCCTTTACCACCGAACCAAGATGGGGACGACCCTATCGCTCCGCCGTCCCTGACGTCGTCATCAAAAGTGGGATCTGAATCTCACTGGCACACAATGTTCGAGATCCAGCAGCGGAATATGATGCAGTTGATCGAGGCTATCAGAACACCAGCCTCATCATCCAAGATCGCTCTGCCAGAAATCAACCCAGAGCACCCAGATTCTGATCCACGTGCCTGGTGCCCAACGGTTGACATCTGTCTGGATGAACATCCACTGGAGGGAGCATCGCTCATCATAGCTCTCAGTAAGGCACTAAAGGGCGGCGCCTCGTCATGGCTATCACAAATCTCACACGTGGGTATGACGTGGCAACATTTTCGTGAGCTGTTTCTCGCACGCTACGATTCGTCGGAAACACTCGCTGCGGCGCTTATCGGTGTGAATAATGGCAAACCAAAGGATGGTGAATGTCTGGCAGCATATTAAGCAAGTCGTTTGATGACGACGCAGTTGACAAGGTGGAAGAATTTGAGTCGAGAAGAAATTGCTACGTCATACGTGCTGGCTCATCTTCAAATCTCATCTAATTGTCATCGTGGCCGTGCGGGCACGAGCGGCACGCCCTCTGCGGGTCATGTGGCCCATAGCTTCGGAAGTGGCGTCGTAACCGAGCGGCGCGTCGACAACTGCCAAGTGGCAGGTGTTTGCGGGCAATTGCAACAATCTGGTGAGTCGTACTATTTTTATTTTGATTCCGGTGCCGAATGCTCTCTTGTCAAGCAATCTGTCAGTCGTAATTTCATTGGTGAATGTAAATTCGCGATGGTACGCATACAGGGTATAGGTTATGCTAGCGTAATGTGTACTGAACAATTTCTTTGCAACGTGCTAATAGACGGTAATGATCTGCAAATTTTATTTCATGTTTTACCCGATATTTGTTCAAAATACGATGTAATGATTGGCCGAGAAATTTTAAAACTCTGATTCGTCTCTGAATATTTCAAAACTAATGTCCACTGTGGCCTGTAGTTACGAGCCCGTACCTGTGTATAATCTTAATGATATTGACACAGATATTCAAAACAAAGAAGCTCTGATTTTGCTTAAGGAATTCTCTCATGCTTTTATTGATAGTTTACTCCGCACACTTGTCACATCTGGTGAACTAAAAATAAGGCTTCAGGACCCGAACCGCACTGTTTATCGTAGGCCGTACAGGCTTAGTCTAGACGAAAGGCCGGTAGTGCGTTCTAAGGTTAGGGAATTAATGGAAGCTAACATCATTCGTCCTTGTTCGTTCTTTTATTTGTATCATTCGTCCGAAACAAAGTCGATATTACACCACGTGTGCATCGATGGTGGGCTTTTTTACAAGCTTTTGATTTCCAAATCAATTACCGTGAGGGACGTCGTATGGCTCATGTTGATTTCTTGTCACGCAACGCTTTACAATCTTCAGATGCCCCTTGTTTCTCAAAGGTTGAACAAAAGCGTCTTAATCTCGCTACCTTGTCAGAAAACTGGCTCTTGGCAGAACAGTTGCGTGATCAAGAAATTCAGTCCGTGGTGACTAATTTCAAAGATGGTCAATTACCACCCGATATCGCTAAGACTTACGAGATGCACTCAGGTGTCCTACATCGCAAAGTACAGAGAAACAATCGTGCCCGATGTCTCCCAATGGTTCCCAGGCTTTCCGTTGGTCAGTAATTAACCATGTGCACGACTCGCTCATGCACCTTGGGTGGGAGAAGACACTCGAAAGGGTATACGAACATTATTGGTTCTAGCATCTGGCCAAGTACGTTCGTAAATTTGTCGATGGGTGTATAACTTATAAACTGTCGAAATCGCATTCAGGTCGTGTACAAACTGAGCTTCATACAATCGCTAAGATTAGTATTCCGTGGCATACTGTCATGGTTGACATAACTGGCAAACTTAGTGGCAAAAATGACTCTAAAGAGTACGTCACAGTTCTAATCGATGCGTTCACTAAAGTCTTTATGTACCATACTCTTCGAATAAATTTGGCTAATGCAATTAAAGCCCTTAAATCTAGTGTCTCTATTTGGGGCTCCGACTCGAGTTATTGCAGACCAGGGTCGATGCTTTGCCACCAAGGAATTCAAAGATTTTTGTGAGAGTCATGGTGTTTCTTTACATTTGATCGCTACGTGTTCAAGTCGCGCCAATGGCCAAGTTGAAAGGACGACGAGCGCTTTAAAAAGTATGCTTACGGCTGTAGAAACGTCTGATAGGTCTTGGCAAGAAGCGTTAGAAGACGTTCAACTAGCTTTAAATTCCTCTATCCATCGTGTAACAGGGGCGAGCCCACGTGAGCTTCTGATAGGAAATGTGGCTAGACTATTAAATCTTCTAACTTTGGATGATACTGAACCAGAAATAGACATTGACAAGACAAAAGAGCAAGCGGCAACGAACTTAGAAAAGAGTGCGATTTACGAAAAATCTAGATTTGATAAAAATAAAGCTAAAGTAATGAAATTTTATGTGGGTGATTTAGTATTAATTCAGAATGAAGAGAGAAATCAGACGAAATTAGACCCGAAATACAAGGGACCATTTAAAATTGTAGAATTTCTTGATGGTGACCTCCTGTTGAAATCTTTGACTAGTAATAGAACTTATAAGTACGCCCACGATCGCGTACGAAAGGTTCCTCCAAGTAATGTACCTGTCGAGTTAGATTTGTCTAATGTAGAACATATTGAGGAGGGTGCCTCCACCAGCAAATAGAACACATACCATGGCTATTTGGTCGAAGTGCACGCACTAGTCTGTAGTCGTAACTGCAACTCAGTGTGGAGTTGTTCAGAGCGCGATGGGCAGCTAGTGGTGTACCATAGCTATTTGGTCGCACTGCACGCACTAGTCTGTAGTCGTAACTGCAACTCAGTGTGGAGTTGTTCAGAGCGCGATGGGCAGCTAGTGGTGTGACGGGGACCCGGGTCTCGAAGGAGACTATTTGTACGGTCATGTATTGACCTGGGAGTCGCGGACTCTAGATGAAGTGTTGGTTCTATCACATGAGGTGATGACGATATGGGTGGCAGTAATAAATTGTCATTAGCTGCTGCGGTAGCCGGGCCATGAGTGGTGTGTTTTGTTTTTTTGAAATTTGATAATTATGAGGCTTGGAGAAACCTTCTATGTTTAAGTTGTTAAAATGATTTAAAAGTTTGTTTGGTTGTTGGGGCATAAGTTTAGATTAGTCATGGTAATTAAACGCTAAGGTCAGGTTGGCCGAGTTCTCAAAAATGCTTCAAAGTTGGTTATTTCGTTACAGATACACACGAGGACGTGTAACTGGTCAGGCTGGCCGTGTCGTGGATAACGATATTGTTTTAATAAAAGTTGCTCAATTGATTAATGTAGTAGTGGGGCAAACGCCGTGACGTTATTTAGTAATGGCGGCACGTGGACAGAGTCGTTTTGGAGAGTGGGGATTGTCGAACGGGCACTTCGCATCGAGTCGCGGACCAAGTCACTTCTCCAAAACGAAACTGTCGGTTTGCCTAGTTAGATTGCATATTTAGTCTATCAATTATTAAAAGTGAAGTTACATTTACACTTCGTGTTATTCAACGCCACCTACGAAATGCACCCTTTACCACCGAACCAAGATGGGGACGACCCTATCGCTCCGCCGTCCCTGACGTCGTCATATAGATAATTACACCCAGACTCAGGACAAACAGACATGTTCATGCACACAAATGTTTGTCCTGGATGGGAATCGAACCCACGACCAGCGCCATGGCAGGTGGTATCTTAACCAACCACGCCAACTGGCCTGTCTGATAAATATCAATTCCTTACCACAACAGTATACAGGTAAATGAATTAGCTGTATTTTTCCCGAATTCTACTGATTTTTCTCTTTTTTGAGGTAGTATACACAGACCTGGCCCATTTTGAAACATCTCCTTTTTATTCTATCGGTCTCCCTCATTTAATAACACTGATAGGTTTCTCAATTCATTAGAAAACACACTAACCGGTCTAAATAGAAGTACATGCGTGATTTTAATAGGCGACATGAACATAAACCTGCTTGATAAGAACCCTAATGCCACTTTTATCGCTTATCAGTGTCTACTGTCGGAACACGGGCTTCTTCCTTCAATCACTAAACCAACTAGAGGCGAAGCTTGTTTAGACCACGCGTTTATTTGAACTAAAGGTTTGACACAAGGACTAGTTTGTAAATCATCCATAACAGACCATGATCTTGTTATCTTAGGTACTATCCTGGCAAAAGATAGCAATCCGCCACGCAACAGGTTCAAAGTAAAAATAGATTACTCTAAGATCACAAATGAAGTTAGTGAACTGGACTGGAGTGAAGTCATGTCTAGAACAGATGTAAATGATGCGGTGTTATTGTTCAACAAAGCCTTAACGGATATTATAAAAAAACACACGGAAAAAAATTAAGTTAGCCGTTCAAAGTTTAACTTGAAGCCATGGGTCACAGCTGGCTTGATTCGGTGCATGCATCATCGTGATTCGCTTCATGCCCAAGTAAAATCGCAGCCATTAAACCTCGAGCTAAAATGCTACCCTCGTAAATCGATCCAAAGACTCTTTGTTCTTTCACCCAACTGACAACTGTGAAATTGACAGTATCATTACTGACATGAAAGACGATAGTGCACCAGGTTCTGACGGGATCCGTCCACGTCTCCTCAAGCACATTAAAGCATTTATACTGAGACCCCTATCGCATATCTGTAACTTGAGCATGTCAACGGGTACTTTTCCTAACTGCTGGTAGGTGGCCACTATTACGCCGATTCATAAAAAGGGTTCCAAAGACTGTGTTAACAACTACAGGCCTATCTTTCTACTTTGTGTTACGTCTAAGATCTTGGAGAAGCTTGTGAATAACCGCCTCATTAGTTTTCTTGATAAACACAGCCTATTATCTGAACGTCAATATGGCTTCAGACGTGGTAGATCCACAGAACAAGCCATAGATCTCTTGACTGACATTGTCTCGTGAAAGATCGATGGGGGGCATCGGTCAATTGGTATCTTTCTTGACCTGGCCAAGGCATTCGACACAGTTTCTATTCAAATACTACTAAAAAAACTCGATTACCTAGGCGTAAGAGGTATTGCTCGGGACTGGTTTAGAAGTTACTTAACGGATAGATGGCAGTATGTTGTGATAGGGGATAGTGTAAGCGAAAGCCTTCCAGTGACGTTTGGCGTGCCAAAGGGCAGTGTTCTCGGGCCAACATTATTCACCATGTACATGGATGGCATTTTGGGGTTAACCATCCCACATTCGGCTATGATCTGTTATGCAGATGATACAGCAATAATATTCCACGGTGATACATGGGCGGACGCCACCGATGCCGCAGAATACGGCATGCGCATTATATCTGACTGGCTCGATAGAAATCTTCTAACCCCAAATGTTGAAAAAACCAATTTCATAACATTTCTCATCAGTCGTTCCTGCTATCCGGACATTAATCATATTAAAATTCATAACATATACTGTCATGACATGAATTGCTGTTGTAAGGAAATAGTCAGAGTCGAATTAGTAAAATACCTAGGCATCATAATTGACCAGAACTTGTCTTTTAAAGAACATATCTTGACACTGTCCAAAAAAGTCCGTAAGTTCATATATATAATGAAAGCCCTCCGTGCCAGTGCACCGAGAGATATTTGCAGGAAAGTCTACCTAGCCCTTTGTCAGTCGCTCCTTCAATACGGGGACTCCAAGGACTTGGCTGCGCTACCCCAGACGCCTATAGCGTCTGGGGTAGCGCAGCCAAGTCCTTTATGCTAGAAATCAAACGTGCTCAACGGGCTTAAAGTCTCCCTTGGAAAACCGAGACGGTATCCTACAGACGAACTGTACAAGGAAGCAGGGGTCTTGCGCGTCCGACAGCTCTACATCCTGAAATCTGTACTTAAACTAGTTGCGGCGTCAGGGAGGCAATTCACTTACACCCAAAGAGGGAGGTTAGGAGCTGACAGACTGCCAATCCCAAGAGTGAGAACGGTATTTGCTACCCGGTTTTCACTCTTTCTCCCTGTTCGTGTCTTTAATACAGTCAACAAATCCACACTAAGAATCCCTGGAAACATATTTGAAGCCAAGGTTACTTTAAAGGCATGGCTTCGGAACCTGACCTATGACGAAACAGAAAACATCTTGTGCCCATTGACATAACTAGCTCCTTTCCTACCACTTCTCTAATTCGCGCACACGTACGCACATACACCCACACACGTGCACATACATCCACACTTACGCACACACACTCACACTCACGCAAACACACAATTACACGAACACTACACTTTTTCACTACTCTACAAAGTTGTTCGGTTATGCTACTGATGTGGTCATTCGATCCATATTGTCGTGTATTTAAATATTTTATGTTAGATTCAGATTTTTTTTTTATTGTGTTTATGTCCACTTTTATCTTTTTATTTTTTTTTCAAGTTTATAATTTTAAATTCGTTAATTCCGTTATTAATTATTGTTTTTGTCCGGCTGTGCTATGTCACAATGAACGTTCGGCAACTCAAACTGTTATTTCTACTTTGCTTGTTTATTATTTTCATTGTATTCTCTGTGTCTGTATGTTACCTAACTAGTGTGTGTGTAAATAAATTATTCTTATTACCAATAAAAATATAGTTTTTAACACTTAAATCCTGGAATCGGTGTTTTAGTCAATGTAAACAGAGAGCCGGTTTAAAATTGTTATGGGTATAATGAAACTGAGAGCTAATCGCTGCAAGGTGAGGTCATACTCGTTATTACTTTTTCATTTATTTTTTTTATTAAAATACCATAACAATACTCGTAGTCTTAGTTTCAGGCATGTAATCATCTTGGCATGCTTTCCACCAGGCTTTTTATGGTGTCCTGTGGAATGTCTTGCCACTCAGGCGAGATCACACGTTTGAGCTACCTGATGTTTTGTGAGAGTGCATGGACAGGTTAAACTCGCCTTTTTAGGTGGTCCCAGACGTGCTCAATGGTGTAAAGGTCGGGGCTCCACGCTGGCCAATCCAAACGACGAATACCAACCTCTTGCACATAAGCATCTATGTCGCCAGAACGGTGGGTCCGAGAATTGTCGTCCACGTAAATGACATCTTCACCAATTATAGTCAGTGCGGGTTGTGCATGTTGACAAAGAATTTCTGTTATGTACCTTTGCGCATTTAGTGAGTCATTTTCAATGAATACTATCTCGGTACGATGGCTGGAAGTTACGTCCGTCCAAAACATAACGGACCCTCCACCATAAGGGGTGATTTCTTCTAAACACACGTCGGCATAGCGTTCTCCTGGTCTTCGTAACACTTGCCGATGTCGGTCCTCATTATTCAGACAAATTCGAGCCTCATCGAAAAAAGTACGCTACTCCAGTTACTTAGTGTCCAAGATAGGCAATTTCTAGCAAACCTCAATCGAGCAATCGGGTGCTCACGATGTAACTTGGGGGCCCGCGCTGGTCGTCGACTGCATATATCAGCCGCTAAAAGCCTCCTAGGCTAACTTGTGCTCCTCGTATCTCTTCAAGGTTTATTTTGAGGTCTAAGTAACAGCACTTGCGGTTCCTCAGCGCCTGAGGCAGTAAAAAGCGGTCGTCTTGTGGTTGTGTGCAACGTTTTCTCCCAGAATCTTGCCTTGTCTGAACGGAACCTGTCTCTTGTTATCGAGTCCAGGTTCTTTGGAAGGTTGAACGACTCATGTTTAACCGCTGTGAGACGTAACATTGGCTACACCCCCTTCCAGCACCGCTATAATTTTACTAGCACTTATTGCCTTTTGCTGCTATTACAATCGACACAAAGATATCTGTTTTAAGTCACAATAAGGCAGGATTATGCGAAAAACATAAATTATTCTACTAAAAATAACGAGAAGTTAATTTTAGTTGCCTGATAATCTTTTAACCACAAACCCGTAGTAAACCAAGTAAAAAGTCACAAACTGAAAAAGGGTTTATTATTTTCTTTATTAAGTGTCAGTACAGTCCTACCAACTTATATGTGAACTGAAAGAGGACGGCACCGTCGAATCAGTGTTGCCTATTAATATAATATAAGGTGCCTAGAATTGAGAAAGTTTTCAAGAAGGAAATTTCACATTAGACATATTCGTTTAATAAGAATTACAGTTTTTACAAATTAAAATCAATGATACCTGTATAAAAATAACAAAATAAATAAAACGAATTTGATAATTTACAGTTACGTAGGTACGCTAACAGTTTAGTCTCTCAGCAATAAACAATGGCTAAAGCAGATAAAATGTTGCACGGGGGGTACAACTTTCATTTAATGCGAAGTTAAGTAGGTACCTACCCTGCAAGAGGTACAGACGCCAGCAGGTCAAGCTACCCGAAACTGTCAAATTTTCCCAATCAACCTTGAACCTAATGCTTTAGCGATAAAGTGGAAAATCTATTAAAGAAATTTGACAGATGTAGTAGCTTGATTTGCTGGCGTCTGTACCTGGATGTCTAGCATTTAGTTATGACCGTACCTAACTCTAATGAGAACCAGGTTTACAGTAATTGTGATCTTTAGATGAACCTGCATACACAACTTCATCCTGGTTGTGGGGCCATACTCCGCTTATTTCCGTACCACTATCATCATTATCACTATCGCTTTCGGTTTCAGTGTCACTACCACTTCTATAATAAATGGTTTATCTAAATACAAATCATGTTTTAAGTATTCTCCTTCTAACCTGCGAACGTGTTTACAATGCGGTGCCCACTCATGAACTGTAATAGCGTCAAAAGCTTCTCTAACTAGGCGGGGAATTTCAGCATTTTTGTGCTCAATATTTACATCAGTAACTTTTCTTTTCATTGTGCTCCATATGAGTCCAATGGGATTGAGATCACAGTGATAAGGTGGTAAATATAAGCATTTGTGTCTATTGTCTTCTAAAATGTTTTCAATCTCATATACAGGTTCAGGCTTGTTTCTCTTAATTATTTCTAAAAGCTAAGGTTTAGTAAAATTCTCTCCGTAGTCAATTTTATTTTGGGTCAACCATAATTGCATATCTTTTTTTAAGGAATTCGTATTTGGGACTTTATTCACACAAATACGGTGATAAGGAGCATTATCCATCACTATTATGGATGGCTCTCGTAAATTAGGCACAAGTTTTTCAATAACCCACTTTTTAAAGTTGGTACTATTCATCTCGTCATGATAATCACCACTTTTTGTGTTTGATTTAAACACAAGTAGTGCATTTGTAACAAATCCAGTATCTCCTCCCGCATGAACAATAATATATCTTTGCCCTTTCGATACAGGCTCCAATACTCCGTCTTCACCCTCTCCTTGCCAACATTTACCCGATGTATGCGAAGAGTGAATATAGGTCTCATCTAAATAAATTATGGGCCGGGGCTGGGGAGATTTATTATTTTTATCCACTACATGCAAGTACTTAGCTCTCCAAGCTGATATTTCATTACGCTTCATAAGAACCTTCCGATTGGATTGAGATTTTTTAAAACGAAATCCCACCTTGTGAAGCAGCTTTTGCAGATTCTCTCGCTGTCCTGTGTAATTTATTTCTGTCTTTAAGACCTCTAGAAGCTTTTTAATAGTAGAGACCGCGTTTGTGTTATTGATATTAGAGGTGTTGAGTTTGCAGATTTTTATTGAACATGCAAGCAAATATAAATATTGAAGCCAGGGCGAGCATTGTAGCTGTTCCTGACGTCGCATCGGGCCACACCACACCGCGGTCGCGGGCTTCCCCCGCCAGGCACTCGCTCGCCGACACCTTGAGCGTGCGCACACATATCGGTCGTCTCCTTATAAAATTGTAACAGTACCTAATGAAGAAATATAGTCATTATCCAAATCAAGTAGTTTTACTCAGTCAAGACCACCAGCAGCACACCTGGAGCTTGATACTCAACATATGGTCCTTCGAGTTAAAGAAGATCGCCGTTTTTTGTGATTCGCACGCGCCTCCTGTGGACTTTGGACTCGCCGCCCGTACCGCGCGCTTGCGTCTGCCAGCGCCGTAGAGGACATTTAAAGGACAGTCTACCCAGGGGCAGAGAGACATTATTCCGAGTGAGTCCGTTCCATTATCCTTATCTACTTTCCTGTCTTTTCGCCAATTCTATCCAGGAATTTTAAAATAGTGCTATACGGATCAGGCATACATTGATCTCTTCATATATAGCTTACCTATTCAGTGGAATTTTCCATACCTATTCAAATCATCCTTTGTTCGCTTACCGCACGTGTTTGCTAAACGCGTAAACAATCTCATTAGTGTTTTTTCGATACCTATTGTACTCATTGCACCGGTTAGCTCGCCGCCGCCGGGCGCATTAGTCATAGGTATCAGCTGATTTTACCGTAGGCTTGGCCAGCTGTTTACGCATAATTTTATAACTTAACTTACATTATATTGGTTTCTTTGTCTTTGCTTGCACTTCAGACCTTTTGCTTGCCTTAACGACCTACCTACCTTCTCATTATGTCTGATGCAAAATTAAGGGAACTAATAAAGAAGCGTGGTGGCTACAAAGCAAAGCTTACGCATTTCAGCAACTTTTTAAGATTATTACCTAGCATGGGAAATGATTTAGAAAGCTTCCAAGCAGCAGAATTACAAAACCGTCTTACTTTAATGGAAACACTATATAAGGAATTCGACGCGTTACAGACCGAGTTGGAGCTGTTGTCGGAAGATGCGGATGACATGTATAACGAGAGGGAGCAGTTCGAGACGCAGTACCACGCACTGGTGGCCCGCGCGAGGGCAAGCCTTCCCCCCTGCGCGCCTCCTCGCCGGCGCTCGTGTCTGCCACCTCCGTTGATGATCTCCCGCGCCACGGCTCTGGCTGCAGGCACGACTTTGTTCGGCTGCCTAAGATAGACTTGCCTCACTTCGATGGGGACTATCAGCACTGGCTTGAATTCCGAGATACGTATCTTTCTCTAATTCATAACAATAATAGCATACAAGACATTAACAAATTTCACTACTTACGTGCTGCCTTAACCAGCAGCGCATCATTAGTGATAAAAAGCATAGATTTCAAAGCAGATAACTATGATACAGCTTGGCAGTTATTATCCGAAAGGTACGACAATGAAAGACTACTTGTTAATAATCACGTGCAGGCCTTATTTAATCTTAAACAAATTCAACATGAATCTTTTAAATCGTTACGGAACATGATTGACGTCACAAATAAAAATCTTCGTGCCTTGTCAACTTTACGGCAGCCTACTGAGCAAGGGGGCCTAGCGGAAACCCTTATAATATACATGATGTCAGAAAAACTTGACAAGGTCACACGTAGAGAGTGGGAAGAATATAAAAATGATTTAGATGCCTTTCCAAATTTAAAAGATTATATAAAATTTTTAACAAACAGAGCAGATTTACTTGAATCCTTAAATTATAATAAAAACACAACAACAACAAAAAATACGAACGAAAACAACAAAACTAAAAACTTTCTTACAACAACTAAAACTAAAACCAATAACAATTCAGATAATGTTAAATGTCCTATGTGTTCTCAGAATCACTTTTTATTCAGTTGCCAGCCTTTCAGAGATCTTGACATAGAAGCACGCATTAAAAAAGCATCACAAAGCAACGTTTGTATGAACTGCCTTCGACCTGGTCATACCGAAAAGCGTTGCAGTCTCTCACATTGCAAATATTGCAAGCTCAGACACAATACCCTCTTACATAGGGAATCAACAGAAAAACAGACAGGGGAAAACATTGTTTTGTCAACAAACGTCGTATTACCCTGTTCAGAAACTAATCAGGTTCACATTTTGCTATCCACAGCCTTGGCAAAGGTGACAGACGTCAATGGAGAGCTTCATACTGTCAGACTACTGTTGGACAACGGCAGCACCTCCAACTTCATCACCCAAGAGCTCTGTGGGAAGCTCGGCCTCGTAAAACGCAGCACTAGCTCCACCGTCTCAGGTATAAACGGTCAAGTTTCCAATACCTCAGAAAGCTGCAGTCTTCACTTGCGGTCTTGTAATGGTGGCTATCAGGCGAGAGTAAGCTGTTTTGTTTTACCGAAGATCACACAATCGTTGCCTGGCTCTTATGTAGACAAAAGGTACATTACCATCCCGCCAGGTATTCAATTAGCAGATCCATCATTTAATGTACCTACTGCTATCGATATTCTAGTAGGTGCAGAGATATTCTGGGACGTCATAGGTTCCGATACCATTAATTTAGGCAATAATCAGCCTAGATTGCAGTCATCCAAACTAGGTTGGCTTATTTCGGGCCGCGTCAGTCGGTCTCGTCTTCGTACACAACCTTCAGTTTGTCACTTTCTTTCACATGAGGAGTCCGATCAGCTGACTCGCTTCTGGGAACTTGATACGGTGTCGTCAGCAAACTGTTTGTCTTCAGAAGAACAGGCTTGTGAAAAACTCTTTCAAGAGACCACACGTCGGGATACGCATGGTCAATTCGTTGTCACCATACCATTGAAGGACTCGTTCGAGTGCTTAGGTGACTCTTACGTGATGGCGAAGCGTCGGTTCCTCTCCCTAGAGCGTAGATTTGAGCGGGACTCTACATTTAAAAACAGATATTTGAAGTTCATGCAAGAATATATTGACCTTCATCATATGACAGAACATTCAAAAATAAATCATTCAGAATTTGATTATTTTATGCCTCATCATGGTGTTGTGCGCGAGTCAAGTTCTACCACAAAACTTCGCGTAGTTTTCGATGCTTCGGCCTCCAGCACCTCGGGCAAGTCCTTCAATGACATTCAAATGGTAGGCCCAACCGTACAGGAGGATCTACTTTCCATACTCTTGAGATACAGACAACACAAGTTTGTTGTAACAGGTGACATTGAAAAGATGTATAGAGCTATTTTAATTGAGCCATCTCAGCGCCCGTTACAGCAAATTGTTTTCAGATTTGATTCCTCAGACCCTTTAAAGACATATGCACTGAATACAGTGACGTACGGTACAGCTTCTGCCCCGTATTTGGCCACAAAATGCCTAGTTTCACTTGCAGATCAATGTTCAGACCCAGAGGTTAGTCAGTCAATCAGACGTGATTTTTATGTAGACGACTACTTGAGTGGTGGTGATTCGATTGAGTCAGTCATAAATTTATGTCTAGGGGTAGTGAATACTCTCGAGTCCGCCAAGTTTCACCTTAGAAAGTGGCAATCAAATAGTCCGAAGATATTAGAGTCCGTTACTCATATAAAACCGGAAAATCAAGATAAAACATTAAACCTAAATGACACTCCTAGCAAAACACTTGGCCTATACTGGGACTGTAAAACAGACAGGTTATTCTTTTCTATAGATTTAAAACATACTTCAAAAATTACAAAGCGTAATATTTTATCTTTAATAAGTCAGGTGTTTGATCCTATTGGCCTCGTCGGGCCATGCATAGTTCAGGCTAAACTTATGTTACAGCAGCTGTGGATACTTAAATGTAACTGGGATGATGAAGTACCAACAGAAATAAAATCACAATTCATTGAGTTCGTACAGTCACTTCCAGCTCTTAACACTGTTCACATTCCTCGTTGGGTTTCTTGTAGCAATGCTTCTTTAATAGAGCTACACACTTTCACAGACGCTTCTGAACGCGCCTATGGCGCGTGTATTTATGTGAGAACGGTAGCAGTCGATGGAACAGTTTGCGTTCGCCTTTTAGCTTCCAAAAACAAGGTCGCCCCTATAAAGTCCACAACCATACCAAGGTTGGAGTTGTGTGGTGCTTTACTGGGTGCAAGACTTTTTCTGAAGGTACGTAAATCACTCACTCTAAAGTTTAATCACTGTTACTTTTGGTGTGACTCAACGATCGTGCTTGCATGGCTGTTTACATTGCCAAGTCGGCTTAATCAATTCGTCCGCAACAGAGTGAGTGAAATCCAAGAAGCTACGATCGGACAGACGTGGAGTTATGTGCCTTCTAAGAGCAACCCCGCTGATCTCACATCTCGGGGGGTGAAGGCTGATTGCATCAGCTCGTCCACTCTTTGGTGGTCGGGTCCTGATTTTCTTAATCATAGAGAAATCAAATTTCCTACATCACCTAATACACAAATTCACTCTTTACCAGAAACATCATTGCATACAACTGCTGACACAAATAAACTAAATAATGACAACATATTTTCAAATTTAATTCATAAAAAATCATCATTTACGTCACTCATAAGAATCATAGCCTATGTACAAAGGTTTATCCATAATTGTCAAAAACAGAATAATAAAAAATCAACTTACTTATCAGTTTCAGAATTACAATCATCACAGAATCTTATATTACAGATTTCTCAACAGGAAATGTTTCCTGAGGAATATTCGTGTCTCAAAGCTAATCAAGCCTTACATAAAAAGAATCGATTATTAAGTCTTTCGCCCTTCATTGATTCAGACAACTTAATACGCGTAGGTGGACGACTTAACAACTCCAACTATAGTTACAATGTTAAGCATCCTATCCTTTTATGTAGCAAACACCACTTGACAAAAATTATCTTTGAAAGAGAGCACAAAACACTCTTTCACGCAGGGCCACAATTACTTTTAGCACACATTAGACTCACCTACTGGCCTTTAGCAGGCAGGAATGTAGCTAAGCATGTAGTGCGTAACTACGTTCGCTGCACTCGCTTCAAAGCTCGGCCTATGCAGGTCATCATGGGCAACCTACCAAGCGATAGGGCCCGTCTAGAGTACCCTTTTTTGAATACAGGGCTTGATTATGCCGGGCCAGTGCTGATAGCCGACCGTAAGGGTAGAGGATGCAAGCTGCTTAAATCATACATTTGTGTTTTTGTCTGCTTTGCAGTCAGAGCCGTTCATCTGGAGCTGGTTTCCGACCTAACCAAGGAAGCTTTTCTTGCGGCCTTCAGCCGATTTATTAGTCGCCGGGGCAAGCCTCAACGTGTGTACTCCGACAACGGCACTACATTTGTGGGAGCTTTCAATGAGCTTTCACGCTTCTTAAAGGTTTCATCTAGTACTATAGAGTCAGATCTTGCAACAAAAGATATTGAATTTAAATTTATACCTGCATACAGTCCACATTTCGGTGGGATTTGGGAAAGTGCAGTAAAGTCCACCAAACATTTATTACGTAGAGTCATGAGCCTTACTCATTTAACATATGAAGAGCTCTCAACATGTCTGATTCAGATAGAGGCTATTTTAAATTCCAGACCTTTAACACCTCTATCCACTGATCCATCAGACCTTTCTTATCTTTCTCCTTCACACTTCCTCATCGGACGACCACTCACGTCAGTCCCTCGTCCTCAGATCACCGATGACAATATACAGCGGCTACAGCGCTTCGATCGCATCGAAAAATTACGACAACATTTTTGGCAGCGCTTCTCTAATGAGTATGTGTCTCTCCTGCAGCAGAAAACCAAATGGCAGACAGCTGGGCAAGACCTGAAAACAGGCACCATGGTCTTAGTGAGAAATACTAATCTTCCTCCTCTTCTATGGTTGCTGGGCAGAGTCGTTGCAGTGAAGACTGGCTCTGACGGACGTTGTCGAGTCGCCGACATCCTGACGAAGAAGGGACGTCCATATAACACGTGCATACAACAATATATGCCCTCTTCCGGTCTCTTCAACATCATCTTGAAGACTGCTCTTCAACGCGGGGAATATGTTCCTGACGTCGCATCGGGCCACACCACACCGCGGTCGCGGGCTTCCCCCGCCAGGCACTCGCTCGCCGACACCTTGAGCGTGCGCACACATATCGGTCGTCTCCTTATAAAATTGTAACAGTACCTAATGAAGAAATATAGTCATTATCCAAATCAAGTAGTTTTACTCAGTCAAGACCACCAGCAGCACACCTGGAGCTTGATACTCAACATATGTTGCATAACAATGGGTGTAATCTATCTGAAATATCCAATGAAACCGGATTTTGTGTAAGTTATTTTATTGTTTTTGATTTTATTTGTTCTCATAAGTGACGCTTCAAAATGTGTAATAAAGATTTTTTTTTTTTAGACAGATACTGTGAAACATTGGGTGAAAAGATTTGAGGAAAAGGGGAGTCTTGAGAGCCGTGTAAGAAGTGGTAGGCTGCCACTTATTAACCAGTCTCAGCGACGCTTTGTGGTTGGTGAATATGAAACGAATGATTTCATACCTACAAGACGATTAGCTGAAGAATTTGATACGTCATTGCGTACTGTTCGCCGTCCATGCCGAAGGCCTCCTCATCGAATACCAGCGAAAAACCGTTTTTAACGCAAAGGCATAAGGAGAAATATTGCGTTTTGCTCGAGAATATTTAGACTTTGCTTGGGATACTACTGTATTTGCTGACGAGGAGACATTCAAGTCGTGTCAAAAAGGAAGACTTCATTTGTGGCGCAGAGATAATACAAGTTGGTCTGACAGAAATATTATAAATAATACGGAGTCAGGAATAATTACTGTGAATATGTGGAGGTGGATTAGTGCTCAAGAGCCGGGTGAGTTGGCATTGATACAGACGCGGACCAACAGCTCCAATTACGTCGAGGTTTTGAGCGATATAATGCTACTTACTCTTCGCAATGTTTATCCAGTGGATGAAATTGGTGACTTTTGTTTGGTTCAATATAATTGTCCGATACATCGTGCCATTGATAATGACGGCGGTCACACTAAATATTATTAAAAAATATTAGATATATTCTTAAATGTTATCAGGGAAATTCAGGGGATACCTACTGGCCATAATAGTAATAAGTTAGTGATCGTAAGATTGTAGGATTGAGGTTTAGTTTCCATCTTCTTTTCCTTTAGAAAACGAATAAATTAAGCTATAACCTAAATAAACCAAAAACATCATATTTTAGTAGCAGCCAAAAATGATTTACGAACAAATTAGGTATTTTATTTATTTCAAAGTTCGGAATATGTTTATGTTTTTAAGGTTGTTATCAATATCTCAATAAATATTCCTATGAATAATAGTGTTTTTTTTAAATTAAATTGCCTATTATACTTTATTTTTACCCTCTATACCCTATTGTCATTGATTAACGAAACTCAATAAATAATTGAACTCTGACACGAAAACGGAAAAAACAAAAAGAGTCGAATGCGCGCACCGCACACACAATAACAGCCAGCCACTCATGTGAACCTGCCATCGCTGCTTGTAATTTCCACTTCGAATTTTAGCATTGCTTTTAAATAAGCACTATGGCTGATTATTAAAAAAAAAAAAACAAGTGCTTAAGTAGTTAGTTGTAGGTATCTTTATGTAGGTAGGACCACACATGCATCTGACCAACCAACAACACGCTTTCGTAGTTACACTGTGTGCGCGTTACTGTCTGCACTAAAACATCACACACACAGAGATATGCACAGATATGGCGTACAGGCCAAAATGATCATTCCGGTGGCAGTCCACTTATGAGCGTTGATTGTACGTTACCGTTACGCTAACCTGCAGCAAGAATAGAAACGAATATTTCGTGGTCTTAAGTAATTAGTTAAGTATCGGGTAATTTATAACAAGAAAGTTGACAACACTAACCTGTCGCTGCCGAAATTCGTTTGTATATTTGATTAAATGGAATAATCGGATACCCCGCCCGAGCTTCTTCTTCAAAAAAGGTTTTAACCTTTAGAATAATGTTTCCAGCATCACTTTTAATAGCTTTTGACATATTTAACTATATAAATTCAGCAATATCACGACAAAACAACCAGAGAACCTGCATGTGGTAGACACTGACAATCGAATGACATTTCAACATGACGGCCGTAGTTCCAATTTTCGCCATTTCACAGATAAGTTGGTAGGAGACTAGGAGTGTAAAATCAAAACCGCCCGTTTTTTTTTTTTGCAAAGGGGTGTATTATAGCCAAGCTGTCCATAGTAATATATTTATGCTCGTGACTGTACATAATAAAGAGTATTTTAATTTGTTCTTCAGTGAGAAAATTGTCAATAGCTAGTCATTTCCTCGTCGGCGGTGGGACAGTTGCCTTATGATCCGCCATTGTTTTTATAGTCTCAAATTCATTGAAAACCAATAAATTATTCATATTGCTTTGTGGCACAAGTCTGTGTGGACGCGTGTCTTTGCTCATCTGCGCGTCGACCTGAGCACGCGACGCTCACCATGACCGACAACGACACCAGTGTTACTAGCACAAATTTATTTACGGAGCTTGTTGGTGACACTGCAATAAACATCATCAGTTGGGGTTTGTTCGTGCTGACTCTGATGGCAGTCGTATACGGGGTGACGTCGTGGTGCGTTATCAAGAAATTTCGCCATTACAGAAACTATGTGCTCCTCAGTGTTATTATTGTGAATATGCTACGACTTTTGATGTACATTTTATTTATGATTCTTCCCAAGGAAGCAATAGCAGTGATACCTTATGCTGTATTGCGTCTTTTAGCTTCATTTCTATTTTTATCTGTCGTACCATTGTTGGTTACTAGTGTTGTGCTATATTTTTTATGTTGATTTTGTAAAAGTTTTCAACTTTAATATTCGTAGGAGGTACCTTAAGAGTACCATGATTGGCTGGGTTGTACCTTTTATAACAATGTTCTTATACTTTCTTGCCGGATTGTTAGTTTATCTGCATGACTCAAGAGTAATTTTTACAATTCCTGTCAAAATTTCAATGTTATTAATACCTCTAGTAATTAATCTGTTTATTTACATCATAGTAGTATATACATATTAGGTTGGGGAAAAACTCTTTTCGCATTATAGTATGTATGAACTTGTATTAAACCCTCTTTTGCAATACTATTTGTATCTGGCTGGTTTTGGTATCATTGAAAGTTTAAATTTTAAATAACATAATTTCAAATTCAAATTAGGAAAATGTGTGATTTTCATTTGTTTTTCGTACCGTCAAGATGAGTGAATCTAATGAAGAAATTCGATACATTTTAAAATTTTACTACAAAAAAGGTAAAAATGCAACGCAAGTAGTGTCTGTGAGAGTAGCACAAATTAGGTTTAAGCATTTTCAATCCGGAAATTTTGATGTCAAAGATGCACGTCGCTCTGGTCGCCCTATTACGGATAAAATGGATGCCATTTTTGAAAAAGTGGAGCAAGATCGGTATCAGTAGTTACGACGTAGCTGAAGAACTGGAAATTGACCACAAAACAGTTTTGGCGCATTTGAAAAAAACTGGGTACACAAAAAAGCAAAATTACACTCAGCAAAAATTAAAAGAGTTTGGCTGGGAGGTGTTAATGCATCCGCCGTATAGTCCTGACCTTGCACCTTCAGATTTCCACCTGTTTCGGTCTCTTCAGAATTCTTTAGTCAGTGTCAGGTTAACATCACGAGAGGACTGCCAAAACCACTTGTCGCGGTATTTTGACCAGAAGTCCCAAAATTTCTATAGCAATGGGATCATGTCCCTACAAGATGGCAAAAAGTTATCGAAGAAAATGGTACCTACATACTTTAGTTAAATGTAAATAAACTATATTAAAAAATGTTTTGAATTTTCTTAAAAAATGCGATGAATCTTTTCCCCAACCTATTACTTTGTTCCGCAGTAGTAATTCTTGCGTGATTATATCTACTAACAATCTGCGTCGCTTCTACATATGTACGTTTATATTTATATTCAGCAATATTTTATTAATAACCACTTTATTAGAGGTGTATAGACTATCGTCGTACATTTTTTTTGGTCCTTCGAGCCGGATAGGTTTGATGACTCGATTGGGGTCATTAGATTTCCCTGCAATTGCCCGGAGATTATGTTGATCTGACGAGCCAGCTGTTCGGGAGTCAAAAGATACGGGTCAATGCAACCGTGGCTGATGTCAGTCACGGTGTTGATAAGGGTGTGTTGGATGCGCATTAGGTTTGACAATATGATACTCGCAGCAAGGGCGGATGATGTTACATAAATGCCGTTTCTGTTGTCCAGACGCACCTTATTGATTTCGTCAGTGACGGTTTGAATATGTTGTTTTATAAATTTGAACTGTTTGTTCATAGTCTCCTCGCTGCGTCGCAGAATGTTATATTCCGATTCCAAGACCAAGGTTTGATTCTTCAGTAACCTTTGAAGATGATTTTCATTATTAGTTATTCTTTCTATGTCCTGCTTATACTGTTGAGCGAAGTTTTCATCTAATACTCCGAACAACGTGTTCGCTAGGTACCCCACTCCGTTGATTAAACCACGTTTTTGCCTTCTTGCGTTTGGGTTTTCAAGGAGTTTTTGATAATGCTCAAGTTCCTTTACTTCGTGTTCTAATTGTAGGATGACGCTGTCATATTGCGAACCCATGCGATCAGCGGTTTGTTTTAAGTGGTTGACATAGTTTTTAATGTTCGATACTCCGTGATAGAACGTGGACATGTTATAAAACACGATGAGTTTCCAATCGTCCTTGATAACTTGGAGGTTGCACATCTTGTCGAAGTAAAGTCCTTGGTTTGTAGTAATTTGCGTAACGTTGTATGACGTCACTTTCTGTTGTAGACTAGGAAATGCAAACAAAAACATTAGTAGAACACTGATGAAAAATGCTTGCAATGTTTTATGCTTTCGTGGTCGCGAAGGCCGCCTTTTGCCTTCAGCTTGATCTGATGTCGGAGTTGAAGACTCATCCTCACACTGGTTCATGGGTTTGGATGGGGATATCTCTTCATTTACAGGCAAGTATACAAGCTTGTTGACTGGACGCTGTATGATGTTGTTGCTTGTCTTCACAGTAACTACTCTCACATATCCGTCCTTTCCAGGATGAAGTAGGTGCACTCGTCCCATTGCCCATTTTCCCGGAGGTACGTTCTCTTCACGGATGAGGACGAAGTCATCAACTTTAATATTGCGTCGTGCCTGTTGCCACTTGGTTCTGGTTTGTAGCTGTTGCAGATACTCCGATGACCACCATTTCCAGATATTTTTTGTCATAGCTTGGACGAGTTGCCATCGCGCCGTTAGCGTTGATGATTCCGGTTCAGTTTGAGGCCGTGATAAAATCGGTGCCCCAGTCAGGAAGTGCCCCGGAGTAAGGCAGTCATCGTCTGAATTTTCTGTGAGTTGACATAAAGGTCTGGAATTTAGACACGCCTCTATTTGGCAAAGTAACGTCGAAAACTCTTCGTACGTAAGACGTTGATCGCCTATGACTCTTTTCAAATGGTATTTCAGGGTCTTTACAGCCGCCTCCCAAAGTCCACCAGCATTAGGCCAGGCTGGTGCATTAAAGTGCCACTGGATATCCTGCTCACTGATTTTGTTAAGGAAGTCCGAGTTGATATTCTTGATAATCTCCTTATACTCCTTCTTCATGAGTCGATTAGCGCCTACAAAGTTGGTACCGTTGTCACTATACATGTGGCCTGGTGATCCACGTCGGGAGCAGAATCGACGAAACGCTGCTAGAAAGGCGGCCGTACTTAGGTCTGAAACCAGTTCCAGATGAGCCGCTTTCGTTGACAGGCAGACAAAGACTGCTACGTATCCTTTCGTTGTTTTGATCCCGCGTCCTTTATTGACTTTCAGCTCTACGTGGCCCGTGAAATCGACACCAGTATGCGTGAATGGCCTTGACGGAGTGACTCTGGCTCGTGGTAAGTCTGCCATAATTTGCTGTTGAACTTCGATGTTAAATCGGCGACACTTAACGCACAGTCTTAACTGCCGTTTTACCGTCCTGATTCCGCTGATGATCCAGTATCTATCCCTTATGTAGGAAAGTGTTAGTCGGGGACCACCGTGCAAAGTTATTATGTGGGCCTGGCTGATGACAAGATCAGTAAGTCGACTGTGGCTTGGTAGGATGATGGGATGCTTCGCCGATTTGCTTATACTGGCGTGTTTTAACCGTCCACCAACTCTTAATAAGCCATTTTCATCTAGCCAAGGGTTTAGACTGCAAATCTTGCTTTTCGAGCTCACATGTTGTTTACACTTAATATGTTGCAATTCTTGCTGAAATTCTCTTGATTGCACTTCTTTAATAATTAAATTGTAAGCGTTGTTTATTTCTGGTGACTCCAGAAAAGCATGTGTTGCTATTTGTTTGTCGCGAATTCGCTTGATGAAACGTAACACCCAGCCCGTAATCCGCACAATTCGTGTCAACGAACTGTAATTTTGCAGTAAGTCAGTAATAAATGTAAAATTATTTTCCACTAAGGTTGTGTTCACACAAACTGCTTTTGTTTCTATTGTTGGGGACTGGTATACGATCTTAACTGTATCTTTCCTTTCGGAAACCTTTAGCCATTCAGGCCCTTCCCACCACAAAGATTGGTTTAATAGTTGATGAGACGTTATGCCTCGTGTAGCACAATCAGCTGCGTTTTCTTCCGAGCTGACATGACTCCAGCATTCTGCCGGGATTATATTGGTTATCTGCTTAACTCTGTTAGCTACAAATGACTTCCATCTGGATATATCTCCGTGTAGCCAGCCCAAAACTATCATGGAATCTGTCCATGCATGAAGCGTCATACCTATATTTGGTAAGGACTCAATGACCTTCTTTACAAGTTGGGATAGAAGTAGCGCGCCACACAGTTCCATTCTAGGGAGCGATGCTTTCTTTGCGACCGGTGCCAACTTTGTTTTTGCAGCAACAATTGTCGGTGTGTACTCGCCCTTATTGTTTATGGTGACGAGGTAAATAACGCAAGCGTAAGATTTGTCTGATGCATCGCAAAATGCATGTAATCGACAGGTTTTTTCTGTGTTACCTAAGAATCTTGGTATGCGGAATTTGTCGATGAGGTTGATATCTTCTTTTAATTTAAGCCAATAGTCTTGCATATCCTTTGGTAGTTCTTGATCCCAGTTGGTTTTAATAGACCACGTCTGTTGAAACAGTAGCTTCGCTCTGATTGTAAGCGGTGATAACCAACCAAGAGGATCGAATAGCTTTGATACTTCGGACAATAATTGCCGCTTTGTAATTACTGCATTACTCTTAGGGATTACATGAGTTTGGAACATGAATGTATCAGATGATGGGTTCCATTTTAGTCCAAGAGTCTTTCTGGATTCGAGACACTTAAATTCGTAGTGACTGTTCAGTTGGTTGGTTGTTAAATTCTGCAGGAGTTCTGGCTTGTTACTTGACCATTTTCGCAGGTTCATACCAGCACCCTGGAGCATTTTACTTGATCGTTGTAGCTCTTTTGCTTGATCGGCGGTATTCTGGCCAGTCAGCAAATCATCCATGTAGAATGAGCTCTGTAGAGCTGCTGCTGCTAGTGGATATTTCTCGGCATCATCTGCCGCGAGTTGTTTTAGAGTCCGCATAGCCAAAAATGGAGCTGCCTTAGTCCCGTACGTTACAGTGGTTAATTGATATAGATTCAATTGATCATCCATTGAATCTCTCCAAAAGATCGTTTGCAGAGGCTGATCTTGCTCTCTAACGAGTATCTGACGGAACATTTTTTCAATATCCGCAGTGATTACGTATTGGTATTGTCTCCAATTTATGATAAGTGCTAATAGGTCTTGCTGTAAGTTGGGTCCACTGTACATTAAGTCGTTGAGACTGTTACCCGATGTAGTCTTGGATGAGGCATTAAAAACTACTCTCAGCTTGGTTGTTGTGGAGTCAAGTTTCCATACACCATGATGTGGTAAGTAGTACGCCTGATCGGTTGTACTTTCGACTTGCCGCATGTGACCTAATTCTTGGTATTCGTTCATAAATTGCTTGTATTGACTTGCAAACGATGTATTTTTAGACATTTTTGACTCTAATTGTTTAAATTGCGCTATGGCCTTAAACTTTGATGATCCGAGTTGCTGCTCAAAGCCTGGCATCATGGGTATCCCAACTTCGTACATGCCATTATTTAAGCGTTTCGTGGTGGTTTTGTAGAAATCTTCACAAAATTGATCACCAATGGTTACGTTTGATGATGATGAGTCGTGAATATCCTCCAACTCCCAAAACTTAGCTATTTCTTCAATGTTATTGATGGCGACATGACAATTGAACCTTTTGACATTTCCTGATAAGATCCAACCCATTTTGGTTTGTTGAGCTATTGGGGCCTGCGCTGGGCCCTTGATAAGACCGCTTAGTATAATTTCCGAATATACACTGGCATCCAGAAGAAGATCGATAGGTCTTGATACGTTGTACTCCGGGTCTGCTAACTGAAGATGTTGCAAGTGAGACCAGGACTGTTTGCGGAATGATGAGTTCGGTAGGCTGCTTATGACCTTTGATACAACCAACGCCTGAGTCTTCAGGGTGTAATCTCCGTAGATGGACTTGCAGTCTAGGGTCACAATTCCTTTGCTTTGTTTGGAGACTGGACCTACTCCTGAAATGGAGGCATGATATTGTCGACGTTGCAAGCCTAGCATTTGCGTCGCTTTTTCTGAAATCAATGAAATTTGAGACCCCTGATCTAGAAGCGCTCGTAATGTGACATATGTACCATTTTCAGATAATGCAGTTAGCGACAACGTGGTTAACAGTATTTCTTCGTTATCAGCTGCGACGTGATTGACATTATGCTGCGCCGGCTGCACTGTAGCACTCGTCGTCGCTGCGGTTTGTTGATGTGGTTCACACGCATCATGCAGTAAAGTGTTGTGTTCACTGTTACACTTTTTGCAACGTCTTGTGCTGTTGCACTCACTGTCAGGATGATAGTTAAGGCAACCTTTGCAAAATTGACTCTTTGTTACCAAGGTCAATTTCTCACTTGGGGTCATTTTCTTAAATTTCCTGCAACGAAATATAGGATGAGGTTTATTACAAATCGGACAGTCTGGCCCTTGAGTAGCGACGACTTGATATTGTTTTTTGTAGTGGTTCCCATGATTTGCAGGTTTGTCACGATGTTGACCAGACTCCCGTTTAAAGACAGGCTTCGTTGTCTCTCTCTCTCTTCGGTGTAAGGGTTCCAGGGCTGTGAACTTGTTTTCAAGGAACGTCATAAATTCTGTCAAGGATGGGAGCTCCCTAGGTGATGTACGCGCCTCTTTGTAATCACAATAAGTCTCCTGGTCCAGTTTCTTACTGAGAAGATGTACTAACAACGGATCCCATGTATTTGTGTTCAGACCAAGGTTGTGTATAGCATGGATGCACTCCGTGGTGGTATCATATAACCGCTTTAACTCATAAGCTGCTTGCTTGGAAATAGAAGGCTGATTTAAAAATATCTCTATTTGATTTGTAAAGAGAACTTGGGCATTATTATATCGGTGATTTAGAATTTCCCAAGCTGTGTCGTAATTGTCAGACGAAATGTGAAGATGTTGAATAAGGCGTTCGGCCTCTCCCTTGATCTTTCCTTTCAAGTGTTGCATCTTCTGTGCCTTGGTGATTGTGTTGTTGTCGTGAATAGCTTCTGTAAACAGGTCACAAAATGTTGGCCACTGCGTGTATTTCCCCGTAAAAGTAGGAATCTCGAGTTTCGGCGTTGCCTGTTGTACATGAACCATGGACGATATTTTTTTATTTAGCGAACGCTTCATATCTTTGTAGCTGCGCTCGTACATGCTAAATTCATTTTCGTACGATACATCTCCACCTTGAAGTATGTGGTCGATTTGCAGATGTAACGTATCGATAATGTTCCACTTGGCTTGTATAGCCCTAAGCTCATCTTCAAGCTCCCATTTTTCGGATATTTCGTCTACGACGATGCTCCTCAACAACCTGTTAAAATACCTAAAATTGGTTCTCTGTAGAGCCAACAGTTCAGTGGCTTCAGGGTTTGACTGCGTACCCTTTTCATCCGAACCAAAGGCAGTGAGTAAGTTTCGAGTAGACTGGTAGAGGCTCTTACCCTGTTGATAAAGGTTAGATGCGAAATATTGAGGTTCCTTATCTGGAAACTCAGAGAGTTTCAAGTGATTTTGTTCGAACTCTCCCCAGAGGTTATCCACCGACTCTATTCTCTTTTGGATGTATTCCGGAGTTTTTCTCGATAACGGATCCTTACCGAAGTTGACCTTTATCCTATTGAGACCTTCTAATATTTCCGATTGACGAGCGCTTGAAACGGCCATTATGATTTAATAAAAGGAACAATCTTACTTGGACACTGACGAGTTGCGATACCAACTGTGGGCTGCCGACGCCGTGTGCAGTACAGATATAGATTCAGCTCCACCGATGTCTTCTTGGAACTATTCACTGATGGTTCACTGAATGGACTGAGTAGAACCATTTACGGAACTGTCGCGTAATACTCAACGAATATAATCAAGTGTGTGGCTGCGATTTCATCACACCTTGATCTATACACCCGAGGGAATGTTACGCGTGATCGCGGCTTTAATCTGGCTTTCAGATCCAGATTTATATCCAGCTTCACATCCGGCTCGAAGGACCAAAAAAAATGTACGACGATAGTCTATACACTTTGTTCAAGCGTACGATGATTGTTCTGTACACTTGTGATGATGGAAACCCGGGGATAAAGAAATAAACCGCCCGTGTTGAGTGTGGTAAAATCACTGATTTATTTTACTTAGCCAGTTCACTAAATGATCGCGCGTATGCAAACGCTGATGTAGCTTAACCTACTTAATGTTATGAAATGTGCGGGTTCACCGTACAAGAGGTATTAGAAATATCGACCTTGTTTATTGCGGTAATAGCAGATTTGGGAGAATACTTTAATATATTAGCATTAAATGTGTATATAGTTACAGTAAAGAGTAATAGGGATATATGGCATATATTTTTTATTAGGAGAAAATCAAAACAATTGTCTCTTGAAATGAAGTGATGCTATTTATTTCTTAAGGCGAAAGCTCCAGGTAGCCCGCGAAATTCAAATTTTCTTACGTTTTTTGCAATTTGCAGGTCAGTATCAGGTTGCATGTTGATCTGAATATGATTCACGACCGTAATAAATTTCTATTTATATAATAGAATTATATTAATTAAATCATCAATATATTTCTCTAAGTTCACATAATTCTAATGAATGACTATTTCATGAAATCTTGATATTTAGGATTCTTATACTAATTTATGGAATTGTATTACTGATTCTATTAATTATAATTTTGTAAATATGACATATATGTTACGGTCGCGAATCATACTTAAATCGACATACAACCTAATACTGACCTGGAAGTAGAAAAAAAAAGTAAGAAAATTTGAATTTCGCGAGCTACCTGGAGCTTTCTTCTTAAACAACATATTTGAGAATAGTGAACAAAGGTGGGACGCTTGTTGAATCAAGTAAAAAATTCAAATTAATAATATCTGTTAACCAGTTTCAAACTGCGCATGACCTTTATTTAGACAACAAAATAAACTTGATCCTATCAAAAATCTAAAATACCTGTGAGTATTTAAATTCGCTTTGATAACTGTTTATGCAATACTTATTTTGTATCATTCGTTGGTAAACCCAGATAATAATAATAAAAAAATATGATTGTGTAACAGTGTGTAACTCAATGTGTTTTTTTTTAATAAGAAAACTTTTGTGGCAATATAGATTAAACCCAAACAAAAATAATAAGTACACCTTCTCAACCTACTCTCGTTTACACAGAAAATTATACACCTAACACAAAAGGCGCAAAATAATCATAAAATAAAATCTTCGAGAAATAAGTGAAAAACCACGTGGCAAATTATTAATCGTGCAAAATATAACATACCAAAATCTAGTATTACAAAAATTATAAATAATAATAGTACTCTTTCAAACCCCAATGACATTGCTGAATGAAGCTTTTAACAATTATTTTATCGGTAAAGTACAAGGGAAACTTGATGTGACCAGTAAACCAAAATATAACAAAATTGAAACAAATAATAAAACAATGTTCATGGCCACCACAAGATATAGAGAGAATCATCAATTCATTAAATAATTCAAATAGTGTAGGATATGATGGTATTGCTACAAAAATACTAAAACATGTGTCTGTGGAAATAAGCGGTCATTTAAGCTACATTATTAACCTAAGTATTGGCGCAGGTATATACCCTGATGCGTTAAAAATATCAATAGTTAAGCCACTTTTCAAAAGAAATTAGAGAACTTATGGAATTTTACCAACCAATTTCATTAATTCCAGTTATTTCTAAAATTTTTGAAAAGTATATGTGAGTGGTTGACCAAAAAGGGACTTCAAGGGAAAATAAATTGATTTCGAGTAAATCGCGTTTGAAGTTTCGTGTAGTAGTTTCGTACGAGCGTCTTTTTGTACCTGCACAAGATAAAGAGACTTCGTTGTACTAGAGATAACCTTAAAAGTAAAATAAAACAATAAAACTGATTGTATCCACTTACCTGACATCACAAAAACTAGTGTGCGCAGTGTGTAAGGTGTAATCTTTCCAAAACTGCCTCGGCTCCTAAAAATATTCTGGTTAGACCAAAACAAAGCTAAAAGACCACAGATTCAAAAATTTAAAAAAATAAATAACGGTTTCCAATCCCTCCAGGTCCCTTTTTGGTCAACCACTCACATATTTATAAGGAACTTTATAAATTCATAGATAAACATGACATTCTGTGTGAGGAACAGAAAGGTTTTCAAATACACAGGACTATGAATATGGCTATTTATGATTTTATTTATAATGTCATTAAAAATGTCGATCAACGGAATCCTGTTTGTAGTATATTTTGCGACATGACCCAGGCATTCGACTATGTACATCATGCTACTCTTTTAAAAAAACTTGAAGCCTACGGGATTAGGGGCAATGTCCTTCATTTGCTTAATTCGTACTTACAAGACAGAAAACAAATAACAGAAGTCAATAAAATTAATATAGTAAGTAAACTTGAAGAGATATCTCGGTCTTCGGAGCGTAAAGTATTATTTGGGGTACCGCAGGGGAGTGTTGTAGGTCCTTTTGCTTTTATTTTATACATAAATGACTTACCGAAATCTATTGAACGGCCTATAACGTTATTTGCGGATGATAGCACGATCACAATAGCTTGTAAAAGTATAGATACGCAGATGGTAAACTGGCTAGATGCAAATAATTTGAAAATAAATTTGTGTAAAACTAAAGTTATCCACTTTAGACAAAAGACCTCTAGTATTAACTTACTCGTAAATATACACTATAATAATGATACTATAGAAGAAGTTGAAACTACAAAATTCCTGGGTCTCGAAATAGATAAAAAAATAACTGGAAATCACACGTTGAGACTTTATGCAAGAAAATGAGTAAGTCTGCATACGCTCTACGTTCATTATCACCTATATTGAACACGGATGCTCTTCCGACTGCTTATTATGGGATAACAGAATCACATTTACGGTATGGGATCATATTTTGGGGGAACTCTACTGAAAGAGAGACCGCTTTCAAGGTACAAAAAAAAATGCATTCGAGCAATGTTTAAACTTAAACCCACTGACAGTTGTGAACCGTACTTTAGAAATTACAAAATATTAACATTACCTTGTTTGTACATATTTGAAGCCAGTCAAGACAGCATTAATGCCCGGTTTACATTATTCCAGTCCAGTGATCTAGTCCAGTACTGGATTGCTTACTGGAAAAATGTAAACCGGCACTGGAATGAACTGAATCCAGTAAGCATTCCAGTCCAGTAACTGGATTCGCGGTCTACTTTTGAATCCAGTGCGACCAATCCAGTGCAACTGGAATAACGTAGACGGCCAATCCAGTGCCATTCCAGTGCTGACGAAGTACACACGTGTTGGTTGTTTTTGCGGACTTTTTTGCAAAGAAAAAGGATTTAACAATGGTGAAGAAGTTATCTGAAGACGAAACTGTAAAGTTTGTCACTATATACAGAGAAAATCCGTGTTTATGGGATATAACATCAGAACATTATAAAAACAAACCTATGCGCCAAACTGCTTTGCAAAATCTGTGCATTGGTATGGAAATTGAAGGATTCACACCGGAAGATGTGAAAAACAAAATAAAAAGCATTCGTTCGACATACTACCTTGAACTAGACAAGATTAAGAAATTATCCACATCTGGTGCTAGTGGCAATGTTTACCAACCCAAAGTGAAATGGTTCGCCGAATTCAATTCATTTATTAAAAATGTGATGGTGAAGCGTAAAACACAGGTATTTATTTTAAGATTTTTATTTATTTTTATTTTAGTAGCATATTATTTGTTAAAACACACAAATTTATCAATGTATCATATGATTTTGCCATGGTACTTTTCCTTCGTTCACAAAATAATTAGTAAATTGAGTTCTTTTTTCCCTGGCATGTGTTGCTGAGTTGTTACTGCCCTGCTGTATGATACTATCTAAAGAGGTTATTTCGGATCTCCATGTTCCATTAATCAAATGATGGTCGTTGTGATCGTCATAGTCTACACAAGAAGTAGTCATATAATTGCTTGACTTTTTTCTTAACCAATTGTGTAGAGAGCAAGCTGCATACACAATGTGATCCACAGTATGTAACTTAGTTGAAATAGCTTTTTCGAAAATTCTGAATCGACTTACTAATATTCCAAAAGCGTTTTCTACAATGCGTCTAGCACGGGACAGCCTGTAATTATATATTTTTTGTTCAAAAGTTAAATTAGCCCCAGGATATGGTTTCATTAAGTATGTTTTTAGTGGAAATGCTGCATCAGCCACAATCACTCCATCTTCTGGAATAAAACTGCCATTTTCTAATTCAGTAAAAATGGAATAGTTTTTGAAAATACCACCATCCGAAGCGCTTCCATTTGCGCCCACATTGATATACGTAAAACAGTTATCATGGTCAACAAGAGCCATCAATACTATGCTGTTTTCTTTTTTATAATTAAAGTTCGTACTTCCATATTCATAGGAGCCAGTAATTTTTATGTGTTTTCCGTCTAACGCTCCGTAGCACAAAGGAAAGTTCCACTTATTCCGAAAGCCTTCCTCGACTTGTTTCCATTGTTCCGCAGTGGGTATCTGCAAAAAGAAAGTAAATATATTTTATTTTCAGGAAAATACTGATGATGCTCAAAATAAAGAAAATACTGACAATACTCAACCTAGTGACCAATGTGGGACCAACCCTACCCATACAAACCCAGAAGTAAGTCTATCAGAACCGCGAAAGAAAAGAAGTAAAATTTCACAGCTGTCTATAATAGTCAGTAGCATGAAAGATATGCAATACGATTTATCCAAATCAGAAACAGTGGAAGATGAATTCGACATCTTCGGGAAACACATTGCGAAGCAATTAAGAACCCTTTCTACAGAACAGGCTATCCTAGGCCAAGAAGAAATACAGAGTGTGATAACAAGATGTCGACTACACGATTTGAATAGTCCTATAAAACCGAATAGACCAAATTACAATTATGCGTCAAGACCAAGCACGAGTAGTAGTACTTATATGCCATTGAATAGTCCAGCGTCTGTAGATACACAAACCACCGAGGACTCGTTAAATGTAGTAAGCGATGACCCAGAATACATTAATATAATCATGAATGCTTTCAATAATGCTTAATTTGTCATAGATATGATACTTAATAAAAAAAATATTACCTTGATGTGGTCTTTTAATGCCATTTTAATTTCTTGACAGACTTCTGGTATAATTTTTGAAATAGTTGGTTTTGGCAATCGAAACATACGACTGAGGCTTCTGTAACTATCTCCAGTACTTAAAAAAGAAAGAGTGACTTCTAATTTTAATTTTGCGGGTATAGCATCTCTGAACAACGTATTCTTACGCTGGATATTAATCGAAACTAATGATAACAGTTCTTCAAAGTTTTCTGCTGTCATTCTCAGTTCCAGTCTATATTCATTGGGATCTTCTATCTTCAGTTGTTGCAAAAGTATTGCTGACCCTCCTTTTTGATCTCTTTCGCTGATCCAATTTCTCACCCAAATCCGTTCCTTTTTTTTTAGCTCCTTATCAACCTCATTAATAACTTCTTGTAGCAAGAGTGATTGAGCACGTTTGAAACATTTTCGAAACTGATCTCTTCTTGAAATCATTGTCACTATAGTGTTCACACTTCAACGGCTTCTAAATAACTGGAATAATGTAGACGTTACAGATCCAGTCCAGCACTGGACTGGAATCTCGCTAGATCACTGGACTGGAATAATGTAAACCGGGCATTATGCGCAAAAGTGTCTACTGCATGGCGCCAGTCATTTATAACAAATTGCCGAAGACATGGAAAGAGCTTCCGCTATAATTATTTAAAAAGAAACTCCGAAGCTTTTTAGTGGCGAAAGCATATTATACTATTAAGGAGTTCCTAATTGAGAAAGAGTTTTTTTTAGCTAGTTATGTATAATTAATTAATATTTTAAAATTGTATTGTGTGTGTAATGTTTTAAAATTGTATTTAGTTATAAGTTGATGTTAAGTCTTTTGCATGCCTACGTGGTAAAATATGGCTGTACTATTATATGTTTTTTCTGTCATCCTTATGTTACCCATATTTGCAAAATAAAATTATCTTTATCTTTTATCTTTATCTGTATCTGCGTTCTTCATTTTCATTTTCTGAACCAGAATAACTCTTCATACGTGGCAACAAATTATCAACCATCATCTCGGACACCTTTCTCTATTAGGATTGTGTATTGTATGTTGTTGAGATAAATAAATATTTGTGAATAAGATTGTTTATAAACTTTTGAATAAGTACTTGCTTTTTGCCTACAAAGTATTTAATTTACAAAATGTATTCTCCTTTTCAATCTTCAGAAAATGAATTTCATAAAGTCAGTTTGTCAGTAACGAGTAGGATTATATACCGAAAGCTGAGGCAAGCAAAGATATAAAATATGAACTAACAATTTGCGCCAAAAAGAAAGATATGTTCTGTTACAGTCAAAACTCTTAACCAGTCAAAATCACTTTTGTCTGGTATCACCCCTACTACAAGTAATTTATATCGCGTATGCTCTATTGAAAAAAGTGATTAATCATAGTTTTATGACTTTATACTTTAGTTTTATGAGTTTTATAGTCAAATACCACACTGACCGTAGGACGTATACGCCTGCTTCCTTGATCTCTCGAAGTCTTTCGAACTAGTTTTTTATGACGTGCTTTGGGGTAAGTTGAGGAGTAGGGTTATACTGGAGGAACTGTTCAGTGTATTGCAGTTTTGGCATCGTAGCCAGACAAACCATATTAAATGGTCTAATGCGCTCTCGGAATCATATGAGTTAGAGTGCGGGGTGAGTCAGGGAGGTTTGTCGTCTCCCCGGCTCTTCAATTACCTTATTGCCGAGCTCTGCAGCATGCGTGTTGGATGCAGGGTTAATGGTGTCAGTTGAAACAAGATCAGTTATGCGGAAACATGGTACTGCTGGGCCCGTCACCGGGGGAAATTCAGGAGTTGCTAAAGGTATGAGAGACCTACGCTGCTGCACATGGCCTGGTCTATAATGCCAAAAAATAAGAATACATGGAGTTTGGGGTCACTGGTAGGTGCCGGGAAACTACATTTGAACTTTCCATAAACGGTACGCCAATGTGGAGAGTCACAAAGTTCAAATATCTTGGGCATTTTCTTTCCGACAACCTCAGGGACCATGGTGACATTGACACCTACGCTCCCTGCGTAGGTCTCTTGCGGTCAGGGGTAATATGTTGCCGCGAAGATTTGCCGAGTGTACTGACCAAGTTAAGATAACGCCATTTAAAGCTTATTGTCAGACTTTTTACACCGGGAGTCTTTGGGTCAACTATTTGAAAAGATCGCTGGATGTTCTGCGCGTCCAATACAATAATATGTTGCGACTGCCTCGTTGCTGCAGTGCCTCAGAGATGTTCGCGGTAAACCGGTACGGTTTACGGTTTACGGTCGGTACGATGGATTTCATGCCATCAAAAAGACGGCGTCACGTCTTCCGCCATAATAAGGCAATTTGTGAGAAGACTTATACCGTAAGTTCCCTTTCTTGCGTGGTCTTCTCATTAATTCGTCTTTAGCTTAAGTTACTAATTATAGTGTTTTAAGTGCAAACCTGTTAATAACAATTTATGGATCTCATTTTTGTCCAAAATAAAATGATTTATTATTATTATATATTTAAAAAAATACAAAAAAAAAACAACCGACCGACAAAAAAATCACAGATCTCGTGCTCTACACGACCTTCGGGTACATTGGAAATTCACCTAGGCAGGCTTTTGATTTTGTACGATGCCTAATCTAATAGATTTAGACCAAAGAGAATTAAACCACTTGAGAGCTGATTGACCGACTTCGTATAGGCACACGATTCATCACTGCGGGCCGGGGGACGAAGAAAATACAGCGGATGTGATTGGCCGATGCAACAATGTCAGGACATTAGTTCCAAACATAGTGATGCACAAGTCAGTTTTACAACAATAATATCGATAAAAACGACGTCTATTAATTCTACATTTTTTTGAACTATATTGATAGGCTGTTTACTGGGAGCAAATAAAACAATAACGTAACACTTCAAATTTAACCTTATTCCATTAAATCACTCAGCTCATTTAATAGACTGAAAATAGATATATCTAATAAAAATAATAGCAATATCCCTGTCGGAAAGAACTATAAATTCTCGGAAACCAATTATCCCCGTAACCTGCATTAATCCACTTTTCTTTCAGTTCCGGAATATTTGGAAATCTAAAATGTAAACATTAACTAATATTACTTTTTTACCATTAGGACACATCGATAATTATTTTTATCGTCAATATCGACTTTGTTTTGAAGTTGTCATAATACTACAGCATTACTACAGATAGAAAGGGACAGACGTATTGACAATTACCTGGTGAGAGAAAAGGACTTTTCAAAAAGACATCAACGCGGTATTCATCTTTGTGCTATTTTACGTAAACTTGAGTAAGCTGCAATTATTCATAATATTATAAAATCATAAATATGATTATGAATAATAATAATTGCAATTTTACTTACCGATAAAAACTTATGCCATCACTTTTATCGGTTTATTTCCTAGAACATTTAATTGAACAGGAACTCAAAATTGTTTTTATTTATGCAGAAATGTTTTAAAAGGTACCAAAATAACCGCGTCTGCAGAGATCCAATAACTGGTCAAAACTAAAATTGCCACTCATCTTTTCATCTAATATAAGTACAATTTCATTTATGTGCCGTGAGCCTGAGTCACCTGTATGAGCAGTCAATAGGCTATATAGATAGTTATTGGTTTAGACCAAATAGATTTTGTATCGTCTTTGAAGTAATAGCGCTCAAATGCACGAAATAAAAAAAAACCGTAAGCTAAAAATTACGCCATGCAATTTAGAACTATAATGAAGACTATTTTTGAATGAAAATCATATTTTGTTTAACACATAACAACGAAGCGATACAAAATAGTTATGAACCTAAAAATAATAATTTTAGTCTAAAATATAAAGTTCTATTAGTAATGAAGTATTTTCAAGGTATCGCAAAACAAAATTAATAAAAAAAAATATAAATTAACATAATTATAAAACGAAAGTAAAATACGTGTTTACAAATAAATATAAATACATTTCACGATCAATCTCTTAAGAGTTTGATCGTAACGCTCCCATAACAACTCAGCGCACTCCCCGAAATTACGCCACACTAAGGGCACCCTCCTGCCTAGACTATTAGTGATATTGAGGTCTGATTTTTTTTAATGTATCCCAAATCAATACCCCGTGGATTCTTTTTCATTTGGTCGACATCGCATTTAGTTTTTAGGATATAGTAAAATACCTTAAAAAATTGATCGAATTTTTCACATATTTGCGATTTTCAAGAACAATTTTGGTTTTTTAACACGCTTTTATTAGCTTCACCTGTATGGATTTTTGTATGTAACGGAATCTTTGACCTCGATTTTTACCTACTTTAAATGGTCAGATTAATTCGAAATTTTGCATACTGACCTGTAGTGCTATTCTGTACAAATCTCACCGTAAAAACTTAGGTGAGGTGAGCACAACAACTCCACAGTTGTCAATAATGTCGATCCTTAGCATCTGGTAGCTCACTGCAAGCTCACTTCACCTACGTTTTCACGGTGAGATTTGTACAGAATAGACCGGCTGATGACAATACAATAATTTAAAAATGTTCTTCCGTTATCCTGATCTGGATCAAATTGGTTTAACTTTTTATTAGTTTTAAGATAAACATCTATTGAAAAATGCATATTCCCCTGCGCAATCGGGTATGCCGAAGCCGCCATTGTTTTAAATTATATTTTTTGCATCTACAACATTAGTTTTAGTATATGCGAAACCCGAAACTCGTGTCTAGTATTTTTATGTAAAGAATCTATGTACAAAATTTTAAAACTGTATCATGAAAAATCACAAAGTTAAAAACTTGATAACTTACCTGGTTGTTCGTACAAAAACATGCTCACCACGTGGCGCGCGAACCTCCAGGGCGTCGCACAGCGCTCATTTATAAAAATTTATAATAATTTATAATAAGGCAGTAGTACTAACCACGGAATAGATAACACAAGTGGAATTGCCCACGCACCTATCCGGGCGGCGTCACAATTATGCGGCAAAAATTTAAAATAATAACAACCTTAGTAGTACAGTAACAGTCTTATATTTGTATGAACAGCAAATAAAACTTTGACGAAAGCTTATTTGTTGTTCATACAAAATTAAGACTTATTACAACTGACGAAGGTTTTTATTACTTTACATTTTCCCGGATAATTGTGGCTGCGTAGCTGCGTGGGTAATTCGACTTGTTTTTTTCTATTCCATGGTACTACCGTATGGCGATTGTATTGTAGTTAACTGGTGATAACAATTTCCACCACACTTGCAGGCTTTGGACTGTCGTAATGGTTAAGTGTAGGTAGATATTATTATGTACTTTATTCGTAAATGCAGCCGCACGTGATAAAATGTAGTCAATGCGATTTGTTGCACCTTATGCCAGCCATGCCTAGGTCTGGCTGAAGTTAAATACCCTGCCAGCCTTTGTTGTGCTGCTCTCGGGATAGATGGCCATGTAGTCCAAAATTCCTACTTGGACTGCAGTAGGAATTCGACTCACTCCTCTATCAATAGCTGTCGGAGGCCGAAAGGTAGCGTAGTCCCTACATCTTTCTTTGGCGGAAAGCATTGTGTTCCACGACACTCTGATGCCGAATTGTTCCTCGTGAGGCCGCACCGCCAGCGATACGTTATCACCACAAACCGCTAATGTATGAACCATTTCTGTATACTGGACGTTAGTGTATGAAAAAGACATAGCTAATAACCTAATAATAATAATAACCTGGGACATTATTCACACACGGTCATCTGATCCCAAACTAAGCAGAGCTTGTACTATGGAAACCAGATAACTGATATACTACATATACTACTTTTTTTTTGTAAATACATACATATATAGATAATTACACCCAGACTCAGAACTAACAGACAAATATGCGTACAAGCATCATGCATACAAATTTTTGTCCTGGATAGGAATCGAACCCACGACCTGCGGCATGATAGGTGGTGTCTTAACCAACTACGCCAACTGTTAGTTAATGATGGTTACACGATACTTTTTACATACGAAACTGAAAGACAACTGTAAGGCCCACGGCGGCTGCGCATTCGCGATCGCGAAGTAACTGAACGGAAGCGAGCGTAACACGTGCGCGTCAATCCGTAGCATCCGGGCGAGGGCGACTACTGGTTGAAGGGGTGGTTTTACCCCCGCTCCGCTGCTAAAGCGATGGCGAAGTAGATCGATCTGTTAAGCACAGAATTAACACTGGATGGATGAAATGGTGGCAGGTCACGGGAATAATCTGAGACTCCGGCATTCGCCTTAAACTTAAGGGTATTTATAAAACATTGGCTAGACCTGCTGTCTTGATAGATCAGAATGTTAGGCCAGAAAAAGAATGAATGAAAGGCAACTGAGATGAGAATGCTTAGAGGGATGTGTGGTGTTACGTGAATGGATAGAATAAGAAATGAGTATGTAAGAGGAAGTCTGAAAGTGACACTTGTGACTGAAAAGTTGTGTGAAAATCGGTTGTCATGGTAGGGTATGTGATGCAGAGGAATAAGGAAAATATCGTCAGGAAAGATTTGAGTATGAATGTGGATGGCTATACGAGTAGGGAAAGATCAAAGAAACGATGGATGGACTGTGTGAGAGATGATATGGCTAGAAAGGGACTACCGAGATGACCACTAATAGAGAAATATGGAAGAAAAAGACATGTTGAGCCCACCCCAAATAAATTGGGACAAGGGCAGGAGAATGATGAATCAACAAGTATGTATTTACAGAATTATAACCATTAAGTCGCTCGATGGCGCTGCGTCTAGCCTAATGAAAAACCAAACGCTCTGTTATTAAAAATTTGTTAAAAATACTATTAGTGCTTATATGTAAATAAAAACTAAGTGAATCAATAAAACATCACCTAATACGCAAGTGACAGTGTTATTCACGGATTTCACACCCAAACTGTGAAATAGACAATATATATTTTGGAAGAATAAACTTTGGTTTAAAAGAAAATACAATAATAACAATCTAAATTAACAAAAGTTTGCAAACATTACAATATTGTTACCCAAATTCATCAAAATAAGTGTGAAAAAGTTTCTATAATAACAAAGACGAAGTGAAAAAGTGACTCATACAGTGATTTAAACTTTAACCGTCACACATTGTAGTAATTGACTTATCTTATCATTTGCAAAATATTTGATGCAACTGGTCAATAAATTCGAAACGATACACGTTTCGAATTGAAAATGATCGGTTGGCTAAGTGGGTAACACCGGTGAACTTTTGCAGTACTAGCCTCGCACGAGTGGTCGCGAGTTCAAACCCCACAGTGAACTAGATCACTTTTCGTAAATTCCAAAATTCATAATCTGGAATTTATAAGTATTTATAAGTGCAACCTGATGTCATCAAAATCTGCAAAAAAACATTGCAAGATGGCAGCACTAGTCACATGCCATAAATGCAAGAAATTAGTGAATATAAAAAGTACTGCTTTGTGTTCTGCCTGTGATAATAGGTATGAATTTGATTGCGATGGCTACCCGGAACAAACGTATCGCCTCAAGGACACAGAAACAAAAAAAGAAATGGAGATGTAAGGTATGCATCAGAAGTAAGAAATACGCTAATACCGACTCTACGACCAATATTACAGTGAGAAAAAAAACGACTTCTTCGAAAACACACTCGCCTACAGAACAACCACTAAGTACTAAAGGTGCAGAACATAATGACACGTTGAAACATCGATCTCCAGTTCAAAATACGGCTGACTTACTTGATTCCCACATACTATCTGATTGCGAGACATCTTTTGAAACATATACTCCCAATAAATTGTCAATGAGTGTTGACGGAACTGTATCTGACATGATATTAGTCTCAGAAATGAAAGAGATAATTGCTCAGCTCACATTAAAACTCGAAAGCACTGAAAATGAACTGGGAAATATATTGTTAGAAAACACTGATCTACATAAGCAAATAAATAAGTTAACTACAGAGAATAAAACACTTAAATCTTTATGCCAGTCACCTTCCTTAGTCACAAGCCCGGGTACAAACTCTAAGAAAAGGAGACAATCTCTGGCAAATCAGCACAACATGCTTTCTACACCAATCCCTTTACTGCCATCCAGATTGCAAGTCGAAAACATAGACTACGTAAATGTGCCCTTTTTGGAACAAGAGATTGTTACCCTACAACAACAATTAAAGGCCCAGCTAGAGATAGCGGCCCTTACGGACCGTATTGCAGTACTAATGAAAAGGCAACCTTGCATTAATGTTCGTCAACCTGTTGCTCGTCATGAACTGAACTGGGATACTGTGAACGTCACCAGTGCTCAGACATGTTTTGCTGAAGACAGACACAATGTGATCCCCCAAAGGAAGATATTCATCTTCGGTGCTCAGCGGTGCGCCGGGCTTGCAGCAGCCATCTCACACTCAAGAGCAAATACACAGTACAAAAAATACAAACTCGTCACTGAAACAAAACTAAATGCGCTTAGTAACGAAATAATAGCAAACTGTAGAAATACCAAATTGACATCTGAAGACAAACTTGTGATATGCTTAGGAGAAAACGATCGCAACCCAAATTTAGTGATTTCTCAATTGCAAAATATATTAAATACATTTTCAAATACTACTATAATTGTATTAAATGTCGTCAATAACGTGCACCTTAATGTCCGTAAGTTAAACTTTTCTATAAAAAATATATGTAACAAGTATAAAAAATGCTACTTTGTAAATCAACGACTGTCAAAGATGCACGAATGACAGCCAGAATCAACGGCTTATTAACGCGCTTTCCGAGGCACGGAGGGGTCTTGGTATATAAAGATGGTCACCCATCCACGGACCAACCGTGGCAAGCGTTGCTTAATCTGATCGATCGAACCGTGCCACCGGTATTACTAAGACACCAGCACCTACCCTTTTCATATCAATTACAATTTATATATCAATTTGTATCAGTGAATGTGAGCAATCTTTTCGTACATTCGTACCTCTTCCACGCTCGAAATTCGTTTGAACTTTAAACACTTTAGAACTAGGTTCATATTTGTATGAAGCTCTAACTTTACTTAGCAAAGAAGAAGCAAAGAAAAGTGCGATCTGTGAATCTTGGCGTGCGTTTTCATTCAATATAAGGAGCCAACCTTCTATACCTACTATTCTGTTTCTGGTTTGTTCGAAACCGCGGTGCTGGTCTCCACATGCTTCATTTGTTTTACCACCCGTTTTGGCCTCTCACAGCCGCCGTGTCCTTGACATTGGCTACTCGCCGGCGCATTCCGAAAAGAAATTAGTTGTTGGCGCCACCATGTGTCTCTGTCACAGTCACGTACTTTTGCTTGTACGTGAACGAGACAAAATCATCTTTGGCATTCATTGTTTCCGATGAGTCATTCAAAGAGACGAGACGGTTATTGACATGAATGCATATTGATAATAAATTGTGACAGAGACTAATTGAATGGGTTAAGAAGTGGATTGTGTCGTATGTTTTTCTATTTAATTTAATTCTAAGGTGTAAAAAATACCTGGAAATTTGTCATAAAATAAAAATAAACAGGTACTTAGGTATTTTGTTTGGACTTTATATTACTTGAGTTAGTAGGGGAAGACCAAAGAAACGATGGATAGTCTGTTTGAAAGGTGACATAGCTAGAAAGGGGTGACTACCGAGATGACGACTAATAGAGAAGAATATGGAAGAAAGAAACATGTAGCGCCGACCCAAAATAAATTGGGACAAGGGCAGGAGAATTATGAATGATTACTTGACTGATTATATATATGTAGGCAGCGGGTCAGACACAATTAAATGATAGGCTAAAGATAGATTGAACTATTCCTTTTATTATTACAATAATTACAATTTTTATAGCTAAGTCACTAATTGTGGCAATACCAATTGCACTATCTTATTTTGTAATTACAAATCATCATTAATAGATCATAAATCATACGATGACAATTTGGTAATTGAAGTGATAATTAATTCGAATCCTCAAATTAATTATCATTAATAGTCAAGGATCAGCTAAGTACAACTTGTGCACCGTCCCACGCCAGAGCCAAGACTGCCTTGTCACATTTTTTTTTTTTATAAATGGCATCTCGTAGTTGACCTAGAGAGGTCGAGACTACTTAACCGGACTATCCTGTGGCTGCCTTAAGAGAACTCAAAGCCTCCAGCCAGGGGCATAAAACTTACAGACTAAGCGACTACACGCTAAGGGCTCCCCCTGTGGGGAACGGGCCTCGGCTTAGGGCGTCGCTGGGAGGAGGACAGCAAGATGGGACAGGCTGGATCAGATTAGAATTATTATTGTCAGGGGAGTTTAAAGCTACAGGCTCAGCTACGCCACTAGCTGGCACATCATACCCGAGCAAGGGACGGGGGGGGAGGACGATTATTCCGGGGTCGTCGCAAGGGACCTCGGCGGCGAGGTCGGAATGTCGATTTGTTTTTGTTCCTACGGTCCCTACTGCTCTCCTGGAGAAGAGTTATGGGGTCGTCGGGATCTGAGAGGACAAGCCTAGGGCGGCGGACCTTACTAATACGAGAGGGGACATATCTAGCCGCCTCGACAACCAGAGGGTTGCGATGGTTGGTGGCTGAGTCGAAGAAACACTAGGAATTGCGTTTCAAGAACTGGGAGATGGTGGGAATATCGAGATCCACGTGGAGGATTTTGTTCCGAACGAACCAAGGGGCTCCCGTTGCCTTTCGGAGGAAACGGTTTTGGAGGGCCTGCATCCTATGAATGAGGTGAGGTTTTGCGTGCGCAAACACTGAACCCGCATAGGTCATGATGGGGCGAATGCACGCTGTATAAATGCGCAATTTGCACCTAAGTGACAATTTGCTACGTGCATTCAGAACGGAGTGGAGTCTACCGAGAGCGAAAGCGGCGCGCGAACGCGCCTGCTTTATGTGCTCAGCGAAGGAGAGGTGGTGGTCGAGGGTCACACCGAGGTATTTGGCTCGCGTCTCCCAAGGGATCGGCTTGCCGAACATGGTGATCGGTCGGGGGGGGGGAGTCGAGTGCGACGCGGTCTCAGAAAGCGGACCGCTTGACTCTTGTCGGGATTGACCTCGATTCTCCACTTCCTAAACCAGGCGCCGAGGTTATCGACTGCGGTTTGGAGAGTGCGAGATATCGGGTGTTGGTCCCTGCCCGAGTAGTAAATGGCCGTGTCGTCTGCGAACAGAGCTAACTGCGCCTTTTTACTTTTCGGGATATCGCTGGTGAACAGCGTGAAGATGAGGGGAGCAAGCACAGAGCCCTGTGGGACTCCTGCACGGATGGGATGGGGGGAGGATAGCGCTCCTTCTATGCGATAGCGAAAGGTGCGATTCGACAAAAAGTCTCGTAAGATGAGTACGAGACGATCCGGCACGCCAAGTTGGTAGAGCTTATATAATAAGCCGTTGTGCCAGACTTTGTCAAACGCTTTCGCTATATCAAAGAAGACAGCGCCCGTCATCAAACCACGTTGGAAGCCAACGCTTATGTGTTCAATGATGCGGTGGACCTGATGAACGCAGGAATGCTGTGTTCGGAAACCAAACTGCGCGTTAGGGTTGAGACCCTTTGTCTCGGCATAGTCTCTGAGTCGCTTATAAATAAGCCTCTCATAGATTTTGCCGAGCACATTGAGCAGACTGATGGGGCGGTAACTAAAGGGCTCAGCCTTGGGCTTACCGGGCTTGGGGATGCCAATTACAGTGGCCTCTTTCCATGCTTGAGGAAAGATGTTGTTGCTCATGGCACCATTGAAGATGGTGACCATGAGCATTATAAGGTGGGCGGGGAAGAGTTGGATCACCCTATTGGTAATTCCATCTGAGCCGGGGGCTTTACGGGGTAAAAGACCCTTGATTATATCCTGCACCTCGTCTGGAGTGACGGGGGGCAGGGGACAATCAGGGTCTTCAAAGGGAGGGAGGGAGGCTCTACGTTCGACTTCCGCGTCGACCTCAGAGAGGTGAGCTTGGTCTACAGGTTGGGAGCTGGGTGAGCACTGAGTCTCAAGACTGTCGGCTAGGCATTCAGCCTTGTCGACATCATCGAAAGCGATGGTCTTGTCAGGGCGGATAAGGGGGGGCATAGAGGCAGTCTCTTGGGATCTGAGCTTTGCCTTGTCACACCACTTGCGCGCTCTTTTATACAAGTCGAGTAGTGGGGTGGTAGGAGTGGTCGAGTGACGTACTGGTCGATGGCGTGTTTGGTGCACGTGTTGTTTACAGCTTAGAGAAATGACGAACGTGCACGCCGCCGTCACGGCCATACTGACTTACGAACGTCCTCGTGCGGTTACAATTCAGACATGTGTAATTAACATAAATCGTTCTATTATCCTGACCAAAAATCTTACTTTACAATCTGGACCGTTTTATCTAAACCCTACAGACTGGTAAAAATTAGTTCTGGGCCGGTCTTCAATAACCCTTCAGATTAACAAGTTCTGGACCGGTCTATTCACCCTTCAGATTAACAAGTTCTAGTATGGCTACACAAGCCCTTCAGATTAACAAATTCTAGTCCGGCTACACAAGTCCTTCAGAATAACAAGTTCTTTTCCGGCTATAATAGCCAAAAAATAATAGCCGGAAATATATATATAAGCCCTTGAGAACTTTTATCTTATTTTTGCTAGTCCGGAACATTATTATTCCTTATAGCTGATTTATCATTTGACCGGTTTAACCCTACAATGATTTTAGCAATTTAACTATTCTCACCCCCCGATCCGCCGCCGTCACGTCATCATTATCACAGTTTTTAATCATTTCTACAAATGCAGACGGACCACGGGGCACCTCTTCCGTCAGAAAAAGCATCCGAACTATTTCTTTTTAAATATTTACACGTTTTTTTTACATTTTTTTTTAGCTTTACACGAGCGCAAGCAATCGAATGTCAGCCAGTACAACATAAGGTTAAAGTCCATTACATGGAACCTTTACATGAGCTACCCCCCATTTGAATAACAGGCCTTGACGGAGTCCTATTTCTTAATGAGACAACACAACATATGCCTATGAGAATAATTACCTAACGCCAGGAATAAATCTCACAATATGAGGTCGTACCTTCGCAAAAGTAGGCTTAACTCAGGACATACGATTCGCGCAAGCCTGACACCACGCTAAGTGTCAGATAATTAATTAAATTGTGCCAAAATGCACGCACAAATACTACGTCGTCCTGTTTAAACCTCGTCAACCAAAACCTGGCGGAAAAAATTGACGAGCCTCCTATAACAAACATCCGATGTGACAGTTCACATCAGCCCAGATGGGGTTTAATAAAATGAAGAACTCAACATCATAATCGTTTTTTTTTTCTTTTTTTTTTGTCTTCTTTTCCTTTTTTTTAATAATAAAATGGAGTTGCAAATTAATCTAGGCATCCAATAATTCCTTATTTCTAACTCTGATGTAGATAATTTATAGTAATAAATTTTATTTTTAGCTCGCCGTCACGGCTTGTGTAGTCGCTAACTTATTGATAATTTTGTTTGCAATACTTATTTAAAATAGTTGCAGCCTTGTTTTATCAAGCCCTGTTAGGTCAGTATCAATAAACCGTAAATTTCAATCATTGTTGTGCTTTGAACAGAAAGGGTTTTGAAAAAGTTAATGAATCGCTTATTTGACTTCTACAGAAATTCCCTTTTGCAATATATCACGACCTAATAGAACTTCTTTGCTTAAACCATCGTCCTACGTAATACGTAGAAATATCTAATATTAATTTGTAGAAATAATCGGGAATACGTAGAAAATGACTGCTAGAGGTAAATTTTGGATACAGATGGAACATTTTATTTGTAAGGAGGAAATAATATTATCCAATTTTTCCACACGAGTGGCATGTCCATCTAAAGGATGAAGAAGGACGGGAATTCTTTTGTTCTATTTCGGAGGTTATAGGATCGTCATTGCATCGTTTCAGCGTGAAACCTCTCAGTGTTCGGAACAGTTGATACATATTATTAATGACAACTGAATAAATTCAGTTCACGACGAATTTTTTCATCACAAAGTGCTTGAGTCAGCGCGATTATAAGGTCAACCCCTTTAAATGTTTTTTTCTTTATGATCACTTCACCTATGGCATACCAATCGGTGATATCAGATTCAAGTTCATACGGGTCAAAAGATATTAATTTTGTGGATTTAGATGTAGGGGCTTGGTTCATGGTGTCTAATATTCTTTGAAAAAATGGCTGCTATGCCATTTGAAGAAAAGAGACATGTTGGGTCATGGCGGCATTTGTTTGATTAAGAGGTGGGAGCGGATCCGATCCCACTTCTAATGTAGGCAGCGGGTCAGACACAATGAAATGATAGGCTGAAGATAGATTGAACTATTCCTTTTATTATTATAATAATTACAATTTTTATAGCTAAGTCACTAATTGTGGCAATACCAATTGCACTATCTTATTTTGTAATTACATATAATCATCATTAATTGATCATAGATCATACGATGACAATTTGGTAATTGAAGTGATAATTAATTCGAATCCTCAAATTAATTATCTAGAGTCAATGATCAGCTAAGTACAACTTGTGCACCGTCCCACGCCAGAGCCCAGACTGCCTTGTTATATTTTTTTTTAATACTGACCTTTCGCAGTTTGCTCCGGGAGCATTGACTGCTTAACCGAGCATTGGCGGGGCCAGAAGTGCCTCTCGCCGGGCTGCCTTGTTACACCGGCTACTCTTTTATATAAGTCGAGTAGTGGGGTGGTAGGAGTGGACGAGTGACGTACTTGTGGATGGCGTGTTCGGTGCACGTGTTGTTTACAGCTTAGAGAAATGACGTACGCGCACGCCACCGTCATATAATTGTGTATGATATACAACTTGCCACGTATATAAAAACAGATTTTTTGTACACACGACGGCTACATATCAAACTATATATTCCAGTATAAGCTAACCTCTCATTGTACTGAAATCCTATACAATGCGAGATCAGCTTATACTGGAACTGTATTGCTTGTTATAGAGCCGTGTGTACATGTACTCATTTATTTGCTTATTTATTACAGATAACTAGCAAATGATACACGATTATTATCTATAGAAGAGCATTTGTACTATTATAATTATTTATCATTACATTACTTTTGGTGGGATCAAGTTTATCTTGAAGCGTAAATGACATTCGTCTAATGCAACTGGTTACATTATAAAATTGGCACGTTTAAAGGAATTTATAAGTAATTTGACTATATTCTTTGATTTCCCAACATAACTCCAGACTCTGGTGCCAATCTCGTATTGAAAAAATCTCGCCATAATTTCCAATTACTTTTCAATATAACTATAAACACAATCAATGCTATTATAAGTAAATATTCTAACAACTCTCCTATAATATCGATGGCTAAAATATTTTTATCCAATATTTCCGGGACAGCGGTAAACAAAACTATATTGCTGAGTACAAATATCAATGTGGCGAGAGTGAAGCGACCACATAATTTGTTCGTAGATGTACCGTAGAACAGACGGCTTAATACTGCAACATAAGTAACTGAACTTATCACTACAGGTATTAATAACAATGACATAGAGATAGGACTAACAAATATGTCCTTCGAATCATCATCAGGCATATTAATTAGAACGGATCCTACAATCACATATAAAAGCACTATTATAAAAGGCACACCCCACGCAAAGATATTACTACTAAGGTATTTTTTACGAATATCATAATGGAAAACTTGTACAAAATCCACAGAGAAAACATAGCACAACACTATCAACCAACACTGGAATGACAATTGGAAGTACACCAATAGAGCTAATGATATAACACGAATTGCTGGATTACTTTCCACTGCTTCTTCAGAAATTAGTCGGTCAGATAACTGAAGCATTAACATGACTAGCATGTCCGCTATGATCGCACTGAGGAGCACATAGTTTCTGAAGGTACGAAACTTGTTGAGGGCGTACCACGATATCACTCCAAATGCAGCCGCAATCACAGTAGCCACGAAGAAGGTCCAGGCAATTGCGTCCGTTACGACTTTGCCGAGGAATTTCATTAACTTTTCTGGCATTTCACGAATATCGTCATATTCGTCGACGGCCATGTTGGTCGCGTGCGGCGTTAGGCGCGCGATGACGTGTAGTGTCGATGGCGGCCGCCACGCACCTACGCCGACACGCCCCAGAGCGCTAGTATACCAGTTTTATTTATAATCATCACAAGTACGCAGATTACTGTCCTAAACGCAGAACGTGAACCTGACTAATACAAAAAGCTAAATTGGCTTCGTGCCAATAAACAAGGAAACATGCACCGATGACGCGTATTTTTTATCAAGTGCTATCAAAATCGTAAGGTCATTAATTTTAGTTTTCAATCTCGTTCCAAACTAAAACTATTTTAGCATGTCAGGTAACTTACAGTCAACCACGCATCAGTGGTAATGCTTGCTGTACAAAAATCCTCCTTACGGTTACGCGCCTATGCACGCGTGTATCTTTGCGCTGTCAATGTCAATGAGCCTGTACTATAACTATAGTTCTAAACCTAACGGCCACGACTTACGCATTGTAGGTCGTGGGTTCGAACCCAAGCAGGTACTTTACTTTGTGTAAGTTATGTCATCACCACTGCTCTCAAAACGGTGAAGGAAAACATCGTGAGGAAACCGGAATGTCTTGTAAGGAAAATATCGAAGACATGTGACATCCACCAACTCCCACTCACTGGGTCCGCGTGGTGGATTACTGCCCATTCCCACGCTGAGAGGAGGCTTGTGTCCCTCTGTTCCAGTAGTAGGAAAGTTATAGGCTGATTGTGTATTTGTAAAACCGTTCCAGAGTTCGGTGCCTGGGATTTGGTTTGATTTTGTTCATATTAAGGGGGAAGCGCCAGGGTAGCCCGCAAAATTCAAATTATCTTACGTTTTTTGCAATTTACAAGTCAGTATTAGAGTATATGTCAATGAAAGTATGCTACGCGACAGTAACAAATATGTATTTACAGACTTAATCATTAGAATCAGTTATACAACTCCAATAGTTAGTAAAATCCTCAAATGTCAAGATTTCATGAAATAATCATTCAACAGGATTACTTGGTCTTATAGAGTTGTATTGATGACTTTAATAATTATAATTCTGTAAATACATATTTTTTACGGTCGTGAATCGTATTTTGATCAACATACAACCTACTGACATGTAAATTGCAAAAAACGTAAGAAAAAAAAAGTAAAGTAAAGAATTTCGGGGGTTACCCTGGAGCGTTCGCCTTAATGTAATACCATAGATTTAGACGTCAAATACACATGATACAATACTTAGCATCTGAGGGGCTTGTGGCTAAGTAATAATAGCCGCACGAGTCGATCGATCAGGGTAATCTACGCTTGCCACAGTTGGTCCATGGATGGGTGACCATCTTTACTTACCAAGACCCTTCCGTGTCTCGGAAAGCACGTTAAGCCATTGGTCCCGGCTATCATTCGTAGATCTTTGACGTCGTTACGGGTCGTCAGAAGCCCGAAAGTTTGACAACTAGTCTTACTAAGAAAGTGGCATCATATTACCCAGTTACTGGGTTGTGCAGGTCAGATAAGCAGTCGCTCTATTTAAAATACTGGTATTCAGATGCATCCGGTTAGACTGGAAGCCGACCTCAACATAGTTGGGTACAGGCTAGGCAGATGATGATGACAATACTTAGCATCTATATCTAACACATATTCTATGTGTACGTTGTTCTTGAAAGGTTTTGGTGGGATCATGTTAGGAACGTATTATTCACATTTAATACGTACAAAATAAACAATATAACGTAATATCACGCCTGCTCTTAAGGGTTAGGCAGAGGTATAGGTAATAGGTAAAACGGGCTGGTATTCGCAACTCCACGCCAATACGCGTATTTTGCGTATGGGTGGGAAAATCGATTATTCGATCCACCCCAGCTCCTCAAAGAAGGCCAGCAGCGCCTTGGTGTTACTGTCACCCTCACGGAAGGTACCTGGGTTACCGAAGTACTTTGCCCTATAAGCGCCAACCACCGGGCAGTTTAGAAGCACATGAGCTGCTGTCTCGGCATCCTCCATGCAGGCCCTGCACAGCGGACTGTCTGTGATTCCTATGACAAAGAGGTGCTTATAATAGGCAGAGGTATATACGAGTACCTATGTACACCCACAGTATTCCATCAGGACTTTGTTTGGTAGCAGCCTGGGGTCGGTTTATGACAAAAGGCATAATGGATAATTCTATTGTAGTGAAATGTGGTGTTCAAAATAATAGGTTGGGGAAAAAGTTTCTTCGCATTTTTTAAGAAAATTCAAAACATTTTTTAATATAGTTTATTTACATTTAAGTAAAGTATGTAGGTACCTTTTTGTTCGATAACTTTTTGCCATCTTGTAGGTAGGGACATGATCACATTGCTATAGAAATTTTGGGACTTCTGGTCAAAATACCGCGACAAGTGGTTTTGGCAGTCCTCTCGTGATGTTAACCTGACACTGCCTAAAGAATTCTGAAGAGACCGAAGCAGGTGGAAATCTGAAGGTGCAAGGTCAGGACTATACGGCGGATGCATTAACACCTCCCAGCCAAACTCTCTTAATTTTTGCTGAGTGGCTAAAGATGTGTGAGGTCTAGCGTTATCATGATGAAAAACCACACCCCTTCTGTTGATTAATTCCGGCCGCTTTCTCTCAACTTCTTGCTTTAATCTCATCAGTTGTTCGCAGTAGATTTCAGAATCGATGGTCCTGCCTGGTGGTAACAGCTCATAATGAATAATGCCCTTCCAATCCCACCACACACACAGCATCACCTTGTTGCGGGTTTCGCCACAGTCTGTGAAGCCTGACCGGCCTTTGACCACGACCTTTTTTGCACGTTCTTGTCATACGTGATCCACTTTTCATCACCAGTTATCAGCTTCTTCAAAAATGGTTCGGTTTCATTACGTCGTAATAAAGAATCACAAATGAGTACACGGTTCATTAGGTTTCTTTCAGTGAGCTCATGAGGTACCCAAATGTCGAGCTTTTTTGTGTACCCAGTTGTTTTCAAATGCGCCAAAACTGTTTTGTGGTCAATTTCCAGTTCTTCAGCTACGTCGTAACTACTGATATGCCGATCTTGCTCCACTTTTTCAAAAATGGCATCCATTTTATCCGTAATAGGGCGACCAGAGCGACGTGCATCTTTGACATCAAAATTTCCGGATTGAAAACGCTTAAACCAAATTTGTGCTACTCTCACAGACACTAGGTCCATAAACATCGCAAGTTTTTTTCGCGGCTTGCATTGCATTTTTACCTTTTTTGTAGTAAAATTTTAAAATGTATCGAATTTCATAATTAGATTCACTCATCTTGACGGTACGAAAAACAAATGAAAATCACACATTTTCCTAATTTGAATTTGGAATTATGTTCTTTAAAATTTAAACTTTCAATGATACCAAAACCAGCCAGATACAAATAGTATAGCCAAAGAGATTTTATTACAAGTTCATACATACTATAATGCGAAAAGACTTTTTCCCCAACCTAATATATAAAAAAAACTTTTTAGCAAAAAATAAAACCGACTTCCAAAACAAAACACTACAAAGTGAAAAATAACTTTAATTTCGGTAGTCGGTGTATTTGGTTTCCTATTTTCGTTTTTTGCCACCGACTTCCGAAATTAAAGTTATTTTTCACTTTGTAGTGTTTTGTTTTGGAAGTCGGTTTTATTTTTTGCTAAAAAATTTTTAATTTTCACTTTTTAGTTGAGGAACCTACCCCACACAAATTCGAATATATAATTGAGCGCAATAATTGTAGATATAGCCATGTAAATAACAGTGATAGGAAGTTATTAAAACATCATCACATCATCCACTTAAAATATTGGGTTGGCTAATAAGTAATGAGCGACATACAACTATTTTATTTGTATTTATTTATTAAATGAATAATTGTTAATCATTAATAATATATTCACCGTCGTTTTCTACTACCATTCGCCATCGATATGGCAAAGAGTGAATGGCGTCCGCATAGAATTTCGTTGGTTTTGAATTGAAGAAGTCATCTATGTATTGTTTCAAGTGTGGTTCATCGTCAAAGCCTTTTTCCCGTAAATTATTACTAAGTGATCGGAACAAGCTGAAATCAGTTGGCGCCAAGTCTAAGAATATGGAGAGTGGGGTATTATTTCGCAATTAAGCTCCAATAGTTTTAGCCTGGTACTCTTAGCAATATGCGGCCGGGCATTGTCGTGCAGGAAAAATATTTTGTCGTGTTGTGGACGTTTGCGATGGATGCCAAGCTTCAGTTTTTCGAGTTGATCACAATATACTGTTGCTGTAATCGTAGTATTAGTAGGAAGGATTTCCCAGCTTATTACTCCATGTATATCCCACCAGACAGAAAGCATTACCTTGCGAGGATGAAGATCACCTTTTGACGTTGGTTTTCCCTGTTCTTTACATCTCAGCCACTGGCGCTTGCATGTGTGATTAACATAGAGAACCCACTTTCCATGTCCAGTGACAAGATGATTTCACCAATTAAATGTGCGGCGGAAAGATAAAAGTTGTACACAAATCTCAGCTCGGTAGGTCAGCTGATCTTTACTTAATTGATGGGGTACCCAAACACTATATTTGTAAGTCTTTCCCAAACCATGTAAATGATTTTCTATGGTGCCATGAGAGCCAAATCGCGTGTAGTTCTTCGAGGATCTTCTTCGATTAATAGTTTTAATTTATCGATATCTATTTCCACGGGGCGCCCAGACCTTGGTTATTCGGTTAAGGAAAAATCATTATTGCATAATAATTTACCTTTTCGATTTTTTTTTATTTTTCTTCTTTGTTCTCTGTTTCAGGATCTAAATTACATGTAACAATTTAGATACTAGTGGTTGATATAAATTAGTGTAGTTTTCTTTTATTTTTTTTTTCTCTACAGCTTTCGTTTTGCATGCCGAGTTTACCTAGAAGTGATTGTACACTATTGTTTATTTGTTTTTGCTTGTTTTTTATGCCCATAACTGGTGTAAACAATCGTTGGTAAACCAATAAATAAATAAATAATAATTATAATAATAATTCATTTATGATTCGAAAGACACGTGGCGCCATCTATTATCATAAGAAAGTTATTATTGTTTTCCTCGGGAACAGTACCTTTTTCGGAATGAAAGGTACCCTATGTCCGTTTCTGTACACCTGACAACGTATATGCAAAATTTCAGGATGATCGGTTCAGTGGTTTAGGCGTTAAAAGGTATATACAATCTCTGCTGCAATAATAATACAACTATGTTTTAATTATTGCAGCAGAGAAATTATGCCTAGAAGTGGCTGAGCTACGCGGACGTTCGACGCAGCGCCGCAGACCCTCATTCCAGTTACACTCGCGGTCACAATGGCGGCGACGGCAGAGTAACAAGACTTCAGTAAAACCCGGCGATCCGTCATGGGAATGCAGATATCATATTCGTTTCGATCATTAGGCAAAACGCTGCGAGTCACCATGTTGCATAAGAAAGAATCAAACGTCAGTAATCTAGCTTCGACATCGACAGCGGCGGACGTCGATGTCCCGTGCACCACCAACCGCCTTTGTGTCTTCTATCGAGACACTAGAGAGCGGCTAAAACTGAAATGTCGGCGCCGTATCCACGAGGAATCGTGGATACGGCGCAACATTTCAGTTTTGGCCGCCACAAACAAAAGGAAAATACAACCACAAGCGCCTACCGTTTATATGCCGCAAACAATACACCAATCAATACTTACGGTGAAAACCTTTGGTTTACGTCACAGTTTTTTATGGAAATTCGTCATGGCTGATATGAAGACCTCTATGCTGAGAGCAGATTTTCTACGGCATTTGAAACTGCTCGGAAGGAAAAGGAAGCTTGTCGATAATATTGACGCCTTCGATGTTGCTACAAGCGAAGAAACAGTACATGTCATAAGTTCCGAACAAGTATTATATATTAAGACATCTTGAAGCAATATCCTGAAGTGCTTCGCCCTATGACCCTAAAGCAGGGGTTCCCAAAGTGTGCGCCGCAGCGTCCTGGGGTGTCGTACGTAGTACAGAGGGGTGCCGTAAGGTGCGCTTGTTAACCATTCTCCGGAAACTACAAAATGTGGCTATCTACCTAGTATCGTTGCACCCTATTTCAACTAGGTAGGGCGCCGAAACAAAATACTAAACCTGCAAGTGCGCTGCAAACTGAAAAAAGTTTGGGAACCCCCGCCGTAAAGGATCCACCAAAACACGATATCGTGCACCGAATAGACACAACAAGTACCCCTCCGCTCTTCGCCCGTGCCCGTCCCTTACCGCCGGATAAATATAAGGTTGCAAGGGAGGAGTTCGAGCACATGATAGAACTGGGCATATGCAGACCGTCAAAGAGCCCGTGGACAAGTCGCTACACATTGTCAAGAAGAACGATGGAGGACTTCGAGTATGTGGCGACTATCGAAGATTGAATGCGGTTACTTAGCCAGACCGTTACCCCATACCCCGCATACAAGATTTTACATACCAGCTACACAATATGATTATATACTCGAAGTTAGACCTTAAAATTGTATATTACTGGATCCCAATAGCAGAAGAAGACGCCAAAAAAACAGCCATTATTACACCGTTCGGCCTATTTGAATTCTTATGCATGACGTTTGGTTTACGCAACGCTAGCCAAGCATTTCAACGGTTTATGCATCTAGTGCTTCGGGGAATAGACACTGCTTCTGCTACGTAGATGACATTATTATTCTCAGAGAATGCAAATGCAAACACAATCAACTTCTATGTCAAGTATTGGAGCGCCTCAAAAGAGAAATCCATGGATTCTAATTGTATTATGGTTGCATTAAAATCTGTCTTAACAATTATGTTCGATTGCCTTATTCGTTCACGCCTAAAAGATAAACTAACAAGAACCGAATCGTAATCTGTAACTGTCTGACTCTATGACAGTGACTGTGGCTGGCCTATTTGCTTTGATCATGATGTGATCCAAGCAATTGCTTAATCTACATAGTTGGTAATGTATGCCCTGGGAGAAGCCCCAGCTCTGCAGTGAGATTTAAATAAGGTAAACTATTTCTATCATTGTTATCAGGCTTAATGTCTATATTTACATCTCCAATAATTATAATATTATTGCAATTAATAGGACGAATTATGCTGTCAATCGAATTTAAAAAGTTGTCAATGCAATAAATTGACGGAGATCTGTACGTAGCCAAAATGGTTATGTCGTTGTTAACCGTAAGTAACAAAAATTTTGCTCCAAAAGGATCAGGTTCCTCCACAGTACACTTGATATCACTGATGACATAAATGACAATCCCATCATTTTGATTTAAACTTTTTTTGGAAAAATAACATGAGTAATTGTCTAAAAATGGTGGTGATTTGTGTTCACTCAGCCAGCATTCTGTTAAAATGATTATGTCGGGTTTAAATGTAAGTCTAGCCAAATTAACAATAAAACTATCCATATTTTTATAGACACTGCGAATATTTTGTGAGATTACGGTCAATGCTTTAGAAGTAGACTTGATTAAATTGTCACATGTTGCTGGGTCACATTTATAAGATTTAGCCACCGACACATCATCAATGTCTTGAAATATGTTATTTATGAAAGCCATTGGTGAAGTGTAAGTAAAGAAATTGCGAATTATTTATTATTTACTACAAATATTTAATTTGTTACAAAGTACAGACGCCAGCACATCAAGCTACTACAATCTGTCAGATTTCTAATTTTATCCCCCCGCGAGAAACATTCGTACCCCGCAATCGAATGTTTCCGTCGAATATTTCGCCCGAATAATTCAATGGGAATAAACGTTGAAATATTCCCAAAGTTTCGGAATATTTCGGAATACTTCCGAAATATTCGACGGGAATGATTCGGAATTTTTCCCGCCAGCATCTATAGTTTCAACCCCAAACGGCTCGAAAATATAGTTACCGATAAGGTTATTATACTTCCGCCGCTTGAGCTTTTCCGCAGCCGCAGCAGCAGCGCCAGCACAGCACGCTGTGCCAGGAAGATGGGAAGGCGCAAGAGTATCGACACACGTTGCGTCCCACACTAAAGGCCTACCCAACTTCCATGGAAATAAAGACATGCCGTCCGGTCTCTTGCCATCGTCGCGCGCCAAGCCATTGGGTTCTAATACAGCTGGAACGCCGACGGTGACAAGGGCACGTCGGATGATGTCATTAATGTTTGCGTGCTGCGCTAAGCGACCCGCACTCCGGCTGCAAGACAGGCCGTGGTGTCCGAGGCTGTTGACAACTTCACCACAATGACAGCGATGAGGAGAACAACAGGGAGCTCCTAGTCGCAAGGAAGCGGCGAGGCGGAAAGTAGTGTCGTCGAACAAAGTGCCTATGTTCGACGATGGTAGTGCATGGAGCCATAAACCCGATTCCCACTTACCCACAGCCAGTAGGCGCGCGCGCTCCGCAGTAGTAGCAGACGTGTCAAGTAAATTGTTCTGTACTACTCTGCAGAGCAGCTCATCCCACCGTCTCTGGGAAGATAGATTGTCGGGTAGGTCAGAATTCGGGCAAGCGAGTTTCCAGGCATCAATGGCCTCGGTAAAACAAGGCACATCAAAATTAACCAGTGTGGAGGCTAGGATTTTCCTGATTAATTTTTCAGTGCCGTGGATCGAGGATATAAAAGCCGGTAAACTAATACTAGAAATTTTGCGGACGCCGAGGCCACCCATACGAATGGGAAGAGTAGCTTGTGCCCAAGCTCGGTCGTCCATGGCCACATTTAAGATCGAAGTTAAAGCATGCCGGATAATTTTGTCCAATTTGTCTAAAAGGTGAGTGTGCTTCCATAAGTGGGAAGCGCGAAGGATATATGTTAATTTAGGCCCGAAACAGCAGTAACGGATTATGGTTATGGCCGTGGATTATATATTAGGTTGGGGAAAAAGTCTTTTCGCATTATAATATGTATGAACTTGTAATAAAATCTCTTTGGCTATACTATTTGTATCTGGCTGGTTTTGGTATCATTGAAAGTTTAAATTTTAAAGAACATAATTCCAAGTTCTAATTAGGAAAATGTGTGATTTTCGTTTGTTTTTCGTACCGTCGAGGTGAGTGAATCTAATGAAGAAATTCGATACATTTTAAAATTTTACTACAAAAAAGGTAAAAATGCAACGCAAGCCGCGAAAAAAATTTGCGATGTTTATGGACCTAGTGTAGTGTCTGTGAGAGTAGCACAAATTTGGTTTAAGCGTTTTCAATCCGGAAATTTAGATGTCAAAGATGCACGTCGCTCTGGTCGCCCTATTACGGATAAAATGGATGCCATTTTTGAAAAAGTGGAGCAAGATCGACATATCAGTAATTACGACGTAGCTGAAGAACTGGAAATTGACCACAAAATAGTTTTGGCGCATTTGAAAAAAACTGGGTATACAAAAAAGCTCGACATTTGGGTACCTCACGAGCTCACTGAAAGAAACCTAATGAACCGTATACTCATTTGTGATTCTTTATTACGACGTAATGAAACCGAACCATTTTTGAAGAAGCTGGTGATGAAAAGTGGATCACGTATGACAAGAACGTGCAAAAAAGGTCGTGGTCAAAGGCCGGTCAGGCTTCACAGACTGTGGCGAAACCCGGGTTAACTCGCAACAAGGTGATGCTGTGTGTGTGGTGGGATTGGAAGGGCAATATTCATTATGAGCTGTTACCACCAGGCAGGACCATCGATTCTGAACTCTACTGCGAACAACTGATGAGATTAAAGCAAGAAGTTGAGGAAAGCGGCCGGAATTAATCAACAGAAGGGGTGTAGTTTTTCATCATGATAACGCTAGACCTCACACATCTTTAGCCACTCAGCAAAAATTAAGAGAGTTTGGCTGGGAGGTGTTAATGCATCCGCCGTATAGTCCTGACCTTGCACCTTCAGATTTCCACCTGTTTCGGTCTCATCAGAATTCTTTAGGCAGTGTCAGGTTAACATCACGAGAGGACTGCCAAAACCACTTGTCGCGGTATTTTGACCAGAAGTCCCAAAATTTCTATAGCAATGTGATCATGTCCCTACCTACAAGATGGCAAAAAGTTATCGAACAAAATGGTACCTACATACTTTAGTTAAATGTAAATAAACTATATTAAAAAATGTTTTGAATTTTCTTAAAAAATGCGAAGAAACTTTTTCCCCAACCTATTATTTAGGTTTAAGGTTTGTCCCAAATTGACAACCAAATCACAAAGGTCATCTTTTGTCTCACCCTTGGACCTCGGCACGTTTCGAATTTCTATTTCAGTAGCTCTCGTGTTGCGCTCCAAATACTCAATCTTATCCTCCAGTTGTCGAATCCGCTTTTTGTCCTCTTTTTTTTTCAGATTCTAAGGACGCTATACGATTTAAAAACTCGTCGTACTTGACTCAACACTCAATTTCAACTCAATATTTTGTTCTATGATATTATTAATCTTGAGCATTATTATACCCTCGAGCTGTGTCTCCTGTTTACTGGAGAAGGTAGCAAGCATGGTCCTAGTAGGCTCCGCGGCTGCAGTGGCATCTGCTCCCATGGACCTATTCTTTTTACGATGCGTGACGTTAGAATCGAGCGACAGGTCGGGCTCCGAAGCACATTGGTGCAGCGATGAGTCATGTGAAGTAGATCGTATGGATGTAGATGTAATGTTGTCTACCCCGGCGACAGATATTACTGGCAGTGGGATCGGAGAGACAGGAGGAGAGCGGTTGACGGGCATAATTATTCACAACACCAGTAACGAGGTACCAGGTAAGCAGAAACTATTTGTGGTTAGGCAATATCTTATCGCTAGTGTCCAGACTTACATCTAATGATTTATAATTATTCTCATGTTTATCTACACTATCTAGTAGTGTAGATATAAATGATCTCCTCTCGGATTATGCCAGCGCAAAATATGAATGTGTGAATAATTAATTAATTACTACTCACTGATGCGTCTTTCAACGTCCGGAACCACAATAAACTTCCCAATTTTGCGCTACGAGTACTAGGCGTGCAGGTACTGAGTGGAGGCAGCAGTTGTCCGTCGTTACTGAAGAGTCAGCGTGACGTAAGCAGGCGCAGCGGAACGCAACACGACAGTCTGCAGCAGCGAGTACTAGGAGCGCAGGTAGTAAGCGGCGGCCAGCGCACACGTAGAGGCGGTGCACGGTGCGTGCGGCGATACAGTGAGAACAGCAATACCTCGGGGCTGCTCACACGCACACGCAGAGGGCTTCTGTGTACAGCGTTTTTGTGCGTGCGTACAGTGCTAGCAACTGCCCGTAGACTAATACTCCTTTGAGTTATGCACTCCTATTTTTCGAGTCGAATAAACTTAGTATTGTTAATTAAAAATTAAAATAAAACTGTGCGGGGTCTATTACACGTCTGCTCGTATCCGAGGTGCAAGGGGAAGAAAAGATGCTGACTTAAAGGGTTCCGTACCCAACTGCCTTATTAAGGTCACTACATAACACACATATCATATCAGCTCGGCTGATAAGTTTGCGTTACAGTATAGTGGAGATTCACACTACGGACTTGGACAACTCCGCCTGGGAGTGTAAATGTGATGCTGTTCCACAAACGATGGGACACTTAATATCATGTGCCGCGTGTCCTGTCAGCTCCACGTTACAGGAACTGATGGACGCTAGTAATGGTACCAAACACGTAGAATTCTGGCCCGAGTCCATTTAGATTGCCATTGACACGTTAAGAAGAAGGGTAGTGATATAAATGTATGTATTCAAACTGAGGGAATGTGGTAACACAGGAAGATAAGGAGAAAACAATGAAGGATGATCCAACTGTAAAAAAAAGACGTTACTCGCTAATAATATAAAACTGTATTTATTGTACTGGATAATCAAGGTATATTCAAACTATTGTTTCATCTACGAATCCGAAATGTAAACAGTAACATTTAATTATTTACTTGTTTTTTTTTTAGGTGGGATTATAAATAATCAATTAGACGATTGACCTTTATTCTCCGAGATTTCGTTAGAACGAAACTGGTTACAAACATTACTCACTTGCTTTTTTAACTTTATTTTAAGATGTAAAACAAGTTAAGGTATTATCTTCAAATATGTTTTCCATGTATGACATACTCATTTCATTTCAAATGACTTTTGTTTTGATTTCTTATCCAGAAATTCTCGCCATAATTCCCGATTACTCTTTAATATAATTAAATATACAGCCAATGTTATTGTGTTCAAGATAACTCCTAATTCAATTATAACATAAATGGCTAATATATTTACATCAAATATTTCAATTATAGAAGGTAAGGCTATTACATTGCTGAGTACAAAAATCAACGTAGCTATGTAGAAGCGACGCCATTTGTTAAGAGATATACTCGCACCAGCTTCACTAACGCGGGATAAACAATATAAAACTGTAATATATATAACAAAACTAACCGCCACGGGTATTACTAAAATTGAAATGACGAGAACATATAACATTTGTTGTGTTATTATTTCACTTGAGACATAGAAATAAAAAAACAACATAGGAGCAAAAACTAAAAAGTTTGGTATAAAAGGTACACCCCACGCAAATAGGCTACTCTTAAGGTACCTCCTACGAATATCAAGACTAAAAACTTTTACAAAGTCAACATAAAACATGTAGCACAGCACAAGTAACCAACAACGAAACGATAGTTCAAAATACATTGTTATAACTGGAGTGTAAACACGCACTTTTGGATACTGGATCCAGATGGCATCCTCGGTAGAGTAGAGTAAAAGCAATAGCATTCTTGCTATATTTGCACTGATAAACACATAGTTTCTGAAATGACGAAATTTCGTGATGACACACCACGATGTCACTCCGTATAAGGCCGCTGCGAGGGTCAGCGCGAACAAAATCCAGATAATAATGTTGTACCCAGAGTAACCAATGAGTTCTTCCAAGGTTTGCGGGCTGGTAATGTTGACTTCATTGTGAGCCATGGTGAGTGTCGCGTACGCAGTCTGATGCGCTGATGAGCAGTGACACGCGTCCACAAAGTTACACTCCACAAAGCGCTATGATACCGGATCAGTTATATTATCAAAAGACAAGTGCAGATTATCATTTATTTGGATTCACTTATTTTTTGGAACCACACAGTCCACTTTGAGCGTAACGTGGACGCGCGACGCTGCCACCCGGCGTGATGCTGCGCTTGCACTGAGAAACACATAATTATTTAGTTTCTGAAATTACGAAACTTGTTTTAACATTGGACATGATTTTTGCGGTCGCTCTAGTAGAGGAGCCTAGGATAATAACGGGGCAGTAATATTTCTCCACTACATGTGCAGGAAAAAGAAACTATCTTGATCCACACATCGTGGCGTGGCCAGGATGTGTCCGCTTCTTCCGATCATATATCTGGACATCCTGCTCTAGAAGCCCTACCACAGACAATACAATCACAACAATCATTTTTCCCAACCAGCTTCACAATTAGATGTTAGTAATATCTTTGGGATAATTATTAATTAATTGTAAAAACTAATATTGTAAACATTGAACCTAACGCCATCTCTACTGCCGTAATGGAACTAAAGCCAACAATCGATGATATTAGCTTCGCTTCAATACAAACAGACGTCGCTGGCAACTATGCAAATTTTTGCAACGTCGCACAAGGTTTCATTATATTTTTGTAATTTTGTCGTTTTATGCTCACCAATTTTTCAAAAACAAACATTTTTGAAGTGAAATCTTTAGGCGCCTTGAACGAGCTTAAGTGAAAACTTTTAGATGCTTTGAGCAATTTTTGGTAGGGAGAAATCTCACGAGTTCGCGTTACCGCCTCACTGCGACGCCGCGCAGGTTATGCATAGTTTAACGTAGGCGCGTTGAGCAATTTTTGGTAGAGGGAAATCTTACGGGTTTGCTTCACCACGACACCGCCACACCGCGCATGCTATGCATAGTCGTGGGTTCAATTGCCATCCAGGACAAACATTTGTGTGCATGAACATGTCTGTTTGTCCTGAGTCTGGGTGTAATTATCTATATAAGTATGTATTTACAAACAAAACAAAATTGTGTATGTAGTATATCAGTTATCTAGTTTCCACAGTACAAGCTCTGCTTAGTTTGGGATCAGATGACCGTGTGTGAAATGTCCCAGGATATTATTATTATTTTTTACATTTCTCGGGACCCTGGAGTCCCGGACCTTTGGAAGGCGTACGAGGAGCCGAAGCCAACTCGCAGAGGCCCCTTAAATAATTTTAAATGATAAGGAGGCACCAACCGCCGATTATCCCTGTATTCACTCTGCAAGTGCACCCAAGGACGACCCCTGGTTGGTGCAGGACTATTGCTGTGCGTGGAAACGAAACATATTGGGCTATGGGTCTGGGTGGCTAATGTGGATTGGGTAACTTGAACTATGGAAGAACTATGTCCCCTGCCTGACCAATGTTATAATTATACACGTATAAAATGGCGGGGGGTGACTTGCACACTCAGTAATGGGCCCCCGGAAACGGCCGCTAGCACATAGTGACGTAGCGACAAGGGGGCAACACTTCCTGAGATGCTTGAGGAGTGGAGAGGTATCCCACGGCTATCAGGACAATCCCATAAGTACGGTCAAGTTCCCTACCAGCACCTTACTGGAATACTTCCTTCCTCCGAGCACGTTGGCTCTTGCGAATTTCCACTCAAGCCGGCCAATAAGGGCAAGAAAGAGGTGGGAGCTCTGTTCCTCGTCAGTGTTCACTCCAGCCGGCCAGTTAAGGCAAGCCAGAGATGAGGACAAGATTTCTCCCGGGAGATAGGATCCGTGGGGTCGCTACTGCCCAACAGCTCGCCACATGCTGCCCTGCGGGTTTCTGTATCTCTCTTGGTATGGCTCCTCATCCTAGACCCGTTCCGGCAAAGTAAATTCTACCGGCACAGGCCTAAAGTTCGGAGCGCGCAAGCCCCACCACGACGTCAACGTAGAGATACAGCGGTGGGGTTATTATTATTATTATTTTTTTTTTTTTACATTTCTCGGGACCCTGGGGTCCCGGACCTTTGGAAGGCGTACAAGGAGCCGAAGCCAACTCGCAGAGGCCCCTTAAATAATTTTAAATGATAAGGAGGCACCAACCGACGATTATCCCTGTATGCACTATGCAAGTGCACCCAAGGACAACCCCCGGTTTGTGCAGGACTATTGTTGTGTGTGGAAACAAAATATATTGGGCTATGGGTCTGGGTAGCTAAAGTGGATCAGGTAACTTGAACTATGGAAGAACTATAGAAGAAGGGGACATCCCCTGCCTGACCAATGTTATATATTATGCACGGATAAAATGGCAGGGGGTGACTTGCACACTCAATAATGGGCCCCCGGAAACGGCCGTTAGCACATAGCGACAAGGGGCAACACTTCCTGAGATGCTTGAGGAGTGGAGAGGTATTCTACGGCTATCAGGACAATCCCGGAAGTACGGTCAAGATCCCTACCAGCACCTTACTGGAATACTTCCTTCCTCCGAGCACGTTTGCTCTTGCGAATCTCCACTCAATCCGGCCAATAAAGGCAAGAAAGAGGTGGGAGCTCTGTTCCTCGTCAGTGTTCACTCCAGCCGGCCAATAAAGGCAAGCTAGATATGAGGACAAGATTTCTCTCGGGAGATAGGGGGTCCGTGGGGTCGCTACTGCCCAACAGCTCGCCACATGCTGCCCTGCGGGTTTCTGTATCTCTCTTGGTCTGGCTCCTCATCCTAGACCCGTTCCGGCAAAGTAAACTCTACTGGCACATTATTATTATTATTATTTCCTTTATTCAATAGTTAATACATATATAAATTATATTTTTAAATATTAGAATAAAAAAATATAAAAACATTTAAAAATATAAAAATATATAGTAGCCCACCGGTATCGGGAACAGGGTCCAAGCTATCGGCGGTCAGGGCTCCAAAGAGAGGAACCTTCTAACAATGCGAGCCGTGTCCAGAAGTACCGCTCTCTGAATCAAACCCTTGATCCAGCTGCCCAACGAGAGCCTCCTCAGGTGTTGGTCGAGGCTCTTGGCAATTAAGCCATTGGCTGATACGACTATCGGCACAATGATCGCTGAGTCTACATCCCACATGTCGACAACCTCGCGAGCCAAGTCAAGATACTTGATTTGTTTATCTTTCTCGGCTTTCACGAGGTTCCCGTCATGCGGGACCGTTATGTCAAGGGATAATATTATATATATTATTATTATATATATTACCGTTATTATTATTATTATTATTATAGTTTTAAAATGACGTAATGGAAGTTTGAAAAAGACTAGTTGTTCGCGGTCGGACTGTTAATAAAAAAATTATAGCGGTTTTTTTTCGACGCCCTGGACCAGTAGCAGAAGTTACTAGTGAATGGTATTGCGAAGTTTGTCTGCCTCAAGCTTTCGGGGAGTTTAATAGCGAGCGACCAAGGAGCGGTGTCCGTGGCATTATTTTTCACCAAGATAACGCACCCGGTCACACAGCTGCTTGAACCATGGACTATTTGAATACTTCAGGGGTACAAAAGTTACCTCATGCTCCGTACAGCCCAGATGGAGCTCCATGCGATTTTTTATTTCCAACGGTAAAAAAAATGCTTCGTGGGCGAAAATTTAACACTGCAGACGAGGCTGTCGAAGCATTTCAGCGGTTATTTTTCGACCAAGATACATTTTTTAAATGTTTTGAAAGCTGGTTCCTCCGAATACATAAATGCATTGGGGTTGGAGAGGAGTATTTTGAAAAGCTTTATATTCATATATGCATATTCTAGCTATTTTTCATTTCACTAACAATTTTTGGATCAGCCCACGTATATTGTGCACACGACACAAATGTTGACCACTTGCACTAATGAATAGTACAAAAGATAGGATAACTACGTAAGTAAAAGAAATAGCTATATTTTGAATGATTGCGTTTCAATTGTTTTGTCTAGGCAAGGATTATGATTTTCTTGGATAGAGCGGATATTTCTATGTAGGTGTTTCGACCCAGGGTTCGATAAATAATAATCTGACTCGCACTTTAAAATGCGTTTATTATATTTTTTTCCAACTGATGGTTCCACAAGCTAATGCTACGATAGATGGTTTTCGAATAAGTGATTGAAGTATGGAAGACCGTATGGACGAGTTAACTGTCGCGGTGCAGGTTCGCTTTCTTGTGTGTGTGTAGATATGTAGATACGAACATCTCACATCAGTGCGGTGCAAGGACATCCTCCGGGGCCTTGGAAGCTCCTGTCTCCAATGAAGCATCCTCTGCAGTATCCAGCAGGGGCCATAGGTACTTCACACCTTTTCGGTAAGTGCCGGAAGTTGTCATGATTTCATCAACCCGAGCCTCTCCGTCTTTTCTTGGAAACAGAGACTGAATACGGCCTAATTTCCTAGACATTGGTGGAGTATTCTCTTCCTTTAGAAATACCAAATCAACAGGTTGTAACGGTCGAGTGGGAACTCACCACTTGTGCCTCTGTTGCAGCTCAGCTAAATACCTGCCAGCGTCTCCAAAAACCTTGGCGTAGCTGTTTCAGTCGCTGAAAACTGTCCAATCGATTGAAATTGACGTTTTCCAGATTAGGAAATGGCATGGCAAAGTTAGCGGTCGTCCGATCAGGAAGTCATCCTGTATAATAGGTTGGGGAAAAAGTTTCTTCGCATTTTTTAAGAAAATTCAAAACATTTTTTAATATAGTTTATTTACATTTAACTAAAGTATGTAGGTACCATTTTGTTCGATAACTTTTTGCCATTTTGTAGGTAGGGACATGATCCCATTGCTATAGAAATTTTGGGACTTCTGGTCAAAATACCGCGACAAGTGGTTTTGGCAGTCCTCTCGTGATGTTAACCTGACACTGCCTAAAGAATTCTGAAGAGACCGAAACAGGTGGAAATCTGAAGGTGCAAGGTCAGGACTATACGGCGGATGCATTAACACCTCCCAGCCAAACTATCTTAATTTTTTCTGAGTGGCTAAAGATGTGTGAGGTCTAGCGTTATCATGATGAAAAACCACACCCCTTCTGTTGAGTAATTCTGGCCGCTTTCTCTCAACTTCTTGCTTTAGTCTCATCAGTTGTTCGTAGTAGAGTTCAGAATCGATGGTCCTGCCTAGTGGTAACAGCTCATAATGAATAATGCCCTTCCAATCCCACCACACACACAGCATCACCTTGTTGCGAGTTAACCCAGGTTTCGCCAAAGTTAGTGAAGCCTGACCGGCCTTTGGCCACGACCTTTTTCGCACGTTCTTGTCATACGTGATCCACTTTTCATCACCAGTTATCAGCTTCTTCAAAAATGGTTCGGTTTCATTACGTCGTAATAAAGAATCACAAATGAGTACACGGTTCATTAGGTTTCTTTCAGTGAGCTCGTGAGGTACCCAAATGTCGAGCTTTTTTGTGTACCCAGTTTTTTTCAAATGCGCCAAAACTGTTTTGTGGTCAATTTCCAGTTCTTCAGCTACGTCGTAACTACTGATATGCCGATCTTGCTCCACTTTTTCAAAAATGGCATCCATTTTATCCGTAATAGGGCGACCAGAGCGACGTGCATCTTTGACATCAAAATTTCCGGATTGAAAACGCTTAAACCAAATTTGTGCTACTCTCACAGACACTACACTAGGTCCATAAACATCGCAAATTTTTTTCGCGGCTTGCGTTGCATTTTTACCTTTTTTGTATAAAAATTTTAAAATGTATCGAATTTCTTCATTAGATTCACTCATCTTGACGGTACGAAAAACAAATGAAAATCACATCTCAACTTCGGCGCCACCATCGAGTACAAGGCCCAAACTGCGGCCAAGAAACTGGGCATCCTAAATAGGGTGAAGCGATACTTTACGCCTGGACAGCTTTTAACCCTTTACAAAGCGCAAGTCCGATCCTGCATGGAGTATTGCAGTCACCTTTGGGATGGATCAGCTAAGTACCAACTAGCCGCGCTTGACTCGGTGGAACGCAGAGCTAAGAGGCTCATTGGCGACGTAAAACTGGTGGATGCCAAGCTTCATTGCTTGGCTCATCGCCGCAAGGTTGCCTGCTTGTCGGTCTTCTACAGATTGTACTTCGGAGAGTGTGCCCGAGAACTCCACGACCTCATTCCACCGGCCCCCTTCTACCACCGGACATCTAGACGCACTGCCAGTTACCATCCCTACCTGGTTGCTATTCCACCAATTCGCACTAAGCGCTTCCAAATGTCTTTTATAATGCGCACAGCAAAAGAGTGGAACTCACTACCTGCGTCTGTGTTTCCGAACGTATACAACCCTAATCTCTTCAAAGTGAGAGTGAACAGGCTTCTTCTGGGTAAGCTCACTCCATCGTCGACTTTGTCTCTGTCACCTCTGACCTAGACTAGAGTCAAGAGCAAACCCATCACAAATAAAAAAAAAAAAAAAAAAAAAACATTTTCCTAATTTGAATTTGGAATTTTGTTCTTTAAAATTTAAACTTTCAATGATACCAAAACCAGCCAGATACAAATAGTATAGCCAAAGAGATTTTATTACAAGTTCATACATACTATAATGCGAAAAGACTTTTTCCCCAACCTAATATATATCTTGTAAACCTATTTTTGGAGCCCACAAGAATAACCTCTACTAGTGCCACATATATTTATACAGATGTTATTCCAAGCCAAAAACAAATTATATATTTACTAGATTCTGATCATTGCGGGCAAACGATTACTATCCAAAACCAAAACAACAAAGTGGCTAAAAAGGATATCATTGTTAACCCCAAAACTGCAAGTCGCTTGGAAGCTTTTAAACTCATTAATAAATTAACAGTTTTGGCTAATCATGCTGATCCTAATCATCTATATGATGATTTTTTTTTAATAATAGGTTGGGGAAAAAGTTTCTTCGCATTTTTTAAGAAAATGCAAAACTTTTTTTAATATAGTTTATTTACATTTAACTAAAGTATGTAGGTACCATTTTGTTCGATAACTTTTAGCCATCTTGTAGGTAGGGACATGATCCCAGTGCTAAAGAAATTTTGGGACTTCTGGTCAAAATACCGCGACAAGTGGTTTTGGCAGTCCTCTCGTGGTGTTAACCTGACACTGCCTAAAGAATTCTGAAGAGACCGAAACAGGTGGAAATCTGAAGGTGCAAGGTCAGGACTATACGGCGGATGCATTAACACCTCCCAGCCAAACTCTCTTAATTTTTGCTGAGTGGCTAAAGATGTGTGAGGTCTAGCGTTATCATGATGAAAAACCACACCCCTTCTGTTGATTAATTCCGGCCGCTTTCTCTCAACTTCTTGCTTTAATCTCATCAGTTGTCCGCAGTAGAGTTCAGAATCGATGGTCCTGCCTGGTGGTAACAGCTCATAATGAATAATGCCCTTCCAATCCCACCACACACACAGCATCACGTTGTTGCGAGTTAACCCGGGTTTCGCCACAGTCTGTGAAGCCTAACCGGCCTTTGACCACGACCTTTTTCGCACGTTATTGTCATACGTGATCCACTTTTCATCACCAGTTATCAGCTTCTTCAAAAATGGTTCGGTTTCATACCGTCGTAATAAAGAATCACAAATGAGTACACGGTTCATTAGGTTTCTTTCAGTGAGCTCGTGAGGTACCCAAATGTCGAGCTTTTTTGTGTACCCAGTTTTTTTCAAATGCGCCAAAACTGTTTTGTGGTCAATTTCCAGTTCTTCAGCTACGTCGTAACTACTGATATGCCGATCTTGCACCACTTTTTCAAAAAAGGCATCCATTTTTGCCGTAATAAGGTGACCAGAGCGACGTACATCTTTGACATCACAATTTCCGGATTGAAAACGCTTAAGCCTTTGTGCTACTCTCACAGACACTACACTAGGTTCATAAACATCGCAAATTTTTTTCGCGGCTTGTGTTGCATTTTTACCTTTTTTGTAGTAAAATTTTAAAATGTATCGAATTTCTTCATTAGATTCACTCATCTTGACGGTACGAAAAACAAATGAAAATCACACATTTTCCTAATTTGAATTTGGAATTATGTTCTTTAAAATTTAAACTTTCAATGATACCAAGACCAGCCAGATACAAATAGATTTTATTACAAGTTCATACATACTTTAATGCGAAAAGACTTTTTCCCCAACCTAATATGTACTGTCAACAATTTAATTTCATCTTTATTCCCAAGCTATCTCGGTTAATAGTTACGCGTCTTTCAGTGATTAGGCTACCATTGGTATTCATAAACGTAGAACACGGCTTTATGAACTATACAATGAAAGCTCTTTTGTAAACACTGCTGAATTTAATTTATATGTTAGAAATTATTCAAAATTATTTAAACAAGTTTGTTGTATGACCAAGTCGCGTTATTTGAGTTCGAAGATTAAAAACAGTACTAATGTAATTAAAACGACTTGGAATATTATTAATAGAGAATCGGGAAGGTCTAATAACCGAAGTGCTGACTATACATATAACTACTATGTACACATATAATGCGTGGTTTGCGCTTTTTAGGTTCGTCGACGGTAAGCCTTGACGAAACGAGACACTTTGCTTGAGCCTATCTGGGTCATCTTTAGTCTCAGTACTGATTATGAGTCCTCCTTTGCCAATTTTGCGTACGCCCCGTACTTTCAGCTTCATTTCTCCAGAGCATATGATTTTTTGGACCATGTTCTTGGTGTCGTCACCGGTTTTTGAGTTGTCGCTGGGATAAATGGCCACGGAGCTAACAGTATTTGGACGAACAAAAGTTTTGGACCCCTTCTTTACAATATTTTCAAAAGATGTAAAAGTTGCTTCCTGCTTCGTACAGGACTCCTGGATCGTCCGGTTCATCTCCATTAGACACTGTGATGGGTGTTTAATCGTCTGTTATAATATCTTTAGAGAACTAAACAGTCAATCGGACATCGGTGTATGTACATTGACGCAGCGATTATTAACTAGTATAAAGAATTAGTATATCAACTGTTCTGTAGTTTCTACCTGCCCTCATGGGAAAAAAGCGTGAGTGTGGTGATTTCATAAATGTTGTTTATGAAATCACCACATTTGTAGAGCTTTTAGTCTTGATCTCCGTTTGAAATATTCGACCCATAATTCCCGATTACTCTTCACAATAATTATATACACATCTAGTGCTATCGTATTCAAGACTTCTCCAAGTAAACCTATTCCGGAATACATTGCATAATTACCATTAAATAATTGTATTAAATAGGATAACGATAAAATATTGCTGAGTACAAATATCAACGTAGCTATGTAGAAGCGACGCCATTTGTTATTAAATGTACTCATGCTAGTATCACTACCGCGGAAAAGAGAATATAAAACTATTATGTAAATAACAAAGTTAACTGTTGGAGTAGTAAAATAAATAACGAACAAGATAATCGAGAACATATTTGATAAAATAGTTTCTCCTACCAAAGTATACGTACTTAAAAGCGCTGAAATAACAGGTAATATAAACATTATCATAAAAGGTACAACCCAAGCAAATAGGCAGCTTTTAAGGTACTTCCTACGAATTTCAGTATTAAAAACCTTTACAAAATCATTATAAAAAATAAAACACAACACGACTAACCAAAAATTAAACGATAGCAGACATACCAAGCCTAGAAACATAGGTAATATTAAAACTATTTGTACCTCTTCTGTCGTTAAATTAGTAGTTACTATGAAATAAAATAATAAACGCATCACATCTGCAAATATTACGTTGAGAAACACATAGTTTTTGTAATGACGAAAATTCTTTATGAGGCACCACGACGTCGCTCCGTATATAAACGCAACCAGAGACAATACGCACAAGACATATAGAGAAATCGGGACCTCATTTTTCGATTCAGAAAATACAGTTTTTGTCGAGTTTTTAAAACTGCTGCCATTAACACTAGTGTTGGAAGCACTGGAGTTGTATGCACTGTCGTCATATGCACTCGTATGCAATGCTGTTGTGTGCTCTGAGGACATATGCATTTGTGTTGTAGGCACTGATGTTGTATGCACAGGTGCCGTCTGCACTAATGTCTTCGTCGGTGATAGTGAACGTTGAAAGCAGTAAGACGCGCGCTAATGAACAATGGGCAATGATTAATAATTTACATCAACATATTAATACGTTTCTACAAACATATATCAATACATTAACTAATTGGCGATACGACATTACTGATATGGAAAAAATCGGCCAAGTGTGAGTCAGATCGTGGGTTCTCCACATTGTTTGCATTTTTAAACAAAAATATTTTTAACCCATAAAAATACATGACGGCGGAGTCGTCGTACGTCATTTCTCTAAGCTGTAAACAACACGTGCGCCGAACACGCCATCGACAAGTACGTCACTCAACCACTCCTACCACCCCAGTCCCGACCGATCACCATGTTCGGCAAGCCGATCCCTTGGGAGACGCGAGCCAAATACCTCGGTGTGACCCTCGACCACCACCTCTCCTTCGCTGAGCACATAAAGCAGGTGCGTTTGCGTACCGCTTTCGCTCTCGGTAGACTCCACTCCGTTCTGAATGCACGTAGCAAGCTGTCACTTAGGTCCAAATTGCGCATTTATACAGCGTGCATTCGCCCCATCATGACCTATGCGGGTTCAGTGTTTGCGCACGCAAAACCTCACCTCATCCATAGGATGCAGGCCCTCCAAAACCGTTTCCTCCGAAAGGCAACGGGAGCCCCTTGGTTCATTCGGAACGAAATCCTCCACGTAGATCTCGACATTCCCACCATCTCCCAGTTCTTGAAACGCAATTCCAAGCGTTTCTTCGACTCAGCCACCAACCATCGTAACCCTCTGGTTGTCGAGGCGGCTAGCTATGTCCCCTCTCGTATTAGTAAGGCCCGCCGCCCTAGGCTTGTCCTCTCAGATCCCGACGACCCCATAACTCTTCTCCAGGAGAGCAGTAGGGACCGTAGGAACAAACATAAATCGACATTCCGACCTCGCCGCCGAGGTCCCTCGCGACGACCCCGTAATAATCGTCCTCCCCCCCGTCCCTTGCTCGGGTATGATGTGCCAGCTGGTGGCGTAGCTGAGCCAGTAGCTTTAAACTCCCCTGACAATAATAATCATTCTAATCTGATCCAGCCTGTCCCATCTTGCTGTCCTCCCCCCAGCGACGCCCTAAGCCGAGGCCCGTTCCCCACAAGGGGAGCCGTTAGCGTGTAGTCGCTTAGTCTGTAATTTTTATGCCCCTGGCTGGAGGCTTTGAGTCATCTTAAGGCAGCCACAGGATAGTCCGGTTAAGTAGTCACGGCCTCTCTAGGTCAACTACAAGATGCCATTTATAAAAAAAAACCACCCCACTACTCGACTTGTATAAAAGAGCGCGCAAGCGGGGAAACAAGTCAGTCTTGGCTCTGGCGTGGGACGGTGCACAAGTTGTACTTAGCTGATCCTTGACTGTAGATAATTAATTTGAGGATTCGAATTAATTATCATTTCAATTATCAAATTGCCATCGTATGATTTATGATCAATTAATGATGATTATTTGTAATTACAAAATAAGATAGTGCAATTGGTAATTGCCACAATTAGTGACTTAGCTGTGCCAATTGTAATTATTATAATAATAAAAGGAATAGTCCAATCTATCTTCAGCCTATCATTTGATTGAATCTGATCCCTTCTGCCTACATACACAATTACGTTTTTTGTAATGTATTTTTTCTGATATTTTATTTTACACAACATCACGCGTTTATCCCACTCATACCACTCACTCACTTTTCACCAGTTATGTTTAAGTCCCATGTAATAGGGGGCGAGCCTATTGCCATCAACTGGACACAAATCCAGACTTCGGGCTTCTACTGAAAAATTCCTGCTGGAAAAACCCATGATCCTGATCTGGGTATCAAACCCAGTACTATTGTGTTAAATATATTGCACATTTTATTTTATTCTTACGTTGTTAATTATTCCAATCAGCGTAGGGATAGGAATGTTATAAAAAAATAATTAAGTCCATAACAGTTATGGACATAATTTTTTATTATTAACTTTCCTATCCCTTTCCTTTTTCTTTCTTATTTGTGCATAGTTACTATGCACAACTAAGAAAGAAAAAAACAAAAGCACACAAAATACAAAAAAAAACAAGTTATGGGAAAATATGAGTCACATCTACGTGAAACGGCCATCGGACAGCAAAATGATGACATACGCGAGACAAACACAGCGCTGCCTTTTAGTGACAGTAGGCATTGACGTGATGACGTCAACCGGTGCAGCATAGACAAGGCTACATAAAAGCAATTAAAAGAATAAAGCTCAAAACTACTTTAACATTTCAAGCCATCATTTCGACAGCTATTTCTATGAAATCAACCATTTTTTCACTAATGTAAGGTGGACAAACATTAGTAACACCTAAGATTTATTTCAAATCGATGGCATAGTGGTTCTGAAAAGGAACAACTATGATAAACAGTCGAATAAAGTCGCACCATAAGGGTTCTTTTTTACCATTTTGGTACGAAACCCCAAAAATAGGAAATATGAAAACCGTTATCCAGTTGTGTAAATGATAAACGAATTCTATTTACGTTTTAAACTGCAAAATTAACGATCAATTAATTATTTTATAAAACCTTGATAAGACTGTGTAATATCTCTATGATTCCTGTTCGTTCTTGTTTTAAGGTTTGGTATAATTTTATCCAAATTTTATTTCGAGTAGTGAAAATCACAGAAAATTAATTATATTCCAATGTGCACATTGAACTCCTATTGAGTAATCGGGAATTATGGGGAGAATATTTCACATAACTATTTATTATTATTTATTTACTTACAGAGGAGCTTGTGGCTAAGTAATAACAGCCGCACGGGTCGATCCATCAGGTTAAGCTACGCTTGCCGGGGTTGGTCAATAGATGGGTGACCATCTTCCTCCTCCATGCCTCGGAAAGTACGTTAAGCCGTTGGTCCCGGCTGTCATTCTTCTTCATCTTTGACAGTCGTTACGGGTCGTCAGAAGCCCGAAAGTCTGACAATCAGTCTTACCAAGGGGTATCGTATTACCCAGTAACTGGGTTGTGGAGGTCAGATAGGCAATCGCTCCATGTGAAATACTGGTATTCAGCTGCATCCGGTTAGACTGGAAGCCGACCCCAACATACTTGAGAAAAGGCTAGGCAGATTGATTGATTTATTTACTTACATACGCATACAAACATTAGTATATGACGGCGCTTCGACCTCTCGAGAGTGTCAAGAAACGTCAAGAAGGACAGCGGACATTTTGACAAGCGCGGGTTGACGTTTCTTCACTCTGACGCAACTCCGGGCTCTTTTGCACGCGGCCGTGAGACGGGACAGAATCCGTTTGCATCGCGCTCAAGCAAGACGTGTTCGGTGGAGCGTCGCTGTGTTTCAACTAATTAGAAAGTGCTGATTACATTTCTGTTACTATTTTGTTAAAAATAATAATCATGCACCGTTGATCCTCTTCAACACGTGGCTTTAATTCTCCTCGCCCGCCTACCCACGACAGCTCGGCAGCCGCAATGAACCCAGAATTAACTGATGATGGCCATGTGCCGTTATCAGAAGTGGGATGTGAAGGGCTTGCTTCAGAGGAGAATAGTCGCACGAGATCTTCAGCGCCGGCATCAGAACCAAGCCTGTCTCAACAGATGGAGCTATTTTTATCCAGATTGCTGGCTATATCACAGCCGCAACCTTCGAGCAGCACGTCTACCCAGTTGATTGAGTTTGACCCGGATGGCAACGAAGCGGATATCGAAGGTTGGTGCAATGTGACAGAAATCATAGTGAACAACCGTAAGTTAGAAGGTGCAGAATTGCTTTTGTTACTTACACGTGCACTCAAAGGTCGAGCTGCTTCCTGTTTAACACGACTACAGGCATCGCAGCTGACATGGCCGCAAATAAAAGAAGTATTGCTCGCGAAGTTTGCTAAACCTATGCTGCCACAAGATCACTTCGACGAAATTCTACGTTTTCAAGTTGGTGTTAAAGAAACCGCGAGTGAGGCGGCCATGCGCCTTTGGAACATCATCGAACGCATCCCGCGAATGGAGATGTCCGAAGATGTTACAACGGAATTCGTATCTTCAGTTTTATGCCAAAACGAAGCCGTGATTCGCCGCGAGCTCCACTCTCATAACCTGACCACTAGATCTCAACTTCTGCGTGTTCTTAACGGCATTTCACTGAAACGAAGGCATGAGGGTAGCGATAACCATGATGCGGATGTGAAAAAGACCCGATTCAACGAATCACGCTTCATGGGAACATGTCACCGCTGCGGTACTTCGGGTCACAAAGCGATAGACTGCCGCAAGCGAAGAGAAGAGCCTGCTAATTCAGAGAAGACGCACGACCAAACATCTAGAGCCGCTGATAAAGACCAATCACCTGCTTCGCGTGTGGACGACCAGGACACTTGGCGTCGGCGTGTCCAGATCGAGCGGGAGGCGGTGGAGCAGCGGGGTTCAAAGAAGTCCACGTGTGTGAACGCAAGGCATCGAGGAGCACCTTGACTACATCATCCGGTGAGCCAGTTTCCTTTCTTTTTGACAGTGGGTCGGCTTGCTCATTAGTAACTAACAGCTACGCCGAGAAGTTCCCAGGTACTGCGCAGAATGATTTAGTTTATCTAACGGGCATTGCTAAGGGGGATGTAGAATGTTTTTCCCAGGTAATTAGCCCACATCTAGTTCGCAGAAATTAAATGATTTAACTGTTGCTACGAATAGGAATAAGAAAGTTCACTTTATAGAGTTACACCAGGGTAGGCTAGCTGTAGAGCAAAAACGTGATAGCGAAATTTGTGACCTTATCAGCAAACATCAAAACAACGAGTTGCCAGAAGCGATTGCACACACATATGACGTGCAGAAGGGCATACTGTATAGGAAAATCGAACGCAATAGAACCAGGTTAGGCAGGCAGGTTACCAGTTGTACCAAGATCCCTGACTTGGACACTTATTAATCATGTTCACACAGAAATTATGCATCTTGATGCTGATAAGACGCTTGACAAAATATATGAACAGTACTGGTTTCCACAAATGCGCAAGCAGGTGCGTAAATTTGTAGATTCATGCATAGTATGCAAGGCTTCAAAGGGATGTTCGGTAGCGCAGCAGGTTCGATTACATCCAATACCTAAAGTGTCTACGCCTTGGCATACGATACATATAGACATCACGGGCAAACTAAGTGGTAAAAGTGATAGAAAAGAATATGCGTCCGTTATTATCGATTCGTTCACCAAATACGTTCTTTTAGATTACACATCTTCTCTCGATGCTGCTAGCGCAATTCAATCTCTTAAAAGGGCAGTTTACCTATTTGGTGCACCGAAGCGCATAATATCAGACCAAGGTAGGTGTTATATTAGTACAGATTTCAAACGGTTTTGTATTGAGCATAGTATAGAGCTTCACCTTATCGCTACTGGCTCCAGTAGAGCCAACGGTCAAGTCGAGCGTATAATGCGCACTCTAAAATGCCTGCTCACAATAGTAGAGAACGACCCAAACAAAACGTGGCGCGACGAACTTCCCGAAGTTCAGCTTGCCTTGAATAGTACCAGATCCAGAGTAACAGGCTACTCCCCTACGGAATTGATGTTTGGCATTCGAGCAAAGTCATTAGGAATGTCAACCTTATCCTTGCATGCTGAACCTGAGCCCCGTCTAGACTTAGATACCATTAGGCATAATGCTTCCGAGAACATCAAAAAGGCGGCTTCGTCAGAAGGAACGCTTTAATCGGGGTAGAGCAATAGTAGGTAAGACCATTTAGTGTAGGCGATTTTGTCTTTATCAAGGGTAGTGAGCGTAACCAAACCAAACTACAGCGAAAGTTCAAAGGTCCCTTCACGATCGTCAAGGTACTAGATCACGATAGATACGAGCTGAGAGACATTGATGGGTCTAATCGAACTTATAAGTACGCCCATGAAAACTTGCGCGCAGTACCCAGGGGCTACGGTGGATTGATTGAAGTAGCTACTTCATTAGTCAACGAGGCAGAGGAGGCCGAAACGGCGGAAGTGATGATAGTGACACAGTATCGGTATCTAGTTCACACACTTTGACCACAAGCTCTGGCACCCTCTCTGCCTCAGAACATGATGAGTAATGAATGGTGAGCTTACAACAATTGCGTAAATCCTGTCCTTTTATCGAGAATCGATCTAGAGCGTAGGGCACTGGATAGGCAGTCGGGAGCGGCGTGGTTGATCAATGGGGCTGGCCTAAGCCGGGTCGATGCCTCTGATCAGACTACATCTTCCTACGTGGTATGTAGTGTAGTTGATCGACTGGGCTGGCCTAAACCGGGTCGACGCCCACGATCAGACTACGACTTCTTTGGTGTGAGCTGGGTGGCATGAGATTGAGCTGGGACTGGCCTATGCGGGTCGACGTTCCGGACCAGTTGATTGCAGCAGCTGTGTGTGGCTTTCGTTACTGGTGGAAGGGGCGCTGACGGGTTGTCCGGTCCACCGCACCATATAAGAGGTGGTGGGTGGTCGAAGGGGCGCCTGAGGTCAGTTGTCCGCCCAGTGTGTTTAATTCAGATGTGAGGGGTGAAGATCGAGATCTTTTCAAACAGGCAGCATAAATGGGTAGCTAGTCAGGGATGGGCGAGCATGCCCAAACGTGTACTACAGATTTGTATTCGGTCTTTGCAGATAACTCGAGGCGTGAGCAGTCGCACGAGGACGTGCGAATGTCAGTCCGGCCGTGACGGCGCTTCGACCTCTCGAGAGTGTCAAGAAACGTCAAGAAGGACAGCGGACATTTTGACAAGCGCGGGTTGACGTTTCTTCACTCTGACGCAACTCCGGGCTCTTTTGCACGCGGCCGTGAGACGGGACAGAATCCGTTTGCATCGCGCTCAAGCAAGACGTGTTCGGTGGAGCGTCGCTGTGTTTCAACTAATTAGAAAGTGCTGATTACATTTCTGTTACTATTTTGTTAAAAATAATAATCATGCACCGTTGATCCTCTTCAACACGTGGCTTTAATTCTCCTCGCCCGCCTACCCACGACAGCTCGGCAGCCGCAATGAACCCAGAATTAACTGATGATGGCCATGTGCCGTTATATATATAAATTCTACTACTATTGTATTCAAATAATTATTCTCCTAACATGCCTACAGTTTCGAACATCACATCAATTAATGCTAATCGAAAGGATAATGAAAAAATATTGCTGAGTAGAAATATCAACGTTGCTAAGTAGAAGCTTTTGTTAGTTCGTCAACTTCCCTACCACGGAACAGAGAACATAAAACTATTACAAAGTACTGAATTAACTAAAGGAGTCAATGGTAAAATAAACTAAAAAATAAATCAATGAAAATGTGCTAATGCGTTTTCTCCTATCAACTTAGACAAAAACGGTGCTGCTACAGGTATAGTTTGCGTCAAATAACTTTGCCGCGCTGAAACCAGGCTTTCCGATGCGCATCGCATGGCGCGCTGCTGTTTTAGTACAAATATTGACTACTGCACAGTCATTTGCGCAAAATTTAGAGCGGCAAAGTTATTTGACGCGAACTATAATATAAGCTAGATAAAAGTTACACCCCAGGCAAATAAGCAACCTTTAAAGTACCTACTTCCTACAAAAATGTCAACGTTGAAAACTTTTAAAAAATCTATGTAAAAAATTAACACAACACGAGTAACGAAAAATTTAAAGCTAGCGCAAATAAAGGGTCAAATTAAATTAGAACGCATACATCCCAAATCTCTTCAAAGTTAGAGTGAACAGGCTTCTTCTGGGTAAGCTCACTCCACCGTAGACTTTGTCTCTGTCACCTCTGACCTACCTAGACTATAGTCAAAAGCAAACCCATCTCAAATTAAAAAAAATAGCTAACGAAACTCCGCAGACGTGATGTGCATCGATATACAGTATGTTAACCAACAGAGGGCGTTCCCGTTAACCCGCAATAGTATAGCATCCATACATGCTAAAAAAAATATTACCATTCGAAAATAAAATGGTTTTTATTTTTTTTTAATATTAAAATATTCACTAAAATATTCAAAAAAATATAAAAATATTCACTAAAAATAAAAACTAAATTGCGATGTTTCCGTCCTTCAAGTACGCGTGTACAGAGTGTTTCTTTTACGTATCAATTTAACATTTTTAGTGAATATTTTAATATTAAAAAAAATAAAAACCATTTTGTTTTCGAATGGTAATATTTTTTTTAGCATGTATGGATGCTATACTATTGCGGGTTAACGGGAACGCCCTCTGTTGGTTAACATACTGTATATCTAAATATGATGAAACAAAAAATTAAATTAATTTGATGAGTATTTTTTGGGTCATCTACCGCAGGTAATGATAGTCACTTGAACTATCAGTTTCATTGTTTTTGTGTAAACTTCAATGACGTGGTGAGTTTCATTATCAAAGAACGATTAAACAAAACAAAAAAAATCATACTCATACTTCAAGTTACATCGCTACAAGCGATCGTTGACCCCAAAAAAGATTTATAAAATATGTTTTTCTTTTTATTTTATCGTGTTTGTATATCGATACCCATCACGTCTGCGGAGTTTCACTAGCTAATTTAATTTAACCCTGTATAATAAAACAGGAAATATAAAAACAGTCCGATATCCAGTTGTGTTAGTTATAAATTCATTCTATTTTCAGTTTGAACTGGACGGAAACGATTACTTACAATCTTGGGCCTGAATGTAACGAGATTAAAATGGTGTGAATTAATAGATTCCAACTTATCAATACCTCGCTGAAAGTTCTGTTTAAGTTTTGCGAATCTGAGAGCTAAGTTATTACGGGTTTAGTAAAAGTAAGGTTATGTTACAGTCTTTAACTAACAACTGATTCTGAAGTTCAAAAGATGTTCTTTAAACACTATCGTTTATTATATTTAGTGAAGAATGTTTGAAAAGTCAGGATACAAGGAGTTGGTTAAATGATGTTATATTTACTTACAGACTGAGGTGCAAGCCATTGCCGAATCTCTGACAGAATTGTTTAAACGTCTATGGGTCGTCGGCCTAGTGTATCGCAGTGACTAGTTGCTATCCCACATTTCACACAGCGATCCATAGTCTCAACAAAATCCAATCCACAAGGCGGCGTTAAAATCCAAAATTACAATTCCAAGTCAAATGTGTGAGTAATCTGTGGTGTCCAGTGTAAAAAACAAGGGTCGTACAGTCTGTTGTCAACATTATCTAACCCACCCTAAAATCAAACGACTTTGGACCCTCTGCCTGTAACATTAAGGTTTATTTAATTTATATGACTCGATGAACAAAAATACAATAATAACACAGACACGCAAATTTGATCTTTAACACGTAACGTTAAGGTAAACCCACCCAACATAGTCGGAGCCACCGGCATTATATATGTTTTTGTTAAGCTATTTTAATCATTATCTCGTTAACATTAAAGTTGAAAAGCTGAAGTGTTGGTACCTTCAGCAAAGGTTGTGGTGCCTGCAGCAGGGTTTTCAGCTACTACCGGAACGTGTAAAAGAGCGTTGTGCTTCTTCTTACACGGCCGACAAGGTCTGAGGTAGCAGTTTCGTGAAATGTGCCCGGACCTTAAGCAATTTGAACAAAGATTTAATTTATTAACTTCAGTTATACGATCTTCCACTCTCTTGGACTTAAAAATAGGACAATCGTAGATTCTATGTTCGCCTTGACAAACGACGCAACCTGAAGAAGATGAAGAATTATTCTAACAAGCAGACCGACAAACTGATTGACTTGTAACAGATTTATTGTGCTGACTTTCGGCTTTATTGTTGGTACTTTTAGACGACATGGAAGCCGATGTCTTATTATTATTGCTTGACGAAGAGTGGTCTAGAGACACAAGGACATCTGTTCGATCAATTATTATTGTTCTAGGTTAGGTATTAAATCAACTATAGTGCCACGCCATTCCTCCCACTTGGTATGAGTACGGTTATCTAGAACAAAGTATATGTATCAATAAAACATCCCAATTATCAACACGAAGCCCCAAGCCAGACAACGCTCTCAGGTTCTTGGTAACATGGTCCAGTATGAAGCGAAGTGATTTATCTCACTTGCGAGACATTTGACGTATATTTAATAAAGAAGACAAATGATGGCTAATTAACTGTCGCTTGTTATCATATCGGTCACATAGCAGTTTCCAGGCAACACTTTAGTTAGAATTGGAGAGTTCTAAGTTACTCACTATTATAGCTGCATCTTCCTCCAAATAAGACAATAAATAATGAAATTTATTAATAGGTGCAATGCGTTCATTATAATAGTATGACTGACTTAAATGTGTCACGAAATTCAAGCCAACGGAAGAATGTTCCGTTGAATTTAGTAATTTGTATCTGTGGCAGTTTGAACCCTACTTCGTAATTGTCAGCATTCACAGGAGCAGCTGAACCGTGGGTAGAATTATAAAATAATAATAATAAAATAATATTTTTTTATTAACAAATGTAGGTACAATTCATCTATCCTAATCAAAAACACAATGTACAAAGTTTTGTGTAGATATTTTCAAGATAGAATAAATGACGATGTCTGTGCTAGTATTAACTGTGTGACTGACACCAAATTGAGCATGTTGCAGGATTCATCGTGGCGGTTATTAGGCTGATGATCTTGAATTAAACTCTGAGCGTTCGCAATGTTTGTTATGAATAATTGTTCAATATCATCCCTTTCATCAATCTCGATTGATAGGTTACTCGAATTTAATATCTCAATTTGATTCTGCAAGTCATCGAACCGACCAGACAGTGACTCAAAGGACATTGAAAAAAATGGCCTATGAACCAACACGCATGAAACATTTATTATCATTACTAGTTCTTTTAATAATATACACAAATATTTCAAAAGAACGGTTCGAAAACATTTTAAAAAGTATTTTTTGTTATTATTTTTTGGTTCAATTTGAGGTTTTTAATAGGCAATGGTATTATAGATCATACAGCCAAGTCTTGGTAACAGCACTCTTTAATAAGAGTTTGACACAGACAATCATCAGTATTCTCAACACTTGATATACGATAATGATTTTTAGTCCGCTATGATGTCGCGGAACGGCTTATCAAAAAACTCGATTGAAAGCGCTGTTTGAAACGAGCAATAATATCGACACTGACAGTTGATGAATTGACAGATGACAACATTTGACATTTGGTAGTAATGTCACTTGGCGCGCGCATTCTGTGCTCGATCTGCGTTTGCGTTGGTTGCGTACTGAATTCGTTTGCATTTTGTTACTTTTCCGATTTTATCTAACAACTTGGCGTGAACAAAGGACTGTGATTTTCTCTTGAAATATCGACCTCTGGCTGAGTTTTACTGATACCGATATATATATATATATATAAATCGCGAAGGACTTCCTGCGTCTTTACAAACTACCACCCTGCGGCGTCCACTGAATGTAGTGAGATTTTTAATGTTTTCAATGCGTATGTAAGATGTTTTAATCAGTATCATATCAGTAGTCGACGTCAAATTTCATTTAAACGTTAAATGGTGATATTCAAATTAAATATTTCTAGCTAAATTTGTGCGTCCGTTTACTCTTAAATCTTTCTTGCACACTGAATACCTGCGTATACCTACTAAACACTGCATGCACATTCCCGCCTCCATCCGAATGTATGTTTAAATCAATTCCGTATAATGCTCTGCATATATCATAATGATTATAATAACTAAATTACATCCATCTACTATTGAATTCAGATTGGTTCCGAATAACTGAATTAGTGGGTCCGTTCACTCTTAAATCTTTCTTGCACACTGAATATGTCCGTATACGTACAAAACACTGCATGCACATTCCCGCCTCCATCCAACTGTATGTTTAAATCAATTCCGTATAATGCTCTGCATATATCATAATGATTATAATAACTAAATGACATCCATCTACTATTGAATTCAGATTGGTTCCGAATACTGTTTTTGAATTATTGTATCCAGCTTATCAGCCAAGAGGCTTCCACCTATATAAGGGCTTATAATGACTCCAGGCACAGATAATAAATAATTAATAGTTAGCATACAATAGTGACAATACCTATGTATAGCGTAGGTATTTTCACTTTGGTAGTCTACAAAATCTTAAAAAGCAATATAATCATTTTTGACGAGTGACAGGTAAGTTTGTATGTATAAACAGGTAAGCTCAGAGGCACAGGCTGGTGTGAACAGGTAAGTTCGGAGTTGGACAGGTAAGTATGTATAAACAGGTAAGCTCAGAGGCACTGGCTGGTGTGAACAGGTAAGTCCGGAGTTGGACAGGTAAGTATGTATAAACAGGTAAGCTCAGAGGCACAGGCTGGTGTGAACAGGTAAGTCCGGAGTTGGACAGGTAAGTATGTATAAACAGGTAAGCTCAGAGGCACAGACTGGTGTGAACAGGTAAGTTCGGAGTTGGACAGGTAAGTATGTATAAACAGGTAAGCTCAGAGGCACAGGCTGGTGTGAACATGTAAGTCCGGAGTTGGACAGGTAAGTATGTATAAACAGGTAAGCTCAGAGGCACAGGCTGGTGTGAACATGTAAGTCCGGAGTTGGACAGGTAAGTATGTATAAACAGGTAAGCTCAGAGGCACAGGCTGGTGTGAACAGGTAAGTCCGGAGTTGGATAGGTAAGTATGTATAAACAGGTAAGCTCAGAGGCACAGGCTGGTGTGAACATGTAAGTCCGGAGTTGGACAGGTAAGTATGTATAAACAGGTAAGCTCAGAGGCACAGGCTGGTGTGAACAGGTAAGTCCGGAGTTGGACAGGTAAGTATGTATAAACAGGTAAGCTCAGAGGCACAGGCTGGTGTGAACAGGTAAGTCCGGAGTTGGACAGGTAAGTAAGTATAAACAGGTAAGCTCAGAGGCACAGGCTGGTGTGAACAGGTAAGTCCGGAGTTGGACAGGTAAGTATGTATAAACAGGTAAGCTCAGAGGCACAGGCTGGTGTGAACAGGTAAGTCCGGAGTTGGACAGGTAAGTATGTATAAACAGGTAAGCTCAGAGGTACAGGCTGGTGTGAACAGGTAAGTCCGGAGTTGGACAGGTAAGTATGTATAAACAGGTAAGCTCAGAGGTACAGGCTGGTGTGAACAGGTAAGTTCGGAGTTGGACAGGTAAGTATGTATAAACAGGTAAGCTCAGAGGCACAGGCTGGTGTGAACATGTAGGTTCAAAGGTAGAAAGAGGAAGTTTCATGATGCGAATAATATAATAGTACCTAGTCATATTTATGCAGGTGAATATACGGAATAAAAGGCATATCGTAATTTAAAACATGTAATGTTTTATTTTAAATTTTACAAAAAATGTGTATCTAAACATAAAAACTTTTCAATCAACAAATCAATGCAATTTAACATTGACATAATAATAAACATAAATTTGCTCTGCCTTGCCTAGTAACGAAATAAACTGAATTATGAACATCAATCAGTCTTCATTACAATGGAACATGTATTGCTTTTATATTATATTTAAAAGAAATCTGTAGGGTTTTTATCAACCCAATGTTGTCATTCTTGTTTTAGATATCTACTTAAAAGAAATGTAAACTCCATCTACAACCTAAACTCCATCTGCAGCTTCTCTTTCAATTTAAAATTTTGTAAAAAGAAATGGGTATCTAAACATAAAAATCAAAACATTTTAACTGACATTTTAACAATTTTAGTTATACTAAATAATTAAACATAAATGGGCTCTGCCTTTGCCTAATAATAAAATAAACTTAATTATGAACATCAATCAGTCTTCATTACAATGGAACATGTATTTTTATATTATAATTAAAATAAATCAGTGGCTACAACTAAAAGTCTCATGCCCGGTTTCTGAGGTGCTGTTAGATATCTCTTCATTAATTATTATTTTGATAAACAGACAACCTTTTTAATTCTTTATTAAGTCCATTGTTTAAAAATGCTTTTAAAGGCCTTTGCTTATGTAATTGCAGTTATGTCAGTAAAATCGTTTTTCAACAAAGTTTAATGACAGCTAAACATCAGATAAAGTTATGGAATAAATAAACAACTGATACGGACCTCAGAAACCGGGTATTAATCATCAATTCAAACATAATTATAAGTATCATTGGTAATCATTGGTATGCATTAACAAAGTAAAAATATTTGAAACAAAACATACTATGTATTTTAAAACATAAATTTTCTTCTCTCATTTCTTAGCCTTAGAGTAAATATTTTGGACGAATACCTTTATTTTTAGCCAGTATTTATTCTTAAGTAAATCTACATGTTGTTCTTTTAGTTTCTCACATTCATTTCTTTTAGGCGGTTGGTGATTTTTTATGTGAAATTTAAAGTATTTTGTAACTACGTCCTTTTGTTCCTTTGTCCAAGGTACCAACGTCCTTTTTTTTCCTTTTCGTATTTTGTTTTCGTTACCTAATTGAGACACGGGTTCATTAATAAGTTGTTGAGAATCATTTTGCATACCAGATGGTCCAGCCTGATATAAGTCATTTAAATTACAATATGTTTGTACGTAATTAGAAATAGCATTTAAAGTAGGTTCAGGTTCAGGATCATAGTCTATAATTTCGTTATTGTCCGTGGGCTCTTTAATTAGCTCCTCATTTAAATCTAAATCAATCTCATCGAGAGATTTTCCTATGTAAGCGTCTGCTTTTCCATCTTCCATAAGAATGAGTAGCTTTGATATCTTAGCAGTTTGGTATACGTCATCTGGCAACCTGTAAGACTTTTTATGTACTTCATTAGTATGGCCCATGAATGTAGCCAGCTGCTCCATATCATTTTCAGACATGCTAAAAATTTGTGATAAGGTGGCTAAATGTTTTCTTAGCCTTGTAGAGGATATTGCTTTAGGCTGTTTCGCCCCTGATAATTTGGCATGCTTTTCCAAAACTTTGTAGCCATAAATTGTATTGTTATAACCGGGATTACCAAACAAAAATTGATTTGGTGTCGAAGCAAAAAAAATATGCCTAATCGATAATAATAATTTAATAATTATCATCTTGAACTTCTTTATTCAACAGAACTGGTACTCCGCGGCCGCCTTTACCTCTAATGACAACACGTTTAAATTTCTTTACCAGAATCCTTTCTGAGGCAGTAAGCGCACGATCAAACTCTTCATACTTATTATTATCATTATTGTCGCTTTCTAAATAATCGTGCACTGTAATTCTTTGAAGTTCTCCAGGCCTGCGCCTATTTAATAATAAAACCCTACAATACACAGTCTCTAAAAGTTGTGTATATGTTTCAGTAGTTTGTAAGCCTTCTTTAATTTTTATAGCAGCATCCAAGGATTTTTCATCCAATCATTTGCTAAAGGCACAATAGTTATCTTATTCCACTTTTTCTTGTTTAAATCTGTTGCAGCTTGTGTAGACACATCATATTTCCAATTTGATTCAATAAGTTGAATCAAAGTGTTTAAGTCGGCTTCTATTTTGCCAGTATCTACTTCCGCGTAAGGCCCTTGCTTTTTTAATGCACACATTATTGCAATATTGCAGCATTGTTTCAAGGTGGTGGACAGATTCATTGCTAACGTAGGTGTCTCATACCTATCTTTTTCTAGGTCATAATTTCCCAGTATTTTGGTTGCTTGTACAATGATATCATAATGAATTGGTCTTAAGGCAGAAAAGAAGTCATTAATGGATGGATCAATCTTTTTTAATTCTAGTAATAATTTTGCAAGCTCTCTAACTTTTCTAGATACTACGTTAACGAAATGTTTTTCTCGGTGAGTTTTTAAATATTGAGATCCGAAAGCACATATAAGGTTATCTTTTTCTGCAATAAGTGATATTTTGTCTGCCCGCATTCGGGGAAATACAGTTTCGTTAAGTTTTTCGTCGATTTTAAGATGACGTATCAGTAGATTTTGAGCCTCAGATTGAATGTTTTTACTTCCTGATTTACCACTACATTTCTTTTTATGTTTCCACAATAGTTTTTTAGAATAGAATCCCAGACACTCTGTACACGGCAAATAATCAGTAAATTTGAATTTTCGCATCGGTTTAGTGACCTCTTTTGAATTTACAAGGTAGTTTCCTTTTTTACGTAGAGCTGCAATTAATTGTTTTCTATCAAGACTTTTTTTCGATTTTGACACAATTTTTTGGACTTCAGTTTCATAAATATGTTGTCGGAGTAAATGACGAGCAAAATTTAAAACAAATGACTCACAGTAAAAGCAATAATCTTTATCTCGAACCTTTGAACTTTTGGGTTTTTGCGTTTGGATAATTGTTGTACTATCATTAGAATTATCTTCTATTTGAGATTCACTATTAATATCGTAAATAATCTCTTCATTTGGTTCTGATTCATTGTAAGGCTGTGGAAATTCCCTACTTACAATTACATTGCAAAGAGAACTGCTTTTACAATTAACATTTCTTAAACGTATGTTATTAGATGGCTTGAAAGGTACATTAGACAAGGAATTATTAACATCGAGAGGTATTCCTTGATTTGGTACGAATTCATCTGCTTTATAAGGTTGAAGAAGTTTCCTTTCCACAAATACACTACATGGAGAACCGCTTATGTGACTAATTTCGCTATAATTAAGATTAAAAGACTCCTTGACCGATGAATCGAAGTTCGAAACACATTCTAATGGCGTTAAATTATTCGAAGTTCCAAATTCATTGCGAAAAGAATCATCAGAACTGGTCTGCAACAAAAAAAAATCTTATTATATTTTGTTGCACTTTACTATTGTTGCTTCGTTATATGAAGGTAACAACTTGATTAGTGATATAAGTGTTGTCTATCCCTTGCTGAACATCAAAATTACCTATCCCCGATCTTAATCCTGAATTGGCGCTCGCAGATATTTTTAAGCCACCTAGAAGGTTTCTGACATGGCTTAAGGACTGCTTCGGCTTAGAGTGCTACCGCTTTTGGGATAGCAGCCGTTAGCATATTATTATTAATGAATTAATTAAGTATTTTAATTAAACTTACTTCGTGTCTCGGTGGAGTGTAATTAGAACATGTCGCAGAAAAGTCAGATATTGAACCAGATTTTGATCAGATAATTCCTGTAAACAGAGATACATACAATAAAATACATGATTAACAACACTAAAAGAAGAAATTGAAGATGAACAAGACATCATAGGTACTTTTTTCTTTTTTTAAGAGCGACTAATGTAAAGTTAATGAATAGACAGCAGTAGCTATTAGGTATTCAGCTGGGAAAAACTCGAACCAACACAGGCTGATCTGAACAGGTAAATTCAGAATTGGATAGGTAAGTACGTCTACATAGGTAAATCAGAGACGGATTGGTAAGTATATATAAACAGGTAAGCTCAGAGGCACAGGCTGGTGTGAACAGGTAAGGCCGGAGTTGGACAGGTAAGTATGTATAAAAAAATGTGTGTAGGTACGTAAGTCGTGTTTTATCTAAGTTAAAACATACGTACCTCATGTAAGGTTTCTGGTTGGTTTTCTTTTTCTTCCTGTCTCTCTGAAAACAAAACAGATATATTTGTATTATTATAAAACAATAAAAAATTTAAATACCCTCGACCCAAAAGCAAACAAAAACAAGAAAACCTATAAAAAGTAAGACACACACTCAGGTACGCACGCATGCACGCACTCACGCATACACACACAAACACGTCAAACTTATAACACCTCTCTTTTTGCGTCAGGGGTTAAAAAGATTTTATATACCTAACTGTAATGACGTTGTCTGATGTAATGTAACTCCATACCAAATTTCATCCAAATCCGTTCAGCCGTTTTTGCGTGAAAGAGTAACAAGCATCCATCCATCCATACTCACAAACACCATAATTCGTTATTTACCATTAAATCTTGTTATAATTTTCATTTAAGTAGTAAAAAGTAAGTACTTACGGTTTGCCAATTTAAGGATCCTAAGATTATTATAATCAGTAACTATAATAATAGACCAAATAAATAACCACTTTTAACGCACTTGCAAATAATTCACTTTGGTGACAAGCTTACATCACGGCCGGCACGTCTGTTTGTTTACAAACTTCGGCACGCGAGCGCGCTGAAGCCCGCCGGCGCCGCCCCGCGCCCCGCACCATGCGTCCCTCGTGAACCCCGAATAGGCCCCTGAGACACCGTACCTAGTGCCCGTTTAAGGATATTTAAGAGACGCAAGATTGTTGTCACGAAAACATGATAAAAACTTTACAAATTAAGTACGATATTCAATGGACACGATAAGATCGGTGAACTGAACTCAAAGTATACGTGGTAAATTATACGCTGAACACAAGCGCCCTCCAAATTTCAAGTAAGGGTGGGTGGCCGTGGGTAAGCTCACTCCATCGTAGACTTTAGACTTTATCTCCGTCACCTCTGACCTAGACTAAAGTTAAGAGCTAACCCATCTCAAATAAAAAAAATACCTATAGATTAAGGAAAATCTATAAGAAGTCTATGGGTCCCAAAATAACATAGTAAATCTCTCAATATTGTGCGTACAAACTTACATTAGCAGTTGGAATGTATGGGCGAACTTGCTTTTCAACTACAATGTTAAGTTAGTTCTTAGTATAAATTCATCCCAACTACGGAACCCTTCATTGTGCGTGGTCCGACACGCACTTGGCTGGTTTTATTTTACAATAAAAAACACTAACTCAAACAAACATGTTTTGTTTTGCCGTTTAATAAATTTATTTTCGGTGAAAATATTAATCTATATCTACACTAATATTATAAAAATAAAGAATAAAGAGGAAAGATTTGTATTTTTGTATGTTTACAACGAATAAACTCAAAAACTACTGGTCTGATTACAAACATTCTTTCACCATTAGAATGCTACATTATGCTTGAGTAACATAGGCTATATTTATTACCAGTAAAAATTAGGGATCCCTACTAAAACTTCAATAATATAAGGTATGGAAAAAATCGCGTCGGAAAGAAATGCCTCTGTAACCTTACAAAAAGTACTAGGATTGCAGGAATTCAAGATAGTAGGTAAATCAATTCAAGACACGACATGTGCACAATATCTGAGCAGTAAACCTAATAAAAAGTACTAGGCTTTCATGAATTAACGATATTATTTAAACTAGAAAAATTTAGGGACTTACTTAAACTTCAATAATGTAACGTATGGAAATAAAAAACTTTTTTCCAAAAAAATCAACCGACTTCCCAAAAACCCCACAAAGTGAACAATAACTTTAATTTCGGAAGTCGGTGTCTTTGGATCTGTATTTTAATGATTTGCCACAGACTTACGAAATTTTTCACTTTGTGCGGTTTTTTTGGAAGTCGGTTGATTTTTATGGAAAAAAGTTTTTATTTTTCACTTTTTAGTGGGACGGTTTGTAATTTATCTAAGTTAAAATATCCTAATGTCAACTGCTCATCACCTTTTACAAAGTATTTCATTTCCCTATGCAGGGACTTTAATTGTTGAGGAGTTCTCCTGGTTAGTACCAGGAGAAATACGTATTTTATAATACGTATTTAGACATAATTAAGTATTTTGAATTTACGCAGTCACTGCATTATTTGGATTATTTCGAAGATGTACCTTTGGAAAGACTGCGAACACAGCAAAATGTGCAGGTGCTCCATCATGCTAGATCCAACCAGCATGATGGAGCACCCGCACATTTTGCAGTTAGTGTAAATACGCCAGTATCTGAACTATAACTTTCCTGGACTTTGGATTGGACGCGGCAGCGCAACACTTGCGTGGGCTGCCAGGTCTCCGGACCTAACGCCCCTTGACTTTCATGTGTGGGGTACTTTAAAAGAAAGAGTTTACACAGAACCGATAACAATGAGAGAACACTTGCTACAACGAATTCAGGAAGTAGCTGACAACATGCGTGCCACTGATGTCAATTTAAATCGCGAGATACGGACGCGCTTGAACGTTTGTTTAGAGTATGAAGGCAGTCTTCTGAAAATCATTTGCATTAAATTAAATGCCTGGTTTATTTGATACTGTGATAAAACACTGTAATATCATTTTCCGAGTTGCATTTTGTGTCATTTCAAAAACTCTTCAATACCACCTCGTTCATGCAGAATAATAATCTAATGTTTAAGGAAACGTGTGTTAAAAGAACGTGTGTTCCTTGGCAGAAATAAATACTAGAGAAATTATTGTTTAGCACCACAGACGATGAAGCATTTATACTTGACTGAGTTGAACTTTAACTCATTCATAAGGTATGTGTAAAATAGAGTATTTTGATGTTAGAAAAAAATGAAAGGAAAGATTAAACGCATTATAAAATTTATTGTTTTTGTAAATTATATTTAAATTTAAATTTTATTTTATTCGATAAATATGACTAACTACTACCGTTAAGTCTTCAGAATTGAAATAATTAGGAATAAAATTAAATTGTTTTCTTATTTCGTCGCTATCCTACCCATTCATAAAAAAAGTCAACAAAAACAACATTAACAATTGCGGCAAAGGCAATTGCGTAACACACTATCAACCGGAATTGGTTTCATTTTGACAGTTCAACATAATTCATTGCGTTATTTACGGTGTGGGGCAGACAAATTTTTCGAAGATTATGAAGCAATGGATTAGCAATTTGCTTAAAAATGATTCAAATTCCGATTGGTAGTGTGTTACGCAATTAAGGTGGACCTTCTACATGTTGAGCAATCAAACTGCCACTGAGCTAAGTTATTGAGCTGATAATTCAAACACTGTGATAGTTAACCTTAACTTTTGCCTAACTCAAAAGTGCTTTTTAGAATGGTCATCATCTCAATATTTATTTATTAAATATGAAAAAGCAAACAATTTTTGTTTTTTGTATTTAACAAAAACGGATTAACAATATAGTTTCTGTTAATGTACCAAGCACTATGTCGAAGTTAAATCAATCTGCCTAGCCTTTTCCCAACTATGTTAGGGTCGGCTTCCAGTCTAACCGGATGCAGCTGAATACCAGTATTTTACATGGAGCGGCTGCCTTTCAGACCTCCACAACCCAATTACTGGGTAATACGATACCCCTTGGTATGACTGGTTGTCAGACTTTCGGGCTTCTGACGACCCGTAACGACTGTCAAAGATCCTCGAATGACAGCCGGGACCAACGGCTTAACGTGCTTTCCGAGGCACGGAGGAGTCTCGGTATGAAAAGATGGTCACCCATCCACAGACCAACCCTGGCAAGCGTAGCTTAACCTGATGGATCGACCCGTGCGACTGTTATTACTTAGCCACGAGCTCCTCCTAATGTAACTATGTCGAAGTTAAAGCAGATTAAAAAAAATAAAACACGGTGTATACAATATCACTAAACAAACATGTTTTATTTTGCCGTCTAATAAATTTTCTTTCTGTGTAAATATTAATAATCTATAACTTGTAGTTATTACAAACAATAGTAATTCTGACTAAAAAAAAATAAAAACTAAAACTGTTAAGAAAACCACAACCAAAAAATAGTTGTTAGTTATTAGTTTTGTAACTTAAAAATAAGTTAGAAATAGAAAGAATAGAAATACAAAATATTTTATTGTCCAGGTAATACAGTAAGCAGGTTTACAGGTTCACAACAAGTTGAGACGACATGACACGACGACATAGCGTAAAATATTACCTATATCTAGGTTACAAAATATTAATTACCAGTGAGCCTCTCACTAGACAGTCGGTCTGTATCTTGAGGATCGGGGTAAAATTCCAGAGTAGACTAGAGAGGTAATTTCAGGTATCGTATGGTATGTCTGGTACGAGTATGTTTGTGTATGTGAGATATGTGTGGTGTGTGTGAGTGTGTGTGTGCGTATTTGTTCCCATTTTGCGTAGTTTGAGTCAGTGTCAGCTCAGGGTATTTATTAATTGTTCCAAGTCATCGTAACTAGAGTTTTGCAACATTTTCTTTATTACCTATTATTTTTTTCAAAATCAATGAGTATTTTTAACTTCACAGAATTTGCAAACTTTATTGTACGTATTAATGAGAGAGTAAGCTGGGGAGCTCCAGATGGGATGTCGTCAGGTGTTGGGATTCTATTGTTTCTTTTGCTTTATGATTGATGTGTAGTCTAGCTCACGAGACTGCTTTTAATAGTTTTGTGAGTTTTGGTGCAGAGTAATGGAAAGCTTGCGGACTCTGAGAACTCTAGTTTCACGATAGAGTAAGTCAGTAGAGATTCTTACAATCAGTCATACCAAGGGGTATCGTATTACCCAGTAACTGGGCTGTGGAGATCAAATAGGCAGTCGCTCCATGTGAAATACTGATATTCAACTGCATCCGGTTAGACTAGAAGCCAACCCCAACATAGTTGCGAAAAGGCTAGGCTAGATGATGATGGTGCAGGCAGAAATAATGAAAAGAGAACTCTCGTTTTACAATAGAGTAAGTTAGTAGAAAACCGATAGGGCTTCTTAAAATTTACTTTAAAACGCGCTCTTTGTGCTCGTTCTACTTCAATCAAGTAGGTAGTTCCAGTTATACTATAGTTATTTTCCATTATTTCCAGTTATACTAGGAAATAGGATTAAGTACGCTACAAAAACAGGTATGCAAAGCGGATTTAATCATTACACATTATGTTTATTTATTAAACACAAATCGTTATTCTCAACCGTATTATAGATTTTATAGTTAACTAGATGACCTGAAAGACGTTGTCCTGTCAAAATTTCAATAACTCATACAAAATTCCCACAGAAAATGCACTTACAGTTTTCCCGAATTTTCCCAATTTTCCCGGCAACTTTTAAAAGATTTTCTTTCATACAAACCTTGTCCTGACAATTACAAACACAACAAAAAAAGAATTATCCAACTTGGTGCAGTCGTTCGGAAGTAATGCGCGTACGTGCATATCGGCGATTCATTTTTATAGATTTGTACTTTTGCTGCATTCGTTAGTGAATTGAAACTTATTTGACAAGTTTCGATTTCCTCGAAGATTTTGTCTATGACATCACCTAATTTCTAGCGATGTTTGTAATTTTTTTTTTAAATACTCTCCCCATAACACCCGATTACTCTTACCTACAATGAAATATACAATCAATGCTAATGAATTCACTAGTTCTGCAGATGCTCCTAAAAGAGCAACCAATTTGTTCCTGATTCCAAATATATCCTGAACAGCGTAAAGTACTGCAATATCACTGAGTACAAATATCAACGTAGCTATATAGAAACGACGCCATTTGCTAGTAGATGTAGTCGTGCTAGCGTCACTACTGCGAAACAGCGAATACACAACCAAAACATAAATAACCAAACTTATCGCCACAGGCATTAACTCAAGTGTCATGACGACATGAACTGTAAGTATGTCTCTCGAATCGTACAGATAGAATAACAAAGCAGCAATCAAAACTATGAACATTGCTATAAAAGGTACACCCCAGCCAAACAAACTACTCTTAAGGTACCTCCGACGAATGTCGCTATTAAAAACTTTAACAAAATCAACATAAAATATGTAGCACAATACGAGTAACCAATAATCAAAAGTAAGACCACAGTAAATAGAAAAATATAAATAGACATTGACACAAGTTAAACGATTCGGAAAGGAATGGCAGAAACTTATAATAAACAAATAAAAAAATAAAAACAGAAAGTTACGTAGGACGTTTGCGAGCATTACGTTGAGAAGCACATAGTTTCTGATATGACGGAACTTCTTGATCATGCACCACGATGTCACTCCGTAAATGAACGCAGCCAGACTCAGCACAATAATAATCCAGGAAAACGATTTGAAAACCTCTCTCATAAAATCAACTTCGAACTGTGTCAAATTGTTGTTGTATGCACTGGTGTTATATGAACTGGTGTTATATGCACTTGTGATGTAGACACTATTGTTGCTTACTGTTGCTTGGTTGTCGGCCATGGTTGCGTGCGCAGTTCGTCAAGCGCTGCAGAGTAGTGACACTCGTCCACACACCGACCCGCGTCTTACAGGACTATAAAACCGGTTAGGTAATTGATATAATTAAGTAAAATAGTACCACGCAATTTACCTTAATATCATTTATCTCGTACAATAGGTATATTTTTCTAACAGGAAACAGTAACTCATCAGTGTCATGGCATGAGTGCATGACGTATTAAGGAAAGATTTTAGATGAGAGCGTACGCCCCGTCTCTATGTGTTATTTGCTTGATCTTCATTCCGTGTCGGTTCTTTGCGTTCGAGTAAAAGGGTCTCAAACAGATTTAAGATACTATGAGAGGCTTTCAGAGGAAATGTCATAGAAAAACTATGATCCCATGTCTCAGTGAAGCCATCTAGCATAATTGTATAGGAAATTACATCAACGGCAGCAAAGAACAAAGAAACAACTGCACTTTTTATGAAATTCACATTTTTACACAATTCGACTCAGAATACTTTGTTTTATCATAGGACATTTTTCTGTTTAGTTTGCTTTTCTTTTTTCAATATTAAATAAAGACGTTTATACCTATTTTACACAAAGTGATGAAGTAGACACGGATATATCCATAGTTAAACAAAAAGGATCCAACCCACATTAGGTGTAATGTGGCTTGGATCCTTTTCGTTTAACTATGGACATATATACCCTTAGTCTGTGTACACGTCAGACAATCGGCGCGTTCACCTGTTGTAAACAAAGACAGTCACATTTTTAAACTTGCTTATTTTAGTGCAACAACACTAATAAGTTACGTCAGCGTTACAAATAGCAGTTAAATAATGAAAATTATTACATACAAAGAATATAAAAAAATATAAATGGCTCTTAACAGAGATGCACAGTTTTTGCATGATTCAATAGAACATTTAGTAGATATCAGTTTAAACGCACGGTCGCAAGATCATTTTCGTCGGACGCACGCATCATCGTATGAGCGATGGCAATAGGCGTTAGGGTCATTTCCACCAAACGTTGACTCAGTGGAACGCAGAGCTAAGAGGCTCATTGGCGACGTAAAACTGGTGGATGCCAAGCTTCATAGCTTGGCTCATCGCCGCAAGGTTGCCTGCTTGTCGGTCTTCTACAGATTCGGAGAGTGTGCCCGAGAACTCCAAGACCTCATTCCACCGGCCCCCTTCTACCACCGGACATCTAGACGCACTGCCAGTTACCATCCCTACCTGGTTGCTATTCCACCAATTCGCACTAAGCGCTTCCAAATGTCTTTTATAATGCGCACAGCAAAAGAGTGGAACTCACTACCTGCGTCTGTGTTTCCGAACGTATACAACCCTTATCTCTTCAAAGTGAGAGTGAACAGGCTTCTTCTGGGTAAGCTCACTCCATCGTCGACTTTGTCTCTGTCACCTCTGACCTAGACTAGAGTCAAGAGCAAACCCATTACAAATAAAAAAATTAAAAAAAAAAACTGGAAAATCCTCGCAGATGCTCGAGCACTTTTTAAAGAACAATGACACTGACACTTATACAAAAGAAATCTAATTCTAAGAAATTTCTAAGAAATCTATGTTCTTTTATGCTGTCATATTATTTAATTAAAGCCAAATAAAAAATTATGTTTAATGAAAAGTTTTTTGACTACTTCGTTCTAAAAGGTTAGGAAATTGTTGGTTGGATTGGCAATACTAAAATTGCCATTTTATGTTTATTTTCCTAAATAGTAGGAACAGCATATTTGTCGTGGTGTTGTTATCATTTTTAGTTTGTTATTTTATTTACATGGAGTAAATAATATGTCGGCGCCTCCAATTTTCTGTCTATTGATATGTTGTACAAATGTCAACGTCAAAAACAAACACCGAGCACTCTGGTGAGGCGGCCATCTTGTAAAACCAGTGATGCCAGATGGGGGGGATTCCCTCCAAATTCGGGGGTTTTTTTAGCCTTCGGGGGGAATTTTGGGGGGATTTCCGGAGGGAAAAATATCAAATGGGGTTTTTTAGGAGTTTTTTTTTTAATGCTAATCGTTCATCGCGAAATAACGATAAGAGTCGGTCGATTGAATCAATCGAACGTTAAGAACAACGCTAACTAGCTCACCTCATCTTCATGCTTCATGTAGCTTTCATTAATTCACTCATTCGTTCGTTCGTGGTTAGTTCGTTCGCGCTTCTATGCTAACGCTCCTGCGGACAGTGCAGAGGCAATTCTTAGAATTCGTTACGCATTACCTGAGGGATGTATAAATTTATTTCCAACAGAGAAAATTTAACTTGGAAAAAATGTATAATATAACTAATACCATGGGGTCTCAACTAGAACAAATTATAATTAGTCCTGAAAAAAAAATCATAGATGGCAGCATAGGTAACAATTATGAAATTAACAATCACTAAAAGGCGTTAAACGACAGATTTTGGCTGAAGTAAGATTAGTAAAAATAAAAACTTCCTTGTTTAATGTTGATTTATCTTTACACTCATATTTCACGTATTTTCAACAAAAACGATAAATTAAGCCTTTTACTTCAATCCGAACCAAATAGTATGTTATAAACAGTTCAAAGTAGCCTTCTGTCAAGCATTTTGTTTTAGAGCTCTTTGCAATAGATGGCGTTTTATTAAACTTGTCATCACTTTTACCACCACGGAATAGAAAAAACCGGCCAAGTGCGTGTCGGACCACGCACAGTGAAGGGTTCCGTTGTTTGGATGAATTTATCCCAAGGTTGAAAAATATGTTCCCCCATACATTCCGACTTTTGGAATGTAAGGGAGACATTCCGACTTTTGGAATGTATGGGAGACATTCCACGTGCAAATGTAAGTTTGTACGCACAATATTGTGAGATGTATCATGATATTTTAAGACCATAGACTTCTTATAAGTTTTCCTGTAATCTATAGGTATAATATAACTACTTTCTGTATTTTTTATTTCAAAATATCCTCTTATCGGAGATAAGGGGGAATGGTCAATTTTCGTCTATTTTCTTAAATAACTTTAAAACAATTTATTTTAAAATTATAAAAAAATATATATATTTGAGACCCTCACAGTAAGCCACAGCAGTAAGCAGTAAGCCCTTTAATTTGATATGTCACATGGTACAGTTTGCAAAACTTTTTTTAATAATTTTCTTATTTGCCCCCAAAATTGAACCCCACATTCAAAATTCATTTATTTACGATACACTTCCGTGTTTGGGTCACAAAAATTCATACGTGTATACAATTTAATCGTCCCATTGGATTCGGAGCAAATCGGCTGTGATAGACACACGAGTGAGCCTATAAGGGTTCCGTTTTTTTTTCCTTTTGAGATACGGAACCCTAAACACAAGTGAATGTGCCCACGCAGCTATCCGTCGTTACCGTTGTGTCTCACAATATGCGGAAACAATGTGCAATAATAACATCTCTTCGGCAGTTGCAATAAGTCTTAATTTTGTATGAACAACAAATTCAACTTTGACGAAACAAGCCCACTCGTGCAAAAGGGATTCCCAGACCTCGCTATCTTCGGGGCATAAAGAACTCATAGACTAATTAAACCGAAGTGTCAATCAAACAAAAACAGACTTTCCGATATGTACTAGTTTTTACCTACATGATCATTGCCTACATAATGAAAATAATGAACCAATTCCCATGTTGTTTTATTAATAAGTACATAAGTGTATCTCCCTCCTTATAATAACTAGTCGGACATGTCTTCCAATGAGCTGTCGCGACCGCGACCGTAGGAATCCTTTTGTGGTCTTCTGACTATATGATAGTGTACATATGACATTTCGTTGTGTTCCAATTCAAAACAGGCAACTGTCACATGTTTCTATGTCAAAAATGTGAATAAAGTTTTTATTTCTTATGTTCATAAAGCACGTCTCTGGGAGTGTATAATTTGATAGGCACTAAACTTGAAAATAGCTGTATGTGTCACGTATTCTTTGTTTTACCCCGACGATAACAAGATCTGGGGATTCCCCAACGTAATTCTTTCTTACATTTTTTGTTAGTTTTAGCCACAGTAGAAATATCATACAGTATTTTATCTTCATACAAACGGTCGGAACTAGGTATTTCGCTTATTCCACCGATTTAAATACCTAGAATCTAGATGAATAAATAAATAAGTGGATAGGGTGAAAAAAGTGACCCACCTAAGCTCGTGTTAAAAAAACTAGTAGATCGTTTCCTAAGCTAGGCTATCTACTTACTTAGCTACTTAATGAGTTAGATGAAATATCGTTACGAAATGATTATCAGAGTAATAAATGGTAGGTAATGACATAGTAAGATTTACATTATAATTTACTTTTATAAATAAGATTTTGTAGTAGGTAGTTAGAGAATTTGATTGCTGTAGGTAGCGCACACGCGATGAGATGGTTGATTATAAGTAACGATTGCAGAGCATTTCGACGTCGGATGGGTGACGAAAACAATTGTTATTTCGAGTTGCTCCGTACTGTAGGTAATGAGGACGTTAATAAGCTGAGATGAAAAAAGATATTATTATTACTCGTCAGCTGTTCCTTACATTTTGGCTAAGTTGGTAGGTGTTGAAGTTTGTAAGGACAGCAGTTTATTTTTTTAAATTTAAAATATAAAATTTACAATCACAAAACTAAAACTCAAGCAGGTGATGGTGTTAGGTAGAATAAAATTAAAATACTGTAGGCGGGCAGCCCTATCGCGTGTTTACGTACCGCGCGGCTGTAAGTAATTATTTCGAGAACAGGAGCCGAGTCACATTACTGTATAATATTTCTACGGTGTGATATTTGCTGGGGACACAAATGTTTTCATGTCATGTTTTTATTACCTACCTTTTATTATCTACTGATCACTTTGTAACGTTCTATCAGTGCAGTATTGTTATTTTGTACTTGATTGAAGTAAGTATTAAAATATTTGTATAAAAATATTCCGTTCGTTATTATTTTATTTATGTAGGTAGGTAGGTACTTCATACCATAGCTTGTACCTACTTGTATTGTTTCTTCTTACTCATAGTAGGTACCTATTTACCTATTTAATTTCATTTCCTTGCCGCAGTAACATTATTACCGGTTAGATTACAAGCAATTTTATAGTTTTGAGTAGATAATAAAGTTTAAAAACATGAACATTACATGAAACATGACTTATGGTAGGTAACATTCGCATAGCGACCACTTAGATTTTAGTAAGTTATCGCGGACAAAAGCAGATAATAAAATTAAGCGCGTTTAGGAAAAAACGAATTATTATGTATGTAGTCTATGTGCCGCATGGCATGAAATTAAAACATAATTATTTGGCTTCGCAAACACGTCGTCTCCTACTAAAGCTAAAAAAAATTGCTAGCTCAATCACACTAATGAAACAATTACGCCAACTCAAGATAATTTTTGTTGTATTATGCTTGTCCTTGAGCGCACGGTACGATTACGACGTCATACTCGATGTGAGATGGAGAATCTATAGTTATCTCGATATAGCCATATAAGTAGTATCGATGCCACCTAACATCAATAAGACCTAGTATCTAGGCTGAATCCTAGATGGTGTTGTAAAACTACAGTATCTGGTAATTAGTGAGTCGCTGATGCAGCCATCTGTTAAAAAATGAAGGAAAAAAAAATAGCCAGCTCAATAGCCAGACTTAGGGAGGTGTCATTTCTTTGTATGGGATTGGGTATCTGTATGTAGTATTATAATATCTGTGCTAATACTAATATAAGTAAATGTAACTGAAGTAGAAGGTGATATTGATAATTATTTACTGTTAGAAGCTCTGGCTGAATGAACCTAAGTTGAAAATAATAATTATAATTAAAATGCCACAGAAAGTATGTTTTTCAATCTTTTTTAAAAATTAGTAAATAGGCTGGGGGGTTTTTTCGGATAAGCGGTTTTTCGGGGGGTTTTTGGTGAAGTCTGGGGGGAAATACACAAAGCCATCTGGCAACACTGTGTAAAACGAGCAGGGGACTTCGGATTGCGGTAAGGTGCGCACGCAACCATGTCGTCCGTGGACGTTGTATTTTAATCGCATCCCTCTTAATCTAAGCGATCTATAATTATTTTGTGAAGTGTTTGATTGAATTATCGAGGAGTGATTGTAACAGGTGTTATTTTTTGAAATACTACCTTTCTACCCGATAATCCACGCCTACTTTAACATGGAGAACACATTAGATGAAAGGCGAAAGACTTCAAATACCTAAATAATACATTTATTTTGTTGTATATTTGAGTTTACTGTGTTCTTGCTTAGATAAAAGTATTGCAGCTAAGTAGGAAATATATCAAATGTTATGGCAATTCTGAACTAATAAGACTAGTATTCAAAGTCTTAAAAAATATTATTGGTGGTTGACATTGACAACCGTTGACAGTTTACAACTCTTAACTAGAAGGCCAGATGCTTATTATCTCTATGTAGTCTGTGGCTCTGTCCTATGTTGTTCAAAAGTTCAACACTGATTAACTAATAATCTGACCCTTCTCTAACAAAAAATGTTGCACAAACTAGCTCAGAAAATGACGCTGAAATAAATAAGGTATTTTTCATTTCAAAACGTAGTGTTTTAATTTCAAATAAAACAATGTATGGGAAGCTGCCATTGTTCTTTCATTGAATAAGTAACTGTATGGACTTTTAGTATAAAATTCGAAGCAGACATTATGTGGTTATGGCATGTTACCATGATGTAGTGGTGATGGATGTTTAGGCACGTGACGGAGACAAATGAAACTACTGACTGCAGCTATAAGCACAATTTAATTAATTATAAATGTAATTGTTATTTATTGTTACATATAAAACACCAAGTGACAAAGAAGCCCACATACATGGAGCTCGTGGCTAAGTAATAATAGCCGCACGGCTCGATCCATTAGGTTAAGCTACGCTTGCCGGGGTTGGCCTGTCGATAGGTGACCATATTTAAATACTGAGGCTCCTCCGTGCCTCGGAAAGCACTTTAGGCCTTTGGTCCCAGCTGTCATTCGTGGATCTTTTGACAGTCGTTACGGGTCGTTAGAAGCCCGAAAGTCTGACAACCAGTCTTACCCAGTAACTGGGTTGTCGAGGTCAGATGAGCTCCATGTAAAATACTGGTATTCAGCTGCATCCGGTTAGACTGGAAGCCGACTCCAACATAGTTGGGAAAAGGCTAGGCAGATTGACATATAATATTATACATAACACAGATGAAACGCAAACAATTTATAAATAGTTAGTGTTTAATAATTGTATAAGTAAGTAATTAAAAGTTAATAATAAAGTTTACAATGTCATTAAAAAAAACACAACATAACATCACGCCTTGTTTCCTCAAAGGGTTAGGCAGAGGTGGTGGTGGTGGTGGTGTTGTACACCCACATGTCGCCAGTTATGTTTAAGTCCCATGTAATAGGGGGCGAGCCTGTTGCCATGTACTGGCCACAAATAGAAAACCCAGTACCATTTTGGTCGACCTTGGAATCCTTTGGAATCTAAAACCTTCAAATAAATTATGTTAGTGTAATAAATTATTTTATTCAATAAATAATTATCAACGTTGGTCGAAAATCCCGTAAGTATGATAATAGAGACTGGTCGATATAATAAGAACTTGTTCTAACATTGAGTACGTACAAAAACTGGTTTGCGAGGCATTTTTTATCACGAAAATTATCATGTTTATTCATGTATCATAAATCGTTATTCCGAAGCACATTACAGAACTAGTATCGCGCATAATTCGTTATTAATTTTATCTTGATTCATTACCGGTCTAACAAGTTTCGATAACTTCGGGAATTTTGTCTATGACATCACCTCCTTCCCAGCGACCTTTTTTTTAAAATGTTCTCTCCTTAATACCCGATTACTCTTACCTATAACGAAATACACAATCAATGCTATTGAATTCAATACTTCTGCAGATGACCCCAAAAGTAAAAGAACATTACTAATTATTTCAAATACCATCTGAGCATCGAACAATACCAATGCATTGCTGAGTATAAATATCAACGTACTATATCTTAGAGCTATATAGACGTAATGCCATTTCTTAGTAAATGTACTCGCGACAGCATCACCACCGCGGAACAGAGAAAATACAACCATTACGTAAAAAGCGAAACTAATCGTCCTACCAACTTATCTGTGAAATGGCGAAAATTGGAACTACGGCCGTCATGTTGAAATGTCATTCGATTGTCAGTATCTACCACATTCGGGTTCTCTGGTTGTTTTGTCGTGATATTGCTGAATTTATAAAGTTAAATATGCCGAAAGCTATTAAAAGTGATGCTCGAAACATTATTCTAAAGGTTAAAACATTTTTTGAAGAAGAAGCTCGGGCGGGGTCTCCGATTATTCCATTTAATTAAATATACAAACGAATTTGGGCAGCGACAGGTTAGTATTGCCAACTTTCTTGTTATAAATTACCCGATACTTAACTAATTATTTAAGTCCACGAAATATTCGTTTCTATTCTTGCTGCAGGTTAGCGTAACGGTAACGTACATCTAATAGGTAACCTGCTAAGTGTGTGAGCAAACTAACCTGCCAGATTTCAAATTTCTATTGTCATTTATTTGATTATCTTATATTTCAGGTGTGAGTCAAGGACTAATTTAAAAAAAAAAGATAAGAAAGGGCATGCAGCAGAAGAAACTGGTACGAAAATTTGGACCAGGCAAAGAGAGAAAACGTAAAAGTGGATTTGTGCATGTTGATGATTTTGACATGGGAATTATACGGAGGAAAGTACATGAATTTTATTCTGCTAAAAAAGAGGTTCCCACTGTTAAAAAGTTTTTAGACGTCTTAAAGACAGAAATAAATTACACAGGACAGCGAGAGAGTCTGCGAAAGCTGCTTCACAAGGTGGGATTTTGTTTTAAAAAATCTCAATCCAATCGGAAGGTTCTTGTGGAGTGTAATGAAATATCAGCTTGGACTTAGCTAAGTACTTGCATGCAGTGGATAAAAATAATAAATCTCCCTAGCCCCGGCCCATAATTTATTTAGATGAGACCTATATTCACTCTTTGCATACATTGGGTAAATGTTGACAAGGAGAGGGTGAAGACGGAGTATTGGAGCCTGTATCGAAAGGGCAATATTATTGTTCATGCGGGAGGAGATACTAGATTTAAAGCACTACTTGTGTTTAAATCAAACACAAAAAGTGGTGATTATCATGACGAGATGAATAGTACCAACTTTAAAAAGTGGGTTATTGAAAAACTTGTGCCTAATTTACGAGAGCCATCCATAATAGTGATGGATAATGCTCCTTATCACCGTATTTGTGTGAATCAAGTCCCAAGTACGAATTCCTTACAAAAAGATATGCATTTATGGTTGACCCAAAATAAAATTGACTACGGAGAGAATTTGACTAAACCTCAGCTTTTAGAAATAATTAAGAGAAACAAGCCTGAACCTGTATATGAGATTGAAAAAAATTTAGAAGACAATAGACACAAATGCTTATATTGACCACCTTATCACTGTGATCTCAATCCCATTGAACTCATATGGAGCACAATGAAAAGAAAAGTTGCTGATGTAAATATTGAGCACAAAAATGCTGAAATTCCCCGCCTAGTTAGAGAAGCTTTTGACGTTATTACAGTTCATGAGTGGGCACAGCATTGTAAACACGTTCGCAGGTTAGAAGGAGAATACTTAAAACATGATTTGTATTTAGATAAACCTTTTATTATAGAAATGGTAAGCGACACTGAAACCGAAAGCGATAGTGATAATGATGATAGTGGTACGGGAATAAGCGGAGTATGGCCTCACAACCAGGATGAAGTTGCTGGATTTCAATAAATCATTGTAAACCATTTTGTTGTTTTTTATTACACTACACTACCACTAGGTACCACTGCTAATTATAATTAGTCAAATCTGGTGATGCTAGACATCCAGGTACCTTTTGCAGGGTAGGTACCTACTTAACTTTGCAGTAAATGAAAGTTGTATCCCCACCGTGGAACATTTTATCTGCTGAATTTCCACTTCATTGGATTAGTTTTTAAATAAAGCCATTGTTTATTGCTGAGAGACTAAACTGTTAACGTACCTACGTAACTGTAAATTATCAAATTCTTTTTATTTATTTTATTATTTTTATATACATAGGTATTATTCTTATTAAACGATTATGTCTAATGTGAAAATTCCTTCTTGAAAACTTACTCAATTTTGAGCACCTTATATTAATTAGCAACACTGAATCGACGGTGCCGTCCTCTTTCAGTTCACAGATAAGTTGGTAGGACTGTACCAAATGCAGTAACGTGAAAACAGGCCTTGTCATTATTCTTGTGCTGTCGTCATACAGATAATATTATACATATAACCATGAAGCAACAAAATATGTGACGTTCCACGGGTAAAGATGGTGCATATGGAGTTAGGCATACCATAATAATTTTCAATTATTAAGCTGTCGATATCAAAAAAAGATCAAGCTCCTACGATGTGTTAGGAAGATGTATTTGTTTAAAGATTGTATTGGAAACTGAGCAATTTTACAAAACAGACAATTTAAGTTTAGCCACCTCAAAAACAATGTTGTCGTTGTAAGTTACATAGTGAGGTATGGAACCTAATTCCTTGAGATCCTGTCCTTCAAAAAATGATGTGATAATTTCTGTATTACAAATCAAAACCTTGGTATGGGCTAAGGAATATGCCTAATAACCAATTACATTTTTTTTTCTTAATTTTCACGATTTTTTACTATGAGAACGCCAAATGTTTTACTGATTAATTAGAAAACAATTACTAGCTAAAATTTAGACAAACAAAAAAAAACATATTCTTTCATTAGCATATAATAAAACTGATAATATCGCATTTAGAGACTAATTTTAACTTATTAATTCACTTAAACTTACTTACATTACAATTAAATTGTTCGTACATTTAAGAAAAGGTAATGGAAATTACGTAACAATCAATATGTCAGGACAATAAATGATATTTTTATTATTTAAACTATTATTTTAATAATAAACTGCTACAAAAATAATCAATTCCTTCATACCCATACTTTTTAAGACTGGGAAAAGTGGGGTACAATGAAACGAAAAAGCATTTCCATTTCAAAAAACTATATTAATAAACTCAACGTTTTTTTTTTCTATTTTGATATAATTTACTTAGTCATCTAAGCGGAGCATGTCCCGACATGATTGCAAGTATTATTTTCTTATTTTTCATAACACACGGCCATAAGTTACCTTTTCTACTAAGCTTTGAGGCCACATTATAGGCTTATAACTTACATATCATAAGAAATAAAAATAGAAAAATAAACGTTATATCTTATGGTTTACGAAACAGCAATAAAAAATCTATTTTTTTTTTACATATTTTTACGAAACATTTAATATCTCTGAAACTGAAAAGCACCATAAGGTACTTTTTCCCGTGGAACGTCATAAATAAAAGTAATGTCATAAGCGGGTCGCACCAACCAAATAAGCTACTCTTAAGGTACCTCCTATGAATATCACCGTTGAAGACTTTTACATAATCAACATAAAATATATAACACAATACTAATACCCAATAATCAAAAGTAAAGAGACAGTACAAGAAAGGATATCGAAGGAAACCAACACACTTGACCCTAAACTCATTACCATCGCCATTGACCGTAACCACTTCACGTAACAAATTCATACAGAATTTTTTTTAATATGCCCCAAAACACAAATTGCTAACATCACGTTGACAAGCACATAGATTCTGATATGATGAAACTTCTTGATGAAGCACCACGATATTACTGCGTATATAAAAGCAGCCAGCGCCAACACTATAACAATCCTGTCAATAATTATAAAACTATCTAGCAATCTTCATAGTCGGCTTCAGCGTCGTATGCCCTTCTGTTATATGCACTTATATTGTATGCACTGGTGTCTTATGCACTGGTATTGTATGCACTGGTGTTGTATGCACTGGTGCTGTATGCACCGGTGTTGTGTGCACTGGTTTTGTATGCAACGGTATTGTATGTACTGGTGTTTTTTGCGCTGCTGTTGTATGCACTGACGTTGTATGCACTGCTGTTGAATGCTCTGGTGTCGTATCCACTAGTGTTTTATACTTATATACTATACACTATTGTTGCTTATACGGGTATTGTTATCGCCAATGGTGAGCGTTGTTTGCATAGTTCGGCACAGGCTGCTGAGTAGTGACATGCGTCCACACCAACCATAGTAGCACAGTGCTATGAAAGCGGTAAACTTATTGGTATAAATAAAGTCAATGCATTACCTATATTCTTTACAAAATAAAACCGTAGCTTGGCGCGTAGCCATTCCGTAGCATATCGAACGGTCGAGGGCTTTCACCTTTTCTGAAAGACGACGTAGAAAGAGTGATTAATCTTATTTTTTTATTTATCTGCAGTAGTCCAAAAGTTTAATTTAGGTAAGTACTTACTTCTTTACAAATAAATATCTTTCCCGTTAACAAACTGAATTTTTAGTGGCATTCTGTGTAAGTGGCAGTGGGCTGGCCATGTTTGTCGAAGGACCGATGACCAGTGGATCAAACGAGTCCTGGACTGGAGACCACGTATCCTGGGGCGCCTCCCAGCTAGATAGACCGATGATCTTAAGAAGATGGCTGCGCAGACTAGATGCGGAAGGTGGAGAACTAGTTGTTTGCCAGGTTTCCGGGTTGGTTGAAAGAGTTACCGAAGCCCTGGCACAGGCAACTGAAGGAACACGGGCATGCCCACAAGTTATTTGATGATTTCCCAACCAAAAAAAAGAAGTGTTGGGGCGCAGCCTAGGAGAGGCCTACTTTCAGCCGTGGACTGTGATTGAATAGAAAAATAAAGTGTTTCAAATGTTTTTTTTTTTTTACATCAACTAAGAGACTCATTTCTCCTCTTTTATTTGGTAGGACCTAAATAAAACTGTGCATTTGTTGTGTGTTTTCTGTGAAAATCATCATATTGTTGATATTGTATTGTATTATATTAACTATACAGGGTGTCCCTGGAAGTATGGATCAAATCGAATAGGAGTGTAGGCAAGGTCACTTCCAAACTTTTTAACCCTGAGAATGTTGGTGCAGTTTTTTACGGTTCAAAAGTTATGACCAATTTTTGTTTTTTTTCAATCACTTCGCATAGTGCTCAATGAAAAAAAATCATTAAAAAAAAACTAGCAAAGCTATCAATTACTTTTTTTTTCAGAACTTTGTAGAAAAGTGGGCCTTTCCTGTGGTAATACTTTTACGCAGCTAGAAAACATACGTTCAATAAGAAAAAACATTTACAGCAAAGGCTCCGTTCTGGCAAAAATTTTACTCAATTTTCGAGCGATTTTCATGGGAAAAAGTTACACTAGCGAAAGTTGACCACGTATTTCAAAAACTGGTCCAAGTCATAGAGATTCTTTGGAGGTATGAATCACTGGAATATTCTTAATAGTTTAAAAGTTAGAGAATTTTATTAACAAGGAGGTCGTATTTTTTAAATTTTCTAACTACGTGGCAAAATAAAATAAAACAATGAAATTAATATGTAGATGTATTATTAAATTGAAATTACAATACATGTTCAAAATTCCTTCCTCTTACTCTCAAACACAACTGGCATCGCCGAATGAAATTTGGTATTATTCGTCTAAATGCACGGGAATTATTTTTTATGTATAAGGTTGCAGATGTGATTTTCTGACGGAGTTGTTCCTCGGTTCCGCTCTCTGTCTCGTACACCATCTCTTTGTAATAACCCTATAGAAAGAAATCTATGGGACCACGTGCTGGCCATCGAATGTGCCCCCCTCGTCTGATCCAACGACTAGGGAAAGTTAAGTCTAGATGGTCTCTTACGACTCTTGCGTAATGTGGGGGAGCGCCGTCTTACTGCAACCACATGTCTCGACGGGTTTCAAGTGATACTTCCCCAAGTAAACCATTTAGGTCATTCTGTAGAAATCTCAAGTATGAGGGGCCATCGAGTCTAGCAGGTAACTCATGAGGACCTATTAGCTGTCCTGCTACTATTCAACTTCTGCCAGACCGAAGACTTTGCAGTAACTGTTTTTTATTATTGAACACATGTTTTCTAGATGCGTATAAGTATTACCAAAAGAAAGGCCCACTTTTCTACAACGTTTTTAAAAAATAAAATAATTGATATATAAAAAATAAAATTATTAATCAGTCAAGGAAAAATGTTCCTACAAATCCTATATCAAAAATAAAATATGACAGTAATATTATAACAAATCCTCAAAAAATAGCGGATGCTTTTAATAGTTATGTTATTGATAAAGTTATACCAATACCAGAATCAGGACATAAACTAACCTCGCATATTCTAAATAACGAAAAATCTTTTTTCATGCCCCGCTGTCTACCACAGGACGTATTTAAAATAATAAACTCATTGAAAAATACAAACAGCGTTGGTAATGATGGAATATCAACAAAAATTCTTAAATCAGTTTCTGCAGAAATATGTATGCATCTAAGTCATCTAATTAATTTGACCATAAGCACGGGCATCTTTCCAGATGCTCTAAAAAAAGCTATAGTGAAACCATTGTTTAAAAAGGGAAATAAAGATAATATAGAAAATTACAGACCGATCTCGATTATAAGTGTTATCGCCAAAATTTATGAAAAATTTATATACAAAGAATTAAACAAATATTTGGAAAAAAATAATCTATTAGTGAACGAGCAAAAAGGATTTAGAGAAAATCAAACTATTAATATGGCATTTTATGATTTTTTGTATAGAGTTATGATAAATGTTGATAAGACCAACCCTGTTTGTACAATATTATGTGACATGACCCAAGCGTTCGATTACGTTAGGCATGACATTCTCTTAGATAAAATGGAGGCATATGGTGTCAGAGGCAACGTTCTAAAACTATTTAAATCATACTTAGGCAACAGAAAGCAACTCACAGAAATTTCTTCAATAAATATAAAAACTAAACGTGAAGAAATATTCCAATCACATGAACTTGTAACTAAATATGGAGTTCCTCAAGGCAGTGTGTTGGGCCCTCCACTATTCATATTGTATATAAATGACCTACCTAAATTTGTTGATCAACCTGTGACCCTCTTTGCTGACGACAGTACCATAACAATTCAATGTGATGCTAAAGACAAATATAAAAGTGACATTAATAATTCTCTTGCAAAAATAATAAAATATTTGGATAATAATAATTTAAGGATAAATCTCAATAAAACTAATATTATGCATTTTAGTCAACGCTTACCAATTTTATCTGATCTTAAGATCCAATATAATGACAAAATAATAAAAGAAGTCAACACTGCTAAATTCCTCGGTGTAACTATTGACAAAAAGTTAAATTGGAAAGAACACGTTGAAGTTTTGAGCAAAAAAATTAGTAACTCTTCTTATGCCCTACACAAACTAGCTCCAGTGCTTAACACTGACGCATTGCTAACAGCTTACCACGGCCTAGTTTCATCGCACCTTTTTTTTTTTTTTTTTTGTGGATGGGAAATCATCAAATAACTTCTCCCGCTCTGGGTGGAGCGGGAGGGCGTGTCAGACTTTTACTGACTAAAACCCACCCGTGTTCCTTCAGTTGCCTATGCCAGGGCCACGGTATCTTTTTCAAACAACCCGCGACCCCAGCGGCATTGGCCCTATTGGACCCCATCTTTTGCTGACATCTCTTTGAGGCGCGCGTGGAACACAACGCGCCGTCGACCCGGGCCTGGTCCTCACCGGACGGCGAGCTACCCACTACTCACCGTCCGCAAGCCCGCGCCTACGGTGGCCGGGAATCGGCTATCAATTCCCGCCGCCCAGGGCGTCTCCTGCGGCGACTGAGGGCGTGAGGCTGCCTCTCCCTCACGCGTTCCGCCTCCTCCTTCGCGAGCATTACCGCTTCGCAGAAGGAGGTGACGGCCTCCCATGCACTCTCGCTCCGCACCATGGCCTGGACCAGGCTCGGACGCGAGAGATCGCCGCCGCCGATCGCCTCCGTGAGAACACGGCGGTGCTCTGCCCAAGCCGGGCAGACCTCCACTGTATGCTCCACTGTGTCCTCTGGGCGATCCACACAATGGTGACACCCGGGCGTTTCCTCCCGCCTTATGCGAAACAGGAACCTCCCGAAACAACCGTGTCCGGTGAGGACCTGCGTCAGGCGGAAGGTGAGGACGCCGTGGCGCCTCTCTAACCACTCCTCAAAGAGGGGACTTATCGCCGCAATTGTGGCGTGCCCAGCGCTGGGCTGCGACAGTCGCACTCTCCATGTCGCCATGAGATCCCGCCGGAGTTCTGTCCGCTGTACCGTGATTTCTCGCGGCAGCGGAGTTACGCCCCGGCGTTTTGCCTCCTCGCGCCACTCCCACACGTGCGCGAGGACTTTCGCCTCCAGATCCCACGGCGGCAATCCGGCAAGGAGGCTCGCCGCCTCACCGGAGACCGTGCGGTAACCCCGGACTAGCCGAATGGCCATGACCCTCTGGGACGCGTTCAACCGGCGGACTGGCCGCAGCCTCAGGGAACGCGCCCACACCGGTGCCCCGTAAAGGGCCATGGACCGCACGACCCCCGCGTAAAGCCTCCGGCAGGAGGCGTTTGGACCACCTAGATTGGGCAGGAGCCGCTTCAAGGCAGCCCCAGCCCGCTCCAGTCTGGGAGCCAAACGTCGGAAATGCTCCACGAAGTTCCACCGGCTGTCGAGGACGAGTCCCAGGTACTTCATCGTCGACTCGACTCCGATGCGAACCCCTCCTACCGTTATTTGGGAACCCGACGGTGGCGCATTCCGAGGACCATGAAAACACATGGCCTCGGACTTGTGCAGGGCCACCTCGAGTCCCAACTGCCGGATCCTCTCAACGACTATCGCAATCCCGCGTGTCGCTAATTCAGCCGCCGCCTGGTGCGACCTCCCCTGCGCCAGGACCAGCGTGTCGTCAGCGTAACATACTACGCTGACGCCGCTAGGGAGGTCGGCGCGCAGCACCCAGTCGTACCCGATGTCCCACAAATGCGGCCCCAGGACCGATCCCTGTGGGATGGCGTCCACCGTAGAGCGCCCCCTGCGGAAACCAAACTGGCTCTCCGCCAAATCCGGCCCCTCCTGCACCAGCCACCCGACGAGGCGGTCTGCAATAACTCTTTCAAAGAGCTTGCCCACCTCGTCGAGCAGCACGATGGGTCGGTAAGCGGACGGAGAGTCCGCAGGGCGCCCCGGCTTCTTAATGAGGACCAGTTTCCCCGTCTTCCAACGAAGTGGGAACTGGCCCCTCTCCAAGCATGCGCTTAGGAGCCCCCCTAGTCGAGGCCCGAGAGCCCCAAAGGCCAGAACCCAGGCTCTTCCAGGTAAGCCGTCGGGTCCTGGGGCGGCATTTTTGGCACTCAGCCTACGTACCGCCGCTCTCAACTCTACCTCGGTCACTTCCGGAGCATCGTCGTCGTCGTCGGTGATGTGGTCCGCAATGGGCACCGCAGGAAGCGGAGCCATGGGCGGGGGAGTATGTTCCCCTCGCGAAGGGAACAGAGCGCTCACCACGTCCTCCACGAGCTGGGGCCGGAGACTCTGCGTCAGCGGGGGCGCCCATGGGCGGAGTTTATTCCGCACCATTTTATAAGGGCGTCCCCATGGGTCCCTGTTTAGAGTCTCCAGCGACTCCTCGCGAGCCAGATCCCTGGCCCGCAAGATCTCCGCTCGGAGGGTGGTCTTCGCCGCTCTGTACCCCTCGTACAGCTCCGCCTGAATGGCTTCCGTATCCGGAGGGCGGATACGGAGCCTGCGGTGCCTGGTGTACCGGTGCCGCGCAGCAACGCACGCCTCGCGCAGAGCCGCCAGCTCCGGCGACCACCAATACACCTGGCGCCAGGCGCGACCGGGCTGGACCCGGGGCATTGCCACGTCACATATTTCGGACATGGCCTCCCGGAACCACTCCGCCTCGTCGTTGATGTCGGCAGGCCTGTCCGGTGGTGACACCCAGGCCTGCACGATCGAGGCTTCCAGGAGGAGCTCCCGGTCCAGCTTCTTCAGCGCCCACCGCGGACCACTCGGGGCCTGTCGGACCGGCGCGCTCGAGGTCTGGGCGGAGACATCAAACCGGATGTACCGGTGGTCGGAGTAGGTCTCCACCCCCTCTATGACGCGCCAGTCAACAACATGTGGCAACAGAGCGGGGCTGGCGAACGAAATGTCCACCACTGATTCGCCCCGCATCCGCACACACGTGGGGACAGAACCCCGGTTTAGGATGACCAGGCCTGTCTCCAGAGCCCAGTCCTCCACCATCCTGCCCCGTGTGTCCGTATACCGGGAACCCCAAGCCACATTCTTGGCGTTGAAGTCCCCGAGGACGAGCACGGGAAGGGAACGAAACCCGACGACGACGTTTTTCAACTCCGCAAGGGAGTTGTGGAACTCGGCGAGAGTTCGGTTCGGGGAGAAGTATACCCCTACTACGACAATCCCCCCGAACCGTGCTGCAACGCAACCCTGTCCCCTCTTGACGGCTTCGAGGGACAGGGTACCGGCGGCGGCCGACGAAATGAGGGTCACTGAGCCGCTCAGGTCCTCCACCCAGTAATCACTGGGCGGGACAAAGTACGGCTCAGCGACCACGGCGATGTTAATCGACCACTGCGCCATGCTCTGGAGCAACAGATCCTGAGCGGCGACGCAGTGGTTGATGTTCGCCTGGAGGAGGCGTAATGGGGCCATTACTGGCACTCCATATTAGCCCCCCCCTGAGCCTCCTGTGAGGGCTCTGCCGCAGTGAGTACGGCGGCGACGGCAGTGGAGGCGGCAGCGACGGCGGCCGTGGCGGCGGCTGCGGCCGTGACGGCGGTAGCGGAGGCGGAGGGCTTGCCCCTGCCCCGGGCTTTGGTGGGTGGACCACAGCCCTTGCTTCCAGCCCGGTGATCGGCCGGCTTGCCAGTTGCCGCACATAGATAGCAGTGCGGCGTGGCATTGCACGAGCCGGCCTTGTGACCGGGCTGACCACAACGGAAGCAGTGACTGCTGCGATCCACCTCCGAGGTGCATTTTGCCCCCACGTGGTTGCCCACTTGGCAACGGAAGCACCTCAGAGGTCTGGGTTCCAGCAGTTTCACCCGCGTGGAATCCCAGCCCACCTGGAACCTTCGGCCCTCCCCAACTATTTTGTGGGCCGCCGATACGGGGCAGCTCACCGTAACGGCTCGCATCCCCGTGAGGTCAGGACGGATGGTGCCTACCTTCACCTGTTCGAAGGCACACCCCCCAGTCTTGACCACGGCGGCCACCACCTCTCGCTCCGTCACGGAGTCGTCCAGACCCAGGATGCGCAAGTCAACGCACTTGGCGGGTCTGGACACTCGGGCCTCGTCCGCATTTAAGGACGCCCTGAGCCTTTCGGCCAGAGCGTCAGCGGTCGGGCCACTGGCCGCACCGGGGATCTCGAGCATCCGAGCCCCAGTCGCAGTGACCCTTACCCGCAAGCCCTCGGTAACACCGATCTCCTCCAGGTTCACCGCCGCCCTCGCCTTGGCGAGCACGTCGCGGTAGGACACGCCCTTCTTCTCCGCCTCCGGCTGTAGTGTGATCACTACAGCTGCGGACTTTGGGGCACGTAACCTCGCCGCGACGCTTCGCTCTTTGCGCCGCCGCCGCCTCTCCCTCCGCTTGGCCGACCTTGCCGCCTTGCCCTCCTTCCTCTTCTCCCCAGCTACCTGCCATTCGGTGTCAGCCGGAGGAGATTTGGGAGGCGGGGGCAGCCGCTTCGTCACCGCCACAGCTGGGGCCCTCTCAGGCGCCTTCGCAGCCGCCTTCGTGGGCGCCTTCGCAGGCGCCGTCGCAGGCGCCTTCGCAGCCTCGGCCCCGCCCTTAGCCTGCCCTGCCGACCCTGGTTTGGCCATGGCAGCCATGGCGGCATACGAAGCCGCCTTTGGCTGGCCCGAGGCCGCCGGTCGGCCTAGCGGGGGCCGCAGGACGATTCCCTCAAGGACCGAGAACCGGTTGTTAAGGGAAGCCAACTCCTTCCGCACCAAGGCCAGAACTCGGTCCTCTGCAGGCCCGAGGCCGCCTTGCCCCTGCTGTACCCCCTCCTGAGCGCCGGCTCCGCGGAGCCTGGCCAGGTCTGCTCGGAGCTCCTCATTCTCCTTTCGGAGAAGCTCCATGGCGGCTGTCAAGCGGGCGACCTCCGCCCGCATTTCGGACATTCCGTCCGACGGAGGCCCTTGGAGTAGAGCCTCCGCTGCCGCCATAATGGAGGCCTTGGCTGCGGGTATGGCCTTGTCTTTAGATGACTGCTTCTTCTTCAAGGCCACACCCTTGACTGCAGCGGCCACGACCTCCTCAAACCTGGCCCGGTCCGAATTGGAGCCACCAGCGGCGTCCGACTCATCGCCAGACGCCTCCACGGCGCTCCCCTCGGCCGACCCGGCTGAGCCGTCCTCTTGTGCGGCGTTTACCCGGCTCTTGCTCTTCCGGCCTAGGCCCCGGCGAGCATATTTTGGAGCCGATTTAACTCCGCCGTCCGAGGAAGACTCCTGGGCATCTCCCGGATTTAGGGTCCGCTTCAGGAAAGCATTTTTCCTTCCAGCGGCCCCCACCACTACGCACTCCGGGCTCTTAAAAATGCCCCTCGCGCCCTTCACTCCCGATGCGGCGTCGGACTCCGACCCCGCATCACTCCTCTCCCTCTCCTCTTCTCGTCCATTGTTTCTAGTTGGTTCCATATTTGTTCCCACGAGTAAAAACTTTATCACTGGCTCAAAACTGTGGTTCGCACTAGAGATTAATTTAGCTACCCATTAATCAAGCTACCAACCTCCCTCACGGTGCGCCGCCGCTTGAAGGTTTGGGGTAATTTTTTTATAGAGGTTTTCTTCCTCGCGGTCCGGGCGGTTAAGCCAAGACCCTCGACCCCCGTCAAAAGTCAGAGACATGACCTTGAACAATCTTCGGGGCTACGAGACTAACGGTGGCAGAAGGAAATGACTTCCTCCTGCCTGCCCGGCGGCAGGGTTAGTGCACACCGAGCCCGCTCTTACTCCGCCGCTGTGCGTCTCTGCTTAGAGCAGAGGGACACACGTTGGAGCGTACCTCCGACAGGATATTGGCATACGGGCAACAAAACCCCTTAGGCACACGTGCCTAAGGGGAACCATTGCCCGCACCCCAGGGTGCACCGTCCCGGAGACTGGCCTTCCCCCCGGACGTATCCGTAAGGGAACTCCAGCCCACGGGCACTCGGGGAGGTTTCCTGTCCACGCACCCCAGTTTCATCGCACCTAAGGTATGGAATTATCCTTTGGGGCAATTCGACTGACAAGGATATACCTTTCAAAGCTCAAAAACGGTGTGTTAGGACGATGTTCAAATTTGATTCGACTGACAGTTGTAAGCCGTACTTTATTAATTATAACATACTGACGTTACCGTCTCTTTACATATTCGAAGTTGTCATGTTTGTAAAATGTAATCGGCAATTATTTCCACGCATGGCAGACAAAGTCAGTCGCGTCAGACGCGATAACACTATGCTTTGCTCACATGGTTCCAAAACAGCATTAATGCGGAAAAGTGTATTTTGCATGGCGCCTTTAATATTTAATAAACTTCCTAAGGAATGGAGGGAACTAAGCGCACACATACTAAAAAAGCGGCTAAAATTATATTTAGTTGGGAAAGCATACTACAGTATTTTAGAATTTTTAAATGACAAAGTGTAATATTACGAATTTAGCAAATATTTACTGACATTTTATATTTTTGACTATTCATAACATTCAACAATTTAATTCAAATTTACAATGTATTGTTTTCAATTTAATTTTTAGTTTGTGTGAAATAATGTTTATGCTTTGTTTAAATTTAATTACCTTTGAATTACTTTTTTTACCTATGTCCTATGTATTTGTATGCCCCAAAGGCCGAACATGATGGATCTTTTAGTTTATGGACAACCTGCATGCCATGTATGTATACTCATGTTTCTACAAATAAATGACTTATGACTTATGACTTATGATAGCTTTGCTAGTTTTTTTTTATGATTTTTTTCATTGAGCACTATGCGAAGTGATCGAAAAAAACAAAAATTGGTCATAACTTTTGAACCATAAAAAATTGCACCAACAGTCTCAGGGTTAAAAAGTTTGGAAATGACCTTGCCTACACTCCTATTCGATTTGATCCATACTTCCAGGGACAACCTGTATATACAGCGTGAAATTTTAATGGTTGTTTTCCCGAAGCGAAATGATTTTGTCTTGATAGTACAATCGATTTATAAAAAAATAAAAATAAAGTATTAAAAAATGGCAGATTTACATTTGTGAAAAACAAAACTCGAACGCGATCTCGAACCAATAGTATAGCTACAGCGCAAACGGACGACTGCGCGTGACTTTGAGCCTTGCGCTACCTACAGCTGATATGATACTGTTGGATTGGAAGGTATATATCGTTATTATATTCATAAGCCAGTGTCGTGCAGATGGATATTTAAGAAAAAATATGGAGTCAACGGTGAGTTGTTGAAATATAAAGCTCGTTTAATAGCCAGGGGTTACACCCAAAAATATGGTGTTGATTACCAAGAAACTTTTTCCCCAGTCGTGAGATACTCCACGCTAAGGTTGTTGATCGCTTTAGCAGCAGAATATGGAATGAGTATTGAACACTTGGATGTTAAAACAGCATTTCTGAATGCAGACCTGGAAGAAACGGTTTTTATGCAGCAACCACAGGGTTTTGAAGTTAAAGGGAGTGAAAATATGGTATGCAAGCTCAACAAAGCTGTTTATGGTCTTAAACAGGCATCAAAATGTTGGTACGATAAAATCAACAAGGTATTATGTGATAAGTTGAACTTCTGCCGTTTAACTTCTGAACCATGTGTTTATTATAAGTTGGAAAATCAATCAATGATGCTAATAGCACTTTATGTCGACGATTTGATAATATTTTGTTCTCCAACGTTCCAAAAAAAAAAAGAAAAAATTAAAGGAAGATTGAAACAAGAATTTGATATAACAGATCTAGGGCCAGCTCAACAGATTCTTGGTTTGAAACTGTCTAGAAAAGGTAATGAAATCTCTCTTAATCAGTCGAACTATATTCTAAAATTGCTGAAGAAGTTTCGGATGGAAGATTGTAAACCTTCAGGAACACCGATGGAGACTGGTCTGAAGTTACCGAAAGATACTCAAAAGGATGATACTTATGATTACAGAGGTTTAGTAGGGTCGCTTATGTACATATCAGTTTGTACGAGACCGGACATCAGTTATGCGGTGAGTTACTTGAGTCAATTTAACAATTGTTTCAGTGAAGTTCATTGGAAGGCCGCAAAGAGAGTGTTACGATATCTAAAAGGTACACTGAGTTTGGGTCTGGTTTTTACGAAAAGTGGTATGAATATTAAAGCTTATGCTGATGCAGATTGGGCATCAAACAACATAGATCGTAGGTCGTATACGGGCTATGTGTTCTTTCTGGGGAAGTCCGTTATATCTTGGGAGAGTAAAAAACAACGTACTGTTGCACTGTCTAGTACTGAGGCAGAGTACATGGCGTTGTCTGACACGTGTAAAGAAGCTTTGTGCGTAAGAAAACTTTTACTTGAGATTCTTGGTATCATGACTAAAGTTATTATATTTAATGATAATCAATCTGCTATAAAACTTTGTAAAAACTTTATGTTCCATTCTAGGACGAAACATATAGATATTCGTCATCATTTCATAAGAGAAATAGTCAATGATGGTATAGTTGAAGTAAAATACTTATCAACTAATGATATGTTGGCTGATGTATTAACTAAATCACTCTGTAAAGAAAAACATTATGAATTTACGAATTTAATGTTAGCTGTGTAACTCTACGTATGATTAATGATCTAAAGAGAGAACTAAAGCGTTATTTTTATAATAGTGGAAATATAGTTTTAGTTTGTGTTTAAGGGCCAGTGTTGGATTGGAATTTGTATACGGGTTCCTAAACGCAACCTAAAACGACAACGTGTGACATGACATGTGTCATTCGAGTTTGATATCTTCTGTCTAGAGGTTTTAGCTGTGTCCCTATATATATAAATGTACTCTGTGGCTGTGTCTAATGTGTGTTATATTGTTCTGGATAGCCATCTTGAAATTGTAATCGTTGTCACGAATAAATCCCATCAAATCTCCGTTTAAATGTTTTTATTTCTGCCGAAATATCCAACAGATACTACGTACTCTTTTGCTATCGTAACACAATATGGTAGTACATATGTAAAAGTTATTTCAATTTTCCCTTCATACTTTTACAGGCTTAGGACCGTCATAAATACTTTTTAGGGTTCCATACCCAAAGGGTAAAAACGGGACCCTATTACTAAGACTTCGCTGTCTGTCACCAGGCTGTATCTCAAGAACCGCGATAGCTAGACAGTTGAAATTTTCACAATATATGTATTTCTGTTGCCGATATAACAACAAATACTAAAAACAAAATAAAATAAATATTTAAGGGGGGCTCCCATACAACAAACGCGATTTTTTTGCCCTTTTTTGCTCGATATCAATAATGGAAACAGGTAGGCACTTGAAATATTCACAAAATACTCAGTTGTATTTTTACTTTAATAATAAATAATAAAATTGAAATAAATATTTAAGGGGGGCTCCCATACAACAAACGTGTTTTTTTTGGCGTTTTTGCCTTGTGGTACGGAACCCTTCGTGTGCGAGTCCGACTCGCACTTGGCCAGTTTTTTTACTTACAACTTTCTGAACACGAAACTAAAAAAACAAGTTTATGAATAACTTACAAAAATAATTTTCTGAATAATTGGACAATGAAGTATGTATTTACGGCGTATTTAAAAAATTGGAATCAACTTATTTACAATGATTTTAACTAACTAACCTACTTTTGTTATTTACAAAGATACGAATAGGTACTTACACTTCACGGTATCGGAGTAATTGTTCGAAGTGCAAGCCACCGCGTTCAACACACAATCGAGCACGTTTTAATAGATTGTCTTTTAATTTTAATAAGGTGACATTGACATTGACCGGTTCATAATCCCGCGAAAACGGGGCGACTCCAGGTGATGACTTTACGCGGATCTCCGCGTAAAGTCTCCGGGCAGCGTGGGAGTTATAATTCGCCCTAGCGTACAGTTGCACCAAAGCGACGTACTCCAAATTTGAAAAACTGTAATGGCGATCCATTTTTATAAATTACGATAACGCACTGGCACTGCGCGAGCGACGCGCGGCGGTCGCGGGGACGCGGAACAACTGAGTGAGAGAGCCGGCGCGTCGGCGGGGGGCGGGGGGTGCGTGGCGAAGCGCTCGCCGCGTGCTTGATTATGCCGTATCACTTCGGGCGACAGTTTATTTTGCTCTAAACATTTACGAATCGCTCATCACTTTGTACCGCGCCGCCGCGTGCTATCTTCAAAGATGGTAGGTAGCGAGCGGGCGCACGTGAGTTACTATTGATTCTCACGCTTTCGAGTTGAGATCATATTTTTATAATTATTTGAAAACAAAAACATCTTTATTTTTTAAATTTAACTCCATGAATCGGTAGCTCTACTGAGTGCAAAACGTTCTGCCGCAGGAAAACAACCATTAAAATTTCACGCTGTATATAGTTAGTTAGTTAGTTATATCTTCTATAATATAAAAATGAATCGTTCAATATGTTGCTAAGCGCAAATCTCGAGAGCTGCTGAACCGATTGTGCTAATTCTTTTTTTAGAATATTCCTTGAACTACGAGGATGCCTGCAAAGGTCTAAAAACAACACTTTTCTATACTCCCATACAATCGATTCGTAATAATACTTAAAAGTCAATTTGAACTTTAATACCGTCCCATAAAGTTTAATGAAATATAATAAGTAGGTATCATAATAAGAAATCTGAAATTGTAATTTTCATTGTGATTTTTAGTGACTATTAAAAGAATTTTTGGTGGTTTATAATTTTTATTTTTGGACATAATGTAATTGTTGACTTATTAATTTTCTTTTTTCTTTTTTTATCTTACTAGCTGACCCGGCCGTCCTGAATATAGCAGAATAAGTATTAAGAAAATAATAAAAAAATTAAAGAATCGACTGTTAGGCGGTACGAAGTTCGCCGGGTCAGCTAGTATATATATATATAATTATTATAAATGCGAAAGTATGTGAACCGATCATCCTGAAATTTTGCATATACGTTGTCACGTATACAGAAAACGGACATAGGGTACCTTTCATCCCGAAAAAAGTACTGTACTCGAAGAAAACAACAATAACGTTCTTATGAGAATGCCTAGAGGGCGCTGACTTGCTAGCACTAATATTAGAGCAGATCCGTATTTTTTGTATTTTAAAAATAGTAAAACGCAATTATATATTCTAAATCTTATGTTATTCTGTGACTAAAGTATCAATACATGTGTGGAAGTGTTATCAAACATAAATAGTCAATATAGTGTTTAAAAAACCTTCGCGAAATAAAATAACAATTCAAAACTATAAACCCTAATTTAAGTGATCTAATCATCAAAACAATGTAATTTGTGCTGTCTAAAAGCGTTCGAAGTGCACGTTCCGCATCGGCAAAAGTGAATAATTACATAAAAACTGTCTATTGTTCCTCAAACAGTGTACCTAACATGGAAAAAAATTCCTAAGTTATGAGTCACAGTAACGGATTTACTATATTTGAAACCAAAACCTACTAGAAACGATACCATTATTTCGTTATCTAAGTTAACGGGCGCCGTGGCCGAGTGGGCACACGATCCGACATAACGTTTCGGAACAAGCTGTCGCGGGTTCGATCCTCAGCTAAAGTTTGTCTTTTTGTAAGATTTCTTAATCAAAAAAATCTTAAGAAAGACTACCGCACTCGCAGGAACTATTATCCGTGCAGAGTTACTAGAGGAATTCAACAGAGGGCGTTTCATTTACTTAAAATGGATCAAGAATGCAACAACATTACCTATCGTAAAATCTGTCGAACAAGCTCGTTAAATGATCTTACCAACATCAACAGTAGCAATAACAAAAACATTTTCGACACGACAATGATGAGTATACCAGATAGCCTGCATGATAATAGTGGGGAAATACATGATTTGAGTGAACAAGTTAAAATTCTTACGACACAACTAACTACAAAGCGCTCACCTAGAAATAGAGAACTTAAATAGCGAAAACTGTCGTCTCAAATCAGATCTTCAAAAATCGGTAAAAACCATAAATACACATATAAACAAATGTGCCTATCACCGGAGAGAAAAAGCAGGACACCGAAATCAGTTCGAAAAACCAAAATATCGGTTCATAACAAAACTGAGATGAGTTATCCAAACAATGATCTAGCTAAACCATCTTCTAGTGATTACAACCCTCAAGTCCCGATGATCATGATTGATAAAGAGACTCAAACTTCTAGCCACGCCCATAAGCAGCCAGTAAACAATTTAAAAGAGGTACACTCATCGGTAACCGTCAATAGAAATAAACCTAAACTTAGTAAAAAAGAGCTGGCAGATATCATTGCAAGAACTAAACAAAAGAATAAATTATGCATTCTTAGCAGTGGCTCCAAACCTGCAGGGCATTTATCCTTGATTGAAGACGTCTTCTCCGACTACTTCGATTTCTGTCATTATTTTATACCAAATGGAACTATAAAGGAACTCTTAGACAACATAGAAAATAAATTGAAAGACTTTACTGATAACGATTACTGTATCATTTTCATGGGGGAAAATGACATAAAATCTGAGAGTAATTATATAAACATGATAAATATTATTAAAAAAATCGCTACAGAAGGTGGCCCACACCAATAATATTATCTGTTTACCGACGTTTATAATGGGAGCTCCGATTTACAATTTTAAAGTGGATATGTTCAATAATCTGCTTAATCTTGACCTACAAAATAATGACTACGCCTACCTATTTGACAGCAACAGTGAGCTATCCCTAGACATGTTCTCCAACACAACAGGAAAAATTTAAAAAAATGGAATGAAACGTATATACGATGGCATTATGAATAATATTGTAATTGATTTGTGCTCATTTGGTCAGTTTGACATGACACCGAATACTAATAGCATACAAACTGAATCTTACGTTGTTATAAACTCACCTCAATTCAATGTAAAAGAAACCGACAACCAGTTTTTTCTCTGAGATATATATGTATATCCTACATCAGAATATTGCAGGTATAATTAACAAATCTGATGCATTATGTGTAAACTTAGAAGAACTCGTAGACAGCAACAAAAGTGTGGACGTCATATGTATTACTGAGCACTTTATGATGGCAGGATTCGAGTCAAACTTATACCTACCAAATTACAATTTGGCTTCATTTTACAGTAGAACAAATAGTAAAAGAGGAGGAACATGCATCTTACTTAAAAAAGAACATAAATTCAGGGAAATTCCAGAAATCCGCAAATTTTGTCTTGACTGTATATAAGAAGGTTGTGCAGTTGAACTACCTGACTATAAAATTATCATTGTTTGTATATATAGGGTACCTAAACAAAATAACATGTATACGTTCTTTCATAAACTGGAGAAACTTCTGACTTATATAGCCAAATTGAACTGTAAAAATATTATAATTACGGGTGATTTTAATATAGATGTATTAAAACGCAATAATGTAACATTCGATTTTGAATGTTTACTGTTAAACTATAATTTAAAACTGGCTTTACATGAACCAACCAGATTAGCCAGTGGAACTTGCATTGATAACTTTGCACATAACTTTAAAAAGGGATGTAAATCTGAAATTTTGGAATTGGGCCTGTCGGACCATACAGCCCAATTAATCAAAGTTCCGGTTAAAAAAAATCTGACACTGCATTATTGGCGTTCAATGAAACGTGATTATTGCAAGGCAAATATTGATAAATTTAAAATGTGTGTTAAGAACGTCACTTTCTCGGATATTTACCTCACTGATGACCCAAACACAGCTTATCAACACTTTATAACTGAAAACGCAGGCGTGTCTTTTTACCGCTAAAAAGAGTCGTTTCGCCCAAACTCCTACTTTTCGGGGTACATCTGTTCCTGTAACTGATCGACTTGAGCTCCTAGGCATGGAGTTGACATCTGGTCTCAACTTCGGCGCCACCATCGAGTACAAGGCCCAAACTGCGGCCAAGAAACTGGGCATCCTAAATAGGGTGAAGCGATACTTTACGTCTGGACAGCTTTTAACCCTTTACAAAGCGCAAGTCCGATCCTGCATGGAGTATTGCAGTCACCTTTGGGATGGATCAGCTAAGTACCAACTCGCCGCGCTTGACTCGGTGGAACGCAAAGCTAAGAGGCTCATTGGCGACGTAAAACTGGTGGATGCCAAGCTTCATAGCTTGGCTCATCGCCGCAGGGTTGCCTGCTTGTCGGTCTTCTACAGATTGTACTTCGGAGAGTGTGCCCGAGAACTCCACGACCTCATTCCACCGGCCCCCTTCTACCACCGGACATCTAGACGCACTGCCAGTTACCATCCCTACCTGGTTGCTATTCCACCAATTCGCACTAAGCGCTTCCAAATGTCTTTTATAATGCGCACAGCAAAAGAGTGGAACTCACTACCTGCGTCTGTGTTTCCGAACGTATACAACCCTAATCTATTCAAAGTGAGAGTGAACAGGCTTCTTCTGGGTAAGCTCACTCCATCGTCGACTTTGTCTCTGTCACCTCTGACCTAGACTAGAGTCAAGAGCAAACCCATCACAAATAAAAAAAAAAAAAAAAATTAAAAAATTTAAACTTTTTTACGACCTTTGTTTCCCACAAACCCAATGTATAAAAGTCAATCATAAACCAAAGTGGGTATCACGTGGTGTAAAAATTTGCAGTCAAAAGAAAAAGGATTTGCTATGGAAATTCAGATTAAACTCAACAAAAGACAACAAATTAAAGTACTTAAATTATAGTCAGTTATTCAAAAAAATTATAAAACTAACAAAACGGGCGCAAAATAACTATAAAATATTAACGTCTCAAAATAAAACTAGAACCGCGTGGCGGATTATAAACAAATCGAGACTTAACACCCCAAAAGAATCCATAGATAAAATAAAAATTGATGAAAACAAGGTCCTTGATAATCCAACAGAAATAGCGAACGCATTTAATAATTATTTTATTGAAAAAGTCAAGCCCCTTCCGGGTGCCGGGAAAAAAGTAACGTCTTTAATTAATCACCGATTAAATTCAATGTTTCTTGCACCAAGCTCACCCTACCTAATTAATAAAATTATAGACAACCTTAAAAATACCAACAGTGTAGGATATGATGGTATCTCTACTAAAATAATTAAAGCAGTAAATGAGGATATATGCCATCACTTGAGTCACATTCTGAACTTGTCGATATCAACTGGAATATTTCCACAAGATCTTAAACTGTCCATTATAAAACCTTTACACAAAAAAGAATGCAAACAGTTAATGGTGAATTATAGGCCTGTTGCACTATTATCAATATTTTCAAAAATTTTCGAAAAGTATCTTTATGGCGAACTTAATTCATATCTAGAAAAAAATAAAATTTTGTGCAATGAACAAAAGGGCTTTCGACAAAATAAAACCACGAATATGGCCATTTATGAATTCATCCAAAATGTTATAGGCCACGTTGACAAAACAATTCCAGCTTGTGCAATTTATTGCGATATGTCACAGGCGTTTGATTATGTAGATCATAATATACTAATCAGTAAACTTGAAGCATACGGCATAAGGGGCAATATTTTAGATTTAATTAGATCCTATTTAACGAACCGACAACAGATAACTGTAGTAACTAAAGTGAATCCTAAAAAAAAAAAAGAGGAAACATTCAGCTCCGTGAGGAGAAATGTTACATACGGTGTTCCTCAAGGCAGTGTCCTAGGGCCGCCGTTGTTTATTATCTATATCAACGACTTGCCAAAGGTAACGCAGCAACCAATGACATTATTTGCTGATGACAGTACAGTTTCAATTGCATGTAAGGACATTAATAATTATCAATCTGACATAAATAATTCACTGACATCTATAATTTCTTGGCTTGATAATAATAATTTAAAAATAAATTTATCTAAAACAAATATAATGCACTTTGGACAAAGATTGCATAATCCATTAAATGTAAATTTGATTCACGATAACTACACTATAAATGAAGTATGTAATGTCCGTTTTCTCGGCTTAATAGACAGATAGACAGACAGCAAACTAAACTGGAAAGAACACATTGACGCACTATGTAAAAAAATCAGTAGTCAAGCATATGCTTTGTACCAACTTGCTCCATCTATCAACACTAATGTGTTACTATCGGCTTATTATGGACTTGTGGAATCTGTCCTAAGATATGGCATTATCTTCTGGGGCAACTCAGTAAATAAAGATATGGCATTTAAAATGCAAAAGCGATGCATACGTGCTATGTTCGGCATTCAAAGTACTGTGAGCTGTAAGCCACTTTTTATAAAGCATAAAATCCTCACACTGCCGTCGATTTATATTTTAGAAATCGCCTTATTTGTAAAAAATAACCCACATTTGTTTCCTTGAATATCGGACCTTGTTATACGAAATCGCCGGGATAATAGTAAACTTCGTGTTCAGCCAGCTAAGACAGCACTACTGTATAAAAGCGTTGTATGCAGAGCACCGATCATTTATAACAAAATCCCTATCGGTGTCAAAAAACTAAATATTGACCAGTTTAAGAAAACATTAAAAAAATACTGACAGGAAAAGCCTACTATAATATCAGTGAATTTTTAAATGACAAATCGCTCTGATATACTGACTGAATCTATTATATTTATTTTGAATCGCATGAATGTTTACCAATTGTTTTTATTTATAATTTAATATTAATGTTAAATGTGACTTCTTTTTTGTTTTCTTTTTTTTTAACTTGGTATATTTCATTTTATTTTATTTTTTGAAATCTTATGGTCATCCGACCTAATTTGTACACCAGCCATGGTCAAACATGTTGTGCCAAAGAATATCCTGTAACACCTATAATAAACATTATACCATGTATATTATCTACACATGTTTTTGCAAATAAATGAATCTTTATCTTTATCTTTATGATAATAGATGGCACCACGTGTCTTTCGAATCATGATTGAATTATTACGCTTTCACACTAACACTTCTGAACGGATTTGGATGAAATTTGGCACGTGGGTAGACTATGACCTGGAATTAGGACATAGAATACTTTTGATCTCGGTAGTACGTTCCCATGGGATAATTTCCGACAACCACGCGGGCGAAACCGCGGGCAAAAGCTATTAAACAATAAAAACTTAAAAACGACAGGCGTTGTACAGAGGGGGTTTTGGATTGGTCTTTTGAGAAGTAACGGTGCCCTTTTCATATATTCACCGCTGTGGAGTATTTCTATAAAATCTTGTATGGTATTTTTGATGAATGTGTACCCAAAAAACACAGACTTAAGAAGCCATCTAGGCGCTGTCCAGTGTGTTTCATAGCAGAATTAATTAACGACATTCAATGTAAGGCAGATCTGCACCGACAGTGGAAAGCTTCTCCAAATCCTGATTTTTATAATCAAGTTTCTTTTCTTAGGGCTACTATTAAAAAAAGAGTATCCCTGTCCTACGAAGAATACATAAAGCGCATTCAAATTAAACTTAGACGTAATGCTTGTGCCTTCTGGCAACATATAAATAGCTTTAAAGTCAGAGGTGGTTTTGAACCCAGGATAAAGTATAAAGGGGTTGAACACGTCGGCCGTGATACGGCAAAGGCTTTTTTCGACTTCTTTACAAGCGTTTTCTTGCCCGAAGTTCCTCTTCTTGATAACAAATATCATGTCAATAGATGTCAGAACAACTATTCAAACTTTGGGCATATTGATAAAATAGAATTGGCAGATGTAGAAACAGGTATTAATAAACTTAAACCAAATTCTGCTGTAGGTCCAGACAACATTCCCGCATATATCTTAAAGGGATGTAAAGAATTCATTAAAACCCCTGTACTTCACATTTTTAATTTAGCGCGTTCCATGGGTCAGTATCCACAGCGTTGGAAAGTTTCGCGAGTTCAACCTATACTAAAACTAAGGAAACTTCTCATGAAGAAAACGATCGGTCTATAGCCATTCTGTCATTACTTCCTAAATTGTTAGAATCCATATTACACAAGTTGATTAGTTAACAGATTCAACCATTTCTTTGTGACTCTCAGCACGGCTTTCGATGGAACCGTTCGGTTAGTACAAATCTTTTAACGCTTGTGGATCTCATATCGCAGCACTTGGATAAAGGTATACAGGTTGATGTTGTCTATTTCGACTTCAAAAAACCTTTGATAGCGTAGATAATGACTTGTTACTGGCCAAAATGAATAACATCGGTTTTTCACCAAAACTACAAAAAAATTTCGCGAGTTATATGCGAGTCAGTCACACTCGGTCTGGCGTTAGTCAAGGGACCATTTTGGGACCTTTATTGTTTGGAATTATGGTAAATGATCTTGAAAAGGTACTCAAACACACCAGATGCTTGCTCTACGCTGATGATCTCAAGTTGATATATGGCGTTGAGGAGATGGCCGATACATTATCTCTTCTAGAGGACATTAACTCAGTGTTCCAATGGAGCATAGAAAACAAGCTCCTATTCAACACGGCTAAATGCAGTGTTATGTCCTTTAGTCGCGCTCAAAACCTTCGGTATGTGCAAGACTTCCTTGGAACAGAACCGATTGCCCGTGTTAATTCGGTAAAGGATCTAGGAGTTTTATTTGGCCCGAGACTAACCTTCCACGAACATATGCGATCTCTCGCCACTGATTCATACTGAAGGCTAGGTTTCACAATTAGGAATATGCGAGAAATTACCAACCCTCTGGCCATTCAATTGGTTTATATGGCTTTAGTGAGAAGCAAACTAGAGGCAGCCTCAATTATTTGGAACCCCTATGAAAGTACTTACGCTTTGCTTCTTGAGAAGGTCCAAAAATATTCGTTAGATTTTTATTTAAGAAACTTTTCGGGTACTATTAATTCCTGTATCCCACAAAAGTTTTGCTTGGAATGCTGAAATTTAACACTCTTGAAGTTAGGTGTAATTAATTTTTACTCGTGTTCGCTAGTCGTGTATTTTGTGGAGAGTCTCATTGTCCGGAACTAGAAGCTCAGCTTGTGAGACTCTTTGTTCCTCCTGTACCCCAATATCAGCTTAGACCGCGACGACACGGATTGATGGCCGTTCGGTCAGTACGCACAGTTTCGCATTCTAACTCACCCTTGGTTCGAGTGCTCGCAATGCTGAATGCTCTACTGGCATCGACACAGGAGGGTGATTTGTTTGCCGCAAGAAGGATAGACGTATGTCGTGCATGCTTGAGATTTTGTAGATGTTGGACGAAAGATGATCCTTTTCAATTTTTATTGTATGGCAATAGATTATTTGAGTGTTATTTGTTAGTTTTACTCGTTTTATTAGTTATTTGTGTGCATTATTTCTTATTGTTATTCCTTCCTTAATGTAAAATATGTCTGTTTTAATTGAAACTGAAACTGTACAATAACTTGGATCTGGGTCTGTAATGTTGTGCATGTTTTTACCGAATAAATAAATAAATATGCAGGTGACCACAGGGGTGGTTTTAGTGAGGTAAAAATCCCACTCGGTCTTATTTATTAGCGCCTTTAGATTTCATGGCGAAACCAAAAAAAAAAAATAAACAAGAACTTACGTACTTAAAGGAGTGTGAGAGTAAACTTGAATGCAATAAAGACCGATTCTGGATTGAGGGGATTGAAGGAGAAACTTAACTTTGCAGTTGAAATAGAATGTTCTTCCATAAATCGTTCTGTATCGCGATCGATGCACCTACTGCAAATGTAAGATTGTAATCACAAATACTATTATTTTATGTGATATAACTAAAAATTAACAATTTTCGATTTTTTTTTCCTTTGAGTACTTATATTGTGAGACCTCGCAACTTGCTAAATTCCATGCTGAAGGTCAACGGGAATTTGGGGTTTTGAAAAGTGAGATTTTAAATATGCGGCAGTAATAATAATTAACCGTAAATATCTCTTGGTTGCGTTGCCTTAGAAGCTTGAATTTTTCACACCTCCGCGAACCTAGTCAGATAAAAAATATCCTATTATTATTTCAAGTAAAAGAACACTCCAACTTGTTTTGTAAAGATTTAATTTTGTAATGACTTCATCGAAACATTAAAATGCTTAATATATTCAAGTAACTATTTACACTAGATACTAAATTAAATGACTAACTATACAAATAAATACAAACATAAAAAGATACTTAGGCGTCGAAGTACACGTCCGCATCGCTATTAAATACCAATGCTAATTCTGTGGCCCAAAAACGAGCCAGCCCTCTGGACACATGAAACGTCGACCAGTCGGCGAGAAATTTCCATAAAAAAAGAAATGTGCACTCGAACCCCATGACCCGAGCGTCTCGACTCCAAGCAGCTCAAAACTTATACATATACTTAGATACTTTACTTTTATATACTTAGATCTAACATTTAAGGTATACACGCACTGGGTTCATAAGTGGTCTAAACAACTTCATTTTCCTCAAATGTCTGGCACAAACGAGGTTGTGGATTCCAACAACTTCTCAACCAGTGTGACTTTTACAATTCATTTATGTACGTTTTGAGGAAAACATCGTGAGGAAACCTGGACTTTATAGTTAAAACAAGTTTGAAATCACAAAGCCGTCTTGAGCAAGCGTGGTGAACTGATGATCAACGCTCGTACCTTCTCTGTGTGATAATTTATGTTAATTTGTTTTTGTATAACATAAGTATTATATATTTTCTATGACATTTTTGTCTACAATGCCCTTCACTAACCTGTATTTTATTACGTTAACATTATTTTAATAATAATAATAATAACCCCACCGCTGTATCTCTACGTTGACGTCGTGGTGGGGCTTGCGCGATCCGAACTTTAGGTCTGTGCCGGTAGAGTTTACTTTGCCGGAACGGGTCTAGGATGGGAGTCGAACCAAGAGAGATACAGAAACCCGCAGGGCAGCATGTGGCGAGCTGTTGGGCAGTAGCGACCCCACGGACCCTATCCCCCGAGAGAAATCTGGTCCTCATCTCTGGCTTGCCCTTATTGGCCGGTTGGAGTGAACACTGACGAGGAACAGAGCTCCCACCTCTTACTTGCCTTTATTGGCCGGCTTGAGTGGAGATTCGCAAGAGCAAACATGCTCGGAGGAAGGAAGTATTCCAGTAAGGTGCTGGTAGGGATCTTGACCGTACTTCCAGGATTGTCCTGATAGCCCTGGAATACCTTTCCACTCCACAAGCATCTCAGGAAGTGTTGCCCCCTTGTCGCTACGTCACTATGTGCTAGCGGCCGTTTCCGGGGGCCCATTATTGAGTGTGCAAGTCATCCCCTGCCATTTTATCCGTGTATAATATATAACATTGGTCAGGCAGGGGACATAGTTCTTCCATAGTTCAAATAACCCAATCCACATTAGCCACCCAGACCCATAGCCCAATATGTTTTGTTTCCACGCACAACAATAGTCCTGCACCAACCGGGGGTTGTCCTTGGGTGCACTTGCATAGTGCATACAGGGATAATCGTCGGTTGGTGCCTCCTTATCATTTAAAATTATTTAAGGGGCCTCTGCGAGTTGGCCCAGGGCCCCAGTAATTAAAAAAAATAACTTTTATTCAATTTCAGTTACATTCTTTTTATTACAATACAGTATGATCATTTAAGCTTAAACTAATATGTTTTACAAGACCTCTGCGTGTCTGAACTAGATAATTTATCTGTATCTCAGGCAACAGCGCTCTTCCCTATAAGAGCGCTGTTGTCTGAGATACAGATAAATTATCTTATTAATTATTTTATATTTAAATTATTTTATTTAAATATCTAGTTTTACTACGATTTTGGTTAGCCTCTTCTGTCCATGTCTCTTTTCTTCTTTGAACGTTATGTACGCTTGTAATTTGTGTATACGTTAGAAGTAATACCTTAATTCTGTTTTAAGTTAATGTTTTATATAAACTATAAGAAAACTGGTAGTTAGTGACAGATCCTTAAACACATGACTGTACTCATGATGACAAACAACTTTTACTATGGGACCAAACCTGAATTCGCGAAAAAAAAATCAGCTGTCCCATATATTCCTATATTCATGTTCGCAATTTCGCATAACACGTCAAAATGTAGGGAGCAACTGATTTTTTTTTCGCGACTTCATGTTTGTTCCCATAGTAAAAGTTATTTGTTATCATGAGTCCAATCATGTGTTTAACTATCGGTCACTAATTACCAGTCACCCTATATATACTGCTGGTGTACTTACTGAATAAATTAATATGAGAAGGGGCTTTGCGCTGAAGTGGAATAATAATAGGATGGTGTTTATGATACACATCATCATATTTCCAGGGATGTTCGAATGGATCTCATTTTAAAGTATGTTTGCCATAACTCCCGATTGCTCTTTCCTATAATTAAATACATATCCAATGCTAATATATTCATGAACTCTCCAAATACTCCTAATACATTAACATATTTATCAGTTTTTTCAAATAAATCTCTTAAACAGTACAACACCATAACATTACTAATTACAAATATTAAAGTAGATATGTAAAAGCGGCGCCTTTGGTCAGAAGCAGTGCTCACGGCAGCTTCACTACTGCGGAACAGAGAATATACAACCATAACGTAAACGATAAAACTTATCGTCACAGGTAATAGTAACAGTGATATGCCGATAGGTGTTGTAAGTATCTCTATCGAGTAATACACGTGCAGTAACCTGCCAGTAACAAAATATAAGAGCACTGCTAAAAAAGGTACTCCCCAGGCAAATAAGTTACTCTTAAGGTACCTCCTACGAATGTCACTGTTGAAAACTTTTACAAAATCAACGTAAAAAATATAACACAACACAAGTAACCAGCAGTTAAAAGTAAGTGCACAGAACTCAAATAAATACAGAAAAAACTGAACACGTACAAGCTTCACATAATTAATAAAACAATTTGTTTCTACGTGTACAAACAAACAGTAACGTATCACATTAGTTATCATCAAGTTGAGAAGCACATAGTTTCTGAAATGTCGAAACTTTTTGATTATGCACCACGATGTCACTCCGTATATGAAACCAGCCATACTTAGCACAACAATAATCCAGGCAAAAACTACGAGATAACTAGCATTGGGAATGCAGGGTGCGTGGAAAGTATCATATGCACTAATGTTGTAAGCACTAATGTTGTAAGCACTGACGTTGTACGCACTGGTGTCACTTGCATCATTTGGGGTGGTGTCGTTTGCACTGATTTTGTATGCACTTGTAACATATTCATTAGTGTCAAATGCACTGGTTTCGTTTTCGGCCATGGTGAGCATCATGTGCGCAGTTCGCCACGCGTCCACTCCCGCACGTGCCGCGTAGAGCAATGAAACCGGTTGAGTTACCAGAATCATTACATAACAAGTATAAATTGTGAATCAGTTTTATTCCTGAATCACCTGTTTGTCCATGACGTAATTATAATATAACGTCTTGTTCGGGGAAATACCACCACTGTAGCCAGATTCTAAATTTCTGTCGCCACAGCGTTGTTGTTTTCTGTTTGGATATGGGTGGGTAAACCCATCATGCCTGCTTTTTTTTTTTATTTCGTATGGTAATTGCTTGAAAACTGTTTGCAGATTTTTCATGCTTTATTATGTTTTTTGATTGTGATGTAGATATGTGTTTATCCAGATTTAAAACTTTATTAAATACACTTTGTAAGCAAGCATATTACAAATTAGATGATTATCTCAAGAGAAGTGTGGTCAGAACCTGCCAGGCCGGCTCCATAGGTCAATCTAGCTACACCCAATCAAAAACTGGTTGTAAACGTGTATTGACAGATAAAAATTAGTTATCTGTGGTCACGGTAGTGCCCCCGCCAAGACGACCCATAAACAAAAAGCAGGAGGGCACTACATACCTTTTCCGAAGTGTTTCGTTGTATTTTCAAAGCCTCGTAGTTTCTTGATTCCGTGGCCTGAATAATGCTAGAGAGCTCAAATTCTCAGGATAAGATGTAGTTGGCAGACAAAGAACATACTTTGTCTAACTTTTATACTTTGGATTTTATTAATACCTAAAATACGTTGATTTCGTCACTGATTTGCTCATTCACTCACTCATCTAAACCTGTAGGGCACTTCCCGAAGACTTAAAAAGCTGAAATTTAGTATGCAGGCTAGGATTTGCACACAAACAACAACAAAATTAAGAAATCTGTAACTTTCATCCTCTAGCTCCCGTGATGGGAGTGCAAGTCTGTATTTAAAATAAAATCTCTATGGCACTTCCCAAAATCCTAGAAAGCTGAAATTGGGTATGCAGACTAGGATTTGCACACATAAAAATTAAATAAGTAACTTTCATCCTCCAACCCTCTTAAAGGGAGGTGCGAGTCTTTACGGATAATCGGTATCTATACCTACTTCCATTTGATATGAAAGCTAGCTTTATTAGCTTTATACTAGCGCACGCAAGTAGTCGAATGTCAGCCAGTACAACATAAGGTCCATTGCATGGAACCTTTACAGTACTGCACATAAACAATGAAGAAGGAACCCATTCACGGACCAACCGCGGCAAGCGTAGCTTAACCTGATCGATCGACCTGTACGGCTGTAATCGTATGGGCCTATGGGCTTATGGTAAGAAATAATGTCACTCTGGCCTTTAATATTGTGTGCAAGCAGTGGCGTGCGTTTCATAAAGACAGAAAGACACTGCCTACCCTACCTAATTCAGCATAATCTTGTTCTGATATCTATTATTATTTTATCTACGAGTACGACCGACGAGTACCTACTTACTAACAATTGCGAATAAATTATTATTATTATTATTATTATTATTAATAAACAAAAAAATCATAAGCAGTCGCTCCAAGCAAGCTCGTTCAGTATTGTATTGTGGCATTGCGCGGCACTAGCGCCGCTACCAGGAGTGCCTCGGGAAAGACACAAACTATTCGGCTCTAAATGTTTATATGTGTGCTCTCGTGGTCATGCGGATTGAATGGGTGCGCGTTCCTATAAATACGTAGCACACAATGTCACAATAACGCACACAACCGTACAGAATAGACAGTGTCTTTTTCACAACACGACAAATTACGAAATTATCCGATGTTTTCCGAACCGAAATTAGCTATACAACTATTTTAAAAAGTGGCATTGTTTCATTTATATTGCATCATACCTTACACTATTTCTTTTTTGTCGTATTATTTTTTGCACTATCTCCGAGTTTGTGACTTAGTTTAGTGGCCATGGCCATATTGTTTGTTTGATTCGTTTTGATTTGTTTTGTGAGCCATAATAATTGGTATTTAAAGAGTTTAACGTCGATAATAGTGTGAAAAATGGATAATATTCACTGTGAAAGTTGTTCAGGTGGTGTGTGTATAGAGAAAATAAAAAATGATGCGTTTTCAAAACTATCATTCGGTGATAAAAAACAAGTGATTGTAAAAGGTCGTTGTACACCGGATTTGCAATTAGTACAAACTAAAGGTAAAGTCAATCGTAAATTCAATACAAAACAATATGATTCATATTATTGGCTCGCAGGTTGCATACACAGACATAACGCGAAAGTCAATCGGAACCGAAATATTTTTCAGCGACTTATTGAGATTGTTTGCTTTTTGGGGAAACAAGAGCTCGCTTTTCGTGGACATGACGAATCTGCTTCGTCAGAGAATAGGGGAAATTATTTAGAGCTGATCGACGTGCTCGCGAAATACGACGGAGTTTTGGAAAACCATTTGCAAAATTGCACTAGCTCATTTACGGGTTTATCAAATCGAATTCAAAATGACCTAATCTCCAGTGTAGCGTCTGTAATGATTCAAACAATAAAACAAGAAATTGCTTCCACTGATTTTGTTGCTGTGATGGTCGATGAAACACCAGACGTAAGTGGAAAAGAGCAACTAGTACTGGTTTTAAGGTATTTTCGTGAGTCAGAAGTGTTTGATCGATTTATAAAATATATTGACGTAAGTTCCGACCGTACCGCGAAAACTTTAAGTGCCATCATACTGCAGATTTTATCAGAATTTAACTGTTTGGCGAAATTAATAGCTCAGACATACGACGGTGCTGCTGTGTTATCATCTGAACGGAACGGCGTTCAGACGATGATTCGCCAGCAATGTCCTCTTGCTGAATACGTTTGGTGTTCCGCCCATGTCCTTAATTTGATACTTTCCAAGTCGTGCGAACGTATTCATGAAACTAAACGCTTTTTCAGTCGCATAACAACATTAGCCAATTTCTTTAATAATAGTACCAAAAGGCAAAACCACATTAAAATGGCTGATATGAAAAAATTGCCTCGCGTTGCTGACACTCGATGGACTTACGATTCGCGTACTGTAAATGTCATTTTCAATTCTTCTTCACATTTAATTGATTTATTTGAGGATATGGCTGAACACATAGAGTCCTGGGATGGCGAGACGTTAGATCAAGTTTCCTCTTTATTAGACAATTTAAAAGACTTTGAATTCCAGTTTTTACTCCATGTATTTAACGAAATATTCGCAGAAACTGATGTGCTTTACGAAATTATGCAAAAAAAGACGTCGGATGTGATTTATTGCGTCAAAAAAAATTCTGAGTTTGAATCTTTTTTAGAATCATTTAGATCTAGGTTTGAATTCATTTTTGAAAGCGTAAAAAAAATAACCGGACCGCCAAAATGGAAACGTAATGTTGTGAACGCCAAAATCAATTATAAGCGGATTTTTATTGAAATTATAGACAATATATCGAACGAATGGCCCGACCGTTATAAAAAACTGAAAGAGTTAAAATTTTTGGGACTACTATCATGCGAAAATTTCAATAATTATAATGACAATTTTCCGGTTGAATTAGTAACGCAATTCGTAAATGTTTATAAATCACACAACTTTAACTTAGACCGCCTTATCAATGAGCACAAATGTGTTTATAAATCTGCGGAATTCAAAAACCTTAGTATTTACAAAATCATAGAAGATTTTTACGAAAATAACATAAATACAGTTTTCCCCGAAGTACTGCGGTTGGCAAAATTAATTGTTACAGTTCCGGCGAGCAGTGCTTCTACTGAAAGGTCATTCTCGTCACTAAAACGTATACACACCTACTTAAGAAATACTCAAGGCCAGAAACGTCTTGCAGATCTTTCCATGATTTCGATAGAAAAAAAAACTTCTTACGGAAATGAAACGCCCTACCCCAACTTTTACGATTCCATATTGCAGATATTCTTACAGAAAGATAGACGTGTAGATTTAATATACAAATAAAAAATCTTAAAATAACTTTAAAGCTCTTGCAAACAGACGTGACACGCGATGCAAGTCGCGCCTGTTTGAAGGAGCCTTTATAGATTCGTAATTTTACAAATACTGAACATAACGCGCCGAAAGGCCACTTTGAATATCCGTAAATTGATATGTCTATAAAATCACTCAATGTATGGATATTTGAGGTGGCTATTACCTACGTCATTATTTAATCGATAAGACGACGAACCAAAACCAACATGCAGTAAGTATTTTGGCTTTTAAAATTTTCTGCCTACCCTGTCTAAAAACTCTGTGCACGCCACTGCGACCAAGCCATACATTTTGACCAAGATGTAAAGTTTGTAGTGTTAGGCCTTCTTAGGGGTTCGGCTCTACACTAGATCTGATAACTTTTACTTTTTTTTTTATAACATGTAATGTTTTGGTGGCATTTTTAAGAAAGCGCGGGCAGGCAATGCGATGCGACGGAGTGGTTCGGGGGAACAAGAAATTTCACGCGGACGAAGTCGCAGGCAGAACCTAGTTATATATATTATCTTCAAAGTTCAAAGTAAAACTATATCACCAGGTGAAAATTTACCTAACGTGTCACATTTTTTAAATTCTCATTGTTTCTTAATTAATTATATTAATCATAATTAACGGCCAGTTACATCTAACATGAGAACTCGGCCTTAAAGACATAGTTTACAATAGAGACCTAGCCTTCTATGTTCTATGTTATTGGGTTTGGTTTCCGCACTTAATCCTTCAAGTGGACCATTGTGCGATAAAATAATAAAATCTGACAAATGACATGAGTTTTGACAATTCAGAAATTCTTACAAAAATTAAAAAAAAATAATGAGGAAATTAATATATAAAAGACATGAATTATCAATGAAACAGTATGGTTTCCATTGGAATAGTGTAAAAATGCATGTAATATGTGTGAGTATGAAGGCCAATTCTGTCAATGTAAAAAAAGGGGTCCTCTATCTGACACAATCTTGATGCTCCGAAAGTTATTTGGCATAACACACTTGGCATAATCTTCTTAAAACAAATAATTTTAAGGCATAAAAATGATTTAATATAATTATTGTTTGCCCGAATGTTTATATCGAATGTTTGGCAAAATTTAAAAATATGAGCGGTAGCTCTTTCGATTCCGAATGGCGTCTAGAAAAATGTATCTCGAAAATGTATTAGCACATAAAAAATGGCATGATTCCCGAAACCAAACTTAGAGAGAACTAATTTAACTCATAGTCGCGAAACATATTTTGATCAAGACCTGCCTGCCACTATTATGTAAATTGCTAAAAACCTAAGTAAATTTGAATTTCGCGGGCTAGCATTAGCAGATCCACCTTAAATTAATTGATTCATCACTTGAACTCGACATTTTTTGCAGATTTACATAGATCGAATCCGAACTAAGCAAGAAATTAATAAAATGGCGGGCTTATTTTAAATACAAGCGCGGTCAGCATAACTCTACTAGGTACGGCGGCGTGGCAGTTATTTGCACATGGCAAATAACTGCCACGTCGTATCGCAAAAGGGCACGAGCAAAATATACGTACAGACAAATATATTATTATTTTTAATGAATATTTCAAATTAATTTATTGAACAAAATCTCAATCTAGAGTAATTAATAACGCGTTTAATGAAGTATTATTGTACCTTTTATATGAATGATAATCTGTACATATCTAATTAGTAAAACTTTTCCCAATTAATGCAAAAAGTTTTTATTATTTAATAATGCCACTCGTCGGAAATCACCTACTTTCCGCACTTGTAGCATCATAACTATTCTTTGTACTACCATTATTTTAAAAAGATAAAGACCTATATACAATAAAATGCAGGGTGGCTCGATTCAGGTGTATGGGAGTGTATATTATTATCCTTCTGGTGACATCTATATACTTCTAATTCCACATTAAGTTAGTTTTGGGTATTTTACTACTTACAATAATATAATTTAGTTACCATAACTTGTTTTCAAGAACCAAAACAGGAGCTATTAACATTTCTGTCAAAACAAGTTTTTTAACTTGCCAACAAACGTTGTCCTATCCAAATATCGTTTATGAGAAAATGAATTTTCTTCATACTTTCAATATACTGGTGATTTTTTTTTTTTACCGTCTTGTTTGTTGAATTTTGTTTTTTTGTTTTTAAGGTTCCGTACCCAAAGGGTAAAACGGCAACCCTACTACTAAGACTCCGCTGTCCGTCTGTCTGTCCGTCTGTCACCAGGCTGTATCTCATGAACCGTCATAGTTCGACGGTTGGAATAACAACAAATACTAAAAAACGGAATAAAATAAATATTTAAGGGGACTTTCACACAACAGACATGATTTTTTTGCCGTTTTTATAGATAACTTGCTGACCCGACAATGTTGTTCTGTCAAAATTTAAATAATTCTTAAAAAAAACCCATATAAAATGTAGTTTCAGGTTTCCCGAATTTTCTAATTTTCTCAGCAACTTTTCAAACATTTTCTTTCATGCAAACCTTGTCCTGACAATCACAAACACAACAAAAAATGCAACCGTTCTGAAGTGATGCGCGTACATAAAGGCAATTGATTTTTATTTATGTAGATGCTACGAAACCTTTCGTGCGCGAGTCCGACTCGCACATGACCGGTTTTTTTGGGATTTTTGTAACATTCTTAATTGTAAATTCTTACTCATTTTTTTTCATTATTTTTTTTTTGCGACGAAGTGTAGTTTATGGCTAGGGAATAATATTGGGAGGTAGATAATTTTTGGAATCAATCAACTCAACCTATCCCAGTCCACTGCAGGACATAAGCCTCTCCTAGACTGCGCCACAACACCCTGTCCTCATCCAGTATGTCCCAGCCATCTTTTTAAGGTCATCGGTCTAACTACCTGGGGGTGTCCCACACTACGTTTGACGATATGCGGTCTCCACTCCAGGGGGCCGATTCTACTAATTTGCAACGTTACACGTTCAATTGTGTTTCAACAACAGTTCAGTTTCGATCGCCGTTCGATAGTTACCAAAAAAGTCATTCTACTATTCTATAAGCAAAATGGAAACTAAAACCGAATCGTAACGGGAACGTAACAGCGGGTAACCTGTGTGACCAACATTCCAAATAGTATGTTTTAATAATACCACAGAAAAAAAAGTTGAATCTAATAATATTACTAAATACGAATAAGTGCTAATAAAAGTATTTTTAATACAAAAACATATCTAGGCCATACTTATACTTTTAGCCTGTATATTTTTTTGTAACATTTCAACTGTATAAATAATAAAAACTCAGAAGAACCTTTCGTTTTCGGCCCCAGCTTGGGAATCTGTGAAACGAAACGTTTCAATTATGTCAAAAAGATAATGATGCCACTAAACGTCACGCTCATGTTCGGTTTTGTTAGCAGAATAGCTTTTGAGATTGTTTCGATCGATCGGTGACTGAACTGAAACGTAACCGCAGTTGGATCGTTGTTACATTAGTGGAATGCAAAACGCTCAAAAGCCGTGGTTCAGCTGCCATTCAATTGCGATTTTTTAACAATTTTTTTAGTAGAATCGGCCCCCAGGACTCGTCTGCTCCACCGGCCATTGGTCCTTCGACAAACATGGCCAACAGTCAGGTTGGTAATTGGACTTCTAAGTAGCACGTAGGTTTAAATGTTGGAAGTTCTAACATAACCACCACAAAACTAAAACGTACTAATCACTACCTCCTGCGTCTACCCCTTTGAGAATACATGTGAGATGTTATATCTGCCCGATCTATTCTGCAAAAATCTCACCGTGAAAACTTAGGTGAAGTGAGCTTGAAGTGAGCTGTCATTCCACCTGATGCTAGGGATTGACACCATTGACAGCTCACCCTCACCTCACCTCACCTATGTTTTCACGGTGAGATTTTTACAGAATAGCACTGCTGCAGTACTTCCTAAATATGCATCTAAACCAATGTTGAATGTACAGCATATGCTGTTGGTGTTCTTTAATATCCACTCACGCGATCATTCGCGGACTCAGCCTCAGGGGGGTCTCGACGTTTGGCTCCCAGACTGGAGCGGGCCGGGGCTGCCTTGAAGCGGCTCTTGCCCAATCTAAGGGGTCCAAACGCCTCCTGCCGGAGGCTCTACGCGGGGGTCGTGCGGTCCATGGCCCTTTACGGGGCACCAGTGTGGGCGTGTTCCTTGGGGCGGCGACCAGCCCGCCAGTTGAACGCGTCCCAAAGGGTCATGGCCATCCGGCTAGTTCGGGGATACCGCACAGTCTCCGGTGAGGCGGCGAGCCTCCTTGCCGGATTGCCGCCGTGGGATCTGGAAGCAAAAGTCCTCGCATACACATGGGAGTGGCGCGAGGAGGCAAAACGCCGGGGCGTTACTCCGCTGCCGCGAGAAATCATGGCACAGCGGACAGAGCTCCGGCGGGATCTCATGGTGACATGGAGAGTGCGACTGTCGCAACCCAGTGCTGGGCACGCCACAATTGCGGCGATAAGTCCCCTCTTTGAGGAGTGGTTGGAGAGGCGTCATGGCACCCTCACCTTCCGCCTGACGCAGGTCCTCACCGGACACGGTTGCTTCGGGAGGTTCCTGTTCCGGATAAGGCGGGAGGAAACGCCCGGGTGTTACCACTGTGTGGATCGCCCGGAGGACACGGTGGAGCATACGGTGGAGGTCTGCCCGGCTTGGGCAGAGCACCGCCGCATCCTCGCGGAGGCGATCGGCGGCGGCGATCTCTCGCGTCCGGCCCTGGTACAGGCCATGGTACGGAGCGAGAGTGCATGGGAAGCCGTCACCTCCTTCTGCGAAGCTGTAATGCTCGCGAAGGAGGAGGCTGAACGCGTGAGGGAGAGGCAATCTTTGCGCCCTCACGCCCCTAGTCGCCGTAGGAGACGCCCTGGGCGTCGGGAATCAATAGCCGATTCCCGGCCACCGTAGGCGCGGGCTTGCGGATGGCGAGCAACGGGTAGCTCGCCGTCCGGTAAGGACCAGGCTCGGGTCGACGGCGCGTTGTGTTCCACGCGCGCCTCAAAGAGATGTCAGCACTAGCTGAAGGGGTCCGCTAGGGCCGATGGCCGCCAGGGTTGCGGGTTGTTCGAAAGAGTTACCGTGGCCCTGGCACAGGCAACTGAAGGAACACGGGTGGGTTTTAGTCAAAAAAAAAAAAAAAAAAAAAGCCTCAGGGGGGTCGGGCGGAAACCCGATCGCTTGAGCGGATAAATAAAAACTTTGTCTACTGTCTAATAGTCTATAAGTTAGATATGTCAAACTAGTTTACGCCTTGCGCTTCATCGTATTTTTAGTTGACATCAACGGTCGACATGTTTTTACGTGTCGTCTTTTGTATGGAAATATTAGTTTAACTAAATTTGACAGCTCTAATTTAGGTCCGTCTCTTTCTTGTTTTATTAGAGACAAAAAGTTAGCTATAGCCTAAATTAAGTTTAGTTTGTGTACAACAGAATCCGCACCAGTGTCTGGAATAAAAGAATGTGTGTTTACCTCTCGAGTTTTTTCGGTGTTTCTTTTCAGAGTAGATAGCTGGTTAGGTTAGGTTAAGTCTAAAAATATTTTTTTGACGTGTAAAAGTGTTTTTCTTAATACTAATCTATTAAATTATAACATGGTTTTAAAACCGGTATTAGGTCACGATAACTCCTGGCATTATTTTCAATGCAAATTTATTCAGAAATTAGTATTGCTATTTTATTTTAGAAAGGAATTTTAAAATTAAGGGCTATTGGAGAGCCCTATGCTGGTTATTATTTAAGTAAGACACACTAGCAGTCAATTACACGATGCGTGTGTTTCAAATAGCTTGGAGATATTCAATCAGACCAGTCGTTCTTAAAGCATATCAGAGTGTGGGAGCCGTCACATCATTTTCCGGGAGCCTATTCCATAGACTAGACTTTTTCTGTGATGAATTTTCCCATAGCTATAGGGAATGTCTACGCATGTTAATCGCTGTCATGCTGCCAAATCCGATTATCTGCAATTCTAGTCAATTATGTGTTAAATATACCAATCGATTCAGTTTTTCAGTTCTGTCATCAACCAATATCGGTTAAACGCAGAAACCCATTAGTTGCAGATATACTCTGTGCATAATAAAGGGTATTTACCAATTTCTATAAAAAGTCGCCAAAAAAAAAAAAAATTATTGGTTAAACGATACGTTTTTCGATAGTACGCTTGCTAAATAATATTAAACTCGTTTAGTTGATTTTCTCATTTCCGCATTGGAGCAGGTACACGGATGATTTATTCTGCCATAGTATTTCAAATGCCGTTAGCCGGTTTTGGAAAAATATTTACCTATTGAAAACTTTTATAACATACGTAAGCAAAAATTAAATTATTAACTTTGACTCATTTTGGCTCGCGTCCTTAAGAAATGTAAGATTAAATAATGTTTTTTGTGAAAAAAATAATTATATGCATTTAATTGATTTCGGGTAAAGTTACTACGGGTTCTATTAGATAAACCTCTCTGCAGCCAAAAGCGATTAAATGATGCTAGATGATGTTTCAAAATAACTGTAGCAGTTATCATTCTACTGAGTGGGTAAGTTAAACTCGATTACTAAGTAATTATTTACATTGATCTTTTAAAATCAAGCTCAATAGCAATGTCCAGCAGTGGGTTACAAAGTAGCCTATCTGTTAATCCTGTGCCTTATCTATCTACCTACCAACTTTCATCTAAATCCGTTCCAGTAGTTTCAGAGATTAATTTTGAAAGAGACCTGTGTCCAGCAGTGAGATACACAAGTTGCCTATGTGTTAAGAGGATTGTGAAGTGCCGATACGCGGCGCGATTTTTGGAGGCAATTACCTACCTACATTTCATACAATTATCTACATAAATATTGTTTCGGGCGATAACGTTTTCACTCCCCTAAACCTTTACGAAATTAGACAATTTTGGTCTCATTACATTCAGTAGATAAGAATAGTTGGTCGCTGTGTTTAGCTTAAGACAATGTTTATGTTCTTTCTCCAGAATTAGCATAGCTACTGACAGGTTATATGAGTTCATATAATTATTTATTTTCTTTGACTCTCAAGGTCAATTTATTTTAATTTTATTTTAATTTATTATTGACATAATCTACTCATTTCAATGTTTATTTATTTTTTATGAGTGGTATTGCAATATGTGGTTAGCTAGTGACCTCGACAATTGATCATAGTTTTTCTTGCTCGAGCAACCGGCAGCAAGTTCGTCATGCTCCCTTAGATGTCACTGCTTGCGGTAGCGTCGGGGGTCGGGTTGTCTCCTTCCCTCAAATATGGCGAGGGGGGTAATGGCTGATCTTTGCGTTATACTCGTGAACGGGTGCTGCTTGTGGTGACAGGTCGTCTTGCTGACCTTGGTTTTGTTTTGTTATTAGTAATTTAACTCGTTGTTGATTTTACTTCGATGGTCCTAGTTTATCCCTATCTGTGACTTGTGAGTTACGACTACATGTACGGCTATATGTAAGTGGGCACGCCCTTTATTACTGGAGGCCTTTATTTAGGTATAAAGTTCTGCTTACGTTTTTAGTTTTGTAATTTGTTTCTGCTTGAGTATTGTTTTCGTTTTTTTTTTTTTTTTTTGGTATATTGGCGTGTGCTAGCTTACTTATAGCAAATAATTTAATTTAATGTTTTGTGTTGCGTAATGTACCTAAATTATTATGCGCAGTATTATATAGAATCATTTTTTTAACTGAACAGACAGCTGTGCTGCTGGGGAGTTTGTTGCGCCACTTCTTCTCCCCAGCTAAAGCACTAGGAAGTGGTGAAGGGCGGGCGTTTTTGGGGGACTGTCTTATGTAATTTTGACGTTCAAAAAGTGCTGATTCTCAGCCTAGTTTGAATAAATGAATTTTGATTTTGATTTTGAGTACACTTCAATCTAGGTCTGTACGTTTTTCGTTTTTAGTAATTCAATTTAATTTAACTTAAAAAAATAAAAATGCTCGAGGATGTTTTTATGTCAAAAATATAGATATTTAGATGCTAATAACTTATATCGTATGCAATATTACTTTATAATAAAAACGTACGGACCTAGTTTTTTATTATACCTACAACAGTGCCAAAAATTATGAAAATTAAACATGTTTACGGGGAGAAAAACGTTATCTCTTTTTGTATGAAAATTTACAGCTTCACAATCCTCTTAATCCTTTGCTTTATCCATCTAGTTACCGAATTTCATTCTGTAGCAGATTATGCAGATTATGGCCGAACGCGTAAATAAAACAGGCACCTGATTGCTCACAATATATTACTATACTATTAGAATATAATGGAATAATACGACGTCAGTGTATTTATTAATGAGATTATTCAGGATTATCTAAATCTAAATTAGTCAAAGCAGCTGTACAGCACGGGACGAGACAAGGGAAGAGGAACCGGATATCGAAGGATGTCGACAATAGACATTTGTCAATGTTACAGATAAACAATATAAGTAAATGTTGCCAAAAGAAAGCTTACATAATTTAACACATTCAAATCCGTTCAGTAGTTATGGATATTAATGTGTACAGACAAAATGTATCGATGAGTATAAAATGAATAAATGAAAAGTTCTAAATTTTTTCCTCAGGTAAAACTAGCTAAAATTATGTCTAACTCTTTTTTTTTCTGTTCTTGGGTGAATATTCGAGCGTTTTAACCGCCGTCATTACTATTCGCCAAAATTTGATGATAGAGAATATATTTAATGAAATATTTCATCAATTCCCAGAATCTGCTTAAGAACCAGAAACAGGAATTGCTGAAATATTTCATTAAATAGATATATTCTCTTTCATCAACTTTTGGCGAATGGTAATGACGGCGATTAAAACGCTCGAATATTCACCCTCTTCTGATAACATTCAATAGACTCAACATTTTCTACATATGTATAATGAATGAATGACCTTGTGTGAAATGTCCCGGGTTATTATTATTATTATAATGGTGAAATGAATATTCTATGCATTATTAAAATTTTAAAACTCAAAGGTTCAAATTTAACAAAAAACTACTTTTGATAATTGGCAGCCAAAAGTGATTAAAAGCACTCCTCTCGGCGATTTTTTTTTTATCCGTGTCTATAAGGATGATTGAATCGACTAGTCTTGCTTTCTATAGAAGGATAAATAATGCGACAGAAAAGAACTAAAGATATTAATGAAAGCTAGTATTTGACAAAACAATCTACAGTAAACTTTCAAATTGATTTATCTCATTGCATTATTGTGCATTTAGCTAACTTTGGCAGCATGAAGACGGTTTGTAGGCATGCAGTGTGTAAAGGTAAGATAAACAGATGATTCATATTGTTGAAAAAGCAGTCACCATAGTCGCTCGCTACTAAGTTTAAATCAGGTAGTGCATCAGACCCCACAAATTATAGACCTATTTCAGTACTACCTACGTTTAGTAAAATTTTTTAGTAAAATTTAGTAAAATTTTTGAGAAATTAATTTCTATTAATTTCTCAAAAATTAATTCTCAAAATTATTAAGTTTTTATTAATTTCAGAAAGAAATTAATAAAAACATAAATTAATTTAATTTATGTTTATTAAAAGATTTTTTAATAAACATAAATTATTACATAACAAGCAGTTCGGTTTTACAAAGGGTCGTTATTTATAATGCATGGGAAGACAAATGCGATGCCTTGGGCATCTATTGTGATTTGTCCAAGGCATTCGATTGCGTTCTTCATGAAACGTTAATCAGGAAACTCCGCCATTACGGGATCCGGAACACCGCTCTGGATCTTCTTACTTCATACTTGACATTTTTACATCTAGTTTAAAAAAAAAACATGATTGACTTGTAAAAGTGTTTGTACAAACCTACTTACAGAAATAAAAATCATTTATCATTTATCACTATTAGAATTAAAAAAACCGGTCAAGTGTGTGTCGGACCACGCAGAATGAAGGGTTCCGTAGTTGGGATGAATTTATCCCAAGAACAAACTTAACATTGTAGTTGAAAAACATGTTCTCCCATACATTCCAACTACAAATGTAAGTTTGTACGCACAATATTGAGAGATTTACCATGTTATTTTAAGACCATAGACTTCTTATAGGTTTTCCTGTAATCTATAGATATAGAATTATTTTCTGTATTTTTTCATAATTTTAAGGTCAGTAATTTCGGAGATAAAGGGGGGAATAAACAATTTTCGTCTATTTTCTTAAATAATTTTAAAATAGTTTATTAAAAAATTATAAAAATATATATATTTAAGACCCTCATAGTAAGCCTTTCATTTGATATATCGCACGGTACAATTTGAAAATATTTTTTTTATTTTCTTATTTGCCCCCCACAATTTACCCCCCTATTCAAAATGCATTAAGTTACGTTACGCGTCCATGTTTGGGTCACAAAAATACATACGTGTACCAAATTTCAACTTAATCGGTCTATTATATTCGGAGCATATTGGCTGTTCCAGACGGACAGACAGATAGACAGACACATAATCCTATAAGGGTTCCGATTTTTCCTTTTGAGGTACGGAACCCTAAAAAGAATATATAGTGATTAGAATAGGGAGAAACTCGTGGCTAAGTAATAACAGCCGCACGGGTCAATCCATCAGGTTAAGCTACGCTTGCCAGGGTTGGTCCGTGGATGGGTGAGCATCTTTACATAAAATGAAAAGTAGCGTGCTTTGAAATCATTAATTTAATAGACATTAATTGTACGTACATCATTATTTAAAAATTGAATATAATTCAGTTATCATTACAAAACTAATCAATTTAAATGAATACTATCATATTTTAGGGATAAACGTCATTACAAATTATACCATTAAAATTTAAATTAATTTGAAGTAAATACATACCATAACAATAATAACATTAACACATATAATTATCTTGACCGTACTTCCGGGATTGTCCTGATAGCCGTAGAATATATTTAACTATATATTTTGTCACTGAATCACTGACTAGCCGATCATCAAAATTCTAAGGTACTTCTAGCAGACATACAAACGCCAAATTTTGAACACAGTTATTGTTTAGCCTATACAGCAAGGAAAACCTCTGACATTCCGAATTTTTAGTCCCGTTTTCTATATATACCAACTGAATAAGAAACTTTGTAATCCTTTATAAATTGTATGTAATTACAAAGTTACTGTTACAGTTCTCAATTCGACTTCATTTATATTGATGAAATAGGTAATTAGCACTTTTTAAAAACTTCCACAATACCGCAGATAAACCGCAGAAAAGAAAAAAAGGAAGACTACACACTCGATTTCTTATCTACTAATTACAACAGAAAATTAAACTGCGGCCCACAAATAAAGACAGTTGGATACCCCTGCCTGGTGTATATAAACTAGAACCAACATAGACCAGTTCCAATTATATACTCGTTTGAACCACTTGTGGCATACACACATAAATAAAACGTTTACTAATGTAAGAAAAAGCAACAATTTTTATGTACAAAAATATTAATTAGGTACCTTTCTTCAATTCTGTATTTTGTTTTCTTTTTTCCATTTAAATTGTGGTAAATAGTTTCTAAAAGTTCTTCTAAAATGTGTGGAGATCTATATTTTTGGAGACAGGTTCGTATGTATTCAAATATATTTACTAGTAATACAGGTGCTTGCCGACTGCGTGACAGAAAAGCAACGATTGTGTTTTTCACACATATTTATATATCTATTTATAAACCGACTTCAAAAAAAGAGGTTATGAATTCGACACGTATGTATGTAATATTATTGGAACTGCAATATATTCTACATATGATAATCTATTAGGGCTTCCAAACAAATATACAAAATTTTATTAATGTATGTATGTTTGTCCACGCATTTCCCCTAAACTATTAATTAGATCATGACTATTTTGTTTTTATTGGCTTACATTTACTTCAACTTAGGGAACAATGCAAGTTTCATCAAAATCGGTTCAGTAGTTTTCAAGATAATGGACTAATAGTTACGTGTAAGTGTGACGGCCTGGCTTATTGATACGAGACGATACGGGTGTGGGTGTCATATTTAAATTCTACTGCAATATTTATAACAAAACTATTAAGTACTTGTAACAAACAAATATTCCAAAAACCAAAAATTACGAAATTATTTTTAAAAATTAAATCGACTTCATCAAAAAGAAAACTCAAATACAGATGGTGGCTAAACACTCAAATACAGATCCCGAAACACCAACTTCCGAAATTAAAGTTATTTCATAATTTTGAGTTAATTGCGTTTTGAAGTCGATTTTTTTTATATTATTGATTTATTTTGATTTACTAACGTAACAAACAATTACCTATAGCTAATTACAGCATTATTTTATAACCACCACCTACTGGCTGAATTATCTTATAGCAGAGCAGTTAAATATTATTTGTATAAACCCATCGATCAGTATTATATAACTCTATTTCACTAATCGATGTATAAACAAATTACAGAGAGAGACAGCCGTCTCATGTCTTAAGAGCGCTTATTCCGCGCGGGCTGGCAAAGTTTTAAAGATCCTTGTAGCCTTGTAAAATCAAAATCAAAATCAAAATCAAAAGTCATTTATTCAAACTAGGCTGAGAATCAGCACTTTTTGAACGTCAAAATTACATAAGACAGTCCCCCAAAACGCCCGCCCTTCACCACTTCCTAGTGCTTTAGCTGGGGAGAAGAAGTGGCGCAACAAAATCCCCAGCAGCACAGCTGTCTGATCAGTTAAAAAAAAAAAAAGTAGCAGTGTATATTTAAACCACACCGGTCATCTTTGACATTTGTATGAAATGCCTACATGCTACATGCCTACATGGCAAAATATAGTAGGGTATCAATTTGCTTAAACATTAATTTCCCTGGCTGTAGCTACGCAGCTTACGTATATGCGGTTGATCGTACGATGTAACTGCTTAAAACCTTCTTCCTTTTCTTCCAGGTGTTCATCCTAGCGACGGGTATGTTTTACTCTGTCAGTCTGGGCATCGTGCTATCATTTCCATCAGTGCTCACTCCTGCCCTGGTTTCCGCCAACAGCACCGACATTCGAGCTACTTCCAGCCAAGCTTCTTGGATAGGTGAGCGTCATCTATTATTCTAGATTTGGAAGATTTCTGGTACAGTAGACCCCTCGTCGGTAGTAACACTTTGACATTGAGGTAGCCTAGAGTAGTATAAAAACTTTTTAGCAAAAAATAAAACCGACTTCCAAAACAAAACACTACAAAGTGAAAAATAACTTTAATTTCGGAAGTCGGTGTCTTGGGTTGTTTTGTATTTTCGTTTTTTGCCACCGACTTCCGAAATTAAAGTTATTTTTCACTTTGTAGTGTTTTGTTTTGGAAGTCGGTTTTATTTTTTGCTAAAAAGTTTTTATTTTTCACTTTTTAGTTGTGGAACCTACCCCACACTAATTCGAATACATAATTGAGCACAATAATTGTAGATATAGCCATGTAAATAACAGTGATAGGAAGTTATTAAAACACCATCACATCATCCACATAAAATAAGTGGGAAATATACGCATTATTGAAGCTAACTCAAAAACTCCCCAAGCAAAGTTAATAAAATTTATATGGGACCACCTCGGAAGTATACCCTACCAAACAAAAAAAGAATTTTCTAAATCGGTCCATCCGTCTTTGAGTAATCGCGTAACAAACATACAAAAAAAAACATACAGACGAATTGAGAACCTCCTCCTTTTGGAAGTCGGTTAAAACAAAGAAAGATAGAAAGAAAAATATAGTACGGAGTTTCAATACAATAAAAGTCCGGCTTATGCTGGTTTAGTTACCACATCATCTTTCCCCACCGTTATTGCAGATATCCATAAAGTCAAAGTCAAATGTAACCTGTTTTTCCCGAAGAGTTAAGCAGGGCTGTAGTAGTAGACCAACTACTACAGCTACAGCCCTGTTGAACTTTCCATTTCGTCTTCGACTTTTTTCATTTCGTCAGTAAGTTTAAGTCCCATTTAATAGGCGGCGAGCCTATTGCCATGCACCGGGCTCTAATCCAGACTCCAGGTTGCTACTGAAAAAACTCTGATGGCAAAACTCAATATTAATCATATGCTTTACTCGACCTGGAAATCGAACCCAGGGCATCATGCTCAACAGTAGCGCTTGTGACCACTAGAGCAAGACCAGTAGGTAAGAAAATACTCTTTCTAAATCACAATTATTTCCATTCATTCTTGTCTTTTATTTTACAGCTGCCAGCTGCGGGTTAGCAGGCATGTGCGGTTTCTTCATCTTATCACCCATCCTACAAATATTTGGAAGAAAAGTCGTCCATATCAGCTGCAATTTATTAATCCTCATTGGTTGGGTGATCTTCCCGTTAGCCAATAGCATTCCACACCTGTTCGTTGCGAGAATCATCCAAGGCCTCGCTATTGGTGGAGTCTACATCCAAGCTATGGTTGTCTGTGAATATGTTGACTATAAAAGGAGAGGGTACTTCACGACAATCAAGAAAGTGAGTATAGCTCTCGGTACTCTCACCTGCCATTCCATGTCGTTGTTCTGGGATTGGAGACAAATATCAACATTTACAATTATGCTACCTACTATTGCCATCATCCTGACATTTTTTTGGCCAGAGAGCCCATCATACCTGGCAATGAAAGGCCGATTCGAAGACTGCGAAAGGTCATTCATATGGCTGCATGGTCGATCAAATCTTAATGAGCTTCATCATTTAATAACGACGCACATGGAGAGGATAAAGAACCGTAAACCAGAAAAAAGTTATAAGTACTTATTGAAGAAGGATTTCTTGAAACCCTTAGTGATCGTCTCCCTTCTTACTCTACTTTTAGATTTGTGTGGCAAGTATTATTTAGTAGTTTACATTATTCAAATCATGCTAGAATTGATTGGAGACCAATCTTTAGCGATATATTGTTCCATAGGAGTTGATTGTTTAAATATAATTGCTCTTGCATGTTCTTGTTTCGTCATAGAACGTTACAAAAGACGCACCATTTTGTTTTCATCTGGTATCCTTACCGTTGTTTTAATGTTGTTAATTAGTTTATTAATGTTACTCAAATCATACAACATTGGAGTTAATTTAATGTGGCTGACTCCTTCGATTATAGTTTTACAAAGTTTTGTGGTTTACTTTGGTCTTACACCAATAACTTTTACCTTTATTGGAGAAGTATTTCCTTTGGAGTATAAAGGTACTGGCTCATGCATTGCTGGAATAGTATTTAGCTTTTTAATCACTTTAACATTAAAGACCACATCAATGTTGATTGAAAATACTGGTGTAGGAGGAACTTATGCTGTGTACGGAGTTTGCACGGCTGTGTCTATAGTTCTATTGTACTATGTGGTACCAGAGACTAAAGACAAGACGCTGCAGCAGATAGAGGATGAGATCAAAGGTGTTAAAACAGCAAAATATAAAGTTGAAACTAATGCTCTTTTATAGATAATAATGCCCGTTTTCACTAACACGAGGCGACATCAAAATTAATGCCTAAAATAAAAGCGAGCTGATAGATTTTCAAGTTTCGACGCTGAGCCGAGTGTTGAAAATCCAACAGTGCACTTTTATTTCGGTATTCAGTAGTAGTAGAGTAGTTTGAGTTTATAATGTCGATAAGTATAAGTACCTATATGTAGTATAGTAACGCTTGCTAACAGATGTGGTCATCGTGTGCACGGGTTTTTTTTTTTCACGGTGCAGATGTTTAGATGTTCGCTTCTCCCATAGTACCTATTATGTTCGAACAGTTATTAATAATATTAGTATTGCACTTATACCTACAGCACACGGATTTTTGAGATGAGGTAGTGGGCAGACCATGTTATCTGTTGTGGACACAACGAAAACTGTCTTAGGAGACTGTCCTTAAGTTATTGTGAAATTTTGAACAGTATTCACTAATTACAAAAAAAAAAAAAAAAAAAAAAAAAAAAAAAAAAAAAAAAAAAAAAAAAAAAAAAAAAAAAAAAAAAAATACAGTCAGCAAGAAAATGGGCATTTTTACAGAAACTTTTTTTGATGTCAATCGATCCTGATTCTTGTAAGGATCCAAAAAGTCTATCAGACCAACTGAGGTTTAAGTACTAGAAAAGTAATAAATCGCATTAAAAAACTTTCCCATTCAAATCATAGGAAATGAGACTCCAACTTACTTTTTTATTATGGATAGACTGGCCTCACCTATCTTTACTGCTTCGTTTCAAAAATCCACCCAGTTTAGATGATAAATTCTTTAAATTTTTGTTCCAACTATGTTGTAAAATAGAGTGAAGTACTGGCTCTCTTCTAGATTTAAAAGAGCAGCTGCATTTCTAAACTAATATTATAAAGATACTTTTGTATGTTTGTTTAAAAAAAATATCTAACTGATTTTAAAAATTCTTTCACCAATAGCATGCTACATATCAGCATGTAGGTAACATGGGCTGTGTTTTACTCGTGTCAACTTCTACGTGAACGTAGTCGCGGGCAAAAGCTAGAGAAAAATAAGTACTTAGATAGCCAAATAAGGTTCTTGTGTTCTTCAATAAAAAAAAAATACTGTGTCTCATGAATAATACCTTTTTATTCTATTAATTAAAAAAGAAAAAAGCGGAACCCATGTAGGATCACGCGTGTGTCTGTCTGTCTGTCCGTCTGTCACAGCCAATTTGCTCCAAATCTAATGGACAGATTGAGTTGTTTGGACCCAAGCACGGACGTGGAACGTAAATAAATTAATTTTGAATATGGAGGTCACTTTTTTGGGAGGCAAATAAGAAAATTTCGGAGGGGTTTTACACAAAAGTAATTTCAAAAAGGTGGCATTATCTAGTACATGTAAACAGCTCATAACCTATAACAGCGGGAAAATTGTATGCCTAGGTACGTTACGTCTACCGATACGCTACGCAGACCGAACGAATATTACGAGTATGCACTTGTATGTGGTCCGCGAGACCGCGACGGCGGCCCTCCCAATCTTGGTCGAGATTTCTTATCATTGTTTCGCTTACAGTTAATACCGGTGAACTTTTGCGAAATTTCTGAATTGCAACTGCAATATCCAAAGTTATTTTCGGATGAATTGGGAAAATTTAATAAGTACAAAATAAAACTGTCGTTGAAGGAGCGAAACCGGTTTGAAAAGAAAGAAATTGAAGTTAGAAATTGACAGATTGGTCGGGTTAGGTATTCTTGAATCCGTAGAATATTTAGAATACGCTTCACCGATAGTTCCAGTTCTAAAGCGAAACGGAACAGTCAGATTGTGTGCCGACTATTCAATCAGTATAAACAAACAATTATTAGTAGAACAGTATCCGCTTCCTACGACGAACGAACTATTTTCAAAGATCCATGGGGGTCACAGTTTAGCAAACTTGATTTATCTATGGCCTATAACCAATTGGTTTTGGATAATGAGTCCAAAAACCTAACTTGCATCAACACTAACCGCGGGCTATATAGATTTACACGTTTAGTGTTCGGGTTAGCCAGCGCGCCGTCTATTTTCCAGCGCGCTATCGAGGGCTTGTTATCAGGTATAGACGGAGTGTTGTGCCTACTAGATGATATTCTAATAACGGGAAAGGATAGGCAAAGGCTAAATTTCGTTTTGAAGCGCTTAGAAGAAGCAGGGTTGACATTACAAAAAGAGAAATGTAGTATTTTCAAGACGAAATCAGTTATCTAGGTTATATTATCACTAAGGATGGCCTAAAAAAAGCGCCGGAAAAAATTAAAGCAATGTTGGAAGCATCGGTGCCTACAAATGTGAATCAGCTTCAATCATTTCTGGGACTAATTAATTATTACAGGAACTTCGTACCCAACGCATCCACTATCCTCAGTCCGTTGTACGATCTGTTAAAAAAGGGTTGTGAGTGGACATGGATATTCATGACTCGGCTTTTAGGTCAATAAAAGAGTTCATGATATCGGAACAGGTTCTCGCACATTTTGACCCGAACGCGACGATAATATTAACGGTAGACGCTTCCCCAAGTGGGCTGGGAGCAGTCCTCTCACAAGTAGGTTCAGACGGTGTAGAAAAACCTATTTCATTTGTTTCGCGTACCTTAAACTCTGCTGAAAAGTGATATGCTCAGATCCAGAAGGAAGCAACCGCCATTATTTACGGCGTGCGTCGGTTTCATCAATATTTGTATTGCAGATCGGAACCATTTATTCTGCGAACGGATCGCAAGCTGCCCCTTTTGTCCATATTTGGGCCCCATAAGGGCATACCGGATATATCAGCAAATAGGTTACAACGGTACGCCTTGTTCCTTAGTAGCTATAACTATAAAATAGAGTATGTTCGCAGCGCTGATAACAGCGCGGATTATTTCTCCCGTGCGAGCTTGCCGCGCGCGGTACACGAGTGCGCGTGCGAGCAGTGCAAGTGCTGTGATTGCGAAGTATCATACGATCGAGCGACTTATGTTTGTTTCGTTGTAGACGGAAGCATGCCCGTGACATTAGATAAATTACGCGATGAGACAAGTAGTGACGTAGTTTTAAGGCTAGTCAAAGACTTTATATTGAACGGTTGGCCACCCAAGATAAACGATATAAGGGTAAAACTGTACTACTTATGTAGGTCACAACTATCCTAGGAGAATGGTTGTGTCATGAGAGGCCACAAAGTGGTTATTCCTTCGAACTTATACAGTATCATTCTTAAAGAATTACATTCTTACGGCGTAGTAAAAACTAAGGCCGAAGCGCGATTTTGGTTCCCTGGAATTGATCAGGCTATAGAAACAATGATAGGTTAATGCGATGTGTGTATTCAGTTGCGCCCCTCACCGCCGCGCGCGCCTCCAGGTCACTGGGAAGTTCCACCTTGTCCATTTTACAGAATACACATAGACTTCCTAGGTCCGATTAAAGGTTGCGTTTATTTGGTAGCCGTAGATGCGCATACCAAATGAGTAGAAGTTTATAACATGAATACGGCTACTTCTTCCACCGCGGTGATTGAGAAGCTATGTGATTTTATGTCAAGGTTCAAAGTTCCGAAAACGATAGTCAGTGATAATGGTACAGCTTTTTGTTCGCGGGAATTTGAACTATTTTGCGCGGCAAACGGAATTTCGCATTTGACGTCACCGGTCTATCACCCACCTAGTAACGGCCAGGGCCCCAAGTCTGCTATTTTTTATAAATTCGTCATTCCAACACGATCCCATTGTCATTTTGCTAAAAGTTCGTCATCTGCTAAATTCATAATGGTCGATCATTGGTAGGTTAGTGGTCTCGTAATAGAATCGTGGTACTGATCAAAGGAACTGTCAAAATTTTAGCAGATTACCGCATACGTCAGTATTTCATTTGTCATTATGTACGAGAGTACCATTTTAAGCCATTTCAATGGAGTGGCAGTGGTTAATGGTTATCCATTGGAAAGTCATAATGACGCCATTATATTAGTAGATTACCAAATTTGTCAAAATCAAAAATTATGAAATCAATGATAGACCATTCTGACACTATTGTAATAGCAGACTTGAGGCCCAGGCCGAATGTTTTGTTAAAATTATTAAAAAGGGTATAAAGTCTTGTCTAATGTCGACTCACAGCGTGAAAACATCAGTAAAATTACTAAAATATCTTATGGATTATCGCAATTCTGTTCACTCTGCTACTGGGTTGTGCCCTGCGCAATTGGTGTTTGGGCCAAAGTTAAGGTCGCGATTGCATTTGTTGAATCCAAAGTCATCGGCACCCTTGTCACCGCCTGTACCTAAAGTTGTAAAAAACAGTGTATGCAAACTAAGCAACAAGGGGAAAATAAAACAAGATATTTTGGGAAAAACGATGTTGTATTATACAAAAAGTTTATTAATAAGGCAAGTTATAGATGGGGTAAGGGCGTCATAATAAAAAGAATAGGAAAAGTTATGTATCTAGTGAAAGACATTAATAGTTCAGAACGTTACAAAAGACACATTAATCAGCTGATGCTTTATAAAGGAACAAGTCATAATAATGAAGACAATGTACGAAAGCCGAGAGTGAACTTACCTGGGTCATCTTGTCCTCCTCCTGCACCGCAGTCGTCACCGCCACACTCGCCGCCGTCGTCGTTGCCTCCATCACCACCGCCGCCTTCCCCGTCACCAGCTGCTCCAGAAACACACTTACTCCAGCCGGAACCTTACCTACCTGATCCCTTGCCGGGTAGTTCGGCCAGAGGGAGGAGAGCAGAATTGGATGCACGAAATACTTCTTCGTCGTCGAGAGAGGGCGAGTCTGAGAAAGACCCACAACAGACCTATGATGATGAACAACAAGGTGATACGAACGACGTAGATGTTGGTCACGAAGCAGGGACAAAACTGGATCCCCACACCACACAACATGATGAGGCAATAAGTGGTACACCAAGGAGATCGAAACGTAATCGCCCCATTATTTGTTTCAAAAAATACTTCTAGCTTAAGATGTCATGTAGCATGTAGTACTAGAGTAAACTATGTTTACGGAAAAAACTAAAGGTTTTTCTACTCTTAGAACAGGCAGATTATTTCTACGACCTCTACTGAAAAGACAATATTGTCTTGTTTGTAGATAGCACCAAACCTAGGCACTTTGTTCGACGACACTACTTTCCGCCTCGCCGCTTCCCTGCGACTAGGAGCTCCATGTTGTTCTCCTCATCGCTGTCACTGTGGTGAAGTTGTCAACAGCCTCGGACACCACGGCCTGTCTTGCAGCCGGAGTGCGGGTCGCTTAGCGCGGCACGTGAACATTAATGACATCATCCGACGTGCCCTTGTTACCGTCGGCGTTCCAGCTGTATTAGAACCCAATGGCTTGCCACGCGACGATGGCAAGAGACCGGACGGCATATTTTTATTTCCATGGAAGGTGGGTAGGCCTTTAGTGTGGGACGCAACGTGTGTCGATACTTTTGCGCCTTCCCATCTTCCTGGCACAGCGTGCTGTGCTGGCGCTGCTGCTGCGGCTGCGGAAAACCTCAAGCGGCGGAAGTATAATAACCTTATCGGTAACTATATTTTCGAGCCGTTTGGGGTTGACACCCTCGGGCCGTGGGGTCCGTGTGCTCATGCTTTGTTCAAGGAAATCTCCCAACGGCTGGTTGACACTTCTCGTGACCCAAGGGCAGGCTTTTACCTTGGCCAGAGGCTAAGCATTGCCATAGAACGTGGCAATGCCGCCAGTCTCTTGGTTACATTAACAGATGACAGCGATGCGGATGAATTTTTCGACGCCATATTTTAGTTTTTTTTATTTTAATAGTTGGTTAGGATATTATTTTTGTAACTTTATTTTAGTGTTAGATTGTTTATATTATAATCCATTTTAAAATAAATTGTTTTAAACTAGGTTTGGTGCTATCTACAAACAAGACAATACTATGTTTATGGATGTGTTTTGGTCTAGAGGGAGGAATTGTTATGTATTTGTGCAAGGCGCGCGCTCCCGCGCCGCCTCTTAGAACAATAAAGCAGTGCGTTGCTAGCCAGCGAGCGTTTCACTTGTGTACCCTTTTCCCCGCAGCCGCATACTTAACAGCCAGTTACGGTATTTGTCCCATGTAACAGATGGCGAGCCTTTTCCTAACAACCGGACACAAATCCAGACTACGGGCTGCTACTGAGAAATTCCAGACGGAAATACCCAATAAATAACACTTTCGAGTGAACCCTGCGGGACAAAAATTGCGTAACACACTATCAATCGGAATCGGTTTCATTTTGACAGTTCAACAACATTCAGTGCGTTATTTACGTTATCGAGCAGACAAATTTTTCGTACATATGAAGCAATAGATTAGCAATTTACTTCAAAATGATTCAGATTCCGATTTAGTGTGTTACGCAATTATGGTGCAGGACCTCATGCTCAGTAGCGCTTGCGACCACTAGACCAACCTCTTGTAGTAGGTTGTTTTTCTTTTATAAAAAGGTAAGTACGTAGTTTTTTATGTTTATCAGGCCTATAACTTACTAAACTACGTATACTTCTGATTACCTAAATTGAAAAACTAGTTAAATTTTTGAAGCAGTCAACAAAATAAATAATAAATTCCTATAAAAACAACTGTTCCAACACTGAAATGGGATGTGATTGGTTTCAACACCATTTTTTACGTTCCTTTGCTTCCTATTGGTTAATGGTAACTATGTTTATGAACCGTAACGGCTTGTCCTCCCGTAAAATGGCGGTCACTGTCGGACTGCATAAAAAGGAAAGGTCGCGATGACGCAACGCTGGTAATTTATTGCAAAATTTGCAATAAATTACCAGCTTCTGAATTTACAAAACGATGGCTCCTAAGTATACTGAATCAACTGTACTTCTAATACTCAATACTCAATACTCAAATCTTTATTAGCATTCCATATGTTACATAACAGGTGGTACAAATTACATAAAGTATAGACACAATATGGACCCGAAGGGCACAGCTTAAAGAGGTTCGGAGAGAAACTTAAGAACTATGTAGTCATTACAAAAATTTTAATAATTATATTTAACATTTGGCAACATTTTTGTGTGCGTGTGTGTACGTCTCAGTGTGTGTGTGGGTGAGTGCGCGCGTTTGGGTGTGTGTGTGTGTGTTTTTATGGGAGTATGTGCGTGCGTGTACGTATGTATGTGTTGTATGTGTGTGCTTGTCATGAAATTTTTATTTCCTTAGCTATATTTGTATATTTTGTTTTATATCTTAAACGATTTGTCTTCCATGTATTCTCTTACTGTGTAATAACATTTAGTATAGAGGAATTGTTTTAATTTTTTAACAAATATTGTAGTTTTAGGTTCATCTTTTATGTTCTTTGGAAGATTGTTATAAACTTTGATGGAGCTTACTAAAGGACCGGAAGAATGTAATTTAAGTGTTGATGTTGGTAAATTTAATCTATTTTTATGTCTTAAGTTATATTTATTTTGAATTTCTTCGCGGGTGTTATAAAAATCTGGGTATTTTCGGACAAATTTACAAATTTCTAGAATATATAAACAAGGAAGTGTTAGTATTTTGTGCTTTTGGAATTGTGGTTTGCAGCTGTCTAATTGATCTATATTTGTAAGTATTCTGATTAGTTTCTTTTGTAGGGTAAATATGGTATGTGAATCAGTACTGTTCCCCCAAAGTATGATCCCATAACTGAGCCACGCTTGGGCGTATGCATAATAGGTGGCGAGGGCCGTTTGGAAGTTGGTGGTTTTCTTTATTTCGCGTAAGGCGTAGGTAAATTTCGAAAATTTTGCTCTAATCTTTTGAATGTGGGATTTCCAGTTTATGTGTTCATCTATTGACAATCCTAGGAGAGTGAAATTTTTAACCTGTTCTAGTTTGGTATTATTATAAGTGTAGTCATTTTTTATAGGGTCTCTTTGATGTGGGTGGAAGGTAATTAGTTTGGTTTTGGTGAAATTTATTTCTAGGTTGTGGTTATTCATCCAATTTATAGCTGTTGAAAGGAGGGTACTTAGTTTGTAGTTTAAATTTTCGTTTATTTGATAAGAGGTGAGTATAGATACGTCATCTGCAAACAATACGCACGGACCATTTATTGTTTTAGGAAGATCGTTTATGTAGATGAGGAATAAGAGACACCCTATGACACTCCCTTGAGGGATTGAAGCATTTATGGCTTTTACATTGGATTTTATTTGTAATATTTCTTTGGTTTTATTGTTGAAATATTCTATCTCGACAACTTGCTCTCTATCTTTCAGATAAGATTCAAACCATTTATAGGCATTTCCACGGATTCCGATTCCATGTAACTATTTAGGAGTATTTCGAATTGCACCTTATCATATGCCTTGGTCATATCTAATAGTAGACCTATAGCGTACTTTTTATTATTTATTATATTTAAGGCTTCTTGTATAAGTTTGTAGACTGCCAAAGTTGTGGATCTGTTTTTACGAAAACCATTTTGACAGTCGTCTAATATTTTATATTTTTCGCAGTATGAGTATACTCGTTTACACATTGCCTTTTCAAATATTTTAGATGCTGTGGGAAGTAGGGCAATAGGGCGATAATTGTTGGGGTCTGTTCTTTGGTTCTTTTTATGGATGGGTTTAATTAAAGCTGTTTTAAGTTCTTTTGGGAATTTTCCTTCTTCAAAAGATTGGTTAATTAGTAAGTAGAAAGGTAGTGTTAGTTCATCTGCGCAAATCTTAAGCAGGAATGGAGGCATTTCGTCTACACCGTAGCTTTTTTTATTTCGTAGGTTTTTAATTATTTGATTTATTTCATGCCCATCTACTGGGCTGAGGAACATGGAATTTTCTGTGGGACAAACGACCGGGGCTCCCTTCGGTTCGGTGCCGGAACTACAAGTGTTTTCGCCTATTGATGCAAAGAAGTCGTTAAAAATATTAGCTATTTGTTTTGGTTCGGTTATAGTATTGTTATTTATTTGTAGTTTCAGATTGTTTTTATCTTGTTTTATTTTTTTATTCGTTCTTTCGTTTATTATACTCCACATCGTTTTTACTTTATTGGTTGATGTCCTCATTTTGTTTATATATTGTAGTTTTTTTGATGTTGTTACAGTTTTTTTTAAGGTTTTTTCGTATTTTTTATAGTACCGTGTTAGTATAGGGTTATTTGTTTTGAGCGTAATAGTTTTAAGTAATCTCTTGTTTTTACAAGCTAGTTTGATACCTTTAGTCAGCCAGTATTTTTTAAATTTAGTTTTTAATTTAATTTTTATTTTAGGTATACATGAATTCAAGATGTTTTGTAATATATTTTTAAAATTTGTATAGTTTTCATTAATGTTTTTGTTAGTTGTTATTATATCCTGCCACTTTTGTTTACTAATTTCGGATTTGAATTTATTGATGTTTTCTTCATTATATAATCTCTTTCTCATGTACCAAGTTACTTTCTTATTATTTTTAGTGTTTTGTAGTTGCATGTGAAAAATAGTAGCATTGTGATCAGAGAAACCTAATTCTTCTACTGTAGTGTAGTTATTCTTTGTATTAAAATTTGTAAATATCAAATCTAGACATGTTGAGGTAGTTTGTGAAATACGTGTGTGTTCTTTTATATGTTGCATGAATTTGTATTCTAACATGAAATCTAAAAATAAGTTAGTTTTTAAGCTGCTATCTAAAATATTAATATTTAAGTCTCCACCTAATATTACATTATGTTTACTGTACTTACTATTTATAAAATACATAAGTTTTTTTATTTGGCACATAAATACTTCTTCCTCTCTTCTATTCCAATAAATAGTTATAATAAGTATTTTTTCTTTTGGTAATTCTATTGCACAAATTTCTACACAATATTCAATAGACATATCTCTAATAACACAAATTTCTTTATATTCCAAATATTCCTGTAATAGAATGCAGTCGCCGCCGCCTCCTCGAGTGCTTCGACAGTACGATGCTGCAATTTTGTAGCCGTTGAAGTGAAGACATTCCATTTTTTCTTGTGACAGCCACGTCTCAGTAAAACATATCACGTTGTATTTTGGATTATCATCGGTGAAAGCTTCAATTAGATGTAGTTTGTTATTTATACTTTGTATGTTCTGGTAAAGTATTTTAAAGTCTTCTACGGTGGTTCCGAAATGTATTTATTTGAGTTTCTTTGTTATAGTAGTTGTTAGATGAATGAGTTTGTATATATCTTTCAATTGGTTGGTTTGCTAATGTGGTGTTCTGGTATGTGTCTGCGTATAAATCTGTCTCTTCATTCGTTGATACATATTTGCCATCGATGTATAATTTATTGTTTCGTATTATGGCGTATTGGCCATTTTTCCGTGCTTTCATCATGTCTTCACGTAATGTATTTCTATGTTTCCGTTCGTTTTCATTTAGGAATTCAGACACAAATATCCCAGTGCCTTGGAAGTAATTTCCGTTCTCTAAAACGTACTTGGTCATTTTCTTACTTAATAGCTCAATAACTATGGGTCGGTTTTTGTTATTGTATCTTCCCATTCTATAGGTTTCTTCTACGTATCCCGACAGATCTACATGCAGAATTTCGTAAAACATGTTAATCAATCTGTTGTGTACTTCATACTCAGGCTCTTGATAATACTCAGTGAAACCATAAATTACAATTTTTTTCGATTTATTTTCTGTGTATTTAGCTTCTGGAGTAATTTTTTTAGTTTTCAATTGCTTAATTTCATCCTTCAGGATTTCATTTTGTTTGTTTAGATCCTCAATCTTTTTGTTAATATTGTCTATTTCTCGTGCTTTTCCGTCGTTTTGCTTAAACAATATATTTGTTCTTCCTTCAAATTCTGCTTTTAGTTTAGAAATAGCTTTTTTATTTCATCCTCAATTGTATTTTTAATTTCTGAGATTATATATTTGTTGTTTTCTTGTAAACGTTGCATAATAATTTCGCTTAAATTTTGAAGTGAAAGATTAGCTGTCGTATGGTTTTCCTTATCTTCTGAGCATATTGTATCGCCTAGGAAGCTCGAGTCTTCGGATAGTGTCGTATTATTAGAGTTGTTAACCGTCTTTTTCCGCGTGGTTATGTTGTTTTCAGGAGTTTTGTCTATGGTTGGGTTTATTGGTCGTATTGGTGTATTTACGTTGCCGGTTTTTAGTATTTTACATCGGCATGTTTGGCATATCCATAAGTTCTTATGTTCCGGGGTCATGCTATTAAAAACATTGGCTGAGATATTTGCGCACTGTAGGTCATATTTGTATTTACAAAAGCAACAAGCAATGTTTTCGGTATTTGACAGATCTTGTTTACATCCTGCACATAAAGATTCCATTTCTAGGATTTTAAAAAATAGTGCCCTCTAGTGAGTAGTGACGTTACGAATTCGATAACCTTTAAAGGAAGGCGATAAAAAGAGCGAATGGTATTAATAAAATAATATGAAATTTATTTTACACTGTTGATAGGTTAATTCATTATAATTAGATATTTTTTCTTGGGACATTTGAAATATAACTATTCGCTTTTTTTATCGCCTTCCTTTAAAGTTATTAGAAGTACAGTTGACTCAGTATACTTAGGAGCCATCGAAAAAGTCTACTGATTGGACTAAAAAGTAATGACATGAAATCATTCCTTATTATTTTGTAGAGAACTGTATAAATTTATGAACACTTTTAATGAAAACTACCTATTATGGTGAAAACTAGAAAAATAGACCTGGATTTAGTTGTTTTTTTTTTTCTTTAGTTGTATAAACTAAAATAGATTTCAGGATAAGTGAATTCACTTCTTATGTATTGTAGATTACTGTGATTTTTTGAAGATGGACTCAAAGTTGCTTAGTTCCGCCGTATTTTACGGGAGACAAGCCTTAAAGAATATGGGTATTGTAACTTATCCTCAACCATCCTAATTTCTATGAATATAATCTTTCCAATCATTTATTGTACTTATGCGCCCTTGAAGTATTGTATTTTTTCGTCTATCAATAAATAAGGAACTTCATTGCGTCCATGAAGTATTGCATTTTTTCGTATTTAGTTGGTTACCTGACACGTAATATGTTTTTTTATGTATAACTTATATTACCACGCATAACTTTTTTAAAGAGTAGTCCGATTTGAAAGATTTTTGTTTTATTCGGGAGGGTATACCTATAAGTTGTTCCCATGTAAAATGTATTAACTTTGCTTGGATAGTTTTTGAGTTAGCTTCAATAATACGCACATATACCCCACTTAGTTTATAAGGATGATGTTTTAGTAGTAGTGGTGTAGTGTTATTGGAATTTGTGTGGGGTTAGGTACCACCACCAGTGAAAATAAAAACTTTCATAAAAAAGCCGATCCGACTTCCAAAAAAACACTACAAAGTGAAAAAATCTTTAATTTTGGAAGTCGGAGGAATATAACAATTAATGCAAGTTTCACGAGAAATAAAATCGTTGTATCATCATCTGTCTAGCCTTTTCCCAACTATGTTGGGGTCGGCTTCCAGTCTCACCGGATGCAGCTGAATACCAGTATTTTACATTAAGCGACTGCCTATCTGACCGCCACAACCCAGTTACTGGGTAATACGGTACCCCTAAATAAAATCGTTGTTTATCGGCTTTAAAAATATTTTTATTACAAATAATGTACTTACTCTTATATTTCAGAGTTTTTACAAAAACCAGTCTTCGATCCTATTGCTGATTTGTAAGTAGACCTCGCAGTCTCTGCATTTCGGCCAAAGCTCGTTCATCATGACGTTTGTTTTATACCTTATTTGGTTCTAAATCAGATATTTACCAATACCCTCGAGTGTTTTTACTCTACGCAGTGCCACATATGCCTGCCCTTTGGCGAAGACTTTTTTACCGAGGTCGATTACAGCTTTATCAAGTGTCGTTCCTTGTAATTTGTGGAGCGTGACGGCCCAGCACAAAATTTTCGGCAACATCCTACGCTCAATATCACCATAACCCTTCGCTCCTTGAAAAGTTGCAACTAGTGGAGGTATAGCAACACACCCATCGCTATCTTTCAGTCTGCTTCCTATGCTTTCATCGTCAAATTTTACTAAAATGCAATCCTAGTAATTCTCTTTCCTCTAGTTGATCCCTGCGCAGTGATGGCCATTTAATTTTTTTGACAATAACCATAGCACTGTTGACGAGGCCCTCAGATACCGATATGTTACGTCTCTGCATAATACGGTATTCGGTAGCTAATTGTACCTCAGATAAAAGGCCACCGCAATTGTTAACATCTTTTGGAACTACATTATCTGGAGGTTTTATTCCATATAAAGAAGAATGGGAATATCCTCCAGGTGGTACGAGGCCTAAAACACCGGTAACTTTACAAAAGTGGACTGTATTATAGGATTTTGGAGAACAAATGGTAAACTTAATTTAAATCGGCGAGAAATGAATGAAGTAGGTATGCGGTCGCTCAGTAGCGTGGATCATGACGCAGTGCAGTGCCGGTCAGTGCGCGCCCGCATGTGGAGCGCCCCCTCCGCCACCGCAGCTCCCGCCCGTGGTCGCCCGGTGCGGCGGATATTCTCGACATGCTCCCGGCGTTGAAGACTTGTCTTCAATGTTTATGCTGGAAGAGGACAGATGGTGTTATAAGCACGTCGGACTATTCCCTTCTTCGTCTTTTCATCTGCGACTCTGTTTATGCCGGCCCTTCCAGGTATAAGTCGTACGATATGACCCAGCGGCCACATCAGTGGTGGTGTCTGTTGCTCCTTGAGTACCACCATAGCTCCCTCTTCAAGCATCCCATCGGAGTCCGCTCCTCAAGCGTTTCTAAAAGATTGCAGCGGTTAGAAATAAATTTTGTGAACATGTCTAAGGATGGATACTCAGTCAGAGTGTTCCTATATATGCCTCCCACTGTCTGCTAGTAACTGGGTCCAACTTTGATGCCATTAAATGTATAACCATTTCACCCCAATGCTGTTACTAACAGCCCTAGCGTTGCCAGTGACCTCAGGTTTTTACTGGTTACATCCACAATCTGGCGTAAACCCTGACTACTCTCCTTTAGAAGTGGTTCCACATTAAATAAGGCTTGAATATGGTTATTTATTAATAATTGTTTGTTGTCGTACATTTCACACAACAATTGCCAAGCATTGTCGTAGTTATCCCCTCCCCATTTTAATAACAAGTGTTGCGCTACCATTGAGTGACGAGCGTGGGACGTCAATTAAACACGGAGATGGATAGCTGACTGGTTTATTCATATAAGCGCATACCCACATTAGAATAATAAACAAAGATACAAATACCTTACACTTTTCCCCCTTTAGATTAAATGTTAACTTAAACTAACAACTAATAACTAACAGAAAATACTATACCAAAGTATATTAAAAACAAACAACTAAATACAACTTATAAAAACTACTGTAACTATTTAGACACATTCGTCTTTCTTAACGGCGCGCGCGTGCGCACGTATTGCTCGGGCCGAAGCCCCTGGCTGCGGCGGCGGCGGGGAGCGCGGCGCCGCTGGTGCGGCCGGGCTACCCGCCTCCGCCTCCAACTCACTGGATGCCTCTGATGCATCCTCGAAAACGTCATCGCCCTGATCATTACTCTCCCCCTTGTGAGTACCGATGCTCGCTCGCGACAGTGATAACCGCGACTTGTTCCCAACTGGAATTATTTGGTCGCGATGTCTGCGCCACTCGACACCGTTTCCCATGTCAATGCGGTACGACACGGGTCCCGTACTTTTAGACACTGTTCCCGTGGACCATTTATTTGAGTTCGAGGTATAATCGCGTGCGAGTACCGGGTCTCCTACACGAATAACGGGCTGGGGCGTGCCTCCTGCATGAGCTACCTGACGTTGTTGCGCCGCGCGCGCTACTTGTGCGACGTCTGGCCGTAACGCATCCAGTCGTGTACGCATCCTGCGCCCGGTTAGCAATACTGCCGGTGGCACGCCCGTAGTTGCATGCTCACAATTGCGGTAATGGAATAAAAATGTATTTAATGCTTGTAACACATTTTCGCCACTAAGAACAGCTCTCTTAATGGCTTTTTTAACAGTTTTCACCGCATTTTCTGCGGCGCCATTACCTTGTGGCCTATAAGGTGCCGTTGTCACATGTGCAATACAATTTTGACTGCAATAATTTTTAAATTCTGTCGATTGGAATGGTGGTCCGTTATCCGTAACGAGTTGCGAAGGTAATCCAAACCTACTAAAAACTGTTATTAATGCTGTGATTGTTGACTGTGCATCTGTACGACCCATAGGAAGTGTCTCAATCCACTTCGAATGCGCGTCGACTATAATGAGGTATTTTCTTCCCGAATACTCCGCAAAATCAGCATGTAAGCGTTGCCATGGAAACAAAGGAAATTCCCACGGATGCAGGTCAGCACGCGGCGCTGCATCTCGCACCATACGACACGGCTCACACGAACGACACATTACTTCAAGGTCAATATCTAAGGTAGGCCAGTAAACATAATTGCGTGATAAGCTTTTCATTTTTCTAACTCCTAAATGACCTTGATGAATTTCATCTAGAATTTTGTTATGTAGTGATTTTGGTATTATAATACGGTATTTATAAATTAAACAACCAAAATCCATTGTAATATCGTTTCTTCGTGCAAAATATGGTTTTTCTTCTTCGCAACTAGGTACGGACGGCCATCCAAATTTAACAAATCCCAATATACGCGATAATATTGCATCCTTATTCGTTTCCTTACCTACGTCATGGAAATTAACTGGCATACATTGATGTACTAAGTTAACATAACTCATCGATTCGGTGGGACGGCGCTCCTGTGCTAACGGTAAACGTGACAACGCGTCCGCTGCTCCGTTTTGCTTTGAAGTTATATATTTTATAGTAAAATCATATGCAGCTAATCGAGCAGCCCAGCGTTGTAAGCGACTGGCGGCAGTTTGGGGTATACCTACTTTCGCTCCGAAGATGTAGCTTAAAGGCTGATGATCTGTACGTAATTCAAATTTTCTACCATACAGGTATTGATGGTGTCGAGTGACGCCATAAAATATTGCCAGAGCTTCCTTATCAATCTGGCTGTAATTGCGCTCCGCGTCATTGAGTGTGCGCGACACACAGCTGACCGGTCGCTCACTGCCGTCGGGGAAACGATGCGCCAATACTGCGCCTAACCCGTACGCGCTGCTGTCCACCGATAGCACTAAAGGCCGCCCCTCCTCATAATGTGCGAGTACCCTCTCACCGGAAAGGAGTCGCTTCGCTTCTTTAAAAGCCTCATCGCACTCATTACTCCAATTCCAACTGATACCCTTTTTTAAAAGTTCATGCAACGGATGTAATAAAATACTTAATTTGGGAATAAATTTGCCATAATAATTAAGTAAACCTAGGAAGCTTCTTAACTGAATGATATCAATAGGTGTTGGTGCCTTCACAATAGCCTCCACCTTCTGGGGATCCGGGCGCAGACCACTTTGGTCAATAATAAACCCGAGATATTTAACGCTCGCTTGTAGAAAACAACATTTGCTTAGTTTAACGGTCAAACCCATATCTCTTAATCTAACCAGTACTTGTCTTAAGTTAACCAAATGTTCTGCTCTCGAAGCCCCCGTCACACAAATGTCGTCAAGAAACACCACCGTGCCACGCACACCGCGCAATGTCTCCTCCATTAATTTTTGAAATTTTTCCGGAATGCAAGATAATCCGAATGGCGTACGGCGATAAACAAATGTACCGATATGTGTAGTAATAGCTGTACACAGTTGTGAGTCATCGGTCAACATCGTCTGTTGATATGCATGGGTTAAATCAATTTTAGTAAATTCCCTACCCCCACTTAGCGTGGCAAACAACTCTTCGATGCGTGGGAGTGGGTAATATTCACGTTTAAGTTTAGGATTGATAGTAATTTTATAATCGCCACATATTCGTATATCGCCGTTCGTCTTGATAACCGGCACGATAGGTGTGCCGTAGTCCGAGTGCTCGACCCGGTAGATAGTCCCCTCGGCCTCCAGCCGCTCGAGCTCGCGCTCCACACGCGCGCGGAGTGCCAGCGGCACGGGGCGCGCCCGCACGTACACGGGCTCATTGTTGGTCAGTTGCAATTGGAGCAATTTTTTACATTTTCCTAATTTATCAGTAAAAACCTCGGGAAATTCTGCAGTTAACTTAGTAATACATGGATCAGCAATAATATCATTGAAATATATTTGTTTCACATTGAGGGACTTTAACCAATCCCTGCCCAATAATGGGCGTCCACCATTTTTAATAACATAGCAAGACAAATTGTTTGCCGTTACTTTACCAAGTTTAACATTGACCAATATATAACCTAATGACTCAATCCGCGTACCTGCATAACACTTTAACATTAGATTATCCGATTGAATTATTTTATTTGGAAACATCTGCTTGTAAAAGTCTTCACTAATCGCCGAAATGCGACTTCCAGTGTCGACTTCACATTTAATTTCGTAACTCTCAATGTTCACGTTAATAAAATAAGGTTTGTTACCTTTAGACGCCAATTCAATGCTAAACAAATCCTCGTCCCCCGAGTTATCTTCACTTACGTAGTTTTGCCTACCAGACCGACCACTACCACGCACCTCTTTGCACATCACTTTCAAATGTCCACGTTGGTTACACTCATCACAGTTGTAATTGATGTAGCGACATCTTTCCGGCCGATGCGGCTTTCCACACCGCCAGCACTGTTGAGTCGACACAGCCTGCGCCGGCGCCGTAAGGGTGCCCCCTCTCGACGCCGCGCCGTCAGCCCTAGCGCCTGGGTTGCGCCCCGACCGGCGCGCGCCACCGCCACCGCCCCGTGCTCGTCCTGCATCGGTCCTGTGTAGGCCCTCGCTCGCGTCGCCGCCTGCACCTGAGGTCGTAGCTGCGGCGGCGGTCGCCGCGCTCACCTCCGCGTGCCTCTCTGCGGCCTCCAACGCCAGAGCCAGCTCCACCGCCTCCTTGTATTTAATATTTTTCTCAGCAAAAATACGCGATCGCATCGCGCTGTTGGATAGTCCCGAAACAAATTGGTCACGAAGGTTTTCTTCGAGCATTATACCAAAGTTACACGTGGTCGCGAGATGTTTCAAATCTTGGAGATAGTCCGTCATTGGTTCCCCAACACGCTGTCTACGTAAGCGAAACATGTGACGCTCAGCAATCTCCGATCTCTGCGGTTCTAGATGATCGGTCACCAAACGTACCAGTTCGTCAAATGTTTTCGTCTCTGGATCCGCCGGAGCACATAGATCGCACATTAACGAGTATGTAGTTTCACCCACTATCGTAATTAACAACGACACACACAAGTTATCTTTTATTTCATTCAGTAATATGTACTGTTTGACACGGCGAATATACGACGGCCACTGCTTCGAGTTAATGTCAAATGGTTCTAGTCGACCGATCGGCATTGTTAATAACAATATAACACGCAATTGGAATTCGAATTCCTCGTCGCCAAATGGGACGTCAATTAAACACGGAGATGGATAGCTGACTGGTTTATTCATATAAGCGCATACCCACATTAGAATAATAAACAAAGATACAAATACCTTACAGAGCGTAGGTAGTGAAATTTATTGATGTTGTCTATACTTTTCTCCTCATGAATTAACGAAATATAAATATCCTTAAACTCCAACCAATCCTTATAGCCGCCGCTAAAGTGCAGTAAATTTATTTTAGGAAGTCTAACATTATTATGTCTAGTAACCACTGAAAGTTGCTCATTGGAGCCTACCTTAGACGCCAGTTGAGCGCGATGCTGTGACAGAAGCGCGCGAGCAGATGCTAGCTGCCAGTAGTAGTTGCTCTCGAATTGCTCACGTTCGGAAAATTGCTCGTCGGGCTTGGTAACCAGGTACTCCAATTGACTCTGAAATTGATCATAAGTGGCATATAAGGTAACCATTTTCTCAATTCTTATCTCTAACTCGATAAGTTGTTCCTCACTAAGCTGTTCGCAAGATTTAGTGGTAGTTATGAAAGTTGTGAACTGAGTAAGCTGTGATTTTACTGAGGCACGCTTTTTTGTAAGCTCTTTAATCTTCATTTCTTCAGCCATGGTTAAATAGGAACGTAGCAGTAAGCGCCAAAGGAAAAGCAAGTAAACAAGAATAAAGAAAAATTAAAGAATAGTTGCTAAAAGACTGAGATATATTATTAATTGTAATGTGCGTATAGAACAATAAAGAGCAAACAGCTGATTGATGAAGCGTTGCTATTCAAAAACGGTAGGCGGTTAGGAAAAATATTTGAATTCAAAATGCGAACTGTCAAGAGAAAAAAAACGTACTTAAAGCACTATAATACCATTAATGTTATAGCTAGATTAATAAGCACTTATTAATAATTATTAGTGGATGGAATTTTACTTAAATGGAAGAAAATCTACTTGAGTCGGTTGAAATTGATACTGAACAAAAAATTATAATGACAACACAGAATGAAATTGTATTACGTTTTCTACTGGACAAACAAGCTAATAGTTAAAGTTATGCTATATGTAATAATTACTATGACGAATAGGTATCTACGAATGTATGATTCACAGGTCTAATGCAATATCTACTACTCTTGTGGAATGAAAGTTAGTAAATGAATTATGTACAAATGTTAATATGATTATGGAAAGATCTCACGGATTCTGCGACTGCGAGTCCAAACTGAACGCCTTCCTGCTTCAAGTGGCTTGCAATGTTCTTGGGCACTGCTTGGGCTGCTACGCTGCGATGACCCAGCTACGATGTGACCACTGAAGAACTGCTTGCACGAACATATGCTTCTCTTCACAATTGAGCCGAAGATGATGACCGAAGACTGGAACCAGGTTCGCACGAAGGGCGAAAATTCGTCTTGATCTCGAAGTCTTCTAACGGCCGGTTTCAAATTTCGATAAACCGCTTGTCGCTCCCAGTAACTGATCAGTTTCTTGTCGAAGGACCATAAAGAAGAATGGGAATATCCTCCAGGTGGTACGAGGACTACGAGTAAAACACCGGTAACTTTACAAAAGTGGACTGTATTATAGGATTTTGGAGAACAAATGGTAAACTAAATTTAAATCGGCGAGAAATGAATGAAGTAGGTATGCGGTCGCTCAGTAGCGTGGATCATGACGCAGTGCAGTGCCGGTCAGTGCGCGCCCGCATGTGGAGCGCCCCCTCCGCCACCGCAGCTCCCGCCCGTGGTCGCCCGGTGCGGCGGATATTCTCGACACATAGGTAGCAACTTGACTTGTCTATGGAACGAATTGTATAAACGCGATGGTGTTTTGAATTCATAGCTGTCATTTCATTATTGTAGGTACTCGTCAACCTGCTTGACGGTATGGAATATTCGAACCACAACACCATCCCTGAACTCTTCACCTAAAGCCACCCTTCGCCTTTGACAGAGCAGTTCCAGTTGGCCAGTTGTCAATTCGCCTACGCGTAGACTGGTTAACAAGTCAACGAATTCGATGTCATTGCGTTGCCTCATGTTAATGGTTAATTCGCAGAAAGAAAATGCGTACCATAAATTAACTTCTGCAGCATTCCATGGCGGCTGTGCAAAGCACCAATGTCCTTTTACATGGGGCAGTTGCATGATGTCGCCAAAGAGAACAATATTTACACCTCCAAACTACATATCGGTCTTTTTAAACTCCTGCAGCCGCAAATGAATTATTTGTAAGTTCTCGTAAGATACCATAGAAACTTCGTCAATCACTATGACTATACAAAAAATATAGTAAAGTAGAAATAAAATAGCATACTAATGAAGCACTATGTTATCTTAGCGTTAAATTACAGATAGGTATTCAAAATACAGTGCAGACAAATGTTTTTACATTTAAAACTACCATTTTTTTTAATGAGAATAAATTAACTAATACAGTGCAAATAATCTAAGTGGAACAATGAACTATTAATAACCGGCCAAGTGCGTGTCGGACTACGCAAAATGAAGGGTTCCGTAGTTGGGAAGAATCCCAAGAACAAACTTAACATTGTAGTAGAAAAACATGTTGTCCCATACATTCCAACTGCAAATATAAGTTTGTATGTACAATATTGAGAGATTTACCATGTTGTTTTAAGACCATAGACTTCTTATAAGTTTTTCTGTATTTTGTTTCAAAATTTTTGGCTTATAAAAACAAATTAATAGTTTACAGTACAGCGAGAAAGTAAAAAATGCAAGTAAAGCAGCGTGGAACTTAATTAAAGCAGATGCTAATAATGCGACAAGATACTCTGACATTGACTCAATACAAATCAATACGATACTGAAATTTATGACAACCCTTACCATATTTGTGACCCATTCGATGACTATTAAATATCCCTAACCAATACGACCCAAACGCCGCGAGACAATAATCAGAATACCAATTTCACAATTCCTCAGAATCCTAAAAGCATTGCCCGAACACCAATAGATGAAACCATGAATTATTTTATACACATCTGTGTATAAAATAATTCATAGTTTAAAAAATACGAACTCGACTGGTTATAAGTGTACTGAGTGTGTGGCTGAGTATAGTGTTAAAAATATGTGCCTCGAGTCTAACGTCGCCTTTAAGCTACATAATAAATTTATCCCTAAGTGAAGGAGTCTTCCCAAAACGACTGAAAATGTCTATTGTTAAACCTTTATACAAGAAAGGCTTAAAGTCGGATATGTGTAACTATCGACCAATCTTTAATTCCCATATTATCAAAAATATTTGAGAAGGTTATGTGTAATAAAATAGAGAACTTTTGACATCATGTGACATCCTCAAAAAAGAGCAGTTAGAATTTTTTTTAAATAAAATAATTGCATGGCAATTATTGTACAGGGTTATTGGTAAAACACCAACAACCTCTTAAGGGGTCATTGTACTCATCATTATGAACAACTTTTACTATGGGAACAAACCTGAATTCGTGAAAAAAAATCAGCTGTTCAGTACATTTATGTTCGCTTATTTGGTCAAAATGTACTGAACAGCCGATTTTTTCTTGCAATATCAGGATTTACTTAAAGGACGTCAATAATATAATAAAATAAAAACAGCCTTGTATCCACCACATGCATAAACTACATAATAATTTATTATTAATCATACCACAATACAATCTCAATCTTTATTAATTAACTATTATAGATTCATAATTTATTCACTAATTCATAATTATTAATAGATCAGTAATTTATGCTTTGTAACTGTATAAAATATTTGTACGCCATATTATGGCAGAGTATGCTGGAACGAATATTGTAAAATCTATTGTACCATTATCGTAACAAATCGACGGTCCCTATTAACAATGTCGGTTCTGCAGGGAAACTACTGTTTAGTTCCTACTGAACAGTGGTCTTTTTCGCAGAACTGAGATTGTTAATATCATAAAGATTCTTTTTTATCGTTAGGGCAAACTTTGAACTGCCCTCAGTTCAAACTTTGTTTTGACAGTGAAGATTTTTTTTTTAATTGTTTTTCGATTTATGTAAAAAAGTGAATATTGGTAAAAATGTGTATCCGACATTATAGGGACGGTCGAAATAAACATACTACTTTGACTTTGACTTCGGAAAAAAAAAACAAAAGACGTCGTACGTCATTGTTGTATTTATTATCAACAGCACAGAACAGATAAACTTTTATCTGTTCTGTGATCAACAGAGATCGGAACAGGTAGAGCTTATATACAACTTCGAGGAAAGAAGTAACGCCACTCTCGTTACTTATAATACCTCCTATAAAATCCCGTAAATTTTCCGAGAAATAAGAAATTGCGAATTATTTACTAGTTTATTATAAATATTTAATTTGTTAGTAATGTATTAAGTACAATAAATATTTCACAATTTCTTAAATCCCGAGATTTAATCGTCATATTTATCATTCCGGGATTTTATTGAAGGTATAATCGACTGTTGTTACTTCTTTACTCGAAGTTTAAGTAGGTATTTATACTCTACTTATTCCGATCTCTGATTTATCAATGTCAACTTTGATAAATGATAAATGATAAATGATTTTTATTTCTGTAAGTAGGTTTGTACAAACACTTTTACAAGTCAATATTTTTTTTTTTTAACTAGATGAGGTCGGCGTTTCCTAACTGACTACTCTGAGAAGCAAGGCCGAAACAAACTCAGAGGTCACAGTCTCTTATAAAGTCCAGACATAATCTTGGTCACTTCATGTGAAGACCATGTAGATTGGTGTCTGTAATGGTCTTTTGAGGAAAGAACCACATAGATTGAGAGGACCTGTCCAGTCAGTGCACGCATTTGTCAGTAATCGCGCAGCTCAACTCAGAACTTAAGGAGCTAAACGATTCGACGAACAATACCAAAGAAAGGACATTGGGGTAGGCCGCATAGATTACTCAAACTGCCAGACCATGATTAAAAATAAGAGAAAAAATAAAACAAAAAAAAAGCAATGACCTACATAGTCTTCACATTCACAATAAATAAAAATAATATAATAATTACAAAGTAAATATTCATGTCAACATTCAGTATGCAAAAATAAAAATAATATAAAATTTGGAGCAGTTCAATCCCAAGCCTTTAAAACAATTTATTTAAAAATTATAAAAAAAATATATATACAACGTGTTTTTTTTTATAACCCATAACTATATGGTATTAATGAGACCATCATTTTGAACAACTTTTACTATGGGACCAAACCTGAAATCGCGAAAAATTGAAAGTTGATTGATTGAAAAGTAGTTGCGCTGATTGATAATGAGCGATAAATTCTCTTTTAAAAAAGTAAAAACCGACTTCAAACCGACTTTATTTCTTTAACCTAAAATGAATAAAATAACTCTCATAATATCTTTAATTTGGATCTGTATTTTAGTTTTTCGCCACCGACTTCCGAAATTAAAGTTATTTTGAAAGTAATTTCATTCGTTTTAGGTTTTTGAAGTCAGTTTTTACTTTTTTTTTTATTTATTTTCATTTTTTAGTTGAATATAAAATTACATAAGCCCAAGACGAACGAAAAGAAGAATCATTAAAATCCGTTTATAAAAGCCCGAGATACAGTACATTTATGCATATGACGGCGCCACCGTCATTGTTTTATAAACTGCGAGTGCAATGGGCAAACGGTGAACAAACTTCAACCTCACCACCGAGTGGTATAAAAGGCAGCGCGAGCGAACGACTCGATTCATTCATTCGTCGACCGTTGGCCAGTGCACACGTTACGTAATCGCTGAGTAATTTTAGTGTCGGGTAGTTTATTATAATCAGTGCAGATTAATTTAGTGAATTATAATTTATATTAATGTGAAGTTAATTAAGTTTATTTAATTGAAATAAACTAAGTGATTGTGTGAAGACTTTTGTGTTTTTTTTAAATAATGTCGGACCCTGACGCTACATCAGAAGTTACGGATCTACCCCCACAACAATCACCGCAGTCAAATGCGCCGAGTAATGCAGTAATGGAGCAAATTATGTTATTCTCGACTGGTATGGAAGCAATCTTCAAAAAAATCGCTGAAAATATGACATCTTGTCAGCCTGTTCAGCATGCAACAACAAAATTTGTCAATTACGATCCGGATGAACCTGAATCCGACGTCGTTAATTGGTGCACACTCAGCGAATTGATAATTGAGCAGAAGAAAATTAAAGGAATCGACTTAATTCTAGCCCTAACACATTCTCTTAAGGGGCGTGCGGCAACGTGTCTAACAAATATCAAACCTGACCAAATATCATGGCCTGCGATCAAAGAGATGCTGATATCAAGATTTGCAAAGCCTTTGATGATGCAAGACTATTTCGATCACATCATCAAATTTCAGTTAGACGGCAAAGAGAGCCCTGCTGAAGCGGGAATGCGATTATGGCAATTAATCGAAAAGATTCCCGAAGTGAATATGCCAGAGAAGGTGATCACAGGCTTTGCTATTTCCGTACTTTCGCAGTGCGATGACAGGATTCGTCGAGAGTTAAATTCAGTGGTTATAAACGACAAAAGCCAGTTATTTCGCACGTTACGCGGCTTCACGTTAAAAAGACGTAACGAAGACATCGGTTCGACTGATCCGGACGCGAAACGCTTTAGAAACAATATTCCGTTTCGCGGCAGCTGCCACTTTTGCGGTAAACACGGTCACCGGGGTCAAGATTGCCGCGACAAAAACAGATTCATCGCAAGGAACACTTCAGTGGCAGTCAAGGGGGAGCCACCGCATTCTTCAGCCCCTTCACGGAATCCTCGTGCATCTGTCGCCTGCTACGTATGTGCTGACCCCGGCCACGTAGCCTCCGCTTGCCCCATGCGATACAAGAAAAAGGAAGATGCTGCGGGCACTACCGCCAGTTCCAGCAAACAGGTCAACGTGTGTTCCCGAGCTGCGCATGGAGTGATTGAGATAAGTGGTATTAAATTGCCTTTTGTTTTCGATTCCGGGTCGGAATGTAGTTTAATCAAACAGAGCTATTGTAAATTTCTTAAGGGTGAGCAGTTTCATGAACAAATAGCTTTAAAGGGCGTAGGCAATAATAATGTGATTTCTATGCTACAAGTTAAATGTCCCACTATAGTTCAAAATCTTAATTTTGACATCACTTATCACGCTTTGCCAGACGAGTTTCTTAGTAAAGAAGTTTGTAGATTCCTGTGTCGTCTGCAAGTCTTCAAAGGGTCCATCTGGTGCGCAACAAGTACGCTTGCATCCAATCCCCAAGGTACCACTTCCATGGCACACTCTGCACTTAGATCTTACAGGGAAACTCAGCGGTAAGAGTGACCGCAAAGAATATTGTTCCGTCACTATTGATGCCTTTACAAAATATGTCTTACTGAAACACACATTGACATTAAATTCCGTCGACGCTATTAAAGCAGTAAAAGACTCAGTACATTTATTCGGAGCGCCAAAAAAGAATAATAGCCGATCGTGGGCGCTCTTACGACAATACAGATTTTAGGAACTTTTGTAAAGACAACAATATTGAGTTACACCTTATCGCTACGGGTGCCTGCAGAGCCAACGGACAAGTGGAGCGCGTGATGCGAACTCTTAAGAGTTTGCTCACAGTAGCTGAAGGTAACTCCGATAGGTCATGGCAGGAACAGTTAGGTGAGATCCAACTGGCCCTTAATAGTACCCGATGCAGAGTAACAGGCTTCACCCCAATCGAGCTGATGATTGGAGTTCAAGGTAACTCGTTAGGTATTTCTAGAATAGCTACGAATTACGATAATCCTAGTAGACTAGATTTGGAAGCGGCACGGTCTAGTGCGTCAGACAATATAAAGAGACTGGCTCAGTCTGATGTCATTCGCTTTAACTGGGGTAAGGCTAAAATAAAACCCTTTTCTATTGGAGACTTTGTTTTCGTAAAAAGTGAAGAAAGGCACCAAACTAAGTTAGACCCAAAGTATAAAGGCCCCTACAAAATCACTGCTGTCTTAGAAAACGATAGGTACGAATTGAAACTCGTTAACGGGTCTAATCGAACGTACAAGGTCACCCATGAGAACTTACGCGAAGTACCCCGCGGTCCATCAGGTTTTATAGAAGTAGCCGAAAGTTATAATGATGATGACGTGACGGCGGATGCTAGCCAGAGTGATGTTGTCCATGAAACTGATCGTGATAATGATAACGTACCTGTGATTGGTGATGCTGAGGATGAACTTTCTGATAGCGACACCATGTCTGTTAATAGCAGCACTGTATCGGCTAGTTCACGTACCTTGAGCGCTATTAGTAATAATATAGAAAGTTCATCATCAGATTTACCCGAGTCAATAAGTGTTGTAAGTGATGCCATTGTACACCACGACGACCGTAAACAATTGAAAAAAAAAAAAAAAAAGAAAAGAGTAACAAAAAAAAAATGTAGAAAGCAAAAAATGTAGGAAAGAGTCATTGAAGGGAAAATCCGGTCCAATGACTCGGCTAAAGGGGTTGCGATCCGGCCTAGCCCTCCGACTATAGGGATTGCAATCCGGTCTAGCATGTTTGGCTATAGGGACTGATGTCCGGTCTAGCATTCGCTAAAGGGATATTTATCCGGCCTAGCACAATCGTCTCCAGTTTTAATACTGATGAAATAACGTAGTAGTTGTGGTAAGCTGAAGGGTTAACCGGACCAGCACATTATTGAAACCTTTTGTTAAAGATCACACTAGAAAGGGAATAATAAAAAAAATAAAAAAAAATAATAATAAAAAAATGTCAGGATGAACGAACAGGTTGTTGTCCTGTTCCCAGATGCTCGGAAGACGCTCGAGGACGAGCGTACGTCAGTATGGCCGTGACGGCGCCACCGTCATTGTTTTATAAACTGCGAGTGCAATGGGCAAACGGTGAACAAACTTCAACCTCACCACCGAGTGGTATAAAAGGCAGCGCGAGCGAACGACTCGATTCATTCATTCGTCGACCGTTGGCCAGTGCACACGTTACGTAATCGCTGAGTAATTTTAGTGTCGGGTAGTTTATTATAATCAGTGCAGATTAATTTAGTGAATTATAATTTATATTAATGTGAAGTTAATTAAGTTTATTTAATTGAAATAAACTAAGTGATTGTGTGAAGACTTTTGTGTTTTTTTTAAATAATGTCGGACCCTGACGCTACACATATAACTTCGTACATAAGAATAATTACCTAATGTATTATATAATAAAACCTTGCTGCAAGTATGTTGATCACGTTAGTGAAAGAATCATCGAATGGTTCATTAGTTTTTGAGAATATCGCGTACATCCAAAATACATACATACGGGTCGAATACAGAACCTCCTTTTTGAAGTCGGTTAAAAAGTGTAACATTTTCACTATCACGACTATGGTAACGACACTTTTTTTCCATAGTTGCCTTTAAACGTTGTTAGTTAATTTCATTGTGCCTGTTATTTAATCTATGCATAACAAAAAAAGCTCGGTATTTTCACACATTTTTTTTTTCACTGTATATAAAGCTGAAGAGTTTGTTTGTTTGAACGCGCTAATCTCTGGAACTGCCAGTCGGATTTGAAAAATTCTTTTTGTATTTGATAGCCCAATTTTTGAGAAGGCTATATGCTATTTAACATCAAGCTACGCCCCAAAGAAGCTGAGCAAAAAGAAAAAATCCGGAAGGAACTATAAGTACAGCGCGGACGGGCGATGTGATGCGACGCGGTGGGTCGGGGGTCTAAATTACACGCGGACGAATTCGCGGGCAGAAGCTGGTACATAATATACAGCGAAAGGAACTGCATTGCAACCGGGTGTTCCAAGACAACAGTCGATTTCTTTCCTACTTCAAAACAACAGAAAATTAAACTGCGGCCTACAAATAAAGAAAGTTGGATACCCCTGGTCTGCTTCAAAACATCAAAAAATATAACTGCTGCTCATAATTAAAGAAGGTTGGATTCCCCTGATCTGCATCAAAACACATCAGAAAATTTAACTACGGCCCACAAATAAAGAAGGTTGGAGACTCCTGGTCTGGTTAAAAACATCAAAAAAATTAACTGCGGCCCATAAATAAAGATGGTCACTAGATACTCCTGCCTGGTGTATATAAAGTAGAACCAACATAGACCTGTTCCAATTGCATACTCGTTTTAACCACTTGTGGCCTAAACACATAAATAAAACGATATCTAATGTAAGAAAAAGCAACAATTTGTGCGTAAAAAAATATAATTAGGTACCCTTCTTCAATTCTGTATTTTTTTTTAATTGTGGTAAATAGTTTCTAAAAGTTCTTCTAAAATGTGTGGAGATCTATATTTCTGGAGACAGGTTCGTATGTATTCAAATATATTGGGTTGGCACAAAAGTAATTACACACTCTACAAAACTCCATACATTTCCTTTTTCAAGTTAATTATTTTTGATAATATTCTAGAATGTTGTGCTTACGAGTATTCTATTTAAAGGGTATCTGTGACGTTGTACTGTTTGCAGATGACACCTCTCTTATTTTTAAAGTAGACAACATTTTGACGACGTAAACAGTGCACTCTCAATGGTTACAGATTGGTTTACGAAAAATAACTTAGTTCTCAATGCTAAGAAAATAAAATGTATAAAGTTTGCCTTACCGAATGTTAGAAATCTAGGACCCAACATCGTTTTAGATAAAGAAGTGCTTACAACTGTAGACTCGGCAGTTTTTCTGGGTATAACAGTAGATGCCAAACTTCAGTGGGGCCCACATATATCAAGCCTAGCGGGAAGGCTCAGTTCAGCCGCCTACGCCGTCAGGAAAGACAATACACTGACGTCGATACAGCTCGGTTAGTCTATTTTAGTTATTTTCATAACGTTATGTCATACGGTATTCTGCTCTGGGGCAAAGCCGCTGATATTCAAAATATATTTGTTCTTCAGAAACGAGCTGTTCGAGCAATTTACCAGCTCGGTTTCAGAATTTCTCTGAGAGATTTTTTTAAACATATTGGTATTCTCACGGTGGCATCACAATTCATCTTCGCCAACATCTTATATATTAGACAAAATATACATTTATACACTTAAAACAGTCATATTCACAAACTTAACACCAGAAATAAGGACAAATTACGAGCTCCATTTCACCGGCTTCATAAGGTTCATAACTCATTTGTTGGGCTTGGTATATCCTTTTATAACAAGCTACCCTCTTCTTTGCTAGATTTTCCCTATAAAGGCCTATTCAAACCTAAGCGGTATTCGCTGCCGCTATGGGTAGAGGTAATACCGCGCGGGTTTCGCTTAGGTATTTAGTATTATGTTTCGCGGCAAGAGCGGTACAGATGAATGAACAGTAATATTACCGCATACCCACTCGGTTTTCTCTACCGCAGACGGTAGCGAATACCGCTTAGGTATGAATAGGCCTTAATGCGTTTAAAGCCAAAGTAAAATCTAACCTTTATTCAAAGGCATACTATTCTATCAACGATTACTTAAACGATAAGAATAGTTGGTCGCTGTGTTTAACTTAAGACAATGTTTATGTTCTTTCTCCAGAATTAGCTTACCTACTGACAGGTTATATGAGTTCATATAATTATTTATTGTCTTTGACTGTAAAGGTCAATTTATTTTATTTTTATTTATCATTGACAGAATCTACTCATTACAATGTTTTTTTTATGAGTGGTGTTGCAATATGTGGTTAGCTAGTGACCTCGACAATTGATCATAATTATTCTTGTCTGAGCAACCGGCAGCAAGTTCGTCATGATCCCTTAGATGTCATTGCTTCCGGTAGCGTCGGGGTCGGGTTGCCTCCTTCCCTCAAATATGGCGAGGGGGGTAATGGCTGATCTTTGCGTTATGCTCGTGAACGGGTGCTGCTTGTGGTGACTGGTCGTCTTGCTGACCTTGGTTTTGTTTTGTTATTAGTAATTTAACTCATTGTTTATTTTACTTCGATGGCCCTAGTTTATTATTTGTGACTTAGAGTTACGACTACATGTACGGCTATATGTAAGTGGGCACGCCTTTTATTACTGGAGGCTTTTAATATAGGTATAAAGTTCTGCTTACGTTTTTAGTTTTGTATTTTGATTCTGCTTGAGTATAGTTTTCGATTTTTTTTCTTCTTTTTTTAAGTATATTGGCGTGTGCCAGCTGACTTTTAGCAAATAATTAAATTTAATTTAATGTTTGTGTTGCGTACAGCTGTGCTGCTGAGGAGTTTGTTGCGCCACTTCTTCTCCTCAGCTGGCAAAGCACTAGGAAGTGGTGAAGGGCGAGAGTTTTGGGGGACTGTCTTATGTAATTTTGACGTTCGAAAAGTGCTGATTCTCAGCCTAGTTTGAATAAATGACTTTTGATTTTGATTTTGTAGAACATTCTACGAGTAGGTACTTGTGATTGTAGGGGGCGCGACATAAGTGGTACCTGGTGGCTTCGTTACGCTAAACACGTTAAGTTAAACACTCAAATAACTTTCAAGGGTTTATTGCTAAGAGAGTTAACAAGGTAACGTTTAGGCTAAGCTATCGCTAAAATGAGAAAATGATTGAGATTACTGTGCTGGCGAATGCACCCGGTAGCTATCCGTAATGCACTGAGCGCGCAGCGCATTTAGTGCGACCGTATTGTATCGCTAGGTCAGCAAACGTGGTCGATTGCAATTATTGATATAGATATGATATAATGAGATAAGCTTATACAAAAATAAAGAGTTGAGCACGTGAGTGTGAGCTTAAACGCTAAGGAGTTAAGACAATATTAGATGAGAGATGATTGACAAGGTGATAGAACAATCATATCATGATCTTATAGCTAGACATAGATGCTCAAACGGTTGAGTCACCTATCGAGAATACCGATTGCCTTTTAGCTAGGGGAGACGTCGACGTGTCTCGCCTCTTTGAACGCAAACTAGGCCACCGTTTAGAAAAATAAGCTGCGCGCGCACTATCACTAACACATGACCCTGCTCGGACAGGGGTTGATTTCGCGCACTTGCACTAGAGCTTTGCTCTTGCTCAGATTGATTTATGCACACACTCACACTCGCTGGTACACTCTCGTTCCGCTCTTGGGTGGGCGGACCACCGCCTCGCTGACACCTCCTCCTCAGGAACCACAGGACTGCTGCGACAGCGGCTACTAATAAAGCATAGGACAACGCATACTGATGTATGTCATGTGTCGTTAAAACCTCTGTCTGTTGGGCTGATTTCTTCATCGCTTCAATTTGTTCATTGAGATAATTTAAAGAAACGATTCTTTAAATTATCTCAATGAACATATCGGTGCGGTATCTTCGTTGTCTTGAAAATTTTGGATATCTGGCGTAAGATTACTAATCAAACGATTTATGGGAGTTAATTGAGTCTCGAGCGAGTATATTTGGTTCAAGATTAAGCGTATTCTCTAATTGCTGATGAGAATAAAGTGTTATATCATGACCCTTCACAGTGCATTGCTTAGTTAGTTGAATAAGTACAGCCTTGCTGACTTCGCTCGCTTGTAGGTCGTCTTCGCATATGCTAATTTTTTTGCTTCGCTTTTTTCTGGCGTTTGCTTACTTGCTTCCTTTTCTGCTATAGGTAGGATAGAAAGTTTGATAATCGGCCGCTTTATAAAACCATTTTTTGTTTTTAAAGTCACCACTCGGACAGCTCCGTCTTTTCCTGGATGGACCTCTACCACCCGACCAACGGGCCATTTTCCAGGGGTTATGTTGTCGTCATGAATGGTTACCATGTTGCCTGTCTCTATATTATTTTGTGCTTTTAACCACTTGCTGCGTATCGATAACTGGCTAAGATACTCCGCTTTCCACCGCTTCCATATACGAGTATATTGAAACGTTTTACTTACTAAATACCATATCGTCCTTGCGTCTTGTGCTGTTTCTATTACAGTAAGACGGGTGGCTATAAAATGCTCTGGCGTGAGAAAATCGATGTCGTCGATATCCTCAGATATTGGACACAGCGGTCTTGAGTTAAGGCTTACTTCGATTTGAGACAAGATTGTGCTATATTCTTGGAATGTTAAAGCTTGATTATCACTCTTTTCAGATGTTGCTTTAGACTCCGAATAGATCGCTCCCAGATCCCTCCAGCACTCGGCCATGAAGGGCAGTTCCAATGCCATTCTATCTTCATCTCCGCTATTTCTCGGTAAAAAATGTCGTTAGAGTTGCTCGAACTGTTGCTGTTCCTCCTGTAGGATCTTGTTGGCACCTACAAAGTTAGTACCGTTGTCCGAATAGATTTGTTTTGGAGTCCCTCGTCGAGCCGCCATACGACGCAACGCGGCTATAAATGACGTACTGCTTAGGTCGGAGACTAGCTCTATGTGGACCGCTTTTGTAACCATGCAAATAAACAAGGTAATATATCTTTTAGTCGATTTTATGCCTTTGTTAGCTTTTACTCGAATAAACCCCGTATAATCTATTCCAGTATGATAAAATGGAGGCGCTGGGTTAGATCTACAATCAGGCAGGTCTCCCATTATTTGATGTAGCTTTCTGGGTTCTTGTTTTTTGCAGGTCACGCATTTACGAAGCTGCTTTTTGGTAGCTCTATTTCCTTGAATTATCCAATATTGCTGTCTCAATAAAGACAAGGTAAGTCGAGCTCCGCCATGAAAGGAGTGCTCATGTGCTTGCTGGATAAGAAGCTCCGTTAACCTCTCGCTATATGGGATTATCACTGGATGTTTTATATCAGAGTTAATGTTGGTATTTTTAAGACGTCCCCCGACTCTTAATATGCCGCTTTCGTCTAAAAATGGTTGCAGATTTAATAATTTGCTATCGGAATTGAGTTTATTATTCATCAAACTCTCGATATCCGATATTTAATTATAATTAATTTTGCTTTCCTTAGCTCTTGTAATGTGAGATATGACGGCCTCTGTTTATTTGTCCGTGCAAGTGCACGTTATAGCCATGCTACAATGCTATTTAATTTTACGAATGAGCTGTGACGATCTAATAAATCTTCAATTACGCTTTTTCCAGGATTGCTATGTTGGACGGTTATAACTTGCTTCCGGACCTCTTCTTTCGTCGTATACTTTGTTTGCTCTTGCTTTGGCTTAAAGTAAGGTGTCGATAACCAAGCTGGCCCTCGCCACCACAACGTAAGCTCCATTAGTTGTGTAATGGATACTCCTCTGCTCGCTGAATCGGCTGGATTTTCTTTAGTCGATACGTAATGCCAAACATCTGGTGATGCTACGCTAATAATTTTCTTCACTCTATTCGCTACAAAAGGCTTCCAACGTTCTGGATAGCCTTGTATCCAGCTAAGGGCGACCTTAGAGTCGCTCCAGGCATAGATTTCGTAATCTATACCAGTTATGCTAGTGGCTACTTTTGTAAATAGTCTAGATAAAAGTTCCGCTGCACATAGCTCCAATCTAGGAAGCGACACTGTCTTGCTGTTTGGTACTAATCTTGTTTTAGCTGCGACTAGTACTACTGATGCTTCAGTTTTTGATACGATTCTGGCATACACGACACATGCGTATGCTTTAATAGATGCGTCACAAAATCCGTGGAGTTGGATTGTGTCATCTCGTTTGCTTTGCAACCATCGTGGGATTTTAAATCTGCTAATAGATCCCATATCTTCAATTAATTTTACCCACTCATTATTGATCTCGGCTGAAACTTCATCGCTCCATTGAATTTTACTTAGCCAGACCTTTTGAAACAACAATTTGAATTTTGTAGTCAGCGGCGCTAGCCAACCTAAAGGATCAAATAACCTGGATATTTCCGACAGAATCAATCTTTTTGTAAGCTTTGTAGTATTCGCTGATGAAGTATATTGGAAAGTGAATTCTTCTGTTTCTGGGTCCCATTTCAAGCCCAAAGTTTTTGCTGTGTTTTCAGTTTTGAAAATGAATGACGGTGCTTGAATATTTTGCTACGATCAATTTATCTCTTCCAATAGCTTCTTTTCATTTGCTGACCACTTTCTCAGCAAAAATCCGCCGCTGCTTAGTCGATAGTATGAGCGCCGGATACTAGATCATCAATATAAAAATCTTCTAGTATTATTCTAGCTGCTGTAGGAAAGTTATTCTTCTCGTCCGCTGCTAATTTTAGAAGAGTCATCATCGCCAAAAAAGGAGCTGAATTCGTGACATATGTAACCGTCGTTAACTGGTATGCTCTAATTGGCTATCTAGTTTGTGCTCTCCAATAGATTTGCTGAAGCTTTGGATCCGCTTCGCTAACTAGTATCTGCCGATACATTTTTTCGATATCGGCAGTGAATACGTATCGATATTGTCTCCACTTAAGTAACAGTGTCTGTAGAACTTGCTGTAAGTTAGGTCCACGATGCATAATATCATTGAGAGTAAGTCCCGAAGAGGTCTTTGCTGATGCATTGAATACGACACGTAACTTCGTTGTGGAGGATTCCGCTCGCTGAACCCCATGATGAGGTAAGAAACACTCTATTCCATTGCTGCTAAGAGTCGCTAATTTCATATGCCCCAATTCGCTTAAGAATTGCTTATATTGCTGAGCTAAAGATTCTTGCCTGCTAAGCTTTTTCTCTAGATTATTTAATTGCGCTAGTGCTATTTCTTTTGACGATCCTAGCTTTTCGCTCGCTTGCTGCTTCATTGGTAACCTAACTTCATAACGACCGCTTTCCAAACGTTTTGTCGTTGATAGGTAATATTCGACGCATTGCTGTTCTTCCGCTGATATTTCATTTTGCTCGTGAATATCCTCAATTTGCCAAAATTGATGAATATCCGCTGTATTATTTACGATGATATTACAATGGAACTGTGGCTTTATGGTTCCACACAGTAACCATCCTAGCTATGTTTGCTGAGCTAAGGGTGCAGACTAAATTTAATTAGTAAATTTTTAATTGCTGAATTTGTCCACCATTTACTCGTACGTAACACACATGTGACAATGTCTTGTGATATTGTTTCTAACTTTCCTTAACAAGTCACTACTGATAGCCAATGCTTTTAATTTATTAAAAGTGTCAATAATTCTGTCTAGCAGTTTCTCTACGGTATTCACATCACACGCATAAACCTCATTTTTGATAAATCCCCAAACTTAACTTACAACGAAATAACAGCAAGTAACCATCACACTATTGTTTACACATTAGGTAGGTACCGTAACCTACCAAACTCTACTACACTTAAAACTTATACACAATCGAATTATCTGTCAATAACACAGCAGTAAAACTATTAAAGCTCTGCACTGTATGAAATTGCAACAAAACAATTTTCAATTTTACACAAAATCAATAATTATTGTTAATGCGCTAAAACCACTCTTACGAATCGAAATTTAAAAAAAAAAACACACGCTCTCACAAGGGTAGCGCGTCACGCACTAGCACAGTATAAAAATGATTTTTAGACTGTGCGCACTAGACAGTGAATGAGTGAGTGAACCAGGACCAAATTCCAGGGAAAACCCTACATGTATTTCTTTCCTTTTCTTAGACAATAAATCTTTTGAATGCGGAAGTGTTTACGAACTATTGTTGTTTAAACAAAAACTTACTTTGTTAAGACAAAAACGTCGAACTGGCAACCTTGCTGTCTTCTTAGTTTTCGAAACGAAATGCGCCTCGGCAATCTTTGTTTGCTTATGATAATAGGAATTTTATCGTCATGGTTATTAGGTCTAAATTCAATCAGCAATACAATACAATATTGTATTATTTCTGAGTAGCGAGCCGCACCATTGCATTTGGTTTTGTTTTAGCAAGTAGGTAAATGAAATAGTTTTGATGTGAATGACCTAAATGAAACTTACGTGGTATTCACATCATGTGTTAAAATTGTCAAAGGAAAAACAAATTCCTGCGGCTATACCCTTGATTATAATTTGATAATTTTTGGTATACGTACTACTACCGCGATACTCAATATATTTTTTCAATTAACGTCGTATTCTCCCCAACACCCGATATAATAGGTTGGGGAAAAAGTTTCTTCGCATTTTTTAAGAAAATTCAAAACATTTTTTAATATAGTTTATTTACATTTAACTAAAGTATGTAGATACCATTTTGTTCGATAACTTTTTGCCATCTTGTAGGTAGGGACATGATCCCATTGCTATAGAAATTTTGGGACTTCTGGTCAAAATACCGCGACAAGTGGTTTTGGCAGTACTCTCGTGATGTTAACCTGACACTGCCTAAAGAATTCTGAAGAGACCGAAACAGGTGGAAATCTGAAGGTGCAAGGTCAGGACTATACGGCGGATGTGGTGGCGCTCTACTCTGCAGAAACTCTTTCAGCCCTGGAGAGTAAACATCCAGTGCCTGCGGATGGTCTCACCTTCCCTGGACCCCCCCTCCCTCCTGATCTCGATTCAATTCCATTTAATGTTACTGCCCCCCAGCTGACTGCAACCGTGAGCTCCTTCCGAAGTGGTTCCGCGGGCGGCCTGGACGGCCTGTCTCCTCAGCATTTAAAAGATTTATTGAGCTCAGGCGCCGGGGAAGCTGGTGAGTCGCTCTTGAAGGAGCTTGCGGCTCTAATTGACTTGATGCTCAACGGCGGTGTTAACGATGGATGCCGTCGTTGATGTCTTGTACGGGGCCAACTTATGTGCCCTGTGCAAGAGGGACGGCGGCATTCGTCATATCGCCGTTGGGTGCACCTACAGGTGTACGGCAGCCAAAATATGCTGCAAATTATACGGAGAAATTCTGACTAAAATTTCCAGCCCCTACAGGTTGGCTTTGGATCCAAAGGGGGCTGCAATGCTGCCGTAGATGCACTTTCCAGTTTTTTAAATGCCGGTAAAGGTAAGGTCATCCTCAAGGTTGACGTTAAGAACGCCTTCAATTTCGTTAATAGGGATACTTTGTTTCCTGAAGTAAAAAAGGGGTTACCAGAAATTTATGGTTTTATGTGGCAGTGCTACAGGCACCCATCAAAAGACAACGTTTTGGAATCTGCAGTAGGATGCCAACAAGGTGATCCTCTCGGGCAGTCATTTTCAGTTTGGCTATCCATCCCATAATACAAAAACTAAATTCTAACTTTAATGTGTGGTACTTAGATGATTGAACACTAGGAGGTGACGTTGACACTCTTCTAAAAGTTCGTAAAGCAGCAGTTCCAATCCATCGGCCTTGACCTCAACAACTCCAAATGAGAAATATACCTTTGTGATAAAACCGACAGACAATTAACTACTTATGTAGAAATTCAATTCAATAGCCCCAGATATCAAAGTTTTGGAGAAAAGTTCACTGCACGTCCTAGGTTCCCCAATTTTAGAAGACAGTTTTTCACCTTTCGTCAGCGATAAAATTAAACATTTTAACGATATTTCGGATAGACATTCAAAAATTAATTTACTTTCGGCATTCACCCTTATCAGGTATTGCTGTTTTGGTCCAAATTTTATGTATTTTCTCCGCTCTTCCTCTTTATGGAAGCAGCCACAACTTTTAAACAAAATGATCATATTATTCTAAGTACTCTATCATCAATTTTAAATGTGGCATTGGACGATCGCGCGTGGCTGCAAGCCACACTATCCATTCGTTTTGGTGGGCTCGGCGTCCACAAAATTTCTAGTGTAAGCCTACCGGCGTTCCTGTCCTCGGTCCACACCACCGAAAAGTTAACCACAAGAATCTTAGCCCCTTCTCAGGTTGACTCAGAAGTGCCGTGTTCGACCGACGCGTTGAATGCCTGGAAAGTGTCTTGCCCGGATACGGTTCAGCCCGAGAACCCGTCTTCCCAGAGACAGTGGGATGAGCCGCTCTGCAGGTTGATACGGAATAAACTTTTTAATACGTCCACCAATACTGCTGAGCGTGCCCGCCTGTGGGCTGTGGATGAATGGGAGTTGGGTCTCTGGCTTCAGGCTCTACAGTCACCCAACATAGGCACTATGCTGAGTGACACCACATTCCGGCTCGCTACATGTTTGCTTGTGGGTGCTCCTTGTGGGGCTTCACATCGCTGTCAATGCGGTGAAGGAGTCGACTGCCTCAGACACCATGGACTATCCTGCAGCAAGAGCGCTGGTCGGATGGCACGGCACGCTAGCATTAACGACATCATCCGTCGGGCTCTTGTCACCGCCGGGGTGCCAGCAGTTTTAGAACCACGGCTTGGCACGCGACGATAGGAAGAGGCCAGATGGAATGACCATAATGCCTTGGAAGTTGGGTAGGCCTTCGGTGTGGGATGCAACCTGTGTCGACACCCTCGCGCCATCCCATCTTCTTAGCACGGCGGGCTGTGCTGAGGCGGCTGCTGCAGTAGCAGAAAACCTCAAACGGCGCAAATATAGCAACCTTATTGGGAGATATATGTTTGAGCTGTTTGGGGTTGAAACTCTAAGGACTTGGGGTCGGGCACGCCACAATTGCGGCGATAATTCTTCTCTTTGAGGAGTGATTGGAGAGGCGTCACGCCATCCTCACCTTCCACCTGACGCAGGTCCTCACCGGACACGGTTGCTTAGGGAGGTTCCTGTTCCGGATAAGGCGGGAGGAAACGCCCGGGTGTTACCATTGTGTGGATTTCCCGGAGGACACGGTGGAGCACACGGTGGAGGTCTGCCCGGCTTAGGCAGAGCACCGCTGCACCGCCGCGTCCTCGCTGAGGCGATCGGCGGCGGCGATCTCTCGCGTCCGGCCCTGGTACAGGCCATGGTACGGAGCGAGAGTGCATGGGAAGCCGTCACCTCGTTCTGCGAAGCACTAATGCTCGCGAAGGAGGAGGCTGAACGCGTGAGGGAGAGGCAATCTTTGCGCTCTCACGCCCCTAGTCACCGCAGGAGACGCCCTGGGCGTCGAGAATCGATAGCCGATTCCCGGCCACCGAAGGCGCGGGCTTGCGGATGGCGAGCAATGGGTAGCTCGCCGTCCGGTAAGGATCAGGCCCGGGTCGACGGCGCGTTATGATCCACGCGCACCTCAAAGAGATGTAAGCACTAGCTGAAGGGGTCCGCTAGGGCTGATGCCCGCCAGGGTTGCGGGTTGTTCGAAAGAGTTACCGTGGCCCTGGCACAGGCAACTGAAGGAACACGGGTGGGTTTTAGTCCGTAGAAGTCTGACACGCCTTTCCGCTCCACCCAGCGGAAGAAGTTATTTGATGATTTCCCATCCAAAAAAAGGGGCCTTGGGGTCCGAGTGCTCATCGAGTATTTCGGTACATCGCCAAGCGGTTGGTCGACTCTTCACGGGACCAGAGGGCCTCTCCTATTTTTAGCCCAAAGAATCAGCATTGCCATCCAACGTGGCAATGCTGCCAGCTTTTTAGGCACTTTTTCCATTGACAGCGATGCGGACCAATTTTTTGATGCCCTATGAGCTCTTCACCTTTTTATTTTTATGTTTTTTTATATACTTGTACATAATATATATATATCGGGTGGTGACACAATAACGACATTAAAAGAAAATACGATCCCCACTAGTCGACCAAAACACTTTACCATTACCAAATTAGGTATTACATCAAAATTCAAAAATCTAATTTTTCAAACAAACTAAATGCGAAACTAATCAGAATTTAAAACAACATCCTTTATAATAGTGTCTACTAACTTCATCTGACCTTGTAGGCACTGCACGTGAGAGTGGCAACGTCGCACCCGTTTCGTCCGTTTTAGGCGCAGTTTCATTCATGTAAGGTTGTTGCACCGGTTGGCGGCCTTTTAGTCGACTTCCCAACTTTGCTCTTTGAAATTAGTATGATATGTCCATAATTCAGGTTCTGATTGTTTCTGCAGGTGTAGCAGATATCATCAAGTTATTTTTGGACATAATTATTGGAGGACTATTCTAACAGTTTTTTTTTAATAAATAAAAACCTAAAATTTACTCAAAATGCCGGTTGACGGCCACTTTTTTCAGTTCGCGGTCACCCTAGAGTTAGTTTTCGGCCGCCAGTTTTACATACAATTATTACGTACACTTTTCGCCATACCTAATTGCCCTATCAGAAAATTCCACATCATGGCATGTGATCGCGATTGTCAATCAAATGCCTTTACTCTTCAAAAGCATGTTCTCTTCAATATCCATCCATTTCATGTGCTCTAACTTAACCTTGCCTTTTCTTAACATCTCTCATTCCCACAAGATTTGTTAATCTTATATAGGGTCACGCACTACTATTTCGTCATTCAGGCATTATGATCTCTACAGCATTTCACCTTCTCTTCCCAACTCACCTTCATAATTTGTGCAACAATTCTTTCCGCTCTGTCCTTTCTTCTTTCCTTCCTCAATTTTCCCTTCTTTCTTTCCTTATTCGAAACTCCTAACCTATATGTAATTCATTTATTCTTCTTCCATACTTCTAACATACTACACTTTCATTCATCTTTACTGCAGTTATTTTACTCTACACATTACATTACTATCTCTACAAATAATGAAATTAAACAACGTTTTATAATCAATTTATATTGCAACAAATTAAGTTTGGTTATCATTAACATTTTTTAAATCTTGAGATCCATAATTTGAGCGTACAAGACTAGTATTTTAAATAGTCAACATGTATTATTAACTTGTTAACAGTAACTAATATTAATCAGTCTTCAAAAATTTCTATAACGAGATATCACTTAAATGGAATTATGTACTAGGTGACTACCTATAATAATGTATATTGTACTTATCAAAAAATATAAAGTATAAAACAGTATTTAATTAAGTTCTTAGTTGGTACGAGATCAAAGTAATCAACAGGAACAACAGTTATAAGAACATTCTTATAACTCCTTCAAGTGCAACATGTGCATTATTTCTAAGGATCCATAATGCACATGTTACACTTGAACGGTTTATCTTTAACATCATCGTATGTCAGTCCTATAAAATCAGTGTACTTCAAATGAAACCATTTAGTACAAAAATCACAGCCAACATTTTTGTTTTCATCGTCCTCAGTGTCACTGTTTAAGATATTTGCGCATTGGCCACAATTTTGTTTTGATGTTAACTCATCTGTAGTCTTTAAAAGTTTTCCTTTATTAAGTTTCTTGGCTTTGTGTTTTTCTTTTTTTTTCTTAGTTTCCTCTTGCTTACGCTTCACGGCTTGCTTTCTAGCTTCTTTAGCTTTTTCTTTCTCCTCATTCTTTTCTTGTTTAGCTTTTTCTTTTAGTAGATGGTATTCTCGCCATTTCTTCCCTGATATTGCCGACGGAATACGAGCTTTGGGTATGTTTTGTTTGGACTTTTCTAGAGGTTGGGGTATATACAGATGTTGCTCGAATACTGTGTTTGGATCTATTGAATTTTTGATGTTGGCGGATGCGGATGTAATTGTGGAAGATGATGATTTCTTTGACAGAACGTCATGAGAATCTGAATGTTCTGATATAGTTGGAATAACTGTAACGTCATCGAGTGATAAAAGAGACCTTCCTTCTAGTTGCTGGCGAGTTACGCCAAATGTCAAAATTTCATTTTCGTCTTCCGATTTTTCTGTGGCAGTAACGGTACATAATGGCAAGTTGTCTTTTAAAGTTGGTACTTGAGATAATATAACTGACTCAGTGTCAGTCTGTTCAGATCCCAATTGCTCTTTGGGTCTACTACTTGGAACTACTTCGGTGCAAGTTTCCAAACTTACAGGTTCATCTGTAATCTGGATTTGGTGTATCTGTTCCATGCATAGAGGGACGTTATTCGAGTCCGGTTTTGAAGATGGAGAGATTTCAATAGGAACTAGAGATTTGGGGCTTAGGTTTCGGTTTTTGGTGTGCTAGTTTGGAATGGTATGACCACAATATCGTCCAAAGAAACCACTGTTCCCCACTCAAGGCCGCTAAAATCAGATGTAACCAAATTCGACAAGCCATGTTTTGGAAAACTCTCAGCGGTACGTTTGGGAACTTCACCCGCAATAACAAGAGTCATTGGGGCGGGATCATGTATATGCGACGGAGCGAGATCGGTAACATTTGCAGACGTAACATCAGAAACATGCGGCGGGTTTGGATCGGAAACGAGCGGTGGGGCGAGATTAGAAGCATTCGCAGATGAATGGGCCGAAAAATTTGACAAAAGATGAATGCTCAACACGTCGAATGTTGAGTCTTCAGATCCAGTAATATATTGAGGTTCTCTGGGTTCTGACCTTCTCAGCTTTTTTATTTCCTTTAGGATCAATTTTGTGTCAATTTTCTTCTCTTTTAGGACTAGTCTTAAATGTCGAATCACTTTGCGGGTAGCGATGAGGTCTTCATTCGATATTCCTGAGTTCTCACGCGAACGATTCGCTTGACTAAGTTGTTCCAATGTGTTTTGGACACATTTCGTATAGTCGACTGCGTTCGGATCAAACGGAAAAAGTCCACATCGCCTGAATCCGTTGACAATATTGGTTTTCATTTGTGGATTTTCGATAATGTCTTTAAAAAGATGACAAAAATTTGTTTTTGTTACAGCTTTGTTCAAATTTTCTGGCTTTGCAAGGAATTTTCTGATATGACTCTTCCACTGTGCTTTTAATGGAGCAAACACGCTGACATCGGCAGGCTGCAGCATGTGCGTAGTGTTCGGGGGAAGGGCATATAAAATAATACCAAGCTCTTCACAGACATAAGTCACATATGTCTTTAATGTTGACATTAAAGACATATGTGACTTATGTCCATCGACTAGCAGAAGAATGGGCTTCTTGATATTATTTTCTGTTATCCAATTATTAAAATCATTAGTGATGTATTCGAAGAATACATCTCCATTCATCCACCCTGATTCGCTTCTTCCTAGACTCCAGTGTTGTGGCATGTTGTCTGTTAAACTTTTTGGTGGTCTAATATATGGAAAAACCACCAATGGCGGGCACATTTCACCAGCAGCGTTGAATGTGGCGAGTACTGTCAGATTGTCTTTCTCGTTTCCGGCTTTAATTTGGTAGAGGTTTCGATAACCTTTTGGACCAAGAACTTTTCCCGTTTTTGGGCAAAGTGAAAAACCACTTTCATCGCCGTTAAACATCCTTTCGGGTTCTCCAAGTATATCTATCTCTTGCTCTAAAAACATTTTCAGTTCGCGGAACCACAGTCGAATCGACTCTTCGGTCACCCTAGCGCGAGCTTTGTTGATACCTTCTGCTGATCTTACTGATATCTCAGGATGTCGTTTTAAAAAGTTAAGATACCATGTGTGCCCAGGACGATCATCCTTAAAAGGATTCGGCTTTTTTAAATCTTTGAAAATTTTTTGAACGGTATCTAATAGTTCTTGCTTCTTTACGGGAAAACCACATTTTAGCCAAATATTTATAAGCCAATCTACAACCTTTTTCTCGCTTTGTTCTCCCAGAACTGACTCGGGGCCATGTTTTTTTAGTTCGTCCGTCCTTCTGCCACTTAATCGATCTTGAATTGTACATCTCGGAATACTAAATTTACGTGATGCTTCTCTGATTGGAATTTGTTCTTCGCGAATTTCTTTTAATGCCTTCTGCAGAGTTTCAGCAGTGTAAGTCACAGTTTTTTTTTGGGTTTTTTCGTAGTAACATACATCTGTAATAACAAAAAAATATCTAAACACCAACCAAAACTGTCTGTGTTAAAGAAGTGGCCGTAAACTGACTCCTATATTTTCAAATAGTCAAATAACGGCCTTCTATTTTTCATATGCTTTTCAGAGGGCCGCGAACCGGATTTGTTTTGTTAGCATGTGTTAGTTTGCGGCCACATGATAGCTATAAATCCGTATAAATTATATTTTGGCGGCCGTGAACTAACTACTTATATCATTTAAACCAACACCAACAATAGAAAAATGTTGCACAAAGCGAAGCTTTATTTACATTACTATTAAGAAAGACAGCCAACTTAGTTCATTCAATGAGCTAGTGCCGCGGCCACCCGGCCGTATACCAACTCAACTAAAAATTTATTGTTTTCGTTGGCGGCCCCCAGAAAAAACTGGTATTAAAGTGATTTACTCCCAAAATAAATGAAAAATAACATGAAACAAACAACTATGATAACTCAAAAACAATCACACTAGTAATAAGTAATCATTAACTTGAAATACTTACTTTTGAAGCGGGACTTGTTCGCTAATTTTTTCGCAGTTTTGCGTACGTGTGAGCGCTGACAGCGCGGCTGGCAAAATGGACGATTTAGTTCCGGCACATGGATTAGGTTAACCGGCCAATTTGAATAGGCATGACATTCTGTAACTATCCATCTTTTTAAAGTGCCACAACACGTTGGCAAGAGTAAGATAGAATTCTTATTTTTGCAATATTTATACGGTTGGTCCTCTAAGAGGCCGCGAAACAACGCAGGGCCGCGATCCAGCGTAATGACCCCAAAATGTACAAAAAAAAATGGCGCGCGGCATGTATCCCCGCTCCGCTCACCGCTTGCCGCGACTTTTCTATCAGTAGGTTCACGTTTTGATAACACTTAATTAAACATTAAATCAAAACTTACTTCAATCATGGTAAACAAAATTAAAGGGTTTAGCCGTCCTTCCATAGGCAAACTGCCCCCGATAGGAACCTATATCGTAACCTATGCTATATTGTAGAGGGTACTAATAGTAGTTCATCGAGTAGATATTAGCTCTGTATGTTAGTTAATTGAGGAGCTATTTGAAAAAAAGTGTCCGGAGATGACTTTTTTTCAAAGTGATATATCTCTGTTGATTTTAAAGCTAGAAAAATAAAACCAATTCCAGTGTTTATGGTACACTCTACAGTTTATTTTATATAAATTTCCATGAGCCAAGCCTAAATAAAAATATTAAAAAAATGCAAATAAATTATTTTTTTATTGATTTCTATCAGATCGAATTGAATTACCACTTTGAAAAAAATATATAATAATTGTCTATACCTTGCCTAACAGCATGCCAAGTTTCATTAAAATCCATTAGGTGCAACATGTTGAAAAAATACAATGAAAGTAAGTGGACCACCTTGTTGACACTGTAAATTCAAGTAATTAATAACGAAATGCTAAAAACGCTTAATAATAAAGCGCTTTAGTGTTTGCAATGTTGAACTCCATAAGCAAACTATAGCATTTTTGATGCTCAATTTTTATCACTGGTGCCCGTTTTAAAGTTCTATAGTTTGCTTATGGAGTTTAACATTGAAACGCTCAAACGCTTTAATCACAAAAACACTTTGATTTACAGTGGACGCTTTCAAATTGTATTAGATTTTAATAATCTTTAACAAAATAGCGTTTTGACAGTTTATATAAAGTACATTAATGGGTGGTAGTGTCACTTTAGTAGATTATCAAAGTACCCGCGCGTGCATGTTCCTACATGACCACAGTGCATAGTCGTGCATGGTCGTCCCAATGGAAAAAGCCACGAAGATATTCGGCGTTATTGCTGTAACTGTGCAAATGGAAATCGAACAGTTGGGTGTTGCTCCCAAGTAGCGGCAATTATATATTATTTATCAAATGCAAGATATAAATCTCATATAGTTCGTCCAGTGTTTTTTCTATAAATAACGATCACGTTGTAATTAATGAAAATAGTGACGATGACTAATAAAAGCTATTTTTTATTAATATGGATTCAACTATTACTGAGAAAAGATCATTCCGTTTTCTTTTGAACCTTTCATGCCCAATATTGAAAAATCAAATATGTAATACAATTTAATTAAGTACTATATTATTGAAAAATTGAAAGTTAAAAGCGTCATCAAAGTGGTCATAAGGTGGTCCACTTACTTTCATTATTTTTTTTCAACATATTGCACCTTATGGATTTTAATGAAACTTGGCATGCTGTTAGGCAAGGTATAGACAATTATTATATATTTTTTTCAAAGTGGTAAGTAATTCAATTCAATCTGATAGAAATCAATAAAAAAAATAATTTATTTGCATTTTTTAAATATTTTTATTTAGGCTTGGCTCATGGAAATTTATATAAAATAAACTGTAGAGTGTACCACAAACACTGGAATTGGTTTTATTTTTCTAGCTTTAAAATCAACAGAGATATATCACTTTGAAAAAAAGTCGTCTCCGGACACTTTTTTTCAAATAGCTCCTCAATTAACTAAGATATAGAGCTAATATTTACTCGATGAACTACTATTAGTACCCTCTACAATATAGCATAGGTTTCGATATAGGTTCCTATCGGGGGCAGTTTGCCTATGGAAGGACGGCTAAACCCTTTTTAATTGCTGTAAAGGCCTATTCAAACCTAAGCGGTATTCGCTGCCGCTTTGGGTAGAGGTAATACCGCGCGGGTTTCGCTTAGGTATTTAGTATTATGTTTCGCGGCAAAAGCGGTACAGATGAATGAACAGTAATATTACCGCATACCCACTCGGTTTTCTCTACCGCAGACGGTAGCGAATACCGCTTAGGTTTGAATAGGCCTTAATTGTCCACCATTTACTCTAACACACATGTGACAACGTCTTGTGATATTATTGTTTCTTACTTTCCTTAAGAGGATTGGGAAGTGTCGATACGCGGCGCGATTTTTGGAGGCCTACATTTCATACAATTATTTACATAAATAATGTTTCGGGCGATAACGTTTTTACTCCCCTAAACCTTTACGAAATGAGACAACTTTGATCTCATTAGATTCAGTATACTTTAATCTAGGTCTGTACGTTTTTTGTATTTAGTAATTGAATTTAATTTAATTTAAAAAAATAAAAATGCTCCAGGATGTTTTTATGTCAAAAATATAGATATTTAGATGCTAATAACTTATATTGTATACAATTTTTCTTTATAATAAAAACGTACGTACCTAGTTTTTCATCATACCTACAACATTTACAAAAATTATGAAAATTAGATTATGTTTACGGGGAGAAAAACGTTATCTCTTTTTGTATGAAAATTTACAGCTTCACAATCCTCTTAACAAGTCACTACTGATACCCATTGCTTTTAATTTATTAAAAGCTTCAATAATTCTACCTCGCAGTTCCTCTACGGTATTCACATCACAAGCATAAACCTCATTTTTAAGAGGATTGTGAAGCTGTAAATTTTCATACAAAAAGAGATAACGTTTTTCTCCCCGTAAACATACTCGTAGTTTAATTTACAAAATTTTTGGAAATGTTGTTGGTATAATGAAAAACTAGGTCCGTACGTTTTTATTATAAAGAAATATTGCATACGATATAAGTTATTAGCATCTAAATATCTATATTTTTGACATAAAAACATCCTCGAGCGTTTTTATTTTTTTTAATTAAATTAAATTGAATTACTAAAAATGAAAAACGTACAGACCTAGATTAAAGTGTACTGAATGTAATGAAATTAAAATTGTCTCATTTCGTAAAGGTTTAGGGGAGTAAAAACGTTATCGCCCGAAACAATATTTATGTAAATAATTGTATGAAATGTAGGCAATTGCCCCTAAAAATCGCGCCGCGTATCGGCACTTCACAATCCTCTTAATAAGTCCTCAACATTGATATACAAAAACAAAAACCCAAGATACACAATCAGCGTCTCAAAACCGTCCCCAAAACAATAGCGCACAATTTTACATTGTGCGCTCATTCCAAAACAGTACCGCATCGCTCGCGTCACTGCACGTCGTTAAAACTGCCAAAATATTCAATGAAAAATTGTAAAAATATTACGTCAAGGACGTTAAAAAAGAATGGGATATCGTACTTTCGGTAAGTAAAAGAGTTTATTGATTTGTTTTTATTATTTTTATGACAAAATATAGACAGAAAAATGTGATTTTGATTTAATTTATCTTAAAACTTCTCTCGACGGTCCAAGTATAATGCTGCAAATTATAATTGCCGCTTTTTCAGTTAAAGGACAGTGCATTACAATCTCCTTTTAATTTAGCCGAATAATACAGTTGCCCCATACGTTGGCCCTGTTCTTATTAGTGGAGTCGACTTATGTTATTATGTTGCATTTTTTAATTAATAATTTTACTAACTTAGTTTTCAATTAGTATTTATTTATTATATATATTTATAGTTTTTAACCGACTTTCAAAAGGAGAAGAGGACATCAATTCGACGACTTTTTTTAAAACGTCTGTCTATCGATTAATTATTTTATAGGCCAAATTGAGTAATTATTTTTATTTTCTTTGTAAGAATATAGTTTTCGATTGTGCCTGTATGAACATAATCATGATCTGATGATGAATTTTGGAGATACATAACGGTACTCTTCATAGAACGATAGGAAACCTTTGATAACAACGAATGTTGTTATGTTTATACGTGTTGTTGATAAGCGTATTCCTCAGTGGGAGGAAGGGGTTGACATATTAACTCTAGTTTTTTTTTAGAGTTCCGTACCTCAAAAGGAAAAAACGGAACCCTTATAGGATCACTCGTGTGTCTGTCTGTCTGTCCGTCTGTCCGTCTGTCATAGCCAATTTGCTCCGAATCTAATGGACTGATTAAGTTGAAATTTGGTACACATATGAATTTCTGTAACCCAAACATGGACGTGTAACGTAAATAAATAAATCTTGAATATAGAGGTAAATTTTGGGGGGCAAATAAGAAAATTTTAAAAAAAGTTTTGTAAACTGTACCGTGACATATCAAATGAAAGGGCTTACTGTGAGAGTTTCAAATATACTTTTACTATATTTTTAAAATAAACTGTTTTAAAGTTATTTAAGAAAATAGACAAAAATTTACCCTTATCTCCGACTACTACTGAGCCTAAAATTTTGAAAAAAGTACAGAAAATAGTTCTTTACCTATAAATTACAGGAAAATCTTTAAGAAGTCTGTGGTCTTAAGATATCATGATAAACCTCTCAACATTGTGCGTACAAACTTACATTTGCAGTTGGAATGTATGGGAGAACATGTTTATCAACTACAATGTTAAGTTTGTTCTTGGGATAAATTAATCCTAACTACGGAACCCCCTTCATTGCGTGTGGTCCGACACGCACTTGGATAGTTTATTTTTTTTAAATGAATCGATTTGAACGTTACTTTCGATTGTAGGTATATCTTATCTCGTATAAATCTTGGGTGGCCCTTTTGAATTCAGTGAGCGATTTATGACTTTTATTTTATTTCTTAAAATAATTTATAACCTTACTTTTCGCACCAAAATAATGTATAAATGATTTTAACTGTTAATATTTTGTTTCATTGATATTTTCCACACAAAAACAGATTTACAATCAGTTAAAATGTTCCTATGTGTTTTGGACACACACATTATTTTTGCAAACTCTTTAAACACTTAGTCAATGTATTAAAAAGCTTAAAAAACTTTCGACTCCACTTCATGCCTTGTCCTACCGGCAAACTTCGGTCGTAATTTTTTTTTTTTTTGCTTTTTGTACATTGCTTTGTTAAAACAACTTTAAATCATACGCGTAAGGTTTAATTTGCAAAAAAAGTATGTTTTATATTCATAACTATAACTACTTAACGACAGTTTTGCGTGTTACTTTTGTTCGAGACTGTGCATCTTGGGTTTTTGTATATCACTGCTCCTCAAACTTAACTTACAATGAAATAACAGGAAGTAACTACCACACTATTGTTTACACATTAGGTAGGTACCGTAATCTACCAAACTCTACTACACCTAAAACTTATACACAATCGAATTATCTGTCAATAACACAACAGTAAAACTATTAAAGCTCTGCCCTGTATGAAATTGCAACAAAACAATTTTCAATTTAACACAAAATCAATGATTGTTAATGCGCTAAAACCACTCTTACGAAACGAAATTTAAAAAAAAAAACACGCTCTCACAAGAGTAGCACGTCACGCACTAGACAGTGGACCCACAGTCTAAGTCTAAAAATCATACAGTCGTCCAACGAAGACGTCTAGACAAGGCAATCGTGCGGGGTGTGAGGGGCGAGACGCGGGTAAGCCGATCCCGAACTGCGAACAAAACGATGTTAGTAGTTCGGGATACGTCATTCAGGGCCGACAAGTGTTTATTTTTTATTTAATATGGTGCATGCAAAGTGTGCTGTGAGTGATTGCAAGTCTTCATCTTACATAAATAAAGATCTGCGGTTTCATCAGCTTCCACGCACAGAAGTAAGGTAGGTAAATAAATCTGTTTTGTTATTGTAGAGTACATAAATAATTTTATTTGTAATGTCGTGCCACGTTGATAACGCTAATAAAATGGTCGAACGGCGCACGGTAAAAAAAAAATGTTAATAGGTTATCGCACACGGCTTCCATCTGTTTGGAAATCCTACTAATATTATAAATGTCTTCTTGTGTATGTCACGCACTGCTGTGGCGAAGCCATCGAGAAACACGGCGAAGCACTGGCTGTATCGCTTGACATCTCGAAGGCCTTTGACAGGGTCTGACACGCTGCTCTGCTCAGCAAGCTTCCTGCTTATGGCATCCCAGCTGATTTTTGTAGCTGGATATCAGATTTCCTTAGTGAACGGTCGATTAGAGTAGTTGTTGATGGCTGCTCTTCTGACCTTATGGCTATTGATGCCGGAGTTCCTCAGGGGTCTGTTCTCTCTGCAACTCTTTTCCTGCTGCACATCAATGACCTGCTTCGGCCTGGTATTGTTGGGTACGCAGATGACAGTACAGTTTCAGAGGGATACTTGTCCAGAGCAAAAACCAGCGGGGCCGAAGTTAGTTCCTTGAGAGAGGCCATGGTAGAGCGGACAGATTTGACCTTAAGCTTTGTCTCCCAGTGGAGTGATGATAATCTGGTCTCTTTTAACGCCACCAAAACGCAGGCGTGTCTTTTTACCGCTAAAAAGAGTCGTTTCGCCCAAACTCCTACTTTTCGGGGTACATCTGTTCCTGTAACTGATCGACTTGAGCTCCTAGGCATGGAGTTGACATCTGGTCTCAACTTCGGCGCCACCATCGAGTACAAGGCCCAAACTGCGGCCAAGAAACTGGGCATCCTAAATAGGGTGAAGCGATACTTTACGCCTGGACAGCTTTTAACCCTTTACAAAGCGCAAGTCCGATCCTGCATGGAGTATTGCAGTCACCTTTGGGATGGATCAGCTAAGTACCAACTAGCCGCGCTTGACTCGGTGGAACGCAGAGCTAAGAGGCTCATTGGCGACGTAAAACTGGTGGATGCCAAGCTTCATAGCTTGGCTCATCACCGCAAGGTTGCCTGCTTGTCGGTCTTCTACAGATTGTACTTCGGAGAGTGTGCCCGAGAACTCCACGACCTCATTCCACCGGCCCCCTTCTACCACCGGACATCTAGATGCACTGCCAGTTACCATCCCTACCTGGTTGCTATTCCACCAATTCGCACTAAGCGATTCCAAATGTCTTTTATAATGCGCACAGCAAAAGAGTGGAACTCACTACCTGCGTCTGTGTTTCCGAACGTATACAACCCTAATCTCTTCAAAGTGAGAGTGAACAGGCTTCTTCTGGGTAAGCTCACTCCATCGTCGACTTTGTCTCTGTCACCTCTGACCTAGACTAGAGTCAAGAGCAAACCCATCACAAATAAAAAAAATAAAAAAATGTGAAAGTGTTTGTTTGTATGTTCCGTGTCAAGATGGTGGACTTTTTTATTATTTACTAAGGGTGAATTTCGAGATGGTAGACCTAATTTTTTATAGTATGATATGGGTGTCAACTTTGAGTCTAATTGGGGTGCTTGTTACGAAAAAGCCATCCTTTTAGAAATCCAAGATGGCGGACGTCATTTTGTTATAATAAGATATGGGTGTCAATTTTGAGTATAATTGGGGTGCTTGTTACGAAAAAGTCATCCTTTTTGAAATCCAAGATGGCGGACGTCTTGTTATAATTTGATATGGGTGTCAATTTTGAGTATAATTGGGGTGTTTGTTACGAAAAAGGAAAGCCTTCCTTTTTGAAATCCAAGATTATTATAATACTACTATCAATATTGATCTGCAATAAATAAATAATTTTGTAAATATTGTTTATTTGTGACAACCCCGGCCGATGCGTTACTGTCTAGACGATGTCGGCATTTTACACAACGTCCATTTGCGACGACATTGTGACATCTCAAAAACCGTAATTTTACAGAAAACGACTTGAACTTTTAAATGCTCTCTCTCTCTCTAAACTCTTAAATTGTTGTCAAGATAGCTTTATTATCTATGCAGTGATTAGAGTATAACTAATATTGAAATTAAATAATCAAAAAGAAAAACGAATCAGTAAAACAAAAAATAGAAATTCGAGATGTCACACTGTCTTCGCAAATGGACGACAAGATCAAAGGCGTCGTCCTACTGTATGATTTTTATATGATTTTTATACTGTGGTGGACCAGAAGCAAATTCCAGGGAAACCCTAGATGTATTTCTTTCCTTTTCTTGCACAATAAATCTTTTGCATGCGGAAGTGATAACGAACTATTGTTGTCTAAACTTACCTTGTTTAGACAAAAACGTCTAGTTACTGTTTGAAATAAATAAAAGATATACTCAAAATTATGAAACAACTTAAAATCGAAAGTCGGTGGCTAAACTAAAGTGGCTAAGCTAAACTAAACTAAACTTTTAGTGTATTTTTTGTGTAGTATGTGTTTTCATGTATGTATGTTTTGTGTATAAAATTGTAATGTGTGTTTGTTTATGGACTTATGGTCTGAAATAAATTTATTATTATTTTTTTATTTTTTGATATTTCTCGGGACCCTGGGGTCCCGGACCTTTGGAAGGCGTACGAGGAGCCGAAGCCAACTCGCAGAGGCCCCTTAGATAATTTTAAATGATGAGGAGGCACCAACTGACGATTATCCCTATATGCACTATGCAAGTGCACCCAAGGACAACCCCCGGTTGGTACAGGACTATTGTTGTATGTGAAAACAAAACATATTGGGCTATGGGTTTGGGTGGCTAAAGTGGATTGGGTAACTTGAACTATGGAAGAATATGTCCCCTGCCTGACCAATGTTATATATAATATTATACACGGATAAAATGGCAGGGGGTGACTTGCACACTCAATAATGGGCCCCCGGAGACGGCCGCTAGCACATAGTGACGTAGCGACAAGGGGGCAACACTTCCTGAGGTGCTTGAGGAGTGGAGAGGTATTCCACGGCTATCAGGACAATCCCGGAAGTACGGTCAAGATCCCTACCAGCACCTTACTGGAATACTTCCTTCCTCCGAGCACGTTTGCTCTTGCGAATCTCCACTCAAGCCGCCCAATAAAGGCAAGAAAGAGGTGGGAGCTCTGTTCCTCGTCAGTGTTCACTCCAGCCGGCCAATAAAGGCAAGCCAGAGATGAGGACAAGATTTCTCCCGGGAGATAGGGTCCATGGGGTCGCTACTGCCCATCAGCTCGCCACATGCTGCCCTGCGGGTTTTTGTATCTCTCTTGGTCTGGCTCCTCATCCTAGACCCGTTCCGGCAAACTCCGGCACAGACCTAAAGTTTGGAGCACGCAAGCCCCACCACGACGTCAACGTAGAGATACAGCGGTGGGGTTATTATTATTATTATTATTATAAACACTAAAATACAGATCCCGAGGCACCAACTTCCGAAGTTAAAGTTATTTCATAATTTTAAGTTAATTGCTTTTTGAAGTCTTTTTTTTATATTATTGATTTATTTTGATTTACTAACGTTTCATATAGGTACACTTCAGAAAGTACAAGAAGCAACAAAAAATAAATAACTAAATGTAACAAACAATTACCTATAGCTAAATACAGCATTATTTTATAACCACCACCTACTGGCTGAATTATCTTATAGCAGAGCAGTTAAATATTATTTGTATAAATCCATCGATCACTACTATATAACTCTATTTCATTAATCCTAACTAATATTATAAATGCGAAAGCAAGGGCGGAGTTCACCGACTTTAAAACAGCTGTTTAGGTTTTTAATCAGTTCTTTCCTTAGGAAATTTGACATAAAACAACTGTTTAAATACCTAACCAGTGGTTTGAATGTTGGTGAACACAGCCCTAAGTTTGTTTGTTTGTTTGTTATCTTTTCACGTTTAAACCACTTAACCGATCATTCTGAAATTTTGCATACGTTATCAGGTTTACAGAAACGGACATAGGGTACCTTTCATCCCGAAAAAATGTTCTGTTCCCGAGGAAAACAAAATAACTTTAAAATGATAATAGATGGCGCCACGTGTCTTTCGAGTTATGATTGAATTATATTATTATAAAAACTTTAGTAGCTTTTATATTTTTTTAAATTTAAGTATCTAATACAGTTTTGTGAGTCGTATAGTGTCGATAGACCGGTTTTTCATCATCCTAACTATTGTAATAAGTACTATAGATGCAAAAGTAAGTTTGTGTGCTTGATACCTTTCACGCCCTAAACCGCTATTCTAAATTAACGCGAGCGAAGCCGCGGGCAAAAGCTAGTCGATGTATAAACCAAAAACACGTCCATGGTGAAAAACTTTGACAGCGTCTTTATTATACTCCTACCAACTTATCTGTGAAATGGCGAAAATTGGAACTACGGCCGTCATGTTGAAATGTCATTCGATTCAGTGTCTACCACATTCGGGTTCTCTGGTTGTTTTGTCGTGATATTGCTGAAATTATAAAGTTAAATATGCCGAAAGCTATTTAAAGTGATGCTCGAAACATTATTCTAAAGGTTAAAACCTTTTTTGAAGAAGAAGCTCGGGCGGTGTCTCCGATTATTCCATTTAATTAAATATACAAACGAATTTCGGCAGCGACAGGTTAGTGTTGTCAACTTTCTTGTTATAAATTACCCGATACTTAACTAATTATTTAAGTCCACGAAATATTCGTTTCTATTCTTGCTGCAGGTTAGCGTAACGGTAACGTACATCTAATAGGTAACCTGCTAAGTGAGTGAGCAAACTAACAACTAACTGCCAGATTTCAAATCTCTACTGACATTTGTTTTATTATCTTATATTTCAGATGTGAGTCAAGGACTAATTTCAAAAATAGTTAAGGAAGGGCACGCAGCAGAAGAAACTGATACAAAAATTCGGACACCAGGCAAGGAGAGAAAACGTAAAAGTCGATTTGTGCATGTTGATGATTTTGACATGGGAGTAATACGGAGGAAAGTACATGAATTTTATTCTGCTAAAAAAGAGGTCCCTACTGTTAAAAAGCTTCTAGAAGTCCTAAAGACAGAAATAAATTACACAGGACAGCGAGAGAATCTGCGAAAGCTGCTTCACAAGGTGGGATTTCGTCTTAAAAAAATCTCAATCCAATCGGAAGGTTCTTATGGAGCGTAATGAAATATCAGCTTGGAGAGCTAAGTACTTGCATGCAGTGGATAAAAATAATAAATCTCCCCAGCCCCGGCCCATAATTTATTTAGATGATACCTATATTCACTCTTCGCATACATCGGGTAAATGTTGGCAAGGAGAAGGTGAAGACGGAGTATTGGAGCCTGTATCGAAAGGGCAAAGATATATCATTGTTCATGCGGGAGGAGATACTGGATTTGTTACAAATGCACTACTTGTGTTTAAGTCAAACACAAAAAGTGGTGATTATCATGACGAGATGAATAGTACCAACTTTAAAAAGTGGGTTATTGAAAAACTTGTGCCTAATTTACGAGAGCCATCCATAATAGTGATGGATAATGCTCCTTATCACCGTATTTGTGTGAATAAAGTCCCAAATACGAATTCCTTACAAAAAGATATGCAATTATGGTTGACCCAAAATAAAATTGACTACGGAGAGAATTTGACTAAACCTCAGCTTTAAGAAATAATTAAGAGAAACAAGCCTGAACCTGTGTATGAGATTGAAAAAAATTTAGAAGACAATAGACACAAATGCTTATATTTACCACCTTATCACTGTGATCTCAATCCCATTGAACTCAAATAGAGCACAATGAAAAGAAAAGTTACTGATGTAAATATTGAGCACAAAAATGCTGAAATTCCCCGCCTAGTTAGAGAAGCTTTTGAGGCTATTACAGTTCATGAGTGGAGGTCAGATAGGCAGTCGCTCTTTGTAAAATACTGGTATTCAGCTGCATCCGGTTAGACTGGAAGCCGACCCCAACATAGTTGGGTAAAGGCTAGGCAGATTGATTGACAGTTCATGAGGGGGCACAGGAGAATACTTAAAACATGATTTGTATTTAGCTAAACCTTTTATTATAGAAGTGGTAAGTGATACTGAAACCGAAAGCGATAGTGATAATGATGATAGTGGTACGAAAATAGCGGAGTATGGCCTCACAACCAGGATGAAGTACACCTTGTTTTCAATAAATCATTGTAAAGCAATTTGTTTTTTTTTTTTATTACACTACACTATCACTAGGTACCGCTGCTAATTATAATTAGTCAAATCTGGTGTTAGGAGTTAAGTACGGTAATAACTAAATGCTAGACATCCAGGTACCTCTTGCAGGGCAACTTAACTTGGCATTAAATGAAAGTTGTATCCCCGCCGTGGAACATTTTATCTGCTGAATTTCCACTTCATTGGATTACTTTTTAGATAAAGCCATTGTTTATTGCTGAGAGACTAAACTCTTAGCGTACCTACGTAACTGTAAATTATCAAATTCTTTTTATTTATTTTACTATTTTTATATAGGTATAATTGCTTTTAATTTGTAAAAACTGTAATTCTTATTAAACGCTTATGTCTAATGTGAAATTTCCTTCTTGAAAACTTACTCAATTTGGGCACCTTATATTAATTAGCAACACTGAATCGACGGTGCCGTCCTCTTTCAGTTCAGATAAGTTGATAGGACTGTACGTAGAAGTAAAGTCTATTCTATTTTTCTCTATGGCAATGGTGCCGATGTAGATAATTCTGCCAATGTCAGATGTGCTATGAGAAAACGCGCGAAATAATAAAAAAACAATGAATAAAACAAATAGAAAAATGGGATTCAGTACTAGATGGATAATTGATGGTTTATCGAATTTACTGAGAAACTTGCTGACAAGTAAAGTCAGTTTTCATATTTCAATAGTGCAGGTAGATACAGTCCGGCCGTCGTTGTAATAAGGATCAAATTCGCAAAACACGTATTCGTAAACTGACAGCTGTCAAGAACGCATTCTCTCGACGGCCGGACTGTTGTTAGTATATTCTGCAATGGCCGTTTTGCGTGGATGTGATGTGACGCATATTTCCCCCAACTTGTTTTTTTTGTGTTCTTCCTATGCGTCACGTTTACCGCAAATAAACGTATTTTCTTTCTTCTTTAATTCTTAAGCGAATTGGCCAATTTTGCGCTACAAGGTTCTTTTGGAGCGTGACCAAAATCGGAATTAACGTCATCGTCTTCTTTCTAACCGGCATCAAAAAAAGGAGGATCTCAATTCGGTAGTTTTTATTTTTAATGTTTGTAACCTCAGAACTCCGACATTGTTTCAATACAGTTATCGATGAATACATTTAACAAAACAAGTTGCCGAAATGTTTACCACCATTCGTACCAACGTCATTAGAGTGCCTACAGATACTTGTAGTCTTTGTAGCAGTGTAAATTCAAATCACAACGGTCATTCTTTGACATTTGTATGAAAATAAAGTAAGGTGTCAATTTGTGAAAAACATTATTTCCCCTGGCTATAGCTACGCAGCTTACGTATATGCGGTTGACCGTACGATGTAACTGCTTAAAAACTTCTTCCTTTTCTTCCAGGTGTTCATCCTAGCGACGGGTTTGTTTTACTCTGTCAGTCTGGGCATCGTGCAATCATTTCCATCAGTGCTCACTCCTGCCCTGGTTTCCGCCAACAGCACCGACATTCGAGTTACTTCCAGCCAAGCTTCTTGGATAGGTGAGCGTCATTTATTATTCTAGATTTGGAAGATTTCTGGTACAGTAAGTAGACGGCTCGTCGGTAGTAACACTTTGACCTTGAGGTAGCCTAGCGTAGTATAAGAAAAGAAAGAAAGAAAAATATAGTATGGAGTTTCACAATACAATAAAAGGCCAGCTTATGCTGGTTTTGTTACCACATCATCTTTCCCCAGTGTTATTGTAGATATCCATAAAGTCAAAGTGAAATGTAACCTGTTTTTCCCGAAGAGTTTAGCAGGGCTGTAGTAGACCAACTACTACAGCTACAGCCCTGTTGAACTTTTCATTTCGTCTTCGACTTTTTTCATTTCGTCAGTAAGTTTAAGTCCCATTTAATAGGCGGCGAGCCTATTGCTATGCACCGGGCTCTAATCCAGACTCCGGGTTGCTACTGAAAAACTCTGATGGCAAAACTCAATATTAATTATATGCTTTACTCGACCTGGAAATCGAACCCAGGGCATCATGCTCAACAGTAGCACTTGTGACCACTAGAGCAAGGGGGCAGTAGGTAAGAAAATACTCTTTCTAAATCACAATTATTTCCATTCATTCTTGTCTTTTATTTTACAGCTGCCAGCAGCGGGTTCGCAGGCATGTGCGGTTTCTTCATCTTATCACCCATCCTACAAATATTAGGAAGAAAAGTCGTCCTTATCAGCTGCAATCTCTTTATCCTCATTGGTTGGGTGATCTTCCCGTTAGCTAATAGCATTCCAGTCCTGTTCGTCGCGAGAATCATCCAAGGCCTCGCTGGTGGTGGAATCTACATCCAAACTATGGTTATCTGTGAATATGTTGACTCTAAAAGGAGAGGGTACTTCACGACAATTAAGAAAGTGAGTATAGCTCTCGGTACTCTCACTTGCCATTCCATGTCGTTGTTCTGGGATTGGAGACAAATATCAACATTTACAATTATGCTACCTACTATTGCCATCATCCTGACATTTTTTTGGCCAGAGAGCCCATCATACCTGGCAATGAAAGGCCGATTCGAAGACTGCGAAGAATCATTCACATGGCTGCATGGTCGATCAAATCTTAAGGAGCTGCATCATTTAATAACGACGCACGTGGAGAGGATGAAGAACCGTAAACCAGAAAAAAGTTACAAGTACTTATTGAAGAAGGATTTCTTGAAACCCTTAGTGATTGTCTGCCTTCTTACCCTACTTTTAGATTTGTGTGGCAGGTATTATTTAGTAGTTTACATTATTCAAATCATGGTAGAATTGATTGGAGACCAATCTTTAGCGATATATTGTTCCATAGGAGTTGATTGTTTAAATATAATTGCTCTTGCATGTTCTTGTTTCGTCATAGAACGTTACAAAAGACGCACCATTTTGTTTTCATCTGGTATCCTTACCGTTGTTTTAATGTTGTTAATTAGTTTATTAATGTTACTCAAATCATACAACATTGGAGTTAATTTAGTGTGGCTGACTCCTTCGATTATTGTTTTACAAAGTTTTGTGGTTTATTTTGGTCTTACACCAATAACTTTTGCCTTTATTGGAGAATTATTTCCTTTGGAGTATAAAGGTACTGGCTCATGCATATCTGGGATAGTATTTAGCTTTTTAATCACTTTAACATTAAAGATCACACCAATGTTGATTGAAAATACTGGTGTAGGAGGAACTTATGCTGTGTACGCAGTTAGCATGGCTGTGTCTATAGTTCTATTGTACTATGTGGTACCAGAGACTAAAGACAAGACGCTGCAGCAGATAGAGGATGAGATCAAAGGTGTTAAAACAGCAAAATGTAAAGTTGAAACTAATGCTCTTTTATAGAGAATAGTGCCCGTTTTCACTAACACGAGGCGACATAAAAAATTAATGCCTAAAATAAAAGCGAGCTGACAGATTTTCAAGTTTCGACGCTGAGCCGAGTGTTGAAAATCCAACAGTGCGTTTTTATTTCGATATTCATTAGTAGTAGAGTAGTTTGAGTTTATTATGTCGATAAGGTTACTATGTAAGATACTATTGGAGAAACGAACATCTATACACGGTAAGGACTATTCTTGCTTACAGCACTCGGCCGCTGTAGTAACGCTTGCTAACAGATGTGGTCATCGTGTGCACGGGATTTTTTTTTCACGGCTTGATTATCGTTTCTCCCATAGTACATATTGTGTTAGAATAGTTATTAATAATTTTGGTATGGCCATTCTACAGCACGTATATTTTTGAGATGGGGTAGGAGGCAGACCATCTTATCAGTTGTAGATACAAGAAAACGGTCTTAGCAGACTGTCCTTAAGTTTTTGTGAAATTTTGAACTATATTCACAGATTACAAAAAAAAATACAGTCAGCAGGAAAAAGGGCAATTTTTAGAGAAACTTTTTTTGATGCCAGTCGATCCTGATACTTGTAGGGATCCAAAAAGTCTACTAGACCAACTGAGGTTTAAATACTAGAAAAGTCATAAATCCCATAAAAAAACTTTCCCATTCATTTCGTAGGAAATAAGACTCCAGCTTACTTTTTTTATTATGGATAGACTGGCCTTACCTACCTTTACTGCTTCGTCTCAAAAATTCACCCAGTTTAGATGATAAATTTGCACGAGCCGCTCTGTCAGTACCTCTCCATTTTTCTCACTACAAAATGTCAAACATTTTAACTTTTAATTTTGTACATACAAATTGCAAATTAGTCGTATAAATCATTGTCTGTTATATGTTTAAAGAAACATTTCACAGATTTTCTGGAATGTACACGTTCTAGCCAAAGTTCCATATAAAAATGAAGCGTCTCCTTTGGTACACATGAATTTATGTGACCCAAGTACGGACGTGTAACGTAAATAAATCAATTATGAATATGGAGGTCACATTTTTAGGAGGCAAATAAGAAAATTAATAAAACAAGTTTTGCCAACTGTACCGTGTGATCCATATCAAATGAAAGGGCTTTCAGTGAGGGTCTCAAATTGATTGTTTAAATAATTTTAAAATAAATTGATTAAAGTTATTTAACAAAAAAGACGAAAATTTACCATTCCCCCTTATCTCCGAACTACTGCGCCTAAAATTAAAAAAAAATACAGAAAATAGTTTTAGACCTATAGATTACAGGAAAACCTATAAGAAGTCTATGGTCTTAAAATAACATGGTAAATCTCTCAATCTTTTGCGTACAAACTTACATTTGCAGTTAGAATGTATGGGAGAGCATGTTTTGCAACTACAATGTTAAGGTTGTTCTTGGTATAAATTCATCCCAACTACGGAACCCTGCATTGTGCGTGGTCTGACACGCACTTGGCCGGTTTTTTTTTATATTAAAACGAACTCCTAAACCTGCCTTAACTTGTTAGTTTTACCATATCTGGTACCTATCAAGATCAAATCTTCATCATGACCATAGATATAACTCGTGGCTAAATAATAACAGCTACATGGGTCGATCCATCAGGTTATGCTACGCATTCCGGGGTCGGTCCGAGGATGGGTGATCATCTTTACATACCGAGACTACTCCGTGTCTCGGAAAGCACGTTAAGCCGTTGATCCTGCTCGGCTGTCATTGATGCAAAAATTTTCGTTTCATTCAAACCAGAAGCGGGCAATTTAAGCTAGAAACCGCTTTTTCTGTTGAAAACCAAAATCATCATGACCATTTTTAACCGACTTCCAAAAGGAGGAGGTTCTCAATTCGTTTGTATGTTTTTTTTTTTTTGTATGTTAGTTATGCGATTGCTCAAAGACGAATGGACCGATTTAGAAAATGCTTTTTTTGTATGATAGGGTATACTTCCGAGGTGGTCCCATATAAATTTTATTAACTTTGCTTGGGGAGTTTTTGAGTTAGCTTCAATAATGCGTATATTTCCCACTTATTTGATGTGGATGATGCGATGGTGTTTTAATAACTTCCTATCACTGTTATTTACATGGCTATATCTACAATTATTGTGCTCAATTATGTATTCGAATTAGTGTGGGGTAGGTTCCACAACTAAAAAGTGAAAAATAAAAACTTTTTAGCAAAAAATAAAACCGACTTCCAAAACAAAACACTACAAAGTGAAAAATAACTTTAATTTCGGAAGTCGGTGGCAAAAAACGAGAATACAAAACCCAAGACACCGACTACCGAAATTAAAGTTATTTTTCACTTTGTAGTGTTTTATTTTGGAAGTCGGTTTTATTTTTTGCTAAAAAGTTTTTTAACTTTAATTACCTCGGTAATGTGACAGTTTAGGACATTACATCACTCACATTTTTTGTTTGTCTATATGCCCACTATCCATATATAAAGGTATTATCGTGCGACACCATTTTGAAAAATAATCAAGATGGCGAACCGGGATGAGGCCCAAAAGGTTCAAACCCCTTTCAATATTTGGGTCACTGGATCACCGATGATTTGAGTGATAATGTAGACATTGAGAGGGAACGCAGGTCTCTGGCTGTCTGTTGTAACAAGCTGGCACGCAGGTTTGCACGGTGGTTAAAATCACGCTTTTTAAAGCTTTTTGTCAGTCTTTCTACACCTGTAGCCTGTGGGTCACTTATTCGCAGCGGACCTACAGCGACCTGCGTGTCCAATATACTCAGGGTACTGTTGGGGCTGCCGTCACGGAGCAGTGCGTCAGGGATGTTTGCTGAGGCGCGGGCTTTGACGCTATCATCAGGAAAAGATGCGCCTCCCTACTCACTCGAGTTCGTGGCAACACCAACACTATACTGGGTGTTTTTGGGATCGGTGAGAGACCCCATGTTGCAAAGAAGGGTGCAGCTTCGTGTTTCTGTGTAATCGTGTTGTCAATACTAACATTAATTTTTTTAAGTATATTGTTTAACAAAATTATGGACTTGGTCTGAAATAAATGCTTATTATTATTATTTTTTCTTACATATCTCGGGACCTTTGGAAGGCATACGAGGGGCCGAAGCCAACTCACAGAGGCCCCTTAGATAATTTTAAATGATGAGGAAGTACCAACCGACGATTATCCCTATCTGCACTATGCAAGTACACCCAAGGACAACCCCCGGTTGGTCCAGGACTATTGTTGTACGTGGAAACAATACATATTGGGCTATAATAGGTCTGGGTGGCTAAAGTGGATTGGGTAACTTGAACTATGGAAGAACTATGTCCCCTGCCTGACCAATGTTATGTTGGTATTTAGTCGATTTAAATGTGCAAAAATTAATATATTCTTACTTTTGAGTAATAGCAACACTGTCACTAAATGATTGAATAAAACCAACCACTGCTGTCAGTTCGCCCTTTTTTCTCTATTCGTCGTGCTAGGAGACAGACATAAAACCTTCCCTGTGTAACGTTAAATAAAATATAAACAACGTTATTTAAATTCAAAGTCTCTGTTTTTAATTCACGCCCGTAACCCGATTTCCTACAGGTTATGGGCCCAGTCACACTTTATTAAGTACTGTGCTATTCAAGTAAGTGTCTAATTTTATTATTCTCAAAAACACGTGGCACTGACTATTATATTTTGAACATTTTTCACTATGGAGAATTTGAAGATGAAACGAAACATTAAACCGTTTGACGGTGAGAAATACAGCGTTTGGAAGTTTCGGGTTCAGGCTTTGTTCACCGAGATGGACGTTATGAAAGATATCAACACTGAACCAGAAATACGATCGGAGGCTTGCGTGAAAAGCAACCGAATCGCGAAAAGTGTCATTGTTGAATATTTGGCAGATGCATTCCTCGGTTTTACGAAAGACGATTCTACGACAAGGTGTCTCACTTTCTTCTCACGTTGGCAACTTCATATGACGGTATTCTACGACAAGGTGTCTCACTTACTTCTCACGTTGGCAACTTCATATGACGGTATTCTACGACAAGGTGTCTCACTTACTTCTCACGTTGGCAACTTCATATGACGGTATTCTACGACAAGGTGTCTCACTTACTTCTCACGTTGGCAACTTCATATGACGGTATTCTACGACAAGGTGTCTCACTTACTTCTCACGTTGGCAACTTCATATGACGGTATTCTACGACAAGGTGTCTCACTTACTTCTCACGTTGGCAACTTCATATGACGGTATTCTACGACAAGGTGTCTCACTTACTTCTCACGTTGGCAACTTCATATTCATACGGTGTTATAACTGCAATAGAGACATTATCGGAAGATAATTTGACCTTGGCCTTTGTCAAAACAAGATTATTGGACCATGAGGTTAAATTAAGAAACGAGGGTAGTGACACCTTTAACAAGATTCTACACGTCGAAAACACTGTTCAAAATTTCAACCAACCAAAATCAGAGCATAAGAAGCCTAAAAACCACCAGCAAAAGTTCAAGGCTATGAAGAAGTTTTTCGTCAAATGCCACCATTGTGGACGTAAAGATCATGTCAAAAGTGATTGTTACTATTACAAACGAATGAGTCAACGTAAACCTGCAGACAAATCGCGAAATATTCAAGCAGTGGAGCTTACTGAAGGAGCAACATTTATCAGTGAAGCTTCCGGGTTTGCGAAGGGTAACCAAATAACTTTCCTGCTGGATTCTGGAGCATCAGATCACATAATTAACAGGGAAGACCTTTTCAGTACCTACACAAATTTAAATGTTCCTTTAATAATTTATGTTGCTAAACACGGCGCTTTTATTTCAGCACATTGCAAGTCATCAGTAACACTGGCATTCATGGTACTTTGGAGGACGTTTTATTTTGCCGCGATGTACCGTACAATCTTCTATCGGTAACGAGGATGCAACAGGCCGGTATGACAATCACCTTCGATCAGCAAGGGACCAATATAAGTAAGGACGATAAAATCCTAATGCAAGGTATGGTTGTGAACAATTTAATTTCTACTGATTTTGTTAATAATAATAACATTTATTACATAATAATAATCTTTATTACATAAGAGTGATTACAAATTGTGTGAAGTCCCTGACACTTGTGCTAGGTGGTTAACCTGTGTTACAAGAGCCAGTGCCCTCTCCCGGGAGGAAATACTATTAAAAACTTATGCAATAAGGTTAACAACAATTTAGAAACAAAAATACTAAATAATACAAAACAATAAAAAGTGGTTACAAAAAGCCTGTGATGGTGATTGTGTAGAGTATGCGTGTAGTGATGTGTGTGTGAGTATGTGCGTTTGTGTGAGTGTGTGTGTGTGTGTGAGTGTTGAAATTGAATTGAATTAAATGATCAGGAAAGGTTGATTGTGATGGCGAGTAAGCGCTGAATTAGAGTGCCTCTAATAGGGTAGGACTATTGTTACGAAAGAGATTTTAGAATTTGCTCTGTTTCGGCGTAATTGAGGGACAGTAACCAAGGCTTAAGACTCAGCTTGACCTTATGCAAGGTAAGTTTATAAATTGATAGTTTCTTGTGGATTTTGTTATACATTTGGGAGCTTTGGACACGACAGTGTCGCCGGGCAAGCGCAGAACGGTACTGAACAGATTCACAGATAGGAAAGCCGACCCGCCGACTAGATAAATTCCTATCTAGTGGCAACGTGCAAAGTCGACGTAAGACAGTGCGGACGACATAGAGTTTTCTCACCGTGAGTACATGGGCTTCGGAGTACAACTGGGCTGTGGGGTAGTCCCTTTTACGAAAATACATAACTTTGAGGACAGCCCGCTGAGCTCGTTCCACTCTTAAGCATCACGGTTTTGAAAGTCCCCCGCCCCACACTGGGATGCAGTAAGTAATAATCGACTCACACAGGGAACGATAAACAAGGGAAGCCGTTTCAATGTCAGCCGAATGTCTGAGCTCTTTAAATAAATAAATTAGTTTACGAAGCCGAGAGCATAAATTATCCGTATGAACACGCCAATCTAGTCTCTCATCGATATGTACATCTAGATATTTAATATTTGAGACCATAGCAAGGCAATTGCAATTGCAAGGTGAAGCATCATGACAAGTATGCGCTGTTATTTTAGTTGAATCCGTTGGTGGCTTAAGTGAATTTGGCGGTTGAAACTGAATTACTTTAGTCTTGGAAAGATTGAGCGTCAGGAGGTTAACGGAAAGCCAGTCCATAACAGTTCGCAAGGTGAGTTCAGTTCTATGTTTAACCTTGTCCCAGATCTGCAGATCAAAAGTGCTGTGTCGTCTGCGTAGGCAAAAATGTCACACTGAATGAGGGATAATTGACAGAGATCATTTATGTATATTATGAATAGTGTGGGTCCCAAGATACTTCCTTGAGGTATACCGTAGCTGATAAACTCTTCGTCACTAAAGACGGAGTCAATTTTAACACACTGGCTACGCCCACTGAGGTAATCTTTGTAAATATCTAGGGCCACACCACGTATTCCCATATGTTCCATTTTGGCCACAAGTCTGGGAACAGAAACTGTATCAAAGGCCTTCGTTAAATCTAAGAAGACACCATAGCATTTAAGGCGAGTGTCCAGTTTGTCAATCAAGGTGTTGGTGAAATCAGAGACGGCATCTTCTGTGGAGATACCCGAACGAAATCCATACTGGTTGTCTGCGATTAATTTATTTTTTGATAGGAATTTTGTTAGGTTAGTGTTGAGGATTCGTTCAAGTATTTTGGACAAGGAACTAAGCACTGAAATTGGCCGATAATTGGACACGTCGTCTTTAGCTTTGCCTTTGTACACTGGATGGATTACTGCACGTTTGAAAGCTTTTGGGAAAACTCCAGAATTGATGGCACAGTTACAAATATGGGCAATGAATGGAGCCAGAATGGAGCTAGATTGCTTTATGACAATTGCTGGGATGTTATCCCATCCAACAGCACAATCACTGCGTAAGATTTGAATTGTACTTATCACAAGTGCTTCATCAATCAATGGAATCACTAGAGAGTTAATTGAAGACGGGGACGAAGATAAGTAAACGGATGGTCTGGTAGAGTCAAATTTTGATGCAAGGCTAGTACCAATGTTAACAAAAAATTTATTAACATTATTTACTGATGCGATAGGGTTGACGGAAGATTGTAGCAGAGCATTCGGAGAGTGTCTTTGTTGGTTACTGTGTGTGATAGATTTAATAACCTTCCACGTAGCTCTCGGGTTGTTACTAGCTTTAAGAAGTTCGGCTTTCTCATAGGCTCGTTTTAGTATTTTAAGTAGGGAATTACAGAAGTTGCGGTACCGCGTATATGAAGTTTTTAATATTAGATTGTTGGGAGATTTACTAACCTGTCGGTGCATTTTGTCGCGATTACGTAGGCACCTAACCAAGCCAGTAGTCATCCAGGGTTTTATAACTATTTTTCTATTAGGTGTGTGATACATTTTAGTATGTCTTGTTATGGCAATTTGTATGTTGGAAATTAAAAGGTTGGTTGCTAGGTCTGTATCAAAAGTATTAAGAATAGGAGTGAAATCAAGGTTTTCTATTTCATGTTTTATGGCCTCATAGTCATATCGGATCAAAGTATTTTTTATAATAATAATTCAATTTATTGCAGACTAAATATTACATGTCCATAGTTGTTAGTAATAAAGATCTTAAAATTATGTTAATTAATACCAAAAAAAACATTCAACCTCTCAAAATAAAATTCAAATAATAAAATCCTAAAATGTCAAAATATTTAAAACATAATCAAAATAATATCTTAACATTAGTCAGTACGTGAACCATACAACAGTGGTTCACGTACTGACAGTCGAAACGTTCCGCAAAAGCGCTCAGGATATTGTTGCCGCTGCTCCGCACCCTACGCATCAGGGATGTGCACCGCTTGCGCATGATTGTGTGGAAACAATCCACACGCGCCTCGGCAAACATCCCCGACGCGCTACAGAAGCGAGGCAGCCCCAAGAGTATCCTAAACGCGTTGTTGTATTGGACGCGTAGAGCACTGTACTGTTTCTGAGTGTAATCCATCCACAGACTGCCAGTATAAAAGGACGTACAAAATGCCCTGAATAGTGCTATTTTGACGCCCCTCGAACACCGAGCAAATCTGCGGGCAATCATATTCGCACGAACAGACAGCGCCCTACGCTCCCTTTCAATATCAGCATCATCTTTCAGGTCAGAGGTTAATAAATGTCCAAGATACTTAAACGTATCAACTCTATTAAGTCGGCATCCGTTGAGCTTAATTGCCGGCAGGTAACCAGGACACCCTCCTCTGGCCCGAAAGACCATGCACTCACTCTTATTTGTGTTATACAACAAACCATGTTCTTCAGCATACTTTTCACAAATGCCAATCAGCCTTGACACACCACAGACAGAGGCGCTCAACAGCACCATATCATCAGCGTAACTGATATTGTTCAGGCACACACCTCCAATATGGCAACCGACATGCGTGCTGCTGAGCCTCTCTATCAGCGCATTAACATACAGGTTAAAGAGCTTCGGTGAGGTTAGCCCCCCTTGTCTCACGCCACACTCCAACCTGTATGGGGCCGAGTGAGCCCCCGACCATCGAACAACATTGACCTGATTGCCATACCAGTATTGAAAGATACGGATCAGTCCGTCTGGCACTGCTGCTTGCTGCAGTTTATGCCACAGCAGATCATAGCAAACCAGGTCAAATGCCTTCGACAAGTCGAGGAAGCAAGCAAAAACAGGTGTACTTCTGTCAGTGTAGTACTTGACGGTCTGCTTTAAACACAATATAGCTGTTTCTGTAGAGAGACCGGCTTTGAAACCAAATTGGTTATCATGTAAATTCAGATATCTATCCAGCTGAGTGTTCAGCAAACCGTCAAGCACTTTTGCAATAACAGTGGCCAATGAAATGGGCCTATAGTTGTTCTTATCACTAACATCACCGGTTTTATTCTTAATAATTGGCACCACCACAGTTCTCATCATCCGTTCAGGCAGATAGGAATGTCCCATACACAATGAGTAGAGCATCGCTAAGACTCTGGGCAGATGATGACCAGCATGCTTAAGGTGTTCAATACTTAAGTCATCATGGCCTGGAGACTTGCCCCTCGACATAGACATAATGACATGTCTTACCTCCTTTGCCGTAAACCGGACACTGCACTCCTGACCACTACAACCAGCACTGCTTGTAAACTGTGACGGTCCCAACGGTGACGAAACAGTGAAATGTTGCCTAAACAACTCGGCAATCCCTGTGACCTCGGTCGCGCCGCTGACACTCACCGGCAGGCCCGGCCTACTATTGAGTTTATCGGTGGACTTCCAAAAACTGCGGAAGTCGCCCCTAGAATGATGCGACGCTAACATGTCCATTTTAATTTGGTCACTATTATTCTGGCACCATCGTAAGCGCGACTTAAAAATTTTTCGACTTGTTTGCATATCAATCCAAGCACGACCCTCTCGCGGTCTACCATAAGACACCCACTGCTCAAACTTTAGCCTGGCCTGCCTGTGAGCATCACCCACGTGCCTATTCCACCCTATTACTGGCTTCCTCCTTCGCACATGATTTATTTCGTAGCCTTCAGAAGCTGCTTGACATAAAATATTAACAATGTCATTATACATTTTATCAATAATAATTCTGTGGTCCAAATTATTACAAACATAGTCACAACATGCACTCAATTCAATTGGAAAGTCAATATATTTTAAATTATCATTACAAAATTTAGTATAAATGTCAATTTGCTTAGGTTTTCTATCACCCCATTTTATTTTATTACATGTCAGATTTCTATTATCATTTGAGTTGTACAATTTTGGTTTTATTTCATCGAAGTTGCATTGTATTATAAGAGGGAAGTGGTCAGACCAAAGTACATCATATTTAACATTTACGTCAACAATAGTGCACATAGCTGCTTTCGTGGCAACACAGTGATCCAGCCAACGTCTCGAGCCATTCGCATCGCTTATAAAAGTATAAGTGTTAGAGTTTACTCCTAACAGTTCAACATCAGCACATAATAAGTCAGATTCCCGACAAAAAGAAAACAATTCAATATAAAATTGTTCATTGGGATGCGAATTAAAGTCTCCGAGTATAAAAGCAGTTTCGATATCGTTATCATTAATTATAGCACTCACCAGGCTGAGGCAGTCCGTAAAATCCGTTAAGTTCGCACTAGTATCCGTCGGCATGTATACACTGAACACTAGAAATGACCTTGATTTCATGCATACTTTAATGGCACACACTCGTGGGTTATCGCACTGCACTACCGAAACCTTCTCAAAAACACTCTTCCGCCACAGCAATGCAACCCCGCCGTAGGGCCGTCCTCGTAACATGCCGGCCGTGGTGTCCACCGCCGACGTCCCGGTGCATCCGAACTCAGCGTCAATTTCGCTCAAGAATGAGATATCATGGGGCAGCAACCATGTCTCCTGCAAGGCAATTATGTCTGACGTGCTACATAGTTGCCTGACACTCTCCACCGAGCGTTTTATACTCTTACAATTGTAGCTTATTAGGTTATACATTAATATTTATTTTATGCCGTTCACAGTACCGATGTTTGCACCGTTCGTGTAATTTCTCACTTTAAAATTAACGAATCTCCTAAAAATAATTCCCTCGGGCCATAGTTTACTATCAAGAAATTTCTCCATTTTAGTTTCGGAAACAAAGAATTTGTATGCGGTGTATTCTTTAGGATATTTAAACGATATCCTTTCAAGCGTGATCGCCTCGCCCGTTTTATGATACACATAACCAGCAATATCACTCTCCGTCGTGTCTTTATGCACTTTAGTAATGAAGATTGGCACTGTTTTTATTGCAGCTTTGAAATTCCCTTCATTGTCCCTGGCGGTACCAGCAGTGCCCAGGTATCGGTAGCTTAGATTTCGCTTTTTGCGGTATGAAACTTTTTCCCATCCGTCATTATTATTGTTTAGCACCGGCTGATGTAGAATAGGCTCAGTCGGTTCCACTGTCGTATGCACGACCGTTTGTCGGTGCGGTGACGTCATAGCCTTCTTCCTCGAAGTAGTTGAGCCAGCGGAGTCTACACGGACGCCTGCGGTGGCGGTTTCAACGCGAGGGGACGGGCCGCACTCGGTCACTCGCTGCGACAAGACAGCCGACTGAATACTGCGGTCGGAAGTTTCTGCGTCTACCTCCTTTATTTTTCTAAATGAAGGTTCGTTATTGTCGAGTATTTTTAACGAGGATTCGTCATCGATACTATTATTGCAGTTATCTGATGAAATATTGACGTGGGATAATCCAATGGGACCGCTTTCCATAAGCCATCCGCCTCGCTTCATGTTCACTTTACAAACAGATGTCGGTATTAATGAGTCATTTTGTAATTTCAAAATATCTGTTTTAAAATCTTTCAATTGCGTCTGCGTCACATACGCTTCTTTAATTTCTTTGACTTCATTCTGAATTCGAAGCAAGTCCTTTAGAAGTTTCGTGCAATCGAGGTGGTCAAACAATATTGGAGGTAGCTTTTCCAAGTCCCTTGCAACGAAAATTGGGAATTGATCTGGCTCCACTGACTTAAAAACATTAATTATGTCCACTAGATCTCGTTGTTCCTTGCCTTTGTTTTTCCTCTTTATTTTTGCCTTCTCCACAGGGACCGATTCGTACAGCAGTGTTTTAGATTTTTCGATATCTTCACTTGTAAACGTAGATGTACACAACCGCACTAACGTGTCTTCATCGACCACTGATATTTTGTTTTGCATATACGCCAGCAATTCATCTATAACCACGTTACAGGAAACACATTTAACCACAGTCGACATTTCTCGTCTTTCTCACTCCACGCTTCGTTCGTCAGAAAAACATCCTCACGGGAGCGCTGCGCGCGCGCGAATATACGTTTATGTACTATGAGGATATGATTTTAATGAGGATCCAGCTGCTTTATTTTTGTCCAGGAATATAGCAACAGGAAGATGATCAGTAATGTGGGTGTCCAACACTATAACCTTTGCAGGAGATTTAGTTTTCATCATGACATGGTCCAGACAGTTATTTATCCTCGTAGGGAGAGTATGGGCAGGCAATAAGCCATGCGTAGCTGTTAAGGTTAAATAATCGTCCGCATGACGATCAGCATTACCGGACTTGATATCAATATTAATATCACCTATAAGCATGATATTATTTTGGGATTTTACCGATGTTATTATTTCACTCAAACTAGAGTAGAAGTTAGTAGGGTTTAAATAGGATGGGGAACGATATACTGCGATTATAGCTGTATTATCATAGCAAGCCACGAAGCAGTTGGCATCCACGATGAAAGGTTCATGCGTAGAACAATTAATTGTATTTTTGACGTAAATGACCACGACGTCATTTTTTATTGGATTGTTTTTTGTGTAGTGTGAAGTATAGCCCTCTAAGATAGGGATGTAGTCAAGAGTACTTAGATATTTGAAAGGCACAATAGAATTAAAACTAACATACAACAGGTGTAATAATTTTGATAATATCTTATGTGGATATATAGATTCAGATTGAGGTGGTAATGATGTCAATGATAGAAAAAGCACAGCGGATTATTTATTTAATAGTTGTACAATAACCTGGAACACAAAGAGGCAAATGTCAGTATCGGCTTCTTCGGCTGAGGCTGAATAAATGGCATTATTCGAAGCTGTAAAAGAAGCATTATGGCTAAAGTCTCTTGCAAAATAGTGTTAAACTTAATATTGTCAGTCCAATTGCTATTTTATGAAGACAATAATGGTTGTATTAGTATAGCAAATAACCCGACTAGTCACAAAAGGTCGAAACACATTGACATCAAGTACCACTGTTCTAGAGAACAAGTTGAAAACAATGTAATAAAATTGTATTATGTACCCACAGGTAACAAATAGCGGATGTGCTGACAAAACCGCTACCAGCTGTCACGTTTAACCAGCATAGAGATGAACCTGGTTTACGTAAACAATGATTTTTTTATTGTTGTGTTAATTGTCTATTGCATTATTATTATTTTTTTTACATTTCTCGGGACCCTGGGGTCCCGGACCTTTGGAAGGCGTACGAGGAGCCGAAGCCAACTCGCAGAGGCCCCTTAAATAATTTTAGGCGCATTATTATTGTTATTATTATTGATTTTGATGAAATGATCTGATTAGGTTCCTAGCAACAAATGTTGGACCATATATTGTTATTTCCCCAGGAATCACTTGGAAGGCTTTTGAGTTCTGATTATTTAGGTTACTTTATGTATATTGTAACAAATTAGCTTATGTTTTGTTTGTGATTAATATCTAATTTTTGAGGGGGCGTGTTGATATTTAGTCGATTTAAATGTGCAAAAATTAATCTATTCTTACTTTTGAGTAATAGCAACACTGTCACTAAATGATTGAATAAAACCAACCACTGCTGTCAGTTCGCCCCTTTTTCTCTATTCGCAGTGCTAGGAGACAAACATAAAACCTTCCCTGTGTAACGTTAAATAAAATATAAACAACGTTATTTAAATTCAAAGTCTCTGTTTTTAATTCACGCCCGTAACCCGATTTCCTACATGTTATGTGTGTATATTATACACAGGTAAAATGGCAGGTGGTGACTTGCAAACTCAATAATGGGCCCCCGTAAACGGCCACTAGCACATAGTGACGTAGAGACCAGGGGGCAACACTTCCTGAGGTCCTTGAGGAGTGGAGAGGTATTCCACTATCAGGACAATCCCGGAAGTACGGTCAAGATCCCCACCAGTACCTTACTTGAATACTTCCTTCCTCAGAGAACGTTTACTCTTGCTAATTTCCATTGAAACCCGCCAATAAAGGCAAGAAAGAGGTGGGAGCTCTGTTCCTCATCAGTGTTCACTTCAGCCGGCCAATAAAGGCAAGCCACAGATTTCTCCCGGGAGCTGTTGGGCAGTAGCGACCCCACGGACCCTCGCTAGGTAGGTGGGGTCGCTAGGTACTGCCAAACAGCTCGCCACATGCTGCCCTACGGGTTTCTGTGTCTCTCTTGGTCTGGCTCCTCATCCTAGACCCGTTCCGACAAAGTAAACTACGACACAGACCTAAAGTTCGGTTTCGGAATCGGTTTCATTTTGACAGTTCAACAACATTCATTGCGTTATAAAGTCAAGTAGACAAATTTTTAGAACATATGAAGCAATGGATTAGCAATTGGCTTCAAAATTATTCAGATTCCGATTGATAGTGTGTTACGCAATTAGGATGCAGCAGTGCTATTCTGTACAAATATCACCGTGAAGACATAGGTGAGGTGAGCATGGAGTGAGCTGTCTCTTGAAAGAGCACAGAGAGCAATTTTAAAAGTAGCAAACTTCCATCCCTTTCTCTATCCTACAGATCTGCTATACAAATCCTGTAACGTGCTGACTGTCCGCCAGCTTTTTATAACGCACTTGGTATTAAAACAGCACACCATGCTCTCCTATAACACTGAAAGTACTAATAAGAGACGGAATGATATTGTATGTGAGTCAAACGCATCCTCTAAATATGTTTTTGTAAATAGATTTTATACATTTTTCAAATTAAATAGGAAATTAAGTATGTATAAGTTAAATAATTACGACTGCAAAAAGGTTATTCTGCAATTTTTACTTAGCATATCATACAGTGAGACAGAGGATTTACTTGTTGTATGTAAATAAAACATGTTAGTCTTTTAAGTTAATATTAGTTTCTATTTTAGTCTTCTCCGTTGTTAATTTTATATTTTTAAAATTTTAAGCACTTTTCTAGCCTGAAACACAGGTTCTACCTAGTTCAGGCAAATGAGCAACTGTGCCCTCTATAATTTTTAAGTTATGTTATTGTAAATCTGCACCATTTTTATAAATAAACGATATTATTATTATTATTATATTATTATAATCCCTAGCATCAGGTGGAATGACAGCTCACTTCACCTAAGTTTTCACGGTGAGTTTAAGAGAGTAATCCGGGTAGTTGAGGTACGCCACGTCGGACGGGGTTGTTATCTTCGTCTCCGTTAGGAAAAACAGGTGTGGCTTTTCAGACTCAAGGTGGTGATGGACCGGATCGAGATTGGAGTACAACCCCATGATGTTAGTGAGGTGCACTTTCAGTGGGAGGAAGTGCAGCCGTTGTTTACCCTTATTATTTTTTACTTTGGTCATTTGAGTGGAGTTGTTGGGGAAAAAAGTCGACTGTCGAGGCACTGCTTAGTGACCCAAGTGGAACACTAGAGCCAACCAAACCTATGGCGAACTCATTTGGAGACTGCGGGGACGCCCGAACCCTCACGGATATGGCCACCGGGTCCTCCCATCCAGTCGCCGGCTGGCACGGTGGAGCATACCGGGATTTTTCGCGAGTTGGCGGAGCAGCCTTTGGCACGTGGCTGGCGTGCTACTCGGGCCCCCTACTGACTGCGGTCGGCCAACGACTGGCACCGTGCTTCGGATCCCACTACCCTCCAAAATGAGTTACCCGGCTAGCTGACTCAGATACCGGTTCCAAACCGGTTCCAAACAGCGCAACTGACAATCTCCTTCTACCCCAAAGGCACTGGTACTCCCACACACCGACGGAACACATCAAGCTGCTTGGCGCCAGACTCCGGTGTGATGGTGGTCGCGAGCCAGGCGGCCCCTTGCGGAGCCTACCACCGCTAAGTGGGATCGTTCAGCCGTACCACAGGTAAGCCGGTGGTGCCGATGCCCGTGGTGGACCACTAGGAGGTAGATCCCAAACCACCCTAATTTTTGTAATTTTGAAAATGTTTTAGGTATAATGAAAAACTACGTCCGTACGTTTTTATTATAACGAAATATTGCATACGATATGAGATATTAGCATCTAAATATCTATATTTTTGACATAAAAACTTCCTCGAGCGTTTTTTTTTTATTTAAATTTAATTTAATTTAATTCCTAAAAAAGAAAACGTACAGATACTGAATGTAATGAGACAAAATTGTATCATTTCGTAAGGGTTTATGGAGGTGAAAACGTTATCGCCCAAAACAATATTTATGTAAATAATTGTATGAAATATAGGTAATTCCCTCCAAGACTCGCGCCGCGTATCGGAACTTCACCATCCTATTAACAGCTTCTGAAGTCGGTGCCAAGCTAAGGTGCATTGAAGAATTGAAGACAGACTTCAGAAGCTGTTAAGGGGATAATCTCGCTCAGATCCCAAAAACACCACATGTTTAAAGAAGATTGTAGATTGACTTTTGATTTTTGATTGATTGTAGATTGATTGTAGACTGGTGTACTTGAGGTCATCACAAATACATTGCATTGTTTAGAATATTAATAAAGCTTCCTAAATTTTGGAAAAAAAAACATGGTAAACAGGTCCTTTTACAACCTACATTGTATTTTTTCTCTGTAACGGTGTGGCGTAGTGGATTCCAGGGTAGAGCAATGAGACTAATGTGTCACTTGAACAGAGTTTGAGTTTATTTTAAGGTTGGGTATAACAACAAAGTTTACTGTAGGGGGTCGTGTAGTTATCGTGTCTAAAATTGGTTCGCTCGAAGGTTATAGAAAGAATGGGAGTGTACTGCCCTGGGTGGACCGTCTGGCTGTCGCTGCGGTGGCTCGGCGTGGTCGGCCTTAGGTCTGGCTGTCAGCCGTAGTCGCCGGGTAGAGGGCCGCGTCTGGCATGTAGGCTGCCGGAGTAGTGGGGCCAGTAATGTGGCCGTCAGCCGTAGTTGCTGGTGCGGAGCTCAGCGGCCGCCGGTGCAGTCAGTAAGTAGGTGGAGATGAGGGTTCAGGACGGTAGTTAGTCGGTGTAGTGGGTTATGGCCGGTAGTCTAGCCAAAGCTTTGGTCTAATTGGCAAATCCCACAGATAATTAATTTCTACATAGTCGACTAATTAATTGGTACAGTATCCATTGATAGGCTACAACGGCTAAATAGTTCGACATTAATTTTGTACCAAAAAATATGTAATGACGTATTTCACAAATAGTATTGTTTCAAAAAATCAAAAATCAAATGCAAAAGTATTCAAACTGGGCTGAGAATCAGCACTTTTCGAACATCAACATAAGACAGTCCCCCAAAACGCCCGCCCTTCACCACTTCACTGGTAACAATGAAGTATAAATTGTATCTAGACTAAGCCCATATTATATATACGTAAACTGATCCATGTAACTGGAGAAACCTCGACCCCCGTCATACAGGATGCCCTAGTTCAGGGGTCGAGACATCCTTGATGTAACGAACGCTGAAGTTTTGAAATAAATTACTTACCTACTAACTTAAAAAAAAAAAAAAACACTGCGCTAAATAATATATGTAAGTACATTACGCAACACAAATATTAAATTTAATTTAATTACAGCCTTGGCCAAAAGTATTAGGCACCCTCATAAAACACGTGCAGCTAATAAAGTAATACAAAAACAAAGCTAAGTATCTGTTAAACAATAGCCCATGAACTGTATTCAAACGTTAATTAAAACAATAGTTAAGGTATTTTGACGTGCCATAAAACACCTGATCCATATTTTGTGGTTTAAATGTTTGTGGGGTGCCTAATACTTTTGGCCAAGGCTGTATTTACTACAAGTAAGCTAGCACACGCCAATATACCAAAAAGAAAGAAAATCGAAAACTATAAACTAAAACTACTCAAGCAGAAATAAAAATACAAAACTAAAAACATATGTTTTGACAAATAAATCGTCTTTATCTTTAAAAACGTAAGCAGAGCTAGATACCTAAATAAAAGCCTCCAATAATAAAGGGCGTGCCCACTTACATATAGCCGTACATGTAGTGAGACATTGGTGACTGAAGATGTTACCTACCTGATGGTGGACTCCGAAGGTGGGTATAGGATCTCAGAGACAGCACTACGTGTAACCCTCGTGTCTGGAACTGCGCGGAGAGGAGAAGAGCACACAAATATAATACATATTAACATTATTAGGACAAAACTAAAATTTTATCAGCCTAGCTAGGGTAATTTAGGAACAGTCACAATGGCAATATTAAAACAAAATCAGAACTTAATTATTTTTGTTATTATTTATAAATGTCGTCATCAGATATCCAACTTTATTACTACATGAAAAACAGGAAATACATCGTCAAATTTAATTAGAGGAGCTCGTGGCTAAATAATAACAACCGAACGAGTCGATCCATCAGGTTAAGCTACGCTTGCCGGGGTTAGTCTGTGGATGGGTGACCATCTTTCCATACCGAGACTCCTCCGTGACTCAGAAAGCACGTTAAGCCATTGGTCCTGGCTGTCATTCGTGGATCTTTGACAGTCGTTACGGGTCGTCAGAAACCTGAACGTCTGACAACCAGTCTTAGGCAATTGCCCCACCGCCGGCGAGGAAGCGACTAACTATCGGCTATTTTCTCGCTCAAGAAACGTATAATAGATATACATTGCCGTGTAAACAAAAGAGATGCATATATTAATAGATGTTCGCTCACTGTTCACACCGTTCGTGGATCTTTGACAGTCGTTACGGGTCGTCAGAAGCCCGAAAGTCTGACAACCAGTATTACCAAGGGGTATCGTATTACCCAATAACTTTGTTGTGGAGGTCAGATGGGCAGTCGCTCCATACTGGTATTCAGCTGCATCCGGTTAGACTGGAAGCCGACCCCAACATATTGGGAAGAGGCTAGGCAGATTGATTGAATGCGTTAAAACAGACGGATGCTACTAACTTATGTGCTAAATATTATATTTGTGTAGCCTGTCTATAACTAGAAATTATTTATTTATTTATAAACCCAAAAATAAATTACTTTTTAAAATAAATTACTCGCGAAATTCAAATTTTCTTGCGTTTTTTGCCATTTGAAGGTAGCGAGCACACCATAACGTAAACGATTACAAAAACAAACTAGAGAGTGAATTATTTATATTTAAAAATAAATAAAAACAAAATGGATTCCAACCGTTTTAAAAGAGGTCAACAAACTGGGAATTTTTTTTAATCACTAGCTAAATTTTTACAGGCTGTTCTACTCATGAATATGAACAACTTTCATTTCTCAAATCACGAGAAAAATCTGCGGGTCATACATTTTGGTCCAGTAGTTATTGAATTTTTATATGAGACAATTTTTATTGTTATTTCAGAGTTTTTCCCATAGTGAAAGTTGTTCATATTATGGGTATTGGGTGGGTTTAGAACATCCTGTGAAAATTTTGCCAGTGATTTAAAAATTGTTATCACTACATATTATAAAACAAAGTACCCCGCCGCGTCTGTCTGTCTGTATGCTCGCGGTGATCTCAAAAACTACTAAACGGATTTTAATGCGGTTTTCATCAATAGATAGAGTGATTGAAGAGGAAGGTTTATACGTAATAGTTTTACGACATCCAACAGAGTAACACCATGAATGCTCTCGTAACTATTTCCGATACTGAAATCTGACAAGCACTTACCTGGTTATCATCAGACCTTCAGAAAATATCATGTAGTAGCACCCGTGCTCAATTAGATAAATAATGTTGAAAGCTAAGTCCTCCTAAATGAAGGGTTCCGTAGTTGGGATGAATCTTAAGAACAAACTTAACATTGTAGTTGAAAAACATGTTCTCGCATACATTCCAACTGCAAATGTAAGTTTGTATGCATAATATTGAGAGATTTACCATGTTGTTTTAAGACCATATATTTCTTATAAGTTTTCCTGTAATCTATAGGCATTGAACTATTTTTTGTATTTTTTTTTTTTATTTTAGGTTTTACTTTCGGAGATAAAGGGGGGAACGGTCAATTTTCTTAAATAACTTTAAAATGATTTATTTTAAAATTATAAAAAAATATATTTGAGACCCTCACCGTAAGCCCTTTCATTTGATATGTCACACGGTACCTACAGTTTGCAAAACTTTTTATTTTCTTATTTGCCTCCAAAATTGACCCCCATATTCAAAATTTATTTATTTACGTTACACGTACGTGTTTGGGTCACAGAAATACATACGTGTACCAAATTTCAACTTAATCGGTCCATTAGATTCGGAGCAAATTGGCTGTGACAGACGGACAGACAGACACACATGAGTGATCCTATAAGGGTTCCGTTTTTTCCTTTTGAGGTACAGATTCTTAAAAATGACGTTTTGAGACGTGCATGTGACATTCATCTTTAATTATAAAACCAAGCTTTTCAAGGTTCAGAACTTTATCGCTGTGGCGACTCGCAACGAAAATGAGAGGAACATTTTGCACTATTATGTACCTACCTATACTGCCGTCCTTACGAAAAGTGCAATAACTCAAGTTTTGTACCAAATTGAGATAAGTACATATTCGGAATTAGCAGAACGAGATCTATATATTCTTTTTAGACACTTTTTACGTATCTATGACGTAGCCGGTTTTAATACTAAGTCTAACTGCAATATCTAGGTCGATGCTTTATGATTTACATATCAAGACCGAAATAACTATATATAGGAATAACTTACTTACGCTATTTAGTAATTTTACTAACTATATCTGCAATAAGTATAGTTACTATATTTATAATTAGCATAGTTCGTCATTTGGAATATTCATTGACTACTTATAAGTGCAATATGTTTGAGTTATTGCAGATATGATACGGATCCTTATTTTCGGTATTAAATAATGTGCTAATTATTTGTGCAATAAGTACAGTTATTGCATTTATAACTACCATATTTCGTTTTTTGTGATTCTCATTTACTAGTTATAAGTACAATAAGCTTGAGTTATTGCAGTTATCTTAAGGGACCTTATTAATAATTATGGGATGAATACTAAAATTGATTTAGTAAGTAGATATATTGCATTTATTTGTAGGAAGATTAAACGAATACAGTATACCTATGCGAAATAAATTGCAATAAATTCACTATTTATTGCGTTTATAACTAGCACCAGGAGGTGAGGGGGGTACGAGGGGAGTAAAATATTTCGTGCAAACGTCAGTCGCGGCGCTCGTTTACATCGAGTCGGACGAACACACGCACGTGCGACCAGTTTGGGCGGTAAGTACCTAACGTATTTAATATTACAATAATATTATGTTTACATATCACGGATATTAATACGCTATGATGTTATTAGTGTGTTACTTTATTTAGTTATTAATAGACACACACACATTGTTTTAATTACCTAATTATTCGCTGACTAACAAAATATATTATATTATTTTGCTTCAAAATAGAAGAATGATATAGGCACATATAGGTAACTAAAAACTTGCTATTAGAAGTAATCTCTGTAATGTACTTAAATGTTGATATAACTTTGAAGAGAAATGCCACACGGCCGTTGACCACACTCCATCGTTTTATACACCATTTGATTGGCAATGCAAAATGCGCGCCGCGCGCCGGTCGCGGCGGAGTGTAGGTAGTTAGGTACGCACCGACGACGACACGACGTTCGCGTAGGTAACTAGCTCGTGGCGCTTCTACCGGTAATTTAATTGCATTTTGCGATTATTACGTTATCACTTCCTTTTTTTTTAAGAGATACAATACTGTGCAAGCTTTTGATGAATAGTATTTTGTAAGATAAATCACCGGTCCAACGGATTAAAACGATTAATATGTAAGCGTTTATATATAATAGAACTTCGTAGCGTCACCGCTCAGGCGTCACAGCGCACCAGCAACACTCGTGTGGCATCTCTCTTTAGACTTCAAGTCACTCTGATTCAATCTCAGGTCATCTCACTCATCACTAACTTTTCCAAAGTTTTATTTTTGTTTTCATTGACACGATCTCTGACCGTGAATGGAAAAGTAAGAAAACCTATAATAAGCCTGCAAGTTCTTGAATATAAGTATAGTTTACTACTCCACACTAGGGTAGCGTAGTGGATGTATTATCACGATGGTTAAGAGCCATTTGTAATAGGTAGTTGGCAATGTCAAGATTTTCTCGATAGCAAAATCCAATAACACTTGCCCGGCACGAGAATTAGGCGCTTGTGACCGCTTGACCATTGAGGCAGTACCCAGTATTATTATGTTTGTTTATATTTATCAGTGTGTGTTTTATGTGTGTTATGCTTTCTTTATGCCTGTTGATTTTTTGTCCCTAAGCATAATATTTCTTTTTTTCAGGCAACACCATGTCCAGAAGAGATAAAATTCTTTCTTTGGCTATTTCGCGAAATCAAAACCTAAAACCACATGTTTCTTCAGCTGAACCTACCAGCCATCAGTTGATTCCAAGGCCATCAATAATTAAACCGTCTACTGTTCAAAAAGCCAAATCTTTTGAAACAACCGTTACCAGACATTCTCTAAAGTGCTATGAAACCCTACCAAACTCCGAAGAAGAATGTGAAAACATGAACAGACCTGTAAATTATTTTGAAGATTCCGACGATAGTGTCATTGATAAAGACTATATCCCTGATTTTATAATTTCAGATTCAGATTCTGATTCACCCATTTGTATTAAAAGAAATTTACTTGAACATAAAGAAACTAGAGGCAAAAAGACAGAACGTGAACAGACTGAACATGATGAGACTGAACATAATGAGACTGAACATAATGAGACTGAACGTGAAAAAGCAGAACGTGAAGAGGCTGAATATGATGAGACTGAACGTGAGGAGACTGAACGTAAGGAGACTGAACATGAAAAGAGTGAACGTAAGGAGGCTGAACGTGAGGAGACTGGATATGAAGAGACTGAACATGAGGAGATTGAACGTGAAGAGACTGAACATGAAGATACTGAACGTGAGAAGATTGAACGTGAGGAGATTGAACGTGAGGAGATTGAACATGAGGAGATTGAACGTGAGGAGATTGAACGTGAGGGGATTGAACGTGAGGAGACTGAACGTGAAAATAGTGAAGTAGAAGAATGCGTAATACCTGAGAATGAGAAAGGACTGACTAAAGCGGGCTTGCCAAGGAAAAGACGTAGATTTGATATATCCCTTGCGGATCGACAAAGACAGAAAAAAGAAAATGCTGATGAAAAGCTGTCACTGAAATCACCGTGTGATGGTAAATGTCGTAAAAAATGCACGACTAAGATTTCTGAAGAAATTAGAAGAGAAATACATGATCGGTACATAAGATTAGATTGGGAGTCTAGAGGTTTATTCATTGAAGGAATGGTCGAATCGAAGGAAATAAAAACAAGAACTACTAAGGAAGGTCGAAATAAGAGAAGAGATGTTTCGTATTACTATCATTTTCAAGTCAAACATGAAAAAATTGATGTTTGCAAAACTTTTTTCTTAACGACACTTGGTTACAACCCACAAAATAACAGACATATTCACTCGGCACTAAGTAAGGAAGTTGATAATCAAAAAGATAAACGAGGATCATACAAACGCCAAAATGTCATAGACAGGGACGTAATCAAGGATCATATACAAAGTTTTAATCCAACAATTTCACATTACCGTCGCGAACATGCCCCTAATAAACTTTATCTGCCGAGTGACATCAATGTAACAATGATGCATCAATGCTTCATTGAAAAATATCCCAATATGTCGGTCTCTTTTGAAACATATCGAAAGGTTGTAAAAGAAATGAATATTTCCTTTGCTCATCTCGGTCATGAAGAATGTGAGCAATGTGCTCTCTTTAAATCGCATACTGGGTGTTCTCGGGAAAACTGTGACCTCATCCAAAACAGTAAACATAAGTCACGATACACGGAATCCAGAGAGGAATATCAACGAGACAAAGAGCAAGGTCTTACCGACAAAGACTCCATATACTTTTCTGTAGATCTACAGAAAGTAATCATGTTGCCACGAATGGATCAATATAAAACAGCGATATTTTGTCCTCGTGTTATTACATTCAACGAAAGTTTCGTTCCACTTGGAGGTAGTAATGGTACAAATGTTCCTTATGCAGTGCTTTGGAATGAAACTGTCTCTGGTAGAAGCCAAGAAGATATCATTTCAGCATTCAGATCGTTTTTTATTCATGAACGCGACATGAAACATATCGTTGTATGGGCCGACAATTGCGCGGCCCAAAACAAAAACTGGGCGTTTATGTGTTTTCTGGTGAACATAGTAAATAGTCAGCTGATTGCTGCCGAATCAATTACCGTCAAATATTTTGAACCAGGCCATACGTTCATGTCGGCTGATAGCTTTCACCATCAGGTTGAAATGGCATTAAAAAAGAAAAAGAAAGTTTATGATTTTGATGACTTTGTAGATTCGGTAAAAATGGCCAATTCAAAAAGAAGCATAGTAAAAGTGATGACAGTATCCGATTTTTACAGTTATGAGGATGTGTCGTCTCAGCATAAAATTCGAAACATGGAACCCAGAGTCTATCTAAAAGACATCATGGCAATCAGAGCCGAAAGAGGAGCATTTACCATAAAGCAAAGAGCTACCCACGTGTCTGATTGGAAAGAACTAGATTTTCTACAAGTCAAAATAATTAAAAACAAATGCTTTCCTAATTTTGCAAACAAAAATTCATCGAGAGGAATAACAAAAGAACGAAAAGATAGAATAATAGCAGACTTAGTAACTTTGATGCCTGAAACCAGGAGAGGCTTTTGGTTAAACTTACCTGAAACGTCCCGAGCTTCGAACCTAGACTAAAAATATTTAATTAGTTATAATTATAAGTTACACTGATAAAACCATTGATCTCAAATTGTGCCTTAAAATAAAAAAAACTAGATTACATTTTTTTAAGTTTGTTTTTAATATTAACGATTGTGTACTTTAACAAGATTCATTTTGACAAATGAATAAATTTTTGAAATGTTTGTTATTTAATTGTAGTAACCGTTGAATTTTAAATGGTGGCTAATAAACCAGAATTAATAAGTAAAATAGCGAAGTGATTCCCATTGTGATTGTACTGTTTTAGTTAGAAATAAAAAAGATTTAATATGATAAATTATTTTTTATTCATCAAATTATAACCGATTTCACATTATTTTAAAAACAAAACTGAACGCAGATATTATGAGTAGACTTGACTTTACCGAAAACAGTTTCATGCTAAATCGGTAAGGGGTAAAATATCTCTGTTTATTCATAGGTATTTGACATAATAGTGTAACATCTCTGTTTTTGTAATGGTAACAAGTTAAGACTTTGGCGTTTAAAACTTGTCTCTTACTAATGAAAACCGCAATAAATAAGAAACTTAATGCACAATTGGTTAGGAAGCAGTTAAAAAAAAAAATGAATTGCTAGTCAAAAATGCATCATGTTGGTTTCCTAACCATTAGTGCAATAAATAGGTTACTTGTTGCGGTTATGACTAGTAAACATTATTTCTACATAGTAATAATACTTACCATTATTGTATTTATTGGTTTTTATATAGGGAATACATGCGGGAACAAACATTAAGTACCACATAATATTCTCTACACTGTTATATATCATGTAGTGAAAGTTTCAATCCGATACCATGTATAGTGATGGAGATACAATCAAAACTAAAATAAAATCTTTTCCCGCGTTTTTCTCGAAATCAGGTTTGACCTAGTTATTGCACTTTTCTTAGGGACGGCAGTATAGATTATATCATAGATAGGGTATAGGTAGGATCAGTTTGTCCCTGGTGTTCGAATGTGCTAGGTGACGACAAAATCTACAATAACACAGCATAATCATCCTACGAGTACCTACCCACTTCTAGGACACAAGCGATCTTCTCTGTGATTTGAGAGGGACTGGGCATCCACATAAATGAAACCGGATTTTTTGGTTCTCTGTGGTTCTAGCATAACTTACCTATGTCGGTTTCCACACGTTATTTTCCTTCACCATTTTGAGAGTAGATACAATAGCATAAAACATCGGTAACGTTTTACCAACATTATTGCGGTACACATATGAGCTGGCACACACCTCGACGAATAACAGGTGTGGTCAACCATCCACAGACTGTCCTCGGCAAGTGCATTCGTGCAGCTTTACCTCGAAGACGAGACGATAGAACCGCGCCGCGTGTTATTTACTTTTAAAAGTTAGGAGAGTAGCGACACCTATATGTCGGCGACGTCTTCATGAAGTACTACGTAATCAGCTAGTTTACTACGAATATTGTAGATGGCGCCACCACAGATGTCACGCAATCGCATCGGTACAACTTACAAACAGATATTTGACGAGAAATCTGCATAAATAAATAGAGATTGCCTATTTTAGGATTCTGTTGTGCACAATCTAAACTTAATTTACGTTATTGCAAACTTTTTTCTCTATTTAAAGAGACGGACGTAAATTAGAGCTGTCAAATTTAGTTGAACTAATATTTCCATACAAATTTAGACGACACGTAAAATAAAAACAAGGTGAAGCGCAAGGCGTAAACTAGTTTGACATCTCTAACTTTGTTCATAGCTACTCGTATAGCCGTCCTTTTCTCGCGCTGCCTGTTAGTAAAATTCGTTCATCCACCTCCAATATAGTGACCCTGACGTGATAATCCCTCCAAGTGTGCTTACCCTAAATAAAATCCTTGACAAAAAATGTTTTAGTTCATTGTCTCAGAATCTAAGCAAAGAGCACGTTCTTTAAAATCGAAAGTTATTCCAAGGACCCTTCTGGTCTTAAGATCTCGTATCAAAGACTTTGATCCAACTAGGTATATTTCAAAGACTCTCGTGACTAAATAGTAAATACATAGTTCAGTAGGTATTTTCGAGCGCTCTTTAGTTAAAGCTATCTTAAATAATTTCTTCGAAGTGCTTATTTCGGTCCGCGCTGAGTACCTAGGTATTTCGAAAATTCCATTATTGCTAGAATAATTTGAAAGTTTTAAGGTCTCAGGTTTAATAGTCCGTTGTTATAGTCTGTATAATTTTGAGTACTTTCGAAACAGCTTTTGAAACTTTGCAGTAAACTGTGGTTCTAATCTAATTAGTTAATTGCATTTATTTATAGTGGTTGGTTTGGAGAAGTAAAGGCTCAAAAGATCCTCTGACCTGTAGTTGAATAGTGTTTTAGAATCCATATTACAACTACTGAATAAGAGATGTTACAAGCGAATAATAATTGCCGGTGATTTTAACATAAACATACTAAAACACGACAGAGCTTCAAGAGAATTTGAATACTTATTGTTAAATTACAATTTGTCTTTAGCGTTAAAAGAACAGACTAGAAATGCTAGTAAGACTTGTCTTGATAATTTTGCTCAAAATTTTAAAAAAGGTTGTAAGACGGAAGTGTTAGAATTCGCATTGTCTGATCATAGCGCTCAGTTGATGAAGTTTCCGACTAAGGAGATGCCAGTTATCAAAATGTATCGCAAACAAGTCCGCGATTTCAGTACTGAAAATATTATAAAATTTAAAGAATGCCTCATGAACTATTCTTTTTCTGACATGTATTCTATTACAGATGCAAATGATGCGTATAACTGTTTTGTAGATAACTTTAGATTATTTTATGATCTCTGCTTTCCTTATAAAACAATCATAATACGTGTTTTTAGGAAAACCAAATGGATATCGCGTGGACTGAAGAAATGCAGTGCAAAAAAAAGGCAATTACTATGGAATTTGAGACTGAATCCGTCAAGCCAAAACAAAATTATATACCGTAATTACTCAAAAACATTAAAAAAAATTATTAAACTCACACAGCGCGCTCAAAATAATTACAAAATTAAGACATCAAATAATAAATGTAAAAGTACATGGAATGTAATAAATAATCGAAGATTTAACATTCCTCGGGACAGCATAAGTAGAATAAAAGTCAATAATAATATAATTACAGATCCGAAAGATATTGCGAATGCCTTCAATAATTATTTCATTGATAAAATTCAACCCATATTGTGTCGCGGCAATAATGTATCGGAAAAAATTTTAGGAACAACTGACTCAATCTTTTTAACACCAAGTGTACCAAATGACATTCATAAAATTATATCTGGGCTTAAGAATACAAATAGCGTAGGATCTGATGACATATCGACTAAAATAGTTAAAAAAGTTAATCAATACATTTGTGGACACCTTAGTTATATTTTAAATTTATGTATTAGCAATGGCGTATTTCCAGATAATTTAAAAATATCTATTGTAAAACCTTTGTTTAAAAAAGATAAAAAAGAACTTATGGAGTGTTACAGACAAAAAGGATTTTGGCAAAGTAAAAATACTAATTTAGCTTTATATGATTTATACAAAAATATCCTTAATAACGTTGATAACAGAACACCTGTATGTACAATTTACTGTGATATGACGCAGGCTTTTGATTACGTTGACCATTGCATACTATTCAGTAAATTAGAAACATATGGCATAAGAGGTAATGTGCTAAATTTAATAAAATCGTATCTTTCTGATAGATTACAGGTTACTAGCATTTCAAAAATAAATATAAACACTAAACAGGAGATCACATATCGATCCAAACCGCGTTCTATCACATTTGGTGTACCTCAAGGTAGCGTCTTGGGTCCACTTTTATTTATAATCTACATAAACGATCTGCCAAAATATGTAAACCATCCGATGTCCCTTTTTGCAGATGACAGTACTGTTTCGATTCAATGTAGATCAAAGGAGCAGTATCAAGACGATATAAATGAATGCTTAGCGTCAATTGTTCAGTGGTTAGATAACAATAACCTTAAAATAAACTTGACAAAAACCGTAATTATGCACTTTAGCCAGAGACCACGGACACATAACCTTAACGTTAGTTATAATAATAAGTCCATACACGAGGTAGACACCGCAAAATTTTTAGGACTAACCATTGATAAGCAGCTTAACTGGAAAGCACACATTGAAGAACTATGCAAAAAAATTAATAGCTCAGCTTATGCTCTACTTAAAATAGTACCTATTTCCAGTATTGATACTGCGATTACCGCCTACCATGGCATAGTAGCTTCGGTATTAAGATATGGGATCATCTTTTGGGGAAACTCCACCAACAAAAATATGGCATTTAAAGCACAGAAGCGCTGTATTCGTGCCATGTTTGGTCTCAAAAACATAGACAGCTGCAGACCTTATTTTATCAGACACAAAATCCTGACACTTCCTTCCATATATATCCTTGAGGTGGCCTTATTTGTTCACAGCAATCCTACTTACTTTCAGCGCCTCTCAGATGTAGTGAAGCGTAATAGGCGATACAATAATAATAATAAATTGTGTGTTAACAAGTCAAAAACGGGCCTAATGGGTAAAAGTTTCTTAAGTTTGGCACCAAAAATTTATAATAAAGTCCCGGATGAATACAAGACCTGCCATAAAACATTATTTAAAACTAAAATGAGTAACCTCTTGGCCAGCAAGTGCTACTATAGTGTTGAAGCATTTCTTGAAGACAGTTTGACATGATTTTATATACTAACTTTTATTATAATTTATTTTGTATTTGTTTTTTCAATTAGCTTTTGTATATTATAGTATCTTAATCCAATTAAATGATTTATGATAATTAATGTAATGAATTTGACAAATAATTAATTTTAAGTTTACTAGTGGACTGTGCTGTGTTCTGTTCATATGCCTCAATTGGTAGATTTTGGTGAAACACATTTTATTTAAGACCTTATTTAACTACCCAAAATGTAATGAACAAATAAATGATTTATGATTTTATGATTTATGTAAATACATGAAATTCCATGTAGGTATCATAAACGTGGGGGTCACGATTGTCAATATTAGGACTATTACGGGTACAACCGCTGACATTGGCGATGATACCTATCTCATCATCACCTTCCTGCCCTTATCCCATGTTTTTTTGGGTCGGCGCATCGCAACACGTTTTTTTTCTTCCGGTGGTAGGTACCACTTGAACAAAAAAATAAACCGCATCCAAAGCGGTTCACCCGTTTATGAGCTACGGTAAATAAATGATAAATGATTTTTATTTCTGTAAGTAGGTTTGTACAAACACTTTTACAAGTCATTTTTTTTTTTTTAACTAGATGAGGTCGGCGTTTCCTATCTGACTACTCTGAGAAGAAAGGCCGAAACAAACTCAGAGGTCACAGTCTCTTATAAAGTCCAGACATAATCTTGGTCACTTCATGTGAAGACCATGTAGATTGGTGTCTGAAATGGTCTTTTGATTTTGTTAGTTTACTATGCTCTTTTTTACTGTTTGTATTTCCTGTGCGTGTCCCAAATAAAATATTTTTCTTTCTTTCTTTGTTTGAGGAAAGAACCACACAGATTGAGGACCTGTCCAGTCAGTGCACGCATTTGTCAGTAATCGCGCAGCTCAATTCAGAACTTATGGAGCTCAACGATTCGACGAACAATACCAAAGAAAGGACATTGGGGTAGGCCGCATAGATTACTCAAACTGCCAGACCATGATTAAAAATAACTGAAGGAAAAAATAAAACAAACAAAAAGAAGCAATGACCTACATAGTCTTCACATTCACAATAAATTAAAATAATATAATACTTACAAAGTAAATAATCATGTCAACATTCAGTATGCAAAAATAAAAATAATATAAAATTTGGAGCAGTTCAATCCCAAGCCTGCCACACATTAGTAGTTTGGTCTGTTCCAAATTCGTGCCTACAAAAGCAACATTTACCATAAGATTCGCATCTACAAGTCTGCTATTCACTTTTTAACAGGTGCTAGTATTGTGATTGTGAATGCGTTAAAATAGACGGATGCTATTAACTTATGTGCTAAATATTATATTTTGTAGCCTGTCTATAACTAGAAATTATTTATTTATTTATAAACCCAAAAATAAATTACTTTATTAAATAAATTACCCGCGAAATTCAAATTTTCTTGCGTTGTTTTGCCATTTGAAGGTAGCGAGCGCACCATAACGTAAACAATTACCAATTTAACAAACTAGAAAGTGAATTATTGATATTTAAAAATAAATAAAAACAAAATGGATTCCAACCGTTTTAAAAGATGTCCATAGGGAAAGTAGAAGCAACCCAGACATTGCAGCATCACCATGGGCCAATCATATTAACATCACACACCCTCAACGAATTAAAAAACAGGAAAAATTGTATAAAAAAATAGCGCCAAGTGAGATTCAATTTGGTCGGTCGCTGGCAAATTATATAAAGAGACTCGCTGTACACTGCATTTGTCTATAGCCCTAATTTTGTGTCCGCTTGCGCCGTATGAATTTTAATGTAATGCCGTTTTTAACAGTTTCGAGGGTAGATAGGTACTCTTAATTTCCGTGTCAAAATTGGTGTGATAGAGAAAATAATTGAGGAAACGTATCGTTTAATGATTGTCATTTATTATACCTTTTTTAGAAATGGGTTTCGTTTGGTCGTATTTAGGTGAAAAAAAACCCTGTAGGTGGACAGTAGAATAGCAGCTTTGGTTGGCTTATTCTCCTGTCCTTGTTCCAATGTGTACCATGGGAGAAACGAACATCTGAACACCGCGAAAAAAAATCCCTTGCATACGATGACCACATCTGTTAGCAAGCGTTACTATAGCGGCCGAGCGCTGCAAACAAGAATAATCTTTATGGTGTATAGGTGTTCGTTTCTCCGATAATAACTATTTGGTATAGTAGCAGAATGTATTTTCCTAACATAGGCCTAACCTCTCAATAAACGCCTGAAACACAAGAAAGGCAAGTAATCGACTATCAACGAAATCAAAACCCACAATAATAACTCGCACTGACCGAAAAGCAAAAAGGTGAGACATAAAAACAAAACCAACTCGAAACGCGAAAAAAACCAACCGTCGCGAAAGTTGCGTTACTAAATATATCAAAATGCATTCAGAATGCTTGCTCCAGGGTCCTGAAACGGACGAGTTTGTAAAAAATTCAGACATTTCAGACCTTCCGACCGTCGCCGCCACCACCGGCCGCATTTCAATTAGACGTCTAACAAAGTTCCTCGCCTCGCTAAATACGTTATCCTTGTGTTTGAACTGTAGTTCCGTTTGGTTTCCATGTTGGTATTTAATGTATTTTAGTTACAGTTTAATTGAGATTTTAGATTTACACACTCATTTTATTGAGTACCTAATCCTCACCCGTTGGCGTAGCTAGTCATAAATCGTGCCGCTGCAATGGCGACATTAATTTGACACTCGTATACGGATCCGCGTTTTCGTTTTATAAAGATATTTTAATTTCATTAAACGTTGTTGTTTTTAACGTTGTTTATTATGTACAATTCTTCTAAAATAGCATCTTGGAGCATACTGTAGTGCAGAGATAAAATTAAAACGAACGAGAGAAAAATACCAAGCCACTCGAGTTTTTAAGGTTCTGTACCTCAAAAGTAAAAAGGAACCCTTATAGGATCACTTGGTTGTCCGTCTATCCGTCTGCCTGTCTGTCTATCTGTCAAAACCCTTTTTCTCAGGAACGCGTAAAGTTATCAAGTTGAAATTCATATCAAATACTCGGGTCTATGGTATCGCACAGCTGCAAAAAATCCTAACTTGTAAGTCAATGCGATCAAAAGATATGAGCGTTTATGTCGCATATTTTCACATATTTTACAATTTCACAAGGGAATTAAAACCCATAGGGTACTTCGCGTTGACCTAGAATCGTGACATTTAGTAAGAAGCAAGGACTCACAGCACAAGTAAAGTAAAAAGTCCGAAAATCGTTAATTAGTAGGTAATTTTATCACATTTTTTTTTGTGTTTACGAAATAAAATTTGCAGTGGGAGAATTGACTGTAACGTATATCAATGTATTGGAGAACATTTCTTTCAACTACAATGTTAAGTTTGTTTTTAGGATAAATTCTTTTCAACTACGGAACCCTCCATTGTGCGTAGTCCGACACGCACTTGGCCGGTTTTTTTCCATGTACCAGCTGGGTCAGAACAATAAACAAACGATGAACAAATAAAAAGGTGTTGGTCAATGGCCTTTTACCAGCTGGCTTAGAACCATAGCTTCATGAATGAGTCTTTTGCATAGAGTGATCCTAATTTTGGTTATTATTTTATTATTTAGTTTTGCAATTTACGAATTATTTTATCTTATTATAATTTTTATTATTACTGGCCACTGGTCCTTCCCGCGTGTTGAATTAATGTCGCCATTGTAGCGGCACGTTGTATGGGCCATGTATCAAAATTTGTCGTACGATGGAACCTTTTCAAAGGTTTCATCGTACGACAGTACGACAACGTTGGTACTGCTACGACATAACGCCACAGTATTGTGATAACGCTGTCAATGTTCAACTGTTACCATTGATATGCGGATCACTGTACCTAATTAGTTTTACAGCATTTTAAGCGTTGTTTTAATATTGTGTACTTACAGTATGTAGATGGACTAGTTAAAGTCTTACGGACTTTTGTTACAAATGTGTCATGAAAAAAAAACATAAGTATCAAATTGAGCAAATAAATCATGTCGTTTATTTCTCCACATAGCTCGCTAATACCTTTATTATTATTTTAAACCAATACATCAAACAGTCGAAAATCGCATCATTTATAAATGAAAAAACGTTGTGATAAAATCACATTGGACATTTACAGGATATTCCATTTCCCTCAAAGTAAATACATTTATTTGCTTCGTATGTAGATAGGTAGTTCACACAATGTTTCGTTCGGAAATTGAACATTTCTTTTATCATCTATGCTTTGGATTAAATCGATCAATCAACAATTTTGTTGATTTATAAACAGAACGAACCTAAACCTAATCAATCGAGGTAGGTATCGTTACCCTTTGAGGAGTGGTTAGAGAGGCGCCACGGCGTCCTCACCTTCCGCCTGACGCAGGTCCTTACCGGACACGGTTGTTTCGGGAGGTTCCTGTTTCGCATAAGGCGGGAGGAAACGCCCGGGTGTCACCATTGTGTGGATCGCCCAGAGGACACGGTGGAGCATACAGTGGAGGTCTGCCCGGCTTGGGCAGAGCACCGCCGTGTTCTCACGGAGGCGATCGGCGGCGGCGATCTCTCGCGTCCGAGCCTGGTCCAGGCCATGGTGCGGAGCGAGAGTGCATGGGAGGCCGTCACCTCCTTCTGCGAAGCGGTAATGCTCGCGAAGGAGGAGGCGGAACGCGTGAGGGAGAGGCAGCCTCACGCCCTCAGTCGCCGCAGGAGACGCCCTGGGCGGCGGGAATCGATAGCCGATTCCCAGCCACCGTAGGCGCGGGCTTGCGGACGGTGAGTAGTGGGTAGCTCGCCGTCCGGTGAGGACCAGGCCCGGGTCGACGGCGCGTTGTGTTCCACGCGCGCCTCAAAGAGATGTCAGCAAAAGATGGGGTCCAATAGGGCCGATGCCGCTGGGGTCGCGGGTTGTTTGAAAAAGATACCGTGGCCCTGGCATAGGCAACTGAAGGAACACGGGTGGGTTTTAGTCAGTAAAAGTCTGACACGCCCTTCCGCTCCACCCAGAGCGGGAGAAGTTATTTGATGATTTCCCATCCACAAAAAAAAAAAAAAAAAGGTATCGTTACCCATGTTCTCAAAAGCGAAAACCTATTAAAGTAACTTACCCCATAAAAACTCTTCTAGCTTTCCTGAGTGTGCCCAAGAACTCCACGACCTCATTCCACCGGCTCCCTTCTCCCATCGGTCATCTAGAGTCTAGACGCGCTGAAAGTTACCATCCCTACCTAGTTGCTATTCCACCAATTCGCACTAAGCGTTTCCAAATGTGTTTTATAACGCGCACAGCAAAAGAGCGGAACTCTACCTATGTCTGCGTTTCCGAACGCATACAACCCTATAAATCTCTTCAAACTACTTCAAAGTGAGAGTGAACAGGCTTCTTCTGGGTAAGGAGGAGTTGGTTGCGCCACTTCTTCTCCCCAGCTAAAGCACTAGGAAGTGGTGAAGCGCGGGCGTTTTGGTGGACTGCCTTATGTAATTTTGACGTTCGAAAAGTGTTGATGCTCAGCCTAGTTTGAATAAATGACTTTGATTTTTGATTTGATTTTAAGCTCACTCCATCGTCGACTTTGTCTCTGTCACCTCCGACTTAGACTAGAGTTAAGAGCAAACCCATTTCAAATAATAAAAAAAAAAATAACTTACTAGTCTCAGCTCCGACTATATAAAATAGATCAACCCAAATTACCCCTGAAAATTACCTGCTGACGTAACACATTACTCTTGAATAAATGTTTTAAAAATACCGCAACGTCACCTAATGGCCGTTCTGAAGGTAATCTCTTGTTTTATCCGCAGACCCTTCCGTTAAATTCATCATTTCAACATGCCAAGCACAAAAAAATTAGAGAAAAAGTTGAACGTGACAAAAAGTGGGTAGGTAGATTTTTGTTTTCGATTTTCAAACGCAACCGATGCCTTCTTTACGTTTGCGATTTTCAAAATTCGAGTTCGAATTCTTCTATCTAATATTTAACCGTTTTTCGTTGTGTAGGCACAGCTGCTGGTAAGAAGATAATATTATGACTTACCTACAAATGCACCTATTTGAATTAGGCCCCCTTGCATGTTTAGAGTGTTTCTCTTTTTTCGTGCATATTACAAGTCCAGTAAGAAAAAAAATGTTTATTCAATAAACTTCTAAATTTTTTCCATAGAAAACTAAATGTAATAGAGTTATGCTTGCATGCATGTAATGATGTAAGATTGACTGTATAAATTAACGTAATTAGTTAAATATAAATTAAAAACTTTACTTATTCTCATTTCCGTCGTTGTCCATTTACTACTATCCTTAATACATTTGTATTTTATCCGAATAAAACGAAGTAAATAGAAAAATTATAACTATATAAATGTAGTATATTAATAAACGCAACGTTTACGTCTAAATTAAATAATGGTATCTTTTAAATATATTGAAATTATATCTGGTAAATAATTTTTTCAATTTTTTTCTGATTACCTTCGTTATGAGAAGAAATCTATATTGTAGTTTGCGCTAGACCTTAAATGCTACTCTGCTGCCATGTTTAGCTCCGCGCACGTCTCAGTCTGGCAGCAAACGTTCGTAGCGTCTGCATGCTTGCTCGTGGAAAAAAATATTTTCGTGTTAAGTGTCGCGGGAGGTGATTATTCTGGATTCGTTCTCTTTCCTATCGTCCGTATTAGAAAGTGAGTATATATGATTTCATTTATTACGTAGCTTTTTATCAATTTTAATGATTACCTTCGAAGTTTAGTACATGTATTAGATTTGTAATTGTGATATTTTTGAAAAAAAACTGGACAAAGTATTCAAACCTCATTACCTTCTTCCTCATTCCGTTCGTTTACCCTCGTTTCTTTATTATAGAAATGATTATAATTTTATCGATACTAATTAAAAGAAAGTAGAAACTACTAAATGTTCAAAGATTAATTATATACTAATGATATTTGCAAAAAAAAACCAAATAATTCATCAATAAATTTGAAATTTGGAATCGTTGAGAATTTGCACGAAATATGCGAAACACTCTTTAGTCGAATGTAGAATTTCTAAACTCGGAGTTAATCTTATTACGCGTTGCGCCACTAAAAAGTAACACTGGGTTAGTTAATATGGCATTCGTGTTTTTAGGGTTCCGTACCAAAATGTTAAAAAGGAACCCTTATGGTGTGACTCAGTCTGTCTGTCCGTCTGTCACAGCTGGATATCTGAAGAACTACTAATGCTATCAACTTGAATTTTGGAATAGTTTTAGATGACGATGACGTTTGCCTAACTATTTTGCAAATAAGATAGAATTTTTTTTTTGCAACAGGGACTGAAAGCTAAAAATACGTGTCTAATATTTTTTTTATCTGACTGACGGACTAAATAGAATTTTGTTTTTTTTTTTACCCAGGCCACCCAGGCATCATCCCTATAAATATGTCTTTGCCCTGATATGTAATCCGATCAAAAAATTAATGAACGAAAATTGTATACCCATCTCTTTCAATCTACATTACTATACGTAATAGGTACTTCCTTAGGTACTTTCTGGCCTTTGAATTTTATAACATGACATTTCTTTTTAATCGTATTGTAATATCTCCATGGAAACCCCATACAATACGTACCTATGTGGTTTCCATGAAGAATTGGTTTATTGGTGGACAAAAACGTCAGATGGAAAGTTTTTATAATTTGTGTTTATTTCTAGATGAGTTCATGAATATAATTATTGCCTGCTGATATAGTACCGAATTTTCACTTACGTCGAACAATATAAAATACAAAATAAGTTATCCAGTAAGTACCTCATAACGTCAATTTATTTTGACATTACTTACACTAACCCAGAGTTTAGCGATTTAACTCTCCCACATCGGTGAGTTAAATATTTAGAAGTTTAACTCTAGGTTTACCTCTAACTCCTGATGGTGCAAGATGAATTATTTGATTGACCCTGAGTTAGCTTTAACTTCGAATTATCTAAGATAACCCATGAACGCGCAAGTGGGCCTTAGTAGTTTATGAAACAGTTAAATGAACGGGGAATAAAGTACCTACCTAGTTATGTGCAGTTTTATACATTATTTCAACTCATTTGGGTAAATGGATTTTTATGATTTTTAGTCCACCACATCAGTGTACTTCCTGTAAAATAGGAAAAAATAAAGCCGAGAAAAACAGACTTTAAGTTTATAGTGCATATTACTTTTGAGGATTAGAAAGAGCCCCCCATCCATTATTATATCACCCGTCTCTCCACAATTCCAATGCTTACTTTCAATTTCAATGCATACTCGGTAGGCTCTTTATCCCCTCCATATCCTAAGGGCACGTCCTCCCTACCATTATCGCGCCCCCCAGTCTACTCCTTGGTATGCAATGATCTCTGTTGCACCATGTAACATGAGGCAATAGGGGCTATAGTACATTCGCGTTAAGAATACAGTGAGTCATCAGTGCAACTGCAAGATAAAGGTGTATTCACAGTGGTGTTAAATTCAAACAAATTATATTTTAAAACATACATTTTAATGAATTTATAAAAATACACTTAAAAGTTTAACAACAAAATTAAATCATTAATATCATATTTTAATCACGATCACTAGTATCCTCGTTAGTATTTATAACAAACGTATTTTCTGCAGCGAGTTACATGACGTCATCTAAATTCCACATGGTATTTTCTTCTTGTAAGACGTGGTCGCAGCATTTAGTCTATAGTGTGAATCTTTGGGTTCATTCGATTAATCGAGTCTGGTCAATCCACGCTGGGGTCGGTGCATTTCATTCATTCATTCAAACCACGAGACTCGAACCCAAGTACGAATGCCTATGAAACATGAGCGTTACCACTACGCCACAACACACTCAACTGATGATCTACAAAACTAATATGCACTAAAAACTTTAAGTCCGTTTTTCTCGGCTTTATTTAAGTATTGCACTTTACTATTTAACAGGAAATACACTGACGTGGTGTACTACTTTTCTATTAAAAATCATAAAAATCCGTTTCCCCACAGCCGTAGGGTCTCCTTGTAAATGAGTTGAAAAGACAATTTAAAAACAAAAATACTAATTAGGGATCCCATAGCTTCACAGAAAACGACCTGCGTATCCATTAATGGGATAAAGTTAACTACAATTGATGAATTTAAATATCTAGGCACCTACATAACATCTGCTTTAAGGAGGAAAAGCACAATTAAAAAACGTTGTGAACAGGCTACTAGAAACGCTAAATCTCTAGTACCATTCACAATAAACTTAAAGATGGACTGGAAATTAGCCAGACTCATGTATCAAATGGTTATCGTACCTTGTATGACACACGGTTTGAAAGTATCGGCACTCACTAAAAATCAAGACTGAAAAGATATGAAAGAGTTATCATGAGAAACTTGAATAACCACGCAAGGAATAAGCCAAGACAAAAGAAAATGCTTAAAATCCTATAGGGAAAAACCAAACGCATCAAGAACCACAGGATGTGCTATCTCGCACATGTCCACAGGCGTCGCGAACCGCATCTGTTACATGCAGCAATGCAGTACAAGGCTAAAACCAAAAAAGTCGGCCGCCCTATTTACACATGGAACGACAACCTAAAGCAAGACATGATTTACTTCAATAATGAAATCAGCTTTTGGGTGGCCACGGCTGAAGAAAGAAATAAGATCAAAAAGGCTGCAAATGAAATCTACAAGAAACCGGACACGGAAGCAGTGAAACCTCAGACGAAGAAATTGGAAACAGCAACGTGTAATACAGCATAGCAGTGACATAAAGAGCAGAAAACGCAGTTTAACCGCCAAAAGATTCACCGGGGAAGCTGTACTAGAAGCAACCCGGCGGCGACGTCATAAAAAGAGCCCATCCATAATTATATCACCCATCTCTTCACTATTCCAAGGCTTTTTTACGGTGCATACTGGATAGGCGCTAATCCCTATCCAGATCCTAAGGGCCGGTCTTCCCTACCATTATCGTGCCCCTCTTTGACATGCAATGATCCCTGTTTGCACCATGTAACATGAGGCAACAGGGGCTAGTGTGAATCTTTGGGTTCATTTGAATAATCGAGTCTGGTCAAACCACGCTGGGGTCGGTGCATTTCATTCATTAATTCATTTATATTCTTTCCAACTCTGGCGGAAACGGGAGCCAAGAGTGTTTTATTTTCAAAAAAAGTAAACTGCTAGGTATAGTAATAATTGGTCATGCTTTAGTAATTGGCCACTCATAAAATAGAGGTAGAAACAAGGTAATGCAAGCAAGCTCATATTCATGAGCTAAAAAAAAAAGATATTTTTCGTTCTTTTCATTCGAAAAGGACGAAAAATATATTTCTTTCCTTTTCACTCATGAGCTTGCTTCTTGTCCTTGGTTGTACCTCTTTTTTATGAATGGCCAATTACTATAGCAGTCAGCCTATCACTTTTATCAACGCAATTTATTTCAAAATTAGCGAGACATAACTATCAAAATATTACAATAAACAACTGACAAGTTGTCAGCGAATCTTTAACAAAGTGACTTGGCAAAGTATTTCTAGCAAAAGTCGTACCTTCGAAATAAATTGCGTATAAGTTTGGCTTTGTTCGGGTCATTACAACTTGTAGGGAACGATTTTTAGGGTACCGGAGGCAACTTTACCTATTACTCGTATTATTATTCATTTACATCCATAATATTATAAACATACTATGTTAGTTACAACTTATAGACTAATGTTAGTAGCATTAAACAAATTGAGTAAAACAAAGTAATTAGAATATTCGTGCTACTTATATTCCAATTACAATGCGCATCCACTTATTTTGGAGTGGACAATCCAGACCTGCCGTCTTGTATGGATCAGAATGAATGAAAGGCAATTGCATGCAGCCGAGATGAGAATGCTATGAGGGATGTGTGGTGTTACGCGAATGGATAGAATAAGCAATGAGTATATAAGAGGAAGTCTGAAAGTGACACCGGTGACTGAAAAGTTGTGCGGAAATCGGTTGTCATGGTATGGGCATGTGATGCGGAGGAATGAGCAAAATCAGGAAAGTGTTGAGTACGAATGTAGAGGGCTATACGAGTAAGGGAAGACCAAAGAAACGATGGATGGACTGTGTGAAAGAAAATGACTACCGAGATGACGACTAATAGAGAAGTATGGAAGAAAAAGACATGTTGCGCCGACCCCAAATAAATTGAAACAAGGGCAGGAGAATGATGATGAATCGAGCAAACCTGCGAGCAAGCATATTCCCCTGGAATGCCAGCGCCCTGCGCTCCCTCTCTATATCCGCGTCGTCACCCCATACAATGCTTCAGATTACCACATAAAGCGTACTAACAGAGACGTCTGTCCAACACTTCACACTAACACTTTACAGAGAAACACACCCTGTTCAATTTGCATCTTTTCTTTTGCTTATGTGACAACGAATTGTTAGAGACACTGCCTCCTGTAACACAGGTCTTTGAACCTAGCTCAAGAGTCAGGGACTTCATAGGACTTGTGTACTATTTATGTGAATAAATTATTATTATTTATCTCTCACGTCTTCTGTTATAATATGCCCCAGATGTGTGAACCTGCTCACCACCCACAGAGTTATTATATACCATATCTATATTAGAGCGCCATTAAGCCTAATTAACCTATATTAGCACAGATTCAGATAAGTATCCTCATCTTAAGGAATCTTAAAAATATATATACCAATGCAACTGATGCTGAAGGAATTAAAAAAGATCAAGAACAAGTTTCATGTACGTAGTTCGTATTGGCTATCATGAGAGGCAAATTGCGGATATGAGCGTTTATTGCCCGTGGTCCAACACCGAGAAATACAATTCTGCCGAATTAAATGTTAGTCTCGAAAATATGAGTCGCGACACTAACAAACTAACAATGTATTTAAGAGGCCCACGAAGTATGCGTAGTTCATATAAACGAAATACCAAAATAGTTTGTAAATCAAACATATTCTTAAGGTAGTGTGTATTTATTCCGATTGGATTACAGAATATCTAGGTTCCCAAACACATATTTTGAAAGGACACTAATATGAAGACGAGATATGAGGAATTTATAATTTCTATAGAAAACTTATATTTCTCATATTTCCTGTTTAAATCAATGTTCTTATTTAATATATACATATTTGCAAACCTAGATATTCTGTAATCCGATCTGATTAAATACACACTACCTTAAGAATATGTTTGATTTACAAATTATTTTGGTATTTCTTTTGTATGATCTACGCATGCTCCGGGGGCGTCTTAAGTAGCTCCATAATTATAACCACAAGAATCATAAATAATCTCTCTCACTTAGATTTGCCGTGGTTTGGTCTGATTTCGGAAATCAGACGGCAAATCTATATATTAGGTTGGGGAAAAAGTCTTTTCGCATTATAATATGTCTGAACGTGTAATAAAATCTCTTTGGCTATACTATTTGTATCTGGCTGGTTTTGGTATCATTGAAAGTTTAAATTTTAAAGAACATAATTCCAAATTCAAATTAGGAAAATGTGTGATTTTCATTTGTTTTTCGTACCGTCAAGATGAGTGAATCTAATGAAGAAATTCGATACATTTTAAAATTTTACTGCAAAAAAGGTAAAAATGCAACGCAAGCCGCGAAAAAAATTTGCGATGTTTATGGACCTAGTGTAGTGTCTGTGAGAGTAGCACAAATTTGGTTTAAGCGTTTTCAATCCGGAAATTTTGATGTCAAAGACGCACGTCGCTCTGGTCGCCCTATTACGGATAAAATGGATGCCATTTTTGAAAAAGTGGAGCAAGATCGGCATATCAATCGTTACGACGTAGCTGAAGAACTGGAAATTGACCACAAAACAGTTTTGGCGCATTTGAAAAAACTGGGTACAAAAAAGATCGACATTTGGGTACCTCACGAGCTAACTGAAAGAAACCTAATGAACCGTGTACTCATTTGTGATTCTTTATTACGACGTAATGAAACCGAACCATTTTTGAAGAAGTTGATAACTGGTGATGAAAAGTGGATCACGTATGACAAGAACGTGCGAAAAAGGCCGTGGTCAAAGGCCGGTCAGGCTTCACAGACTGTGGCGAAACCCGGGTTAACTCGCAACAAGGTGATGCTGTGTGTGTGGTGGGATTGGAAGGGCATTATTCATTATGAGCTGTTACCACCAGGCAGGACCATCGATTCTGAACTCTACTGCGAACAACTGATGAGATTAAAGCAAGAAGTTGAGAGAAAGCGGCCGCAATTAATCAACAGAAGGGGTATGGTTTTTCATCATGATAACGCTAGACCTCACACATCTTTAGCCACTCAGCAAAAATTAAGAGAGTTTGGCTGGGAGGTGTTAATGCATCCGCCGTATAGTCCTGACCTTGCACCTTCAGATTTCCACCTGTTTCGGTTTCGGTCTCTTCAGAATTCTTTAGGCAGTGTCAGGTTAACATCACGAGAGGACTGCCAAAACCACTTGTCGCGGTATTTTGACCAGAAGTCCCAAAATTTCTATAGCAATGGGATCATGTCCCTACCTACAAGATGGCAAAAAGTTATCGAACAAAATGGTACCTACATACTTTAGTTAATTGTAAATAAACTATATTAAAAAATGTTTTCAATTTTCTTAAAAAATGCGAAGAAACTTTTTCCCCAACCTATTATTTGTTATTGTCGCGAATCATACCTATTAAGCATTGTATTTCTCGGAAGGACCAAAATTGCCCATGGTATCTTCCAGGGACCACAGATAATAATGAAACCCAACATTCTTGTCATACCCGTAATTTGGTCTCACAGAATCTAGGATTCATCTGGCTCGATTCTGATTTACAATCCATCCAACATAAGCCAGTAGTGGTGGACCAGTGCAAATGATCGCAGTGCAAGGCCGTAGCTTGGAACCCAGACAGGCACTATACTTTGTGTAAATTATTTCACTGCTCTCAAAATGGTGAAGAAAACATCTTGAGGAAATGGTATGTCCTAGAACCAAAAATGTTAACACATGTGTGACGTCCACCAACCCGCACTGGGCCCGCGTAGTGGCCGGTGGGTTACAGCTCACACCCACTCACAGAGAGGAGGCCTATGTCTGAGCAGTAGGAACATATAGGCTGATTATGCTTACGCTTATAATAAACACTTCTTACAATTCTTGCGATATGTGGTCGAGCTTTGTCGTGTAAAAAGAAAATTTTGTCGTGTTCTGGACTCTGGACGTCTACGCTCGATTTCAGTTTTTAATCTTTTCAGATGGTTACAGTAGAGTGTGACCGTCATGGTATTATTTGTAGGAAGGAGGTCTCAATATATAACTTCATGAACATCCCACCAAATTAGGGTTGGCTTTCCGGGTTAATTTGGACCAAGCCATTGGCGTTTGCGAGTATGGTTTATATTCATCCCCAGTAATGAGATGGCCCAACCAGTTAAATGTACGGCGAAAAGACAGAAGTTGTGTACAGTATCGCATAGACGTCTATGCGATACTGGAGTTGACATTGACTCAACTCATGAGATATCCAAACACCATTATGTACCTTTTTCCTAATTCGTGTAAATGTCGTTCTATTGTGGTATGAGAGCATTCTAGAAAAATAGCCAATGTACGCAACGAAATCCTGGGATCTATCTCAATAGGACATAAATTCATCTATATCTATTTCCACTGACCGGCCAGACCTGTGCTGATCACTCAACGTGTAGTCGCCACTGCGAAATCGGATAAAGCATCTTTTTGCTGTAGCCTCCGGTACGGCATGAGCAGCTATATGTTGGCATATGTTCCGCACAGCTTTGGCCGCTAAATGTCCAGATTGTTATTCGTAAAATAAACAATGCCTAACGTGCGTTTTGATATCGTCCATTTTTATGTGATTTTTACACATCGACGCTCAAACTACGACTGAGAGGAACAAGTGGCGCTCACTGTTTATATACCTTTCGACCGTAGAATATTCTAGATGATTCTCGAAAAAAGCAGATAACTTTTACTAAACGCTCATTATTTATGTGACAACGACGATATAGGAACACTAAAAAGCTAGGCAGTCAGCTTATTGAATTTTGAGTAATTTAATACTTAAACCGGCCATGTGCGTTTCGGATCACGCACAATGAAGGATTTCGTAGTTGATGAATTAATCCCAAGAACAAACTTAACATTGTAATTGAAACCATGAAAACATGTTCTCCTGTAAGTACATTTGCAGTTGGAGTATACAGTTCGTACGCACAATATTGAGAGATTTAAGACCATAGACTTCTTAGAGGTTTTCCTGTAATCTATATGTATAGAACTATTTTCTGTATTTTTTTTTTCAAAATTTTAGGTTCAAGTATTTTCGGAGATAAGGGGAATGGTAAATTTTCGTCTATTTTCTTCAATAACTTTTAAACAATTTACTTTAAAATTATTTAAAAAAATTGGAAGTCGGTTTACGGAAGATAATTTTACGTGATAACGCTATCTCTATATCGCTCGGTTGTTCCGCGCTCGCACTTGCACGCTCGGCTCAGGCGGAACGTGACAACTTTTCGTGCGTGCAGCCGGCGTTCATAGATTTATAAGACGTTATCACGTTAAAAAATATTTGAGACCTTCACAGAAAGCCCTTTCATTTGATATGTCACACCTCACACCCTAACCACACCTAAGTTGACCCCCATATTCAAAATTCATTTATTTACGTTACACGTCCGTGTTTGGGTCACAGAAATTCAAACGTATACCTTTCAATCGATTCAAATTCGGTCTATTCGATTCGGAGCAAATTGGCTGTGACAGACGGACAGGCGAGTGATCCTATAAGGGTTCCGTTTTTTTTCTTTTGAGGTACGTAACTCTAAAAATAAAAGAAATAAGACAGCGACATAGATGCAATGCAATCTCCCTAGAGTATTGTATGTTCTGTGGATGCAATTGGTATACATATACGTATAATTATTACGTGTCGTTTGGCACAGAGTTAATCCCAAAATATTTGTAGTATTATAATAACATTGTGCCGTTTTATTGTGCCCGTAACGCCATACAATTTATTTCAGATGGCCCCAATAATAACATAGCTCCCAAGGGTTTAACACTTCGGAAGTGGTTCCAAAGTCCATTTCAGTTTTAATGCTATTTTCCAATTGCAATAGCAGTCAGGCGCAAGTTTAGATATTGCTGTTTACAAGTTTTGTACCTACCGAGTTATTGGCAAAGGTTTTTGTTTGTTGGATACTTGTGACAAAATGAAATTCTTTTACAGGATATGCGGAAGTAATTTGAACTTGGTATCTTTTCAGGGATTAAAAACATAAACAATTATAGATAAACCATTCTATAAATGAACGCCCCTCCACAAAATTTGATTATTTCAATGTGTGAGAGGAAATATTTATTTCAACGCTTGTGTGCATGCGACGATTTTACTGTAAACATGGACTCGTCGCCGCACTTAGAGGTCAACTAATCGTGCTATCAGTCCAGGCATTGTACGCCGGGGAGCGTACGCTTTGTATGGCACGACACGTTTGCTCTGTTGCGCGTTCGTTTCATTTATACACTAGCATTATTTCAACCTTTTATTGACTTATTACTAATAAGATAATGCAGTACGTAATAAAATATTATCCAATACCAACAAACGTTATGAAATACAATATTAATTAACCAATTATTCATTTATCAATATACCTAATCACTTTCATCAGAATCGGACTCAACATTAATAATGAATTTAAAATCCGTGACGAAATTTTTCATATTGTTTTTTGATATCATTAACATGATGTATTTTCCCACATAGTACAATCAATCATTTCAATTCGTTCCTTTATTAGATCCATTATACTCGTAGACGTCAAGTTTTGTTCAACGTTTTTTGCAGCCACGTAGTTTTTTGCGTTGACATGTTGACCGTACTTTTGCGGCGAAATTGACGCGTGGTCCCACTTTATGTCTCGCCGGTGACTGAGCAACCAATGACAAAGACTAATTAGGTGTATAGCGTCTATACACCTTCTTTGCATGTGAGCGTAACCGCTGTGGAGGGGCGTTCATTTATAGATTGGTTTATCTATACCAATTCATCAATTTTCGAATTGAAAAGTCTTGCATTACACATATATTTTATGACAGGAACAAAATAACATTACGCCTGTAAGTATTCCCTCAAGGGTAAACAGTCATAGCACACATATCAACCCGGAAAGGGATCATCACCGTATCGCCTTTCGCCTCGCCGTCTAACAGGCGTTAACCTAATGTAAGCACGTAACCAAAGCGGACCAGCAGCTCCGATACGTCGACTCGGCTACAGCGAGGCGACGCCGCGCTCACGGCTCGCCGACAGCTGGTTGACATGGCTGGCACCAGATCAGTTGGAATCCGAACGTGAAGTGTAGCGCACGGTTATGTCCCGGTTCACAATACGCGAGATGGCTATTATAGCCATAGCACTAGACGATGAGGAAAAAGAAATTAAAGGGGTGAGAGGGGCAAGGGTGGACGAAGAGACGCAAACGCGGGGAACGCCGGTTGAGCACGCGCCACACCGCGGTTCGTGAGCTTGTCCCGAGGCAGATTTACGTTACGATTCCGATTAGTGTGCTTTTCAGTAGGGAGTTTCATACAAAGAATACTAAACGGCTCGAGTTGATACGGTTACAATCCGTTTCCGAGTTGATATGTGTGCTTTGAACTTTAGGGAGAAGTGTACCTAATAGTACACCCACAATTCACCAGAAGTCCCATGTAATATGGGGCGAGTCTATTGCCATGAACCGGACACAAATTCAAACGACTCCGGGCTACTACTGAGAAATTCCCGATGGAAAAACCCAGTAACACTGCCTGACCTGAGAATTGAACCTAGGACCTCACGCTCGGTAGTAGCGCTTGCGATCTCTAAACCATATGAGGCAGACTTTACTAACAAGTTACAAGATTTTGAATATGTTGAAAATCCTGATGATGAGAGCTGCATTTAACTAATATCCTGTCCTTGAAACATCATCTATTTGGGGAGGAAATAGTTTGAAAGCTTGTGATGTCTTACTGCAGGGCAAAGTCCTCCCTACTGTCTTTCCACTTCTCTCTGTCCAATGCTACTAAGGACCAGTTCTTGTTGAAGGAGTCCAGCTCATCCCGCCATCTCCATCTGGGCCTGCTGCGATATCGCTTGACCGTTCACGTTCACTGTCCAGCCAAAATGTCGGAATTAGCTCTCACGTCCAATTTACTTTTTTCGTTCCTATGTACTGAGGTACTTGCCTTTACACCACTTCAGGTCCTTAGAGGCCATAAAAGTTGAAGGAACCCTTTTAAATTTATTTTAAAGTTTAATTTTCAAAGCTTTGTAAGTCCTAAAAAAAATCTATGGCTCGTTGCTTTTTTATTTTACCTACATATTTGCAGCTCATACGTTCATGTATAATACTCACATAATACTTGTGTTTCTTTTATGTCCACGAAGTAAAAACCCATTATGTATGAAAAATGCAATGACCCACATGTATGGCACGGACGACTCGTTCCAACCCAAAATGACCCACATGTGGGTCACGGACAGTGAACGTGTTAAATAGGACCCATTGGGTCGTAAGTTTGGCCCATTGGTCGTCAGACATGCAGCAGATGTGTCCAGACCAATTCCACTTTAAGGTGGCAGCTTTCCAAGTGGCATCAGTTATCTTTGTGATGGAACGCATGCTGGTCGTATTCTTAACCCGGTCTGTTATTTTGATACCCAGAATACTCCGTTCCATAGCCCTCTGGCAAACTTTAGGACATAGTTTGTTATCCATCGAAAAAGATATATGTAATCAGATTTCTGGCCTCGCCATGTCTTATAGACAACTAGCTTTTGCCTGCGGCTTCGCTCGCGTTAATTTAGAATTTGACAACCAATTCACGCTACTAAACACGCAAAACTTAAGTAGGTAGTGTGTTTAGTAGTGTGAATTCGAAAGACACGTGGCGCCATCTATTATCATAAGAACGTTATTATTGTTTTTTGCTCGGGAGCAGTACTTTTTTCGGGATGAAAGGTAACCTATGACCGTTTCTGTATACCTGACAACGTATATGCAAAATTTCAGGATGATCGGTTCAGTGGTTTAAGCGTGAAAAGGTAACAAACAAACATACTTTATCATTTATAATATTGGTTAGGATAATACTACCAATAAAGTTTGTTGTGTTGAAGATGGCATTAAGAAGAAGGATGGTCGGATGGTCTCTCATTTGAATCTCTCCAACCCTGATCTCAGAAACCTAGATCAAGTATATTAGTAAAACTGTTGTCATTGGGCGCGACCGACGCGCAAGCGCGTTTTCGGACGTTCACCATGTGCTTGACGGCGCGTATGCGCGTCCATACAATTTACATAACTTTCTTCGAGTGCGGCGCGCCGCACCTGTGCGTTCGTTGTGCATTTCTATTGTTTCGAAAACATCGTAAAATAAGGGACGGTAAGGGTGTCTACACCCAATATATTTTTGCACGCACCCGAGCGTTTGCCACACAGGATTAGTGTAGCATAAAGAAGCGTTTGCATACATTTCGCTAATAATTAAGTAGTTATGTGTTAATAAAACTTTGAATGTACTGTCATTGAGAACCTTGTTTATTATGGCTTGTTTATTATTAGGTTATTGGTTAAAACTATGAGACTGGTATCTTTACCTATAATGAAGCAAATTATTGCATATTAGACCATCCCATATGCAAGTAGCTGTCACAGGTAAAATTAGCTTACAAATCTATTTATATGCCCAGTTTGACAATAAAAAAAAAACTTTTTTACAAAATAAAAACAACCGACTTCCAAAAAAAACACTTCCAAAGTGAGAAATAACTTTAATTTCGAAAGTCGGTGTCTTTGTATCTCTATTTTAGTTTTTTGTCACTGTCTTCCGAAATTAAAGTTGTTTTTCTCTTTGTAGTGTTTTTTTTTTTTGGAAGGCGGTTGTTGTTTTTTTGTAAAAAAGTTTTTATTTTTCACTTTTTAGTGGGTCAGTTTGTAATTTATCTTAGTTATACAATAACCTAATGTCAACTGCTCATCACCTTTTACAAAATATTGCTTTTCCCGATGCAGGGACGTTAATTGTTGAGGAGTTCTCCTAGTAAGAACCAGGACAACTCTAGCTGATGGTGAAGTCAAATAATAAAACAAAATTTAAATAGTTTCAACCAATCAAATTGCTTTCAGCCAGGTTTAAGTAATGCTTGAGTTTGATTCTGTAATACCGACTATGGAGTACTTTATTAAGAAACAGTAATGCCAAGGGTTTGAAGGTCAATTCCCATACTTAACATAACATAACATCACGCCTGTAATCAACGAAGGGCTAGGCAAAGGTGTACCTAACTATTAGTACACCCACATTCCGCCAGTTATGTTTAAGTCCTATGTAATAGGGGGCGAGCCTATTGCCATCAACCAACCATCAATTCCTGATGGAAAAAAACCCAATAACACTTTGTCCGAACTGGGAGACGAACCCAGGACCTCATGATCAACATTAACGCTTGCAACCTCTCGACCAACAGAGCAGTCCCATACTCAAACACATTCAAAACGTAATTGCAATTTCATAAAATTGAAAATCAATGTCAAAAAAGTTGGTAAATGCTATAAAATTTTGACCTGACTGACAAAATAGAGATTACAAAGAATTATGGGAATTGCCCTCTAGTGGCAAAAAATCTCCAATCCAATCTAGTGTCCAAAAATCTTTTTTTACAAATCTTTGTGCACAAGCATCAATACTGACAACAAGAAACTTTTTAAAATCTGGAAAGCATCTTTAATGATGATGGCGCGCTTGCACTCCTGCTCCAATGGCATCCTGAATGTGTTTTCAGACCGGTGGGACTCTCCCCTGTTACGAGGGTGGGTGGGTGTTCAGACACACCTACCCTAATAGACTGGTGAACCATTGAACACACAGTTCAATGGTTCATTAGTTGTTTATTATTCATTTCCTTTAATTAAATACTATGGATTTTTGATCCGAAACAAAATATTTGAATTTGAAAATGTCTGCTGCCTAATTAACCATTCCTCTGAAGGCACAAGTGATGAAATGATGGACAGATAATAAAACGAAAATTTTGTCCAATAACATAGAAAGAGTATTTTACAGTAAGCAATGAAACTATATACCAGGCCTATCTTATGTTAATAAAAAAACTATAGTTACCAAGTTTTATTTACTCACAGACTGGATATTAAAATTATTGAGATGACCGTGTCCCTGCTGACAGTTTTGAGTCAAAAGCTGATCAAGAGTTCAAGACAGTCACCATGCTCAAAATGTTAACATGTCAAAAAACGCTTCAAGCTAAAACCGGGTAAATAAGTCATTGTATAATTGGAGCCTTGACAAATATTTTAACATTCATTTTGTACTTTTTGTGGAAAATAAATCGTTTTGTCGAGCGACCAACATTTACATGCATTGATTTGATACTCTTCATTTTCTCAGATTGGTCGTGAAAATAGTCACGCTGAAAAGAACGTGTATCTGTCATACCAAGATTTCAGTTATATTCGCTCGATTGTCTCTTTAATTACTAATCCCGCAATGTTGAAATTTTTCTTCGTCTAAATAAAAACAAAACAACATCACGATGCTTGTTTATTATGTCATGTCTTGCCATGAGAATGACATTGACTGACATACTTGAGTTGGTGTTACCAACTTATAGAAACATAAAATATACCAATAACCACTGCCATATCTTATACCTGAATTCTGGAACAATTGTGAAACGCACGCTAACTGCTGTGTTTGGTTGACTGAATTATCAACAGTTAACTTTTTAGAGTAAAATTAAAGATAATATTCGCATTGAAATACTTCAGTCTGAGCATAAGAAAATTTTAAGCAACATTAAATACCATGCAAAGAGAAATATTGAAATAAGGTGGTTTTCAACTTTAAATTCGCTACTGTTTCTCAAATACAAGTGATACTTTCCCGACTTAGCGACGATAATATTGGTAAATCACTTATCTTACAATTGCGCATTTTGTTTTTTAATAATATTTTTTTTACAAAATGTAACTTTAGCATTTCTCCACGTGAAAAAAAAAAGAAAAGGCATTATGTTTCTAGCGCACGCGTCGTAGTACTATAAAACATCCTAATTGGGACGTTTTTTCTTTAGTCCGCACGTCATGAAGGGCGACTAGCTAAAGGCTGTGTAGTCATGTATCATGACCAGATTTTAAACATCGGTTACTATGAACGTAACATTTAACATCTTGTGTATAACATCATTGTTTTTCAGGAACTGAAAACGATTAGGTAGTTTTACTTGATTATATAAATTTATTAGGTATATGTATTTATATATTCCTTACAAAATGCTCGAGCCGGATAGTGCTGACCCACGCGTTATGTTTGTGAAGGGTGCCGTCAGTTGAGACTGGTCATCTCTTAACTGCCAGGGCTTATTTGTCATCATAAATTTTTAATCGTTTTTATTTTATTTTTTTTACATTGTTCTCACAGAAAGAAGTAACAAGAATATGGTATTGTACCCAGGATTTTGCAATATGTTGATTTTTTAATCAACATAATATTAAAGAGTGTCCTTGGAGTTTATTACTCGTTCTTGTCCATTACGATATCATCATTCTCCTTGTCCCACTTTATTTAGGGTCGGCGCAACATGTCTTTTTCTTCCATACTTCTCTATTATTCGTTATCTCGGTAGTCACTCCCTTTTTGGCCATATCATCTTTCACACAGTCCATCCATCGTTTCTTTAGTCCCCTACCCGTATAGCCATCCACATTCATACTCAAAACTTTCCTGACGACATTTTCCTCATTCCTCCGCATCACATGCCCATACCATGACAACCGATTTCCACACAACTTTTCAGTCACCGGTGTCACTTTCAGACTTCCTCTTACATACTTATTTCTTATTTTATCCATTCGCGTAACACCACACAACCCTCTTAGCATTCTCATCTCAGCTGTATGCAATTGCCTTCCATTCATTCTTTTTATGGCCCAACATTCTGATCCATACAAGACAGCAGGCCTAACCATTGGTTTATAAATCTTCCCCTTGAGTTTAAGAGGAATGCGAGAGTCGCAGATTGTTCCCGTGACCTGCCGCCATTTCATCCATCCAGTGATAATTCTGTGCTTAACAGTCTGATCTACTTGGTCATCGCTTTGCACAAGTGAACCAAGATACCGGAAGTCGGAGCAGACCGGAAGGCGGCGCATCGAGCATCAAGCACTATGGCCCCAGAAATGGACAGACCGCCGAAATCGCAGAACATAATTATATTCGGTTTTGGTTCCGCTGATTTTCAAGCCAACATTCTCCAGTTGCAGGTTTTGGAATGGGCAACTAGCTTCAACTTCCTGCCTAACTGACCGATTCTTTAACAATCCAAAAGTGTCTGTAATAGATATATTCAAATAAATTCATAAATTACCTAATGACCTATACATATAGTATGACTGTTAAAATCTTAATTACAGTGTACAAGCTAACCCTAAAATGTATACAGGGTTACTAGTAATTCGACGTATATCCGTCAGGGGCTGATAACGGGGCCAAAATGCAACAAATTGAAGCCCCCATATGTATGGCCGAAATTCAATGGTTTTCGAGATATTTGAATTTTAAGAGTTTTTCGATATTTACCCAAAATTTGACATTTAATTCCAAATAAAAAAAAATACATATTTGAATGGGTACCATTAAAAATAATGCTGTAGCTGGCACTTCAATTAAGCTATGGACATAATTAAAACTACTTAATTTAACAAAATAATTAAAATAATGAGCGATATAAGAATAATATCTTACCAATATTTTCATTTTACGCTTCAAAAATGTAGTCTCGTCACAAAAATATTATGTATAATATGATTACGTACAAATATGATTATGTCTGTAATTGGTTTAATTGAAAGAAATGCTTTGAGTTTTGAGTATTATACAAATTCAGAAAGAATAAGTCCATTACTAACATCTACGATCTAGAAAAGATTCTTACTAACTGTTAGAAGCGCATATGTATATAAGGGAACCACCCAGGTTAAACTCAAACTCAAAATCATTTATTTCAAATAAAACATTACAAGCACTTTTGAATTGTCAAGGGGTCGGTCAATCCGACAGATGAAGCTACTTGCCCATTTGAAAGCGTAGGAGGTACTTATGGAGAAGAACGGGCAAGAAACTCCACGGACACTCTTTAAAATCAAAATATGGTTACCATTGGTTACATAATTTTTGTCGAAATTATACATGTGAGAACGCCGCCACGCACGTCCATGATAAATGATAACAGTGTAATTGACACCACCTTTATTATGCAGGGTAAGGTCAGTTTTCCGTAGTCCAAGTATTATTCTTGACGTGCGGTTGACCTTAGAAAAATTGATAAAGTTAAATACAGATTGCAAACAAGATATAAGTAAATAACTACTTATTTTCTGGATAAGGCATACCTAGTAGGTAGGTACTCGCTTTATTTTTTACTGCGATATTCCAAGAAGGAAAAAAGTAAAATAATAAAGTAATAGTCATGTTATGTCGTAGTTTGGTAACTTTTAGTTATACAGGAAGATTTTGAATTCATTGGCAATATTTTAGTCCAAGAATCTAATGGGGTTTGCCCGGAAGCGTCGCCGCAAGGTGACGCTGTATGTTTGTGTAACAAACATACAGCACCACCAGGTTTTCTTTGATCTTAGTTGTAATAGTTACGTAACCGCCTTACCTGGATTCAATTTGTGGATTGAATCAAAGAAATCAAAACGATGCTTTATCTCAATAATATTTAGTTTTACAAAGAGTTAACGCCATTTAACAATATCGAAATGCGTTGTTAACTTATTACCACAGAAAGTTATGTTTCTCTACACATAACATTAACTTATCCTGATACCACCATCAGACATTAAATAGAATTAAATACTGATTAAAAAAAACGAATCCAAAGACTACATATCTGCTATTATTTTTTCAAGAGTGTGCTGGATATCCTGGCTGCTGCATCAGACCAAGAATTCCATAATCTTGCATAGCTATACAGGGTGTAAGGGACAGCCCTCCGCAGACTGATAGGGTGAATTCAGTATATCATACTAAGATGACCGGTACATGAAATTATTTCAGGAACGTTATGGGAATCCAATAAACCTGATTTGTTTGTGTTTTTATGCACAAATTGGAGCATCAGTTACTGGTTGGGAGAGGTAGGTAATAGGTATACGGTGAGTTCGATGAACTCGGTTGCTACGCAGAAAGTCAACAGCTGATTTCACGCGTCGTTCGTTAGAGTAGTTCAACATCCATTGCAGTTTTTTTTTATTGTAGCTATTTTATTTACATAAATGGAGTAGTGCGTACAGATAATATAATTTTACATTGAAATAAAGGAATAGTAACTGAAAAACGAAAATTAAAACATTAAAATTTTCCTGAGAAATTTTCCAGTGAAAAATGATTCAAAATAAAGAGCTGAAAGCACCCTGTTAGTTTGTGGAGGGCTGTCCCTTACACCCTGTATAGCATACGTGGGTGTTTCACATTTTAGGTCAGACATATGTTTGAAAGTAAATTAAATACCCATTATGCGTCTAAGATCCCTACCTTTAAACGGCTGAACTAATTTTGATACAACATGTCTAAGAACCACTGCTAGAATACCTGCTTACGCCCCGTAACGACTGTCAAAGATCCACGAATGACAGCTGGGACCGACGGCTTAACGTGCTCTCCGAGGTACGGATGTGTCTCGGTATGAAAAGATAGTCGGGTGTTCCCACGGACCAACCCCGGCAAGCACGGCTGGCCTATATAACCTAGCCACGAGCTCCTCAATCTTAAATGTTAAACTACTAATTGACAGATAATTTTTATTATGACAACACTGCAACAAGCAGTGTTGTAACCGAATAAAACAGTAATGAAAATAACGAACCGGCAAAAATATTTCATTTGTGAATTTACGTATCTATAGTGTGTCTTATTGACTGAAATATATTGTTTTTATTATAAAAACGTTTTTCAGTTGTATTTCTATGTAATCCAAGACATATTGATATAGTTTGCTTTTAATGAAAACTTTTAGCTAAGTGAATCGTAACTCCCTCTAGTGAAATTAACCTCAAACTACGCGTTGGCGGAAGATGGCCGTCGCGTGCCGAGTGTTGCTCCGATTGTTTACGACGATTTTTTAAGTTTTTATAATACGAATCCTTATAAATGACCACAGAATAAGTGAAAAAGTTGTATAGTTGACCTTAAAAGTGTTCTTTGGAGTGTTTTTACGGTGTTTTATGATAAATTTCTGTCAAAAAGTGCGGCATCAGTAGTGTGAGTGAAGCAACTAGTTTTGAGCCAGTGTTTTTATGAATGTTGTGAATCCAAGTGGATTGTGTCTATATTACTGGAGTTTGGACTTGCTACAGCCACATTTAGCCCTAAAGGTAGGTTATTCTAACTTTGGAAAACTTTTAGAAACTTTAAGTTTGTTTACATCGGAAAGCGCTACCGCGCATGTTCAGTACATGCAAAGTTTCTTCGGAATATCTCCTAGTTGGAACAGAAAACTTTTTGTTCGTGTTTTTTTCTTTTGCTAGCCTATTGTTTCATTATGGAATTCTTGTAACTTGAAACGAATTAATAAGTTACTTATTTTTTGTGGCTATTGATTACGCTTCCTTGAACTTAATTCAAATCGGCAGGTACTACAATACAAGTTAGGTAGGTACCTATTATTCAAATAAGTTATAAATAAACTGAATACCTAACTTTTTTACCGTCTTATAAGATAAGATTATCAAATTGGAACCCAGTTTATTAGTACTAGTAGTAGCGCACTACCAATAGAGCCTTCATACATAACTTTTTTTCATGGTCATTGAACCTTCGTTCGTGATGCCGACATGAAGCCTCCATGCTTATAATTGCTCGAAATAGTTTTGTGATATGACATTCAGTATTTCATAATAACTAAGTTATTATTATTCTTGTAGAATATAGAAGCTATGATTTATCGCGGGAATAGCACTACCTAATCCTAATACCTAAAAAGCGATAAATTATAGCTTCTAAAAAAACTTTTTAGCAAAAAATAAAACCGACTTCCAAAACAAAACACTACAAAGTGAAAAATAACTTTAATTTCGGTAGTCGGTGTCTTGGGTTTTGTATTTTCGTTTTTTGCCACCGACTTCCGAAATTAAAGTTATTTTTCACTTTGTAGTGTTTTGTTTTGGAAGTCGGTTTTATTTTTTGCTAAAAAGTTTTTATTTTTCACTTTTTAGTTGTGGAACCTACCCCACACTAATTCGAATACATAATTGAGCACAATAATTGTAGATATAGCCATGTAAATAACAGTGATAGGAAGTTATTAAAACACCATCACATCATCCACATAAAATAAGTGGGAAATATACGCATTATTGAAGCTAACTCAAAAACTCCTCAACCTAAGTTAATAAAATTTATATGGGACCATCTCGGAAGTATACCCTATCAAACAAAAAAAGAATTTTCTAAATCGGTCCATCCGTCTTTGAGTAATCGCGTAACAAACATACAAAAAAAAAAAAAACATACAGACGAATTGAGAACCTCCTCCTTTTGGAAGTCGGTTAAAAATTTACAGTACTTAACTACTAATTACTGATTTTTTTTTTAAATTAATCTTTGTTGACCCACCGCTGGACACAGTTCTCCATACCTTTCCAATTTTCTTTGCGTTGCGTCTTCTTGGGAGTGTTTTGTTTATTTATTACATAATTTTTATAACAAGTACTTAAGTAAATAAAAGATTAGTTATTAATGGGTTTTAGATTTAACATTAAACCTAGATAAGGTCTACTAAAGCCTAGCTATGTTGGACTATGTTGTAATTTATGAGAAAATCACTGTAAAGCGTGTATAAAGCCCGATTTATAGCCTAGCCAAGCAACTACGTAATTAGAATATTAAAATGCTGAACTAGCTTTTACTACACGTGATCATTATTGTGCCTTCTCTATTTGCCACAACTTAATTCCAATTTAGGTATTAACTTACGTCACTGACAAGATTTCGAGATGCTGTTATCTAGCAATTTACGTTTCTTTAGGTAATAAAGCCGCGCGTGTCGGTGAGAGTTTTTTGATTAAAACCTTTTAGCTGTAAGTACCTACCTCATGAATGACTGAGCATCTCATATGCACCCAAACGCAAAAAAAAATACTGGTCACCCACTCTTTCAATATTTAAATTCGGAACAAACAATTCCATCGAATCAATAAATGGCTTCTATAATAAAAGCATCGCCAATTAATGAATAAGACACAATAATTTTTGCAATACCGTTCATTTAAAACGGACATTTCACTAGCAAGGTTTTAATTTGAACTCAGTTTTATTTAAAGGCCCTCTCTTGTTCAATAAATACAATTATTTACGGTATGATCTTACTTACTTACGGTATTAATAAAATTATATTTGGCCTACCTCCCTTTTGTTTTGGTTCTTGCGAACATTTTGAGCTGTTTCGGAATTCGGATGCCATATAAAAATTGCGTAATCAATGTAGTGTAGCTTTTTAGCCTAGTTTATGATTTCTGGCTATCCTTTCATAGGTACTAGATAGAAGCGAGATGTTATGAATTTATGCATTCACTGTAAAAGTAAAAATACTTTGGTAGATATGAGTAAACTTCATATCATAGACAACACTACCTCGTTGGCCTAGTGGTCGCAAGCGCTACTGCTGAACATGAGGTCGTGGGTTCGATTCCCGGGTTGGGCAAAGTGTTATTAGGTTTTTCAGTTCGAATTTGTGCCCGGTTGATAGCAATGGGCTCGCCTCCGTTACATGGGACTGGCTAATTGTGGGTGTACTATAGGTACACCTCTGCCTAACCCTTCGAGGAATACAGGCGTGATGTTATGTTATGAGTACGCTTCATGTCTTATCTCATCTCACAGAAGTCACACACAGCATACTTAATTCTCATAAAGTTCTCACACTTATGACTTAACTTCTTAAGAACAAGTGGAGTCGTAAATTACCTACAGCATTGTAATGAGTCTCGTTATTAAACTTTTAATAACTGGATCAGATGAGTTACAACCTCAGGTGAGCGCTTATGCACTAAGTTATTACCTGACATCGGTTTACGCTATTACGGTTATGAATAAATAATATGGGACTTTTCGAGGAAATATCGTTATTCTAAGAGCCTGGACACATCGCCAGGGCGCGGCGCTTCCACATGACGTTTCAGGGTGCCGTGTATGTTGCGCTGTGCCGGCTCACGGCAGCAACCTTCAGTTCAAACTTGTACTCAAACTTGCAGTTTTGTCTAGATATGGACCGCGAAAGACATTTTCTTCTCCTGTTATTGCTAAGACGACGAATAAAGAACGGGACGCGCCTCCAATAATGAAAAAGCAAAGCGAGTCAACATCCTTATTATCGGCCTTCTTTTTTAAGGTTCCGTGCCAAAATGGTAAAAAGGAACCCTTATGGTACGATTCAGTCAGTCTGTCTGAATGTCTGTCCGTCTGTCACAGCTGGATATCTTAAGAACTACTAATGCTATCAACTTGAATTTTGGAACAGTTTTAGATGACATTTTGCAAAGAAGAAAGAAATTTTTTTTTTTGCAACAGGACTGAAAGGGATTCTTAAAATGTGGGGCTACTAGGGCATGTGGGGTATCATATGAAAGAGCGCTGTTTGCACATTTTCAAACATTTTTTTTTTCGAAAAGTCGAATAGTTTTCGACTTTTGATGAAAAATGTAAAAAAATATCGTTCCCCCCCTCTTATCTCCGAAGTTTGCATAGAGAAAAATCTGAAATTATTCTATGTGGATAGAAGATTATGTAAAGATTATGTAAAGAAGGAAAAATAAACGATGTCTCTAAATAGCACACTTTTTTATGATGGTGCGGAACCATGGGTCCGCGAGTCCGACTCGCTCATGGTCGGACCGTGGCGCGGTACGACATCGTGCTGTTTCATTGGCGCATGGCGGCGCCGCGCCGTGGTGATGTGTCCAGGCCGTACATGCTTAAATTATTGTAGAAAACGGCATTCTGCAATAGGTATTACTAAGGCTCAGGGCAGGACCTAGGCCTAATTTTTAAATCAATATTGACACAATGACGATGCAATTTCTGCGCACCTAAAAACATCATAATCATACGCGCTGATTAGGTATGCACCTTTTCACTTATTTCATAGGTTGCTAAAGTACTGTCCTCCCCAATAGCCTAAACATTATAAATATGAGTTCTCTTTTAAACAAAAAAGAACTCGTATTATCGTACACTCTTATAAAGAACTGCATCTGCTTCGCACACTTCTTACGACTTGACAAAACAGAGATTGTGACCTATCGAAGGATTTTGGAGTTCCGGACGGGGAAGTCGATCGAGGAGCCGAAGCCAACTCGCAGAGGCCCGTTAGACGCTTTTATGAAATGAGGCACCAACCGACGATTATCCCTGTACGCACTATGTAAGTGCACCCAAGGACAACCCCCAGTTGGTGTAGAACTATTGCAGGATATGGAAACAAAGATGTTGGACTATGAGTTCGGGTGACTAAGATGGACTGGTTAACTAGAACTATGGAAGGATTTTGGCCCCTGCCTGACTAATGTTTTATTTTAAGTAATTTAAGTTCAGTATACTTATATAAGGAAGCTCTTAGCAAAGTCATTTTTTGTGCAAGAGGCACCTGCATGCAATTGAACCTTGTCCAAACTGGCTTAAAATTTGAACGGACTACCATTGAGGGAACACCTAAATGGCATAGATTTGATAAGATGTAGATATCTTGGGCTATGACGGAGTAATAATGTGTGTATTTAACTGTGGAGGCTTGTAATTAGCAATTTAGTTATATATTATTGTTATTATAATGTTATTAGTCTGTAAGCCTTTCGAAAATAAAGAAAATAAAATAAAATAAAATATTAGCAAGTAAAAGCATGACCTTAATTTAGAGACAGGAAGGCTGAAAAGTTTGAGCCTAAGTACCTTCAAGTGTCGTTGTTATCTCGTGCTGCATATTACTAATTTGCGAATACCCACTTTAGTATAAATTTGTACAGAGTTTCATGTCATTAACATCATTACGCTTTTAGTAATTAATCCGTAAACATCATTATGTCTCAGTCATCCGCGGCCCATCGCTACGCATTACTGATCCCGCAAAAACAGTGTGGGATCTCGCATATGCGGGATTGGGTTCCCTACTTACACCTAAAGTTCGTTTTTTAACCCCGGATAGTAATTTGACACATCAAATGCTCCATGTATAGTATCTATTTTCATTTCATATTTTGACATAAATTGCACCTGTCAAATTAGTATCTGGAATTAAAAAACCTATAACACGCTTTAGCTTACTGCCTATTAAAATAAAGGTAAATACAATCTTCCTTTTTATGTCGGATAACACCAGACCCTGAAATTATCCTTCTAAAGTATTTTATTAACACTAAATAAAACCCTCAACAACATGTCAGTTACAAACATTCCATTTTTAAATAAAATTGCAGACTGGCCACTCATGCGTCATATTTGCATCGGCCATCAGTATTCACTGGCATATTTCATAATAATTCACCATGCATGCCTGCATACATTGATTGGTTAATTTTTATGCGAAACTGCACCATGACAATTGTCTTTGTTGTGTAAAAATGGTTGTTGCACAAGAGTGGAATATTAATCAGGACTTATTGAATTTAATTTGATTAATAAGGTGCTATCCTTTTTATTTTTTCTGTGCGAAGAATATGAATTGTTTTGAATGAACACCTAGTTCGTTAATTGCTGTAATAAATGCTCTTGTTTTCACTCGAGTGGTCGACATTTTAAACTTTACATACATAAAAATTATGGCAAAGTCCACATAATTGAATGATTCTTCATTATGAGAAAAATACCTGAAACAGTTTAGCTCTTCCGGCTGAGTAAAAACCCGTCCATCCTTTTCTATAATGAATGTTTAATCAATCTTCCTAGCCTTTTCCCAACTATGGATTCCAATCTAACCGGATGCAGCCATTACCATTTATATGGACCGCTTGCCTATAGTGCCTGTCTGACCTCCTCAACCGAATTACTGGGACTGATGCCCCTTGTAAAACTGGTTGTCAGAATTTCGGGCTTCTGAATACCCAAACGATTGTCATCTATGTAATAGATGGTCATCTATTACATATCGTGACCGCTACGTGCCTCGGAAAGCACGTGAAGCCGTTGATCCCGGCTGTCACTTGTACATCTTTGGTGACCACCCATCCACGAACCGACTACGGCAAGCGTAGCTTAACCTTCGATCGACCAGTGAGACTGTTATTATTTATAATGTTTCTATTCGAAAACCTAAAGCTACATAGTTTCCCGTACTTATCGATTTAAAAATAATCGAAGCCCAAAGTATCGATTGTCTCGACTCTCTTCACTTGTAAGTTGTGAAACCAACCTGTTTCCCCGAGTTGTTTTTTACGATGTACATGAGGCGATAAGCAATCGAATTGGGTTCCCGTGGCGCTGTATTAAGCTAAAAATCTATCACTATTCAACAGCTATAAAATCAGATAAGATGTTGTTTTATGTGGCTACAATAGCTTTGAATACCTACCTTGATAATTAAACTTCGTTACAATGTGAAATAAGAAGCTTAAAGCGGCTGTAAGAAAAAGAGTCTAGCTAGCTTTAAGCGCTGTGGTAACATTTGTAACCCTAGACAATCTCCCTTATGACTTGTTGGATCATAAAAAGACAATAAAGTTGTGAAAGAATTAGTAATTGAGTCGGTGACTTGAGTAAGTATTTGAGTAGAAAGCAAACACAAAAATCATCTCGAGAATGCGGAAGATACTGTTCTCCTGAAAGCCAATTCCCGTAATTATAATCGTTTAAAATCTAGTCGTAATCTTATAACGTTTAAAATCTAGCAATAATCGATGTCAAAAATATAATAAGTAAATTAGAGGTATATTTGACAGATCGAGACTTCAACGATGATACAGGCCCGTCCGAGAGTAGTTGATCCGTCAAAAGAAGTGAAAAATTCAATTTTTCGGACGGGCAAAAAACATCGGGAGTCATATTATTATCGTGTTGTCATTCATTCTAAAGCACACGTGCAGTTATAATCTGTTGGCGCTCCTAACTTTTTTAAGCTCTTATTTAAGCGCATCGCAAATTGTGAATTTTTTTCACTACAGAGTCTTTATCACTTATAGCATCAATTTCTCGAAGCTTCGACAATAGTTTTGCATATACAGGATGATTTTTAAAACATGCGACAAAATTTAAGGGGGTGTTCTACCATCAATATGAACAACTTTTACTATGGGACCAACTCGGAATTCGCAAAAAAAAATCGACCTTTTTATACAAAATGGTCCAATCGGGTATGTGCTTTTACATGGGAAGGTAATTTTTTTTTTTTTTGCGAATTCTTAGTTGGTCCCATAGTAAAAGTTGTTCATATTGATGGGTAGAACACCCCCTTAAATTTTGTTTCTGTTGAAATAATATTGTGCACCATTTTTCAAACCTCTTACCCGAGTGGTTTAAGACACGTCGATAGAATGAGTCCTGAATACTTAAAATGTAAAGGTTTGCGTGTTTGGATGTTTGTTACACAATCACACAAAAACGGCTGAACGGATTTGGATGAGGCACACCGATAGTTCATGACCTGGGTTAGGACATAGTACCTATACCTTTTTATCCCATTACATACATAGTACATTCCCGTGTGATAATTTCAGACCTCCATGGAATTATAACCAACTACTTAGCTGTTGCCAGCGGCCGTGAATGTCGGAAATTATCCCACGGGAACCTTCTACCGGGATGAAAAGTATCCTATGTCTTAATCCAGGTTATAAACTATCTGTATACCAAATTTCATCCAAATCCGTTCAGCCAATTTTGCGTGATTGTGTAACAAACATCCAAACACGCAAACTTTCACATTTATAATATTAGTAGGATGGAATTATATTATATAGATGATGCAATTATAGCCGCGGGAAAAAGTAAGTTATAAATAAACGCCTCTAATCCTTGATGGAGGAAAAAGGTTAGGAAAAACAAACATTCGCTAACCCAAAACCACCGTAACCTGCCCTTAACCACCGTTTATCCTAAAGGCCGTTGCTTCACGGCTCGGTTTTTGTAGACAAAGCTATCAGGATCGCGTTACTAATCGTGGTTAAGCGGCAATTAAACAATTACTTAGCTGTAATGAATGGGGCTTAGAGTAGGGTTCTTGTTCTCACGCATCACCTGTGATTGAATTGGAACCGATGTAAAGAGTACTTTACTTAAAACTTTTTACTGACCCGGCTGTGCGACAATAAAGTTAGGGTTGATTTTTTTTGCACGCGTATCGTGATTCAGCTCGCTGTGGTGGTAGTTCGCGAAATTCAAAATTTCTCGCGTTTTTCACAATTTGCAGGTCAGTTTTTGTATTATTACTGACTTAGGCTCTAGACAGACGGACTTCCTTTCCAATGCACTCCGACTGCAAATTTGCAGTTTGAATGCAGTTAGTACAACTGTAATAAAAGTGCAATAGAACTGCATCACTACGCAGACCGCGTGATGGACGGGTTCCCTCTATCTGGCAGAACCTTGAGGCTCCGAAATTTATTTGGCATAACACACGTGGCATAATGTTCTTTAAAGGAATATTTTTAAGGCATAAAAATTATTTAATATAATTATTGTTTGACCGAACTTAAAATGGCATACTTTTAAGATGGTAGAATCTTATTTGGCATAATTACCTTTGGTAAACTTATAATTCCGCATAATTTCGTTTTGCATAACGTTTATTTAGAGCGACGGTTATTTAAAGTTAAAATATTTGTCTTAAAAAGTCAATATATTGTTCTACAAAAGTTAGTGACAGAAACTAATCGCTGCAAAACCGACTCCACGTAGTCTGCCCTACCCCTAGAGTTTAATTTAAGCCCGCGTAGGCGCGGAGGGGCAAGGCGGCTCGCGAGCTGAAGAGCAGGTGGTTGTAAAACTCGCTGAGGTTGGCATCTGCAACGATAAGCTCGCGGCTGACCGCCGGAGCCCCGTAGAGCTGAAGCTTGACAGAAACCATGCCTGCTGCATGTTGCTTGCTGCATGCATGGCGTATGTTAGTTTGCATGCTTGTATGATAGTTGTGGCTTTTAATGACTATCGATATGAAATGTATGCCAAAAGACGTTCTGTCTGTGAACTTTCTGTGAAATGATGATTCTAGTTTTTAATTATTATGGATATCAATTTTAGGCCTAAAAATTATTCTGACTTACAGACAGAGAGTATGCCAAACAATTTTCTGCGAAATGAAGTTTATGCTATCCGCTGGTATGCAAAATAATATTATGACATAAATTGTTCTGCTATAAAGGATAGACCCTGCTAGGATATACCTACCCCGCCCGCCCGCTCCTGTCCCGCTCCAAATGAAGTTCTGTAGCAGCCCTGATGCAATTTGTCCAACTGAATCGGCATTTGAACTGCACGTTGACCGTGCAGCTAGCTTGCAGTCAGCGTGCAGTTGTTGGAACTGCACGCCAACTGCACACCGACTGCAATCGGGCTGCACGGTTGGTTTGCAGTTTTATTGCAATCATACTAACTGCATTCAAACTGGAAATATGCAGTCGGCGTGCACTTTAAATGCAGTCCGTCTGTCTAGAGCCATAGTCCCTTCCGGTACAACATAAAATGTTAATATTTTCCATTCGCGTTACGAAAAGGGACAACTGGAAAGTAAAACGAAAACAGCAATAATGCCTCGAATGACGCTCGAAAACATTTATTCCCATCGTTCATGGCTTTATTGCCCACTTGATTGCGCACTTATTCGCAATGAAAACAAAATACCCTCAATTATTAGCGTAATAGTCTCCAGAAGCGTTTTTCACAAATATTCTTCGATCAAAATCTGCCTGCGCTTTTTCCCAAATTTGTTGGGGTCGGCTTCCAGTCAAACTGGATGCAGCTGTATACCAGTCGGTATTTTACGTGCAGCGACTGCCTCTCTGACCTCTACAACCCAGTTACTGGGTGATATGATACCCCTTGGTGAGACTGGTTGTCTCACCAAGTAGACTTTCGTGTACTGTAGACGTGTGACGACCCGTAGGTCGTCAGAAGCCCGAAAGTCTGACAACAGTTAGTTAGGTACTGACAGTTGTTACGACAACTATCAAAGATCTGCGAATGACAGCCGGGACCAAGGGCTTAACGTGCTTTCCGAGACACGGAGGAGTCTCAGTATGTCGGTCACCCATCTACGGAACAATCCCGGCAAGCGTAGCTTAACCTGATTGATCGACCCGTGCGTCAACCCCTGATTTGTGTCCGTAAAGTGTGTTTTTCTTTACTTGTAAACAAAAACTTGGTAAACAAAATGTGGCTTTTCTGAGATTTGAATTCATGAGAAAAATAATATGTCGGAATGGTTCATTCAAAGCAGTTATTGATGTAATGAATATCGTATGAGTGAGTTTATTATCATACGTACAAAGGTGAATACGATCATACCCCGACATTCATACCCTGACTGGCCTGTTGGTCTAGTGGTTAGTGGCCCTGACTGCTATGCCGGAGGTCGTGGGTTCGATTCCCACCCAGGACAAATGTTTGTGTGATGAGCATGATCATTTGTTCTGTGTCTGGGTGTAATTTATCTATATATGTATGTTTTTAGAAATATATAAGTATGTTTATCAGTTGTCTAGTACTCATAACACAAGCTCTGCTTAGCTTGAGGCTAGACGGCGTTGTGTGATAGTTGTGGAATATTATTATTATTATTATTATTGATTGTGTGATTGATGCGCAAAATCGAGATTTACGTAGTACCAAATTAGAAACGAATCGAAAACTGCATTGTAAAAGAACTTTGTACAGACTCCAGCACATCAAGCTACCCGAAACTGTCAAATTTTCCCAATCAACCTGAACCTAATGTTTTAGCAATAAAGTTGAAAATCTTTTAAAGAAAGAGAGATTGTAGTAGCTTGATGTGCTGACGTCTGTACCTATATGTTTTCGTTCCTTGTTGTCAAATCTGGAGTGGTATTTGAATCTGTTTACAATATTTTCCATAAATCATCGAAAAGTCTGTCGTGTATACTTTGGGCTTACGGGTTCGGGGTATGCAAATGTACGGTTTTGTATAATGTCACTTTTGGATCTTTGTTGGGATACTTGTGTTTAGCATAATTTGTAACATTATGTGTTTATGTGTCTTACTTGATTCAATACTTTTTCTCTCAATTGTCAAAAAGCAAAATCAATCTGCCTAGTTTTTTTCCGTCTATATTAGGGTCGGCTTCCTGTCTAACCGGATCCAGCTGAATATTTTACATGGAGCGACTGCTTATCTGGCCTCCACAACTCAGTTACTTCTACCCGCTACCCGGCTTCTGAATACCGTCACGTCTGTCAAGGATTTAAGAATGACAGCCGGGTCCAACAGCTTAACCTACTTTTCGAAATACGGCGAGTCTCGATAATTTTGTAATGAATGGTCACCCATCCAAGAACTGACCGCGGTAAGCGTAGGTTAAGCTCCGATCAACCTTGCGGCTGTTATGATTTAGCCACGAGACTGGTTTGTAAAATTGCGTGGGTGAGTAAGTAATTCAAATTTTCTACTTCATGCCATCTTCAACTTCTCTTTTGGCAGACATTTTTATAACTGCGTGGTAAAAAATTGCGTAACACACTTACAGTAGGAATGGGTTTCATTTTGACAGTTCACCAACATTCATTGCGTTATTTACGTTGTAGAGAAGGCAAATTTTTCGAACATATGAAGCAATGGATAATCAATAAGTTTCATAATCATTCAGATTGTGATTGATAGTTGTATGTGTGTGTTGTGGTACACAATTAGGGTGCGGATCTTATTTATTTATAATCGATACTCCTTGATTCTCTATGAATGTGAGCGAACTTGATCTAATAATAAACGTATGTGCGTATTCACACGTAATTTTTTGGGGCGATTTGTTTACACTAAAAAGCAAGCTATCGAATGGGTAAGAATAATAATAATAATATCCTGGGACATTTCACTCACGGTCATCTGAACCCAAACTAAGCAGAGCTTGTACTATGGAAACCAGATAACTGATATATACTACATACACTATTGTGAATACATACTTATATAGATAATTAGACCCAGACTCATGCACACAAATGTCTGTCTTGCGACCTGCGACATGATAGGCGGTATCTTAGCCCACCACGCCAGCTGGCCTGTTGAATGAATGATTTCAGTCGCCTTGTACTTAGTTTATCTTTTATCTCATAATGTCTCTCTCTCTTAATTTTCGTAGTTAGTGTGACAAACAAACTCACGCCATAGCGATCTATGGGAAAAAGACAAAACAGGCAGAAACCTTCAACCGCCCTTCAACATACTACAACATACTTTAAACTGTAAACGTTTCAGTTTTACTTCAAAGCAGACTTCATCAACTATATCATGGCTTTGACCTAAAACATCCCACCGCAATTCCCATTCCTTCCACTGTTCGCCAAAATAACAGTCAGTTTGTCCCACAAATATATCCAGCTCATATTTGCTGTTACAAAGTAGCTTGAAGCGTAGAACTTTAAATAAAACAGTGTAAAGACAGTCTGAACTGCATTCAGCTTGTTTGCGCGTCTCGTCAACATTTACTCTGGTCGGCCATTTAGTCGTATTTGCAGATAGAGTAGTTAGTAAATGGAGAGAGAATTAAAATAAACCGCAGACATTTTGTCACTAAATGTTACCTCATGTATGTTAATGTAGTCTCAGCTTTCGGGTATTGTAAAAGAGTGCATTCAAGACGGTTATAGTAAGTATAATTTATGCTCGCTAAAATATCTTCAATCGAATTGCCAAGTTGGTAACAGTTATGTTGGTCAAGTATGGCATTATTTGCAGATCAATTAACTTTAGGCCGAAGTTTTCCTCGCCAACTTTTTCTTTTACTTAACTTTTTCTCTTTTTTGATTTCTGAAAGTCAGCCAACGACAGTCGCTTCATTCCCACAGGCCTTAAAAACTCACTCCGCACAAAACTAACCAACATGAGCACTCCATTCACTCACTTCTCTGTACGCATCAGCTACGTCATTAGAACACTCTTTTATGTCTAACACGTTATTTGAGTGTTTGGAAACTGATTTGTTACGAGATAATGAGATAAGGTTTGCTTTGCTTTGCATTTTGTACTGATTTGGTTGTTAGGATTTTTTTTGTAGGTACTTCTAGTTTGATTTGATGTACAGAATAAATGAGTTGAGTATACAATAACTGTTCGAAGTTAATTGGAATCGTGTACGATGATATAGTCTCCTCGAAAATATTCGAAATGGACTTACTTAGTTTTTATTTACTGACTGCCTCGTTTGGTGTAGTGGTCGCAAACGCTGCTGCTGAGCATGAGTTCCTGGGTTCGATTCCCGGGTCGTGCAAAGTGTTATTGGGTTTTTCTATCTGGAAATTCTTAGTAGCAGTTATTTGTGGCCGGTTGATGACAATAGGCTCGCCCTCTGTCCCATGGGACTTAAACATAACTGGCGAAATGTGGATGTACAGAAACCAGCAGGTCAAGCTACCCGAAACTGTCAAATTTTCCCAATCAACCTTTAGCGATAAAGTTGAAAATCTATTAAATAAATCTGACTGATTCTAGTAGCTTGATGTGCTGGCGTCTGTACTATAGCTGCACCTCTGGCCAACCCTTTGGAGAAACAAGGCGTGATGTTATTAATTATTTATTAAAAGCCTGTGATGTCCCATTGCAGGGCAATGGCCTCCCTACTCTCTTTCCACTTCTCTCTATCTAAAGCGACTATGGACCAGTTCTTGTTGAAGGAGTCTATGATGTTATGTTAGTTTTTATTTACAAGGAAGCTAAACTTTATAATTTTGGCAAAACTTTTCGTTTTTCTGCAACACGTCCTAATATGCTTTCGATTTCTAGAATGTGTCAAAAAAATCCACACAACAAACTTGATAAAAAAATCTTAAAACTGAGTAAGTATCTACCAAAGAATGTTTACTTCCTTTTAAGTTCCTTTTCACAATCACAACTAGGGTTGCCACCTCTTTGTGGGATGAATAAAGTATTTTTTTTCATTTTGGTAGAACGAAAATGAATTAAGTACACAGCATAAAAAAAATAAGATTACTTATTTATCTTTAAAAACACCCTTTTTGTTACTTTTCGCAACATTCAACATATGTCTTTCTTGGAAGATAGTTACAGCCTCTTTGCAATCCAACTTTAAATTAAAGTATTTGGATCAGCTCATTTTTAATTATATTTAGGGAAGCTTTGTAAGGAACAAAGCTTCTTCTGTCCATTTTGTCCACTTTGCATTCATAAGGGAGAAAAGGCCAGTAACAGTTAGAGTATTTTAGCGTACCTACTTTACAGAAAAAGAGGATAATACTGTATTTTAGAGTATGGGTGGTAGTGGTAACCCTAATCACAACCCACATAAAAGGCAACGACATTATAATCTAGCGTCTGTCTGAAAGTCTGAACGTTGCCACATCATAAAAAATCCAATACAGTGAAGAATCGTGACCTGGCAGTGTAATAACCCTGAATAACTGAAAGTTATTCTTCTGGCGACGCCCAAACAGTTTGACGCCTCAAACACGACTTGCGATCAAGAAAAATTGATGATGTCCGAATTTGAGGATACGTATCGAAATTGAGGGTTTCGTAATAGCCTTTTGGGGACTATGTGTAGACACAGATATCTACTAGAAAGCTGTTGTATTTTTTTCCGCTAGCAATACCACTAAGAAAGGTCATCGTTTTATTTCTCTACGGATAATGCGTCTTTCTGGTGTTTTTAAACCTTAACTGTTTCACCGCCGGGCAAAATTCTAATGTCTAACATCCAGAAGTCCAAACTCAAGGTCTGCCAACGAACAATGGAGGTGTTAAGGTGTTAAATTAACGGATCGGGTTCGAAACACAATACTGCTCTCCAAAAGTCGTTGTGGGTCAAAAGACTGCCCAACTTAAATGGGACTGGGCAGGACATGTCTGTCGTATGCCAGAATAACTGTGGGCCCAGATAGCACAGAACTGGTGTCCTGAGACAGTGAGGCGGGGCCGCGGCAAACCACGTAAGAGATGGCGGGATGAACTAAACAGATTCCGCCAAAACTGGAAGGAGGACGTGCGGGCTCGCGAATAGTGGAAGGTTTGTCCAGGAATGGGGCAGCGCAGGCTAACAAAAAAAAAAACCTACAGAACCCAAGTCTTTGCCATTTCGGGCCAGTTTGTTATCCATAAATTCCAAGTAAGTGCTGTTTCCTAACTCTGTAAGTCATGCATGATCTCTCCTTGTGATATGATAGCACAGTCTTAGTCCTCCGTTGAGCTGGATTAGTTACACTGCGGCATGTCTAGTGCCACAGCAATATCAAAGAGGTGTCGCTTAGCTTAGATTCTACATCCCAATTAGCGATGCAGGCGGTGATATTCAGTGGCGCCTCTGTGAGGTTTAATAGCATTAATTACTTATGACATTGCTTCCTAAACTAGGTTACTAATCACTGCTAGAGACCTGTCACGAGAGGTTTAAATCTAAGTTATTATAATGTGGATGGAAGACCTGCTCCTAATTCCTGTTTTCTAGTGGTAGATGGTATGGTATGGAGACAACACTTGATTATAAGTAGCACAAGTCGTAGTTAAAACCATTAACGACCCGTATAATATAGGAACCGCACAGTACAGAAGATTAAAACACACCACGCAAGTACAGTTCATTTAAGGGGAAGCGCCAGGGTAGCCCGCGAAATTCAATTTTTCTTACATTTTCTGCAATTTACAAGTCAGCATTAGGTTGTATGTTGAGTTGATGAAGGTATGATTCGCGACCGTAACAAATATGTATTTACAGATTTATAATCATTAGAATGAGTAATACGTTAAGTTAGTATAATCCTCAAATGTCAAGATTTTATGAAGTAGTCTTTCAATAGGATTACCCGGATGACTTTAATGATTATAATTCTGTAAATACATACTTGTTACGATCGCGAATCATATTTCGATCAACATACAACCTAATACTGACTTGGAAATTGCAGAAAACTACCTCGCCGTCGCTTTCATCTTAACTAATGATCATTAGGGCATTAGTCATACACTTGCTAAGAACACCATCGGCTAAGTGAAGGCAACTCGGCCTGGGAAAAGACTAGGATAACAAGAGCATCAACTACTTAGGTAATATTGTGATCATTAAACTCAATTGGAAGGAGCATGTTTTACGTAGCGTCAAGTGGCAACAATGAATCTCGTGTTAGCTCTGAGTCTAAACTCTCATCAGTGTCCAATAAAAGTAATATTGTGCCCTGTAGAACTTTGAATGAACGGACAGGGTGGTCGTTAGTAAATGGTATTTGAAAACATGCTTTTACAACCAATCAATCTGCCTAGCCTTTTCCCAACTATGTTGGGGTCGGCTTCCATTCAAACTGGATGCAGCTGAATACCAGTATTTAGTAGGGTAGTACGATACCCTTTTGGTAAGACTGGTTGTCAGACTTTAGGGCTTCTGACGACCCGTAACGACTGTCAAAGATGCACAAATGACAGCCGGGACCAACGGCTTAAGGGTCAACTCACACCGAGACGCGACGCAACGCGACGCGACGTTACTGGAAGAGGCCAGTGATTTCACGCTGCGCCGCGCGCCGCCGCGAGACGCATCGCAACGTCGCGAGGCGCATAGTAAAATCGTTGGCAACACGACGCCTCGCTGCGCAGCGAGACGCCGCGCGGCGCAGCGGAACGTGTCTACATTCGCCACGTGCTCCCGCCCCGCTCCGCGTCCACCCGCAGTCTACCATTTGCAAGCGCATGAGAACGACGTAATTTGGCACTTTTCACTTTTGGCAATTTCACTCGAGCACTCGACCGAACTCTATCAATTCTACGCGAAGTCTGGACGGAAATAATAGATACAAGTTGCCACGGCAGCCACGGCTGCGCCTCGCGGCGTCGCGCGGCTTCGTGAGGCGCAGCGCCGCTCTTGCACGCCGCGCGTACCGGCGATGCACCGCTGCGTCGCGATGCACCGCGCTACGCCGCGAGGCATCACGAGGCGCAACGCTGCATGGTGCAACGTATTCTAAATTCTCACAATGAAATGTGTATCTTTTCGTGTAGAAAACAAAAGTTCTATTTTGAGTCGCTCTTTTAAAGTGTGCGCGCAGCGTCGCGTCTCGGTGTGAGCTGACCCTAACGTGCTTTCCGAGGCACGGAGGAGTCTCGGTATGTAAAGATGGTCACACATCCACGGTCCAACCCCGGCAAGCGTAGCTTAACCTGATAGATCGACCCATGCGGCTGTTATTACTTAGCCACGAGCTCCTGCTTTCTTCAAATTTCTTTGCAAAAATCTTGCAAAAATCTTTGCACCAGATATTGTAACTACTATGGTACTGTAGCTTTTATCACTCTGACTTATTAAAGTAAAAACAACTTTAGATGTGGGCAGTGACTATTTGTAAAGAATTTCAGTAACCACATTTTTGATACTTGCCATACCAAATAACAATGCATCTTAGTACCTAAAATATAAAGTCTACTATGAACATAAAACACTGTCATCTGTTTTTTAATCTCAGAGACTAAATTGACCTATGAAAATGTTATTATGAACTTTAATATAATGTAATGTAAGCAAATTTGGCATTTGAACTTGTCAATTTAGTCCCCGAGATTAAAAAATGGACCATAGTACTTATATGTAACAAGAAACTTGAACCTTACATTTACTTGTTTCAGACAGCCTATAATTACTTAGGCATATATATAATATATACATATACATGTATATATTATATATATGCCTAAGTAATCTTTTTTTTCCTCAGCACATCTCCAGTCCTGCTAGAGAAGAACACGTATTAAAAAGTTCCATCAATAACGTCTACAAAGTTCTTTGATAAGAATTCTGCAAGGTCTCCTCAGACAATAATAAATTGCAGAACTTATGTATTTTACCAGTCACTATTGGAACTTGTTGAAAAAGAAGTTTCGTTACATCCTTCTTATCTGCTCTTAAAACTGGATTATTAACTTCATTAGCTGAAGAAGCATTCTTAAGTTTAAATTGAGCATTATTCATGATGTTTTCGCTAAGTTACTTAATTACTCATGCTTTCTCGGGGGAATATATTAAAATGCTCAAAGTCAGTCTCGAGGCCGAGTTGGTTCTGCATAATTTATAACCCCGAATTCTGTATCCATATATCTAAAATTTTCATAATCTCCTATCCCCAATGTTCGGTGTAAGTGTGCAATAAATATTGTATGCAATGGGGCTACAACATGTTATTTGCTAACTCACAATCCCCTGCTTCTGTGTAGGGGTCGTTTCTATTCATAATACGACCAGAAATTGCGAACAAATCATTCATAGTAAAACGAACTTTACGCCACTGTGTTTGGGCCGGAATTTGTTTTCGCAATTTCTTAAGTTTCACCGTCCTAGATTTATGTTGCTTATTACATTTTACACGCGTGAAATGAACACGTATCAAATGAAAAATGCAATTTGCAACTTTATTTTAGTTGACACAGGAACTATTTGAGAAAAAATCCCAAGCGTATACAACTCCTTTGTTAGATCCCTGTTGAACCCTTTTGTCGTTGAGGTCGTAAATTATCTATTTAGGTTTGCATTTGGCGATAAATTGCTTTTTATTCAACGAATCGTATAAAGAAACATGTCAACACAGTATTATTAAAAACGATATGTATTCAGACGTGAATGACACATTCAAAACCGATGTGACTTCAATCAAAAGCTTGTCTAGTTGCGTTTGCTTACGACGTTAGTTCTAACTTACAATAAAGCAACTTCAATAACATTTTCGAACTGAAATACCGATGTTATCCATAAAATTATTAGAACACGAAGCCCTTTATCTAAGCCATCGGATGTACTGAGAGCCGTTCTGAGTACTTACCTAATCTGTACGGTTGCTATCTCGGGTCAAAGGCCAGCAGATACCGTAAGTCGTAAGCCAAAAGCCTTCCTGCGATACTGTTACGTATAGGTATCAAACTAAGGTTAATTTTCCAATGAGTCTGTTGGAAAGCGACGTCAGAGTTTCCAACATACCGCGTTTCGTTGAAGAGTACATTTTAAAGAACTCTCTATGCCGAGTTCGACCTATTTCCGAATGTGATTGATGATTTCAACCCCTCATTTTATCGGGATCGCATGATCATTTTGAATCTTATCTCGTTAGGAATACAGTTCATAATAATTTCGATTGTGCTAGTTAATTTGCGATTATTGTAATGCTGCAGCTGCAGATTTGGTGGTAGCATATTTTCGGAAGGAAATTAAATGTAGCTGTACACATTAAGACAAGAACCAGGAAATTCTCAAGAGATAAGTAAATTCTGACCCAGTTAGCACAATTGCTAGAGTTTGCCTCTAAAGCGTGGAGTTCTTGGCTTGAATAGTAAGTGGAATAGGTATTTCCGAGCATTCCTTATCTGTGTCCTAAGGATGTTACCAGACTTATAATCTTTTAAGTCACGATGAAAATAAATTGCCATTGTTCACGCCAAAAGTGGAAATCTCCGTTTCGAATCATAGCGCAAACATTTTTATTACTGTCATGTTTTGTATGAACTCGATATCAAATAACGTATTATTTATTCGGCTTCATTAGGCTTCACTAAACCGTAATATTGGAAAAATAATACTCATAAAAGCATTACCATAGCTTCCGCCATAATGCCGAGTATTTCCTTACCATTTTTTTGGTCTGTCACATCCGTTTGTCCGGACAATTAGCTTGTCCTCTTTGCCCGGCTTTCACTTTCATCCTTTGCATAATATCCCCAAGAACACGACTTAATTTCTTTAAAGACAAATATTGCTTTTTTCTTCGCCAAGAAATTAAGGACGGGACGCCCCTTTTGTTACTCAAAATCTAAACGTGAAAACGAGTACTGGAGAGCTTTACAGAGTTAAAAATGCTTCTTAGACTGTGGAAATTAAAAATGGATTTACTCTTAAACTCGTCTGAAAGCACAATGGACAGAGATAAAAGGAGGAAACTTTGTAACCCGACTGTTCATTATTCGAGTCATTAAGTCCATTTTCACTCGACTAAGACGAGGAGTTAATCTTCATGATACAAGTTATGTTTTTGGTTTTTTAAGCTTTACTATTTGACACATCCGTCTTGCATCGTTGAATAATGGCTCTGGTCCATTAAAATATCTACTTTGGACGCCCCTAAGCTTCTAAATATAACATAACTGTGTCCCTTGACAGCTAAATGTTTATTTGTGGGAATTTTTTGTCGAGGAATGACGTTTTTTTCGTGTGTAAAGCGGAATGATACGGGATTTTACATGTTAAACTTGAGGCGCGTTGAGCTCTCGTAATGTTTTATTTTCTTAGTATTTATTTACACTGTGTTTACTGTGTTTTAGACATTGAGTACGTATAAAAGGACTTACTTTGAGCTTTTAGTATTCTTGTACGAAGTTTATAACTGAACATATTTAGGATTTAGTTCTTCTCCTTGTTTTAAAGTTTATGATCTCAAAAATGGTTGAATATATTCAAATTAACTTGGAAAACAGTGTTCTAAGTTTCAATACGTTTGATCGTAACCCCTAATTGCGTAACACACTATCAACAGGAAACTGAATCATTACCTATGAAGCAAATTGCTAATCCATTGCTTCATAATAATATGTTCGAAAATTCTCATCGAAATTTTGCTCGACAACGTAAATCACGCAATGAATATTGTTGAACTGTCAAAATGAAACCGATTCCGATTGATAGTGTGTTACGAAATTAGGGTGCTGAACAGGGTAGCTGGTGGTCTTAAATCATTGTTGGATATTTATTTAGTCTTACAATTAAAAAGTCAAAATTCTTGTGTAGACACAATAAGATAAGTTCACACAAATACCAATAAACATTTAAGTTTTTAACAAACCTGAACTTGACGCAAGTCTATTGAACACTTACAAACACATAACATTTGAAAACAAAGACTTATTTTCCCAGAGCCAATACCGAACAGTATTAGTCATAAGTTTTATTGATATTTTAAATGACCGGCGTGGTATTTGTATCTCAGTACGTTAACTTAAACTTTTATACTTAAAGAATTCTACCATTCCGTATCGGACAGAAGTGTCATTGTGTACATGTTTGTTATTTTATGGACTTAGTTTTTTTTCTTTGTTTCCATGACTTTGAAGATGGCTTTCCTCGTACAAGCGGAGTTTGAAAGCACGTTTTATTTGATACACTTCCTTTACTTGAGTCGTCTATAATTATGCTATGGATTTCAAAGACACAGTCAAATAGTTTATTTATACACACATAAAAGGCACTTTTGCGCATCAAAATTTATGACAAAATAGAACTGATTCTATTTGCATTTCTTTAGTGTCGTATGGAGAGAAATGAGCAAGAAACTCTGTAGTTACTCTTTAAAATATTTTACATTATTTTGTGTACAGTAATTTTATAATTTCATGTGATGCGATGTACGTAGAATAAAACTACTACCTACACCACAATATGGATTTCTAAAGATCCCGCAGACAGGTGTGACGCGACTCCGGTAGAACAATTTTAATGAAGTTTTCATAGAATTGTTCCACCAGAGTCGCATCGCGCCTGTCTGCGGGTATCAAGTAAGCTGCTTTGGAAATCCACAGAATTCTGGCGACTATAACAAGTTGAGATGTGCCTCGATCAGGTAAACAAGAAGAGTGAAATCCAAGATTTTTGATGATGGAATGTTCGTACAACAGTTTAATACTAAAAACCACTACCTATATTCATTATCGTCATTCCATTTGCCAGTTCTAAAATAACCTCTTTGTATAAGCTGTCAATAATCTTCAGACCTACCCATTCCCAAAATTCAAAAGAAATAAACATTGTATAATCTCGATTCTCCCTGAAAAATTTCTAGTATAATTCTAGGAAGTCTAGTATCTAGTATGCTTTAAGGAGGAAGCTCCAGGCAGCCCGCGAAATTCATTTTTTTTTACGTATTTTACAATTTACAAGTCAGTATTACGTTGTATGTTGATTAAAGTATGATCCGCGACCGTAACATATAATATGTATTTACAAAATTATAATAATTAGAACCAGTAATACAACTCCTTAAGTTAGTCTAATTCTAAATATCAAGATTTCATGTAATAGTCATTAATTAGGATTATATGAACTTAGTGTATTTATGATTTTAATGATTATAATTCTACTAGCTTTTGCAGGCGAAGCCGCGGGGCTTTGCCTGCATGGATGTCGGAAAACTATACGTATAAAACTATATACCTTCCTCTTGAGTCACTCCATCTGTTATTGAAAACCGCATTAAAATCCGATCAGTAGTTTTTGAGATCATCGCGAACATACAGACAGACAGACAGACGCGGCGGGGGACTTTGTTTTTTAATATGTAGTGATAGTGTTAAAAATACAGATTGTTTTATGGTCGCGAATCATATTCAGTTCAAAATACAACCTGATACTGCCCTGCAAATTACAAAAAAACGTAAGAAAATTTGAATTTCGCGGGCTACCTGGAGCTTTCGCCTTAATGAAATTTCTGCAAGCTTACATAGATAACTTGATATATAGTATTTATATTGAGTCTAGCTTTGCGGTGTAACCTAGTTTAAGCTGTAAATTAATTAAGAGTTTAATTTCGGCTAGTTTATACAGTGCTGTCGAGCGTGTTTACTGCTAACTGTAATTAAATTTTAGCTGATAAAAACTTTATCTAAGTTAGATATCGCTGTAAGGTTGCCTGCTTGACGGTCTTCTACTGATTGCACTTCGGTGAGTGTGCTCAAGAACTCCACGACCTCATTCCACCGGCCCCCTTCTACCATCGGACATCTAGACGCACTGCCAGTTACCATCCCTACTTAGTTGCTTTCTACCAATTCGCACTAAGCGTTTCCAAATGCCTTTTATAATGCGCTCAGCAAAAGAATGGAACTCACTACCTGCGTCGGTGTTTCCGAGCGCATTCAACTCTTGAAAGTGAGAGTGAACAGGCTTCTTCTGGGTAAGCTCAACTCATCGTCGACTCTGTCTCTGTCGCCTCTGACCTAGACTAAAGTCAAGAGCAAACCCATCTCAAATAAAAAACCGGCCAAGTGTGTGTCGGACTGCGCACAATGAAGGGTTCCGTAGTTGGGATGAATTTATCCCAAGAACAAACTTAACATTGTAGTTGCGAAACATGTTCTCCCATACATTCCAACTGCAAGTATAAGTTTGTAAGCACAATATTTACCATGTTATTTTAAGACCATAGACTTCTTATAGGTGTTCTTGTAATCTATAGGTATAGAACAATTTTTTGAATTTTTTTCAAAATTTAAGGCTCAGGAGTTTCGGAGATAGCGGGGAATGGTCAATTTTCGTCTATTTTCTTAAATAACTTTAAAACAGTTTATTTTAAAATTATTAAAAAAAAAATATTTGAGACCCTCACAGTAAGCCCTTTTATTTGATAGAGCAAATTGGCTGTGACAAACGGACAGACAGACACACGAGTGGTCCTATAAGGGTTCCGTTTTTTTACTTTTGAGGAATCATAAACAAAAAAAAAAGTTTATTAGGTTAGTTCTAAATAACCATAGAACACGTTTTTCATTAGTAGAATCTTACCACAGTTAAAATACCTAAAATGTTCGTCGTCATTTTATTATACATATTAAATGCATACAGCTGTTGCCCATTGCCCACGACTTCGTCTGCATGTATTTTGTATTTCATATTTTTTTTTAGTAAAAGTAGGTACCTATCTATATCCAGGATGAAAAGCAGCTTATGTCCTCCAGGTCCCAGGTATCCTATCTGTCAAATTTCACCACTATCAATTCAATGTTTTAGGCGTGAAAAGATAACAGACAGGCAGACAGAGTTACATTCGCATCTTTTGCCCGCGGCCTAGCCCGCGTGGATGTCTGAAAATATCACACGGACACGTACTACCGGGATAAGAAATATCCTTCTGTGCCAAATTTCATCTAAATCTGTATAGCTGTTTTTTACGTGATTGAGTAAGAAACATACAAACATTAACATTTATAATATTAATATGATATACTAGCTGTTGTCCGTGTTTTAGTCTGCGATCCAGGATGAAAAGTATCCTATGTCCGTCTCCAGGACCCGGGCTACCTATCTGTCAAATTTCATCCAAATTATTTCAGCCGTTTTAGCGTGAAAGCGTTACAAACAAACAAACTCACTTTCGCATTTATAATATTACTAGCTGTTGCCCGCAGCTTCGCCCGCGTGAATGTCGGAAATTATGCCACGGGAACCTACTACCGGGATGAAAAGTAACCTATGTCCGTATCCAGGACCCGGGCTACCTATCTGTCAAATTTCATCCAAATTATTTCAGCCGTTTTAGCGTGAAAGCGTTACAAACAAACAAACTCACTTTCGCATTTATAATATTACTAGCTGTTGCCCGCAGCTTCGCCCGCGTGAATGTCGGAAATTATCCCACGGGAACCTTCTACCGGGATGAAAAGTATCCTATGTCCGTCTCCAGGACCCGGGCTACCTATCTGTCAAATTTCATCCAAATTATTTCAGCCGTTTTAGCGTGAAAACGTTACAAACAAACAAACTCACTTTCGCATTTATAATATTACTAGCTGTTGCCCGCAGCTCCGCCCGCGTGAATGTCGGAAATTATCCCACGGGAACCTACTACCGGGATGAAAAGTACCCTATGTCTTAATCCAGGTTATAAACTATCTGTATACCAAATTTCATCAAAATCCGTTCAGCCGTTTTTGCGTGATTGAGTAACAACCATCCAAACATACAAACTTTCACATTTATAATATTAGTAGGATAATTAGGATAGTAGGATTAATATTTATGTATGAATGGATAGAATGGATTAAGTTACTTAGGTAGGTAGGTACTTGATTTCAAGTAGCTACTTAAAGTAACTAAGTCAGGGGTCGTATCTGACTTTAACCTCGAGTTCTAAACACATGCCCTGGGGTGAAATAAAACACGTTTACGCTTTTTCAAGCATATTTAGACAAGTGTGTGCTCTTGAATTTTTTAAAAGCGTAACCTTGACCGCTTTGACCCTTGTATCTATTATCACTCGGTACCTAATTAATTTGTTAGTACTTCAGTAATTCATTTACCCAGGCTTTACTCATCTGCCTAGCCTTTTCCCAAATATGTTGGGGTCGGCTTCCAGTCTAACCGGATGCAGCTGAATACCAGTATTTTACATGGAGCGCCTATCTGACCCTCCACAACCCTGGGCCTGCAGTCTGAACATAGAAATCGATCGCTTTACAACGGAATTCGGTCGCAAAGTCATCGTGGGGTCCCTAGACGGTCAAAATTGCATGACAAACATGATATTATGTAATGGATGGTCACCCATCCACAGACCGGCCTCGGCAAAAGTAGCTTAACTTTCGATCGACACGTGCTGCTGTTATTATTTAGCCACGAGCCCCTCTATCTCAGGCTTTACTACTGCAAATTTATGTGTGTTGTGACATACGGTTGGCAAGATATATAGCGGCTAAAGTCAATTGACCTTCGTTATACCTCGTATGTGGTGGCCTTAGAAATAGCGGGTGATTGGGTAACATTTTAGCTCCTAATAAGTAGCAAAAATGTCTTTTCGAACAAGTTGTACTATGACTGTATGCACTCAATCAATCTGCCTAGCTTTTTCCCAACAATTTTGGGGTCGGCTTCCAGTCTAACCGGATGCAACTGAATACCAGTATTTTATCTGACTTCCACAACCCTGGATGAAACCCAGTCACTGAGTAATACGATACCCCTTGGTGAGACTGGTTGTCAGACTTTCGGGCTTCTGACTAACCGTAACTGCTGTCAAAAATCCACGAATGACAGCCGGGACCAACGGCTTAACGTGCTTTCCGAGGCACGGAGGAGCCTCGGTATGTAAAGATGGTGGATACACGGACCAACGACGGCAAGCGTAGCTTAACCTTATGGATCGACCCGTGCGGCTGTTATTACTTAGCCACGAGCTCCTCATGATTGTATGAACTATGAACCACAAAAATGACTAAGTTACTCAAAAGTCAAATTTCACATCGTACTATCAAATCTACTTCTACACTACGGCCGCCGTATCTTGGCGAGTCTGAACACAGGCTCTCCGAATTTCCGCGCATGTTCTCTCACTCACACTCGCCTCATGTCACCTGTTCCTAAAAAATGTTACTGCGCAGCCTTCTGCGCGAAGTTCGGACTCGCCAAGATACGTTGGCCGCATTGTACTCTACTTTAACTTCATGTGATTTTTTAAACTTTTCTTTTCCTAATTGTGAAGTTTTCAAGCTCGGTGGACATTTTTTGTTTAAGTTACTTTAGTACCTAAAACAGACAAATTTTTCATTAATTTAGTTAGTTATTTAAGTAAATATCCCGTAGAATAGTCATAGATCATCTACTGTAGTTATTGAATTGCCCTTATAGTATAAATCGATCTCTCTACTTCTCATGAAACTAAAACACTAGAATAGGTCCTATTAATTATGGCTCTCTCCAGTCTTAACATCTCTAATAATAGCGTTATCACCTCATTATTAGATAGTTTGCAAGCCATCTTTGTTACTTAGACTCATTTCATTTTATTGCCAAACTATGTAGTTAAACTTATGTAGATAAAACGTTAATTAAGACACTAAAATCTCCAACATTGTAAGTAGCATCAAGCGATCTTTTTAACTCAATCTTTCAAAGGTTTATACTTTTCTGGGCTGTCATCCAAACAAACTCTTGGTTGGATGTCATACACAGACACTCTCTTGCAAAATCCAAACTCGTCACGAAATTGCGACAATTCCAAAGTCATTTCCTAAATTACAGATTGCATTATACTCATCGTTAACAGTTTCCCGGACGTTGTGTTTTTTCCTACCATATCAATATGCCAAGCTTTTCTAGCTACAGCTACTATACTAATGGCTATTAAAATGATACTACATCTCAATATCGTTCCCTTATCTCATTTTTTTCTTAAACCCTTTTTGCCTATCAGCACTTAGATGTTTTTCCATCGCCATTACATCATCTGCTCAGCAGTGTCCATAAAGTTATGTTGACCAACTAGTTTGATAGTTTTCCACGAATGTTATTAATTATATATCTCAGCTTCATTGACTAGATACTGCTTTAATGAAACATCAAATTGGCTCTTTAATTTTTTTCACAACACAAAGTCCCAATCAAACTTCTTGAATCGGAAAGTGTACAGTGGCTGTCCCAAATAGTGTCCTTATTATATTTACAATAACACCTTTTGGATATAGCCGGTGTGACTAAATCCCTTGTCGTAAATCTTCAGTTTCGAGGCCCAGCGTCCAATAGATTTGTTGCCAAACTTGTTTGACAGCTGTCGAGAATTTTAAGCTCTTGCCCGTGCATCATACTCGCTACATTCATCATTACTTTCCACTTCGTTAGAATTATGGGTTTTAGTATTCTCATCTTTTAGTTTTGTTTCATATTTCTTGTCATTTGAACGAGAAATTCTTTGGTAATATATAAGGATGATCAATCAATCTGCCTAGCCTTTTCCCAACTATGTTGGGGTCGGTTTCCAGTCTAACCGGATGCAGCTGATTACGAGTATGGTTGGTAAATACATTAAATCTTATAGAATATCGTATATAATAGACTAATTAAATCTCATGCGTTTCTTTATCAGGATTGTTAAGAAGAACCCGAGCACCGTTGTCGCAAACAAGGTGCGGATCGTGGAAAGGTAGTTGATGAGATTAACTTGGAATCGGCTAAAGCTTTGAAAAAAAGGTCCGTTTGTTTACAATAAATCCTCAGCCTTGGAGTTGAATAAAATGTCGGCTATTTATGACCTGAATCACAATTCCTAATTAATGTCCTATTTTTAGAACCTCAAACATAAAAAAAACCGGCCAGTTGGGATGAATCCCAAGAACAAACTTAACATTGTAGTTGAAAAACATGTTCTCCCGTACATTCCAAATGCAAATGTAAGTTTGTACACAAAATATTGAGAGATTTACCATGTTGTTTTAAGACCATAGTCTTCTTATAGGTTTTCCTGTATTCTATAGGTATTGAACTATTTTCTTTATTTTTATCAAAATTTTAGGCTCAGTACTTTCGGAGATAAGGGGGGGAATGGTCAATTTTTGTCTATTTTCTTAAATAACTTTAAAATGATTTATTTAAAAAATATAAAAAAAAAAAACATATTTGTGACCCTCACAGTAAGCCCTTTCATTTGATATGTCACACGGTACAGTTTGCAAAACTTTTTTTTAAATTTTCTTATTTGCCCCAATATTGACCACATATTCAAAATTAATTTATTTACGTTACATGGACGTGTTTGGGTCACAAAAATACATACGTGTACCAAATTTCAACTTAATCGGTCCATTATATTCGGAGCAAATTGGCTGTGACAGACGGACAGACAGACACACGAGTGATCCTATAAGGGTTCCGTTTTTTTCCTTTTGAGGTACGGAACCCTAAAAAAAAAATTCCTCTAACCTAAGTACCTACTTACCATAAAATTCTAAAGGCTAACAAAAGTATTAAGTTACTCCTTTATTGTAGCTTCGGAACACAGCATACTGAGGTACCTACTTTACTTTTAGAAGCAAGAGCGGTCTGTTAATACCCGGCTTTTACTTCGCTTAAGCACAAAGCACTTCTGGACAACCAACATTCTAACAAAATTGTCCAGATTTAATATAACTTCATTCGAAATTACAAATTCAACTCCCAAAGGTAAAATTTCAATAACTAGAGCGCCAGACTTGAAAGCATTTTAAACTAATTTGGCGATAGAAATGTTCATAAGACGAAAGTCATCATCAGGTTAACCTCAGGTTATGTCTAATATTAGTTTTGTGGGTAGTTTATGGATACCATGAATTTCGCTATCAACTTTATTCATTCAATGAAATAGTGCTGTGCAGTTGAATCGCGTTTCGCGGGATGTTCAAATTTTATTGCCCGTGATTAAGTACCAAAACAACGGTAGACCGCCAGAATTGTACTGCGTATGGCATTCAATTTTGACGTGAGGCGTAAACTTTTTTATGTACATTTTTGATTAATTATTTGGTGCATAGTGCATAGACAAGTTAATGACACGATAGCAGAAATAGTAAACGTTTTTTTTTTTATTTAGATTCTTATTAAGTTAAGTGTTTTCTAAATAAAGAAATGCGTGTTGGTATGGTACACAAGAAAGACTTTTTGTCTTGAGAATACTGTTCGTTTCATTTGCATTTATGGAAAAAAGCAAAAGGTCAAGAAAGAAAAAGGAGAACATTAAATGTTTGCACTTGTAAAAACGTCTCAAAACTTTGAACTCCAAATTGAAATAGTTGGTACTCGTATATGAACTTCATCACAAAAGTATTTGTCTCCAAGTCCAGTTAGAACACCGCCACCCTAAAAACTATAAGTTTACAGTTTCTTCACTATTCATGAAGACTTAGTCCTAGTTATTACTCTCAAACTACCCGCTTATTTTCATAAAGTTTTCTCAAAGGAGTAACGGTTTCCTCTTGAATGAAAATCATTTTAGATTTTGCTTTTCAACATTCTACTTAATAAGAGAGCTTAATAATTTGTTTCCTTGATTTCCTTGCCTTCTTTCATTGCCTTTCCTTCTTTTGCCGGGATTATTTGCTTACAAGGTATTTATTATTAGTATAACAACATTGTTTAGCTGTGACCCGATTGCTATTGGAAGAGATAAATATTTCTCATAATGAGAAAAATAAACTTTATGTAAAACGTTCAAGGATCTAAAATGTAAGGAACGTTACCAACACTGTTAATCAAAAAATTCCCTCTCTATGGGAACATAAAATCTTACCACAAACGTCTCAAAAGTGGTATCAATACGTGCGTACCTACAAAGGCGTAAAATGAACCGAATAATGAAGAGTATCGGGCAGAAAATTACAAGGCTTGGAGAACACATGTTTCCTAATAATAGGGAGGCGGGAAGGTGAGGGGTCTCGCAAGGTAGGTGCTCCTTTTTTATACACGATGAATCGCTTATCGATCTTTTTTGAAGAATGGCTTTCGAGAATGTCTGAGGTTTTTTTTGTTGATTGAAGTGAGATGTTGGGCGCCAATGAGACTGCGGTGTGGTACTCGAAAGGTGTATAAAATTATAGCCTTACCATTTCTAAAAAGACAAGTTACAAAAGAAACGCCATAAGGTAGTAATGATCTTAAAGTCGAAATTGAGCTTAATTGAGTTTTTAGCGCCATGCAATTATGCATGTTAATAATCTCTTGGCGGGTTAATATACCTTGGGTGCTTAGTTCATGAAATAAACACCATGTCCCATGACATCAGCACTAAACAAAGGCTCAAGGCATAATTTTTCCCATTATACCCGACGCCATCATACCTAACCATAAAATGAGTCTTTAAACGTTTAAAACCCTACAATTACTCGATAACGTATTCATTACCTACTTAAAAATGTAAACGGGAATAAGGATTTTCCATCATGTGTATTTTCCCATAGAAAAATAATTCTGTTGGGAATAAACCGACATACCTAATATGATGTATTTATAATGTTTCAAGAAAATTTGCATGTCAAAGCTTTGTGATATGAATATTTTTACTGGTTCGCGTGGTTGTGGGTAGTCGCGTTTTCAAGTAGATTTTGTGGATCAGATCCTTTGTATAAGAGACAATATAGATTTGTAACAAGATTATATAGGCAAATATCTCATAATAGGTATACCAGTATAGCTGGTGTTCTGACTGCAGTATTTTTTCCAAAGCGGAAAATCTCCAATGACCCCAACAGGAAAAGGTCAACATTCGACCCTCGAAACACTCAACACAACTTTATTTTTTAAATTCAAATGAAGACTTCAAATTAATTCAACTCTAGTCCGATTTCGTTCCTTTTATGTCATCGAACGCAAACTTCTTCGACTTGATAATGTAATTATAGCCTTACTAGGGCAGTAATTAATGACGTGTTTGACATTCCACGCTCATTAATATTCGTAATTATTGAAGTGAATTACTGAATAATAACATTATAATTTATTATATACTTTGCTGACTCTATCACGCGATTCGATGTTTGCTCACTTGGAATGGAAGGTAAAATTTGTTAAAAGCACGAATTGGAAAGAGGAAAGTTAGGATCGATTTAATTACTTACCATAAAGAGTGAAGGGTGAGAGAACTGTATGAGTTTCTCTGTAGTGCCTCTGAACGATAAATTGGCCAAACATTGCAATCTAATGGTACCTGTGGTTACTTGAAAGTTCATATTGCCTTATTCGTGCATGAAGAGGATTGGATGAGGTTGGGGATCTTTAAGTTGATGAAACTTTGGAAAGACCCATGTTCGGTTGTTAGTTGAATTGTAATGATAATGATAATGGCAAGTCTACAATGTTTAAAATTGAACGTTCTTAAGACTATTACGTTCCCTTTTAATATTGGGAGTGTTTAAAATCTCAAAGCAACCGTTTTGGCTTGAATTATGCTTCTTTTGCTCAAGCCAAAAAAAAAAATGTATCTGTATGCGACTTTAGTAGCGTTGCAATAAACTTTGATCAGTCCATTTCGCAGTGAGAATTCTGCAGGATTTTTATTTTATTTATCACTGCTTCCATAGAAAAAGCGATCCCCAGATAACTATATATTCAATGCACAGACAGATCCTTTTACGGTTTATATGTATTTTGATATTTGAGCGTAATATGTTCCAAAGGTCGTGGATTTCGGTAAGCCAAGAAGAAAAAAGTCGAAAACAAAATATTCTGAATAATTTTATGGATTCTTCTTCGAAAGTTTTTTTTGTCTTTCAGCTGATCTTGACCCGAAAAGTAACGAAAGCTCTGTAGGGATTATATTTGCATTTAGAATGTTGTTGTTTTGGACTTTTATAGGCTGAAGTATTACTGATCGAATAATAGGACCAACGCTTTGAAATGTGTTGTTTTACAATGTAGAATTTCTACTACTACTCTACAGTTACTGGAAGTTACTAATGACGTTGTATTAATATAATGTGATAAAGTTTTAAGGTCGTGCGAATGATCAAAATGAAATCAAATATCACATCATTGCGAGATAATGTTAGTTTTATTTGCTTATTGAATGGTATAACTAGTTAGGCACACTCGTAACGAAGCCAGGAACGTATAGGATATACCATGATAATGCCTATAAATGGCAGATTTCACAGTTTTTACCCACGGCCTACCCAAAAATCTAAAATCCTTGAAATTACGTCGACACTGCGCGTTTTAGGTACACCGTCGCGCGACACTATATTATTCTGCCTAGCCTTTTCCCAACCATGTTGGGGTCGGCTTTCAGTCTAGTCGGATGCAGCTGAATATTAGTATTTCACATGGAGCGACTGCTTATCTGACCTTCGCAACCTAGTTACTCGGTAATATGATACCCCTTGGTAAGACTGGTTGTCAGACTTTCGGGCTTCTAACGACCCGTAAGGACCACGAATAACAGCCGGCTTAATGTGTTTTCCGTGGCACGGACGGGTCTTGGTATGTAAAGACGGTCACCCATCCACGAACTAACCGCGGCAGGCGTAGCTTAACCTACAACTTAGCCGCACAAGAGGTTAATAGTTCCATAATAAAATAGGTTCTTTGCTATGACGATACCGATTTAACTTCCTATCATGAACTCATGCCTTCCCATGTAAGTAGGCAGACATCTACAGATCTATAAAGAACGCTTCATGCTACGATCCCTATAACCATTTGCTTCATCCACTTCCTACTTAATTTTGTTATCCAGCTTTAAGTACTTGTTAAGAATGTCGGCACTCCCCGCTGCGCCATTTGGATGGCTATGTAATATTTTTATGCTTATGATCCCTATCAGGTGGTCATCTTCTACAACAATAAACCGACGTTACAACGGTAATACGGAGAATAACTGTTAAAAAGTTAAGCAATGCTGACAACTTACGCACTAATCTGATGGAGGAACCGACTGGTTTTCCCTGCACGTGACTCCTTAAAATGAGGAAGCTACATTTTGATAATTTCGTAAGTCACGACTGCAAATAAAGTAACAAAAACGTTTAGATTTGCCCAAAGTAAGTGCAGATTACCATCCCTACCTAGTTGCTATTCCACCAAGCGTTTCCAAATGTCTCTTATAATGCGCACAGCAGAAGAGTGGAACTCACCCAGCGGATACAACCCTAATCTCTTCAAAGTGAGAGTGAACATGGGTAAGCTCACTCCATCGTCGAGTCTGTCTCTGTCGCCTCCGACCTAGACTAGAGTCAAGAGCAAACCCATCTTAAATAAATAAATAAAAAAATGATTAACAGCAATGCAAAGACTATCTTGACCGAGAAATGGAATAATCCAGCAACTGGATTTTCCACCAAAAATTCCGAGGTTTTTCGTCCTTAAATCTTCTCTAAAATAGAAGGCAAAGTGCTGACTACCCTATAGCTAGTTAAAATTACTACGAATAAGTAGATACTTTCGCATTAAACAGTATTCTTGCAAAACGATCGACTGACAATACATTAACTGAATTCAAACTACAAAGTACCCGCACTTTTATCGTCAGCAACTCAGTTTTACTGCTCAATAAAAGCTCACCACACTTCCTTAACCGAACGGTTAACTGGCAGATAAAAAATAAAACTATTTTTACTTTATACTGAACATTTGTTTAGACCACCGTGTGTTTTAGTTTCAAAGGGAGTTTAGGTAAGTTTTAACGGTCAAAATAACCTAACCATGGCCTGGCGTCGGTTATTTTGCTAGAGGCTACTGAATTTTTGTTTGCCACGTTTTCGCCGTTCTTCGTAGTTACACTAAAACGGCCTATACTATATAAGGAAAAAAGACGTATGTGACATTTTTTTCGAAATAGAGTTATTTACATATTCGGAATCAGCAAAAAAAGACGCATCTACCAGTATTTTTAATTTATAAACCTTACTATTAAAAGACGCACCTGCCTTTGTATCTTATAGTTTTAACAGGACAAAATATTTTTTTCTCCATTTTAATATTTCTGTAGATACGTCCTTTTTCGTATATTTTTTTTTTAATGTATAAATGTCCCCCTGCAAGGCAAAACCTCTTTTCATTCAGAGAAGGCACAAGCATTGATCACCAAGCTTGCTCAAACTGTTGGCGGTAGTTTAAACGGGACAAAATATTGTTTGTTCTTCATTTAAATATTTCTGTAGATAGGTCCTTCTTCCTTACGACGGCAGTATAATTATCCCACTGCAGGGCAAAGGCCTCTTCTCATACAGAGAAGGCACAAGCATTGATCACCACGCTTGTTCAAACTGTTGGCGATAGTTTAAACAGGACAAAATATTGTTTGTTCTCCATTTCAATATTTCTGTAGATACGTCCTTCTTCCTTACGGTGGCAGTATAATTGTCCCACTGCAGGGCAAAGGCCTCTTCTTATACAGAGAAGGCACAATCATTGATCACCACGCTTGCTCAAACTGTTGGCGATAGTTTAAACAAGACAAAATATTTTTTTTCTCCATTTGGATATTTCTGTAGATACGTCCTTCTTCCTTTCTGTGGCAGTATAATTGTCCCACAGCAGGGCAAAGGCCTCTTCTTATACAGAGAAGGCACAAGCATTGATCACCACGCTTGCTCAAACTGTTGGCGATAGTTTAAACAGGACAAAATATTTTTTTTCTCCATTTGGATATTTCTGTAGATACGTACTTCTTCCTTTCTGTGGCAGTATAGTTGTCCCACAGCAGGGCAAAGACCTCTTCTTATACAGAGAAGGCACAAGCATTGATCACCAAGCTTGCTCAAGCGGGTTGGCGATAACACAACGCCTTAGTACACTTAATTAATTACACCGTAAGTTATATCAAAGGTAATTAAATCTCTAAAGTACTACAGTGACTTTCACAATTACTCCCTTAAGTACCTACTAAGACGGATGATATGGCATTTCAAAGACTGAAAAATTAGAAGTTCAAGCGTTGAAACTGCGACACAATTAATTTAATTGCTCTTTCATGAGTCTGATACCTTTGCAGACAAAAGTTCTTAATATTTTAATGAGTTCAGTAACCTTGAGACAGTCCTTCAAGGCTTCAAATGTCGTAACTTAACTTATATCTTCAAAATTAAACTTTACATAATGACGTGCCACTCCGCAGGTTTCTATGATGAATGTATTATGAGAATTTATATGTATCTATCTATATAAATTAAAATCAATTGCCGAATGTATGTACGCGCATCACTTCAGAACGGTTGCACCTCTGCCTCAATCTGCCTAGCCTTTTCCCAACTATGTTGGGGTTGGCTTCCAGTCTAACCGGATGCAGCTGAATACCAGTATTTTACATTGAGCGACTGCCTATCTGACCTCCACAACCCAGTTACTAGGTAATACGATACCCCTTGGTAAGACTGGTTGTCAGACTTTCGGGCTTCTGGCAACCCGTAACGACTGTCAAAGATCCACGAATGACGGCCGGGACCAACGGCTTAACGTGTTTTCCGAGGCACGGAGGAGTCTCGGTATGAAAAGATGGTCACCCATCCACAGACCAACCCCGGCAAGCGTAGCTTAACCTGATGGATCGACCCGCGCGGCTGTTATTACTTAGCCACGAGCTCTTATTTGGCTAATTCTTTTTTGTTGTGTTTGTAATTGTCAGGACAAGGTTTGTATGATAGATTTATTTTGGAAAATTTACCGGGAAAGTTGGAAATTTGGAAATTTGAAATTCCACCGGCCCCCTTCTACCACCGGACATCTAGACGCACTGCCAGTTACCATCCCTACCTGGTTGCTATTCCACCAATTCGCACTAAGCGCTTCCAAATGTCTTTTATAATGCGCACAGCAAAAGAGTGGAACTCACTACCTGCGTCTGTGTTTCCGAACGTATACAACCCTAATCTCTTCAAAGTGAGAGTGAACAGGCTTCTTCTGGGTAAGCTCACTCCATCGTCGACTTTGTCTCTGTCACATCTGACCTAGACTAGAGTCAACAGCAAACCCATCACAAATAAAAAAAAAGGTGTTTTTGTATGAAAAATTAAAAACAGAGAACACACGGGCTAAATCATTGGAGATAGAGACATAAAATTCTCACGGGCGACGCCGGGCACGAACATCTAGTGGTTAATAAAGCAAATGCTTGTGTACAGTGAGCAGCATAGCACAGTCCAGTGGAACGTCTCATTTAGGTATTATTAACTGCTAACATGAACATACATTTTAGGTGACACAACGTTACACGGTCGTAACTACCATATCATTATCTGCCTAAGCTATTACCAACTATGTTGGGGTCGGCTTGCAGTCTAACCGAATGCAACTCAATACCAGTACTTTTCATGGAGCGACTGCCTATCTGAACTCCACAACCCAGTTACTAAGTAACAACATACCCATTGGTAAGTGACTAGTTTCAAGACTTTCGGGTACGATAAATTACAGAAATCCTAAGCTTTGGTCCGTCTGGGGATCGAGCCTGCGTTCCTAAGTGATGTGAAGAAAAGCAAGTCCAGACCAGCCACTGCCTATACAGATATATATATCTTTCAGAGTAGAAAGACTTGTTATTGCTGTATTGCTACAATTTCAAAATACCCACCTAAACTTAAAAAAAAAACAACAGACTTAAGAGGAATCCACCCACCAGCACTCGAAATATCGACAATTCCGCCGCTGACGTGGCAAAATTGGACTTATAACGGTACTCGTAATGGCTCTTAAAGTCGTTTCAACAAAAAACCGGAGACTTCACTAAGTAGAAGTAAGTACTTCTTACCTTCATGTAATAAGTGTTTTTGTTTGTCATTTCTTTAGTAAAATCATATTTTTGTGGTTCCACGCCTACGGGAACAACAAATTTTGTACTTCTGACTACTAGACTGTTAATTAATTCTAATAACTAGATTCTTAATTAATTTTAGGGCCACTTGAGTAGTCTTCTGTTAGTTAAAAAGCGTGGTAATATGATTTTGTTATTTTTAGGGTTCCGTACCTCAAAAGGAAAAACGAAACCTTTATAGGATCACTCGTGTGTTTGTCTGTCCATCTGTCACACACATACACATATTAATTTTTGCGACCCAAACACGAACGTGTATCGAAAATTAATTAATTTTGAATATGAGGTCACTTTTGGGGAGCAAATAAGAAAATTTAAAAAATAAGTTTTGCAAACTGTACTGAATGTCATATCAAATGAAAGGGCTTACTGTGAGGGTCTCAAATATATATTTTTATAATTTAAAAATATATTGTTTTAAAGTTATTTAAGAATATAGACGAATATTGACCATTCCCCCTTATCTCCAAAACTACCTACTGAGCCTTAAATTTTGAAAAAAAAGAAAAATACAGAAAATAGTTCTGTACTTATAGATTACAGGAAAACCTATAAGAAGTCTATATGCTCTTAAAGGAACATGGTAAGTCTCTCAATATTGTGCGTACATTTGGAATGTATGGGAGAACATGTTTTTCAACTACAATGTTAAGTTTGTTCTTGGGATAAATTCATCCCAACCCTTCATTGTGCGTGGTCCGTTCGACACGCACTTGGGCCAGTTTTATTCAATTTAGTATATTGGCTAGATTCTCATTTCTTAGGATAATTATTGTTTTAACTAGCAAGTATAGTAGGCACTTTTTTTTTATTTGACATCACCTAACAGTTGAACCACTTTTAGTAATTAATCAGATGATTATTTTAACCCCTTCTTTTCATAATAACTGTAACACGTTGTATATAGGTAATACACCCTAATTGCGTAACACACTAACAATCGGAATCGGTTTCATTTTGACAGTTCAACAACATTCTTTGCGTTATTTACGGTGTTGAGAAGACATTTTTTTTTTTGAACATATGAAGCAATGGATTAGCTATTTGCTATAAAATGATTCAGACTCCGATCGATAATATGTTACGCAATTAGGGTGCGGAAGTAAACATGACGTTTTCGAAGATTATTTAGCTGATGTTATGACCATTTCCATCGAGTAAGTTTAATGAAGTCCTTATTTGTCTATGTTTCCTCTAAACAAGTTGGTTAAATTACCAAGGCAAGATTTACCAAGCGACATGTTGGGCGATATTGAGTTATAATATATTGAGAAAGTTCATAATCATGAAATGCCAGTTTATTAAGCTTTTAACTGCATTTAAAATTCGTTAGAATCAAGTGCTATGTATGACTAATAGGCGATTTTTGTCCCAAAAAAAAAAACTTTAAATTCGTAAAAACTTAAAATTTTGACGAATTCAATTTTATCTTTATGATAATCCATTGTCGTTCTTCATGTCATCCGTTCCCAGAAACAGTTGCTCCCAGATTATTAGCGTACCTATTCCTTTTCGGCAGATTTTATTAAGACAACGAGGAATATTCCACCTACGCTGCGGTCTCGTAAGATATTTTTGGATCTTAATTAATTAAGCTTATTTGCGATGTGGTCTCGGGCTAATAATAAAACCTTAGTACGTATTTCTGCCTGTGAGATGTTAAAATTGCACTACATTTTCCCTAAATACTGACAAAAGATGTAAAATATGGTTACTTTGTCGTGCAATTGTTTATTATTATTTTACTTTGAGGTTATTTCCTTGATACTCCTTGTAAACAGCAACCAACATTTTACAAAGTTTAATAATATTAGGTCCTTGAGGAGCTCGTGGCTAAGTAATAACAGCCGCACGGGTCGATCCTTCAGGTTAAGCTACGCTTGCCGGGGTTAGTCTGTGGATGGGTGACCATCTTTTCATTCCGAGTTTCCTCCGTGCCTCTGAAAGCACGTTAAGCCGTTGGTCCCGGCTGTCATTCGTGGATCTTTGACAGTCGTTAGGGGTCGTCAGAAGCCCGAAAGTCTGACAACCAGTCTCACCAAGGGGTATCGTATTACCTAGTAACTGGCTTACGGAGGTCAGATAGGCAGTCGCTCCATGTAAAATAATGATATTCAGCTGCATCCGGTTAGACTGGAAGCCGACCCCAACATAGTTGGGAAAAGGCTAGGCAGATTGAATAATATTAGGTCCTTATGAAATTGGCGTTTTGTATGGATTTTTTTTTTAAATTAAATTGTTTTGGTTAATCAAAGTACCTATGTACCATTGTTATCTGTGCACTTTCGCGATTTTAACGGTAGTTCATTGATTCCTTTGCTGAAAAAAATTGTGGGAGCGAGAATCAATAAAATCTTTGAAGGCGGTTTTGACAGCCTCAATCGGAATGGAATTTTTTTCTTTACAAGAAGTGTCTTTACAAAAAGTGTGTTGTCCAAATTCCGGAAAAAGTGGTAATCTGTTGGAGCAAGGCCCGGGGAGTACGGTGGGTGTCGGAGACATACCAATCGCAGCTCCTCTAATTTAGCGACCGTCTGTTGTGCAAAGTGTGTTCTAGCGTTGTCCTGAAGCAGCAGTGAGCTGGAGGAATTGACCAGTCTCGGTTATTTAACGGCTACCGTTTTCATCATGGTTTGCAATTGTTGACAATACAGTTCTGCCGTAATCGTCTGACCAAATCTTAGGTAGCTGTAGTGGATGACGCCGGCACTGGTCCACCAGACACTTACCAGTACCTTTTTCTGAGTCAACTTTCGCTTGGGGCAGGATTTGGCCGGGTCTCCTGGGTTCAACCATTGTAATGAGCATTTCCGATTATCGTACAGGATCCATTTTTCATCACAAGTAACGATACGATTCATAATCCCCTAATATATTGTGACTGTTGAGTAATGTAACGCAGCACTCGACTCGTGTTTGTTGGTTTGCTTCATTCAATTCATGCGGTTTCCATTTTTCGAGCTTTTTCACTTTTCTAATTTGTTTCAAGTGAATTAAAATTGTTTTATCACTCACACCGAAGCCTGCCGCTAACTCTGACGTGGTTAGCCATGGATACGCTTCCACGATCACTTTTAATTCTTCATTGTCAATTAGGGTCTCCGGCCGTCCACGGGGTCAGAATTTTTTAAACGTTGGAACCAAAAACATACCGTGTTTTCTTTTACGGTAACTGCCCCATACACATCATTAATCCTTCGAACAGTTTCTGCGGCGCTGGTGCCGCGGTGGAACTCGTATTAGTAAATAACCCGATATTTTAAGTTTTCTATATTGTGAACAGAACGATGTCAAGGAAAAACTAAATGGCGCGAAAACAAATTAATCGCTACATTGGAAACACAAATACACAAGCCTTAACCTCTCGCGTGTTACCTTACCTTTCTCATAGAAATGCCCCAACTGTCAAAGATATCTAAAAAAAAATACGTTTTGGGTAGACCTTCAGAAAAACGAATATTTCGTCGTTTAATACATATGAACACAATATAAATTATACCTTCCCGGAATCCTTATGAGTTTTCCTATCTACTAATAACGCTACGTAATAAAATAAAACTGATCTGACTTCGCAGTGACGTGATATGTTTTCACTTTGATAATTTCGTACACATAACCTTGACACTTTATCACAATACATCGAATTCACACATATTTCTACAAAAACTATACAACAACACAATAACACATATGTTTACATATTCATATCATAACTCATATCACTTGTAAATATACTATTTGCACGACACAACAACTTTTTCCTGAACCGATAAAAAAATTCCGTACACACACTTCAACCGCGTGAAATGACAGATAAATTTTATTTTTTATTTTGTCCGTTCAAAACTGTGTTGTTACCATAGAGGTTTACTAAAATAGTGAGTCACTGAGTTGTTTAGTACAGATAAGCAATAGGAATTGCCATAACCATGCAATAAACGTCAAAAAACCGCGACCAATAGTGGCCGATCTGAGTTGAGCACCCATGGGTTCGAACGACACTTGAGGCATTTTTTGAGTTGAGCACCCAATGGTTCAACTTGACATTTGAGAGGTTAATTTTAAATAAATTTGAATTTGGAATTTCTAACCAAACGCCAGATATTTGAGATCAAACTGATCAAAGTGGCCAGTTTGACAAAACGCCAATTTCATATGTAAGGACCTAATAATATAGCTTATTACAAATACTGTACCTTACCATTGCTCACCGAGTCAGGAAAAACTTTCGAGCTGTACGTACTTTTTTGGCTTTGAATATTAAGAATTTGGAGAGATTTCATATGCAACAGAAATAATAGGGTTTTTCAGTTCCAATAATCCAATGCAGAATATGGTGATTAAGAAAGAATAGACTTCCGATAGGACAACCAGTGTTAATACACTTTACGTCAGCACGTAAACTATTAGCACAAAGATCCGATAAAAGCCGACGTTCAGCTACATCGGGGAAATATGATTTTGCTGAACATACTTTTTCGACGACATTATGCTAATGTTTCCTGCCCTACATCTCGTTTGAGAATGGCTCTTTCGCATTAATATGTGTCTTTGGGTATACTTATGTAACTTACATACATAATTTCAATGCTTTTTAGCTTTTTTGTAGACAAACTGAGGTCAAATCTCTTAGTAGAATAGGGAAGGAAAACATTAATAGGCCGTATACAAAATTTTGACGATTTCGCTGATTTACGTGATTTTACATTTGAAATAGGTACTGTATTTCTTTGTACCTACGAGTTTTAATGCACAACATGAAAGATAATTTCAGTTATGATCTATGAATGAGCGACTTTTTATTCTGCGTAGAGTATGATAATTCGAGATTTAGGTTGTTTTAAAATATTTTTATTGTGATTTTTTTTTGCATTTCTTTTTCAAAATTCAAAATTGATTCATTTTGAACTGACATTTATTCCTGTTGTTTTAATTTTATGAACTTTAACGTTCTAAGTAGCCGAAATCAAAAGCAATTTTTTGCCCATTTTCTCTAAAATTTTACTAAGTTAAATATTTTTTTCTTAATAATTTAATATGTAAGTTGTAAAAAGTGATGCACTTGTATACTTGTGTGTTACTTGTGTACTTTTGTTTGTTGTGTTGTTGACTTTCACAAGAATACATTGTAACTCTTTCATACCCTTTAGACGTCAAAATGATTCGTAAATATGTGGTATTCTAAACCTCTTACAGCAAAAAATCACGAAACAGTCGTCGGTTTTACGACGATTACTCAAAATAATAAAAATAAAAAAGTAGCTCACATATTAGATCGTAATTGAAATGATCTTTCATGTTGTGCATTAAAACTTATAGAAATACAGTATTTTAACTGTAAAATAACGTCTGTAAAATCACGTAAATTAGCGAAATCGGCAAAATTTCGCTGATCCACTAGCTGAGCTCAATAACATAATAGTGAAATAATGTATCTTCCTTTTGAATGAAGATAATATTTTCGGGAGCGGATGTCAATCAAGAGGTACAGACGCCAGCACATCCAGCTACTACAATCTGTCATATTTCGTTAATAGATTTTCAACTTTATCGCTAAAGCATTAGGTTCAAGGTTGATTGGGAAAATTTGACAGTTTCGGGTAGTTTGACCGGCTGGCGTCTGTACATTATGCAGTTTTAGGGCGGAGTTCACCGACTTTAAAACAACTGTTTAGATTGAATCAGTTCTTTCCTTAGGAAATTTGACATAAACCAACTGTTTAAATACCTAACCGGTGGTTTGAATGTTGGTAAACACAGGCCTTAGTAGTGTTATTAGGTACTATGCGGTGAATAGATTCTTCCTAAAAACTGGAACTGAATCCATAAAAGTTATAAAGCTTCAAAAACTTCAAGCAAATCAAATCAGTAAGGCAAGTCCGTAAAACCATAAACTACCCTCCTGACGTGACTTTTGAACATAACCGAATTTAGCATGTCGTGCGCCATAAACTAATTGAATTGTAGCGCAATAAAATAATTTAATTACTCGTCAAACACATTTTGAGCCAGTAATGGCCGCGCTGGCGTCTCTAAACGCAATTAAGACTGCTTTGCATAATCAAGAAATATGAGTTGCGTGAATGTTAGACAGTATTTTCATCTGAATACTCGGTAAATGAGGAAAGAGTATAACAGGGTTTAATGGCAAGGTGTTTTAATATGCCTTTTGTTCCTATTTTGTCCTGAATATCGTGTCCTCAAAAAGGTCACACTCTGCAAATTGGCTGAACCGAAGAAATGTTTTTGTGGGTTGATACCTACATATAGGAGTGCATACGTATATGGTAGAGAGCTATCGCTAGTCTATTTCCTATAAATAAATTATTGAAAATAATAAATTCTATTCTGGTGCCAACGATAAACCAGATGAAAGATCTCATTTAAAAATAATATCTGATCTCAATCTATTAGAATTGGATACTGTGTGTGGTCTAGATAAAACGAGTAACATCTGTTTCTAAATGCACAAATAGGTCACAGAAGTAAACCAATAACTATTTATCAAAGGTCTGTTAACATATTGTCTTTAGACAGTGCTATCTTGTGTGCTGACAGCGTAACATTGTTCATAATAATTATTGATCCAGAACTTTGGAAGTCTATTTGTTCGTCATAATCGTAAACCTACTTGGTCTCCTGCTCAAGGTGTTTCCAGAACGTCACGCCATGTCGTAGGTACGTCGTGTGATGCGCCCCGTCGACGACACGACTCGATTCAACGCGCATGTTTTCAATCCCTAATTGTGAATCGCTGCGCGTGCTCCAATTCTGTCTGGCACAGAGGGATTAAAGTTAGGTTAGGAGATGCAGGTGATCGGTTGGAGCTGTTGGATATAGAAACATATTTGTGTTTTGTTTATTATGAGTAAATTTAAATTTGAAAGGTATTTTGTTTGGAATACGTTTATTTTTATTTTTTGGTATACCGTGACAAGTCTTTGATACCGTAAGATTGTTATAATATACTGTGTATTTTCTCCAACTAAAATCTGGTTTATCTTCTCCTTCCATAACTCTCCTACAGGAGCTGTGGGAATTCGAAATTAATCTTACAATTTAGAAATTATTATCTAATGTCTCTCAAAGATGCTTGATTCTATGACAGCGTGACAACTTAAACCGTTAATTCGTTCAAAAAACCAGTCACGGGAATTAGAGGACCATATAAATTAGATATTGCTATTACCCAGGCATATGGCAAACCTGAGCAACCTTTAGCTGTCAGAATTTACGAATTTCTAAAAGAATGGGTTTACTCCAGACGCCCTAAAAACTGATAATGAACGCTGTCAATAGCACATTTCTCTCTGAATTGACATCAAATAAGGTATTCAAACGCAAGATCATAAGTTCCTGGAGCCGGAAATAACCCAGACGGCGGCTTCTCTCCTACAAAGCGAGTGTTGTGACAACGTTCTTTTGTTTACCCTGCTAATCACGGATTGAATATTTAACACGTCGTCTAAACGGTTGTCGAAAACGCGCTGCCAGCACAAACATGGCGCGCACCAATTGTTTATTATTTGAGTTACAATTTCCATTTCCGTTTGGAAGTGTCATTAATTTTTGAAGTTATTTTGAGTGTTCGTTATGAATGTTTGTTTAATTTTAGAAGTGAAAAGTTTTTGGTTTGTTTGTTTTGACAATTGGAGGTGAACTTGAATTGTCAAAACAAATATCAAGAATTGTGTGTAAAGTAGCCACTTTTTTGCTGTGTGCGTCAATGTTTTCTTTCAGTGAAGTTTTCGATGCTTTGGTCTTCGCTCACAATGATATAACAAAAGCCAAATGGCAGAACATTGTATTCTGCAGCAAATTGAAAGATTTAAAAATCGTACAGAATTAACAGCCATTCAGTCCACACTACCCGAACGAAACTAGAAACAAACTTTTTTTCTTACTACCCTCGAAAAACAGAAACGAGAAGCTCCCTCAATTCTTAAAAGCCAACTTTAGGTAAATTTTAGTAGCAAGCTGGGCACGTTCTGTCAACTTGTCACGACATAAGTGACTCTGGCGTGCTCCAATTATGCTAGCAGACATGTCCACAGTCCTCCAGTGGCTTGAGGGGTTTACGGGAACATCGCACGTATGATTTAGTTAGCTTTGGGACCAATTTGAGACGGTTTTGAGGTCAAGATGGTGTATGGAGTGGACTGTTTATGTTTAGTTCAAGTTTTAGCTGGATTAAATGTTTTATGAGGTGCTGTTATGATTGTGGGAGCGCAGTAATTAATTTTGAGAGACTTGTGTGAAACGTGTTTTGGCGATTTTGCCGATGTGGTCACTACAAACATCAACACTACATCGTGAAGTATAGTTACAGATCTTATTTTGGTGTAAAGAAAAGCTCGAATATAAATCTTGATGCCATGGATTTCCAGACAAACTGCGTCAATGAAACAATCTTCGTTTGGTTTGTGCAAAATACTAAAAGCACATAAGTACAGAACTTCGTTGTTATATTGGTGACTAAGGTAGATAAACAACGATTCTATTTGGATATACTCATCTAAATAACTATTCAAAATAAACCCAGTGAAGTTACAAGTATAATATTTTGAAATACGTCACATATTTTCATTTCGCCATATATGTATATGTTTCCTGTTTCTGAAGCTCGCTTGGCTAATTTCGTGATTCAGTCGACGAAGAGAATTAATTTTCACAATTTCGTATTCGCAACACGATTCGCTTTACGTACACACGTTAAGTGTTACACGATTATTTGGATCATCAAATTATTCTGTTGAAATTTAAAATATGTACAGTTTAACACTACAATATTTTGCTTGTATCAAGCAAATTCGGTTGAGAGGAATCTGAAAACATCTCAGCAAAATTAGGCCGACTATTGTATATTGTGTGGTTTGATCTTCCTTTCTCTGTATTTTCTGAAACAATGATATTATTTAGTATTACTTATATATTGCTGTATGTATACGTATTTACGAGTCTTTATCATAGCCTCATTCACCTAAGCTTTGTAATTTTGAAAATGCAAGTGCTGATATTCTATAGAAGATAATGTCTAGAGCAATACTTATCTACCTACCTATTCTTAATAATCATTCCAAATCCACTCTCAATACTTACCTTAAACCATTTCAAAGTCCGTATTTCAATAGGTAGTTCCAACAATTCTGAAAGTAATTTCTGTCAAATGTCTGACGACTTACATAGTGACGTCATGAGGCGTGAGATAACGACAAAATGTCATGTCATAGAAGACGAAGGTAGATAGGTAGTAGATACAGACGAGATGGGAAATGTCTGGAACTTGTGCTTATTTTTATGCCTAGACTTTATTTGAATTTGGTGAAGGATGAATAGGTAATGTTTTCTAACGGCTCAAGTGAGATACTTAGAGACGGAGTTGTCATCGGATTTCAAGAAATTGCTGAAGTACGCGCGCCTAAGTAGTTGCGTAAGTGTTTTCGCTTTCACGTTCTAGTTTATCTATAATGGAACAATAACTTAGGTAATAATAATTCGGATCATACATTTTTCAGAATTAAAAATATACTCCTATCGTTAATAAAAACATGTATGCATTAGAAGCTTACACTTTTACGAGAAATTAAAAAAAAACAGGAGAAACTGTTTTTCCGAAAATGAGTAGATCTACTGTCCTACTCGTACTATAATATTATAAATGCGAAACTTTGTGAGTATGGATGGATGTTTGTTACTCTTTCACGCAAAAACTACTGATCCGTTCAGTAGTTTTTGATGAAATCACACAGATAGTTTATAACCTGAATTAACACGTAGTGATACTTTTTATCTCTATATTCCTACGGGTTCGAGACTTACGCGGGTAAAACTGCGGGGCGCTGCTAGTAAACAAATAAAATTCAAGGATTTCTGACGGATTCGTAATCGAATTATATTTCGGATGCACCGCTTTACATATGTTTTGACGTTTAACCATTGGGAATGCAAGAACATAATGGCCGCAGGAGTGCTTATAGCGTGTAACGTGTTTAGCGTTCATCACGCAGCGTTGCGTGCGCGATTCTAAAGTTAGTAGACTACTTTTTAAAGTCCGATTTAAGGCTTTTTTTTTAATATTAGCTTACAAGGTTTAAAGTTTTATTAGTTTTTTAGTAACAGAAACACGGGTTTGATAAAATAATGTTATAGTTTGCGTCAAATAACTTTGCCGCCCTGAAACCAGGCTTTCCAGCGCACTGCTGTTTCAATATAAATATTGACAACTGCGCAGTCATTTGTAGCCTACTTCTGAGCGGCAAACTTACATGACGCGAACTATACGTAGAACTCGCATAACCGGGAAGTGCGTATATGGCCACCGTATGAACGTGAACGAAATAAAAGTTATGTAAGGATCGTACCAGGTGGCGTTTTGTAGTTTCTGTCTACTTCCATGCGGAGAAAGCGTGAGTTTATATATGTATGTAACAATTTTATTGAAATTAAACATCCTAAGCAATTGGCAAAGACCTGCTTTAGTACCTAGTTAACTTATAATGTTCGGCAACCCTAACAGAAATAAGCACTTTAAAAATAAAACTGTCAACCCTGCACGGAATCTAACTCTAATTTCAACCTGAGACCAAACTGTTCTCTCTAATATTTAAGCTCATTATTTCAACAGAAAGACAGCTGGACATAGGCCTCCGCCAAGCACAATCACAGTTCCGATTGACAACCCTAACTAGTAAAAACCTGTTCCACAGCCAACGAGAAAGCGACTAGCTATCAACGATTTTCTCGCTCAAGAAACGAAAAAAATTTCAAGTCCCGTGACACACAAATTAATAGTTAATAGCTGACTGTTCACAACGCCGTGACAAGTTTGTCGCAGCGACAAGAGCTATCAAAGACAGTACTCGCTCAGTGACGTTCGCTTGGCGGGCTGAGAGACTCACGCTTGGTACATACCTTCGTCGTATACGCATACCATACTAGCAAGTAATCGCTCGTCGCCGTCGCTAGGCTTAGGCTCGTGCAGACTGGCGCGATGCGACTCTGGTGGTACAATTTCTATGAAAAGTAGTTCTATTGAAGTCGTGTCGCGCCTGTCTGTGAGAACCTTTAATCGCTGGCGGTGGGACAAGTGCCTAGGTAGGCGGGTATATCAGTCAATCCAGTAACGGATATCGCGTATTCGCTCGTCCAAATATATGTATATGTAGCTGTGACGTGTGTCTGTTATGGCTCGTCCACCGTGATCGAATACGACTAATTAGCTAGTATTTGACCTATTGTCATGGGTTTAGTCAGGTGTAAAACATATGGCATGTGTTATGTGGTTGTAGAAGGTAAAATATTAGTAGCATGGTAGGTTATGATTTTATGATGAAATGTGTGGAATAAAGGAGTGAACTGTTCTGTACGAACGGAGTTCACCGTTCACCGAATCCAGGAACAAATTCAACAGAGAGATGTCTGAAATACGACTCACCTTTTCACCTGCTGCGGCTGGCTCCTTTCTTTCCGTCTTTTGAGTGGACTGTTGACCACGGAGACTGGCACGAGTAACACTACACGGTAATGCACAATTTGTCCTTGGTTATTTTTTTCACATAGTCTAAATTAGATAGTTCATGGGCCGAAGACGACGGCCTTGTTTTCGCGCGCACCCCCAGCTTCTTGGCGATGACGCGCTCGTCGCGTCGGTAAGCAGCAGTTCGTAGGTACGGAACAGCCAATCGCGTGCCGACTTAGCGAGCGCATACAAACATTCACTGTCAAATTCGTCCAATCATGAGCTATATACAGACCAAAATTATTAATATACTTATAATAGAAAATAATTTAATTTAATGTTTTGTGTCGCGTTATGTACCTAAATTATTTTGCGTGCCTACTATTGTATAGGTAGCTCGTATGAGGAGCTCGTGGCTAAATAATAACAGCCGCACGGGTCGATCCATCAGGTTAAGCTACGCTTGCCGGGGTTAGTCTGTGGATGGGTGACCATCTTTTCACACCGAGACTCCTCCGTGCCTCGGAAAGCACATTAAGCCGTTGGTCCCGGCTGTCATACGTGGATCTTTGACAGCCGTTACGGGTCGTCAGAAGCCCGAAAGTCTGACAACCAGTCTTACCAAGGGGTATCGTATTACCCAGTAACTGGGTTGTGGAGGTCAGGTAGGCAGCCGCTCCATGTAAAATACTGGTATTCAGCTGCATCTGGTTAGACTGGAAGCCGACCCCAACATAGTTGGGAAAAGTCTAGGCAGATTGATTGACCTACTATTGTATAAAATTATTTTTTTTTTTAACTGAACAGACACCTGTGCTGCTGGGGAGTTTGTTGCGCCACTTCTTCTTCCCAGCTAAAGCACTAGGAAGTGGTGAAGGGCGGGCGTTTTGGGGGACTGTCTTATGTAATTTTTCGTTCGAAAAGTGTTGATTCTCAGCCTAGTTTGAATACATGATTTGATTTTATTGACGATTGATTATGTAAATACATAAGTACGTTACGGTCGCAAATCATATTTCGATCATCTTACAACCTGATACTAACATGCAAATTCCAATAAACGTAATAAAATTTCGCGATGTGACAGCAGTAGCAACACATTTGAACATAGAATACATCTAAGTAATTTCGAAGTGGCCGTATAATTAAACTAGCTGTTGCCCGCGACTTCGTCTGCGATCCAGGATGAAAAGTAGCTTATGTCCTTCTCCAGGTCATGGTCTACCCAAGTGTCAAATTTCATCCAAATCCTTTCAGCCGTTTTAGCGTGAAAGCGTAATCAACAAACAAACAAACACACTTTCGCATTTATAATATTTTAGTCAAGATGATGAAAACCGGTATATCGACACTCTAGAAGTCGAGACTCACAAAATGTGTTAGATACTTAAAAAAACTGCCTAGTGTTTACCTTTTTTATTTTTTTTTAAGTTTTTTTTTACGTGAATGAAAAGAGTTACATATTTATAAAAAGTCACAAATATTATAATAATAATAATATGGTGCCTCCTCTTCATTTAAAATTATCTAAGGGGCCTCTGCGAGTTGGCTTCGGCTCCTCGTACGCCTTCCAAAGGTCGGGGACCCCAGGGTCCCGAGAAATATCAAAAAATCAAATAATAATATCCTGGGACATTTTTCACACACGGTCATCTGATCCCAAACTAAGCAGAGCTTGTACAATGAAACCAGATAACTGATATACTACATACACTACTTTTTTTTTGTAAATACATACTTATATAGATAATTACACCCAGACTCAGAACAAACAGATATGTTCATGCACACAAATGTTTGTCCTGGATGGGAATCGAACCCACGATCTGCGGCATGATAGGTGGTACCTTAACCAACCACGCCAACTGGCCCGTCAATATTGAGAGTGCTCTCATGGTTATGCGTGAAATTGTGTCATAATCACTCAGACTAAATAAAAAACCCAGACATAGCGCTGCGAACACAGTGATGCATGCGCAAAACTACACCTCGCTCTGTACCTACACGCTCACACGTACACATTTACACCAAACTACAATTAAACTACACCTCGTTATGTGCACACGTTTTTATGAAACCCGCAATTTACGGCCTCGCGTCACTGTTGACAGTTTTATGTCTGAATTTTTTATTTAGTCTGAGCATAAACGAGACAAGATCAACGTTGATTATGTTTAGAAAATGAAAAAAAGTCAAGGGAGGTGTCAGTTTATCCTGTTGTTTTTACATTATCATTATATCCCCTGCTCATCCGACCCCTGGATTAATTCCTGAATTACGGAACGAATGAAATCCAAAGGTTGGATTAAATATAAAATTCAAAAACATAACGAAAGTGATGAGAAAACCAGCCAGGCTTTGTATGAAAACAGCATTTTATGATTACAGAAAATGGCTCAAATAAATAATAAATTATAACCTCATCCGAGTTAGTTCATTAAAAATGTACGTACAAAGGAACATCTAAATTTTGCCTTATTGTTTAAATGCAGCAATTAGCAACTGCTTGCTAAGCGCTTGCTTTTAAGGAACCACTGGATAATTAGCAGCTGTAGCGCTTTTATTAGGATGTAAGCTAATATCCATAATCGGCCCCATTTTGCAGCTTTGCTACTTAAAATGAATAGTTATCAAGGAAATACTGAAACAGACAGCTAACATAAATTACTTAAGTGACTTGACGTGTAGGCCACCTACAAGACTATCCACTTTAAAAGGTCAACAATTGTGTTGAAACGCACACTAGAATATGTCATTACACCAAACAATTCCAAATAATGTCAAACGTTTAAACTCACAAAAACACCAAAGTCGTAAGAATCTAAATCTAAAAGCGACTGCTAAGCAATCATTAAACAACCGTTGTTCCCTCCATTTGTATAATGTACTCACGATACCAAACACGCTTGGGTGCCCTGAACAAAGTGCCCAGATGCATGCTGGAGATACGAATAATTATTATGTAATTTCCATGATATGTTGCTGAGAATAGCAGCGCTTGTTGAAAGACAATTGCATTTTATACTCTTTAAACTAGCATCAGCAGGGGAGCTTTTCTTGTTGACTTTATTGCCAGGAACTTTTCTTAACCTGGTGTTGACTCGCGTATATTTATAAATACTCGATATCGCCTTTTCGATACCTGCTGATCCTTTCATCGAGCCATCTGAGAGCCTTTCACCTGGACACACGTTACCATGGCCGACTTGGAAAACTTTAATCAGAAAAATCGGTTTCATTTTGACAGTTCAACAACATTCATTGCGTTATTTACTGTGTTGAGAAGACAAATTTTTCGAACATATGAAGCAATGGATTAACTATTTGCTTCAAAATTATTCAGATTCCGATTGATAGTGCGATACGCAATTAGGGTCGTGATCTGCATTATGCCTTAACCCTTCGAGTCCCGAGGTCGCGATATCGGGCGAGACACAATAGATAATCAATTGTGTGATAATCAATTGTTACGCAATCAGGGCCACGGTAACTCTTTCAAACAGCCCGCAACCCTGGCGGGCATCGGCCCTAGCGGACCCCATCAGTTAGTGCTGACATCTCTCTGAGGCGCGCGTGGAACACAATGCGCCGTCGACCCGGTCCTGGTCCTTACCGGATGGTGAGTTACCCATTGCTCGCCGTCCGCAAGCCCGCGCCTACGCTACGGTGGCCGGGAATCGGCTCTCGATTGTCGACGCACATGGCGTCTCTTACAGCGACTAGGGGCGTGAGGGCGCAAAGATTGCCTCTCCCTCACGCGTTCCGCCTCCTCCTTCGCAGAAGGAGGTGACGGTTTCCCATGCACTCTCGCTCCGTACCATGCCCTGGACCAGGGCCGAACGCGAGAGATATAATAATAATATCCTGGGACATTTCACACACGGTCATCTAATCCCAAAGTAAGCAGAGCTTGAACTATGGAAACCAGATAACTGGTATACTACATACACTACTTTTTTCTTTGTAAATATATTACTTATATAGATAATTACACCCAGACTCAGGACAAACAGACTTGTTCATGCACACAAATGTTTGTCCTGGGTGGGAATCGTACCCACGACCTGCGACATGATAGGCGGTATCTTAATCAACTACACCAGCTGGCCTGTCAAAATATCGCCTCCGCGAGGCGCGGCGGTGCTCTGCCCAAGCCGGGCATACATCCAACGTATGCTCCATCGTGTCCTCCGGGCGATCCACACAATGTTAACACCCGGGCGTTTTCTCCCGCCTTATCCGGAACAGGAACCTCCCTAAGCAACCGTGTCCGGTGAGGACCTGCGTCAGGTGGAAGGTGAGGACGCCGTGGCGCCTCTCCAACCACTCCTCAAAGAGGGGACTTATCGCCGCAATTGTGGCGTGCCCAGCCATCGACATCCGAAGACGAAAATCTTATGATATTAAGTCCACTATTTTGCATTAAAAACAAATCGTTCACCTCAAAAATAACCCTCCACCTGCCGCCCAATAAAATTCAATCAATAAAAGTGCTCTTAAACCCTAATAACATAAAATGTTGTTATAAAAATCATGTAAAATAAACCTCGGCGCGCCACAAACCCACTCGTATCGCAAACTGACGCACATCAATACGTTTCGTACAAATTTACTTACCGACAGTAAACTTTGGGTGTAAAATCGCCTAAAATACTCCAAACCAGTGTTTGTTTGTTCGCACCTGGGAATTAGGACTTAGTAACAGTGTCGGGATTATCTTGTGACTTGCGAATATAAATAAGGAGAAAATTAGATTGTGCTAGTTACCACCTACCAGGTAACTTTTCTGTTTTAGTGTTGGCTTCCTAACTGCTTTATGTTGGAAGTTATTTATTTACTTTAAGAATTACTAGCTTCTGCCTGCGATTTCGTCCGCGTGTAATTACCCCCCTACATAAGAACTCACCTCTTTATAATATTAGTATAGAAACAGAAAACAGAGTCTTCTGTTACTTAAAAAGCAATATAATTTGTAACATGCTTCCGTAAAATATACCTACTACCATGAAAACTTCTAAATTTATAATTTACCTCGTAGCTCTTGAAATTGTCAAGACGTCACTTAATTTCGAAACGCAAGCAACGTCACGCAATCAGTTAGTCGCGTATAAAAACGTTACGTTTTACGAGGTCACGCCACGTGTGACACCGAAGTCTGTAGGTGCCGTGAGCATTTTAGGGTTGAACTCTTTTCAAGCACTTTCTGATGATATAATATATAATTATATGAACTCTTGTTGAATACCTTCAATGAGGGGTTCGGATTCGATTATGAATGGGTGTTTAACAAACAAGCGGTTGATATTATTGACTTTCTATGTAAAGCAAAGAATGACAAGAAGATTTTTTTTTTATTATTCTTTATTAATAAAGGGTTTTTATCCACACGGATACGTCAACCCCATTGTACCTTATACTCTATTTACACACAACTATACATCTGTATTTATACTATATATTACTATACCACTATCCACCACAACTATACATAATACTAAGAAAATAGAAAAGAGAATCATTGCCTAGATCATTGACTAAACGCATAATTTGTGGTTTAATGCAGAAGCATTAAACCACAAATTATGCATTTAGTCCTTTCTGATTTAGGGTATGCCAAAAAAATTAGGTAAGTCCAACATCCCACATGTTTAGTTTAAACTCCCTAGCCAAAGTATCCCTTTCGTCCTTGTTCTTATCACATTCCATCAGCAAATGTTGCACATCTTCAATTGTATTACATGTCTCACAATTAGGCGATGTAGCCTTTCGCATTAAGAAAGCAAACTTTGCCGATGGAAAGTGGCCAGAACGAAGCCTTATCGCTAACTTAACATAACTCCTAGTTAAACATTTATCATCAAACCAGGGCTCACGAGGTGGCTCGTTTTGAATGACTTTATACCAAATGCCTTTTTCTTTGGATATTTCATTAAAATATTGTTTCCAAGTGTCGAAACACATATTCTTAAACCTGGAGAAATATTCCCAATAATCGGACATAAATGTGGTAACATTGCCCGCCTCCACTGAGAGTTTAGACAGTCTATCAGCCTCCTCGTTGCCCCGCAACCCTATGTGCGCTGGAACCCATTGCAAGATAATCCTAATGTCATACTTGTTGTAGCAGTGAATTAGTATAGTTTAAGAATGTAATAGGCTGTCGATGCACTTCTGCAACCAGAGGCGCATCGAGCCATATGTTGTAAAGCACTCTTTACCTACCTTATTTAGATTTTGACTAAGTGAATATGACACAAAAAGATATACTTGATGGTTAGAGATACACTTATTGTGTATGTGACGTAAATTTCAATTTAAAATATATTAATTTTCTCTGAATACAAGTTTGGTACGTAATTATTAACCCAGTCTTTTTCCATACAAGTTTGGAACGTAACTATTAACCCAGTCTTTTCCCGTATAAGTTTGGTACGTAACTATTAACCCGGTCTTTTCCCGTATAAGTTTGGTACGTAACTATTAACCCAGTCTTTTCCCGTATAAGTTTGGTACGTAACTATTAACCCAGTCTTTTCCCATATAAGTTTGGTACGTAACTATTAACCCAGTCTTTTCCCATATAAGTTTGGTACGTAACTATTAACCCAGTCTTTTCCCGTATAAGTTTGGTACCTCACTATTAACGCAGTCTTTTCCCATATAAGTTTGGTACGTAACTATTAACCCAGTCTTTTCCCGTATAAGTTTGGTACGTAACTATTAACCCAGTCTTTTCCCGTATAAGTTTGGTACGTAACTATTAACCCAGTCTTTTCCCGTATAAGTTTGGTACGTAACTATTAACCCAGTCTTTTCCCGTATAAGTTTGGTACGTAACTATTAACCCAGTCTTTTCCCATATAAGTTTGGTACGTAACTATTAACCCAGTCTTTTCCCATATAAGTTTGGTACGTAACTATTAACCCAGTCTTTTCCCATATAAGTTTGGTACGTAACTATTAACCCAGTCTTTTCCCATATAAGTTTGGTACGTAACTATTAACCCAGTCTTTTCCCGTATAAGTTTGGTACGTAACTATTAACCCAGTCTTTTCCCGTATAAGTTTGGTACGTAACTATTAACCCAGTCTTTTCCCGTATAAGTTTGGTACGTAACTATTAACCCAGTCTTTTCCCATATAAGTTTGGTACGTAACTATTAACCCAGTCTTTTCCCGTATAAATTTAGTACGTAACTATTAACCCAGTCTTTTCCCGTATAAGTTTGGTACCTCACTATTAACGCAGTCTTTTCCCATATAAGTTTGGTACGTAACTATTAACCCAGTCTTTTCCCGTATAAGTTTGGTACGTAACTATTAACCCAGTCTTTTCCCGTATAAGTTTGGTACGTAACTATTAACCCAGTCTTTTCCCGTATAAGTTTGGTACGTAACTATTAACCCAGTCTTTTCCCGTATAAGTTTGGTACGTAACTATTAACCCAGTCTTTTCCCGTATAAGTTTGGTACCTCACTATTAACGCAGTCTTTTCCCATACAAGTTTGGTACGTAACTATTAACCCAGTCTTTTCCCGTATAAGTTTGGTACGTAACTTTTAACCCAGTCTTTTCCCATATAAGTTGGGTACGTAACTATTAACCCAGTTTTTCCCATATAAATTTGGTACGTAACTATTAACCCAGTCTTTTCCCGTATAAGTTTGGTACGTAACTATTAACCCAGTCTTTTCCCGTATAAGTTTGGTACCTCACTATTAACGCAGTCTTTTCCCATACAAGTTTGGTACCTAACTATTAACCCAGTCTTTTCCCATACAAGTTTGGTACCTAACTATTAACCCAGTCTTTTCCCATACAAGTTTGGTACCTAACTATTAACCCAGTCTTTTCCCATACAAGTTTGGTACCTAACTATTAACCCAGTCTTTTCCCATACAAGTTTGGTACCTAACTATTAACCCAGTCTTTTCCCATACAAGTTTGGTACCTAACTATTAACCCAGTCTTTTCCCATACAAGTTTGGTACCTAACTATTAACCCAGTCTTTTCCCATACAAGTTTGGTACCTAACTATTAACCCAGTCTTTTCCCATACAAGTTTGGTACCTAACTATTAACCCAGTCTTTTCCCATACAAGTTTGGTACCTAACTATTAACCCAGTCTTTTCCCATACAAGTTTGGTACCTAACTATTAACCCAGTCTTTTCCCATACAAGTTTGGTACCTAACTATTAACCCAGTCTTTTCCCATACAAGTTTGGTACCTAACTATTAACCCAGTCTTTTCCCATACAAGTTTGGTACCTAACTATTAACCCAGTCTTTTCCCATACAAGTTTGGTACCTAACTATTAACCCAGTCTTTTCCCATACAAGTTTGGTACCTAACTATTAACCCAGTCTTTTCCCATACAAGTTTGGTACCTAACTATTAACCCAGTCTTTTCCCATACAAGTTTGGTACCTAACTATTAACCCAGTCTTTTCCCATACAAGTTTGGTACCTAACTATTAACCCAGTCTTTTCCCATACAAGTTTGGTACCTAACTATTAACCCAGTCTTTTCCCATACAAGTTTGGTACCTAACTATTAACCCAGTCTTTTCCCATACAAGTTTGGTACCTAACTATTAACCCAGTCTTTTCCCATACAAGTTTGGTACCTAACTATTAACCCAGTCTTTTCCCATACAAGTTTGGTACCTAACTATTAACCCAGTCTTTTCCCATACAAGTTTGGTACCTAACTATTAACCCAGTCTTTTCCCATATAAGTTTGGTACCTAACTATTAACCCAGTCTTTTCCCATACAAGTTTGGTACCTAACTATTAACCCAGTCTTTTCCCATATAAGTTTGGTACCTAACTATTAACCCAGTCTTTTCCCATACAAGTTTGGTACCTAACTATTAACCCAGTCCTTTCCCGTATAAGTTTGGTACCTCACTATTAACGCAGTCTTTTCTCATATACGATTGGTACTTAACTATTAACCTAGTATTTTCCCAGATGCAACATAGGTACAAATATTCCGACGGATTGAGAAGTTGCTCCTTTTTTTGAAGTCGGCTAAAAATGTTGACACGGATTTCTATTTTCTGCTTGAGGAAAGGCACAAAATTAGTTGTAAAAATAATAGGTAGGTGTACACGTGGAACCTTAACTTAATTAGAGTGCGAATTCGAAAAAAAAATTTAAAGTGCTTCTTTTTTCATTTCGTTTCTATTTACAGTAGGTTGGTCCACAGATAAACTGATTACTTTACGTCAGTGTAAAAGCTGAAGCCTTTCCAAAAGCTTTCTAAATTGCCCTTTCATTCCTGAAAGTCATCGGTGCCCTGAAACGTTTTTTTTTTTGTATATAATAATTTTGTGGACCAGCCCGACTCTCAGTGTCCACGTTTCGGTACCGTATGTTATAACGGGCAGGACGTCGCCAATCCCACAGTGTTTGTAGACTAAGGTCTACAAACACTGTGGGATTGGCGACGAGAAGACCTGACAAATTCAAGGTCGCTCAGCGCGCTATGGAGCCGGCTTTGCTCGATCCGAAAAAGAACTGGAGTAACCGACATAGCTTGCAGAGTAAGCAAATGTTTGTCGAAGGACCGATGGCCGGTGGAGCATACGAGTCCTGCAGTGGAGATCGCGTATCGGCAAGCGTAGTGTGGGACGCATCCGAAGTGGCTGGGACAGGCTGGATGCGGAAGGCTGAGGACTGGGTATTGTGGCGCAGTATGGAAGAGGTCTATGTTCAGCAGTGGACTGTGATAGGCTGAGGTGATTGCGTAGGTATATTGTATGGATCGTGACTTCAACTTCACGCGGTCAGCTGCCGATCGCGTGAAGGTGAAGTCGGTGCGGTTTTTGCTGTGCAGTCCGTCTGTTGGCAGCCTTACTGAACATAGAGTCCTCGGATGGTTTTCCAGTTATTGGGTTTTCCCACTTGTAACGACTTTCAAAGATCTACACATGACAGCCGGTACGGAGGGTTGCGATATTAATAAATGGTCACCCATCCACGGTCCTACATCTGCAAGCGTCTGTTATTATTTAGCCACAAGCCCCCGATTATAGAATTCTATAATTGGTTTATTTATTAGGTACCTGAATTGCCAGTCCACGCTAGCAATTCAGGTAATAAATAAACCACTCAATCGCTTGTGCCATAAAATTATGAATTGCCAAAACTACAACTCATAAAACTAATAATTTGGCAGTCTACCTAGCTAGACACAATTTTATTTTGCTAAATCAATCCAAAACCATCCTTATTATCTTAAATTAAGATCATAATATGAGAGGATTGGCTATCAAATAGGTAACTTTACGATCTAGTTTACCTTGATTAGATTTTAGTCTCCGATTTGGCTGTGTAATAAAACAAGAAAGTTTTACGTTTTATTTGCAGTTTTAGAACACAGGTCTGTTTAGGCATGGTGGTCTAGAAACTACCTCGTTGATCTAGTGATCCTACATGAGGTCCTGGGTATGATTACGCCCTTTATTACTGGAGGCTTTTATTTAGGTATAAAGTTCTGCTTACGTTTTGAGTTTTGTATTTTTGTTTCTGCTTGAGTATAGTTTTCGATTTATCGATTTTTTTTCTTCTTTTTTGTTTTTGGTATATTGGCGTGTGCTAGCTGACTTATACCAAATAATTAAATTTAATTTAATGTTTGTGTTGCGTCATGTACTTAGATATATTATTTTGTGCAATGTTGTATAGAATATATATTTTTTTTTAACTAAACAGACAGCTGTGCTGCTGGGGAGTTTGTTGCGCCACTTCTTCTCCTCAGCTATAGCACTAGGAAGTGGTGAAGGGCGGGCGTTTTGGGGGACTGTCTTATGTAATTTTGACGTTCGAAAAGTGCTGATTCTATGTTTAAATGACTTTTGATTTTGATTTTGATTCTCCGGTCGGGCAAAGTATTAATGGATTTTTCCATCTGGATTTTCTCAGTAGCAGCCCGGAGTCTGGATTTGTGCCCGGTTGATGGTAATTTAGGCTCGCCCACCATTTACTTGGGACTTAAACATAACTGTCGAAAGGGTGTACGGTCCTACATACTGATAGGTCACCTCTGCCTTAACATTGGGGAAGACAAGCGTGAATATTTGTATGTATGTATACATATCTATCTTAACGCACAGACTTAGGCGCGTCGCTCACATGAGCTAGAGTCGAGGCGGCGTCAATTCGCGGGCGCACAAGTTGCGCGCCGCCGCATCTACGTTTTCTTTAGGAATAAAAATATACTAGAGTCGCGGTCGTGGCACGAGCGAGGTGGCGGCGGCGCGGGGTCGAGGTGGGGGCGCTGCGCTGTGCCCGACCCGCGATGCGACTCCACCGCCACTTTCTCATTTTGTTTCGGAAAAAAAGGAATTGGAATGTGATAATGAAGCACAGCCGCCCGCGCCTGGACTCTACATAGAGACTACGCTTCGACTGTGCCGCGACTTCGCCTCGACTTACCAGTGAGCGACGCGCCTAAATCCTTTCCAAAAACATCAATTTCTTAAGTTGAATCTTTATATTGAAGTGAATATTTAATTACTTCATTGCACTCACTATTAGTATCTTATTACAATCACTTCTCACACGCTTTTCCGTTAAACAACCTTGTTATGAGGTATAATTATTAAATCGTTCCTTGTAAAATAATACTGTACATTAGTCTTTACCGCAGATTATCAAATTACATCCCACAATAAATACTTTAAATGCCGTCATCTTTAGTGTAGGTAACTTAAAAGACACTTGCAATGGACCTCTCGTAAAACCTAAAACTATAAAAGTTTGAAAAAGCATTACCATATGTGGAAAAGTAATAAAAACACTGTTATCCACAGAAGTATAGCCATTCCGATCTGTTCCCGACAGTAAAATTATACTGATATCAGAATTTTTAAAGTAAGTATATGAAAATATCTTTTAATATTTCAATATTTTATTGAGTTTGTTTTACAGACGCTTTATTTTAAAACCGTTCGTATAAAAAAATAAGTTCTTTACACAGGATTTTACGTCCGCTTGTCAAAAACCGGCCAAGTGCGTGTCGGACTACGCACAATGAAGGGTTCCGTAGTTGGGACGAATTTATTCCAAAAACAAACTTAACATTGTACTTGAAAAACATGTTCTCCTATACATTCGAATTGCAAATGTAAGTTTGTACGCACAATATTGAGAGATTTACCATGTTATTTTAAGACAATAGACTTCTTATAAGTTTTTCTGTAATTTATAGGTATAGAACTATTTTCTGTATATATATATTTTTAATTTTAGGCTCAGCAGTTTCGGCTATAAGGCTACCCCCTTATAAAATATATGTATTATGTGAGTATTATGTAAATTGGTAAATTTTTGTCTATTTTAAAACAATTTATTTTAAAATTATAAAAAAAATATATTTGAGACCCTCACAGTTTGTTATGTACTTATGTCAGACGGTACAGTTTGCAAAACTTTTTTTTTTAATTTTATTATTTGCCCCAAAACTGACCCCCATATTCAAAATTCTTTTATTTACGTTACACATCCGTACTTATTTGGGTCACAGAAATTCATACGTGTACCAAATTTCAACTTAATTGGTCCATTAGATTCGGAGCAAATTGTCTGTGATAGACGAACAGACAGACAGACAGACACACGAGTGATCCTGTAAGGGTTCCGTTTTTTCCTTTTGAAGTACGAAACCCTAAAAACTATGTGGCACAGTTCCAAAATACTAATACAGTCCTTTCAAAACGAACTCACATTCTGAGCAAACTATGCCCCATATGCTAGTGTCCCAAATATCCATTTACTCTGCACCCTTGACGATCTGAACAACGCCTCTGACGCCTCAATAAATGTGGCCACCTATTGAGCTCAAACAGTAGGTATGTATAAAGAACATAGATGTAGCATAGAAATGAAAAGAAGAAGAAGACATACAAGAAGATTCAGCAGAAATCGCTTAAACCCTTGCTATTGATTAAAATTTTACAGATGAATTGGGAGTTGTAGATACCCATGACTCATGAGGCGTATACAATGAGGGTTTTCACGTAAATTCACGCTAACAGTTGACGCCACTTTGTTGACAAGAGGTCTTCCGTTTCGACAACTAATATGAAATATGATGACGTTCATCGTTCAGTCACGACTAACGAAAATACAGGCGCTTTGACACTTTTGACAGGTGCCCTGACCTGACGTCTCAGTGCTGCCACCTGCCAGTTGAGCGTTGACCCAGGTGCCTGCGGTTCGCCAGCGAAGCCCCGCCGACGAACTTACGAATATACTGGTCGACTAAAGACCCTCTTTTTTTTAAATCGGTTAAATACTTGATTGATTAATGATCCTTAAACGAGTACTAATAAACCAATTAAATTGTCAACTTCGCTGACAAAAAATGTCACCCAATTTTTCCAAAAAAAGTGAGTGATGAGGACATCTTAAGAATCGAGTCGATTTTGTAACAAATAATAATAATAATAATCTTTATTAACAAAACTTTGAGTACATGTTAACATAAATACTACATCACGAGTGACAGATAGAAATATTACAGTGGATAGCGGAGCAAAAACCCAGTTCCGTGCTAGGAATTAACCTGTGTTACAGACGCTAGGGCCGCTCCATCGTCTCACTAGAAATATTACCTCAAACGTCCGCAGTAAAAAAATTATTGACTTACTGGATTCCCAAATTAGGCAATATTGCTTTATAGAGTACGTGTAATTAAACTTTATCTTACCTACTTTCACACAACATATAATAATTAATATATGCATTAAAATTTTTGAGATATAGTCTCACAGATAGAAGACATGGGGTGGGTCGATTTTTTTTCACGCAAGTGTAGATTTAGTTACAAAAACCTGCAACACGCCATGTTTTTTATCCAGCCTTAATTTATAAGCATCTAAAATAATTCATTAATTTCCTAATTCTGTTGTGTGAAGCAAAAAATATAATTGCACCTCACATCAATATCAATTAGGAATCTCGTATAAAAACACTAAATAAAATACTGTAATAATAATCCTAATGTATGTTTCATTAGTGTTAGTTAGTCATCTTAAAACAACTAAGTTGGTATAATCGTTGGATTAACTAGTAGCTGGTTCCGTACGTTTAATACTTTATTTGACAGTTGGTGAAAATAGCTCATACATATTTATGACGATAATTAAATTAATTAGATAAGTACTTAATGATGATGGTAAGACTACCTATTGAATTTGGGATGTATTCTATAACTAAGTCAAAGTCAAGTAGGCTATAAGAAGGCACTTATAACGTCACAGTCAAAACGGCCCGAAAATTTTTTTTATAGTTATATACCTACCGATTAATCCAGTAGGCATTTTAGGTATTAAGAGGGCTGTTGCATTTTGTCACTAATTTCGCTCACACGGGACCAAATTTTTAAGATTATTAAATGAAAGGATGCCTTTTTGAAAAATGTAATCAATTAGTGAACTAGTAAATAATATTAATTTAATATGTAATTATTAAAAACACATTTCTATTGTGTTATCTAGTGAAATCAGCTCAAAAAGTATTATGATCTGTTTTTGAAATAAATGACACATAAAAATGTGTTTTAATAATTACCTATTAAATTAATATTATTTACTAGTTCGCTAATTGATTACATTTTTTTTAAACATCTTTTCATTTAACATTCTTAAAAATTTGGTCACGTGTGCGCGAGAGAAGTGACAAAACGAAGCAGTCCTCTTAACAGTACCTACGTTAGATCTGAAAAGGAAAGCTCATTTTTTCGGTTTTATGTCCAGTAGGTAGGTACTGTAAAAGCCAGAGGGGCTTTCACTTGTTATGGTATCTACACTAAATGAATAAAAAACTTCTCTCTCGGAACTGTAATATATTTTATCTATATCCATGCTATAAATCCTCTATAAAAGTTTCTGAAACAGTTAGCTTATTGTCAATATTAAAATATTATCCATTTATGTGTCATAGTAACCATATCATTCAAACGAGTAATAAAATGTTGTACTAAATTTCATTATGCAACTCGTTTGCTTTTTCGATCAAGGGATCGAAAAAGCAAACGAGTGGCTGTTTGATGAGTAAAAGGAAGGCCTTTTATTCATCAAACAGCCACATTCTTACTACTCAATTCGTGGTATCTTTATGAATTTCAAAAAATAACACTGTCATGCACGCGCGTTGTATTACCACAGCGCCGTAATTTAAAAAAAAAAACAAAACTATTATTTATTATTCTCGAATTCACGTCGTATCCTGCCATTTTTGTTCGATATTAGTTTTGCAAAAAATTATTACTTTGTTGTTTACAAAAATGAGTGATACAAGTTTTGATAACACACCACCAGATATTTCTAAAGCAGCAAAGGACCTTTCTAACCAATTAGTACCAGAAAAGTCTACACATAGTTTGTTTGTATTAGATACTCAGCAATTAAACTTTCCATGAATTTACTTAGAGTTCTTATTCATAATATAGTATTAATATTTATTAAATATAGGTTTCAGAAACTTTTATAGAGGATTATGGTTGATAAAGTCTTGTATGCAACTGTACATAATTAGGTATTAAAACACTCATGTGATACTACTTATTATCACACTGCTTCGCCTCGTGTGATAAACCCACATTCGTGTTTTAATACCCCTTATTATACAACAGTTGCATAAATAACTATTATATTAGTTTTAAATACAATATTTTTATCTAGACCTTCGTCCCGTGGTCGTCTGACTCCCTGACATATCAAAATCTACGAGTATTAACTGTTTTCTACTGTAATGTTTGTTTCGAATTCTAGCCTTTAAACCGGTGAAGGTTTTATGCTAAACCACATAATACCAATGTCTCTACATCAGCTACGCCCCCTACTAGATAAAATAGGACTACTGTTGTGTCTAATTTTGTCTATTTGAGACAAACATTGAACTAACCTATAAGAACATCTACCTAACGCTAGGAATAAAGTTTATAAAGTGAGGTCATACTCTTCAAATATCAAAGCCTCTAGCGACGATAAATAAAAAAAGGTGGGCAAGCAATTAACAAACATCCAACCAAAAATCGAAACTAGTGCACATGGAGTATACCGATGTCCTAAATTCGTGACGTTCCTATTTTAACTTTCTGATGGGTTCCCGTGTTAGTTTAAATTGTACGACATGAGTTTATTCGTTAGAATACCAGAACACATTCTACTATTCCTAACAAAGTTCAGAAACAGTTGTTATTGAAACAAACTCACCAGTAAAACCATCAATTATGAATTTCATTTTCGATTCAGAACCCCAAAACTTGGAACGAAGTATTAAGCAGATCTATCATTGTCATTCATAAATGCAGGCATTGTTTTTGCCTCTACTCAAATGCATGCTAATAAAATACCACTCTTAACACTCTGTAATAAAAGTTATTATTAAGAGGGTATTCGGAAAAACGTGTGTATTACAGATATAGGGAGCAAATTGTGGGAAAAACACGGAGGTGTCCGAATAATAACGCTGTATGTACAAATTACTCATTCGGAATGACAGCTACCGTGAAAAATGCATAACTATGCTTTGGATGGCGTTATGTAGCTAGTTATATAGCCAAGCAGTTGCGTCTTTGTTTGAGTACAGAATAAAAATTCAACGTCCGTTTTTGTGCTTGAAATGTGTCAAAAGCGGACGCACTGCGATATTTTTTCAGTATTTGCAGTGGGACGAACTTCTTTTTGAGAAAAAGCGCGGGTCTTTTCTGTGTTCAAATTGATGGAGCAGGGGAATATTGTTTCAGCCTTTTTCAAAATACTAATGAGCGGAAGCGTCTCTCTAATTAGTCTCACCTTTAGCAATTTTAAGGATCACCTTAATTAAGTTCCTACCTAATAAGTTTAACCGTTTCTCAACTTCAAATTCTGAATTCAGAAATCGGGTGTAAGTATTCTTCAGACTTCTTTACTTTTTGGTAATTACCTACGAATGGCGCGGACAGCTCGTGGGATCATCCATTACATATCGAGGCTCCACCGTTCCTCAACTGGTAACTTACTGATATTCAGTTGCATCTGGTTAGACTGGAAGCCGACCCTAAAATAGTTAAGAAAAGGCTAGGCAGATTGATTGAATTAATGCTAGGTAACCTCACATAAACACTCCCTCATAATGTATTCCGTCAAATCTACCTAGTGTGCCACACTAATAACTCGAGCCGGTCTCCGAGTCTAATTCAAAGCCTGATGATGCCATTAGTCCGGGAGCTAGTCATTTTTTCTTAAATTTAAATCAAAGTTTTTTGTTTATTCAAACATTCGGTGTAGCGGAAGTAATATCAGGACTTTTAGATGGGTTCTGTCTATGAGAGTGTTAGCCGAAGAAAAAATGGTATTCGATTATTTTTTACCTTGTACCTAGTGGCAATTGAAGATGTTATTGCTAAATAAAGATGTTGGACATGGTTGGTATAAAAAATATAATTACCTATCTAATAGAATTTTTCTACAGGAAAATTAGTTTTGAATGCTAATTTATTATATATGACACATACACCTATTATAATAGAATAGATACTGAGTGGTTTTACGTTTGTAAATGTAATCGTAACTATTTATTTAAAATATATTCTTGATGTACTTACCTACCAAATCATCACTCAAAGAATCATACCCAACAAAGTTATGTTAAAAATTAATTTTCAAACAGGTTTTTAAAAATTCGAATAAATAAGTAATTTATCCGAAACTACAATTATTAGTATTTATTACTTCATCCGGTTCGTATTGAATATAGGTAACCCTATCTATCATATCATCTGTATTATTAAGATAGTTTATTTAGTTAATGGTTATCCAAACTACCTCATTTCACAATTTTTACTGTTTTCGAACTTGATCGCTGATGACTTAAATGTCCCGCTGAGCTTCTGGTCATCAAGCAAGAGTTAATTATGGGAAACTTAGTCATTACGCTATGAGGGTCATGGCTTGTAATTTTCTGTCTATTATACCTTGGTATGCCATGCATAGCGATCTTAAGGTGATTGCGTAGGGGGCCCAGCTCGCGAAATTCAAATTTTCTAATGTTTTCTGCAATTTGCAGGTCAGTGTCAGGTTGAATGTTGATCAAAATATGATTCGTGACTATATGTATTTACATAATCATACATAACCATAAGAATAAGTTAGATTTGTACCAAAATCGTTATTTCCCAAATCAAACTTAGGGAGTAGAAATCTAACTTAGAGAGATTGCAAATTGCAAGGAACGAACCTAAGGGCCGTTTTTTGATACGTAGTTAACTCAACCAATGCTTAAACATAGTAAATAATGGTTGAGTTTTGGCTAAATGTGAAAGGCTAAACATGAATGAGTTGTGCCTTTAGTTACTATTTTTTAATATGAATAATCTAACATGAATACATTCATGTTTAGCCTTTCACATTTAACCAAAATTCTACCATTAGTTACTATGTTTAACCATTGGTTGAGTTAACTATAAATCAAAAAACCGGCCTTAAGAAAATTTGAATTTCTATGGCTACCTGGAGCTTTCGCCTTAAGTATAATTGTTAACCTCTCCTCATTTTGCACAAAAAACCACGCACGAACAAATGACGTAGGGTACCTGTGTCATTAAATGGTGTCACGGATTTTGACCAACTATTGTATGAAACATACGACAAAATGGGAATTTTGTCACAATAAGCTTGTTAGAATGGAACGTATTACTATGGCTTGATTTCTGGGAAAACTGTATGGCCTACAGATAAATTGTTTCGGGTCTAATTATCAGGTTTGTTTTTCTCAAAACGTTACACCGTATAGTAGTAATCTTAGAGTAATCCTAGTGTATCCACCCAGTTTCTGAATTGTGATTTTGAAATCTTGTCAAACTTTAGCGTTAAGGCTCCTACATACAGACGCGAATCGCACGGGACACAAAAGCACCGAATGTCGCGCGACGAGCGGTGCCATCGCGTGTCGGTTTGTTTGTAAGGAGCCTTTATACTCAGGCCAACGATACATAAAATTGCAACTTACTAATTGCAAATATCAACTTTAAACTCAAGTAATCAAAGTTGATTTTTGAATGAAAAAAAAAACTCAATAACGTCATAATATAATTTTAGTTGCAATAGAAAAGAATCAAAGTTTTTAATCCCAAAGCATGTTTATTTCGTCTCGTTGACTTGATTCTGTGCCTAGCTCGCGAAATCCAAAATTTCTTACGTTTTTGCAAAGAAAGTTTTAATTTTGCAAGCAAAACCTTATGTAATGCTCAAATTCTGATTTCAGTTCAGTAACCAGGTGTTAACCCTTATGGCTGACTCATCCAAAGGATAGTATAAAACTATTCAACAAACATACTTCAATAAATTATAAAGAGTCACAACTAAGCCCTTGTTTTGAAACAAATGACAGTTGTGTCGTTGATCGGCGCGTGCTCAAAGCAAAAACACTTCACATTGCGACCGACGTCAGATTTAATGCTTTGTGCTCAATGAGCTTCTTTCATGTCGATTGTCGATGGCAATTGTTTTTTGTTTGAACAGAAAAACGTCTCTTGATTGCACTGGTTTAAAATTATTTGGCTTCTCGTCGTTAAGATTTTCCTACTGGAACACAAACCTAATCTATGCCTAGTTTTAGGAAAAGGTTCTTCGTTGAGTGTCACTTTAGGATTTGGCCATACTTCATACCCATATTTCGCTAGTTATGTTTAAGTCCAATGTAGTACGGGGTCCAATGTAGTATTGCCATCAACCGGGCACAAATCCTGACTGGGCTGCTACTGAGAAATTCCTGACGGAAAAACCCAATGACACTGCCTAACCTGGAAATCGAACTCGGAACCTCATGCTCAGCAGTAGTGCTTGCGAGCACTACACCAACGAGGCAGTCCAGCAGGACCTTAACATACTCAGCGCCATATGTGTATCCTGATAAACATCCGTAATATTTTTGTTCCAGGCCAGTGTATATTTGTGAGGAGCTCGTGGCTAAGTAATAACAGCCGCATGGGTCGGTCCATCAGGTTAAGCCACGCTTGCCGCGGTTGGTCCGTGGATGGGTGACCATCTTTACATAGCAAGACCCCTCCTCCGTGCCTCGAAAAGCACGTTAAGCCGTTGGTCCCGGCTGTCATTCGCGGATCTTTGACAGTCGTTACGGGTCGTGAGAAGCTTGTCTGTCAACCAGTCCTACCAAGGGGTATCGTATTACCCAGTAACTGGGTTATGGAGGTCAGATAGGCAGTCGCTCCATGTAAAATACTGGTATTCAGCTGCATCCGGTTAGACTGGAAGCCGACCCCAACATAGTTGGGAAAAGGCTAGGCAGATTGATTTTTTGCCAGTGTATATTTGTATAGCTGGTGATACACAGCTAGGGCACAACTTCACCGGGCTGGGGCTGCCTTGAAGCGGCTCCTGCCCAATCTAGGTGGTCCAAACGCCTCCTGCCGGAGGCTTTACGCGGGGGTCGTGCGGTCCATGGCCCTTTACGGGGCACCGGTGTGGGCGCGTTCCCTGAGGCTGCGGCCAGTCCGCCGGTTGAACGCGTCCCAGAGGGTCATGGCCATTCGGCTAGTCCGGGGTTACCGCACGGTCTCCGGTGAGGCGGCGAGCCTCCTTGCCGGATTGCCGCCGTGGGATCTGGAGGCGAAAGTCCTCGCGCACGTGTGGGAGTGGCGCGAGGAGGCGAAACGCCGGGGCGTAACTCCGCTGCCGCGAGAAATCACGGTACAGCGGACAGAGCTCCGGCGGGATCTCATGGCGACATGGAGAGTGCGACTGTCGCAGCCCAGCGCTGGGCACGCCACAATTGCGGCGATAAGTCCCCTCTTTGAGGAGTGGTTAGAGAGGCGCCACGGCGTCCTCACCTTCCGCCTGACGCAGGTCCTTACCGGACACGGTTGTTTCGGGAGGTTCCTGTTTCGCATAAGGCGGGAGGAAACGCCCGGGTGTCACCATTGTGTGGATCGCCCAGAGGACACGGTGGAGCATACAGTGGAGGTCTGCCCGGCTTTGGCAGAGCACCGCCGTGTTCTCACGGAGGCGATCGGCGGCGGCGATCTCTCGCGTCCGAGCCTGGTCCAGGCCATGGTGCGGAGCGAGAGTGCATGGGAGGCCGTCACCTCCTTCTGCGAAGCGGTAATGCTTGCGAAGGAGGAGGCGGAACGCGTGAGGGAGAGGCAGCCTCACGCCCTCAGTCGCCGCAGGAGACGCCCTGGGCGGCGGGAATCGATAGCCGATTCCCAGCCACCGTAGGCGCGGGCTTGCGGACGGTGGGTGGTGGGTAGCTCGCCATCCGTTGAGGACCAGGCCCGGGTCGACGGCGCGTTGTGTTCCACGCGCGCCTCAAAGAGATGTCAGCAAAAGATGGGGTCCAATAGGGCCGATGCCGCTGGGGTCGCGGGTTGTTTGAAAAAGATACCGTGGCCCTGGCATAGGCAACTGAAGGAACACGGGTGGGTTTTAGTCAGTAAAAGTCTGACACGCCCTTCCGCTCCACCCAGAGCGGGAGAAGTTATTTGATGATTTCCCATCCACAAAAAAAAAAGGGCACAACTTCACAGGTCGGTACACCACAGCGAACATTTTAATCGACGTTTTGAGAAGAAGCCAATTCTGCAAAAACAAAAAAATTGAAAAGTCCACTACTTTTGCCTCAAAGGTCCTTTGGCGCTGCAATAATGTCGCGTAGAGCCTCCTCCCGGGTGTGTTCTTTCAGTTTCCTTTATTACCAAAAGTTACTTCATCGATTTTTTCCCACCCATACATAAACGGTCAGATGCGCGAAGGCGTTTTCGATCAGCGAATTCATTGCCACCTTATAATAATCTGTTAAGCTCTTAAGCATTATTTAGTTCATTACGAAATTGTCTGCATTCATGTTATCTATCGGAACCATCTTTTTCATAAACAAGTTGTGCCTTAATCTATATATAATGGTTTCACATGTCTTGCTTGTAATTGCTGCGGGGTAGACTTTTTCGTTCATATTTTATGGAACAGTGAATTTTGTTTGGGTTAAGTTGGAAGAAGTAGCGTTTACGCTTGGTATTTGAGTAAGGAGTAACTTTTTCATCACCTACCACCACCTCTTAAAGCAGTATTATTTTAATCTTATTTGAGTGTGGGAAACTGATGGAGCTAGACGTGCTGTATAGCTCCATCTCGTTCTCACACTAAAGTAATATTAAAATAATGCTGCTTCAAGAGGTGGTGGTTGGCCCCCCATTACCCATGCCCTAAACCTTAATTGCATAGAATATTTATACAAACAACAAACAGTAATCGTCTCACTTGGACAGATGATTTACCATGAAAATTGACATTGACTGATTTATTTTCGTTTATAACTGTTGTCTAAACATTGATGTTCGGATACATGTCCGTAAATAAATTCGTCGGTCGAATCACGAAAGGGCGTAACCAACAAAATTTCGGATTTTGAGTTCAACTATTTTACACAAAAAACTAAATTAAATATATAAACTGTATTAACCATTAATCAAAACGAGTATTCTATAAACCTGATATAAGAATTACGTAAAATGTTACGACGGTTAATAGTTGTACATTTTATTAAAAATCGCTCTCCTGAAAAATTTGGTAAAACTCAGATAAGCCCCTTCGTGATTCGACCGACGAATTCATTCTAAAAATAAACACAAGCATTCTTTACGATGGAAATTTTCATCACTATGAAAGTCCCGAGGTTGCGATATCGGGCGAGGCACAATAGATTGTGTCTCATTACTCGGTATTCAATAGATTAAGCTACAATTTCCTTTAAGAGCGGTGGCCGCCACATAACGGCCGCAGTGGCTGCAGTCATGAAAATTATGGAATCGGGGTTTTGACTTTACGGTGTCAAAAAACTCTCTCTAGGAAACACACACCAAATTATTTTATAAATGTTTCAGTCGTCATTCAGTACAATTTCAACAGTAAATTGCGGACGCTATGTAGTGGCCACCGCGGTCCTAGGTACATACTCTTTTGTCACCTTTGACATTGTTTATGCATTATTTTCTTTTGTGTGGTTGGCTCTAGCTAGCCATATGACACTTGGTTAAAGGAAAAGCTAGTTAAAGAGGTACAGCAACAAACCTCACTGACTGACTCTCCCTTTCTGATCATTTCAGATAACTAGACCGGCTTGACTGTCAGGCCGTCTCTCATTTGAGCTTTTAGAGACCTAAGTATTTATCTATAGCTTTCAACCCAACTAGAAAGTGGACCTTCCTCTTTAATCTAACTTCAATCTGCATGCAACTTACTTAAAACATAACTGTTTGCCAACGATTTGACCATCTGCCTTATCTGCCTAGCCTTTTCCTAACGATGTTGGTGTCAGCTTCCAGTCTAACCGGATGCAGCTAAGTACCAGTATTTTACATGGAGCGACTGCCTATCTGACCTCCACAACCTACCGGTATACGATACCTCTTGGTAAGACTGGTTGTCAGACTCGGGCATCTCACGACCCGTAACGACTGTCAAAGATCCGCGAATGACAGCCGGGACCAACGGCTTAACGTGCTTTCCGAGGCACGGCGGGGGTCTTGGTATGTAAAGATGGTCACCCATCTACGGACCAACCGCGGCAAGCGTAACTTAACCTGATCGTTCGACCCGTGCGGCGGTTATTATTTAGCTACAAGCCCCTTTAACGATTCGATGTGCCTATATAAAAACTATTACCTTACCCAAGAGACTTTTTACAAATAATTTCGATCATCGCTTCCTTTTATAACTTAACACACCATGGGCGGGTCTCATCCCATGCCCGTTAGAGGGCGTGCCGTAATGCCGGTTTTGATTAGATTTCTACAAATTAGTTTCTTTAAATTGTGTTTTTGTTATTAAGTTCCTTTTTTGTGTATGACTAACGCCGTTTTTATTCGCCCAGTTTCATTTTTATTTTCAGATTGAATCTATAATTATAATAATATGGTAATTTTATGGTATTCATTAATTTTAGCCTGATTTATGTTGAAATGTTTTAATATTAGTATTTTGCGATATTGTTTAGGTATAAGAAGTAGAATTTGTAGTAAGTTTAATTTTAATCCATAAATATTTTATTCTGTCTTCTATAGCATTTGTTCAAAGCCAAACTATGAAATTGCCGATTTTTGATACCGGCTAGTGTGAAGCTCTTTTCTAATAGGTTGGGGAAAAAGTTTCTTCGCATTTTTTAAGAAAATTCAAAACATTTTTTAATATAGTTTATTTACATTTAACTAAAGTATGTAGGTACCATTTTGTTCGATAACTTTTTGCCATCTTGTAGGTAGGGACATCATCCCATTGCTATAGAAATTTTGGGACTTCTGGTCAAAATACCGCGACAAGTGGTTTTGGCAGTCCTCTCGTGATGTTAACCTGACACTGCCTAAAGAAATCTGAAGAGACCGAAACAGGTGGAAATCTGAAGGTGCAAGGTCAGGACTACTCGTATACGGCGGATGCATTAACACCTCCCAGCCAAACTATCTTAATTTTTGCTGAGTGACTAAAGATGTGTGAGGTCTAGCGTTATCATGATGAAAAACCACACCCCTTCTGTTGATTAATTCCGGCCGCTTTCTCTCAACTTCTTGCTTTAATCTCATCAGTTGTTCGCAGTAGAGTTCAGAATCGATGGTCCTGCCTGGTGGTAACAGCTCATAATGAATAATGCCACCAATCCCACCACACACACAGCATCACCTTGTTGCGAGTTAACCCGGGTTTCGCCACAGTCTGTGAAGCCTGACCGGCCTTTGACCACGACCTTTTTCGCACGTTCTTGTCATACGTGATCCACTTTTCATCACCAGTTATCAGCTTCTTCAAAAATGGTTCGGTTTCATTACGTCGTAATAAAGAATCACAAATGAGTACACGGTTCATTAGGTTTCTTTCAGTGAGCTCGTGAGGTACCCAAATGTCGAGCTTTTTTGTGTACCCAGTTTTTTTCAAATGCGACAAAACTGTTTTGTGGTCAATTTCCAGTTCTTCAGCTACGTCGTAACTACTGATATGCCGATCTTGCTCCACTTTTTCAAAAATGGCATCCATTTTATCCGTAATAGGGCGACCAGAGCGACGTGCATCTTTGACATCAAAATTTCCGGATTGAAAACGCTTAAACCAAATTTGTGCTACTCTCACAGACACTACACTAGGTCCATAAACATCGCAAATTTTTTTCGCGGCTTGCGTTGCATTTTTAACTTTTTTGTAGTAAAATTTTAAAATGTATCGAATTTCTTCATTAGATTCACTCATCTTGACGGTACGAAAAACAAATGAAAATCACACGTTTCCTAATTTGAATTTGGAATTATGTTCTTTAAATCTGGCTGGTTTTGGTATCATTGAAAGTTTAAATTAACTTTCAATGATACCAAAACCAGCCAGATACAAATAGTATAGCCAAAGCGATTTTATTACAACTTCATACATACTATAATGCGAAAAGACTTTTTCCCCAACCTAATATTTAGAATTCCAAATTCAAATCTAGTCTTAGTCGTAGTCTTCGATATCGATGTTTTTGTAACAATGGGAAAATCGAAATTGCGTTCTATTTTCGAATACGAGTCCCGTCGTGGCTTCAACACAGCGCAATGTTAACGACGTGTATGGACAGGGTACCGCAACTGAACGCACGGATCGTTTTTGGTTTGATCGCTTCCGTTCTGGAAATTTTGATCTCAACAAAGAGTCCCGGCGAAAATTTTCAAATCCAACGAGGTGGTGAAAAACGCCTTTAAAGAATTCATGGATTCCCGTCCCCAGGATTTCTAAAGTGCATCGACAATATTTCTTTTACAAAAAATTGTTTGATTTTTTTCTATGTAAAACGGCATTTTCATAGGACCTTATAATAAGTTTCTAAGTTTATGTCTTAGGAAAATAACTTACCAGTATATTCAAGAAGCCACTCATTTACGCCTTGGGGCTAAGAGTCTCATTATAATATTTTTTCATTTTTTTATCGGTAAATTAATTAATTGTGCTCTTGAAAGTCATACCTACCTAATTGGTTCATTATTTGAATAAACTTTTCTAACCATTTATTTTCCTTTTTTCAGGTACGTTCACGAAATAAGTATCCGTGTCAAGGCTACGGTCAAGATCAACGTAACACTACGCCATTTTCCCCTAAGGGTTGGGCAGAAAATGAAGATCTTAAAAAAAAGACATTTTTAATTCTCTTTACATAAACCGTTGCGCATCTGCTGTTTGAAAGCACACGCGTCGCCCAAATTAGAACAGAAACTCTCATGTCACCCAGATCTTTCACAGATATCCTAAACAGGCCAAGAGGCGTAATCATTTTTAACCGACTTCCAAAAGGAGGAGGTTCTCAATTCGTCTGTATTTTTTTTTGTTTTTTTTTTGTATGTTTGTTACGCGATTACTCAAAGACGGATGGACCGATTTGGAAAATTCTTTTTTTGTTTGAAAGGGTATACCTCCGAGGTGGTCCCATATAAATTTTATTAACTCTGCTTGGGGAGTTTTTGAGTTAGCTTCAATAATGCGTATATTTCCCACTTATTTTATGTGGATGATGTGATGATGTTTTAATAACTTCATATCACTGTTATTTACATGGCTATATCTACAATTATTGTGCTCAATTATGTATTCGGATTTGTGTGGGGTAGGTTCCACAACTAAAAAGTGAAAAATAAAGACTTTTTAGCAAAAAATAAAACCGACTTCTAAAACAAAACACTACAAAGTGAAAAATAACTTTAATTTCGGAAGTCGGTGGCAAAAAACGAAAATACAAAACGAAAGACACCGACTTCCGAAATCAAAGTTATTTTTCACTTTGTAGTGTTTTGTTTTAGAAGTCGGTTTTATTTTTTGCTAAAAAGTTTTTATTTTCTGGTTGGAGCTGGGCTGGTGGGAATAACCACCGACGGCCGCCATGGCCCACGGCATAATGATCATTCGAAGGAGTAAGTGCGGAAACCAAACCCAATAACATAGAACATATTTCTCTCCTTTTAAATATCATACATACATTTCACTCTTTATTTTTAACTTCACTTTGGTTTCAAACTTAAGGGACATGAAGTGAATAGGATAATCCTTGAAAACTTTAATTGATCGTCGAGAACATTAATTTACGTTCCATGTTAGTTTATTACTTATAAAGAATTAACGTTCGTCTTATGACCTACGAATAAAAATTGTTTTGTTGGCAGTTATATGGGGGGCGTGTGGCTGAGTAATAACAGCCGCACGGGTCAATCGTTCAGGTTAAGCTACGCTTGCCGTGGTTGGTTTGTGGATGGGTGACCATCTTTACATACCAAGACCCCTCCGTGTCTCGAAAAGCAGGTTAAGCCGTTGGTTCCGGTTACGGGTCGGCAGAAGCCCGAAAGTGACAACCAGTTTTACCAAGGAGTATCATATTACTCAGTAACCATCGAACATCTAGACACACTGCAAGTTACCACCCATACCTAGTTGCCATTCCACCAATTCGCACTCCCAAACATCCTTCATAATGAGCACAGCAAAAGAGTTGAACTCACTACCTGCGTCTGTGTTCCGGAACTCATACAACCCGAATCTCTTCAAAGTTAGTGAACAGGCTTCTTCTGGGTAAGCTCACTCCATCGTAAACCCATATCACATTTAAAAAAAAACTGGGTTGTGGAGGTAAGATAGGCAGCCGCTACATGTAATAGTTTAAGCATTCATTGAAGCAAAGTATTGCCTATTGGGAGCTTGCGGCAATCACTAATTGTGATATGATGACTAGGAGACGTATCTAACTTAATTGCTATTATAAATTGATTGGATCACTAATGAAGTAATTACTGTTATGAATAATTTCGTTTTAATGCTAATGATTATATGTGTTGAAAAAAAGTACCTAGCAATGGAGTTTCTTGCACGTTGTTCTCCACAGCAATCTATTCGTCGGTGTCGATTTATTTAGGGCTAATTTTCAATCGTCAGGTAATATGGCGGTTTGACAGCTTTTGTACAGAAAATATGTCAAACTGTCATTATTCTTCGGATATAGTGTAAACAGTATTTTTAGAAAAATAATAATAATAAAAGTGCGAAATAAAATAATAGTGTAGTGCAGTGTGTGTGTGTGTGTGTGTGTGTGTGTGTGTGCGTTTAGTTAGTGGTCGCAAGCACTACTGCTGAGCATAAGGTCCTATGGTCCAGGCAAAATAGTTATTTGGGTTATTCTACCTGGCATTTCTCAGTAGCAGCTCGGAGTCTGGATTTGTGCCTAGTTGATGGCAATAGACTCGCCACTTATTACATGGGACTGTGTAAACTACTGGTACACCTCTGCCCAACCCTTTGGGGATCACAGGCGTGTTATAAGGTGCTTACTTGCTTAGTAAAGTTAAATAAAACACTAATCCCTAAACTAGGAGTCTCTGAACACTAGGATTAGTTAGTGGTTAGCTGGTTAGAACGAGCAGCTTATTTATTTAATCATTATTTTATAATCCGACCACATCAGACAATTAAAACGAGCATAAAGAGGGCCTAATTCATTTCTTAAATAGATAAAATAAATAACATAGTCAAGTGAAATATTTCGTTGCAATTTTTCTTTTTTACAAGCTTTTACTTTTCGTATGTAAATAGTCCTTTTATAAATTTGCAAATTAAATTTAACCTCCTTCCCGATGTTCGATTGAGCTGAAATTTGACATACGTATGTACCATAGATAACAATGCAATATTTTGGTAGTCGAGCTAATGATGGAGCCTGGAGGTGGCCACAGGAACTCAGTAATAAAACGACGCAACCCTATCGAGTTTGGGCTCGTTTGATTCGTGTTGACAAGGACTCTTGTTCTAGATGATATCCAGACTAAAAAAGGCATGTTTAAAAAAAAAGGTTTTTTAATAATACACTTGTTCCGACGAGTCTGACTGCAAAGCCGACCCCAACAACGTTGGGAAAACGCTAGGGATGATGATCAATCTACAATCAATGTGCCTAGCGCCTAGTCTAACCGGATGCAGCTGAATACAAGTATTTTACATGGAGCGACTGCCTATCTGACCTCCTCAACCCAGTTACTGCGGGTAACACGATACCCCTTGATAAGACTGGTTATCAGAGTTTTGGGCTTCCAACTACCGGGACACCCGGGACCAACGGCTTAACGTGCTTTCAGAGGCACGGATATGTAATGGATGGTCTGGTCGCCAATCCACAAACTGACCGCGGCAAGCGTAGATTAACCTCCGATCGATACGTGCGGCTGTTGGCTAAATAGCCACGAGCCCCTCTCGGATTGGAGACACACATACGATAAAAATCCTAACATTTTCGTCGCTTTCTCCCTCAATTTTGGCCATGTTTTCAACACATTGGGCGTGGTCAATGGTCAGCGGGTCGATTTTATTGCCCGTGTTCAGTCCGGCTTACAAATCGTATTAGGAAATAGGGACTATCGGTTTTTTAGACCTGTTGACTCGGTTGCAAAGTTGTGATTGTGCTTGATGAGAATAGTTTTCAATTAACATTTTACAACTACTACTAACTAAAGATGCTTATAGTAGCCGGCACGAGTCGTGAGCACAAATTCCAAATGAAATGTTGTTGCCGTCGTCAACGTGCTCTTGTATTCTGTTTTCTACCTGTACATAAATAAGCTTGATTTTATATTAACCTCATTGCCCCTGCCCGTGTACGAATTGCCGTAATAGGAAAAAAGATTGGTAAGGTTTAAAAGTTGAATTTGTGCTCACCACTCGTGCCGGCTACTATACTTACTGTTTATTTATACTAATATTATAAAGAGGTATTTGTGAGTTCGTCTGGAGGGGATAATCTTCGGAACTACTGATCCGATTCCAATAATTCTTTTACTAACGTGAAGCTACAGTATTGACGAATGTTATATAGGGTGATTGGTAATTTGTGACCGATACTTAAACACATGATTGTACTACATACTCGTATATACCTACAGATTACAGGAGAACCTATAAGAAGTCGATGGTCTTAAAACAACATAGTAAATCTCTCAATATTGTGCGTACAAACTTACTTTTGTCAATAGTTAAACAAAAAAGATCTAACCCACATTAGGTGTAATGTGGGTAATTTGTAGTTGGAATGTATGGGAGAACATGTTTTTCAACTACAATGTTAAGTTTGTTCTTGGGATGAATTCATGGCAACTACGGAACCCTTCATTGTGCTTGGTCCGACACTTTTGACCGGTTTTTTTTTATCATGAGTTCAATCATTGTGTTTTAGTATCGGTCACTAATTACTAGTCACTCTATACATGCAGAGGAAGTCGCGGTCAAAAGATTGTCTACCATTAAAGCGTTTTGTTAGCTATTGTTACAGAAAACTGCAGTGCTATTATGTACAAATCTCACCGTGAAAACTTAGGTGAGGTGAGCGTGAAGTGAGCTGTCAATAGTGTCTCACTTCAATTAAGTTTTCACGGCGAGATTTTTACAGAATAGACCGGCTGGTAACAGACTAAATGATCTTTATAGCTACGATTAAATATGGCGATATAATTTATTACTTGTATTGTTAAGGTACTATAATAAACTTCTAAACTGTTCTTTGAAGGATATTAGATGAAGCCCAAAGATTCTTTTAACGATCTATCATTAACATTAAACGTTTCCCTTCAAAGTTTTTAAAGCTGTCCTTGATTTTTTTACGATAAGGTAAATGGTCATAATATCTTCTCCAAAATGTCGACGGATTAAGTGGCGTCGATTTATTGAAGGTATTTTTTTTTAAAACCTGTATTGTGCCACTTCTCGGCAAAGATCTTTCCCATAGCTTTCCATTGTTCTTTGAGCTATGCCCATTGAAGATTTCTTTACTAAAAACATCGGCCAGATTTTCTAATGTTGCCTGTTTAAAAATATAGCTGTTTTACACATCACTACATAAGTTGTAGGTAGTGTAAAGGTTTCATACAATGGCCAACCGTATAATGTTACCGGCTGACATTCTATCGCTCAAGCAAATATCGAACTAATCTATATAAAGAAAAATCAGTTGCCGAATGTATGTACGCGCATGACTTCAGAACGGTTGCACATATTTGGCTAATTCTTTTTTTGTTGTATTTGTAATGGTCAGGACAAGGTTTGTATGAAAGAAAATGTTTTGAAAAATGCCGGGAAAATTGGAAAATTCGGGAAAACTGAAAGTGAATCTATGGGAATTTTGTACGAATTATTGAAATTTTGACAGGACAACGTTTGTTGGGTCAGCTAGTTTTGATTAAAAAGTAGTTCTAGCTTTAGATCTAGGAAAAAGGAATTGTCCATAGTTAAACGAAAAGGATCCAACCCCCATTACATGTAATGTGGGTTGGATCCTTTTCGTTCAACTATGGACAATTCAAGATAGGATCGGCTTAGGAAGTACACGTTTATCTTAAAAAAATATATACCTAATTAATTTAAAATATATAATACCTAAAATACCTTTACCTGCTATAATTTATTAGTTTAGCTACCCCGTGGGAGGTTCGCGTCCTCATAGTATCTTACTACTTACATATTACATTCTTCTCAATTTAAACAATTACAATCCATCAATCTGCCTAGCCTTTTCCCAGCTATGTTGGGTGGGCTTCCTGTCTGAATTTACACGTTGCGACTGCCTATCCGACCTCCACAACCCAGTTATTGGGTAACACGATACCCCTTGGTAAGCCTGGTTGTCAGACTTTTTGGGCTTCTGGGTACCCGTTACGACTATCAAAGATCTACGAATGATAGCCGGGACCAAAGGCTTTTAACGTGCTTTCAGAGGCATGGGGTCTCGGTGCGTAATGGCTGGTGGAATTAAACGATACCCATTTTTAGCATAGAATTCAAATCAGTGACTCTTTTCTCAAATCACTCGGATGAGATTGAAGGAGGTAAAATAGTGACATCAGAAGGGAATGCATAATAATATCTTTTTCAGCAATAAAAGAACCATTTTCTGTCGTGACCCGAATATTAAAACCAAACCTGTTATATTTTTGGCACGTTTTTTTGTGAGGTCAATTGAAAACACGCGATTTGTCGTCTTAAGAGTCACGTAAAAATATTTTGATTGAATTAAATTAATTTTACTTTTTTGTGGACATTTCATAAAAAAAAAATGTTAATTTATTTTAAAACAGTAGGTAATTTGTATTTATTTTTACTAATCAGTAGCAGTTCTGGATTTACTTAGGCATAAGTAGATAGTTCTTAGACTCGACTTTTACCTAAAGAGTCATTTCTTAATTATACAATATATTCCAAGAAATTCATTCATTTCAATCAATCATTTTTCCTGTGACTTTGTGATCACCTGGTCACAAAATTCCAAATTAATGAATCCTAAATAAATTCGGCAAAAAACTATCTTCGCTAGAAAATCAAACTCTAGTTTCTTTTTATTTTTTTTACCTCGCCAATCATGAACGGAGGGTAGTCTGTAAAAATAATATAATCAAAGATAGGTACCAATATTATTAGGTTTAGTTAGATAAATTGAATTTAAAATTTTTTGCTCTTTTAGGTACGTTTCAAATTATTCAAGTCAGAATTTTTCTGATGTAATTTTAGGTCTTTACTTAATGTTTTGATAAGTCTTTGGACTAGACAATCGTGATAGGTAGGTTACGATGTGAGGTACGATGATGAAAAAAAAATTTGTAACCAATTATTTCAAGATTAAAATTGAAGCTTTTAGACCAACTTTAATTGATGAATCATTTTTATTATCAATAGATTCCCAATATTTTGCCTTGATTTTTACTGAAATAGATTTTCTTTGCTTTTTTCTATATTCAGTAGTTCTTTCAGTAGTCCAACCGTCACGTCAACTGCTTTTTATTTTTATTTGAGATGGGTTTGCTCTTGACTCTAGTCTAGGTCAGGGGTGACAGAGACTAAAGTCGACGATGGAGTGAGCTTACCCAGAAGAAGCTTGTTCACTCTCACTTTGAAGAGATTAGGGTTGTATGCGCTTGGAAACACAGACGCAGGTAGTGAGTTCCATTCTTTGTTGTGCGCATTATAAAAGACATTTGGAAACGCTTAGTGTGAATTTGTGGAATAGCACCAAAGGTAGGGATGGTAACTGGCAGGGCGTCTAGATATCCGATGGTAGAAGGGGGCCGGTGGAATGAGGTCGTGGAGTTCTTGGCACTCACCGAAGTACAGTCTGTAGAAAACCGACAAGCAGGCAACCTTGGCAAGCTTGGCATCCATCAGTTCTACGTGGCCAATGAGCCTCTTAGCTCTTCGTATCACCGAGTCAAACTGCTTAATCTAATGTTTGGCTGAAAAAATAGGATACATATTTAAGTAGGTTTTTTTGTCAATTCTTTTGTGACATAAACGTGGATGGAGCAAAACAAAAATATGTTATGAACGTTAGGATCGGGCATTTCGTTTTTCGTTTGGTCTGCCTAGGAATCCTAGGATCATTGAAAACAAAAAAAGACTTACTAATGTTCCAATTACACATAAAACAAAATAAACTAAAAATGTTGACTGAAGCGCCATCTAGCGGAAAAATGGCCAAGAGCAGACTATATGCTCCGCTTTAAATATAATTATCTGGGTCTATAAAAGGGTATAAGTTTATGTGCATACTTACATTAGCCCAGAAAGCACACGATCAAAGTCTATCCATGGACATTCACCCGTTGTCATCAGATGATGACAAATGAATAACTAATCAGACGTTCAGAGCTTCCTGCTTGTCACTTTATGAGCACACTTAAGAGCTATTACTTGATGTCGTGTATGTACATATTGTAACAGTGGTTAAGGTGTCAAAGGCTCTCTAGTTTCTGCTCAAACAACTGAGTTACCTCTGTGACAGGTGAAGGTGGTATGGGAATTGAGGTAGATTACTTCGGTAGAAAGGTATACAAATATTTATTGTCTGTTATGGAGTGTGTCTTTGTGAGTACATAGGTTGCGAATGTATGTGGGTGTACTATCTACTGTCTCTTCTCGGTATTTAATTGCCTTTAAATACTGGCTGATTTTTTTTTTACCGTCTTGAATAAAATAGGGCATAATAGGTGAACGGAGTAGAAGCCTATGGCATACTTAGTTTAAAAAAAAATATTTGTATTATTTCATGATTTGAATTTCCATATTTTATAACGATTTATAAAGATTTTTCAAAATTTCTGGTTTTATTGTTCTAGTTTACTTCAAATGTAGTGTTTATTGATAGAGCAATTTGGGTCTAAGCTATCGAAAAAAAAAACTAGGTATGCCATAAGCTTCTACACCATTCTCCTATTGTACCCAATTTTATTCAAGACGGTAAAAGAAATCATCCAGTTGTCACAGTATAAATTAAATTTTAACAATCGCAAAGATAACTTGGTATTTCATAATGATACTGTGAATTACAAAGTTATATTTTGTATCTAGTTGCAGAAAATCGGCCATATTCAAACAAAATACCTTATGAATCGGCATTTTTAGTATGGATCATTAAGTTTGTATCTAATTGTTTCGGTCTTCAAGTGCATCTTGTTCTAATAAGACTATGTTACAGAAGTTTCAAATTCCTAACTTGTTTAGTTACTGTATTGCGATAGAGTTCGTACAAAATTGTGACAACTTTTACGACCCCTATTTCTTCATTTTTGAAGATAAAAAAAAATATATGTGTAGGTACTCTACTCGATGAGTTCTGGCCAATGACACCCTACATCCCAGGGTAAGAATTTTTTTTTTCAGAATGTAAAGTTTATTGTTTATTTATTTATTTTTCCCTTTAATTTTTAATTGAACTTTATTTTATTTTTGTTATTTGTTGTTATAGCGGCAATAGAAACACACAATCTGTGAAAATTTCAACTGTCTACCTATTACGGTTCATGAGATACAGCCCGCTGACAGACAGACGGACGGACGAACAGACAGCGGAGGCTTAGTAATAGGGTTCCGGATGGCACCCTTCGTTTACGGAACCCTATAAATATTAATGCTCACAAAGAAGACCCGCTGCGCCGACCATAGAAAGAAATTGGGACAAGGACAGAGATATGACCGTGACTCTTTGAATATAAATCATAATTATTCGTATGTGACAGACAAATCACAGCCCAACTTTTCCCAACTATTTTTGGTGTCGGCTTCCATTCTAATCGCGAATGTAGCTGAATATCGGTATTTTACATGGAGGCCTATCTGACACAACCCAGTTACTGGATAGCACGATTCTCGTTGGTAAAGCTGGGTGTTAGACTTTCGGGCTTCTGACGATCCGTAATGACTGTCAAAAATCCACGAATGACAGCTAGGACTTGTTCTCAGTATGTAGCTTAACCTGATCGGTCGACCCGTGCGTTTATTATATTAGGTAAAAAAAAAACTTAGCCACGAGCCCTTCATCCCTGCTACTTTACCACTGAAGCTATTTACAGCACCTTCCTTACAAACGGTGCCAGTGGGAAGCAATGTTTGCAAAAGTTAGATTCACATTCAGAGACAACTAAGCAAATAAAATAATAATCACAAAATGCACGTACTTACATGTTGGATACAAAACGGTCGTACCTACATCCAAAACGTTCCACGTCGTAAGTTTTACGTGTGTTCACGTAAATAACGTTTCGTTGGAGAGCGAGAACAAAACAATCGTGTCATTGAGAACAAGAGTGTTGCACGAAGGCACGAATACCCGACGGTTTGTTCTACTTACGACTGAGCGTTTGTTGCAGTTTCCAGCTCATGAATTGCTTATTGGAATAAAAACGAAAATTTTTGAAAACTCATACAGTGTGTATCAGAGAAGAGTGATCAAACTTAAGGGTGTGGTACAGGCCATCAAACTGAACAACTTTTTCCTGGGGACCTACATCGTAATCGTGAAAAAAAAATCAGTCGTCCCACACATTTGGTCAAGCAGGTATTGAAGTTATGTATGGGACAACAGATTTTTTTTTTCACGGGAAAAAGTTGATCAGTTTGATGGTCTGTACCACACCCTTAAGTTTGATCACTCCTCTCTGATTAATGAAAATTAAATGCTGTTCGTTGGTAAGCGCATCACATCAGAACGGCTGAACCGATTTGACAAAATTTTGTTTTAAAATGTTCGTAATAGTCCGAATTAGGTTTTTACGGAAAAAAAATTTTGGAAAACTGAAAATGCATTTTTTATGGGAATTTTTTATGAATTATTGTTTGCTTGTTATAAGATTTTTTTTTAGTAAAATTATTCAGAAATAAAATGGATTGTACATAACATAAACATAATATAGAAGAAGAGTAGTGTGCGTGTGTGTGTGTGTGTGTATAAATAACTACGCATATGCAAAGGTATACGTAATTATTTAGTAAAATAAAATTGAAAAATGTATTATTTAAAAAAAATATTTACCTACTACACATCAAGGATCTTGACTTGGCTCACGAGGTTGAGGACATGTGCGATGTGAACTCAGCGATCATTGTGCCGATACTCGTACCAGCCACTGGCTTAATTGCCAAGAGCCTCGACCAACACCTAAGGATGCTCTCGTTGGGCAGCTGGATCAAGGGCTTGATTCAGAAAGCGGTACTTTTGGACACGGCTCGCATTATTAGGAGGTTCCTCTTTCTGGAAACCTGACCGTTTTTTTTTTAAATTCTAATATTTAAAAATATAATTTATATATCATGTATAGAAAATTTAATAAAGGAGATAGTAAAATAAAAGTATACTATCCTAACTTAACTAAAACTATTATACTAACAAACAAAAATATGGCAAAAGACTGGCGGCATTGTCATGTTGTATGATAAAGCATAGCCTCTAGCCAAGGTAAAACCCAGCCCTGGTGAAGGCAAATTGTTGGATTCGAAGTGGGATAGTTTGATTTGAGTACTAGATTTGTACAACCTTCAGCTTTGGATTTTTTAACAGAGCTTTTAAGCCTCCATTCTTTATTTTCGTTATGAGACGTTTATGAATTAGATTACTAGAGGGCAAAAATATTCAGACCTTTTATAAATGTAAAATTTCAATTCCTTTCAAATTTTAATATGGTACTTTTTCCTTAGAGTGGTCAATTAAAAGGATTGATTCACTTATCCGTACTCGTAAAGTCCAACAATATTAAATCACAAATTATTTAGTTTCGTTTTAATCCATTCATTCATCATCTTCCTCATCATTTCAGCGGAAAGACGTCCAATGCTGGACATAGGCCTCCTCCGAGCACCGCCACTTCGACCGGTTCCGTGATTTTCGCATCTAGCCGATCCCTGCAGCCATCACAAGGTCATCGGTCCATCTGTGGGAGGCCTTCTCCAACGCTAGGTCTTCCAGTACGCTGTCGCCACTTTATTCATTGTATAAATACATAATTTTAATGTCCAATAATGAGTTACAATTGAGTCATATAAAATCAAACCTGGCAATCGCCACTGCGTCGAATTGTTGGGGAAATAGTAAAATGTAATAAAAAATGACATGAAGGTACGAGTATTATTAATGAGGAGCTTCTGGCTAAGTAATAACAGCCGCACGGGTCGATCCATCAGGTTAAACTACGCTTGCCGGGGTTGGTCCGTAGATGGGTGACCATCTTTACATACCGAGACTCCTCCGTGCCTCGGAAAGCACGTTAAGCCGTTGGTCCCGGCTGTCATTCGTGGATCTTTGACAATCGTTACGGGTCGTCAGAAGCCCGAAATTCTGACAATCAGTCTTACCAAGGGGTATCGTATTACCCAATAACTGGGTTGTGGAGGTCAGATAGGCAGTCGCTCCAAGTAAAATACTGGTATTCAGCTGCATCCGGTTAGACGGGAAGCCGATCCCAACATAGTTGGGAAAAGGCTAGGCAGATTGATTGATGAAGGTATTATTAATGTAATTTCTAAATATTTACGTGAACACCTCAAATGTAGACTATTATTGACCACTTTTGTAGACATTTTCTTGAAAAGCCTGTCTAATTTTTTATTACATTTTTCTATTTCCGCAACAATTCGACGCAGTGGAGATTGCCTGGTTCGATTTTATTTGACTCAATTACAAACTAACCCGGTTCCGCTCCCGCTATAAAATAAGAATCAATCGCTATGAAAATCCTGCATATACCATACCTATATGTAGTACCACTTTAGCAACTACAGCTTGTCACTTTCAGAATACATTCCCGCTATCTGATTTCTCAACAGAAATTAGTGATGTCAGCCTGCTCCCGACAAACAAAGGGAGCTCATAATCCGAGATTAGGGACTTCCAACTGAACTTATATGTATTTACATCCACACTGAGTTTATCGTCTGTTGTGCTTGTACTACAAGACCTTTGGCTGGATTAGCTTGGATTATGGGTCGAAGGAAAAGTTTTTGAAGTAAAAACTTCTTTAGGAGCGTCGAGCGATTTTTGGTAGGGGAAAATGTTATGAGATTGCATCACGTCACGCTGTCAAGTTTTCTCTTCTGTACGCAGTCCCCATGACTGACCATGTTTATGTATGTAATGGTGTTTGTCAGCTAAAAAGGTATACTGGACGATTTTTTTTTACTGTCTTGAAAAAAATAGGGTACAAGGTGAACGGAGTAGAAGCCTATGGTGTACCTAGTTTTTTTTTTTGTTTTTTCAATAGCTTATACAGAAATTGCTCAATCAATAGACTTAAACTTAAAAAAAAAAAACAATAAAAACTGAAATTTTGAAAAAACTTTATAGATCGTTAATAAATATTGAAATTCAAATCATATGCACTACACAGGGTGCGTAGTGTGTATGATTTGAATTTCGATTTTTTTTTCCAAAACAAAAAATAAACTAGCTATGCCATAGGCTCTCCGGTCACCTATTATACCCTATTTTTTTCAACGGTAAAAAAGTCACCCGATATAGTAAGTACGGAAAAAGTTACAAAGTAGTAGAGATTCCTTTCGTTATCAGCCAGCCTCCCATGTTCCCACTGCTCGGACACAGGCCTCCTCTCTGTAAGAGGGAGTGGGCCGTAATCCAGCACGCGAGCCCAGTGCGGGTTGGTAGATGTCACATGTCTTCGAATTTTCGGTTCTAGGACATGCCGGTTTCCTCAAAATGTTTTCCTTCACCGTTTTGAGAGCTACACAAAGTAAAGCGCCTGCTAGGGTTTGAACCCACGACCGACTCGTAAGTCGGGGCTGATACGACTGGGCCATCACTGCTCTCATCTTCTCCTTCATATCTCTTATCTTTTCATCATATTGACAGGCCAGCTGGCGTAGTTGGTTAAGATACCGCCTATCATGCCGCAGGTCGTGGGTTCGATTCCCACCCAGGACAAACATTTGTGTGCATGAACATGTCTGTTCGTCCTGAGTCTGGGTGTAATTATCTATATAAGTATGTATTTACAAAAAAAAAAATAGTGTATGTAGTATATCAGTTATCTAGTTTCCATAGTACAAGCTCTGCTTAGTTTGGGATCAGATGAGCGTTTGTGAAATGTCCCAGGATATTATTATTATAATTATACAAAACAGTACTAATTCTGTAGTGCGCTCATTTTGCAGTCGTAGGAACTACTTATTAAATGCCATGACATGTAGGCGAGCCTATTACCGACAGGGCACAATTACGAACTCCGGATTGCCCATGTCACTTATAATTATTTAATAGAAAAAACAATGCCCTGACCTGAGAATGAGAACATTAGCTTGTTCAGCCAGGTAAATGAATTAACTACGGCGTTTGATTAATATGATAAAACTGGTCTCGTTTCACAGGACCCTGATCTTGTCGGTACTTATGCACATAGGGGATTATTTTTCCATCATAAGTCTCGGCTTCATGACATAAAAGTTATCTAAACTCATAAGTAACAATATTTTAATAGGCTCATAATAAGGGTACTAAAAGGAACAAACCCTCCACAACGTCTACAATTCTAAATCCATTTTGCTTCCCGTGTCTTGTAAATAAACAGACGGCGAGTTCCCGTGATGACACAGCGCGTTCGTGTCAAGATCGTGTCAGTTCGGTTTAGTTCGTACGCCTTCGCGCGTTATGACGGGTAGGTTTGAAAATGATATGCGTAAGTGGAATGAAGCTTATTGTTGTTTTATTTTTATTGGGCTTAATAAATATAAGAGAAATAACTTGAGTACATTGAGAAGATATATAAAAGTGACCGCCACGTAAGGTATGTTTACTAAATTCAATAAACGAAAAAGGAAAAAGTATGGCGCTATTTGAAAGATGGTAGCCTTTTTGATATATTAAAAACCCGACTATTTCAGATGAGGTACCTGAAAAATCTATCTTCATTTTTGAATTAGTATCAGATGAAGACGTTTTACTTACCCTTCCGATTTCTTTTTCATTTCAATTCAGAAAACGACTGAAAATATTTTTTATTGTAATAGAAAACATCAAAACAGAAATATCTAAAAGTAATGCGTGACTTGTAATCATATGAAAATGAAGAGATAACAACTGCGCCCTAGTTATTGCGACAAAACAATATAATAGGGGGTTCTCGTAAAAATAACATAAAAATAAATGATTTCCTTTATTCAATACAGTTTCACCTTACGTCCCGAGAAGGATTTTATGGAAAAAATAACAGAATCGGGTACTTCGATTTGTATTCCCCTTACCGCTGGGGGCTTCCGTTTTTTTTTTTTTACATTCTACCTCCCCCCTCTTTCTAATATGGTGGAGGGTAGTTTTAAGTTATAGGAGTAAGCGGTGGATTTGCTGTTACATGAGTGGTCTTTCAAATCTGATCTTCAGGAAATTTTAGCTTATTGGCCCAAAATAAAAGGCATTGTTATTGTCGATAGTGATGGTCAATGTTAATGAATAAGGTATTATTACAAAATATGGGAAATAAACTCCTCCAGTAATCTATGAACTACATTCATTGTGATAAGCCAATCCTGTAATTGCAATATATACTATGTAAATGATGAAAATGTTAATGAGCTGCAGTTCAGTTCAGTGCTACAGTTCTTTCAGGAATCCAATCTTCCAGATTCTTCAATTTATTATAATCGTTTTAATCCATGAACACAAGTCAATCGACTTAGCCTTTCGCAGTCCACTGCTGGAAATAGGCCTCTACCAGACTGCACCACAACACGCTGTCCTCCGTCTTCCGCATGCAGTCTGTCCCAGACACCTTTTTAAGGTAGTCGGTCCATCTAGACACACACGACAAACGAGTAATCTGATTCAACACCACAAGTCGCCCCTCACCTTTTCAAAAATAATTATAACTGCAATTACGTCAATACCCTCAATATGACGTAAATACTATTTACAAAACGCTTACAAATCCTCACACAAAAAAAAAATTACTTCTCAAGTATTCATAAACCTTTTTACCTATTCAAGATTCTTATCGTACGTATGTATTCCTTCTGAATCACCGAATACAATTGGCTTATCAGGCTCCAATCTTACGAAAGATTTTCGCTCATAACTTGTACCTCGGCAAGAAATAGACCCGGTCAATGTTTATAGAGGAAAAAAACGTCTGAACAACGAGCATCCTGCCCGTAAATAAGCTGAAGCTGATCTCAATTGCAGTTCCTTGTCTCCGACTGGACGTCAAACGAAGCTTAGGAGCATATAAACGTGTTTTGCGTCTGAAAAATCGGTTTCTGTTGATTTATTTGTATCCCTATCTTGGATAAACAACATATTCTGTTCTGCTATACAAATGAGAATTCGGAGTCCTAAAAATTTTATGCCATTTAGGTGTCTACGGTTCGTTGGTTGTTAGTATTTTATTTCTTTTTGGTAATTTGGGCTTGGTGAATGAAATACGTATGCTTAACGTCTACGCATATATCAGGATTTCGAGATATACGAAATCCGAACTAACTAAGCGCGCTCGATTGATGGAGTGCTTTGCAACTCAAGACATTATTTAGATAATGAACTTATCTTCAATGAACTAATCTTAAAATTAGGCGACCAAAACTATGTACACACAACCAAGACAAAGAGCATATCCACAACGTTACTTGCAACTAATGGCTGAACTAAAGTCGTTAAAATAGGTATTTTAAAGTTTCTTTAACCTTAGTATATGGCACCCAAGAGAAATTGGCAGGATTCAAGTAGCTTGGGAGCTACTTGAATCCTGCCAATTTCTCTTGGGTAAACCATAAACTGCACATATAGAAGCAAATTTCATCACCAGCTTTGTTAGGTATCCTTTATCAATGAGAAAGACAAAGGAACCGAAGCCATACAACCTAATCATTTCAAGACCAAGTCTACCTAAATTATGCTTGTAAATCCCTCATCAGCACACCCATTTTATTTCCAGAATTCAAGCCAAACATTGCCTTAAATGAAGCAGCTAATTTCAACAAAACCCAAGGATTTTTCTTACACCTTTTACCGCAATCTGAGATCAGGCGTTTTTTTTTAACTGTCAGGAGCAATTCTAATTCAGAGCGCGCTACGAACAGGTGATGGTAGATACGAGAAACCGTTTTGGGTTCGTGTCTGTGTCGAGATCCAACGATATGTGTGTGAGGGGAAATTGTGTAAGGACAATGTTGGTTTTTGGAACGAGAGCGTGAATTAAGCTTAATTTGTTGGTAGTGGGGCTTTAAAATCTGGTTTTTACAACAAAAGTCGCTGGATGTATAAAGGTTATGATAATAATGCTCATTAATTTGAATGCGATGTGGAGGAATCAGGGAAATGTCGTTAGGAAAGATTTGAGTGTGAATGTGGATATACGAGTAGGTGAAGACCAAAGAAACGATGGATGGACTGTGTGAAAGATGATATGGATGACTACCGAGATGACGACTAATAGAGAAGTATTGAAGAAAAGACATGTTGCGCTGTGACAGCAAATAAATTGGGACAAGGGCAGGAGAATGATGATGATGAATTTGCTGATGAAGCTGCTCTATTGCATAGGATTGTCATTGATGAGTATCAAGAAGGATCATGTATTTAAAAACCGCTACAATTAGATCAATTTTTAACTAATTCAGACAACACATAGTACAACTCTTAATGTATACAAGAAATAAAATATCTTTACATCACCCTTATAACTTTTAAAGGCCACATTTCCCTTAACAAAACTAAATAACAAAACAAAACTCAAACTACCCGCGTTCGAGGTTAATTAAAATTAGTTAGTTAACTCTAAACTAAAACAAACCCCACTGGATACACGGCGGGCTAAACACGTGGAAATGTAGTAACCACTTGCCGAAGATATAATGAAAATGATATTACAAGTGTTGTTATACACTTTGTTGGGTGTTGGTGTAAGTTAGAAGATTTTGTAACTAATCCAGGTGTTTCATAACATTCACAAAAGGGATAGCAAATGTTTTGTAAAATGTACTAGAGCATCTCTCGTCATCATCTGCTTAGCATTCTCCCAACTATGTTGGGGTCGGCTTCCATTTGTTAGGTTTGGAAATAATATTAATATATCGTTAAATTGTCTTAGTCGTATTGAAATATTGTATTTATTATACTGGCAAACTAGTTTTAAAAATGACGTTTGACATGACGGTTAAAAAGGCGGGAGAGCTCTCGGTCTATTTGCTCCGGGCCAGCATCGAGTGTGGACGTGGTACGACGTTCCTAGTGGCTGTGTCAGTTAAATATTAGGTTGTGGAAAAAGTCTTTTCACATTATAGTATGTATGAACTTGTAATAAAATCTCTTTAGCTATACTATTTGTATCTGGCTGGTTTTGGTATCATTGAAAGTTTAAATTTTAAAGAACATATCCATCATATTCCAAATTCAAATCAGGAAAATGTGTGATTTTCATTTGTTTTTCGTACCGTCAAGATGAGTGAATCTAATGAAGAAATTCGATACATTTTAATTTTTTTTGCCCTGTATGCGGTTTTTTAAACGTCAAGAACTCTAAGACTAATTCGTGTTTTACCCTGTTCAGTTTACTATCTTATAGTACCGAAAATTCCCTACAAAATGGCAATCACAGATAAGTTTCCATTAAAAGTGACAAGTTCGTCTTTTTCCCTGAAGTCTTCGATTAAGTAGAAGTAAAGCCAAATCAGTTTGAGACCATCTCAGACATGATCTACATGGTTACCATATTAAGATCTGATAATTTTTTTATAAGAAATATTCGGACTTTAAAAGATACTAGTCTGTCATTGTTTCGGTGTTTCTTCTGTGTTGTATAACACCGGCCACATCTATCTGGCAATAGGGAGTTGCAATCCCTTATGGTTTACACACATATATATATATTTAAATATATATATATATATATGTGTATAGTATGCTGTGGTCTCCTATAAGTGAAGGAGTAGACCTACTTAATACCTATTTAATTGTTGTCCATTAACCCTTTGAAGGACAAAAACCGGCCAAGTGCATCTCGGACCACGCACAATGAAGGGTTCCGTATTTGGGATAAATTTATCCCAAGAACAAACTTAACATTGTCGTTGAAAAACATGTTCTCCCATACATTCCAAATACAAATGTAAGATTGTACGCACAACATTGAAAGGTTTACCATGTCATTTTAAGCCCATAGACTCCTTATAGGTTTCCCTGTTTTCCGTATATTTTTTTTTTTTAGGCTTAGTAGTTTCGGAGATAAGGGGCGGAATGGTCAATTTTCGTCTATTTTCTTAAATAACTTTCAAACAATTTATTTTAAAATTATAAAAAAAGTATATGAGACCCTCACAGGAAGCCCTTTCATTTGATATGTAATACGTAATACGGTACAGTTTGCAAAACTTTTTTTAATTTTCTTATTTGCCCCCAAAAGTGACCCCCATATTGAAAATTCATTTATTTACGTTACACGTCCGTGTTTGGGTCACAGAAGTTCATACGTGTACCAAATTTCAGCTTAATCGGTCCAGTAGATTCGGAGCAAATCGGTTGTGACAGACAGACAGACACACGAGTGATCCTATAAGGGTTCCGATTTTTTCTTTTGTGGTACGGAACCCTCAAAACGAGACACAATAAAAGTTTTATTGCTATTAATACTTTGTGGCCACGCAGAGCGTTAATTATGTGTCTTGTGATATATTATCTTTCGTTGGAGATCCAAAATAAATAAATCTTCAGCCATCTTCCGACCATCACAATCTTCTATAACCTCACATACCAAATCAATAGCCAAAATAATTTTCCAAAATTACCCGCCCACGTCTCCTAACCCAAATCGCGGTCCAGTCCAGTGCCTCGAGGTACACGGTCGTTCCAGCGTATAATTCGATTTAGATAGATGTTACAAAGACTCGGCTAACTTAGCTACGGGTCGCAAAGGCTCCCTAACTAGTTTACCATTACACTGGAAGTGAAAAATGAATGGATAAGTTTTACTCGAGCAGAAAGTGTGGATTTCGGTTTTGCAACTTCTCTTTTGTGTCATTTTTTCGTGGTTGAGAGTTTTAGTTTGTCGGTTGTCTGCACTGGATGAGCGATGTGATTTGTAAGTTCTTTTATGCTGGGATGTATCAGCCAGCACCTATGGCTTAGGGCTTACCTATATGGCTTAGAGGACATTATTCACTGGTAGTAATGCCCTGGTTACATTTAATTTTGGTGCGAGTCCATGCCAGTATTTTAAGGCTTTTTATTTATTTATTTAAGAACACGAACAGCATATTATACGTAGTAGTAGAAAAGGTAGTATGTTGGAAAGGTATTACTGATAATGTATACACAAATTATACCAACATAACAAAAAAAAAAGAAAAAGATTTTTAGGTTGTGCCATTTTTATTCTTTTCTGTCTAAAGATATGATAGGTATCTCTTTATCGTCTGTATGTTTTGTCTTAAGAGGGTACCGAGTGCGCTGTGGTGCCCTCATCGTTTGTTTGGTTATTTCTTTTATGTTAGAATGAAAATGCTGAACTCCACAACCCTATACCTGTTATTATTATTACAAACAGTAGTTTTACTTGTTTATGTTTTATTATAATCGTTAAAACGGAAAATAATGGCCACTAAGCTCCGTTTTAACGATTATAATAAAACTTAACAATATATTGTTAAGTAACTACTGTTTGTTTGTACAGCGGAGCACAACGTAAAATGCCTATTTTCTGCATTTCATTCTAAAATAAAAGAAATAACCAAACAAACGATGAGGGCGCCACAGCGCGCTCGGTACCCTCTTAAGTTCTTTTCCCAAACCCTTAAAATTCAGAATCAGTAGTTGAAACCATTTATTCCGAATTTTTTTAGGAACAATTTCATCTTTAACTCTACCATTTCCGGAGAGGCTTACCTATATTTATTTGTTTATTAATAAAATACAGCCACATCACTTAAATAACAATCTTAATAAACAAAGGAAAATTAAGGCGTACGTAACATAAGCATAAACAGTTTATAATATTCCCACAGCTGCTGGGACACAGGCCTGACAGAGGGAGTGGGCTGTAATCTACCACGCGAGCCCAGTGCGGGTTGGTAGATGTCACGTCTTCGAATCGTTGGTTCTAGGACATGCCAGTTACCTCACGGTGTTTTCCTTCACCGTTTTAAGAGCAGTGGTGATGATTATTTACGCAAAGTAAAGCGTCTGCCTGGATACGACCTTACGAGTACAACTGGGTAAGTCGCGGACGTTACACTGGCACACTGCTCCGTACGTAGCGTTCATTACAATATATTCCCGCCTTGAATTGAAACCTTGCCATGTCTTGCTGTTTCTAGTGAGAGTAGGTACCGTTTCTAGAAACACGATTTTGGATAGACTGGATATGACAAGATATTAATCTTATCATATTTCCAGTCTATCCAAAGTCGATCAATTTCCAACCAAATTTGATTAGATTAGCAAACTCTTTTGCCGGCCTAACTCTGTGCCTCTTAAATGGATCTCGGTTGATTGATGAACTCCAAACTAACTTCGTTAGGCTCGCTAGAGTCGGTAACCGGGTTATCATTACCCGTAATAGACTGTGTTGGTATGCGACATGCTTCTGTTAGCAACAATCCCATTGGTTTTGGAAATAGTATTAGGAAGTTCATTTGTGCTTTACCTACGTAATGTAAGAAGTATCAAGATTCTTTCTGCTATTCATTCGGTGCATTAAATGTGCCTTGACAAATAACAATAACTAAGAACGAAGGGCACGCTTTGGGCAATCAGCCCATATTACAAAATTTGACGTTATCTAAGCCTGTCATTATTCGCTAAATCAATTCTAAATTAAATATTTATTATATTTCATACGAAACTAAAAGGGACTTGTAATAAGTAATACTTAACAGACGCACGGGTCGATCGACAGGTTAAGCTAAGTTTGCCGCGGTTGATCCGTGGCTGGGACGTGACGGAAAGCACGTAAAGCCGTTGGTCCCGGCTGTCATTTGTGGATCTTTGACAGTCGTTAAGGGTCGTCAGAAGCCCGAATGTCTGCCAACCAGTCTTACCAAGGGGTATCGTATCGGTCAGAGGTGTCGCTCCGTGTAAAATACTGGTATTCAGCTGCATCCGGCAAAATTCCGGTTAGACTGTAAGCTGACCCCAATATAGTTGTGAAAAGACAGATGATTATGACGAAACTAAAAAATATATTTAAAAAAGAAAATTTCGACTTCAAAAAGAAATTAACTTAAAATTGTGAAATAAGTTTAATTTCGGAAGTCGGTGTCTTGGAATCTGTATCACCGACTTCCGAAATTAAAGTTATTTCACACTTTTTAGTCCATTATCTTTAAAACTACTGAACCGATTTTGATGAAACTTGCAGTGTTCCCTAACTTGAAGTAAATGTAAGCCAATAAAAATAAAATAGTCACGATCCGATTAATAGTCTCGGAGAAATGTGTAGATAAACATAGATATATACAAACATACATACATCTATAAAATTTTGTAAATTTGTTTCGAAGCCCTAATAGATTATCACATGTGAATATATTGCAGTTCCATATTACATACATACGTGTCGAATTAATAACCTCATTTTTTTTGTAGTCGATTAAAAAGGAAGAACATCCGACGTTCTTCTAAGTAAATAAAATTCATTTAATTCAGGCAAAACCCATATTACCTAAAATAAAATTTCACAATACTGCAACAGAATAAATTAGAGTATAATAAAATATCATGTGGATTCTGTCTTGTCTAAAATATTGCCTAGTTTTTATAAAGTCTTCGATGTCTCGTGTCTTCCGAACTTTCTAGAACAAAATCAAACTGCCATCCTAGTTCTAAGCTGATATTAAAATGTCTGTCTAACCCATAGTTTTACGTCATTTTTGGCACTTGTTGTCTTCATGTAAAACATATTTTGAGGGAAGGATAAGTTTAGTTTTACATATGGTACTTACTACGGGCTATTTCTAACTAAACTAATTTGGAAATGATGACTGCTTAGCCTACTAAAAGTAAATATTAAGCCCCTTCTAACCTACTAAACTGTCAAATTCGCAAAGGCCTTCGTGAATTAGTTTAACCATACTTGGTAGTCGACTTTCAAACAATTAACTCCCAGACTTTACGATTTCTTCAGCTAAAAGGTTTAATTTTGACAAATACATTTTTCTTTCAATGAAATATTAAATTGCTATTAAAAATTAAATAACAGTATCGACTCGCACTTCAACCAACTTAATCCCATATTAAACTTACTCCAAAACATATCTTCGTTGCCAACTTGTGCAGTCAAATCGTAACTTCAGACGCAGACAGCGGTCTTAACTCAGCGAGTGCCGCATACTGCAGATAAAACTTCTCTTTTTAAACTTTTGTACACGATACTCTTACTTTTTTCACCTGCCAACCGGATAATCGCGGGATTTTGTACCGGAACTGAAAAGCATGGAAAGGTGGATGTGTTTTTATTTGAGGAATGAATGAATGAGTTTTGAATTTTAGATTTTTAGTTTTTTGTCAATTAAATTACTATTAAGTGGGTTAAAGTTGATGCATTTTGAGGTTGGGAAATAAATTAAAATTAAAAAAAATATATAAAGAAGCATACCAGAATTATCAGCGTCTAGTTTTATTGTTAAAATAAACTTTTATTGTGAAATTATAAAATTACAAAAGTAAGAAATTGTTCCGTCAGTTTTTTTTTTTTTAATTAATATTTCTAGTAGCTCTTCATCATAATTAAGCCAGCTAATGTTATTAAAAAAAAAACCTCTACACTTAACTAGTAGTGCATCTGTTAAATAATCTTCCAAACAACAACTGTACAGATTTTTATTGCCATCGTATTAACCCTATCACTACTTGTCTACGGTATTTTTGACCCCTGCACGATTTTATTCAACTTACTACAAAGATTTGCCAATCAAAAACCATTCTTATGTCTCTAAAATAAAATATAATTATAACTGTAGTAACATATGGAATCAATGGGACATCTGGCATATGTAAGGAATGAAAGATATTAATTATTATTCAATGTAGATGCGGTAAGTTTAATGATTGACATTAACATAAGAGCTACACGTTTTGTAGATAATTAGTCATTCATGTACCTACTACACAACTACATATTATAATTTGTTATATTAATAGAATTTCTGTGTTTAACAACGCGTGTTGAATATGTGGTCGTTTGTAATAGACTTGAAGTAAGTACAGCTGATAAAACACTGTCATTAGTTCTTTTTTTGTATACGAGTAAGAATTTTTAGACTGCCTCGTTGGGCTTGTGGTCGTAAGCGCTACTGCTGAACGTGAGCTTCTGGGTTCGATTCCCAGGTTCGGCAAAGTGTTAATGGGTTTTTCTATCAGGAATTTTTCAGTAGCAGCTCAGAGTCTGGATTTATGCCCGGTTGTTGGCAATAGACTCGCTCCTAATACTACTACATGGGACTTAAACATAACTGGCGAGAAGTGGTTATACCTATCTGTCTAACCTTTCGGGGAATACAGGCGTGATTTTATGTTTATGTACATAACTAAAAATTTTCTTTCCAAAAATCCTCAAAATAAAACATTCATTCTTCTTTTTTCTTTATTTTTATGAAATATAACGCCGTCTGCCAATCCTCAGATGACCACTTAAAGCCGAAAATTACTTTTGTTTACTTAAAGCGCTAAGTCACTGAATTATGTAAGTTAGCACTTGGAAATCCAATGCATTAATAATATCAAAATTCACAAAAACTCATTAAAAATAACACTTGAAAGTTATAATCGTTCAAACTCGACCGCGGGCCTATTGGACCCGGGAAGTTTAAATTAAACTTGTCACCCTGTGCGGCGGGCGAGGGTTACTCGGGACTTCTTGCGAAAAAATCGAGGAGGGAAGCTTCCGTGGTCCTGTAGGTTAGATTTAATTTGAAATTACTTTTGAAATGTATGCGGTTTTTGCGTGTCGGAAGGTATTCTAATTTGAAATGGAGAGTTGAACTATTTACGCAAACCATTTTCAATCTAAAGTTATACAAAATTGTTTTTAAAACATTCTATTTAAACCCACCTGAGTATTTTGACCCATGCTGTACAAAGGTCCTAGAAGCAAAAGCAACCATCTACTATTACACATCTGATCTAGGCCTAGACAAATGGCATTTGCTTCGGAACGATTCTATTTCTACAATCGCTATCGACGCTTCTCTATGGAAGCTATTTTATATTAGACGCTGTCAATTCGTTGACCTATGATCACGTGACATTTCGACAGCTTATTCAGCTCCATACATTTTTAACTTTTCTACTATTGTCATCGCTAATCGAATGTTACTTTTTATAGGACCGCAGTACCTTTTACAGGCATCCATTAAACCTGCAAAATTAACGATACATAAATCAGATGACACTAAAAATAACACTTTAATCAAACCTTGCATTAATAACCTTTGTTTAACAGAAATTTTGTTGCTTTTATAAGTAACACCACCACTCTTATTTGTATTCTCAAATGCGAGACACCTCATTGTGCATAAAAATGTTCATTGCGAAATAAAACAAGATTACAGTCACCTCTTTACAATTAAAATCAACTCACGGTACCCAATTTTTTTCGAGAATCTTGAACGTTCGCATCCCCTGATGCATACCCAAGTAGGGGGCCGTGGCATCAGTAATTCGTTTTTAAAACGCCAATGGGTCCTCCGAAATAAGATTTAATTGTAACGGGAAAATCGTATTTTGATTGATGTACTCCGAACTTTTAACGTGGCTGGGGTAATTGGTTTGACAAGAATTGTCAATTTTAGGTGTCATTTTAATAAAGTTTGATGGGTAAACAATTTTTCTTTGAGAAATTCTTTGGCAAATCAGTCTGGGTTTCTGAAAAGAATAAGTAACATTGGCACACGTGGGTGCCATAAAGCGGTAGCATGGAATTACGTGAAGAGGATGGGCATTGGGCAGGAACATCTTCCTGTCTGCTTTGAACAAACTACGAGCAACAACACCTCTGATAAGCGTGTTAATTAAGTCACTTACCTGGAAGATAGTGAGTTCCTTAGTGACCACCAGTATGGCTTCCGTGGTAGTCGGTCAACGGGGGATCTTCTTGTGTCATTACGCACTGCTGGGGAGAGGTCTTCACGGCGAAGCCTTTGCTGTGTCCCTTGATATCTCAAAGGCCTTGTAGGTTAGCTTCCCGCATTCGGCATCCCTGCTGCTTTTGCAACGGAATTTCCGACTTCCTGAATGACCGATCGATCGATCGATAGTCATAGCTAGCTGTTCATCGGATCATATGGCTATTTATGCCGGATGTTCCTCAGGGGTCTGGTCTTTCTGCGACTCTATTTCTGCAGCACATCAACGACCTGCTACAGCTTGGTGCTATCGAGTACGCAGATGACAGCACGGTCTCAGAAAGATACCCGTCCAGTCCAACAGCCAGCAGAGATACTTGCTCTTAGAGAGGCCGTGGTGGAGCGAATAAATTTAATTAATTTTTAATAAATCTCGTTTCACAATGGGACGACGACAATTTGGTCAAAATTAATGCTCTGAAACACAGACATGTCTTTTCACTGCCGAAAGGAGCCAGTTTCAGTTATCCCCTACTTTCCAAGGTGCATCTGTACCAGTTACCGACCGCCTAAAGCTTTCGGGCATGGAGTTTACGTCTGGTCTCAACTTTGGCTCAACCATCGAGTCAAAATACAGACTGCAGCCATGAAGCTGGGCATCCTAAACAAGGTGAGACGATACTTTACATCTGGACAGCTTTTAAGTCTGTACACAGCACAGGTCTGTTCCTGTATGGAGTATTGCAGACACTTATGGGATCGCTAATCTACATGGTCTTCACATGAAGTGACCAAGATTATGTCTGGACTTTATAAGAGACTGTGACCTCTGAGTTTGTTTCGGCCTTTCTTCTCAGAGTGGTCAGATAGGAAACGCCGACCTCATCTAGTTTAAAAAAAAAAAAACATGATTGACTTGTAAAAGTGTTTGTACAAACCTACTTACAGAAATAAAAATCATTTATCATTTATCGCTCAGCAAAATACCAGCTTATTGCACTAGACTCGGTGGAACGCAGAGCAAAAAGGCTTATAGGCGACGAGACGTTGGTGGCCAGGCTTCACAGCCTGCCTCATCGACGTAATGTTGCTTGCCTGTCGGTCTTCTACAGACTGTACTTCGGATTGTTTCCGCAGGAGCTCCATAACCTGATACCACTATCGCCCTTTCACCACCAGAATACCAGACGTACTGCAGGGTACCATCCGCACATGGTTGAAATCCCGACCAGTCGTACTCAGCGTTTTTCCTCCACATTTATTATGCGCACAGCCAAAGTGTGGAACTCTGCCAGCGTCTGCGTTCCCTTCCACATAATTATAACACATTTTCAAATCAAAAGTGAACAGGCATCTTCTAGGCCCGCTCGTTTCATCATAGACCTTGCCCGTCGCTTTCCATCAGGTGTGATCGAGGTCAAGAGCAGGCCCAGCCAGAAATAAAAACAAACTATATTTTCGATCGTCCATCGTCATTTGATATTAATTGAGTGGTAGGTACCTAATAGAGAACAAACATCGGAGTGTTCTTGAAGACTTCACGCAAACTTACATCAACATCACAACAGACGCTCTGGGTACTACCTAGTGTAGTACCGAGAGCGTCTGTATAAAGCGTGCTCTCACTTCAAAATCCACTCAATGACTGACAGCTTACCGAACAACACAACCACAGAAAACCGCGGTTTAATCTAAAACCATCAATAGCACACCTAATAGTAAATGAACAAATCAAATCTAAACCAAATTCCGATCTCGTTGGGCCAATTAGTACCGAATCGGCGCCGACACGGTGATCGATTGATTTATATAACCAGCCTAATTAGGACTCTCGTACTGATTAATTTATATGAACTCCGTAATTGTAAAGGGGTCAGAATAAAAGGGTGGTTGTAATAGATTTCATTAATATTTGAAATGGTGGTAATTTGCCGCTAATTGTCACGTGTATGCGCGTGACGGAATAATCGTGGTTTCGTAACTGGGTTTAGGAACTGTGTGTTTGTTTATCGTTGTGTTATCGCTTCGTCCATCAACCATGATGATATCAATAGAGCTAAATCATCATTATCATCTGCCTAGCCTTTTCCAACTATGTTGGGTCGGCTTCCAGTCTAATCGGATACAGTTGAATGCTAGTATTTACCAATAGAGCAGGATTATCAATATATCTAAATAGGCTGAAGCGATAATTTACGCCTGGACAGCTTTTAATCCTTTACAAAGCGCAAGTCCAATCCTGCATGGAGTATTGCAGCCACCTTTAGGATGGATCAGCTAAGGACCAACTAGCCGCGCTTGACTCAGTGGAACGCAGAGCTAAGAGGCTCATTGGCGTAGAACTGGTGGATGCCAAGCTTCACAGCTTGGCTCATCGCCGCAAGGTTGCCTGCTTGTGACCGACAAGATTCTACAGATTGTACTTCGGTGAGTGTGCTCAAGAACTCCACGACCTGATTCCACCGGCCCTCGTCTACCATCGGACATCTAGACGCACTGCCAGTTACCATCCCTACCTAGTTGCTATACCACCAATTCGCTCTAAGCGTTTCCAAATGTCTTTTATAATACGCGCAGCAAAAGAGTGTAACTCACTACCTGCGTCTGTTTCCGGGCTCATACAACACTAAACTCTTCAAAGTGAGAGTGAACAGGCTTCTTCTGGGTCAAGCTCACTCCATCGTCGAATTTGTCTCTGTCACCAATGTAAGACCTAGACTAGAGTTAAGAACAAACCCGTCTCGAATAAAATAAAAAAATCTAACAATAAGTAACTCATCATAATCTTGTCTGTACCAATTTTTATGCGGTCCTCGCAGTAAAGTACGACAACGTTAAAAGGTTCCATTATTAATTTTCAGAAAAACCGAACTTGCTGAACTAAATGTCCAATAAATGAGTGACGGAATTAGTTCGTCAATCTATAGTAATATAGGAGGGAATATAAATCAATTCCAATCAATATTTCGGTCTTTCCGAAGATAAACGATGAAACGAACGTTGAACGTTGTCGTACTGTACGTCTTTCTCGTTTCTTCGTCTCTGTTAGCTGTTATCTCAGAGATATAGAAACGGCGCAAACGAGCCACCGACCGCCACCGGTGGCTGTCGCCTCTTGCTGTGGTGTTGAGTACTGCTGTAGCGGGAGACCGCTACCGGCCACACTTGTGCGGCGAATCCAAACAAAACGTATGAAAAAGTATGTGGATTGCTTGTCGCTGGGCTACCGGTAGCTGTGTCCTGTGGCTCGTTTGCGAATCCATCAGTTTCAAATCTTCTCGTTTCGACGGTACATCTATGTTTCTTATCTTTTGGCCCAGTAGGTGGCCACATATTTTGCGGCATTGTTCAGATGGTCAAGGGTAATGGTGAACGGATATATGGGACACTAGCAGATGGGGTATGGGCGTCTTTTCGGGAGCACAGCACACGCACTGGATGATGCATGAATCTATAATAGCGCAATTCACCAGAATATGTTTGCAGCGGCCTACTTGTGTAAATAATAATGGATTCAGTGCTTTCCAAATAGGCCACTGCAGTTTTCTTCAGCAGGTGTTCTTCGGGCTTTACGACGTTTAAATGTCTACGTGTGATGGAATCATTCCCTTTACAACGCGACGGTGCAAGGATCTTTTGTTGGCCGAAATCGGAACGAATGCCGTCATCTTGTTTTTCAATACGATTTCCATTCACAAAATATCATTCAGGCGCTTAAGGATCCTTCTGGCACTCGGAGATTCCCGTGCTGTCGTCTTTTGAGTCTTCTCAACCTTGAATTTTTAATCGACTTCAAAAAAGGAGGAATTTATAATATTACCTCCTCCTTTGTTTGAAGTCAGTCGAACATATTCGTTCATATTTTCGTCAATAGTGAACCGATTTTGAAAATTCTTGTTTCATTTGATAGACGAAGCTTGCGCAGTGGTCCCATAAGAAAATGATGAACTTTACTTCAGCAGTTTTTGAGTTAGCTCTGACAAAAACTAAAATACAGTTCCTAAGACACCGACTTCCGAAATTAAAGTCATTTTTGACTTTGTAATCGTTTTTTTGTTTATAAAAAGGTTTCATTCCTTCTACGTTGAGCACGTGATTCATCCTCTGAGCCCGCCAGAGTGATTTCAATTACACTGTTAATTGTAAATATGAACCTTAGGGAAAATTAATTACTCCCTTCAAATATAGGCCAACACAGAACAATGGAAATCGCAGCCCATCCAAATATTAACCTCATTAGCTCCCTTAAGCCGAGTGATGAAGCAATAATGAACCCCTTAAAAACACTTATTTTAATTATACTAATAACTATAATTATTTGAAGATAAGTATCATCAATTAGTTTAGTGTTAATTAAAAACTTTTATTGTTGTATCTTTTGGTCGGGATCTTTTATCTTTTTGTTTCATCTGGGATGACATGTGAAAGGTGGTGATGATGCTAAGTTTAGGGGCGTTCATTCATTAAATGAGGCGATTTTTCGACCCAACCTTGGTAAGATGTCGTGAGATTTGGCTCGACTCCCTCCTAATCTCACGAGAGATTTCACAATATGCGTATTTTAGTGTAAATCTAATCTAGTCTTAGTATCTAGTTTTTTTTATGAAATCTGTGTTTGATTGCGTTGGATTTATTTCAATAAACATAATTTGCTTAATTATTTTTATAATAATTACCCAGTTTTCTTGCAATTTTACAGTCTCTTGCAATAAAAAATACTTGATATTTGCCGAGACCACGTGAGATTGGGTGAGATTCGGCGTCGAACCCCTCCCCTCTCTAAATGCCTCACTTAATTAATGAGCGCCCCCTTATCTTTTGTGACGTACTTATGCGTTTTGTTTCTCCCCCTACAGTAGGAAAAGCGCATGTAATGCTTATTATGGGCTAGAGTGCAATTTTTAAAATTCGTGTTTAACTTAAAGTGATTTTATACTTATAGCTAAAGGACGTCGTTTCGTTCAAGTTGATAGAACTATGAGTGTGAGTGAGTACATATGCGTACTTCTTCAGGAATGCTATCGTAATGATAATGGTCATAATGAATTTATTTTCGAGTAAATACGTAGGTATTCTATGCGTCTATTGCGTAAAAAAAATGTAGATTTTTTTTACGCAATAGACGCATAGATTCATAACATATAAGTATCAATTTAATAATTTCAAAATAATTATTAAATGGGGGCCTGGTTAACTTAAACTTAAAAATGTGGTGGTGTGATGGTGTAATTTTCAGTCATATTTTAAATTTGTAGTTGTATGTTAAAACTAGCTCTTACGCGCGTTTTCACCAACCCTAAGTGACACTGAAATGATTCCCTAAATATTATTGCACTATTGTATTTTCAACTCTCGGCGTTGTTGCCTAGCGTTGAAAATCCAACAGTGCACTTTTATTTAGGGATTCATTTAAGTGTAGGGCATTAGCCTATTTAACATCTCTCCGATTATGTCAGTTTACATTTGGAATAAGAACTTTTTGTTAATTAACTTGGTAACCTTTCCGTTAAAAAAAAAACCTTTAAAAACAAATGAAATCAATCAATAGGAGGTGAGCTTATTGCCGTCAACAGGGAACAAATCCAGACTCCGGACTAATAAATAAATGCATAAATTCAATTATACAGGGAGTCAGAGTGTCGCCAACTTAAGGGTGTGGGTGCAGACCATCAAACTGAACAACTTATTCCCGGGACCGACTTTTTTCTCTTCTCCATTATGATGTTGGTCCCCGGGATAAAGTTGTTCGGTTTGATGATCTGTACCACACCCTTAAGTTGGCGACACCCTTTCTCAGACAACCTGTAGTTTCATTCTATTTACTAGGCACTAACGCTCGTCTTATTTGTTCCTGAAACAATTGTGACGATATTATCGAGAACGTCCACGTCACGGCATCACGATAACACATCATCATTCTCCTGCCCTTGTCCCAATTTATTTGGGGTCGGCGCAACATGTCTTTTTCTTCCATACTTCTCTATTAGTCGTCATCTCGGTAGTCACTCCCTTTCTGGCCATATCATCTTTCACACAGTCCATCCATTGTTTCTTTGGTCTTCCCTTACTCGTATAGCCCTCCACATTCATCTCGATAACACAGGGAAGTAAAATGTATGGAAATATTATGAAGACGCTTTTAAATTTTCGTCCACGATAACGTTATAACGTCCACGTCCTAAAGATGTTATTCATTGTATCGACAATAACGCATACTTATAAAATGCAAGATTGTTTAGTTTTATAGACTCATGATAGCACAAGTTTAATTAAACCTTAGTGGTTTTTGGTTGCTATGTAATAAGTAATCCTGTATTCTTTAGTTTAGATGATTAATAAAATAAAAAAAATGAATTTTGAATTTGGGGGTCAATTTTCGGCGGCAAATAGAAAAGTTAAAAAAAAAAGTTTTGTAAACTGTATCGTGTGACATATAAGATAAAAGGGATTACTGTGAGGTCTCAAATAAATATTTTTTTATAATTTTAAAATAAATTGTTTTAAAGTTATTTTAAAAAATGGACGAAAATTGTCTATTCGCCACCTTATCTCCGAAACTACTGAGCCTAAAATTTTGAATAAAATACAGAAAATAGTTCTATACCTATAGATTACAGATAAACTTATAAGAAGTCTATGGTCTTAAAATAACCTAGCAAATCTCTCTATATTGTGCGTACAAACTTACATTTGCAGTTGGAATGTATGAGAAACCAAATTTTACAACTATAATGTTAGAAAAAAAGAAAGAAAATACGTTTATTTGCGGTAAACATGACGCAAAAAAATAACACAACAAAATAAAATTATAAAAGAACAAGTTGGTTAAGTTTGCTCTTGAGATAAATTCATCCCAGTTCTACGGAACCCTTCATTGTGCGCGGTTCGACACGCACTTAGCCGGTTTTATTTTTTATGCCGAATAAAAGGCTAATCGAGATTCTCTTTGTAACAATAGGGCTGTCTAACGAACATTCTAGCAACAGTTGCATTACCATTCACTAAAAACAACAATCATTAATTTCACCACAAAGGGTGAAATTTCACTATCAAGAGGGGGTGATACGATATTCTCGCTACCCCTTATCTAAGCCTGCATCTTGTTTCGATCCCCACAAAATGATATCGTGTTATTTCTGTTAATAACTTATTTCCCTTGTACTTACTTACCCCTCAAAATCCTTATCGCGTTTCGGCGATCGCTTTCGTCCCTAAATAAATTATTTGAGTTATTTTTTTATTGTTAGTTTCTTGATCGAGATAAGGCATGGATTGATAGTTTTTATTAGCGACAATTGTTTGATAATGCTGGGGAAATTGGTAATCTTTGTTGTAATTTGTTTTATTGATTTGTCAATCGTCATCGCTTTTAGAAGATTGTGATTCTTTAACTTGAATGTTTTAAACTTTCCGAACGGTGTAAATATGATTCTAAATACGAAATCCTCCACTACTGTTATTTTCGGAAATATTAGAAAAGTGTGCAAATATAATTAGGTCATGGAAGAGCTATTCTCAAAATTAAGGTTCTAAATACTGCCTCAAATCAAATACACTAAGGCATTCCTTCTAAGTACGAATGATTGTCATTGTAAAAGGATTTATGCCACACTTTCACAGCTCTCCGTGTATAAACAACCATACGAACCCACAGAAAACGTTTATAAAAACATAAAAAGAATGGCTTCGCATTACATCAACAATTTCTGTGACTTTAATTAAGGACATACACTTAAACGAAACAAGATAACTAATTTAAATACAAAATTAATACATCACACCTTCCTCTAAATTATAGACAGACACATTTTTATTGATTTCATTTGTCATTCGTATTTATCCAATTAAACTTAAAAGCTCGTCCCTCCCACATTAGGAAATCAGTAAAAATAATTCAATTTTAACTTATTACATTAATCTACGCCTACGATTTAAATCGTGCAATCAAATTAAAAGTGGTGTGAATGCGCTTTCAATTACAAGAGTGCATCCATTTTGTGACTAACTGCTTTGTGATTGGTCGAAATTGTTTTTTGATGTTGCCGCCGCTCAAAGGGGCAATGGGGCAATATAGTGTGTCTCTGTTTGTAACGGAAATCTGTAAGTGTTTCTTTCAGTCGTCGGAAGTTCCAGTAAAGTGTTCCGGAACGATGTTTGACGTCGATGAGTTTCGTTGTTTCCTGTCGATTAATTTTAAATGAGTTTTAATGGGTAATAGAACGTGAAGTGTTAATGAAGCTAAATATCTGTAACTTGCTTTTACGTGACCCGTGAACATTCTACAATACTTAGGTCCTGTACCAAAAAAAAATGTTTTAGAGTTTATTTCGGAAATTTATTCAACTAGCTTTGCTCACGGCTTCGCCCGCGTGTAGGTTGGAAATAATCCCACGGGAACGTTCTACTGGAATAAAAAGTATTTTACGTCCTAAACTAGGTCATGGTCTACTTGTGTGCCTTTCATCAAAATCCGATCTGCTGTTAATACGTGAAAGGTAACAGACAGGCAGACCGACAGATGGAGTTATTTCGCATTTATAATTGTACCTGGTCGACTGAGCTTTGCTCGGGTGAAAATAGAGAAAACGAATTTTCCAAGATGACACCTAGCTAGATTTTTCGCACCTGTTATCCCATATATTGCAACTTTCATCGAAGTCGTTAGAGCCGTTTTCGAGTACGTGGTTGCAAATATACATATATACTACAGTATATATACGTATATATTGCTTATTTAATAGTATATGATTAGTATGGATATGTAAGATACAAATTCCCCTTTGTTAGATTCTGATCTTTATCGATTCGATCTGTTGTTGTGTCTCTAGAGAAATTATGAATTTAGGGCACTGTAAACGCCTTAGGTATACGCTCGCCTTAGGTATCGCGCCTCAACGACAGGCCTAGAAAACTAAGCCGTGACGACTCAGACGCGTTCCACTTCTGAACCAGTGGCTGGAGACGTCAAACACAAAGAAATATGGGACAATGTGCACATGTAGGTTGGGCTGAATGGATTATCTAACTAGCGGTTGTCCTCGACTTACTTGTAAGTGTAACACAAGCTTATATTCCCTAAAGAGGTTCAGAGAGGTTATAATATTTGGTTTGTATTTAGTGGTTAAAACACTTCCCTTCATCATTATTTATAGTTATTTGCTCATATTTCATGATTATTAATAAAAAGGGTGACTGGTAATTACTAATTAGTAACGGATACTTAAACACATGATTATACTCATGATAACAAACAACTTTTATTATGGGACCAAACCTGAAATCGCGAAAAAAAGTCAGCTGCTCAGTATACCACTGACTACCTGCTTTATGGTCTCTCCTTCTCCCTTGAATCCATCCAAAGGTTGTCAGTAAAAGATCACTTTTAGCGATAAGATCGCCCATTTTGTCACCCTATGTAAAATTTCTACACATACATTTGTATTGGAGCTGAAGAGTTTGTTTTTTGTTTGTACGTTTTAACGCGCTATCTGAAACTACCAATCAGATTTGAAAAAATGTTTTGCATTTGATAGCCCAATCCTACAAGAAGGTTATAGGCTATTTAACATTACGCTAGCACCTTTAGGAGCCGAGCAAAAAGAAAAAAATCAGAAAAACGCGGGCAGGCGATGCGACGGGGTGAGTCGGAGGAACAAGAAATATCACGCGGACGAAGTCGCAGGCAAAAGCTAGTCTATTCTATACTGCAGCTGTGCATCTGTCAATTCTTTACTTACGGAACTACATGTAAGCTCTTGAAGAAAAGAGGAGGATTGGGGGATAAGTATCCCTAGGAAATCCCTTGGCCACTGTAACATAAAGATTGATGATATAATAGGTTGGGGAAAAAGTTTCTTCGCATTTTTTAAGAAAATTCAAAACATTTTTTAATATAGTTTATTTACATTTAACTAAAGTATGTAGGTACCATTTTGTTCGATAACTTTTTGCCATCTTGTAGGTAGGGACAAGATCCCATTGCTATAGAAATTTTGGGACTTCTGGTCAAAATACCGCGACAAGTGGTTTTGGCAGTCCTCTCGTGATGTTAACCTGACACTGCCTAAAGAATTCTGAAGAGACCGAAACAGGTGGAAATCTGAAGGTGCAAGGTCAGGACTATACGGCGGATGCATTAACACCTCCCAGCCAAACTATCTTAATTTTTGCTGAGTGGCTAAAGATGTGTGAGGTCTAGCGTTATCATGATGAAAAACCACACCCCTTCTGTTGATTTTAATTCCGGCCGCTTTCTCTCAACTTCTTGCTTTAATCTCATCAGTTGTTCGCAGTAGAGTTCAGAATCGATGGTCCTGCCTGGTGGTAACAGCTCATAATGAATAATGCCCTTCCAATCCCACCACACACACAGCATCACCTTGTTGCGAGTTAACCCGGGTTTCGCCACAGTCTGTGAAGCCTGACCGGCCTTTGACCACGACCTTTTTCGCACGTTCTTGTCATACGTGATCCACTTTTCATCACCAGTTATCAGCTTCTTCAAAAATGGTTCGGTTTCATTACGTCGTAATAAAGAATCACAAATGAGTACACGGTTCATTAGGTTTCTTTCAGTGAGCTCGTGAGATACCCAAATGTCGAGCTTTTTTGTGTACCCAGTTTTTTTCAAATGCGCCAAAACTGTTTTGTGGTCAATTTCCAGTTCTTCAGCTACGTCGTAACTACTGATATGCCGATCTTGCTCCACTTTTTCAAAAATGGCATCCATTTTATCCGTAATAGGGCGACCAGAGCGACGTGCATCTTTGACATCAAAATTTCCGGATTGAAAACGCTGAAACCAAATTTGTGCTACTCTCACAGACACTACACTAGGTCCATAAACATCGCAAATTTTTTTCGCGGCTTGCGTTGCATTTTTACCTTTTTTTGTAGTAAAATTTTAAAATGTATCGAATTTCTTCATTAGATTCACTCATCTTGACGGTACGAAAAACAAATGAAAATCACACATTTTCCTAATTTGAATTTGGAATTATGTTCTTTAAAATTTAAACTTTCAATGATACCAAAACCAGCCAGATACAAATAGTATAGCCAAAGAGATTTTATTACAAGTTCATACATACTATAATGCGAAAAGACTTTTTCCCCAACCTAATATTTATTAATAACTATGTTGTTTATAGAATATCCTGGTGGAATGAGTGAAAGAAGACATGCCAAGAAAGGAATGATAGTACTTCATCGTAGTGACTGAGAAGTTTTGAAGAAAAATATGTGACTACTGACCCCAGAATACGAGATAAAGACTCGAGTTATGATAACAGATACATTTATCATATACATACAGGATTAAAAGGTCACAAATTGCCCTCCAGCGAAGATAAAAGCCGTTTCGATTGAGCTTTTAATACAATTCAGAGTGCGCACTTCGTGTTGTAGATGTCGCTTAATACGAGTATACACACGGTTTATAAGTTTGGAGGGCTTGTGGCTAAGTAATGACAGCCGCACGAGTCGACCGATCAAGTTAAACTACGCTTGCCGCGGTTGGTCCGTGCGTGGGTGACTATGTTTATTTATATACCAAGCAAAAACGAAGTAATAGCACAGGCAGGCGATGCGATGTGACGGGGTGGGTCGGAGGAATAAGAAACTTCACGCGGACGATGTCGTGGCAGAAGCATATTCGAGAAATGGCAACAGAAGCTGGAGAATGTTGGCTTGAAAATCAGCATAACTAAAGCTGACTATATGTTCCGCGATTTCGGCGGTATCTCCAGGTTCTGGAGCCACAGCGTTTGATGGCGCGCTTCTCCCAGTATGCTCCGACTTTCGGTATCTCGGTTCACTCGTGCAAAGCGATGGTGATGGTGAAGTAGATCAGACGGTTAATCACAGAATTAACACTGGATGGATGAAATGGCGGAACAATCTGCGGCTCCCACATTTCCCTTAAGGGGAAGATATATACAAAACAATGGGTCTAAACTGCTGTTTTGTATGGATCAGAATGTTGGGCCACTAAAGGGAATGAAAGGCAATTGCATGCAGCTGAGATGAGAATGCTAAGGGCCAGTTTTTTGAATTTACTATGGATCAAAAAACCGACCCTTAGAGGGATGTGTGGTGTTACACAAATGGATAATGTAAGAAATGAGTATATAAGAGGAAGTCTGAAAGTTGCACCGTTGACTGAAAAGTTGTGCGGAAATCGCTTGTCATGGTATGTGCATGTGATGCGGAGGAATGAGGAAAATGTCGTCAGGAAAGTTTTGAGTACGAATGTCGATGGCTACAAAAGTAGGGGAAGACCAAAGAAACGATGGATGGACTGTGTGAACGATGATATTGCTAGAAAGGGGAAGCCGACTTATAGAAATTTGTAAAAAAAAAGGGATATGTTGCGCCGACCCCAAATAAATTGAGATAAGGACAGGAGAACGATGATTGTTATAAGGTGAACAGACTTTGGATTATCTTTCAGTACTAATCAGCACCCAACCGGATGAAGTAGAACAAAAAATAGCAGTGTGAAAACAATTCGTAAAAGTGCTTTTTTTAGATATAACAACTTTTATAACCTTGGAAAGGTTTTAATTAAATTTGAAACTCAGTCAAGTAGAGGTAACAGTTAATTACGTTTGCAAACTTTCTCAACCGTATGTAACTATACAAGGGTGGGTATAATAACTAGCTTCTCTTTGATATTGTTATTCATTTTCTAACGTCAAATACAAAAGGCATGAACATGAACTAACCCAACTATTTTACTCCGTTGGGTTGAAGTCTAAAGTAGTTTGTTTTATCTAGCTAATGTTATCTGTGTAATTATTTTCAGTTCGTGTTTTTACAGATCTAATCGTAGCTATTACCTAGGTATAGTAACGACTTTACGAACACCCTAAAGAGTCCCGCAGACAGGCGCGACACGACGGCGCAACGCGACTCCAGTAGAACATTTTAAATGAAATTTTTAAAGAAATTGTTCAAAATCAAAGTCATTTATTCAAGCTAGGCTAAGAATCAGCACTTTACGAACGTCAATATTACATAAGACGGTCTCCCAAAAAGCCCGCCCTTCACCACTTCCTATTGCTTTAGTTTGGAAGAAGTGGGGCAACAAACTCCCCAGCAACACAGCTGTCTGCTCAGTAAAAAAAAAAAAAATTCTATACAATAGCACGCAAAATAATTTAGGTACAGACGCCAGCAAGTCCAGCAACTCTAAAATTTTCCCAATCAACCTTGAACCTAATGCTTTAGCGTGAAAATCTATTAAAGAACTTTGACAGATTGAAGTAGCTTGATGTGCTGGCGTCTGTACACAACGCAACATAAAACATTAAATTAAATTATCCTACTAATCCTAGTAATATTATAAAAGCGAAAGTTGGTGGGGATGGATGGATGTTTGTTACTTTTTCACGCAAAAACTACTAGCGGATTTTGATGAAATTTGGCAAAAAAATAGTTTATAATCTGGATTAATAAATAGGATACTTTTTATCCCTACGGGTTCGAGACTTACACGGGTGAAACCGCGGGGAGCTGCTAGTATGCCATAATTTATTCAGCTAGCACACGCCAACATACCAACAAAAAAAAAAATCTAAAACTATACTCAAGCAGAAATAAAACTAAAAACGTAAACAGAATACCTAAACCACCAGAGTCGCGTCGTGCCTGTCTGTGGGAGCCTTTATCCGTTACGTAAGTACGCAATATTTAAAAGCGATTTTCTCGTAAATTATTGATAGCTATTTTATGTTATTACGAACAATTATCGAAATAATACTTTTACGAAATAGGTCTTTTCTCAAAATTGCAATTTTTATTTCACGATAAAAACGGATTTTGAATTTTGAGTAACTGTAAGAAATTTTTGCTCATGACTGTACTTACTCTGCACTACAGGGCTAAGGCCTCACCTAAATAGCAAAAGGAATGAGCATAAATCAACATCCTTTTGACTGCCTTTTAAAGATTTCAGGCAGTAAATAGATTTTCTCACTATTGTTTTACAAATATATTAAAAATATTACACACTCTTGTCACCACAATTATGTCACTAATTATGATGGTATTATCATTAATGAAATGAAATCTTTTATTTCCAGATATAAAAATCCACACATAAATAAATAAACAAACATACAATATACAATACAATATCATAACTAAATAGATAAATAAATAGTACACATACACCTTATTCGTATACACACAATTAATTATGAGGAGCTCGTGGCTAAGTAATAACAGCCGCACGGGTCGATCCATCAGGTTAAGCTACGCTTGCCGGGGTTGGTCCGTGGAAGGGTGACCATCTTTCCATACCGAGACTCCTAAGTGCCTCGGAAAGCACGTTAAGCCGTTGGTCCCGGCTGTCATTGGAGGATCTTTGACAGTCGTTACGGGTCGTCAGAAGCCCGAAAGTCTGACAACCAGTCTTACCAAGGGGTATCGTATTACCCAGTAACTGGGCTGTGGCGGTCAGATTTGCAGTCGCTCCATGTAAAATACTGGTATTCAGCTGCATCCGGTTAGACTGGAAGCCGACCCTAACATAGTTGGCAAAAGGCTAGGCAGATTGATTTTGACGTTAGTAAGACGTCACCCAATCAGTCACCTAACTATTATACAGGGTTATTGGTAATATGTCGGCGATCCATTACGGGGATGTAAGAGAGGTCATTTGGTTACAAATGTGGGGCCTGTGGCTAAGTAATAACAGGCGCACGAGTCCATCGATTAGGTTAAGTTACGCTTGCCGCGGTTGGCCCGTGGATGGGTACATACATACTATCCGTGCTTCGGAAAGCACGTCAAGCCGTTGGTCCCGGCTGTCATTCGTGGATTTTTGACAGTCGTTACGGATCGTCAGCAGCCGGAAAGTCGAACAACCAGTCTTACCAAAGGGTATTACCCAGTAACTGAGTTGGAGGTCAGATAGGCGGTCGCTCCATGTAAAATACTGGTATTCAGCTGCGTCCGGGTACACTGGTAGCTGAGCTCAACATAGTTGGGAAAAGACTAGGATGATGATGACTTCTATGCGAATGTCAACCATTTTAGACTAATTTGACATTTTATGTCTTTTTAAATATATATTTTTTATTATTATTACATGCTTGTTAACACTCAATACATATAATAATCAACTATAAATTGATAATTATTATTTGTAAATAATAGTTTTTAAATCAGACTTTTTTTGTAACAATTTTCTTAATTTTGAGCAGGTTTTTGACAAAAATGGTAGATTTCTGCAAAAAAAACAAAAAAATGATGGACATTTGTATAGGAGTCATTAGGGGTTATATGGTTGCAAATGACCTCTCCTACGTCCTCTTAATGGATTGCCGACATATTACCAATAACCCCAATATGCATAGGAAAACTCCTGCTATTATTAGCAATGAGGTCTAGTTAACAATCCAACACTTTCCCTTCAAGAGAGCACTTAACTCCACCTTCTCAAATACGCACATTATTTACTTACAATTATGTTCAAACGTCTCAGCTCGCGTCATATTTTAAGTGCTGGCAACTTGGCAGCGAAACGCCGCGCCGTTAAAAACCCCTGCTAGGCTGGCAACCTCAGGCATAAAGAGCCGATTGCCACGTGAAAACGTATGGCAACATCAAGTTGAATATTTTATAATGTGCTTTTTTACACTCGGGGACACATTTAACGACACAGTTTAACAGTATCACTTTCAATGCGATAAAACTTTTCGAGCGTATTTTGTTTTCTGATGCGTATATATTTTCGACTAGCTTTTGCCTACGACTTCACCTGCGGAAAATATTCCACGGGAACGTACCTACTAACGGGATTAAAAGAACCCTATGTTTCAATCCAGGTTATAAACTATCGGTGTGCTAAATTTCATCCAAATACGTTCAGCCTTTTTTGCCTCAATCCGGAATATACATCTAGAGAAACAGACAAATGGATAAAAATTCTAATAACTATATTTTGTGGCATCAGTCCCACACCTCGTAGCAATTACGTGTTTTTTTTTTTCAAATAAAGTATACAGTTTTGACTTCGTTACTATTTTATTACCTGTACCTGTGAATTTTTGTGTTTTGTTTGAAACTCTTGGTGTATTTTTGTTTTTTTGAGAATTCGCAATTAACTGAAAAAATAGCGGCAATAATTAAGTTACGTTAAAGTAAAGTTAGCTCGAATTAATGTTTTAAGTTACTATTTAAAAGTTTGTTATTTATTTAAAACTTGTTTTTTACTTTTTACAAAACCTAATTCTAATGCTCGTTTCATGTAAGTACGCTTAATTCTGCACCTTAGCACATATCATGGACACCATAACCCAAATTCGTCGATTCTAAATACATACTTACAAAAGATTTCAGTCCATTTTTATTACAGCTAGAAAACCCAGCTTAGAACATTCATAACATCCTCAAACACGACAATATCAAGCAAGAAACATGTTTATACGTTACTTCGGCCGCAAGTGTACCCACTTTACGACCCGGGGCGCTACATAGCGATAAGTCGTCTCGATGACGTGTGAGCTTTAGTAACCGATTACTCGATAACTCGATATCGATACCGAGTTTACATGTTTTTATTCGCATAATATAACAGTGTTTCACCGATTTTATCTGAGCTGTCAATGTGGGAAAATGGTAATGTTTTTGATTCAAGTTAGCAGCGATTATGTATCGTTGCAACACGGGTTCGGATGGGGATCGAATAGTTAATTAGTTTAAAGAGTTTTGTTATCGTTATTTGGAATTGTTCGTGACCGCTATTTTTTGAGTTTATCTTTGGTAACCTTCGCCATAGTTTTAAATTATTTAGGGATAAATTTAGAAGTTAGTTTAAAAAAAAGCCAGAAATACGGTAATTATTTACAGTTGATTCAAAAACCCTTTTCGTTTGTAAAAATATACAGTCAAATTAAATTAGCTAGCGAAACTCCGCAGGCGTGGTGTGTATCGATATCTAAATAATATGATAAAACAAAAAATAAATAAATATTTTTTTTTGGGTCATTAACCGCTGGTAGTGTATTCTCTTAAAATATCGGATTTTATCAACTCACACTATAAGCGGTCAATGACCCAAAAAAAAAACAACAATTATTTTTATGTCGGTTAGATATCGATAATTCGTCATCTTCCCATCATGTCCGCGGAGTTTCGCTAGCTAATTTAATTTGACCATGTATAAGTTGATTTTTTTTTTGGGCCAACGACCGCTGATAGTGCTGACTGATGTTACTTGAAGTATGAGCTAAGAAATCTGTTTTCTTTTGTTTTATCGTGTTTTCATATCGATAGCCATAACGTCTGTGAAAGTTTTCAGTCTTAGGGTAGTCACACATGATGTGTAACTTCTAACATCTCACCTTGGTAATAAGCAACAATAACATTATACCTATGACAGCACCAACTTCTCGGAAAATTGGTTGGTGCCATCTGACGGATTCTGGCGCTCATTGGTCAAATAGCGCGCACCCCGCCATCCTGTTACACACTTCCGTCCCTTTTCACGAAATCACTCCCACTGATTGCAGGAAAGCGAGAGGGATGTTACACATCAAAAACTGATTTTGTAAACTGATATTTCAACTACATTGCGATTGATGAGTTTGATGACCCAGAAAAAATCAAATTTATTTATTTTTTGCTTTGCCATGTTTAGATATCGATACCCATCACGTCTGCAGAGTTTCGTTAGCTAATTTAATAAGTTTTGTAGCAAAACGATCAGTTCGTAAATTGAACTCATCTCCTTTAACTACCCACCTTATAGTAGTAAAATTTTAAAATAAAATAGTAAGTATCGATGTTACGACTTCAAAATATTATGATCAGTAAACACTTTGTACAAAACTTTCTTACTACAAAGTTGAGAAACTTGTTGATATTTGAAAATGATGCCTTTCTTAGTTGCTCCATACAAAGTTGTTTATGATTTCAGACTAACTTTAAGTTGGTCTCATAAAAATTTGGTGAAGATCTGATGAGTATCTTCGGTGTGATAAGCAGAATAGGTCCTTAAAATGCAGTAAATCGACCACTTTTAAATTTCTACCAGTGGAATCGGCTCTTAAATTACTAGGTAGGGATTAATGGAGCACCTGGGACCACCTTCTCATCACAAAACTAGAGAATTCTGAAAATAATTATTATAGTTCTCTAAAATCAGTCTTTTTGACTTTAGTTTTACAATAACGTCACTAGATGGCGATACTGCTAACTGTATCGCCATCTAGTGACGTTATTTCAGGTTTGGTCTTATAGTAAAAGTTGTTCATAATGACTTACCTAACCGTTTTTTATGATTTTTTGTAACGTAGAGCTGCAGTCGGTTATTTATTTATTATATTTTTAAGTTGGATAGGTATATTAGTTATATGTAGTTTTATTTTTAAAACTGGTTATTTACTCTAGTAAATAATTATATATATTATACCGGGTGTAAGTGTAAACCGTGGCAACCTTTTAAGGGGTCATTATGAACAACTTTTACTATAGGACCAAACCTGAAATGGCAAAAAAAAAATCAGCTGCTCAGTACCTACATTTATGTTCGCATAATTCGTCATTATTATGAACAACTTTTACTACGGGACCAAACCTGAAATCTCGAAAAAAATATAGCTGTTCAGTACTTTTATGTTCGCATAATTCGTCATCATTATGAACCACTTTTACTATGGGATTGGTCCCAGGTTTGGACCTGAAATCGCAAAAAAAATCAGCTGTTCAGTACATTTATGTTCGCATAATCCGTCATCATTATGAACAACTTTTATTATGGGACCAGACCTGAAATGGCGAAAAAAAATCAGCTGTTCAGTACATTTATGTTCGCATAATTCGTCAAAATGTAGGGAAAAGCTGTTTTTTTTTTATGCCCAGCTCCGACTTCAAATAATGTAATTTTTGTTTTTATTCAAAGTTTGACCAAGTAGCTCGCCGCTGTCCGCCTCAGGTTGACGCGATTGCAGATATTTATAGTTCTATACTTAAAAGTTGTGCACACTATTCAGCTTTAATAATTAATCGTCGCGCGAATACACGGTCGGCGCGTTCATATGCACGCATTAGTGCGATGCCACACGGGCGTGCCAATGCGTTGCGTCGTCGAAGCGCAGTGATTTCGACGCAATGAGTGCCACACGAGCTCTACGATGTCGCAACGCAAAGCTGCTTATCCCGACGTCGGCGTCGTCAATACCTTCGATATTCTAAAAAATACTACGCTGCGCTCCGTTGTTGTCTCCTTCGTCTCACCGCAGCACCGCTCCCCGCTTTGTCTCCGTGGCGCATTTTCCGATGCGCACGCGTTCCGACGCTGCACGTCGTTTTACCGCACCATGTGGCATGGCGCTCAGATTTATATGTAGAGCTACGGAGCGCCACCGCTCAGGCGTCGCAGCGCCGACGCAATGCATTGGCTACGCCCGTGTGGCATCGCCCTTACGCTTCACCGAACAAAAAGTGCGAATACGCGGCGATCGCGTATTTTCGCGACGCGACGTTCTCCTTCTATTAAGACACGGTCTAAAACTTAAAAAGTTTGAAAAAGGAGATTGCTCAATAGAGTTAAAGCAGCTAAACTTTTCGGGACCTTCCCAAATTGATACCAATAACCCGAATACTATTAAACACAAATGGTTCCGTTTGGGTAACCGTGCCAAACTGTTTAATCTTTAGTCCGGGACGGTTAGCGCTAGCCCAGCCGTGACAATTATTGTCCGCTCTTGTTTTAAATTACCCAAGTATATTGTTCTGTTTTATTGCTGTTGTGTATCTGTTTTTAAGTGGATGTTCTTGGCAAGTTTATGGGATTCGATTGTTTTTGGTTCGATGAAATATGAGGTTTCCTTTAAGTGCTAGATTTTGTCTTGTACCTGTACGTAGGGCCCTTTGAACTTGAGCTCTCGTCCGGAGAAGTACTACCCCCATACGTATTTCTGCCGCCCTTTGCTGAATTCCGGTTGATTTCTGATAGGTGGGAGATTGTGGCTAAGTAATAACAGCAGCACGGGTCGGTCGATCAAGTTAAGCTGCGCTTTCCGCGGTTGGTCCGTGGATGAGTGACCATCTTTACATTCCAAGACTTCTCCGTGTCTCGGAAAGCACGTTAAGCCGTTTGGTCCCGACTGTCATTCGTGGATATTTGACAGTCTTTACGGGTCGTCAGAATCCCGGAAGCCTGACTACCAGTAATTGGATTGTGGAGGTCAGATAGGCCGTCGCTCCATTTAAAATACTGGTAGTCATCTGCATATGGTTAGACTGGAAGCCGACTTCTACATAGTTAGGAAAAGGCTAGGCAGATAATGATGATGAAGGGTAATTTTTGCCTGAATAACAGGCAACCAGACGTTTCACCTTTTTTCTGAGATGAGAATACACCTGTGATGCCTTTGGCTAGTTAAATGTCCAAAGGCGTCGGTAACCTTACCAGCACATGGACCGCCAATATGTTGCTTTTAGCATAATTAGTTGCGTTATTATTACGTGGCTAGTGATAATAGGTATCTTGTCTTGTGGGAGGATATCTTGCATATCGGAGTGTCTTGGCTATCTTACTTGAAGCTAGTTAGTTGCTTGATTGTTCTTCATCAGCAGTCTGCGGACCGCTTTCCTGAGAGTATGGTCTGCGGGCTCTCGGGGGGAACTGCTTAAGTAATGTGGCCACGATAAGTGTCCGCACATAATATTTATTTGCAAAACTGTATGTTCCGTTCCTACAGACAAACCGTGAAAACGGTTTTGTGGGGCATAGTTATTAAGTTAAGACTTTTATAAACTTTGTATTTTAATAAATAATAAATATAACGTCCCCATTGCTGGGACACAGGACTCCTCTCTGTGAGAGGGAGTGGACTGTAATCCACCACGCGGACTCAGTGCGGATTGGTAGATGTCACATGTCTTCGAATTTTCTTTCAAGGCTCAACTCGCGTTTGATCGTTTTTTCACTATTGAACATCGCACCCTTCAACTATGATTGTAATTAATATCACATAGCTCAGATCACATACATAGTTTGTAGTCCTCAAGGACTCTTGATTAAGTCTTCAAGGCCTCCACTTTGCTGTAAAACAGGTTTCTCATTGCTAACATAACTGGTTTCTGAATTACGTTTGATGTGTATTAATATGTTGGTTACGTTTGATGTAAGGTTTTGTGTTGTTGTATAATGTCTTGGATTATAATTGTAAATAGTTATGTAATTGTTATGTAGCGCTGTAAGGATTCATTTAAGACTCAGATATATGCCAACGGCCTTGAGTGGTTGGAGGGGCATAGCTTGCCATGCGAGTTCTGTGCTGAGCTCACGCAACGCGTCGTACGTCTACCCTGTATCTAATAGGGCTCACCCATCAAGGAGCGCTGTCCCAAATTAGACGCATAATTAATTTATTACACGTATACTACAAGATAAATAATTCAATTATCTTTCAAATGGAGATTGACACAAAAATACGCTTGATAGTTTTTACGTGATTCTCGTTTTTTTTTTTATCCGCGTTAGACATAACTATACAAATTAATTACACTATGTAATATACGTAAACATAATCTAAAATATTCACATATTAAGTTGTTAAGAAAATGCTCTAATTTAACATTTATATTTTTTCCAAATCATTAACACTACTCTTTTAGACGTGATCTTCTATTTAAAATCATTAAAAGTCTTTTATCGTCGTTTAATTCTCTCGTAGGAAAGTTTGGCTATTCGTACTGAGGTTATTCTAGTAAATGTGTTCAGGAGAACTTATTATCATCCAGCCTTATCCCAACTGGTCAGTACCAGTTGGGATAAGGTTGGGACCTCAAGAAATACACTGGTATTTATTGAGGTCCCTCGACCTTATGTGCTCAGGACATTTCATCACTCTTCTGCTCTTATCCCAATATCTTTGTGATTGACGCTGTTGTTTTTGTCTTTTCATTCTCCTTAAGGTCACCATCTCCAGCCTGGTTCACCATTTTAAAGATAATTTGATTATTTATCTTGTAGTATACTTATAATAAATTAATTATGCGTCTAATTTGGGACAGCGCTCCTTGATGGGCGAGTCCTATTTCCGGGTGGACTTACGAAGCGTCGCGAGAGCTTAGCACAGAACACGCAAGGCCGTTGGCATATGTATATCTGCGTGTTACATCTCTATCAGTCGTCATCTTTCCCAAAATCTCTTATGTTTTATGATTTTCTGAACTTACAAGGCAACTTACTTTCGTTTTTAATACGGTAGTTTTTTTTAGCACAAAAGTGTTTTTAAATTGGAATATATTCAGCGACCATTTTTGCAAACCATACAAGCATTTCAGCCTGCAGACCTAACCCCTTGGGAAATATAGGCGAATACATTTTTAACTTAAAACGACACGCCACAGTGGAAATTAAACCTTTTAACCAACATTAATACTAGGAACGTCAAAATCAACCCTCAAACGGCTCGCCCACTACGCACCATTACACAACGGTCATTAAGACCCCCGATTTATAGCTTCATTTTTAATGGTCAGACACACTCCAGTGAACTCCTATTGTCCAAATCACTTGGAAGTATTGTTTACTAGTTTTTGAAGTCGGAAGTTGCTCTGGAGGTTGTGATTGGGTCTATTTGGGTAGCGATGTTCCTTTTTGGTTACTTTGACCTGATTCTGTTTAACACACACATTACATCGTATTTTCACATGTTTGTAAAACTCGTGAGTTATTCTGATTATACAGCCTGCAGATCCCAACTTATTTATAGGAATGAATGTTAAAAGACGAGAATATATGAGATCATTACTTTTGGGAGTGCGTGATAGCTATCACAATTCTGAATATTATCAAGGATTCCTCACTTTTTGCGAAACCTTTATCTTTTATCAATCAGTATTATAAAAAAAAATCGTTCTTAAACAGTCCTTCAAACTTATACAAACCCATAACCATTTCATTGTGATTATTGCCTCAAATATTCTATTCCCGCATTAATCGTGTCTAAAATACCATTCAGCAACTCACTTAATTAATTCCTATTTTAATCAACAAAGTGGTAGAATTTCTGTACGCTTCCATTACGTATTCCGTCGTACGGTAAACGTGGGTAGATAATAAAATAATAATTGTATTAATTTTATCTAAAACACCCGCGCGGCGTGTTCAGGGTTAATTGTGGTTCGATGTTTGAATTTTTGTGTCAGTTGGTTAAAATTTTCAGTTTGTACTAGAATTTAATTTTCTAGTTAGTGAGCATTGTTTAATTGGCATTGTTTCCGTGTAGGTAGGTAACTGCTTCAAGACTTTGCTAGGTACCTTCTATGGACTGCTACGAGTATAAGTTGTCTTGATCAATGCTCATCTTGTATAGTCACTCTCACTATGCACCTCTGGACATTCTAATAATATTTTCAGAGTTCAGCAGACGCGACGTTGCGACACGATTCTGGTAGAACAATTTCCATGAAGTTTTCATAGAAATTCTTCTACTAGAATCGCGCCTGTCTGCGGGAATCTTTATTCTTGTGAAATTCGTATACTCGTGTTGACGACAGAAAAACAACTGCACTAATACCGTTACGAAAATAATACTTTCTGTAGCCATTAGGTGATAAAAATACTACAAAGAAAAAATAATATCCGTTCAGCTCGTCCAAATAGTCACCGAAGCACATTGAGACAGCCCATCGCATCATTTTATATTCGTTAACGAAAAGACACTGACTATCATAAAAGTTTATAGATCATTGAACACTGAGGTAAGGTACAATTTACGGTAAATAAAATATTACGTTTGTACCTACAAGGGTATTCTCATTAATAACTGCTGAGGTGGCCATTGTTTCAGAATAAGTTGGGTACTACTGTCAGCGTGGAGCGATAGCTTTAAATATAATATACTAGCTGTTTCCCGCGACTTAGTCTGCGATTCAGGATGATTAGTAGCCTATGTCATTCTCCAGGTCATGGTCTAACCATGTGCCAGATTTTATCCAAATTCGCTCGGCCGTTTTAGGAGGATGAAAAACCGGTGTATCGACTCTCTAGATTCACAAAATGTACTACGGTAAAAAAAAAAACAACACACTACTAAAGTTTCTATAATAATTTAATTCAATCATGATTCGAAAGACACGTGGCGCCATCTATTATCATAAGAACGTTATTGTGGTTTTCCTTGGGAACAGGGGGCCTACCATGAACTCTTATAGCAGGTCAATTTTCGACGGAAAGTGAACTGTCGGGCTATTTTGTACCATGAACGCGTCAAATAACAGGCGAGCCAGCGATCACGTGGCTAAAGCCGGTCAGTGGTCACGTGACAACATTTCAGCGGTCTGACCTGCGATAAACTGTACCATCAAGTCCATTTTGACATGTAAACACTTGAAAACTGAACTGCCCTGCTGTCATAATAAGCAGGCGTGTAAAACTAACTTTTATTGAACTGTTTTCTTTAATTTAAAATAAAAAAACGTAAGTACACGTTATTTTGTGAATATAATACTATTGTGGCGTTAATTAAAATTATAGACAACAAAACAAACAATCTCTTTGCCGTTTATTTTAGATGTGTGACGAAGATGAAATTTTCGAGTTTCTTGAGGAAGATAGTGATAAAAATACGGTGAAACAAATCGCTAAAATCCATAGGAAAGTTTTGAGAAGCATGATACAACCTTTTGACTTGCACAATGGAATGTTTGTCAAACGGTATAGGCTCACTAAAGAACTCGTACTTGAGCTTTGTAATGAGCTACGACCTTTCATGCCACGCCCCACAAAATCAACAGATTTGTCGATAGAGGTCAAGGTTTGTACTAAATCAGTAAATCTATTTATCACACTAATTATTATAGGGGCAATTAAATGCAGTTTGATCAATATTGCCCTTCATTTCAGGTTTTAATAGCATTATCATTTTTTGCTACTGGTTCATACCAAAGACCAACTGGTGACATTGCTGCACATTCGGTTACACAACAAACTGTGTCAGCAGTTATAGCGCAGGTAACTCGGTGCTTAAATGACCGATATTTCCGTCGAAAATATATTAAATTCCCACAAAGCGACCATGAACGAAGAGCAAATGTAGTTGGGTATGTACATACTTAAGCATTATAAGATTATTTAAATTTTATATTGATCTTGTGACATGTGTTTTTTTTTCCTCAGATTTTATAACAAATTTGGTATGCCTGGGGTCTTAGGGTGTGTTGATGGAAGTCATGTGGCAATAAAACGACCAGTGGAAAATGAAGAGAGATATTATTGCAGAAAACATTATCATTCTCTGAATGTACAATTGGTAAATAAACATACATTTTTGAAGAAAAAAAAAATACAATCCAGCCAATGCTGGACAAATTATTTTTAGATACATAGGTAGAGGCACATTCATTATTAAACATATGATTGTTTTTAAAATACTTAAATAAAATTAGGTCCAACGAGGTGGTGCAAGTATACATCACTCCTTTGATTAATAAAAGATGCTTTTGGGTACCTGTAAAGAAAAATTACAAATGTTTTAATTGTTTAAATTTTAGGTACCTATGTAATTCGGACATGGAGATTATTAGTGTGGATGCCAGCAATGGAGGAGCCACTCATGATTCCTTCATATGGGCTAATCACCCATTAAAAGCTCATATGGAGCATTTAAATAATATGTGGTTTTTAGGTTGGTATTCATTTTCCCTTATGGAAGTTGCAGTCTATTAAAAAGTATATATTATTTTTAGTAGAATCAAACTAGATAGGTAGGCTACCTTGCATATGAATTTTGAACATTATTTGCATTATGCAAGCAAGAAACAATAAGATTCTAATAGGATCCTATTAGTAAGGGATTCTAATAGGATCCATAAGTATATTTACCCACCCTTTAGATTCATTTATAATAACAGGGGATTTTAACTTCGGTGGCGATGTGGAATGGCAACAGTCTGTCGATAGTGCTGGACTATGTCCTGAGAATGTGTCCATTCGATGTATTTTGGATTTCTTTGACACAATAAATGCGTGTAACTTGTCCCAGTTCAATAGTGAGCGTAACGTCAACGGTAGATTATTAGATCTTGTTTTCTCAAATGGCGCAATAAAAGTGAATAATTGTGATGACCCTCTGGCGGTGCCTGTTGATGTTCACCACAAACCGTTGATTATTAACGCCGATTTCGTTGAAGTTCATAAACTCAATGAAAAACCTAGAACAAAGTACATATTTCATCGAGGCGATTACCCTGCAATTACATCTGCACTAGATCTTATTGACTGGAATATGTTGTTGTCTGCTGGGTCCCTGGACCAAGCCCTCGGCCTTTTCTATACCAAGCTATACGAGCTCAGAGACTTGTACATTCCCGTAAAACCACTTAAAAAATCAACACACCCTCCCTGGTACACTTGTGCTTTAATAAAAATAATAAAAGAAAAACACAAATACCATAGCAAATACAAAACTTACGGCAACTTATCCGATTACCACTCTTTCTCTCTCTTGCGAAATCGAGCTAAGGAATTAGAGGCGGTTTGTTTTGATTCGTATATGGAAAAAATAGAATCCTCAATCGCCAAAAATCCTAAGTGTTTTTGGTCGTATATTAAAAGTAAGAGAAGTGGTAATACATTACCTAACGTATTATACTACATGGACTCGTCTGCGGACACAGGCGAAGGTATCACTGAGCTTTTTTCATCTTTCTTTCAGTCTACTTTTCAAGAACCAGACTCAGAATCTGGAGATCTAGATGTTAATATTGACATTCACTCTGTTAATTCGGTAAACCTAAGTACGGTCAGCGTGTGTCCGGAGACGGTCTTCAACCTACTTAAAGGTTTGGACCCATCTAAATCTGGTGGGCCAGATTTGATACCTCCAGTCTTCATAATTAATTGTGCAAAGAGTTTGCTGGCTCCAGTCTGTTTGCTGTTTGAGCGGTCCTTGAGAGAGGGTATCGTTCCGAAGATGTGGAAATCGGCATTTATTACACCAATTTTCAAAAAGGGTGATAAATCTAAAATTGAAAACTACCGCCCCATATCTAAATTATGTCTTTTTTCTAAAGTTCTTGAACGAGTAGTACACACGGAAGTTTATTCAGCTTTGCAACGCCATTTTGGCGACGAACAACATGGTTTCCTCAGAAAACGGTCAACTGCCTCCAACCTGATACTATCCAATGAATTTATAACCTCTGGGATGGAAAAACGATGCCAGGTTGACGCGATATACACGGACTACAGCAAATGTTTTGACCGTATAGATCATCGGGTGCTTCTTCAGAAGCTACATTCCGCAGGAATTCATGGTGATCTTTTCCGGTGGTTCTCGTCATATATAGATAATCGATCGCAGGCTGTGGTACTGTGTGGATACACGTCTGGTTGGAAATCTGTCCCATCTGGAGTGCCCCAAGGCTCAATATTAGGACCGTTATTGTTTACAATATTTATTTTAGACATCAAAAACTGCTTTAAAAACTCACACATTCTACTATACGCAGACGACATGAAGGTCCTAAAAACCATACACACATTATCTGATACTGAGCTACTTCAGTCAGATCTTGACAGATTTGTGCAATATTGTAAAATAAACAAATTGCAACTAAATGTATCCAAATGTTTTCACGTAATATTTACTCGCCAGAAATCTATTATCGGCCCCGGGTATAAACTAGATGGTACTTTTATAAGTAAGGAAACCAGTATCAGAGATCTTGGTGTGGTACACGACAGCAAGCTACTTTTTGATGATCACATAGAAACAGTTGTCAACAAGGCGTTTAAAGCCTTGGGCTTCATTATCAGAGCTTGTTCTAACTTTCGTTCCCTTAAACCATTAAAAGTTCTGTATTGTTCTCTAGTACGTAGCCACCTTGAGTACGCTTCCCAAATATGGAACCCTCAATATGAGATCTACAAATCGCGTATTGAGTCGGTTCAGAGGAAATTTTTGCGATACTTGGACTTCAAGGCTAAGCAATTCTCAGTCGACTATGAACACCGCTGTAAGCGATATCATTTCTTACCGTTAGAAGTAAGACGTAATATCAGTGATATTTGTTTTTTAGTGAACATTGCAAACGGCTCGGTTGATTCTCCCGAACTACTCAGCAAAATTCTTCTTCGCACTAACCTTAACAACTTAAGAAAGCGGCCACTACTGCAAGTACCATTCGCATCGACTAAGTATAGGCGCAACGCCTACTGCATACGTAGTGCCATTGCCTTCAACAGTTTGCCATCACACCTGGAAATCGATTTGTTTTGCACCAGCGCACACAAAATCAGAAAGATTTTAAATAAGGACTATTTTGGTGACAACCACAGATAGCTTTTAGTTCTAATTTTGGTATTGCATGACTTGACATAAGACGACTTAACTTTACTTACATAATATAAGTTTTTCTTTTTTTTAAAGTGACATGGTCACTATTATTATTGTACTTTACTTTCTCGTTGTTATCTTTTCTTTTTGTACACCTGGTATGTACTTTAAATTATTCAAATCGCTGATTGGTCAACGCAAGTAACTTGTAACTACTTAGTTTTATATATGTGGAAGCTTGTAATTAGCAAATGTCCCTACTTATGCATGATATTTATAACTGTTATTAGTCTGTAAGCTTTCTTTAAAATTAAATAAATAAAATAAATAAATAAATAAATTTTATTTTTTAATATGTTTATTTCTTTTAGGTGATTCTGGCTATCCACTGAGGAAATGTATGATGACTCCAGTTGTAAATGCTCCTTCAGATTCGCCTGAGGCTTATTACACTAGAGTACATGTAAACACCAGGAACATGATAGAAAGAACCATTGGGCTTCTCAAGGCACGCTTTAGATGTCTTCTTGTACATAGAGTTCTACATTATGAACCTCGTGTAGCAGCATCTATTGTAAATGCTTGTGTGATTTTACACAACCTTTGTATTAGAGCCAATATCCCTGTGCAAGATATGACATCTGAAGAAGTGATACGAGAAGCACAATTGCAACCAACTCACCATATAGTAGACAGCGAAGGGCATTCTTCTAGTACTCACAATGTTGAACTGCAACATGGAGTTGCAACAAGAAGACTGCTCATCGCTCATCTGTGGGCAAGCCGGCCAAACTAGAAATAAGTAGATTTTTTTTTTTAATTATTGTTTTAGTTTGTGTGATTTACAATAGTAGTCATAAGTAATTTTATTCTTTTCCGTAGACACATAAATAAATAAAACCTATAAGTTTATATCTGTAAATTAAATAATTTAGTAATATATAAATTGTATACAAATATTTTGATTACATACCTATTGTTTATACTTTCTAATATAGTTGCAATACGGGAAAGTTCATTAAGTATTCATATTAAGGTTGTGCTGCCCTCTTGTGTTGCCTCGGCTCTCATACGACTAGACTCAACAAGAGCTCTTTTTGCTGTGTCTTGAGACACAGGTGCTGACCTACGCTGTCGCCTCTGAGGCAGTGTAGAGCTCACTGGTTCAGGCTGAATTGGAGGCGGTATGATGGATACTTGTGCCTCTGTGCCTGGTACAGAAAGAACTTGAAGAGCAGGGCAAGCATTTATATTTTCTTCAACAGCTTCAGAAGTGCCAGGCATAACTAATATTGCCTGTGACGTCTGTGACAGTGCAGAATCATTTGAAATTGGTGGTTCCTACAAAATACAGACAAAAATATTAATTAATAGCTCTACATATTATGTATTTTATATGTAGTGTTTAATTCAAGTTTATTATGCCTATGTTATTTTTATTTCTATTGTAAAAAATAATTATAATTTAAGAAACCTAATATTTTAAACTGCAAAAAAAAACATACTTTAAAAATATAATAATTAGAACTTTATCTTTTTTATTTTCCAAAATTATACTTAATAACGTCACGCTCGTATTCCCCGAAGGGGGTAGGCAGAGTAGTATAACCACAGTTCGCCAGAGATGTTGTTAGGGGGCCATGTAGGTGAGTCTATTGCCATTTACTGGGCACAATTCCAAACTCCGGGCTGCTATTAGGATTTTCCAAATATATAAACCTAATAAGACTACCTGACCTGGGAATCGAACCCAGGACCCCAATGCACTACTACTAGACCAAATGAGGCAAAAATTGTACTTACAAGAGTAATAATAATTCCACATCAAATGGGTCTACTTGGATTTCTGGCAAACCTAAACCATAGTCTTCACCAAGGATTGACAGATATTTTTTTCTATATCTGTTAAGACAATTGTTTCAGCTGGTCCTCCACCGGTGCGTGATTGTGCTGATTTAACAGCTGCACACTTTTTTTTTTAACTTTCTCTTGTAATCTATCCAGTACTGAAATTTTAAAATTGAAGAACAAATTATTAAAATATGAAATAAATAGATTTACACCATATTGTTTCATTTGTCCAGTAGGGGGACAGGGTAAGAATATAGTTCGCCTTCGTCACCAGGAAAGCAACCTGTTTGTGCCTGATGAACTAGCAATAGGCTTGCACAGATGAGACTTATTAGCAACAGGGAAACATTGTTGTACAAACTGCTGTAACAGGGGAACGCCTCTGCCTACCCCTTCGGGGATTATAGGCGTTATAATATGTATGTATTATTTAAATTCATTAAAAAGTAAAAACCTAATATGTTCTCTAGAAATGGTATGTAGATGTATCAAGAACGAAATACAAATCAAGAACACAATACCTACATAGAAATAAAAACCAATACACTAATGTCTATTATATGTTTTAAGAAAAGTTATTAATAGTACTAATATAAAAACAACTTACAGCTGCCCAGCCTTTAAAATCTTTAATAGCACCACCAACAATGGAATTCAAATTTTCCGTCACCTCTATCCACAATCCGCGGGATATTTCTCGAGCTTGAGCACTTTTATTGTAGCCCATTGCAATGTCCTTGTGATTATTTAAAAAATCGCCCAGTATTTCCAATTGTTCATAAGAAACTCTCCTTGAAGTCATTATGATGTATTACCAAATAACTGCACTTTCTTACCACTCTCAACAACGGACACGATACAAATGTGTGCATTTCTGATTTATTTACAGAAACAGTTTGTTAAAAACTTATAAAAAAGGAACCCACTTCAATTTACAAAATTCAAAATAACCTCGTAATTTTTTTGTAGTTTTGACAATAAATTTGATACTTAATAGCTAGAGTCGTTCGAAAATAACTTTGGTAAGATTTTCAAGTAGGTACTTACCTTTCAAGTATCTAAAGGGTCTCCAACGCCTTAATCGTGTTAAATAAGATTGTTTGCTAAGAAACATAGTTTTTTTTAAATTCTCTTGATCATTATAAACTGTAATTAACTTAATTTTATCTAGTTCTTTAAAACCGTAAAACCGGTAATTTTGCGCAAAAGCATTTCTGAACGTTTGTTTATAATATGGCGTGGCCGGCCAGCGATAATATAGCAGGTCAGAAGTTGATACATTGCAGGTCAGACGGAAATGCTCATGGTACAAATAGAAAACCTGTCAGGTTAACCTGCTAAGTTGACCTGCCCTGTACTTGGCAAGTATTTTAAATGTTGATGGTAGGCCCCCAGTACTTTTTTTCAGGATGAAAGGTACTCTATGTCCGTTTCTGTACACCCGACAACGTATATGCAAAATTTGAGGATGATCGGTTCAGTGGTTTAGGCGTGAAAAAGTAACAAACGAACAAACAAACTTACTTTCGCATTTAAATATTAGTTAGGATTTAAAGCTATCGCTCCACGCTGAGAGTAATACCCAGGCAATATTTTTTGGAGAGTACTAAATCCTTACACTGTCGAGATGATGGCGCCGATGTCGCGGCAGTACATTGTATGTGTACAACTGTGGCCGAATAATTTCGTTTCTCGTTCGGTGGACAAACAGTCTTATGATTGACGTGTCAACTCTCTCCGCGCTCAACGCTTTCTTGGACGCTGAGTGTGAGTACTGTCACGTGTTCGCGGGTGAATGGAAGACGATTAGACGATCATTCCCTGTCTGGAGTTCTGTGAGATGAGTGTATGAATTTTGTTTAATTTTCTTTAACTATAATATGTTAAAGTAAAAATAAACAAAGATTTTCAGAGAAAGAAACATTTCTAGAATTTTTATCGGTTCCATTGATCCATTCCCATGGTTGTCCTTGGAAGTTTACAAGTTGATATGATGCTTAAATTTGTAATTTCTCCACAGAACGCCACGCCCTACCTCTACAATCCTTAGATGCTCGTCTTGTTTCGTCCATGGTCTTGCGCATCTGATGAATAAATTTCATAATAAATTAGCCTATAATCGTTCCCGCTGCTGCCTCTTCTCCTCTCTCTTTGATGGCCCAATGAGGTTTGGGGATGACAGTTATAAGTTTACTATATTCTAAAACGCTGACAATGCGACCACAACCTATAATGTTGTAAAGATTACATTAAAGTGGGGGTTCCACCACCTCTGGCTTAGGCTTGCCACCGAATACATTCAGTTTATTTTTGCTAAAAAACTTTTGTGGATTACGTTTTGTTTTGATGTTAATTCCGATGTTGCCGTGTCGGGGCGTGTTTATTTAATTAGACTAAGGTCTTGTTCATTAGCGTTGCCTTTTATATTGATTAATCTTAACTAATGGCAGAAATACAAAGGTCTGGGTTCCTGTTGGTTTTAGGGCTTACTTTTTATGATCATAACATGTACGCACATAAAAATATATACGTATTGTGAATGAAATATACGAGAATTTAATTATATCAGAATGACATATTAGATTACTAATTTATATGAAAATAGTATCTTTTAGTTTTTATGCTATTGAATGCCGTAATGTGGAATGTAGCGGAAACAGTACTATAGTCGTGTACCGTCTTATACGTTAATGTCAAATAATCTGAATCATGGTTACGAATAATGCAGGATCTTTTTATGTCATATCATCCATCTGCCTAGACTTTTCCCAACTATGTTGGGGTCGGTTTCCAGTCTAACCGGATACAGCTTAATACCAGCATTTTACATGGAGCGACTGCCTATCTGACCTCCACAATCCACTTACTTGGTAACACGATACCCCCTGCTGGTTGTCAAACTTTCGAGCTTCTGACGACCCGTAACGACTGTCAAAGGTCCAGGAATGACAGCCGGGACCAACATCATCATCAACATCTTGGTATTTAGTAAAGATGGTCACCCATCTACGAGCTAACCGCGTCAAGCGTAGCCCTAATCGATCGACCCGTGTGGCTGTTATTACTTAGCCACATAAAATATAAAGCCATGTAAAATGCTGGTATTCCGGTTAGACTGGAAGCCAACATAGTTGGGAAAAGGCTAGGCAGATGATGATTTACATTAATATCTTAGAATTCTTGCTGTATAGATATGAGAACCGATTTGCCCAGAAGTAACACAAATATAGCCTGATATTTTCCTAATGTTTTCTATTAAAACAAAATGTTCCACACGGACAAACCCCTACAAAAATACCACTAGGTATATGTAGAAATAGCGTATTAAGAAATACAATTAAGCTCAGGTCATTGTTTTTAATGGTAATTGGAACGTGGTTTTAATACTAATGAAATTCTCTTAGGTCTAGAGGTCTAGAATGTATTCAATTTTAAGAAGAGAGTGATAACTTAGAAAGGTTGGGGTGATTTGGTTTTATTTTCTCTTGTTTTAATTTTCTTTAATATGAATTGGGATAGTTTTAGTTTACACTTTTCGTATTAGAAGCCTTAATTACGTAAGAAGTTTGTATTATATAATAGAATACACTTTATTATGTACAAATTTTACATATAAATGTAGATATTGTACATAGGGTGACCCAAAGGGCGGTCTTATCGCTAAAAGTGATCTTTTAAAGGCAACTTTTGGATGTATTTGTAGGGAGAAGGAGAGACAATACTGCAGGTAATCTGTGGAATACCATTTACATATACAATACATATACAAAACTGTACATGGCTTTGTAAATGGTGACATACTGTAGGGGGTGATAGTTTTCGTCAAGCCCTCCTAAAATAATAAAACATGTTCCGCAAAATCTTATACATTTTTTTCGTCACGTCGTTAAAATTTATTAACAAAAAATATTTGAGGACAATATCAAATAATAGTGAATTTATGGTGAATTTGTAAGTTTTTATGGAGGTATAGAATAATTATTTAATAATATTTTGAAGGAAAAAGTTATTAATAAAAATATTTTATTTACACATGAGTCAAAAAAGAATGACGCATGGCAGTTATTTTGATTTCTTTTTTGAAAATCTAGTATAATTTAAAAACTACAAAATTTGCGGACCATAATTATGTTTTGTTACTTTGGGAGGGCTTGACCAAAGCTATAATCACCTACAGTATGTCGGTCGATTTCTGAGTGTATAAAATCATAATCGTGAAACAAGAGCAAAGAAATTCACTTCTTCGATATTTTCGTGTTTTAATTCACACTGACCATTGATGAAAAAAAGTTATAAAATTATGTTGGATTACTGATCATGTATGGATGGGTGACCATCCAGTACATAAAGAGACACCTTCGTGCCTCAAAAAGCACGTTAAGCAGTTGATCCCGATTGTCATTTGTTTTGTAGATATTTGACAGTCGTTATACGGGTAGTCAGAAGCCCGAAAGTCTGACAACCAGTCTTGCCAAGGGGTATCGTGTTACCCAGTTACTGGGTTGTGGAGGTCAGATAGGCAGTCGCTCTATGTAAAACACTGGTATTCAGTTGCATCCGGTTAGACTGGAAGCCGACCCCAATATAGTTGGGAAAAGGCTAGGCAGATTGATTAAAGTAGGATAGTTTTCACTGCAGTTACACAAGGAGCTTGCATTATATTTAACTTGCTGTTGCCAACATGCTTGCTATTTATTTATATAACGATTTATGCAAGTACCTCAATCCGATGTAGTTATGGGTCCATACTTGAGACACATGAGGTTAGCAAATGGATGTTTCAGGTTGCTGCATGAAGGTATGTTATAGAATAGTGAAAAAAAAAACATAGTATAACATAAGATCTCGCCTGTAATCCCCGAAGGATTAGGCAGCGGCTTACCAACCACATTTCGCCTGTTATATTTAAGTTCCATGTAATAGGGGGTGAACCTATTGCCATCAAAAGGGCACAAATCCAGACTCCGGGCTGCTATTCAGAACTTTCTGATGGAAGAACTCAATAACACTGCCTGAACTGGGAGTCGAACCCAGGCCATCGTGCTCAGCAGTAGCGCTTGCGACCACTAGACCAACTAGGTAGCCAGCGAAGAAATATGTTGGTTATAATAGCTGGAAGCCGCTGCATTATCTTTGGTTGTTATCGCCAGACTAAAAAAAAAAGAAAAGAAAAAAAGGAATATTCTGCACAAACAAAACGCACATTAAAAAAAAAAAAAAAACAGGACAAAGTACACACATGCAAAGCAGGCAAAACTCTCGTATTCTAGCAGCCTATAAGTTGAAAATTTTTATCATAGCTTGATGTCAGGGCCAGGGACCAAAAACAATTTACATTGTCTCTGTGTTGTTCTGTGTTACTAGTATATATTTCGTTTTACTTCTCTAAGGAGTTTAATAATTCTCTTTTCATTACAGTCCCCAGTACTTAACCATTCGCAAAATTACCAGTAATTGCTTTTACAAATTACTTGAAATAGTAAAGTGATAGTAATAAAATGATTGTCTGCTACTAACTCACAAGTTTGCGTTAGTCACAAGTTAGTTATTCAGTATTCTGAGACGTTATACATTTGTCATAAAAGATCTGAGGGCGAAGCGTTGAGATGGGCGTGCTCTTGTGTGGGGCTGCGAAAACAACGGTGGAGTAGAAGCGGGTTGTAGCGGAATACATTTGGAGAAACTATTTCACAAACCTAAGGTTTCGTTTGAGTGTACCTTGTACATAAAGCTTTTGCCCGCGGCTTTGCCCGCGTGGTGGTACGGAAATTATCCCACGGGGACGTATCCACGTCATGTTCTACCCATGTCCCAAATTTCATCAAAATCCGTTCAGCCGTTTTAGCTTGAAAGCGTAACAAACAAACAAACTTACTTTCGCATTTATAATATTAAGTTAGGATGATTAAGATTAGCAGTCTCCAGTCGCCCCGTGGTTTTCTGTCTACAAGATGATAAGTAGCTTCCCTTTTTGTTCGCGTGAAATTCTTGTTGATATAGCGAACTCTTACCGATTCAAATTACAGGTATTCAGCACACATAAGTAATGGGCTCCAAGATCTTATAAGCTCATCGTAACATACCTACGGATGTCACCAATACATTTGCAAAGTTCCGTAATGATATGCGAAGTTTCTTTACGGATCATTGTAGCTGTCTATGAGGGCCCATATCTATATGCGACCAGACAGCAAGAGTCAGATCCCACTTACTTTGTAAAAAAGTCGGGAGGTGTCGCTTTCGCTGTATATTTTGTATTAATACAGAACATACATCATGGTGCTTGGGGGAGGCATACCTATGTCCAGCAGTGGACGCATTTCGGCTGAAATAAATATATTATCATACATCATCATACATCTAGTATAAGTTCTTAGAAGATAAACACTTATACTTTTTTTTTATTTGAGATGGGTTTGCTCTTGACTATAGTCTAGGTCAGAGGTGATAAAGACAAAGTCTACGATGGAGTGAGCTTACCCAGAAGAAGCCTGTTCACTCTAACTTTGAAGAGATTCGGGTTGTATGCGTGCGGGAACACAGACGCAGGTAGTGAGTTCCACTCTTTTGCATTATGTTTGGAAGCACTTAGTGCGAATTGGTGGAATGGCTACTAGGTATGGATGGTAGCTTGCAGTGCGTCTTGATGTTCGATGGTAGAAAGGGCCGGTGTGATGAGGTTGTGGAGTTCCTGAGCACACTCACCGTTGTACAGCCTATAGAAGACCGACAAGCAGGCAATCTTGCGGCGATGAGCCAAGCTGTGAGCCAAGCCGAGCTTGGCACCCACCAGTTTTACGTCACCAATGAGCTCTGCGTTCCACTGAGTCAAGCGCAACTTATTAAAAAACAAAAACTTTGAAACGAAACTGACTTTTTCAGGTATAACGCTTTTTTGTTACGTGACGATTTCTACCAGTTAACTCCTACTGCAAGCCGCGATTAAGCATTTCGTCCAAAAAAACGTCTGCCTTTCCAGTGAATAGGTACAAATATACCATAACAGCTAAACCCACCATCATTGCCATGAAACTAATTTAGGACCTCAAAATCCCCAATCCCAAACTTCGGAGCCGCTCTAAAAACATAATGTAATGACTCCACGGCGCCGTTTATAGGGCAAGTTTCTTACGATAACAAATCGCCAAGAATTTGTCCCACTTCACTTTTATATTATACTTAAAACTTTTGAGCCCGTCTGAACAGACATCTCGAGTACATTATCTTTTTACTGAACATAAAAAAAGGTTGAGGTACCTACTCAACTCATCATTTCATAAAAATTATATTAAAAGAAAGATTCTGAAGATTTCTTGGATATGATTAAACTTCGCGCGCAAGTGCTAGTCACCGCCTAAGGTAAGTAAGCGGTGAGACGGGGGAGGTAGACAAAAGTCAAGCTAACTCAGTCTGCCAATCTTGTCAATAGCGCCCTCCCCCGTCTCACCGCTCACATACCCCTGGCGGTGGCCTCCTGTCAGAGAGGAGGCCTGCGTCCCAGCAGTGGGAACGGTATAGGCTGATTATGCTTTGCAATGTTGATAGCGGAACTGTATGCCTAGAGACAATCGGCATGTAACTAATCATAAAGTCTCCAAAAAATCAAGGCCTTTCACCAACAAGCAGATAGCACAATCTACTCTGGCCCACAACATAGTAGTCAATGTTCAGCCAGATTTAATATCGGTAAAGTGATCACAGAAATAAAATGTGGCCCGCCCGTTACACCAAAAGTCAAAGGCAAAACTGCACACAATCACCAGGATTTACAACGGATTAGTGAAAGCAACCTATTAACAGATACAAACTGCATAGGTGCTGGCCATCCTCTCAACGTCATACTTCAAGTTTCACGACAAATCCTGCTGTTGATTTTTAACTTTCCGCTTTGAGTCGAGCTTTGAAAATCCAACAGCATGCACGCTTTTATTCATTTAGGTGTCGCCTAGTCAAAACGGGCAAAAGCGTAACAAGAGAGAGGGGGGTGGCTTAACATTGTCGGGGAAATTACACGAAACACCGCAGTATCGGCTTTGTTACGTGAAAACACAATTGCTACCAGATTCCCTAGAGAGAACAATACAGATTTGCTAATTAAGTGCCAATCACCTAGTTAACAGGAGACTTCATGTATTTACATTACTGCTTTAGTTGTTTATGTAAGTAGATTGCTTCAATATTGGAGCTGATAGTACCGACATTTTGGTGATAGACTAACACTGGTATTGGCTTAATCCGGTTCAATGATAGGTATGGTGGTATGATGGATCCTGTAATAAAATATACATAAGATTTTGAGACATTTAGGATATGTCTTAAACCCTTGGCTCCCAAAAACGCCATGATTAGGGTCACTTTTAGATACATAAACTCCATAGCACGGGGGTATGGAGAAAATACAGAACGCCACCTGCATACCTCCCCCCTTCTTTTAAGATTTCAAAATGATGAAAAGGTAGTCTGACTACATTTTTTTTTCTTATTTTGTCAACATAATAGTTTTAACACCGAAAACAACCCAATTCCGAATCCACTTTTAGAACCAAACGCACAGCGATATTTCCAAAAATTCCTATACTGTAACAGCGTTTGCGTGTCAATCACCATTTAAGAGCGTTACATAAATAACGTGCGGCCCCGGCGGAGGTCGCCGTCCGACTGAACGTGATTTGTTTGTTTTGACTAGTAGCGCCATCTCGCGTGATCTACGGGCTTTTAGCGACATTAAGTTGCTGCGTGCCGCATGACGTATGGCGCTGCCTGACGCTGTAAATTGAGGGGTCGGGAATGAGTTAATTAAATTAAAAAGGGTATAGATTTATACTCCGAAAGTTTGAATTACATTTTATTGCTTTTTTAGGGTTTGAATTGAAAGAGTGTAGCAACATTCCTACAACAACCCTCTTAACTAAATAGAGAATGGTGTCTGCACCATTCTCTATTTAACCTATAATATGATGCTTAGATAAATTAGTAAATAAAGATATATGATTTCGCGTCTGCGAGACTTCTTTCATGCACGCAGTTATCTATTATGGAAGCTGTAAATAAAAGAAATAGCAACAAATTGTTTACTCACATAATTTCTAGTCCACTTATTCATAGTGTAAACTAAGCACTATGACCTCCAAGTATCCTTGTATCGTTATTACATCCGACTCTCCCTCGGGAAGGCAGATTTCATCCTGCCTCTTATTTATTGCCGGGACTGGGCGACGGAATGATAATTTCATATTAGTATCCGTGTCTCTTGTTTTGCTATTTCCTTGTTAATTATTATGTTCCTCTATGCGCGGGGTTTTGGGAGATGTATTTCATTTTCAAGTTTCTTCGTCATCTACGCAAGAATATGTTGTAAGTAACGGAACTGAATTGACGGCTTTCCTGGTGATAAACGGTAACTTTATACGAACTAAGAATCATCAGCAGAAAGAACCTTTACCTGAGTACATATAATAACTGCAATAACTCACAAAGATAAAAGTCTCATATAAATCATCTGTTCAGATCATAACAGAGCAATGCTATGGGATTGCATGGATGAGACTGATGAGAGTGACAAAAACTCTAGCTCAGTAGGGTGCAATTGGATAAGCTAAAGGGATGCAATAATATACTGATGATTTTATTTAATGATTAATTCTAAGTAATAACAGCCGCACGGGAAGATCGATCAGGTTAAGCTACGCTTGCCACGGTTGGTCCGTGGATGAGTGACCATCTTACATTTTAGGATTATACTAACTTAAGGAGTTGTATTATTGATTCTAATGATTATAATTCTGTAAATACATATTTGTTACGGCCGCAAATCATACTTTATTTAACATACAACTTAATACTGACTTGCAAATTGCAAAAAACGTAAGAAAATTTTAATTTCGCGGGCTACTCTGACGCTTCCTCCTTAAACAGCTAAATTACAAAACTAAAGTTGATATCCCTAATTACCACGACTTCTGTCGATACCACAAATTTAATACTCTGGAAGAGCGACGACAGTTAAATGATAATATGTTATTGTACGACATATTTAACAATAAATTTGACTGTCCACAACTACTCAGCGAAATTCACTTTAACGTTCCACTCAGTTGTTCCCGACCCTGGGTTGTGGAGATCGCTCCATGTAAAATACTGGTTTTCAGCTGCATCCGGTTAGACTCGAAGCTGACCCCAACATAGTTGGGCAGTGGCTAGGCATATTGTTTGTCCAGGATGTGCTTGATGCTATTGAAGATGTCCGTCTTTATAGAGCTCTGCTAAAACTAAAATGAAAGTCTTGCTTTCTCATGGTAACTTTACCATTGCACTTGACGCATGCAGCAGGTGGTTGGTAGATAGCCAGATAGGAACTAATTACTTAAGTATATACACTTGCGTGCAAAAAATCGATCCACCCCGTTCTCTTCGAATTAACATACAATATTTTTTTACCAAAACCTTTTTGAATGGATGTAGATTACGTTAGTGAAATAAATATTAAACCTGATTCATTACTCTTTGAGAAAATCGCGAACATACATACGGGTCGAATAAAGAGCCTCTTTTTTAAGTCGGTTATATACTTGATTAATTCATTAATGATCAATAAACGAGCACAACTTCACTGACAAAAAATGACACCCTGTTTCTTCAAACAAAAGTGACTGATGAGGACATCTAAAGAATCGAGTCGATTTTGTAATGAATATTGCTTTTATCAAAGTATGTGTAAATAAACGTTATCTTACCTACTTTCACACAACATAATAATATAGTAATTAAAATATACATTTTTTTTTTGAAATATCGTCTCCAGATAGAGAGCATGGAGTCGGTCAATTTCTTTGCACGTAAGTGTAGATAAATACCCAAGCCAATTGCATGGAGGTTTACTAACCTAAACGTAAGTTACGTAACGAGTTATAAACACTTACTAAGAAAATCGATTCTACCCTACATTTGGGTCTTTAAAAATTCACGAAAACCCACTTCCATCGTCCTTGAATGCACTTCGTTGGTGAATAAGTTATTAATTATTTAAGGTTATTAGCTATATTAGGTACTAGTAATTTAGTTAATTGAGATATCTTGACTCATTTCAGTTAGAATTTTAGAAGTTTGACCTATATTATTTTTGAGGGCCAATTTGTAGCTCTGTGCTACAATTTCAGGTCGGGATTATTAATTTAATAGAAATGTTAATTAGACCAACGTTGTTTGATGTGTTTTAATTAAAATTCTATGTGTATATTAGTTTTTATGGTTATACGTTGTGAATGGCTCTAGTTTTGAAAATGGAATGAAATGTGGTAACAAAATGGCCGCTGTGGCGGATAATGGCGGGAATACGTATTTTATGTCGTTTTTCATGTCGTTTTACTAAAAGTGGAAAGCTCATTTTTTGCTGAAAATGTTGACAGATATGCTCTGCGGGTAACATTTTCTTTATCTATAACAGACAGAATAAAAAAAAATGCTATTAACATACAATACAGCTCAGCAGTTAAATATACAACAGAAAAAGTAACAAAACCTGCGTATTTCAGTGTCCTTTACGACTCGGCAATGGCCGCCAAGACCCATGAGCGAAGTCATATCTAGTTTCCCAAATATTCTTTGATTTAAAATCTTCCATATAGTATTTTTGATGTCTCTCCTTAACTGGGTCGATTTCTCTATCACTTCACAGTTTCAAGTTACGAAAAGAACGACGATTATAAAAGTTATGAGCGTACTACAGTTAAATTTAATCTCTGTTGAACGAGTAAAAAGATTGAGTTGACTGCCGGCTACCCGAGTAGGCAATTTTATATTGGGTAACGGATCTCTTTGTGGACTCAAAAAAGAGTAAAACGAAGTGGAGTGGATGCGGCCTTTAGCTAAAAATGGCGGTTGGGAAAAATGGTTGACGAAGTCACTGCTAGCGGCTAGCTCGAATATTTAGCGAAATAGTTTAGTTAACGTTATCGTGTTGCTGTCAGTGTTAGCTAAAATGTTGTACACACTCCTCAAGTTGGCCCTGTTGGCATTTTGAAGAATTATGCGAACATAAATTGTACTGAACAGCTGAATTTTTTTGCGATTTCAGGTTTGGTCCCATAGTAAAAGTTGTTCATAATGATGAGTACAATGACCCCTTAAGAGGTTGTTGGTGTTTTACCAGTAACCCTGTTTGCAAACTAATCAATGATTTGATTAGATTTAAGTGCCTAATACTAGTAACTTATTTTTGATAGATTATTTACCTATTTATCCAGTTCTTTAATTAGATATTTAACAACAAAAAAATGTGTGTAACTAAAAACTAAAATTGATGAGTAAATATTTAGTTACAATTAAAACTAAATATTTCAATCGTGATTTATTTAGTCTGACTAATTTGATCACAACATTTTGAGTTTGACTAATCAATCGATTGAACGTTTTAGTAATCAGTAGTTGCTGTCCCAACACTGGTTGCTGTCGACTTGTATGAAAATTGTAACAGCATAATGTAAAAGCATTTAAAATTAGACAAAGCTCGAAATCAATGTCAAATAAACTTGGCTAGCTTGTCTAGCTAGCGAGAATAACGGTTCCATTACGTTAGTTCGCGTCCCGTAAGTTTGCCGCTCTGAAGTTTGCTACAAATGCCTGCACAGTAGTCAATATCTATGTTACGGCTGAAATCCGAAGTGCGGCTACACCTAGTTTTAGTCGGCTAGAACTAGGAGTAGGTAACCGATTGCATTCGGACCCTGGCACTCACCGGCCGCTGCCGCGGAACCGCTCGCTTCGCTAGCTCGGTTCGCGCATTGTGTGGTCACAATTCTAACCTTAACCTAACCTGAACTACCTTTCAGCCTACACCTAACTAACTGCTATAGTTGTAGCCTAGCCGCACTTCGGGTTTTAGCCGGCTAAAACTATGTGTAGCCGCACTTCGGGTTTTAGCCGGCTAAGACTAGGTTTAGCCCCACTTAGGGTTTTAGCCGTGACGTCTATACTGATACAGCAGCGCACCATACAATGCGCATCGAAAAGGCTGCACACTAATTGCGTAACACACTATTGATCGGAATCTGAATAATTTTAAAGCAAATTACTAATCCATTGCTTCATATGCTCGAAAAATTTGTCTGCTCGACAACGTAAACAAGGCAATAAATGTGAATGAACTGTCAAAATGAAATTAATTCCGATTGATAGTGTGTTACGCAATTAGGCTGCTGGATTTAGAGCGGCAAACTTACACGACGCGAACTATACGGACGGAGATTTGTGAGAGACCTTTTGGCAAACTACTTACGTCGGTAATTTTGCCTATAGACTTTCCAACCATTTATTTTACTTTAGCGTCCATGACGTATTGCATTTCTTTTTGTCTATGGTTGCCTGTCTATAAATAAAGAACTTCGTAGCGTCCATGAAGTATTGCATTTTTTGTCTATGGTTGCCTGTCAATAAATAAGGAACTTCATAGCGTCCTTGAAGTATTGCATTTTTCGTCTATGGTTGCCTGTCAATAAATAAAGAACTTCATAGCGTCCATGAAGTATTGCATTTTTTCGTCTATGGTTGTTTGTCAATAAATAAGGAACTTCATAGCGTCCATGAAGTATTGCATGTTTTTGTCTATGATTGCCTGTCAATAAATAAGGAACTTCATAGCGTCCATGAACTATTGCATTTTTTCGTCTATGTCAATAAAACGGAACTTCTCAAGCGTGCTTATGTCTAAAGTAAAATAATTGGTTGGAAAGAGTAGTTATAAGTTTTTAGAAAAAACGAGCGAAGCTCGTGATGAATAATCGCACGGATAAAAAAAAATAGTTTATGGTCCTCACATGATCTGACCAAAATCATGTCCGGACTTTTTAAAAGAGACTGACTCGTGAGTGTTTTACGTCATATTTTCTTAGGGTTAGTCATATAGAAAATGTCGAGTCCATCTAGCTTTCTTTTTTAATTTGAAATCTAAAAGTTATTCCGATATCCTATTTACAGAATAAACATTTAATTTAATTTCATATTAACTATTTATGTTCTCACTGAAAGTTCAAGCTTCAGAAGGGAATTTATAAAATCAGTCTGAAGTTCAATTGTTAAATCTTTTCATAATTTAACGCATACTCAGCAGTTTCCAAAGCAATTCTATTACTTTTCCACGAGCTGGCAAATATAATTTCTATATGCGTCACCTCTTTATGTTATTTATAAATTAGCAAATTAAATGAAAACTTACCTTAAGATTGTCTGACTTTTTATGAAGTTATAAATTTTTTAGTGATGCGACAATCTCAGACTTTGTTGTTATATTAGTTTTGGGTGTGTGTGTGTGTGTCTTTATTTTGTCTTTGTGTGTTTTCTTTTACGAGAAAGTAAAAGTTATAGCTGACTTCTGAATAAGTACGAGACTTAGTAATATCTTTGATGTGCTTTTTCTTCATCCTCATCTTTTCAGCCGAAAGACGTCCTGTTCTAGGCATAGGCTTCCCCCAAGCACCTCCACTTCGATCGGTTCTGTGGTATCCAGCGGATCCATGCGGCCTTCACAAGGTCATCGGTCCACCTTGTGGCAGGCCTTCCAACGTTACGTCTTCCGGTACGCGGTCGCCACTCCAGAACCATTCCGCTCCATCGGCCATCTGTTCTGCGAGCAATGTGCCCTGCCAAATCTGCCCCTGTGCTTACTCTTCATTGATACCTATATCAGGGTAAAATGCCATACTCGTATGTTTCATGTCTATTCTTAAAATGCCAACATTCCAGTAATAACCGTTGCTAGCTTCTTCAAAATAAAAAGTAGAATAGATTTTTTTTCTTCAAATTTTTATTATTATCATAATTTAAGAGCTATGTTCTGTTATGAACAGCCTTGTCGATAGACGAAATTCTTCCCATTCACATTACGAAGTCCAATAATATTAATTACATTTTTCTTCTCTTTTTCAGGTAAAACTTGAAGCGGCCGTAGAAATTCGCGAAGAGGTCAGAAGGCGGAGTTTTTAATGAGGTTCCTGGATTAGGGCCGACAGGATAATTTGCCGTAGAACTTTAATAAGATGTTCAAATGTTCCAGAACGGACGAAAGGAAATTTTCTTATTAAGTTTCAAGTTTTATGTGGAATATTTTTTTCGGAACTTTTTTTTTTGCGAATTGTTTTTAAGTACTTCGGATGTGTTTGCCGACGAATGAGCTATTCTTCGTCGTGTCGGTGGCACGACAGTGTATTAAATTTTCTTGGCCCAAAACTTCGTAGCGAAGTTTCCACGTCATCGTCGGTGACAGCGCAGGGTCGCTGTGGCTGCAATTTATGGGGCACAGAGGGCAGGATAGGAGATAAGAATGAACCGGAATGAGCTATTGTTGCTACTTGGGCGACTGAGCTCTGCTCTGATGAAAATAGAGAAAACCCATTTTTTTCCAGGTATGAGACCTAGTTAGATAGATTTTTCGCCCCTGTAAACCCCAACATTGCAACTTTCATCGAAATCGTTTGAGCCATTAAAACATCGCTCAATTTCTTTCAATCGAAGACAAAGACAGAATGATGTGTGGTGAAACAGAATCTAACTAACAACCATTCTTGGGTGATTGAATAGTGATTGTAGTATGTAGTTTTTTTTTTTTTTTCATTAGCAACTGTCCTCTTGATACCTATAAGACCCTATTCAATATTCAAGGGTGAATACTGAACAATGGTTGGTCTTCTTCGTCTAATGCCCGGTTTCTGAGGCTTTAAAACGGAGTTTATCTAATCGATAGTGATTATTGGTTCAAGAATTTATTTAAAAGTCGAGTGAATTACTATTGAGGGTTTATCTGAGATCCTCAAAAACCGAGCATAAGGAAGGAATTCGCTTAAATAGATAATTTTGTCGAATCTATAGCTATCAAGAGTTGCAACTCCGTTTAGAATTCTTCAGAGACCGCGACCACTAAACACGTTAACTTGTATTTTATTTCATTACTAAACAATCATTGTTTTATTTTATGAAAATAACTAGCTGACCTGACAAACATTGTTCTGACCAAATTTCAATAACTCATACAAAAATTCCATAAAAAGGTTCTTTCAGTTTTCCCCAATTTCCTAATCTTCCGGGCAACTTTCCAATTTTTTTCCCTACAAAAGTTTTTCGGACTACTTACAACGATTTAAAAGAAAAACCAATCAAATCGGTCCAGCCATTCTCAAGTGATGCTCTTACCAACGAACAGCATTTCACTTTCTTTTATAGAAATAATATAAATAGAATAGATAAATAGGTATGTATTGAATCTTTTTGGTTCCTCAGAAAAAAAAACACAGTTTTTATCCACTACTCGTAAGAAGAGTATTAGTAGGTAGTATTACCTAATTTGCTACCATAGGATATACTATACAATAGGATATATTTTTTGTAACTTATTCATGAGGTAGTGCCTGTCATCTTAAATTATCATATCAGTCATTAAACGTCAGCGAGAACCACCGAAATATACATATATGTGTACTAATAATAAAGCTGAAGAGTTTGTTTGTTTATTTGTATGTTTGAATGCGCTAATCACTATGGAACTACCAGTCGGATTTGAAAAATTATTTTTGTATTTGATAGCCCAATTCTTGAGAAAGGCTATTGAGGCTATTTAACATCACACTAGGACCCTTATGAGCCGAGAAAAAGAAAAAGTCAGATAGAACGCTAAACAAAAACGAAGTTAGTAATAGATGCGACGGGATGAGTCGGGGGAACAAGAAATTTCACGCGAACGAAGTCGCGGGCAGAAGCTAATATCATAATTATAAACCTACACAGTGAACTAAAAAAATCATGATTCTCAATTTATTTTTATCTGTCAATCACAGATATAATAATGGCAATACCATGGTATTATATTCGTAACAGTAAAAAAAACGGAGTGACAAGAAAAATGATATGACACTAATTTTGGCTGTCACAATGACAGTTGACGGTTTAGATTGATTTAAAAAAAAAAAAAAAACAATGGTTGTATATATTTTTTATTTGATAACTATTATGCAAATTTTAGTAGATTTGTGAGTCACGAATACAATTTGAATTAATATTAATTAAAAGTAGCTTAACTAAGAGGAGATTAAAATTTAAATCCGGCTACGATTAACGATTCTTTTTTACTCATTCTTGTACGTATTAACATATTTAGACTTACGTTTGTATACATCAAGAATTCAACAGAGATAGAATGCTTGTGTAGATAGGTATACTTAATAGGGATGATGACTAAATTTGTTTTTTTGTTCGTCATGTACATTATTAAAATATGTTGGACACGTATTTTTTCTTTTTCTGCGTAATCAAAAGTTTACGGCGATACATTGAGTTAAAATGTGGCATGACGTCACGCCTTGGTAGATTTTATACGTAGAAGTAACGTAGCGAGCCACCATTCTCGGACTTTAATGCGTGTTATCTAAGTCATTTTTTATTAATATGATAAAGCAAAAAATACGTGTCTAATATTTTTTTATTATCTGAGTGATGACGGAGTAAATAGAATTTCTTTTTTTTTACCCAGGCATCAACCTTATTATCTCATTGAAATTACCTTTATCAGGAAGTGACGTCAATGACACTATAAAATATTAGTAACAAAAAGATTGGTGACTTAGTTATATTTTGAAATAACTTTGGCAAATGCAAGTTAAACAAGAATAACTTGCCTATTTCTTCTTCTACAATACAGGGTCAAATTAAATTAACTAGGGCATCCTAAATAGGGTGAAGCGATACTTTACGCCTGGACAGCTTTTAACTCTTTACAAAGCGCTGTTCAGACCCTGCATGGAGTATTGCAGCCACCTTTGGGATGGATCAGCTAAGTACCAACTAGCCGCGCTTGACTCGGTGGAACGCAGAGCTAAGAGGCTCATTGGCGACGTAAAACTGGTGGATGCCAAGCTTCATAGCTTGGCTCACCGCCGCAAGGTTGCCTGCTTATCGATCTTCTACAGATTGTACTTCGGTGTGTGTGCTCAAGAACTCCACGACCTCATTCCACCGGCCCCCTTCTACCATCTGACATCTAGACGCATTGCCAGTTACCATCCCTACCTATTGCTATTCCACCAATTCGCACTAAGCGTTTCCAAATGTCTTTTATAATGCACACAGCAAAAGAGTGGAACTCACTGCCAGCGTCTGTGTTTCCGAGCGCATGCAACCCTAATCTCTTCAAAGTGAGAGTGAACAGGCTTCTTCTGGGTAAGCTCACTCTATCGTCGACTTTGTTTCTGTCGCTTCCGACCTAGACTAGAGTCAAGAGCAAACCCAACTTAAATAAAAATAACTCTGCAGATGTGATTGTGTATATCGATATGTAAACTTGATGAAACAAAAAATAAATTAATTTGATTGTTTTTTTGTTTGGGTCACCTACCTACTGGTAGTGTAGTCACTTAAAATATTAGTTTTTTTTTTTTTTAGTAAACTTCACAGACATGATAGATATCTCAATACGATAAAACAGATTTTATCAACTCAAAACTTCAAGTGACATTACACTACCAACGGAATTTTACCCCAAAACAAATCATCAAATTTTTTATATTTTGTCGTGTTATACGTATGTAACGTATCGTTTTATACCCATCACGTCTGCGGAGTTTCGCTAGCTAATTTAATTTGACCCTGTATATCCATACCGCCCTCTATGAGTGCTCCAGTAAGTTGTCACACAGCACACTACACTATATCTACAATTCTACACCCCAGACAAAGCTATTAGAAGACGATGTTGACATTCGATTTCCCTGGCTTACCGATGTGATGTAGTTAAGTGTACATGTAGGTAATGGTACGAAAACGCTGTGTGTACTTACTGAGTGATTGTAATCGATAGTTTGATTGGTATTGATTTGATTTGGGGCGAGCAGAGATTAAGGTGCTAATGAAAATAATGTGTTTATGACTATCTGAGGAAGGAGCATCTGTTCAAAAGGTAGTATTTCACTTTCCAAATTTGAATATTTTTTTTGGAACCCGTTATAAAATAGTCCATCGAAGAAAACTTGTTTAAATGGAGCGTACTACCCATATAATAAAATCCAACTCAATCGAAACCGATGTTTTTCTGCACCAATGTTCTCTTAGATTTTAAACAGAACAGGCATATTTCTTCTGCAGAAAGCATATTTTATTTATTGTTCTGCTCAAAAGGTCATATTTTTTCCATACTTCGTAACTTTATTACAAATCGATTAATTCGATTTGTGAAGTTTGTTAAGATAGAAATACGACCTTTTGAACAGATGCTCCTCAACTATAGTTTGACCATAACCGCTGTACCGCGCCACCGCGCCGTAGGTATGTGTGCGGCGAGACGGGGGGCAATGCAGGGCGCTCGTTCGTCAACGCTCACGGCGTCCCACCGCTCATTCGCCAGCGCTGCACCCCGCCTCGCCGCGCATTCCTAAGGCGCGGTACAGCGGTCTTTTGTACAGTTTTTACGACTTGACAAAACATCGAGTTTTCTTTATTAAATATAAGTTTAATATTAATATTTTGTATATAAATTATATAAATGATGGTGAAAACCGCACCAAAATCCGTTGTGTAATATACAAGAACCACGCGGTTACTCAGATAGACGAAAATCTACTTTAATTTATAGATATTTTAGGTTCTTTAAAAGTAGGTTATTGGGAAACTTACCCTCCTTCTGGGGCATTTTGGTACAAATACAGTGAAAATAAAAATGTTGTTTGCACCAAAACAAACGAAAAAAATCGCATGACTTTAAACTGACAGTATCTATTACAGATTTCAACGTTGACGAATTTGCTACTTAAAAAGTAGGCCTATAATCAAAAGAAAAATTGAAGTGTGATGCAATCAGCCAGCTGTATGAGCTTTTTCATTTAAAATCATTTTATATTTACTTTCCATTACAATATAAAATCTAAAATATTGCCTACGGTGGTTTCGTGCCTTCTTAATTGTGAATTGTAAAACCTAGTTTAAAAATTTTCAATTACTTTTGCACATTTTTACTTATGAAAAGTTAGTCGAGATTGAAATGAGTAAGTTTGAAATTTAATTCTACGTTTTAAATTATGATTTTTCTTCTTTTAGTTCTTTATTCAAACTTTAATATATGTATTTAAAACTTGCATAGTCACCAAAATCTATAAAAAAGTCACCGTAAATTAATTTGACAAATAAAATCCCCAGTGCGCCATCTCGCGATTTACGTGGACGAAATTAACGCGTCTGTTTTTCGCATTTAGTTCGAAAATTTATCTTTTTACTTATTAGTTAATTGCATTCGCAGTGGCATTAAAGGAATTCCCTTATTTGCATAGAATATAAATGCACGCCAAAGCCTGGGGTATTTACCTCGAGCTCTGTACGTAGCACCGTTGTATTTGCTATATTTACCTATGTGTAGGTATTTTGAAATGTTTTGTTTAACTATACAGGTGAGTTTTTCTGGCAGATTACGCGTGTAGGTACTATATTTTTTCAACAGAAGTAAGGGATTTTATTTCTTCTTTATTTTGTTCATTAACATATTTAATTACAACACCACAATATAAGATCTATGAATGTATTTTTTTATGTGTGACATCTTTCCTCTAGCTTTCCTGCAATCTGTGGGAGTGATTTTATGAAAAGGGACGGAAGTGATGTAACAGGAAATGACAATATTTTTCTAAAAGTTTTGAGTGACGGATTGAAATGTTGCCGTGCCATTAAAGGTTGCTATTTGGTAGGGAACTAGAAAGTACTTTTGCCACAGAGAAATAAATAAGTTGTGATGATGTTACAGATGTTACACATCATATGCGACTACTGTAAGGCTTGCTCGTTTTAAATGGAATTACGTAATTTAAGTATTAAGACATATCAAACAGTAATTTCATTAAAAATTGTCGAAATAAAAGTGCAAAGTTTAAGAGAACCAACCAAAATAAAGAACAAATATACGTTCACGCGTATTTTTATGGTCCCCTATAAGAAAAACATAAGACATTTGTTTACTTTTCGTAATAAAATGCAACGCTAATTTGTATGCGATCGCATTATTTAAATGTCAAGGGGAGGGATTTATGTAATAACTCACAGGGGATTCCGGGGGTTTTAATTAACGATTATAACTCGAAAAGTTTGAGCAACCGTGTTTTCCCCTGTAATTTATATTTTTTTGTTCCCCAAAAATAGGGTAGGTATGCAAATGTTCTTGTTTATACGTCGCGCGTCGCGTTGTTAAACTTTTCAACAAATAAATTATTACGGCTCAATATAAATACATATTGGGGAATTAGATGGATTGTAGGCGAATGGCTATCGGTACCCGACTTGATAAGGGTAATAAATTATATGGTAAAAATGAAAAACAACATTACATGGACAAAAACCGTGGAAGAATAACAGAATCTTAGTAATATTATTTTAAATTGACAGATTTATTTTTTGTTCCGCCTTGACTTCATAGGCTAAAGTAAAGGGCAGGAAGTGCGTAAAATTCAACAATCGTCCTACTTACAAAAAGTATATCGTCTGTGCGCTACCTTATAAATACTGTTATTCAGTAAATGTGTATAATAAATAAAACATTTATTAGAATTTCTCGGGCTGTTCTGGTAAACTTAAAGCTGACTTTTAGTAGCTAAATTCAATATTGCTGTGCAAATTGCAAGTTATGGGCAAGTAATCCATTTATTTACAGGATACCAGATTTTGCCCCGCGGCTTCTCTCGGCTGGGAAAATATCCTACGGGACAAGAAGTATCATATGTCCTAACCCAGGTCAAGGGCTACCCATGTGCCAAATTTCATCCAAATCCATTCAACCGTTTTAGAGTGAAAGCTTAACAAACAAACTTACTTTATTAAGATTCTCTTAATTTCGATTGATGTATGTAGTTTTTTAACCGACGAAAAAATGAGGAGGATATTTTGACTATTTAGATACAAATAGGTATGTTTTCGTGTTAATATTGTATGTTTTTTTTTTTTATATTGAACCTATTCAGTCTGCATTTTCTTAGTACCATTTTATAATATAGATAAAAATTTAAGCAATTTCTCAGATATATTTCAGAGGTACTAAATACAAAAAACAACATAAGCGTCACGCTTTCTTTTTTATTATTGCAAATAAATACTACAGATAAATTAACCTATTCACATTTTTGCGCTCAAAGTTCAACATAGGTATCTAATAAGCTGTGGCAACACTGGCAACGAAGCGTGGAAACCTATTTATTTTAATGTGCTATCGTTTTCCTGCGACGACGTCGATCGCGTAGAAAGTCTTTAATTAAATGAGTTTATTTTTTATTTTTCTTTCTATCTTCAGTCACTCTGTGGTGATTATTGCATCAATTTGTAGTTTCATTTTATTTTTTCAAAATTATGTAGCTAAAAGAATCCATGCCGGCTGTTTCTTGTTTGACACTTTGATTTGACAAAAAAAAAACACCATTCATAATTGAGGCACGTGTTTCACGAAACCTCTTCATTCTCATAGCTATTTCAACTAGACGATATATAAATTGTAAGTCTCCACTTGGTTTTATTTGACAGATCATTGCTCATAGCCGGTCTTGTGTCACTTACGATTGTGACACGCCTTAGTGTACGAACCGAGTGAAAAAGCGTCCAGCGGGGCGTTCAGCTTTGCGTGCAAATTCACCGAGCGCCGCTAGGCCGTCACTCGGGACACTCGCGAGTGTTTGCATGTGTTTAACACGAACGTCGCACGCCCCGCCGGACGCTCGAGTCGAGCGTGCACTCAGGCCGTACCCTTAGGTACTATCGGAAAAACGAACATCTACATACATAAGGACAATTCTTGCTTGCAGCGCTCGGCCGCTATAGTAACGCTTGCTAATGTATATAAGTCATCGTGTGCACGGGATTTTGTTTTCAAATTGGTCAGATGTAAGTTTCTTCTATAGTACCTGTATAATCCATACTTATTTAGGTTAAAGTAGCCCCTTTTAATATTCCCAATACACAAACACACCTACACCATAATTCCCAAATATTATAAAAGAAACAGAGTGCTTACTTAGGGGTGGCTATTCTCGCCCTAAGGATGGCCATTCACTCCCCCACTTGTCACATAACTTACGGTGTTAATGAATAGCTTCCCATTGCACTGTGTAGAAGTGGCATTAATTTAATTTATGGCAACACTATGGAATTACGGTGTAGTGTTCATAATGTACAGACGACAGCACATCAAGCTACTACAATCTGTCAAATTTCTTTAATAGATTTTCAATTTTATCGCTAAGGCATTAGGTTCAAGATTGATTGGGGAAATTTGACAGTTTCTTTTTGGTTTTTTTATTTGTGATGGGTTTGCTCTTGACTAGTCTAGGTCAGAGGTGACAGAGACAAAGTCGACGATGGAGTGAGCCTACCCAGAAGAAGCCTGTTCATTCTCACTTTGAAGAGATTAGGGTTGTATACGTTCGGAAACACAGACGCAGGTAGTGAGTTCCACTCTTTTGCTGTGCGCATTATAAAAGACATTTGGAAGCGCTTAGTGCGAATTGGTGGAATAGCAACCAGGTAGGGATGGTAACTGGCAGTGCGTCTAGATGTCCGATGGTAGAAGGGGGCCGGTGGAATGAGGTCGTGGAGTTCTCGGGCACACTCTCCGAAGTACAATCTGTAGAAGACCGACAAGCAGGCTACCTTGCGGCGATGAGCCAAGCTATGAAGCTTGGCATCCACCAGTTTTACGTCGCCAATGAGCCTCTTAGCTCTGCGTTCCACCGAGTCAAGCGCGGCTAGTTGGTACTTAGATGATCCATCCCAAAGGTGACTGCAATACTCCATGCAGGATCGGACTTGCGCTTTGTAAAGGATTAAAAGCTGTCCAGGCGTAAAGTATCGCTTCACCCTATTTAGGATGCCCAGTTTCTTGGCCGCAGTTTGGGCCTTGTACTCGATGGTGGCGCCGAAGTTGAGACCAGATGTCAACTCCATGCCTAGGAGCTTAAGTCGATCAGTTACAGGAACACATGTACCCCGAAAAGTAGGAGTTTGGGCGAAACGACTCTTTTTAGCGGTAAAAAGACACGCCTGTGTTTTGGTGGCGTTAAAAGAGACCAGGTTATCATCACCCCACTGGGAGACAAAGCTTAAGGTCAAACCTGTCCGCTCTACCATGGCCTCTCTCAAGGAACGAACTTCGGCCCCGCTGGTTTTTGCGTTGGACAAGTATCTCTCTGAAACTGTACTGTCATCTGCGTACCTAACAATACCAGGCCGAAGTAGGTCATTGATGTGCAGCAGGAAAAGAGTTGCAGAGAGAACAGACCCCTGAGGAACTCCGGCATCAATAGCCATAAGGTCAGAAGAGCAGCCGTCAACAACTACTCAGATCGACCGTTCACTAAGGAAATCTGATATCCAGCTACAAAAATCAGCTGGAATGCCATAAGCAGCAGCAGTTTCGGGTAACTTGACCTGCTGGCGTCTGTACTTTTTTATAAATAAAGATTAGTTAGGCTGGTCAGTTTTGTCATGGAATATTTGGTATTGATTTTCATAGCCTCGTTGGTCTAGTGGTCGCAAAAGCTACTGCCGAGCATGGCGTCCTGGCTTCGATTCCCAGGTTGGGCAAAGTGATATTGAGGTTTTCCATAAGGAAGCTCTCAGTAGCAGCCTGGAGTCTAAATTTGTGCCCGGTTGATGGCAATAGAGTTGCCCCCTATTGCATGGGACTTAAGGGGGAAGCGTCAGTTGTGAAATTCAAATTTTCTTACGTTTTTTGCGATTTGCAAGTCAGTATTAAGTTGTATGTTAAATAAAGTATGATTCGCGGCCGTAACAAATATGTATTTACAGAATTATAATCATTAGAATCTAATATAACTCTTAAAGTTAGTATAATACTCAAATGTCAAGATTTCATGAAATAGTCATTCATTAGTCTTATAAGTAAGTTTTAGTATTGATCAATTTAATGATTATAATTAAGTAAATACATCATTGTTACGACGGCAAATTACATTTTGATCAACGTACAACCTAATACTGACTTGTAAATTGCAAAAATTTAAGAAAATTTGAATTTCGCTTTTGCCTTTAACATAACTGGTGAAATGTGGTTGAATACCTCTGTCTAACCCTTCGGGGAATACAGGCGTGATGTTTATGTAGTTAAGATATTTCTGTTTTAAATATAACTGTGAAGTGAATCTGTAGGTTTCCATTTGTCTTAAACAGTGACGGTATAAATAATTTTCAAAGAAAATTATGGTTCTTAGATATTAGTTTCGTTAACAATTTTCATTTCCAAGTACGATTATTATAGTTTAAAAGTGTAATTATTATTTAAGCTGAATGGTCTAGACTTTAACAAGTTCTGTGTAATATTTACCAAATACTCAGGTTACTTACTATAAGCTCTTAAAATGCACTAAACATAGGGCGGTCACCGGATTAACTCCAAAGTTCAAACAAAGGACAAACCCTACCAAAATTAAACCAATGTCTGAACGTTAACTAACAAAACTTTGTTATTAATATTATTTCGTGTCACAGCCAAATATTATTGATATAAAGATGACTGGGTGAACTTGATATCTCAAGAATTTGCTACACGATTTTCACAACTTCGCCCATTTCGTGAAATTACATGTTTAATGAGAGTTTGGTAATACGTATAATGATGAAAATTGTTGTTTTATTTTTTAATATTTTGCAATTAACACTTTTTGCCAACTTTAATTATTCAAACCCAGGCCAAAGTGTGAACTTTGAAGCTTATTGATAATTATAAAAAGTCCTTAAATCACTTGTAAGGACTTTTTATAATTTTCAAAAAGATTTCTATATATTTTCTTCTCATTCTCCTAAAGTACCTGCTACGCTTTGGAATGGGCAACTTAACCCTTTTTTTTTTTTTTTTTTGTGGATGGGAAATCATCAAATAACTTCTCCCGCTCTGGGTGGAGCGGAAGGGCGTGTCAGACTTTTACTGACTAAAACCCACCCGTGTTCCTTCAGTTGCCTATGCCAGGGCCACGGTATCTTTTTCAAACAACCCGCGACCCCAGCGGCATCGGCCCTATTGGACCCCATCTCTTACTGACATCTCTTTGAGGCGCGCGTGGAACACAACGCGCCGTCGACCCGGGCCTGGTCCTCACCGGACGGCGAGCTACCCACTACTCACCGTCCGCAAGCCCGCGCCTACGGTGGCCGGGAATCGGCTATCAATTCCCGCCGCCCAGGGCGTCTCCTGCGGCGACTGAGGGCGTGAGGCTGCCTCTCCCTCACGCGTTCCGCCTCCTCCTTCGCGAGCATTACCGCTTCGCAGAAGGAGGTGACGGCCTCCCATGCACTCTCGCTCCGCACCATGGCCTGGACCAGGCTCGGACGCGAGAGATCGCCGCCGCCGATCGCCTCCGTGAGAACACGGCGGTGCTCTGCCCAAGCCGGGCAGACCTCCACTGTATGCTCCACCGTGTCCTCTGGGCGATCCACACAATGGTGACACCCGGGCGTTTCCTCCCGCCTTATGCGAAACAGGAACCTCCCGAAACAACCGTGTCCGGTGAGGACCTGCGTCAGGCGGAAGGTGAGGACGCCGTGGCGCCTCTCTAACCACTCCTCAAAGAGGGGACTTATCGCCGCAATTGTGGCGTGCCCGGGCAACTTAACCCTGCGTCTCTAATTCAGATCACTTTTGTAAACAAAGAAACGTCAAGAAAAGTCACTGTCTAAATGACAGGACTGTGGTACTAAACATTTTATCATAAAATTGAACACATCAAAAACAAGGAAAGAACAAGATTAACAAGTAACTCGATGATAATAACACAACAAAATTAACAAACACGCAGCGAACAACTTGTTCGGGGAAAAGAAAACGAATGAATTAAAAATACCACGGGAAAAGGCGCCACTTAGACGTACCGTCAAACGAAATTTTAAAATGTTAGGAACTCCTGCAGTGTTTGTTACCAGTATCATAAAATATTTCAAATCAGAAAAGCTCCACTTATTAATAACTTTTTTATAACCGAAAATTCCTAAAAATATTTACGGTGTGAAAATTTTTAAATTATTATTTCTAAAATCAGTACTTAAGGGGAAAGCGTCAGAGTAGCCCGCGAAATTCAAATTTTCTTACGTTTTTTACAATTTACAAATCGGTATTAGATTGTATGTTGATCAAAATATAATTTGCAGCCGTAACAACTATCTATTTACATAATTAGAATCATTAAAGTGATCAATACAACTCTTTCAGTACCATGAAATAGTACTGAAAGAGTTGTATATCATGAAATAGTCATTCATTAGGATTACCTAATGAATGAGTATTTCATGAAATCTTGACATTTCAGGATTATACTAACTTAAGGAGTTTTATTGCTGATTCTAATGATTATAATTATGTAAACACATATTTGTTACGACCGCAAGTCATACTTTATTTAACATACAACTTAATACTGACTTGCAAATTGCAAAAAACGTAATAAAATTTGAATTTCGCGGGCTACCCTGACGCTTCCTTCTTAAAAGAAAACCTAACCTTTTTCCGCGATTTTTTGGGAATTACCATTAAGAAGATATTTTTTTGGTCTGTTATCACCTTTGTTTACAAAAATTATCTGAATTAGAGACTCAGGGTATAGCTTCATATTTCTCACTGACTAACGGACTCCTTAACAATTTAAAAGTGCTTTTATATATATATACTTTCATGCAATACATAGTTACATGGAAATAAATCCTTTAAGCTTCTATTAAATATAGTTTATGATAAATGTTACTCGGAAAATTCTGTGGGACAAAGATAGAGACTGTCAGACAATAAGACGGACAATCACGATCAAAAAGGTCCCTTTTATTCTTAAAAACAGGTAACCCTAAAATGCGAAAGGAGCCCGCAATTTGTAATAAACCATTTTTCTCAATCAATGAATCATCTTGATCACGTTTTTCCGTTGTCCTGTTTTTCCCTCAATAGCTGATCCTCTCAAAATTTATCGTCATAATTTTAGTCTTGTTTTACAAGCAAATTTCTTTTTTTACGAGTCTTCAAAGTGTTGGGATGGCCGGTCGTTGTTTGTTACTTGTGTTTTTTTTACACTGGCTACCCCGCTTACGGTTGACAACAATTTTAATTTTGTACGTGAACATTTTTGTTCCTTAATTGTGTGAAATATTTTTAATTTCGCTTTGAATATATGTAAGGTGTGTGTGCTATCGATTTTTGAAACTTTTATTTTTGCTGGTTTTTGTGTTGGGCGTCTTGTTTTTGGAATCTCTTTTTTTTTAATTGTTTCTGTGCAGGTATTTAGAACGTGGGATTATGCTCTCTAGTTAAAATAGTTCAAAGGCTTATAAATTTTGCCTCAATGGGGTCGAGCCAAAGAGTCTACTGTACCGCTTTTTGGCATAGATACCTACCATAGGTAGAGCAAGTTGAGAACTTCATGACAGTTCACCATTTCATCATCATTCTCAATTCTCATGGTCTTATCTCAATTTATTTGGGGTCGGCACAACATGCCTTCTTCAATACTTTTGTATTAGTCGATCTCCACATTTCAAACGGTAGCAATTATTATTGATTCGGAGTAGTGTCCGTTACACCAGCGTGACTCTTCGGAAAATCCAGGTGTGATAATAATACCAGTCTATTATTGTCCCACGCTAGGGCAAAGGCCTTTTCTCATACAGAGAAGGCATGAGCACTGATCACCACGCTTGATCAAGACAGGTTGGCGATTTCAGACTTACGAGGGCGGGTCAATAAGTCCGTGACTTTTGGAATAAAACACAGATTTTTTGATAAATAAATCATTTTATTTTTCAACGTAGTCTCCCTTGAGCTCTATACACTTTGTCCAACGCTTCTCCAATTTTTTTATCCCTTCCAAAAAATATGATTTGTCGAGGTCCTCAAAATAGGCCTTTGTTTGCGAGATGACTTCATCATTGGAGTCAAATCTTTTTCCACCAAGCCATTTCTTCAGGTTTGGGAACAAGAAGTAGTCACTCGGAGCCAAATCTGGAGAATAGGGCGGATGAGGGAGCAATTCATAGCCCAATTCATGGATTTTTGCCATGGCAACTGCACATGTGTGCACCCTTGCATTGTCTTGGTGGAAAAGAACTTTTGTCTTGGCCAAATGAGGTCGGTTTTTTTTTCAAATCGTCATTGAATCGGTCCAATAAGTTGGCATAATATTCCCCATTGATTGTTCTTCCCTTTTGAAGGTAGTCAATGTGGATTATCCCGCGTGCATCCCAAAAAACAGTTGCCATAACTTTATTGGCTGACAAACCCACCTTGGCCTTCTTTGGCGCCGATTCACCCTTAGAAACCCACTGTTTTGACTGTTGTTTGGTCTCTGGTGTGTTGTGATGGATCCATGTTTCGTCCACGGTTACAAAACGGCGCAAAAACTCCTCCAAATTGCGATTAAACAACGCCAAACCTTCCTGTGAAGTTGTTACACGATTGCGTTTGTGGTCGACTGTGAGCAAACGCGGCACCCATCTTGCGGAAAGCTTTCTCATGCCCAAGTGATCATTCAAAATTGAAACCACTGAGCCATGCGAGATCCCTACGGCTTCCACAATCTCTTGCACTTTCAATCTTCGGTCGGCCAACACCATATCGTGAATTTTTTCGATTGTTTCGGGTGAAGAGACCTCAACTGGGCGTCCAGGACGTTCGGCATCTTCAGTGCTTGTACGGCCACAACGAAATTCAGTAAACCACTTTTTTACCATTGAAATCGATGGTGCAGAGTCCCCATAGTATTTATCAAGCTTAGCCTTGGTCTCGGTAATGGTTTTTTTTTCGCAAAAAATAATGCTTAATAAGCACACGAAATTCACTTTTTTCCATTTTTTCCTCAAATTACTGGGTAGTCTGATAAAGATAGCTGTCAAACACAAACCAACTGACGCAGCAAGTTCAAATTTTGACAGGAGTCAACTGACAGATGCCTGTTGACAGGAGTAGTGTTGCTTTTTCAGTAAAGAGGTCAGAAATTCAAAAAGTCACGGACTTATTGACCCGCCTGTTAACTATCCAAGTCCAGGTTCCTCACGATGTTTTTCCTTCACCAATGCCAGTAATTTCCAAGATAAATTCGGAAAGTACATATGAATTAAAAAATTCACATTGGTGCTTGTTCTGATTTGAACCTACAACCTCGTGCATATGAGGCGAGGCCTTAACCACTGGGCCATCCCGTGATAAGTAAAATTATGCTGTGTTCTAGACAAAATATGACGACATGTCAACATAAAAAAAAATATAACAAGAAACTTAAGGTGGTTTTACACCGGCGAGGCGAGGCGTGGATGGGGTGGGTGAGAATTGAAATTTGTATGGCAAACTTTCTATCCACGCCCTGCCCATCTTTGGTGTAAAAGGTCTAGATGTGCGAGGCTAGAATTGAAATATTTGTTCTAATACAATATTGAACTTTATGGCTCTAAAAATAGAGTATTTATTTACTTTGTAAAACGGAAATACAAATCTCGCACCGGCCATCGAGGACCCGTACGGTCTATCTCCGTCAAGCGCTGATTCGCGATGGCTAGCGCTGGCACGCGCTAGCAAGCGCCAGCTCGCTCCGACCATTGCGACAAAACGTAATAGGTACGCGAGACACGGCTGGCCGGGCGGCGCGTGATAGCGCGAGGTAGTGATGGACGGCGCGTGACATCGCCAGCCGGCGCGTGGCAGCGCTGGCCATCGCGAGACGGCGCGGTATAGCGATGGACATCTTCGGTGTAAAAGGATAAGCGTGATTTCAATTCTCGCCCATCTCATCCACGCCTCGCTTCGCCGGTGTAAAACCACCTTTAACCCTTCAAAAAGCACCGTGAACACTCCCCCAAAACTGACGTCACAAAAACAATTAAAAACACCATACTTAATTAACGTTAACCACACCCAATCACACGCCTTAAACAATTAATTATTTGTATCATAAACGTTGTAGAACTAATTATAGGAGCTATGTGTTATACCAAACCAAATTAATATCGATGTGGGATTCGAAGTACGTAACTGGTACAAAGTGATCCCTTAGGAGTACATACTTGTTAGAGACGAATGTAGTTACAGGAATAGGCGTACTGGGAATTAATTAGTTAATTCGAAGAAGGCGGGAAAGTTGGTGGCTATAGTTTCTCGACCAAAACCTATTGACCATTATGTCCAACACTGGCGACATCTAAATTGACGACGCTGGAACCAGAGTGATCTAGGGCACAAAAGTATGTTTCTGAAGAAAATAACTCAGAAAATTAACACTGCAAACCGCATCAATTCTATATAATAGTGAGATGTTGTGCTAAGGAAAAAAGTACTGGGGAGCACTTACTCTTTTTATCCTCTGTCCTATCGCAGGTGCGCTGGAAGAGATTTCTTTACAAATAAACATCACCTTTGTACGTATTTTTCTGTTCCTTTCTTCTTGTCTGTTTATTTGTGTGTACAGTCGCCGTCAGATATATTGTAGCAGACAAGGTGAACAATTTGAAATGTCAATAAGTTCCAAACACTACAAGTTACCATTAATATCTGAACATTCATTACTTCATTAATATCGGTATGGCCTGAAAGAATTATGATTTTTCTATGCCACTGTGTAACAAACCCATAATTGGTAAAAATGTCACTTAGATTACTCTGGTTCCAGCGTCGTTTATTAATCCTAACTTAATATTACAAATGCGAAAGTAAGTTTGTTTGTTTGTTACCTTCTCACGCCTAAACCACTTAACCGATCATCCTGAAATTTTGCATATACGTTGTCACGTGTACAGAATCGGACATAGGGTACCTTTTATCCCGAAAAAAAAAATACTGTTCACGAGGAAAACAACAATAACGTGCTTATGATAAGAGATGGCACCACGTGTCTTTCAAATCATGATTGAAATCTTATAGAAACTTTAGTAGTATGTTAAGTTTTTCTTTTATTTAAGTACCTAACATATTTTGTGAGTCTAGAGAGTCGATAGATCGGTTTTTCATAATACTATAAATGCAAAAGTGAGTTTTTTTGTTTGTTACGCTTTCACGCTAAAACCGCCGAACGGATTTGACTGAAGTTTGACATTTGATTAGGACATAGGATTCTTTTGATCCCGGTAGTGCGTTCTCGTGGGATAATTTCCGAGAACCACAAAAGCTAGTGCGTAAATAAAAACGCACTGTTGGATTTATACATAGCAAAAGTGGTTTATAATCATGAGTGAGGTTTTCAGTTTCTTCAATTATACACAATATTTTTATCTCACGAAGCGACGCGCTCTTTAGCTGTGGTAACCATGTGACCGTAATAATATACGCTGTGAATGTGTGCGTAAAGACGAGTAGCGTCAGCACATAACACACACTCGCACACGCAGACACACTTCCAACTTCTTGCTTACACACACATTCACATCGTGTTTGTACACTTGGCCACTCTTTATATTGTATTGGTTTAGCAACCGTTCTCTTGTCTGAATCTGAACATCTTCTGTTCAAAAATATCTCTTTGCAAGGTGTTTCATTAATGATTATTGATACTAGATAGGTATACCCTATGTAGGTACACTGTTTTACACCTTTTTTTTATTTGCTATTTCTGCTTCATAGCAATCTGTTCTGGGAACAATAAGCCACTTCCTTGAGTGATATTTATCTGTTTTAAGTGTGTTCTACGAGAGTTGTAAACTGTTGACAAATTTATTTCCAGCGAACTCTCTCTTTGTCTCATTGTGTGAATCTTTTCGTGAGGTTAGGGATGTCATGTCCCTTTACCCGGGTATATTGGAGTCCACTTTTCCCGCTCAGTGTCTGGGCAAGTTCATTCACGTGGATTGTTAACTTCTCCTGGTACCTACTTCAGGCTGCTTTGGGCTATCTCTTGCCGGACAGTTTTTATGCCGAGGTCTAGATATATGTATTTATTGCTAATACACTGGGGGATACCGAACATTGTTCTTAGTGCTTTGCTCTGGAATCTTTCTAGTATGTCGATGTTGCTGTTGCTGGCGGTTCCCCACAGAATGAATACTTTATCATCATTCTCATGCCCTTGTCCCAATTTATTTGGGGTCGGCGCAACACGTTTTTTGCTTCCATACTTCTCTAGTAATCGCCAGTAGTTTCTAGGCATATCATCTTTCACACAGTCCATCCATCGTTTCTTTGGTCTTCCCCTACTCGTATAGCCATTCACATTCATACTCAAAACTTTCCTGACGACATTTTCTTCATTCCTCCGCATCACATGGCCATACTATGACAACCAATTTCTACACAACTGTTCAGTCTCCGGTGTCACTTTCAGACTTCCTCTTATACTCATTTCTTATTCTATCTATTCGCATAACACCACACATCCGTGTTAGCATTCTCATTTCAGCTGCATGCAATTGACTTTCATTTATTCTTTTTGTGGCCCAACATGCTGATCCATATAAGAATACTTTATACCGTAATTAAAAACCTAGCATTCCATAACATAGCATCAAGGTTGTACTCCCCGAAGGGTTAGGCAGAGGTATACCTGTACCTACCCACATTTTTCCAGTTATAATTAAAGTCCTATATAATAGGGGACGAGCCTATTGCCTACAAAAAAAAAAAAAAAAAACTAACATTATCATAATATAGGACGAAATTGAATTCATCATTATGAACAACTTTTACTATGGGAGCAAATCTGAAATCGCAAAAAACAAATTAGCTGTTCCCAACATTTTGACGAGTTATGCGAACATAAAATGTAGAGAACAGCTGAATTTTTTTTTCATGATTTCAGGTTTGTTCCCATAGTGAAAATTGTTCATAATGATGAGTACAATGACCCCTTATAAGGAATTCAATTTCACCGTGTATACATTATCACACATTTACAACAAGAACCAACACTCTCCCAGGTTACAAACTACTCACTAGGTACTAACCAGGTATCCAGCAACCACTAATTGTCTCTCTCGTGGTAAACTAAGCGAACATGGCCCGATTTGCATGAACATGTCTCTGTATTATACCTACCTAATGTTAGTTGCTACCATATGTGATTTGTATTAATTAATACACGCTATACAGGCTGTACCAGAAAAGTGTGGTCAAATTTAATGGTGGGGTTATAGGTGGAAAACAGCTGTTAAAAACGGATATTTAACAACCTTTATTAAACGGTGACTCAGTCGCTCCACGTAAAATATTCAGCTGCATCCGGTTAGACTGGAAGTCGACCCCAACATAGTTGGGAAAAGGCTAGGCAGATTGGCATTAAACGGTGACTCAGTCGCTCCATGTAAAGTACTGGTGTTCAGCTGCATCCGGTTAGACTGGAAGCCCACCCCAACATAGTTGGGAAAAGGCTAGGCAGATTGGCATTAAACGGTGACTCAGTCGCTCCATGTAAAGTACTGGTGTTCAGCTGCATCCGGTTAGACTGGAAGCCCACCCCAACATAGTTGGGAAAAGGCTAGGCAGATTGGCATTAAACGGTGACTCAGTCGCTCCACGTAAAATACTGGTATTCAGCTGTATCCGGTTAGACTGGAAGCCGACCCCAACATAGTTGGGAAAAGGCTAGGCAGATTGGCATTAAACGGTGACTCAGTCGCTCCACGTAAAATACTGGTATTCAGCTGTATCCGGTTAGACTGGAAGCCGACCCCAACATAGTTGGGAAAAGGCTAGGCAGATTGGCATTAAACGGTGACTCAGTCGCTCCACGTAAAATACAGGTATTCAGCTGTATCCGGTTAGACTGGAAGCCGACCCCAACATAGTTGGGAAAAGGCTAGGCAGATTGGCATTAAACGGTGACTCAGTCGCTCCACGTAAAATACTGGTATTCAGCTGTATCCGGTTAGACTGGAAGCCGACCCCAACATAGTTGGGAAAAGGCTAGGCAGACTGGCATTAAACGGTGACTCAGTCGCTCCACGTAAAATACTGGTATTCAGCTGTATCCGGTTAGACTGGAAGCCGACCCCAACATAGTTGGGAAAAGGCTAGGCAGACTGGCATTAAACGGTGACTCAGTCGCTCCATGTCAAATACTGGTATTCAGCTGTATCCGGTTAGACTGGAAGCCGACCCCAACATAGTTGGGAAAAGGCTAGGCAGATTGGCATTAAACGGTGACTCAGTCGCTCCATGTAAAATACTGGTATTCAGCTGTATCCGGTTAGACTGGAAGCCGACCCCAACATAGTTGGGAAAAGGCTAGGCAGACTGGCATTAAACGGTGACTCAGTCGCTCCATGTAAAATACTGGTATTCAGCTGTATCCGGTTAGACTGGAAGCCGACCCCAACATAGTTGGGAAAAGGCTAGGCAGATTGGCATTAAACGGTGACTCAGTCGCTCCATGTAAAATACTGGTATTCAGCTGTATCCGGTTAGACTGGAAGCCGACCCCAACATAGTTGGGAAAAGGCTAGGCAGATTGGCATTAAACGGTGACTCCCGGTCGATAATCCGATTGCGAGCTAAAAAGATTGGTTGTGTTTTTGAGCCTAAATTATTTTATTTGTAACTTTAAAAATGGTTTTTCACGATAAAGAAAATTTTGTTTGTTGCCTACAAGGATTCGGAATTTTTTTTAAATGAATTTAAATTAAGAATTTTGATACTTACCTTGTTAGTAATAAACTACATTAATTCAACCTTGAAAACCCGTTTAAAGTTTTGTATCTATTCACCTGTGGGTCTCTATTTACCCCGTTTACCTATTTTCCTACGTTAATAATAACAAACTTGAAAATAATTAGGTACATCTATTGCGCGCGAGTCGTCGCGTGACCGTGAGCGACGTTGCAGTGTCGTGCGTCGTGCTTCCGATGCCATTTCAATATACTCGTATCCATTTCAAGTTGTTGAAAATGGTATACAACGGTTGATTTGGAAGAAACCGTTTTCAACCTCGTGGTTGGTTTCGTTTTGAGGAGCTCGTGGCTAAGTAATAACAGCAGCACGGGTCAATCCATCAGGTTAAGCTACGCTTGCCGGGGTTGGTCTGTGGATGAGTGACCATCTTTTCATACCGAGACTCCTCCGTGCCTCGGAAAGCACGTTAAGCCGTTGGCCCCGGCTGACATTCGTGGATCTTTGACAGTCGTTACGGGTCGTCAGAAGCCCGAAAGTCTGACAACCAGTCTTACCAAGGGGTATCGTATTACCCAGTAACTGGGTTGTGGCGGTCAGGATAGGCAGTCACTCCATGTAAAATACTGGTATTCAGCTGCATCCCGTTAGACTGGAAGCCGACCCCAACATAGTTGGGAAAAGGCTAGGCAGATTGATTGGTTGGTTTCGTTTTCAACCGGCTTCTTATCTATAGGTGTGTGGTACAGTACAGACCATCAAACAGAACAACTTTCTCCATGGGACCACAACATCGTAATCGCGAAAAAATTATCAGCTGACCCATACATTTGGGTCGAGTAGGTATTAAGTTTTGTATGGGTCAGTTGATATTTTTTTCACGATTACGATGTTAGTCCCATGGAGAAAGATGTTCAGTTTGATGGTTTGTCCTTTAAATTTGACCACACCATTCTAGTACATTCTGTAGATAGGAGAGATGCATTCCTGGCTGAAGTCAGTGTCGTGCAAGGTACTTTAGAGAGGATTTGTAACTCTTGGAATTTAAATTAAGACTCGCCGAAAAAATAATCCGTTGTTGACGCTAGATTGCCATCAGTTTTCAATTTAATTACTCAGTCAGTTAATGTAAAATTGTAACCTTTCTGTTACACCCCCTGTAGATGGGAGAGATGCATTCCTGGCTGAAGTCAGTGTCGTGCAAGGAACTTTGGAGAGGATTTGTAACTCTTGGAATTTAAATCTTTTGGTGAATTTAAATTAAAACTTTCGCCGAAAAAATAATCCGTTATTGACGCTGGATTTTTGCCTTAACTAGATTGCCATAAGTTTTCAATTTAATTACTCAGTCAATTAATTTATTTATTTATTCAATTGGTCTTACGAGCTAACAGTTTTGACATCCAAAACGCTCGTATGATTAATTTTCTTACAATTCGTTTATGGCTTAATATAATACACATGCTCTTCACCTTATACAATAGATTTTATAAAAATAGCAATAATTTCCAAGTCTATAAATAATTATAAAAATAAATTACAACGATGAATTAATACTTAGAATAAAATGTCAGTTTAGTGTCAATCGAGTAATAGTAATCAATTTAATTCAATTCAGTTATTATTAGGTATGGCTATAATATGTTATGTAAAATTCTGTAGGAAATTAGTGCAAATATAAAAACCACCTACATGAAACTTCTTCCGGTGACTGTGACCAATGGCGTACTTCGTCATTACCTAAGCGTGGATTCAATAAACGATAATGTCCTTCGATCTGCGACGATTTTGAAAGCTAAGTTATGATAGCATACAAAATACACTTTTCAGATTGTCCGATCCGATATCGGTGCCCGATGCCGATACGATATCGGGGCAAGTAAAATGTATGAAAAACCGAGTTCCGATACCTGATTTCGGAACGGACGATCTGAAAACGCTCGGTCTGAAAAGTTTTGAGCCTAAGTACCTTCAAGTGTCATTATTGTCTCGCGCTGCATATTACTAATTGGTGAATATCCTCTTTAGTATAAATACAGAGTTTCATGTCATTAGCATCATTACGCTTTTAGTAATCATTCCGTAAACATCACCATGTCTCAGTCATCCGCGGCTCATCCCTACACCGGTACACCGGATATAACACTCACGTACGTATATCATATACTCGTATAGAAACACCATCCAATGGCGACCGCGGGCTTACAGTAGTTGTGAACCTATGGGGTTCGATTTCGATTGACATTCGAGCACGAGCTATGTGGGTCGTTTCGTTTAGCGGACACTTAAGGGATTAAGACTTAAGAGCGCTATTATTGCTCAGATTTGTTGTAGGGCTTAAAAAGAGCGCTATTGTTGCTCAGATTTGTTGTAGGGCTTAAAAAACTTGGCGTACCGGGGGCCTGAAAAGTTTTGTGTCTAGGGATGGGCCGCGGGTGACATGATGATGTTTACGGATTTATTACTAAAAGTGTAATGATGCATATTACTAATTAGCGAATATTTCATGTCATTACATGAAATATTCGCTAATTAGTAATATGCAGCGCGAGACAATAATGACACTTGAAGGTACTTAGGCTCGAAACTTTTCAGCCCCCCTGGTAGTCTGACCAAGCAGTATTTCTAACAAATCAGTAGCGTCGTACACGATACTAGTAATTACTTAATTGCTTCTACCGACACTTTATCTACTAGAAGAAATAACGAGGACCGCTTCTTAGCCTTGATGTATTATTTTGAATTTAAATACTGTATTTAATGTCAAAGCCGTAGGAGCAGTGACAGGTTTGAAACCTCATTTTAAGGGGCGGACACTGTCGGACCGCATAGAAAAGAAAGAGAAGCGCGATGACACAACTCTCGTAATTTATCGCAAAATATGAAGCAATTATCTATTTACAAAAAATCGATTGATTGGACTTAAAAATTAAAACACTAAGGTTAATACGTTGCTTGTAGACAAAAAATATTTATCTGATAATAAATCAGAATTATTGTGTGTATTCAACACAATAACTATCTAGCATAATATATCCAGAAGAATATCATATATTTTTCTGATTTTGTTTTTGTTCATATACTTTTAGGCATTATAAAACTTACGTTTAGTTGCGGTTAGGTCCTGTAGTCCCCTTAACCCATTTCGATTTCATCTGACGTTCGTAATAACATAGTGTTTTGACACCGACAGTTTAGGGTTATGTGGCACAATAAGGAACCCATAGACTACTTTTTGCGTAGGGTCGTGACTATGGATCGATACTACCTCATCATCATCATTTGACTAGCCTTTTCCCAACTATGTTGAGGCCGGCTTCCAGTTTAACTGGATGCAGCTGAATAGCAGTATTTTAAATGGAGCGACTGCATATCTATCCTGCACAAGCCTCTTACTGGGTGGGTAACACGGTACAGGTACCCTCTATCTATGACTATGAAGTTGACTCTTTCTCTGAAATACAAACAAATATAGGTATAGTATAGGTATAGTAGTAGTATAGGTATAGTGTAGTAGGTGTAGTATAGGTATAGTATAGTATAGGTATGAGATTGATTTTATTCTTCTATGATTTTGAGACTTCCATGGTGAGAGGAGCTCGTGGCTAAGTAATAACAGGCGCACGGGTCTATCCATCAGGTTAAGCTACGCTTGGCGGGGTTGGTCCGTGGATGGGTGACCATCTTTACATACCGAGACTCCTCTGTGCCTCGGAAAGCACGTTAAGTCGTTGGTACTGGCTGTCATTCGTGCATCTTTGACAGTGGTTACGGGTTGTCAGAAGCTCGAAAGTTGACAACCAGTCGTACTAAGAGATATCGTAGTACCCAGTAGCTGGTTTGTGGAGGTCAGATAGGCAGTCGCTCCATGTAAAATACTGGTATTCAACTGCATCCGGTTAGACTCGAAGCCGACCCCAACATAGTTGGAAAGAGGCTAGGCAGATGATGACTTCCATGGTGTTTCATAAGTTTAGAGCACCAGTGTTTCATAAGTTTTCTCCTTCATCTAAATTGTTTGGCGATTTACCAAAAAGCTCTCATACAGAACCGTCAAGTTTTCAGCAGTATTTTATAAAACTTAGCTCATCAAACTCGGATGGCAAGTTATTATTATAATAACAAAAATACTCATTTTTACTTACAAGTAACTACAAGTAGTATTGCTCGTCACCGTCTTTTCTTCACGCAATTGCTGCTAATTAGTTTAATTTCAACGCTGCTTGTAAGTTGTGGTGCAAGTTAAAAAAAAAAAAAAATTAAATACGGAGTCAGAGGATCGTCACTCACTGGACGCCTGAGGAAGGACATCGTTGAGGTAGACCGCGGCGAAGATAAACGGTAAACGGTCTGATAATGTTTTGCAGGACCAACATGGCCAGAGATCGCACAAGACTGCCACGTTTGGAAGGAAAAAGGGGCGCCTTTTGCCTAGCAGTGGCACACAATAATACAGGGTAACAAAAAAGAAAAATTGTTAAAATTAATTATGCTAGTTTTTTTCTATTTCTACGCTTTGTCTAAGTGTTAGATAAATGATAAATAATAATAATAATAATATCCTAGGACATTGTTCACACACGGTCATCTGATCCCAAACTAAGCAGAGCTTGTACTATGGAAACCAGATAACTGATAAACTACATACACTACTTTTTTTTTGTAAATACATACTTATATAGATAATTACACCCAGACTCAGGACAAACAGACATATTCATGCACACAAATGTTTGTCCTGGATGGGAATCGAACCCACGACCAGCGGCATGGCAGGCGGTATCTTAACCAACCACGCCATCTGGCCTGTCAAATGATTTTTATTTCTGTAAGTAGGTTTGTACAAACACTTTTACAAGTCAATCATGTTTTTTTTTAACTAGATGAGGTCGGCGTTTATTATGAGGTCCTATCTGACTACTCTGAGAAGAAAGGCCGAAACAAACTCAGAGGTCACAGTCTCTTATAAAGTCCAGACATAATCTTGGTCACTTCATGTGAAGACCATGTAGATTGGTGTCTGAAATGGTCTTTTGAGGAAAGAACCACACAGATTGAGAGGACCTGTCCAGTCAGTGCACGCATTTGTCAGTAATCGCGCAGCTCAACTCAGAACTTAAGGAGCTCAATGATTCGACGAACAATACCAAAGAAAGGACATTGGGGTAGGCCGCATAAATTACTCAAACTGCCAGACGATGATTAAAAATAACTGAGAGAAAAAATAAAACAAACAAAAAAAGCAATGACCTACATAGTCTTTACATTCACAATAAATTAAAATAATATAATACTGTACAAAAGAATCTGATACTGAAAAATCAATCAATCAATCTGAATACTGAAAAATCAAAGTACGAGTAGTAACAACATATTTAGCTTTTTTCTTAACGGTGCCGATTCTGTTGTGCACAAACTAAACTTAATTTAACCTAAATTAAGTTTCTTTTGTGCACTAACTTTTCTCTTTAATAAAACAAGAAAGAGACGGACGTAAATTAGAGCTGTCAAATTTAGGTGATCTAATTGTTCCGTACACGCCACGTAAAAACATGTCTTCTAAAAACACGGTGCGGAACTTGCGCTTGCAAGGCGTAAACTAGTTTGACATCTCTAACTTGTTCATAGCTATAGCCGTTCTTTTCCCGCGCTGCCAAAAGAAAAGATAGCGTTTCTCTAATTTTAGTTTAGTTATTGAACAAAAGAATCGGCCTACTATCAGAGTTAGAGCTCTTGACCATACAATAATAATCTCGGAACCAAAATTCCAGCATTGATCAAGATTGACTGATATGCGGTTAAGTTAAAATGTTTTAGTCATACAAAATCGCTGTTCACTCCTAAATTAGACTCTATAACAGAAACACCTGCAGACTACAACAATAATAATTGTTGAACACCCGAGCTACTCCAACATTTTCTTCTAACAGTATACAAGGTGCTGTCCTCAGTCATGCTGAATGATGTTTATGATATCTCCCTGTTATTAATGTAAGGAAATTATAAGAGAAACAATTTTCTGTGTTTATTTTGCTAAACGAATTAAAAAAAACAAGTTTCTGTATTACATAAGTCGTTGTATCTCCGATCCGAGACTCAAAACTACTGAACCGATTTTTCTAATCGTTTCACTAATGTTTTTTAAAAGATTCTTGGAAAAATTTGAGGGAGGCCGTTGCTCAGCAGTGAGACAATGTAGGCTAACATAAAAAAAAATGCTCGCGGCTTCGTCTGCGTGGTTGTCAGAAAATATCCCACGGGAACGTACTACCGGTATTAAAAGTACCCTATGTGTTAATCCAGGTTATAAACTAAATCTGTGTTACAAATTTCATCTAAATCCGTTCAGCCGTTGTTACCCCAAGTCTGAACATACATCCTGACAGACAAAAAAAAAGTCTCCGTCACTATTTTATTATACAGGTTGCACCTGAAAATTGTGGTCAAATTTAAGGGTGTAGTAAAGACCATCAAACTGAAAAACCTTCTCCGTGGGACCAACATCGTAATCGCGAAAAAAATAATCAGCTGTCCCATACATTTGCGTCAAGTAGGTATTGAAGAGAGAAGACCATAAGGCCTAGACAAAGTGACAGTCTATCAGCAATAACTGTGATTGAAAAGTCAAAATTACAATAAATTACCTGAAAATATACAGTCCACGAAAACACTATGAGTATTTGAAGCTGGATATAAGTTTAATTAATATAATATTTTGATTGTGAAAGGATCTAATCTACGTGATATTAGATAATGTATACACACTACAATATTATTAGTTTAAGTTATCTTGCTGCGCCCTAACAGGGTCATGTACTCACTAGTTCAAGAGGATTACAGGATCTAAACGCAAACAACGCAAGTACATATTATAATGCCTAAAAGTATCTATATGATCTACTGCAGTAAGCAAAATCAGAAAAATATATGATATTCTTCAGGATATATGCTAATTAGATAGTGTGTTGAAAACATAATACAACTAATTTTATATAATAGAAAAAAATCACGAAGATACCTCCAAAAATTTCTTTTAACGATTAAAAACCATACTAATATACATGCAATCATCCAGATTTTTTTGTCAGATTATTCTACAAGCAACATATTAACGTGATAGTGTTGTAATTTTATAGTATAATCTCTAGATTTTTTGTAAATCGATAATTGCTTAATATTTTGCAATAAATTACCAGCGTTGTGTCATTGCGCTTCTCTTTCTTTTCTATGCAGTCCGACAGTGACCGCGCTTTAGGTCATGTAGTCCCCTTAAGCCTAGCGTGTAACTATGGTTGTGTACAATCAATCAATCTGCCTAGCCTTTTCTCAACTATGTTGATGTCGGCTTCCAGTCTAACCGGATGCAGTTGAATACCAGTATTTTATATGGAGTGACTGCCTATCTGACCTCCACAACCCAGTTACAGGGTAATACGATACCCCTTTGTAAGACTGGTTGTCAGACTTTCGGGCTTCTGACGACCCGTAACGACTGTCAAAGATCCACGAATGACAGCCGGGACCAACGGCTTTACATTCTTTCTGAGGCACGGAGGAGTCTCGGTATGAAAAGATGGTCACCCATCCACGGACCAACTCCGGCAAGACCGTGCGGCTGTTATTACTTTGCCACGAGCTCCTTAACAATGGTTGTGTAAACAAACAAATGGATTGTATTGACATGAACTACAGAGAAATTTATGTCAATCCTGTTGAAAGTCGTAGAAATACGAAATGCTTTGAAAACGAATGCCGTTTGTCGATCTTACGTGAATAGCTCGAGAAAAACTAGCCAAGTGCGCTGGTATTGGGACTGATTGCTCAGGAACCGCAGTCGAAGTAAATTCAAGTATTTCCACTTGTGTAAGCTATACAAGGTGTAAATAACGCACAACCTCTTAAGGGGTTATTGTACTTATGAACAACTTTTACTATGGGACCAAACCTAAAATCGCGAAAAAAATCAGCTGTTGCCTACATTTGTCAAAATGTAGGGAACAGTAGTGATTTCAGGTAAAGTGAAATGACGTCTTAACACATTCACTGCTGAATTATTTGGCGAACTTGCTCCAAGTGCTGCTTTATGGTACACTAAACCCTGTGCGGCAAACACTCATGCGCGCCCAAAAAATACTTCGTGTGGTGCTATGAGCGCGCAGGCGCGATTGAAGAAACTCTACCCAGTGCGGCTGGGCACATATGTGCGCCGTTACAAACTTATCCCAAGTGCGGCGAGACGCCTAGGTGTGTTTGAAAAATTTCCCATTTTTTATGAGTAATAAAACAATTACGCCAAGAACAATAGAGATGCACAAAAAACCCACAGGTGCGGCGCGCCGCATTCGAAGGAAGTACATAAATTGTATGGACACGCATATGCGCCGGTAGCACATGGTGAACGTTCGAAAATCGCACATGCGTGTCTGCCGCACAGAACGTGTAGGTCGTGTTATTTAAGTTACCTACGCCTTATATAAAGGCACCCCAATTACAAATTAAAAGAGTAGGTATTTTCTACCAATGTTTTCATAGCACAATAATTACATTTTATACACATTTTTATTCTCCTTCCAACCATTAAGGGCATATCTTCTATAAACGAAATAATTATTCTAACATCGTACACAGCTCCCAACAGACACACGAATGCTTTTAGCCCGCCTTGTTCTGTCTGATTCGTGAGCTAGTTAATAAAATACAAGTAAATACTTAATACCTTAAGACTTGAAGTCTTGAAGTAGTGGGGAATAAGAATTGGAGTTAAGTGAAACAGCTTTTGTAGATAAAACCTGGAAAAATAAGGGAATTTAGAGGAGAAAAGTGATGATGACTTGAAATAATAAAGCTTCTTTCCAGAGAAAAGGGATTAATTGCTATTTCATTTTTAAATACACAGCAAATAAATATAACTTACTTTCTTACATATTAGGTTGGGGAAAAAGTCTTTTCGCATTATAGTATGTATGAACTTGTAATAAAATCTCTTTGGCTATACTATTTGTATCTGGCTGGTTTTGGTATCATTGAAAGTTTAAATTTTAAAGAACATAATTCCAAATTCAAATTAGGAAAATGTGTGATTTTCATTTGTTTTTCGTACCGTCAAGATGAGTGAATCTAATGAAGAAATTCGATACATTTTAAAATTTTACTACAGAAAAGGTAAAAATGCAACGCAAGCTGCGAAAAAAATTTGCAATGTTTATGGACCTAGTGTAGTGTCTGTGAGAGTAGCACAAATTTGGTTTAAGCGTTTTCAATCCGGAAATTTTGATGTCAAAGATGCACGTCGCTCTGGTCGCCCTATTACGGATAAAATGGATGCCATTTTTGAAAAGGTGGAGTAAGATCGGCATATCAGTAGTTACGACGTAGCTGAAGAACTGGAAATTGACCACAAAACAGTTTTGGCGCATTTGAAAAAAACTGGGTACACAAAAAAGCTCGACATTTGGGTACTCACGAGCTCACTGAAAGAAACCTAATGAACCGTGTACTCATTTGTGATTCTTTATTACGACGTAATGAAACCGAACCATTTTTGAAGAAGCTGTTAACTGGTGATGAAAGGTGGATCACGTATGACAAGAACGTGCGAAAAAGGTCGTGGTCAAAGGCCGGTCAGGCTTCACAGACTGTGGCGAAACCCGGGTTAACTCGCAACAAGGTGATGCTGTGTGTGTGGTGGGATTGGAAGGGCATTATTCATTATGAGCTGTTACCACCAGGCAGGACCATCGATTCTGAACTCTACTGCGAATAACTGATGAGATTAAAGCAAGAAGTTGAGAGAAAGCGGCCGGAATTAATCAACAGAAGGGGTGTGGTTTTTCATCATGATAACGCTAGACCTCACACATCTTTAGCCACTCAGCAAAAATTAAGAGTTTGGCTGGGAGGTGTTAATGCATCCGCCGTATAGTCCTGACCTTGCACCTTCAGATTTCCACCTGTTTCGGTCTCTTCAGAATTCTTTAGGCAGTGTCAGGTTAACATCACGAGAGGACTGCCAAAACCACTTGTCGCGGTATTTTGACCAGTAGTCCCAAAATTTCTATAGCAATGGGATCATGTCCCTACCTACAAGATGGCAAAAAGTTATCGAACAAAATGGTACCTACAAACTTTGGTTAAATGTAAATAAACTATATTAAAAAATGTTTTGAATTTTCTTAAAAAATGCGAAGAAACTTTTTCCCCAACCTATTATATAAACACGTCAATGTTTGATTTGCATGTCGAAATAAATAATACGAAATCAAACTTCATCGTTTTCTATCAAAATAAAATAAAAAATATAAAATCATGCTAATTTTCTATGAAGCGATCAGTCATATCGATGCATTTGCACTTAAAATTGGAAACTTATCTCATCTTGAAAACTTTCGCAAGCAAAATATCTCCATTAGATTTAACTTTTTTACAAGTCATTCTTCATCACTACAAAGAAGGTTTGAACTATTAATTTTATGACAGCAAAGAGCCATATTTAAAAAGAAAAAAGTGATTTTATATTTCGAACTGAACGACGTAGCTTATTTTTTTCTTTGCAACTTCTCAAGTTGTCAGCAAACTCACTGTTTGTACACAAAAAAAGAAACTGCATTTTTAATTCACAAACAATTTAATCGAATACAATTCCGCTCAATCAACCCTTCACCGGCCGCGGGGTCGCATGAGTCACAACGACCAACTTAAATTTAAAAAATATCCGCATCAATTAACATATCAACATTAAAATTTTAATTTCGGATACGACACCGCTCGGCGGTCAGATGTTGCTGCCACGATTTACAGATAATTAACCCTTGCCGGTGGAAAGCACCGAACGATGATATGTTTAAAAACGTGTCGAATGCAGTTGATTGATTAATTTCGTGTGGTTTGGTTGTTTGGTTTAATTTATTATCTCGTGATGAAGCGCTAAAGAATAGGCGGATGTTTTTGTGATGGTCATGTTAAAAGGTTTTTTCATTAACTGATAACAGTGGTTGTCAATCAAAGTCATTATTTTAACGCGAACATTTTCATTGTTTGTTTTAACACATTCATATTTTTATACCTGCCTAGTTATTTATGTTTTGTTAAAAACCAAACCAACTGGCTCTCGGTTTTAATTAAAATATTCACCCCATATTTACAAAACGGTTTTACAAATTTATTTTAAAACGCAAAACAAAACAACCTGCAAAATATTATAAGCAGAATGTTCCGAGAGCGAGTGCATTAACCAAATTCGTCGGCAATATCTCGCTAAGTGGCCTATCTATCCGAATATCCGCATAGAGGCTTGCCTTGCTGCGCTCATAATAACCTTTAGTCGGGATAACCACCCGTTTCAGTGCGGTGATGCGGTCCACGCGATGAATGAGAGTGCGGATATTAGAGGTTTTCTTTGACCAAATTGTTCGTCAATTGAATCAGGTATATTTGAAGGGAAATTATCTAAATAAATTGTCGGTATTTATCGTATAGGGTTTTGATTTTTGTTGAAAAATACGAGTCTTGATTCATGAATAAGAGACGATGCATGTGTTTGTTTTAAATCGCCCTCAACCCAAAAATGAATGGAAGAAGTAGACTTGCTGTGCCGTTCCGAAATAAATTGGGTTTATAGTTAAGGGCTGATGATGAACCTAAAAAGTTGAATATGGCATTTTTCTTGGAGTAGCTTATTAGTGTAATAAGCTTACTACGGTCTAGCTAGCCTCTTTCAGCCCAGAAAAACTCTAACCCAAATACCAAACTAGCAGATGTTTAATTAAAACTACCCTCGCAATTTAAACAATCCTTTATCCGCTCGTCTCGAAACCAAACACCTATTTTTCCCGAACAGCCAACAGACTCGTCGGACTACCGCGGCATGTTTCACGCCCGCACGCTTTCAATTTGCATTAAGGGTTTATCAGTTTTAATGTGAACACTAAAAGTTGTGCGCCGTCACCGCTAGGGGCCGCCTCGACCGCTGTTCGCATTTATGGGTTGAAAATTTTAAGTTGCTTTGAAAACGCCTTTTAAAGAAGATGGATTGCTCTCGGCATTAAGATTTTTATGTAAATATTTAGTTCATGCTGCAGGGAATTTGTGGTTATATGATTTTAATGGTTTGGTATTTTATGTTGAGGTCTTTTGATGTTATTTTTTAAATGACAAATATATTTCATGTTAATGTGTGTATTTTTTGTTTTTTTATAGACATGTGAATTATAAAATTGCTAGGGCGGGCCGGAAAACATCCCCTATATTTTCCGACCCCCAGGATACAGGCGCCCGCCACGCCGCTTAGTTTGAAGACCTCTGTTTATCTAATTATGTTAAATATACAACTGTTAACCAATTTTCTATCAGTTTTAAGTATGGTTAAGAAAGTGCCTGTAACAATGGTTTAATTTTATTTAGCTTTATGTTTCAAATTTATTCTTATTTTTATAGGCTACCTAAACTTAACAACGTACCAAATTAAATACCTCAAACTACAAAGCAGTAAAACTTTACTATCTTCAAAATTGCGAATAAACAAAACTTATTCACGAAACAGCCGGCATTCCGCGAAAATTATATTGCGTTACAATTGCATTACTGTGTTATTGTTGGTACCCGCCACCCGAGTGGCGCCCAACGTGGGACCATTTTAATTGCACTTTTTGCCTTCCCCGGGTAATTACCTACCTCGGAAACCCCGGGAAGTGTATGACGATGTTAATGTGCCGCCTGGTAACCTGACTACAGTGAACAATAAACATAACACCGTTTTGTGCCTTTTATACCCACTACTGCAGTTGGGGGGTTAGGTTTGAAAGTTTGAATTCGTTAGTAGTTTTTGGAATGTAGTGTTAGTTTTGGGTAGTTGCAGAGTATGTTTTAGATCTGTTGGGTCGTAGTTTTAGGAGTGTATTGCTTTTATTACTTCTGATCTTGACTGTTCTTTACTCTCGAGTAATGGTACCTAAAAGAGAAGTTGAAAAAAAAAATCTACCATTAAAATAACCAAAAAAAAATACCAAAATATTTACCATTGCCTAGCAACATTTATCTTTTAGTGCCTTGTTATCACAAAATACATTTCTTCCCAAAAATAATTTATTCATATTTACAAATTAGATAACTATATGTGTATTTTCGGTAGAAAAATATGTTTGTGTTTCAGAATAGTTCATGGTCCAATTACTATTCTGAATCCAACTATAGCTATTTTATTTTTTTCTTTTCATAAAAATAAATAGTACTTTCCATTCCAGACCTATCATTGTTATTTACGAATAATGTATACACATACATCATAACAGACTCGTTTAAAAACAAACATAAGCTTCCATAAATGTAAAAGGTCAGTTTTAGAATTGGTGACCATTTTGTTCATCATTTATTCTCTTCCTCCCTCTGTCGTCTTCGTGGTCCTTGGTTCGATTCCCGGGTCGAGCAGTGTTGTTGAGTTTTCCATCTGGAATTTCTCAGTAGTAGTCCGGAGTCTGGATTTGTGCCTTAAACATAACTGGCGAATTGTGGGTGTACTATACTAGGATGCCTAACCTTTTCCCAACTAAGTTGGGGGTCGGCTTCTAGTCTAACCGGATGCAGCTGAATACCGGTATTTTACTTAGAGCGACTGCCTATCTGACCTCCACAACCAGTTAATAGGTAACACTATTGACTTTGGTAAGACTATTGTCAGACTTTCGGGCTCCTAACTCCTGACTACTCGTAACGACTGCCGGAAGTCTACGAATGACAGCCGGGACCAACGACTTAACGTGCTTTCCGAGGCACGGAGGGGTCGATATAACTATGGATCACATTGGTCACCAATGCACGATCGGACTGCGGCAAGCGTAGCTTAACCTTTCGATCGGCTTGTGAGGCTGTTATCATTTACCTACGAGCCCCTCTTGATGTTTAAACCACATAATTGGCCAAGTTCATACCCTTAACCTTTAATTGATAAGCTTTTGATCTGTCTTCTTGTAAAAAAAAAAACTTCAATACGGCATGATTACACTACAATATTTATCCGAAAAAAAAAACATCTCTTTTATTCATAATAGGACATATTTCTACTAAAATGCCTGTATCAGACGAATTGATCATTATTTTAGTAGGTAATAACTCACTGAGACCATACCGAGTACATTATTTTGCGGCGGGTAGATGGATGTTATTTTCGTGTAAGTACCCTGTTTAGAGACATTGTGTGTTTTTCTTAAGAATCTCATTGTGTTCTATGTATCATTTTATTATATGTGAACTGTTCGTGGATATGGGGTTGGTGGAAGAGACATGCCAAATATTTTTGTGCTACTAATTATTAAAGGCGGAATATCTAAATACTGCATTTAATGCATGCCTTTGGAGGGTTAAATACATATAGGTACCATTTTTCACTGATGTTCATATTAGCGCGACACACGTCAACGGCAGAGGCAACTGCTCTCACCGACGACCTGTCGGTGACTGTCAGTGCATTGCAAATACAAGAACAGGCACGAAACTTGAGTGCTGACCTTGAATTACTTCAAGAGATTTTGGACCTTACTACTGAGACAATACGTATGCGCAAACCATCCCCACCACTCCTCCGAGCGCTCATGATTCGTGCCGGTGTTTATAGTTCAGGAGTGACACGCCACAACTCCAACCTTCGGTTAGGTTGGCGGCGGTCGTCAGCGCGTGTAGCTGCCTCGGCCATTAATGTGTGCCCTTGTGTGTAAGAACACTTAGGCTTTTATTTAATGTAGTCCTGTGGAGCAGCTTTATTCTGTAAGATTTTCAGTCAGTTATTAAAACACCCAGGATTCCTCAGATCATAAAGAACTTCTGGGCTGTGGTGACCAATCTTATAGAAAACCCGACCCTCACTTTTTTGAATCAGTAATCTCTTATTGCCATTTTCTATCCAAATTAAATCTAAAACTTTGTCTATACTTTTCGAAATCACATTTGAGCATACTTCAATCTGCAGCATTCCTACAAAAAAAAAAAAACATAGTCATGGACACTGCTGACAGACGTGAAAACTTGACATTGCAACACGTCATATTAGCATGTCGCGTAACGCGAACTCATAAGATTTTCCCCTAAAAATAGCTCAACGCGCCTAAAGAAACTTCACTTCAATAAAACAATCCAGCATCTCTAGATCTGAGTTCTCAGAGAATGTGTCGGTTATTACGTTAGAATGTTCAACGTTTTCATGTTATTGTAGAAGCAAATCCTTTGCTGTGTCCCGCCTGTAAGCCTTTACGCACAATATATACTTTACTACTGAAACTGTGAAAGGCGCATGTGTGCGATTTTTAGTCGCAGTGATACTGTCGCGTGGTTTTGAAACTGCGGTTATACTATATCAAGGCACGCATACAGGCAGAAAGCTAGGTACCATCGACAAACGCCTTTCAATTTTGATACAATTTGGCTTGCAAGCTGAGGACAGGGTTTTTTCAAAGAATCAACCCGAATCTCTTCAAAATTAGAGTGAACAGGCTTCTTCTGGGTAAGCTCACTCCATCGTAGACCTTGTCTCTGTTACATCTCATCTCACCTAGAACATCTCAAATTAAAAAAAAAGAAAGAATCAAAATACATACAAAAAACAACTTTAAGGTCCGTTTTGTCGATAGTAGAGTCAGGGAAATTAATTGATAAACAAATTGAACGAAAGATAAAGTATATATTGGGACTCGTAAAGGAAAAAAAAAACACCAAGAAAAAACCGGTCAAGAGCGTGTCGGACCACGCACAATGAAGGGTTCCGTAGTTGGGATGAATTTATCCCAAGAACAAACTTAACATTGTAGTTGAAAAACATGTTCTCCCATACACTCCCAACTACAAAAGTCCATAGTTAACCATACACTTTCATCCCGAAAAAAAGTGCTGTTCCCGAGGAAAACCACAATAACGTTCTTAGAATAATAGATGGCGCCACGTGTCTTTCGAATCATGATTGAATTCTATTATTATTGAAACTTTAGTAGTGTGTTAAGAGTTCTTTTTTATTTTTTTATTTACCTAATACATTTTGTGAGTCTAGAGTGTGGATAGATCGGTTTTTCATCCTCCAAACCATACTAACTAATATTATAATTGCGAAAGTGAGTTTGTTTGTTTATTTGTTACGCTTTCCCGCTTAAACGGCTGAACGGATTCGGATGAAATACTCGTAGGCACACGGGTAGGCCATGACCTGGAAAAGGACATAGGCTACTTTTTATCGACATACCACTCGGGCGAAGCAATCAATGGATTAAAACTTCTTGAAAAATTAAGTCGATTGTTGTAAGAAATCGAATCGGTGACGCATCACTAACTAGGTCTCGAGCTGTCAAAAGTAAAATAAATGTTTGGAAAGATAAGTACACATTTTTTTTACCTTATCGTGTGCGCCTATCCTTACAGGTAAAACACGGGTTAATGTATGACTATAGGGTAGGTGTATATTTTGTTTGTGATATAATGCGGCGGATTTGTATTGTGTTTTGGATTAACTGTTGCTCTATGGTTTAGGTTGTGGTCATCTTTTTGTTGAACCGGATGGTTATTATCGTAGGCTGTGGCTGTGGATGCAATGGTATGCGTTTAAGCTTTTAAGCCCGAATTAAGAGTTCACTGTATTTGCCATGTACCAAACAAATTTTTCATTTGTTAAGGGCACATCACTGCGAAACAGCGAAACCGCATGATGTTTCGCTGATGTTCCGCTGATGTTCAGTTGAGAGTCAGTTGAATTCAACCACTGCGGGGTGTGCGAATGGCTTAAATATCATCGTTTTTGTTGATAGTTTAAAATGTTGTGTCTGTTGATTACGTTGCCTAGTTTTAATAACTAACTCTTTTGACTAATTTAGTGATCATTATCCAACGTCCTTCGGCCCGTAGGTATCGGTGCTTTCTTCCTCTATATACAACTATATCAGACGGCATCTCAGTTCTACTCTTTTAGCCATACATCTTCCTACTTAAAACTTTCCGAATGTTGAATGGAAATGTTGATGGATGAAGAGGGAGAGGAAGGCCACAGAAAAGATGGTGTCGCGTCTGTGTGAGTGTGCCGTTTCGAACATTTGTACGAAGTTTCTTTACTGCTTTAGCATATACAGGGCATGTTTTTTATCAGGTACCAAATTTTAACAGGGTGTTCTACCCATTAATATTAACAAGGATTGTGTGAGGAATGATATGGAAAAGAAGGGAGTGAATGATAGCGTGACGGTTGACAGGGGAGAATGGAAAGAGAAGACGTGTTGCGCCGCTCCCACGTAACATGAGGGACAGGAAGATGATGATTTCTTTGAAATAGTGTGTGATATTGTTATGAATTAATATTTGCCACAGTATCTGATACTATTTTCAGGGACAAGGGGTATCATAATTTCCATGTCAGATGTTGTATACATGTTTACCAATGACGGTATATCACTCAATGTCAATTCTCTGATACAATTCTGAATTCCACGACCAATGACAGTTTCCTAGTAAAATTAAAATATTAATAGGAGCAGTAGGAGACTCTACCAATTCCTGGAATCACAGAAAAAATAATAACTACAAGAATTTCTGATATCAGAGGGCTTTGCGAAGTAGTAAGATGATATAGGCATTCAGTAACAAAACATTTGTATGTCGAGTTTGTTTCACAATACCAATACGAATAGCAATTCACTGTTACCTATAACAGGGTTTTCAAAGAGTGTTCTATTCTATTACTGCCTGTATGGTCGCGTGGTCTCAAGCGCTACTGCTGAGCAAGAGGTCCTGGGTTCGATTCCCAAGTCGGGCAGTGTTACTAGGATTTCCATGTGGAATGAAAAATCCCGGTTGATGGCAATAGACTCGCCCCCTATTACATGGGACTTAACTGGCGAAATGTGGGTGTACTATAGGTACACCTCTGCCTAACTCTTCGGGGAACACAGGCGTGATGTTATCTTATGCTGTATTATATTCTATTTTTCTATAGTAAACCAGCACGTGTAGCATGATCACTTCTCTACGAAGAAAAGGCACGTCTCTTTCTATACAAAGTGACATTTTGCTTCTCCATTTTTGACATCACACCGTAGAAGTCCTTCTACAATATTTCATTTTTTATTTCGTTTCTAATGATATTTGTCTAGGCTCTTTTTCAGGTAGACTAGTTCGGAAGAAAGTTTTCTATCCAAAGTGTAAAATCACACTGACAACCGCCAATTGTCTAGGGTAGTGATGCGCGCGTCTGTGTGAGTGTGCCGTTTCGAACGTTTGTACGAAGTTTCTTTACTGCTTTAGCTTATACATGGCATGTTTTTTATCAGGTGCTAAATTTTCACAGGGTGTTCTACCCATGAATATGACCAACTTTCATTATAGGCCCAACACTGAAATCACAAAAAAAAATCTGCTGTTTCACACATTTTGGTCGAGTAGGTATTGAACTTTTGTATGAAACAGCAGATTTTTATTTCGTAATTTCAGAGTTGGTCCCATAGTGAAAGTTGTTCATATTCATGCGTAGGACACTGTGAAAATTTGACACCTGGTAAAAAAAGTTGCCCTGTATAACCGCCATTGTCGTTGTTGCAACCGTTGTTGCCGTGTTGCCTGTGACAACGCCTAACCATAAAAGGTGCTTTTGTGTCTTCTTCACAGATGGTCAACCTTGGTGTGTGCTTTGGATCTAGATGCTTTTAATCCGTCTTATACTTTCATCAATCCATTTCATGATTATTTCACGGGCATTGTATACATAATTAATGTAAGTACATCAATATCGTCATTACCGCCGCTCTTTAGCTTAACGCTATTAAAGCTGCTTAGGGTCCTACCATAGCGCTTGAGCGAGCGAGAGATTTAGGAGGGCGGTCGCATATTGTCACCTCTCTCGCTCACACAGGACCTAATTTTTAAGAATGTTAAATGAAAAGATGCTTTTTTGAAAAATGTAATCAATTGACGAACTAGTAAATAATATTAATTTAATAAGTAATTATTTATACACATTTCTATTGTGTTATATACTAATTGAACCAGCTCAATATTAGTATTGTGATCTGTTTATGAGATGAGTTAAATAAATTCCACAATAAAAATGTGTTTTTAATAAATACCTATTAAATTAATATTATTTAATATTGCGCACATTTTTCAAAAAAGCATCTTTTAACATTCTTAAAAATTTGGTTGCATGTGAGCGAGAGAGGTGATAAAATGCGATACCCCGTTTATTGGGTTAAATAGATTTTGCCGTCTAAAAATAAATAATTTTAGAACAACATCCAGTAATTTTATCATAAAATCATCATAATCATCTTGTTTTTCTTTTAAATCCACTGCAGGGGATATCACCGCTTCAATCCACTTTTACGAGAAAAATTGCGAGTGTAATAAGACTCCATAAAAGGTAATTATCAATACGCTGACTCATTTTTAACGGAAGGCTTACAGAGAGAGCTATACAGTTTTTTTTAACTAGTACAGGATACAGGTGATTTTTTTTTTCCGTACCTCAAAACGAAAAAACGGAACCCTTATAGGATCACTCGTGTGTCTGTCTGTCTGTCCGTCTGTCACAGCCAATTTGCTCCGAATGTAATGGACCGATTAAGTTGAAATTTAGTACACATATGTATTTTTGTGACCCAAACAAGGACGTGTAACGTAAATAAATAAGTTTTGAATATGGGGGTCAACTTTGGGGGCAAATAAGAAAGTTAAAAAAAACTTTTGCAAACTGTACCGTGTGACATATCAAATGAAAGGGCTTACCGTGAGAATCTCAAATGTATTTTTTTTATAATTTTAAAATAAACTATTTTAAAGATATTTAAGAAAATAGACGAATATTCATCCCAACTACGGGACCCTTCATTGTGCGTGGTCCGACACGCTTTTGACCGGTTTTTTATTCCACTAAAGTTAATTATTATAAGTATATATTGTATTAGTTAATTATTAGTGTTTTATTGCATAGATTTTGCTTATCGATAATTGGTGGAAAAATAATCTGCAACACTGTTTTTGGAACAATAAAAATTATTGTAAATTATTTATAAGAGGGATGTGTGGTATAACGCGGAGGGCTATACGAGTAAGGGAAGACCAAAGAAACGATGGATGGACTGTGTGAAAGATGATATGGCCAGAAAGGGAGTGACTACCGAGATGACGACTAATAGAGAAGTATGGAAGAAAAAGACATGTTGCGCCGACCCCAAATAAATTGGGACAAGGGCAGGACAATGATGATGATATTATTACCAATAAAATCAACATCAACTGCTGGACATAGACCGAAGGATCTGGTTTCAGCTCAACTAGGGCAAGGTCTATGTCCAGCAGTTTACGTTGATTTGAAAAATCCGAAGCAGACTAGATATTATGGTAGGCCATATCGTATCCTTTAAAAAATATACTACGAACGAAGCTTAATCTCTTTCCCCGCTCGCCGCTCCCACCATGTCCCCACATCGCCAATCCCCACGCGCTGGCGATAAATAATCCTCGACTCGCCCATTACACACGGCTGTACATCGCTTCCCGATAATTTATACTCCAAGAGTTACCTTAATATGCTGCTCCAAAGGTTTTATTTTACTTGCCGAAGTATCGTTAGGAAAGTCTTTAAGGAAATTCTTTGGGAAATTATTGGGACAGTGTTTTACCTAGTCACCTCCAATCCTCGTGGATTTTGTTAAATCTGATTTAAGGATCATATGAATTTATCCAAATGTACAGCGTGTATTAGAAATGTGTGGTCATATTTAGCGATGTGGTACAGACCTTCAAACTGAACCATTATTGAACCAAAAACCGTTTTAAAACTAGTGATTACGAAGACTTATTTTTGGAATGTAAAATGCTGCCGGTTTATGAGAGGGTAGTGTTGTCAGTAGCTTTGGATCAGAATTGTAGTGAGGAATTTAAAAACAATATTATTCGCACAAGATCTCAAAGGAGCAACGATATGAGAAGATTTAAACAATAACTAATATTTGTGTGTACATAAATGGTTAAATAAATAAACTATCGGAGGTGTAGAATTTTTTTTGGTTCCGATGATTTTACCTTCCAGTAAATAATAAATAATTGTACCATAAAAACCTCTTTTAAAAATAAAATAGAATTATATTTAAGTACCTCCTTGATATGTTTCGTGATGGCCGCACTGTAGAGAATATTTAGAAAACTTGTATGTCTGTTTTAAAGTCTGCTGGATAAAACTTAAGGAAAGCATAGATACTTCAGCGTATAGGTGAAACAATGTGAATTATGTAATAACGTTAAAAAAAGGAACTCCTTCTGCCAACAAATTGCTTTGCAGTATGGCAGAGGTCACACGGCAATGATGCCAGGTCATTAGCCAAAATGATATTTGTCGTAATCTTATGTCATCATTGTCAGTCAATGAGAGGTCCCCAGTCCAGTCAGCTCTCTAGTTTATTTGTAGAACATACATTTTAAAAAAATCATCCAGGAAACGAACCCAAAGAGTTGTTTATTAAAACTCTCATTAACGTTTTTCTTTTGCTTACCATAATTTTATTCTCGACATCATCTGCTATAGTGCTAGCACACAAGCCAATCGCTAAACCATTTCAAAACTTTTCTTGATGACATCTCCAATGTGTGTGCCAAAAACACTCGATATCTACCAAGTTGCATCGTAACTATCTTAACGTGTACCTACATACATACGAGATAATTAGCTAAATCAGTTGCTAAGCGAGATGTGCATTACGAAGCTAAGTAGACTAATATAGCAGAACTTTAGCTTCACATCCTGTTTTAAGCAGTATTTAAGTGGTTGGTCTACAATCTGTACAGCGTGTTTAGCAGGAATAAACTTACCCAAATAATTTGCAAGGAAAACAATGTAATCACCAACTTGTACGAGTATCCCATCATAGGTAAGTATGACAGATATCGCACACAGCCTAAACCACTGCAAGCATTTTTGGCACAAGAGTTCCTTATATCGGATGTAAAAAGACACTTTCCGAAGCCGAAAGCCACATATTCTACCCATTATTTGGATTATTTTTTTCCATTAGACCATACCTGGGAATCCACTAGTTCTGGAGATATTGAAGGTCAAAGTTGCAATTTTTTTTTTACTTTTTTACTAAAACGAATTCTAAGTGTTATTACTAAACTTTTTCCAAACAAACATTACCTAAATCTTCGAGTTTTCTTAACAAATCACGCATTTGAAGCTACAAAAAGGCAATGAATATCAAATACGCGTACGCGTACGCGGGGCCGTTTGCCTAGGTTCGCGTTACATTGCTCGCAATAAAAAAGCTATTTTTCATACCTAAAAGTAAAAGTCTTTTCCCAGCAATATTTTTTACGCAAAACTAATTAGTTTGATGTACTTGTACACTATGCATAGTTGTCGGCTTTGTGATGTTTATTTACACCCTGTATAATGAAGGTGAGCATTAAGGATTTTTTTCGAAAATTTACCCCCTATATGGGTTAAATAGGGGATGAAAGTTTCATCAAAGGCAAAAATAATGAACTTATTTCAAAAGAATTTCCATCCAGTGCCATTTATTTGTGTTTTTCAAAGCTAGTTATTGTAGCTGTTCAAGGAAGCTCATAGTCTGTGTTGGTTACAAAGAGCTTTATCTATAAGTTTTCTTTTATTCCGCAAGTGGAGAGTACTGATTGTCATGGCAACAATCTTCTAAGAGGAATTATATTGTTTACACATCGTATCGCCTATGCCAGCTACTCGTATGTAACACAGACGAAGACAAACAGTTGAAGGTTGTCTTGACAACTATTCTAGCTCGTCTGATAACTTTCGGGTCTTAGACATGGCGGACAGCGGACACTATGCGACTTGCGTCTGAGACACCCGACAATTTTCATATAATTTTTTCGAAGCTCTGCACACTTGTCGTCGAGTTGAGGAGTCTCAACGACAGGCTAGGGGGAGTCACCCGCTCTTGTTACTTGTTGTAGCGACTAGACGCACGGTGCACGCGCACACCCAAAGATAGTCGCAAGTGACAGGTCGCCTTCGCATTTGCATGATAAGCACCAAGGCTAGTGCACCTAGAGAATCCATATTCACTCACAAGATGAACAACACGACTGTCTCACTCGAATACTCAAAGAAAATTATCGGTTCCTGCACCAACAGGTCTAACAGGTGCAAACGACAACTTTGCGTCTTGTTGCAGCGACAAGACGCACAGTTTGTGCTGGCACTTAATGTTCTTGGCTTAAAATTCGAAACAAAATTTTCTATAATATACAACCTTTTACAAGGCAAAGAACAAAAGTTAGCTTTAAAATCCAGGTCAAACGTGTATTATCCCTGGATATGACTTAGCAAAAACTTTCAGACGAGCTATTAGCAAAATTGGGTACGTACCCATCAAGCGACGATAAAATTCAGCTCTGAAGTCATTACCCGCTTTGTGTAAATTTAATATGCTGTATTTCATCCTGAAACCCGTTTTGGGTACATCATTTCAGGATGAAACTATTTTTAGGACATAATTTCGGGGGATCTGGGTTTTAATCTCATGGAGTTAGCCTTTTAGCAGTGTTTAAAGGTCGTTTAATCAAAGTATATTGAAACTGGAGAAAAAATGTTGGATATTGATTGCAGAACGATGTTTGGACTTTATTAAACAAACTTGTAACGTCAGAGCGATGACTTGTCGTCCGTTTACTATGCTTGATTTTTGGGCATATTCAGTTAGCATGTAACGCAGTAGGCCAGTGTTTATTTAATGGTCTAAACCCGTTTAAATTCATACCTCGGTACCCTTATCTAGTCTTGAGAGTCGCAGCAACTTCTTAAAATTCAATGATACTAAATGCACTTTTAATAACTGAAACATTAAGAGGAGCTCATAATAACAGCCGCACGGGTCGATCCATCAGGTTAAGCTACCCTTTCCGGGGTTGGTCCGTGGATGGGTGACCATCTTTACATACCGAGAGTCCTTCTCGGAAAGCCCATTAAGCCGTTGGTCCCGGCTGTCATTCGTGGATCTTTGACAGTCGTTACGGATCCTCAGAAGCCCGAAACTCAAAGCATTTAATTTGAATTGTTAAGGAGTCTTGTCAGTCAGAAATATGAAGCTAGTTGCCCATTCCAAAGCTTAGTAGGTATCTAAGGAGAAGAACGGGCAAGAAACGCCACGGACACACCACTTTATTGTTGTTGTTGTGTTGTTAATTTTTTCTTAAAAGTCTGACAACCAGTCTTACCAAGGGGTGACGTATTACCCTAGTTACTGGGTTGTGGAGGTCAGATAGGCAGTCGCTCCATGTAAAATACTGGTATTCAGCTGCATCTGGGTAAACTGGAAGCCGACCCTAACATAGTAGGGAAAAGGCTAGGTAGATTGATTGATTGATGGATTAAGCGGCCGTTCACAAGGCGCTGTCCTGTACCTACAAAATTTTCGTTAAAAAGTTGGGATCACACGTCATCGCTAACATCCCACTGCATGATCATTACTCTTATTGTTAGCCTGTATCAACCCACTGTTGGGCAAAGGCCTCTCCCCATGACATTCAGTCCATGCGATCCAGTGCTAATGTGGACCACTGTTCGTTTGTTTTGTCCACCTTGTCTCGCCATCTTAAACGGGGCCTGCCATATGATCCTACTGTTAAAAAAATCCAGTATGAAACTGTTACTCTACTATGCTCGGAGTTTATGAAAATATCCGGAAAAGAACTGGAGGACCGACATAGTCTGCAGAGTAAGTAAGCTGAAGTGGCAGTAAGCTGACTATGTTTGTCGAAGGACCGATGGCCGTTGGAGCAGAGGAATCCTGGAGTGGATATCGCGTATCGGCAAACGTATTGTGCGACGCCCTCCAGCTAGATGGACAGGCGACTTTAAAAAGTTGGAAGGAACAGACTGGATGGAGAAGGCAGAGGACAGGGTGTTCTGGCACAGCCTGGGAGAGCCCTTTGTCCAGCAGTGGACTGCGATGGGCTGAGTAGAGTATGGAACTGCCATATGATCCGAAAATTAAACAATAATCAACGCCGTCTGACGGGGCCTCAAACCTAAAATAAAAAAAAAGCCACGATATCTATAAACATGCCTATCAAACTCGACCAAACAAAATTAGTATTCCTCATGCTTTAAAAAAGATACATAAATAACCATATCTAATTGCATCTGTATCTTGCATGCATAATGTTAATCCTACTTGATAATTCCGTGAGCGGTAGTTACTGATAGGAGTCTCTTCTAATGCCTTTTTACATTGACAACGGATGATGGTTGTAAATTGTCATAGATTATATAATAGAGGTGTATAGGTGGCACTTCTACTTTTGTCTATTCATAGTTATTAAGGGACAAGCTCCAGGTAGCCCGCGAAATTCAAATATTCTTACGTTTTTTTTTGCAATTTGCAAATAGTGTAATCCTAAATGGCAAGATTTCATGAAATAGTCATTAATTAGGATTATGTGAACTTAGAATAGTTGTATTGATGACTTTAGTGATTATAATTCTATAAATACATACTTGTTACGGTCGCGAATCATATTCAGACATTTTGCTTATGATGAGCATTTTGCTTATGGACTCCACACTAGGTCGAGCCTGTCTCGTGGAGTCCATGGGTGATATTACCAAATAGCGAAAATGCGCATTACATTAATACTGATGGATTGTTATCGTAGAAGCACATGAAAAAGTGTTATTAAATTAAATAAGGTAATCAAAACAATGAAATATTGACAAAAATTAAAACAATGAAGTAAAAGAATAAAGTTACAGGAATATTTAGAGCACAATGTGCACTGTCTGTAAGTGAGTATGTATGAGAGAGAGCGGCTGTGTGTGTGTGTGTGAGTATGTGTTAGGGTGTGAGGGTGCGAGTGTGTGTGTGAGTATGGAGTAGGTACGCAGGTGTTGGTGTGTTATGATATTACCTTGAAAAGAGATTCGGTTTCACTAGCAGCCTTCATCAAGTTACATAATTTCGTCACTTTTTCGAGGTCAAAGGACGCATTTTTTCGGAGAAGTAAACAATTGTTATGTCAGATAAAATAAATGCTGCAAATGGCATCGACTTCATTTGACTTTGGCTTGATACTAGATAGGCGCCTAATACTGTACTAATAACTAATACGCTTAAAAAAAATCTGCCGCCTTTGTCTTCAACTTAGTCTATGCCCACATTCTTTGTTATTTGAATTAGAAGCGACGCTACATCCTTGTGGAGGGCGTTAATACCGCATTGCTAAGTAACAGTGGGCGAGCCACGACTTATGTGTCATGGCGTGTCATGGACCATAATGGAGGGTAGATAAAGCTATGTCTCACTGTGTTGTGACGGCTGATAGAAGTCATGTCGTCGTCAGTGTCGTGGCTTGTTTTGTTGTTACTAAACTATTTATTTATACCAAAATATGGCGCGAAAATAATGACGTTTTTGATATTTATGATTTTGTGTTTATTTAATTTTTTTATATTTTCAGTCATTTATGACGAACATTGGGGATATCCAAAAACACTGAAAAGGTACCGTTTTGAGTCTCCAAATTCAAAACATTTTATTTCACATAAAACCTACATAGGCACTTATAAAACGTCAGAAGCTAGGTGCACGGTTCCGATTGGTAGTTTCCTATGGAGAAGAGCAGGCAAGGAACTCCACGCTTACCCTTTTAAAAATAATTGTCAATGTTTACAAAATTAAAAAAAACCGGCTAAGTGCGAGTGGGACTCGTCCACGAAGGGTTCCGTACCACCGCTGCACCGTACAATATTATTAACACTACATAAATATTAAAAAAAAAAAACTGCAGTTTAAAATTCACGTATCTTTGTATGGATGGATTTTATTAACATTCGCAAAGATAACTTTGTATTTCATAATGGTACTGTGAATTACAAAGTTATTTTGCAGTTGCACAAAATCTCCGATATCTAACAACATACGTTATGAAGTTTTTAGTATTTGTTGATTAAATACAGTATATGGTGTATGTACCATAAATACTGTATGTATACAAGTTAGGAATTTGAAACATCTGTATATTATGATGTACAGAAGCTTCAAATTCCTCACGTGTTTAGTTGTTACGATAGAGCTCATACAAAAATGGCCTAAAACTGACAAAATTTGCGGCCCCTTATATCTTCATTTTTGAGTACAAACAAAATGCATTTTTACTCTACTCGATGTGTTCTAGACTATAACACCCCACATGCCCGAGTAAGAACATTTTTTTTTTCAAAATTAACAGTTTCTTGTATCTTTAATAATCTTTAATTTTTAACTTATTTTTTTTTTATTATTGGTTTTCATAGCGGCAATCTGTGAAAATTTCAACTGTCTTAATATTACGGTTCATGAGACACAGCCCGCTGACAGACGTCTGTCTGTCTGGACGGACAGCGGAGGCTTAGGAATATAGTTCCGTTTGGTACGAGTTCGAGTACGGATCCCTAAAAAGTGAACCGGCTGATAAGATTAAAATAATTAAAAAGAAACTTTCACTCACGATTTTCTTTGGTTGACAATTTTAATAGACTTACTTCCTCCAACAGTAACCCAAGGGCTATGTTAATTGAAAACAACACTTCGTAGAGGTTTTTTTAACGACTTTATTCAGTTTCATTCGTATACAATTTATAATATTATTATTAATTAGTGTTAAATAAGCACTAATAGACAAGGTTGCCATTTGTTTTTAATGAATAAGTAATAACAGCCGTTACCGCGGTTGGTTCGTGGATGGGTGTCCATATTTTACATACCAAGACCCCTCCGTGCCTCATTGGTCTCGGCTGTCATTCGTGAATTTTTGACAGTCGTTACGGGTCGTCAGAAGCCCAAAACCAGTCTTACCAAGGGGTATCGTATTACCCAGTAACTGGGTTGTGGAGGTCAGATAGGAAGTCGCTCTATGTAAAATACTGCCCCAACCCGACGAAGCCGACCCCAGTAAAGGTGAGAAAAGGCTAGGCAGATGATAATGAGTGATCATCATTTGTTTAAACTATGCATTTATTTATACTAGCTTATACACATGGGTAATAATTGGTTGGATATGGATGGATAAAACATGGGTTAAATTTAACCTGGTACGTATATTAAAAATTCAGTGAGAGCTCTAAAATCAGCATTTGGCATCATCATGCCAAATGCTGATTGCTCTCACTGAATTTTTAGTTGTTTTTATAGTTGGGAAAAGGCTTCCAATCTAACCGGTTGCAGCTGAATACCTGTATTATATTTACATGGAGCGACTGCCTGTGTGACCACCACAACCCAGTTACTGGTTAATACGATACCCCTTTGTAAGACTGGTTGTAAGACTTTCGAGCTTCTGACGACCCGTAACGACTGTCAAAGGTCCACGAATGGCAGCCGGGACCAACGGCTTAAAAGGCTACCGAGCGCGCAGTGGCGCCCTCATCGTTTGTTTTGTTATTTCTTTTAATTTAAAAAGAAAATGCAGAAAATAAGCACGTTAAGTTGTACTCCACAAGACTTCGTTATTATTATTACAAACAGTAGTTTTATATTGTTAAGTTATATTGTAATCATTAAAACGGAAAAAAGTGGCCAACATTTCCCGTTTTAAGGCGCCACTGCGCGCTCGGTAGCGTCTTAACGTGCTTTCTGAGGCACAGAGGAGTCTCGGTATGTATATCACCTCGGTATGTATACCCATCGGACCAACTCCGGCAAGCGTAACTTAACCTGATGGATCGACCCGTGCGGCTATTATTACTTAGCCACGAACAAAAAAAAAAGTTTGAAATGAAATCCTTTTCAAACTATTATTTAGGTATACAGCACATTGTTTATATCCACCACGCCGGGCATACGCCCGCTATAATACAATTTATTTTACCGTTACGTCACGATATCTATAAGAACAATCAGATAATCTCCGCGGCATCGGGAATGCGGCGAGGCCTGCGCGCGCGCATGAACTTGTAATACGTTTTGATTTGAAGATTCTTTTAAAGAAATTGTAAGGAATGGAATAAGTTTTGTAGCAGTTTAATCATATCTGGTTTAACTAAACTTTATTATAGAAATAGCAAAAAAGAACTACTTTTTAATTTAGAAAAAATCGATTTTGAGGGCAATTTAAATTGTCCGTTTATTAAAATCCCAAATTTAATTATTTGATAGTGTATGGAATGGCTATAACGCGACAAATTTACGTAGGGTGTTTTTTGCTTAATTGTTTTTCTCTGACTCACGATTCCCTGGTTTTGATTCTACACGACTACTCGTAAATCTTCACTTATATGACTACCAAACCTGTTTGGTAATTTTTTTTTTTTTGCTAGGTTTGTTTGTGTTGCATTGCTGGGTAAAGGCCTCCCCTTTCCCCTTCCATACCTTTCTGTCTTGTGCGATCTCTGGCCATGTTGGCCCTGCAAACATGACCAGATCGTCACACCACCTTCGCCGCGGTCTACCTCGACGGCGATGTCCTCCCTGAGGCGTCCAGTGGGTGACGATCTTTTTTTCGATCACCATTAATAAACTTAATATATACTTACAGATTTGACGTCGAAATATCTGTAAGTACCAACACTTCAAATTAAAAAAAAAAAACACGTGTTTGGATGACCGCAGTCACATGTCAATTACATAATCAGGCTATAATGTTCCCTCTGGGACACAAGTCTCCTCTCTGTGAGAGGGAGTGGGCCGAATCCAAGGCGAGCCCAGTGTGGGTTGGTACTTGTTACACGTCTTCGAATTTTTTGGTTCTAGGACATGCAGGTTTCCTCACGATGTTTTTTTTCCTTCGCCGTTTTGAGAGCAGTGGCGATGAAATTAAAACACACAAAATGCCTGTCTGGGTTCGAACTCATGACCACTCCTTACTCACAACACGTAAGTCGTGGCCGATACCACTGGGCATGTTAATTACCAAACAATAAAGAGAAGTAAATAACCTGCGGACGGACGTGGCGAAACTATAAGGGTTCCTTGTTGACTACGGAACACTAAAAAACTGAAAACTGCCTCGTAGGACCGGTGGTCGCAAGCACTACTGCTGAGCATGTGGTCCTGGGTTCGATTTCCAGGTCAGGCAGAATGTTATGCGTTTTTCCATTAGGAGTTCCTCGATTTGAGTCCGGTTGATGGCAATAGGCTGGCGCCCTATTTCATGGGACTTAAACGTAACAGGTGAAATGTGGGTGTATTAGGTATAGGTACGCCTCTGCTTCACCCATCAGGGAGTACACGCCAGATGTTATGCTATGCTTATGTTATAATGTGTTAAAAAGATGAGGGATCTGTGGTGTTACGCTAATAGATAAAATAAGTATACAGGGTTATTGGTAAAACACCAACAACCTCTTAAGGGGTCATTGTACTCATCATTATGAACAACTTTTACTGTGGGCCCAAACCTGAAATCGCAAAAAAAAAAATCGGCTGTTCAGTACATTTTGACGAAACAGACGAATATAAATGTACTGAACAGCTGATTTTTTTTCGTGATTTCAGGTTTGGTCCCATAGTAAAAGTTGTTCATAATGATGAGTACAATAACCCCTTAAGAGGTTGTTGGTGTTTTACCAATAACCCTGTATAAAAGGAAGTTTGAAAGTGACACCGGTGACTGAAAAGTTGTGTGGAAATCGGTGGTCATGGTATGGGCATGTGATGCGGAGGAATGAGGAAAATGTCGTTAGGAAAGTTTTGAGTATGAATGTAGATGGCTATACGAGTACGGGAGGAGTAAAGATGATATGGCTAGAAAGGGAGTGACTACCGAGATGACGACTAATAGAGAAGTATGGAAGAAAAATATATGTTGCACCGACCACAAATAAATTGGGACAAGGTCAGGAAAATGTTGATATATGTGTTAAAAAGAAACAGCAACACTTAAATAACCTGTTAAACATCACAATTGTTTCAAAAAGATATCCCGATCAAACCGTCCAATATCAAACCACAGAAATATTAAATATGACACATCCCCCTAGGTGAAGTAGGCGTCACGACTGAAGGTTCACGTTCGAAGCCCGTTTGATGCTCCAAGCTATACGATAATCTTGGGTAGCGGTATCCAGGAAACTGGTTATTAGATACCTTCTTCGAAGAACAATAGACAGACGGCTTTTGTTTTCTGGGAGTTAAAACGTGTTTAGGAAGGGGAGAGGAATTAGTTAATGTGTAGGTAGGATATAGTCTTGTTATATATTCCCTATTAATGATGGCGGAGGAGCTCGTGGCTAAGTAATAACAACCGCACGGGTCAATCCATCAGGTTAAGCTACGCTTGCCGGGGTTGGTCTGTGGATGGGTGACCATCTTTACAAACCGAGACTCCTCCGTGCCTCGGAAGGCACGTTAAGCCGTTGGTCCCGGCTGTCATTCGTGGATCTTTGACAGTCGTTACGGGTCGTCAGAAGCCCGAAAGTCTGACAACCAGTCTTACCAAGGGGTATCGTATTACCCAGTAACTGGGTTGTGGAGGTCAGATAGGCAGTCGCTCCATGTAAAATACTGGTATTCAGCTGCATCCGGTTAGACTGGAAGCCGACCCCAACATAGTTGGGAAAAGGCTAGGCAGATGATGATAATGATGGTGGAGCAGTGGTGGCCCTGTGGTAACGGACGCGACCTACGTGTTTTAGGTCGTAGGTTCGAAACCTGACAGGCGCTTAGTTTGTATAAATTACTAGCTTTTGCCCGCGGCTTCGCCCGCGTGGTTGTCGGAAAAAGCTCTTAACACACTACTAAAGTTTATATAATAACATGTTCACGCTATGTGAACGCGGCGCGCGGGGGGCCCCGGCGCGGGATGAAGAGTGAAGGGGGATAGCTACAGCGCCGGCGGCGGCGGGGACGCGCGTGCGCCCGCCAGAGCCATCATCGCCACGGGACCGTGTATACATACGCATCGAACGTAAAAGCGCGGCTAGCCCTCCAGTTGTACCTATACTTATACACTAAATTTGTAACCGAGAATTAAACGTTGAAGTATTAATTGTAAAACGTGGTTGTTATTGGTGGCTCTCACTACCATCCCAAACATTTGGCGACCGTGTATAATAACAAGAAGCTGCAAGTTGGAGCGAAGAAAAAAACCGGTTCGGGGCGGGCCGTGTTCTCGATTGTTCGACGAACCGGCCGTAAGCGGCCACTGGAGATCGCCGGCGCTCACCTCATCGCGGCGACACGTGCTCACGTGCAACAACGTGTTGAACCTACACGTGGCTGAGGACCGAAACCGGAAGGAGGGCGTCGAGTCAGGAGGTTTGTCCGAGGGAAGTGCTCGTTCCAATTACCTTACCTGTTACCTCTGATTTGTACCTACCTATTATCTTCATTATCCTTCTGCTATCTACTTTCCCTAAGGCTACCCACTGACCATTATTTTTCCTAACTTTCTGTTTTTGTGAATGGTGGTGCTATTCAGCTCGTGAGCGTAAGAGGCGGCTGCAAAATAGGGTACAGGCTTGCAGTGCACCCGCTTGTTAAAAAAGGTGATAATTGATTAAAATTTGGTGTTATTGCGTGGCCTAGAATTTTATGCAAATTACACCCTCCCACTGCTCGCATCCTTGTGCACGCTTGATGCTTCAATAGGATACGCCGACTATTTCAGGCAAAATCAACGCGGCTCGTCTCCCGACTCCTGAGTTTAACCGGAGCGTCGGGCTTTGCTGGCATCGCGGGCGTGGCGTTCTTGTGCACGGCTTCGGTCGGGCGGCCAGCGGCCATTTTGTTGCACGGCCAGCGGCCAGCGGGCGGCCACGTGGAATGCGGACGGCGAGTGGAGCGCAAAGCAAGACCGTAATCGTACACGGATTGGGTTTGATGCACATTATTTTTGCTAATACAGAGTTGGTGTTATTTGACGCATTATCTTAAAATAAGTTGCAGAAATATATGTCTAAAGATATGGATATGGATGAACTGGTCAGGAAGAGAGGCAATATAAGGGGTAGGTTAACAAAACTGGCAGAGTATTTAAAGGACATTCAGTCACAAGATATTAATAATTTAATTGTAATAGAATTAAAGAGACGTTTAGAAAATAGTGAAGAGTTGTTTAAAAAATTTGATGATGTCCAAACATCAATAGAATCTACTTGTAAGGAAACTGAGATAGATGAACAGTTGAGTTTAAGGGCAACAATTGAAAGTAAATTTTATACTGTTCATGCTACTATAGAAAATATTATTGATAAATATAAGGTTGAAAAGGAAGATTATGGTGATGCGTGTAGCAAAGCAGGCAGTTGTCAGGAGCATAGTCTGCAATCAATTAAGCTACCCACAATTAGATTACCCACTTTCGATGGTTCTTACTTAAAATGGCTCGAATTTCGAGATACTTTCCAATCATTGATAAACTTGAATAAAACAATTCAAAACATTAACAAATTTCATTATCTGAGATCATCTCTAGAAGGTGGTGCGCTTGAAGTGATAAATTCATTGGAAGTGACCTCGGATAATTATCCTATTGCTTGGGAATTATTGTGCAAACGCTATGATAACAACAATATTTTAGTTAGTAACCATCTTAAGGCATTATTTGGTATTGCACCATTAAAAAAGGAATCATACAAATGTTTGCGTAGTTTAATAGATAATGTTTCAAAGAACTTACGTGCGCTGAATACTTTAGGTGAACCAACAGACAAATGGGACACTTTGATAATATTTATGCTCACAAATAAATTAGATCCATCTACAAGTTTAAAATGGGAAGAGCATAAAGATAACTTGGTAGGTAAACCTACATTAGATAATTGCTATAATTTTATCCGTGGCCGTGCTAATATTTTGGAAACTACTTCAGTTACAACAGATAAAAATGAACAAGGAATTTACAATGGCAATAAAAACAATAATAGCAGTTTTATAAATAAGTGGAACAAAAAGGATGATCAGAATAGTAAGGAATTTAGGAAAACTAATTGTCATGTTTCTTCTGTTGAAAATTTATGTGAATATTTATGTTTAGTATGCAATGAGCAGGGCCACCGGGTATATGAATGTGCAAAATTTAAGAGCATGAATATAGAAGATAGGATTAAAGAAGTGTCTAAATTGAAACTATGTTCTAATTGTCTAGGTGAAGGTCACAAGGCATTTCGCTGTCGTCTCAAAGGTTTTTGTAAAGTTTGTAAACATAAGCACAATACATTATTACATGTCAATAAGACTTCTAGTAATAATAACAGCAATGACAATGGTAACTCATTAGTCACCACGCCGGCAACTACAAGTCAGGCGACACCTGTTTCACTGTCTGCAGTCTCCGTCAGCCAGGTTTTATTGTGTACGGCTATGGTAGAAATAATTAATGAAAGTACTCAACAAACTTACCTGGCTCGGGCGTTACTAGACACAGGCAGTCAATCGTCTTTTGTGACAGAGAATTTAAAGGTATTATTATGTCTTCCAACAAAGTATACTGAACCAATACGTATCGCAGGCATCAACAACTTGGCATTTAATATTTCAGAACGTTGCACTTTCACTATAAAATCACGTTTAAACTCATTCACTTGTAGGATGCAGTGTTTAATTGTCCCAAAAATTACAGGCATGTTGCCAAGTACACCTGTAAATTGTCAGGAACTGAACCTACCCAAAAATATCATGCTGGCAGACCCAGACTTCTGCAACCCCTCTGAGGTTAATGTTTTATTAGGGGCAGATGTGTTCTGGAGTATAGTAGGCTGTAAGCGTATTTCGTTGGGTGTAGGAAAACCAGTCTTACAAAATTCACATTTAGGGTGGTTAGTCAGCGGACCATTAGGTATAGACACAGATAATAAGGATGGTCACGTGACATGCAATTTTACAAGAGAAATTCAAAGTGACCTTAAAAGGTTTTGGGAGACGGAAGAAATTACCCCACCAGATAATTCTTTAACACCCGTCGAAAAATTATGTGATACACATTTTTTAGAAAATATGAAACGTTTGCCTAGTGGAAGGTTTTCCGTTAAAATTCCTTTAAAGGAGGTGCCAGAGGAGGCACTAGGAAAGTCTTATTTCTTAGCTAAGCAACGTTTCGTTAGCCTAGAGAAAAAATTTCGTAAAAATTCTCAGTTCAAACAGAAGTATTGTGAATTTATTGAAGAATATAAAAAAATGGGTCATTTAAGTGAAGTTGAACGTCCTAAATTTGGGTATTATTTACCACATCATGCAGTAATAAAGGAAGGTAGTGAGACAACAAAGTTGCGTGTAGTTTTTGATGCTTCAGTTAAGACTACATCAGGAAAGTCGTTTAATGACATACAATATGTAGGACCCGTAGTTCAGGATGATTTATTTGCAATATTATTAAGATTTAGAAGTTTTAGGTATGTACTTACTGGGGACATACAAAAAATGTATAGACAAATTGAAATTGATCCGACACAGAACGGAGATGTGAGGAATCTCAACCTATAAAGGTCATGCAACTCAACACAGTCACATATGGGACTGCGTCGGCACCTTTTTTGAGCACAAGGTGCATAGTTCAATTAGCTCACGAATGTCAGGATACAGTAATTTCGAATGTTTTAAAACATGACATATATATAGATGATTTGAACACAGGCTGTCAAACAGAGAGTGAACTTAAATATATTTATGATGGCGTCACTAAGATATTATCTTCAGGTTGTTTCCCTTTACATAAAATCAGAACAAATTGTCCCAAGGTGTTACAGGATGAGACCACGTTTAAAACTCTTGATTTAAGTAAGCATGCCACTGTATTAGGTCTAAACTGGTCGCCTACACCGGACACTTTACAGTTTACAGTATGTATGAATACTAATAAGAAAATTACTAAGCGTACGATTATTTCAGCAACTTGTAAAATTTTTGACCCATTAGGTCTACTCTCACCTTGTATAATAAAGAATAAAATTATCTTACAACAATTGTGGGGTGAAAAGTTGGACTGGGATGACCCAGTCCCACCACATATTGCTAAAAAATGGGAGAATATAGCACAAAATATTAATAATTTATCAAGAATTACCTTACCTAGAAGTGTCTTGTGTAATGAAGCAATTTTAATTGAATTGCACTGTTTTGTTGATGCATCACAAGATGCATATGGGGCCTGCGTTTATCTGCGCTCAATAGACAGCAAGAACAACATAACAGTTAGACTGCTGTGTGCTAAGGCTAGGGTTGCACCTCTGACGGCTACTACTATACCTCGTCTAGAGTTATGTGGTGCATTACTGGGTGCTCGGTTGTCATGCAAGGTAATCCATGCCATTCGGGCTCATGAGTTTACTCATAAATTTATATGGACAGATTCAACAATAGTGTTAGGTTGGATTAAGTCACAAACAAAGTCATTGAAGACCTATGTATGCTATCGGGTCATTGAGATTAATGAGCTGACACAGGGATTTTCATGGAGACATGTTCCGTCTGAACTGAACCCAGCAGACCTTGCTTCGAGGGGAGTTGACCCTCAGCGTCTGCAGGATGAATCCTTGTGGTGGGAAGGACCCTCCTTCTTAAAGGAGGAGTCTTTAGCCTGGCCTCAGCTATTAAACACGTCTCTGGATTTACCCGAGTTAAAGATACACATGCAAGTCGAAGGTAGCACTAATTCAGTAGTTGATTTCGATAGGTATTCTAGTTTCAAGAGGTTAAGTCGTATAGTAGCATATGTAATGCGTTTTGTTTATAACTGTAAAAATAGTCTTAAGTTATTCGGCTCTCTACAAACAGAGGAAATAAATAAATCTATAAATATATTAATCAGAATTGCCCAATTACAGTCGTTTAGTCTAGAATTACAAGCATTAAAGAAGGGCTTACAATTACCTAAGAAAACAAATATATTATCATTAAATCCATTCATAGATTCGGAAGGCCTACTGAGAGTGGGAGGTCGTTTAGGTAATTCTGATTTTGAATATAATAAAAGGCATCCCATTATACTAGATGGGAAGCATAGACTTACCTTTCTATTGATGCAGCACGAACACCATCGCCTTTTCCATGCAGGTCCACAGTTGTTACTAGTAAAACAATGTATTGTTTGTGTTAGATATAAAGGTAAACCTATACAGCCGAAAATGGGTAATTTACCGTCGGCTAGAACTAGTGCGGCCTACCCCTTCTATTGCACTGGTACAGATTTTGCGGGACCCTTTTTGATTGCCAGTAAAAAGGGAAGAGGTAACCGTAATACTAAATGTTATCTCTGCATTTTTATTTGTTTAAGCACTAGAGCAGTTCATCTGGAGTTGGTGAGCGATCTTACCACTCACGCATTTATTTTAAGTTTACGTAGATTCGTTTCTCGTAGAGGCAAGCCGTATGAAATATATTGTGACAATGGCACCAACTTTGTGGGGGCGAATAACGAGTTGGGTAAGGCTTTGCGCTCCAGTCGCGAGTCTGTTAATGACTTCGCTAGTTCAGAAAGCATTAAATTTAAATTTAGCCCGGCTTATTCACCACATTTTGGGGGTATGTGGGAGGCGGGTGTCAAGGCAGCGAAATACCATTTGAAGAGAGTAGCGTCAAATATCTCGTTGACCTTTGAGGAACTGACGACACTATTCACACAAATAGAGGGGATTCTTAACTCTCGCCCTTTGTCACCTCTATCGTCCGATCCTTTTGACCTTAATCCCCTGACCCCCGGGCACTTCTTAATCGGTCGGCCACTGACGTCGGTGCCTTCTATTCCAGGTGAAGACTCCAAGGTCACGTACAATAAATTGGAAAGGATACGTCAAGAGTTCTGGCAAAGGTGGAGGAAGGAGTTTATAGCTGAACTACAGCAAAGAAATAAATGGAAGACTGGGACACTTGAGCCGAAGATAGGCGATATGGTGATAATTAAGGATACAAACTTACCTCCGCAACGTTGGCGACTGGGACGCATCACTCGTCTGCACACGGGAGCTGACAACGTATGCCGCGTCGTTGATATCTATACTCACAGAGGCACCATACGCAGGGGCATTCATTATATAGTTCGGCTGCCCACTGAAGAACCCATGGTTGAAAGCTAACCCTTTCAAGGCCGGGAGCATGTTCACGCTATGTGAACGCGGCGCGCGGGGGGCCCCGGCGCGGGATGAAGAGTGAAGGGGGATAGCTACAGCGCCGGCGGCGGCGGGGACGCGCGTGCGCCCGCCAGAGCCATCATCGCCACGGGACCGTGTATACATACGCATCGAACGTAAAAGCGCGGCTAGCCCTCCAGTTGTACCTATATACACTAAATTTGTAACCGAGAATTAAACGTTGAAGTATTAATTGTAAAACGTGGTTGTTATTGGTGGCTCTCACTACCATCCCAAACAAACATAATACAATCATGATTCGAAAGACATGTGGCGCCATCATAAGAACGTTATTGTTGTTTTCCTCGGTAACAGTACTTTTTTTCGGGATGAAAGATACCCTACGTCCGTTTCTGTACACGTGACAACGTATATGCAAAATTTCGGGATGATCGGTTCAGTGGTTTAGGCGTGAAAAGGTAACAAACAAACAAACAAACTTACTTTCTCAATTATAATATTAGTTAGGATTTCATCACCACTGCTCTCAAAACGATTTGGAAAACATCGTGAAGAAACCGGCATCTCCGAGATCCAAAAATTCGAAGACATTTGACATCTACCAAGCCGCACTGGGTGGGCCCACGGGAACACAGATAGGTCTGTGTCCCAGCAGTGGGAAAATTACAGGCTGATTATGTAATGATGGTCATACTGAGGAGAAAAATAGAGAAAAAAAAACTGAAAATATCTCGATTCAACTTCATATTTTAGACATTTACTTTAAACGTTGCTTTAATCATTATAATAATAGTTAAGAATGCTGAAACTACAAAAAATGTGTGGTTCTTGGTTACACTAACAATAACCATAACTTTAAGTAACATTTAAAAGTTAAGAGGGTACATGAAAAAATTACCGTTGCACTTTAATTAACCGACTTCAAAAAAAGGAGGTTATCCATTCCAGACGTATGTATGTAATATTATTGGAACTGCAATATATTTACATATGATAATCTATTAGGGCTACCAAACAAATATACAAAATGTTATGGGTATATGTATGTTTGTATATGTATATGTATGTTTGTCCACGCATTTCTCCGAAACTACTAGTATTAATCAGATCGTGACCATTTAATTTTTATTGGCTTACATTTACTTCAACTTAGGGAACAGTCCAAGTTTCATCAAAATTGGTTCAGTAGTTTTCATGATAAAGGACTATATGTGTAAGTGATACGCGCTACGGGTGTGGTGGTGTCAAAGGGAATAAAAACATCTGAAATCTTTGGTCAAATTATAGTGCAATATAACAAACTATTAACTACTTATTAAAATAATTATTCCAGTTTTTACTAAAACTAAAAAATACGAAATAAAAAAAAAATCGACTTCAAATAGAAATTAACTCAAAATTATGAAATAACTTTAATTATTTAGTCGGTGGCAAAAAACTAATATACAGATCCCAAGAAACTGACACTCCGACTTCCGAAATTAAAGTTATTGCATAATTTTGAGTTAATTTCTTTTTGAAGTCGATTTAATTTATTTAAATTATATTTTTATTTGTACGAATAGTTTCGCTTTTATTAAGACGGTTGACCACAATTAGAATTGTGAGCTTATATCCCTTGGAATTGACAACGCTAGGGTAACGGGTCAATGCCCGTACTATACGTGGCCTTAACCCGGCCCTGACTCTCATTTAAGGCTTTTACTAATGAAAGGGAATCTTCATTTCTTACTTTGTTGTATATGCCAATGGCGTGATATTCTACTATACTATCAACTAGCAGCTCCCGTCTCGAACCCGTTGGAATATAAGGAACAAAATGATCCTATATGTTAATCCAGGTTATAAACTATCTGTGTGTCGAATTTCATCAAAATCCGTTCAGTAGTTTTTGCGTGAATAAGTAACAAAACATACAAACACACTCACAAACTTTCGCCTTTATATGAAAAGCTGTTCGTTGATAAGCGTTCGTTCGTTCTACAGAACGGCTGGAGCGATTTGAAAAGTTTTTGTTTTAATAATAATACCAGTTTACTATTGTCCCACTGCAGGGAAAAGGCATCTTCTCATACAGAGAAGGCATGAGCGTTGATGACCACACTTGCACAAGACGGGTTGGCGATTTCAGACTTAGGGTTTTACACGATGTTTTTCCTTCACCGATGTCACTACGTACTGTCCAAATTAAACTCATTAACGTGTCGCTAAGTAAAGTATAAAGTCATCAACAGGTTACGCAGGTAACTATGATTTGTAGCTATGATTGGACTATAAGAAATTGCGAACATTTACTACGAAATAGTAATCGATTGCAATTCGCAGAGCCCGAGAAAATTGGTGCTATTTGTCACTTTTTTATCGCAACATTCGCTACAGTAATTGCAAATGCATCGATTTGTGACAAGCCAGACGTTGTTGCAGAAGACATGGCGCCGGTGAGTAATCAAGATTTGGTAAACTAGTGATTGATTAGATTACTTAATTGATTATAGTCGCAAATTCTAACTTTTGCGTTTTTTTGCGATACGATAAGCATTTAGATTGGTTGGGAGAGTCAATATGGATAGGTTCGTGTGGATAACTTACATAATTTTGTGGTTTTCAAATTACTACATTTATTTATTTATCGTTCATTAAATTAACATGAGTAAAAATAACAAAATGATATCCTAACTTAACTAAAACTATTCACAAACTAAAATATAGCGTCAATAAATTCATCCGCATCGCTGTTGACTGGTAATGTACCCAAGAGGATAACTATATGATGTTCTCTGACCTGTACGTAGTGATTTGGAGTCTTGAACAGCTCAGACTAGTTTAGTAATATGCATCAATATTAGTAGGTAACTAAGGGCCTTAGAACACCGCTGCGAAACCGCATAATGTGATTTACGTGATAGTCAAATCGTGGCACCTAACATCATACGAGTCAGTTCGGTTTAAAGACATTTATTTCTCAAAGACCAAATTACAGTTCACTTAAAGATAAACTTAATTAAGAATAGGTTGTGGTTTACATTACGACGTTCAAGCCATCCAAGAAACTAAACACCATAGTTTCATTTACAAAATATAGCAAGTACACATCGTACTACAGTTAAATTCAACTACTGCGGTTTCGCTGCTATGGTTTCGCGGCGGAGGTGTACTAAAGCCCTAAAAGTTGCAAAAGTTTGTGAATATGTTTGTTTTTAACCGACTTCAAAAAAGGAGGAGGATTATTTTAAACGTTTCTTACCTCAGAACTCATCCCATGTAAATTTGGGCAAGTTCTGATATGTGGTTTTTGACCTACTTTCAATAATACTTATTTTTTCCACTTAGTGTTTGTTGATGATGTTATAATAACTTTCTATCACTGATAAATACATTATTGCAAGTACTGGTACGAATACATCCGAATTTATGTGGCTACCACAACTAAAAATGAAAAATAAAAACTTTTTCAAAAAAAAAAAAAAAAAGTAACCGAATTTCGATACGCACTTATGGTTTCTTAAATTTTCTTCTATCTGACCTTCACAACCCAATTACTGGATAATACGATACCCCTCGAAGACTGGTTGTCAGACTGTCGGGCTTCTGACGACCCGTACAGACTGTCAAAGATCCACGAATGACAGCCGGGACCAACGGCTTAACGTGCTTTCCGAGGCACGGAGGAGTCTCGGTATGCAAAGATGGTCACTCATCCACAGACCAACCACGGCAAGCGTAGCTTTACCGGCTCGATCGACCCGTGCGGATGTTATTACTTAGCCACAAGCCCCTCATCCCAAAATATTCTGATTATAATACTTAAATAAAAAAATCTAAGAACATTAAAGTATTGTAGCCATGATCTAGTGAGGTTGTATCTGAAGCACGGACGGACGAAGGCTGCGCGCGCGCCGTGTCACTGACACCGCCGGGCGTTTGGTAGCGGACATGTTAGTGAGCGGTAGCGAGTTGTGGTGTTACATAATTAATATTATATTTATTTATTTAACTAACTATTTATGTAAACACAACAGGCGAAGGAAACAAGAGTAAAAGAAAAGGAAGATAGATTCAAGAATGTATTTTTTGGTAACATGTTTTTATGTTTTGGATTGCAATACTTACCTACTTTACAGCAGAGATTGTAAATGGTTTTTTTTTCAATGTCGAAGCGTAGAGATATTACTGCGTCGCTCGTACGATACAGAAGTAATTTAGAAGTCTGATATACTTTTCTGGCAAATAGATTTAGGCGTATTCTACTTCACCTAATTTTATTTTATTATTTTGCTATATTTACATAATTTAAAAGCTAACAGTCTTAAAATAATAATAATATGTGGAAGTATGTAAAAAAGAGGGAAAATAATCATAGGACATCTGAAAAGTCCGCATCGCTGTCAACAGGAAAAGTGCCTAAAAGCCTCGCTGCATTGCCACGTTGTATGGCAATGCTAATTCTTTGGTCAAAAAACAGGCCAGCCCTCTGGTACATAAGTACCATCTACATACGTGTACGCGCTTGGCGATGTCTCGAAAAACCCTAAAAAGTTTCAACCCCAAATGGCTTGAACATATAAGTCCTAATAATATTAGAGTATTTTGCGCCGCTTGAGGTAAAAGGGGTATTCTTAGCTGAAATGATCATTTCGCTCTGTTTTAAAGAAAATATTAAAAGGCCCTTGCGTCAAACAATATAATTAGAAAAAACTACTATATCCTATGATCATCATCTCCCTCACTTTTTCTAATCTTTCATCATAGTAAAGTTTAGGATTGTCTAATTTATGCTTTTTATCCAAAATACAAACCATTATTTGAATTGAAACGAATTATGTAGGTATGCGTCCGACGTGGTAATTCAATATGAGTGCTTGATCCTATCACTAGTAACCTCCGATACAAGATATTCTATGTTCACCCACATTTATAAAATCGCTATCTCCTCACCAACATAACCGCACCCTTACTATCCCAGCAGACGTCTCCCTGAGCGGGTTCCTCCAACCGGTTTGAACACACCTTTAACTCATTTGTTATGTTATGATTTATGTTAATCACTGATCTTGACTCTTCTGTCACTTCTAGATGAACCTCCGTTCCTGCATGAATCGAATAAAAAAGAAATTAAATTAAAGTAATAATTAAGTAGGTAAGTAACTACGCTGCTACGCGGTGGAGCGTGCGCGCCTGCTGGCTGTGGGTAAGTGGTAGTCGGGTCTGTGGCTTCATGCACTACCATCGTCGAATATAGGCACTTTGCTACTTTCCGCCTAGCCGCTTCCCTGCGACTAGCGAGCTCCCTGTTGTTCTCCTCATCGCTGTCACTGTGGCGAAATTGTCAACAGCCTCGGACACCACGGCCTGTCTTGCAGCCGAAGTGCGGGTCGCTTAGCGCGGCACGTGAACATTAAAGTCATCATCCGACGAGCCCTTGTCACTGTTGGCGTTCCAGCTGTATTAGAACCCAATGGCTTGGCACGCGACGATGGCAAGAGACCAGACGGCATGTCTTTATTTCCATGGAAGATGTGTAGGCCTTTAGTGTGGGACGCAACGTGTGTCGATACTCTTGCGCCATCCCATCTTCCTGGCACAGCGTGCTGTGCTGGCGCTGCTGCTGCGGCTGCGGAAAACCTCAAGCGGTGGCTGTACCTTATCGGTAACTACATTTTCGAGCCGTTTGGGGTTGATACCCTCGGGTCGTTGGGTCCAAGCACTCATGGGTTGTTCAACAAATTCTCCAAACGGTTGGGTGACACTTCCCGTGACCCAAAGGCTGGCTTTTACCTTGGCCAGAGGCAAGCATTGCCATACAACGTGGCAATGTCGCCAGTCTCTTGGGTACATTACGAGTCGACAGCGATGCGAAGGAGTTTTTCGACGCCATATTTTAGTTTTTTAATAATTTTAGTTAGGTTAGGTTATTATATTTTTAACTTAATTATTTATATTTTGAAGGTGTATTAACTTACAGAAATAAAAGTAGATGAGTCGATATGGCTCACTGTTTAAGGCTCTGATGCACGAGGTTGTTTAAATCCGTACAAGTACCACTGTAACTTTTAACTTCGTACTTTATGAGCTTATCTTGGATATTACTGACATCAGTGAAGGAAAATTAACGTGAAGATACCTGGAAGTCTGAAATCACAAGACCGTTTTGAGCAAACGTGTCAATAATACAATCTACTAATATTATAAAGAGGTTTTGTTTATAAGTTTGTTGTAGGGAGTTATCTCCGGAACTGCTGATCCAGACCCTATTAGAAAGCTACAATATTGCTGAGTGCTATAGGCTATAAATTATATTTATATCATGCATATTAGCTGAGCTATCACAATGTTTGTCTAGCAAATCGGAAATAAATACCTCTTAAAACAGAATTATTTGCATTCGCTGCCTAAACAGTTGTTTAAAATTGAAAACTATGTATGGCAACCTGGTCCGTCTTAAATAATACCTAATAATCTTCGGGAAAAGAGAAAACTACTTAAGTACCTACTTTAATGAATGCCGATGTCATACCTTCCCTGTCGTTCCTAAAACCGGTTCTTAGGCTTCACCATCCTATGTATTTATTGTACCATGAGTTATGGTAATCAGTGCTGTTGACTTTAATGCCACGTGGGTGTGGGTGTTAGGATCCTGTCAACATTAGGAGAGACGGAATAATTTGGGTATTTATTTGTATACAGTCCGATTGTGGCGCCACTATAATAATATGACAGCCAGTAAGGCAATGTCCTCTACTCATGTAACATAGAAAGAACCAAATATTTAAATCGTTTGATTCGCCCTACCGCGTCAATGGATGGTCGCATTAGTGGTTCGTTTTGACACCTCTAACATACGATGGCGCAGTGACTTATCTTGCTTGTCATGGAAACGCTATTAGGGTTCCGTACCAAAATGGTAAAAAGGAACCCTTATGGTGCGACTCAGTCTGTCTGTCACAGCTAGATATCTCAAGAACTAATAACTAATAACTTGAATTTAGGAATAGGTTTAGATGACGTTTGCTCAACTATTTTGCAAATAAGAAAGAAATAAAAATGTATATATTTTTTTGCAACAGGGACGGAAAGGTCTTAAAAATTCGAAGTAGGGTTACTAGGGCATGTGGGGTATATATGAAAGAGCGCTGGTTGCACATTCTCAAACATTTTTTTCTTTTTTTTAGGCCGTATAATTTTCGAGTTTTGATGAAAAATCTAAATAAAAATACCGCCACCCTCCCCCTTATCTCCGAAGTTTGCATAGACAAAAATCTGAAATTATTCTGTGTGATAGAACTTTATGTAAACAGGAAAAATAAAATGATGTCTGTAAATAGCACACTTTTTTATATATATGACTAGCAGCGCCGCACGGTTTCACCCGCGTAACTCTCGAACCCGTAGGAATATCGGGATCCTATGTGTTAATCCAGGTTATAAACTGTCTGTTTGCCAAATTTCATGAATATCTGTAGTTTTTGCGGGAAATAGTAACAAACATCCATCCATCCTCACAAAATTTCGCATTTATTATATTAAGTAGGATAGGAAGTAGGATGATACAAAACCCTCGGTGCGCGAGTCCGACTCGCTCTTGACCGGTTTTTTATTAATGTATGAGCTCACTCTTCTCAGTATGGACAATACTAAGTACGATGAAGACGAATCTAGCGATTTCAATCTTTGGTATTAACTCAAATAAGTAATTTCTTACGTAAGTATGGACTATGGACACCTTTATTAATTGGGAACCCCTTACGCAAACGATTACTGCTATTATAACAAAGGCAGTTAAAACCTAATGAAAGCGTCTGATTATTCTTCAAACAATCTCCTTATTTACAAACCGTCTAACTATACTTTATGGCATGAATTTAATCAAACCTCTAATAATTCCCTTATTGCGCCCCTAAGAATATTATTGAACTCTCTAATGTAAAAATACTAAATAGCCAAGTAACTGCGACCAACTTGGATGTAACGCTCGCCGGCCGCTGCCGCGGCACCGTTCGCTTCGCTCGCTCGGCTCCCGCGCGTTTGGATCAAGCGCAAAAAGTTTTTAGAAGTTCATTCATTTAAAAAAGTGACAATGATTAGAAAGTCAATAAGTTTTTATAGGATCAGGTAAATACTTCCCATACTTCAACATGCTGGCAGTAGATTATATAACTTGTATCCACACAACCAAAGATAACCGAAGGTGTTGAAACAGGTCACATAAATACTGACCCTGACCAAAAACTACACTTTCCTTTCAACCGTAACTCATACATCTTTGCCATATAAAGCTCATCTCTTTACCTGTCATCAATGTCGCAATACACATCCATCGGAAGGTCAGTCATGATGAATAGCATTCTATAACTTGTATGCCATTCATGTAATGACAGGAGGTGTGTCTTCAAAAATCATCACACATGTTTTGTTGATGGCAATTTTTTATATGTCCTTGACATTTTCGATTGGCTTTGATTGTGGGAAAAATGTGGCTACATTATATGGCAACAATATGGTTACAATCACTTTAAGGGTTCTTCTTCAATAAGGGAAGAACCCTTCAATACAAAATATATAGGAATAGCTCATCATCATCAGCCCAATCTATCCCAACTGTGATGAATATCAGTATTTTACATGGAACGACTGCCTATTTGACCTCCACAATCCAGTTGTTGGGTTACACGTTACCCCGTGGTAAAACTGATTGTCAGAATATCGGGGTTTTGAGAATAGTTATGCCATGGTAAAAATAGTAGGCAGTCATGTCATGGTAAAATAGTTGACTCCCCAAGGTACGCCAGACGTATAGGCTCATTTAAGTGTTGGTATCAGTTGGTTCAGAATGTTGGTCCACAAAATGAATGAATGAAAGGCAATTTCAGCATGCAGCTGACATGAGAATGCTAAGAGGGATGTGTGGTGTTACGCGAATGGATAGAATAAGAAATCTGTACCTATACATATAAGAGGAAGTCTGAAAGTGACACCGGTGACTGAAAAGTTGTGTGGAAATCGGTTATCATGGTATGGGCATGTGATGCGGAGGAATGACGAAAATGTCGTCAGGAAAGTTTTGAGTATGAATGTGGATGGATATACGAGTAGGGGAGGACCTAAGAAACGATGGATGGACTGTGTGAAAGATGATATGGCTAGAAAGGGAGTGACTACCGAGATGACTACTAATAGAGAAGTATGGAAGAAACAGACATGTTGCGCCGACCCCAAATAAATTGAGACAAGGGCAGGAGAATGATGATGATAAATTGACGTCACCACGTCAACGCCGGCTGTCGCTAAAAACCAGCGCTATGGTTCTGTCTCGTGTAGAGTAACAGTATTATGGTGATCGATGGCCGTTTTGCGTGGATGTGACGCAAATTCCCCCCATCCGCCTCCAATTGTTCTTTTTTGTGTTTTTGGTTGTTCTTTGCGTCATGTCATGTCTTATTTCAAATAAACGTATTTTGTTCCTTTTTTAGTCGTGGAATCTATTTTAAGATTGGGCAAAGGTCAGTATAATAGACATTATTATGTACTTAGTGTGAATGTATTCAACGCTACTCAACCCTTCAAATCAGCGAAGTGTGCGGGTATTATAAGCACTCCACTGATTTTTAAGTCCCTTGTAATACCGAGTTTGCCTATTTTCATTTACCGGACAACGCCAGGCAGGGACAGGGTCTGATGCTCTTGTGGGAAAAATCCAGTTTTAAATACGTGTTAGGTAGAACTTTTAAGCTAAGCTACTAAGTAAAATTGTGGGAATAAAACATGAATTCCAAGATAATAACACGGGTTTATTTAAGCACTGCCAAATTGTAAATATCTTTGACAAGGTTCGTTTATGTGGTACAAGTGAGAGTTACCATAATTTAAGTAATATTCGTCAATACGAAAGACTTAAAGTCGTTGCGTTGTTTGACCTACTTCCCAACATTTATCGAACCCAAATCTAATAATGTTTATGGAGCGCGGACGTGGGAATGCATGCTACCATCGTATATAAATGATTTATCTATGGAAATCTGTAATGTAATAAATGCGAAGAACTGTTAAAAGATACTTTCTAGATTGCAGTGCGATCTAGTAAAAAATATCTGTGTCTAGCCATACCGTTGTTATAGGGCAAGCGGCAGGGTATCCCGCGAAATTCAAATTTTCTTACGTTTTTTGCAATTTGCTAGTAAGTATTAGTTTGTATGTTGAATAAAGTATGATTCGCGACCATAACAAATAGCGACGCTTGAAAGGCAAGAATTACCAAACGATATTTTGGGCGATATTGAGTTATAATATATTGAGAAAGTTCATAATCTTTAAATGCCAGTTTTTTAAGTCTTTAAACTGCATTTAAAATTCGTTAGAATGAAGTAGTTATGACTAATAGGCTCCAAAAAAAACTTTAAAATGCTTTAGTGTAATGTTGCCAACATGTCGTTTGGTAAATATTGCCTTTCAAGCGTCGATATGTATTTACATAATTATAATCATTAGAATCAGTTATACAACTTCTTCAGTTAGTATAATCCTCAAATGTCAAGATTTCGTGAAATAGTCATTCATTAACTATAAATAAATTAGGATTACCTGGTCTTAAACAGTTATATTGATGACTTTAATCATTATAATTCTGTAAATACATACTTGATACAGTCGCGAATCACATTTTGATCAACGCAACCTAATACTGCCTTGTAAATTGCAAAAAACGTAAGAAAATTTTTAATTTCGCGGGCTACCCTGACGCTTTCGCCTTAAAGCCAAGATGGTTTGTGTGGTAGGTATGTTTAAAGGTTCAACAAATGCTTGTGAACTGTTTTTTTGATTAATAAACAATGAAACAAATAAAATAAGTTGGTGTGTTTCCCTAGAGAGCGTTTTTTGACAACGTAAAGTCAAACTCTGCTGCCATCATTTTCATGACAGCCGCCGTCCTTGAGGCCGTTATGTGGCGGCCGCCGCTCTTCTAGGAAGTGTGTCTTCACTTATCAAAACCTCATGGGTTGGGTTGTAAATATCCCATAACTTTGTTAAGGTTTAACACCTTTAACCCTACAGTGTTGGTTAACACTTAAAAGGTAACCCTTATAAGGATTACCCATTTAAAAGGCTTTACTTTTCAAAGGACTTTAAGCAGTGGCAGCTGGCTACAATTAATATCTAGTCGATAATAAGTTTAAGATTTCTTTGTATTGAAAAATCTAAAAATATATCAGACTCAATGCATTTATTGTAATTAAGCCAATAACAGGTACTATTACGAAATCGTTAGTTATAAAAAAAAAAACTAAATTTTACAAGATAATTAATTTACGATTTTTGCATTAATATCTCCTCTTAATCCTCTCCTCCTTCCTCTCCTCTTAATAAAAAAGTAATGAATTCTTAAGAGATATTTCTGAGATTATTTGTTGAATTATTGGTTTCTTTTTATAAGGTAGGTATGTAGTAGATTTTGCCGATTTAAACAAGATGGCGTTATTAACAAAATTTCGTGAAAATTTCGTTTAGTAACGGTTTCGAAATAAAGGTGCGATATTTATAATATATGATATTTATAATATAGACGTTTATGTACAAATTATATAAAGATTCAAAAGAACGTCTTACGTACTTACACCATGTGTACGTAAGACGTTTAAGGGAAACTCGATTTGAAAAGACTTTGAACACAAACCCACGAGCTCACACTTTGCAGGCACATTTAGGTGCCAGTAAACCAATTGGCCGTTCTCAATTCTTCGGTATTCCAACCGATACTTCAAAGAGCTTTCCCGGACAAGCTATTCAGCCATTTTGTTTTGCTAATGTGGCCAATGCCTTTTGTATGTTAAACTGTGTTTTCTTGAGCCAGTGTGCTCAACACAGCTCAACATAGTCTACACCTAGGAATAATGAACACAATTTCGGCAAGAATCGTCCGAAATTAAGAGGATTTAATTACCTTTGAAATGGTTTTTACTAGCTTCTGCCCGCGACTTCGTCCGCGTGAAGCTTGTTCCCCGACCCACCCCGTCGTATCGCATCTCCTGCTCGTGCTATTACTTCGTTTTTGCTTAGCGTTCTTTCTAACTTTTTTTCTTTTTGCTCGGGTCCTAGCGAGATGGTAAATTGCATGTAGTCTTTCTCAAGAACTGAGCTATCAAATGCAAAAAGAATTTTTCACATCCGGCTGGTAGTTCCAGAGATTAGCACGTTTAAACATACAAACAAAAAAGCTCTTTAGCTCTATTATTAGTATAGATATTATATTATATGTAGATTTTATTTTTAACCGAGAAGGTTATCAATTCGACAATTATTTATGTAATATTATTGGAACTGTAATATAATCTATTAGGGCTTCCAAACAAATTGGATTTACAATTCCACGTTTAAATTCATAAAAAAGGTTGAGGAAAAATTAAGAAAGTTCGAATATCTGATCCAGTTAAAGAGTATTTAATGTAAAAAAAAATCTTTGAACATATTTTGTAGAATGCATAATTGTACAGTATGTATTATTACATGTATGTTTTTTATGTATGTATGTTTCTCCATGCATTTCTCCGAAACTATTAATTGGATTACGACCTTTTTTTTTATTGGCTTACATTGACTTCAACGGAACAGTGTAAGTTTCATATAAATCGGTTCAGTAGTTTTCAAGATACGTGTAAGTGTGACGGCCTGGCTTATTAATACGACCTACGGGTGTGGTGTCAAAGGGAAAACATTTCAAAACCTTGGTCAAATTCTTGGTCAAGTAATCAAAACTATTAACTACTTATTACATATTGGCTCAGGATCTTTCTCAGTGCCTTTGCCCTGCAGTGAGACAATACAGGCTGAATAGTATATATTATTACTTATTGTTATTACAAACAAATATTCCAGTTTTTACTTCCAACTAAAAATTACGAAATAAAAAGTAATAAAAAAAATAAACCGACTTCAAAAACAAATAAACTCAAAATTATGAAATAACTTTAATTTCGGAAGTCATTGGCAAAAAACTAAAATAAAGATCCCAAGACATCGACTTCCGAAATTGAAGTTGTTTCATAATTTTGAGTTCATTTTTTGTTAATTACTTTTTTTTACATTTTAAGAAGGCAGACTAATAACATTGGAGTAACAAGCCTTGCCTTGCCTTGTGAAGCCTTGTAATTAGCAATTTAGTTGTGTATTTATTTTTACTGTCTTCAAAAATACTGTGTTGCTTACTATTTTAGCAACACAGTATTTTTTTAAGACAGTTCCCGTCTCTTTACTAAACAATTACCAACTTTAGTCCGAACCAGTTTTTGTATTTCGAACCTTATTCCGAAGGAATAAAGCTCTTAATACAAAGTTGACAGCTAACACCCATATTCCCATAGTAATTTCCTACACTCCACGTATGCTTGATACTCCAAGGTCCCAGGGCCGCTAGGACCTTACTTATTTTCTGATTAACAAAATTAATTTACGGGATAGACTAGTGTAGGTACTTTGAACGTTATGAGCGTACCTACGCATACTTGCTAGCTTGGGCAATTTTGAGGTATTAATTAGGTATTAAAGTTACGTGAAAATATGAATTACTTTTCTTAAAGTCTGACTGCTGTTTTGTTATGGTTGTTTTACAGAATATTGTTAATAATTAAACACTTAATCATACTGCCAGGCGCTTTGCCGCGGCGGCTTTTTCCGTCAGACGCAATGATATTTTTACTTATAATATCATTGATACACAATATGTGTTAAGTACGTTCATAGAATCCAACGTTTAAAAAAAAGAGGGTCGTGTTTTTTTATTATTACGCTTTGCTTGACGCGGATTAAAGACAATAACCCAATGTGCCCCTATTGGGAGTCTTCACAAAACGCGCGGTAGTACCATAACTCCTCATTGGTCGGTCGCTTTAAAGCTCGCAAAATATGATGTCATCTTACTTATAGTATGAGTCTTAATTTTTATATATATACAGGGTTATTGGTAAAACACCAGCAACCTCTTAAGGGGTCATTGTACTCATCATTATGAACAACTTTTACTATGGGACCAAACCTGAAATCGCAAAAAAAAAATCTGCTATTTAATACATTTATGTTCGCATAATTCGTCAACATGTACTGAACAGCTGATTTTTTTTTTGCGATTTCAGGTTTGGTCCCATAGCAAAAGTTGTTCATAATGATGAGTACCCCTTAAGAGGTTGCTGGTGTTTTACCAATAACCCTGTATAATGATACTCGGGGAACTATTAGGTTGGGGAAAAAGTCTTTTCGCATTATAGTATGTATGAACTTGTAATAAAATCTCTTTGGCTATACTATTTGTATCTGGCTGGTTTTGGTATCATTGAAAGTTTAAATTTTAAAGAACATAATTCCAAATTCAAATTACGAAAATGTGTGATTTTCATTTGTTTTTCGTACCGTCAAGATTAGTGAATCTAATGAAGAAATTCGATACATTTTAAAATTTTACTACAAAAAAGGTAAAAATGCAACGCAAGCCGCGAAAAAAATTTGCGATGTTTATGGACCTAGTGTAGTGTCTGTGAGAGTAGCACAAATTTGGTTTAAGCGTTTTCAATCCGGAAATTTTGATGTCAAAGATGCACGTCGCTCTGGTCGCCCTATTACGGATAAAATGGATGCCATTTTTGAAAAAGTGGAGCAAGATCGGTATATCAGTAGTTACGACGTAGCTGAAGAACTGGAAATTGACCACAAAACAGTTTTGGCGCATTTGAAAAAAACTGGGTACACAAAAAAGCTCGACATTTGGGTACCTCACGAGCTCACTGAAAGAAACCTAATGAACCGTGTACTCATTTGTGATTCTTTATTACGACGTAATGAAACCGAACCATTTTTGAAGAAGCTGATAACTGGTGATGAAAAGTGCATCACGTATGACAAGAACGTGCGAAAAAGGTCGTGGTCAAAGGCCGGTCAGGCTTCACAGACTGTGGCGAAACCCGGTTTAACTCGCAACAAGGTCATGCTGTGTGTGTGGTGGGATTGGAAGGGCATTATTCATTATGAGCTGTTACCACCAGACAGAACCATCGATTCTGAACTCTACTGCGAACAACTGATGAGATTAAAGCAAGAAGTTGAGAGAAAGCGGCCGGAATTAATCAGCAGAAGGGGTGTGGTTTTTGATCATGATAACGCTAGACCTCACACATCTTTAGCCACTCAGCAAAAAATTAAGAGAGTTTGGCTGAGAGGTGTTAATGCATCCGCCGTATAGTCCTGACCTTGCACCTTCAGATTTCCACCTGTTTCAGTCTCTTCAGAATTCTTTAGGCAGTGTCAGGTTAACATCACGAGAGGCCTGCCAAAACCACTTGTCGCGGTATTTTGACCAGAAGTCCCAAAATTTCTATAGCAATGGGATCATGTCCCTACCTACAAGAGGGCAAAAAGTTATCGAACAAAATGGTACCTACATACTTTAGTTAAATGTAAATAAACTATATTAAAAAATGTTTTTAATTTTCTTAAAAAATGCGAAGAAACTTTTTCCCCAACCTATTATTTCAATACTATTTGTAAGCACCCAGACTAATCCTAGCTGCCAAACATTCCCCGAACACAATTATTTTATTAAAAGGCCGCTGTCAGTATGAGCGTGAGCGTCATATTTAGATGGGTTGTGTCTGGGGGACGTTTGACCGCTATGATTGGTCTGGCTGCTTACAAATATGTAGTATTGAAATAGTTCCCCGAGTAGGTATCAAAATTTAAAAATTAATACTCCAATCTATAAGTAAGATGACGTCATTTTTTGCGAGCTTTAAAGCGTCTGGCGGAAAAAACCGCCGACGGGAAGTGTCTGGCAGTATTGATTATTAATTATTAATAATATTCTGTAAAACATATGTAAAAATCAGCAGTCAGACTAAAATTGGCCGTCGCGCGTCGGCCCAAGCTAGCAGGTATGTGTACATTCAATTCAAAGTAATTTATTATACTATTCTCTATATTAGTATAAAAAATTGAGAACTACTCTGTCCCATACATTTTGTTTATCAGATAATTAGTAAGGTGTGGTGGCCCTGCTCTATCTCTCTCTCTCTTTAAGTTTTAAATAGAGATCAATGCTTGAGTGGCTTTCTGTAATACGGACCTTAAACTCGGGTTTAAAACCCGTTTTTGTATTTAGAACTTTAATTTTGTCGCAATTTTTTCTCTTGCATTTATCCCAATCTATTTAATTTTTTCCATACTTTTCTATTAATCGTCATCTGGGCAGTCACCTTTCTAGCCACACAGTCCATCCATCGTTTCTTTGGTCTTCCCCTACTCTTATAATTTAATTGGAATAAAGTTCGTAATAAAAAAAAACTTTTTAACAAAAAATAAAACCGACTTCCAAAACAAAACACTACAAAGTGAAAAATAACTTTAATTTCGGTAGTCGGTGTCTTGGGTTTTGTATTTTCGTTTTTTGCCACCGACTTCCGAAATTAAAGTTATTTTTCACTTTGTAGTGTTTTGTTTTGGAAGTCGGTTTTATTTTTTGCTAACAAGTTTTTATTTTTCACTTTTTAGTTGTGGAACCTACTCCACACAAATTCGAATACATAATTGAGCACAATAATTGTAGATATAGCCATGTAAATAACAGTGATAGGAAGTTATTAAAACACCATCACATCATCCACATAAAATAAGTGGGAAATATACGCATTATTGAAGCTAACTCAAAAACTCCCCAAGCAAAGTTAATAAAACTTATATGGGACCACCTCGGAAGTATACCCTATCAAACAAAAAAAGAATTTTCTAAATCGGTCCATCCGTCTTTGGGTAATCGCGTAACAAAAAAAAAAACATACAGACGAATTGAGAACCTCCTCTTTTTGGAAGTCGGTTAAAAAAATGGTTCGACAGTTTGTATCTGGGTTTACAGATAAACCTTGTTTCGTAATAAGACTGTTAATGTTTTTATATCAAGGGAAACAAAACTTCAATAAAATAACAAACAATATTAGAACTAGTGTTGCCCAAATTCAGTCTTGGTCTTGCAGTCTTGGTCTTGTTCTTGCGTTTTTGCAAGACCAAGACCAAGAACAAGACCGCGTATTTTTAGCAAGACCAAGACCAAGACTGACCGTGCAAGACTTGAGCAAGAACAAGACATAGCCTGCAAGACTCTTGCGTCTTGCAGCTAGGACTTAGCGCTATTTCACTGAGTAGTTAGGTGTAACAGTTCGGTGTATAGGTAGGTACGCTTAGGAATTCTATGAGACGCAAAAAACTGTATCAAAGAATATGAAAAACTGGACCTATGCGCATTACGACTAATACCATAAACATAGCGAATAAAAAAATATCTATTAAAATCAAACTGAGTGCATGCATAGTTATGTTTTAACCATCGGCACTTTGATAATGCGGCATCAAAGGTTTTGTACTTACTTCTCAAAGAAATTTGCCGCTTTTCGGAAGTACATGGTTATGATACACGCGCCGGCGGCTTCTTTTGAAATCTAAAACAATCGTTGCCGCCACGCCGAAATCATAACATTTGTGACACTATTTGATTGCCGCCATAGGGCGTAGGTATACTCATGCAAAATAATTTCGAATTTTTTTAAGAGTACCTACAGGTGTTCCAAAGAATAAATAAGTTTCAGAGTGCTTAGAATGAAAATGAATACATTATACTGATCACGCAAGTAGTATTATGATTAGGATAAAATGGTAAGGATAGGTAGTAGATGTCATATTAATTCATTCTAGTAAGTATATATTATAATATTGATTACTTATATGGTTTTAAACTAATTACTTAGGTACTATTATTGTACATTTAGTCATTATATTTCTTAAGTTTTTACAAGAAAAAATAGCAAAAAAGTGTTCAAATATCACCCGTTTAATAAATATTGTAGCCACTTTTAAATATACTTGAAACGTGTAAAAAAATTCTACAAAACTAATAAAATAATATAAAAAGCGTAGGTACTTACCTACTAATAAAATAAAAAGCCTGCGATAAGAGTTTTGTATTACTTACCAGCCCGAATATCTCTGAGAGAGATGATGAGAGTAAGTATTTACTAGCTGTGCCCGCGACTTCGTCCACGAGGAATAGTAACTTTGGAGGTATAGTGACGTTCAGGACTTATTTATTTATTTTAAAACTTCTGTCATCAAACATACAAACGAACTCTTCAGCTTTATAATATTAGTATAGATGTACGCCAAAACATTCACTTATATGTAAAGAATAGTGATTGGCACTAATTCTATTTTATTCACGCGTCGCGTCTGTACAAGTAGGTAATATTTAGTGTGTGTTTGTACGCCGCACGCGGCATTGTTTTATTTGCGGCGGCATCCTTTTCATAGAGCCGGCACGTGGCGAGGCGGCGCGGTAGAAAGCAAGGAAACGTACTATAAATAAAGGAATTATTTTAATTCCAGTCATTTCCAATTGAGCTGTGCTTCGAGTCTAACTTAATAATTGTTTTTACTAATTCTCGTTGTTTTCTAAAAACGTATCACGTGTACAATTTAATATGAGTGACGAAGATTCAAATTATTCTAGTCCGAGTAACGAGAGTTTGAGTCACAGATCTAAAAGACCCAAAAGCAAATTTGAGGAGTTTTTCGAAATAATTCATGCATCCCAAACTGCCTTCTGTAAATTGTGCCAACATAAAAAGATTGAAATAAAAATGAAAAACAGAAACACTTCAGGCTTAAGGAAACATCTAATATCTTTCCACAAAAAGGAATCAGAAATATTTCTTCCTGTTAAACCAAAATTAAGTGGAGATATCACAAGCTTTTTAGTAACCGCTGGAAGAAGTGGACAGGTAAGAATATTTTTTTAACAGTTAAAAGAATTTTAACTCCGCGTAGCTATTCATGCGATACTTTCAAAAAACGCCATTAACTTACGTAAGTATTTTTGAGTTAGTGGTGTTTTCATCTAGGGGTGCGACATATTAAGTATGTAATTATCGTCTTAAATATTTTTTATAAACACCCATATTTTCATTTAATCGGCCAGTAACAACTAAGTACTTTATTTTGGTAAATTACAGTACAGTGCAACCTTAATATAACAAATATCAATTTAACGATTTTCTCGATTTAACAACAACAAAACAAACCTCCTCCTCTTATACGCTCAAACCTAGTATGTTTTAAATAATAACACAAGATTTATTGTTTTGTTTCAGTCGGAAAACAGCAGTGACAACATCACGACAGCTACAGTTGATTGGGTGGTGAAAAAATATCTTCCCTTCTCATTTTTCGATGACGAAGCTACACAAGTATATTTTCGACGTATTTGCCCTAATATGGTGTTTCCTAAAAGGTCTACACTTAGAAGGAAAGTCAAAGAGCGATTTGAAGAGCTCCAATTGAATCTCAAGGAACGACTTCAACAATTATCATCTAAAATGTCTTTTACCATTGATGGGTGGACGTCAATTGCTGGTAGGAGTTACTACGGGGTTACTATTCATTATATAGACAACGAATGGAAGTATCAATCTGTAGTTCTTGATTTTATACCATCACGCGGTCGACATACTGGGGAAGATATTGCAACGATTTTCCATGAATGTTTATTGGAATATGGCCTAATTGATAAAATACAAGGTATCACGGTCGACAACGCAACTGCAAATACCAAATTTATGTATGAACTGGGCAAACAGCTGCCGCCACACTTTGATTCAGACAATCAACATTTCCGGTGCTTTGCTCACATTTTAAACCTTGGTGTACAAGATTTATTAAAGACCTTAGCATTACACTGTGAGTCTGACACTAACGCGCAAGATCAGCAGTACGAAGACTATGCAGACGAAACTGAGGATGAGGAAGATGAAGAATCTGCACCAAATATTGCTGACTCGCGTACATCTGTAACAAAGTTACGCAGTATTTCCAGTAAAATAAAAAGAAGTGAGATAGTGAAGAAGAAGTTTCAGTCTGCTTGTAAAGCAGCTGGCGTGCCATCAAATCTAAATGCCATTCTTGACTGTCCAACGAGATGGAATTCCACACATGATATGATTGGATTTGGTTTAAAAGTGAGAGCGGGCATTGACATATTGTGCAGTTCTGTCACCGACTTAAATGATTTTCAAATCACAGCTAATGAATGGCAGGTACTCGAAAAATTACATAAATTTCTAATAAACTTTAAACTTTTAAGTACAAAACTTGGTGGAGACAAATATGTTACATTACCGCTAGTCATTGTATCATTCAATCTCTTGCTAGATAAAATTGAATCCATGGTAAAACAGTTAGATGAGAAACCTAATCGATCTGAAGTGGATGAAAGGCTCATTCTAGCTTTCCAAGCAGCTCGAGACAAAATGCTTAAACATTACAAGAAGAGCAACTGGATTTATTGTACTTCTTTAATTTTAGACCCAAGGCATAAGGCTCAGACTTTTGACCTGACAATGTGGGGGAAGCAACTTAAAACAGAAAGTCTGCGCAAGTTCAATGAACTTTATGAAGAATATAAAAGTCTACACTCACTGAACAAATCTCTGGAATTACCAGAAAAAGAAAATAAAGTATGTGATGAAGATGAAGACGTAATAGACTTTGATAAACTCTATGAATGTCCGTCGACGTCATCTGGATCTTGTCTTCAAGGCTTAGTGATAGACGAGTTGGAGGAGTACCTGAGAAAACCAAGAACTGCCAGCTCGGAAGACATTTTAGATTGGTGGAGGACGCATGAGACAGAGTATCCGATTTTATCGAAAATGGCCCGTGATTTTCTCTCAATACCTGCAACTTCAGTACCTGCTGAGAGGTTATTTTCTAAAGCATCATTAGTAATTAGAAAACATAGAAATAGGTTAAGTGATGAGTCAGCCAGATGGTTACTTTGTATTAATTCTTGGTCAAAAAAATTGATATAAAGTATCATAACCTAATGATAAAGCTGTTGATTTGTGTTGTATTTTATTTTTTATTCAAATAAATGATAAATCGTAAAACTCTTTTATTAAATTTCTTATAAGTTGAGGGTTCAATCTCTTTCTAGACAGATAAGTATTGTTCTTTAAAATACAGTCAAGTTATTGTAATTAATTTGTTTTTTTACATGTTTTAGCAAATGTAAGCTTATAAATCATAAATGTTTATTAAGAAACAGTTACTTCCATGGAAAACGACATATAGGTCAGTTAATTTTTCGAATTTCTTATCAAATCTTCAGTTATTTATTAATCTGCTTGATCTTTACTATGGCTATGTTAATTCAAGCTCACAATGTTCCAATTCTAATACGTTTTTCTAAGATTTAAAGTAAACTTTAATAAATAGTAATAGACTAATAGGTAATTGCAAGACTTGCAAGACTCTTGCTGCAAGACCAAGACCAAGACCAAGACCAAGACTGGGAGCGCAAGACCAAGACCAAGACCAAGACCAGGTGTATTGGCGCAAGACCAAGACCAAGACTGGCTAAGTCTCGTCTTGTTCTTGCATTTGGGCAACACTAATTAGAACTAAATACTCTGGTATCAATTATCGACAAATATATTGGGTAATAAAACACGTAGGTCTGCTGTAATACCAATAAAATTGTATTGAAATATATGTAAATTGTCTCATAACAATAAAAATATTACATGTATTGGAATTGGTTCGTCTGTTAGAAGAATGAAAGAGAAACGACAACTGACAAGAATCATTTTCTCTGTTTAAGTGTGTAGTTTATTTCATCCGCATCGCTGTCAATGGACAAAGGGCCCAAAAGGCTGGCAGTATTGCCTCGTTGAATAGCAAATTGACAATGCTGATTCTTTGGCCTAAATATAGGCCAACCCTCTGGTCACGTGAAGAGTCGACCAACCGCTTGGCGATGTCCCGAAATACTCGATGAGCACTCGGATTCGGACCCCACGGTTTACGGCCCTAGTGCTTCAACCCAAGTGTGTAGTTAGATTTAAAAAGATTCCAATATAAGTCGTAATCTCGGTAAAAAATCCGATGTTATTGCACTTATGGAACGGATTGAAAGTATTGCTGAAGTAGGCAGGATAGAAATTGATCGATCATTTTAAAGTTAGTAATTCTATTGCAGATGATACTCGTAGTTACTTGACGATGAGAATACGATCAGATATAATCAGTATAAGTAGAAGATCAAAATAAAAAAATATTTATGATCAGATTCAGAACGTCTGTGAAACGGTCTGTTTGCTTTGCTTTTTAAAACTGACAAAAAAAACCGGCCAAGAGCGTGTCGGGCCACGCTCAGTGTAGGGTTCCGTAGTTTCCCGTCCGTCACAATAAGTGTTCCCACTTATGAGTTTAAAGGTGGGTATCCATTATGTTTTGGATTGCGAGAACCGATTTTAATAAATTTTTTTTTGTTTGAAAAAGATACGTTCAGGATAATAAAATATGTAAACGAAGTTAAAAAAAATGCTTGCATATACGATTATACAACAAACTTAGTCCAGAAATTATTTTGTACAACTTTTTGTCTTTTTTGTACAAAAACTGTTGTTTCCATCAAGTTCAAAATGATTTTCCTAGAAAGTCCTTATAAAGTTCTACTTTTCAGATTTTTTTCATATTTTCTAAACTTATGGTTCAAAAGTTAGAGGGGGGAGACACACTGTTTTTTAATTTTGGAGCGATTATTTCCGAAATTATTGACATTATCAAAAAATGATTTTAGTAAACCCCTATTCATTTTTAAATACCTTTCCAACAATATATCACACGTTAGGGTTGAAATTACTACCCTAATAAAACATTTTTTCCAATTTTTATTTTACCACTTTGTCGGCGTGATTGATATACATATTGGTACCAATTTCAGCTTTCTAGTGCTATCGGTCACAGAGATTAAGCGAGGACGGACCGACGGACGGACAGACAGACATGGCGAAACTATAAGGGTTCCTAGTTGACTACGGAACCCTAAAAAGGGGAGCATCTTATACTGCTAAACTATCCAGGTGACTTTGATGGTAAAGAAAGTAGAAAGTATCGTGGAAAAAAAAAGAAATAAAAATAATTTGGACATTAGATTTGTTGGGACATTTTCTCCAACCACTTTTATACGAAACAGGATACCCACTACAATTTAATTCACAATGCAAACAAAACAAAAAGCCCTTGTCCCAAGGCACTACTTCGAAATCATATCCAATAAGGGTGAAGCTTCCCCTAAACTGTTCTATTGACAAACAGCTTAATTTAATTGAAAACCCCCATTTCATAATTGACTTTTCCCCTTCGATCATTTAGCTTGAATTGTGAAGACGCGTCCACGTGTCGGTGTAGAGATGTCACTCGTTTAATATCATTGTCATTGATCGTCATGGATTTGTATGATGTGTATGTAGGTAGCTATTTGATCGTCAAGCCGAACTGTCAAATCTTTGGATATTTTCCAATGAAGCAGTGTCGCTTTTCTGCAATAAAGGGATGTTCTATCAGGTTTAAGACAGGATTTTAGGACCTGTCTTATTGCCCGAAATTCCGAATAGACGCACTATTTACTAGATATGTTAAGAAGTTGGTTAAAAAACGTAACTTAATTAATAAGAATTTATATGAAACTAGCGGACGTGACAGACGTTGTCCTGCCTGTGTGTTCAACAGTGCCATCTACCGGGAGAAATTGTGAATCTAAACTATCCAAGAACCCACTCAAACACACAGGTCCAGCCGTTTTGGAGGAATTCAGTGAAGAAAAAAGATAGAAAGAAGAATTATCTATATAAAGATAATCTACTAGGTACTGCAAATGTATTGCAAACCTAAAGCGTGACGTTCATAAGGATTTTTTTTTAAATTTTTATTTGTAATGGGTTTGCTCTTGGCTCTAGTCTAGGTCAGAGGTGACAGAGACAAAGTCGACGATGGAGTGAGCTTACCCAGAAGAAGTCTGTTCACTCTCACTTTGACACAGACGCAGGTAGTGAGTTCCACTCCTTTGCTGTGCGCATTATAAAAGACATTTGGAAGCGCTTAGTGCGAATTGGTGGAATAGCAACCAGGTAGGGATGGTAACTGGCAGTGCGTCTAGATGTCCGATGGCCCCCTTGGCCGGCGGAATGAGGTCGTGGAGTTCTCGGGCACACTCCGAAGTACAATCTGTAGAATACCGACAAGCGGGCAACCTTGCGGCGATAAGCCAAGCTATGAAGCTTGGCATCCACCAGTTTTACGTCGCCAATGAGCCTCTTAGCTCTACGTTCCACCGAGTCAAGCGCGTCTTATTGGTACTTGGCTGATCCATTCCAAAGATGACTGCAGTACTCCATGCAGTATCGGACTTGCGCTTTGTAAAGGGTTAAAAGCTGTCCCGGCGTAAAGTATCGCTTCACCCTATTTAAGATGCCCAGTTTCTTGGCCGCAGTTTGGGCCTTGTATTCGATGGTGGCGCCGAAGTTGAGATCAGATATCATCTCCATGCCTAGGAGCTCAAATCGATCAGTTACAGGAACAGATGTACCCGAAAAGTAGGAGTTTGGGCGAAACGACGATAAATAGAATAAAGTCATGCGCAACACTGTTAATTTGGCAACTAATTCTTGACAAAAAACCAAATTCACAAACACAAACATCCAAACTCGCAAATAAACATTCACCGTTACCGGGTTTGGATGACAACCGCAACCAGACCAAGGAACGTCTTGGATGATCTGTCACCAGCTTCCGTGCACGAGGAAACAGTAATCTATCTCAATTCTCGAGTGTCGGGCGTGCTATTGAATAATTTCCTTAGATATTAGGCGACGCATAGTTTGTCAACGGTGGTGCGGACGCTAATTGGGTGACGTACCTTATTTCTGTGTGATTTATTGTTGTTACTGTTGTAGGTATATAATTGTGGAGTTAATAAGACAGTCAGCTTGCGAAAAGTATTGCTTATTTGCCTAATAACTGACTGAAATTGAGATAATGATAAGCTGGGATAACGGTGTGAGTTTCACATTTATATAATATCTTTGTTTACATTACTTGCGCAGATATAATGTGTACTGTTTGTCCCAAATAAATAAATAAGCTGGGTCCTCAACCCAGCTTACTTTTGATTCGACTTAGTGATAATTAAGTGTGTTACCAGCCATAAGTCTAAATAGGAGAATCTGAATTCCTAAGTAATTTACTCGCCTCAACTATTCTCGGAGTCATCGACACATCAATCAATCAATCTGCCTAGCCTTTTCCCAACTATGTTCGGGTCGGCTTCCAGTCTAACCGGATATAGCTGAATACAGTATTTTACATGGAGCGACTGCCTATCTGACCTCCACAACCCAGTTACTGGGTAATACGATACCTGGTAAGGAATTACGGGCTTCTAACGACCCGCAACGACTGTCAAAGATCCACGAATGACAGCCGGGACCAGGCAACGTGCTTTCCGAGGCACGGAGGAGTCTACGTATGTAAAGATGGATACCCATCTACAGACCAACCGCGGGAAGCGTAGCTTAACCTGATGGATCGACCCGTGCGACGGTAATTACATAACCACGAGCTCGATTCATCGACACGTATGTATCTTCCAATATTTTTCTTATCTCTAGTAACAGTTTCTCCCCAATTCTATAGCGGTTAGGTACACGTATTGTAGACATCTTAAAGACAAGCATGGGCATAATCAGCCTACACTGCTGGGACACAGGCCTAAAGAGATATTAAAGGTAAAGATACTTTGAATAGAGGTGAATTTTCAACGCTCGGCTCAGTGCCATAAGTTGAAAATCCAAAAGCGCGCTTCATCAAGACGCTCATTTAGATGTCGCCAAGTGTTGGTAAAAATGGGCATAAGTATTCCATTTTCAAAACGGTGAAGGATATAATGCAAAAATTAGAAAATATGTGACATGATGCCTGCCTGAGCCCGCATGGTAGATTCCAGCCCGCTTCCTCTCGAAGAGAGGTGTCCCAGCAGTGGGAACATTATAGGCTGATTATGTTTCCATGAAAATCTAACAAAACTATCAAAAACGTTCAAGACAATATCTCATCCCGTACATACATAGTATATAGGGTACCATAACCGACTATGGTAAGTGGTAATGCGATCCCCCGGGAGTCGAACCCCGTAACAACGTTAATGACATATTCACTGGGTACGGGAATGCATCTAGCAATTTAGATTACGGCTTTAGAACTTGCAGTCACTGCAGGAGAAACACAGAAGTTCCGAAAACTTTGTAAAACTCGTGATATCTATTGTCCTATTGCCCGCGGCTTCGCCGGCGCGCGGCGTGAATTTTAATACTTCCCTGTTTGAATCGGATTTCTTAACAATTTTTTTTTCTAAAATAAAAGTAGCCTAAGATACTTTTTATAAAAATGCATCTGCAAATGAAAGCCGTTTCGGAGATTATCCGGAACCAGCAGACAGACAGACAATAAATTAAAAAAAATGTTTTTTTGTTCTAAGTACCGTATATAATGTTTTATGCATTTAGTAAAAAGAAACAGACACTTCAATTTTATTTATTTGTATGTATAGATGTATAGTAAAAATATGTTAACTGAAATAAACATTTTTTTTATTTTTTTCGTAAACTTACAACTTAATGGGCCCTGCGGGCACTGACGAAGAAGGTGGATTCTTGGCAGCTGTGGAAAGAAAGTAGGGAGGCCTTTGCCCAGCAGTGAGACAATAATGGCTAGTAAAAAAAAATATTGAATAGATTGGGTGCTTACCTATGTTGAAATAACCGTGTCATGCCTATCTGAAAAGTTCAAGCGAACTGTAACTACAATCGATATATTTTGTAAAAATCTCAGCGTGAACAATTAGGTAAAGTGAGCTGTCAATATTGTAAATACCTAGCATCAGATGGAATGACAGATCACTTCACTTTATCAAAATAGATCGGGGACAGTTGTAGTAACACTTCGCTCAACAAAATATTTTTTTGTATAGATAATTTGTTTGAACTCGTGCCAGCCATATAATGGAAGTATAATGTGCCATTATAATATCACATTAATAGGGCTTGCTTTGTTCTTTCTCACTTTTAGGATTTCATTAAGCTACTCTATTTCTTGGATTTATCGCAACCTTCCCGATTTCCTTCATTATTTTAGCAATGCATCCAATTCGCTTTTTTTGTTAGATTGTGTGTCGAAAATACATATGCCTGTAGCTGGTATAAAACTATCCAAGTAGCTGGCATACAGTGTGCCATAACAAATTCTGATTGGTCAATGTCACAATGGCATGCCAAATAAGTTGAGCGATTTCACTAGTGTTACTGATGCAAACGGATCGGCTGAAAGTGATGCGAATTCATGTTTAAGTTATTGTATGAATTTGTGTGGAAGTGTCGGCTAAAGGGAAGTCTCGAGTAGGTGAGGTGAAAAGCAATTTATTTCATAGGTATCTTGTTAAGCAGAGCTGCTATTACATAATGTATTTTATCTACACCCAGGCTATAAATCCTATATAAAGGTCCTATATAAAAACAGGTAGCTTATTGCCAACATTAAAACAACCAGTGTACCAGTGTACCAGTAACTATACGTAATATCATCCAAACGAGTGTTATAATGTTGTACCTACTAAATTTAATTATGCAACTCCTTTGCTTTTCGATCCCTTCGTTATTCATCAAACAACCACATTCTCATTACTCAATTCGTGGTATCTTTATGAATTTCAAAAAAGAACATTGTTATGCACGCGTGTTTCACTATCACAGCGCCGTAATAAATTGCAAAAATTTATTACTTTGTTAAAAAATTAGTGATAAAAAAGTAGCATTGATAACACACCAACAGATATTTTCTAATGCAGCAAAAGACATTTCTAACCAATTATTACCAGAAAAATCCATAGTTTGTTTGTATTAGTACTCAGCAATGAATTTACAAGTTCTTACAACACTGTACAACACCCTATGGTTTCAGAACCTTCTATAGAGGATGCATATCATGGCTGTAGATAAAGTATTGTATGCAACTGTACATAATTAGATATTAAAACACTGATGTGTCACTATATCACACGAGGCAATAATAACCCTTATACACAGTTGCATAACTATTAAATAAAGCGTAAACATGTTCATAATTTATAGCTACTTGAAAGATTAATGTCTCATTTATAAATAGTGTTTGCAATCACGGTTACTGATCTTAGATTTTATTAGTATCAACAGATTCCCTGATCTTTAAAGAAGTCCGTATGATCTTAAATGTCGATGAGCCCATGAGCTTTAATTTACCTACTGTAAGAATAGAAAACATTTAATCCGTTGTGAACAATTTTGCTATAATTTGACCGCTACCTCTGTACCGCGCCTTAGGCATGTACGCGGCGAGGCGGGGGCAGTGCAGGCCGCTCGCATTCGTCAACGCTCATGGCGTTCCGCCCCACGCGGTACAGCGGTATTGGTACAGCCCATGAGTTTTGGTAACCTACTTAGTTTATCTATCAGTAACAAACCATGCTAGATAAAAAAGTGTCCCTTTGTTTCGCTGACAGAAATTTCATAGAATTTCGTTTCCCAGAAAATGTTTCATATAATTTTTGTTCCTTGTATTTTTATTTTGATTATTATTGTTTGAAAGACTTGAATGAAACATGTTTCACAGAATCACAATTCAGAATTATTTTTGAACGTATATTGTTTGTTCGGTGTATTTTTTGATGGTATTAAATCGAATCTCTTAAATTAAAATTAAAATATGGTCTTAAAAAGTCAATATGTCGTCCTACAACAGTTAATGACACAAACGAATCACTGCAAAACCGACTCCACGTAGTCTTGTCTGCCCTATCAGTGTAATTTAAATCAGCGAAGGCGCGGAGGGGCGAGCCGGCCCGCGAACTGAGGAGCAGAAGCTTGCTTGCTGGCCGGCTTTGCCGCTCAGCCGCGGTGGCGAGCGTGGATACAGATTATTCCGATCTGTTTTACTTTGTACCTACTTTGTCCCCTTAGAGGACAGATCGGAAAATAAAATTTTGATCTGTCCCCCTGTTAGCAACTTTTTCACTCCTATCTGTCCCAGATAGGAGTGAATAACGGTCGAACTGTCCCCTCGTTGCTAATGGACGGACAGATCAAATTTTTTCCGATCTGCCCCTCTAAAGGGATAAAGCGGGGTGACAGATCGGAATAATCCGTGAATACCATCTGCGACGATAAGCTCGCGTGGGTCCGCCGGAGCCCCGCAGCGCCGAAGCCGTGACAGAAACCATGCCTGCTTGCTAGCATGCTCGCTTGCATGCTGCATGCTTGCTTGCACGCTGCATGTTGCATGCTTGCATGCAAGCAGTAGGTTGCATGAGGGTATATGCATTTTATCAACGGTATGAATTGAAAATGTTATTCTTGGTAATAAGTTTTATATTAAATAAACAATATAAGGATAAAGAATATTTGATTTGCTATTCTATGATATGATTATTCTAACATTAAACTTTATGTGAAACAATAATCGATCATTTAAAAATCTTCAAATTAAGTATTCTGCGTATTGATTATTCTATGAAACGAAAATATGAGAAACACTTTATGTGAAACGAAACTCTATAAAACTATTAGCTATAAAACAACGTACAACCAGATAAAACACCTAGCTCCTACATCACAACTATAACCCAACCCATCAGTCCCAGACTGCACTCAAAAGTGAATTCTATAGAACTTCTCTCATTCGCAACACGCTTGCAAATTCAATTTGAAATGCTTGAACGATAAATACATCTATTTACGTCAGCTATCCCCTTTTCTCCCCCTTTAATCCCCAGTAACTGGTGTTAGCGATAATGCGATCCCCCGAGGATAAAAAGACGTCGTTTTTGATATTTTGCACCTGACTTAAAGGGTGTGATTTTGTTAGTATACAGGTTGGATTATTTTTCAAAGCAGTTTGGGTTATTCCTGAACCATACTTATTATGTAAGTATAAACATAGGTCCTACAGAAAAACGCTCAAAGGAACCATAGGCTAAATTTTTTTTCTCTATGATCCGTAGTTACAAATACTGGCTAAAAAAAATCACTCCATAACGGACGTACTGTAGTACACAGTACAGGGTGTGTCGTAAATAGTGGTCCAACGTTGAGGGGTCGATACACCGTATAATTATATTCAGCTATCACATACCACAATTTGAAACATTTTTTCTTAGGTCCCATTTATATTTAAATTGCCAACTTGCTTTAGTAGGTTCACTTTTTACATTTGCATGTGTGCATGTGCATGCAATTCAGTTACAAAAAAAAAACAATATTAAAAAAAAAAAATGTCATTTATAGAAAATACAGCCAAATTAGTAAAGCAAGATCTTTCAAATAATAATATATAAATATTTTATTGGAACACTATCGACACAGCCTGTATATTGTGTATTGGTTTATTTGCCTTGGGTAGGCTTTGTTTTATTAAAATCTAGGGGTGAAGGGTAACTGACTGAAAGGTATAAATAATACCCGTGGGTATATATTATATAACAAAGCTGAAGTTTTTTTTTTGTTTGTTTGTTTGAACGCGCTAGTTTCTGAAAGGGCGCAGTAGGATTTGAAAAAATCTTTTTGCAATTGATAGCCCAATCCTTGAGGAAGGCTATAGGATTTTAACATCACGCTAGAACCCTTAGGAGCCGAACAAAAGGACAAAAAGTTAGAAAGAACGCTAAGCGAAAACGAAGTAAGAGCGCGGGCAGGCGATGCGATACGATGGGGTGGGTCGGGGAAAAAGAAATTTCACGCGGCCGAAGTCGCTAGCTAGTGTACCAATATTTCTGTGAGGTCACAGATTAATACAGATGGGACACTCCGCAAAATCATTTAAATAAAAAGCGACTCTTGCTACGACACAATAAAGTGCAATTCGGGTCGCACAACGCTTATTGCCTACAGTTATATTCACTTACGAGTTGCCTCTCTTTCTAACGCGTAACTCTTATAAGAGTTACGTGTTAGAAAGAGAGGACCTGACCTTCTGACCGCGGCAGTCCTACTGAATTGACCCAGTGAGATAGGCCCGCCGCGTTTTTGTACCTTCATACCAAAAAAAAAAAAAAAACATGTTTGACTTGTAAAAGTGTTTGTACAAACCTACTTACAGAAATAAAAATCATTTATAATTTACCCATCCACAGATTGACTTAATCCGTGGTCCCATCTGTGGTGAGGTGGCTCTTGTGATAAGGATAGTGTGTTTAATTCTCGCATGGACGATGGCAAATACGCGGGACTTTTCTAAATATTTCTTTTTGCTGTTTTAACAATTTGATTAATGTTTTATATTTCCTTTTTGTTGCAGGTATGTATCCAGGGTAAGACAAATACAATACCTACGAAATATGAAGTCTTGTAAGTTATTTTCATAACTTATCTTTAGATACAATCTGAAAGAAAAGTTCGTCGTAGGTACTAATAATTTGAAAACTTTCTCACTGCGTTTAGGCGATTTCAGACTATGAAGACCAGCGAGGTATGTTACGTAACACACAATTACAATTTGGACAACAACGACATTCATTGCGCTATTTACGTTGTCGAGCAGACGAATTTTTCAAACATACGAAGCAATGGATATTAAGAATTTATTTCAAAATAGGTACTTCAGATAATGATGGAAAGTGATTGTGTGCCACGGATTAGAAAAAACAAGTGCAAGTGCTCACGCAGCCAGCTATCCGGCGTGTGTGTCAATTATGCGTACAAAATGTAAAATAATAACAACCTTCGTAAGTTGTAATAAGTCTTAATTTTGTATGAACAACAAATAAGCTTTTCGTCAAAGTTGATTTTGTTGTTCATACAAAATTAAGACTTATTATTACAATTGACGAAGGTTGTTATTATTTTACATATTTTTCCGCATAATTGTGACACGCGCCGAATAGCTGCGTGGGCAATTTGGGTGCAGATTTGCTCAAAATGTCTTCCTTCATTGAAAGTCAGTGGCGTCTTTAATTGTCCATAGTTAAACGAAAAGGATCCAACCCACATTACAACCAACCATTTTCGTTTAACTATGGACAATTTAACTTAAAAGTAAATGTTTTATACGAGTAATATCGTAAACACGTCATGGTAGGTAAACAGGTTTTAACTAGTGTGCTCAGGGCCGTAACTTCCGGGTCATCATGATAAGTCCGGGTACGAACCCGAGTGCATTTTAGTGACGTATCTCAAGCTAGGCAGTGTTGCCAATTAATACGGTTCATAAACTTTATTACCAAAACAGAGTCCCAACGAAAAGCTTTGTCATTGCACTTACTATTTTGCCCGGTTTCTTAAAATATAAGATAGGTATTCGTACCTATAGCTTACTCGTCATCTGCCTAGCCTTTTCCTATGTTGGGGTCGGCTTCCAGTCGTACTGGATGCAGCTGAATACTATTTGATTGAGTATCGCGTATAGCCAAGAGCGTTTTATGAAGTTTCCTACTCAGAAACCGGCTAAAGAATGTGACTTGAAAGAGGTCAGGTACTCACGGGATGCTGAGAGCCAGGAGATCACCACACTGTATCACTAGCATTCATAGCAGTTGTATTTCACCATATTTTAGTGTTTTTAGGGTTCCGTACCTAAAAATGAAAAACGGAACCCTTATAGGATCACTCATGTGTCTGTCTGTCTGTCCGTCTGTCACAGCCAATTTGCTCCGAATCTAATATAGACCAATTAGGTTGAAATTTGGTACACTTATTTCTGTGACCCAAACACGGACGTGTAAAGTAAATTAATGAATTTTGAATATAGGGTCAATTTTGGGGGCAAATAAGAAAAAAAAATTGCAAACTGTACCGTGTGACATATCAAATGAAAGGGCTTACCTTTAAGAAAATAGACGAAAATTGACCAATATCGCCCCTTATCTCCGAAACTACTGAGCCTACAATTTTGCAAAAAAAAAGACACAGAAAATAGTTCTAGATTACAGAAAAACTTATAAAAAGACTGTCTTAAAATAACATGGTAAATCTCTCAATATTGTGCGTACAAACTTACATTTGCAGTTGGAATGTATGTGAGAACATGTTTTTCAACTACTATGTTAAGTTTGTTCTTGGCATAAATTCATCCCAACTACGGAACCCTTCATTGTGCGTGGTCCGAGCGTCCGACACGCATTTGACCGGTTTTTTTTTAAGTTGGCATTTAATTATTTTTTTAAGTTTGATGGATAATATGAGCGAATCTACATTGTATGTTTATTTAATGCAATCAGTGTGGTCTGTACTTGTAACCTTTAGCTGCGCCAGGCGCCCGTATCATTTGAGTGAGTGCTCGATGTAGGTACCAATATAAACTAGCTTTATCTTCATCAAACAAACATAAGATAGTAGATAATTGGCGTTAATTGACGTCTATAAGCGTGGCAACAGACAGATAACGTTATTCGGAAATAAATTCAAAACTTTTAAAACAAAGTGTTGCCATTGCAACTTTGCAAACTTGTATGTTCATTTATTTACGTATACATCTTACTATGTGGCAAAACCTGCATGTATATTTCAATGCTAGGAGAGCACGTTAAGCCGTTGGTCAAGGCAGTCATTCGTGGATCTTTGACAGTCGTTACGGGTCGTCAGAAGCTCGTAAGTCCGACAACCAGTCTTACCAAAGGGATATCGTATTACCCAGTAACTGGGTTGTGGAGGTCAGATAGGCAGTCGCTCCATGTAAAATACTGGTAGTTATTCAGCTGCATCCGGTTAGACTGGAAGCCGACCCCAACGTAGTTGGGAAAAGGCTAGGCCCTAGGCAGATGATGATCCAATGACGTTCTCACGCTATAAGCTAGTCAGTTGATCAGCAAAACTCATAGTCGATCCATCACTACTATCACTTGAGTCAAGAGTGCTACTATTTAGTTTTTATTTTTTGTTCGATTTTAAGATTTATTTGATAGTTTCAAAATAGTACTCCTTTCTATACAGGGTGTACCAGAAAGGTGTGATCAAATTTACGGGTGTGGTACAGACCATCAAACTGAACAACTTTCTCCATGGGACCAACATCGTAATCGCGACAGAACTATAGCGCTGGTTTTCCAAAACCAAACCAGCGCTGCCGGCTATAGCCGGCGTTGACGTGATGACGTCAACTGGTCATTATCATTCTCCTGCCTTAATCCCAATTTATTCAGGGTCAGCGCAACATGTCCTTTTCTTCCATACTTCTCTATTAGTTGTCATTTGGTAGTTTTTTGTCGCTGAGAAATGACATTACGCATCACCGCTCGTCGGGGGGGACGACACGGAGTATGTGGGACTCCCTGCCAGTGTTGCAGTATACCCACTAAAACTCAGCGGTGTTCCCACATCGCCGTGTGGGAGGGCCATGGGAAACCGGCTCAGCCTTTACTTCCACAACCCTCCCGGCGCATGCCCGCCTAGCTAGCGGGCCCCGCATGCCCCCCAGGCTGGGGGGGCTACGGAAATGGCGGGGAAGACCTGGCTATTCCTGTCCGACACTGGTGGAGGCCTGTGCAATACAGCCAAGGGTGTCTCCGCACCCGTTGCCTGCTGGCCTCCACCTGGGAGGAGTCGGAGATGAGTGTCAAACTGACGTCTTCTTCGACCCCTCCGCCTTCGGAGCGCCGCCGCGTGAGAATCGTCCTCCCGCGCGCGCTCCGCCGCCTCCTTCTGGGACATGACGTGTTCGCAGAAGGAGGCGACTACTGCCCAGGACCTGTCATCCCCCAGCATGGCGTTAACCAAACCGGGCAGTGAGAGATCCGGTCCAATCACCGCAGTGAGACTGCGGCGCGGCTCGGACCACGACGTGCACACCTCGAGGGTGTGCTGCGCCGTGTCCTCCGCCGCGCCACAGTCGTGGCACGACGGCGTCTCCTCCCGTCCGATTCGGTGCAGGTACGATCCGAAACAACCGTGTCCAGACAGCACCTGCGCCAGATGGACGTTGAGATAACTACGATCAACTAAATTAACCTAAATATAAAAAAAAATGTACAGATATAAATAATAAAATATGTGGCAACATTTCGACGCGTCTCGAACCCAGGACAATAAAGTTTGTGACCTACGCTCCCGAGGTATTATTTTTTACTCATTTATTATTCTATCCATTCGTTTAACACGACACACTACTCTTAAAACTCTCATCTCAGCTGCATGCAATTGCCTCATTCATCCCTTTTGTGGCCCAACATTCTGATCCATAAAAGACAGCAGTTCCAACCATGTTTTATAAATCTTTCCCCTTAAGTTTAAGGGGAATGCGAGAGTCGCAGATTGTTCCCGTGACCTGCCGCTATTTCTTCCACCCTGTGTTAATTCAAGCGCTATGGCTCCAGAACTGGAGAGACCGCCGAAATCGCAGAACATAATGTTCAGTTTTGGTTCTGCTGATTTTCAAGCCTACCTTCTTCAGCTTCTGTTGCCATTTCTCCAATCCGCTCTGGATCTCAGGTATACTCGTATCTACTCAATTCTTCCCAATTCTTCATCGACATAGGTATATTATACTATTGTACAGATTATTTCACGAAACACATAAATCGTGTATCAACTCCGGAGTGTCAGTGATCAGTGTCAGCATCGATAATCCTACAGCTAGAGGGTAGGCAGAGTTAATGCTGATGGATGGATAGCGTTGCGCCGCTGTCATGTGACCCTGGTAGCTCAGTAGGTCACTTGGATATTCACAAATCAAAGTACTATTGAAAGGTTTCTTTAGGATTATTACAGGGTTTTTTAATCTGAAATTCTGTTTAATTTAATAACTTGTCAATTCGGTCTTAAGAATCTTTGAAAACCTTTTCGAATAAAATTACATTATATCAACGAAAATGATGATGAATAAATCTTACATATTAAATCTTCGGTAGATTTAAGCATAGCATATGCATATAGCCTTTAACGTTCCCACTGCTGGGACACGCCTCCACTCTTCGAGAGGGAGTGGGCTGTAATCTACCACGCGGGTCCAGTCACATGTCTTAGAATTTTTGGTTGTAGGACCTATCAGTTTCCTCACCGTTTTGGAGTGTTCACCGTTTTAAGCAGTGGTGATGAACTTAATTACACACGTCATTTTTGAGAGCAGAGCTGATGAAATAATTTACACAAAGTAATGGGCATTGTTCATATTTTTTTTATATGTTGTCATAGAAAACCATTTCGAGGAATAGCGTTACTGATCATTACGGACTAATTAATCATGAAAAATATTCATATTTTATTGATATTTTCGATAAAATACGATTGACCATGTTTGCCCTTCAAATTGCGTTAGCTTTGGCCGTACAGTTTTGTATCTTTGCCTCAGAATATAGAAAAGTAAGTGGCAAGTATTGTCTACAATCTTAAGGTGTAATAGTTAATCAGCCATCTCTCTGTTGAATTTGTCACTTGATTGGGTGAACTTTTTTAAATCTATAAGCAGCGTAATCTTACAATCCACTCTATTCCACGATGTAGGTCGTAGATATTCGGTAGGCACCTAGGTGTAATAATAGTACGTACATCCTCTTTTCACCAGTTATGATAAAGCCCTGTAATAGAGAGAAAGCTTATTACCATTAACTGGACACAAATCCACACTCCGGGGTAGCTACCTCCTACCTACTACTGAAAATACGTATATTTGCTGGATACTGGAAAACCTCAATGACGTTTTTCCCGACTAAGGAATCGAACCCAGAGCACACCCAGCGCTCAACACGCTGGCTTTTTTGACCACTTGATTAACGAGGCATTCATTCTTTTGCAATTAGAAGAGATATACATTAGTAGAAGCAGGCAAAGTAATATCCAACCAAATCGTTTAGTCATCTCCAAAAAATATACCTGTGAATAAATAATGCATAACACCGAAACTTCTCAAGCCTCTTATAGCCCCCTCCACACAAACCATCTCGTGTCCGGGACTGTTTGTTGTGGCGTGACCTTTACACCGCGATACCCCGGGATTATGGGATCATCCAAAACTTGTGGACGAGTCGACGTCTGTCCGTCTACATGTAGAACTTATAGTTTATATATGTATTCGTATATGTATGTGATTCTGTGCAGATCTGCGGTTAGGTATGTCTGGTGACGTACCGGGTATTATGTGTGCTGTCCTTCAGGTTTAGTGTAGGTACTTAGCATTGAGTGATTAACTTCAGTACCTCATCATATTGTAGATAAGTTATAACAACTTATATTATACAACTTAATTATAACAGACGCACAGATCGATCGATCAGGTTAAGCTACACTTGCTGAGGTTGATCAGTAGATGGGTAACCATCTTTATATACCAAGACCTCCGGTTGGTTCCGGCGGCCACATGTGGATCTTTGACAGTCGTTACGGGCCATCAGAAGCCCGAAAGTCTGACAACCAGTCTTACCAACGGGTATCGTGTTACCTAGTAAATGTCAGATAGGCAGTCGCTCCATGTAAAATAGTGGTATTCAGCTGCATCTGGTTAGATTGGTAACCGACCCCAACATAGTTGGGAAAAGGCTAGGCATCCTAGTGTCTAAGTTAATTGCTGGACATAGGTCTTCTGCTCTCCTAGCATATGTATAACCTAAACCTATACGTATGGGTACAATGATACAAGGTGTAACTTAAATAACGCACAATCTCTTAAGGGGTTATTGTACTCATAATTATGAACATTTTTTTCTATGGGACCAAACCTGATATCGGGAAAAAAAATTCTGCTGTTCCCTATGTTCGCGAGTATAACTCGTCAAAATGTAGGAAACAGCTGATTTTTTTTCCGCGATTTCATGTTTGGTCTTAAACTCGCCACAAAATAATAGGTCCGTTTTGACAGCCCATATCGATTCATATGCAAAAGAGAGACAAACATAGCGGGACAAAGAGGGACACCCTCATGTCAAAACGGACCTATTATTTTGTGGCGAGTTTAGTGGACACATTAAAAGCTTATCCTTTCATGTTAGTACTTAATCTTTAGTAGTTTTGGCTCGTCTGATAATCAGTCACAGAACTGTTTACTGTGTACAAGCACAGTGATCTGTGGTACAAGTAAAGAACTCTTCTAGTTGCTACACACACAACCTACACATTTCGCTTACTTCTCCTGCATATTGTATGCGCATCGTGTGCGGCGACTATAGCAGAGCCATAATTCTGTCAGCGCTCGTAACGTCAGCGTACGGACCGCTATATTTAGTTTATAGCTTACACTGATGTTTGTTATAGACTAAAAGTGGGGTAAGTAGAGGAATAGGTGTTGGTTAGGTATGGTTTTTTAACCGACGTTCAAAAAAAGGAGGAGGTCCCCTTAAGAGGTTGTTGGTGTTTTACCAATAACTCTGTATATAGTTATATAATATGGATATATATATATATATATTCTCCGTCATTTGTGGACCGATTTCGAAAATTCTTTTTTTGTTTGAAAGGGTATGCTCTCTCACTTCGTGACAATGGGACCACTCCCATTGTCACGAAGTCAGAATCTGATAAGAGGATCCCATGGAAATCGAGGGCAACCCTCAAATTTTATAGGCCATCGGAATTATTCAATAATAAGTATAGTTATAGTTAGCCGAATAGTTCACGGGCTGTGATTCGATTAAGTACCTATTTTAATATTCTTTGCTAAACAATTTATGCTCGTCACACTGCATATGGTGAAATGGAGCTAATGGTGACTTCACCATCAGCTCCAGTTCTCTTGGTACTTACTAGGAGAACTCCTCAACAATTAACGTCCCTACATCGGGAAAAGCAATATTTTGCAAAAGGTGATGAGCAGTTCATATTAGGCTATTGTAACTTAGATAAATTACAAACTGACCCACTTAAAAGTGAAAAAAAAACTTTTTTACAAAAAAAAAACCACCGATTTCCAAAAACAACACTACAAAGTGAAAAATAACTTTAATTTCAGAAATCGGTGGCAGAAACTAAAATCCAGATCCAAAGACACCGACTTCTGAAATTAAAGTTATTTTTCACTTTGTAGTGTTGTTTTTGGAAGTCGCTGTTTTTTTTTTTAAGTTTTTTAATTTAACATACCGGATGCAATTAACTGCCGCGAATCGTATCTACATAAATATTGCCGATTTTTGATACCGGCTAATGTCATCAATAGTTAATTATATTTAGAATTCCAAATTCAAATTAATTTTATAATATATAACATGACATTTTTTTTAAGAAACTGGTTCATTTGTTTTCCCGCCGTTCGATTTTTCTTTGATATCGATGTTTCTGTAACCATGGTAAAATCGAAATTGCGCGCTATTTTCGAATACGAGTTCCGTTGTGGCACCTACGCAGCACAGACAGCACACAATATTAACGACGTGTATTGACAAGGCACCGCAAGTGAACGCACGGAGCGTTTTTCAAATCCAACGAGACGGTGAAGAACGCCTTAAAGGATTCATCGATTCTCGTCCCCAGGATTTCTATAGCAGAGGCATCAATGAACTTTTCATCAAGATCGTATCAGCCAAGTACTTCAAGAAAAACACTGACGAAATGTGGGTGGTAGGTATTTAGCACCCTGCCTACTCATTAAGGAAATGCATTTGATATTAAAGATTCACCTATTGAATCCTTGAACTTGACTCCTACCGAGAGTACTGGCACGGAATGGCAGAGGACAGACATGTGTGAAAAAAGAAGAGGGAGGTAGGTATTTGGCCAGCTGTGGGACATTAAAGCTTATATAATAGGTTGGGGAAAAAGTTTCTTCGCATTTTTTAAGAAAATTCAAAACATTTTTTAATATAGTTTATTTACATTTAACTAAAGTAGGTAGGGACCATTTTGTTCGATAACTTTTTGCCATCTTGTAGGTAGGGACATGATCCCATTGCTATAGAAATTTTGGGACTTCTGGTCAAAATACCGCGACAAGTGGTTATGGCAGTCCTCTCGTGATGTTAACCTGACACTGCCTAAAGAATTCTGAAGAGACCGAAACAAGTGGAAATCTGAAGGTGCAAGGTCAGGACTATACGGCGGATGCATTGACACCTCCCAGCCCAACTCTCTTAATTTTTGCTGAGTGGCTAAAGATGTGTGAGGTCTAGCGTTATCATGATGAAAAACCACACTTGATTAATTCCGGCCGCTTTCTCTCAACTTCTTGCTTTAATCTCATCAGTTGTTCGCAGTAGAGTTCAGAATCGATGGTCCTGCCTGGTGGTAACAGCTCATAATGAATAATGCCCTTCCAATCCCACCACACATACAGCATCACCTTGTTGCGAGTTAACCCGGGTTTCGCCACAGTCTGTGAAGCCTGACCGGCCTTTGACTACGACCTTTTTCGCACGTTCTTGTCGTACGTGATCCACTTTTCATCACCAGTTATCAGCTTGTTCACAAATGGTTCGGTTTCATTACGTCGTAATAAAGAATCACAAATGAGTACACGGTTCATTAGGTTTCTTTCAGTGAGCTCGTGAGGTACCCAAATGTCGAGCTTTTTTGTGTACCCAGTTTTTTTCAAATGCGCCAAAACTGTTTTGTGGTCAATTTCCAATTCTTCAACTACGTCGTAACTACTGATATGCTTCACTTTTTCAAAAATGGCATCCATTTTATCCGTAATAGGGCGACCAGAGCGACGTGCATCATTGACATCAAAATTTCCGGATTGAAAACGCTTAAACCAAATTTGTGCTACTCTCACAGACACTACAGTAGGTCCATAAACATCGCAAATTTTTTTTGTGGCTTGCGTTGCATTTTTACCTTTTTTGTAATAAAATTTTAAAATGTATCGAATTTCTTCATTAGATTCACTCATCTTGACGGTACGAAAAACAAATGAAAATCACACATTTTCCTAATTTGAATTTGGAATTATGTTCTTTAAAATTTAAACTTTCAATGATACCAAAACCAGCCAGATACAAATAGTATAGCCAAAGAGATTTTATTACAAGTTCATACATACTATAATGCGAAAAGACTTTTTCCCCAACCTAATAGAATGATATCATCGCCTGCCTTTTCCCAACGATGGTTGGGTCGGCTTCTAGTCTAGCCGGATGCAGCTGAATAACAGTATTTTACATGGAGCGACTGCCTGTCTGACCTCCACAGCCCAGTTACTGGGTAATACGATACCCCTTGGTAAGTCTGGTGGTCAGACTGTCGAGCTTCTGCTGACCCGGTAACGACTTTTAAAGATTCACAAACGACAGCCGGGACTTGGTATGTAAAGATGGTCACCCATCTCGGACCAACCGTGGCAAGTGTAGCTTAACATCGTCGATCGATCCTTGCGGCTGTTATTACTTAGCCTCAAGCCAAGGTTAAATAGATTGATATACAACACATAACTGCTTAGCAGTAGTTTCAAGTAATGAATACACAAGTAAGCAATGTATCAACAACATTGTGCTAAGTTGTACCAACTTAGGTACTGCTTTGACAAGCGCTTATTAGCTTATAACACGCTCAACTTAGTTTACTACTTAGAACTTAGCAGAAATGGTAATTGTAATTAAATATGTACGAATTGTACTGTTACTTTAGTTATCGTGTGTTTAGAAGTACGGAAACAGGCTCGGAGGATGTTCTTGGTTATTCAGCGATGACGCTTATCTTTTAAGGAGGTACCTCCAGGTAGCCCGCGAAATTCAAAGTTTCTTACGATTTTTGCAATTTGCAAGTCAGTATTAGGCTGTATTTTGATTTGTAACCGTAATAAATAAAAAAATACAACTCCTTAAGTTAGTTAAATATGTATAAAGATTTCATGAAATAGTCATTCGTTAGAACTATATGAACTTAGAAGAGCTGTATTGATGATTTTAATGATTATAATTCTATAAATACAGATTTGTTATGGTCGCGAATCATATTCAGATCATCATAATATATGACCTGCAGTGCTTTTCTGCACAAATTATAGAATGTGGAATGACAGCTCTCTTCAAGCTCACTTCACCTACGTTTTCACGGTGAGATTTTTACAGAATAGACCGGCTGATACTGACCTGCAAATTGTAAAAAACGTACGAAAATTTGAATTTCGCGGGCTACCTGGAGCTTTCGCCTTAAGTACAAACCGTATGCCCGATGGGATTTTTCAAAAATGACAAACTTCCAAACAAACATTCATCGCCTATTTAACCCTATAGAGGTATGAGGAACAGGGTATAAAGTTCACGCATCCTCCATAGAAAAGGGAGGATCCTCCGAGCAGACGGGTGTTGTGTCTGGTGGGCTACTGCCCGACGATTGATGTCGGGATCGCGACTTGCATATATACAACGGTTGTATATATGCAAGTCGCGCGGTAAACTATGATTGCGGGATGCAGGTTTTTGCGTGACGTCAGTGTGATGCGTAGTCCACATGTGGCGATGTAGATGCCGCCACACCCCTTTTAGGAGATGAATTTTCAAAAATCCTACCACTTTCGTTATAAAATGAACTCTTGCGCAAAATTGCCTACAAACCTATTAAATACATACAAACTTTTAAGTCTTGTATCTCATTTAGAGATATGCATGTCAAATAAGTTTCATTTGTTACACTATTATGTACTAGAAAAAAAGATTTGGATGATGGCTGCGAGAAAAAAAAGAGGCCAATTTCAGGCATAGCTCTTAACATTTAAGATTACATTACAGACAGACAGAGACACTTTTTCCCAGCGATGCTGGGGTTGGCTTCCATACACCGGGACATGTAAAACTAAATAAATGGTTGTAAAATATATATTTTTTATTGGTTATTTAATCAAGTCAGTTTTCCAAAATACATTCTAAACTTACACAAAACAGCTTATTCTGTAATATCTTATTAAATGATACAGAACGGTTAATTAATGTTTCAATTATAAATATTGGTTAACTGAATTCACCTCAACGTACATTATAGTGCTAAATCTTTCCAAGAATTGTTTAATTAGTCGTTTTACCAATAACCTTATCTGTACAATGCTATTTTAGAACAAGATAAAAAATAAACAAAAATCTACCGTTTAAAAAGCAAACAAAATAAAAATAACGAACGAAGCAGAAAACATAAACACAACACAAGATAAGACAAACGGCTCTCTCTTTTAATAACTCCGAAACTTTGCTAATTTTATGACAAAACAAATGCTATTCCACCTAATTTGATTGCACATTTTATGTGATGTATCTTCTCGACTAAATTACTTGCAATCTTATTTTTGCTGGAATAAAAATAAGTAGAAAACATTCTGGCTCAATTTTATTTTGTGATTTGGGAATTTCGTAGTATATCGTAGTTGCCAATATGAATAGTGGCAACTACGATATACTATGAAATTCCAACGTGGACTGGGATTTTTAATTGTGTGATGATCCAAATGTGTAGTCCAATACAACGTGGCAATGCCGCCAGTCTCTTGGGTACATTACCTACCAGTCGACAGCGATACGGAAGAATTTTTCGACGCCATATTTTAGTTTTTTAATCGTTTTAGTTAGGTTAGGATATTACAGGAGTGTTAGGGTATTATATGAGTTCAAATAAATATTTATTTTCTTTGACTATTATATATATATTGAAGTTAATTTATTTTAATATTTTTTTTATCATTGACATAATCTACTCATTACAATGTCTTTTATGAGTGGTATTGCAATATGAGGCTAGCTAGCGACCTCAACAATTGTTCATATTATTCTTGCCTGAGCAACCGGCAGCAAGTTCGTCATGCTGCCTTAGATGTCACTGCTTGCGGTAGCGTAGGGGGTTGGGTTGCCTCCTTCCCTCAAATATGGCGAAAGGGGATCTTTGCGTTATGCTTGTGTTGACTGGTCGTCTTGCTGACCTTGGTTTTGTTATTAATAATTAACTCTTTGTTTATTTTACTTCGATAGTTCAAGTTTATCATTTGTGACTTTGAGTTACGGCTATATATACGGATATACATTATGTAACGTCCACGCCCTTTATTTACTGGAGGCTTTTATTTAAGTATAAAGTTCTATTTAAGTAAAGTTTTTAGTTTAGTATTTTTGTTTCTGCTTGAGTGGAGTTTTCTATTAATTTTTGGTATATTGGCGTGTGCTAGCTTACTTATAGCAAATATATTAATTTAATGTTTTGTGTTGCATAATGTACCTATATAACTATGCGTATTATATTGTATAGAATCAATTTTTTAACTAAACAGACAGCTGTGCTGCTGGGGAGTTTGTTGCGCCACTTCTTCTCCCCAGCTAAAGTACTAGGAAGTGGTTAAGGGCGGGCGTTTTAGAATAGAATAGAATATAATAATTTATTTCAGATATCCATATCTTGTAAGTATATATTAGCAACAATATTAGCTTACAATTATGTTAGTATTGTTAGTACTTATCTTTATGTAGACTTACTATACAAAACCATTCACTACCCTCACCCAGTGTTTTTGAATGGGGCAGTCAAATCGAGCAGCAATGACTTTCAGAATGCCATTTTTAGCACCCCACAGACGCTGCAGCAAAGAAGCCGATTTTTTGCGAATTATGGCCTTGAAGCCTTCCGTGTGGGCTTCTGCAAACATCCCGGAGACACTGCAGCGCTACGGTAGCCTTAAGAACATTCTGAAAGCATTGTTATATTGAACCCGCAGGGTGTCATAAGGTCGTCGCGTATAGCTCACCCATAGGCCACTCGAGTAAAAGGATTGACAATACGCTTTATAGAGCGTTATCTTTACATCGAGCGAACCTGCGAGCAAGCAAGTTACTTCTCACCGCCCCAACTCCCTGCGTTCCCGCTCTTTATCCTCGTCATCCTTGAGGCCATCCGTCACAATATGCTCCAGATATTTAAATTTGTCAACCAGCTTTAGTGCAACGCCATTGAGGTATACTGCAGGCACATGGGTAGGTCAATGTTTGCCTGCTTTGAAGATCAGCAGCTCGCTCTCTTTGGAATTGTATTTTAGTCCATGTGCTTCTGCATATTGCTCGCAGATATAAAGTCATATCATCTGCATAACTAATATTGTTGACACAGGTACCGTTGATATAGCATCCGACATGAGTGCTGCTGAGTCTCTCAAGTAGCTGGTTGACGTTCAAATTAAACAGAAGAGGTGAACTCAACCAATCCTGGTCTGGGGGGACTGTCTTATGTAATTTTGATGTTCGAAAAGTGCTGTTTCTCAGCCTAGTTTGAATAAATGACTTGATTTTGAAATATTATTATCATTTTTTTATATTATCTTGGTAATGTTTGTAAATAAATACTTTTATGATAGATGTAAGTTGGAAAATAAATAAAAAAAACTAAATACATGCAAATGTGTTAATGGGTATTTAACGTATTTGTGTATTTAACAATACATGAACAAAACAAAAAACTAGCCATATCTAAATAGTGTCCTTGCTTTTCTGTAATTACAAATCAATATAATCTAAAACTCACGCCTTCTTTCCATTGGGGTTGGCAGAAACATAAAGTAGTAGTGCAGAACGCCACCTGCTACGATCCTTACATACTCCTTTTGCTTCGTTAACATTCATACATCTGGTCATACACATAAATATAATCGTCATAGAAACAAAACTCGAAAAAAATCTCAGGATGACAGTGTTCAGACAACCTTTTGACACCTGCATCAGCATATGCCCAGCCTTTTCCCAACTATGTTAGGGTCGGCTTCCAGTCTAACCGGATGCAGCTGCGTATCAGTATTTTACATGGAGCGACTATCTGACTTCCACAACCCAGTTATTGGGTAATAAGATACCCCTTGGTAAGACTGGTTGTCAGACTTTCGGGCTTCTTACGACCCGTAGCGACTGTCAAAGATCCACGAATGATATCCTGGACTTTTTGAAATCTGCATATTAAAACAATTTATTCTTATCACCCAACGAGCAAAAACCGATTTATCAATGCGGTCTATATATACCTATTGGGTGACTGATAATTAGTGACCGATACTTAAACACATGATTGTACTCATGATAACAAACAACTTTTACTATGGGACCAAACCTGAATCCGCAAAAAAAGAATCTAACCCTACATTCATGTTTGCATAAGTCGTCAAAAAGTAGGGAGCAGCTAATTTTTTTTTTGCGATACCAGGTTTTGTCCCATAGTAAATGTTGTTTGTTATCATGAGTACAATCATGTGTTTAAGTATCGGTTACTAATTACCAGTTATCCTATATATATAGTTGGACGATTAGCAATGCTAATCCTCAAAAACTCACCTCACAGCCAACAAAGTCCTACCTATAATACCAAACGCAAATATTTTCGTCAACCAAGATAAAGTCGCCAAGATTTAAATTTGAAAGTGTCTGATATTAAAGAAATGGCTCAATAAGGAGTCGGGAGGCTCTTTATTGCGAGCGTTTTCATAAAACTTATGCAAACAGCGCACTGAAATAATATAGTAGGTATAGTTGTTCCAAGGCTTGGAATAGAGATGGGAGGAATGGTAAAACAAGGGGAGTGAGGGGCTAAATGAGCTATGGTAATTTGTGTATGATAATGTGAATAAGATGAGGTTAATAATGATTTAGGTTGGAATAAAAAGTTAAATAAGTAATTTAGAAAATGTATTTTTGGATCAGAAGCGAAGTACCAATTGAATAATTAGTTAAAGCAGTTTTTTAAGATTTCTGTAAAATCTTTATCCGAGGAATAATTTTGTATTTTTGTCAACTATTCCATTCAAAATCTAACACGTTAATTTTATTCCACGGCTAAGAGATATAATCTCACGCTGGTAAATCAGCTCTGTTACCAAGGGCAAGCTACCCATTGCTCGCCGTCCGCAAGCCCGCGCCTATGGTGGCCGGGAATCGGCTCCCGATTCTCAACCCGGCGTTCAGTCCCCACGTGCGTGGGGACGACCAGGACTGTCTCCAGAGCCCAGTCTTCCACCATCCTGCCCCGTGTGTCCATATACCGGGAACCCCAAGCCACATTCTTAGCATTGAAGTCCCCGAGGGCGAGCACGGGGAGGGAACGTAATCCGACAACGATGACTCTCAACTCTGCAAGGGAGTTGTGGAACTCGGCGAGAGTTCTGTTCGGGCAGAAGTATACCTCTACCACAACTATCTCCCTGGACCGTGCTACCACGTCTTTTGAATGCCTGAAAGTCAATTTGAATGACTCTGTATTATCCAATCACTACATACTGGAACACTTAAACTCACGCCTTCTTCCTGTGGGGGTAAGCAGAAACTACAGAACGCCACCTGATACGAATACGATCCTTACGTAAGTAGAAGATGGTGTAGGAGTATTCCATCACCACCCCTTGCTCCTTCTCCATCTCCCTTCACTAAGCACCTTCAAGTTACCTTATAAAACAGAACTTCTAAAAAAAGACGAGTGAAAACATCCACCGTTTTTTCTATTCCTCGTTAACCTACTCCAAGTTAAAGACAATGGAAGCTGAAAAGCGTTTACACTGTAGAGAGAGAAATTCATTTCGTTGTACAATACTGGAAATACTTGTCTTAATGAGGGTTGTTCAGCTCCCTTTTGTTGGACCCTTCCTACCTTCAAATCGATTGCTTTTCAATCGATTTCATTTGACTTTCATTGCAGTTTTTTGTTTTAAGATTTTGATACTGAAGTGAGATTATTGAATGTTTTAGTAAAATCTGGACATTTTGAAGTGGGTTTACTAAGTTCATTCACGAACCAACGTAATGCAAATCTTCATTCTCCTGCCCTTATCCCAATTTATTTGGGGTCGAGGCAGCATGTCTTTTTTTCATACTTCTGTAATAGTCGTCATCTCGGTAGTCATTATAATATGTCACAAAGCCCATCCATCGTTTGTTTGGTATTCCCTTAATCCCATGGCCACGTTCATACTCAAAACTTTCCTCACGACATTTTCTCTTTTTTTTCTCATTTCACCGCATCACATGCCCATACCAAGACGACCGATTTGAAAATAAAATATTCTGTTTTTTTTTTCCAACCAGAATTCTTAGGATGTTTGTTATTTTTATTTCGCCCATCGAGATCACTCTCAATTTATTTGTTCTCTACGTGTGAGCTATATTTAATTTCAGCCCTTCACGCTTCATTTTGTTTGTAGAGAAACCCTTTCTTACATTTATTCGAAACTATTCACGAGGACACGTAAAAACTAGAAGAAAATTCACTTTATATCCAAATACGTAGTTTTTAGTGAAATTGAAAGAACCCTCGTAAAAGCCTTTCAGCTGTCAGCTACTAATTTATTTTTAAGAAATAACTACGCTTACATACTGTTCAATTTACTTTGACGTTTCGAACGTTTGACAGCTGCTGTCAAAAACTTTTTTATTATGTTTGGCTAGCACAGACTAGCACTTTATTACTGGTAGGTTTTCTGTTTCAAAACTCGAATTTTATATTTATTTTTTTTATTTTATTTTGGCATCAAACAGTCATATACATACAAACAATATTATTCTTAAGTGAATTAGTTCCTTACAAATAGACCTATAGTGCCGACAATGTGATATAGTGGTAAAAATAATTATAATAAACTCCTAACAAGGAAAGACGCGCAAGAAATACATATGAATTTTTGTATCAGAACTAATGTTCAGTGCAACATAGTTTACAAAGTAAAGTGAAGGTAGACAAAGTAAAAAAATGTAAGTTTAAGTTAGTGATAGGTATATCTAATTTTAAGTTTTTGTTTAAGACTATGAAGAGATATATTAAAAAGATCTATATCCATAAATTCTCTATTATAATTGTTAGTAGAACGGTATATAAATGAATTACGAGTGTATGTTTTATTTAGTCGAGGAGGAACAAAAAGTGGTGTTGTACAGACGCCAGCAGGTCAACATACCTGAAACTGTCAGATTTTCCCAATCAACTTTGAACCCAGCTGATTTTTGTAGCTGGATATCAGATTTCCTTAGTGAACGGTCGATTAGAGTAGTTGTTGATGGCTGCTCTTCTGACCTTATGGCTATTGATGCCGGAGTTCCTCAGGGGTCTGTTCTCTCTGCAACTCTTTTCCTGCTGCACATCAATGACCTGCTTCGGCCTGGTATTGTTGGGTACGCAGATGACAGTACAGTTTCAGAGAGATACTTGTCCAGCGCAAAAACCAGCGGGGCTGAAGTTCGTTCCTTGAGAGAGGCCATGGTAGAGCGGACAGATTTGACCTTAAGCTTTGTCTCCCAGTGGGGTGATGATAATCTGGTCTCTTTTAACGCCACCAAAACGCAGGCGTGTCTTTTTACCGCTAAAAAGTGTCGTTTCGCCCAAACTCCTACTTTTCGGGGTACATCTGTTCCTGTAACTGATCGACTTGAGCTCCTAGGCATGGAGTTGACATCTGGTCTCAACTTCGGCGCCACCATCGAGTACAAGGCCCAAACTGCGGCCAAGAAACTGGGCATCCTAAATAGGGTGAAGCGATACTTTACGCCTGGACAGCTTTTAACCCTTTACAAAGCGCAAGTCCGATCCTGCATGGAGTATTGCAGTCACCTTTGGGATGGATCAGCTAAGTACCAACTAGCCGCGCTTGACTCGGTGGAACGCAGAGCTAAGAGGCTCATTGGCGACGTAAAACTGGTGGATGCCAAGCTTCATTGCTTGGCTCATCGCCGCAAGGTTGCCTGCTTGTCGGTCTTCTACAGATTGTACTTCGGAGAGTGTGCCCGAGAACTCCACGACCTCATTCCACCGGCCCCCTTCTACCACCGGACATCTAGACGCACTGCCAGTTACCATCCCTACCTGGTTGCTATTCCACCAATTCGCACTAAGCGCTTCCAAATGTCTTTTATAATGCGCACAGCAAAAGAGTGGAACTCACTACCTGCGTCTGTGTTTCCGAACGTATACAACCCTAATCTCTTCAAAGTGAGAGTGAACAGGCTTCTTCTGGGTAAGCTCACTCCATCGTCGACTTTGTCTCTGTCACCTCTGACCTAGACTAGAGTCAAGAGCAAACCCATCACAAATAAAAAAAAAAACCTAATGCCTTAGCAATAAAGTCGAAAATCTATTAAAGAAATCTGACAGATTGTAGTAGCTTGATGTGCTGGCGTTGTGTGTTATGTGGGGTATTTTGATGAATTAAATTAATAGATGTAATAAACTTCTTTTGTTTTAGCTTCTTCAGGTGGGTCAGTTTCTTTATTATTGTTTTATCTATAAAGTCACAGTTTTTTACTAGAATGAGAGCGTAGTTTAACTTAGCTTTGCATTTGCAGGATTGTAATATTATTTATATCTTAAAGAGGTAAAAATTGTGAGTTTGTATGTAGGGGGTAGGTAATCTTCGGAAGCACTACCACTAATGCAAAAACTCTTCCACTAATGACAAACTACAGCATTTCCGAGTGTCATAGGATATATTTTGTGTTAAAACAAGAAATTTCACTCGAACGAAGTCCCGGGAGAAGCTAGTCAGTGCAACATAACCAATGTTTGCTGTACAAAAAAAAAAAAACCGGCTAAGTGCGTGTCGGACTACGCACAATGAAGGGTTGCGTAGTTGGAATTAATATTTCCCAAGAAAAAACTTAACATTGTAGTTGAAAATCATGTTCTCCTATACATTCCAACTGCAAATGTAACTTTGTACGCCCAATATTGAGAGATTTACCATGTTTTTTTAAGACCATAGACTTCTTATAGGTTTGCCTGTAATCTATAGGTATAGAACTATTTTTTGCATTTTTTTTTAAATTATATGCTCAGTAGTTTCGAAGATAAAGGGCGAATGGTAAATTTTCGTCTATTTTCTTAAATAACTTCAAAAAATTTATTTCAAAATTATAAAATAAAATACATATTTGAGACCCTCACAGTAAGCCCTTCATTCGATAAGTCACACGGTACAGTTTGTAAAACTTTTTTTTTTAATTTTCTTATTTGTCCCCCAAAATTGACCCCTATATTTAAAATTCTTTCATTTACTTTACACGTCCGTATTTGGGTCACAGAAATTCAAGGTGTACCAAAGGAGATGTTTGAGTTTGGGCTACTACCATCATAGAGCAACCCGGCTGGTCCGCCGGGGCCCGTGTTGCTCTATGATCATCATTTACACTACATAGATAAATAAGAAAAAAATAGGGGATTTTCAAAAAAATACAAACAAATTAATTTGAAGAAAGGTACTGGCGTACACAAATGATTATTTGGGAAGCTTTTTAATAATATAACCCTATTTTTATGGTAGCCATGACAGTTGTGTTTCATATGACGTTTGACGACTTTGACAGTTTTAAGTTTCGTGACGTGACGTCTTTCTTTGACAGTTTGACTTTGTCTTTGAATCATTGTGTTCACGCGTGTTATATTGGATGTGTCTCGGAGTTTTTAGTGATTGTTTTTGTTTTGCGACAACAGTTTACTACTACGAACATTGATTGATTGCTTTTGTGTTGACCTCGGCTTTGTTATATGGTTTCTGATTCGCCTGTGATTTCGATTCCGTCGTGTATGAATAGGAATAGTTAACTACTCTAACAAAAACTTGCAGTTGTCAGGTACTGCACAGCTCACTACTCTCCTATGAATTATTGAAGTCTATGGTATATTGATAAGCATTAAAGAATGAAACACCAGGACAGTTTGATAAACAAAATAACGTTCAAGCCTTCGTTTTTTGCTCCTCTTGACACCGATATAACCGATCGTTAAAATAGGTAATACAACTAATATAAGATGTGCTGCCGCAATCGAGTAGAATAACCTGTTATTATTATAACAATAACGAAACCCAAGTATTTTCAGAATTCGTGTTATGTTTTTTTTTCGCAGATATTGCATAGACAAGACACATCAATGAACTGTCATTGTCATTTGACATTTCGCATATTGCTGATCCACCATATTTAGTTTGTGTTGCTCTCCTTGACCGAGTTAATTTTAATGTACGTTAAAACGAAGTCAAATTATAGAAAATTAACATTAAAAAACGGTTACTATAGCGATATTTACATTAAGTGTACATAGTGCTAGCCCAGGCCATTAGATTCGGAGCTAATTGGCTGTGACAGACGGACAGACAGACAGACAGACACACGAGTGATATTATAAGGGTAAGGTGTTTTCCTTTTGAGGTACGGAACCCTAAAGAGTTTAGTTTTCGTAACCACATCAAATATTTATTAAAAACTGAATCAAATAAACATGATTACTCTGCAACAAAGGGAAAAGAAAATGAGAACAATATGGTGGTGTTTGCTGTAACAGTAATGTAATCAATCTGTTTGCAACGGATACTCCTAATCAAAAAGTCCAACGCGATTCAGTTCAGTTGCGAATTTGTTGCTCAGATTCGGGATTTATTTGTTTTTGTTGTGGCGCAAGTGAAGGAATTAAGGCGGGAGTGATACTGTATTTTGCCCGACTGTAAAGAAAGCATAGTTTTTATTTTTTTATTTTATCTTGTATTATACACAGCAGTCAGTAAAAGAGTTGCTTTAGGCCAGGTTATAAATTAAAGCTTGATAATATTGCCCAAAATCCGAAATGGACAGCGTAGCTATAGGGCCAGTTTATTTCATCCTTACAGCTATAATAACAAGCGTGTTTCGTGACGTAAATCATAAATCATTTATTTCTTTGGAAAACATGGGTTATTGGTATATGTTTTATTTATGATTAAATACTCCATGTTCTACCATCATATTCCCATGGAAATAAAAAAAGCAAATCAAACAAATCATATTTAAAGAGAAATTTAAAAGATATTATAACTTCAAATAGCAAATTAGGAAATAACAAAACTAATCCGCGTCAAGTTTTAAAAATATCAGTGAGATTTAAGATTGAAGCTTTGTCAAACTTTTGATAAGGACACTCAAATACCAGTGTATTTCAGTGTATTAAAGAATCATTCTATGGAGGTGCTTAGATCATCAGAAAATTGCTGCAATTAGGTACTTTGCCCTGAGAATTAAAAAAAACAACCTATAATTATTTTTATTTCAAGTAGGTACCACAATTAAACCGCGAAAACCCTTTATCTTCCACCATATAGACGCAAGCAACAGTATCTTAACATTGTTTTCAGACACCCAGGCCGAATTTGACAACAACCCTTAAAACGTATCTTCGGCCTTCCGGACCCGACCGTTGTTCAGCGGCCATCTTTGATCCTAAATATAATTGTTTCACTGTAAATATTGGATTTGATCCTTAATATTGAGTTTGGCTCATTATTAATCAAGTGAATTTATTTGGACTCACTGATTTGTTAAGCTTCAGTTATTTGAGAATCTGTGTGTATTTAATGAGAAATATGTCTTGTTTTGAAGTCTTACAACATTTCCTAGTCTCCAGAAATACTTGACTGAATATGCGTCATTGGTCTTCTATACATATTATTATAAATTCAAGACGCTTTTGGTGTCTGTTTGTGTGACCGCATTGTTCTCCTAAACTAAGCAACGGATTTTGATGCGGTTTTCACCATCATTTAGAGAATTTATTCCAGAAAGTTATGTGAATAACATCATCATCAAGCCTTGTTTCCCCGAAGGGTGAGGCAGAGGCGTACCGCTGTACACCCATATTTCGCCAGTTATGTTTGAGTCTCAGGTAATAGGGGGTGAGCCTATTTCCATCTAACGGGCACAAATCGAAACTCCGGGCGTCTACTGAGAATTCCAGATGGAAAACCCAATAACACTTTGCCTGACCTGACTGAACCCAGAACCTCACGCTCAGCAGTAGCGCTTGCGACCACTAGAACATCGAGGCAGTCCGAACAAATATCCCCAAACAAATTTAACCTAGTCATTGCAATCCAACCCTCTATATGAAGCTATTGGACTTAATAGTTATACCTAAGAATACCTGCAAAGAAAACAGAGGAAATCCGTTACTTCTTTACTACCAGCAGGTGCCCAACTAGAGGGTAATCACCAACCGTTGTCCTCATTCCTTAACAAATAAACTTGAGCCCAAATTAAAGGATGCCTGATGTCATTCGTAAAACAAATCCTCCATATAAAAGAACCAGTAAAAAAGGCAACGAAGAAATAATTAAAAGTCTCGCAGGCGGTCCGATGTACCCCACACCCACAGCCGCAGTGAATTTTTTAATTAGGATTTTTAATGATTACGGCGAAATGCTTGTGAAGTCGAATTTTTGATCGTAAAATGTTATGTTATGAAATACTTAGCTGTGATATTAAATTTCTGTGGTAGCTTCACAACCGGGCGGTGGATTCGTGGGTTGATTCATGTCTCGTTAAAATGTGGAAGAGCGCGTTCATATGCAAGTGTGAAGCGTGGATTATTTGGAGCTAAGGCTCCCGCTGACGGGGCGGTGGGACGCGACTCTCGTAGAATATTTTCCATGAAGTTTTCAAAGAAACTGTTCTACTAGAGTCGCGCCTTTAGCGCAATATTGGGTAACTATTGTTTTTGTTTTTTTTTTAATGTAATGAAACAACAAAACAAATGAAACAAACAAACAAATCGTAAAACATCTGGTTAGAACGAAGTTTTTTTAGCTTTTGCATACTTGCCGAATGTGAGCTAGACCGGAAAAAGTGTAACATTTTGTCCGTCATCATGGCAAAATCTTTTTGCCGGGTTGAAGTGAGCGTGACCGCCATCTCGCGCAAAGTACACTCCTCCATCGTCCCAACTTGATACCTTAATTTTGCATTCTGCGCATCGGCTCGCGCCTGCGTTCAACCCGGCCAAAAAGATTTGGGACTAATGTTTAGCATGCGATAAGAAACTTCTTTCCAACAATCAATAAAAAAAGCAAAAAAAGAATTGAAAGATAGTAGATAAAATGCTATAAAAAAGAATAAACACTCCATTTAAAAACAATAATTGAAACGTGAAACAAACCAGAAGTATTTACTACTAACTACAAAGAAACGTAATTAATATAAAAATAAAAGCAACACGATTGTTTCCACACTAGATAAGTACTTACAAGTTACAACATTTATAACTTTTATGAGCCATAACTTTGTTGGTACAAGCCGTAAAGTGTAAGTAATTGGCTATAATTGGTGCAATCATGGCATTATGAGTATTACGACCATGCGACCCGCTATTATTTTGACGTTAAACGTGATTTTGCTTTAAGGTAGCACTAGTCGGCGGCTCTAACTCGTTGGTGGCGTGGCTAATATGCATGCTATTTAGTTTATTTTTCAATTTATTTATTATTTATTTATTTAGTGTAATAGATGATGATTTATAACGAAAACGAGCGCGTAAAATGTCATGAAAAGACTTTTAGCCGTATAGATATTATGAAAAAACTTCTGGATGTATTTATTCAAAATAAAGTTATTTGAATTCTTGAATAAATTATCTATGTCTGTACCTTAACAATTTTGCCATTTTTATACTCTGGGAGCTATTTATTTACACCCAAAGGTGCGTTAAAATTAGTGTTGAAATATGGAAGTTTCAACGCTCATTACTTCCAAACCAATATCTTTTTTTCCGATTCTTCTCCCATACAGGACTAGATAATGGCGAGGCAAATTGATATCATTTTTTGTTTTGAAAGTACACCGTCAAACAGACGAGTAATCACCGTAACGTTTATATCCTACCTAGACTGCCTAGACTAGAGTCAAGAGCAAACCCATCACAAATAAAAAAAAAAAAAATGTAAAAATTACAGACTAGCGTAACCTTAACAATATAAGTTTTTCATATGACTTTTCCCTATTTTCAGAAAAGGTGGCACTAGGACCAACCAGTTTTATTATTATTATGTATACTTTATTGTACACCAGAAAAATACAGAACAAAAAATAATCAATCAATGAAACTCAAACAATTTATTTTTAATTGGCATTTTTGAACTGTCAATCAGGTCGGTCAATCAGTTACTTATGGGGAAGAGCGGGCAAGAAACTCCATGGACACTCTTTTAAATTATATTGTTACAAAAATAATAGTGACATCATTATGTTGAATTTATAATTAAATGTGAGAACCATGTAAAAAAGACGTACACTTTACAAGCATCCAGAGTATCAAACAGAAACAAAGAAAAAATAAAAACTATTAAAAAATAAAATAATTAAAAGTTCACGAGCATGATACATGGATCAGGACCATTTTGAAGGGACACTACAAAACATACTATGTTTAAAATCTTTGATTAGTGTTATACCATTTTGTTTATCGAAACCGCAACGAGGTGGTCCGACAGAGAAACAAAGTTGTTGACATAGCTCACGGCATAAGCAAGCTGAAGCGTGGAACCGATGACTGTTAGGGGTAGACGACTTGAGTAGAGACCGCGAATAGGCAAACATAAGGTCACGCCATCAGGCTAGGTGGGGCGACGATCTTCGCAGGGTGGCTGATAGCAGCTGGACAAAAGTTGCCGGAAATTGAGTCCAATGGCGTACAATAGGAGACGCCTACGTCCAGCACGGGACTGCCATAGGCTGATGATAATGATGATTCTGTTCATAAACTTAATACAACGATTTTTGTAATGCAAGTGTTACTGACATGCGGTTGACCGTACTACTTTGGATTGGTCAAGTCTGATGAGACTACTTTGGTTTTAGCTAGGGTTCTAGGCGGTATAATTTTAAGAGGTGCGCGATTATATTCTAAGATTGTATTGATTCCCTTTTGATTGAAGTCAAACTGTTTTTCCAATTTCCGCCTTAATCTTTTTCATTTCAAGTAGTCTAGATCCCGGGGTAAAGTAACGATCCCTTTGGGAATCGTCACAGTACTAACTGCACTATCTTCTTCATGATTCTGTTAGCCTAGTACTTTTACCATTCTATTCATAATCTTTGGTACTTGTGGCTAAGTAATAAACAGCCACACGGGTCGATCCATCAGGTTAAGCTACGCTTGCCGAGTTTGATCCGTGGATGGGTGAACATCTTTACATACCGAGACTCCTCCGTGCCTCGGAAAGCACGTTAAGCTGTTGGTTGCGGCTGCCATTCGTGTTTCTTTGATAATCGTTACGGGTCGTCAGAAGCCCGAATGTCTGACAACCAGTCTTATCAAGAGGTATCGTATTACCCAGTTACTGGGTTGTGGAGGTTAGGCAGTCGCTTTATGTAAAATACTAATATTCAGTTGCATCCCGTAAGACTGGAAGCCGACTCCAACATGTTGGAATAAGGCTAGGCAAATTTGTTTTTGTTTGATTAATTTACAACAGATCATAATTTTGATGTCGTACAATTATTTTTATTTCTAATGATTTTGTCGCTACCTGTACAAAAAGTAGATCTATAAATTTTGCACCTGTGACCAAACTACAATTACCCTATTATTTAAAGTGTCGTCGAAGTCAAAACATTTACTTCCAAATAGGCCAATAAAATACAGGCATAACGGTAAGTAACTCTTTTTAATTTGTAAGAGATATGTACTCATCCTTTTAAACCTTTATGCGAAAATGTAGGCCCAACTCTTCAAAGGATTTCAATCTGAAATGAATGGATACTCTGACCGTGTTATTTTCACCTCTTTGATACTGCACTATAAAAGTATGGTCACGTGAAAATTGAAGGACTATTGAATGAGATGGAAAGTACCGCCATTAGGTCGATTGATATAAAGTAGTATTATTATTATTGATTGTGTCGAATGAATGTAAGAATCAATTACTCACTAGGCGAAAGGTCAAGTATTTACTACAATTTTAATATTTAAAGCAACTGTAGCTAAGGCGATCATGAAACCAAGTAGCTCGAATATTTTTCAAAATGACAATTCACCAGCAGACAGCAAGTGTAAAAAGAAAAGAAAGAAAAATTTTTGGCACCTAGGTACACAACACACAATATAAATATAAAAAGACATTCGTCATCAACCGTCTTTTAGTGGTCTTTAGTGCTCATACGCACGAGCCGCACGCGTCAACGGCACAAGCAACTGCAGCCGTCGACACGTCTACGGCTGCCGTCGACAACGTGACGCTCGTGTATTTAATCATCGTACTCAAATACACGAGCGACACGTTATCGACGGCAGCCGCAGACGCGTCGATGTCACACGCGTCGACGGCGCAGTTGCCTCTGCCGCCGTTGACGCGTGCCGCTCGAGTGCTCATGCATTTCAGTAAGAGTTATAATGATCGCGTGCCGTGTGGTCCTTGGACGACAGTACAGTACTACTAAAGTTCTTGGTAAATGTACTAAAATAAATAAATATTTATTTGAATTCTCAATGAAAACAACAAAAACTCTCCATAGCCACGATATTATATTCTAAAGCCCTCGTACATGGTCATGTACGAGGGCCTAAAAACACAATACACTACTTCAAAAAAACATTCACAAAATTTATTTAGAAAACAAAAATATAGGACTAAGGGAGTTCATAAATAGTAGAGGTTGCCACAGTACAACCCACGCACCGTACTTCGGATTCAGCGTCACTATTTCTAGGCGACATTGATTCGAATTTATTCCAGCTTGAATTCAATTTATGAATCATTTGGAAACTGGACTGGGTGCAAAAAGTACAGGATCAACTTTGAGCACGAATCGAAACTGGAGATGCGACGGAATAACAATGGCATGAATTTGTTCCTGAGTTATTTCTATTGCTGGTCCTGGAATTCTAGATTTATCTGATTTTTAGGGTACCGTACCTCAAAAGGAAAAACGGAACCCTTATAGGATCACTCATGTGTCTGTCTGTCCGTCTGTCACAGCCAATTTGCTCCGAATCTTATGGACCGATTAAGTTGAAATTTGGTACACTTATGTATTTCTGTGACCCAAACACGGATGTGTAATGTAAATTTGAATTTCGAATATGGGGGTCAATTTTGGGGGGCAAATAAGAAAATTTTAAAAAAAGTTTTGAAACTGTACCGTGCGATAAATGAAATGCTTTAAAGGGCTTACTGTGAAGGTCTCAAATATTTTTTTTATAATTTTAAAATAAACTATTGTCAAAGTTACTTAAGAAAATATACGAAAATTGACCTCCAACTTATCCCCGAAACTATTGAACTTAAAATTTTGAAAAAAAAAACCCAATAAATACTTCTATACCTACCTATAGATTTTAGGAAAACCTATAAGAAGTCTATGGTCTTAAAATAACACGGTAAATCTCGCAATATTGTGCGTACAAAGTTACATTTGCAGTTGTAATGTATGGGAGAACATGTTTCTCAACTGCAATGTTAAGTTTGCTCTTGGGATAAATTCATCCCAATTACGGCACCCTTCATTGTGCGGGGTCCGACACGCACTTGATCGGTGTTTTTACTTTTAAAGCTAGACAAAAAAATCAGCTATTCCCTACATTTATGTTCGCATAACTCTTCAAAATGTAGGGAGCAGCTGATTTTTTTTTGCGCGATTTCGGGTTTGGTCCCATAGTAAAAGTTGTTTGTTGTCATGAATACTATCATGTGTTTAAGTATCGGTCACTAATTACCAGTCACTATATATATATACAGTACATCAACTGCATCTTACTGTGTAATAGCAATGCGTAACAGGTCCTCTAGCGTTGTTAAATTTATCACAAGTAATAAATGGTTAGGAGTTTCACTAAAAAAGAAATTTGGATAAGGTCGAGCGAACACACTGATTTATGAAGATGAGATTAAATATATGCTCTTACAGGGTAGATGTTCTTTCTCAAGAACCACGCACATAAGGCCTTCTACAATATTGCTAGGTTGAATAAAATACAAGTAATGTTTTGAACTTGGAACATTTTAGAGTTTGAAGTTAACGTGTAAGATAAATATGGCCGTTACAGTGCTAGACGATGATATACTTGAGGTTTTGAGTGTGACCCTCGGTGATGCAAAAGTTTTATTACTTAGTTTCTTTATTACATTAAGTTACAAGTCTTCAACTTTAACTTGTGTTTCTGTGTGCCCATCTATCTCTTCTACAATTATTTCTGCTTCTCAAGAGTTATTAGACTGACTGCTAGTCTAACGTGATTTCCCAATTTCAAAAATATCATTAAATGTCGTCCTGTATATCACTGCAGATTCTCTCGCCATAATAACTAAAGCGCCTTGTAAGGCACTTACAAATAAGTATTAAACAACCTGAGTTAAAGCCTTTACTGCAGTAAAATTCTTCGTAAGTGTATCTCAACAACAGTACTTTAAAGCTGTATTGGAAAGTGCTTGGAGCTCTTACTGCAGTACGTTTGGGTCATCAAAAGATAATGTGCAAACACTGAGTGCAGACCATTTGAAGAATCGATTTCTTATATGAAGTGAATGTTACTGATTCCCTTGCATAGTATTTGGTCCGTGTACAAAACGATCGGGGTTGTGGGAAAACGTACAGGCTGAGGCGGTAAGTTTGCAAAATATTGCTGGAATTGGTTGCAAAACTTAAATTTTTCTTATATACGTATAAAATCCGATTTTCGCTGTCTTAGGCATAAATCGTGTACATTGCAGATTTAACTGTAAATAGACTAGAATCAAAGGATCATTAAATAAAGGCTTGAGAACTATAAGATCATTTACAAATACCTAGAACATTTATGTCGACGCGAAATACAAGAAATGCTTAAGTATAAAAGCGCAATATCGTAAATCACCCGATAGTCTTTCCATGATATCGTTAAAAATGTTAGTATTTTAATGTTGCCTTTGATAAAGACTGTTGAATTCAACCCCGTAATTCCAACCCGCTGTATTTCTCCCCTTCAGCCATCCTTTCAAAAGTTCAGTAAAGTGGCTTAGTCAAATGGCCGGTGCACTAGTCCCTGTATTTTCAGCTACTACTCCGTTTCAGTGTCTCCCGAGCACATCTACTTCGCAAAATGTTTTATAAAACCATTCAGATTTTATGGTACAGACGCCATTTTGAACGAATTGGGAATACTAATTCGGTCCTCAGTGTTATGGAAGGTAGATATTTATATATATTTTTGACATTTCTTTTTGCTCGAATGGATGCTGAAATTTTGGATGGCTTCTTGGGGCATAGTCGAGGTTAAGATAAAGTCAGTTGGTGTCAAAGTTTTTAAGTTTTTCTTTTGCATTTGGTTTTATACTTTCATCGTGTATTAAATTTTGGTTGGCCCAAAACTTTGCCATTTCCACGGCATGGTGACAGCGCAGTTGGGGGTCTTTGTTTTTATATGAAAACGTATGAGAATGAACTGACAATATTGGTCTATTCCAAGGTATCAATATTTACTCTAAAATAAAAATATCCATATCAAAACATAACCCTGATAATGTTATGTAATAAACCTTTATTTGATTTGGGGATATTATTATTATAGTGTTGGAAATTCAGATTCAAGTATCCAAGCACAGTCCATGTATGTCTGGAATTTGGGAGTCGAACTGTGTTTAGTCAGTTTAGTTTGATTCCCTTAAAATATCACTCACAATATAGTCCAATTCAACTTCAGAACCATGATTCTGATTTGTGCTGTATAACTGTAATATAAAATGATTCGTGGATCTTTGACAGTCGTTGCGGGTAGCCAGAAGCCCGAAAGACAGCCAGTCTTACCAAGGGTATCGTATTACCCAGTAACTAGGTTGTGGAGGTCTGATACGCAGTAGCTCAATGTAAAATACTGGTATACAGCTGCATCCGGTTAGACTGGAAGCCGAACCCAACATAGTTGGGAAACGGCTAGGCAGATGATGATGAACTGAAATATAAAATGACAAATAACATGTTATAACTAACCTCAAAAACCATTCCGGACGATGGATGTTGCCAAAGATGGCATTTCTGAGAACCAAGATTTCCCTTTCAGCTTAAAAAATTAGTTCGGAGAAGTCTGGAGTACTTAGTAAAACTTCCTAATACATACATACATTCTATTGCTTATCTTTTATGTTTAAACAAATTCAGTCTCCTATGCAGCTTTTTACTATTTTTTTAATCTTCTCCCTTTGCTTTATTCCCGCAGTTATGAGGTTTTCGAGATTAGGAGTCACAAAGTTGTTTGTAGGGTTTCACTTTAAAACATAAATGGTGTGCTCATGTTAGGTTTTTAATATTCTTTGATGTGTTTGTGTGTGTGTGTGTGTGGGTGTTTACTTAGTGTCGTAATCATACTACTAGAAGGAGAATTTGTTTATTCACGCGAGTGACATTTTATTTCGTGTTTGTTTATTTTTAGGATTACGTACCTCAAAAAAAAAACGGAACCTTATAGAATATCTCGTGTGTCTGTCTGTCCGTCTGTCATAGCCAATTTGCTCCGAATGTAATGGACCGATTTACTTGAAATTTGGTACATATTTGAATTTCTGTGACCCAAACACGGACGTGTAACGTAAATAAATGAATTTTAAATATGGGGGCTATTATATTAAGAAAATTAAAAAAAAAGTTTTGGAAACTGTACCGTGTGACGTAACAAATGCGAGATGACTGATGATGAGATGCGATGTGTGACTTACTGTGAGGGTCTCAAATATATATTTTTTTATAATTTTGAAATAAATAGTTTTAAAGTTTTTTAAAAAAATGACCATTTCCCCCTTATCTCTGAAACTACTGAGCCAAAATCTTGAAAAAAAATGTAGAAATAGTTCTATACCTATAGATTACAAGAAAACGATATAAGAAGTCTATCTATGGTCTTTATATAACATGGTAAATCTCCCAATATTGTGCGTACAAACTTATATTTACAGTTGGAATGTATGGGAGAATATGTTTTTCAATTACAATGTTAAGTTTGTTCTTGGGATAAATTTCATCCCCAACCACGGAACCCTTCATTGTGCGTAGCCCGACACGCACTTTTTCGGTTTTAAGTCGGGTTGCTATACTCGTACTTGCTATATTGCTATGGTATGTGACGTGTTTGAAACTCCGGTTGTATATATTATGTAATGACATTTTAATGAAGAGTAAGGGCCTGCTTTTGTCATTAGGGTATAGATATTTTTCATCTTCATCATCATTGGCAGCCAGTGTTGGCAGCCTTATTCCACCTACTGCTAAGTGCGCCTCCCCCCTTTTGTGTCATGCTTTTCTGGTCTGTGCGAGAGTCATCAGGGTCTTAAGGCTCCTCCACACAGGCGGACCGCACGTCGTGCGACACGTGGTGCCTTGTGTGGTGTGTGTCGGTGACTCGGTTTGTCGCGCCTGTTTGTAGGAGCCTTTACCCGCAATCTTTTCTCACTTTTTTGTCATTCACCAATATGGCTGATGGTCTGCCAACGCTCCTATAAATATTTGTATGGTCATTCAAATTGCCTAGAAAAGGAGAGGTATGGAAGGCTATGGATCTTAGCCCAACAGTGACAATTCGATCCCAACACCGGACAAATACTCTGTATTATATACCTACCTAGAATAGTTCGAATTCCTATTTTGGGACTTGTAGTATTAGGTATGTATTCTGTGGTTTGGGGTAAACTTTAAATTAAAAAAATAACTAGAAGTTTAAACAAAACAGAGTATATACGTTTTTTCTAAAATCGTCTAGCTCTAGCTAATTACCGAACTCTACAAAGTTAATCTAAACTAAACAAATAGTAATTATAACGTAGGGTAGGATGTTTACGTCAAACCGGTGCCTGTTTGAAGTAAGTGCTAGGATAAAGAGAATAACGTAGAGAGCTATTAAGGCTACCCCTTGTTTCTGACTGATATACCACTACTACTTGCTTGTGAGAAGTGGCTGAGTTTTGTTAGTTGTATGTCATATATCATGTATTGTATGTAGTTTCATGAGAATTATTGTTTGAAGAGCTCGTGACTAAGTAACAGTCACAAGCACGGCTAGATCGATAAGCTACGCTGTCAGTGGTCGGTCTGTAGATGGTGACCATTCGTCGCCGTGACTAGGGAAGCACGTTATGATCTTTGGCAGTCGGAAGCCTAAAAGTCCGACAACCAGTCTTGTCATTGAAATAAACCTCATAAAATACTGGTATTCAGCTGCATTCGGTTAAACAAAGTTGGGAAAAGGCTAAGCCGATAATAATAGTGATTTTGTTTACTTCAACTATACGATAACTTACGATTTTTCGTCTTACATAATATCACGCCGGTATTCTCTCATGGGTTGGGCAGAGGTAAAATAGGGACGAGTCATTTGCCATCAACGGGGCAAAAATCCAGATTCAGGGCTGTTACTGAAAATTTTGTGATGGAAAAAATCCAATAAAACTTCGTCTACGTCTTTCTCTTTCTTAAAGTCGCATGTTTGTCGTTTTTAACCACTAGTAGTGGTACCAAGTAAAATAATTATGATCTCGCTCCTCAGCGTGAAGTATACTTAATGGGATTGGCTGAATCTTACGTAAAGATCTTATTTTCTACACGGAAAAAAAAATTGTTTTAAATTAAGAATATTTCACTTGGTCAAGACATTGCGTGATTCATATATGGGGAAAACATTATATTCTTAAAATTAGTAAATATTTGTCTTGTTATTCATTTTTCTTCCAAGTATATATACTCACTAACCAAGGCAATATCCTATTCTTGCAATGAGAAAGCTACGTTTTCTTTGCCTAAGTAAGTATATTTTTTTTAAGTCTAGAATATTAAATTCTCAAATTTAAGACAATTATGTCTTAAATCTAGATTGTACTCCTCGAAGTTCTCCGATTACTCCTCCGACTATGAAGAGCAATATCTCATAACAAGAATATATTTATTAGACAAGAAATGTCATTGTTTCTGATCAAGAATATATCTATTGGTCAAGAATTTCCGTGATTCATATATGGGGAAAACAATAAATGGTTGTACCAAAACACAACTATTCTCAATGCTAGTAAATAAATAGTTAAGTCAAGATATTTGTCTTCCTTCTAGAATTTACATACTTGTGATTAAACAATATATTTGAGAATAATGCTTTTCTCAGTTGAACACTTTGTCAAACGGATCCCGGAGTTTTCTTACAAGAAAATAAATTCTCAGTATGAAAAATAAATGACTTGTAAGAAGAAAGGTATTTACTTATCTGTATGCTACGGCATATTTCAGTGAAGCAGCTTTAACTCTTGCATCAATTAATTCTATTTTCACACTGAGAACAATTTATCTCTAATGAAAAATATCAACAATCTTAGTTACTAGTAGATGCTCTTCAGTGAAGAAGTTTAAGCTACTAGTTCAATAACAATAAGTTATTCTCTGGAGATCACGTTGTTTTAAAATGATAGTCTGAATGTTCTTAGTTCATTAATCATGCGTTTTTAGTGAAGAAGTTTTATTTCTTAGTTTAATAATTTAATCGAATTTAAACGGAGATCACGTTGTATAAAAAGAATAATATTAATGTTCTTAGTTCAATATTTATGCGTATTTCAGTGAAGGAGCCCAGTTCTTAATTCAAAAACAATAAGCAATTGATACGGAGATCAGATTGTCTCCAACCAATAATGTTAATATTGTTGATTTAAGAACGTGCAGGACTGCAGGTACTTAACTGAAGAAGTTTTAGTTCTTGATCTAATTCATTGTATGTTTCATACGGAGATCAGAAATCTCTTGGCTCAATAATAAAGTATTTTACTGTAAGAATTTTCATTTCTTAATTCAAATCATAGCATGTTTCATACGAAGGTCAGATTGTCTTATTTGAATAATTACAATAGTCTTGGTTCAATGGTTAAAATGCGTTTCAGTATTTTTTTTCAGTTCATCGTTCGATTTATTCAAGTCAAAGTTTAGTCAGAATGTAATTAAACAAAATGTTCACATTCTGACTAAACTTTAGCTTGAATAAATCGAACGATGAACTAAAAAATATTGACTGAAACGCATCTTAAGCATTGAACCAAGACTATTGTCAAATAAGACAATCTTAACTCCGTATTTAACAAAGCACTTGAATCTGTACATAGAACTGAAACGGCTTCACTAAAATACCATGATTATTGAGTACCATTTGAAACATTAAATGAACAAGAAAAAGTACTAAAACTCACAGAATTTCGAGTCTGATCTTTCAATCTGATCTCCGCGTGCCATTTCATGCCTGAAAATAGAGGTAGGTAAATAAGTGGGAGATACTCAAATTAATAATAGATAAAATAATACAAAATTGTATGAAATCATTTATTAAAGAATAAACTTCCTAAAACAAAAGTATTGATCATTTTATTTAAATATATTCTAGGTATTAATCATATTATTACCTAATAATGTTATTACTGTGAATATTACTTAAGGGGGCATCGCAAACTATTGCTTACATTTAGCTGCCTAGCTGCACTCGTGAGAAGTATAGATTAGCGCCGCCCTTTAAGATTTGTTTCTTTATTGGACCTATACCATCAGAACCTTATACCCAATAATACCTAGTAGTTCAATAATTATCATCTTAAATACAATACTTAATATCTTGATAATATCGCTTTATCGTGATCATTCTTAATCCTAAGGCGCTGGCAACCCGCCTACTATCACATTTTTATTGTCATACAAAATAATATTAATTGTCAAATCCTATCATTATCATCTGAAATATCTTAATTTGTGTCATGCTTCGCAGCAGAACCACTTTGGCTATATTATGTAAAAATTACAGGATAAAATGTAGAGAATGTCTATATTTTTGTAGCTTAATATAAAAATAAATTGTATATTGTTAGTTTCTTGGAAAATACCAATTCAATGTGGTTATGCTACAGAGCATACTCTCCAGCAGAGCCACTTTAAAAATAACGGTTATTTCACGCTGATTATGCACAGGTCATAATATAAACAAATGTATAATTATTCTATATCAAGATAACACTTTGCTTGCTGTGTAGAGCCTTGTCTTTTACTTCATCAATTTTCGTTTGTATATCGCCAGGATTCTGAAAATAATAGCAAACACATAAAAATTGCAAAATTGATGAACATACCTACAAAGCACGCGTGTTTACTACTAATATTATAAATGGGAAAGCTTGTGATTGAATCTGATCTGAAAATTTGGATGAAATTTGGTATGAATGTAAATTATACCCTGGTTAACAGATGTTACTCTTTATTCAGGAAAAAACCAAAACATACCATCAAATTACGTAACCGCGAGTGAGCCCGCGAGGTATAGATATTAAATACCATACATGCAACTAAATAAAATAGTACCCTAATATATTTACCTGGACGTAAATTATGCAGTTTTCGACGCATTCTAATGTGGAAAATTTTCTACGCTTGTTCAGTTTTCCTCTCGGGGGAATCAGGTAGGACAACAGTTTTATTTGATCTGGCACTTTTAGATCTGAAATGTATAAAACAGTTGATTTATTTTGAAGTAAGTACTATGCGAGCGGAGCCACGGGCGGATGCTAGTAACGTAAATAATATAAATAAGAATAGTGACGGTGAAGGTAAACCTAATAAATGAAAGTTAAACTGTTTATTACCATCATCAGGCTGCTCTTGAATACTTTGATATAAAGTACTCAATGTGTCATCTTTTGATTCTCCAAATTTGAGGCTGATGATTTTATTAATAAACCATTTCCAATTCCTGAAAAAGCGTGTTGATCTTTCAGGATATAGTCTTTCAAAGTCCAGGTTTATCTAGAAACAAAAATTGGTTATCTGTAAACATTTAATTCTGTAAACAATTTTTCAGAAAAGTATCTGGCATGCTGGTGTTGGACCAATCTAGTTACAGCCAACATAACAATAATATCTATAAAAATATTTGTGGGCAATCCACACTTGCAACACTATCTAGCCCTAAATTCCACAAGTAAATGTAGATTCAAATTGGATAATGAAAAGTGTAACATCGAACAGCTGTCTACCGCTTCGCATAACTACCTACTACCAGCCTATCATTTATTTGGGAACCCATAATCGAATAGGTAGGTACATTGAGTTTTAATTATATCTATGGGTAGGTAGGTAAAACCAGTAAGATTCTTTTTGCTCACAACATGGCGCCTAGCCGGCCCCGGTGCCGTCATTCATCGTGTGTTAGTCGATCTTTAAAATGCAATAACTTAATTAGATGTATTTCCAATAATTAAACACTTACCTTAGCACACAACACAATCTCCAACAACGCAAAAGAATCACTCGACAGAATCACCCCGAACTGACACTTGCAGAAGACGTAACGTAATGCGGTGCACTGCACATCCAAGTCCAAAACAAAAAGGGTGTTGCCTGCTACGAAATGTTATTTACCAAAATAAGGCCGAATCTGTCACGCCTCCACTATTTTTCCTGACATTGACTTACTACGAAATTAATCACTAAGCATACATTAAACCTATTTCACGGTGTCTGAGTAACGTTAATCATACTCTCACTTTATGTTTGCATGTCTCAAATAGAGAAGGATAATGTTTTTGACGGACAGAAAGGACAAAAGTTGAAAAAGAAACGTGTCCAGAGACTTCTACAATATACAGGGTGGGTAAGAAATCGTGGATCAAACGAAACAGGGTGATAGTTGGGGTTGTCAGGATAATTTTTGATGGTAATTTTTTTTTACAGTAATGTTCTAAAGTTACAAAAATTTTTTTTTTTTTAAGTAAATACCAAAGATTGTAATAAATAGGTCGTTTAGTTGCTTATTACCACAAAAGTGCTTTTATGACAGTGGGTACGATGATTTATGAGTATTGACACATTTTATTTTTCACATTTTCACATTTTAACCTAATGGAAATCAAATCAAATAGTTTTTATATTATTTAAGTTCATTACAACCAAACGGAACGAATGGCTTTTGTAGGTACCTACTTTATTTCATGCACTACTAATGAATCGAACATCGTGCCTATAAAAACAGATTGGTATAGACATACTCCCAAAAATTGGGGAAACAATTTGTGAAATTGCAACACTCGTTCCTTTTCGTTGACGACAGTTGTGACGTAGGTAGGTAGGTAGCACATTTTCAAAAAACGCGAATTTGGTTTAAGAATAACGAGTCTTAAATCAAATTCTTGATTCTTGAAAGATGTAGGTAATAATTAGTGGTCGTCCAGTTGTCGAAATTCGACCCTATTTAATTTAAATTTTAAGTTTGAACATGGTTCTATTGTCACAGATTTCGCTTTTCGATTTTTTTGTAAGGTACTTACCATAACTTATAAAAAATGTTACATTTTGCACTCCTTCTCTTTATAAACTTTAAGTGTGCGAAATTCATACTCCTCCGTCCAATGATATTATATCCTCCGTCCCCGCAATTTTCGTAAAAAGGGGTAGGTACCTACTTAACTAAGCAAATCTTTTGCTTCACGTAGGTATTAATTATAAATTAGAAGTCTTATAGGAGTTTGTTGTCTTTCTTACGACTTGTACTTATAAAATTTCGACAATATTACAGGGAATAAAATGAGGGTTTATTAGAAACTTTAATACCTATTTCCTTTGTCTCCATAAGTACCTAAGTACCTTTATAATAAAGTTTTGGTCAGCAATCAGCCTTCACATTTAATAATCATTTTTAAATGTTATAAAATTAAATAGGTAGGTAGGTAGGAGTTACCAACATACCTTAGGTAGCACTGCCATAGCAATAAATATTAAGTACGTAGGCTGTACATAATTTCAGATGTTTATGTAGGCCTAGCTGGTACCTAATTCTTTAAAATATATATATATATATATAATATATTCTTCGGAATAGGGAAGGGAATACCTACCTACCTAATCTATTAGGGTTTTTCGGTCCGTCCATTTGTCACAGATGTTACTCTCTAAAAATAGGTAATTATGTAGATAGGCAGTGTAATAGTTCTATGTAGGATATTTATAGATATAGGTACTTGTACTTGCACGTTATTGTAAAAATATTATTTTTAAATAAAAATAAGTAAGCATGTACCTTTTGACGTAGGTACCTCTACCTACATAGTACTATTAATCCTTCCTTACCTAATAGGTAGATAAAAAACTTTAGTAAATCTGAAGCAACCTAAATACTCGTAGTGTTTATTATTTTTATCCTTACATCATGTAGGTAGGTAAGGTACCTACCTACTTAATTTATAGAAAGTAATCAGCCTATCTATACATTTAGCTCGTAAATTAATTAAATCTTTTATTGCGTATAATCCTAGGTAATTATTATGGAATTGTATTGGGAATAGTAGGTTCTCATCGGTGTACCCATGGGGAGGGCAGCTGCCCCCGCCATTTTTTTAAAGATGGGAAATCATCAAATAACTCCTTCCGCCCTGGCCGGAGTGGAAGGGAGTGTCATACTCTTACTGACTAAAACCCATCCGTGTTCCTTCAAGTGCCCTTGACGTTCCAAGGCCGCGGTGACTCTTACCGCAACAGCTGCCCTCTGGATTGGGAGTGTTATGAAGATTCAAATGACGTTTTTGCGACCCACGGTACTCGTATTTCGAAAAAAATACGAGTGGTACGCCCAGCTCGAAAACACTCAAACCGCTATACAGCCTATCGAATGACGTTGTCGCGAACACGCTGATTCGAAAAACTGTTTGAATGGTTACTACGCTAAGTAGTTCGAAAATCTTGGTATCGAAATTCACTGTTGCGAATAGGAATTCCAATCTGAATTTGTCTGACTTTGTCAAATAGTTTTTCGAATCAGCGTGTTCGCGACAACGTCATTCGATAGGCTGTATAGCGGTTTTCGACTCAATAAACAATAATTCTTAGGTCAATGCAACTATTTACTTAACCAGAAACAAACTTTTCTTATACTGAACATATATTTTCTTACCAAAAAACGTTAGAAAATCTTATTTTAAAACAATTTAGATTCCTAGCTCAACACCGTAACTTATTTCCACAAAACAAGAATGTCTTGTTCGAAAACATTTGACTATCTTTACTTGAATAATTTAGATTCTTACGTCAATACAACTATTTACTTGTCCAAAAACAATGTTTTCTCAAACCAAGCATATAATGTTCTTACTAAAACACGTTAGTATCTTATTTTGAGACAATTTACATTCCTAGTTCAACACCATAACTTCTTTCCACAAAACAAGAATGTCTTGTTCGAAAACATTTGACTGCCTTCACTTGAATAATTTAGATTATTACGTCAATACAACTATTAACTTACCCAAAAACATTTTTTTCTCAAACCAAGCATATAATTATGTTCTTACTAAAACACGTTAGTATATTTTATTTTGAAACAATTTACATTCCTAGTTCAAAAAACAAGAATGTCTGTCGAAAACATTTGACTACCTTTACGTGAAAAATTTAGATTCTTACGTCAATACAACTATTTACTTACCCAAAAACATTTTTTTCTCAAACCAAACATATACTTTCTTACTAAAACACGTTAGTATATCTTATTTTGAAACAATTTAGACTCTAGTTCAACACCATAACTTATTTCCACAAAACAAAAATGCCTTGTTCGAAAACATTTGACTACCTTTACTTGAATAATTTAGATTCTTACGTCAATGCAACTATATACTTACCCAAAACACAAACTCTTCTTAAACCAAACATTTATTGTATTATTATAAAATGTAAGTCTTTCTTATTTCGAATCATTTCAGATTCTTCTTTCAAATCCGTTATTTTCTCACATTAAATGTTTTCTTCTTAGAACAAAAAAATATTTTTCTCCATCGAAAACGTTCCTGCTTTCTGATTATGAGAATCGTCAATACTTCTATGAAGAGTATAAAACTTTTGTCACAATAATATTATTGTTGAACGAATTTACACATTTTCTTGAACCAATAATTTATTTTTATTCTTGGCCCTAATCTCTGAGCTTCTTAAGCTAAATCCTTTTATATTTAGAGTAAGAATTCTTAATGAATTGTTTCAAAATGCAAATGTATTTTACAGTCAAGAGTAAATATCGTCTTGATCCAAAAAAATATTCTTGATGTAAATAAATAAATGAAGAATAATATTATATATCTAGAAGAATACCATTTTATTTTATTCAAGATATTATTGTTACTTTGAGTAAATATATGCTTGAGATTAAACAATATACTTGAGAATAAGTTTATTCTTGAATGAAAACTTTGCCAGACCCCATTTTTTTCCGTGTATTCAAAATAAGATACTCTCTTCTAGTTTGTCCTTGCACTGCGCTACTAAACTACTTTATAATTGTGTTGCTTCTTGCTTATTGTTTACTAGTGACTTCGCCCGCGTGTTGTCGGAAATTATCCCACGGGAATGTTCTACTGGGATAAAAGTAACCTTTGTCATGGTCTACCCATGTGCCAAACATCCAGATCCGTTCTACCGTTTTAACGTGAAAGCGTAACAAACAAAGTCGCTTTCGCATTTTTAATATAAGTTAGGATTTTATGACTGCTGCTTATACGTTTGTAGATCATGATGTCTCAGATTAAAATCCCGGGTCAGCCCAAATTAATCTTATTAGGTTTTCATTATCATTCTCTCTGAACTTATACTATTCATGTTCAAAAACATTCCTCCACCACTTTTGTTTTAAAGACGGGCGCTCAGATTGGTCACCCGTGTTCGCTCGCTAATGGTATTGGATAACTGTTACTATTTAGCTTACACCCTCTTTGCAATTTTAGTTGTTAACCAAGTACCTTCATAATTTATATAAATGTAGTCGATGATTTTGGTGCACGGTAAAACTCTAATGAGTTTATGATGGCACCAATTTAAATGTAAATAATGTGTGTGAACTATAGAACGAATAAATAAATAAATAAATAAATAAAATAAATTTGCAGTCGGCGCAGCATGTTTTTTTTCATTGTAAAGATTTTCTCATCCGTAAACAAAATTTTTCTGTGACCTCCCTTTGCGTACCGCTTCAGTAGTTGTTTCGCTTTTACCAGCCTATTCTTTTTTAAATTATCAGTTAAAAAATGACCAGTGCGTCTCTTATAGGCTGCAAGTCCTGAGTCATCTTTTAAAATACGCGATTTGGTTCTGGGTGCTATCTTCATCTTCCGAGATAAAATCTTTTGCTTTCTTACAGGATTTCTTCGAATTCTTGCCCTTACTGCTTTGGCCACCTTTTTCGTACGAACACTACGTGGACGGCCAGCTGTCACAAACAGAGGAAGTCTCATTGTACCTATTAATAGCCCTGTACACAAACATTTGACTAATACCTAGCGTATGGAGAGTTTTAAAAATTGCATTTGGCTCCATACCAACTTTGTGTAATGCAATCACAGCGATTCGGTTTTCTTTATCACCCCACTCCATTTTAATATCGCAAAATATTGTACAATGTATTGGCGCCAAAATTAGAAAACTCAATGAACAATCGTATAAAAATGACAGATTCCAAATTCAAATGTAATATCTTTCTTATTTTTAATTGTAACAGTATTTATGGCCAGACTGTGTATAGGGTGGCATTGGCAGGGCCATCGATCGACGCGTTACTTGTTACATGGATTCAGTACAAGATTCTGGAACCCCCGCGTTTAAATTTTTCTTAGGCTATTTATTAAAAAAAAGTTAGCGTTTGGTGTACATTTTGACCGCGTAGGTTTACCCACTTTTCTGTGAAACAGCAGATTCTTTTTTATAACCGATGAAAGTCAGAAACTTTAACTTTTAGCGCTAGGGGTCTAGAATCATCTCATGGCGACATGGAGAGTGCGACTGTCGCAACCCAGTGTTGGGCACGCCATAATTGTGGCGATGATTCCCCTCTTTGAGGACCTTCCGCCTGACGCAGGTCCTCACTGAACGTAGTTGCTTCGGGAGGTTCCTGTTCCGGATAAGGCGGAAGGAAACACCCGGGTGTTACCATTGTGTAGATTGCCCGGAGGACACGGTGGAGCATACGGTAGAGGTCTGCCCGGCTTTGGTGGAGCACCGCTGCATCGTCGCAGAGGCGATCGGTGGCGGCGATCTCTCGAGTCCGACCCTGGTCCAGGCCATGGTACGAAGCGAGAGCGCATGGGAAGCCGTCACCTCCTTCTGCGAAGCAGTAATACTCGCGAAGGAGGAGGCGGAACGAGTGAGGGAGGAATCTTTGCGCCCTCATGCCCCCAGTCGCCGCAGGAGACGCCATGGTCGTCGGGAATTGAGAGCTGATTCCGGGCCACCGTAGGCGCGGGATTGCGGACAGCTATCCATGGGTAGCTCGCAGTCCGGTAAGACCAGACCCGGGACGACGGCGCGTTGTGTTCCACGTGCGCTTCAAAGAATGTCAGCGCTGACTGATGGGGTCGGCTAGGGGCGATGCCAGGGTCGCGGGTTGTTTGAAAGAGTTACTGTGGCTTTGGCACAGGCAACTGAAGGAACACGGGTGAAAAATAAGGTGTCTAGAATTATGTGCTAAATTCATGGTTACAGTTTGCGCGTCGATGTCCCTGCCACCCTGTATGTATGAACGTAAATGAAGCAAAATAAGTATGTAAGGATCGTAGCAGGTGGCCTTCTATAGTTTCTGCCTACCCCGATGGAAACAAGGCGTGAATTTATGTATGTATGTATCAACTAATTCAAATGTAAATGACCCTTCAGCAACCTAGACACGTAAGTTAAAAGTTCACAATCCATCGATCAACTCCACATTTAATTTGCGCATTTGTTAATTAATAAATCACTCCCCGACAAATTATTGACAAACGCAGCAGGTCGAGTTTGTCAACCTTTTGATTATAAATCGAGATGATTTATTTGTCGTTATGTCTGAACTCCCACGGTTTTGACAACGGCTTTCAGAAAATAATTCGGGGGTTTATTGGGTATCCAATCAGCTGTGTCTGTTTTGGAGCCAATGGACAACTTACTCTTGGCCTATTAAAATTAAACCGTTCTTTTTATTAGGTGGTTAAACAATAGTTAGACCTGCTGTCTTGTATGGATCAGAACATTGGGCCACAAAAGGGATGAATGAAAGGCAATTGCATGCAGCTGAGATGAGAATGCTAAGAGGGATGTTTGTTGTTACGCAAATAGATAGAATAAGAAATGAGTACCTATACAAGGTGTAACATAAATAACGTACAACCTCTTAAGGGGTCATTGTAATCATCATTATGAACAACATTTACTATGGGACCAAACTTGAAATCGCGAAAAAAAATCAGCTGTCCAGTACATTTTGACGAATTATGCGAACACAAATGTACTGAACAGCAGATTCTTTTTTCGCGATTTCAGGTTTGGTCCCATAGTAAAAGTTGTTCATAATGATGAGTACAATGACCCCTTAAGAGGTTGTTGGTGTTTTACCAATAACCCTGTATATAATTATTACAGCGAATTTGCCACTTAAAGGTGTGCACAGCACTTACAGTTTGTCTATTTGATTTAACTAGGTGATTACAGATTTATAGATAATCATAAAATCAAATAAGTTAATAATAATAAATTCAAATAAATTAATAATAATAAAAGATTGATGTTTTGTTTTAAAACGGTTTGCTAATAAATCATTTTCAGTCTTATTACAAAAAAATACTTAAGTACTGGTTTAAACCAAGACTATAAAGTCTTGGATTGTTACGGTATTAAAGTTAGTACCAGGATCAAAATGTGTTCTGATTACAAAACGAAGATTAACCGAGTTTATGTTTAAGGTATACTAATGTTCGGTTTCTATAAACAAAAACGAATCGTATTGCTTATCAATAGCATCATTTTTGTTATTGCCAACCCTGGCATAACCTGGGTAAGGCCGCCAAAAAATTATATTTTGATGGATGACTTAGCGTCCGGCATTTTAATTTTTTTAGGATAAATACAATAATACTATCAAATTTCATTATTTGCCTTGCAAAAAGTATAATTTTTACTTGTATATTAAATACGCGAATTTAACGGCCTTACCCATAAATAGATTAGTAAGCTAATTTTACCGGTGATAGCTATTTCCATATGGGAGGGTGTACTATGCAAAGGTATGACGTATATGCTTACCAATGCGAACCAATAACGGTCCGTAAATTATAGGAATCGGCCATAAATAATTACATATATTTATTACTATAAGTTGACATGTTAAACAGATTGAATCGCCAAGTCTTTATTACCAGAAACCGGGGTTAGTTTACTATCCTATTCGATACCAATGGCCATTTTGCAGTTAAAATTATAAGTTACTTCTTTAGTTTACGACTGCTTTACGTAAACGTCAAATAAAAAGCCGGGTTGTGCGCATACAATATCGCATAAAGTGCACGGAACCATGTTTCATAAATATATTATATTGCATGTGAGCAGGGACGCACTCAACAGGGTGTATATTAAACAATGTTGCATATTTTTAAGTTTATTTATTTTATTTAGAGTCTTCATCAGCCTACCCTTTTCCCAACTGTGTTGCCAACTGGAGCTGCTGAATACCAGTATTGTAGTTGAGCGACTGCCTATCTGACTGCCACAATCCAGTTACTGTGTAATATAATAACCCTTAGTAAGACTGATTGTCATACTTTCGGGCTTCTGACGACCCGTAATGACTGTCATAGATCCACGAATGACAGCCGGGACCAACGCCTAAAACTTAAACCCATTCACAAGGACCAACCGCGGCATGCGTAGCTATTAATACCTATATGTATCTCTTTTACTTACACGGGACCTGCAGTCTTTTGTAAGTTTCTTGAGCAAGAAAATTGTTGATAGCTCGACGCTTCGTCGTCTGCGGTGGAACTGGTGCTTTAACCACATTTCAGCAACATTTTCAATAGATTTCAATAATACATGAGGTGTTGTTGTAAACAGGCTGATGCAGTAATTTTACGATATCATAAAAGTGTTGTGAGGGGAGATAAAATACTTGAATTGAAGTGTTACAAATATGAAGAAAGCAATTTTTATTCTGTGTATTTTGTTTGGAAAGTGATGAGAATTAAAGTGCAGTGAATCTATACTGAATATTATAAAGAGGTAAAATTTGTGAATTTATATGTGGGGTGATCTTTGGAACGACTGATTCGCTTCCGATCTTTCTGTAGTTTCCTATTAGTGAAAATTCTTTCACTAATACGTATCAACAGTGTCATAGGATATATTTTATTTTAAAACAAGAAATAACACTCGGATGAAGTCGCGGGCAGAATCTAGTATACAAATAAGTCTAAGGGCGGATTCGACCAAACTTGAGCAATTCTATCTATATAGAGAGCTAGTCTCTAATTATTAGCAGCATAAGATTTACTCATGTGTGTGCATTGATGGACACAAATCTGACTGTTTATAGAATTATAATCATAAAAACCATCAGTACAACTCTCTAAGATCATATTACCCTGTTAATGACTTTTCATGAAATCATGACATTTGAGGCCAATGCTAACTTATGGAGTTGTATTGCTGATTCCAATGATTATAATTCTGTAAAACCATATTTGTTTCGGTCGCGATTCATATTTTAATCAACATACAACCTGGCACTGACATGCAAATTGCAAAAAACGTAAGATTTAAATTTCGCAGGTTACCTTAGCGCGTCCTCCTGTAAACAGACATTTGTTTCGCGCAAGACAGGTAGTCTTGCGTGAAACAAATGTCTTTTTAAAGTCCGTTGGTCTAGTGGTCGCAAGACCTACTGCTGAGCATGAGGTCCGTGGTTTGATTCCCAGGTAAGACAGTGTTATTCGGTGTATCCATCAGGAATTTCTTTGTAGCAGACTCCAACATAACTGGCGAAATGTGGGTGTACTACAGGTACACCTCTGCCTAACCCTCCGGGCATTTCTTCGATCGTATTTCCAAACCAAAACACTAACCAATTCATTCGCTTAAGTACATCCTCACAAAATTCCAGAAAAAAGGACAAAAATATCTTCTCCCAAATCCGGCCCTTAAATACATAAGATACGCAATCGGCCGATATAAATAAAGTTAGGACAAAACAAAAGGGACACTTGATACGATTAATGTTGCCGATTCGAGTCCCGGCTGCGTTTAAATACAACCGTATATTCTGGGTAGTTGTGTATAAAAATATGTGGGGTATAATTTTATTGGTCTTTTATTTCCGTAGTGAAGAAAGAAAAAAAATGATAGTGCTATATTTTTTTTGTTGTCTGGCATTTTTCTGAACTGAGACTTTTAGGCGCAGCCGTGCCCGTGATGCACATTTTCCTGCTAATTTCTTGCATCGCAGTACTTATACACTTTTTGTTCGATTTTATTTTTTTTATGTGCTTTATATTTTATTTAGTATCATCTGCCCGCGACGTCCCCCCGACCTCGTCGCATCTCATCACCTGCCTGTGCTATTAGTTCGTTTTTGCTTAGCGTTCTTTATTTGTTTATTTATGTACACACAGAAAAATACATAATAAAATACATAATTATAATTAGGAGTACAAACGTACTGCTTATTCCTTAAGAAATTTCTTCCAGCAGACCTGCGAAGGGAGAAATGAAATAGAAATGTAGACAATAGTGTGTGAGAACAAGAAGAGAAAAATATGAATATGCGAAGACTTAAACTAAAATATTAACTATACCTACACGTATAACATAAACTTGAATAAATACATAAAGCTAAAATATATAAACATACATATACTATACTTATATGAATACTCACAGTTGAGAGGAAAACTAATGCTCTTTTACTCTTTTTCTTTCTGACTTGGATGTCTTTTTGCTCGGCTCCTAAGGGTCCTTTAGCCTTCCTCAAGAATTGAGCTATCAAATGCAAAAATAATTTTTCAAATCGGACTGGTAGTTCCAGAGATTAGCGCGTTCAAACATTCAAACAAACAAAAACAAACTCGTTTAGCTTTATTATTAGTATGGTTATAGATTGTGTGCCTTTTAGTCTGTGCTTTAGAAACGTATCTTCTTTCTTTCTATAAAAGTGGATTTAAGTATATCGATTTAACTTTTCATTTTGCCCCACCCCAAGTTAGTTGTCGTCAACATTATGAAATTGCGAAAAAATAATCAGCTGTCCCATACGAAACTTTAATACCTACTCGACCCAGATTGTATGGGATAGCTGATATTTTTTTTCGTAATTACGATGTTGGTCCCACGGAGAAAGGGTTTCAGTTTGATGGTCTGTACTACACCCCTTAAATAATTATGACCACACATTTCTGAAACACGCTGTATTTGTACCTTTATCTCATTCAAAATCGATTCAACCAAACTCCAACCAAACCAAAATCAATCACGTAGATCAAAACCCTTTCATATAATTCCACTTAATTACTAAACTCCGGATCACATCCGATGTATCGACATCGGTCAATTTTCGAGATCCGATCTTTAGCACCGTAATTTATATTAAAGAAAAGGTCTTGGTAATTTTTTGAGAGAATCGATGCGAATTCTGCATTCCGTTAGTTAATCGATTCTCGATGCGATGGACGGATCGAGATTAAGAATCAGGAGTATCGGGTTCCGTCATCGTGGATTTTGTTACACCGTAACGTACGTATATGAATGAGCAAGTTTTTAAAAATATAATAATAAATTTGATAATTCGCCTTGTTTTGCCGTCAATTGGGTAAGCAAACATTCCCAAAATATATTTTAAAAGCTCCAGGTAGCCCGCGAAATTAAAATTTTCTTACGTTTTTTGCAATTTGCAGGTCAGCATCAGATCAATATCTGAATATGATTGTGGACCGTAACAAATATGTATTTATTGAATTATTAGCAGCGCCCCGTGGTCTCACCCGCGTAAGTCTCGAACCCATTAGAATATGGGGATAAAAAGTATCATATGTGTTAATCCAGGTTATAAACTATCTGTGTGCCAAATTTCATCAAAATCCGTTCAGTAGTTTTTGCGTGAAAGAGTAACAAACATCCATCCATCCTCACAAACTTTCGCATTTCTAATATTAGTAGGATTAGTAGGATAGTCATTAAAATCATCAATACACCTTTATAAGATAAAAAATAATAATGAATAAACAATAATAATACATCATTATAATATACATAATCCTAATGAATGACTATTTCATGAAATCTTGACATTTACGATTACACTAACTTATGGAGTTGTATCTATTACTGATTCTAATGTTTATAATTTTGTATACATATTTGTTACGGTCGCGAATAATACTTTAATCAACATACAACCTAATACTGACTTGCAAATTGCAAAAAACGTAAGAAAATTTGATTTTCGCAAAGGTATTTTCACCCGCCTCGAGCAAGCGCGGTGATCAATGCTCGTGTGCCTTCTCTGTATGAGAAGAGGCATTCGCCCTGCAGTGGCACCATAATAGACTGGTAATTTTTATTATTAATTAATTTTACCTTACCTGCTTTTCAATTACTACTTTAAGATGGGAATTTTAATTTACTATTGCAGGTATTTCTAAACTTGTAAAAGTCAAGTAAATTATAAGTAACATTGCATTTACAGTATAGTAAAGTTAACTATAAATTTAATGAGTTAAAAGGCCTATAATCAGTGTAAAATAACAATAAACATTAAATAAGTGCACTATGCAATACACTTTGTGAAATTACCAAAGATTTACGATTGAAATAATAGTCATTAGAGGGTACTTTAGTTATAGTTCATTTATTTTTAATGATAATTTGAAAAGGGAATATGCTATTAATAGAATTAGCTGAAGCTTTTAAAAAAAGTTTTAATTTTTTGGAAAGTTTTAAGTAGCGAGATTACTTTTATTTTCAACATAATAAAGTGTTAAATACACTTATAATATCGTACATACGTTTGGGTCGAGTAGGTTTTGAAGTTGTGTATGGGACAGTTGATTATTTTTTCTCAGTTATGATGGTGGTCCCATGGAGAAAGTTGTTCCGTTTCATGGTTACAGACAGAAATACATGGTCATATATAAGGGTGTGGTACAGACCATTAAACTGAACAACTTTCTCCATGCGACCAACATCATAATCGAGAAAAAAATATCAGCTGTCTCAAACATTTGGGTATTGAAGCTACAGCGGGACAGCTGATATTTTTTTTTTCGATTACGATTTTAGTCTCGTGGAGAAATTTGTTCAGTTTGATGGTGTGTACCACACCTTTTAATTTGACCACACCTTTCTGATACATCCTGCATATTTTGTCAAGTCGTAAAAACCGTACGAAGCAGGGGTGGTAGCTAGTTTCATTAAAAAAAAAAATAAGGTGCGTGCTTATGAGCAATTATCAAAGTGAAAACTTACGACTACAGAGCCATATACGGTATTCAGCGCCGAGTATACGCGATGCAGCAACACTGACGGTGATACCTACTCTGCTCCAGTCAGTCGACTTAAGCAGAGTAGGTATCACCGTCACTGACCCAAGCGTGACGGTTCATTTTCGTTCACGGTTCAGAAAGAGCGTAAAGACCCCAAAGAAGATTTCAATACAAAAAAAAACTTTCCAAATTCATAACGGTGTAACTGCCAACCAATAGGCATCAACGCTGTATCGAGTTCTCGCTTGTTTTGTTCTGATCCTGACTGGAAAGGCGTTCCTTTTTTGAATTCGCGATGGTCGTTACCAATGTTAAGTTTCCGATGAAATTCCATTCGTCTCGATATTTTCGCGAAGTTGTTTGCATATCCATCGATCCTCGATTACTCGGTACTCAGCAATTATTGGGCGCATCGCGGTCGGCCATCGGTAGAAGTTTTCGGGAAATTACCGAGATTTTATTGTGATCGCGTGAATATTGTTGGAAGTTTTTAATTTTGGAGATCTGTGCTCGCAGATTGATTTCTTTATGCGTACGTTGTTGCTCGGATCTTCTTGATTTGAAATATGAGATACGAGGGCTGCTTTAAAAATAGATATATTTTTTTGGAATTACGTTTCAGTACTCTTAAATATATTAAAAAGTAGTGTACCCATAGAAAAAATATAAAAAAAAATATCTATGAGTGTATCCAAGATTACAGAACCCCACGTGCTTCAAACCTTTCGCTTCCTCGACGTTCATACATCAAACGCAACGTTCTTTGCTCATTTCAATTAAATTAACCTTATTATTTTTGTTTCAGGTACAACTCCAATTTCACCTAGTACTAAGTCTCGAAGTATTTCGTAAGTAAATACAACTTTGCTCGAAACTTAACAGTTTACCCTTAAACCATTTAATTCAAGTACTTTTAATAATGAGGGATCAGAAGTTAACAACTTATCTTTATGAGATTTCGGAGGTTAACCCTAAAAGATCTTTAGTATTAGCAGACGAGATTATTAGTTGGTAAGGGCGTTTGTCCACCGCAGCCGTCGCCGAGACGTCACTGAGAAACAAGATTATTTGAACCGAACGTGACGTCCCGGTGACGGCGACCGTCTACTGCAACCGAACTCGGCAGGGTAGATAAATAAAACAAAAACCGGGTGAACTGCTCAGTGCCGACAAGATCAATCATATTTTTTATTGCCGGCACATCGGCCCGTACCAATCTAGGGCAGAGTAATAGCGGTTGCGCTGAAGTACTCAAAACATCGGAGGCAGGGATGCCGTCATAATAAATGTATGTATCGCTACTTCGGCGTCGTCATGTCGTTGTTGGTGACGTCCCGGTGACGGAGGCGGTGAACCAACGCCCTAAGAGTTAGTATTATTACGACTCAAATAAATACATAGAACCTACTAAAGCTACTTACTGCTCTGAAACTATTTTACGGATAGGTTTTAAATTAATCTCATCGGTCGTACTTTAGAATTGTAGAAGTTATTTATGGGTATTCGTTGAATTTTCATGCTGAGAAATATGGTGGATAATTAAATTGGGATAAGAGCAAGTTAATGATGATGAATTCAACGCAAAATTCTATGGAATTATCATTACACCTACTTGATAATAATGATTACGTACCAGAGTTACTCATAGGAGCCCGTGGCTAACAAAATAAAAATAAAATAACAGCCGCACGGGTCGATCCATCAGGTTAAGCTACGCTTGCCGCTGTTGGTCTGTGGATGGGTGACCATCTTTTCATACCGAGACTCCTCCGTGCCTCGGAAAGCACGTTAAGTCGTTCGTCCTGGCTGTCATTCGTGGATCTTTGATAGTCGTTACGGGTCGTCAGAAGCCCGAAAGTCTGACAATCAGTCTTACCAAAGGGTATCGTATTACCCAGTAACAGGGTTGTGGAGGTCAGATAGGCAGTCGCTCCATGTAAAATACTGGTATTCAGCTGCATCCGGTTAGACTGGAAGCCGACCCCAATAAAGCTGGGAAAAGGCTAGGCAGATTGAGTTACTCATATAGTGAAACTCCAGGACTCGCTCGTGGGATAGAAAGTAACTCGGCTTAGATAGGTTAGACACTGTTTATAGAAAATGTCAATAATGGAAATGCCTCGTTGGTCTAAGTGGTCGCAAGCGCTGCTGCTGGGCATGAGGTGCTGGGTTCAATTCTTAGGTTGGGCAAAGTGTTATTGAGGTTTTCCATCAGGAATTTCTCAAAGTCAGGATTTGTATGGGAGGCTCGCTGTTTATTACATAGGACTTAAACATAACTGGCGAAATGTGGGTGTACTATGTACTCCATTGCTTAACCCTTGGGCAAAATGAGACGTGATTTTATGTTGTTATATTATTTAATCAAAGTTATTAAAGTTCCTCCCTGTAGCACGAATGCGAGAGTTGAGCAAATGTCGTCACTCACTGGACGCCTGACCATTCGTCCACCGCCACGTCAACGGGATGTTAACGAGAACGAGATGACGGCGCCGAAGTAGCGATACATACATTTACTATGTCCACCGCACACTACCATCGGGACATCACATTCTTTCGGATAATCTCGTTTCTCGTTGACGTTGTGGTGGACAAACGGTGTTAGGGAGGACATCGCCGGTGACGTAGACCGCGGCGAAGGTGGTATGACAATCTGATCATATTTGCAGGGCCAACATGACCAGAGATATCACAAAATAGAGATCTTTGGAAGGATCCAAAGATCTCTATTTTGTGCTATCTCTGGTCATGTTGGCTTCATCCTGAAGGGGAGGCCTTTGCCCAGCAGTAGGACACAATGTAGCCGATGTAGGATAAAAAAAAAGTTAGCAAGCAAAGGCATGTTCAATGAAAATAATCCATTAGCTGGAGCAGCGGCGCCTTCAAAAGCGGAGTAGTTGCGAAAACTGAGTAAATGCAACTTGAGGTTGTTATGGAACTTTGTTTGACCGCTTTGCGATGGAAATATAGGGTTCCGTAGTTTGAGCGGATGCTCGATGACACTATATCCATTTTGTTGCCAAAGGCTCAAACTAAATGCAAAGTTTTTTGTATTTGTATTGTATTGTAGCTACACGCTATAATAACTCAAGACTGTTATGCACACGATTACACACAAAAAAGTATTCACAAAAAAAAAAACAAAACACATTTTTCACTTTTTTTTTTCATCGGGCATCTAGACGCACTGCCAGTTACCATCCCTACCTGATTGATTTCCACCAATTCGCACTAAGCGTTTCCAAATGTCTTGTATAATGCGCACAGCTAAAGAGTGGAACTCACTACCTGCGTCTGTGTTTCCGAGCGCATACAACCCTAATTTCTTCAAAGTGAGAGTGAACAGGCTTCTTCTGGGTAAGCTCACTCCATCGTCGACTTTGTCTCTGTCACCTCTGACCTAGACTAGAGTCAAGAGCAAACCCATTTCAAATAAAAAAAAAAAAAATGTTTATATAAAATCCGCGACACTTCATCCTTCCCGTATATTTCCAACCCTCGAGATAGGATACTAATTATGAATTTCAGTGTTTTGCGAGTAAATAATTATGCACTGAAAAGTTTCAGGTTCTATGCTCACCGCCGGTTAAGTTTACTATAACTGATAAATTCTGCTAAACCTCAGATTCATTAGTAGTACCGAGAATATTATGGTAAATGTTTCAAGATTGCTTTGTTTCATAGCAGAATTTATTATTTTTCTTTATAAAATTTATTTGTTTTGTGTTGTTTTTTGTTTAAAGAAGGATTTGTTTTGTTTGTGTAAGAAGATAGTTCGATAGTTGCTTCCTCACGGTTTGTTCAAGGAAATCTCCAAACGGCTGGTGACACTTCCCGTGACCCAAGAGCAGGCTTTTACCTTGGCCTGAGGCTAAGCATTGCCATACAACGTGGCAATGCCGCCAGTCTCTTGGGTACATTACCAGACGACAGCGATGCGGATGAATTTTTCGACGCCATATTTTAGTTTTTTTTTTTTATAGTTTTAGTTGGTTAGGATATTATTATTGTAACTTTATTTTAGTGTTAGATTGTTTGTTAGAGTTTAATTAATTTGTAAAGTTATCTTATAATAAATAAAAACCACCAGAAGATAGTTGATTCTTATCAAAACTTTGTGGATAGAGCCACTGAAAATGAACTCTTCAACAAAATTCATACATACCTTTTCGACTTTCAACAATTTCACTGTAAAACAAAAATGTTCAAAGTTTAAACTCGTTTCATATTTATGGTGTTATAGTTCAGTTTCAGACCGTCCATATATCCGGATATACGGACGTCCTGTATAGTGTATTATCTAGTGAGCTTATGTTGTGTGTGTCTAGCTTAGCACTCTGGGTTGTGAACCTAAATGTAGTCTAGGTTTCAAATGTATCCTAGTGTTAACTTTTAAAGTCCTTGCGTCCATAGCTGATGTCTTTGTGACCCATTTTTTGACAGTGTATACAGGTTGTCCTGTAATTAATGGACAATCTCGTAAGGGATCATTATACTCATCATTATGAACAACTTTTACTATGGGACCAAACTAGAAATCGCGAAAAAGAAATCGGCGATTCCCTACATTTTAACGAGTTATGCGAACATAAATGTACTGAACAGCTGATTTTTTTGGACCCCAAAATAGGAATTATGTATTTGAGGTTTACGAAAAGAGGCGCATTCGTGAGTTTATTTATCTTAAGTGAAGTGGTTAGTATTTTAGTAACTAATCATAAAAGTTATCACAAGAAAACCAAGACTTGATTTTGCTTCCAGTATACATAATCAATACATTTATGTTTGCACACCTCATCAAAATGAAATTTCAGAACAGCTGATTTCAGGTTCTGTCCCATAGCAAAAGTTGTTTGTTATCATGAGTACAATCATTTGTTTAATTATCGGTCACTTTACCAATCACCTTATTGTTAAAAAATTAACAAACTTTAAGGAGTGCTTTATTAGACCGTCGAACTGAATAACTTTCACTATGGTTTGAAATCGCCAAAAAAAAACGGGTGTCCCATACAGTTTTAAACAGTAGGTATTAAACTTTACAACGACAGCAGATTTCTTTTTTCAAAGTTAGTCCCATAGTAACAGTTATTCAGTTCAATGGTCTATAGCACTCCTTATTATGTACTCTAGCTTTGTGGCAGCAAAAAGTATTGTCAAACACTTCAATGTCAAAAGATCAAGGTATATCTTAGTTCAAGAAACGTTACAAAAATATCCCGGGGTCTCATAGGGATGTGCCAGCTTATCCCGGGATCGCGGGACTCAGTCCAAGCGTGCGAGTCAGCCCAGTTATTAAAGCTCTTAGCCCGTCTACTTGTGACTCCGAATTCTAGATAATGCTGGCTTTACTGTCCTAGTTTTGAGTCTAGAATTTCTGGGAATATAACTAATTTCATTCAGACATTATATTCGGGAGTGGTTACGTTTCTTTGTCTGATGGTGGACTTGGTCTATATACATGAGCGAGTGGTAGAGAATTTCCGGTGAGCAGCCGAATGTAGTACAAATTTGCCTGCCTAGCCTTTTCCCAACTATGTTGGGGTCGGCTTCCAGTCTAACCGGATGTAGCTGAATACCAGTATTTTACATGAAGCGACTGCCCATCTGACCTCCACAACCCAGTTATTGGGTAATACGATACCCCTTGGTAAGACTGATTGTCAGACTTTCGGGCTTCTGACGACCCGTAACGACTGCCAAAGATCCACGAATGACAGCCGGGACCAACGGCTTAACGTGCTTTCCGAGGCACGGAGGAGTCTCGATATGTACAGATGGTCACCCATCTACGGACCAACCCTGGCAAGCGTAGCTTAACCTGATGGATTGACCCGTGCGGCTGTTATTACTTAGCCACGAGCTCCGAGAATGTAGTACAAATATGATTACTTTTTGAGTATTTGGCGCAAAAGAAGTGAATATTTCGTTACAATAAGTTTTAACTGTAAAGAAATTTATTCAGAATTATAGAGAAAGTTAGTGTTTATCAGTTTAGTGCTCAAAATTAGATAAATAGTATTTGTAAGAGATATAAATTAAAAAATAAATAAAAAGAGAAAGCAGAAAAAATAATCTACGACAGTTAATAGTCAACCTATACCCATGAAATAAGTAGACGTCATTTAACAATATAACAGACAATGGCAAACAAAAAATACCACAAAATCACCTCAGGAAAAGAAACTAAACTACGAAAATCGAATTTAGCAAAAGTCGATACAACACTATCGCATAATATAAATATCAATATGGTAAACATGACTGTACGCATAATCGCGGTAAGACCACGATACCATCTGTCCGACGGAAATCGCCGAAAAAAGCCGAAAGTATTCCGAAACAATAATCCTGTCCGATTGAATTGGTCATAAGTTGGTAATACTTTATTCTGGAGATCGGTGGGGGTTATATTATAATATGCGAATGTATCGGTGGTACTATTATTTCTGTTCGGAGGAACTGGATCGCATCTCACACTCGAGAAATACTCGTGTTTCGACTTTTCGAGCGTGAGTTGCGATTGCGAACATTCACAGTATCTGATTGGTGAGAAAAGCGACCCTGTTGTACAGAATAAACAATTTAAACTACGGTATCCTAGAAGTGTGGTGACCGCCTCATAACGGCCGCAATGACAGCTGTCAAAATGATGACAGCGAGGTTTGACTCTACGCTGTCAAAAAACGCTTTCTAGGATAACACGCCAACTTACTTTAATAACGTTTCAGTGACGTCATTCGCTGGTAAATCGCAGCTATGTGGTGGCCTCCGAGAAGTGAATGGTCATCGAGTCTCACTCCAAATTGTAATTCCAACAGTAGCACCCTGTAATCTAATAGTTCTTTGCCCCGACTTCGGTGAAATTTGATATTTTTATTGGAATATCGTTCCTGATCAGTTCTCTTCTACTTATTGTGTAAAGCCAATGTATTGTATTAGATAACAAGTATGTATTATGTACCGAAAAACAAGGAAAATCTCTCAGAATATCGTGTTTATTTTTATATAAGGTTGTCGCGGAAAATGGAAATGTACCTAGATTATATGGTTATGTTTTTTGGAGAAACGGAAAATGTTAAGTAGGGAAATCAATTGCTATGCAAATTAACACCCTACGTCAATTGCCGTGTTATAGCCATTTTTAACCGACTTCAAAAATTTGGAGATATATAATCTCCAAATTTTTGAAGTCGGTTCGACTTGATTTTTTTTTTTACTAGCTTATAGCAGCGGCTTCGCCCGCGTGGATGTTGGAAATTACCCCACGGGAACTGTACATTTTTCCGGGATAAAAAGTATTGTATGTGCTACTCCAGACTATAATCTATCTCTGTGCTAAATTTCATCCAGATCCGTTCAGCCGTTCTGGCGTGATTGAGTAACAAACATCCATCCATCCTCACAAACTTTCGCGTTTATAATATTATATACACCGATTTCTCCGTCAATTGTGGACAGATTTTGAAATATCTTTTTTTTTGTTTAAAGGGTATGCTCTTGTGGTGGTCATCTAGTCACAATATGATGAGAGGATCCCATGGAAATCGAGGGAAACTCTCAAATTGTATAGGCACTCTTATACCGATTTGGGTTTTTGTTTTGTAGTAACTCGTGCATTTGTTCTCGGAAAGCAGTATTTGTTGAAGTGGAAATGATGATGACGACCACAGATGGCCATTGGAATTATTCAGTTATACCTAAGTGTTGCACAGGTTACGATTCGATTACTTTAATATGATTGCTAAGCAATTTATACTCGTCACAATGCATATGGTGGAGCGGAGCTGATGGTGGCTTTACCATCAGCTTCAGTTCTCCTAGTTCTTACTATGAGAGCTCCTCAACAATTAACGCACCCACATCGGGAAAAGCAATACTTTGTAAAAGATGATGAGCAGTCAACTGCCTGTGCAACCCTGGCAAGAGTAGCTTAACCTGATGGACCATGCGGCTGTTATTACTTAGCCAAGAGCTCCTCCTTAGATATCCATACAGATATTTTTAGTAAAAACAAACTCTTGATCAACAAAGTTCCACCACTAAGAAGTAAGATGATTAATCTCACAAAATATCAATTCATACGTATACATCGGCCGACTCAAACTTGGCCAATATTTGTTCATTTGTGGGCCGTACAGATGATTGCGCAGGATTGGGGGATGTACGCTTATGGAATATTAATTAGACAACCTCTTATTGATAGTTAACTTGCGCTAGTTATACGGACGGAGTTTTGGCCATCGATTCATTGCTAATGATATATTTATAGAGGGTCGAAATGTTCCGTTGGTAGATCAGCCGCCAAATGGTTTGCCATAGAAGCGAATGCAAGAAAGACAACGGTTAATACAATTCTCCTGTCTTTATCCCAATTTATTTGGGGTCGGCGCAACATATCTTATTCTTCCATACTTCTCTATTAGTCGTCATCTCGGTAGTCACTCGCTTTCTAGCCATACCATCCTTCACACAATCCATCTATCGTTTCTTTGGTCTTGCCCTTCTCTTATAGCCATCCACATTCATACTCAAAACTTACCTCACGACATTTCCCTCATTCCTCCGCATTTCATAGATAAATAATAGGTACCTACCTACTTGCTACCTACAAGCTTCTCATTCTTATTAGCTACTAGGTTTTGCCAGCGGCTTCGCCCGCGTGGATGTTGGAAATTATCCCACGGGATCCGTACATTTTTCCGGCATAAAAGTATCCTATGTGCTATTCCAAACTATAATCTATCTCTGTGTTAAATTTCATCCAGATGTGTTTAGCCGTTTTTGCGTGATTGAGGAACAAACATCCAAACTTTCTCATTTATAATATTAAGTAGGATTAGTTGGATTCGAATGCACTATTTGCGTAACTTTCTTTACTAGCATAATTGGACCGTGTTATGCAGAAAGCAGCCATGTCGGAAAAAGTACAAACTGAGTTATAAGCATTTTTCTGACGATGGTTGCATTATGGATATATCGACAAGGCTGCATTTGACGGCTCATATCTCAGTGATAAATAGAGATATTGACATGGTAGTTTTTACAAAAAATCTTGTATGTCGAAATTAATATGAGTGTGTTTATAACACATTTTTGGAAAAAGCCAGGAATTTTAGTTGGAGGATCCAACCCACAATATGGCCGAAAATGAGTTGTGTATACCAATATTTCATGGCGGAGGTGTGATACCCGCCTAAAAGCGAGAAATACACTGGAATTTAAATTACCTACACACGAATCGATATAATTCAGAAATAAGACAATACTACCATAATTTCCTTAGCAAGACAGCATCCAATAATAAAAGAAAACAAAAAAAAATAAACATAAAAAAAAACTCAAATGTCTGTAACTTTTTTATAATTTTTTTTTTATTTTATTATTTCGAAGTCGCCTTGTAAGCTAACCGTATGGTGTAATGTTACCAGTCCAATAAATAATGAAAGGAATTTAAGGGTCGATCGTTAAAAGTGATAATTTATTGTGTATGTTTGTCCGTTGATTAATTAACATTAAAACTAAGGACAGGGACTAATTGACGGGATTCTTGTTAGTCTTGTAAGGTTTTAATTCAAAATGTAAGAATAAAAGTTTATGTTATTGTTCTAGTTGTATAAATAGTTTATACATTTTTCAATAACAAAAATATGACTTACAAATCTTTTTCTTTTTTCTTTTAACCACGTCCTTCAGTACTTACGGTTTAAGACAATTTATAACACTCAAACAGAATACAATTGTTCACTGATGTGGGAAAAAAAACATAATAATTAAAATATAGGCGACAGTTTTGCTGGTTTATAAACTAAAACTAAAATTCGTACAGTAAAAACTGACAATTCAAACAACTATTCAGAACATGGTGCTTTTAAAAGCCTTTTAAAAGTTGGAAGTGATTTAGATTCCGTAATTACTTTAGGTATTATTGAGTTGAGTCCCCTTATATAAGGTTTGCTTCAAAGAACTGTACGTACGTAACTCCTCCTCCTCTGGAATTTGTTCAGAACTTGTAGTAATGGGTATAGTTTGGTATTTGCAGTCGTTGAGTCTCTTCATCTGATTTGATCCACGTCTCGGTTAGAACTATGACATGTATAGATAGCATCGTAGTATACTTGTAGTTTTGAAACTAGTGACTGAGAAGCGGGACATTTAAACTACATTATTTAAAGGAATGGACGAGTCTATTTAAAACCGAAAAGATAATAATATATATTTTTGAATAGACGGTCCATTAAGACATGGGTTATTGGTTATATGTCGACAATCCATTAAGGGGATGTAGGAGAGGTAATTTGCAACCAATGATCCCTTATGACTCCTAGATGCAAATGTCAACCACATTTTTGCAAAAATCGACCATTTTACGAGTAGTCAAAAAACCTGCTCAAAATTATGAAAATTGTAACGATTTGCGGCTCTGATTTATAAACTATTAAAGATAATTGTCATTTTATGGTTGATTATTATGTACTGAAGTCTTAGCAAGCATTTAATAATGATTAAAAAAAATCATGCATAGTGTTTTTTATATAAATTTTCAATGTTGTATACCGCAGATCAATCAATCTGCCTAGCCTTTTCCCAACCATGTTGGGGTCGGCTTCCAGTCTAACTGGATGCAGCTGAATACCAGTATTTTACATGGAGCGACTGCCTATCTGACCTCCACAACCCAGTTACTGGGTAATACGATACCCCTTGGTAAGACTGGTTGTCAGACTTTCGGGCTTCTGACAACCCGTAACGACTGTCAAAGATCCACGAATGACAGCCGGGACCAATGGCTTAACAAGCTTTCCGAGGCACGGAGGAGTCTCGGTATGAAAAGATGGTCACCCATCCACAGACCAACCCCGGCAAGCGTAGCTTAACCTGATGAATCGACCCGTTGTATACCGCAGATATCTGCAAAAAAAAATATGATGTTAAAATACTCGAAAATGGTTAACATTTGCATAGGGGTCGTACAGTGTCATTTGGTTGCAAATTACCTCTCCTACGAGTACATCCCCTTAATGGATTGCCGACATATTACCAATAACCCTGTACGTATATATAACAACGCCATAAATCACCAACAAAGCACATAATTATTATGTTTTCTCTCACTCAGATGATCATCATTTACTAATTAGGACACAGTGTGAGTTTATTTTGATAATTAAAATTAATGACATTGGAGTAATTTCTTTTTAAGTGTACATTTAGTTTCAGTAATTAGAAGGGTCAAACGGTCACAATAAGGCTGTAATTACGAGTGGCTTGCAAATGATACCTTCAGCAACGTATAATTAGGTTAATTTGGGCTTGTGGCTATATAAGTATAATAAAAGTCGCACGGGTCGATCTTCAAGGTTAAACAACAGTTGCCGAGGTTGGTCCGTCGATGGGTGACCATCCATTACATACAGATACCCCTCCGTGCCTCGGAAAGCACGTTAAGCCATTGTTTGTGGCTGTCATTTGTAGATGTTTGACAGTCATTACGGGTAGTCAGAAGCCCGAAAGTCTGACAACCAATTTTACCAAGGGATATGGTATTAGGCAGGCAGTAACTGGGTTGTGGAGGTCAGATAAGCATTCAGCTGCCTTGAAATAAGCAATAAGTCCAAAATCGGAAATATGTAATAATAAACGAGACGCGAAATCTAAATTCTGTTTCAAAAGAACGTATTTTTAATAAAAACCGGCCAAGTGCGAGTCGGACTTGCGCTCGAAGGGTTCCGTGCAATTATCTACGTATAAAAAATCACGCTTGTTGTAGTATGAGAGCCCCTTAAATATTTAGTGTATTCTGTTTTTAGTTTTTGTTGTTATAGCGGCAACAGAAATATATCATCTGTGAAAATTTCAACTGTCTAACTATCACGGTTCATGAGATACAGCCTAGGGACAGACGGACAGCGGAGCGGAGCGGAGTAATAGGGTCCCGTTTTACCCTTTGGGTACGGAACCCTAAAAAGATTGTAATGGTGCATTTTAAATAAGTATGTAATCATAAGCTCTATTTGAGAAGAAAATTTCCAAAATTGATTGAACCCAATCTCCCTATTTGAGGGGTGCTGTTAACAGGATATTTTTTGACATTCCTTTGGGAACGATGTGTGGAAAAGTTACTGATTTTAAATTGGTATCTAGATCCATCGCCCCTTTCATCTCATACCATACTCATGGTCAAATAAGTTTTTACATACATATATACATAAACTCACGCCTTCGACCCATGGAGGTAGGCAGAAACAACAGAAGGCCACCTGCTACGATCCTTACATACCTACACCTTTTGCCTCGTTTACGTTCATACATCGCACCTTGAAAACAAAAGTGGCGTTATACAAAAATTAAAGTTTTTCTGTATGTCCATTTAAAGCTTTTTTGACGCAGCATTTTGGTCAATATCTTAGCAAATAACTGAAATAAAAGGCTGCAATTTGACTATCATACTCTAAGTTTTGTATATACTGAAAATATGCCAGTAAATTATGGAGTTATTGAGAAAACATAGTTTTGATAATGCCACTTTTGTTATCAAGGTGCGACATCTGCTCATACACGCACGCCGCGCCGGTTGCGAGTACTACGCATCTGACTTTTTTGAAGAACATCACCAATAAGTTTTTAGTTCAATTCTATTTATACACTGACTGTCATAGTTCATTGAGAAAATTTCGTTAAAACTTGAAACTGAGTTCTACGAACCTAAAAACATTTCAACGGAACGAAACCAAAAAATATTTCGTGCTATTTTTTAATATGTCCCTACAGGTGTGGCCACCAAACTGAACATCTTTCTCCGACATAATATAGTAATCTCAAATGTCCCATTCAAAACTTCTATAACTACTCGACCCAAATGTATGGGACAGCTGATATTTTTTTCGCGATTACGATGTTCGTCCCATGGAGAAAGTTGTTCAGTTTGATGGTCTATACCACACCCTTAAATATGACTACACATTTCTGATACACGCTTTTTAATTATGTAGGTATACATACATTCACACATATTTACACATTCGCCCTTTTTTAAGGAATAATTTAAATTTCCCTATACAAGCTAGCGAAACAGCTCCCAAATCCCACTTTCCCAGTTCCGACTGCGTTAGGGCTGTCACAAACCTCACTTGCAAATCGCGTGTGGAGTAATAAGGTCCTCGCTTAGCAGCGCGCGTGCTTTGAGTTGTAATGAGCAACGCCCCTAGCTTTTGAGGTTGGGTTTTGGTGATGAGAGGAGCGGGGGTGTGGGTATAAGAAATTTTTGTAGACATATTTTTCCATTTTCGTAGGCTAAGGAGTTATTAATTAAACACGATGTGCGGAGGATTCGATATAAATTTATATATAATAATAATAACTTATTAATAAAAATGGCCGTTCACATGAAATCCTTATCTTCCGCACGATTGACAGGGAAAGAAAGATGTTTTTAATACGTTTAGTTTTAATTGTATTCAGGCTTGGTTTCTGAGGTTTTTAAACGGAGTTAAACCATTCCATAGCGATTATTAGTTCGAAATTGTGTTTCTGAACACTTCGTTACGGAAGAATTTAGCTTGAAAGTCGAGTGAATTATTATCGACGGTTTATCTCAGGACCTCAAAAAACGAGCATAAGGAAGAAATTCGCTTAATTAGATAATTTTGTCGAATCAATCACCAAGAGTTTAAACTCCGTTTAAGAATTCATCAGAAACCGGGTATCAGTGATTTGTGGTGCCAGACTTTGCCTTAGACTTGGCGGTTTAAATTGTCAATTTGACACACACTAGCTTTCTGTAAGTATGTATTGTTTCGGACGCACAAGTCAATTAAACAGTTGATCAAAAGTGATTAAAATAAAGATAAAGATGATTATGGATTTTTTTTGACATTCGCGACTAGAGGTGCAAATATTGTATTAGAGTGTACAAAAATATTTTGAGGTCATCAAAGTGAGAATTATTACGGGTTCGATTAAATACATGCGCATTTTTAGCCTATATTAAGGTGAATGCGCAAAGGTAGCACGCACGATTTCCGAAATCATGACATTTTAGAAAAAATCTATTTTGGAGAGTATGCATTGATGATTTTTATGGTTATAATTATATACATATTTTTATAATCGCGAATCATATTTTGATCAAGATACAACCTGACACTGACCTGCAAAATGGAAAAAAACGCAAGAAAATTTGAATTACACGAGCTACCTTTGCACACTCAGCGCTAATCGCTACCGCCCGTACCCTATGTCCTCACCCGTCTTTAGCGAATTTACTCCACGCACTGAACGTATGTCATCACACGGACTCTGATACCAGCTTTGCGTGGTCCTAACACTCTTTATGTGTTAAACTTGCATTATGTAGGTACAGTCAGCGACACAAACAATGTATGAATCAGAATGTTGGGCCACAAAAAGAATTAATGAAAGGCAATTGCATGCAGCTGAGTATATAAGAGGAAGTCCGAAAGTGACACCGGTGACTGAAAAGTTGTGCGGAAATCGGTTGTCATGGTATGGACATGTGATGCGGAGGAATGAGGAAAATGTCGTCAGGAAAGTTTTGAGAATGAATGTGGATGGCTGTACGAGTAGGAGAAGACCAAAGAAACGATTGATGGACTGTGTGAACGATGATATGGCTAGAACGGGAGTGACTACCGAGACGACGACTTATAGAGAAGTATGGAAGAAAAAGACATGTTGCGCCGACCCCAAATAAATTGGGATAAGGACAGGAGAATGATAAGTGACCGACACAAACAAGTGATCATCATTTTAATAAGTAAGAACATTGTGCACAAGGGTTGTGCTTTATTCTAATTTCACCCTGTATAATTACAAGTTGAGATCAAGAAATAGACAATGAACAGTTATATTGCATGAACCATTTTTTAACTGTAATATTAATCATTACCTTAATACTCCCCCCTACTACCTCCTCCTCCTTAATACATCCCTACCTGGTTGCTATTCCACCAATTCGCACTAAGCGCTTCCAAATGTATTTTATAATGCGCACAGCAAAGGAGTGGAACTCACTACCTGCGTCTGTGTTTCCGAAAGCATACAACCCTAATCTTTTCAAAGTGAGAGTGAACAGGCTTCTTCTGGGTAAGCTCACTCCATCGTCGACTTTGTCTCTGTCACCTCTGACTTAGACTAGAGTCAAGAGCAACCCCATCACAAATAATAATAAAAATATCCTCATCAACAACATCACAGCTTTACAGCTGCGGGTGGCCTGTTCAAGTATATTTCTCCAACCTGACCTATTTCCGGCTTTTTCTCTCCCATTTCTCTCTCCAAGTTCTTAAATCTTGTTCTACGTCATCCAACCATCTGAGATTGGGCGGCCTTCAACTTGTCCGGCCATCCGGGTTACTACCGAGTAAACGTTTGGGTGCTCTGGTTTCGTCCATTCTTGCAACCTGCATGCCCTGCCCATCGAAGATGTTCTGTTTTAATGCTCATTAGGTTGTTATTAAAAAATATAGCTTGAGTATATTATATCGACCAATACGGATAAGTTATAAGCAAAACTTTGTTAAATGAATTGCAACAGTCGAAAATGTTCACAGATGTATGCCGCTGACTGTATAGTTGTAATAATCACGTTTGTATTGCTCTCAACTTCTTGCAGTCGTATTCAGCTTAGAGTTTGGTAAGTTCATTATAGGTACAGACACTAGCACATCAAGTTACCCGAAACTCTCAAATTTTCCCAATCAACCTTGAACCCTAATGCTTTAGCGATAAAGTTGATAATCTATTAAAGAAATTTGACAGATTGTAGTAGCTTGATGTGCTGGCGTCTGTACCATGAATGAATGAATGAAATGCACCGACCCCAGGTTTGACCAGACTCGATCGAACCCAAACATTCACACTAGCCCCTTGTAGCCTCATGCTTTATGGTGCGACAGAGACCATTGGAGTAGACCGGGGGGCGCGATAATGGTAGGGAATACGTGCCCTTAGGATATGGAAGGATTATTAGAGCCATACCGGATATGCATCCTAAAGTAGGTAATAAAATTGCGGAGAGACTGGTGATATTTATCTATGGATGGTCATATTTTACCGACGGCGCCGCCAGGTTGGTTCAGGTCCAGCTTCACCAGTGAATCTTTTGGCGGGGTCAAGCTAATTTATTAAAGATTTTCCAAACTTGAACCCACTTGAAATTTAAAATAGAAATTGGTTGAAAAATTTTACAATTCGAGATCACAATGACAGCTAAAACAATAGATTATTGGGTTTTGTAGTGGCAGTACCATATCAGTCACTAATCTGCATATTCCTCGCATGATCTGACCAAGATTATGTCTGGATTATAAAAGAGACTGTGACCTCTGAGTTTTTTCGGTCTTTCTTCTCAGAGTAAGAAGTCGGATAGGAAAAACCGAACTCATTTAGTTTTAAAACACGTTTATTATGCGTTTTGTAAGTTTTTGTACGAACCTACTTACAGAAATAAAATCCTATCACATTAGCATGTCGCGTGACGCGTGATGCGTGGCGCGAACTCAAAAGATTTTCCCCAACCAAAAGTAACTCAACGCGCTTAAAGAAGCCTTCACTTCAAAAATAAACACCTTCATAGTAAAAGCACTCAGTGTATGCACAAAAGTGTATTATTTATTATTTTTTCCTAAACAAGCTTTTATTAGTCTGGTTATCATCTAGCACCAGAGTCTTGTGAAGACGAATCAAACGAGCCCAAACTCGATAGGGTTGCGTCATTTTATTACTGAATTCCGATAGCCACCTTCCGGCTTCATCATCAGATCAGCTCCATGTCATAATAATATTGCATTGTCAACCAATTTCCATATGCATGTAATATTTCAGCTTAATCGGAAACCGGGAAGTGGGTCAAATTAAACTTGCAAGATACGATTACAGTCAGACAGTTCACCAGTCCCAAGCTTGTAAAATAATTCTTTTTTTTTGGCAAATAAAATGTCAGACATTACCATTTGCTTACATCACCTAGTTCACAGTTTCCTCACTTATTGTTTTCTCTCAAACTAACTTCATACTTTGATGCTTCTTCGATATACGAGTAACTTCGTACGTAGGTAGACATGTGTCGATAGGCGAAACACGTGCGGCCCGTAATACTTTATTTCTTTCCTTCTTTCTTTCTGCAATATCTTTGTAAACTTGTAATAACTGGGTCATTTATTACTGTGATCTTAGTTGAGTTAAGGCTGGGAGCATGGTGCCGAATTAGTTTGCCGATAAAATCGGTAGTATGAATGAGTTGCCTTCGCTTACCTGGAAGTCTTTAACTAGACTCCGGACCCAGCGCCCTAATTGCGTAAACACTATCAATCAGAATCATTTTCATTTTGAAGCAAATTGCTAATCCGTTGCTTCGTTTGCGCGACAATGTAAATAACGCAATGAATGTTGTTGAACTATCAAAATGAAACCAATTCCGATTGATAGTGTGTTACGCAATTAGGGCGCTTGGTTGGCCGAAGCAAGGAAAACCTGCTAAAGTGTAGACTCACAGCTGATTCTGCTCTGGTACTCGTAAATGTGGTGCTGTTCCACAAACGATGGAATCGTGTCATGCGTGTCTTGTTGTCTGCAATTCTGCGTGTTACAAGAACTGATGGATGCTAAGATAATATAAGATAATCATTTATTTGCTCAAACATGAGTACAACGCACAATACAAATGGTCAGCATGCAAAAGATGTTAAAAGAAAAAAAAATGAAAAGCAGATCATCTCGTTTACACTAAACAATGGCATGCAAATATTAATACAATAATTATTATTTAGAATGTCATTCTGAGTCAAATTGAGGAGCTCGTGGCTAAGTAATAACAGCCGTACGAATCGATCCATCGGGTTAAGCTTCGCTTGCCGGGGTTGGTCTGTGGATGGGTGACCATCTTTACATACCGAGACTCCTCCGTGCCTCAGAAAGCACGTTTAGCCGTTGGTCCCGGCTGTGATTCGTAGATCTTTGACAGTCGTTACGGGTCGTTAGAACCCCGAAAGTCTGACAACCGGTCTTACCAAGGGGTATCGTATCACCCAGTTACTGGGTTGTGGAGGTCAGATAGGCACTCGCTCCATGTAATATACTGGTATTCAGCTGCATCATCTAACCGATTGGAAGCCGATCCCAACATTGTTGGGAAAAGGCTAGGCAGATTGATTGATTTATTGCGTTTGGCTTAATTTATGATAACTAAATCCGATTTCAATTTCAAGATCAAGTATGGTTTTTTGATGAAAACCAGAGTTAAGTTCTCTCTAAATATCTGATAGGACAATACATGCTATTTTATGCACCTATCTGTGATCTCCCTATTTATAATTTACAGATTGACTACAACTATCATAATAATTAAACAATGTCGAGATTGGCTTCCAGTCTAGCCGGATGCAGCTGAATACCAGTATTTTTTACATGGAGCGACTGCCTATCTGACCTCCAAAACCCAGTTTTTGGATACACGATACCCCTTGGTAAGACTAGTTGTAAAAACTTTTGTGCTTTTGACTACCCGTAACGATTTAAAAAAATCTACGAGTGACATCCGGGACCAACGGTGCTTTCGTCTCAGTATGTAGGTACAGATCAGATATAATATGGATTTGGCCGAGGCGAGGGTATTATAGACTGTACAACGCTCATAATGTGCTTTACTTTATTTTATTTCTGTGGATGATCTAAACGATCTTAAATCATTCAATTTCTGACATGACGACATGTCAATAAAATCTTCATGCAATAAATCCTTCATCACTCGTCGTGCTTTATCGTCATCCCTTCTAAACATAACACACACCACAAAAAATTCAAATATAATAAAAATATCTGACATTTCATATTTGAAACCCCATAGCCAAAGCAAATAGGAGGGTTTGCAGTGCACAAACCCTTGATCGACAAACTACGTCACACAATACCAATAATAGGGGTGTACCCAAAGTTCTATAGAATATCATATTTTTATGATGAGCCCTGATTAATCATTTCTATATGAGGGTTCGATTACAAACATAACTATTTTGAAACATAAATAATTTTAAATCGTAATGTTAAAGAAATAAGGTTGGTTGTATCTGTAAAGTTTTGGTTAATCATGGTTCTCTATGAAGTTTCGATTACAAACATAATTTATTCAAAACAAATAATTTTGAATCTTATCCCGATTAAAATAAGGTTGGTGGTGAACGCAAAGTAGGGTTGTCAAAAAGTATTTGTTTAAAAGCTTATTTTTGGAGCTAAATACCCATTATTAGTTTTGGTTTTTATTATGAAAAGGTTCAAACGCAGATGGTTTGAATTTGAAAGAAAAGAGGATGTTTGATATGGTTTTATGCTTGCCCCTTTTGTGTTGTAGCGTAATAATATCGATTACTCTAGTTGTATTGGTTGTAGGAAATATTATATGAATATAAACCACATAAACTACCTCACAGAGCAGTGGTGGCTCAGTGATAGCGACCGCGACTTACGTGTGATCGTGGGTTGAACACAGGATGACAGGCGTTTTTTTACTTTGTGTAAATTATTTTATCACCGCTGTTCTCAAAACGGTGCAGGAAAACAACGTGAGGAAACCGGCATATCCAAGAACCAAACGATCACTGGGCTCGCGTGGTGGATTACGGCCCTCTCCCTCTCACAGAGAGGAGGCCTGTGTCCCAGCAGTGGGAACATTATAGGCTGATTATCCAGACTACCTCACTGGTCTTGTGGTTTGAGAGCACAACAGCTAAGCGTGGAGTCTTAAATCGATCCTGTGTTTTGACGTAGTGTTATTGATTTTTCCATTAGAAAACTCACATTAACAGGCCGGGATCTGGATTAGTGCTGGGTTAATCTCAATAGGCTTGCCCCGTATGTAAAGGATCCCGCAGACAGGCGCGACGCGACTCTAGTAGGACAATTTCTATGAAACTTCATCTACCAGAATCGTGTCGCATCGTCGCGTCGCGCCAGATTGCGGGAGCCTTAATATGGGACTGTATAGGTATAAATTGATACTTAGGTATCGAGTAGGTATATAATATTTGCCATTTAGGTAAATGGCGAATATATATGCCTACTCTATACCTGGTATCAATCTATATTACTAATTTTAAGTTTCTACAAAAAAGAAAAAAAAAACTATGAGTTAACATCGTATTTAGGTTTTCAGTAAATTCTAAACCCAAAACAACACATATATTTCAAAAGCTTCATTAATTTAATTAATTTATTCCCAGTCCAACATTTAAATTCTGTCGTAATATTTTTCAAACACGCAAATATGAATTAATTCGTACGCGTGCCTTTAAAAAAGAAACTAATTCGTTTCTCCATTGTGGTGTATATTTTGCTGAGAATAGCTCCCTTGGCTCTGAGTTCAACTAACTATCGTTTGTTATGCTATAATTATATATTATACTAGTTTCTGCCCGCGACTTCGTCTGCGTGTTTCTTGGTCCCCGACCCACCCCGTCACATCGCATCGCTTGCGCGCGCTATTAGTCATGGTTGCTAATGCTACTTCCTACTATTATTATAAATGCAAAAATTGTTAGGATGGATGGACGTTTGTTACTCTTTCACGCAAAAACTACTGAACGGATTTTGAGGAAATTTAGCACACAGATACCTTATAACCTGGATTAACACATAAGATACTTTTATCTCGATATTTCTACGGGTTCGAGTGAATCCGCGGGGCAAATGCAAAATGGCAGGGGGTAACTTGTACACTTAATAATGGGCCCCCGAAAGCGGTCGCTAGCACATTGTGACGTAGCGACAAGGGGGCAACACTTCCTGAGGTGCTTGAGGACTGGAGAGGTATTCCACGGCTATCAGGACAATCCCGGAAATACGGTCAAGATCCCTACCAGCACCTTACTGGAATACTTCCTTCCTCCGAGAACATTTGCTCATGCGAATCTCCACTCAAGCCGGCCAATAAAGGCAAGCCATGGGTTTATTATTATTAGTTATTATTAGCACAGATGAACCATATAGGAATTAGGTAGATAACAAAAGAAATGAGGGTTTGTTTACAAACATTGCTTAATGTTTAAACGTCACAAAACACACGTCACGTCACAGGAGCTCGTGGCTAAATAATAACAGCAGCACGGATCGATTTTCTAGGTAAAGCAACGCTTGCTGAGGTCCGTACCGGCTATCATTCGTAGATCTTTGACAGTTACGGGTAGTTGGAAGCCCGAAAGTCTTACCACCCGTCTTAATTGCCATCGTGTTACCACGATGCAACCCAGTTGGGTTGTGGAGGTCAAATAGGCAGTCGCTCCATTTAAAATACTGGCATCCAGCTGCATCCGATTAGACTGGAAGCCGACCCCAATATATATTGGAAAAGGCTAGGCAGATCGATTGATTGTAACTGTGTTGTGGAGGTCAGATAGGCAGTCGCTCCATTTAAAATACTGGTATCCAGCTACATCCGATTAGACTGGAAGCCGACCCCAATATATATTGGAAAAGGCTAGGCAGATCGATTGATTGTAACTGTGTTGTGGAGGTCAGATAGGCAGTCGCTCCATTTAAAATACTGGTATCCAGCTACATCCGGTTAGACTGAAAGCCGACCCCAATATAGTTGGGAAAAGGCTAGGCAGATTGATTGTTTAAACTTCCACAAAATATGTGGTCGAACAGACGTTAATAAATAAAGCCCCTAAATTAAAGGTATGTAGGCAAAAAGATTAAGTAGGAATACTATTTAACACAATATTGTACCTACGTGTGGTGAGTGGTCAGTTCTTTCAAGAGAGAGTGAGTACCTATTTCTAAAGTACTTACAAAGGAATGGTTTTGCAATGACGAATCCAACCAAAAGATTTACATTAGTCGGACTTGCAAGCTGTAGGTACTTCTTTACGCAGTATGCTGTAACACTGATTTAATGCAATTTCCAAAATAAAATTGTCAAGCATCAGAACCAAAAATGTAAATCCACGCCCCGCCAATTGAACGCATAATCAACTTAAGCTTTAATCAAATTTTCCTCCTCACAAATATTAGTACCAAACCAAAAGGGAATTGCCCAATGCAATTACAAGTTAGAAACTGCATATTCATGTGTTGAACAAGCTAACATGACTAAACAAGCCGTCATAACGATGTCTGTGCAGGCACGAACAATTAAAAACCAGAAACGATCGTACTGCAAAATGTGGAGAAAAAAGAAAAGGCATGAAATTGGCTTTTGGGTTTTGCGATGAATAGATAGTTGAGTTTAGAATGGAAGAAGAATTGCGTGCTCTTTCGCTCATCAGCCTCAGACCAAATAAAAAACCAAGACATAGCGCTGCGAACAATATAGTGAAGCATTCCCAAAACTTAACACCTCGCTCTGTGCATACACGCTCACACGCACACCTTTACACCAAACTACAACTAAACTACACCTCACTAAGTGCACACATGTTTACGAAACCGACCTCACGTCATTGTTGACAGTGCTATGTCCTGGTTTTTTATTAAATTAATTTGAGTGCATTTTGTTAAGCTCTATCCAAATCTTAAGTTTCCTATCCTAGACTAGGAGTCTAGGACACATTCATCATTTTACCACACTTCTGCATTATCAAGATCACCATTAGCAGCCTTGTTCCACCAACTGCTGAGTACAGACCTCCTGCCTTTTGTGCCATGCATCCCTGGTCTGTGCGAGTCTCATCCCGGTGCACCCTGGCTGTTACTCAGCCAACGCTCCTTCTACCGTTTCTTGGCAACCATTCTGTTAGGATGACGACCTACATAAGATCGTGGGAAAGACCAGCATGAGACTCGCACAGACCAGGGAAGCATGTCACAAAAGGGAGGAGGCCTATACTTAGCAGTTGGTGGTCAATGATGATGATGATGATGATCCCGTTAGAGCTTTGCACCGCCTGCCATCATCACGTCTAGCCAAATGTCCTGCCTACCTCCTTTTCAGAGCCACTAATCATCATCATCTGCCTAGCCTTTTCCCAACTATGTCGGGGTCGGCTTGCAGTCTAACCGGATGCAGCAGAATTCAGAGTCACTACTATAAACATAAATTGAAGCAAGCTAATCTGTATTTGCGTCACAAAACATCTGTCTCAATCACTAAGGTCTAGCTCACAAAAAATGCGACACTGTGAGTGCCATGCTGGTGTTTATAAGTAGATATAAGAAATGTTCCTCATTTGTGTAGTGCAAATAATCAGCCTTGCACTGTTAAGATACAGGCCTTCTCTCTGTGAGAGGGAGGGGGCCATAATCCACCACGCAGGCCCAGTGCGGGTTGGTAGATGTCACATGTCTTCGAATTGATTGGTTCTAGGACGCTTCACGTTTTCCTTCAACGTTCTGAGAGCAGTGGTGATGTAAGTAAATACACAAAATAAACTGCCTGCCTGGCTTCGAACTAACGACCACAACTCGCAAACTGGTCCCGATACCACTGTGCCACCACTGCTGTTCTCAATACTGATCTGTAGTGTAAATGTGAATGTTTATTGATACATATTCCCAGGACTAGCAAACCGATATTTCCGCAAGTCTGGTCGGCCGAAGTTAGGAATAATTGTCTTCGGTAAATGGCATTCGATCACGTTTGTGATAGCCTATTAAGTGCGAATTTCTCCAATAAAACTGAACGCGATCAGCACATCTAAGCCGAGTTCAAGAGCTGTCGGTGTCAATATTCCAAAGAAAATAATGACAGGGACAGCTCTTAAACGTGGTTTACGTGCTGATCGCGTTTAGTTTCAATTGGTGAAATCCGCACTTAATCTGTTGTCAAATAACTTGTCAAGTTTGATCGGTTATTGTACCTATCACAACCAGTGGCGTGCACAGAGTTTTTAGACATGGTAGGCAGAAAATTTTAAAAGCCAAAATACTTACTGCATATTGGTTTTGGTTCGTCGTCTTGTCGATTAAATAATGACGTAGGTAATAGCCACCTCAAATATCCATACATTGACTGATTTTATAGATATATCAATCCTTTAGTTTGTACTAATTGCAAATCCGGTGTACAACGACCTTTTACAATCACTTGTTTTTTATCACCGAATGATAGTTTTGAAAACGCATCATTTTTTATTTTCTCTATCCACACACCACCTGAACAACTTTCACAGTGAATATTATCCATTTTTCACACTATTATCGACGTTAAACTCTTTAAATACCAATTATTATGGCTCACAACACAGATCAAAACGAATCAAAGAAACAATATGGCCACGAAACAAGTCACAAACTCGGAGATAGTGCAAAAAATAATACGACAAAAAAGAAATAGTGTAAGCTAGGATGCAATATAAATGAAACAATGCCACTTTTTAAAATAGTTGTATAGCTAATTTCGGTTCGGAAAACATCGGATAATTTCGTAATTTGTCGTGTTGTGAAAAAGACACTGCCTATTCTGTACCGTTGTGTGCGTTATTGTGACATTGTGTGCTACGTATTTATAGGAACGCACACCCATTCAATCCGCATGACCACGAGAGCACACATATAAACATTTAGACCCGAATAGTTTGTGTCTTTCCCGAGGCACTCCTGGTACTCAGGTCGTCGCGGCGCTAGTGCCGCGCGCAATGCCACAATACAATACTGAACGAGCTTGCTTGGAGCGACTGTTTTTAATTTTTTTGTTTATCGTAAGTAAGTAGGTACTCGTCGGAGTCGTAGATAAAATAATAATAGATATCAGAACAAGATTATACTGAATTAGGTAGGGTAGGCAGTGTCTTTCTGTCTTTATGAAACGCACGCCACTGATCACAACAGTTGCGATACCAGATCAAGCTTCCAGAAACCGGTATAGTTACTGATAGAAAACGAAATAAATATATTTTTTTACTGTCGCAGTAACACATTAGGCTAGGTTCACACGGCATTGTACTGCACGTTTTTTTTGCGGTATTCGATTTTAACGAGTAAACAGCAGGATGTTCACACGATACATTTGCATTCGTGTAAAAGACGTATAGCCGCAGTATTCATACAACAGTCAGAAAGAGATCGTGATACTTTATGCGCTACTGCAACGTTAAAAAGTTCATTCGGTTTGCTTAACAAGTCCGTTGAGTATTCGATAAACGTATAAAGCTCTGTACGTTTTTTGCAGTACAAACAACGTGTGAACGGTTCTATACTCAATGTAATGCCACTATGTATGTCCTTCAAAAACCTGCCGAAAAAGTCGTACTGATTACATAGTGGCACATAATCGAGTACTGAACGGACTTGTCAAGCAAACCGAATGAACTTCCAACGTATTCGGTTTACATTGGCGTATTTACACATAGTATCACGATCTCTTTCTGACTGTTGTATGAATACTGCGGCTATACGTCTTTTACACGAATGGAAATGTATCGTGTGAACATCCTGCTGTTTATCCGTTACAATCTAATACCGCAAAAATACGTGCCGTACTATGCCGTGTGAACCTAGGCTTAGGCAGCACGCATGTTAATAATTGTGAAGTTACAAGACACGCAATAATCCAAACACAGTGTTTATCTAGTTGGAAAACGGGAAAGCAACACGAGTCCCGGACGTGCCAATTAAAACCTCTGGTCTTTCTTTTGTCATTCGCTTCGTTTGTGCCAATTGCACTGGACATGAATGAAGCCGTAAAAGTTAGCTTTTACTGCCAATCTTGATACTTTATTTCTATTTGAAGGGAGGATAAAATTTTGATGGAGCACCATTTAGTTGAGGGTTTATTGGCACCTGCAATTATTAGACTGTTTTGAGGTCTGACGATTTATTTTGTTAAGAGTGACCGCTCTTACTAAAGGGGTATCATATTACCCAGTAACTGGGTTTTGGGGGTCTGATAGGCAGTCGCTCCATGTAAAATACTGGTATTCAGCTGCATCCGGTTAGACTGGAAGCCGACCCCAACATACTTGGGAAAAGATTAGGCAGATTGATTGTGGGAGAAAATTGTGGTCACATTACAAATCTACGCACGCATAAGGACGCACGTATAAGGATATAGCGTAGTACTAGGTACTTCGTCCATTTTGGTTTGTTTGTTTTTGGGATAAAAAGTAAGTACCTATATTAAAAATGACAGAAATCGATTCAGTAAACGAATCTGAACAAACTATTTTCATAAGTTTCATTAATTCCGTTCCACATTGTATAGTCCGATTCATAGACCGTCTGATATCGTTCATCGATAGAAAACGATAGTGCTATTCAAAGATTCAACGTGGACGACTAACTTTTATGTGGCTAAGGCACTACAATCAGTTTTAGTACTAGTAATAATTATTAATTTACTACATCACTGTTTACAGGGCAGCTTGAGTAGAAATGAGTTTTGAGATAAGTTAGAAACACAATGATTCACTGTAGATTGGCATCACCATTATTCACCATTGAGTAAAAAGTTAAAAGTGCATCTTTTAAAAAGAAACCAGGCCGTTTAAAAGCGTATATCACACGGACATCCCCTTCATTCTTGTATTGTAATTCTAATAATTACAGTACGACAACGTTCAACGTTCCATCGTGTATCTTCGGAAACACCGAATTATAGCGAATAAAACTTGAGTATCGACCAATAGATATTGATTTATATTCCCACCTAAATTATTATAATTGACGCACTAATTTCGTCACTCCCTTATTGGACCAGTCACGTTTAATTCGGCAAAGTTCGGTTTTTCCGAAGATAAGCGACGGAACCTTTGAACGTAGTCGAACTGTACTTATTTCTGAAGAATGTCAAGTCATTCATTGGTTGTCAATGTGTGATTCATTCTTCAAGAAAGGAGGTTTCATCAAAGTTTTTTCCCAGATAACTTGTCTTTTTGCCTGTTAATGATTCCGTGACTTATGGTAACACGTTTCCTTAGATGCGGTGAGTCATGGCGGAATTTAGCTCTATATTGTTAACATAACTTCTGCCCTCGACTTCGTCCGTGTGAATTTTTGGCCCCCGACCCACCGCGTCGCATCACATCGCCCGCCTGCGCGATATTATTTCTTTTTCTTTTAGCGTTCTTTCTGACTTTATTTCGTTTTCCGGTCCTAAAGGTCGTAACGTGATGTTAAATACCTTCCTAAGAATAGGGCTATGAAATGCAAAAATATTTTTTCAAATCCGACTTGTAGTTCCAGAGATATAGCGCGTTCAAACAAACAAGCTCTTTAGTTTTATTATATTAGTATAGATTGGTCATATTAGTCGAAGGACCTATGGCCGGTGGAGCAGACGAACCTTGGAGTGGAGACCGCGTATCTGCAAGCGTAGCGTGCGACGCCCCCCAGCTAGATGGACCGACGACCTTAAGTGGATGGGAAACACCGGATGCGTAAGGTTGAGGACAGGGTGTTGTGGCGCAGCCTGGGAGAGGCCTACGTCCAGCAGTGGACTGCGATAGGCTGAGTTGATGAGTATAGATTGGAAGGGACCGTGTCGATTAACATACCGAGCCAAGCCGATTACACCTAAGAATAACTGTATTTCCATAAACAAAGACCTCCTTGATAAGAGCTTTGGGCCCTGGATTCAACCGTCCGGTCAAGCAGTGTCTTTCAATAAAATTATCAGACCAAGTATGCGCTTTTGCCTGTTTAATGGCAATATGTTTGTCCTGCATTACGTAGGACTCAAACAATTGTCGGAATGTGGGTGTAGTAGCCTGTCTACTCCTTGATGTTATGCTATCATCAGTTCATCATCATGATCAGTTCAACCGAAAAACTTCCACTGCTGGCCTCCTCCAAGCACCGTCACTTCGACCGATTCTGTGCATCTCGCGTCCAGCGGATTCCTGCGGCCTTCACTAGGTCATCAGTCCACGTAATGAGGAGACCTTAAAACGTTACGTCTCCCAGTATACGGCGCCACTCCAGAACCTTTCTGCGAGCAATGTACCCTGTCCACTGCCACTTAAGTTTGGCAGTTCTTCGGGCTGTATTGGTTACCCTGGTTCTCCTACGGATCTCTTCATTCATTCTTCATTCATTCTTCTGACGTTTTAGTGCCATGGCACTGAAACGTGGTCGCTCACAAAGGGCTCATTAGAAGTTGCCCAAAGGGCAATTCCCTACGTATTATGGTATATTATTATTTAATTACTTCTGTTATTAATAAATAATACATAACTGTGTACGTATGCGAAGTTGATGGACGCACATTACAGTCGCCTGCAAGCTACATCGCGTTCCAGCTCCGTTTGCGGATAAGCTTTGTACATGAATATTAAAGCGAGGCGTTACTGTGGGGGCTGTTACACCGAAGCGAATGGAGGGTTAGTTTCTTGAAGGATATTTTGTGAGCAAGTTTCAAGGCTGAACCAAACAGTTCAAGAAATCTGCAGGCTTAGCACGAGAACCGTAGAGAAGCGTTTTGTTGTACTCAAAGTGTGCTCTGCGGAACCCTAGGGCTCCGCAGAGCCTCTGTGGGGGCTCCGCGAAAATATTAGCTTATGGCCTATATCTAGCATTGGACATCATTGCTTTATGGTATTTTAGCTGCTTCAAAATCATCCTAATCTAGTAGGTAGTAGGTTTATATTTTTTATACTAAAACTAATTTTATTTTCGCCATAATATTTTATTAAATCCAACAGTGCCAGCCCTAATGGGTACAAGTGAGAGTGTATGCTAGTGTTATGTTGCTCGACCAAAATCAATGGGACACATTGGACGACAAAACTGTGAACAATCCATTTTGTCCCACGGGTGGGACATATTGGTGAGGCAAAGTGGAATAATCCATAAAACGCAGTCTTTGATTATTTTAGGGCTCCGTCAAATATCTAATTTTCCAAAAGTGTTCCGAGGGGACTGACTAGTGACTCCTACGAAAATCGGCAGGTGGTTTCTTGTTATATGGTGTAACGTAACAAATAGCCGGGGCTATTAGCTAGTCACATGATGAGTTGAAAATACAGAGGATCAGTAAGAAACACGGTGGAGATTATAGCTTCCGTCTTCGAGGACAGGAACCAGGTCTGCACCGCGAAAGCGCGCAGCAGCATGATCTAGCAGAGCAGGAACTGTGGATCTGCAGCTTGGGGCGCTCAGAGTCACAACAGTGCACCAGGAAACAGCAGGCAGCTGGGTAGGAGAATCCACAGGCACCAGAGAAGGAATGAAGACGAAGCTGCCTGCTGTTTCCTGGTGCACGGTCGTGACTCTGATCGTCCCGAGCTGCAGATCCATCGTTTATTATTACGTATTTTATACTAACAAATAGGTACACCAATATATTGTTAAATCAGATTTTTTCTTTGAAATTCCCTCATTTTTCTTATTACAACCAACTTGATTTTGCGGTTATGTACGGAACCTTAAATGTGCGAAGTCCGACACCCACTCGGCCGGTTTTTTCTTTACAGGCGTGGCAGATTCCCTGTAAATTTTTACACTACGGTGTAACAGAATTCGGTTTTAAAGCATCACGAGCATGCATCAAATGCAGAACTTCACTTTGCATACGCGCGCCCTATGTTTGACTAACACGCCTTCCAAATGGACCACATGGGAACATTTATTTACTTAAAAATACATAACATAGCGACGAGCTAAAGTTAATGTATTTTGTCATACACCAATAGAGCTGATGAATAATCATAATGAACAAACACTGAAAACATCCATTCCCGATTCCTCGTCACATCAGGGCCCCGTCTGCTATATTTTATTAATTCGTCATTACAACACGATCCCATTGTCATTTTGCTAAAAGTTCATATTCTGCTAAATTCATAATGGTCGACCATTGGTAGGTCAGTGGTCTCGTAATAGAATCGTGGTACTGATCAAAGGAACTGTCATAATTTTAGCAGATTACTGCATACGTCAGTCTTTCATTTGTCATTATAGAATAGAATAAACTTTATTTCGAGCCAACTCATATATGGTTAGTAACATTGTTTTTAACATTATGTAAGAGATTACCATTTTAAGCTATTTCTTTCAATGGAGTGTCAGTGGTTGACCATTGGAAAGTCATAATGACGCCATTATAATATTAGTAGATTACAAAACTTGTCAAAATCAACAATTATGAAATCAATGACAGACCATTCTGACACTATTGTAATAGCAGACTTGAGGCCCAGCTTGTCACACCAGTGTGACGACGTGTAATTTTTTTCCTCGTCGTCACACCGCTGGTTTTACAATCTTTTATAAATAATAGTGAGGTACCTAGGTATCTTCTTAGAGGATATTTTGACTGTCTCGCCAGCCCGCGCTAGTACTTCGTTTTTGCTTAGCGTTCTTTCTGACTTTTTTCTTTATGGTCGGCTCCTAAGGGGCGTGATGTTTAATGGCTTCCTCAAGAATTGGGCTATCAAATGCAAAACGATTTTTTCCAATACTACCTACTTTCAGTTTCCGAGATTAGCGCGTTCAAACAAACAAACTCTTCAAGCTTTATTTTAGTTATTATTATTACAGATATACATAGATCAGGTTAAAAAAAAATGAAATGTGAGGAACTGATAACCTATCGAAGTCCTGTTTAATTTGCCAGGGCTCTCTATGCAAGATGGGATTATTGCAGGCTATATCCCTTTTATTTAAACTTCGCTTTGAATCAGACTAAGGCAAGAATCACATAAACACACACACATCTTGTTTTTTTTTTTATCGATTTCATCGAGCACGAATTCTAGTTTATTTTCTCCAGATAAAAAGTCGTACATTGCACAGGATTGCTTAAAAGTATCACCATCTTCGCACCTGGTGTATTGACACATAAAATTGCCTGAACAAGTGCCCGTCTTTGACATGTCGACCATTTGGAATAAAAGGGGTTCCAACTAACAATTTAAAAAAAATTGATGTTTTAACGAAAAAAGATTTCATGCGACATAACCTTGCTCTCCAGATCTTTGAACGTCATCTACCGGCCCTTTTATGAATTAGCTACATAAAAAAGTTTTGTATGTAAAATGAAATACTCAAAAGGTTCTTAAAAAGTTTAATTTGCCTCATGACACCTCCTGTTATATGCAGATGGAACCCTCTTATTCCAAATGGTCGATGTAATTACTCCAACCACTCCCCGAGTTGCTAGTGCTCTCTGTCAGGCTTCACTGCTTGGTAATTCGCAGAACTATGGGTAGCCTTTGTGAAAGGCAGTGGTTTCTTGGAAAAGTTGTATGCATGGGTTAGTTCGGACATAGGGATATTATTAGGTAGACAAGGTTGTGTGATATCATCAATACAGGTGTATAAGGTATAGATTGATGTGCTGCAACCTATGCCAATTATTTTTAGCCATGGAGTTTCTTGCCGGCTCTTTTCCATAGAAAACAACCAATTGGAACTGTGCAATGAGTTTTTCACGTTTCTCAAGTGCCCATGTAGGTTTATGTGAAATAAAATATTTTGAACAACGTGGCTACAATACGAATGCCTCATTTTGCTTTAGAATACATGACGTATCCCAGTGTAAAAACTATCAAAAAAAGAACCAAGCATTGATCACTATGCTATACTGCTTCTTCTTACTGTATGTTAGTGATCCCATCCAGAACTTTATGAAGCATATCCTCGCGAAATTTTGCTTGAATACGAATCAGCCATGTCAGAGGATTACCTAAGAAAGGACGATGAGCGCTAGCGTGCCCAAAATTTAAACTTAGACAACAGACTTGAGACATATCTCATTTAAAAGGTCTTGGCTTTCTGATCATTCTTCACTAAGGCGACGACCGTCAAAAGTATGGGATTTTCAAGGAAAAGAAGGAAATGTAATGGTACGATTAGTGCTCAGCATTACCTGACCCATCTTGCAAAGAAGAGTGGAAGATGGGTCAGTACTAAATATATTTAATTTATAAGTGAAATTCATATTGGTTACTTCATATTGTATTTTATTTTCCATGACATATCATATTCACGCTTGTATACCCTGTAAGTGTAGGTAGAGATTGTGAACCTACAACCCGATATCAAAGCTCAGTCAACAGACTTCAGACTTAACTCATTTATATGGTCTTGACTTACTGATCATTACTTACTACGGCGACGACCGTCAAATGTATGGGGTTTTAGCGGAAAAGAAGGAAATATAATGCTATTGTAAAACAATATGTATAATTGAAAATAGTCACATACGGTGTAATGATCTGGACCCGCATCCAATTGTGAAGCTGGCAAGTGTCCTTCTAGGATAATCATAACAGATTTCCAGATAAAATGAACTGTAACTAAAAATACTATCAATAATAAAAGAAGATACGTCATAAATTAATTAACGATTTACCCTACATTACATATGTAGAGAAAATCGTGGTATCATGGCCGAGTAAGCAGAATTAATAGTTAATTGAAATCGGCCATAAGTGGTGGGCGCTGACTATGGACAATTAAATCCAGAAACAGTGAATAGCCGACGTTAATTTAATTATAGAGTGTAAAATTCAATGGCTGTGCATGTTTTTGTATTGGTTTTTCAGGTTAATCAGGTGTGGTTTATCAGAGAAAATATGTATTGTGAAGTAACAGCTAATCCTTCCGTTTATCTAGTTTATATCGTTCTGTACCTAAGGAACTTTTTATTGCAATGGAAATGTTATTTTACTGTAGAAGATTTTATAAATGATAATTTTTAATATTTCGTGTGCAATAAACATTTGATGTATTTTTTTAAATAATTTTAAGAAATCTGTTTCTCTTTTAGGTTATCTTTAATTGTAGATTTTTTTTAGATATTTAATTAAATTTAAAATAGTTCTTTTTTCATGTTTTGTCTTATTGTTTGCTTTTATTTTCCAAAATATACACACCTTCACGGCAAAACGCGCTCATATAATTATATAAATACCTTTACCTATAACCTTTATATAAATACCTTAGTTTCACAAATAGATATTCTGATTCTGATGAAAATGGCATATTATGTGCTATTCCAGGATGTACCTATCTGGTTTATGTGCCGAATGGTATCCAAATCTGTTCAGCCGTTTTGACAGAATCGAGTAACAAACATTCGAATTTTCTTCCGAATATTTGGTTGGAATACTTACCTGTGAAGTAAAAAGGGCAAATATGACAAGATGCATAGAGAATAAGAGATATCTAGTTTTCACAACACAATTACACAACACTTAGTCACCGTCCTCCTCAGTATGAGAGCGGTGAGGGAGGAGGTAGGCAAAGACCAAGCTAACTCAGTCTGCCAGACTTGTCAATCGCGTCGTTCCCCATCTCACCGCCCACATACCTCAGGCGGGGACTAGCACTTGCGCGCACACTAGATTATACCGATATTCTAACGTCAGACCGACTGTCTGACTTTCTGCCTTCTGAATTTATCAGAAAACTGCTATGAACTATTAAAAGTTTATTATTCTAGAATTCATGCAGGTGTCCTAATTCCAAATATACGCATAGAAGCTCTCCATCAAAATATTATTCAACTATCTAAAACTATTCTAGTCTACCTCGTTGGGTAGACCAAACGCTACTGCTGAGTATGTGGTCCTGGGTTTGATTTCCAGGTCGAGCAAACTGTTATTGAGTTTTTCCATCTGTAATTTCTCAGTAGCTAAGTAATTAAATGCTACACTAGAATTATAATAATAATAATAATATCCTAGGACATTTTCACACACGGTCATCTGATCCCAAACTAAGCAGAGCTTGTACTATGGAAAACGGTTTTAACGAATTTTAACGGTTATCCGTTAAAATTCTAGTGTAGCATTTAATTTGTAAAACTATTTATCTAGAATATTCCCAAAAATTTAACTAAAATAAAGTTCCTACTGTCTTATATCTCCGGATCTCTAATTAAAAGCATCGTAATTGATTGAAGTTGGTTATGTGATTACTGGGGAACAAATAATTAAGGTTACATTCCTTGTAGGACCGTTCTATTGAATTAATACTGTTCATTTGGTACTTCTACAGTGAGGGCTTGCGGCTAAGTAATAGGGTGAATATTCGAGCGTTTTATCCGCCGTCATTACCGTTCGCCAAAAGTTGATGAAAGAGAATATATTTAATGAAATATTTCAGCAATTCCTGATTCTGGTCCTTAAGCAGATTCTGGGAATTGATGGAATATTTCATTAACTATATTCTCTTTCATCAACTTGTGGCGAAAGGTAATGACGGCGGTTAAAACGCTCGAATATTCACCCAATAACAGCAGCACGGGTCGATCGATTAGGTTAAGCTACGCTTGTCGCGGCTGCTCCGTGGATGGGTGACCATCTTTACATATCAAGAGGCTCGTCAATCCTTTGATCCCGGCTGTCATTCGTGGATCTTTGACAGTCGTTAGAAGCCCGAAATTCTGACAACCATTCTTACCATTACCATTATTATTTTATTACCATTTTTACCCTGTTACTGGGTTGTGAACGTTAGATAGACAATCCGGTTAGACTGGTAGCCGTACCCGACATAGTTGGGAAATGTTACAAGATCAGTCTCGACTTTTTCACGTATGTTTCATGAACTCAAACATTATAGTTTTAACATTATTAATTATTCAATCGTCAGATAACTTTTATTTTATAGAATAAATATGGCGGTTTGACAGCTTTTGTATAGTAAATATGTATGTCAAACTATCAAATTATCCTTCAGATAAAAGTTATCTGACTATTGAAAAATCAGCCCTTAAAGAAACTAAAGAAATTTGTCCTTTGTCTGCTTCTTTTCTAATCCGATATTTTTTGTTTCCAGGTAAATCATCACGTCTCAGGTTATCAGCGCAACGACTACGTAAGATCTTACTTCAATACCACGGACTAGAGTCTAGTCCGTGTTCAATACATTAATATTTCAAGAGTTCAAGTCAAAAGCGCCAGGGTAGCCCGTGAAATTTAAATTTTCTTACGGTTGTTTGCAATTTGCAAGTCAGTATCAGATTGTATGTTGATCTGAATATGATTTGCGACGGTAACAAATCTGTATTTATAGAATTATAATCATTAAAATCATCAATACAACTCTCTAATTTCATATATAATCCTAATGAATGACTATTTCATGACATTTAGGATTATACTAACTTAAGGAGGAAGCGTCAGGGTAGCCCGCGAAATTCAAATTTTCTTACGTTTTTTTGCAATTTGCAAGTCAGTATTAAGTTGTATGTTAAATAAAGTGTGATCTGCGGCCGTAACAAATATTTTTTTACAGAATTATATAAAATAGAATCAGTAATACAACTCCTTAAGTTAGTAGAATCCTAAAATGTCAAGATTTCATGAAATAGTATTTTTTTGGGATTACCTGGTCTTAAAGAGTTGTATTGATCACTTTAATGATTATAATTATGTAAATAGATACTCGTTACGACCGTAAATTATAATTTGATCAACGTACAATATAATACCGACTTGTAAGTTGCAAAAAACGTAAGAAAATTTGAATTTCGCGGGCTACCCTGACGCTTCCCCCTTACGGAGTTTTATTAGTGATTTTAATTATGATAATTCTGCAAACACATATATGTTCCGGTCGCGAATCATACTTTAATCAACATACAACCTAATACTGACTTGCAAATTGCAAAAACGTAAGATTGAATTTGAATTTCGCGGGCTACCGTGGCGCTTCCTCTTTAATTTCACTTTCTCATTTCCAACCTTGAAATGTGAGAAAAAAAAGTATGTGTATGTCAGAAGAAGTCATCCGATCTAGCATCAGGTGGAATGACAGCTCATGTGAAACTGACTTCACCTAAGTTTACACCTCAGACTAAATATCCAGGATACTTAGTCTGAGGTTTACACGGTGAGATTTTTACAGAATTGATCGGCATTACACTGTCCACCGCACCGGGAACGGGACGTCAGCGAGAAAACAGTGACGACGCTGAAGTAGCGAAACTACATTTACTATGGCTACAAACTACTTAATACAGATGGGACACTCCGCAGTTTAGGTATGAAGCTACAAGTACGCGGCGGGCCTATCTCACTGGGCCAATTCAGTAGGACTGCCGCGGTCAAAAGGTACAAGAGTTACGCGTTAGAAAGAGAGGCAACTTGTAGGTGATATAACTCTGACGTCATAAGGAAAATGGACGTTTCTACAGAACTGGTTAAATGCAGAAAAAAATATATTTTGTTGTTTTTTAAAATACAAAGGAGATGCGTCATAATTTAATAGTAAGAATTATTAAGCTGTTGTTAAGTTTACGCCAATATAAAAATACTGGTCATCTACCAGTATTTTTCTTTTTTGCTGATTCCGAATAAATAAGTAAATAACTCTATTTCTAATAAAATGCCAGATACGTCTTTTTCCTTATGACGGCAGAACTGTAGGTATAAAGCGTCTTGCGACCTGAATTGCACTTTATTGTGTCGTAGCAAGAGTCGCTTTTTTTTAAATGATTTTGCGGAGTGTCCCATCTGTATTAATTTGTGCTACGGCCGAGTAAACTCATTTCCCGTTGACGTTCCCTTCTCAGTACGGTGGACATACAGTCTTATTCTTGCTATCTCTCTGTCGTTGTAACTCGATGATAAGCGACATTACCCTAAAAATACACCCACACGTACTAAAAACTAAACCACCAAAAACACTACGAGTATTTTATACTTACCTCAAACAAGTCCTGATAGTGAATTTATTTTAGAACTACAAAGGTTTTCGAGCTGGAAACCATTTGAATACACATTACCAAAGCTAGATCGTGCTTAGTCCGGCCTGAGAAAAGAAATAAAAAGTCCTGACCGCCTGTTGCGGGGATGTTATTCTTATTTTAGTCGTGTGCTGACGGCTAGGGATGGGAAAAGAAGTTGGTATCGATGGTTTATTCATTTTGGTTTAAGTTATTGAAAAAACGTAAAGACAGAAATATTTTTGAATGCAATGTAATATTTTTTACAATGTATTTATTATGTTCCTCCGTATTAACCCAGTAATGCCCGAATTTCATTTTTTGTTTTTTTTTTTTCGATATTTCATCGAAGTTGTAAGGAGATGATAAAAAGTAAAGAAATGTTTTTTTTTTAAATATGTGCATTCAAAATACTCATCCAAAACAGGAGCTCGTGGCTAAATAATAACAGCCACACGGCTCGATCCATCAGGTTAAGCTACGCTTGCCGGGGTAGGCCCGTGGATGGGTGACCATCTTTACATTCCTCCGTGCTTTGGTCCCGACTGTCATCCGTTGATCTTTGACAGTCGTTACGGGTTGTCAGAAGCCCAAAATTCTGATAACCAGTCTTACCAAAGAGTATCGTATTACCCAATTACCGGGTTGTGGAGGTCAAAAAAGCAGTCGCTCCATGTAAATTACTGGTATTCAGCTGCATCCGGTTAGACTGGATGCCGACCCCCAACATAGTTGGGAAAAGGCTAGGCAGATGCTGTGCATTCAAAATACGAAAACAAAGCTGCCTCTGAAATGGTCGATGTCAAAGATTCTGAAAAGATAAGAGTGGAACTCACTTCCTGCGTCTGTGTTTCCGAGCGCATACAACCCTAATCTCTTCAAAGTGAGAGTGAACAGGTTTCTTCTGGGTAAGCTCACTCCATCGTCGACTCTGTCTCTGACGCGTCCGACCTAGACTAGAGTCAAGAGCAAACCCATCATAAATGAAAATTTAAAAAAATATAGATTAGGTATAAGTATACAGATATGACAAGTGCTTAGCGTGTCCACATGGACACATCAAGTTGAAAGCAATAATACATAACCATAAAAAGTTTTATATGTTGTTTCACTCTACACAAACATATGTAGGTCAATATTAACTAAATAGGTTACAATCCAAACAAACATTACATATTGTACAAATACGGTACAAATATAGTCACTCTCTTCTCGAATCCATTTTTATTTGTGAATTCACAACTTGTGAAAAAATAAACCTAAATTTCATTAAAATTTCCTCATAATTTCGCGCCACCAGTGACATACTAATGACAGGTGGCACTTTAGAGAGCCAAATTACATTAACTTTTTTTTTAACATAGGTTAAGTTGCCATAATAGTTAACAGTTTTACCACTAATTACGTGTCCTTATGTACACACTAGGCATTACTGTGTTTACCTTATCAATTTATCAACATTTCTAGTAATAAAAACCTCTACTAACGTTACAAAATAATCTTCTGACTAATATTCTTAAAACACAATATTAATAAAAATTGATATAGGTCGGGCCGTAGTCCTCATAATTTATTTTAGTTTGCTTACACAGCTAAAACGGGTTTCAAACTTGTACCTCTTAAGCAGATATCGGAATAGGTAGAGCATAAATGCCTACCTAAACTTCGAGGGAAGATTCACAATTTCTTAAATCCCGAGATTTAATCGTCATGTTTATCATTCCTGGATTTTATAGAAGGTATTATACACTCTTGTTACTTCTTTCCTCGAAGTTTAGGTATTTATGCTCTATCTATTTCGATCTCTGGTCATAAGACGTTACATAACTTCTCCAGAAGTACCTAAAAATAACATTTGTTCAGTAAAGATACGTGACCACATATGTTAAATTTTATGAATTACCCAAACATTATCCCAAATGTATCGACATTCAACGCATCTCTAAAAAATGCATCTACCCGTGTGCACTACATGACACGAGGATATCGTTCAAGATTCTTTGGAGACTGCTCGCTTTGTCTACCATCCACATAATCGATAATTTAAATGCACGTCACTAGAAAATGCGACGACCAGGCGTGATCACGACGTCGCCGTAATATAGAATATATTATCGACTGTAATATCAATATAGTAAGCTCTAATTTTAGTTTGTTAGATGCTGTATTAATAGATTGTCTTAGATCAGTTTTTGTTTTTAGTATTGTAGGGTAAAAGTTGCCACGTTGAACAAAGTTATAATAAAGTGTGTTTTGTGTGTGTTGAAAGGATAAGTTTTTGAAGTAAATAAGTTACGATGAACATCTTATTTTCTTTTAAAGTTTATGTTATGTGCGATATAAAGTTGGTGTAACATTTTTATTTTCAATGTAACTGTCTCACTTGTCTTCTCTGTGGGTTAAAATAGAGTTGTATTAGTTTACTGGAAAAATTAATATTCTGACAGTTTGATGGTGGAATAAGTTTGCCTTTCGGTGATAGATAAACTCCACATTACAAAACTAATTTTGCTTACTTCTTTTATCATTTTAACATTGGGAATCCAATGCAATCAACTTCTTTATTGTTATAGATCATTCTTCTATATTGTTGTTTTCTAATCTTTTATGTATTTCTATATATTTTTTATTAATTAGAAAATTTATAATAAAAAAAAATATGTAGGCTACAATTAAAAAAATATGGCATATCCTAATTATTTTAATTTTAACTTCATTCATATTATCGACATTAGCACATCCCTATTCAAGCTCCGCGTGTTCGCCACACTACCAGCGTGGCACCTTATTGTTAAACTTGGCTAATTAGTCGCTCGCGTGCAAACAGGACTGATAAAACTATTCTGTGTCTGCCTTACCTATTGTCAATACTATTTACTTTAGAACGCATATGTAGAAATGTGGATATTCATTAACCTTGACTTACGAAGATACCATGTTCTAAATTCTCTGTTAATGATGTAAACAGTGCAGTAATAAAGTTGAAGTGTTTTGATACAAATACCGACCAAAAACTTTATTTAAAAAATTGTTATCTTCCTAACTTCAGGTGGAGGTACATAAATTCATGCCAAGAAACAGAAACTACAAGACACCATCGTTTACGTTCATATATCTGGTCACACACGCACGCCGGTTGCGAGTACTACGCACCTGATCTTTCTAACGAACATCACCATTAAGATCATTGGGTATACAAGTTTATTTTAAATTGGCTACCTAAATTCCGCAGACGCGATGGGTATCGATATCTAAAATTATAAAACAAAAAATAAATTAACTGCTGACTAACAGCGGTCCTCCAAACAGAACATCAAATCTTTTTATTTTATCATGTGTATATACCCATCGCGTCTGCGGAGTATAGCTAGCCAATTAAAAATAACCTGCATAAATGATAAATAAATGATAAATGATTTTTATTTCTGTAAGTAGGTTTGTACAAACACTTTTACAAGTCAATATTTTTTTTTTTTTTTAAACTAGATGAGGTCGGCGTTTCCTAACTGACTACTCTGAGAAGAAAGGCCGAAACAAACTCAGAGGTCACAGTCTCTTATAAAGTCCAGACATAATCTTGGTCACTTCATGTGAAGACCATGTAGATTGGTGTCTGAAATGGTCGTATATTCGTAATAAAGTTGAGGTAAGTAAAAACTACCGACAAACTACCTTATTTAAAATGGTTACCACCACCCACCACCTATTAGGTCAAGTTGCGACTAATTTTGTTACCAACCACGATTAAATACTTTTTCACACCCACCATACTCTACTGTTACCATACTACTAACTGTTTGTAGAAAACTATAAAGAGAATCGATGAATACATTCTTGCGGAGTAGGTAGGTATATATCGATGGTCCCTATTAACAATGTCGGTTCTGCAAGGAGACTACTGTTTAGTCCCTACTGAACAGTGGTCTTTCAGAACTGACATTATTAATATCATAAACTTTTTTTTTATCGTTAGTGCAATCTTTGAACTGTCCTCAGTTCAAAGTTTGTTTTGACAGTGAAGAAATTTTTTAAATTGTAATTCGATTTATGTAAAAACGTGAATATTGGTAAAAATGTATATCCGACATTGTTAATAGGGACCATAGATATAGTTCGTAGTTTATTGCTACTTGAGTCTTGAACAATTGAACTAAAACGGAAAAGTGTGGAACCAATTTGCGGAATTTCCCCACCGAAGTAGGTACTTATCAATCTGTATTTCTCAAGCATATCCTATTACTCTACAATCGAGATTTGAAACACAATAGTTACGTCAAACTCCTCTTCGAAGATACAACCGCACTTTATCGATAACCGCTTCCCGTATCACGGTACACCACTAATCGTGTGCACGACACTACTCGAGGCGTATTGTTCGACTCCAGTAATTAGTTCCTAGCGTGCTGCTTCTGATAAATCAATCGTATGTCCGTGGATCAAATGCAGGTTTACTGGTATGTAGGTTTGAGTACTTACCTAATTTTAATGTTATGAGTTTATGACATACTAGCTTCAGCCCGCGCTATTATTTCGTTTTCGCTTAGCGTTCTTTCTGACTTTTCTTCTTTTTGCTCGGCTCCTGAGGGTCCTAGCGAGATGTTAAATAGCCTTCCTCAAGAATTGGGCTATCAAATGCAAAAAGAATTTTTCAAATCCGACTGGTAGTTCCAGAGATTAGCGCGTTCAAACGTATAAACAAACTCTTCAGCTTTATTATTTGTATATTGGGAAGTTCCTAAGCTACAACAAATTATGTCAATAAAACTTCTACAAAGTTCAGATTCACGAAATCAAATGTTGGTCTTACGTTACGAAATTGACGGTCACCAATTAAATTGACGGTCTCCAATTAAATTGACAGTCACCAATTAAATTGACGGTCATCAATTAAATTGACGGTCACCAATTAAATTGACGGTCTCCAATTAAATTGACAGTCACCAATTAAATTGACGGTCATCAATTAAATTGACGGTCATCAATTAAATTGACAGTCACCAATTAAATTGACGGTCATCAATTAAATTGACGGTCATCAATTAAATTGACGGTCATCAATTCAATTGATGGTCACCAATCAAATTGACGGTCACCAATTAAATTGACGGTCACCAATTAAATTGACGGTCATCAATTAAATTAGTCTTCTTCTTGACGTATCGATGCCAAAATGTTCAAATATGTTTGGCCCAAAATTCAGCTGCAAGAATTCCGTTCACTGACGCAGTCAAGTGCACAGGGCATGCGGCGCAGGATGGAAGGTGGGTGTGGACAGATGCCGCATAAGCACTTGAGATCTGAGCCATCCTTGAATCGCCATCTGTGGATATTGTCTTTGCTTCGGCCGACTAGCGGGGCAATTGCGTAACACACTATCAATCGGAATTGGTTTTATTTTGAAAGTTCAACAACATTCATTGCGTTTTCGAGCCACACATTTTTCGAACATGAAGCAATGGATTAGCAATTTGCTTCACAATGATTTAAATTCCGACTGATTGTGTGTTACGCAATTAGGGTGCTGGGTTCGAAGTCTATTTAGAGCTTTCCAAGTCGGCCACGGAATCGCGTGCCATTAAATTAGTGTTAAGCGGGTATAGCCCAACTGTTAAGAGTTTGGTGTTTAAGGGGGGCAAATTTTCATTATTTTTGCGATGGGACACACCGTTTTCGAGATATTTATAAAAGAAAAAAAAATTGTAAGTACTATTTTACAAAATTTTAGTTCATGACAACTAGTTTTATTCCACACCTTTAAGTCGCGAATAAGAATAGTCTGATTTTAGGTGGAAAATGTCAAATTCAGAATAGCAGAATTGCCATTTTCACTAAACTAATTATCATAATGAATCTTAGCGCTGTCAATCTATAATATAGTTAAGTTACGTCACTTTAGTCTATTTCAGAATGAGAAATCGTCGTTTGACAGGACTGGAATAAACTAAATTTTAGTGATTTTTAGTCTAGTTTAGAGGCATTTGTGACAAAAGAATCGGCACCATTAGCAAAGTATGTACTTGAAAAATATCCTACTGATCATACCAGCAATAAAAACTTCAAACGTTGTTGGCAAAGCTTAATACTAATCCTTACTATCCTAACTAATACTTTAATGTGTAAGTAAGTTTACTTGTTTGTTACGCTTTCACGCTAACGCTGAACGGATTTGGATGAAATTTGGCACATGGGTAGACCATGACCTGGAGAAGTACATAGGCTACATTTCAAGTGGCGGAAGTGGCTGTGGAAGTGGCGGGCAACCGCTAGTAATCCTACTAATATTATAAATGTGAAAGTTTGTATGTTTGGATGTTTGTTACTCAATCACGCAAAAACGGCTGAACGGATTTGGATGAAATTTGGCATACATATAGTTTATAACCTGGATTAAGACATAGGATACTTTTCATCCCGGTAGAAGGTTCCCGTGGGATAATTTCCGACATTCACGCGGGCGAAGCCGCTGGCAACAGCTAGTATTTTATAGATAAAAGATTTGATTTTTTGAATGTTTGTTTGTTACGCTTTCACGGCTAAACGGCTGAATAGCTTTAGATGAAATTTGGTATGGGGTTACTTTAAACCCAGGGAAAGGATATAGGATACTTTTTATAGACATAACACGCGAGCGAAGGCGCAGGCGGAAGTTAGTAATAATTATTATAACGAGAAAAGATTTGATTTTTTGAATGTTTCTTTCGCTTTCACGGCTAAACGGCTGAATAGCTTTTGATGAAATTTGATATGGGGGTTACTTTAAACCCAGGGGAAGGATATAGGCTATTTATTATCAACATAACACGCGGCCCAAGCTACGGGCGTAGTTAACAAACGACATTTTAACGACTCCAAATGAACGCAACCATATAAAATTCTAAATAAACAAATTAACTAAAACCACGACAGTGACTCAACAGAAATCTAAATTCGAAACTGACCGATCGATTTTTTCGCCATAGAAAATTTAAAGCATTCGAAACGACCGTCCAAATGTTTACAGAGCTTGGTAATGTAGGTTAATCGATGTGCATCGTATGTGATACTGTTGAGTTTACAGGATGGATATTCGATATAGTTGATGTTTTGGGTAGTTTTATAAGGATATCGTGTTGACAAAGGCAATACCGTATATACTTTAATAATATGCATGAAGTAAAAATCTATTATTTTGACATTACAAACAGACACTTCAGTTTTATCTATTTATACAGGATTATTTGTAAAACACCAGCAACCTCTTAAGGGGCCATTGTACTCATCATTATGAATAACTTTTACTATGGGACCAAACCTGAAATCGCGAAAAAAAATCAGCTGTTCAGTAAATTTATGTTCGCATAATTCGTCAAAGTGTACTGGATAGCTGATTTTTTTTTTCGCGATTTCAGGTTTGGTCCCATAGTAAAAGTTGTTCATAATGATGAGTACAATGATCCCTTAAGAGGTTGTTGGTGTTTTACAAATAAACCTGTATAGATAGCGTTCAGTAAGGATAGGGTGATTTGGGTTAGCGCTATTTCTGCCTGAATATTGGTGTCCGGAGACTGGATTTCTTCCCGGTAGATGGCAGTAGGCTCGCCCCCTATTACATGGGACTTCAACATAACTGGCGAAATGTGGGTGTCCCATAGGTACATCTCTACCTAACCCTGTGGGGATTACAGGCGTGATGCTATGTTATGGTAATTGGTGATAGCGCTTTACGATTTGGACTTACGATTTTGGGTAATAGTTGGGATTATTTCATGAATTATTATTATTTATTCTTAACCCTTTCCCGTAACAAACATTATGCAGTAACACCAACAATGAATCATAAATTAACTACGAGTGTATGAAAGACGTTTATCTTCAATATATCATTATTACACGGTGTATCGGTTCGGGTGGAGCAAACTGAGCGTGTGTCGTGACGGCGACTTGAGAAGCCATGTGTCATATTTGTTGCGGAGTTTTGTTTTATGCGCTGAAGTGATGGTGGGTTTGTTAGTAAGAAAGTGTACAGTAATTTGGAATGAGGTATATTTTATAGCCTACGTGGCAGGACTGTGATTGTTGGCGTAATGAAAGATTACTCTTTTTTTATTGGAAAAAAAAAATGCTTAGTAGAATAGAACTCATTTGTCTGTCAGGTGTGTTTTTTTTCTGGAAAGCTACTGTGCTGTGCTCACAGGTCCCCCTAATGAGTATAATTTATTCCGCTGATGATTACATCGTCCACATTAAGCAGAAGGCTATTGGCTAGCCAAAGGCTTTGAGTGTGTCAAAATTCTGCGCAAATCCAGGCCCACTGAATGATAATCAAGGGATTTCTGTTTTTTACCTGACTGCGGCGAAGCCAAAAAGGAGGGTTATTAGCCTTTTGTGTTAGTTAATGTGTGATGAAATGTAAAGGCTTACACACTATGCCGTCGGCACAGCTGGTGGGTTTTTGCCGTGCGGGTGTGTGCCTTTTGTGCGGCGAGCCCGCCGGCTCATATACCCACCCAGGAATGCCGCTGGGCTTGTTGGCAGCATGACTGCCGGCTGTGGCCGCCGGCGAACATGTGTGTTGTTTGTTTAATTTATTAATTGTTTAATTTATAACAACACAATATTTCTATACGTAATAAATAAAAGAAATGTTTCTATTATTTCTGATACAGAATGCTCTCGAATTCCATACTCCAGAAATACGCGACCGCCTCGCTTCGCCTTATTAACCACGATGAATGATTTATAGTATTTCAAGACTTATGGCATTTGAAATAACGACGAGCCTGTAATTTAGTTAAAAGGGTTATTTTAGCGTGTCAATTAAGTACTAAAGCCGAGCTCTATATTTGGATTCTTCGAAGCCGCCATATTGGATTGTGATCCTTATACGTTGAAATTATTTTACGGTATGTCTATTGGAATTTGTGAGTGTTTTTTAATGTTTATTTCTGAAATTATTGCGCGTCTCTTAGTATTTATTTCTGTAATTAAAAGATTTTCTTGGGCTGAAATATCGTTTTATAATAGTTATAATTTGTGTAGGATCTCGTTGGTATCGTTATTAAAATAATATAAGTAGGTAAGTTTATTCGCGATTACGATGTCAGACCCATGGAGAAAGTGGTTCAGATTGATAGTCTGTACAGCTGTACCACACCCACACCCTTAAATATGACCACATTATACATTTTGTGATACACACTGTATTGTAAGAATCAACTCATATGAATGCAAATTATTATGTTTGATAACCCGACAAGCTCTTTCCCAACTTTGGGATTATATGACCTGTTAACATGTTTTTTATTGTTCATTTTAATGTTAATGTAAACAAACAAATCAGTTCCATTTAAATTAGTTACTGAAAACCCATAAAATTAAATTTAATTATAGAATAAACATTACCTGACCTGCGCGTTGATGCCCGTTCAAATAGTTAATTATTTTTAGAATTAAACCGGTTTGAAGCGATTATAAGTAGTCTTAACTGGTTCTAACCAGAACATTTTGATTCGGTGCATAGGCTGTGGCAAAGTAGGTACCTATATTTATAATGTGGCTGTGGTGTTTTTAAATGTATGTAATTATGACAAGAGTGTCGCTTTGTGAATGGAATGGGTTCCACATGTTTAAAATAATTGGATTTTCATGTATTCTGTCTAATTTTGGATTGTGTTCATAAATATTGATGTTACACCTATCTGTTGAAGATGGTTCTATAATCAATTATTTATACAGATTGAATACTTACTTACGTTTTAAAGCTCGCTCCCTATAATGGCCGATTCCTATAATTTACGGACCGTTATTGGTTAAAATTAAGACTCTTGTATCTTTACCAATAATGATGCAATGACGTCACAACTTAGCATAGTAGACCCTCCCATATGGAAGTAGCTATCACAGGTAAAATTAGTTTATGAATTTAATAATTTATATGTCCAGCTTGGCAATAAAAATTGCTAACCATTGGTAAGCAAAACGATTCGTTCTTAGGGTTCCGTACCTCAAAAGAAAAGAACGGAGCCCTTATAGGATCACTCGTGTGTCTGTCTGTCTGTCCGTCTGTCACAGCCAATTTGCTCCGAATCTAATGGACCGATTAAGTTGAAATTTGGTACACTTATGTATTTCTGCGACCCAAACACGGACGTGTAACGTAAATAAATAAATTTTGAATAGTGGGGTCAACTTTGGGGGGGCAAATAAGAAAATTAAAAAAAAAAGTTGTGCAAACTGTACCGTGTGAATATCAAATGAAAGGGCTTACTGTAAGAGTCTCAAATATATTTTTTTTATAATTTTAAAATAAACTATTTTAAAGTTATTTAAGAAAATAGACGAAAATTGACGATTCCCCCCTTTATCTCCGAAAGTACTGAGCCTAAAATTTTGAACAAAATATAGAAAATACTTCAATACCTATAGATTACAGGAAAACCGACCGGAAGTCGATGGTCTTAAAATAACATGGTAAATCTCTCAATATTGTGCATACAAACTTACATTTGTCCATAGTTAAACAAAAAGAATCCAACCCACATTAGGTGTAATGTGGGTTGGATCTTTTTCGTTTAACTATGGACATTTGTAATTGGAATGTATGGGAGAACATGTTTTTCAACTACAATGTTAAGTTTTTTCTTGGGATAAATTCATCCCAAGTCCCAACTACGGAGCCCTTCATTGTGCGTGGTCCGACACGCACTTGACCGGTTTTTGTTTATAGGAACCGAGCAAAAATGAACGCTTCGAGTAGTAAGTTCTTAGTTATTTCACTGTTGTTTTTTTCTTCTTTTTCTTTTTAGTAGATTGGTAACGTAAATTGTTTTTAAATCCAAAATGAATTTTAATATCATATTTCAGTATTGAGTGATAACTAATAAGTAATTAAATTGCTAGGTCGTGTGAAAGACTAAATGTAAGGCTTTGCTTAACTGTGGACGGTTCTGAACCGAGTAAATTGGGAGAATGATACTGTAAGTGTAAATAAAGCGATTGCAAGATAAAGGGGTTGTTCGACGCACCGAAAACGCCTGGAAGAGCTAGTGGTCGATGAAATACCTAATGAAAGGAACACTTCCACTTTCCCTAAAACGGAGCGCAAACGTGGTCGTGAACGAAACGACAAAAGTTTACACTCAGGGTCTGCCAGCGAGCAATGGAACGAAGTATTCTTGGAGTCAAAATCACAGACCGCATTCGGAACAGCATACTTCGTTCCAAAACACAAATCGCAGACGTGGGCAGTACAGCCGCCAAACTAAAGTGGAATTGGGCAGGCCACATCTGCCGCATGTCGCAACAGAATTGGGGAAAAGTAGCCACTGACTGGATCCCGAATTACAGGAATTGCAGTAGGCCCAGAAAGAGATGGCGTGACGAACTAGACGCCTACCTAAAGGATTGGCCTGATATAACAAAAGACAGAACAAAAATGGAAAGACGGAAGGGAGGCCTTTGCCCTGCACTGGGATACACAGTCCCATAATAATAATAAGTGTAAATATTTAAACATTGTTTTTTCTTTTTACTATCAGTTTAGCGTTCCTTAATATCCCAAAACTTAATTATAGCTAATTGCAACTTACAGGAATTTCTCAGTAGGAATCCGGATTCTGGATTTATGCCCGGTTGATGGCAATAGTTCTATTACATGGGACTTAAACATAACTAGCGAAATGTGGGTGTACTGGCGTGATGTTATTTTACAACGTACAGAAAAACAATATCGCACTCCTCGAAAACGTTTGCCCAACCCATTTTATTTTAACGGACCCCTAAAAATTGAAATCCCACTAAGCGGACGGATGTGAACGTAATTTTAGTCGTAAAATCGGGCAAGCACCACGGGGCCTGCGGTCGGGCATACGCGTGTGGTCCACCCTTAACGGACATTTTACGATGCCCGAAGCGATGTCGGTGACCCTTTATGCTTTACACTTGATTAACTTTTTTAGTTAAATTTTTCGTATTAGTATTTTATTGTTTTATGTTTTTTTTTTTTAAATTTTAGTGTTGGCATTAATTGATTTGTTTTAAAATGCTCTATGCCTGTGTTTATTTGTGGTTTTGCTTAATGATATTATTTCAGCCAGTAGGCTTTTGACTCGTTGGTTAAACTATGTAAGTACTAGCAGCGCCCCGCGGTTTCACCCGCGTAAGTCTCGAACCCGTAACAATATCGGGATAAAAGTATCATATATGTTAACCTAGGTTATAAAATATCTGTGTGCCAAATTTCATCAATATCCGTTTAGTAGTTTCTGCGTGAAAGAGTAACAAACATCCATCCATCCTCACAAACTTTCGCATTTATGGGCAAAGTGTTAAATTGAGTTTTTCCATCTGGAATTTCTGCCCAGTCTGGATTTGTGCCCGGTTGATGGCAATAGGCTCGCCCCCTATCCTACCCTACCCATAGGTACACCCTGTAAACCCTTCAGGGATTACAGTCGTGATGTTATGTTAAACTAACTTAGGTGTGCTTTACTTGGTATATTACTTAGGTTAGTACCTAAGTAATATACCAAGTAAAGCACACTTCTACTTACCCAAAAAAATTCGTAACCAGTTTTTAAAATCATAATGTATGGTGACTGGTAATCAGTGACCGATACTTAAACACATGATTGTACTCATGATACCAAACAACTTTTACTATGGGACCAAACCTGCAATCGCGAAAAAAAATCTGCTGCTCCTTACATTTGACGAGTTTTACGAACATGAATGTATGGGACATTGCAGCTGATTTTTTTTTCGCGAATTCAGGTTTGGTCCCACAATCATAATAATCATAATCATAAAGTTTATTTGTTAAACATAGGTATACAATAGATCATACTTATATAAAAAATTGAACGCTATGTTTTGTCTTAAGACATACAAATATTAGACATGCAAAGTAAATACGCTATAAAAAATTTAATAATAATAATAATTAGTACAAAACAAACATTCTAATAGTCAAAAAATCAAAATAAATATAAATCATAGTAAAAGTTGTTTTTTATTATGAGTGCAATAAGTATCGGTCACTAATTACCAGTCACCCTATGTATATTTCTATACTTACTAATATTATAAAGCTGAAAAGTTTGTTTGTTTGGCTGAACGCGCTAATCTCAGGAACTTCTGGTTCGAATTAAAACATTCTATTAGTGTTGGATAGTCCATTTATCGAGGAAGGTTATAGGCTATATAACATCACGCTACGCTCAACAGAAGCGGAGCATCAATGAAAAATGTTGCAAAAACGGGGAAAATGTATTCCTTTTGAGAGGTTCCGTTGCGTGCTCTGCGTAAACGGTTAAAGTTACGCAACAATCATGTATGACGGAATTGTTCCTCTTAAAAAGTTCTAAAAAAATGTTCACGATAGCATATGTCTATATTTTAAGGTTAGCTCGCTATAACTTTTTTAATAGTAATCAAATTATATACTATAATAATAAAGCTGAAGAGATGTTTTTTTTTGTTTGTTTGAACGCGCTAATCTCTGGAACTGTGGAAAGTCGGATTTTAAAAAGTTTTTTTGCATTTGATAGTCCAATTCTTGAGGAAGGCTATAGGTTATTTAATATCACGATATGACTCTTAGGAGCCGAGCAAAAATAAGAAAAAAAAAACAGAAAGAACGCTAAGCGAAAACGGAAGTAATCGCGCGGGCGGCCTGCTATGCGATGGTACGGGGTGGGTCGGGGGAACAAGAAATTTCACGAGGACAAAGTCGCGGGCAGAAGCTAGTGAATCGGATCTTGTTCACATTTTCATGGGTTTTATATTGTTTTGCGAGGAACCCTAATACTTTTTCTTAAATAAAAGTAGCTAAACTCCTTATAACATCAGCTATCTACCAATGAAAGTCCTGCAAAAATCGTTCCAGCCGTTTCGGAGATTCGCCAGAACAAACAGACAAACATAATTTTTTTTTCTTTTGTTATATAGTACCATGTATACTTACATATCCATTTATTAATTTTGACATTACAAATAAACATTTCAATATTATTTTCTGTATAGATATCTGTACATGTCAGTATTCAGTATTCCTAACCTTAAAAATGACTCATGGTTATCTCGTTAATCCTCAATCAATCTTCCTAGCCGTTTGCCAACTATGTTGTCGCCTTCCAGTCTAACCGGATGCAGCTGAATACCAGTATTTTACATGGAGCGAACTGCCTATCTGACCTCCACAACCCTGTTAAGTACGGGGTAATACGATACCCCTTGGTAAGGCTTGTTGTAAGACGGAACCAACGGCTTAACGTGCTTTCCGAGGCACTGAGGAGTCTCGATATGTAAAGATCGGGTGACCATTTAGGGACCAACCCCGGCAAGCGTTGCTTAACCTGATTGATCAACCCGTGCGGCTGTTATTACTTAGCCACGAGCTTAATCCTCTCACTCAAATAAACATTAACACCAAGACGCTGCGCATACTTATTACTCGAAATATAACACCCCAATAGATTGTTAATTACAACACCAATATAACCCGATGCCAAAGATGGCGGATATTCATTCTGTGACGTCACAGCCGGTACCCTATCATGGCTAATAACGTTCAACAAACAGATCGTAATGACACTGTGGAGTGAGGCTGCAGAAAATTAAGTTTGCGCAGAACAACGTCTGAAGATTAAAGTGAATGAAATCAATGAATTAAATAAAGGGCCTAAGAATTACAAAACATAATATTAGGCTTGTATTCAGGCAAATGGGGTTGCTGAGATGTATGTGTTCTAAATTTTTGGCTAACTTAATAGCAGCATCAGTGGCGTTCGTGACATCTTCAAAAGTACAGGTGTATGATGGGCACTTTGGACACTCCAGCAAGTGGGTCATTTTCTGGATGGGGACACCGCATTCACTTTGTCGTTCGGCAACCTATTTACGAAACACACTATCAATCAGAATCTGAATCATTTTGAAGCAAATTGCTAGTCCATTGCTTTATATGTTCGAAAAATTTGCCTGCTCGACAAATCAAAATGAAACCGATTCCGATTGATAGTGTGTTACGCAATTGCCCCGTCTACATTCCCCCATTTTGCCAAGTTGAGTTTACAGCGGCCTACCAGTACCGGATACGCAACCATTATTCAAAATGCGTTCTGAATTTTGAGTCTTGTCTCGAATTGGCACAATTGTTACGGGTATAGGTGATTAGTTGTTGTGTTATTTATTACATAACGTATCAGCAAAGTTGGTTGATCTCAATAAAGTGTTTTTCTTCTTTGAAGAATAGAGCGTGTGAAGTATTGGGCCTTCTGAACCTTCTCTGTGTCGTGTTAATTTAATGCTGAGCGAATACAGGCCGTATATTTTTATGAGTATATGCTGATTTGGATACAATATTGAATGTATGTGCTTCAGTTTTACGCGATGTATCAAGGCCCTTCTGTTATTGGGTTGGTTGAATTTAGACTGGGCTTAGAATATTTTTAGAAGGTTGATTCCATGTACTTACGGAAGATGTTTGTATTCACATAAACATACATAGGTACATAAAATCACGCCTGCGCTACCCAGAAACTACAGAATTCCACCAGCTACGATCCTTTCATACACTTTTTGCTTCGTTCACGTTCATACATGAACAATATAAACATGTTGTCATGTTGTTCGTTCATGTTTGTAAGGAAGGTGTATACTCGTAGTTAGGTAGCCACTGGCAACCTTATATACTACTGGCTGACATTCTATCGCTCAAGCATGTATGGAACTGCTTTTTTTTAAATAAATAAAAAACGTAGTTCGTGTTGTTTTAGGGCTCAGTTTGGTCTGAGCTAGAGGATAGGCAGTGTAGATTAAAGAAGAGCACGTTTTTTCCGAATATTTTATTGTTTCAACTTAAAATTACAATTTCCTTACTGCGTCACCATCTCTTATTTAGTAGTATAGCTTCCTCCCTGTGGAGTTACCCCACAATACCTATACTAATGAAGAATGATATTATAATCTTCCGCTGTTCTTACTGTTTAATTAAGGTGCGGGTCCAAGAAGAAACATTTTTCCGGGGTCGTCGAGATTCATTGTCTCGACAATTTTCTGGTGGTCGCTACTGTAGATTCTGGCTTTCAGAAGTAACAGATGCAGGATGCAGTGGGTGAAAGAAGCGATTGCTGCATAAATAAAAGATTTCTGTGGTGTCCGAAAACAAATTTGAATTGTGATCGAACTTTGAAGTCGGTCCACCTCAATTAATATGTTCAATCGTTTTTAGGGTTCCGAAGTCAACAAGGATCCCTTATAGTTCGCCATGTCCGTCTGTCTGTCTGGTTAGTCCGCGGCTTAGCACAGAGTCTTTGCTTCGAGAGGTTCCTTTTCCGAATAAGGCGGGAGGAAACGCCCGGATGTTACCATTGTGTGGATCGCCCGGAGGACACGGTGGAGCACGGTGGAGGTCTGCCCGGCTTGGGCAGAGCACCGCAGCGTCCTCGCGGAGGCGATCGGCGGCCGCGATCTCTCGCGTCCGGTCCTGGTACAGGCCATGGTACGGAGCGAGGGTGCATGGGAAGCCGTCACCTCCTTCTGCGAAGCACTAATGCTCGCGAAGGAGGAGGCTGAACGCGTGAGGGAGTGGCAATATTTGCGCCCTCACGCCCCTAGTCGCCGCAGGAGACAGTTACACACCCAGTGCTGACATCTCATTGAGGCGCGCGTGGAACACAACGCGCCGTCGACCCAGGCCTGGTCCTTACCGGACGGCGAGCTACCCATTGCGTGTGTGTAACGGTTGATATAATAACAAAAAATCTAACGTTCACTTGACCTAATTTCAGTTAATATACTTTTGTTTAATATAACGATCAGTTGAGATAATGAATTGTTGATATAATTTCATTTTATCTAATTTCTTATGATATAATAAACATTTCCTATAATGCACATTTGACATAATATTCATGTAGTATATTATTCATTTACTATAATATTCATAACCTCTAATAACTTTTAATATAATTTAGAAAATCTGATACGGTAAAACCGTTCCGTCCGGGTAAACCCACCCTCAACTATTGTAACCAGTAGAAATTGGATGCAATCTGGACTTTAGGGCACCCCGACTCGGATAGGTTAGGTTAGAAGGGGATGGCGGGGTCGTGTGAGCCAGCGAAGCGAGCGAATAGACCCCGCCATCCCCTTCGTGGTTATTTTTTTATAAACCATCCAGAAGTAGGAGCCCCGCAAAGCGGGGCTCCGTTGACCAAGCCCACCCTCGACCATGCATTGAATATTTTAAGATTTGGTTAGGTGCCATTTAAGTTAGGTTAGAACTGTGACCATTAAACATGAAAATTAGGTCAAAAGAACATTAGGTCAAATGAATGTTATATAAAAAGAATATTATACATATTGAAAATTATATAAAATGAACGTTATACTAAATGTTTTATATTAAATGAAAATTATATCATATGAAACATTAGGTCATATGAAATTAGGTTATATGATTTTATAGCATATGAAAATTATATTATATGAACGTTATTTCAAGTGAAATTAGAGCATTTGTTATTATATCATACATTACACACCCGTCAGCACTAGATGAAGGGGTCCGCTTGGGCCGATGCCCGCCAGGGTTGCGGGTTGTTCGAAAGAGTTGCCGTGGCCCTGGCACAGGCAACTGAAGGAACATGAAGGTACACGGGTGGGTTTTAGTCAGTAGAAGTCTGACACGCCCTCCCGCTCCACCCAGAGCGGGAGAAGTTATTTGATATTTTCCCATCCAAAAAAAAAGCACTGAGTCTTAGTATGTAGGTACTAGAAAACTGTAATTTGGCATGGGTAAGTATACATATTAATCACGCCGACAAAGTATGAAATAAAATCTTTAAAAAAAAATGTAGGTGTCCCTTGCACGTAAAGTGGGGATGATGGTGTGGGATAACGTTGGATAGGCCATTCAAAAATTTTGCGGTTCTGTGCAAACCATTTTTCGAGAACCGTTTGCGTAAAATTAAGCTTTAAAGTGAAAAATTTTGTTCAAGTCAAATGTCAAGTGTCCAAAACAAACATTTAGCCGACTAAATGGTTATTTTTGGTTAAAAGTTAAAAGGAAAACTATCACAGCTAAGTAGGCTTTACAAAAGAGTATTAGTCGACCAACTTACATTGTTTGGGAGAACATGTTTTTCAACTACAATGTTAAGTTTGTTCTTGGGATAAATCCATCCCAACTACGGAACCTTTCATTGTGCGTAGTCCGACACGCACTTGGCCGGTTTTATTATTAGAATAACGAAAGAATTACCTACATTTATTTGGCAACAGTTCATGAAACACGAAAAACGAAAAAATTAAATGCTTTAAAAATATAGTGTAACCTAACCTGAGTTCACACACACTCATGTTAGTCTTAGTTTAGTTTTTTTTTTTATAATAATATCCTGGGACATTTCACACACGGTCATCTGATCCCAAACTAAGCAGAGCTTGTACTATGGAAACCAGATAACTAATATACTACATACCCAATTTTTTTTGTAAATACATTCTTATATAGATGATTACACCCAGACTCAGGACAAACAGACATGTACATGCACACAAATGTTTGTCCTGGATGGGAATCGAACCCACGACCTGCGACATGATAGGCGGTATCTTAACCAACCACGCCAGCTGGCCTGTCAAATTACCTGATAAAGCTTCCTTAAATTCTAATAACAGGTACTATGCTCCTCGCAAATTATGCAACCCACATTGCTAAATCTATATGCATGAATTCCATATAAATTATAACTTTCAGGAACTGGAACCTACAAATGTGATGTGGTCGATTCAGAACCGTTTTCAGAGAACACAGTCGCCTTCTCTGCTACGGATAAAAAGAAAGTGGTTTGGGTTTCCTAAGATTTCTGCATACCCTTTGCTTTGGGAGAAAAGGCGTCATTGCAAAATAATTTATCACTTCAAAATACTTACGTACGTATTGCCATTACGCCGGAAGAGACGCCCTAGAAGGACATATAGTGACTTTATTGATGATGTTCTTCAGAAAGGTCAGATCGGGCGTGCGTGTCTGACCAGATGTATGAACGTAAACCAGGAAAAAGGAGCGTGTAAGGATCGTTATAGCAGGTGCCGTTCTTTAATTTCTGTCTACCCCCATGGGAGGAAGGTGTGAGTTTATGTATGTAGGTATGTATGTATTGGGATTACTCGAGGTAAACTAAATACACGTACATACGTGTAAGTTCTTAGTTTGCCAGATAATGACAGATCGCGCCGGTTCATCGCCCTAGGGCACCACGCGTCCACTCAGCTCCTTCTGGTTATTGAGTTATCGATGAGCGAGCAGTATTGAATGACTTAATATGTTTATCAAGATTATCATTGTAGTGTAAATGATTAAGTGATTTTTTTAAATAAGTTTTCTGTATGTATGAGATAAGAAGTTAATGAAACTGATAGACATAATTTTTATTTTATTTAATATCGATCTCTAAATATGACGTATAACACTCAGGCGCACGCGTGTATACAATCAATCAATCTGCCTAGCTATGTTTTTCCCAACTGCGTTGGGGTCGGCGTCGGGTTCGGTGTAAAATACTGGTATTCAGCTGCATAATGGGATGCAGCTGAATACCAGTATTTTACACGGAGCGACTGGCCGATCTGGCCTCCACAACCCAGTTACTGGGTAATACGATACCCCTTGGTAAGACTGGTTGTCATACTTTCAGGCTTCTGACGAACCGTAACGACTGTCAAAGATCCGCAAATGACAGCCGGGACCAACGGCTTAACGTGCTTTCCGAGGCACGGAGGAGCCTCGGTATGTAAAGATGGCCACCACCACGGACCAACCCCGGCAAGCGTAGCTCAAACTGCTGGCCCTTGCGGCTGTTATTACTTAGCCACCAGCTCCTCCGCACGCGTGTATACATGGCATGAAATGAAATTGTAGATACATATACTTAGTTTGTATGACGTTTAATAAATAAGACCCCTCCGTGCCTCGGAAAGAAAGAAAAACAGTTTATTCACGTGAAAGTGACGCACACAAAATACACATGAAAAGCGAAACACAAGATAATAAAATATAACAAACCACACAAAACAAAAAACACAAAAACAAACATAACTACAAACAATAAAGTTGTTGGAAATATGCGTCACTAGCCCGCGAAACGGCTAAACGCTCAGCATAATGCCGCGGCCCGTGCACGAAGACACGACTCCACGGCGCTGGTTTTCGGCGTAAGCCGGCGGTGTATCGCTGTCTGAGACTAGTAAAAACAAGTAACATACGTTGAGATAACCACGATCAACTAAATCAACCTAAATAAAAAAAATTGTAAAAAAATGTGTAATATGTACAGACATAAATAATAAAATATGTGGCAACATTTCGATGCGTCTCGAACCAAAGACAATAAAGTTTGTGACCTACGTTCCAGAGCACGCAATTAAAGCACGTTAATCTTTGACAGTCGTAACGGATCGTCAGAAGCCCGAAAGTCTGACAGCCAGTCAGTGGTATCGAATTTCACAGTAACTGGGTTGTGGAGGTGAGATAGGCAGTCGCTCAATGTAAAAGACTGGTATTCATCTGCATCCGGATAGACTAAAGACAAGGCAGATTTGATATTTTTTGGTCTAATGATAAAGGTCTTTAAGGTGATTTAGAGGGGTTTAAGTATTCAAATCGAGCACCATACATAGCGCTTACTTAGCTCTTACAACATTTTTAACCGACTTCATAAAAGCTGGTCATGAAGTCTGTAGAAAAACGCAAGCCAGTCGAAGGTCGGACGAAGCGAAATGACTACGTAAAAATTTTGGTCTAAGTATGTATTATTCATGAACTTTAAAAAAGTCTGCCTAGATTACCTTACCAGTCTTACAGCCTATCCCAAAGGAGATGACAAGGAGAAAAACATTTCTTTTTCCAAAAAATAAGACTTGCGTTTTACTATCAATGTAAATCCAACCTTGTGGGCAATTTCTTCTGTCATATTTTCCCATTACATGCAAGAAATATTTTGCCACGGAATATAACCGAATCTCCAAATAATTATGACTTTTAATTGGATAAACATTTTTAATAGGATGAACTTCTAAAGTCGTCCGTAAGAGTTTCGTAAAGTTCTGATTGACAAAAATTAAGTCTGTTACAACGTTTTAATACATACTTATAAGTACCTGCTGTAGGAAACTAGTTATTTTAATCAGCTTTGTTTACAAAACATCTGCGGCAGTAAACTATGTTCAGTGGTAGCGCGCGAAATTAAAATTTTCTTGCTTTTTCTGCAATTTGCAAATAAGTGTCTGGTTCTATCTTGATCAAAATATGATTAGCGACAATAACAAATATGTATATACATAATTATAAACATAAGAATCATCAGTACATCTCTCTAAGTCAGATTTGCCGTGTTTCGATCTGATTTCGAAAATCAGACCAAACAAACCACGGCAAATCTAAGTTGTATTGATGATTTTTATGGTTATCACTACATATTATAAAACAAAGTCCCCGCCGCTCTGTCTGTCTGTTCGCGATGATCTCAAAAATGTTTTGCGACATACACGCGGGCGTAGCCGTGGGAAAAAGCTAGAAATTATGTAAATACATATTTGTTATAAGTCGCGAATCATATTTTGATCAAGATACAACTTGACACTGACCTGTTAGTTGCAAAAAATGCAAGTTAATTCGAATTTCGCGGGCTATCACTGCGAATCCACCTTAATAAGTCTGTAGCGCCACGGACATACCCACATACAGCGCGTCTCACGTCCGACGGCCGCCGCACGTTGAGTGCGCGCGCACTGAGCGCCGCCGCGGAGCAGGGCCGACTCCAGCGCGCCAGCGAGACTGTTTCTAGAACAACGATCCGTGTCGCCACATCTTCTCGAAGATCGCCGCGCGCCGCTGAATGTTCTAGATAGAAGACCAGCTACTCCGCATTTCTCGAAGCGCCGCGCACGCACTCGCGCATGCGTGGAGAACATACAAGGAGATGTTTGTTGCACAATAAAACTTAGTTCATCTTAAGCAGTTTACTTTGAAGACACGCCTTTTATTTTTAAGTACCTCAAGCTTACATAGCTGCTACAAGCTCAAAGAAAATTAATATTTTTAAATTTCAGCGTACACTACCTACATTGTTTTTTCACATTGTTAAAATGTTGTCTGCTCATCACCGTAAATAACGCAATGAATGTTGTTGAACTGTCAAATTGAAACCGATTCCGATTGATGGTGGTATGTTACGCGATTAGGTTTAGTTTAGTCAGACCATAGATATTTCCATGGTTTAGAGTTTTAGACGTTAAAACTTGAATAATGTAGAGTTAACCAGACGTTAGACATTACTTTTAACGTTTAGGTTTTTACAAGTATCTAACTTAACCTGGCATCACGCCTGTAATCCCCGAAGTGTAAGGCAGAGTTGTACCTACCTATATAATACAAACACATTTCGCTAATTATATTTTTAAATAAACCCCAATACTATGGAGACAAACCCCAATATTATAGAACAATATTATGGAGAGGCCTGTGGCTAAGTAATAACAGCCGCACGGGTCGATCGATCAGGTTAAACTACGCTTGCCGCGGTTGGTCCGTGAATGGGTGACCATCTTTATATACCAAGACCCCGCTGTGCCTCGGAAAGCACATTAAGCCGTTGGTCCCGGCTGTCATTCGTGGATCTTTGTCAGTCGTTACGGGTCGTCAGAAGTCTGAAAGTCTGCCAACAAGTCAGGGGTATCGGATTCCACAGTAACTGGGTTATGGAGATCAGATAGGCAGTCGCTTCATATTAAATACAGGTATTCAGCTGCATCCGGTTAGACTGGAAGCCGACCCCAACATAGTTGGGAAAAAGCTAGGCAAATGACAAGATGATTATGATGAAATCAGCTGGTCATCGAGCTTTTTATCTTTTAAAGTTAAAACCGCATTTAATCTCTTACAAATTCCCAATCCCACTGCTTTCAATAAATAAACATACAACAGTTTTAATAATGTAAATTAAAACGCTCCCAAAAAAAAACAGACATCGAAATACTGTCAATTTGGCCTGACTGTGTTCCGGCAGCCATTTCGCCAATTTTCACCAATCAAATAACGACATTACATAAAGGTAATAAAGTTTATTTTTTGTTGTGTTGGTTTTGCCGCACCTGTTGTTATGCGTCATCATTAATTTGTTCAGGAACGCAATTTCGCTCGTCGTTAAGGTATCGTCTCAAGTTGCTGGGTTCTCAATATTCATGGAACCACCCCTTTGTAACAAGGGTGGTATTTTATGTTTGTTTATGTGCGCATGTGCTAGGGTTGCCAACTTTTTGTTCAAGAAATATATTTTGATTAAAGTGGGAAAATAAACAGTATTTTAAATATTTCAAATGGATACTTAATTCATTAGTGCTACTCGGGCAACTTGACATCAATTTAGCACCAATTTTGAAGGCGTTGTAAGCGTCACCAAATAGACGAGGAGCATTTTTAGGGTTCCGTACCCAAAGGGTAAAACGGTACCCTATTACTAAGACTCTGCTGTCCGTCTGTCACCAGGCTCTATCTTATGAACCGTGATAGTTAAACTTTTAGTTGAAATTTTCACAGATGATGTATTTCTGTTGCCGCTCTAACAACAAATACTAAAAAACAGAATAAAATAAATATTTAAGGGGCTCCCATACAACAAACGTGGCTTTTTTTTTGCCGTTTTTATAGATAATGGTACGCTTATACGTACGCTATGCTTCGTGCGCGAGTCCGACTCGCACTTAGCCGGTTTTTTTTTAATTAAATGTATGGAAGCTCGATTTCTGTAGTTACACCACTTAGGGTTCAAAACTAATTACAATAGGTACTACTGAGTATCTAAAACATATTCTGTATGTCTAGCCAAATGGCATTCGCGTCGGAGCGATTCTATTTCTACAATCGCTATCGACGCATATCTCTATGGAAATGCTGATCTATGATCACGTGACATTTCGATAGCTTATGTCAACCGCATACATTTTTGCCTTTTCTACTAGCGTCATCGCTAATCGAATGTTACTTTGGCTACAGGTGCAGATATTTCAATTATCTATGTAATATGTTCCAAAAATTAGTGACATTAACAGTTTCATCCTGAAAGATGAACCACCGCGCCCATGCGCATACGTGATGTTCTACGTAGTAGATTAAAGTTTTTATTTAGAGATCTGAATATCAGTGAAAACAGAATATGTAATTATTTATAAATGATTATAAAGTATCGATTATTTGTATTTTTCGCACCGCGCCACGCCGCTTCGCGTTCCTTTTGAATAGCATACGTAAGACGTCGCGTAAGTTAAATCATTCATAACATTAAATTTACTGATACAAGAGTATAAGAGAGAAAAATAACGATAATATTTCAACTTCATTTCTGACTTCAAGTCATCCAAACCAACCACAAAAAGAATCCTTCATAAAGAAACAAGTACCAATTTCAATACGTTTACAATTAAAAAGAATACATTTACATATTACCTTGGCCGGGCATTGAATCCCCTCGCGTGCATTGAAATAATAAGTCTGCCGTCAGGTTAATTGACAAGCCTGATGTCAGTCCGTGCGTCCTGACAAGCTGTTGACGTGTAGCCAGCCTTATGTATGCGTACATTGTAATGGAATGAAGTGGATACTAAGTTTTGTCGACGGGTGTAAGGAATCAAGTTTATTTTTTTGTGTTTGTTAGCTGCTTTTGCTTGTCTTTCACTTGTCAGTTTTTTTTTTTACTTTTGAAGTCAAAAGTTAGGTTAGTAAGAAAATCTATCACCCAGAAAAAGAATAATTAAGGTGAAAGCGCCAAGGTAACCCGCGAACTTCAATTTTTTTTACGTATTTGCAAATTGCAAGTCAGTGTTAGGTTGTATTTTAATCAAAATATGATTCGCGACCTTAACAAGTGTGTACTTATTTACAGAATTATAATAATCAGAATCAGTAATACAACTCTTTAAGTTAGTATAATCCTCAAATCTTAAGATTTCATGAAATAGTCATTTAATCGGATTACCTGGTCTTAAAGAGTTGTATTGATGATTTTAATGATTACAATTTTGTAAACACATATATATTATATATTATGTTCCGATCGCGAATCATACTTTAATCAACATACAACCTAATACTGACTTTGCAAGTCAGTATTAGGTTGTATGTTTGCAAAACACGTAAGAAAATTTGTATTTCACGGACTACCTTGGCGCTTCCCCCTTAGCCATTGAGTAAGTATGTGTTACTGCCTCGTTGGTCTAGTTACTGCTGAGCGTGAGGTCCTGGGTTCGATTTCCAGCTCGTGTTATTGTTTTTTTTCATCTGGAGTTTTTTTTTTTGGATTTGTGCCCGGTTGATAACAATAGGCTCGCCCCCTATTACATGGGAATCAAACATAACTGGCGAAATATTCTGCCGTCGTAAGAAAAAAGGGCACAACTAACATTTAAAAAAAAAATCTACAAAAAATTAAGCAGATTAGCCTTTTTTTTCAGATTCTAAATATGTATGTAACTCAATTTTTTTTTTAAATGTTAGTTGTGCCCTTTTTGTTTACGACGGCAGTATTGGTGTAGGTACTATACAACGCTGCCACCCCTTCGGGGATTGCAGGCGTAATGTTATTTTCTGTAATAATTGCCAGCATCAATCTGACTGCTAAATTATTAATGCGAATGTTTGGATGGATGTGTGTTACCCAATCACACCAGAACGACTGAACACATCTGGATGAAATTTGGCACAGAGACAGATTATATTCTGGGATAGCACAAAAATGTACGGTTCCTGTAGGGTAATTTACGACACCCACGCGGGCGAAGCCGCATGCAAAAGCTAGTTAGAAATACTTTGGCTGCATTTTGTGTGCTTACATACGAAAATCAGACATGTATACAGCCACTGGACCCTGCCTAACCTGTAGGTACTAATACTTTTCTGTCCATGTACCATCGGTGCACCACATTTCAACCTTATTACGAAGGTAATAAGGTTGAAAAGTAGTTCACCGCAAATGTCTGTGGTTGTACCTACGAGAGACGAACCTGCGAACCGTAATGCTTAAAAGCTTAGCCACTCACTATGAATTAACTTGCAAAGTTATCAGCTTCGTTTCAGTAGAACAACGTAAAGAAGATCAATTCAAAAGACTCCCAACGAAAACATTCCCTTTCATCAAATTAACATAAGTTATAAAAGACATCATAATTTAAAACCCCACCCAATTTAAAAGGTAAAATAATAACTAACTCCTTCGTTTAAAAACAAATTACGGAAATAAGAAGAAAACCGTTAGCCTTATAAATTCACTCGTTTATAAAGGTAGGTTCACACTTAAGCATAACTATGGATGTAACATTCTTGAAAATGGTACAAGCAAAAGCTAAATACTATGAAGATTATTATTTTATACGTAAGGGACGTCTGGTATCGTGTAACTGGGTTGTGGAGGTCAGGTAAGCAATCGCTCCATCTAAAATATTGGTAGCCAGAGTTAGACTGGAAACCGACCCCGACATAGTTGAGCGAAGGCTAGGCAGATGATGAACGTCCTTACGAATGCTTCTTCGAACTCACTGTTCGTCTAAATGCTCCTTGCGTATGAGCATTTACATGTAACATGCCTTTTTCCTGTTTTTCGATCAGGAAATTCTCTGTAGTAGCCCGATTTGTGCCCGTTTGATGGCAATAGGCTCGCCCTCTGTTACATGGGTACACCACTGGCTAACCCTTCGGGAAAATATAGGCGTAATGTTGTTGGTGTGTTATGCCTTTTGTTTTGCAATCCATTTCCACATCATAGGTACATTTTACCCGCGCTCGTCTCCTTCCTTGATGAAATGCTATACAAAGTCGCTCGTTATTCTTATCCGACTGCCCCAGAAGAAGAGATTTATTTTTAAAATCAATTTGTGACAGAACATCGAGCTTCATGCGTGCTCAATGTTTAGGTCGTTACACTTGAGTTTGACTTGATGTTCTGTTACAAGTAAATGCGATAATGTGTCCTTACCTTTATAAATTCCCTCGCTTGAACCACGCGTCATGTGGTAATGAAGGATTGTCCGTCTGTCTGTTTATTTTTAACAAATTTGTGAGCAAATATCGTATATATCATGTTTAAATGTTTATTTTTCATGTGTAAAAATATTTGCATGAATATTATTGAAGTTTTGATTTATGGTTTGGTTTTTATAAAGCCCCGTTTACACGGTGCTAGTTTGTGGAATGTTCAAGAGCAATAATCGCATGCCATAAAGCACATTCAATTTAATTGCCTTTCAAGAATTACATGCAAGTGTTTAAGCGCGTGCAATTTCTTAATGGTATACAATAATTGAATGCAAGTTTTGCCATTCACTAAAATCTCATGCGACTTACACCAAGGCAATAAAATTGCAAGGCGATTATTGCATGCAAGTTTTGCCTCATCTAAACACAGAGTGGCACGTCTTTGCACAATTGATTTAAGGGGGAAGCGTCAGGGTAGCCCGCGAAATTCAATTTTTTTTTTACTTTTTTGCAATTTACAAGTCAAAAAAAAAAGAATTTTCCAAATCGGTCTTTAAGTAATCGCGTAACAAAAAAAAAAAAAAAAACATACAGACGAATTGAGAACCTCCTCCTTTTTGAAGTCGGTTAAAAAAGAAACAGGAATTCTTAGAAACGAAAATTCCTTCCTCCTTTTCCTCATTCTTTCTACAAAATATAAATCCCCATCAAACTCCCATCCATGTATCAGCCGCAGACTTCCTTATACCGTTACATTAGGAGCATTCCATTTGGCGGCCGTCCAGCCAGAGGGGCAGCCGTACGACCTATTTAGATTTTATCGTCATATGGATGGAATTAAACCGATACGGTTTTATAAGGTATGGTTTAGTCAGTTTGGTAATGTTGCTGCAGTATTTTGATAAGGTTTTCTAAAAGATATACAGTAGAAACGAACTTCATTTAAAAAACAACATTAAAAAGAACAGCTATAAAAAAAACAGCAAAACTAACCAAAAAAAAACGGCCAAGTGCGTGTCAGACCACGCACAATGAAGCGTTCCGTAGTTGGGATGAATCCCAAGAACAAACTTAACATTGTAGTTGAAAACCATGTTCTCCCATACAGTCCAACTGCAAATATAAGTTTGTAGCACAATATTGAGAGATTTACCATGTTGTTTTAAGACCATAGACTTGTGTATAGGTTTTCCTGTAATCTATATACAGCGTTATTGGTAAAACACCAACAACCTGTTACGGGGTCATTGTACTCCTCATTATGAACAACTTTTACTATGGGACCTGAAATCGCGAAAAAAATCAGCTGTTCAGTACATTTTGACGAATTATGGTAACATAAATGTACTGAACAGCTGATATTTTTTTCGCGATTTCAGGTTTGGTCCCATAGTAAAAGTTGTTTATAATGATGAGTACAATGACCCCTTAAGAGGTTGTTGGTTTTTTACCAATAACCCTGTATATAGAACTATTTTCTGATTTTTTTTTCTAAATTTTAGGCACAGTAGTTTCTAATATAAGGAGGGTCAGTTTTCGTCTATTTTAACTAAAACAATTAATTTTAAAATTACAGTAAGCCCTTTCATTTGATATGTCACACGGTACAGTTTGCCAAACTCTTTTTTTTTTTCTCATTTGCGCCCCAAAATTGACTCCCATATACAAAATTCATTTAATTTATTTACGTAACCCGGACCCAGACTACGGAGGCTTAGTTATAGGGTTCCATTTGGCACCCTTCGGGTACGGAACCCTAAAAAGGACTAGCAGGCTGATTATAGCAGATCTTATACACGTCCGTGTTTGGTTCACAGAAATTCATACGTGTCGTAGAATTTCTGTGACCCATTAGATTTGGAGCAAATTGGCTGTGACAGACGGACGGACAGACAGACGAGTGATCCTATAAGGCTTCCGTTTTTTTTCCTTTTGAGATACGGAACCCTAAAAACTAACTAAATAAACTAAACTAACTGCTGGTAAGTCAACTGCGGAACATCATTCGTCCACTGCTGCACATAGGCCACACAATAAGCATTGCCACAAAGACTGGCTCTGTCACCTGCGGCTGCGCGGCAATTGCGTAACACACTATCAATCGGAATCGGTTTCATTTTGACAGTTCAACAACATTCATTGCGTTATTTACGTTGTGAAGCTCGTGGCTAAGTAATAACAGCTGCACGGGTTGATCCACCAAGTTAAGCTACGCTTGCCGAGGTTGGTCCGTAGATGGGTGACCATCTATACATACCGAGACTCTGCGTGCCTCAAAAAACACGGTATGCCGTTGGTCCTGGCTGTCATTCGTGGATCTTTGACAGTCGTTACGGGTCGTCAGAAGCCCGAAAGTCTGACAACCAGTCTTACCAAGGGGTATCATATTGCCCAGTAACTGGATTATGGAGGTCAGATATGCAGTCGCTCCATATAAAATACGGGTATTCAGCTGCATCCGATTAAACTGGAAACTGACCCCAGCATATTTGGCAAAGGCTAGGCAGTTTGATTTACGATGTGGAGCAGAAAAAATTACGGATGATATGAAGCAATGGACTAGCAATATTCTTCAAAATGATTCAGATTCTGATTAATAGTGTGTTACGCAATTAGGGTGCTGTGCTTCCCGCATCTGCTCGTCTCTCTAATGGCATGGAACCTAGCCCAATCTTCGGCCACGTTCATTCAAACATTCCATTTTTACTGGTTTAAGTATAATATAAATTTTGACAGTGGAAAAGACCACTTTTCAAGCTGATTATTATTAATGTGTTGTTGTTTAACTATCTCACATTATACACCCCGTTTTCACGATACAATTCAACCCCTTTTACGGTGTAATAAAAATCTAAATCAAATGATCCCCTGGATGTCAAGGGGACAGCTTGATATATCGGAAATAATTTTGAATATTGTCAACGAGATTTCAAAAAAATCTGTTGAATCATTGAGTTAAGAACGTTAGCATTAATAAATAATATTAGTGTCAAGTCAATCTTCACAATGAAAACCAACCCTAATGAGCTAACCCGTGAAACCTAACTCTCATAAGCTACACTCCGGTGTAATCAATCACTACAGCTTCCAGATTCGCTGTCAAATGAAATCCGATACCAGGCTATGTGGAGCTAACTCATGTTCAAAAGGTCGCCTCAAATTGGGTCGGCAGCCATATTGGTGACCTCACTGGCACCAGATTTGGTTTAACAGCTGTTTTAGTGGTCTATCATTTGATTATCTGGAGAATGGTAGGAATTAACAAGATGGCGTTAGGATTTTACTAGATTCAACAAAACAAACCTTTTCTCACCTTTTTCGACACCTACCGTAGGTGTCGAAAAAGGTGAAAGGTTTGTGGAGATGATGAGCTGCAGCGTTCTTCTCCCTGCTTGTAAAGCAATAATCACAAATCCGTTTCTCAAGCATTGTGATCATAGCTATATTGTCTGTGACTGTTCATTGTTTTGGTGTCGTGAAAACAACGGCAAAGTGAAAACTAAGAAAAGCTGCTTCACCATGTGGGGCCATAATAAGGATTAAATTTAGAGAGGATGATTCTACCTCCTTGTCTATTTTATGTATTCTGACGGCTACGACCCAGCAAAGAGTTGGTTTGGCACCTGAGGGCCTGTTTCACTACCTACAGTTAAGTTCCTGTTAACTTACGATCCATCAGGTTAAGCTACGCTTGTCGCAGTTGGTCTGTGGATGGGTGACCATTTTTACATACCGAGACTCCTCCGTGCCTCGAAAAGCATGTTAAGCCGTTGGTCCCGGCTGTCTTTTGTGTATCTTTGACTTTCGTTACGGGTCGTCAGAAGCCCGAAAGTCTGACAACCAGTCTTACCAAGGGGTATCGTCTTACCCTGTAACTGGGTAGTGGAGGTCAGATGCCTATCTGACCTCCACAACCCAGTTGGAGCGACTGCCTAGTCGCTTCATGTAAAATACTGGTATTCGACAGACTGGTATTAGACAGGGCAGCTGGCGTGGTTGGTTAAGATGCCACCTGTCATGCCGCTGGTCGTGGGTTCGATTCCCATCCAGGACAAACATTTGTGTGCATGAACATGTCTGTTTGTCCTGAGTCTGGGTGTAATTATCTACATAGTATGTATTTACAAAAAAAAAGTAATGTATGTAGTTTATCAGTTATCTGGTTTCCATAGTACAAAGCTCTGCTTAGTTTGGGATCAGATGACCGTGTGTGAACATGTCTTAAGATAGCATTATTAAGATATTATTATTCAGCTGCCTCCGGCAAGACTGGAAGCCGACCCCAACATAGTCAGGAAAAGGCTAGACAGATTGAATTTACTTGGCAGATAATTTCATACAAATTCTGTTCCATTTTTTTAATTTAATCGGTATGTGGCTATTCGGACATCGTGAATAAAAAAGTCTTTAAGAAAACACACTTTTAAAACCTAGGATTTTTGAAAATTAAAAACATACAGAGACTACATAGAGCGCACCACAGAGGAAATGTAGTTTGTCTTTGGTCAGTGGCTGGTCCTGACATCAAACAATGGACAATTATTTATATACTGCTTGAATACGAGTCTTTTTGTCTTATCTATTATTCTAAGGTCTTTTGAATGCTTTGCATATGTGTAATTTCTTCTTAAAATCTGCTTTTTTTTGTAATGTGCGTTTTGTGTAGAATAAACATTTTTTCTTTCTTTCTTTCTTTCGCGATCGATTTTGCCCTAAAAACAAACTATACTTATCTAAAGACCAATTGTTCTACCTTTCTCTAGTACATCTGGCTAAATCAACTTCAATGGTCCAACCTATTCCTTATCAAACCCGAATCTCAGGACCAAAACAAAGACACATCGTTTCAGAGACTATCAAGGTAGAACAATGGAATCTGTTTACAATACCTATAATTGTGATCTGGACAGTTTGGCGGGAGTCCAGGAGTTGACAGCCACTCCTGGGAACCCATTAGGATGTTATCGTCATATAGGAGTGGAGTATGAAGAAGGTTAATTGTAGCCAATGTTATAGCCAATAAATACGCTACGAGACGATCACGATTGTACAATATAATTTAACATTGAGAACAGTGGTGGTCGGAGATTTGAGCATAAGCAAGCGCTTTACTTTGTGTAATTAAGGTCATCACCACTGCTTAAAACGGTGAACACTCCAAAACGGTGAGGAATCTGACAGATCCTAGAACCAAAAATTTTAAGACTTTTGACATTCATCAACCCGTACTGAGCCCACGTGGTGGATTACGGCTCACTTCCTCCAACAGAGAAGAGACAGCCATTACTGAAAATGATGGTATTCGTAACTACTACTAAGTTAAAAGTTTCACAAAAAAAAAAAACCTCCTGTCTTCTTTTTCTACATATAAATTAGTGAAGATGATGAGTCCCAATCAGAGATGGGTAGTACGAGTACTCCAACTAAACTTATAGATAAATGAATAATAAGATTACATGGTGAAAGAAGTCGTCTGCTTTACTTGATAAGATATAATTTACAAACCTGAATAAAAGTTCTACCTCAATTTTATAATATTACTAGCTTCTATCAATTAGTTTGGTAAAACAAAACACTGGAGTAGATACTTCGTGTGTTCAAATTCAATCATGAACTTGAGCGATAATTTATTTTCCTCTGCCAAATAGTTCGTTTTCAACTATTGTTTGTAGTGGAAATTCTCTGCTTATTCCCTTATTGCGACTATCTCAGACGCGGTTAGATTATTTATCAAGCAGATTCCCTGCGGTATTAGAAAATGAATGGCGTAATGAAAGAAAAGCAGTTACATTGCCTTAGAGATGTCGTCATGTGAACACAGTTCTAATTGGGCATTTGCTTTGTAAGTGAATTATTTAGCTGTGCTTTTCAAAGAGCCAATCTGTTCTTTCGAAAAAAAAGATTGGCTCGCATTATCAGAGAGCAGAAGTGTGTGGAAAAAGGGAGAGGGGTGTATTTGGCCTGCAGTGTACACACAGGCTAAATAGCTTGGTTTCAGGTATAAACGGACTAGCTTTTGCCCGCGTGGAGGTCGATAATTATGCCACAGGAACTACCAGGATAAAAGTATCCTATATAACTTCAGCTCATGGTATATCCATGTGCCTTTCATCCAAATTCGTTTAGCCGTTACAGCGTGAAAAGGTGACAGGCAGACGGAGCTACTTCAGAATCAGCCTATAATATTGCCACTGCTGGGACACAGAACTCCCCCCAGTGCGGGTTGGTATCGTAGATGTCACATGTCTTCGAATTTTGGTTCTAGGACATGCCGGTTCCCTCACGATGTTTTCCTTCACCGTTTTGAGAGTTGTGGTGATGAAATAATTTACACAAAGTAAAGCGCCTGTCAGGATTCGAAACTACGACCTCTCGGTAAGTCGCGGCCGTTGTCACTGGGCTACCACTGCTCTCATTGACGAAGTATGTGTATAAGATAAACGGATACCTTTGGTCTGCAGTGAGACAATTCAAGCGAGGAAAGCTAGTTAAGTAGATGTTTTTTTTTTATAAATTGTTTACCTACATAACAAAACGCCTTTATTCCCAGTAAGGTTGGGCAGAGATGTGCGCATAGTATACCTACAGTTCGTCAGTTTAGTATGTAATGAGGGCGTACTATACAGGCTGCTCCAAATGGAGATTACGTCAAAAAGAAAAATCTGAACTCGAAAATACCCCATGTATGTTCCGAGATTTTTTGTAGTTTTCGAGTTATTTTTGTTTTTGTAATTTTTGTAGTTTTCTGCCGGTGGAGCTTAAAAAAATCATATCTGTTTTTGTAGTGTGTATTTTTCAATTTTTTTTTTGTGATGACATGATCGTCTTGAATGTTACTTTCATGTCACAAAAAAAATCTGAAAATAGACACTGCAAAAAGATATGAATTTATGAAGCTATACATGGGGTATTTTCGAATACGCCTGGGTATGAGGAATTCAGATTTTTCTCTTTGATGTCACTTTTTGGACCATTCTGTATGTATGTAAATAACCCTATAAACGGATTATTTTACTATTATTACGTAAGTTGTATCGTAATTTCGGATCATAGGTCCAGTAAGGACTAGACATGCGTAATACCAAGAAATCAGATGAAGTTTGTTAATTAATCTTCCCAGAATGGACTTTATTAGTCGTATTGAAAGCTCATGAATAGGTAACTTAATACTTTAATAAGTCTTTTGAATACAAAGAGAGCAATGGACTTTCAAGTGACCCATGAGTCATCTCATCTGTGTATTGTATGGGGCTTTCGCAGACGCAGCCAAGTCATAAAACTTTAAAGGGTATATACTTACTTAGGGATACTTAATTATCGGGTGATTCATTTAGAGGTACTGTTTTCAAAAGTAAAAAAATAAGTGAAAATACAAACTTTCTAGGATTATCTTTATTATCATACAAAATAACAATTCATGACATTTATTTTTTAAAGATTATTTCTTTAAGGTGTTGGCGGTAACTACGGTTAACATGGTCCATTGTGAAGTTCCAATTTTATTGCGAGAACTATTCGGTGCACAGTTAATTTCTCGCTTCGGACCGTTGAATTGGCAGCCTACATCGTGTGATATCACACCTCTATACATTTCCTTTGGGGCTATGTAAAGTCCAAAGTCTATATAGATAACTCGGGTAGGATTGAGGAATTGGAAATAACCACCAAATACCACTCGAAATGCTCGAACGCGTCTAGAGAACTTCAGAATGGACTATGTTAACCGCAGTTACGATTTGGAAGAATGACAAGATTTGAAAGAAATTATCTTAAAAAAAATTGTTACCTAACATATTTTTTTTTTTTTTAAACAAGTACCTCTAAATGTTTCACCCCTTATTACTGTTACTCGTAAACGTTACTTTGAGCGAGAAGGGTAGAGTTTTATATTTAAGTTAAACCCATAATACAATATCTATTACCTATATTCCACGAGAGTAGAAAGTAAGGCTATATCCACATAGTTAAAATTGGCTTTCTATAACTTAAACAAGACGTTGGTAATTACGTCCACGATCATCAGATTCTTTCTTGTGCGTGTGGTTAGTGACTAACCGTGTCAGAGTTTGCCGCCCATGGGCCTCTGAGTTGGCTTCACAAATGCCGTCGAGAAATATCTCTCAGGCATGGCGGTTTCCTCACGATGTTTTCCTTCACCGTATTTTAAGCAAGTGATAATTATACAATAAGCACATGAATCCGAAAAGTCAGATGTGCGTGTCTTGGGTTCGAACTCGAGACCTATAACTTGGCATTCCGATGGTTACAGCACTAGGCTGAAGAGGACGAAGAGGGGCTAAGAAAGAGGAGGGTATGTGGACTGGCCTACTCCTATTCCTTCACCGTATTTTAAGCAAGTGATAATTATACAATAAGCACATGAATCCGAAAAGTCAGATGTGCGTGTCTTGGGTTCGAACTCGAGACCTATAACTTGGCATTCCGATGGTTACAGCACTAGGCTGAAGAGGACGAAGAGGGGCTAAGAAAGAGGAGGGTATTTGGACTGGCCTACTCCTATATCGTCATCATGAGCATCATTGCAGCCGAAAGACGTTCACTGTTCTGTTTGGTATAGACTTCGTCGAAGCGTTGACACATCGACCGGTCCTGTGCTTCTTGCATCCTGCGGATTCCTGTGGCCTTCACAAGGCGATGACCTTGCTTTCCACTTTGTGGGCGCCTTCCGGTACATCTTTCACCCTAATTAATCCGTTCCTATTTAAACCAGTCGTCGATTGTACCGCAGCAATCACTGCATATTCATTTTTATTTGAATCCAATAAATAAGGTCTTAAATACTCTCGTTAAATACATCAACCATAGTTCATTGACTGAAAAGATCTTTAAAAAAGATTATCATGAGTCATTGTGATCAGTGTATTGCATTCGATAATGTATCGTCGCTGCGTCGGTCGGCGCGGGCGTCTCTTTTACCGGAAAGGACAGGAACCGGTGGTTTTTGATGATACATGCTTGGAATTGTTTATTAATTGTTATGTGGTAAGTACTTGCATTTCCTTCCTTCGTGCTTCATTTATGGTTGTTAATTTGATGGTGTGTCGAGATGTCCCGACTGAAAAGTTGTGCGGAAATCGATTGTCATGGTATGGGCATGTGATGAGGAGGAATGAGGAAAGTTTTGAGTATGAATGTGGATGGCTGTACGTGTAGGGTAAGACCAAAGAAACGATGGATGGATGGATGAAAGATGATATGGCGAGAAAGGGAGTGACTACCGAGATGACGACTAATATAGAGAAGTATGGAAGAAAACGACGCTGAAGATGTCGAGATGTCCCATAGACGCCGTTCCGTCCACTTTGTTAGTTTCCGTATTATAAATACTAACTATGGTAGTACTAACAGATAATTCGAAGGCCCGAAATTTTGAGAAGGGCACATCTCAAAATTTTGGGCCTTCGAATTATCTGTCCTAGCAAGTATTTTGGAAAATTGCAAGCAAAGGGGGTTGTGTTATTAATTTCCAATATCGATCCTAGTGCAACTTATTCATCATTGTACTACAATGATTGACCCAGAACTAGTCGAAAGCGATACAACACAACATTATGCCACGCAAATGCAGACTAAAATTAACACTAACTTCACCAGGTGTTAACCAAATGCATCACTAAGTAACCTGTAACTCGAGAACCAGTTAAATCTGATCACCGCATCCAATATCGGGCATCACAGACAGACACAGCATACAGCTTGATGTAAACAGTAATTTGCGTACGCCACTCTTGCCAAATGTATTGGCAAAGTGCCAACTAGAGCAGACTCGGCTTTCGGCTTAGCCGGACAAACCTAATAACCGAGAAATTAAAAATTTTGCGCCCATAATGGTTTTTGCTTAAGTTTGCCTTTTCGCTTTTGTTTTCGTTTTGTTTGCGAATTTATTGGTTTAGTTTGCGTTTTTGTATGGCTTGTTTAGCAGAGTATTTTAGTTTGGCACCTACTTACTACTTTGGATTGGAAGTTCTTGGCTGTTATTGATTAAATCAAAGACATTTTTTTACTGATGGAAATTACTAAAACCGTATTTGTTTATAAATACAGTAGCGCCCCGCCTCTTTGCACGGCGGTTTTTACGACTTCACAAAACATCCAGATTTCTTTTTTTTTTTTGATCTCGGAACCCTGGGGTCCCGGACCTTTGGAAGGCGTACGAGGAGCCGAAGCCAACTCGCAGAGGCCCCTTAAATAATTTTAAACGATGAGGAGGCACCAACCGACGATTATCCCTGTATGCACTATGCAAGTGCACCCAAGGACAACCCCCAGTTGGTGCAGGACTATTGTTGTGTGTAGAAACAAAACATAGTGGGCTATGGGTTTGGGTGGCTAAAGTGGATTGGGTAACTTGAACTATGGAAGAACTCCCCTGCCTAACCAATGTTATATATTATACACGGATAAAATGGCAGGGGATGACTTGCACCCTCAATAATGGGCCCCGGAAACGGCCGCTAGCACATAGTGACGTAGCGACAAGGGGGCATCACTTCCTGAGGTGCTTGAGGAGTGGAGAGGTATCCCACGGCTGTCAGAACAACCAGATTTCTTTATTATTATGTAAGTTTAATATTTATGTATTGTATACAAGGCAAGTTTTTAAGCAGTGCGCAAATTTTAACAGGATGAATATGAACAACTTTCATTATGGGAAATCACGAAAAAAATCTGCTGTTTCATATAAAAGCTCAATACCTACTCGACCAAAATGTATGAAACAGCTGATATTTTTTTTAGGTTTGGCCCCATAATGAAAGTTGTTCATATTTATGGGTAGAACACTCTGTGAAAAAATTGCACACTGCTTAAAAACAAAAACTAAAGTTAAAAAAAAAAAACTAAAGTTAATTAAAGTTATTACTTTCCGGAGTAAATTCTCTAAATGAGAGTGAAAACCGCATCAAAATCCTTTGCACAGTTTAGACGAACAACGCGGTCACACAGACAGACACAAAAAGCAACTTAAATTTAATACGAGTACCTATGAAGAGACACACATCTGCCTAGCCTTTTCCCAACTATGTTGGGGTCGGCTTCCAGTCTAACCGGTTGCAGCTGAATACCCGTATTTTACATGAAGCGACTGCCTATCTTTCCTCCACAACCCAGTTATTGGGTAATACGATACCTCTTTGAACTGGTTGGCAAACTTTCGGGCTTCTGAGGACCCGTAACGACTGTCAAAGATCTACGAATGACAGCCGGGACCAACATGCTTTCCGAGGAACGGATGGTAAGGGACCCATCCACGGACCAACCGCGGCAAGCGCAGCTTAACCTGATCGATCGACCCGTGCGGCTGTTATTACTTCTGTGTCTGATTATTTGTTCTGTGAGTCTAAAAACACACTGACCACTACATACCTACACTAATACATAATAAACTTACCTAAATACAAACAATTAATAATATCTGTACCAACTAACATTTTGATCGAACGGAGAACCGAAGTCCTGCGACTTTGATCGATGGTCGCTTTTGACTTCGCCGTATGGCGCTACCAAGATAAAAATAAACTACTATAATAATCATAATCAAATCTCAATCTTAACTCTTAAGTAATAAGGTTCTTTTAAAAACAGTTGTAGTTCATAACATTGTTATTGGAAATTCAATCTTATAGGTTATAATATAAGGTTGAGCAATTGGTGACGGGTGATACAGTAAACGTAAAACGCAAGCAAGATATGTGAATGTAATCAGTATTGTTAAGGTGTGCTTTTTTTTAATTCATTCTTGTGTGAATAAGTTATTAAGAGTAAGTTTTTTTTATTTTATTATTGAAGCTATAGATTATAATATGGTGTTTTTGCAAAGGCCTTATAGGATGTTGACCTTTCTGTTCACCGCACAGCCAAGTCTGTTTCTTTTCAAAACTAAAAACTCTGTAACTGGAGCGGATTCTCTTGTTCAATAACTAAACTAAAATTAGATAATTTCTATCTTTTACTAACAGGCAGTGCGAGAAAAGGACAGCTATAGCTATGAACTAAGTTAGAGATGTTAGACTACGTCTTGCGCTTCACCGTGTTTATATATATATATATATATATATATATATATATATAATATAAATCATTTATTTTCAGGTTACAACAAAGACTCATAGATATAGCCGATTACTGGCTAAAATTATAATTACTGACCGTTATTGGTTAAAATTATGAGTCGTGTATCTTTTTCAATAAACAGAGATCTCATAGCTTTGCCTGCCCTCCCATATGGAAGTAGCTATCACAGGTAAAATTAGCTTACGAATCTATTTATATGCCCAATTTGACAATAAAAAAAAATACATACGCGACGAATTGAGAACCTCCTCCTTTTTTTGAAGTCGGTTAAAAATGCTACCATTATTGGTAAGCAAAACGATTCGTTTTCGAACCCAGAACCTCATGCTAATCAGTAGCACTTGCGACCACTAGATCACCGAGGCAGACTAAAATAATTTTAAATAGTCGAATATGAATGTAAATTTTCGTGTTAAAATGGTAATGGAGAGTTTCTATGCGTATATTTGTAATTAGGACAACTGCATGAATTCAAGAATAATAATCATTTAGCAGCTCATAGCAGTTTTCTGTTAAATTCAGATACAATAGTAATATAATGATATCATATCATAGGATAAGTACTCAATTTGTGGCATATAATGCCTACGTTTTCGAAGTAAAAACGCCACATCAGTATTTCGCGACCCAATCCTAACCTGCACATTTTTAACAATCGATCAAATTGCTGTTTGACCTATAATCGATCACGAGCACAAGACCTTTAATCATTTGATTAATTACACTAAGCGTGTGTGTTTTGACGCGGAGCTACGTACCAGTACTGGATGGGGCATCAGGTAGGTACCGCATCTTACTTATACATGAATTACATTACAATGGTGCTGATTCTCTTGTTCAATAACTAAACTATAAGTAGGGTATCGCTATCTTTTACTAACAGGTAGTGCGAGAAAAGGACGGCTATAGCTATGAACTAAGTTAGAGGTGTCAAACTAGTTTACGCCTTGCGCTTCACCATGTTTTTAGTCGACATGTTTATACGTGTCGTCTCAACACGTGACAGCTCTAATTTACGTCCGTCTCTTTCTTATTTTATTACAGTGAAAAAGTTAGCAATATCATTAAGTTTAGTTTGTGTACAACAGAATCGGCACCATTTTCTATTGTTTGAACGACATAAAATCAGGAAAATTATACGGTCGAAAAACCGGGTTACTACTGATTCCCCCGTTTTAGTTTCCCCCTAAAAGTTATAATAATAATATCGTTTAGTTACATTTTGGATACCCCCGAAATTTAAAAAATAAGTAGGTACAGCTAAGCGAGAAAGTGCAACCGCCGAAATATTATTTTTACATTTACACCTGTTGATAGTCTGTTTATATAATTTAGAATTATTCTTTAACGTGTTTTATATGTATTTTTAAACCGAACCGTAAAATGAAACTTTCTTTTTAATGGTTCCCGGTCAAATTATTGTCTTTGATCAAATAATAAGTCATGATAAAGTTCAATTTATCAATGTTTTTTGCTACAGGACAACATTTCGGGTCTCTTCTCTTTCAACTCACCCTTTCCTGTTTTTCACATCTTGTTTCAGTCTTCAACGTAAACTAAATAATTGTCAATCTTTCTTCAATCTTTGTTTTCTACACTGGCAGTGTTCAAAAACAAAGATTGAATGATAACATTTATTTAGTGCTCTCCATTTTAGAACAGATGGAGTCCCGTTCCATCACGGTATACACCAGAAAATCCAGAGATTAGTGTAGTCTCTTCCAGCTGCATCTAAATCCTCGTTCCACCTAAGTTGTGCGGTTAGAACTTTACTCAAGTTAAAGTCCGTTAAGGTGAACTTGCAACTTGAAACTAGCACCCTCGCGTTTCGCCTGCTCGCCACTTTTGTTGCGCTCACTTTAAATTAACTTCTTGCAAGTTAATTTTAAGATTAAGTGCGTTTTGGGAGTTGTATACAGCTTGACAGATTAGTCCTATTCTTCTTAAAGATTTCCTTTGTGAATTACGTCATATTTGTTTTGGACATTAAGAGGCCAGTTAGCATGAGGCTTTCTGTAGTTTCAGACTAGCTCTATGGAAAAAAGGCGTGAGTTTATGTATGAATGTAGTTGGTCCTTATCCAGGGTTGGATCATTGAACGTGAAACTGGATTAGCAACATTTAGACAGTCATTGCGCACGGTCAGTATCTTCATTTAGACAGCTAGATTTATAAATTTCCGTAGGTGTGTCTGTGGCATCACAGCGGGCCATATCAGAATACCAGCGCTGCGGTATTTATTTTTTAAATATCGCAGCATTATGCTGATATAGGAGATTATTTGGTCTCGCACAGGCCTTTTAATTATTTGTATTTTTTTTTGTTTTTAATGTTAATTCTGTTAGTTTTAAATGCTCCTTTTTTAGGGTTCCTTAGTCAACAATGAACCCTTATAGTTTCGCCATGTTCGTCTGTCCATCCGTCCGCAAAGCTATAATTTGGCATGGATATTTTAAACTGCTAATTTTTGTTATACTTATAAAAAGTACTTGGTAAAATAAATTTTGTACAAATTCCATTGAAAAATACTTATTCTACTGCAATGTTAAGTTTGTTTTTGAGATAAATTCATCACACACTTGGCCGGTATTTACTGTTTGTGTCTTATTTCCTGTGCGTGTCCCAAATAATACTTAATATATTTTTCTTTCTAGATGTTGTACAGTTTGAATCAGGCTTTCTCCCAAGATACTGGTACTAGACTCCGATGCTTTTAAGTTGAGATTCCAGAATCGCAACAAGCCCCGGTGCTTGCATGTTAATAGAAAGAAAGAAAAATGCGTTTAATTGCCATTACAGCATAAAATAAATAATGATTGCAGTGCTAAAAGGGCCTCAGCTCAGCATAATGTCAGATGGCAACACAAGGTGTATCAACCACCTGACGCTGATTTTCAGCTGCAATACACGAGTGCCATACGCTATAATTGAATAAACACAGAGAAGTGTGTGTCCGTTTTATAATAAATTATAAAGAAATGTTGTAACATACATGTGTGTGTGTGTGTGTGTGTGTGTGTGTGTGTGTGTGTGTGTGTGTGTGTGTTGTGTGTGTGTGTTGTGATTAATTAAAAACTAAAATAAATACTCAATATAAATGTTGTTAACCACAATTAAATAATAATAAATCTTTATCTAAATATTTAAAAGCACCTTCAAAGCAAAATCGTGAGACTACGTTGTTCTTCTGAAACGGGATAAAACATTATGAAATAAGTAAATTGAATAGAATATTATATGGCCATAATACCACGATCTGTATCTATGTATCTATACGAAAATAAGGTTCTATTCTTTCTAATCATTATCAACATCATCTTCCTCGCCTTTTCCCAAGGATGTTGGGGTCGGCTTCCAGTCTAACCTGGTGCAGCAGAATTTTACATGAAGCGACTGCCTATCTGACCTCCACAATCCAGTTACTGGGTCATACGATACCCCTTGGTAAGACTGTTTGTCAGACTTTCGGGCTTCTGGCGACCCGTAACGACTGTCAAAGATCCATGAACGACAGCCGGGACCAACAGCTTAACGTGCTTTCCGAGGTAAAGAGGGGTATTAATATGTAAAGATATCACCCATCCACGACCATGGCAAGCGTAGCTTAACAGGACCCGTGCGACTGTTCTTATTTAGCCACGAGCCCCTCTTTCCTAGCAATTTCTTTCTAATCATGGTTCTCAATTTATCAGCTTCTTGATTTGTTTGCTACTTCTACAAAATGAAGAGAAAGTAATACTTCCATATTAGAATTCGCAACCACACAACCTCATCCATACCTAAAATATAGCAGAAAGTGAAACACACAGCTGTCCCAAAAAAAAAAAACCGGCCAAGTGCGTGTCGGGCCACGCACAATGAAGGGTTCCGTAGTTGGGATTAATTTATTCCCAGAACATACTTAACATTGTAGTTGAAAAACATGTTCTCCCATACATCGATATACGTCACGGTCAATTCTCCAACTGCAAAATTTTTAATCACGAAAAAAATACATTTTTTATGTGATAAAACTACAAATTAACTATTTGCGTACTTTTTCCTTTACTTGTGCTGTGAGACTTTGTTTCTTGCCAAATTTTTGATTCTAGGTCAACGGGAAGTAGGTACCCTATACGGTTTTGATTCCCTTATGAAATCGCAAAATATGCGACATAAACGGTCATATCTTTTGATCGCATTGACTTACAAGTTGGATTTTTTCAGAGCTGAAAGAGACCATAGACCCGAGTATTTGATATAAATTTCAATTTGATATCTGTACGTGTTCTTGAGAAAAAGGGTCTTGACAGACAGACAAACGGACAAACAAAGTGATCCTATAAGGGTTCCTTTCTCCTTTTGAGGTACGGAACCCTAAAAACATAACTACCTTCACACATACAGAAGGGAAGCCTTTCTAAAATTCAGTTAATACCATTTCATATACATAATACAAGGTTGGCGTCACCAAATCAAAATTCGGTCCGAACCGCATCCGATACAGGACGTGTCTTCTGAATATTTATCAGGGTGCTGGGACGCAGCTGCGCACGGACAATTGAAATTGTGACGAATTCTGTTATTTTGATACTTGATACCCCTTTGATGTTTTGATCTAAAAAGCTCAAGCTAAGAGGTACACAAAGTATTGTGTAGCTCTGGGGAATCTAAGATGCTCCTTAAAAGTTTTATGGCTATTAGAATCTGATCTCTGACTCTACGCACTGCCAGGGAATTATATCCTAACATTCCCAGCAGGAAATTAGTGGGATACATAAATGAATAATACCCGTAAATCATTTTATATAAAAAACGCAGGAATGCTTTCTGAACCTTTTCAATCCCTAATACATACATAATGTGGATTCGTGGGGACTCCAGACGGCTACAGCCAATTCTAACTAGACAGTTAAATAATAATTTGATGACAATAGGATTATTTAAATCACGGGCATTGCGTAGGAGAAAACCTAGGCGCCTGTAAGATTCTGAAGCTAGGGCAGACATGTGTGCATGGAATGTCAATCCGCAGTCACATGTCACGCCAAGATCTCTAATGGTTGACACGCGCTTTATTTCACATTCATTCATTCATTGATACCCCTTTGATGTTTTGATCTAAAAAGCTGACTTAAGGAGTAGGGGATTTGTTGGTACCCCTCTGTTATAGTGATAGGATTTCTTTGGAAATCCGGGTTGTTTATGGTGATGGCTGTCAAAGTCCAGTCGCGAATAAATAGATCCAGATCTCTCTTAATCATAGACGTAACTCTTGAATTCAATAGCTGCAGCGAAATCAGCCAGGGGTACTAAGATTGTTTTATTATTCTTTTTCTTCCGTCCCTGGTTCCGTTATGGGTCGGGTCTCCTCACTTTTCTGCGTCAAGTTATTCTGTTTTGCGTTGTCGGTTCTGGCAATTGGGCTTTCTTGAGGTCTCTTTTTTATATTTGACCACCAGGTCAATGGCGAGCAGCCTCTTCCTCTCTTTTGTTCCAGCAGTTTTAGTGCAATTTGTACCACATGATCTTCATTGCGTCTTTTAATGTGTCCATACCATCTCAAGCGGTTTTTGGTAATTTTATTTGATTGGTGTGACTTTGAAGCTGCCTCGTATGTATTCATTGCGGACTTTGTCAAGTCTGGTCACACCCCGCGATCCATACGATAATACAGAAGGTAGTTTTTTTTTTTGTATTATTATTTAATTATTTTAGCATAGCATCATCTTTATTTTTGTCAGTGTGCCTTGACCAGTTATAGTATTTTAGGAAATATTGACTGCTGCAGGTCTGTTCCGTAAAATCTCACCGTGATAACTTAGGTGAACTGAGCTGTCATTCCAACTGATGCTAGGAATTCAAACTACTGACAGTTCACTTCAAGCTCACTTAACCTATGTTTTCGCGGTGAGATTTTTACAGAATAGATCGGCTGCTGTAGCTGTCGGTGCTCTTCTTCATCTAAATCTAAGACGGCTTGCCTAATGCATTTTTCCCATTCTCAAAACTACGATTACAACATCTATACAAATAAATAACATTAAAGTGTCTGTTTGTTTTGTCAAATTAACGCTTTTTACTAAATGCATATACGGTACTTATAACAAAAAAAAAAAAAAAAATCTTAAAAATGTTTGTCTGTGTGTTTGTTCCGGCTAATCTCCGAAATGTCTAGACCGATTTTGACGGAATTTTCACTGGCAGATAGCTGGTATTATAGAGAGTAACTTAAGCTACTTTTATTTTAGAAAAATAATTAGGGATTTGCGTAAAAAAAAATAAAACCCATGACATTGTGAACAATATCCGGTTCCAAGAAGGAAGGAACGGTAGTAATGTTGTTGTTTGTCAATACTTCCTAGTATTGACAAACAACAACATTACTACCGTTATGCATTCCACCTTCATCACTTGATAAACTTTCAGATACCTGTAATGTATACAGGTACCGCATTTACTAGACAAATTCGATACTCAGCTTAGCGAGTACAATCTCATTAGTAGAAGATAGCTGGACAAGCCTAGATACTGTACTAATGGAAGTGACAATCACTCCAGTGAATACAATGACGGGTCTATAGTTTAAGTAATATGTGCGGTCAAGCTCAAACTCTAAAGTAACTACTAAAATATATAAATAAATAAATCATTTTATTTCGGACAACTATGAGATCCATAAATTGTTAGTAACAGGTTTGAACTTAAAACACTATAGTTAGTAACTTAAGCTAAAGACGAATTAATGAGAAGACCACCCAAGAAATGGAAACTACGGTATGTCTTCTCACAAAGTCCCTTATTATGGCGGACGACGTGTCTGTCGCCACAGCCTTCAGGATGCTATTGTGACAGCCTCTTATTGTTCTCAGGAGTGAGGCCGTCTTTTTGCGGATGATTTTATTTTTATTTTATTTTACACTTTTTGGAAAACTTGTAAGCTAAACATTTTTGCACGATTGAGAATAACAATTAAGGCCAATTAAAAGTTTTCACATATAGAAAAGAGCTTATAAAGATAAAAAATTGAGAAGGTAGACAATGTTTTAAGTAAAAACCATATATAAGTAAACATGTGTTTAAAACTGAACCATGATGACATGAAATACATCGGTATGGTTTACCGCTAACATCTCTGAGGCACTGCAGCAACGAGGCAGTCGCAACAGCATCCTAAAATACTGTTTCGAGTAGTTGACCCAAAGACTCCAGGTGTAAAAAGTCTGACAATATGCTTTAAAAAGCGTTATTTTAACTTGGTCAGTACACCGAGCAAATCTTCGCGCCAACATATTACCCCTGACCGCCAGAGCCCTACGCTCTCTCTCAATGTCACCATGGTCCCTGAGGTCTTCGGAAAGAAAATGCCCAAGATATTAGAACTTTGTGACTTTCCACATTGGCGTACCGTTTATGGCAAGTTCAAACGTAGTTTCCCGGCACCTACCAGCGACCCCAAAGAAACGAAACAGAAACGAATTACCGAATTTAGTAACCAGATATCCAAGGCTCCTGAAATAAAATAAGCAACAAAAAATAAAAGATTCCGACGAACTGAGGACGTTCTCCTTTTTTTGATGTGGGTTAAAAAGAAGAACTGCCACTTCCAGCCATTTCCACACTATTCAACGTATCTAATTTGTCTGCCGTCTAGGTAATGGAAACTAAACTTTAGGCGACAAATTAAGCCCATGTTTAGCAGCTTTGTACACTAATCTATACTAGAAAATTTGTAGTTTCACCCTCCGTCTAGACTTAGCTTAATGAGATGTTAAGTTTGCTTGTAGAATCGGTTTTATGGTTATCGTTTCATGTTTGTGTTATGCCTGGATTCGTGTCGTCAGCCATTTTGTGTGTAATCGGGTACTTGGTTTTAAAGTGATTTCGGTAAGGGCTGCTGAGGTTAAAGATGAGTATCAAAATGATTATGGTACGATGAACTGTTAGAATAAAAAACGTTTTCCACTCGACTTCCAAAAAAAAAACACTACAAAGTGAAAATTAACTTTAATTTTGGAAGTCTGTGTCTTTGTTTTGTTTTTATTGTTCCTCACACAAATTCGAATACCACTAACTGCAAAATAAATTAGAATATCATTCACATAAAAAGTGGGAAAAATACGTATTATTGAAGCTAACTCAAAAAACTACCCTAGCAAAGTTAATAAATTTTACATGGGACCAATTCAGATTCAGATTCAGATAACTTTATTTGCTCAAACATGACGTGTGTACATACAGTTATAAAGAAAAAAAATATAAATGCATACAAGGTGTCATAAGAACATGGAGTTGTGCTAACATGTTTACCATATTGTCATGGTGTGCAAATATTAATACTTAATATGTTTAGAATTTAAAATAATAACATTAATAACAACATTCATTACAATTGAGAATGCTAACATAAATAAATAAATCAAATTAACTTGATTGATTACATAATTAATTCATATAGAAATATATTATAGTTCGGAATTACATACCAAATAGTCCAAATATTAATTACATATTTAAAATAAAAACCTAATATAATGTCACAACATAATGTCATACCATAATGTCACGTAGGTCCAAAATATTCCATAAAAAATCATTCAGTATCGTTAAGTTTTACATTAGACACATTTCAGTTAATTTATAAAATAGTATGTCAGTTTAAAACGATTCCATTAAAAATTCATTTACCTCATAATATGCTTTACTAGCTAAAAAAGATTTTAATTTCCTTTTAAATGCTTCTACGCTTAGCTCTTTCCAGCTATTGGGCAGTTTATTGTAAATCTTGGGAGCCATACAAAAAACACTCCTGTGCATAAGTGCAGTCCGAGACCTATGTTGACAGAGTTGACTGTTATCACGTCTATTTCTAGGAAACAGGTCTGTCATGCGGGGAAATAGGTTAGGATTTGTTTTAACAAATATCGCGATTTCAAAAATATATATTGATGGTAAAGTCAAGATGTTGTGGCGTATGAAAAAGGGCTTGCAGCTATCAGTCATTTTTAATTTAAAAATGGATCTAAGGCATTTTTTTTGGGCTTTAAATGCAATAACTCTATCCGTAGAGAGTCCCCAAAAATAATGCCGTATCTAATAATGGGCTCTGCTATTCCGTAATAGGTGGTTAATAGGGCATCAATATGTAGAATCCGCGACAGTTTGTATAGTGCGAATGCACTCTTACTCAATCTTTTGCTAATGACCTCAATGTGATCCTTCCAATTTAAATTACGATCCATGGTTAATCCTAAAAACTTAGTGCAATTTACTGCGTCAATTACATGATTATTATATTTAATTTTAAAAAGTGGAAATTTTAACTGCCTTTGGCTAAAATGCATTATAACTGTTTTATTTAAGTTTATATTGAGGTTATTATTTTCTAACCATATAATAGCTTCGTTTAATGTATTATGTATATCAGCTTCATACATATGTTTATTATCACAAGGAATGGTTATCGTGCTGTCATCTGCAAAAAGTGTCATACTGTGTTCGATATATTTAGGAAAATTGTTAATGTAAAGGGTAAAAAGCGGTGGTCCTAATATGCTTTCTTGCAGTACGCCATAGTTGTAAATAAGATTGTAAGAGCTTTTGAACATTTCCTCTTACACCATACGCTTCAAGCTTTTTTAATAGAATATTATGCTGAATATAATCAAATGCTTGCGTCATGTCACAGTAAATTGCACAGATTGGTGTATTTTTATCCATAGAATAGCTTCGTTTAATGTATTATATATATCAGCTTCATACATATGTTTATTATCACAAGGAATGGTTATCGTGCTGTCATCTGCAAAAAGTGTCATACTGTGTTCGATACATTTAGGAAAATCGTTAATGTAAAGGGTAAAAAGCGGTGGTCCTAATATGCTTCCTTGCGGTACGCCATAGTTGTAAATAAGATTGTAAGAGCTTTTGAACATTTCCTCTTACACCATACGCTTCAAGCTTTTTTAATAGAATATTATGCTGAACATAATCAAATGCCACAGTAAATGCGTCATGTCACAGTAAATTGCACAGATTGGTGTATTTTTATCCATATTTATCATGATTTTGTGTAGAAAGTCATAAAGCGCCATGTTGATTGTTTTACTTTTTCTAAAACCGTATTGCTCATTACAAAGTATGTTATGTTTATCTATATACGTGCTTAGTTCTCGAGAAATATATTTTTCAAATATCTTAGAGAAAATGGATATTAATGATATTGGTCTGTAATTTTGCATCAGGTCTTTCTCTTGTTTCTTATGTAATGGCTTTACTATAGATTTTTTCAAAGCATTAGGAAACATTCCTTCACAAATACACAAGTTCAGTATATGACACAGTGGGTCACATACAATATCAGCGACAGTTTTAATAATCTTTGTACTAACACCATCATAACCTACACTCTTCGTGTTTCTGAGGGCTAAAACGATATTGAATATGTCTGTAGGCAAGCTGGGAGCCATAAACATCGAATCCTTTCTGTTCAGGATGTGTTTAGTGGCATTTGCCCCATGCGGTAATTGGTTTTATTTTGTCAATAAAAAAATCATTAAATAGGTTTGTAATTTGTTTAGGGTCTGAGATAATTGTATTATTGGGCCAACTTGAGGTATTCCCTCCTAAATAAAACAAGAATCTTTAAAATCTGACTACACTGTAAAAAGTTATGCGTGATCATACATTCATAAAATGTATATACTTATATACAAGGTGTAAATTATTCCAGTTAATTTTGAGAAGAACCCTCAGTTTTTATGATCAAAATCCAATTATCTATTACAAGGTTTATTTTAAGAGCTAATTTACCTTCTCAATCAACTTATCAATCTTCCTAGCCTTTTCCCAACTATGTTGAGGTCAGGTTCCAGTCTAGCCGGATGCAGCTGAATACCAGTATTTTACATGGAGCGACTGCCTATCTGACCTCCACAACCCAGATACTGGCTAATACGATACCTCTTGTTTGTAAGACTCGGTCTTTTGACACGTAAGGACTGTCAAAGATCCACGAATGACAGCCGGGGCCATTGGCTTAACATGCTTTCCGAGGCACGCCCCTCGTCTTGGTATATAAAGATGGTCACCCATCTACGGATCAACCGCGGCAAGCGTAGCTTAACCTGATCGATCGAACCGTGCGGCTGTTATTACTTAGCCACGAGCCCCACTGCTAAGGTAAACTGCTAAGGTCCAGTTAATTTCGAGACAAACTCTCGGATTTTGATCAAGATCCAATTATTACAAGGTTTACTTTGAGAGCTTCTAAGTGAGCATATTTCTTGAGACACTAGAGATTCTGATCTGTCTAACAAGGACACCTTAACGTTATCAAAAGCTTTTAGAATCAAGGTAATGAATCACTCAGTTGCCTTTTACGAATCCTTCACTTAATAAATAGCCCTTTCAAACATGCACGAACTACTCACATATACAAATAAATATTTTCATTTGCCTAAACACATGCTGTTTGTATGTCAAGTGCACACAGCTATATTGAGAATGTTTTAAAGTGGTTTCGAGTTCGCTTATACGAAACTGTAACACTCTGTTGCTGTAACGTTTAAACGTGGGTAGGCTATTTCCTGTGGGCCGCATGTTACAACGTAACGTAATTGTAGCTTCGAATGTGGCCTAAATAGTGGAATAGAGAAGTGTAATTATTGTAGCTTCAAATGTGGTCTAAATTGTGGAACGGTGCTCGGTGGAATAGAGAAGTGTAATTATTGTGGCTTCGAATGTGGTCTAAATAGTGGAACGGTGCTCGGTGGAATAGAGAAGTGTAATTATTGTGGCTTCGAATGTGGTCTAAATAATGGAACGGTGCTCGGTGGAATAGAGCAGTGTAATGATTGTGGCTTCGAATGTGGTCTAAATAGTGGAACGGTGCTCGGTGGAATAGATAAGTGTAATTATTGTGGCTTCGAATGTGGTCTAAATTGTGGAACGGTGCTCGGTGGAATAGAGAAGTGTAATTATTGTGGCTTCGAATGTGGTCTAAATAGTGGAACGGTGCTCGGTGGAATAGAGAAGTGTAATTATTGTGGCTTCGAATGTGGTCTAAATAGTGGAACGGTGCTCGGTGGAATAGAGAAGTGTAATTATTGTGGCTTCGAATGTGGTCTAAATAGTGGAACGGTGCTCGGTGGAATAGAGAAGTGTAATTATTGTGGCTTCGAATGTGGTCTAAATTGTGGAACGGTGCTCGGTGGAATAGAGAAGTGTAATTATTGTGGCTTCGAATGTGGTCTAAATTGTGGAACGGTGCTCGGTGGAATAGAGAAGTGTAATTATTGTGGCTTCGAATGTGGTCTAAATAGTGGAACGGTGCTCGGTGGAATAGAGAAGTGTAATTATTGTGGCTTCGAATGTGGTCTAAATTGTGGAACGCTGCTCGGTGGAATAGAGAAGTGTAATTATTGTGGCTTCAAATGTGGTCTAAATTGTGGAACGGTGCTCGGAAAAGGACATAGGCTACTTTTCATCCCAGACCGCAGACGAAGTCGCGGGCATCAGCTAGTAGTTTAATAACTACTGAAACTTTTGTATTGAAAAATAAGAGATATACGATACTATGTGAAGAAACAATATTCTATGCACCCATGTCCAGGCACTTTGCATCAGGGCACGGTGCAGTACGAAGCCTTCCGTGGCATACTGCAGTATCCCGCGGTATGATTAAGTCCCCTTGTATGTGACGATATCAACGAAATGTGAGTGTTAAGTGTATGAAAATAAGGCTCAAAATCATGTCTGCTTACGAAAATCACCATGCCATGCCGCGCCGTGCCGCCTGTTGTGCGTCGGTCGGTAACTTATTTATCGCCATAAATAGCCGAAGATACTCATATAGACATCAATCAATCTGCCTAGCCTTTTTTCAACTATGTTGGGTCGGCTTCCAGTCTAACTGAATGCAGCTGAATACCAGTATTTTTCATGGAGCGAGTGCCTATCTGACCTTCACAACTCAATTAGGGATTACTCACACTTATTCAGCTCTATTAAGCTTATGCCCATAGAAAACAACGATTTTGTATGGAGACGCGTACGCATCCGATCAGCTTTTCGCGTCTATTCAGCTTTCGCAGCAAACAAGTATAAAATGAGGAGAAATGTGTTATTATCATGCGAGTGCTATAGATAGAGTTCAGCGCTGTTCCGCCGCATTCAGCGTCGAACGCGGCGGAACAGCTCTGTACACGGATGGTTCTCGACTCCTTGTCGACAAGTTGCGACCTGCATAGTTCCTACATAGATTTGATTTACCTATTATTACGCAATCATTATGCACGCAAGGATTTAGGTTCGGACGTCTTTTAAAGTAATTATAATTATTTTATTTTTACGAAAAAAAAAAACGATAGAAGCAATTCAGCGGAGATATAACTCTATGACAGCTTTTCTCATTCTTACAACGCTGTACGCGGCTATAGAAGCAGAACTGTATAAGTGTGACCAAAATCGTTCAGCGAAACGCGAATGGAGTTGAATAAGTCCTTACTGGGTAAGGCTTGTCCACTCTGAAATGACGCACCTCACTACTCCATTTACCATAGTGTAAAAATTTAGGTAGTGGAGCGCATCATTTCAAAGTGGATGAGCTTCTTTAACACGATACCCCTTGGTAAGACTGGCGGTCAAACTTTTGGGTTTCTGACTACTTGTAACGACTGTGAAAGATCTAGGAATGACAGCCGGGGCCAATGACTTAAAGTGCTTTCTGAGGCACGGCGCGGAGGGTCTTGATATGTAATTATATCAAAGAATAAACATCAAATTGCTAACAAGTTGAGAATGGTGAAATGTCGTTCGCTTCGAAAGACCAAAACTACCCTTCGGTGTAAGGCTCATCCATGTTTACAGTACACAGAGTAAGGATTAAGAAGTTGCTTTTTCGAGTACCTTGCAAACAGGGGCCCACTCCAATGCAAATGTACCACCGGGTCGGCTGAATTTGACAGTCAAATCGGGGCCCAAGTACGTCTATAATGGAAATCTACTGTATTTGCTTATCATAAGTGCTTGATTGGATTTAGGGAGTATTGTACTGGGGAAGTTTTAATGGCTGGTTGGCGGTGTTGGAGTGGTAGGTAAATTTTCTTAGAAGTTTGTAAGTCCGGCTTTGTTGGCGTGGTCCAGATTTTTTTTTTAACTCAGTCTCTGTTCAGTAGACAAATGATCAGTTATTTATTTCCCATAATTTGATAAAACAACATTATTTTGATTAGGTTAACATTAGTTTTTAAATACATAAATTATTTATTGTGTCTTTTTTTATTTACTCCACTACTATAAATGCAGATACAACAAATTAACGCTTGTTTATTCAGAATTAATTTATTACCGTTCCGTGGTAGTAGGTAAATAACTGTCAGTTTCGAGAACTGTCCATGAATACCTGTAAATTTTCCCTCGTTTTTTTTTTTAAACAAAATATTATAATCTGTGTTAAAATATGAGAATACTTATCTTAATCCGATTACTCTGAACCAATCGAAACAATGGATAGCAGTTTCTTGAATAATTGAATAGACGTAAAAAATATGACGACCATTCCATTCTTACTCAGGTAGCAATAACGTATAAAATCACAGTCATATTCTGTTTATGTGAGGTAGCATAAAAGTGTGAGTTGGGTTAAGTACTTATTATGATTTCAGTCCATTAAAGCCAACAGCTAGACATGGATGAGAACTGAGTTAACGTAATCACTACGCTTAGCAGAGTAATCGTCATCGCCCATCTTTTCCCCATATTGCTCGAGTATACAGGGCATTTTTTAAATCACTAGGTAGCTAAAGGAGATGTTTCAAAATGGGCCAGGTCTGTGTACACTAACTCGATAAAAAGAGAAAAATCCGTAGAATTTGGGAAAAATACAAATAATTCATTTAAATTTATACTGTTGTGGTAGGCAATTGATATTTATCTATTATTTTTATCGACTTTCAACATGGCGTCTCACAAATTTAGTTACTCTATGCATAAAAACAATGACAGTAAACTATAGATCGACCATTGACCATAGAAAGAGGACTGTCAGCTTTCACAACAGTGTCACTTCAGTCCTCTTCTTGTCATGTCAAACGTCAAAATGACAGCTTAACCCCATGACGGGTTTTTGTTGTGTGTTGCAATTTCAAGTGTAATTAATTGTGGTTTACCAGCAAACGAAGCAATTTTAAAGTAATTGGACAGTTCAGAACTGTTTTAAATATATTTCCCTATTTTTATGTATAGTGTACACGAACCTGGCCCAAGGTCCATACATTTTGGAACATCTCCTTTTCATAGGGTGTTCTAGCCATGAATATGGACAACTTTCACTATGGGATCAACTCAGACATCACGAAAAAAAATTCTGCTGTTTCATACAAAAGTTCAAAGTTCACTCGACCAAAATATGTGAGACAGCTGATTTTTTGAGCACTTTATTGCCATTCGTGACACTTGTGGATGAGCAATGAGCATAGCTATTCATAACGGGAGATGTGTGGTGTTACGCGAATAGATAGAATAATAAAAATGAGTATACAAGAGGAAGTCTGAAAGTGACACCGGTGACTGAAAAGTTGTGTGGAAATCGGTTGTAATGGTATGGGCATGTGATGCGGAGGAATGAGGAAAATATCGTCAGGAAAGTTTTGAGTATAAATTTGGATGGCTATACGAGTAGGGGAAGACCAAAGAAACGATGGGTGAACTGTGTGAAAGATGATATGGCTAGAAAGGGAGTGACTACCGAGATGACGACTAATAGAGAAGTATGGAGGAAAAAGTCATGTCATTTGTACACCCAAATCTAGACACTTCTGCCCACCCTCTCCAGATATTCTAACCGTAATTATGTCCTAAACAATGGTTAGCAGGTATAATAAACGTTTGAAATTGGCAACACGTACAAAATTGCAATATCATGACATGTAGTACCTCGAGCACGGATTACTGGGACTCTATTAAAGTTCGTCGTGTGACCCCGGTTTCGATAACTCAGGGGTGGCACGGTGCAACATTTCGTGGCATTAGGTGGTTAAGGTGGATGTTAGCTGGTGGAGGGCTCGTGGTTAATAGTTGGTTGAGTGATTTGAGAGATAAAGGGAGACGTGGTTTGGTTCAATTATCTTTCGTCGAGTTTTTTGACGTGAAGACGTCTTCGCTCGGTGGTAAAATCAATATTTCTGACCGGCAAAAACATGTAAGATTTTATCCGCTAATAACTACGAGACTCAATGCTAGAGAATAGTTGAGCATTCAAAAGATAGGTTAAAATAGCAATTTTAAGGCCGGATATAATTTGCGTGTGACGTCACACTCCGAGTGCGTGTACTTGCGCGAGACCCTCTACTTTTCACTGTGTCGAAATAATTATTTATTATTTTGTAGAGAACTGTATACATTTATGAACACTTTTAATGAAAATTGTAGGAATAATATGGTAAAACTAGAAAAAATAGACCTGGATTTAGTTTTTTTTTCTTTACTTCTATAAACTAGAATAGATTTCGGGGTAAATGAAATCACTTCTTATATATATGCATACATTACTGTGTATTTTTTCCTATAAAAAAGATGCTGTAGTTACTGTAAAAGATGGACACAAAGTTACTTAGTTTCGCCTTATTTTACGGAAGACAAGCCTTGAAAGGAAAGATATAAAAGCCACATTGAGCAATGGTGGACGTTTTCACAAACGTCATTAACATTTTGAAATCCAGAAAGTATCTGTATCTACCTTATATATTTGGATTTTGTATCGAAATTATTTTGTTGCTGACTTCTCTATACTATGAATTAATGATACCCATATTGTCATACGTCACTTTGGGTCATTCTACGAACCTAGAAATTAAGCGGAATGTTCTCTATCTATCATAGCCGTAATGTGTGCAATGTCTGTTCAAATAATTAGCTAACCATTTGTTTGTTGGCAACAGGACATGAAGACCAGAGATTGGAATAGATAAAGCATAAACACCTAAACTTCGAGGAAAGAAGTAACAAGAGTGGATAATACAAAATCTTCTCTCATAAAAAATCCCGAAATGACGATTAAAACTCGGGACTTAAGAAATTGTGAACTATTTATTTACTTTGAATAAATTCGTAACAAATTGCTCGCTGCATCCCTACGACTAAGAGCTCCATGTTGTTCTCCTCATCGCTGTCACTGTGGCGAAGTTGTCAACAGCCTCGGACACCACGGTCTATCTTGCAGCCGAAACGCGGGTCGCGACGAGCGCTTGTCACCGTCGGCGTTTCAGCTGTATTAGAACCCAAGGGCTTGGCACGCGACGATGTCAAGAGACCGGGCGGCATGTCTATATTTCCATGGAAGATGGGTAAACCTTTTTTTTTTTTTTGTAGATGGGTCCTCGGGCCGTGGGGTCCGAGTGCTTATGGTCTCTTTAAGGAAATCTCGAAACGGCTGGTTCACACTTCCTGAGGCCTGAGGCTAAGCATTGCCATACAACTACAATGTTAAGTTTTTTTTTTTGGGATAAATTCTTTTCAGTTACGGAACCCTTCATTGTGTGTGGCCCGACACGCATCAGGCCGGTTTTTTTATATACTCGTATAACTGGCTTTTGCCAGCGGCTTCACTCGCTCGAGAATGTACTACCGGGATAAAAAGTAGCCTATGTGCTATTCCAGACTATAATCGATCTCTGTGCCAAATTTTATCCAGATCCGTTCAGCCGTTCGGACGTGATTGAGTAACAAATATCCATCCAAACTTTCACATTTATAATATTAGTAGGATAGTTAGGAATATGAAAAACCGGTCTATCGACACTAGTCCCACAAAAATTATTAGTTACCTCCTTAAATAAAAAAATAAAAACTACTAAAACACAACTAAAGTTTCTATAATAATATAATTCAATCATGATTCTAAAGACACGTGGCGCCATCTTAATTATCATAAGAACGTTCTTGTTGTTTTCCTCGGGAACAGTACTTTTTTCGGGATGAAATAGTGTAATTGGCTTCGGCCGTTCTATTTAAATAAATAAATAAATACGAAAGGTATATATATATACCCTATGTCCATTTCTGTATACCTGACAACGTATATGCAGGATGATCGGTTCAGTGGTTTAGGCGTGAAAAGGTAACAAACAAACTTACTTTCGCATTTATAACATTAGTTAGGATTAGGACATTATAATTATGTATACAGGGTTATTGGTAAAACACCAACAACCTCTTAAGGGGTTATTGTACTCATCATTATGAACAACTTTTACTATGAGACCAAACCTGAAATCGCAAAAAAAAATCAGCTGTTTAAGTACATTTTGACGAATCATGCGAACATAAATGTACTGAACAGCTGTTTTTTTCGCGTTTCAGGTTTGGTCCCATAGTAAAAGTTGTTCATAATGATGAGTACAATGACCCCTTAAGAGGTTGTTGGTGTTTTACCAATAACCATGTATAATATCATTATAGGAAACCATGTTCTATTTCATTTATACAGGGTTATTGGTAAAACACCAACAACCTCTTAAGGGGTCATTGTACTCATCATTATGAACAACTTTTACTATGGGACACAACCTAAAATCGCGAAAAAAAAAAATCAGCTGTTCAGTACATTAAATTTATGTTCGCACAATTCGTCAAAATGGTAAAAGTTGTTCATAATGATGAGTACAATATCGCCTTAAGAGGTTGTTGGTGTTTTACCATTAACCCTGTATACCGGTATAGCTCCTGGCATCCCTGTCAACTTTAGGAATACATTGTTGGTATATTGTTAAGCTAGTTACGGGCATCGTTTTTGCTCGGATTCGGTTAGTTCTGAACTACCAATTTGTTTAGTTGTACATTCATTGTTTGGTGTACCAATCAGTTTCAATTCAGGGTAATAGACTGGATGATCTACCTGGTTTAGGAATTGTAACTAGATTTTGTGTGTTAAATGTGTGAGGAGTGTCAATTTGTTGATACGTGGGATTTAATCTGTTTTGATGTTGATGAATGTGTTTTAGAATAACCCGCATAGATATTTGTTATTGTTTATTGAATGACAGGAGCTCGTGGCTAAGTATATAATAACAGCCGCACGGGTTGGTCCGTGGATGGGTGACCATTCTTACATAACGAGACTCCTCTGTGCCTCGGAAAGCACGATACCGTAGTCCCGGCTACATTCGTGTATCTTTCTTTGATAATCGTTACGGGTCGTCAGAAGCCCGAAAGTCTGACAACCAGTCTTACCAAGGGGTATCGTATTACCCAGTTGCTGGGTTGTAGAGGACAGATACAGTCGCTCCATGTAAAATACTGGTGTTCAGCTGCATCCGGTTAGACGAAGTCGACCCCAACATAGCTGTTGGGAAAAGGCTAGGCATATGATGATTTGCCATTTTTTTGTCGTCACCGACATGAAATTGCGTCTTGAATTTGACCGTTTTTTTTTTCAGAGAATTGTTCATCAGAAATCTGTGGATGGTCAATGATGCAAAACCGTTGGCAAGGATGGAAAATGTGGACATAACTTCATATGACATTCTATGTTGAGACTATTCGAATAACAACAGACATCAGTAATACAAAGAATGAAGAAGGCCTTTATCACTACTTTTTGTTGACTTTGAATGCCTTTTGAGCCTCGTATCTAAGGGCCAATATTGACAGGACTTTGCCGTTGGTTTACGTTACTGATGTATTGAACAAACTTTTACAGTCCTTGCGTACATATTTATATTTCGCGGTAAAAGTTGAAGTCGTGCCAATGTTGACCATATGTGACCCCCGATGAGCCACAATCGGGACCAGTCATAAAACAACACATATTGACTTAAATCGTCAGTTTACAACATACTTGGTTCTTTTTCCCTTTCCATTAAAATGTTAATTTTATTACACTTATTTATTATTTCTTTCAATAACAGGACTTTTAGTCATCAATAAAGTGAATCATTGGAATTTTGCCCCCAACTGTATTTTTGTTGATTGATTTCCTAAAAACTGCATAGAAAGGACCTTCTTCGTTCCTTGCAATATGAAACCAACTTACTTATACCTCCGGTACCATTCAATTGTCGACTTTCATAGAAGGTGATAAGGTGCTTTCATGATAATAAAGGTATCTTTGTAAAGTTCCCACATATGGGCAACAAAAAAAGGGTCCGATCGCAGGTAGAAATGAATATAAAAGATAGCGCGCGTCGTTCCTTTTACAATCATACTTTTAATTTTATACTAACGTATTTCCTGTTGTAACACTCACAAAATAAGGTCGATTTTCCTTTGAATTTTTGTAGTGTGTTTGTGTAATTGCTCCGAAGTCCGAGTTTCCTTTGAAACCGTTTATTGGCGGTCAAATTTTTATGTTCCGATGAACGAGCGAGAGAATTTTAGGTTAGTTTGCTTTAGTTTAGCTCCGACGCGATGCGTTTTACAGCGTTTTTAATTTAATTATATAATAGTTTTTAATGAGTTCTGTACATAATACGCGTATCAAATAAGTGTTATTGTTTTGTTTTTCTATTATTTTTAGTGATATTGTTGTGGTTTTTAGTTTGAAACTTGTGTTGTGTTCGATTTTTGGATTGCACTGTTTTTGGATATTGTGTTCACGTGCTACGGTTGGTATTATACTATTGAAAAACGTTTTTGTTTATTTATTTGGAACTGGAATGATAGAAGTAGCTATAGATAGATAAATATGTGCAATATGACGTCGATTTGTAGCTCATTGTAAGTTTTTATTGTAATTTTGACAATGCTCAGTGCTAAACAAAATGTCTAAGAGAAAGTAACTTGTAAGAAAGGTGTAATCGTCTAAAATCCCTGTAAAATGTTTGTTATGAAAGTTTTATAGGTTAAGTTCTAACGCATGTTGTTAAGTTGAAAGATGTACTTGATATAAATATTGAAGCAAAACAAGTACTTACTGAAATTACTTAGACTTTAGATGAATTGAGCCTTCCAAAGGTCTGGGACCTAGGGGTCTCGGACCTTTGGAAGGCGTACGAAGGGCCGAAGCCAACTCGCAGAGGCCTCTTAGGCAATTTTAAATGATCAGGAGCACGAATATTATTATTATTATTGTCTTTATCCCAAGACATTTTTAACGCACAACAACACTAAACACGAGGCAATACTAATCATGACTTCATACTAGCGAGTACCCACAGCGAACGGCCGGCGGCGGAACAATGACAAAATTGCTCGGTTCAGCAAAAAGCTCGAAGCAAAACTGTCATTCCGCTAGAATGCTCGCTAGGATGCTTGGTAGAATGCTCGCTAAAATGCTCCTGTTTATTTTAACATTCGCTAAAATGCTCATTACAAGTGAATGCTCAAATCTATCAGCGGCGCATTAAATTAAACTAAAATCAATCAAAATAAAGCACTTCTTAAAATATAACCTCTAACCTCTTTGTTGATTAGCTCAGCACCTGATTTCAAGCTTCATTAACAACTAACTTTGTTTTCTTCTATATATTTTTGCGTAACAAAGAATCTTTATAAGCGTGTTAATGATACCAGTACATGATTAACTAAGCCATGTTAATCATATACGTGTTGAAACATCTGTTACTTTCCCTGTGAAACTGGAGTATAGTAATACGGGTAGGTACTGTTTATTCAGGGTCAAATTAAATTAGCTAGCGAAACTCCGCAGACGTGATGAGTATTGATATCTAAACACGATAAAACAGATTTTTGTATCAACTCACACTTTCTACCAGCGGTCATTGACCCCAAAAAATAATCAGAAAATCATTTTTATTTTGTCATGTTTACGTAATCGATACACATCACGTCTGCGGAGTTTCGCTAGCTGATTTAATATGACCTATATCTATCTAGTATGGCTAGACTTGAGCTTTTTGGTTAAAAGGCTATAAAGGGTCATATTGACTGGTAATGCCAGTCTTTTAAAGGTGCTACACTGCTACTTAAAATCGACCATTTTACCCCACCGCCACTGCCCCAGAAGGAGGGTAATGTTTTTCGAGAGTATATACAGGGTTATTGGTACAACACCAACAACCTCTTAAGCGGTCTTTAAACTCATCATTATGAACAACTTTTACTATGGGACGAAACCTGAAATCGCCAAAAAAAATCAGCTGTTCAGTACATTTATGTTAGCAGAACAGTTGATTATTTTCACGGTTTCAGGTTTGGTCCTATAGTAAAAGTTGTTCATAATGATGACCCCTTAAGAGGTTGTTGGTGTTGTATATGTACGTATGTCTATTTCTTTGGCACGCTCTGTAGCCTAAACGGCTTGATGGATTTTAACATGTGAGGTGTCGTTAAATTCGTCTTAAGTGTGGGAGTGACATAGGCAGTAGGCTGTATATTATTTTATATCGTATTATATCTGGAAATACAAAAAAAGGGAGGGGAAGGTATTTTTTTTTTTTAATCAAAACTTTGAAGCCTTTAGCTAGTGGACACACATGCTCATTAGTAGCACGACAACATGCTTCAATTGTTACTTAGTAGCATGTGTACGACGGCCGAAATATCTTGGCAAGTCGGAACTTCGTGCAGAAGGCTGCGCAGTAAAATTGCTTAGGAACCAAATGGTGACATGAGGCAAGTGTGAGTGAGAGCACATGCGCGAAAGTTTGTAGTGCCTATGTTCAGACTCGCCAAGATCGGCCGTAGTGTGTGTCACAACTCACAACATTGCTACTAATGAGCATGCTTATTTCCATTGTGTTTTTAATAATAAATGATTTTATTTCTGTAAGTAGTTTTGCACAAACACTTTTATACGTCAATCATGTTTTTTTTTTTTTTTAAACTAGATGAGGTCGGCGTTTCCTATCTGACTACTCTGAGAAGAAAAGCCAAAACAAACTCAGAGGTCACGTCTCTTTTAAAGTCCAGATATAATCTTGGTCAGTTCATGTGAAAATCATGTAGATTGGTGTCTGAAATAGTCTTTTGTGGAAAGAACCACACAGATTGAGAGGACCTGTCAGTCAATGCACGCGCGTCAGTAATCGCGCAGCTCAACTCAAAGATTCGACGAACAATACCAAAGAAAGAACATTTGGTTTTCGAGTAAGCATGCTTTTAATCATGCTTTTTATAAGCATGCTTAACTGTCAGACTGCTGGTTAAAGGCCTTTCCCAAATTGTTCCATGTACTATTAGTTTGCGTCCCTCGAACAAGCCCTCATTGGGTGCGTCCAGGGGTTTTTTTTTTTTTTGTGGGAAATCATCAAATAACTTGTCCAGCTATGGGAGGTGCCGGGGGGGCGTGTCAGACTTTTACTGACTAAAACCCACCCGTGTTCCTTCAGTTGCCTGTGCCAGGGCCACGGTAACTCTTTCAAACATCCCGCAACCCTGGCAGCCCGTCCAGGGGCTTGCAGTCTCGGCAGCGATCGCTTTACGACCGAATTCGGTCGCAAAGTCCCTAGACGGGGTCCCTAGACGGTCAAAATTGCATGACAAACCTGAAAAAGTCACATGCTTGTCAAGCAATTTTGACCGTAAAGGCACCCCACTAGGACTTTGCGACCGAATTCGGTCCTAAAGCGATCGTCGAGACTGCAGGCCCAGGGGCCCCAGAGCCCGTGCCATAACCGTTAGCTTAAGGCTCAATCATACGCGACGCGACTACGCGATGCGACAGCGCGACGTTACTAGTACAACAATTTCCATGAAGTTTTTATAGAAATTTTCTACTACTGTCCCGTCGCGCCTTTCTGCGGGAGCCTTTCGAATCGAAAGATTTATTTGTCACAGAAAAACGTGCACATAAAATGATAAGAGAAATAATTGGAATATAAAAACAAAAATCACTAATCAATCACACGTCGTATTACCCAGTAAGTGGGTTGTCGAGGTCAGATAGGCAGTCGCTCCATGTAAAATACTTGTGTTCAGCTAATCCGGTTAGACTGAAAGCCGACCCCAACATAGTTGGGAAGAAGCTAGGCAGATGATGATGCTTACCACACATGGTTTAAAATGATTAAAGCTTGACACTTCATTGATACCCGACTTTTTGACATTATTTGGTCAGATATTGGCCTACTATAAGACTGCATGGGGTTACCAGGTCATCTTTGCGACCGCGACGCCATCCATCCTTAAGCAACCGTTGCGTTGAGAGTTGGGACTGTTGCTTTAATCGACATTTTCTAAAACGGTTGTCCTATTGATCTTTAATGGACGTGCCCTACATGAGAATACATGGCATTGCGTAATGGTCCAGTCATCAAGAGACAAAGTGAAATGGCCCAGATTTGTATCTTGATATTGGCGCCGATTCCCTTGTTCACAAACTAAACTAATTCTATTTCATTAAGAAAAGGACAGACGATAAATATTAGTTTAGTCCTGTCTAATTAAGTTACTCCTTATACAAGTTTAGACGCGATAAAAATTGGCTACTAAAAATACGTCAGTACGTCAGGCGCTGACTGATTTGACAGGACTAAACTAATATTTATCTTCTGTCCTTTTGTTAATGAAATAGAAAAAAGAAGATGCACTGAACTTAAATTTATTTTAGTTTGTGAACAAGGGAATCGGCGCCATTGTCTAGTCTTAAAATTGTTCACACTTTGCTCATTAACCACAAAGCCATGTGTACCTTCCTACAATACTAAGGTTTCGAACTAATAAAAATATTTTTTAATCAAATTAAGTAAAAGGAAATCGGCAATAATTATTATATGCTTGAAAATAATTTCGAGGAGCTTGTGGTTAAGTAATAACAGCCGCACGGGTTGATCGATCAGGTTAAACTACGCATTCCGCGGTTGGTCCTTGGATGGGTGACCATCTCTTTACATACCAAGACTCCGTGCCTCGGAAAGCACATTAAGCCGTTGGGCCCATTAAAAGTTAAATTGACTAGCTATTTCTTTTCTAAAAATATAGTCTTATGACATAATTCACAGTAGTAGGTACCTACTGAAGCAAACAAAATAGATACTGAAATCCTATGAAAATAATGTCGGTGACACAAGCGCCTTATAAAAATCACTAAACCGTATCCTATGAAATTCATGTATTCAGAGAAGAATCCTTCTACTTTCAAACTTCTTTTGAGTACTCTTCAACGTAAAAAAGTTAACTTTGGATAAAAAGATAGCTTTTATAAAAGAAAAAGCTAACAAAGCCGCAACAAAGCGCCGACGTGTGAGAACTTGGCTTTAAAAGTTACGACTTCTAAAGTTTGAAGTCTGTGCATCCACACGTTGGAGTTTATACATGTACTAGTTTCTACCCGCGACTTAGTCCGCGTAAAATTTCATGTTCACTGCATTGCATCGCGTCGCCTGCCAACGCTGTTACTTCGTTTTCCCTTAGCGTTCTTTCTGACTTTTTTTTCTTTTTGCTTGGCTCCTAAGGGTCCTAGCGCGATGTTAAATAGCTTATAGCCTTCCTCAAGAATTGGGCTATTAATGCACAAAGAATTTTTTTAAATCCGACTGGTAGTTCCAGAGATTAGTGCGTTCAAACAAACAAACAAAAATCAAACTCTTCAGCTTTATTAGTATAGATAATGCCGTTTCGAGATTAAGTTTCACTAGTAACCGAGAAACTTAGGAAGATTTTCTACTTACAAACTTTTTGTAAAAACCTTTCTGTAATACATTACATACAGAAACTCACGCCTTCTTCTTCTTTTTTGGGTAAGCAGAAATTACAGAACATCACCTGCTAATCGTAGCAGATGGTGTTCTGTAGTTTCTACCTTCTTTCTGAAGCAAAATGTGTATGTAAGGATCGCCTTACATACACATTTCGCTTCGTTTACGTTCATACATCAGCACGCGTAGCATGGCGACGTATTGTCGACGGAAGAATAAACAAAATGCCACATTGCCATGCTTAGACGCGCAGAATGCGTACAAATATTTCTACAATCTGCCAGTTTGTCTATTCTTCCGTCGACAAAACCAGTTTCTATCAGGGACCGAAAACCTTTATAAATTACGGTACAGGTATCGAAGAATTTCGGTTACCTCTATCATTAAGGTAACCGCTATCTGGGTAACCCAAGAAGAAGAAACATGTTACCTTTATTTAAGTTACCGTTTTAATACCAGTTACCTAAAAATTACCTTGATTACGAGAAAGACAGAATATCGCAATGCCGACAATTTGTTGGCATTAGAAAAAATACATTGCCAGGGAGATTGTCGTGCGTCCTGTCAGTATTGTTTACGTTTATTTAGTTCGCCTTTTTGCGGAGAAAAAAAAAGGAAATGAACAAGGTAAGTACCTAAGATAATATTACATTGTAAATTGGTAAAATACCATTTGTTTATCTTTTTCCCTCATCATAGAAAACAACTCGGTAGTTTGTTTATTTAACTTGCGGAGAAACGTACACGCCCTATTTTCTAATAGAATGCAGCACTTATTCGTTTGGGGTGGCTTGGGATCTACCTCCTATTGGTCCACCCCGGGCAACGGCACCACAGGCTTGCCTGTGGTACGGCTGAACGATCCCACTTAGCGGTGGTAGGCTCCGCAAGGGGCCGCCTGGCTTGCGACCACCACCCCACCGGAGTCTGGCGCCAAGCAGCTTGCTGTGTTCCGTCGGTGTGTGGGAGTGCCAGTGCCTTTGGGGGAGAAGGAGATTGTCAGTTGCGCTGTTTGGAACCGGTCGTGGTCTCTGAGTCGGCTAGCCGGGTAACTCATTTTGGAGGGTAGCAGGATCCGAAGCACGGTGCTAGCCGTTGGCCGACCGCAGTCAGTAGGGCGCCCAAGTAGCACGCCAGCCACGTGCCAAAGGCTGCCCCGCCAACTCGCGAAAAATCCCGGTATACTCCGCCGTGCCAGCCGTCGACTGGATGGGAGGTCCTGGTGGCCATATCCGAGGGGGGTTCGGGCGTCCCCGCAGTCTCCAAATGAGTTCCCCATAGGTTTGGTTGGCTCTAGTGTTCCACTTGGGTCACTAAGCTGTGCCTCGACAATCGACTTTTTCCCCAACAACTCCACTCAAATGATCAAAGTAAAGAAAAATAAGGGTAAACAACGGCTGCACTTCCTCCCACTAAAAATGCACCTCACTAATATCAGGGGTTGCACTCCAATCTCGATCCGGTCCATCACCACCTTGAGACCGAGAAGCCGCACCTGTTTTTCCTAACGGAGACGAAGAGAGCAACCCCATCGGACGTGGCGTACCTCAACTACCCGGGCTACTCTCTTGAACACAAGTTCAAGAAGCAAGCTGGGGTCTGTGTGTACGTTCGCGATGACATTTGTTGTCGTCGTCTCCGTTGCTTTGAGAAATCAGGTTTCTCTGCCATATGGCTACTTGTGGATACTGGCGTGGAGAAATCTCTCTACATCGGCATCTACCGAACACACAGCGGTGACCAGGAGACAACAGCGCTCTTTAATTTCCTCGTGGAGTCGACTGACGTAGCCCAGCAACGGTAGCCAACGGCGAAGCTCATTATTCTGGGGGACTTCAACGCCCATCATAAAGAATGGTTGTTCCCATACCAGAAAACTGACCATGCTGGGTTGGAGGCGCGCACGTTTGTTTTAGCGCTAGATCTAATCCAGATGGTGAATATGGCAACGCGGGTACCGGATGTTGACGGCCATACACCCAATTGCTTGGACCTTCTGCTGGCATCTGATCCGGACAGTCATTCAGTATCGGTCTCAGCCCCGCTGGGAACGTGAGATACAGTATGAGATGCGGCACTTTTTTGCATCTTATCCATGGCGGCAAGTGTGCTTTTCCTCAGGTGACCCCTCGTGCTGTGCTGACTCGTTTGCGGACGTGATTCGGCAGGGGATGGAATATTTTATTCCATTCTCCGACATCCCGCTCGGTCACAAATCCCGGCCTTGGTATAATGCGGAATGCGCACACGCTGAGGCCCGAAAAGAGACTGCCTACCAAGCCTGGGTCAAGGCCCGCGACCGCACAGTTAGAGCGCGTAGGGTTCGCGCGAAGAAAAGAGCCTTTAATTCTGCTGCCAAGTTCTGCAAGCGGGTTTTACGTAGGGCACGTTTTGACCATGTCGGACGTAACGGGGCCACGCTGGTTCCGGGTAGTAAACAGTTCTGGTCCCTGTCTAAAGCGGTTGAAACGCATTTCTGTCGTCCCACTTTACCTCCTATGATGAAACCTGATGGGTCGCTGGCTCACTCTGTAACTGAGAAAGCAAATTTATTTGCATCTCTCTTTGCAAGCAATTCACGTCTGGACGCTGGCTCAAAGCAACTACCTACTGTACCTCATTGTGACTCCTCGATGCCGGAGATCGCAGTACACATTAAAGAGGTCCGAAGAGTATTGTGCGGTCTAGACGTGAACAAGGCCAGCGGGCCTGGCAGGTGCGGCAGTGTGCGCCTGAACTGTCTCCTGTATTGACACGTTTGTTCCGCCTCTCTCTTGAAAAAAGAACGGAGCCGAAATCCTGGAAGCTTGCAAATGTATGTACAACCAGTGCCCAAAAAGGGCGACCATGCAGACCCTGCCCATTACCGTCCGATCGCCATTACCTCCATTCTGTGCAAGGTTATGGAAAGGGTCCTGAACAATAAGTTGCTGATCTACCTTGAAGACAATGATCTCCTCAGTGACCGTCAATATGACTTTCGCCGGGGACGGTCAACTGGCGATCTTCTTGTGTATGTCACGCACTGCTGTGGCGAAGCCATAAAGAAACACGGCGAAGTACTGCTGTATCGCTTGACATCTCGAAGGCCTTTGACAGGGTCTGGCACGCTGCTTTGCTCAGCAAGCTTCCTGTTTATGGCATCCCAGCTGATTTTTGTAGCTGGATATCAAATTTCCTTAGTGAACGGTCGATTAGAGTAGTTGTTGACGGCTGCTCTTCTGACCTTATGGCTATTGATACCGGAGTTCCTCAGGGGTCTGTTCTCTCTGCAACTCTTTTCCTACTGCACATCAATGACCTGCTTCGGCCTAGTATTGTTGGGTACGCAGATGACAGTACAGTTTCAGAGAGATACTTGTCCAGCGCAGAAACCAGCGGGGCCGAAGTTCGTTCCTTGAGAGAGGCCATGGTAGAGCGGACAGATTTGACCTTAAGCTTTGTCTCCCAGTGGGGTGATGATAATCTGGTCTCTTTTAACGCCACCAAAACACAGACGTGTCTTTTTACCGCTAAAAAGAGTCGTTTCGCCCAAACTCCTACTTTTCCGGGTACATCTGTTCCTGTAACTGATTGAGTTGAGCTCCTAGGCATGGAGTTGACATCTGGTCTCAACTTCGGCGCCACCATCGAATTCAGGGCCCAAACTGCGGCCAAGAAACTGGGCATCCTAAATAGGGTGAAGCGATACTTTACGCCTGGACAGCTTTTGACCCTTTACAAAGTGCAAGTCCGATCCTGCATGGAGTATTGCAGTCACCTTTGGGATGGATCAGCCAAGTACCAACTAGCCGCGCTTGACTCGGTGGAACGCAGAGCTAAGAGGCTCATTGGCAACGTAAAACTGGTGGATGCCTAGCTTCATAGCTTGGCTCATCGCCGCAAGGTTGCCTGCTTGTCGGTCTTCTACAGATTGTACTTCGGAGCGTGTGCCCGAGAACTCCACGACTTCATTCCACCAGCCCCCTTCTACCATCGGACATCTAGATGTCGTGCCGTGGTGGTGATGTGCGTCTAGACGCACTGCCAGTTACCATCCCTACCTGGTTGCTATTCCACCAATTCGCACTAAGCGCTTCCAAATGTCTTTTATAATGCGCACAGCAAAGGAGTGGAACTCACTACCTGCGTCGTGTGTTTCCGAACGCATACAACCCTAATCTCTTCAAAGTGAGAGTGAACAGGCTTCTTCTGGATAAGCTCACTCCATCGTCGACTTTGTCTCTGTCACCTGTGACCTAGACTAGAGTCAAGAGCAAACCCAGCACAAATAAAAAAAAAAAAAAAAGAAAGAAAGCGCATAACTTTTTGCTTGCAATTTGTTTGAGCGCGCTAGCACAGTACCTACACTTTATTATATCAAAACACTATCATGAAGTGTTCGACCATTTCATGAAACGGTTGTATCATGATGTGGATGTGGTCAGCAGTCAGCGCAGGCACCCATTGCGTAACACACGCTCAGTCCCAATCGCTTTCATTTTGACAGTTCAACAACATTCATTACGTTATTCACGTTGTTGAGCAGACAATTTTTTCGAGCTTATGAAGCAATGCAAATTCAGATTGTGATTGATCGTGTGTACGCCATTAGGGTGCTGGCCAGATTATTGAATACTCAACGTTTGACGATATGAACAGTTAAACGCGGCGACTTTAACTAATACCGACGGCACGTGTAAGATATAGGTAATTTTTATTTCGGTAACCGGTATAATACCGGTTGTATTCAATGTTTAAGAATTAAGGTAACCTTTGAAAATACCTGTAAAAAAAATAAAGGTTGTAACCGAAAAATACCGGTATTTTTCGTACCGGTTTCGGTCCCTGGTTTCTATGATGGTCATGCTACGCGTGCTGGTCATACACACACGCTGGTTGCGAGTACTACGCACCTGACAATTTTGAAGAACCTCACCATGACCTTATGTGACCTTATGTCACTATATGTTCTCCTAGGGCGTCCCCTCCCCTTTCTTTAATGTCTCCCATTTTTTAGTTCATCCAGATGCAGCTTCCTTCTTAATTTCTTGAAAGAAGAGGTTCTCGTAGAGCTGAAAATTGAAAGAGTTGTCAGCAAAATTTCTTTACCAATTCCCGCACCCTAATTGCGTAACACACTTTCAATCGGAATCTGGATCATTTTGAAGCAAATTGCTAATCCATTTCTTGATATGTTCGAAAAATGTGTCGGCTCGACAACATAAATAACGCAACGAATGTTGTTGAAATGTCAAAATCAAAATGAATCTTTTGCCGGACCGGAAGAAGACTTCTCGTAGGCTTAAGTTAGTATAATCCTCAAATGTCAAGATGACATGAAATAATAATAATAATAATAATAATAATATCCTGGGACATTTTCACACACGGTCATCTGGTCCCAAACTAAGCAGAGCTTGTACTATGGAAACCAGATAACTGATATACTACATATATTATATTACTTTTTTTTTTGTAAATACATACTTATATAGATAATTACAGCCAGACTCAGGACAAACAGACATGTTCATGCACACAAATGTTTGTCCTGGATGGGAATCGAACCCACGACCTGCGGCGTGATAGGTGGTATCTTAACCAACCACGCCAACTGGCCCGTCAAATATATAATATAATAAATATATAATATAATAAATAGTAATTCAATAGGATTAGGTACTTAGTCTTAAAGAGTTGTATTGATAACTTAAATGAATATAATTCTGTAAATACATACTTTTTAAGGTACCTATATTGATCAACATACAACCTTGAAAATACTGATATACTCAAAATACTGACTTGCAAATTGCAATAAACTTAAGAATTGGAATTTCGCGGCTACCCGTGCGCTTTCGCCTCAATACGAATTGAGGTTCCCAGCTACCGTAGCACTTGTACAAGCTAAACCTCTTATTGAAATCGTTTAAAGTTAAACGTATTACTTTCGTAAGGAAACCTGCTAACATACGTTCTAATATCATCTTATTTGAACTTGGATAGAAACTTTCTCTGCATTCGTGGTGCATGGTATAGGAACTGATTTTTAGCACTGGGTTTTGGGATTCAGATCCTGCTGAAACATACCTAATATGTGTAACTTTTATGTACTTTCTGGGTTAATCTTGGGTGCAAGAAAAAAAAAACAAGATGGAACTAGGATTTAATAATCTGCTATTTATTAAGTGCTTGTGGCTAAGTAATAAGAACCGCACGGGTCTATCGAGCAAGTTAAGCTACGCTTGCCGCGGTTGGTCCGTGGACGGGAGACCATCTTTACATACCAAGACCCCTCCTTGCCTCGGAAAACACGTTAACCCGTTGGTCCCGGCTGTCATTCGTGGATCTTTGACAGTCGTTACTATATCGTCAGAAGCCCGAAAGTCTAACAATCAGTTTTACCAAATGGTATCGTATTACTCAGTGCCTTTCTCACCTTCACAACTCTGGGTGAGTTGTGAAGGTGAGAAAGGCAGTCGCTCCATGTAAAATACTGGTATTCAGCTGCATCCGATTAGACTGGAAGCCAACCCCGACATAAGTTGGGAAAAGGCTCGGCAGATGATGAATCTATTTAATTGTGTAATTACAAGCAATGAGCAAGTAACTAAATTAACACGTTGAGGGACACTAAACGCCCCCAGACGTAATAATAATAAAACTTCTTTTGTGTCTCGTTGTGTGCCCTTCAACCGATTAATAAATAGCATCATCATTTTCCTGCCCTTGTCCCAATTTATTTGCGGTCGGTGCAACATGTCTTTTTCTTCCATACTTCTCTATTAGTCGTCATCTCGGTAGTCACTCCCTTTCTAGCCATATCATCTTTTACACAGACCATCCATCGTTTTTTTGGTCTTCCCCTACTCGTGTAGCCATCCACATTCATACGCAAAACTTTCCTGACGACATTTTCCTCGTTACTCCGCATTGCATGCCCATACCACGACAACCGATTTCCACACGACATATCTGTCACCGGTGCCAGTTTCATAGTTCCTCTTATATATTCATTTCTGATTTTATCCATTAGCGTAAAACCACACATAACTCTTAGCATTCTCATCTAAGCTGCTTGCAAATTGCCTTTCAATAATCCCTTTAGTGTAAAGGTATGAGGCCCAGGTTTAACCATTATTGTACTAAGAGAGAAATAATACAACAACAAAAAAATACACTATTATCCCTACTCAACCTTGTACGACATTATAATTTATAAAATACCCCGTAGCAACAGGAAATTCCGTCCTTCTGGTCCTCTGAGCCAAATAAATAATTATTTCGCAAAACTCAGAAGCGATAATTAAATAAAGATGAAAACGATATCAAAGCGGATTTTGTTAACATTTTAACATTAATAAGGCATGTTTAGCCGTTCGCGAGATATTGTCGTATTAATTGGACTGTCTAATTAGTTAAATTACCAGATTTACGCTGATGTTTTTACGTGTAAATGGATGTTGTAATTTTATGGAGGTTTTAATTGCTTTTGATAAAGGTGACTTTGTAATGTGTGAAAGTTCAAGCATTTTGACATTAACACGGATAGGTACTTTGTCTGTAAAAGGCCATAAAGTGGGCGTTATCAGTGCATCGGGAGTGTAGGTATGCGATCTCCGCACACACAGATCTGCTGTAGGCTCTCTAGTTGCATGCACCGGCTATGATTAGTTTTTGGCTCAACCCGCCATAGGTATAAAATAACCCCGAACATCATCGAGGTGCAGGGCAGCACATGGTCAATATCTACGTACCTACTCATGTCCACACTGCGTTTTAAGTGTAGAAATACTTAAGACGCAGATATACGCCAATGCCCTTGAGCGGTAAGCTTGCATGTTCTGTGCTGAGCTCACGCAACGCGTTGTACGTCCAGCCAATAATAGGACATCAAGGAACACTGTCACAAATTAGACGCATTATTAATTTATTATACATAAAACAAAAGGTATTTTAATAAAACACGTATACTCAAAGATAAATAATTAAATTATCTTTAAAATGGCGAAGGTTTCATAAAAATACGCTTGATAGATTTTGCGTAATTCTCAGTTTGTTATCCTCGTTAGACATAACTTTATAAATTAATTACACTATGTAATATAAACATAATCTATAATATTTACATATTAAGATATTAAGAAAATGCTCTAATTTAACATATATTTTTCCAAATAATTAACACTACTCGTTTATGTTTAGGTGATCTTTAAAAGTCGGTTATTGTCCCCTTAAACTGGTACCAAACGCAGTCATTTTATTATAATGTTATAATGAGGAGCCACACTCAAAGCTGTGTGTAGATGTCGCTGTAGTCGACCGTACCTTGTTTACCTTTCGTGAAAGTAGTGTGACTGCTATTTATGAGATTTTAAAATGTAATTCCACTATAATATGTACGCGTTTATGACTGTGCGTCAACTAAAAGTTGAGCTCCGTAAAAGGAACGCTGCAACTACCGACAAAAAAGCCGATTTGATTGAAAGGAAAACACTTAAAATATTTAAGGTTATGATTGTTTGTGAGCCTTTTTCCATAAGCCGCGGACTAACATTCCTATTTTTTGTTTTATAAATTACTTTTGTATGTCGAAACCAAAAGTTTGGTGCTAACTGCGACATCCAAGACGACACCGCACACCTATGTCCACCTTCTGATACATACAGAGACATAAATGCAGATACTCCTTTACCAATGATTAACAGACAGGTAATACAGGAATATTTTGAAAACTAAGTACCTATATTGGTTGATTAAATCTTTAGAAGAATTGTTTACTACATAGATTAGTTAATATAGTATATTTATTTTATTTTATTAGATAATAATCTTGATTCTTTTGTTTTATAGATATAGTACCCAGCCTAAAGGACGGCTTCATTACTAATCTAATCCTCTTCTGTGAAATGCGCAGCAGATAATGGTGCAGTACTACTTGCCTTAAAGTTTTTAATACGTAACGCCAATTCCCATTGTTGTCTGCCATTACTTTCTTTAGGAAACAAATGTACTCCTCTGTATTTACAAGTTCACACACTACATTGTGGCATTTTGGACAAAATTACGGAAAATAGGAAAGCTAAATGTATTAGATAGCAAAAATCCTTACGATTTGACAGCTAATATATCAAAACAAGGTACAGTCGATTGTGCGCCATCTATCGTGATAAAAAGTTAGTTTTCCTCCCCATTGTGTATTTCGGAGGGCCATATTTCATGGAGTCCGGATATGCAATATCTATCTACCCAGCTGTTAAGTTCACCAGAACTTAACCGAAGGTGACAAGAAGTTATTGACAAAATGTCAATGCTTCAAATATTTTGAGGTCGAAACTCTAAACTTTCCCTAAATTAATTCCATTTTTCTTTTGTTCCAGATGTCACAAAAAATGTAGCAGCTAGATCCGACCCTATATCACCGATGGCATCAGTCTGCTTTGAGATGGGCAAGCAAGATTCCAGCTGGCGGAGAGTGCAGGGGTTGAGTGCAAGTGTAGTGCGGTGTCTAGTGATAGTGACAGTGTTTGGGCAGTGTGCTGGAGGCAAGCCCATGAGTGAGACGCTGCAGAGGGCGCTGTCGGCAGTTCGGGGCCCCAGCCCTGGAGCGAAGAAGCTGCTTAATATTCCTGAGGATGGAGGTGAGTTAAATTGCTACTAGTAAGATCCTATATCAGTAGGTAAAAGTGTGTTTGTATGTTCTTCTTTCACGCAGCAAAGCAGCAACGGATTGACGTGTTTTTTTTCCACAGAGGTAGTTTGTGGGCGAGAAGCTTTTTGCCACGGTAGCGAAATCACAGGTAACAGCTAGTTAGCTATAAAGCCAGTGGTCCACGTAAGAATAATTTCTTGTAGAGCAATTGCTTATAAAGATAGAAAATAATTGTAGCTCGTGCATCACATTCGAGTCATGGCTAGGCCTTATCAGTATGGCAGTTCTTGGTGGTGTCGGAGGAGCACATTTAGGTAATGCAATGACACTGAAAGGTCAAAAAGACAATCGTATTAGCATTGGATTGAAGGTCATATAATGTTAAGAAGACAGAAGTACTACTTATAATCTCATTTTTTTTCTTTCTTATGAAATGACGTTTATTCAGAATATATTTTTAAATTTTATCAGTTAATGTAGTTACAAATTAACACAACTAAATGTTATAATTGCAAAATTAATTATATTTTAATTAAAATACACATGAATAAGTAAAATACAACTTAATTCATGATCGCATGACTGGTCAGGCCCATCCATTAACTGAAGTAAACCTAATATTATACTGTATAATATTATCAAGTAATATTAGAACGATAATACTGATTATTGATATATTTTGTATTGACTTAAGTTTGATTAAGTAAATGGCTTAAAGCTAATATATAACTTTCCAGTCGAAGACACTCAATAATTCATTATGCTACATGAACTTAAGGACGAGGGGCTCGTGGCTAAGTAATAACAGCCGCACGGGTCGATCGATCAGGTTAAGCTACGCTTGCCACGGTTGGTCCGTGGATGAGTGACCATCTTTACATACCGAGACCCCTTCGTGCATCGGAAAGCACGTTAAGCCGTTGGTCCTTCGGTCATTCGTGGATCTTTGACAGGCGTTATGGGTCGGCTGCATCCGGTCAGACTGTAAAATCGACCCCAACATAGTTGGGAAAAGGCTAGGCAGATGATGATACAGGGAGGGACAGCCCTCCGCAGACTGATGGGGTGAATTCAGTAAATCATACTAAGATGACCAGTACATGAAATTATTTCAGGGGGCCTAGACAATGGGAATCCAATTTGTTTGTGTTTTTGTGCACAAGTCTGAGCGACTGTTACTGGTTGGGAGGGGTAGGTAATAGGTATGCGGTGAGTTCGATGAACTCTGTAACTAGGCAGAAAGTGAACAGCTGATTTCACGCGACATTCGTTAAAGTATTTCAACATCTACTGATGATTTTTTTTTATTTTCGCTGTTTTATTTACATAAATAGAGTGCTGCATATAGAGAATGTAGTTTTACTTTGAAATAAAGAAATAGTAACTGAAAAAACGTCAATTTTCCTGAGAAATTTTCTGGTGGAATATGATTCAAAATAAGAAGCTGAATGCACCAAGTTAGTTTGCGGAGGGTTGTCCCTTACTCTATATAATGTAATTACTAGCTCCTGCCCGCAATTTCGTCCGCGTGAAATTTGTTGTTTCTCCAACCCACACCATCGCATCACATGGGCTGCCCGCGCTCTTACTTCGTTTTGCTAAGCGTTCTTTCTGACTTTTTTTTTTTGCTCGTCTCCTAAGGGTCATAGCGTGACGTCAAATAGCCTAAAGCCTTCCTCAAGCATTGGGATAACAAATACAACACAAATTTTTCGCGCGATTAGCGCGTTTAAACATGCAAACAGATAAACTCGTCAGCTTCATTATTAGTATAGATTTTATTGTGGTTTAATAAATCCTACTGCTGTCCTTTATAAATTGCGTCGTCCATCTCCTTGGTACTGGTACGTCTTTAAACAAAATTAGAAATATGACATTAGATATCTATGGACACAGGGCTACATATAATTGTATAGGATTTCCGTTCAATGAGAGGTCAGCCTATACTGGAAATGTATATGTATAGCTTGATATGGAGCCGTGTGTACAACGTTACAAGATAATAATGTGTTTAGCGCTATAGGCTTTTCAGTTCTCACCGTTGCTTGGCTGCCAAGCGCAACTCATTCTGGTCTAGATAAAAAAAAAATTATGCAAATATGTACTATATATAGCTTTTTGTACCTATGTTTATTCTTTGCAAGAGGCGACAGTCCTTCAAAAAAGGTTCTTCTATAATTACTAACACAATTGCCATTTAAGACTAAAACTGCCAAAAGGGATGAACTGTAATTACTCAAAAACTTTTGACTTGTGTCCTTACAATGAGTTCCCTTGTTGTAAGCCCAGTTGGCGATGTCCTACCTTCTTTGGTACGGATTAGGGTTATCGGGAAATGTTCATTTAGTTTTTAAAGAGGATGTATTCCTTTTGTCGATGGATCGAATGACGATTTCCCAAGTGTTGATTCCGTATCGGTCTGGTTAAAGCATGGACCAAAGCTATTAAAGTTTAAACTTACTTCAGAGACTATGTATCTCTTATCGTTGCTGATAGAGAACCTTGCAATAGGGTTCCGCCCTATTGCAAAGCTTACGATATCTGTCTAGCTGTTTGGCCACGGAATAAAACCTAGTACGCGCACGGTGATTTTATTTACTTTTTAATAACTAACGCTGATTTCCATTACCTTTCAGTAGCCCGCGAAATACAAATTTTCTCACGATTTTTGCAATTTGCAGCTCAGTGTCTGGGTGACCGTAACAAATATGTACGTATCTATAAAGTTATTAAGTTACTAGTATAATAAACCTCAAATCGACACTTGCAAGAAATAACATCATAACTCAGTTTTAGGCCACTTTGAGTTACTATCGCATTCTTGCTGTTGTATGCATTTACAATGTTTTAACATTGTAAATTAATGAGCGCAAAAATATCAGAATTTTTGTATGTCCAGTAAGAATACGATTGTAACTCATAATGGCCTAAAACTGAGTTATGATGTTATTCCTTGCAGGTGTCGATTTGAGGATTATTCTAACTTAACAATTCTATAGATACGTAGTACATATTTGTTACGGTCGCCGATTATACTTTAATCAACATAAACCCAGACACTGAGCTAGCTGCAAATTGCAAAAATCGTGAGAAAATTTGAATTTTGCGGGCTACCCTGGCGTTTTCACCTTAATTAAAATTAACTTTAATTGCCGTTATGAAAGATCTTTTACAGATTTTGACATAAAGCTTCAAACATCTTTTATTTGATACTTCATACTTGTCCAAACAACTGTTTGTCCTACTTTCATAACTCCCGCGTGGTAGCCCTGGTAGTCCTGCCCGAATTTTTGAAGTTTTAAAGTTTGAAGATCCTTATTAATTAACGGACTCCTGCAATTAAAGTCTTCAGGTGGTCTTTTGAAGGCGTAAAAAGACAAAGTTTTGATCGTCGTTGTCGAATTTTTCCCTGTTTTTGATGAAATTCTTTAAAAAAGGCTAGAGTTTTTTATGAAAGCGTTGATAATGATTCCGGAAATAACTTGACCTTTTTGGGGGTAAAGAGGATTACGTTTTATGTTAAGTTTTGGGGGCGTATTCTTTACGATTAAAGTTGATGAAACATCTTACCTTGGTCAGTCATCATCATCATTGACAGTCTTTTCTGAGTATAGAGACCTTTTTCTATCAGGTCAGTCCAGATCAGAACCTATCCGTGTCAGACGGGCTAGACAAAATGACATTCTATCAGCGAGCGCATCACATTCGGTTTTCGGCCGAAATTCGGTTCATATGCCGAACATTCGCTACAGTAAGAAGTTAAAATAACAACTGTTTTTACTAAAATAATAAAACTAAATCAGTAAAATAAAATTGTAAGCATTTATAATTTACGTTGTCTGTTAGTTGTTACTTATTAAATAATTAAATGTATTCTAAACAATCAGAATTTTTGACAACTAAACTATGAAATAATTATCGCTAAAAATCACTATTTTTAATTTTTATTATTATAAAAGTGTTAAATGAAATCTTACGTACTTATATTAAATTTTATCAATGGCAGGATACGGTGCAAAAACACCAAGGAATCTGCGTTATCTGCCAGGAGTCTGTTACGTTTTTGTTCAGATATATTAATTGTTGTGAAAGTCAGATAGGCAGTCGCTCCATGTAAAATACTGGCAGCTGCATCCGGTGAGACTGGAAGCCGACCCCAACGTAGTTGGGAAAAGGCTAGGCAGATAATAATGATTATATTTTCTAGTGACAACAGCCAAAGTTCGGCCAAACTTTTTATTTTCACCGTATGTTCGGCCGAAGGTCGTAATCGGTTCAAACCACATTAGACACGTCCCTAATGATAAGTCAAAAATATAATGGATTGACATGAGCTACCGTAAAGCATATCGTAAGCAATCCTGTTGAAGATCGTTGTAGAAACACTCATCGCTTTGATGGCCACTTGTTACCTACAACTACGACAACCCATCGCTAGATGGATAGAAAACATAAGGCAAGGATGCTTTGATACCAGCGCTACTATATTTATTTTTATTTTTTTTTAATATCGCAGCTTTATGCTGAGATGGGAGCCTTTTTGGCCTCGCACCGGTACTTTTTTTTTAATGTTAATTTTGTTAGTTTTATATGCTCCTTTTTGCACTGTTTGTATTTCCTGTGCGTGTCCCAAATAAAATATTTTTCTTTCTTTCTTTGCCATGTCCAGTTATAATTGAGAAAAATCTGCTGATGATGCTACTATTGTCCTGTTTTATCTTATAAGTCTGTGTTTATGTATCTTTAGTTCAAACAAACTAAAATAACACTCATTTTGATGACGCTTGAACCAACTCTGTTAATCGTCTCATTTATTCCTCCAACTTACAAACTCCGAAATTAACTGGAACATCATAATTCTCACTTGCTAACTCCAAAACTTTGCAGCATCAATCGTTTTATCTAAAACATTAACTAATGCAGCATAGTCAATCTTTAGGACAAGGGAAGGAAAAAATCCTTGAGTAATTCTGGGCAATCAGTCTCCGGCCGATAAAAAGGCTTTTATGCTGACTTCCAAAGTCGCTTTGACACGTACCCCTAATTAGTCCTCAGAAATGGATGTTCAGACAAAATTATTTTTGGCGTTCTGGCAGATGTTTTCCTGGGTTTAGCGAGCTTTGCTGGATTTATGTGATGTAGGATTTGGTGGTTCAATAATAAATTGGTGTTTGAGTCAGTTTGCGGTTTCCGCATACCAGGACAGCATAAGCCATGACGTGGCGACTAAGTTAATTTAGTTTTGTTATTTTAGCGAAGTTTTTTTTTTAATTTATTTATTTATTAAAACTTTATGCACAAGTAAAAAAAAAAAACAAAATACCGTACAAAGGCGGACTTAATGCCTGAGGCATTTTCTACCAGTCAACCTTAGGGTGATTCAATATAAAGGATAGATAACACAAAAATAACTTTATAATACAAGAATAAATACATGGATATATATATACATACATTTTCTGCCAACTTCTCACGTGGCTTCACTTTAAAAGACTTTGCAATTGGTTGCCGTCCGGATATTCAGAGGGAGCGCATTCCAAAGAAAGACCGCCTGGACAAAGAAAGAATAGTGAATGAAAGCTGAGCGGCCAGAAAGTAGAAAACGAACGAAGATTTTTACTATGGGCAGAGCATACGTATATGGGAAGTCAGGTAAGAAGGAATATTACTGCGCGATGATGTCGTTCAAACGCTATAGGCAGATTTGAATTCTCTACAAAATTTATAAATTTTCTTCAAAATCTATGTATAATTCAAATACAGGCCATCAAAATCAACAATTCCTCAAAACCCTTGCATTTATTTATATCCTCTTTACGCATTATATTATTAGACAGATAACCCAACACACGTCTGCAAATACCAGGACTACATGACACTGCAGTTATTTCATTATATATGGAGTAGCACGTAATGATGTTACCAAAATTTACATATCCTCAGCCATTTGTCTTCGTTACATAAACTGCTTGCGAGATATCTGTACTAAAGGAAGCTGTTTCGTATCAAAACATTGTGTATTGTAGTGTTCATAAATACAGGGTTATTGGTAAAACACCAACAACCTCTTAAGGGATCATTATGAACAACTTTTACTATGGGAACAAACCTGAAATCATGATCATGATTTCAGGTTTGGTACCATGGTAAAAATTGTTCATAATGATGAGTGTTGGTGTTTTACCAGTAACCCTGTACGAGTATACATAGAATTCTTCGATACGATGAAATGTGAAAACTGGCATAATGGAGTAGTCGAAAAGTTAATTCTTCAGAATTTTAGGGAGCCAGTGAGTAGAACATTGACTACATCGTCTGCCTAACCTTTTCCTAAGAATGTTGGGGTAACAAACCTCCGCATCCCAGTTACTGGGTAACACGCTAAGTACCCCCTTACAAAAACTGATTGTCGGACTTTCAGGCTTTTCATTACATAAAAGACTAAGAGAACAAGTCGCCCTAAAAAGCCTACTAAAAAGGATCTTTGAACTCAGTTACAGCTATGAGTGGTCGTAATGCAATAATCTTCGCCAAGATTGAAGACGTATATACCTATCGATGATCACAGTACGGCACGAAGCTGGAAGATGGTGCCTGATCCCTTTTCGTGTGCGCTTATACGATTGAATAGTCATACCAGTTGTCTCCATCCGTTGGACATATTAAAGCCATATTGTAGGAAGTCCCTTTAAGCCTCAAAGCCTTTACAATCAACTGAAAACTACTGAAACACAAAACCACAGTACAGTTCGACAACATTCAGAGGTTCCATAGTTTATTTTCGGAAAAACCGAACTTTGCCGAATTAAACCTGACTGGTCCAATAAGGGAGTGATGGAATTAGTGCGTCCTTCTATAATAATTTAGGTGGGAATATAAATCAATTTCTATTGGTTGATAGTCACATTTTATTTGATACTAGCTTCTGCCCGCGACTTCGTCCGCGTGAAATTTCTTGCTCCCCGACCCATCGCGTCGTATCGCATCGCCTGCCCACGCTGTTACTTCGTTTTTGCTTAGCGTTCTTTCTGACTTTTTCGTTTTACTCGGCTCTTAATGGTCCTAGCGTGATGTTAAATAGCCTATAGCCTTCCTTAAGAACGGGGCTATCAAATGCAGAAAGACTTTTTCAAATCCGACCGGTAGTTTCAGAGATTAGCGCGTTCAAACAAATTTGATTACTATGAAAGTTATAGTGAACTAACCTTAAAAGATAGACATATGCTATCGCGGACTTTTTTTTTTAGAACTTTTTAAGAGGAACAATTCCGTCATACATGATTGCTGCGTAACTTTAACCGTTTACGCAGCGCACGCAACGGAAGCTCTCAAAAATTGATGCTACGCTCCTATAGGTCTTAGCGTGATATTATATAGCGTATATAATTTTTCAATTCGAACCAATAGTTTCTGAGATTAACGTTCAACCAAACAAACAAACAAACTTTTCAGACCAAACAAACAAACCTAAAACTCACCCTAGCAAAAACACTACACGACACAGCCTACTAACTATAATTCACACGAGCAGCGCAACAACATCTAGCTAACAGTAAAATAGGTGCCACAGAGTACAAGAGACGGTTCTCAAACAATGCGTCGCTCACGGAGCGCGGCCGAGCAGAATAATTTGCAAGTTATTTAAATGTGCGAGCTGCTAACTATGCCCGGACTTTGGCGGTGCACCGATTTTCGTTGGGACATACGGGTAAAAAGTTATAGGAGCATGTTGGCGAGCTTGTTGGGGACATAGGAGTTTTTGAGTTCGAAATAGGGACATAATAAGTAAGTACTAGATGTTTTTTTATTGCCAAAGTAATGTATGGATGCAGACAGGGTATGCAAAAATGAGACGCAAATGCAGGTTAAGTGTGGAATGCATATTTTCAAAAATCGGTCCCTTATATACAATCTCTGCTGCAGTAATTAAAACATACTGGGTACATATAAAAGGTTAGCTAGAACAGAATAGAAATACCCTACGTGCTGCATTTAACAAGTGAGTAGGTATTAGTAATATATAAGGTAGGTATCAAAGGTAGGTATACTATTCCGCTACAGTATTATTGTGTCCCTATGTAACTTGTTTCTGGTAAAATTATCACAAAAACAGCCTGCCTTAACTTGTCTATGTATTTGTACCTAATTTTGTGAGACACTGTTGAAACCAGATCATGATGAACAATTATAGAACACCGCTCATTTAAAAATTGAAACGATTTTTTTATCAAACATAAGCAACTCGCATGCTATCCAAAACTTGCAAGTGTAAAAAAAGCGCATCAAAGTAACCATATCATGCCGCTGTCACTCATAACCTCTGCAAAATCTAGCATCAAAGCTAATACTTTGACCTAAGCCCAAGCTAGTCCTTCCGTAAGTAAAGTGCCCAACTACCCGGTCCTTTGCAACGCCTTTGAAATAGGGATTAGGGGCTACAAAAGGAATTGAAACCATATTTATGATGTCTGGCTTGGGGAACACTTTGTAAATGAGTCGCCTTGGTGTTGCAGGAGTATGTTGAACTTGACGCATTGATTTTGTGTGAGATGTGGCGTTAAAGGTTACAAGAGGTTACAAGAGGAGCCGTATGATATTTGTTATAAAGTCGCTCTGAGTTTAATTATGTATTAATGTATTAATTATGTATTCTTTACTTTTAACTAAGTCAATCCAACTTGTCACAATCTCTCACCCGTTAATTTCAGGTCTATTGAATATCATCATCATTCTCCTGCCCTTATCCCAATTTATTTGGGGTCGGAGCAACATGTCCCTTTTTTCCATAATTCTCTATTACTCGTCATCTCAGTAGTCATCCTCTTTCTAGCCATATATCATCTTTCACACAGTCTATCCATTGTTTCTTTGGTCTTCCCCTACTTTTGTAACCATAGACATTCGCACGATTTTTCTGTCACCGGTGCAACTTTCAGACTTCTTCTTATTACTTATTTCTTACTCTATCCATTCGTGTAACACCACACATCCCTCTTAACATTCTCATCTCAGCTGCGTGCAATTGCCTTTCATTCATCCTTTTTGTGGCCCAACATTCTGATCGATACAAGACAGCAGGTTTAGACCTGCTGTCTTGTAAACTTAAGAGGAAGATACATAGAACAATGGTTAGCCATTGTTCTATGTATCTTCCTCTTAAGTTTAAGGGGAATACGGGAGTCGCAGATTGTTCCCGTGAACTTCCGCCATTTCATCCATCCAGTGTTAATTCTGTGCTTAACCGTCTAATCTACTTCGCCGCTTTGCAGGTCTATGGAATATATTATGGTTAAATTCCCATTTCTCATCATATCATGATTTTATGTTGGTACTAGTTAGGTATCTCTTATAACTCGATCGTTACGTTACTCAACGGTACAGAAAATTGATTCTCCTAGCAGGCTTAGGCACTTGCTAGAAGTTAAATATTGAGCATAAATTTCTATCTTCCACATGATATCGCTAAATAAATTAAAACAGCAAAGACACGTAACTACTAGTTTATTCAATAAAATCACGGCTCACTGAACTCAACGACCGTGTGTCAAGAACTTACAACACCAAACACCTGGATTATTTAGCGTAACTTTAGACTCAGCATTATACATTGCGCGTCTTCTTCGCCTTCTAAACTAACGCAGCGAAGTAAACCGGTAATATATGCCACGCGAATGCGTACGCAAGTGAAATTTACATGTAAAATGGTAGTTCCATTGCCGCCGTATCGTCCATGTTCAAAGTTATGCAGATTCGTAGGAAATCCCATGGAAATGAAATCGTCTAAGTTACTGGGAAATGTTAGAAATATTTCCCTGCTTAGATTGTTAGAATGCGTCTGGGCAGTTTGAGTCTAGACTTAAATTTATGTTGAGTCTAACTGGGCTATTGTTGGGGTTACCATTTAAGTCATTTGCGTAGCTTTTACTTTACTTCGTTCATCCGTCTTTCAGTCCAAAATGTTGCAAATTAATATTAAATTCGAACATAGCGACGTTTGTGGTCATTTCCTCTCTTACCCTGAGTATCTAAAAGCCTAGTCAATTTTTAATCTCATGAAAAATCTAATTTCAACAATTGTAACTAAGGGCCGCTTTTTTGATCCGTAGTTAACCAATAAACATACTAATGGTTGAATTTTGCCCAAATGTGTTTGCCAAAAGGCCATAACATGAATGAGTCAACATGAATACATTCATGTGAACTCGTTCATGTTTAGCCTTTCACATTTAGCTTTCAGTTCAACCATCAGTTTTCAATTCAACCATTACTTACTATGTTTAACCACAGTAGAAATATCATACAGTATTTTGTCTTCATACAAACGTTCGGAACGCGAGTAATATCTAATATCTACACGGCTCGAGTTCGGTACACATTCGATAACCAAGCAGTTGCGAATGCGCCGGAGTGACGAACGGAAGGTGTGATGGCTTTGTAAGCAGTAAGCGTGCGATTTGTGATAAATATTCATTGAAATAAGTACAAGTATTTACTTAATATGGCAGAGAGCGATAATAGACTATATTGTTTTGTTGTTGGTTGCTTGAAGTAGTCAATAACGCACCCAGAGATAACATTTTTTAAATTACCTGGAAACTCCGAAAGGTAAGACCACCGAGAAAAATACCTATAAATAAATAAGTGGATAGGGTGAAACAAGTGACACACGAATGACCTACCTACGCTCGCGTTAAAAACTAATAGGTAGTTTCCTAGGCTAGGCTATCTACTTACTTATGTACTTAGCTACTTACATATATTATTGAGTTAGACGAAATATCGTTATGAAATGATTATGAGAGAAATAAAATGGTAGGTAACTACGTAGTAAGATTTACATTATAATTTACTTTATAAGTAAGATTTTGTAGTAGGTAGTTAGAGGATATGATTGCTGTAGGTAGCGCACATGCGATGAGATGGTTGACATTAAGTGCCGTTTGCAGAGCGGTTCGACATCGGATGGGTGACCAAAAGAATTGTTATTTCGAGTTGCTCCGTGCTGTATAGGTAATGGGGACGATAATAAGCTGAGATGAAAAAGATATTATTATTATTACTCGTCAGCTGTTTCTTGCATTTTGGTTAAGTGGGTAGGTATTGAAGTTTGTAAGGATTAAAGTTTGGTAACCTTCGACGACAGCAGTTTATTTTTTTTTTTAAATAAAAATATATAATATTTACAATCACAAAACAAGAAAGAAACTCAAGCAGGTGATGGTGGTAGGTAGGATGAAATTAAAATACTGTAGGCGGGCAGCCCTATCGCGTGTTTACGTACCGCGCCGCTGTAGGTAATTATTTCGAGAACAGGGGCCGAGTCACATTACTGTATGATATTTCTACTGTGGTTTAGCCATTGCTTGAGTTAACTACGGATCAAAAAACCGGCCCTAATACCTGACCGTACGTTGCCATACTGTTGAAGTGTTGACTACTAGTTTTAAAGTCACACACACACACACACACACACACACACACACACACACACACACACACACACACACACACACACACACACACCTCACACACTACATACACACACACACTTACGTTGACACTTGTTGATAAGGCTTTGGAAAAATTGCTGCACTTTGCTTACATAAAACCTCAGTTCTATCCCCTTTTTTAGATGGAAAGAAATTTATTGACCCTCAATCAATTTGCCTAGCCTTTTTCCAACTATGTTGGCGTCGGCTTCCAGTCTAACCGAATACACCTGAATACCAGTATTTTACATGGAGCGACTGCATATATGACTTCCACAACCCAGTTACTGGGTAATACGATAGATACCCCTTGGTAAGACTGGTTGTCAGACTTTCGGGCTTCTGACCACCAGTAACGACTGTCAAAGATCCAAAAATGACAGCCGGGACCATCCGAGGCACGCAGGGGTTTCGGTATGTATGTATGTAAAGATGGTCACCCATCCACGGAAAGACTGCGGCAAGCGTAGCTTAACCTGATCGATCGACCCGAGCGGCTATTATTAATTAACCCTAGACTCTCTAAATTACTCTCTAATACAAATCTCGCAGCAAGATTAGCATAGATCTTTCTATCTCAACAAACAAATCACTGCCACAACCTCCACCAGTTACTATCCGCACTCTAGATAGTCCAGGAGCACTTTAACTATCTGATAGTCAATTGATTGCGGTAAATACTTGGCACCGGTCGCGCCGCAATGCAGTCTGACAACTGATGTGGTGGACATTTGAGCAAATCATTGTCATTAGGTATATGTTGATAATGTGTGAATATTGTTGCCTAGCTCGGTGACTATGTTATGAGATATCGATTCATAGACAAACCATATAAATTACAGATATAAATGTAGAAATGTTATATAGGGTGATAATGGGAGGGTCTTGTCGCTAAAAGCGATCGTTTAAAGACAACTTTTAAATGGATTAAAGGGAGAAAGAAAGACAATACTGTAGTTAGTCTGTGGTGTACAATGATGTTGTAGAATTTACAAGATATATACCTATAACAGTCTGACCTAATTTATGAAAGAAAAAACAAAAACAATCGTAGTAATATTGGTGAAATTTTATCCTTTTACACAGATGATGCGTGAATAATTAATTAAATAAATAATTAAGCTTGTGGCTAAGTAATAACAGCCGCACGGGTCGATCGATCATGTTAAGCTACGCTTGCCGCGGTTGGTCCGTGGATGGGTGACCATCTTTACATACCAAGACCCCTCCGTGCCTCGGAAAACACGTTAAGCCGTTGGTCCCGACTGTGATTCGTAGATCTTTGACAGTCGTTACGGGTCGTCAGAAGCCCGAGTCTTACAACCGGTCTTACCAAGGTGTATCGTATTACCCAGTGACTAGGTTGTGGAGGTCAGATAGGCAGTCGCTCCATGTAAAATACTGGTATTCAGCTGCGTCCGGTTAGACTGGAAGCCGACCCCGACATAGTTGGGATAAGGCTAGGCAGATTATGATGATGCGTGAATACTTAGCTTAGTTTTGTTAATTCGTATAATATTAAGGCTCTCACAGACAGGAGCGACACGACGGCGCGGGGATGCCCGATTTTTGGCTTTGAATCGATCTTCTAGATCGTAGCCTCGCAAATCGGTTCACGATCTTAATCGTATTGTATTGAATCGATCTTACTCGATCTTGGAAGATCGTGTCGTAAAATAAAAATAATGAAAAGCACAATATGAATGCAATTTTTAAATTGGTAGTATTTCCATTCGTTTTAAAATCTGTTTACACAATTTACATTGTCCAAACGCTTGATTTTGTTGGCGGGGCCTTATTAAAAAGTACCCGATACCCGACCATAAAATAAACAAAATATTATCACGGTATCACCTACCTTCATATTTCATACAATACCGCTTTTGAATAATGTAACTCGAAACAGTTAAAACTAATTTCATTCAATTTTATGTAAGTAATCTTACTTGTCGTAGTCCGTACCGTACGTTTCGGTTGACGTTCAGGTTTTAGTTGATAGGATTTTGCATCTTGGCGAATTGATCTGGGTGAAGATCGCATCCTGGTGAATCGATTCTATAAGTCGGTAGATCGTATGGCCATGAATCGGATCATCTGGAAGATAGATTCAGATCGGGCATCCCTAGGCGCGATGCGACTCCGGTAGAACAATTTTAATTAAGTTTTCGCAGAAATTGTTCCACAAGAGTCGCGTCGCACTCACATCTGTCTGCGAAGCCTTTACACTAGAGTCCGACCGAAACTGGTTTTCCGGCCGAAACCGAAACCGAATAATCGGCCGTGGCTTGAGTTTCGGCCGAAACCGAAACCGAAACCAAAACTCACGTGGTCAAGTATAAAATTCCTTAAAATAACGAAATTTGGTGCATTTTACCCATTATTCTGCATTAATTAGGACATGAAATGGAAACACAGTATATTAATTTTGTTGTAAAAAGTGTTTGTGTAAAAAAATATTAATAATATTTTTATTATTTTTTCAAATTAAGTTCTCATAGCAAAATGTTTATCAGTTACCAATAATCAAATCAGTAATTGTTACTGTTTCAGTATTGGTATTTTGAAATCTTATTAATTAATACTTTGGTTTGTATTTGTATTTAGAAGAATCATCAATCTCTTTTAGGTACCTCTTATATAAAAATAATAATTACTAAAATTACTATTACACTCACGACACACGACAATTCCCGAACAGCAGTGCTATTCTGTACAAATCTCACCGTGAAAACTTAGGTGAGGTGAGCGTCGCGAGAGCTGCCAATAGTGTCAATCCCTAGCGTCAGGTGGAATGACAACTCACTCCACGCTCACTTCACCTAAGTTTTCACGGTGAGATTTTTACAGAATAGACCGGCAGGGCCGCCAGCGTCCGCCAAAGCGTTGCCGCGAGAAAAGAAGTTAGACGAGCGTGCACGACAACTTCCGAAATCAGTTTCGGTTTCGGCAAAAGTTTCGGCCAATTCTGGCCGAAACCGAAACCAAAACCAACTTTCGGTCGGACACTACTTTACACGTATGTAGTCGCTGTTCCTTTTTTCTTTGTAAAAAAGGGTAGTGAGGAAGTCTGGTTAATTGGTTAATTTTCGTACCTAGTCTGCATGAGAAACGCTTTTGCCCTGCTGGTGGTCACTGGCAACAGGACGATATTTTAACTTGTCTATAAATTCAAAAATGAAAAGTTTCTGATGTAGTTTTGGTAGCCGCCTACCTAGTTTTAATTAAAATTGTAGAAGGGTATCTATCACGCGATGCTTAAAACAGGCAATGTTATTATTGTTTTTCGGAAATACATTTAAATTGATATACCTACCTATGCCTATCGCCCCAAAAACAGACTTTGATAACGATAATGAAAGAAAAACCAACTAAAACAAACAAGTCTGAATATATTTTTTCGTTCCCACGGTAGATTGAATGAAAACACTCATTACATTCATTGGCTGGTTCGTTACGGTCGCAGGTTCGATTCCCGTTAGATGTCGTAATCACTCTGTTGTTTTACGATTAGTCATAGTGGGAAATTGTTTGAATGGCTCTTTAAGCTTTTTTTTTTTTTAATGTTGAGTGAAGGCCACATTCAACCAAAAAAAAAACAAACAACATCATTCTCCTTAAAAATAACTCCTGAATTTGGGCTTCCTAACGACTAAAGGAAATACCATATAATCACCATGTTTACAAAAACGCATAGATTGTTTGTTTGGTGTCAATTATTCCTTAGCGTGACATTCAACTTAGTATTCTTATAATCAGAAGTTCAGCACCTTATGGCAAACGAATTAGTGACAGCAATGTCTTTCTTCTATCAGTACAGTCTCTAATATTATTTGAATCAGTTTTGACTACCTTCCTTTCAATCAATCTGCCTAGCTTTTTTCCAACTATGTTGGGGTTGTCTTCCAGTCTAACCGGCAGCTGAAAATTTTACATGGAGCGACTGCCTATCTGACCCCCACAACCCAGTTACTGGGAAATACGATACCCCTTGGTAAGATTGGTTGTCAGACTTTCGGTCTTCTGACGACCCGTAACGACTGTCAAAGATCCACGAATGACAGCCGGGTCCAACGGCTTAACGTGCTTTCCGAGGCACGGAGGAGTCTCGTTATGTAAAGATGGTCACCCATCCACGGACCAACCGCGGCAAGCGTAGCTTAACCTGATGTATCGACTCGTGCGGCTGTTATTACTTAGCCACGCGCTCCTCCTTTCAATATATGTGTGATTATATATTTCCCCCACAATCCATCAATCTGTTCATTGTAACTCGCTCATTCCAGTTGGGTTGGGCAGCTTTTGGGAAACTTCGTCAAGTCTTCTCGTCACCTATCCCGCATTGTTTGTAGACTAAGGTTTTCAACCAGTGCGTCCTGCCCGTTATGACATACGGTGTCGAAACGTGGACACTGACAGTCGGGCTGGTCCACAGGTTCAAGGCCGCTCAGCGTGCTATGCAGCGGGCTATGCTCGGAGTTTCTTTGAAGGATAAAATCAGCTGAATAGCTTGCAAAGTAAGCAAACTGAAGTGGCCGTGGGCTGGCCATGTCTGTCGAAGGACCGATGGCCGGTGGAGCAGACGAGTTCTGGAGTAGAGACCGCGTATCGGCAAGCGTAGTGTCTCGACGTCGGGACGACATTAAGAATGTGGCTGGAACAGACAGGATGCGGCACGCGGAGGATGGCGCAGCCTGGGAGAGGTCTATGTCCAGCAGTGAACTGCGATAGGTTGAGTTGATAGCTCGCTCCTCAACGGAGGGTTAAAGGGTATCAACATCTAATCGGTTGCTACTGGTATATGTCTACTGTCCATCCTTTATTCAAAAGCTAAAATATTGTAAGTACGCGTGCAATATCAACGTACAATGTCTGTATAATCAAAACACCCGAGCACTCAAATCCAAAAGCCTTGACTCCCTTCCTTACTCATCACTACATCGTTTAACTGTCAAACATTAAACATAAACATTTACACCAACTATAGTCTGTTACAAAAGTATGTGATAAAAGTGTAAACAAACCCTGCTCAGGTTAAATTCTCACGCACTCACTCACTAAAGAGAATTAGTAGCACGTTCATTTATATTTAGAACGTTTCAACTTTTTCTTATTTTTTTTTATAACTGAAAAATCATCGTCGAAAATTGAGGTTACAAAGTTAAACTCAGTTGTCAAATGAAAAACATCTTTAAGATGATTTAAAATTAGAATTTCGGGTTTTTTGTATTCAAATAATCAAATCAAAGCACTCAATTTCTAACACACTAATGTACTACAAACTGGCATCCACACTAATCCACAGGTTGGTACGTTTTCTGATCCTTTGTTTACATTTTCGTCAGATACCTTTGGAACTGACCATATAAACAAACGAATGATTATAAACATTAAACAGTGTCTTTGAAAAGGAAGCGAAGGATGTAAACAGACTTGCGATTTGGACGTGCGTCTGTCATGCTTGATGTGTTTACTGGCTTAAGTTGTTTGATTCTAGTGTTGAAATGTTTTGAGTGTGTGTGTGTGTGTGTGTGTGTTGATGTATTTAGGCATTTCAAACATGTATTTTAAATTTGCTATGTAGGAAGGGTATGGTATGGGCATGTGATGCGGAGGAATGAGGAAAGTCTCATGAGGAAATTTTTGAGTATGAATGTCGATGGCTACAAGAGTAGGGGAAGACCAAAGAAACGATGGATGGACTGTGTGAAAGATGATATGGCTAGAAAGGGAGTGATTACCGAGATGACGACTAATAGAGAAGTATGGAAAAAAGGGTATTTTTTTGCCGACCGTAAATAAATTGGGATAAGGACAGAAGAGTGATGTAGCAAGGGACCATTTAGATTATTCGTATAGAGCGTCAGAAATCGATATTGGGAAAATGTTAAGGCGAAAGCTCCAGGTAGCCCACGAAATTCAAATTTTCTTACGTTTTTTAGATATCAGGTCAGTATCTGGTTGTATGTTGATCTGAATATGATTCGCGACCGTAACAAATCTGAATTTATAGAATTATATTAATTAAAACATCATTACAACTCTCTAAGTTCATATAATCCTAATGAATTACTATTTGATTAGTTGTATTACTGATTCTAATGATTCTAATTTCCTAAACACATATATGTTACGGTCACGAATTATACTTTAGTTAACATACAACCTAATACTGACTTGCAAATTGCAAAAAAAAAAACGTAAGAAAATTTGAATTTCGTGGGCTACCTGGAGCTTTCGCCTTAAAAAGATCGAGTAGTTGCTTATTGAAACCAAAATCGATCACTATTTATTTGGCTATTTAACGTATGTGTACTCATAGGTTGCATGACATATAGGCTAAAATCCCACCTAATGGGAATTGATTACTGTAGCCGAAACACCAAGGCTTCTGCTCGTATTTTTCTGACCCAAGAGATAACTTGCCCATATTTTCCTGACTCCGAGATGGCACCCCTTCTTTTATATTTTTTATATAATTATTTTTTTCCTAATATTCTGTGGCATAACTATTTTGGTATATATTTTTTTTGCCATAATTGTTTTTGGCATATACATAGTTTATTTATGTTGACATAATTATCTTGTAGGCTAATTTACCTGACCCGAAAAGCCTAACCCTAGACGGTCGACGTCAGAGGCACACCGAAGTCCCGATTGGTTAGGTTCCTTTGTATTTAAATAATTATGCGAAAGCTGTTATGCGTAAATACAATTAGGATAAACAAAAGTATGCCATGTTATATTATGGCTTATTTTATGCTATTGGATAGTGAAGCCCCTGAGTTCCTGAGATAAACTTTAAGATTCCTTATCTGCCTAAAATTACCTAAAAAATATTTCCACCATCGCATATGTTCCCACGTATACAATTCCACACAACCTGATATAAAAAGTAATCTCATTATTATCTCAGCTGCTGTGTCACATACTATAAAACAGTCCATCTGTCCGTCTATTTGTCATTCTGAACTAGTAACGTGCCCCAGTTTCGTTCTAACAATAACCGTTTCATTATCGTTTCGTAAGAATCGGAGCGACGACGGTTCATTGAAAGAGTTGAGTAAATAAATACGAGGTGTTTTGTTGATTGTTTTCTGGCTTTTAAATCATAACGAGATGCTATGAAATAAAGTAGGGTTAATAAAATATATCCGACTGTAATTAGAATACTGAAGGACAAAAGCCTCATCTATACAGCACCCTAATTACGTAATTATCAATCAGAATCTGAATTATTTTGAAGCTTATTGCTAATCGATTGATTCATCATAATCATCATCTGCCTAGCCTTTTCCCAATTATGTTCCAGTCTAACCGGATGCAGCTGAATACCAGTATTTTACATGGAGCGACCGCCTATCTGACCTCCACAACCCAGTTACTGGGTAAAACGACAACCGTTGGTAAGACTGGTTGTCAGACTTTCGGGCTTCTGACGACCTGTGATGACTGTCAATGATCCACGAATAACAGCTGGGGCCAACGGTTTAACGTGGTTTTCCGAGGCACGGGTCTTGGTATGTAAAGATGGTCACCCATCCACGAAATATATTGCTTCATATGTCCGAAAAGTTTGTCTGCTCAACAACGTAAATAAAGCAATGATTGTTGTTGAACTGTCAACATGAAATCGATTCCTACTGTGTGTTACGCAATTATCCCGCTGAAAAGGAAAGAGCATTGTTCATAACAATTGTTCACTAAGATGACAATGTCCAGTATATTATACGACTCATCTTGTGTGGACTGTAAGCAAGTAACTAAACGTTTCTTGATAAGTTTTTTAGTGGTCAACCCTTATAATAATCCCAATAATAATCCCGTTTTTGGTGATTGGTGACCACGGATATCTATGTTGGTGACCCATTTCAGACTTAAAAATATCCTGTTGGTGGTTGTAGAAAATCATGATTGAGAATCATCGAAAAAGCTTTTGCGTCCAGAATCCAGATAGATTAATAAAAAAAATTAAGACAAAAAAAAAACTTACTGGCTAAGTTCCCGCAACAGGCGTGAAGCGACAGCGTGGTGCGACTCAAGTAGAACAATTTCTATGAAAACTTCATGGAAATCATTCAGGAGTATGTTATGTAAAACGTCACATGATATTCAACAACATTTATTTAGTATAATTAAGAGGGGCCAACCCGTTACACATTTCATGCAAACGCTCGTACGTGATTATAGCGTTTTAACATATACCTTCCTAAGAAATTTTTGAACTACTGGTATTTTGTGCACTGCATCTAGGTTTCTATCAAAGCGAAAAATAAAAATTTGGAGAAACAAATTCAGTATAAGCCTCCATAAATCCGCTTTTTGCACATTTTTACCTGAACTTTGGCCGTTCATAATGTACTCATAAATTGTAAAAGTAAAGAAACCTCGCCCATGTAATGGAGATTCTAAATGACAAACATTTATTTCACAAACTTGTAAGGCTTGCTAAAAAAAACACGTATTTCTTGGAACAAGTTTCATGGAATTTCCGCACACTATTTTTGTTCAATGTATCGCGTTCTCACTTGCTTTTTTTTTTTTTTATGTGTGATGGGTTTGCTCTTGACTCTAGTCTAGGTCAGAGGTGACAGAGACAAAGTCGACGATGGATGTTAGTCAACGGGCGTTGCGCTGGATGAAACAACAAGCTTTTCGACCAGGCTCGCGTTGACGATAGACGGGCCGGGAAGAGCCCTCTTAACATACACATTCTAATGACAAGCCACCCCCTACCCACATCTTACACAGTAATTAAATTAAAACAATTACCAACCCTGGCGAGAGCATAACTAAATAACACTAAGCCAAAAGCGCTTTAGCTCCTCAAAGGCAAAAAAGGTAAGGAAATGAAGATTCAGAATAACGGAAAATGAACTCAAATATTACGTTTGAACTTAGTAAAGTTGAAATCATACATTATGGCTCACTTGCTCAGTCTGAAATTCGCGTAAACATTGTTTTGAGCGTGGCTCATGCCAAAAATACAAACGCTTTCGCCTTTCAAGTGGAAACAAACAAGTTTTCAAAGCCGAGCTCCTGGTGTTTTGGGGTGGGGTCATACGAGAGAGCGTTTAGCGGATAAATTAATGACTTAAGCGAAATATTGAAGATTGAAGAAAATTGAAGATGATAATTTGCTAAATAAAACGCAGGGGCCACTTTCATGGGAGATTACCTAAACTTTTCAGGAGCTAAGTTCTTACTTGCAGTTGTTAAACAGACAAAAAGAGCTCCTCTTAACCGTGAACCAGAACATTTCAAGATCCGATCTATCATTTCAACCGATTTCTGATTCTCGTATTTGGCATGGCCGAATGTCATTCATTCATTATGTCTATTCTCACCGATTTTATGATATTGTAGTAGTTTATGAAACTGTTGCATAATGAAGGGTATTAAAACACGAGTGTTATAATACCTAGTTGCGTGCAGATTCATACACTACTTTATCTACACTCGTGCAATAGGTAGTTACCTATTTAAATAAAAATAAAAAAAACAAACTTAGTAAAATGTTAATAAACACAATAAAAGGTTATAGAGCTATCCCCAATTCCCATGATAAAAATGGAATTGAAAACTCCTTGTTCGATACTAAGTGTACTTTAGTAGAAAAAAAGTTATTTTATAGCATTATATTTTTAAGAAATCTGTATCACAATAATAAAACTTTTAAATTTTGTTTGAGCTGTACATGCATAAAGTCTGTCATTATGATACTATTTTTGAATTCATAATCAGAATTTTACGATATGGGTATAGATAAAGTCTATTACGCCCTCCTTTATTGGCACAAAAATTCTACCTGCTTTTCCACCACCACTATGTCCTCAACCCTTCAATAAGTTGAGCACTGCCGTCATTTGTCTCATTTAAATACGAGTTTGCGACACCTAATGCGCCGCTACATCACTCCGGCTACATTTTTCAGGTCCGTCACAATCCCTGTTTGATGTGCCTGAGATATTACTGAAGTTAGAGCCGAGGAAGATGTGTTTATGGTTTTGAGATGATGGGTTTGTAGGAATTTACTATAATTATACTGGTCTTGTAGTTCAAAGTGATAGGTTGGCAAATTCTCGTAGGAGTTATTTTTACCTGCAAATGACGCTTGCAACACTGGCCAACACTATGTATAAATAGTCGGTGCGTTGCGGAAATAATTTGCCATGCCATGCTTTTCTATTGTTTGGAAAAATCTTTGAATGTATTTTAGTAATTCCAGCCGAAGAGAAAATAAGAAAAAAATAAAAAAAAATCCTGATAATTGCTTTGTAAACATAACACCATGCCTATATGTCCCGAAGGGTTAGGCAGAAGTGCTTCATAAACTATGTTTATAAAGCAGTCTTACATCCTTACAGGCTTTGGTAAATGTCAAACGTCACAATCGCAAATAAGGTTGAGAAAATTTAAATATTATGTTTATTCCAAAATTCTGCCACTCGCACTCCGTTCACTAACCCAGTCATAAGATCCTCAAGTGCACAGGACATAGTCCCATGCGACGCAAGATGGAAGGTGGGCCATTGTCTGCGGAGAGACGCTTCATATAAACTTGAGATCCGTTTATCCCCATCTGTAGAGGTTCTCTTTGCTACGGCTGACTTGGGTTCGTAGACTATTCAGGGATTTCCAAGTCAGCCATAGTACGCGGTCCTATGTGGAAGGCTTTCAGATGGCTTGATGAAACTGTCAGGGGGTTTAAGCATCACCCATCAGAGATCACGGCTTGCTGTAAAGGCTTTGCCATATGCTGGACCCAGGCGCCAGAGAAAACTTCTACGGATTTGAAGTCTCTGAGGCAATTAACGTAGTTGTGTATTGGGTGACGTGGGTCAGTTTATAGCTTTGCCCTCTCAATGCGGCTGGCTGTGGTCCTACTAATTTCTGGAGGCGCAATGTCAGTCAGTGGATACAGCATTCGTATTGGGGTCGGTTTAAGGAAACCATTAATGATCCGGCCATCTCATTTAGAGCTGTTTCCACTAGGTTGGCGACAATGGAATGTCACAAAAACAGTCTTGTATGTCCTGAAAAATTAAGCATTGCAAGATTTGTACAACTCCAAAACATTTCGCAGTCCTGTCTACTTTTTATATAAAAAGAAAAACCTAAATCAGGACTCTTATTAACTCCATTCGAACTTGTAGAACAATTTAATTCAAAGTGGAACAACAGCGAATAATTCAGAAGTTCCCTAGAAGCACAAGAAATATGGCTTTTGTATTGTTTAGTGTGTAGGAAGGATTAAAAACAGAGTAAAATGCAATACGCAATGGTATTTGGAATACTCGTCGGTATTTCCGTTTTGGATAGTTGAATTGAAATGCACATACGTTCATACATTCTTGCTAGACTTAAACGTATGGAGTACTCGTAAGTGGCTTGGAGCTTTCTAGAATTTTCAATTGGTCATGATTTTTATTTGCCAGTTTAGTGAAGTACGGGGGAGAAAAAGAATCGATTGTTGGATTGTATGAAAGATGGTAGGTATAGTTAGAAAGGATACAGGATAACGGCTGATATAAATGTATGGAAGAAGGAGACCTGCTGCGCCAACTCCAAATATTTTGGGATAAGGACGGGAGAATCATGACGAGTTTAATCGTAATATGACCTGAAGAGCCTTTGTCGGTCAGTCGAAAACCTCATCAAAATCTTAAAGGGATAGACAATAATGATTAAAGTGAGTTTGAAAAAATAAATGTTTTTTTAAAAGCACTTTTTTAAAACTACAAAAATGCCATAAATATAATACAAAGCAAAAGTCATCTAAAATCTCCAAGGTCAATTAATTCCGGAGTGGTTACTCGATCACCCATCTGTCTACAGCGAACGGGTGTCGACGAAACAACCTGAATAAAGTATCCATCGATAAATCTACGTCGTTCCACCAATGGTCGATATATGAGTGGGATCCAAGCATCTCTTTTCAGGCGATACAATAGATTTGGGGTACAATTACGTGTGACAATAGCAAGTATATAGCTAATTATAATAATAGACCTCCACACCTAATTTGCAGGCAGGGGCTCGTGGTTAAGAAATATCAGCGGCACGAGTAGGTCGATCAGGTTAAGCTAGGATTGCTGCGGTCAGTCCGAGGATGGGTGACTATCTTTACTAACATACCGAGACCAGTCCGTGTCTCGGATGGTCCAGGCTTTCCATTCCATTCTTGGATCTTTGACAGTCGTTACAAGCCCGCAAGTTGACAACCAGTCTTACCAAGGGGCGATGCCGCGGTTGGTCCGTGGATGGTTCTTTACATACCAAGACCCCTCCGTGCCTCGGAAAGTACGTTAAGCCGTTAGTCCCGACTGTCATTCGTGGATCTTTGACAGTCGTTACGGATATTCAGAAGCCTGAAAGTCTTACAACCGGTCTTACCAAGGTGTATCATATTACCCAGTAACTGGGTTGTGGAGGTCAGTTAGGCAGTCACTCCATGTAAAATACTGGTATTCAGCTGCATTTGGTTAGACTGGAAGCCGACCCCAAAATAGTTGGGAAAAGGTTAGGCAGATTGATAGATCTCCAGACCTAGTTTCGGGCATGGCGGCCAATCTCAGTGGTGACTAGCCATCGACGCAGGAGATTATTATAGTGCAGGCGACTGTGCACAGACACATGTGCACTCTCTGTATCCTCACTCTCACATTCCGATGGGACGGCAATCGGAGACGACCGGAGAGACACAGATGCGGGGCCAACGGCTTAACGTGCTTTCCTAGGCACGGAGTCCGATGGGACGGCAATCGGACACGACCGGAGAGAGATCAGACGCAGGACCAACGAATTAACGTGCTTTCCGAGGCACGGAGTCCGATGGGACGGCAATCGGACACGACCGGAGAGAGATCAGACGCAGGACCAACGAATTAACGTGCTTTCCGAGGCACGGAGTCCGATGGGACGGCAATCGGACACGACCGGAGAGAGATCAGACGCAGGACCAACGAATTAACGTGCTTTCCGAGGCACGGAGTCCGATGGGACGGCAATCGGACACGACCGGAGACAGATCAGACGCAGGACCAACGAATTAACGTGCTTTCCGAGGCACGGAGTCCGATGGAACGGCAATCGGACACGACCGGAGAGAGATCAGACGCAGGACCAACGAATTAACGTGCTTTCCGAGACACGGAGTCCGATGGAACGGCAATCGGACACGACCGGAGAGAGATCAGACGCAGGACCAACGAATTAACGTGCTTTCCGGGGCACGGAGTCCGATGGAACGGCAATCGGACACGACCGGAGAGAGATCAGACGCAGGACCAACGAATTAACGTGCTTTCCGAGGCACGGAGTCCGATGGAACGGCAATCGGACACGACCGGAGAGAGATCAGACGCAGGACCAACGAATTAACGTGCTTTCCGAGGCACGGAGTCCAATGGAACGGCAATCGGACACGACCGGAGAGAGATCAGACGCAGGACCAACGAATTAACGTGCTTTCCGAGGCACGGAGTCCGATGGAACGGCAATCGGACACGACCGGAGAGAGATCAGACGCAGGACCAACGAATTAACGTGCTTTCCGAGGCACGGAGTCCGATGGAACGGCAATCGGACACGACCGGAGAGAGATCAGACGCAGGACCAACGAATTAACGTGCTTTCCGAGGCACGGAGTCCGATGGAACGGCAATCGGACACGACCGGAGAAAGATCAGACGCAGGACCAACGACTTAACGTGCTTTCCGAGGCACGGAGTCCGATGGAACGGCAATCGGACACGGCCGGAGAGAGATTAGACGCAGGACCAACGACTTAACGTGCTTTCCGAGGCACGGAGTCCGATGGAACGGCAATCGGACACGACCGGAGAGAGATCAGACGCAGCACCAACGACTTAACGTGCTTTTCGAGGCATGGGGGTATCACACTGCCAACTTCCAAACTCCGGACTGTTACTGAGAAAACTAAATAACACTGCCCGACCTTGTAATCGAACCCAGGAACACACGCTCAGCAGCCGCACTTGCGACCACGAGACCAACGGGGCAGTCAAAAGTTAATACAAGGCAATGTAAAGGCAATTATAATAAATATGTCTAAATTACCATTAAGTTTCCTGTTTCGTATTTGGCGTCCTTTTTACAGCAGTAATTAGGGAAAATCTATGTTTGCGGTAGGACAATAAATTAGGGGAGACACAAAAAGGATTACCATATCGAGTTCTTTTCATAAGAATAAATAGGCATTGCTCAGAAGCAATTATTATTCTCAACTTTAACATTGGTTCCTGTGAACAATTTATTTTCTAGATCTATCAATTCCATCAATAAAACCGAACGCGATCAGCACGCTAGCCTGCGTTCAAGAGCTGTCAGTGTCAATATTTAAAAAAAAAAAAATATCGGCCAAGTGCGTGTCGGACCACGCACAATGTAGGGTAGGGATCTGTAGTTGACATTGTAGTTGAAAAACATGTTCTCCCATACATTGATATATGTTACGGTCACTCTCCAGCTGCTTTGTTTGTAATCCAAAAAAAAAAGTATGTGATAAAACTACAAATTAACGATTTTCGGACTTTTTCCTTTACTTGTGCTGTGAGACCTTGCTTCTTGCCAAATTTCATGATTCTAGGTCAACGGGATGTACCCTATAGGTTTTGATTTACTTGCGAGTATCAAAATATAACGCATAAATGGCCGTATTATTTTATTGCGTTGACTTATAAACATGATTTTTTTAGAGCTCCAAGGGACCGTAGACCTACGAATTTGGTATTAATTTCAACTTGATACCTCCACGCGTTCCTGAGAAAAATTGTCTTGACAGACAGACAGACGGACATCGAAGTGATCCTATAAGGGTTCCGATTTTTAGAACCCTAAAAATGATGATAATGACAGCTCTTGAACGCGGTTTAAAAATGTGCTGATTGCGTTTAGTTTGATTGGTAAAATCCGTCTTTAAAGGCTCTCGCAGACAGGTGCGACGCGACTCCGGTAGAACAATTTCCATGACGTTTTCAAAGAAATTGTTCCACCAGAGTCTGCGGGAGTCTTATTCATTACCTACTGAAATGAAGACTATGCCCTTATAATAATAATAATTGCTTTATTTTCAGGCAACTAAGGGCCCATAGATAAAATACATAAAATAATCATACAAAAAAAAAAACAATAATCTAATACATAATAAAAACATGAGAACAAAATCTATTTACTACGTTGGTTCGGCGACGTATTGCGCTGGATCGTGGTGTCATGTAGCCTTCCGCGAAAACGCCGATACACGACACCCGTCGGCCAAAACTCTTCCTTCATGAAAGTTTCCAGGTGATGAGTCGGAACCCGCACCACAAAAGATTTGAAGTTAATCTTACGGCGCGACTCCAACTTCTCGACTCTTAATGTGAACTTGGTCTTCATCCTGTCCATCCATGTCTTATGTTCAATATGTCCTTCGCAAAGGGCAAAGCAAAATCCTCGCTCAATTCCTGTCCCTATACTGTCAGCAATAGAAAAAATAAGCAACACGTAATCAAACCGCAAGTTCTGTCCCTTTTGACCTCCTACGTGACAGGAAAGCATGGTACCTATTAATTCTCCTCCTAAGTGCACACTGGACTTGAGTTCTGATTACCCCACTGGAGCTAAGTGGCTTTATATTAATTTAGCGCCGACTTTTATCAAGGAAAGTATTTTCTTGGGGAGATCATTCTTGGATATCGAGCAACAGTAGGTTCGTATCGAGGTGATCGGATTAGTATCAGTTTTAGTAGAATCTAAACTAGTAAATTTATTTTTTATATTTTTGTAATTACAGTCGAAAGTCCCTTATCAAGGTACTACCATGAATCATTTTGTCAGATTCTGAAAGTGTAATCATATTTAAGGGTGTAATAAACCAACATCGTAATTGCGAAAAAAATTTCAGCTGTTCCATATTTTAAATATATATATATTTGGGTTGAGTAGGTATTTCTGATACACGATACATTGTTATCTCTCGTTTAAAAATGAGTTTTGGGTCATTGAAATAAGTTTGATTATTGTTTTACACTGAGTGCGTTAGGTCGGCTCTTAAGCATTCTGATATAAAAAAGAAGTGAAATGAAAATCAACCTTATTTAACCCAAAACTCTGTTTTAAACGCGATAAAAATGTACTCACCTCTCCGAGCTGGTATGTGTGAAAGGACAATTTTGCATAAAAAGGAAAAGGCCAACTGTTTAATAGCCGAACTCATCATCTACATTTCAGCCGACAGACGTCCACTGCTGGACGTAAACCTCCCCCAAGCACCGCCACTTCAACCGTTTCTGTGCTTCCCGCATCCAGCGGATTCCCGCGGCCTTCACAAGTCATCGGTCCAGCTTTTGGGAGGCCTTCCAACGTTACGTTTTCCGATACGCGGTCGCCACTCCAGAACCTTTCGGCCCCATCGGCCATCTGTTCTGCAAGCAATATGCCCTGCTCACTGCCACTTAAGTTCGGCAATTCTTCGGGCTAAGTCGGTTACCTTGATTCTGCGGATCTCTTCATTTCTAATTCGATCACGTAGGGAAACTCCAAGCATAGCCCTCTCCATTGCCTTTTGGGTGACTTTAAGCCTTCTAATAAGGCCCATTTGTATCTGAAAAACCTTTATAATTAACAAGTTTTTATCAATAATGGGGTTAATAGAACTCACATTGACACTTTAATTTACAATGATAATGCATTTTACCAACTCATTATACTCGTAACTCCTACATTTTCAGTACCACGTTCCGAAACTAATTGCTCGATATGAATCTAAAGTGCCAATTTAAAATTACAAAACAAATATCGTTTTTATTGTCCCGTAAGCCCGGGCCTACGACTATATTACGGGTTCAAAACCCATAATGATCGGTGCGAGAACAATAGCGTTGACCGTAGATGTTATGGAGTTAAAAACTGCTAATGTTTCTTATTGTGTACTGCTGAGATTGCAGACATTTTCTGTATAAAGGTTCGGTATAGTTTTATTTTTATGAGGAGTTTTTCTAGCTAAAAATGACATGGTTATCATCTGCCTAGCTTTTTCCCAACAATGGGGATTGGCTTCCAGTCTAACCGGATGCAGCTGAATACCAGTATTTTACTACTTTACTTTACTTTTTACTTTTAGCGACTGTCTATCTGACCTCCACAACCCAGTTACTGAGTAATACGATACCCCTTGGTAAGACTGGTTGTCAGTCTTTCTAAATAAATAATAATATTGCTCTTTCACTCAAGTTCATAAGATTAATCTCCTTCCTCTCGCGGTTAGACTGGAAGCCCAACATAGTTGGGAAAAGGCTAGGCAGATGATGAAATAGGTACCAACCATCTTCTGTAGAAGATTAAGGATAAAACTGCTTAAGGCAAAAGCTCCAAATAGCCCAGGAAATTGAAATTTTCTTACGTTTTTTGCAATTTGCAGGTTAGCATCAGGTTGTATGTTGATCTGAATAAGATTCGCGACCGTAAAAAAGAAATTGTTTCATTTAAAATGTAATTAAAATCATCAATACAACTCTCTAAGTTCATATAATCCTAAAATGAATGACTGTTTCATGAAATCTTGACATTTAGGATTATACTAACATAAGCAGTTGTATTACTGATTCTAATGCTTATAATTTTGTAAATACTCATATTATATACGTTGTTACGGTCGCGAATCATACTTTAAGCAATATACAACCTATACTGACTTGCAAATTGCAAAAAACGTAAGAAAATTTGAATTTCGCGGGCTATCTGGAGCTTTCCCCCTTAATGCACATAGTAAGACTGTTAGTTATGCAAAAATCACATAATTTATTTGTAGAGAGAGAGATGTGATATGAGTTGTTTTTATACAGTACCTACGTGAGAGTAATCTATATGTATGTATATATAGAAATCAATTGCCGTGCATTAGTCTCGCAAAACCTCGAAAACGGCGCGACCGATTCTATTTTTTATTTTTTTATTTTCTTTTTCTAAACCACCCCAGTGAAGATTGGGGTGGTTTAGAAAAAGAAAATTAGGTAAAATCCAAAGGAACAGCCGAGAAATCAAAATTTTAATTTTTTCAGGATAGTGTCTGACGGGTCAGATCATTGGGTCAGATAGTATGTAATATTATCAACGCGACATGAGTTATTTTCATGAGTCTGCAAGACTGATATTGATAGCCCAAGTTATGCCAAAAGTATCTACATGTAACCAACGCCAAAAAAGGAAATAATCAATTATGAAGATACTTTTATCTGATCTCTTACCTCTCAATTAGTAATAATTAAGTTTACAGATTGGCAATGACTTATCTAGATAATTATCTAGAAAGAGCTTACTGGTAAGCTTATTACTCAAAAACATTACATTAAATCTCCCTCAACCTAAGATGAAACCTTATAAATTGTAAGGCGGACCTCTAAAATCTAATTAAGCTCGTATTGCAAGTGTTTATTGCCGTACAATTATCGCGGACCATAAATCCAGCTCGGAGGACCAATAAAATGGCGGAAGAAAAGAGCGCGAAACGCACGGACGCCATTACAAAAACGCGGGAATTGACGTGAATTCAATTTGAAATAACTATTAGTTGTTTATTAGTGATTAGGTTTTTAATAGAAGTTTTTTTTTAATTTGCTGTTTTAAAGATGCGTTTTATTACCTGGTGCTTACGCGTAGATCATCTTTATTGGCTGTTAAATCTAAAAGTACCTTCTTATTATTTTCAAAATAGTTTATGGACTGTTTTTCCGTGATAACTGGAAAAAAATATTTAATCACAAATACATGTTCAATATACAGTCAGTCAGTTGTACAATATACAGTCGGCAATACATTAATTAAGTAACTAATAAAGCAGGAAGGCAGCTGATGCAATTATGTGAAAGCTTATCTAAATTATAATAAGTTACTATGCCCCGCGGCTTTGTTCAACAAATTAACTTTGTGCAATTAATAGGTATTATAGGATATTCGGAACTTTTACCATCTCAATGGTTGGTAATAAGCAAATATTCTCGTGTATGGATTCTGTTCCACTTACACAACACACTATATTATTGTCAAGACGGTAAAAATATTCATCCGGTATATACAGACTGGTCCAAATAGTGACGTCAAAAAGAAAAATCTGAATTCCTCATTTTATTTTATTTTATTTATTAAGGAAAACCAACAATTACACACTATACATAGTTAACAATAGCTTATAATCTAGGCATATCAGTGCGTAACTAAATACGTTATCCACATGTTACATATTCGGATTGAAATTTCGGTATTCGAAAATACACCGTGTATGTTCCGCGATTTTTTGTAGTTTTCGAGTTATTTTTGTTCAGATTTCTCTTTTTCACGTACTGCTTCGTTGGTCTACTGGTCGTAAGGGCACTGCTGATCATAAGATCCTGGGTTCGATTCCCAGGTCGGGCAGTGGCAGCATTGGGTTTTTCTATCTGGAGTTTCTCATTAGCAGAATCTAGGTTTGTTGCCGGTGGATGGCGCTACGCTCGCCCCCTAATATATGGGACTTAAACATAAGTGGTGAAATGAAGGTGTACTATAGATAGATACACCTCTGCCTAACCCTTCGGGGATTACAGGCGTGATGTTATGTAATGTTTTATAATAACACTAATCAATTTCCAATCGACTGTATCGCCATCTGTCACCCAAAATCGATACCCGCGAATATGTTCCGTATCATTCATCTATTAGAAGGACCGAAGGACCCAAGTCACGATCTTTAGGTGATTTATATCCAAACTTGTCGTGTGCGCCCGTCCTTATAACATTTTCCATTCCGCTTGTCTATGTCTGGCGGGCGATTTAACGCGCGAATACACATGCCGGTACTGTCTGTCGTTTTAGAGAATCGGATATTTTCGGATATTGCGACTTAGAAAGAACATTTCTGAATTTGCGAAGAAAAGTCACTTCCAGAAAAAGTAAATGATTTTGAAATGGTTTTCTAAAATGTTTAATTTGTTGATACGTATTTAAATTGTTTAAGGGGGAAGCGTTAGGGTAGCACGCGAAAAACAGAGGCGTGACGTCATGTTTCTTAGTAATTATTACTAAACTTATTAGGAAACCCTTTACAAATTTCCTTCAATATAAGTAATGATTTCGCGGAAAGAATTCGTTAACTTGTTTCAAAGGAGAATAAGGAGCGTCTATTACAGAGTACGAAACCACTAATTGAGGAAAAGGCGATATTCTCAGAATCAATCAGTACGTGCTGTTTGGCTGTTGCCATCCTTAAGGCTCCTAGAAACAGGCGAGAACCGCCTATATGTACACGTCTACATGTTAATGCCCCTTGTTTCGCTCGTCGTGTAGTGGGGGCCTCCTGTACCTATATATTTGCTCCTTACTCCTTACCTTAATGTACCCGACCGATCACCATGTTCGGCAAGCCGATCCCTTGGGAGACGCGAGCCAAATACCTCGGTGTGACCCTCGACCACCACCTCTCCTTCGCTGAGCACATAAAGCAGGTGCGTTCGCGCGCCGCTTTCGCTCTCGGTAGACTCCACTCCGTTCTGAATGCACGTAGCAAATTGTCACTTAGGTGCAAATTGCGCATTTATACAGCGTGCATTCGCCCCATCATGACCTATGCGGGTTCAGTGTTTGCGCACGCAAAACCTCACCTCATTCATAGGATGCAGGCCCTCCAAAACCGTTTCCTCCGAAAGGCAACGGGAGCCCCTTGGTTCGTTCGGAACGAAATCCTCCACGTAGATCTCGACATTCCCACCATCTCCCAGTTCTTGAAACGCAATTCCAAGCGTTTCTTCGACTCAGCCACCAACCATCGCAACCCTCTGGTTGTCGAGGCGGTCCCCTCTCGTATTAGTAAGGTCCGCCGCCCTAGGCTTATCCTCTCAGATCCCGACGACCCCATAACTCTTCTCCAGGAGAGCAGTAGGGACCGTAGGAACAAACACAAATCGACATTCCGACCTCGCCGCCGAGGTCCCTCGCGACGACCCCGTAATAATCGTCCTCCCCCCCGTCCCTTGCTCGGGTATGATGTGCCAGCTGGTGGCGTAGCTGAGCCAGTAGCTTTAAACTCCCCTGACAATAATAATTCTAATCTGATCCAGCCTGTCCCATCTTGCTGTCCTCCCCCCAGCGACGCCCTAAGCCGAGGCCCGTTCGCCACAGGGGGAGCCCTTAGCGTGTAGTCGCTTAGTCTGTAAGTTTTATGCCCCTGGCTGGAGGCTTTGAGTCATCTTAAGGCAGCCACAGGATAGTCCGGTTAAGTAATCACGACCTCTCTAGGTCAACTACGAGATGCCATACATAAAAAAAATACCTTAATGTAATGTATGCTTTATGTTAATGTTACAAATAGGTACTAAGTTCGTGAACGTGTTTATGACTCAAACACATATCAACACAGATAGCCTATGTTCTGAGTTAACTTTATACAATACTTTAAAAATAAGTTCCCTTATTTTTTTTTTATCAAATTTTCTTACGTGTTTTGCAATTTGCAAGGCCGTAACATATGTGTATTTACAAAATTATAATCATTAGAATCAGTAATACAACTCCTTAAGTTCACCTTAGAGAGTTGTATTCATGATTTTAATGATTATAATTCTATAAGTACAGATTTGTTACGGACGCGAATCATATTCACATCAACATACAACCTGATGCTCACCTGCAATTGCAAAAAACGAAAATTTGAATTTCGCGGGCTACCTGGAGCTTTCGCCTTAAGAAGCAAGTGAAACCGTAGAAAATAAGTAGCATAAAATCAAGCTTCAAAACAAGCCTAAAAATCTCATTCCATAAACAAACAAAACGAACATCGCAAAACTTTTTTTTTACGAATCAAACACACGTCTTTACATCCGTATCATAATAAGACTCTTTTGAAAAACTCATTGACCCAACTCTCAAGTGATGGCGTAGGTACGTTTAATTGCATCAAGAAATGGGAATTAAGGAGTGGCTATGACATTACGCTGATGATCAAAAAGGGGTGACCAAAGTTAATAACTTTTACTTTATAAAGGCCGTTTGTTAGGTGACGGCTTTATGTCAAAACTAATCCTAAACTTTTTATAGAGATATCAGTGATGAACCAGTACTTAACATTTTACTTCTTTCGTTTAATTGTGACCAAATAACCACGCTCAGCAAATAAGCTAGTTGCATGTTGCAACCTCTCTAAACCAACGAGCTACGGACAAACGGTAGAATCTTGGTGCCCATCGAATACAGAGTTCCCTAAATCACCTTTTACGATGAAGCCATTTTTCTTTGCCTGAAATCTAAAGGCCAAACACATAAGGAAATCATATCAACGTCCGTAAAGTCCATTTCAAAACACAAACGAAAGTACTCCACACCAAACCAAAGCCTATTTCATACAATTGTAGGAATCAAAATGAGAGTTGGCACTGGAAACGAAGTTTTATCAACATCGTGTTCGCATCTCCAAACTCAGTTACCGAGTTACGCGACACACGGCTTTATGTAGAGTTTACACCGAACGGCACGCGTGGGGCCACATCGGAGCGCATTTTACAATGTGTTAAAGGAAATTGAAGCGTTACCGAACCAGTTAAATGTCATATTTGCATGGAATTTATACAGCCGGTCGGATCCGTGTGCTTGCGGTGGTAGCCGGTCGGATCCTCGCGTACGCGGACGGCTGCGTTCGGCTTCCGTCGCGTTTGTCGGCTCCGTTCGGCTACGACCGTGTGCGCTCAGACAAGTTTAATCATTCAAATCGCTATTTCATGCTCTAGTCTTGATAGCGTACCGACGGATGCTCGCGCACGCGCCCAGTTTCTAGCGGATTTTAGCCGGTCGGATACAATCGGCTGCAACCGCAACGCCCACCGACGACGACGCGGCCCGACCGGTGGAAATCGTACTTTAGGCTACGACCGGCCAATTTGCTGATGTGGTGTGGACTGCCTGCAGGCCGAGTTAAATAAAAGTGGAGTTTTGTCAACTTGTGTCCAGCCTCGTGACTTTATTAACGAGTTGGTGACACACTGCCTTTGTGGATTCGTAACAGATTTGTTGAAGTTAGGTATAGTATGGTGGAAGTTTACACGTGGATGTACCAAAGGTGCACTTCTGCCTACCCCTTCGGGGAAATACAGGCGTGAGGTTGTGTGTATGCAAGTTTGATCAGTTTGAATGAAAAACAAGTTCGGATGATAATGGACACGCTGGGGGGCGATGATCTAGTAGGACATACACATACATTATTGGATCCGTCCTTCAGCAAAGTCAGGTGCATAGTACTTGCAACCAGTGCGTGTATATGACCGGGTGTATGAACGTGGACGAAGCAAAAGGAGTATCAGGGGGACTGAAAAGATTTGAGCCTAAGTACCTTCAAGTGTCATTATTGTCTCGCGCTGCATATTACTTATTTGTGAATATCCTCTTTAGTATAAATACAGAGTTTCATGTCATTAGCATCATTACGATTTTAGTAATTAGTCCGTAAACATCATCATGTCTCAGTCATCCGCGGCCCATCCCTAGGCTCCAAACTATTCAGCCCCGCTGGTATCTAAGGCTCGTAGCAGGTGGCGTTCTGAAACTTCAGCCTCTATTTACAACACGCCTTATTTCTCCGAAGGGATAGGCAGAGGTGTACCTATAGTACACCCACATGTCGCCAGTTATGTTAAGTCCCATGTAATAGGGGGCGAGCCTATTGCCATCAACCGGGCCCAATGCCAGACTTAATAACACTTTTCCCGACCTGGAAATCGAACCCAGAACCTAATACTCAGCAGTAGTACGTGCTACTAAACCAAGAAGGCAATTTTAGTAAATTGGTAATGGGATTGTGAACGAGTTAACCCGATACTAGCCTTGTCCGGTCTAATAGAACATGTTTAATCATTAGACCTGACATGGTCAATAAAAGTTGGAAACAAATTAGTGATGTCATCAGCTTTGTCGTAGTGTTGGACTGTTTGTCGCAGTAAAAGAGTTAACAAATTGAGCGCACTTGATTTTTTATTTTGTTAAAAGTTTTCGAAGTAAATCAAATGTGAACGGGAAATTGGATGTTGGTGTTCTAAATGGAACTGGAGAAGTATAAATAAAAATATTTGTTAAATAAATGGGACAAAATCAATCTGCCTAGCCTTTTCCCAACTATGTTGAGGTCGGCTTCCAGTCTAACCGGATGCAGCTGAATACTAGTAAGACTGGTTGTCGAGACTTTCGGGATTCTGACGACCTGTAACGACTGTCAAAGATCCATGAATGGCAGCCTGGATCAAAGGCTTAACGTGCTTTAAAAGACACGGAGGAGTTTCGATATGTAAAGATGGTCACCCATCCATGGACCAACCCCGGCAAGCGTAGCTTTACCTGATAGATCGACCCGTGCGGCTTTTATTAACTATTAAATAAAAGGGTATATCAGATAATTATTATATTCATCAAGTTTTGTTTTATACTCGTAATGATTTAGGAACTAAAAAATGCCGTCTTAACTTTTTAATTACCGTACTTTCCTCGGTTAAAAATGAGCTATAGCCGCTGCGTTTTAGCATGGCAATAGCAGTCAGTGCCCTTTCTCTAATATCTCTCCGTAGGAACTCAAACAACAAACAATGTATGCTTTTTCGTTATTGGAACATGTTGAAGATTACTATATATTGAGTAATGACGTTAACGGACTTTAGTTTTTGAAATACAAATTGCTAAAATATGTCGGTGGGCAATGACCGGTATTGCCTTGCTATAGTGACAAAATCGACTCTATTGTGCTCGACAGCTATCATGTCAAAAACGATAAAAAAAGATAAAAATAAAAGTTTTTAATGGTTTTTATTGGGAAAAATAAACAATTAGTAGTCTGTATTTCCGCCATTAACGCGTAGGTATAATATAAAATCGCAGTGGTCGATAGGTCTTCAATATCAGTTCATCCAAATCACGTTGCGGAATGGCCGCCTACGGCAGTTGTAACAGGGAAAAAAGATTTTCTGGTGGGTGTGGGGCAGAGCTCTTCTTTGAAGTATATCCCTTACGTGCTCAATGGGATTCAAGTCTGGCGATTGAGCAGGCCATGGTAGGACGTTGATCTTAGCTGCGGCACGTGTGTTTGCAATGACTCTAGCAATGTGTGGACGTGCATTATCATGCAGGAGCAGAAATGAAGCACCAAATTGGGTTCGCAAAGGAATGACAACATCTGATACAATCGTTTCAGCATAAATCTATGCAGTGAGATTGCCTCTGATCCAAATCAGTTCGGTTCTTCTGGCGAGCCAAATACCCGCCAATATCATAATTCCACTACTGTATGTATGGTCTTCCTGTCGTGATTTTAAACGTTCTTGCCGTCCTCCAACGTGCACGGTCCGTATCGGGCTTCATACCAAAGCGAGATTCGTCAGTAAACACACAATACGCTACGCTTCTTCTGCTCAATTTCTGTGTTCACGAGCCCCTTGTAAACGCGCTTTGCGATTGCGGGGCTCAATAGGTGGTTTAATAATAGGTCTCAAAATTATTGATCGAAGCATAATAATGTGATTCGACAATTTGCTGCTTTATTCCACCAGCAGTACACTGCATAACAAATTAATGCTTCCCCAATGGAACAAATCCTTTAAACGAAGCTTGAAACTTTATATTTTAGTATTAATTAATCAACCAATTACAAGTTAGCAGTTTAAAATCTTTAACGAGCTGAAAGCGGTTCGATTCAGCGGAAACAAGCGATTTTGGTTGTATTGTGTTCGTCTATATCTGAAAATGTGACTACTTGGGGGGGGGGGGGGGATACATAACATCGACTGCCGGAATCGCGGAATTACGCGAGACCCTTTTAATTGTAAAAGACAGCCTTTTAATTGTTTCTGTAACTACAGCATACGAGTTTAAATCATTTAGGTATTTAACATTTGTTTAGTTTCAACGTGAGGGTAAAGACGCAGATATATCCCAACGGCCTTGAGTGCATAGATTGCCTGTTCTGTGTGAGCTCACGTAACGCGTCATACGTCCAGCCATTAATAGGACTCGCCCATCAAGGAGCGCTGTCCCAAATTATATGCCAAATTAATTTATTATACATAAAACAAAAGGATTATTTTATTAAAACGCCTATACTAAAAGATAAATACTTAAATTATCTTTAAAATGGTGAAGGTTTCAAGGTTTCAGGTTCAATAAAATACGCTTGATAGTTTTTGCGTGATTCTTAGTTTTTTATCCGCGTTAGACATATTCACAAATTAATTCGAAGAAAGGAAGAATAACTTTTTTTTATTTGACACATTTCGTGAAACACAAAATACAATCAACAAAATTAAAAGTACATTATGTAATAGAAACATAATCTACGTAAAATATGCACACAATAAGCTAATAAGACAATGCTGTAATTTAACATATTACAGGGTTATTGGTAAAACACCAACAACCTCTTAAGGGGTCATTGTACTCATCATTATGAACAACTTTTACTATGGGACCATGTACAGTACATTTTGACGAATTTATATATTATGCTAAGATAAACGTACAGAACAGCTAATTTTTCTTCGCGATTTCAGGTTTGGTCCCATAGTAAAAGTTGTTCATAATGATGGATACAATGACCCCTTAAGAGGTTGTTAGTGTTTTACCAATAACCCTGTATATTTTCCACTACTCATTTAGACGTCTTCAGATTACAATCAGTAAAAGTCGTTTAACATCGCCTTTTAAGCAAAATAAATACAGTTTCCAAGAAGTTGATTCTAAAAAGTAAAAATTCAATCTTTGTTTTAAATCATTTGGATGTTATTGTTTTATATCTGAATGTGTCTTGCACTAAGATATCTGTAACATCATTTATATATATCACATTTTGTGCAAATAAAGATACTTACTATACTAATTAGTAAAATGAATAATAGGGGTGTAGTGCCGCAACTTACGAGTAGTTGCTCGTAGGTTCGAACCCAGATGCTTTACTTCGTGTAGGTAAATTATTTTATCACCACTGCTCTCAAAACGGTGAAGGAAACACTGTGAGGAAACCAGCATGTCCTAGAAGCAAAAATTCGAAGACATGACATCTACCAACCCGCACTGGGTCCTTGTGGTGGATGACGGCCCACACCCTCTCACAGAGAGGAGGCCTGTGTCCCAGCAATGGAAAAATTATAGGCTGATTATGTTATTACGCTAATATGGATTCTAAGAAATTAAAGAATTAAGGTTAAACTTGACAGAAACGCTAGAATTGCTTACAAGAGATGTCTGGCGCATCAGCTTTCTGAAAAAGGATGCTTTGTAGGTAAATAAATTTAACCAAGATTAATTCATTGGTATTGAATGAAGAGAGATCGCAGTCCTCAGATATTATCTCTATATTACCTGCGTCTGTTTTCCCGAACGCTTTAACCCGAATCTCTTTAAAGTTGAGAGTGAACAGGCTTCTTCTGGGTAAGCTCACTCCATCGTAGACTTTGTCTCTGTCACCTCTGCCCTAGTCAAGAGCAAACCCATCTCAAATAAAATAAAAAAATCTGTGCTATTCAGTAAATCGTCAAAGCAGGAGCTAAGGGAAATCGCAAACTTGTATAACGGATGGCGACATTTTGGAGAGAAATACTTAGAAATCATTTTCGTACCAAACATGAAAGCTTCCGCAGTACTTGAATTTACATCTACGTATTTCCTAATAATTATTATAAAGAGGTTAAAACTTGTGAGTTCGTATGTAGGGGGTTCTTCGGAACTACGGATCCGATTCCGAAAATTCTTTCACTAATGGGAAGCTACAGTATTGCTGAGTATCATAGGGTATATTTTGTTTTCAAACAAGAAGTTTCACGCGGACGATGTCGCGGGCAGAAGCTAGTATTTGATACTATATAAGAAGAATCACATCAAAATATCACGCCCACAGCATACCGATCGAACCATTAAAGCGGGTGTAACTCGTGTAACCTTTCACGTGACAAAGAATGTGAAGTAACGAAATGGACACAAAGGGGTGCATATCACCCCTGTGATTAATTAAACGATTTATAGCACGGATGTGAGTGTAAAACGTCGAGGGACGATTTATAAGGACATGTAGTAACCTTATTGGTGTATGTCCTTAATAAAGGACAGGTGTGTGAAAGTGGGAGTAGCGAAATAATTGTATTGATTTGGTTGCTTATTGCCTTTTCGAGAATCAGCAGGCTATAGCTATGCACTTTATAGCACTTTTACAAGACATATTTTAATAAAAATCACATTTATACAATCGAAAAACGTCGTCGTCTGACATTTAACTGGCTAAAGGCTAGCAGACAGACGTGACGAGACAGCGGGACGCGTCTCTAGTAGAACAATTTCTATGAAAACTTCGCGGAAAATCTGCCAGAATCGCGTCACATCGTCGCGTCGCGCGTGTCTGTGGGAGGCTTTAAACTAGGTACACATTAGACAGAGAGTTTGGTATAGAGATCATCTCGGAAAACGAAAAGCTCATCATGTGGACAGAGCCTAAAATATGTTGTTATCCATTGCCGCCTAATTAATTTTCCCTTTTCATTGCACTGCAACCTTTAACTACTTAACAAAGCGAATTAACAAATTTGTTTTTGTTCGTCGAAATTCATTAACAAGCCACTTTAAAACTTGGAAGACAAACTAGATTTGCGTAATTCAATTATGTGTTTATATCAGGATTAGTCAATTAAAGCGTTCGAGTAAAATCTACGGCAAAGATCAGCTGAAGTATCCAAATTCTGTGAATGCTTTATTAAAAAGTTTAGCGTCGATTTTGGAATGGGGCATATACAAGTACAATCTCGCTAATTCTTCTACAAGGGTGCCGGATTAGTGGAAAATTCGGATGAGTAGAATATGTGCGATAACGTCGTATTCGTTCTCAAGTTTTCACATGTTTCCCCTTTTTCTTACCTGTTTCAAACCATCTTCTCACCCAATGTCAGTCTTATGTTTTCCCATATTATTTGTACTAGTAGAATCCATAATAATAGATTAAGGGTCACTTGCGCGTTCATGGGTTATCCTAAATACCCTAACTCAGGATTAATCAAATAATTCATCTTTCGCCACCAAGAGTTGGAGGTCTAGAGTTAAACTTCTAAATATTTAACTCACCGATGTGGGAGAGTTAAGTCGCTAAACTCTGGGTTAGTGTAAATAATGTCAAAATAAACTGACGTTATGAGGTACCCGATAACTTAGCATTTTATATTGTTCGACGTAAGTGAAAATTCGGTACTATAATCAGCAGGCTTGAGGTCATCTAGAAATAAATACAAATTGTAAAAACCTTAAACATATTTTTCATTTGACGTTTTCATCAATCAATAAACTGATTCTCCTCGAGATATAGTACAAAACGATTAAAATTAAATGTATATATGTCTTGTACTAAAATTCAAAGACAAGAAAGTATTACGTATCGTAAGTAATGTACAGTAAAAGAGATGGGTATACAATTTCCGTTCATTCATTTCTTGATCGGATTACATAATCAGGGCAAAGACATTGCAATTCTCTTTTGTGTTTCGTCCATTGAACAGCAATGTTCCTAACTCAAAAAACACTAACGCCAGGTTAACTAACCCAGTGTTACTTTTTAGTGGCGCAACGCGTAATAAGAGTTAAAATGTTAATTACAAACTCCGACTATACAAACCAAACATTTATAAATTTAACCCGACTAAACGTGCAAGTGGGCCTAAGCGTATGAAACCGAATTATCATGCGAAAATCAAATACAAAAAATGCGATATAATACTGTGCCTGATTACTGGACGTGGCCGGTGTATTGAAGTGGCGGATTACCGAGATTGTAATTAGTTAAGACTTGGAACTAATTGTGGGGGTAATAGTTTTAATTGCCTCGTTCGTTGGTCTAGTGGTCACAAGCGCTACTGCTGAGCATGTGGTTCTGGGTTCGATGTACAGGTCGGGCAAAGTGTTTTTGGATTTGTGTCGGTTGATGGCAATACCGTCACCCTTTCATTTGATATGTCACACGGTACAGTTTGCAAAACTTTTTTTAAATTTTTTTATTTCTTTATTTGCCCCCCAAAATTGAGCCCCAAATTCAAAATTCATTTATTTACGTTACACGCGAGAACCGCACCTACGGCCGCATTACAGGCAATGCTTGGACTGCCTCCACTACACCTCATTGTGAGGGAGGAGGCAGCCCTGGCCGCTTATAGGCTCAATATAACCGGAACCCTGAGCAAAGACTCCAGGGTTAAACACATACGCATTAGGGAGGATGCGATCAAAAGACGGCCAATGATGGCATCAGCCTGCGACAGAGCCCCGAAACAACATTAATTTCAAAAACATTACAACATAATACTCACGGAAGAACAGCGTGACCACTCGGGCCCGAACGAGCTGAGAGTTTACACTGACGGGTCAAAGACCGACTCCGGAACCGGTGCCGGAGTTTTCTCGCACGACCTCAACATAAACATATCCAGCCCGCTGGGAATGTTCAACACTGTCAACCAGGCAGAATGTGTGGGCATTATTCAAGCGGCGTATGCCATAGAGGCCAGGAGAGTTACCGATACCCATATACGTATACTCTCCGACAGTGCCTCAGTACTCCAAACCTTAGAGAAAAAATATATTACTTCAAGATTAATACTAGAATGTCACAATGCGTTAGAACGAGCAACGGTATCTAACCGCAATACAGTGACACTGCAATGGATAAAAGGACACAGTGGGTCTTTGGGTAACGACGCAGCGGACGAACTTGCTAGGAGGGCATCCAGTGCGTCAGTCTATGGACCCGAACCAATCGTACCCATCCCCTTCAACCAATTACGCAGATGGCTGCAAGAGATCACCCAAACAAAAGCAGAGGAGTGGTGGTCCTTGGCACCAGGGTGCAGGCAGTCCAGGGAGGCTATGCCAAGCCTAGATGGCAAACTAACCAGGCGACTCTTACGCCTGGATAGGAATGGCCTGCGCCTGATGACGGGGACCATCACAGGACACTGCTCGCTGAACAAACACTTTTACACAATGGGCATAACGGACAGCCCTCTGTGCAGAGCTTGCATGAGGAAACCGTTCCGCATGTGCTCTTCGAGTGCACAGGCGTTGCCCAGATTAGAACAGAAACCCTCGGGACACCCAAATCTTTAACAGATGTTCTGAACAGACCAGAAGCCGTGACCAACTTCTGGAGGGAGGTGGGCTGGTTGGAGTAAACCCCGACGGCCGCTATGGCTCACGCACAATGGTCCACTTGAAGGATTAAGTGCGGAAACCAAACCCAATAACATAGAACATACGTTACACGCCCGTGTTTGGGTCACTGAAATACATGTTTACCAATTCAATTTCAACTTAATCGGTCCATTAGATTCGGGGCAAATTGGCTGTGACAGACGGACAGACAGACACACGAGTGAAGGATCACTCGTGTGTCTGTAACCGACGACCGATTAAGTTGATAGTTCATTTAATTGGTACAAGTCATTTTCAGGGTTCCTTACCTCAAAATGAAAAAACAGAATCCTTATAGGAATAAGGGTTCTGTTTTTTTCTTTTGAGGTACGGAACCCTGAAAATTACTTAGATAAAACGCATCAAAATTGGGGAGTGGGGGCTCGCTACGTCACAACTACGTATAAAATATCGCAAGGCGTGACGTCATGCTACATTTTAACTCAATATATCGCCGTAATCTTTTGATTACGTAAAAAAAGAAAAGAAACGTGTCCAATTTTTTAATAAACTACATAAATGACGGACTAAAATAAAATTTGACATCATGCCTACTCTTGCTTGCATATGAATTCTGAAGAGGTTAGCATAATATGACTTGGATTTAAGTTAGGTATTACAGAATTGTGTCCGATATTTGGCAATAGGGTTGCTCCAATTTATCATACATCCATTAATATTCTAACTTAAAGACATAGTTCGCCAAGGGGATAAGTAATTGTACTGTACTGAGGACATTGAATACGTATAATCTTTCAATAATATCTAGATATGTATTATTAAACAAAGACCACCAGCCGCTTCTGTCTGTCTGAACGCGAATAACTCAAAAACTATAATGATGTGTATTATTCATTGAGGTTTAGTATAAATTGGCTGAAATATGGCCGACGATTGTTGGAGATGTCGGAAAAAATCATGCCGACTGGGAGCTTTACTGGCGTGCGCAAAGTAAATCAATAGAGTTATATGAAAACAATGTATTACGGAATTAATACATTGTTTACGTGGATTAACACATCGGGTACTTTAATCCCGGTACTACCTAAGTTCCCGTGGGATATTTGCGACATCCACGCGGGCGCAGCCGCAGGCAAAAGCCTACGTACCTAGTGCATAAGTCACACAGTGTATCCTGTTAAACATTCATTCAATTAATTTGCACCAATGTAATGAAATATCCAAGTTACACTGAACTTTACTTAATTGGTTGATTCGACAGAATTCGCCATTAGAACTGTGCACTGGTTTTTATAAGTAATTAAATTGAACTGAATCGTGTGAGGAAGCTTGAAGAGATAAACTTTTATAGACATTTTAAGACGCAGATATATGCCAATAGAAGAAAGAAAGAAAAATATTTATTCTGCACAAACAAAACGCACATTACATACATGCAAAACATTCAAAAGACCTTAGAATAAAAACTAAAGCAAAAAGACTCGTATTCAAGCAGTGCTTGTTGTCAGGGTTAGGCAGGGACTAAAGACAAACTCAGAGTAATTGTTCTGTGTACAAACTACATTGCCTCTGTGGTGCGCTCTATGTAGTCTCTGGTTGCGCCACTGGCAAATGACAACAAACCAAACAAACTTACAATCAAAACAATAACAAAAAGCCAAATTGCAGAGTCGAAAAAATTACTACTTTTATGACATATAAAGAACAAGATAAACTGTGCGTCGCATCTGTGCAAGAACCGGTCGTTGCTCAGCAAAATGACATGACGTCGGACGAACCTATCGTCATCGGCGCTGATTTTCAGCAACTACCTCGGATGACGCAATGACGTCCCCCTGTGTGACCTAATGACTCTGGTAAGTAAAATTTTCAACTGAAATACGTGTGATCCTAGCTGAAAACAATGGCCTTGAGTGGTTAGCTTGCGTGTTCTGTGCTGAGCTCACGTGTATAGGACTCGCCCATCAAGGAGCGCTGTCCCTAATTAGACGAATAATTAATTTATTATACATAAAACAAAAGGTATTATATTAAAACACGTATACTAAAATATAAATAATTAAATTATCTTTAAAATGGTGAAGGTTTTATAAAAATACCCTTGATAGTTTTTGCGTGATTCTCAGTTATATATTCGCGTTAGACATAACTTTACAAATTAATTACACTATGTAATGTACACATAATCTAAAATATTCACAGCTTTAATTTAACATATATTTTATCCAAATCATTAACACCACTTACTCGTTTAGACGTGATCTTCAGCTTAAAATTTTTTAAAGTCGGTTATCGTCGCCTTAACTGTTTTGTTGATTTTATCAGCTTTTGTTTTTATTGCCGTTAATTGAATAAAACTACGGGGTTATCAAGAGTATATTTTATTACTAAATTAAATTGGTCCTTTGGCTGACCCTTCTCACGTTAAATGTTCGTTAAAACTTGGAAAGGCAACGTGCGTATTATATTCTAATTTAAAATACCCGCATATTATAACCCCACTGAAACGAGGGGGGAGGTACGAGCTTTGGTTACCATGCCTGCTCACTAAGTATTTACATGATGGGAGATTTTTGATTATTCTCCAAGTCTAGGTTTATTTATTTGGGATCCAACAAAGGATACAATAGGAAAGGTTCTTTTACGTACGCTATTTAAATTACAGGAGACTACAGCATCCACATAATAACTAGGTATAAACAGGAGAAAAAAATATAAAAAGAAATTAGAAAAAAATAATAATTTCAAGACTGAACATTCTTACTTTATTAACAATAATTGCTAAGTATAATAACAATTTCTCACAATGTTTTTTTTTACCATAAAGTCTCCCGCAGACAGTCGCGGGGCGCGACGCGACTCTGGTGGAACAATTTCTATTACAAATGAATTAAAATTGTTTTATCGGAGCCGTGTCACGCCGTCGCGTCGCGTTGTCCGCGGGAGCCTTTAAACAGTTTATAGATTTAATAAAAGAGTATAAATTACATTATCAGTCACATCAGATATGTCAAAAACCTCAAGGACCAAACAACGCAGTCCTTAGGACCAATGCACACGAAATACCACAATTTCGAAACTAATCTATATCTACATAATATTATCTACAACGAAAAAAAAGTTTTGATATCCCATAACTCTAGGGTGTTAGTGCGACCATCGTTTTGAACAATTTTTACTATAAAAAATCAGCAGTACCCTACATGTTGACGAGTTATGCGAACATAAAAGTAGGGAACAGTTGATTTTCGCGATTTTAGGTTTGGTTCCATAGTAAAAGTAGTTTAAAATTATGGTCTTGGGATATCAAAAGAAAGACGTTGTATATCTTTATACTAATAATAAAGCTGAAGAGTTTGTTTGTTTGAACACGCTAATCTCTGAAACTGCTAGTCGGATTTGAAAAAATATTTTTTCACAAAGTAAAAAAGAACGCTAAATGAAAACGAGGCAATAGCGTGGGTGGGCAATGTGGCTATTATTTTAGTATATAGGGTGACTGGTAACAAACAACTTTTAATATGGGACCAAACCTGAAATCGCGAAAAAAATCCGCTATTCCCTACATTTAGACGAGATATGCGTAAAATAAACGGAACAGCTGATTTTTTTCGCGATTTCATGTTTGGTCCCATAGTAAAAGTTGTTTGTTATCATGTCATGTGTCGACATATCGATCACTATTTTACCAGTCCCCTATATTGTGGTATCTTACGACTTCTACGCGAACGAAGTCGCGGGTAGAAGCTAGTGTTCATATAAAAGTATCTATCTACAGTGTCAAGTTAGGAACTTGTTTCGTATCACGATAGCCAATTGCCATAAGTTTGCCAACGTGTTTTGTTCTAGTTTCAATTTGAACTGAACAGTCCCTGGCGCAGATGTGCCAAGTCTTGGGAACTTGGCCATGCTTCAGAAAAAGTCCCCACGTCTTTGAGTTTGAGACTTGGCCTGATTTGGGACTTTTCGTCCCGTTATTAAAGATTTTATATCGATGGCTAGATTTATGGGGGTTTGAAACTGTGAAGTATCTTTAAGCTATAGGTAGATTTTATAAGTTTATAACATTGGATATGATTGTTTATAGAACATTTTCCGTTTTATAACAAAACAAGGTTTATTTTCAGACCCCAGGTTGAAAACATGAAGCTATTTTTGAATTTCAAACTTTTAAGATGTCAGTAAAATTCTTAATACAAAATTGACAACTTAGTACCGGAAAAATGTTGTCGTTTTTGCATAAAGAACTACTACTAAAGGCTCAATGGTTGAAACTATGTCACAAGAAGGACCGACGACGTTGTGAAGGCCGCAGGAATACGCTGGATGCGGGAAGCACAGAATTTGTCGACGTGGCGGTGCTTGGGGGAGGCCTATGTCCAGCAATAGACGTCTTGAGGGTGAAATGATGATGATGTCAAAAGAAAACCTTGCTTTTTAATAAAGATATTATTACATTTATTGATATTAATCTGTAAATAAGATTCCTCGTATTTTTATCTTACTTGAGTGTGGTAAAGATATGGAGCTAGACGTCCTGTATGGCTCCATCTCTTTCTCACACTATAGTAACATTAAATTCATAATTACAGTGCCGGTCAATGTGGTTATTAAAGCTTCAGTTGTGTGGTTTTATATTAATAAGACATATTAATTAATATTGAATGTAAACATTTGTATTTTAATTGCTATTTATAATAATAATATTGTACTTTCAATTTTATTTGTTCAATTTGTATAGATACAATTATTACTCTAGATATTAAATTAAATGAGTAACTATACAAAGAAATACAAAAAAAAATTAACTCAAAATTTTGAAATAACTTGAATTTCGAAAGTCGGTGTCTTGGAATCTGTATTTTATTTTGCCACCGACTTCCGAAATTAAAGTTATTTCATAATTTTGAGTTAATTTCTGTTTGAAGTCGATTTATTTTTTTAAATATTTTTTTTATTTCATAATTTTTAGCTTTTAGTAAAAACTACAATATTTGTTTGTAATAAGTAGTTAATAGTTTTGTTATAAATATTGAACTAGAATTTGACTAAGATTTTGAGATGTTTTCCCTTTGACACCACACCCATAGCTCGTATCAATAAGCCAGGCCGTCACACTTACACGTATTAGTCCATTATCTTGAAAACTACTGAAAGTTGAAGTAAATGTAAGCTAATAAAAATAAAATGGTCACGATCCGATTAATAGTTTCGGAGAAATGCGTGGACAAACATACGTAACATACATCTATAAAATTTTGTATATTTGTTTGGAAGCCCTAATAGATTATCATATGTGAATATATTGCAATTCCAATAATAATAATATAATAATAAAAATAATAATCTGTGGCCCGACTGTCAAGCTGACGGTCGAAAAAATTTTTTCTCCGTGTATTTTCTATTGGATTTTAAACTTTTAATGCAATAATGTGGTGTTATGTGTTCCAACACCAATTCACTCAACCCAAAATTGGTTTTTATGCCAAAACATACTATATCAGGATGCAAGACGAAAACTACCACCTACTAACTACTGAACACGGAGAATAGAAGACCAAACACAATGCTGACGAGAAGTCGGGCACGACGAAACACACGCCCAACATCTTCGGGTTCGTCGCTCAGCCCCGCCTCGCAGTTGCCGGAACCTGCTCCAGACGTGAGTCCAGTGATACCGGCTGCTGCAATTGCGTCGAGCTCGAGTGACGAATACTTCTCGCCGCCGACAACACCACCACCATTACGTCGGCGCGGAAGAGGCCGACCACCGGCCAGCTTAGGACTCCGAGGCCCATCGGCCTCTGATAGGGTCCCCGCTCCCGGTGGAAGTGTGCAGCGCATGAGGTGGACACAAACCATCAACGAAAATGTCATGCGTGCATACTTTGGGGCTACAGAGGGGGGAAGTAACTTGACTGCGTATCGTGGTCGGATGCTCTCTCTGTTTCAGGTGCTTGAACCAGCTGTCAACGTATCGGCGCAACGACTGTCGGATCAGGTGCGGGTCATCCAGCGTAACCATATGCTGGATGACGTCGTACTTGATCGACTACGTCTCGAATCACGGAATAGCCATGTTACGCCTGCTTCGCCACTGGTCGCGGTGCAACAACCCAGTGCCTCACCGCGACCCGACCGCGTTAGTGATGAGGATGATGACGGGGCTATGTCCGTGAGTTCCCAATGCAATATACGATTGAGGAGCGCTCTGGAGGATGCTTTCCGGGAGTACCGTTCCACTCCGCCGGGGCTTAGACCACGTTTACCTCGATTGCCCATGCACAAGAAAAATAAGGCGCTGGTGTGTGCTCTATATTCGCAGCTGTCAAATTATTTTGACGGCAGCAAAGACCTCACCGATACCCACTCGATCTTGTACTGTGCTGCTGTAGCGGCATGTCGTGTAGCTCATGTTAAATTTCCTAACAGTGACAGAGCTCCACGACCAAAACCAGCTGTACCAGCTTGGCAGTGCAGGATTGAGCGTCGTATTGGTGAGGCTAGAGCACTCATCGGCAAGTTAATCTGCTTCAGGCAGGGCAATACTCGCCCTAGAGTGATGCGCTTTGTGAGGCGGGCGTTCTCGGGGATGGATATTAGTTCTCGAGATTACTTGACCCGCGTCACAGAGCGTATCGACTTCCTGAAGCAGAAGATCTGTGCATGGGCAAACCGTATTCGTCGGTACAGGCGGAGAGTGGACCGGTACACTCAGAATCGCACATTCCGGAGCGATGAAAAGTGGGTCTATAGGGCTTGGGAGCGACCAGACCATGGTGTGACCGACACGCGCCTCCCGGATGATGACGCCATGTATTCGTTCTGGCGAAGCATCTGGTCGGTGCCTGTCAGTCACACCGAAGGTGATTGGACTAGGGAGATCGAGCGAACGTGCGATCAAATACCAGAAATGGAGGCACTTACCATCAGCCCCCAAGATGTAACTTGTGCAGTCCGTCCGTTACCTAACTGGAAATCCCCAGGGCCGGACGGGCTGCACAACTTTTGGATAAAATGCTTCCATAAGTCGCACGCCCGCTTGGCATCCCAGTTCCAGTCAGCCTTAGAGTCGGGGTCGCTGCCCCAGTTCCTAACGACAGGAATAACCCACCTGCTCCATAAATCAGGTAGTACTGCGGAACCCAAAAATTATAGACCGATCACTTGTCTACCGACGGTCTATAAAGTTCTTACATCCATTTTGAGAGCTAAAATTAACAAACATATAGACAATAACTCCATCATGTCTGCCTCTCAAAATGGATGTAGGAATGGATCCCGCGGTACTAAGGAGCTGCTCCTCATAGATATGGCCATTAACCAACAGGTTCGTCGTTCCCGAAAGGATCTGTCGACATGCTGGATAGATTACAAGAAGGCCTATGACTCGGTGCCACATACATGGCTCATGAAGGTGCTGGAGTTGTATAAAGTAGATGCAACTCTGCGGACCTTCCTGATGTCGTGTATGGGGCAGTGGAGGACAGGCCTTCGCTATCCAGGATGTCTACATATCCAGAGGAATAGCGAGCCGATAAGGATCGAGCGAGGTATATTTCAAGGCGATAGTTTGAGTCCACTTTGGTTCTGCTTAGCCTTGAATCCTCTAAGCACACTGTTGGAGGATTCAGGTCTAGGCTATCGATTGAGAAGAGGTGGTCAGGTTATATCTCACCTTCTTTACATGGATGACTTGAAGCTTTTTGCCCCCAGCAATTTTCAACTGATGGAGCTATTGAAGGTAACCAAAACTTTCAGTAGTGCCATCAGGATGGAATTTGGTGTGGACAAATGTGCGGTCATGCATGTAAAGCGGGGGAGGATTGTGGAATCCGTAGAAACCCAACTCTCGGATTCCATACACCTAAGACCCCTCTCCTCACTCGAAACTTACAAGTATTTGGGTATGTCGGAAGCGTTAGGCATCAACGCTGCTGACATGAAGCAATCGCTGAAGGAGCGCTTCTTTAACCGCCTGAACAAAGTATATAATAGTCTTCTATCAGGCGGAAACAAGGTGCGCGCCTTCAACGGTTGGGTCATGCCGGTTTTGATGTACTCTTTCGGTATACTCAAATGGACTCAAACAGAACTTGACGCCTTGGATAGAAGGGTCCGCACACTGCTGACTGCAAATCGGATGCATCACCCACGGTCATCGGTGATGAGACTGTATATTTCGCGGAAGTGTGGTGGTCGAGGCTTCTTAAATGCTAAGACCCTGCACAACCGTGAGGTATGCAGTCTCAGGGAATACTTCCTAGAAGCCGACGTGGGGATGCACCGAGATGTGGTCTCAGTGGACAAGGGCCTCACCCCGCTCTCCTTGGCTAACGAGAACTGGCGCAAACCTATAATATTAGATACTAATGACCGCAGGGAGGTATGGCAGAGCAAAGGGCTTCATGGGCGCTTTTACCGGGTCCTACATGGGCCTGATGTAGACCTCATGGCGTCCGTATCCTGGTTGCGATTCGGTGATCTCTTTGGTGAAACCGAAGGTTTTATCTTTGCGATTATGGACGAAGTTATAATGACGAACAACTACCGGAAATATATTGTGAAGGACGGCACGGTTGACATCTGTCGGGCATGCCACCGTCCGGGGGAATCTATCCGTCACATTATTTCTGGCTGTTCTCGTCTGGCTAACGGAGACTACTTGCATAGACACAACCTTGTAGCCAGGATTATCCATCAGCAACTTGCTCTGCAATACAATCTTGTGGAATCGGAAGTACCGTACTATAGGTATGTGCCCGACCCAGTTCTCGAAAATGGCAATATCACGTTGTATTGGGATCGATCTATCATCACTGACAGGACTATTGTTGCCAATAAGCCAGATATAGTGGTGATAGATCGAAAAGAGCGTCGCACAATGATTGTTGATATAGCGGTTCCGCATGACGAGAACCTCGTGAAAGCTGAAAAAGATAAACAGATTAAGTATCTTGATTTGGCTCGCGAGGTTGTCGACATGTGGGATGTGGATACAGCAATCATTGTGCCGATAGTTGTGACAGCCAATGGCATAATATCGAAGAGTCTCGACCAACACCTGAGGAGGCTCTCGTTAGGCAGCTGGATCAAGGGCTTGATCCAGAAAGCGGTACTTCTGGACACGGCACGTATTGTTAGGAGGTTCCTCTCTCAGGAGCCCTGATCACCGGTAGCTTGGACCCTGTTCCCGATACCGGTGGGCTACTATTTTTTATATTTTTAAATGTTTTTATTTATTTTAAGTTTTTATGAAAATATTTAAAAATGTAAATCATATGTATATAATAAAAAATAAAGGAAATAATAAAATAATAATATCCTAGGACATTGTTCACACACGGTCATCTGATCCCAAACTAAGCAGAGCTTGTACTATGGAAACCAGATAACTGATATACTACATATACTACTTTTTTTTTTGTAAATACATACTTATATAGATAATTACACCCAGACTCAGGACAAACAGACATGTTCATGCACACAAATGTTTGTCCTGGAAGATTATCAATTACATACATACGTGTCGAATTGATAATCTCCTTTTTTGAAGACGAACACGTTAGGCGTCGAAGTACTTGTCCGCATCGCTGTTATCCGGAAATATGGCCAGAAGACTGGCAGCACTGCCTTTGCCACGTCGAATGGCAATGCTAATTCTTTGACCAAATAACGAGCCAGACGTCACGTGAAGATCACGATTGCTATATTATAAGAGATAGAAAACGATATTTATTACTCATAGATTTTAAAGAATTTGGACTATGTTTGAAAGTATAATTATACCAATCCTAATCAAACTATCATCTACCATATTAACAAAATCCACAAGACATAAAAAACAAGAAGGAAACAATACACTCGACCCTCTAATACCGGTAGCGAATAATCCGGAGATTTCGGAGCAGCGGCGAAATTCCGAATAAATTAGACATATTTGATATATGGCCCATTGTTTCGGGTTTCTGACTGTCTCGGCACGGGATAGAGATTACCCACCATGAGATATTATGGGGCGATGGTTGGAGGATGTGATTATGTAATTTGTGCTGCGTTGGCGATTTTCATAAGACGGCATATAACAAAAAAACGTGATTTTTTTTTATAGGTTAAAGCAGAATACGATGGCATATGGTTTTATTCTGATACAGTGCTCAATAATCTTAAACACTGTCCTTCTATGGAATTAAAACTTAGTATTTCATTTGCTAGATTAAAATGACGTAACCATGATTCAAACATGACAAAAAACGTCGATAGCAACTGTCATTTTGCTCTAGCAAATTAAAATCAGATTTTAAATTGCTTTTTAACCGACTTCAAAAAAAAAAGGTTCTGTATTCGACCCTGTATATGTATGATTTTATGACCACGATTTTTTCAAAAACCAACCAACTTTGATAATTCTTTCACTAACGTGATCTACATACTTTCAGGTAGGTTTTAGTATATAATACATTCAGTAATTATTCTCATGTACAAAGTTATATGCATAAATGTACTGTATCTCCGGCATTTCTAAACTATAATATTTAATAATAATTTCTTTTTAATTTTGATGTTTTTAATTTTTGTTATTTTTTTTATTCTTCTTTTCGTTCGTGTTGGGCTTATGTAATTGTATATTGAAGTAAAAATAGAAAAAATAATTTAATTTAAAAAAACTAAAAACCTACTTCAAAAACCTAAGACGAATAAAATATCTTTCATAAAAAAACTGAACAGCTTCTGAAGTCTTCAATTCTTCAATGCACCTTAGCTTGGCACCGACTTCAGAAGATGTTAAGTTTTTTTTTTTAAGAAAGTTATTTTATTTATAGACGTTATTAACTTCAGCTAGGGGTAAAGATTCTCCTTTCTCAGGCTTTTAGCGCCGGTTCTTTGATCCGTAGTTAACTCAACTAATGGTTAAACATAGTAAGTAATGGTTGAATTTTGGCTAAATGTGTTTGTCAAAATGCCATTAGTTACCTTTTTTAACATGAATACATCCATGTTAAAAAATATGTTTAGCCTTTCACATTTAGCCAAAATTCAACCATTACTTAATACGTTTAACCATTGGTTAACTACGGATCAAAAAACCGGCCCTTAATGTTAATTAGACGGTCTTATTTATCTCTGCTTAATATTATAGGTATAATATGAGCGCAAGTGCTAGTCACCGCCTGAGGTATGTGAGCGGTGAGACGGGGGAGGGTGAGATTGACAAGATTGGCAGACTGATTTAGCTTGGCCTTTGTCGACCTTCCCCGTCCCACGGCTCACATACCTCAGGCGGTGACCAGACACTTATATACCTCTGCATAAGCCGTTGAGGAACACAGGCGTGGTGTTATGATGTGTTATATTAGAGATCCTTTTTTTAGGATTCCGTATCTCAAAAGGAAAAACAGAACTCTTATAGGATCACTTCGTTGTTCGTCTGTCTGTCTGTCAAGAACCTTTTAGAAACGGGTGGAGATATCAAGTTGAAATTAAAATCAAATACGTAGGTCTACGGTCCCTTGGAGCTCTAAAAAATCAAGTTTCTAAGTCAACGCAATAAAAAGTATGGCCATTTATGCATACATATTTTGATACTCGCAAATAAATCAAAACCTATAGGGTACTTCTCGTTGTAATATTTGGCAAGAAGCAATGTATTGCAGCAAAATTAAAGGAAGAGTCCGAAAATCCTTAATTTGTACTTTAATAACGTTTTTTTTGACTGTGATATCGATGTATGGGAGAACATGTTTTTCAATTACAATGTTAAGTTTGTTTTTGGGATAAATTCATCCTAACTACGGAACCCTTTTTTGTGCGTAGTCCGACATGCACTTGGCCGGTTTTTAATTTCATCTAACTTCAACAGTACCGGACCTTACTCCACAGTAACGTCCAAGGTATACCTGTCCATAAATACGGCAACAATTCACAGGAACTGGCAGTTTCTGCACCATAACTTAAACCGTGGTTATTTATTTCCCTTTGTGGACTATAGGTACTTGTGCGGGAAGATATGCAGCTGGCGCCTAGTTTTCTTGAAAAAGGACTTAATCTTGTGTTTTCATCTTAAATTTTCTAGTGAAAGAGATAATATTAAAGCAAAACCGTTTTAAATATGGTTGGTCATCTTAGAATAACATTAATACACAAGGTGTATCAGAAAGGTGTGATCATATTTAAGGGTGTGGTACAGACCATCAAACTGAACAACTTTCTCCGTGGGACCAACATCGTAATCGAGAAAAAAAAATATCAGCTGTCCCATACAAAACTTCAATACCTACTCCACCCAAATATATGGGAGAGCTGATATTTTTTTCTTGATTACGATGATGGTCCCCCCTTAAATTTGATCACACCTTTTTTTTGGTTAGGAAATTATCAAATAACTTCTCCCGCTCGCGGGAGCGCGTGTCAGACTTTTACTGACTAAAACCCACCCGTGTTCCTTCAGTTGCCTGTGCCAGGGCCACGGTAAATCTTTCGGACAACACGCAACCCTGGCAGGCATCGGCCCTAGCGGACCCCATCAGTTAGTGCTGACATCTCTTGGAGGCGCGCGTGGAACACAACGCGCCGTCGACCCGGGCCTGATCCTTAACAAGACGGCGAGCTACCCATTGCTCGCCGTTTTGCATTTGATAGCCCAATTCTTGAGGAAGGCTATAGGTTATTTAACATTACGCTAAGACGCTTAGGAGCCGAGCAAAAGAATAAAAGTCAAAAGGAACGCTAAGCGAAAAAGAAGTAAGGCAGGCAATCCGATATACGACGGGGTGGTTCGGGGGAAAAAGAAATTTCACGCGAACGAAGTCGCGGGCAGAAGCAAGTAAATTATATTTTTTGTAATCGGATCAATACTTACAAAGATTACCTACCTCTTACAAACAAACAAACTATTTTTCAAGTTAATTTCGTATTAGTCATTGTTAGTAAGTATTTCAAAAAGTACCCTATTAGCAATTAAAACATCTTCAATATACTGAAAGTAACAACAAAACAATTCCGGTGGTACTTGGCACTAAATTATTTGGAAGATAATTCTGTCGGCGCATGAAATATCGGGCTCGAGTTCAACGTGATATATAGGGTGTTGACACAGTATTCTTGGAGATATTACAGTGACGCCGCTTTTTAGGGTTATAAAAGGAAAGTGAAAGTATTCTAAGTAAAGCGCTTTTTATTGAGCAAGTGTAATATGGTGTTTTCGCCACTGGTACCTAAGCTTGGCTTTTGTCCTAAGTCAGCAATGCATCATTCGTAAAATAAATCCGTAGGTTTAAGGGGGTCCTTTTACCCTAAAACAGGTACGAAAATGTACGGAACGGCCAAAAATATTCTCTTATAGCTAAGTCTTATTTAATTTAAGCTCAACTTTACATCGAGATACGAGGAATAGATTATTAGGATAAAAGCTTTCAATTTTGTATCAAAAGTTCAGAACAAAGTTATCTAAACACTGCCGAAATAAACCACGCTAATAGCTCTTTTAAACTTATAATGTTATAATGTATTTCAACGATCAATATTTACTCAGTTATCTTTCATCTTTAATAACTTTTTTTACTAACTCGATACAGGGCAAATCCTAGCATTTAATATCACCAAGGACTTTCCATAGATTACTTTTTAGGGTTTCTTACCTCAAAAGGAAAAAAAACGGAACCCTTATAGGATCACTCGTGTGTCTGTCTGTCTGTCCGTCTGTCACAGCCAATTTGCTCCGGATCTAATAGACCGATTAAGTTGAAATTTGTTACACTTATGTATTTCTGTGATCCAAACGCGGACGTGTAACGTAAGTAAATGAATTTTGAATATGAGGGTCAATTTTGTGGGGCAAATAAGAAAAAAAAAAAAATGCAAACTGTACCTACCGTGTGACATTTCAAATGAAAGGGCTTATTGTGAGGATCTCAAATATATATCTTTATAATATTAAAATAAATCATTTTAAAGTTATTTAAGAAAATAGACGAAAATTGACCATTCCCCCTTATCTCCGAAAGTACTGAGCCTAAAATTTTGAAAAAGTACAGAAAATAGTTCAATACCTATAGATTACAGGAAAACTTATAAGAAGTCTGGGGTCTTAAAACTACATGGTAAATCTCTCAATATTGTGCGTACAAACTTACATTTGCAGTTGGAATGTATGGGTGAACATGTTTTTCAAGTACAATGTTAAGTGTGTTCTTGGGATTCATCCCAACTACGGAACCCTTCATTGTGCGTAGTCCGACACGCACTTGGCCGGTTTTTTTTTCTAATAGAACGCATATGCGGGACGTACTTACTCTTTTAACTCTGATATTTTATTAAGTAGGTAGGTACTAATCCTAATGTATGAGAGTATAGATAAAATAGTGTATGAAACTGCACTATAACTAAGTATTAAAACACTCGTGTGATGCTATTAAAAACCGAGCTGCAGCGTTTTAATACCCTTCATTATGCAATAGTTTAAAAAAAACTGCTATGTTTAACAGGCGCACGGGTCGATCGAAGGTTAAGCTACGCTTGCCGCGGTCTGTTCGTGGATGTTGACCATCCGTTACATATCGAGACCTCTCCGTGACTCGGAAAGCACTTCAAACCATTGGTACCAGCTGTCAATCGTAGATCTTTAACAGTCGTTACGGGTAGTCGGATGTCCAAGTCTGACAATCAGTCTTTCCAAGGGGTATGTGTTACCCAGTAACTGGGTTGTCGAGTTCAGATAGGCAGTCGCTTCATGTAAAGTACTGGTATTCAGCTGCTGCCGGTTAGACTGGAATCCGAGAAAAGAGTTGGGAAAAGGCTAGGCAGATTGATTGGTCGATAGGTGATGAGGGGACTTTATTGACAAGGAACAAAACTTGTCACATTTGCATGCACAGTCAGCCTATTATGTTCTCACTGATTTTTTTTTCTGTGGAGAAATGCTCATGAAGACTGCATTACCACTGGGAGATAGTCCTGGGAGAGACTCCAACCCACTAAAACTCCACGGTGTCCTCCTCTGCCGCTTGTGGCGGGAACACGGGCACGCGTTAGCAGTCACCGCAAACCCGCCGCAGCTGTCCGTCACCGGACCCTCCTCTGGTGAGCACCCCCTATTACCGGCGCACAAGAACACATTGCACGCCGTGACCAAACCAGCATATGGGCGCTAGACGACCCCGTGTCAGTCCCCCTGCGACCGGTCAGCTTAGTGGCGCGGCCGCATTTTCTCCCTGGTGGGACACAGATCTCCTCCCTGTGAGAGGGAGTGGGGTGTAATCCACCACGCGGGCCCAGTGCGCGGTAGTGGACGTCACGTGTCGTGATTTTTTGGTTCTAGGACATGCCGGTTTCCCCAAGATATTTTCTTTCGACGTTTTGAAAATAGCGGTGAAGAAATAATTTACACAAAGTAAAGTACTTTAAACTGGGCCATAGCTCTCATTAACGTCACATGATTGCTCGAAGTTTTGTCAAGAAGACTTTTGACTTCAGACTGCAGTTTGACAAACCACTTAAATTTTGCTAGTCTCTTGCACTACATTTCTCCCTACCAAAGCAACAAGCCAACACGAAAAACCGTCCCAAATAAATTTACCTAACAACAAAAAATCTACAAAACGAGTAATTTTAGAACATTCTGAGCACTTAAAGCTCTTTCAGACCTTTTCGATTCCCCCACAAAAGGTCCCGGTCCCCGGACGAACAGAAATTATTTCCCCAATAGAATTTTCTCACATTGAATGAAAGAAAGCGTTAAGGGATTCATAGCCACTGGTTTTTCTGAAAAAGCAACTCAAACGGGTGGCATTCAACATGGGCCAGCATGGCCATGCTTGGACGAACATGGCTTGATACGACTTATGTGACATATTTGCATTTAGTTTGAGTTAACTTCAGTGTGTTGCATAATTCTCGAATTTGAAAATCAGATTTGGCTTTTAATTTGTGGTTTTGAATGATTAAAGATGGCCAGCAACTTGTTTGTAAATTGTGAAATTCAACGATGACAGCTAGAGCCAATTTAAGGACTAATTAACTTTAAGCTGAATAAGTTTAGTAAGTCCCTTAATGTGGATATAGTGCTAAGATAAATTATTTTTGTTCTAAGAACTTTAAGTCAGTCACAAAATTTTGTGTTTATAAGCAAAAGGGATTTTTTTGTTCTTCCGTGGTACAAAACAACAACTACCTATGTATGTATTGAGGCGATACCAAAATAAATTGAGGGCTTTTTGTTTATTGACTATTTGATTAATACTCTGAGTGAAGAAAAACGCAATTGGGTTACATTTCTTCGATAGAATTTAACTCCGAAAAGACCTCTAGTTTTTTTTTTTATTTTTAGTTTAATTCATTACAATTTTTTTTTTTAATGTTTATGTTTTTATTGTTCTAGTTTACTTAGTTTACTTACAAAATTGCATTCAAAATGTTGTACAGCGTACGAGTATTAGGTACCTAATTGAAAACTCTGACTGAAAGTATTTCGCATGTGGAAGTAGTTGACTCTGTCACTTTCTTATTCCCACCTGTTCGCCTTTTATACCTTAACTCACCATCTAGCGGAAACGTTTTAGCGGTTCTGTGTCCTATTGGTATCCTCCAATTATATCACCGTTCTCGACCATCCTTGTAACCGCTGTGTCACCAAAAGGGTTTAAGATATCCTTTTTTGTCGAATTAGATTGCAGCTGTCCCCATGTCGGGACCCTTTACTTTTATACCATTTCCTCCCTATTCAACCCTGAATAGTGTCGCTGGACTTATTGTGCCAGTAATTAAGTTTGCCATTTGCCAAACAATGTAAATTTATTATCTCTGGAGAATTTCGAGGCTATTCGAAGGCTATTTGGGAGCAATTTTGCTTGGAGACTTACCCCGAATGTGTTGATTTGGGATCAATGTGAAAAGGTATTTGTGTGAGCAATTTTGTGTTTAAATAACGTTTAATTTAATGTTCTGTGTGGCTGATTTGGATCTTGAACATTACTGACATCGGTGTAGGAAAAACTTCGTGAGGAAACTGACTTATCTATATATGTATATAAGTACTAATAATATAGCTGAAGAGTTTTTTTTTTTTGTATATTTGAACACGCTAATCTCTGGAACTGCCAGTCGGATTAGAAAAATTCTTTTTGCATTTGATAGCCCAACTCTCTTTTCTGATTATAGTCTATTTAACATCACGCTACGGCCCTTAGGAGTCGAGCAAAATGTAAAAAAAAAAACTCACGCAGGCGAAGTCGCGGGCAGATGCTAGTACAGGATGAAGTGTAAAAGTAGGTATTTATTCCAGATTTGCAAAAAATAATCCGCTATGTTCAGACTTATTTCGAAAAGACTTGAAAGTGTTCCTATCATGTTTTCTCCAGAAGATTTCTGAGAAATATCTGTTATTTTTAATGATCAACGCCTGTAAGCCAAATGGCAGGTCATAAGTTCTTCATGTAAGCCAATGAGATACTATGTACTAACGTACATGTAAGCATCTTTTGTATTTTATTTCTGAATATTCAATTCAACTTGAGTATTCAGTATTTCGACGTAAAAAAATTGTGTAATTTTAATGAAGTTCTGGTTGTTATTATTTTATATCTTTACTCATTAATGATGTTTTAGTCCATAGATAGACTAAAAAAAAAAAAAATTTCTTAAGTGACAAAGTGATGTACGTTTTCTAGACAACTCGAAGTTTCAGGCTAAAAAAACAGCTCAAATCATCATCTTCTGATGTAGCTGAAATACCCGTATTTCACATGGAGCGACTGCCTATCTGACCTCCACAACCCAGTTACTGGGTAATACGATACCTCTTGGTTACCAGTCTTTCGGGCTTCTGACCACCCGTAACGACTGTCAGATCCAAAAATGTCAGCGGAAACTAACGGCTTTACGTGCTTTCAGAGGCACGGAGAGGTCTCGATGTTCACCCATCAACGGACCAGCCGCGGCAAACGTAGCTTAAAATAATGGCTCAAATATTTTCAAGCAACTCCTATACACGCTCACATGTGAAATGGTAAACATGAATTTTTCTCACAATATCTTGAATGAATTTTTCTACAACCTTTCTAAATAACATCAATTTGCACAGCATCCTCTCACAAATGGACCCTGATCCTGCCACCTTCCGCTCCAGGAATAGCTTGTTTATATCACAATGGACTGCTAGCAATATGATACTTCCTAAAATGATTCTTATTCACAAAACGTGCTACAGATCCAATATATTGGAGTTAGGTGCACTAGGTTTTTGAGAACGGAATTTGGGACTTTTCGAATGAATTTAAATTTTCCCATAACATCACGCACGCCTGTATCCCCCGAAGGGTTGGGCAGAGGTGTACCTATGTCACCCACATTTCGCCACTTATGTTTAATAGAGGGCGAGCCTATTGCCATCAACCGGGCACAAATCCAGACTCCAGAAATTCCAGATAGAAAAGCCCAAAAACACTTTGCTTGACCTGGGAATCGAACCCAGGTCCGCATGCTCAGCAGTAGCGCTTGCGACCACTGGTCCAACGACGCAGTATTTATTACTGTTCGGAAGGATATAAAGTTTCACGGCTTAAAAAAAAAATGTTTGTATTGCGTCGGTGTTTTATTTATTTATAATTATAAGGTTTCGGCGTAATTAGCAAATAATTTAAAGATAAAACTTTTTTAATTAAAATTCAAAATTCATATTATTTTAATCCACATAAACCTACATGAGCACTTATGAAACGTTGGAAGTTAGGTGCATGGTTCCAATTAGTAGTTTCCTATAGTGAAGAGCCACCGAGAAACCTCACGCATACTCTTAAGGCTTAATGCAGGTAAAAAAAAAATAGACATCGGAAAAGTGCCTGCATTCAATAGAAAATGTAATTTACTTCTTTAAGTAAGCACTGCCTCTCATCCAAAAATATATAATTCTTCTGTACTTGTGTTTGTCACCTAACTCCTCCTAAACGGCTGGACCGATTTGGACTAAATTTTGTGTGTAAATTTAAATGGGTTCCTGGATGGTTTGAAAACACCATTGGACCATTGGTAGCGCTGCTAAGGCGGTACGAAGTTCGCAGGGTCAGCTAGTTTAACTATAAATATTTAACTAATAATTCATTTGAAACTGTGTAAACGGAAATGTCGAAAACCGAAACTTGGTATCATCGAACTGTAATTCGACAATAATGCCAGCAATATAAATATTCAGCCAACCGATGGAATACCGGGCCACTACCAATAAAAAAGTTCCTGGAACGATCTCAAATGTATCATTTCCGAGAAAAGTAGTCCTGATTTCCGCAGTCACTTTGGCACAGCAGAAACGGGTATTTTATTGAAAATTCATGATATTTATGTGTCATTGGGCTTTCTGATCAATCAGTCTGTTATTCGATATTTATTATTTATTTAATACTTCAAGCTCAAAATATGTACAGAGGCGAACTTTAATGCCATAGGCATTTTCTACCAGTCAACCTTTTAGTGAAGCAGATACCAGCAGTGGTATGTGCAATTATGAAAAATTGATGAATAAAATTAAATATAAGATACACATAAACCAATAACAAACTACAAGTATAATAATATATCCTAATAATATATAGGGTTATTGGTAAAATACCAACAACCTCTTAAGTGGTCATTGTACTCATCATTATGAACAACTTTTACTATGGGACCAAACATGAAATCGCAAAAAAAAAATCAGCTGTTCAGTACATTTTGACGAATTATGCGAACATATTATGTACTGAACAGCTGATTTTTTTTTCGCGATTTCAGGTTTGGTCCCATAGTAAAAGTTGTTCATAATGATGAGTACAATGACCCCTTAAGACGCCCTCGGAGCATGCGTAGTTCATAGAGACAAAATACCAAAATAATTTGTAAATCAAACATATTCTTAAGGTAGTGTGTATTTATTCCGATTGGATTACAGAATAGCTAGGTTCCCAAACATATATTAAATAAGAACATTGATTTAAACAGGAAATATGAGAAAAATAAGTTTTCTATAGAAATTTCTAAATTCTTCATATCTCGTCTTCAAGTCAGTGACCTTTCAAAATATATGTTTGGGAACCTAGATATTCTGTAATCCAATCGGAATAAATACACACTAACTTAAAAATATGTTTGATTTACAAATTATTTTGGTATTTCGTTTGTATGAATTACGCATGCTTCGTGGAGCTCTTAAGAGGTAGTTGGTGTTTTACCAATAACCCTGTATAAATATAAGTACAAATAAATACACGAATATACTTAGATAAATAAGACAAACAATGGGAAAACATTATCGTTGTGTTGTGATGATACTGCCAGCTTCTTACGAATGTGCTCGCGAACTTTTACTTACATTAGATTTCGCATACCTAAATACCTTTGGAATTTCTCAGTAGAAGTCCGGAGCCTGGCTTTGTGCCCGGTTGATGGCAATAGGCTCGCCCTCTATTACATGGGGCTTCAACATTGTGGGTGTACTATCATTTTCATTCTGCCTAGCCTTTTCCCAACTATGTTGGGGTCGGCTTCCAGTCTAACCGGATGCAGCTGAATACCAGTATTTTACATGGAGCGACTGCCTATCTGACCTCCACAACCCAGTTACTGGGTAATACGATACCCCTTGGTAAGACTGGTTGTCAGACTTTCGGACTTCTGCAACCCGTAATGGCTGTCAAAGATCCACGAATGACAGCCGGGACCAACGGCTTAACGTGCTTTCCGAGGCACGGAGGAGTCTCGGTATGTCAAAGATGGTCACCCATCCACGGACCAACCCCGGCAAGCGTAGCTTAACCTGATGGATCGCAAGGTGAAATTGATTTCATGTGCTTTCTTTTAAAGAGTCATTGTACTCATCATTATGAACAACTTTGACTATGGAACAAATATGAAATTGCGAAAAATATTAGCTGTTCCCTACAAGTTATGCGAACATAAATGTAGGGAACAGCTGGGTTTTTTTTGCGATTACAGGTCTGGCCCATTAGTAAAAGTTGTTCATAATGATGAGTTCAATGACCCCATAAAAGGATGCCTATGAATTCAATTTCACCCTGCCCGACCCTCACAGCAGAAACGGGTATTTTATTGGAAATTCATGACATTTGTGTGTCGTAGGGTTTTGATCAAACAATAATCAATAGGGGTCTGATCTATCAATCTTTTACTTGGAGATTTTGCATACCTAAATATCGTTACCCATACTAATATTATGAATGCGAAAGTTACTGTGTCTGTCTGTTGCTAGCCTGTCTTTCTCTCTGTATGATACCTTTTCACGCTTCAACGGCTAAAATTCAAATATTTCGATATTTGGAGCTTTGGACAGGTAGACAATGTCCTGGGTTAGGAGTATAGGATACTTTTATAGGATCACTCGTGTGTCTGTATGTCTGTCCGTCTGTCAGAGCCAATTTACTCCGATTCTAATGGACCGATTGAGTTGAAATTTGATACACATGAATTTAACTGACCCAAACACGGACGTGTAACGGAAATAAATGAATTTTGAATATGGGGGTCACTTTTGGGGGACAAATAAAAAAAATTAAAAAAAAGCGTTGCAAACTGTACCATGTGACATATCAAATGAAGCTTACTGTGAGGGTCTCAATACATTTTTAAAGATATTTATGAAAATTGACGAAAAATGACAATTTCTCCCCCGAAAATACTGAAACTCCTAAAATATTGAAAAAAAAAATACAGAAAATAGGTTCTATAGATTACAGGAAAATTTATAAGTAGGCTGTGGTCTTAAAATAACATGGAAAATCTCTATATTGTGCTTACAAACGTACACTTGCAGTTATAATGTTTTTCATGTTTTTCAACTACTGTGTTAAATTTTTTCTTGGGATAAATTCATCCCAACTACGGAACCCTTCGTTGTGCGTGGTCCGACACGCACTTGGCCGGTTTTATCCGTAGTACGTTTCCGTGCGACAATTTCCGACTAGGCTCATGGGCTGGCTCATTCAGGCAAAAAGTTTTCATAGAAATTGTTCTAGTAGAGTCGCGTCGCGCCTATCTGTAAGCGCCTTCACGCGGGTGAAGCCGCGGGCAAAAGCCATGACTAACCTTAGGCTAAATCATTTCCGTACTTACCTTGATATTTAATCGTTTTGCCTGCTACGAAATGGGTATTTTGTATTTTTTTCATGAAAAATATGCGTCCTTTTAATGCGTTTCCACAAAAAATGGCAAAAAGTGAGTTCAAAAGGATTAGTCCTACGTTCCGCGGTGACAGGCTCACAGTAGTGGCAGCTATTTCAATGAAAATTCTAGTATTTCGTAGATATAAGGGGCATTCCGGAGGGACGGATGTGTCGGCCCATTTCGGAGTTCTCTCCTTGCTTTGTGATACAATCGTAGGGTAGATGTTTGTTTTATTGGTTATAGGATTTTTTTAACTTATTATTTTAAACTTATTATTAATAGTATCTCCCTTGTAGGTAAATAAACGCAGATTAAAGTTACAACTACTGTAATACACTTCACTATAACCATGCATTTTTAAAGGTGTAGGTAAGTTTGGCATTTAGTTTAGGTACTCTGTGTTAATTAATAAGGGGTATATACACAGACGCCAGCACATCAAGCTACTCAAACTGTCAAATTACTTTAATAGATTTTCAATTTTATCGCTAGAGCAGTAGATTCAAGGTTGATTGGGAAAATTTAACAATTTCGGGTAGCTTGACCTGTTGGCGTCTGTACCTATAAAAAAAAACTTTCTTCTGAAAAAGATTTTTCTGCTTTTGCTGATAATGCAAAGAAAAGTGCCTTCCTATTTTTTTACAAGCTTTTATTTAGTTTCGCCTATCCCGGTATCTGTCTGTAATCGAATCTTGCAAGTTAAATTTGACCCACTTCCTGGTTTCCGATTGAGCTAAAATTATACATGCATATGTAAATCGGATGACAATGCAATTTTTTGAGCCGGAACGCGGTCGTGGGAACTCAGTTATAAAACGACGCAAACCTATCGAGTATGGGCTCGTTTGATTTGTCTTGTCAAGCACTCTGTCCTAAATGATACCCAGATTAACACGTTATCGGCTGAATTATTTGCGAAATAAAATAAAAGCTTGCATAAAAAAAGAGTAATACACTTGTTGTTTATTATTTTATTTTCATTGAAATTATACCCCGTAAGATGTGAATAAAAAATAACTAATTCTATGTTTTTTTTTTTTGTTTCAGGTAAGACAAGTTTTCTTAATTACTGTTTATTAACTACGGTACCGGGCTCCAAGTATAGTAAGTATAAAAAATATAATATTTTATTTATAAAAAGTGTAGTCATCGTTTTCAACTGAGTCATGCGATAACCAATCTAAAACGTTCATTCATTCATTCTCTATTTACTTTTAGAATTTATTCGCACTATGAACAACTGACCTATTTCTTTCATTCAAACCTCTTAAAAAATAATACTAGTATAAATAAAAATAAAAAATACTTTCCGTGGAACAGTTACGACTCGTATTTAAATTATGTCACTTTAGGAGTATGAAATACCCCATCTCTTCAATCATCTGCCTAGCCTGTTCCCAGATATGTTGGGGTCGGCTTCCAGTCCAACCGTATGCAGCTAATTACCAGTATTTTACATGGAGCGACTCCCTATCCGACCTCCACAACCCAGTAACTGTGTAATACGATACCCCTAAATAAGACTGCTTGTCAGAATTTCGGGCTTCTGACGACCCGTAACGACTGTCAAAGATCCACGAATGACAGCCGGGACCAACGGCTTAACGTGCTTTCCGAGGCACAGAGGGGTCTCGGCACGTAAAGATGGTCACCCATCCACAGACCGACCGAGGTAAGCGTAGCTTAACCTGATCGATCGACCCGTGTGCCTGTTATTACTTAGCCACGAGCCTCTCCATGTCTCCAATCATCTGCCTAGCCTTTTCCTTTCTCAACTATGTTGGTGTCGGCTTTCAGTCTAACAGGATGCAGCTGAATACCAGTATTTCACAAGGAGCGACTGCCTATCCGAGACACTCACACCACATCTAGACTTCCACAACCAGTATGGGTAACACAATATCCCTTGGCTTACCAGTCTTAACTGGTAGTCAGACTTTCGGGCTTCTAACTACCCGTGACGACTGTCAAGGATCTTCATCATTCATACAAAATGCAACTCTATTTACTGCGCACGATGCATATGCATAATCAGCGTATAATATTCCCACTGTTGGGATACAGGTCTCCTCTCTGTCAGAGAGAGTGGGCCGTAATCTACCACAAGGGTCAAGTGCGGGTTGTAGATGACACATGTCTTCAAATTTATAGTTCTAGGACATGTTTCCTCACGATCTTTTCTTTCACCATTAAACAAAGTAAAGGTATCTGGGTTCGAACCTACGACTCGACTCAGCAAGACTCGCTACTCGGTAAGTCGCGGCCGTTACCATTGGGACACCACTGCTCCCAATGCTCTTGTACGATGAATGGTTTCGATTCAGAGTGCGATTCACTAATCGGAAGACTTGTTGGATGTAGCGATACTTCTTGAGAACAAGTTAGTTGGTTGGAAATTTGACCTTTTCACTATGTACGCTTTGGTGAGTATGAGGTCCTGTGTTCGATTCTCGTGTCGGGTCGCGTGTTCTACTGAGAAATTTCGGATGCAAAAACCCAATAACACTTTTTATTGGGTTTTAGCATCCGAAATTTCTCAGTAGCAGCCAGGAGTGTAGATTTGTGCCCGGTTGATGATAATAGGCTCGCCCCCTATTACATGGGACTTGATCATATCTGGCGACATGTGAGTGTACTATAGGTATACCTCTGCCTAACCCTTCGGGCAATACGAGCGTGATGTTATGTTATGATATTATGTATACATATTTTATAAGTTAATCCCAGACATAAAGCTGATCTTTGCACCGAATCCTGAACTATATCATATTTTTATTAATGACAAGTCGCCAACCCGCATTGAGCAAGCGTGATCTTCCTTCTCTGAATGAAAACGTGTTTGCACCGTAATTCAAAGAGGACAAGTTGATATTATAATATTTATACAATATTCATGTTGGGCCGTTAAATATTCGCACAGTGTGCGCCTGTTCTTATTATACATGGTGTTCGTTTTACGGCACGATGCGCTTCGTAAACTATGCGACTGGACTATTTTATAGAGGAAATTCTGCTTATTTCAACGAACTATTCCTGAATTTCTGAGATTTCGCTCAAAAAGCGGTCGCTTTGAAACATTCTATTCGTTTTATTGAAAATCTTGATAAATGCTTTTTTAACTACCCATTTTGAAGCGCTGTTGCCTTATAATAATTTTACTAAGGGCTAGTTTCCCAATCGTCAGACATCTTTTATTTATCAAATAAATATGGCGGTTTGACAGCTTTTGTATAGAAAATATGTCAAACTGTCATATTTATTCTTCAGATAACATTTATCTGACTATTTAAAAATCAGCCCTAAGTTAAATAGGTAGAAGTAATAATTATTAATTTGAATTCAATCAGCAGAAGTGTTTATGTTACTTTACCAATAGTAAAAAAGTCCTTGCTAACCATTTTTTTTTAAGAATTAACCTTGAAAAACACGACTCACATTTTCCAACCAACTTTATTTCTCCATAGAAACATGTTGATATTTATCACAAAGATCAAAATAAAGTACCTACTTTTCTGCCTAAAAAGTAGGCAGAAAAGTAGTGACATGAAGTATCAAGATACTGTATGCAGCCCAGCAATATAAAAAATAACTTTTCCCATTTAAAGTCCACGCGTTAAAAACCTTTAAAATATCTTTTAGCGGACTTGAGTTTGGGATACTTTGGGAGCCGATAAGATATCAGAGTTCAATTAAACCTGTCAACAGGGTTGAAAGGGGGAATTCTGGGGACTGATATTCCTCCTAGGGAATTGGTAGAAAGGAAAACTTTTTGGAAGCGAATTTTGGGGGTGAAAGGCGATAATATGAATTGGTTAATAGATTGCTGCGAAATAATTAAATTCTTTGGTTAACACAACTACCGCTGTCATTGTCAGTACGGTATATGCATTGAGATAGAAAAACATGGAGATGGCATATTCTACTATAGGGAGAATAGTTATACAAATATCTGTCATATCGACAAAGACATGTCAAAAAGCGTTTTGTTTCTTTTTAACTAATCAAGAGTTGCGTGTGAAAAGAGAGACATCTAAATGTTTGTCAAGAACTAAATTTGAAAACACTCTTGTGTGACGTCAAAATCATGTCTATGCGTGACTAGTCGCCATGTTGACTACTGAGTTTTGTGGTAGATGATTGGTACATGTGCTGTCAAACGGTTGCTTGCTCTCTCTTTTGCACTCGCCGTTACAAATCTACGAAAGGCGGCCATGTTGAGTGCCCGATTTTTGTAGGCATGCACGCTAATTTTGTAGGTATGGCAAGTCCATATGCTTAAAGTCAGTGGGTAGGTATATGTGGCGACGAAAATAGTATTTAACCGACGAAAAAGATAAATGAGGAGGTTCTCAAGTCGGCGCGTACATACAGGAAAAGTTTTTAAGCAGTGCGCAAATTTTCACAGGGTGTTCTACCCGTAGATTTAATATACTAGCGTTTGATCGGCAATAGATTCAGTGAGGCGAGACCAAAATAAAATTACACTAGTGTGAAAACTTTTAGATATAGTAATGTTGCAAAAGTAAATGATGTCGTTAATTATTATACGGCGGATGATGATGATTCAGACTGACCAAATTATGTCAACCAGGAAAACTTTTTTACAAAAAAAAAAAAAAACCACCGACTTCCAAAAAAAACACACTGCAAAGTGAGAAATAACTTTATAACACGTGCGCGATAAGTTGAGACCTGAGTGCGGTTTAAATAAAAAGATTTAGATATTATAATGCTGCGCTGTTCCCAAGTAACATAGGCTATGTTAAAATATCCGCGATTATTTTTTTAAGTTCTTATGTTACTCAGGAACAGCACAGCATTATTATATCTAAATCTTTATATTTAAACCACGCTCAGGTGTCAACTTATCGCGCACGGGCTGTAATTTCAGAAGTCGGCGGCAAAAAAACTAAAATGCAATTGTACTCAATGGGCCCTCTGTGCAGAGCTTGCATGGAGTCTGAGGAAACCGTTGCGCATGTGCTCTTTGAATGTACAGGCGTTACCCAGATTAGAACAGTAACCCTCAGGGCACCCAGATCTTTAACAGATGTTCTGAACAGAACAGAAGCCGTGATTAATTGTGGTTGGAATAACCACCGATGGCCGCCAAGGCTCACGTACAATTGTCACTTTGTAGTGTTTTTTGGAAGTCGGTGTTTTTTTTTTTTTGGAAAAAGTTTTTACATGTCGGTAGCAGGAAATCGTGGTATGCGTTTTGCGTAAGTTTATATAGAAAACTTGTAGTAGCCACGAAAAAAATCGTCTGACTAGCTCAAAAGTTTGATCAGTCAGGACAGTCAGTGAAAAAATCGGATTGAGGATAAACCTTGTAGATAATTCTTTAAAAAAAAAAAAGAATATGACTAAAATCGTTCAAAAAGCAACACCGTGTTTCGATAACTTTAATGTAAATAAGATCCTTCACTTATCTATGGAAGTGAAGTTGGGTGTGGCAAAAGAAGCATGAAAGTAGAATTAAGGCTGTGGATTTGCGTTCCTTGCGAAGAATGTGTGGTGTGACTATGAATGGTAGGCTGAGGAATGATGTGATAAGGCAACGGTGTGGTTTAAAAGAAGATGTAGTGACAAAGATTGAAAAGAGTATGCTTAGATGGTTTGGTCATGTTGAGAGTAGTGTTGCCCAAATTCAGTCTTGGTCTTGCAGTCTTGGTCTTGTTCTTGCGTTTTTGCAAGACCAAGACCAAGAACAAGACCGCGTATTTTTAGCAAGACCAAGACGAAGACTGACCGTGCAAGACTTGAGCAAGAACAAGACATAGCCTGCAAGACTCTTGCGTCTTGCAGCTAGGACTTAGCGCTATTTCACTGAGTAGTTAGGTGTAATAGTTCGGTGTATAGGTAGGTACGCTTAGGAATTCTATGAGACGCAAAAAACTGTATCAAAGAATAGAAAAACTGGACCTATGCGCATTACGACTAATACCATAAACATAGCGAATAAAAAAATATCTATTAAAATCAAACTGAGTGCATGCATAGTTATGTTTTAACCATCGGCACTTTGATAATGCGGCATCAAAGGTTTTGTACTTACTTCTCAAAGAAATTTGCCGCTTTTCGGAAGTACATGGTTATGATACACGCGCCGGCTTCTTTTGAAATCTAAAACAATCGTTGCCGCCACGCCGAAATCATAACATTTGTGACACTATTTGATTGCCGCCATAGGGCGTAGGTATACTCATGCAAAATAATTTCGAATTTTTTTAAGAGTACCTACAGGTGTTCCAAAGAATAAATAAGTTTCAGAGTGCTTAGAATGAAAATGAATACATTATACTGATCACGCAAGTAGTATTATGATTAGGATAAAATGGTAAGGATAGGTAGTAGATGTCATATTAATTCATTCTAGTAAGTATATATTATAATATTGATTACTTATATGGTTTTAAACTAATTACTTAGGTACTATTATTGTACATTTAGTCATTTTATTTCTTAAGTTTTTACAAGAAAAAATAGCAAAAAAGTGTTCAAATATCACCCGTTTAATAAATATTGTAGCCACTTTTAAATATACTTGAAACGTGTACAAAAATTCTACAAAACTAATAAAATAATATAAAAAGCGTAGGTACTTACCTACTAATAAAATAAAAAGCCTGCGATAAGAGTTTTGTATTACTTACCAGCCCGAATATCTCTGAGAGAGATGATGAGAGTAAGTATTTACTAGCTGTGCCCGCGACTTCGTCCACGAGGAATAGTAACTTTGGAGGTATAGTGACGTTCAGGACTTATTTATTTATTTTAAAACTTCTGTCATCAAACATACAAACGAACTCTTCAGCTTTATAATATTAGTATAGATGTACGCCAAAACATTCACTTATATGTAAAGAATAGTGATTGGCACTAATTCTATTTTATTCACGCGTCGCGTCTGTACAAGTAGGTAATATTTAGTGTGTGTTTGTACGCCGCACGCGGCATTGTTTGATTTGCGGCGGCATCCTTTTCATAGAGCCGGCACGTGGCGAGGCGGCGCGTTAGAAAGTAAGGAAACGTACTATAAATAAAGGAATTATTTTAATTCCAGTCATTTCCAATTGAGCTGTGCTTCGAGTCTAACTTAATAATTGTTTTTACTAATTCTCGTTGTTTTCTAAAAACGTATCACGTGTACAATTTAATATGAGTGACGAAGATTCAAATTATTCTAGTCCGAGTAACGAGAGTTTGAGTCACAGATCTAAAAGACCCAAAAGCAAATTTGAGGAGTTTTTCGAAATAATTCATGCATCCCAAACTGCCTTCTGTAAATTGTGCCAACATAAAAAGATTGAAATAAAAATGAAAAACAGAAACACTTCAGGCTTAAGGAAACATCTAATATCTTTCCACAAAAAGGAATCAGATATATTTCTTCCTGTTAAACCAAAATTAAGTGGAGATATCACAAGCTTTTTAGTAACCGCTGGAAGAAGTGGACAGGTAAGAATATTTTTTTAACAGTTAAAAGAATTTTAACTCCGCGTAGCTATTCATGCGATACTTTCAAAAACGCCATTAACTTACGTAAGTATTTTTGAGTTAGTGGTGTTTTCATCTAGGGGTGTGACATATTAAGTATGTAATTATCGTCTTAAATATTTTTTATAAACACCCATATTTTCATTTAATCGGCCAGTAACAACTAAGTACTTTATTTTGGTAAATTACAGTACAGTGCAACCTTAATATAACAAATATCAATTTAACGATTTTCTCGATTTAACAACAACAAACCTCCTCCTCTTATACGCTCAAACCTAGTATGTTTTAAATAATAACACAAGATTTATTGTTTTGTTTCAGTCGGAAAACAGCAGTGACAACATCACGACAGCTACAGTTGATTGGGTGGTGAAAAAATATCTTCCCTTCTCATTTTTCGATGACGAAGCTACACAAGTATATTTTCGACGTATTTGCCCTAATATGGTGTTTCCTAAAAGGTCTACACTTAGAAGGAAAGTCAAAGAGCGATTTGAAGAGCTCCAATTGAATCTCAAGGAACGACTTCAACAATTATCATCTAAAATGTCTTTTACCATTGATGGGTGGACGTCAATTGCTGGTAGGAGTTACTACGGGGTTACTATTCATTATATAGACAACGAATGGAAGTATCAATCTGTAGTTCTTGATTTTATACCATCACGCGGTCGACATACTGGGGAAGATATTGCAACGATTTTCCATGAATGTTTATTGGAATAGGGCATAATTGATAAAATACAAGGTATCACGGTCGACAACGCAACTGCAAATACCAAATTTATGTATGAACTGGGCAAACAGCTGCCGCCACACTTTGATTCAGACAATCAACATTTCCGGTGCTTTGCTCACATTTTAAACCTTGGTGTACAAGATTTATTAAAGACCTTAGCATTACACTGTGAGTCTGACACTAACGCGCAAGATCAGCAGTACGAAGACTATGCAGACGAAACTGAGGATGAGGAAGATGAAGAATCTGCACCAAATATTGCTGACTCGCGTACATCTGTAACAAAGTTACGCAGTATTTCCAGTAAAATAAAAAGAAGTGAGATAGTGAAGAAGAAGTTTCAGTCTGCTTGTGAAGCAGCTGGCGTGCCATCAAATCTAAATGCCATTCTTGACTATCCAACGAGATGGAATTCCACACATGATATGATTGGATTTGGTTTAAAAGTGAGAGCGGGCATTGACATATTGTGCAGTTCTGTCACCGAATTAAATGATTTTCAAATCACAGCTAATGAATGGCAGGTACTCGAAAAATTACATAAATTTCTAATAAACTTTAAACTTTTAAGTACAAAACTTGGTGGAGACAAATATGTTACATTACCGCTAGTCATTGTATCATTCAATCTCTTGCTAGATAAAATTGAATCCATGGTAAAACAGTTAGATGAGAAACCTAATCGATCTGAAGTGGATGAAAGGCTCATTCTAGCTTTCCAAGCAGCTCGAGACAAAATGCTTAAACATTACAAGAAGAGCAACTGGATTTATTGTACTTCTTTAATTTTAGACCCAAGGCATAAGGCTCAGACTTTTGACCTGACAATGTGGGGGAAGCAACTTAAAACAGAAAGTCTGCGCAAGTTCAATGAACTTTATGAAGAATATAAAAGTCTACACTCACTGAACAAATCTCTGGAATTACCAGAAAAAGAAAATAAAGTATGTGATGAAGATGAAGACGTAATAGACTTTGATAAACTCTATGAATGTCCCTCGACGTCATCTGGATCTTGTATTCAAGGCTTAGTGATAGACGAGTTGGAGGAGTACCTGAGAAAACCAAGAACTGCCAGCTCGGAAGACATTTTAGATTGGTGGAGGACGCATGAGACAGAGTATCCGATTTTATCGAAAATGGCCCGTGATTTTCTCTCAATACCTGCAACTTCAGTACCTGCTGAGAGGTTATTTTCTAAAGCATCATTAGTAATTAGAAAACATAGAAATAGGTTAAGTGATGAGTCAGCCAGATGGTTACTTTGTATTAATTCTTGGTCAAAAAAATTGATATAAAGTATCATAACCTAATGATAAAGCTGTTGATTTGTGTTGTATTTTATTTTTTATTCAAATAAATGATAAATCGTAAAACTCTTTTATTAAATTTCTTATAAGTTGAGGGTTCAATCTCTTTCTAGACAGATAAGTATTGTTCTTTAAAATACAGTCAAGTTATTGTAATTAATTTGTTTTTTTACATGTTTTAGCAAATGTAAGCTTATAAATCATAAATGTTTATTAAGAAACAGTTACTTCCATGGAAAACGACATATAGGTCAGTTGATTTTTCGAATTTCTTATCAAATCTTCAGTTATTTATTAATCTGCTTGATCTTTACTATGGCTATGTTAATTCAAGCTCACAATGTTCCAATTCTAATACGTTTTTCTAAGATTTAAAGTAAACTTTAATAAATAGTAATAGACTAATAGGTAATTGCAAGACTTGCAAGACTCTTGCTGCAAGACCAAGACCAAGACCAAGACTGGGAGCGCAAGACCAAGACCAAGACCAAGACCAGGTGTATTGGCGCAAGACCAAGACCAAGACTGGCTAAGTCTCGTCTTGTTCTTGCATTTGGGCAACACTAGTTGAGAGGGTGAATGAAAGGCGACTAAAAATCAATCTGCCTAGCCTTTTCCCAACTATGTTGGGGTCGGCTTCCAGTCTAACCGGATGCAGCTGAATACCAGTATTTTACATGGAGCGACTGCCTATCTGACCTCCACAACCCAGTTACTGGGTAATACGATACGCCTTAGTAAGACTGGTTGTCAGACTTTTCGGGCTTCTGACGATCCGTAACGACTGTCAAAGATCCTCGAATGACAGCCGGGACCAACGGCTTAACGTGCTTTCCGAGGCACGGAGGAGTCTCGGTATGAAAAGATGGTCACCCATCCACAGACCAACCCCGGCAAGCGTAGCTTAACCTGATGAATCGATCCGTGCGGCTGTTATTACTTAGCCACGAGCTCGAATGAAAGGCGACTAACAAAAGTTATTTACCAGGCAGATGTAAGTGGAACTCTAGGAAGACATATATAGGTAGTGAGTTAGTGACCTTATTGGTGATATTCTTTAGAAAAGTCAGGTGCGTAGTACTTGTAACCGGCGTGCATGTATGACCAGGTGTATGAACGTAAATGAAGCAAAAGGAGTATGTAAGGATCGTAGCAGGTGCCGTTCTATAGTTTCTGTCTACCCCCGTGGGTGGAAGGCGTGAGTTTATGTATGCATGTATGTAAGTAAATAAGAAGTCACCTAATTTACTGTTTTTTCCACCGCCTAGTTTTTCTAACCACCATTTTTTTCTGTTTTCCATAACATTACTTCTGTTTTTCGTGAAAAGTTCGGAAATTTTCTGAATTTTCACGCCCGAAATCTATGGCGAACAAAATTCTTTTCAATATTAATTTATTAGTTCAGTGTAAATATGCTACGGAACCTGGAAACCACTCCCGATATACGCGCTGAAGCTTTTTTTTTTATTCCAGATATGAAAAGTTTTGCAATCAACGGTCGTCGGTGTTTGCGGTACAGAAATAACTAACTGCCGCTCGAGTGTATTTGTTTGCAATAAGGCCTCGTACCAGCGGGCGGTTGTCTAAAACGACGAGTTAGAATAAAGCCTATTTTTGAGTGGATCTTTATTGAAACTTGTGGCTGGGGTTCAGGTTTATTAAACCTAGCGTTTGCCCCCGAGAAATTTCTTATTTTAACATGAAATAAGTTTGCCCCTAGCAGAATACCAGCGCTGCAACACTTACTTCTATGTGTTGCAGCATCATGCGGAGATAGAAGCCATTTGACCTCATACGGGACTGTTTTATTATTTTTATTTCACTTTTTTTTTAAATTGTGTTTAGCTTAATTTGTGATCTTCCCGTACGAGTCTAAATAAATACATTTTATTTCTTTCTCTTTCAAAATTATATCCTATAGCTGAGCCCTGTGGTCCCGTTACTTCATTTCGCTTAACGTTCTATTTGACTTTTTTCTTTTTGCTCGGCTTCTAAGGGTCGTACCGTGATGTTAAATAACCTATGACCTTCCTCAAGAATTGGTATATCAAATGCAAAGAGTATTTTTTAAATCCGATATTTCCAGAAATTGGTGCGTTCAAACAAACAACAAACTAAACTCTTCAGATTTTTTCTTTCTTCTTCATTCTTCAGATTATTAGTATCGATATATTCTGTTGATATTTGAATGTCTCGTAAACTCTTTGGCTGCTGTAAATTTGTTCAACAAATCTCTACACTAACATAAGATTGACCAGTAGTGACCAACACGCGTAGCATGACCACCATAGCAACTGGTTTTGTGGACAGAAGAATAGACAAACTGACGTACTTGTAGAAATATTTGTACGCATTCTACGCGTCTAAGCATGGGAATGTGTGATTTTGTCTATACTTCCATCGACAAAACGTCGTCATGGTGCTGGGATTTGATCAGGCTCCAATTAGGTTAGGAGCAGTGGTGACCGAGTGGAAAGGACCCCGACTTAGAGTTGTAGGTCGTGGGGTCTAACGCAGGCAGACGCTTTACTTTGTGTAAATAATTTCATCACCAAAGCTCTTAAAACGGTGAAGGAAAACATCGCGAGGAATCGTAGAACCAACAATTCGAAGACATGTGACATCTACCGATCCGCACTGGGGTCGCGCGGTAGAACAGCCCACTCCCTCTCACGAGAGGCGGCCTGTGTCCCAGCAGGGGAACATTATAGGCTGATCATGCTGTTATGCCATTAGGTACTCTATCTACATAGTCAATTAAACAGAGTTATGATTTTCAAGTGGAATGTCGTGATGGTCCAGTGGTTAAGATCTTGCCTCTCATGCACGAGATTGTGGGTCCAAATCCGGGCATGTACCAATGACACTTTTTAACCGACTTCAAAAAAGGAGGAGGTGTCAATTCGACCGTATATATATTTATATATATATTTAAGTGTGTTTTCGCGGATAACTTCGTCGTTTATGAACCGATTTTGATGATTCTTTTTTGTTGGAAAGGAGATATCCCAAGGGTGGTCCCATATAAATTTTATTAACTTTGCTTGGGTTGTTTTTGAGGTAGCTTCAATAATATTTTTCCCACTTAGTTTATGTGGATGATGTTTTAATAACTTCGTATCACTGTTATTTATATAGCAGGTATTCGAATTTTTGTGGAGTAGGTACCACAAATAAAAAGTGAAAATAAAAACTTTTTAGCAAAAAATAAAACCGAACCACTACAAAGTGAAAAATAACTTAAATTTCGGAAATCGGTGGCAGAAAACAAAAATACAAAACCAAAGACACCGACTACCAAAATTAAAGTTATTTTTCACTTTGTAGTGTTTTGATTTGGGATTCGGTTTTATTTTTTGCATAAAAGTTTTTATTCAATTCGTACTTTCTGAGTCAACATTAAAGAAATCGGTGAAGGAAAAAACATCGTGAAGAAACTTGGACTTATAATACTTAGTTGATATAAGTCTGAAATCCGTCTTGTGCAAGCGTGGTGAAAAATGCTTGTGCCTTCTCTGTATGAGAAGAGGCCTTTGCCCTGCAATGAGACAATATTTGTATATGATTTTCAACCGACATCGTCTTAGGTTTTAATCTCCGAACTCTCAAACGACACTTCATTTTATAGACGTTCCTTCTTAAGAAATTTCGAACAAGGGGTGAAACTTTCCTTACTTCAATCAACTTATCGTTATCATTCCTAAACAAAGCAATCAATAAAAATAAAACCCAACACTTCCGGAGATTAATCTCACAAACGTCGGGCACAGACTTTCTCTCATCCCTTGTATAGGTAATTCACTCCTTGCCTATGACAGACGCTTTGACTAAACTTCAACAATAGTTCTTCAGAGGGGTGAGTGGCACGTCAATTTCAACCTGTTTCATCCCCTTTCATCCCTATTTACTGAGAATCCTTGTTTTGATTATGACAGATGTTGTGTTGTAACGATGCTATCAATTAATCAGATCAGTTTATCAAAGTCCTTCAATCAATGTAGCTAGCTGGTTTCATCCGTGTTTCGGAAAGCTTCATTTCTGATTATCTCATGTTTAGCTCGTGTGATTGGTTTACCAAAATACCAGTAGGAATAAAAAGGTCAAGGTGGTCATCAACGGATTTCGCTGAAATTTGGCACACGGATACGTGTGCCAAATTTCAGCGAAATCCGTTCAGCCGTTTAGGCGTGAAAAATAAGAGACTAAGACGAGAAGGATATGTATAGAATTCCTATTCCTACAAACAGTCGGTTGGTTTCTAGTCTCTGCATAATGGACGTGGCTAAATTAGTCAACCTGGCGATAGTTCTGAATGTTTGGGTTCAGTACCTCAACACCATCTGCCTTTGCTTTTGCATCTGCCTTTTCCCAACTATGTTGAGGTCGGCTTCCAGTCTAACCTAATGCAGCTGGATACCAGAATTTTACATGGAACAAATGCCTATCTAACCTCCCGAACTCAAATCGAGACCCGTCCGTGCCTCGGAAAGCACGTTAAGCCGTTGGTCCCGGCTGTCATTCGTGGAACTTTGACAGTCGTTACGGGAAGCTCGATAGTCTGACTACCAGTCTTACCAAGGGGTATCGTATACCCTACACTAACTGGATTGTGGAGGTCAGATAGGCAGTCGCTCCATGTAAAATATTGATAGGCTGGAAGCCGACCCCAACATAATTGGGAAAAGGCTAGGCAGATGATGAATGGTTTTCCAGCTATCTTTGTACTTCTCGTACGACGGGTACGAGAAGTACAAAGATAGCTGGAAAACCATTCATCATCACGGGTACCATTCATCTGCCTAGCCTTTTCCCAATTATGTTGGGGTCGGCTTCCAGCCTATCAATATTTTACATGGAGCGACTGCCTATCAAACCAGAATCAAACAGTCCACAACCAATCGTTATCGGTACACAAACATTTACTAAGCGATAAGTATGTGTTGTGTTTGTCTGTCAGTCCTCGCCCACACCATTCTCGGAAACTAACTTGTTATGTAAATAATGACAGCATTCAAACATGTTATCATATTTGTAAATACAAGATATTGGGACGGTATCGATGTTTAGAAATTTGTCAGTGTATGTTTATGCCATATTTTTATTTGTTTTGTAATAAGTGTCAATGACTTGTTTTAATGCATTTGGTACTTACCTACTTTGGTAGTCTTCATTAAAAATTGTTGAAAAATCTCTATAATTTAAATATTTGTAAAAAGAACACAACAAATAAGTGAATACAGAATAGGAAACAGAACGGTGTGATTAAAAAAAAAAAACCTTCAAACACCTATTCTGATCCTTTGCTTGTCACAATTGCAATTCGCCGATTTCCTATTCCGTAGAGACAGACTATTATAAAAGTACTTAATAATTCTGCACACCACACTACAGTCGCACACATCAAAGACGCACTACAAAAAAAGAAGAAAAAACAACATGGCGGCTTCTCCCGCTTTCCCGCCAAAACCTGCAACACTTTCGTTCACGTTACCCTAACTTTACGCGACGTCGCCGATCTATACATAATGAAGTCGGCCTGTCTGTCTGCCCGTCACAATAGGCCCTTCAGGGAGGGCCCCTAGTCACTTCCAGGTGGAAAGATGGCTGAATACTTAAACGACCCTCATGCTGAGTAGGTTGTGGTGCAAGTTGGAAGGGTTCAACCATTATACTACTGTAATCTACTCACTGACTTGCATAAAATGATAAATGATTTTATTTCTGTAAGTAGGTTCGTACAAACACTTTTACATGTCAATCATGTTTCTAAAAACTAGATGAGGTGAGGTCGGCGTTTGCTATCTGACTACTCTGAAGGAAGGCCGAAACAAACTCAGAGGTCAATCTCGAATCTTGGTCAGCGGGGCAATTGCGTAAAACACTTACACTAGTAATCGGTTTCATTTTGACAGTTCAGCAGCGTTCATTGCGTTATTTACGTTGTTGACAGACAAATTTTTCGAACATGTGAAGCAATGGATTAGCAATATCCTTCAAAATCATTCTGACTGTGATTGGTACTGTGTTACGCAATTAGGGTGCTGTTCATGTAAAGACCATGCAGAATGGTGTCAGAAATATTCTTTTGAGGCTTTAGAACCAAGGCTCAGGTGTTAAAATATGTTTTTTTTTTTTTATATTATCTCATAATGGAAAAGATAAGAAGCTAGTGCAAGTTGATTGTTTGACAGGTTTCGTTAGATAAACTTGTAGCAAGTCGACTTGGTGATTGCTGTTAATGTTTGTTTACTCAGCGTAAGCTAGTTGCGGACGTCAACTTACGAATGACTTCGTGTTATTTGCAACACAATGCAATATTTTGTGTAGGTATATTCTCGTTACTTAGTGAAATAACAGTACTGCTAAGAATAATTATATATTTTAAATTAAATATGGTGTTTATTTTTGTGTAAAAAAAAAACATTGTCATAAGCAAAAATGGGTATCTGTACGAAGTGCACTTTATTTACATTTTTTACTATCATTTTGAACTACATTTCAACCCACAATACTCTCAAATCCCACTTAGTGCTCATGTACCCGTCTACGGCTACCGTCGCCAACGTGCCGCTATGTGTATGAGCACTATCTTCTTCTAACTTGGACCACACCCTAAAAAGACCCCAGTACTGCACACGTAGGGTGAAAGGAGTTGTTGACGTCCTGAAAGATTAATTTTACATTGAAATTGTTTTCTATATTTTTTTTTTCACTTGTTTCTAACACTGGCGGTGACATTAAAAGCGTATTTTAAATATTTAAAAGTTTATCAGAAATGATGCTTTTCTGCAGGCTGTTCTTTGTGGTGTGTGTTATTTTTTCATTGAAAATGAATGTTGTTGTAGAAAGGTAGTTTTATGTGTTGTTAATTGTTTGTGGTGCTTGCTTTATAATACATAATCACGGCTGTAGTACACTCTACACGCACGCCAGTTGTGAGTACTACGCACCTGACCTTTCTGAAGAACATTGCCAATAAGGTCACTATACACAGTATACACGCACGCCGGTTGTAAGTACTACGTACCTAACCTTTCTGAAGAACACCCAAAAAGGCCACGATATTATGTCTTCCTAGGGCGTCATAATAATATTACTGCTATTCCTGAAGAAGCAATGGTGAGCCAGTGGTAGCGGCCGCGACTTATGAGGTCGTAGTTTGAACCCAGACATTCGCTTTACTTTGAGAAAATTATTTCATCACCACTGCTCTCAAAATGGCGAAGGAAAACATCGTGAGGAAACCAGCATGTCCTAGAACGAAAAATTCGAAGACATGTGACATCCACCAACCCGTACTGGGCTCGCGTGGTGGATTACGGCCCACACCCTCTCACCGAGAGGTGGCCTGTGTCCCAGCAGTGCGAATATTATGCTATTCTGGAAAACAAATGGCACTCATCCTGAAAATATGAACACAATTAAAGCCGCAAACGCACGAACCGCAGCAATCAATGCTATTGTAATAAAATATGACAAATTATAAAATACATGTAAATTAACAAGTCACATTAATTATTCATGTGTCATTTTAAATTAACTGAAAACCATTCAATCATAACCGTTTATATTCATTTTTACTCAATAAACTCCATTCATTTAATTTTAACGTAATGCGACAGCTGGCAATTTGTGCTTTTATTATAATAAATTAGGTAAGTGCTTGACTTTTTATACCCAGCTTCTGCCGACAGGTGCGACGTGACCGCGCGACAGGACTCTGGTGGAACAATATGAAAACTTTAGTAAAATTGTTCTACTGGAGTCGTCTCGCGCCGTCGCATCGCGCCTGTCTGCGGGAACCTTTAAGGGCTTAGTAAGTATCTAAGAAGTGTGTTATTTAACTCTAGTTGTTTAACTTTAGTTTAGCTATGGGAGTTTATTGTCACAAAGGTATTGTTTAAGCCGATGTTCACCCAAAATTATGAAAGCGTTATCTATGGGTGAACTGTACAATCAGTTCAGTCAGTTCGATGAATAATGGTGTAGCAGTCATATATTCTTCATTAAAGTAAATATTTGGTATCCGGATCGAAGGACCAGAAAATATTCGGTGCTTAGTTTAGCAAGTACCAAAAGCGGTATAAAATTAAATGGGGTTTCACACCCCTGACTTTCAATTAGAATGTTAAGCCAGGGATATTCAACCGTTTTGAAATTTCAATATACTTTTAAAGCCACGCTTTTTCATAATATTTTAAACCCAAATATTTTTTGGTCCAAGCTGTGTACTATTATACCGCAAGGGGAAATAACTCGAGCGATACATGCAATTTATTGATGCAACAGCAATTAACCCAAATACCACAGAACTTGAATATAAATAACCCGTTTTTAAAACTCAATTCCATGATATTTTCGTGGTGATATCGTAAATTTTTGTTGTAACTCGTCGCGTCGTTTGGAACCATAACTGCATCCGATTGTCGTTTGCAACCTCCCTTATAATTGTGAATGGATTTATACGGGTAGTACGTCATAGTGTATTTAATTTTTGTTTTTAATGCGAAAATTCGGTCATTAGTCTTGTTCAGCGTCCCGGCATTGTATTTTTAACCGACTATAAAAATAAAAGGAGGTTATGCGTTTGGCCTGATTTTTTGTTAACGTGCCTTTTTTTATGTCAGTCCTTTCTTTCAACGCCTACTTATAAAGAAGTAGTATGCTCATTCTAATTTTATAAAACTTAATCGAACTAAGACATGTAGTGAAGATATTTGCCAAGCGTAAGACAATACATATAGATTAATAAAATAAATTAACTTCAAAGAAAGAAACTTCAATATGCTCTCAAAAAGAAAAAAAAAAAATTGTTACTAAAATAAAAACACATTAAGAGATACAAAAGATCGGTTCCATTTTTATCTATATCGCATTTCGAAGGGAACGACACTTCTTGCTTTTAGAATTTAAAAAAAAAAAACAACTAAAATCCATTAGTTATTTGTAAAACAATGTAGCGCACAGTCAGCAACTATTTAATTACATCCCAGAAAAATACATACAAAAATCAACTTAATTTCTATTAAAATAAGTATCAAAATCGTTTGGTCGCGCTACACATTGGTACCTAAAAGATAGGGTTGGCACGTTTCCAATTTTAGGGAGAGAGTTTTAATTGATTTCGTCTATGTTTGGAAAATATTCCAAATAGGTACCTATTATACTATTGGGACAATTAGAACAAGATGTGTTTATACTTGATAAGTAACGAATTTTGATTTTGATATATTATGCGTTTAATTAAGTGCTATTTCATTTGCTTAGGTCAGTAGCAGAAATATGAAGATTGTGAGTCATGACCACGTGGTAATTATTAAATTACTCTTAGGATAGATTGTTTAGATGCATTCATTATACCTATCACACGATTCACAGAGTGATGAGATAATTCATGTCAAACTTTATGAATGGAATGAAAAAAGGATGGCTGGCAAACGGATGAAATTAATCTTTAATTTTTAAAATATATTCGTTACATTTGAACTTCCCGAATCAATCTTATCCGTTGTTCACGATATTTCCAAACTAAAATATCATCTTTCAAAAAGCTCTACAAATAACATAATCCTAGACCACACTCAAGTATCAAGAAATCCCGTCCTACGCACCACAAAAGACTTTTAATAAATTTCTCCCGAACTTATATTATGAAAGAACAGTGATCACAATAGGCCCCATCTATAAACTCTATTAGTTCGCCAAATGGAAAATGTTCTAACAATAAAACTAGGAAATTGCATTTTATTATAGAAAGGTACGGTTGGTGCTTGAAGTTCATAAACATTTTGTTAATATTTGTTTAGGAAATACAGTCTTTTATTAACCGACTTCAAAAAAAGGAGGGGGTTCTCAGTTCGTCGGAATCTTTGTTTTTTATGCATGTTCTCCGATTACTCGAAGACGGCTGAACTGATTTGGAAAATTCTTTTTTTGTTTGAAAGGGTGTACTTTATAATTGGTCAATAATAAGTATTTCAAGGATTGCGATTCGATTAGGTACCTACTTTAATAATGGTTGATGTGGAGTTCGCCTGGTGCGTACCAGGAGAACTCCTTAACAATTTACGTCCCTGCATCGGGAAACGAAATATTTTGTAAAAGGTGATGAGCAGTTGACATTAGGATATTGTAACTTAGATAAATTACAAACTGACCCACTAAAAGGTGAAAAATAAAAACATTCTTCCAAAAGAATCAACCGACTTCCAAAAAAACGCCACAAAGTGAAAAATAACTTTAATTTCCGAAGTCGGTGGAAAAAAAAGAAAATACAGATCCAAAGACACCGATTTCAGAAATTAAAGTTATTTTTCACTTTGTGGGGTTTTTTCTGGAAGTCGGTTGATTTTATTGGAAAAAAGTTTTTATTAAGCAAGTTATTGCACAAATTTCGATAGCGTGTATATGATGTTTTTATTATTAGATTATTTTGTGTGACACTTGTGATATAACGAATACGTCATTTGGATCTTGAGTGACTTATTTTATTGACTATGTTAGATTAGATTTACACAAACACTTTTGCACGTCAATATTTCTTCATGTCACATAAATTGACTCTTACACATTATTATTAGTTTTATAGAATACTATACAAAATCCAAGCTCCAATCCCCAATCCAGACCTCATCCAAGCTGTAAGTTCATCTGGGTTTTCTTTTACTCTATTCTGATGAAATGATGAATTATGATGATAGTAAACTACGGTAGACTGAGTTTTTATATTGAATTAACTTTAAAAAACCAGGATTGGCTTTTTTATCACACTCCCCTCTTAATTAGCTATAATTTCATTTTAAAACACGTTCTACATCTAAATATATCTAAAAAAAGTTCCAATTTCACCCCTCACACCCACACATCGTCCCCGCCCGGTGATGCGTGTCGGGGCGCGGTCGCAAATCATTCCGTGTGCACCGGCCCGACAAATTAGATACGCCTAAGTACTGAAAATGCTTATTTCGCAAAACAATATCTCGTTTTGTGACAGTGACCCGGTTATTGAGGTCGGAAGTGTAACTTGTAAGTTGGTACAAAAGGTGCTTGAATTTTTATGAAGCAAAATGTGTGATGCCCAGTGGGTAAGAGTTAAGACCTCGCCTCTCATGTACGAGGTTGTGGGTTCATATCCTGGCAAGTACCAATGTGATGTTAGGGTTCAGTACCTTAAAAGGAAAAAACGGAATCCTTATAGGATCACTCGTGTGTGTCTGACTGGCCGTCGGTCACAGCCAATTTGTTCCGAATCTAATGGGCCGATTAAGTTGCAATTTGGTGCGCGTATGAATTTCTGCGACCCAAACACGGACGTGTAACCTAAATAAATAAATTTCCCCCAAAATTTACCAAATTTTAGGGGAAAAATAAGAAAATAAAAAAGAAGTTTTATAAACTGTAAGGGTCTCAAATATATATTCTTTTATAATTTTAAAAAATACAGAAAATAGTTCTATGCGTATAGAGGATAACCTTTAAGAAGTCTCAATATTGTGCGTACAAATTTACATTTGCAGTTGGAAACCTGGACTTTTTGAAATATAGGTCTGAAATCGCTAAGCGTCTTGAGCAAGCGTGGTGAACAATGCTCGTGCCTTCTCTGTGTGAGAAGAGGACTTTGCCCTGCAGTGAGATAATAATAGGATGGAATTATTATAAATGGATCATGATTTTTACAATGGATTATGGAGGTGAACGTACGAAGTGTCTAGTTGCTAAGAGCAGGTTTACGTGAGATAAGTACCTTGCTATATTAGACTAACTTTCCATCTACCCTGGATAACGTCAACGGTGAATAAAGAATTCGTTATATCATATGATGACCTTTTGTTTGCTTAAACAACGAAATGCAATCACCCACCATCATCATCATCATCTGCCCAGCCTTTCCCCAACTATGTTGGGGTCAGCTTCCAGTCTAACCGGATGCAGCTGAATACCAGTATTTTAAATGAAGCGACTGCCTATACGACCTCCACAACCCAGTTATCGGGTTACATGATACTCCTTGATAAAACTGGTTATCAGACTTTCGGGCTTCTAACGATCCGTGACGACTGTCAAAGATCCAAGAATGACAGCCGGGACCAACGGTTTAACGTGGTTTGCATGGACCGACCCTGATCGATCGACCCGTGCGGCTGTTATTACTTAGCCACGAGCCCCCATTTAGCATGTGTTCTGAAAATTTCCCCTTTTATATTAACTTGATTGTAGCGAATATTATGAAGTCTATCAGCAGTAAACATTAGTGGTCGAACTATTATGAATCGTGTTTTCAAAATTGATCGTTGAAGTTAGCAGAAACTGCTGCCTATCAACCATAAATGACCCACTTCTCGCCTTTAAGACGCGGTCTATAAGACTACGATAAAAAAAACATCTTCCTGTACTTATTTATACCATGACCTCACATTTTTCACGGCTTACCCTCAATTTGTTACGATTGCCCTGTACCTACATATTTTAGATATATTTTTTCCCGCGTCTTCAGTAGCGTTTCAAAGTTTTATTTTAGTTATTGCTATTGCTGAGCATGAGGTCCTGGGTTGAATTCCCGGGTCGGGGAAAGTATTATTGGGATTTTCCATTTGGAATTTCTCAGTAACAGCCCAGTCTGCATTTGTACCCGGTTGTGGTTAATAGGCTTGCCCCTATTACATGGGATTTAATAGGTACACCTCTGCCTAACCCTTCGGGGAACACAAGCGTTATGTTGTGTTATATTGTAAGTTGTAGTATTTAAACGCAAGTAAAAAAAAAATAAAAGTTTTTATTTTTGTGTCCAAAAATAATCCGAATTCCAATCAAAATTACTGCGGGAGCTCCTATTTCTATGTAAAGTGTTTAAAATACCTAGGCTTGCAATTAACCCTCGGAGTTAATATTAGTCAGCATGTCATTTTGCTATGAGTGTGAGTATTATGTATGTACGCTCTGGTTAATTTGCTGTGCAGTCAATATTTTTGATGTAATAAAAGATGGTTGATTATTTATTTGATGTGCAATTATTAATATCCCCATTGCAGTTTTGGGCCTTTTTAGGCTGTGTGTGGAAACCGTAAAAACAGTTGTGTCTTTAGGAAGGCAACTTCTTTCAACGTTAAAGTCAATTGATTTTGTAGCACAATATCACATTATTATATGTGCTGAAAAATCAATTAACGACGCCCTTTTTCATGGCTTTGATACCCGACTTTATCATTTCCACCTTTTAAGTCCAACACCAATCAACTCAAGCTGGATAATGTAACATATAATACATAAAAGGATTATATTTCGTTATCAATTCTTTTCCAATCGACAATAAAACCGATCTTTATAAAATGAATGGATGTATACTCGTATCTTTTATTTTATTTGTAGTATACTGACTGGATAAATCTTGTCTGAATTTATTTTATTGATTCGCTCGGCCGGATAAAAAGTTGTCCTTCTAGAAGGGCCACTAGTTATCAAAAAAAATTACAAACTGGCCTAAATAATGTATCATCATCATCATCAGCTTAGAGCAGTCCCCTGCTGGACCTAGGCCTCTCCAATCGCACGCCATTCAGTTCGATTCTCGGCAACTCTCATCCAGCTGCTACCAGCCAACCTGCGAAGATCGTCGCTTCACGAGGGCGAGTCTCTGTATGTCGATTCGCGATTTTCACTCAAAAACACGTCTCCTTCAACGCTCATCGTTTCTACGGGTAATAAGGCCGACCCATTGCCACTTCAGCTTGCTTATTCTGTGAACAATATGTAAAAGTAGCCTATTAGACCCCTAGTTCTGATCCAATCCTGGTTTTTTTCTTCGTAAGTATTCATCGAAAAAAATATAAGTAAATCTCCCAAAATCCCATATAAAGAATAAACAATAATCTCCAAAAACCAGCTAACAGACTTTAGATTAAAAATTACCATGCAAAAAAGGGCTAAACGGCTAAACCAGAAATCCTGTTACAAACGCAATTGACGTCAGAATTGGCTATTAGGGATGCGTAGTAAATCAGTGGAGGCCTCGTCGGAACCCATCTAAGCGTTTAAGGCGATCTTGCACGCAAGTCTAGTATCAAATTTTCGTTCACACGTCATAATAAAACGCATTAAGGGAGGCGCGTGTCACACCGAAGTGTGGCAAATTGATTTAAAGTGTAACAGAATATTTTCTTTGTGTAACGGTATAAACATTGTATCTAAAGAAAATGTTTCATGTTTTCTTTAAAGGGAATTTTATTATCTTCTGCTTCGTTTGAGTTGCGATAAATTTCCGCGTAAAAGGCTTGAGAATGAAAGGTAAAATGCAGGATTAAAGCGATTTTTCTTAAGAACTTCATCTTGTTATGATCGTAAAGGCTACAAGATGTTGTTGTGTTTAGTTAAATGAAACATGAAGTATATAATATATACTGCGCAGTAAACCTGCAGTTTAATATTATTATTTAGGTGCTTATCGTAATTATTTAAGATGAGAAACTTACTGAATCACGCACTTAAGGGGGAAGGTCCAGGTAACCCGCGAAACTCATTTTTTTTTTTTAGGTTTTTTGCAATTTGCAAGGCAGTATTAGGTTGTATGTTGATTTAAGTATGTTTCGCGACCGTAAAGTATATGTGTTTAGAAAATTATAATCAGTAATACAACTCCTTAAGTTAGTATAATCCTAAATTTAAATAGTCATTCATTAGGATTATATGAACTTAGAGAGTTGTACTGATGATTTTAATAATTATAATTCTATATACACAGATTTGTTACGGTCGCGAATCATATTCAAATGAACACTATAACCTGATACTGACTTGCAAATTGCAAAAAAACGTAAGAAAATTTAATTTCGCGGGCTACGTGGAGCTTCGAGCACTGATTCTTATTTCACACAATAATGCGACCTATTCTGTAAAAATCTCATCGTGAAACCTTAGGTAACAGTAGTAGCAGGAGCGGTCAGTAGTGTCATTCCCAAGTCAGATACCTACTACCGAATACCGGCTGACTAAACAAGCAGGAACACTTCGCACATCCGGAGTAACACTGACACAACTGCAAATTTATATATTTATTTGCTATATATTTAAGGGCTGATTTTTCAATCGTCAGATAAGTTTTATCGAAGGAATAAATATGGCAGTTTGACAGCTTTTGCATTGAAAATAATATGTCAAACCGCCATTTTTGTTCTACAGATAAAAGTTATCAGCCAATTAATAAATTTACTTAAAACAAAATTAAGAACCGACTTCAAAAACTTAAAACGAATAAAATATCTTTAATAAAAAACTTAACAGCTTCTGAAGTCGTTGTCAAGCTATTAATGCATTAAAGAACTGAAGACACCGACTTCAGAAGATGTTAAGTTTTTTATTAATGTTATTTTATTCGTTTTAAGTTTTTGAAGTCGGTTCTTAATTTTTTAATAGTAGTAAATTTAATAATTGCCTGATAACGTTTATCTGTAAAGAATAATTACCCAATGTATTATATACTAAAACCTTCCTGAAAGTATGTAGATCACGTTAGTGAAAGAATCATCAAAATTGGTTCATTAGTTTTTGAGAAAAACGTGGGCATACAAACAAACAAACATACATACATACGGGTCGAATAGAGAACCTCCTTTTTTGAAGTCGGACGCTCCAGATGTGCGATTTGCCCTTCCCTTTCTTCCTTCTAGTGCGGTGTAACACGCGGCTACCTCACAAACCGCGATACACTCATATCAGTCGTTCGAAGCAATCTCTCTTCAATTTTACACGCGTTTGCACGTAATACGATCGCTTGATGGAATCTTGGGAAACCTTGCATCACAAACTTGTACATTGCGCGGTTAGTACGAATAATTTCACGAGCAATTCGTGTTTAGTGCGCAATGAATGACGAAGTATGGGAAAGATAGTTGTTTCGTAAGTTAGATATTGGTGGTAGATTATTGAGGCGGTGACTTGGAATTCATAATAACTTAATGATATCATTTGTCGGCGTAATGTGTATTGATTCTGACGGCTTCATCTAACCTAGATTTTTTAGTGAGCAACCATCAATAAAGTTTCTTCAACAGTAAGCTTTTTAGGAAGAAAAAAATCTTTCGTTCCCTTATTGGATAGTAAAAGACCAGTAGGTAATGATTAATCAAATAATTAATCAAATTAAGGAGGAAGCGCCCGCGAAATTCAAATTTTCTTACATTTTTTGCAATTTGCAAGTGTGTTTTAGGTTGTATGTTGGTTTTAAAGTATGATTCGCAACCGTAACAAATATGTATTTACAGAATTATAATCAGTAATACAACTCCTTAAGTTAATAGTATAATTCTCAGATGTCAAGATTTCAAAAATAATCATTCAATAGGATTACCTGTTCGAGTTGTATTGATGACTTTAATGATTATAATTCTGTAAATACCTGTTACGGTTGAGAATCATATTTTGATCAATAAACATACAAACTCATACTGACTTGCAAATTGCAAAAAACGTAAGAAAATTTGAATTTCGCGAGCTACCCTGGCGCTTTCGCATTAAGTGTTGCAAATTTAAATTACTATATCATGGTTCACGGTTTCATTATCATAATTGTCTAAAAGCAAGAGTAGAAATCCCTACCAGCCGTGTCTCTATTGGTCTTTACATACTTCGTGTTTTCATGATCTGATCGTGTTAAAAGACCATATCTGAAAACAATGCCTACAAATGTAAAACTCAGTTATCCAAATAAAAAAGAAAGAAAAGAAAGAGAAAATGTTTATTCTGCACAAACAAAACGCACATTTTAATAAAAACAAGACATAAATAAAGTACGCACATGCAAAGCAGGAAAATCCTCGTAATGTTGATGTTTCATGTGGCGTTTGCAGGGTCCTAATGAATATCTACGTTCGATATTGTGCGCCTTCTCAGTTTGACTAGGGCGATTCGCTTGTGGAAGGCCAGCCAAACCGATTCGCTATCGTAAATAGATACACTTGGGTACTGCGAGGCGTGAATGAAACAGTCCTGCTGTTTGATGCAGTAGTGGCGATCCGGCTCGAAGGACCAAAAATAATCCATTATCTAATAGTACATTCATCTGCCACTATCAGTTATCCGGCTGCGGGTCAAAATGTCGACATGCTGGTGTTGATACTATCATATAATTACAATAAAGCCGGAGAATTTAATTACTGTGCCAACCAGAAGGGTTTGTGGTCCAGTCGAAGCTAAAATGTGTAGCATGTGTATGGCTTTGTTATCTTGGAATATGGGCTAATTGTGACATTAAAGAGGTGTATTATTAAGTACCTTAAATATAAACAAAAAATAATAATCTTCCCGACCGATTTCTGTCACGGCGGCCGATCTCAACGGAGATTAGCCAGGTGCGCAGGAGATATTATAAGTGCACAAGTGTGTGCGCAAACATAGGTATACTCTCTGTTCCTTCACTCTCATAGTACGGCAATCCGGCAGGACCAATGGCTTTATGTGCTTTCCGAGGCACACCACCAACTTCCAAACTCCGGGCTGCGAAATTCCTAATGGAAAAACCCAATAACACTTTGCCCGTCCTGGGTATCGAACCCAGAACCCCTCGCTCAGCAGCTGCGCTTGCGACCACGAGACCAACGGGACTTGCATATTACGTAGGTGTAATCAAGCAACTTTGTCTTTTTTTTGTCATATAAAATCGCTGAACTGATTTTGCCACCTGATATTCATCTGCAAAAGATACGACTGAAGAAAGACATTATGGAATTGTAAAAATGCTTTACAAAAGTATTTATCAGCCAGCTGATTGAAATTTCAAAAAGCATTATTAAACAGTCAGAGAGGCTTGTGACTAAATAATAACATTAACAGGTCGATCGAAGGTTAAGCTACGCTTACTGCGATCGGTTCATGGATGGGTGACCGTCCATTACATATCGAAACTCCTCAGTGCCTCGGATAGCACGTCAAGTGGGGTCCCGACTGTCATTCATCTTTGACAGTCAGAAGCCTAAGTCTGACAACCAGTCTTACCAAGTGTATCGTGTTACCCAGTAACTGGGTTGCGAAGGTCAGAGCAGTCTCTCCATGTAAAATATTGGTATTAAACTGGAAGCTGACCCCAACCTAGGAAAAGGCCAGGCAGATTGATTATTAAACCTAATCCATGAAATCCATCGACCCGAAATCAGCAACTGCCTAACACGTCTGGAAATAGAAAACCAAAGAGAAAAAATAATCCTTCAATGAAAATCGCACGAATTTTAAATTTTGAAATATACCGTATTCCCGGCAGTTCTATTTATAAAATATTTAATCGCTTCCGACGATCGCTTGCATAGCTTTATACGCGCACGCGCACGAGTACCTTTACTGTAAAGCTAGTATGTAATCATGAATTTTAGAATGTCATCAATTAATTAAATTGCTTTTCAACCAAAAATTATTGCACTGTTGATTAATTTGAAATAATAATAATTAAGGCTGCGATCACATTTTGTGGCTTTCGATTGGATTGCTCAATAAATACCCTGCATTGTGTATTTATTGACTTTGGTACGTGACGATTAAATATGGATGATAGTTTGTGTAAAATACATGCTCTGAATTTGGATACGGTTGTCAAATATTTACCGATGTGAAATATGCCAGAATAATGTCCGATCCCGCATGGAGTATTGCAGCCACCTTTGGGATCGATCAGCTAAGTACCAACTGGCTGCGCTTGACTCGGTGGAACGCAGAGCTAAGTGGCTCATTGGCAACTTAAAACTGGTGGATGCCAAGCTTCTCAGTTTTGCCTGCTTGTCGGTCTTCTACAGATTGTACTTCGGTGGGTATGCTCGAGAACTGAGAAGAGTTTATGTAATAGTAGTAGAATAATGAATGTTGTTATATTGACGCATATTTTCCCCAAACTTGTTCTTTAATTGTTTTATTTTGCTATTTTATTTCTTTGCGCCATGTTTATCGCAAATAAACGTATTTTCTTTCTTTCTATTGATAACTAGTATGTATGCAATATCATTACATTGCAATAACATTTTATTATCCGACTACGCGACGGAGCGGAGGGTAATGTGTTTATTAGCCTATGAATGAAGGTATGTAAGTACGTTGTGTGTTTCTTTGTGGTAAGTATATCACACTAATATTATAAAGGCGAACGTTTGTGAGTGTGTGTGTTTGTATGTTTGTTACTCTTTCACGCAAAAACTACTGAACGGATGTTGATGAAATTTGGCACACAGGTAGTTTATTACCTGGATTAACACATATGATACTTTTTGTCCCTATATTCCTACATATTCGAGACTTACGCGGGTGAAACCGCGAAGAGCTGCTAGTACTCGTAATATTATAAATGCGAAAGTTTGTGAGGATGGATGGATGTTTGTTACTCTTTCACGCAAAAACTACTGAACGGATTTTGATGAAATTTGGCAAACAGATAGCTTATATTACAATAACATTTTATTATCCGACTGCGCGACGCAGCGGAGGGTAATGTGTTTATTAATTAGCCTATGAATGAAGGTATGTAAGTATGTTGTGTTTCTGTGTGGTAAGTATATCACACTAATATTATAAAGGCGAACGTTTGTGAGTGTGTGTGTTTGTATGTTTGTTACTCTTTCACGCAAAAACTACTGAACGGATGTTGATGAAATTTGGCACACAGGTAGTTTATTACCTGGATTAACACATATGATACTTTTTGTCCCTATATTCCTACATATTCGAGACTTACGCGGGTGAAACCGCGAAGAGCTGCTAGTACTCGTAATATTATAAATGCGAAAGTTTGTGAGGATGGATGGATGTTTGTTACTCTTTCACGCAAAAACTACTGAACGGATTTTGATGAAATTTGGCAAACAGATAGCTTATAACCTCGATTAACACATAGAATACTTTTATCCCTATGTTCCTACGGGTTCGAGACTTGCGCGGGTGAAACCGCGGGGAGCTGCTAATATATTATAATTATCACAAAATAAAACACGTTCACTCTTTCACTACTCCTAAATTTGTAAAGCAACTGAATTTTAACACATACCTACAGCACCAAAGTGCGGTGTTAACAACATTCGGAGTAAAGTTCAGAAATAATTTAATTTGTAAGTGTACTTGTTTATGTCGATTGTACTTTACGACTGCGGTTGGGATCGGGCTTGATCGTAAAATGCGTTTTTTTCGTAAATCCAGGCTTTAGTCACACCGTTGGGGTTGGGTATTATGTGAATGTTCAAAATCTTTCGTTAAATATTTTTCGACCCTGAAGGAATGCTTACAATCCATTCACATCACAGAATGGTTTACTGGAATAAGAATAAGCACTTTTGAGTGAAAATGTCGCGAGTAACTTTTTTCCCTTATAAGACGAACGAAGGTCAAAATTGAATCCGGAAAAAAGTTCGTAATAATGTTATTAACTTACTTGCAAACTCTTTTTTCATGAAAATATAGGTAGGTACTTTAATTAAAAAACAATATTTCCTATCGCAGGTATGTTGGAAGAGTACATTGTACGTATGTTTCTGTCCCTTTCTTCTTGTCTGTATAAATGTGTTTGCATGGTTAAATAAACAAATGGTTCTATAAACAAGACGTTGAATTACTAGAAAAATAAAAAAATAATAACATCATAAAATCCTTTTGTAACTTGTTTACACTCGTACCAACCTATTCTGAATATTGCCACAAGCTCCATTTCGTCATTAAACCTGCTACAAATCAGCATTGTCCTACCTACGAGTAAGACATAAATTATACCACAAACATAGAGTTGTCGCGAACTGTGACATTTGTTTGACATGTGTCAGCCTACACTACTGGCTTGTCAGTTGCTTGAGAGTACGCTTAATCAACGTAGTTTCATTAACAGTTACGTTTGGTTGACGTTTTGGTATGTAATCTATGTTTGTCGTCCATCAAATCACGTATAGTGACGTTTGTAGAGAAATTAAACGATACGGTCATTATTGTTAATTTTGCCCGCGTAACTGGAAGGACCTGTTATTGTTGGTTAAGTAAAAATATTAAATACTTCTCCATCTATTAAAAGTAATTCAAAACGTATTATGCCATGGCGCTTAATATTTTAAATGTATTTATTAATTAAATGTCTGGAAGCGGCTGCGCTCCAAAACGGAGATCCTAGACGTAGGCATAAAGGCTGTCAAGCTAAAGTGGGATTGAGCGGGTCATGTCAGCCGCATGCATAGCGACCGCTGGGCAACAGTGTCCACACGGTGGGTGCCTGAGGAAGGATGGCGCTGCGAGGCCGGCCCAGGAAGAGGTGGTGAGACGACCTAGACGCGTACCGTAAGCGATGGATCGAGGTGGCCCTGGAAAAGGATGCTTGAAAGGATTTGGGGAGGCCTTTGCTCAGCAGTGGGATAGTGCAGGCTAACTAGAAAGAAAGAAAGAAATACTGTTTATTTACGTGAAAATGATGCACACAAAATACACATAAAATTACAAAACATAAAATAATAAAATACAACAAAACACACAAAAAAAAACAAACATATAAAAATAATAAGTACACAAAATTGTTGTTTAACAGAAGAAGAAGGAAATATGCGTCACTACCGCGCGAAACGGCTGAACGCTCAGTATAATGCCGCGGCCCGTGCACGAAAGCACGAATCCACGGTGCTGGTTTTCAGCGTACCTAAGTCGGCGTATTTTTTTATGGTTAAACGATGCCACTGACTTTCATCGTCTAAACACTGTTTAGACAGCGCAAATTGTAGTTTCAACAAAGTATCCCACAGGCAATTAAATTGCACTATGTAAATCATGCTTTAGTATCGAGTTAAGGCTCCCGCAGTCAGGTGCGATGCAACAGCGCGACGCGACTCTAATAGAACGATTTCTATGAAAACTTCATGGAAATTGTTCTACTAGAGTCGCGCCTGTGTGCGCTAACCTTTATTCCATTACTTTTTAGCTGTTCTATGTTTTTCCTATCAAATATATTATTCATAATCGATATGTATAATATGAAAAATGTATAATATGTATAATTAATGAAATTCGACTGCAAGTTTGAGGGCTATTGGCGAACACGAAAAAGAGAAAAAATCTAATTACGCTTCGGTGTAACAGATTTCTTTAATCGCTATTGCAGTCATTCAAGTTTTATATTTTTATAATTAGGTTTATTAGCACAGTTGACTCGGCTTTAAAAAAACTTTACGTGCGGTTTCTATTTTTTCTTAACGATCAACGTTTTTTTACGAAACGCTGTAAAAATAAATGTTTTAGCAAATGGCATAATAAAAAACGGTCATCTGTTTTATGTTGTGAAGTAAGCGACCACCCCCATCGGTGTTCGTGAATGAAATGAGTTTTTTTTTTTACACTACAGTTGTTTGACAATGGCTTTTAACGTTCTGCCTTCAGCTCAGAAATTTTTATTGTTTTGATAGTTAATCACTGTTTTCAGTTGTTGACTAATCGTAGGTATTTGTTTAACACAGATAGATGTTTTAAATACAGATATTTAATTTTTAAATTCGAATGAAAAAAAAAAACATAGATTTCTGTAATAGATTTAGAAGACCTAATAGATTTTGTAACGTCTTTGAAGTAATAGGGTAAAAAACGAAAAAGAGTAAAAAATCCGTAAGGTAAAAATTACGCCATGCAATTTTGAACTTTAATGAAATACTCTTAAGACTATTTTTGAAAGAAAATCATTTATTGTTCAACACAACGACAACAACCAAGCGATACAAAATAGTTGTGAACACAGAAATAATAATTTTAGTCTCAAATATAAAGTTCTAATTAGTAATTTGAAGTATTTTCAAAGTATCGCAAAACAAAATTAATTAAAAAAAAAATATCATTTTAAAATTAAATTAAAAATACGTATTTACAAATAAATACAAATACATTTCATGATCAAACTCCTAAATACTCCCTAACAAATCAGCGGCGCGACGCGCATCTAAGGAACGTGCTCCCCGAAATTACGCCACACAAAGGGCACCCTCCTGCCTAGACTACTATTGATGAAGAGGTCCGGTTTTTTCAGTGTAGCCCAACTCAATACCCCGAGAGCTTTTTTTCATTTTTTCGATATCTCATTTAGTTTTTGAGATATACTTAATTGATTTTATGACAAAAGACCAAAAAAAGATTTTGACTTGTAATTTTTGTTTCCACCATATTGTAGCCCTTGTTGATACGCGGCTTTTGAGAGCTCAACCATTCATGTAGCCCTAAAACTCACGACACCAAGGCGATGTCACACCCTGAGCGAAAATGGAGGCGATACTGTAGCGATCGGAAAACCATTTTGTTTTGTTTTGTTGACCGCAAGTAGGCCGCTGCAAAATTTGCGGTGAGTCAATGGTCGGGGTGCTCTGACTTAGTTATAAACCGGTTTGGCCTAGGACAAACTAGTATGACTTGAAATTGGGTTTGGCCGGTAACATATACATACAAAAAGCAACATCCGTTTTTTCAATAATACGTTGGGCATTTAGGTTTCAGCTGTTAGCTATTAGAAAGAAGACAGCTAAAGGCACTAGCACTACAAATCACTAACTACCTACATTTAGCGCTAAACAAAATTTAAAATCATCATTCAGCTATCCCTGTCAACTTCAAAGTCATCTGCCTAGGCTTTTCCCAACTATGTTGGGGTCGACTTCCAGTCTAACCGGAAGCAGCTGAATACCAGTATTTTAGATGGAGCGACTGCTTATCTGACCTCCACAACCCAGTTACTGGGTAATACGATACCCCTTGGTGAGACTGGTTGTCAGACTTTCAGGCTTCTGGTGACCTCCACGAATGACAGCCGGGACCAACGGCTTAACGTGCTTTACGAGGCATGGAGGAGTCTCTGTATGGTCATCCATCCACAGACCGACCCCGGAAAAGTTTGCTTAACCTGGTCGAACGACCCGTGTGCGGCTGTTATTATTTAGCCACGAGCCCCTCTAGCTAAAGTAACGTTGTGAATAGTTTCATTAATTCATATTTTTTATTTGTAATAGGCCGGTAGGTACTTTGTTAAACCCGTATGTATTCTCAATGTCAGGAACTAAAGGCTATCGCGATTTCAACTGTGTAATTTCCAGGAATAGTTGATGTGGAGTAAAGTGAAACAAATACAAACCTTAAAATCATTTATTTAATTTCTTTTGTCGTAAATATTCCTTTTGAGGGGCTTTTGGCTAAGTAATTATCCACAAGCTCCTCAACTTCAAACACTTGAAAGAAATACACTCACAGGCACAATTAACCGCCCACCTTATATTTCTTTCAATTTGCAGAAATCGTCAAACTTATACCACATTTGATGACAGGTACGTTGCAAGCTACCCTTAAGGTTTAAAAAAAAAGCATAAGTCTTGTAAAAAAAGTTGTTTATTAGAGCATTCACACCAAAAATCGATTTTGTGAAAAACTTTGATGAAAATTTAACAATATTTATTTTGAAAAAAGTGGTCGCAATTAAAAGATTTTTTTTTTATTAATAATGGGTGTTGCCGCCTCGGGCTCTAATGACTTCTTGGAGCCGGTTTGGCAGTCCATCCATGATATCTTGGATATCTGACTGGGGGATATTGTGCCACTCCTCCACCGCAGCCGTCTTGAGCTCTCCTAGGGTCGTAGGGGCTGGTACTCTTGCTCGCACACGTCTTTTGAGGTTGTCCCAAATGTGCTCAATTGGGTTAAGATCGGGACTGCGTGCCGGCCATGGTAAAACTTGAATCCCGACTTCATTAAGGTACTGAGAGACGGCTCTAGCGGTATGGCATCGTGCATTGTCATGCATTAATGTGAAGTTGTCACCAATGAATGGTGCAAAAGGTATGACATGGTCTTGAAGAACTTCCTGCACGTATCTTTCAGCGTTCACACTGCCTCTATCGAACACAACAAGATCGGTACGAGCCACGTAAGAGATACCTCCCCAAACCATTATGGACCCTCCCTGGTAACCCACTGTTTCGGTTATAGCGCATGGAGCAAACCTTTCGTTTTGGCGCCTGTAGACACGCTGACGTCCATCTGGACCACTTAAGGCTATTCTGCTCTCATCTGAGAACAGTATGTCCTTCCATTCCTGCACAGTCCAGCCAGCATATTCTCGGGCAAAAGCAAGTCTAGCTCTACGGTGTTGTGGGAGCAGTTGTGGAGCACGAGCTGGACGAAAAGCCCTCAGATTACTCTCTGCCAGTCTTCTTCTAATCGTACGTTCACTCACACTGACATTTCTCACCTCAAAAAGACGCGTACGAGCTTCGGTAGCAGTGCAAAAACGATTTCTCAACACATTGCTGACAACGAAACGGTCATCGCGGGCTGAAGTGCATCGATGTCGGCCTTGACCTGGCCTACGGGTGTATGAGCCAGTTTCCCGAAACCGTCTGATGGCATCCCGTACCGTGGTTCGAGGTACACCGAGTGTACGGGCGATGCGACGTTGGCTGTACCCCACGTCCGCCAAAGCCACTGCCCTAGCTGCACCAGTTGCATCGAGTGGCATTTTTTTGAGTCACAAACAATAAACGAACTCTAGAAACTTGAATTAAACAATATTCACACACTATGGCAGAAAAGAACAAAAAATGTTAACACGATAACGTATCGGCAACAATGTCAAACAACGACTAAATTCCAAAAACCCTTCGGTGCCACAAATTTAGCAAACGAATTACGGGTATAAGTGTTTAATTTATTGCTAAAGTACCCACTTGACAAAAAATAGAACAGTGGATAAGCCATAGTTAAGCTAAACAAACAGGGTGACGAAAGATATAGGTGGGCGGTTAAATGTGCCTGTGAGTGTATAACGATGTTTTAAATTCGTTTAGCGCTAAACTTTTTTAAGTTATATCTGATGCAAGTTAGCCTGAGCTATCTTCTTTCTAATATCTGTAGCTATCTGCAGCTGAATTAAAACAAAAAAAAAAAACAAATTGCAACTGCTACTTAAACGACACATTTTCTTAAAAAACCCTCGTTTAACTACAGCGGCCAAACCCAATATTTAACTCCGGCCCACACTGGTCAATTTTTAATCCCGTGGATATATTTAGTGAAGGCCGAACGCTGATAATAAATAACATTTTATTACATCGTCGACACAATTCGTACACACGGCGACATATCAAGCTATACATACAGTTCCAGTATAAGCAGACCTCTCATTGTACGGAAAGCCTATAAGGGGGTGTAAAAATACGCTTAACGAAGCCCAGCTTCACTTATAAGCACTCCCCGTCATTGTGATATTTTTTTTTTTTTTTGTTACTGGATCTTACCTGGGAACCTTTTGGTTACGAACATAGTGAAGGACCAACTTTGACCTTCACTATCTCAGCGAACAGAAGGTTCCCAGATGTATAAGTTAACTTTAAATATCCCCCTACAACTCCTGTACCCATCATCACAATGACACAGACTTAGTGTCATTTACCCATAAGCACAATGTTACCTATACTGCCGTCATAAGGAAAAAAAGACGTATCTGACATTTTTCTCGAAATAGAGTTATTTACATATTCGGAATCAGCAAAAAATAATCATCGACCAGTATTTTTATATTGGCGTAAAGTTAATGAAAACCTAATAATTCTAACTAGTAAAAGATGAATCTGCCTTTGTATCTTATATTTTAAACAGGACAAAATATATTTTTTTCTCCATTTCAATATTTCTGTAGTCCTTTTTCCTTACGGTGTATATGTGTGTTACATTGCGTGCTGCAGTAAACGAATTTTTACACCAAAAATAAAAGTCGTTTCCGAGAAATAGGTACTTTTTGCTCAGCATAATGCAAAGTGGAGCTCGTGGCTAATTAATAACAGCCGCACGAATCGATCGAAGGTGAAGAAGCTACGCTTGTCGCTGTCGGTTCGTGGATGGGTGACCATCTATAACATAGCGAGACTTCGGTGCCTCGGAAAGCACTTTAAGCCGTTGGTCCCGGCTGTCATTTGTAGATCTTTGACAGTCGTTACAGGTCGTCAAAAGCACGGAAGTCTGACAACCAGTCTTACCAAGTAGTCTTACTATATTACCCTGGAACTGGGTTGTGGAGGTCAGATAGGCAGTCGCTGCATGTAAAATACTAGATATTCAGCAGCATCTGGTCAGACTCGAAGCCGACCCCAACATGGTTGGGAACAAGCTCGGCAGATTGAGAATGCTTAATTTAGGGGCGTGATATGATGGGTCCATTCATGGCAAAAAAAATCTCAATAAGAAATTACAAGGATTTCAGTCACTTGAGAACATTTTTAAAACTAAAAATTTAGTATTACAAAATCTGTGACATACAAACTAAGTACCTAGGTAATTAACAAATCATTTAGTTAAATAACATTAGCGAACACAGAGCTTTTTACAGCCTGGACCCCACGAGGTCAGCTTAAACTGGATATGCACAGCTAGCTCTGTGGTCGAGTTTACGCCTGTACGGCTACCGAATGTTGACAACACTGATGATATCGGGCGATTCCAATAATGGCCGCTCTTTTGTTTCCTTTTATATCGATGGCCGTTTTATTTTATGGGTGAGGAAGTGAGGGTGAAATTATAGCCGGTTATAGCTGGTGAATGCGTGTGAGTTTCTTGAAAATAGAAGCAGTAGAGTTACAATAGTCTATCGTGTGCGCTACAAATCCAAGCATGCGGACTGCCACGTTGATCTATTGGTCGCAAGCGATACTGCTAAGAAGAGGACCTCGTGGTTCGATTCCTAGGTCGGACAAAATATTTTTGGGGGTTACATGGGACTTTAACATAGCCAAATGTGGGTGTACAGTGACACGATTTTCTCGTGGAATAACGGTAGCAATTTTAGAGATGCCTATTTCATTATTCTATGTGTTCCAAAACGCTATGTTCGTAACAATATAAAATTATAATCAATACAGTAGAAGGAAATCAGTTTTAAAAGTGGCTAAGTATACATATTAGTGCTCGTGACTGTCAATCTGCCTAGCCTTTTCCCAACTATGTTGGGGTCGGCTTCCAGTCTAACCGGATGCAGCTGAATACCAGTATTTTACATGGAGCGACTGCCTATCTGACCTCCACAACCCAGTTACTAGGTAATACGACACCCCTTGGTAAGACTGGTTGTCAGTTACTTTCGGGCTTCTGACGACCCGTAACGACTGTCAAATGATCCACGAATGACAGCCGGGACTAACGGCTTAACGTACTTTCCGAGGTACGGAGGAGTCTCGGTATGAAAAGATGGTCACCCATCCACAGACTAACCCCGGCAAGCGTAGCTTAACCTGATGGATCGACCCGTGCGGCTGTTATTATTTCGCCACGAGCTCCTCGCGACTGTATTCCTGCTATATGTATGTACGTCTCTGCCTAACCCTTTGGGGAATACAGGCGTGTTGTTGTGTTATGTCCAGGAGCATCTGGGCAGCTCCGCTACCAACTTTGATAATTGATTAATCGTTTATGCCAGCATGAACTGTTCTCGTAAATAACAAAAAAATCAGCTGTCCCGTATTTTTTTTTCGATTTCCATGTTGGTCCTATAGTAAAAGGTAGTCTTATAGCAATCGGTCACTAATAATAAGGTACCATTCACCCTATTTAAGAACCAGAATTGGACCTAGTTATGCAGAAAGCAGCCATATGGCACTTTTTCCAAAACAGAGTTATAAACACAACCATACTAATTTCGACATACAAGATTTTTTGCAAAAACAACCATGCCGATATCTCTATTTATCACGGAGATATGAACCGTCAAATGCAGGCTTGTCCATACATCCATAATGCAACCATCGATAGAAAAATGCTTGTAACTCTGTTTGTAGTTTTCCTGACATAGCTGCTTTCTGCATAACACGGTCCAATTATAACATTATAGTATAAATTAACGTACGTTTGCACCTTGTAGTCATAAGAAGTGGCCGTCAAAAAATTTTGTACTGTGGGACCTGGGCCGGCGACGAACCTTAATACATACGCCAGATTCAATTCTGTTAATATTGTTACTACGGGTAATAAATACGGGTAATGCTAGAAGATTGAGTAAACCTAGGTTTACCCAAGCATTTTGGGTAAAGTCCGAATAATAATTAAAATAAATTTTACTTCGCCATACTCACCTAGGTCGATTTAGGTAATGCTAGAATGATTAAACTTAGGTGTAGGCTGAAAGGTAGGTTGTAGAATTGTGACCATATAATACACGAGATTATTCGGACTTTACCCAAAATGCTTGGGTAAACCTAGGTTTACTCAATCTTCTAGCATTACCCGTAACACATATATTAATAGTTCATCGCTGACTGTTCACACCACGCGCGAGCACTCGTTAATCGCAGCGACAAGAGCTACTCACTCAGTGACGCTCGTTTGGCGGGCAGACTACTCGCTGAGAGACTCGAGCTTGGTAACGCATACCAGCGATTAATCGCTTGTCGCTGTCATTGATCGCCATCGCTCATCGTTGGCGGTCCAACCGCTAAGTGTCAATTGTATTTATTGTAACAGACTTTTTTTTAATAAATAAAATAAACTTATTTTATTTATGTTTTGTTTCAGGTATGTTCTCTTTTATTCAAAAAAACTAAACTCGGAAGGCAGTTAGTGCCGAAGTCAAGTCTTCCGCAAGTCATCGCAGTCGGTAAGTAATCAAATATATAATTATACCACCAAGAATGATTTTGAAGAATGCTATTGTCATTGATATAAATTGATGATAATTATGATAGAGTGATTCATCTGTGAATCATTTTAATAGTGGGATCTATGAATAAGTATTGTCTGCTGTTAAAAGGTCGTTTTGAATGGTCATGTTTATGTTAATTCTAGGTTCTAGTTAATGTTGGATTATGTGTGGTCTAACGACCGAACCCAATAAATAACCTATCTATCAACAGTTTTGGCATACTGGAGATAGAACAACCTATCTATCTATGGTTTTTCATATCCGGATAATCTAAGACAGATATGATAAAAGAACAAAAGGAACGTAAGGACCGATAGAATTATATTGTCTATCATCAATAGCGATCTGTCTTTTACTGAAAATGGGTTATTGGGTTTGGGCGTTAGTTAATAGTTTGCTATCCTTATCCATTGGGTATCCATAAACCTGTTCTCGATTATGGTCTATAGTTCTATACAATATCACCTATATTGTTTCCAACACAGGCTCTTGTGCCCGGACGCGATTACGCGAAGCAATCAAATTATAACACATAACATCACGTCTGCAATCCCCGGAGGCTCAGGCAGAGATGTATGTACGTACATATAGTACACCCACATTTCACCAGGTATGTTTAAGTCCCATGTAATAGAGGGTGAACTTATTCCCATCAACCGGGCGCTAATCTAAACTCAAAATCCCTGATGGAAAAACTCAATAACATTTTGCCTGACCTGGGATTCGAACCCAGGATATTAAAAATAACCATTGTCATGTATGCCAATTCACGAACACCTTCGATTTTTTTTTAAACGTTTATTACTAGTCTTGGAGCACAGATGTACAGTTGCAGGCAACACGAAGGTATATGTGTATAGGAAGACACGAAGGTATATGTGTATAGGAAGACACGAAGGGCATGAGAAAATCTAGATTTAGGCAAAACATAAGCGATTAGGCGCGGGGAGAAATGTCGTGCATTCGCCGTCGGAGTATGTAGTGCACTGTCCACAGCGTGACGTGGTAGGTGCGCGGGCGCAGGCAGCGAGGTATACAGTCGACGCGCTGGATTAGAGAGCAACCTTCATACGACTAATAAGTGTGTGTCTTTGTTGTTAATGCCGCCACAGTCATATTAATAAAAACGCCATCACTCATTTTTCAAATTCACGCCAATATTTTCCTCTTACGTCATACGTACACATAAAACTGACCACCATTGCGCGCACCATACAAAATTCTCGCTTCCCAACAAAAAATGAGTTGGTAATAAAAATGTTTCGGCCACAGGGACTCGTTGCGGTAGTCCGGTATTTTTAAGGCCAAACTTGGACTCAAGCGCGGCATATTGCATGTCATCATTTGTCCTGGGACGTGAAATTTTTGGTGTGGACGTAGTCATAAGCGAATAGCGATTTAGATATTTCTAAGAGGAATTTTGGTAGAAGGAAAAAATTGCGCCATGAAGGACCAATATTGAAACTAATGACCCGCATTAAAGGAGCATTATTGAATTGAGTGACCTGCATCTTAGTACAGCGTATTAATTATGCCCAAAAAAAAATTGATAGATAGTAATTTGCAAACCAAGATTGGTTGAATAAACTATCCTTTTTTTTTGTCGCTTAGAAATGACATTACGCATCTCCGCTCGTCGCGGGACGACACGGAGTATGTGGGACTCCCTGCCAAAGTGGCAGTATACCCACTAAAACTCAGCGGTGTTCCCACAACGCCTTGATATTGGGTCATGGTAATTCGGCTCAGCCTTTGCGTCTACAACCCCCCGGCGCATGCCCGCCTAGGTGGCGGGCCCCGCATGTCCGCCCTGCTGCGGGGCTATGGGATTGGCTTGGAACACCTAGCCATTCCCGTCCGGCACTGGTGGAAGTCTGTGCAATACAGGCGAGGGTGAAACCCCCGCACCCGTCGCCTGTTGGCTTCCACCTGGGAGGAGTCGGAGATAACAGTCATACTGACGTCTTCTTCGACCCCTCCTCCGCCTTCGGAGCGGCGCCGCGAGAGGGTCTTCCTCCCGCGCGCGCTCTGTCGCCTCCTTCTGGGACATGACGTGTTCACAGAAGGAGGCGACTGCCGCCCAGGACCCCTCATCCCCCAGCATGGCGTTGACCAAGCCGGGGAGCGAAAGGTTCGTTGCGATCGCCGCGGTGAGACTGCGTTGCGGCCCAGACCACGACGGGCACACCTCGAGAGTGTGCTGCGCCGTGTCCTCCGCCGCGCCACAGTCGTGACACGACGGCGTCTCCTCCCGCCCGATACGGTGCAAGTACGATCCGAAGCAACCGTGTCCGGACAGCACCTGCACTAGAAAGGAGAGGAACCCGCGTGGCCGCTCGTGCCAGTCTCGCAGAACCGGCCCAATCGCGTCGAGAGTTCGGCGGCCGAAGGCTGCGGCGGCGAGGTCCCGCGTCCAGTGGACGACTATGGCGTCCTTCGCCTCCCGCCGGACGGCCTCCCGCTCTTCCGGGGCTGGGCGTTCTCCTCTCGCCGTCCGCCCGCCGTCCATTCATATACTCTGGCGAGCACCCACGCCTCGAGTTCCCAAGGCGGGGTGCCGGCCAGAGCACATGCCGCTGGGAAGCCGACCGTGCGGTAGGCCCTCGCCACCCGCTGGGCTATAGCCCTTTGGGATGCCCGCAATGCGGCGGCGTTCTCCCTCCTGTGGAGGGAGTCCTCCCAAATAGGGGCCCCGTAAAGGGTGAATAAACTATCCTACACCAACCATTATCTTAATGCCAACGATAGTACGCTAAATATTATCAGCAAGTCCTTGATTACGTACAAGGATTACATTTTAAAAGTAATCCACTAGGAAAATCTCATCAAACTTTTACTCAACGAAATTGAGTTTGAAAAATCCACTTGCACTTTTCAGCCGCGAGCTGAGCTGAATGAAAATTGGACTAAAGTTCACCGCTTCTAATCCAATGACAGTTGTTGCGTTAGGAAGAAAAATAATGGTTTTGAAATGGTTTCAGTAACCAACATGCTGACTAATGGTACGTGCCCTTATCTACTAGTCTGTTTTAAAAAGGCTGTTGTAGTTTATTCTCCCGTGGACGAGGTGCCGTATGGATAAGTACTATCAAACACACGCGATAAATAAGTATCCGTAACAGAAAACAATATAAGGTTTCATAATGCATAATTAGCAAACAGGACATACGGCTCTCCTGGTAGAAGGTGGTGGAAGGTGTTATTGTCGCCCTTAGGCATCAACAACTATTCCCATGCTGATTTCGGGGACGGTGGCAGTTTATGTTTTTGACAGTTACGAGCTTGTGCTCTGATGTAGCTACCAAGGGGGACTGAAAAGTTTTGAGCCTTTACCTTCAAGTGTCATTATTGTCTCGCGCTGCATATTACTAACTTGCGAATACCTTCTTAAGTATAAATACAAAGTTTCATGTCATTAGCATCATTACACTTTTGGTAATTAATCCGTAAACATCATCCTGTCTCAGTCATCCGCGGCCCATCCCTAGGCTCAAAACTTTTCAGCAACCGGTACGCTAAGTTTTTTAAGCTCTATAGAAAATCTGAGCTACAATAGTACATCCGGTATAAGGCCTCCCCCAAATCTTTCCAAGCATCCTTTTGCCGTTTCGATCCAAAAATTGCAGTACGCGTCTAGGTCGGTCTCGCCACCTCTTCCTGGGCCGGCCTCGGCGGCGCTTGCATCCTCAGACACCCACCGTGTGGAGACTATTTCCCAGCTGCCACTGTGCATGCGGCTGTCGTGACCCGCCTAATCCTAAAATACCGTTATTTACAAATCGCTCATCTCTCATCCCATACACCGGCTCCAGTGCGTAGATGTTGATTAATGGGCACGCCGCCTCTCGGTAACTCTACTAATGCGATTATCTTGTTACTAAAACAATGAATGGCAGGCTTACGATTTTTATTTCATGACATGACACACGATTATGATGAAAACTGTCGCATACAATTTGTAATAATGCTTATTATAAAACGGAAAAGTGCAAATTCCTCATCATAACATGACTGCTAAAACATATATAGTTTTGAATCTGAGCTTTTCAATAAACAAGGGAAGTTATCGTTATTTTCCCAAAAGACGGCAACAGAAACCGATTAGTAACCCCACGCACGCAGTCAGTCAATAAGCAGAGCCCTTCAATTCTTTTCTGGTCGACGTCAGCAGTCAGCTTCAACCCAGCGGTTTACCACATCCCACTCACTGAACCATAACGCAGCGCCGTCCCGACTCACTGGGGAATCACCGCAGACAGGTCTGACTCACCGTGAACTATGCGGCACCAGGTGCTGACTCACTGGAACTCAACTGGCCCTGGCAAGTATCGCAAGATACACGACTCAGCCCACTATCGTCTCCGGAGGGGAGTGATGTGGCAGCATCTACATCACCACATGAGGACTACGCATTACACTGACGTCACGCAAAATTCTGCATCGCGCAGACAGAGTTTACCGCGCGACTGGCATATATACAACGTCACGAAATCAATCGTTGGGCAGTAGCCCACCAGAACACAACACCAGTCTGGTCAGTGGATCCTCCCTTTCAAATAGAGCATTTGTGAACTTGTTCACCCCCTGTTCCTCATACCTCTATAATCTGATTGCGTAGAAAAGCGGCTACACCAAGAAAATTTCATAACAATTTATATGTTACATTTCATCACCAAATTGAAGATACGAGTATCTCTACTGACAACAACCTAAAAAACTAAATCGCTTTTCCGACACATAGGTAATCAACCTGTCAGAACTAGTTTGTGTTTATCGATTTTTTGCTCCATTGAAATAGTGAAGGGAAAAGCGTGACCAATATATAAACATTATGTATTACATGTTACATGAAGTAATCGATTTCTTACGTTGTCTGTTCACACGTTGAGACTTGTTGATGCACAGCATGTACCAGAAAGGTTTGATGAAATATAAGGGTGTGATACAGACCATCAAACTGAACAACTTTCTACATTTTATATACATTTTTCCGCGATCACGATGTTGGGCCCTTTAAATTTGACCACACATTTTTGGTACACCCTGTACAAAAAATTATAGTTGTAATTATGTTTATAGTAACTGGCTCGTTGGTCCAGTGATCGCAAGCGCTACTGCTGAGCATGAGGTAATTTTTTTTTTTTTTGGATGGGTAATCATCAAATAACTTCTTCCGCTCTGGGCGAAGTGGGAGGGCGTTAGACTTTTACTGACTAAGACCCACCCGTATTCCTTCAGTTGCCTGTGCCAGGGCCACGGTAACTCTTTCCATCAACCCGCAACCCTGGCAGGAGCATGAGGTCCTGGGTTCGATTTCCAGGTAGAGCAAAGTGTTATTGGGTTTCAGCAGCCAAGCTTTGGATTTTTGCCCGGTTGATGGCAATAGGCTCGCCTCCTATTACACGGGACTTTAACAAACGTAACTGGTGAAATCTGGGTGTACTAGCAATAACTCCCCTGTTTAAAGTAACCCTTCGATGAAAACAAGCGTGTTATTTTTGGCAGAATATAACGCTTGGTTACTTGGATACCTGTAATAGGTACTAGTAATGTCCTAGTCGCGGTTAGCAGGTGAACTGATGATTGTAGAAAGATTTTATCAGAAAACAGGTGTTTGCTATTACTACTGAATATGATCATAATTACTATAAAGTCAACTTTAGGGGAGGAGCTCGTGGCTAAGTAATAACTGCCGCATGGTTCCATTCATCAGGTTAAGCTATGCTTGCCGCGGTTGGTCCGTAGATGGGTGACCATCATTACATACCGATGCTCCTCTGTGCCTCGACAAGCACGTTAAGCCTTTGGTCCCGGCTGTCATTCGTGGATCTTTGACAGTCGTTACGGGTCGTCAGAAGCCCGAAAGTCTGACAACCAGTCTTACCAAGAAGTATTACCGAGTAAATGGGTTGTGGAGGTCAGATGGCCGCTCAATGTAAAATACTGGTATTCAGCTGATTGTTTGATTATAAAGTCAACTTTATCAGACGAAACAAAATTCATGTTGATGTTTTGGATCCACGTCAAAATGCTCTTTAGAATCTGGCAAAGTTCTCTTGCCAATCTTTATAATAAAAAGCTAAAGCTATAGGTGAGCTAGTAAACATATTATGTTTACTAGCTCACCCGACAGACGTTGGTCCTGTCAAAATGTCATGTACACTACGGTCGAAATATCTTGGCATATCTGAACGTAGGCACAACGAACTTTCGCGGATGTTCTCTCACTCACACTCGCCTCATGTCATCGTTTGTTTCCAAAAAAATGTTACTGCGCAGCCTTCTGCGCGAAGTTGGGCTCGCCAAGATAATATGAGAAAATGAATTTTCTTCGTAAACTTTTTTTTCGTGAATTTTTGCGATGTTTTAATAGTTAGTCTGCTCTTCGGGGCGGAGACAATTCCAACAAAAGAAAGATCATAAAAATCAAAAGGAATGAATGAAAGGCAATTGCATGCAGCTGAGATGAGAATGCTAAGAGGGATGTGTGGTGTTAGATAGAATAAGAAATATGCATGTAAGGGGAAGTCAAAGTGACACCGGTGATTGAAAAGTTGTGCGGAAATCGATTGTCTTGGTATGGGCATGTGATGCAGAGGAATGAGGAAAATACTGTCCGGGAAGTTTTGAGTATGAATGTGGATGGCTTCGAGCAGGGTAAGAACAAAGAAACGATGGATGGACTGTGTGAAAGATGATGTGGCTAGAAAGGGGGTAACTACCAAGATGACGACTAATAGAGTATTTCTTATTTTTTTTTATTTGAGATGGGTTTGTTCTTGAATATAGTTAGGTCAGAGGTGACAGAGACAAAGTCTACGATGGAGTCAGCTTACCCGAAGAAGCCTGTTCACTCGTAAGTTTGAAAAGTATGGAAGAATAAAAACTTTTTAGCAAAAAATAAAACCGACTTCCAAAACAAAACACTACAAAGTGAAAAATAACTTTAATTTCGGTAGTCGGTGTCTTTGGTTTTGTATTATCGTTTTTTGCCACCGACTTCCGAAATTAAAGTTATTTTTCACTTTCTAGTGTTTTGTTTTGGAAGTCGGTTTTATTTTTTGCTAAAAAGTTTTTATTTTTCAGTTTTTAGTTGTGGTACCACTACCTGCTATGTATATAACAGTGATAGGAAGTTATTAAAACATCATCCACATAAACTAAGTGCATTATTGAAGCTAACTCAAAAACTACCCAAGCAAAGTTAATAAAATTTATGTGGGACTACCTAGAAAGTTATACCCTTTCAAACAAAAAAAGAATTTTTCAAATCGGTCCAACCGTCTTTTTGAGTAATCGCGTAAAATACATACAAAAAAAAAAGCACAGAGGAATTGAGAACTTCCTTCTTTTTAAGTCTGTTAAAAAGACATGTTGTGCCGACCCCAAATAAATTGCAATAAGGGCAGGAGAATGATGACGTGTGTACTACACCTATTGGCTATATTTAAAAAGATTTTCTCTCCAAAAGCAACAATTGAACTAATGTCACAACACAACAATTGCTACATACTTCAGCACTCAGTCACGACACTCAACAACTGACACTGACGGTTCTAACTGTCAGTTTGACAGCTGAGAACTTGTTAGCCTTATCTATCCATCTGTGGAGGCTGTGATCTCAGGAACTTAGTCGTTAATCAGTCGTGTTGTCTGTCTGCGTATCATGGGACCGTTGACCATTAGTCATACGGGTTTTGTAACTTTTGTGACTTTTTTTTTAAGGACGATATCTTTGCGGTTGAGTTGCGAAAGGTGTGTTAGATCTTTTTAGGTTTATGTACTGAATTCCGGTTTACTTTAGAATTTATTAATGAATGCCGTTTTCGGCATGGCATGAATGGCAATAAGTCACTTACATTATAGAAAATTCTAGCTTCAGAACATATTATGTTGGAATGGGCGGTTAAATAAATAGTTCGGCAGTTATAGGTTACGTTGGAATTGTACCAACCACGCACGAGCTGAATTGGTCGTACTAACTAAGCCAGGGGATACCCCGACCAAATAGGTTGGTTTAGGTTAGAACTGTGCGAGCCGGGCGAGCGAAGCGGGCGTTGCCGCGGTAGCGGCCGGCGAGCGCTACTTCCAAGTTAGATTTCTTACAGACTAATTCCGATTTGTTAACTGCCTACACGCAACTGCCCGCTCAGTCATTTTACTGTTCAATTATTTATTTATTACCCATTTAAATATTTGTGACTATATATATATGACCAATGATATTATAAGTAAAAAGTCGTAGATACACGCTCCGAAAGTGGTACGTCAAAATGTGGCTAATTGGCCACATTTTCGTCGTCTTGTCTCTTTTTCGCTCCCGATAATTACGACATGCCGTCCTATTTCCACGTGTCATCTAATAGTTCGACGTTGTGCCGTTTTTGAACATCGAATGTTGGGTAGGTAACGTATCTACGTCTTTTTACTTACGAGTATAATATCATTGTATATGACGATATATATATGACTTATGAGTCTACGACTCATTTTTATTTAGTTTACTGCTCAGTTTTTACTGCCGAACTTGGTAATAAACACACATTTTGTAATTTTACTTTTAATTTACCAAAACTGCAATAAACAACTGCCGCTTTAAATCAGTGCTGAAATTAAATAACAATACAAAATTAGCTATGGCTTCGGGTCTTATATGCACCGACTGAGTGTCAGAAGAAAAAAAAAAAGTTATTTGATATTTCTATTCATATCTTAGCATTACAAAGTTACAAAACATTCTATTCTCAGTATTGGGCAGTTAATCTTTTATGGTGCAGGCATACCAGTCATACGTCCTGTCAAACAAACGATTTACACTTCACAGACCATAAAAGTTTAAAAACATAACTAGGTATGTGGACTAGTTATGACGAGGACGAACATGACACTGCATCCTAGACGAATGAGACACCAGAAGGCCCATTCCCCTTATTGAAAACTTTCAAAATGTAGTGCAGACTGTTCGCATTTATTTTACCTTTATGCATCATTGTCAAACTCACAGTGATCTTTATTGTCGTTTCAATAAGGTTGCTGTTGGGTAGCTGCCCTTAATAAGTCTGTTAAAATCACAGTGATCTTTATTTTCGTTGCAATAAAGTTGATATTGGGTTGCTGCTGTCAGAGGTAAATAACTGCGAATGCAGGCTCATCTCGGCGACAATCGATGAAAAAACAACTTGTCAAAATTGCAGTTAAATTAGAGGAATGTTTTAACAGATTGGAAATGAGATTAAAAAACGAACGTTGTTAAAAAATAAAAGAATTGCTCTCAGATATCGGTACAGACAGGCGCGACGCGACGGTGCGTCGCGATTCTGAATGAAGTTTGTAGGAGCCTTTATACGTCCAAAAAGACCACTGAGACACCTATTGGACTTTGTACAGACGCCAGCAGGTAAAGCTATCCGACACTGTAAAATTTTCCCAATCAACTTTGAACCTAATGCAGTAAAGTTGATAATCTATTATAGATATTTGTCAGATTGTAGTAGCTTGATGTGCTGGCGTCTGTACCTATTCGGAAATTCAAATAACCGACGATCGTTTATCAGAAACGAACATCACTTACTTGAAAAAGGGTATTTGGGCTACGCACACACAATCGACAAATAACTATAAAACCACACACACTACGCCGCCCTTAGGTCACGTACCGACCGTTTTTTCCTTGCATAACCGACTATGGTTCCAATTAATTAAAGTTTGAGTGTAGACCGTGCCTTATCTTTAGTATGGTGTGTGCTTTAGTTTTCGCTAGTGCGGGGAATGCAATAAAAATGTATACATATTTTAGCGGGATATATCGGGATAGTCCGTAAAGTTTTATCCTTATCAATTTTAGTGTTGAAAAGTTTTAGTTTAATTAATGTTCTTTTAAAGTTGAAGTTTTGCTTTGTATAATACCAATAAATCTGCATCTTTCAGGCAAAGTCTGTTTCGATGAGATAAAACTATTTGTGTTCAAGATGTAAATGTCAGCAAAACGCTATTGTTCAAAATAGTTTATCGTTGAAATTGAATGACACCTGCATCTTCTTATTCTACAATACAATTGTTAAGAACGAAACTTTCATTTTATTGCTGTATTTTTGCTTTTCCTCTTTTCTATTATATCTTTCCCTGATTTTCACACAATACCTTACTTTATTTACGAGTCCCTAGTCTCAAGTATGAATGTACTAAAAACGTCCTTCCATATTTAATGTTCAACTCTTAATAAAAAACATTATTCTATGAAAATAGTTCCCAGAGAGTCTAGAAACTGAATAATAATAAGAAAGTATATTGCATTTTCAAAGGCAAACTAAATTTGTTTCTTCATAAACACATTTGGGTAGTTTGCGAGACACGATCGCAACTCCGCCGGGACGTGTAGGTGCAGTCTTTAGTCTGGGAGACGAGTTGCAAAAACAATATTTCATCTTAAGTAGGGTTTTGTTGTAATTTTTATGTTACGAATATTTAATTTACGTTTTGTTATAGGTAAGTAGGTAAGAAGTATTTATATAAAAGACATTTGATAAAACATAACAGATAACAAACCATCACGCCTGTATTTTCCTAAGGGATAGGCTGAGTGCACCTATACTGTCGTCATAAGGAAAAAAGACGTAACTGACATTTTATTCGAAATAGAGTTATTTACATATTCGGAATCAGCAAAAAAGACGCATCTACTAGTATTTTTATATTGCCGTAAACTTGACGAAAACCTAATACTACTCACTATTCTGCCACCGTAAGGAAACACAGGAGTCAGGACGTATCTACAGAAATATTGTAATGGAGAACAAAATATTTTGTCCTGTTTAAACTATAAGATACAAAGGCAGATGCGTCTTTTAATAGTAATAATTATTAGGCTTTCGTCAAGTTTACGCCAATTTAAAAATACTGGTAGATGCTTACTTAAACTCGTATTTCGAAAAAAAATGTCAGATGCGTCTTTTTCCTTATGACGGCAATATTAAAAGACGCATCTGCTTTTGTATTTTGTATTTTAAAATAGACAAAATATATTTTTTTTTTCCATTTCAATGTTTCTGTAGAAACATCCTTTTTCCTTACGGCGGCAGTGTAGTACACCCACATTTCCCCAAAACACACAAATTGCATATATCTGCAGCTGTCACAGGCACTGACAACTTCTATAAAAAACTAAGATACTCATGTTAGTTTTTGTGGTTATTATAACAAAAAAACAATCACTCTTAGACAGACTTTATTACATGTAATAGCAGTAGCGTCTTAAGTTCAAGAGTTCAAATCGTGCGTAACGATTTGTCTTCTGTCTGCTTGCAATAATAAAACTAATTTATACGATAGGATTAAACATGGGAAACGTTATGATATTTATTCGAATAAATTTTGAAATAAATACCTACACCAAGTAGCTTAAGGACTAATTGCAAAATGTTCTTTAATGAACCTAAGATATTACCAAATTTTTATTTTTATTTTCTACCTAAGGGATAAGTGGAAAGAGGAAGAAGCAAGAGAGGACCAGCTGTAGGGCGCTAAAGACAATGGCCTTTAGCGCCCTACAGCTGGTCCTCTCTTGCCTCTTCCTCTTTATACTATATTAAAAAGTAAACATGATTTTGTATACTGCTTTTAATGAAAAGCAGTATACATAATCATGTTTACTTTTTAATATAGTTTCCGCTTACGATTTTAGAAAAAATATTCCACTGTAAAAACAATTTACCGTTGAATCTATAAAATACATCGCTCGCTAGCTCCCAGCCTACCCGCTAGGGATGTTTGTCAGATTGTCAGCGCGCGTGTAAGCTCCACTTGCTCTCACCTGCAAGTTCCCGAACTTTGCTGTGGAACCGATAGTTCCGTGACGTCATTCGGCACATCTGAGACCGCTACAATTGTTTCGGTGGTAATGATCGCTTGCTCCCGTTAATTGTAGTTAGCTTTGTTAGTGCTGTGCTAATGTTTGGGGCTGGACTTTTGAAGTTAGAGTTCGCTTTGTAGACGTGTTATTATTTTTAGGTTATTGTTTGTGTTTTAATGAGTTTTATAATTGTTAAATACATCACTATTTGCAACTGGAAATTGTCTGTCTCAAGTTAATCTTAACAAGTGCCAATGAAGAAGAATAAGTATTTATTTATCATACTGTGATTTTTACCCTAGTATCCAAATCCAACATGTATCCTTCTTAATAAGGATCATTCGTATTGGACACACCACCTAAATAATAATTATTAGCTAAATTCTACTCGTTAAAATACAAACTAAGTTAGCTTTAAATACACACAATTAAATCTGTGACATCCGGATAGATTTTAAATTAAATCATTCGACAATGGACCACTTTAAAACTCTATTTCCATCCAAATGCCAAGCTTCAGTAGACTCGAAAATAAAATAAAAATAGATGTCCAACACCACAGAGCCATCCCAGGAACATTTTCACATCAACAATGTATTTTTAATTCCGCAAAAGTACTGCGTCCATTTTAAAATACATTTTTAATACGCAGCTTAAAAATATAAAATATTCAATACGTTTACTGATATCTAAATTTAGTTTTGGAATAACCCAGGACTATGAATAAATCATTGCACCTCACTATTTAGCGTTGACAGCGCGTTAGGCTGTGGGCATACAGGCTCTCTAGTGGATTTTAGTGTCTGTGATAGATTGGTTTATTTTGAATCTGTGCCTGTGGATATATAATTTGTGAAATTAACATTGAAACTTAAATGAAATTAAAGGAAACGTGTTTCATGCCTAAAAATATCGGTCGTTATTTTTTTCATAATAATTTCCACAGAAACACGTGTAGCCTACACGTGTTTCTGTGAGACCCAAGTATAAAATGTATTCAAATAAAAAGAGTTAACATCCAACGATGTAATTCGGATTAATTCCAATATTTATTTCCATGTATCAAAGGAAACATACCGACTCTAGACAATTCCAATAAAAACTCCTCTCTCAATATTCTACACGGATATCAAATACGCGTAGGTACATCTCAAACTTGAAACCAACAAGAACTCTCCCGAGTCTATTTTCCATTTATAAACCATTTCGCGCTCGCCACAAAATAATTCAATTTAGTCACGTCCACTAAAATAGAGACAGCCATTCATGTACACTGCCCTTTAATGCATTTATAGTCGCGTACATCCGCGCACGAAAGCGCTAATTACGTATTTAGCGGTAAAGCGCAAAACCTACCTTTTTGTTGTTGTCTGTACAGGCGTAATGAGTTCCAACAGTATCGGATTCGATGGAAATTAACTGAAATAAACGGTGAGGAATAAATGGGTATGGTTATAACGTGCAGCGTACACTTGATACTTTTGGGTTCGACGACTAACAACTAACGTTAGTCGCCGAAACCAAAAGTATCAAGTTTACGCTGTAGTATCATGTAGTGTCAAATCACAGTGATAAAATCGCGCTTTTTCAAGAGTTTACGCTGGTAATAAGCTGATAAACTTATTGACAAATATATTTACTTACTGCTTGGGTTTAATGGCAAGAAATATTAGGAAACAATAAATTAATGCTTGGTATAGTGTATCTGTCTCACACACACAAGTGGCCAGGGAGCTGTCAATACTATCAACTGTCAATCACCACAAATGGCGGCAGGGTAAAGAGGTGAAGCTTACCCTGGACTAGGACTTGGATGTGATGGTGAGCCTGTGACTCCTGTAAGTAAAACATGATACCAGCTCTGCTATAGCAATTAACAGTCACTACACTTGGGTTTAAGGCGAATATAGTCGCGAAATGATCGTTTTTGAGAGCCTATTGCTTTTAAATGTGCCAACAGAAAATTCCAGAAAAAATATATATTAAACTTTGATATTTATACGTCAATCTGAACATTTGAAAATTTTAAGCCACATTAAATACCCTGCAAATAAATTCAAATAGGGTTGTTTTCTTTAACTTAACTTTAAATTCGTTACTGCTTCAAAACTAAAACTTATATTTTCACGGCTTAGGGACTATAATATTGGTAAATGACTTATCTTACAACTGTGCATTTTTTATTTTAAATTAATAATGAATTTTTACAAAACGTAACTTTAACAGCGGAAAATAAATATTTATTATATTAAAATAAATATAAATATATATATATACCTTATTGGCAAAAACTAATAGGAAAGCATAGTGATTGCGTCCTTCTAGCGCAGAGGTTCCCAGACTTTTTATCTCATAGACCACTTTAAAAATTTAGCTGGTTCCGGTGGACCCGCTGCAGCTACATTTCTACCATATTCTCAAAACTTCGACAAAAAATGTGAAAATTAAACGCCAACGTAGACCCCCGTTGAGTCGTGGACCGGTGGGGGTCCACCTGGACCACTTTGTGAACCAAACTTTCTAGAGGCTTGAAAAACCCATTTGCTACTACTCGTATTTACCAGCTATACTATTGGATCATCTTCGTTTTACCTTCATTTTAATTAATTTAGAGATGATGACGGCGCCGTATTTTTTCATACATCTCTTTGTGAATCTGCATTTCTTGCCATATCTTCTTCGAGGAGTGTCATCTTCACCATCATCATAATCTTCCTGTCCTCATCCGATATTACGTGGAGTCGGCGCAACACGTTTTCTTCTTCCATTCTCCCCTGTAAACCGTCACGCTATCATCCACTCCCTTCTCTTTCATATCATTCCTCACACAATCCACGTATCTTTTCTTCGTTCAAAACTTTAATTCTGCGAACAGTAGACCTCGCGAGCACAAACTTTTTTGCAATAATTAATATACAACTAAAACGGGATATTTACCATGCCTTTTTCATCAGATCTTCACCAAATTTATGAGAGACCGACTTAAAGTTACTATTTTTCAAATAAAAAAAGAACCATCGAAATCGGATCTCATAAGGCGGAGATATCTAGTAGCTCCCTTTTGCTCCTTTTTGGAGGAAGTACTCCAATCAAAAATACCCGACGACAAAAAGTTCTACAATGTTGTAGAATCTGTATACCAAATTTTGTCCAGATCCGTTGTAAAATACAACCTGTAGAGGAATAGCAACAAACTGACAGACGAAAGCAAATTTCACCAGACTTAAAGCAGAGACGTTTCACTCACTCGGTCAGTAATTTGTGACGGTTCTGGTGACCAAATAGTCGACTTCAAAAGTATATCATTAACCACGTGTGCACGCGAGTGTACTCGACAGAATTATTTATGCGTTTTATTATAGTGTAATTTGTGGATGATTGTACAATGTTGACGTTGCATGTGGATGGAGCTTTCAGTATGTGTATCATTATTTACGATATGTCCCTGTATGTATAGGATATCGAGCCTGTAATTTGTTTCATTGTTTGGCAAAGGCCTCTTCTGATACAGAGAAGGAATGAGCATTTATGGACACGTTTGTTCCATTGCACTTTCAGAACATGGAAGTCCAGAAATTCTCATTATATATTTTCCTTCAACGTTATGTCCAAAATTAATTTTGAATGTATCTACACATCACAGCGAAAACTGCAACCGGATCCGTATAGTAACATGACCACACATTTTGAACCTAACTTTTGTCTTTTGACATCTTTAATGACATACACCAATCAATCTGCCTAGACTTTTCTCAACTATGTTGGGGTCGGCTTCCAGTCTAACCGGATGCAGTTGAATACCTGTATTTTACATGGAGCGACTGCCTATCTGACGTCCACAACCCAGTTACTGTGTAACACGATACCCCTTGGTAAGACTGGTTGTCAGAATTTTCGGCTTCTTCTACCCGTAACGACTGTCAAAGAACTACCGATGAAAGTTGGGACCAACAAATTTTAAGACATTTCTCCATTGTGTATTTGATGGTCACCCATCCACGAATTGACCGCGGCAGACGTAGCTTAACCTTCGATCGACCCGTGCGGTTGTTATTATATACCCACGTGCTCCTATTATTGACATGTACCATTATTCATTGACCACCACTTTCTTTAAAGGTCACTCAAATGCAACCTCCTTTGTTTTATGACTCACTTCTGAAAACTATGTTTCTCAGGCTTTTCAACATGCGTTGAAGTATTTGTCATGAATCACACAACTAAGTTTTATTAAATATTTATTTAAGACGAATCATTCAAAAAAGTTTTTAGCTTTAGTACGTTGCTGGAATCGACTATTACTCATTTTTTTAAAGGTCGCTACATTATTAAGGCCAATGAGCGTTTTGTAGTAATTTCAATGATTCAGAGTTTAGCTTGTGTTTATTTAGAATCTCGAATGTTTGAGTTTTTTCTTAAAATCTTTAAATTTGAATGTTTGTGTAATATAGTTAGTCATTCTGTATCCGTCTGGGGTAGGGACACTGTTATTTCGAGTTTTAGTGGATATTGTCCCGTTCTTTTAGGGGCTCGGAGGTTAAGCTACTCTTGCCATGGTCGGTCAGTGGATAGTTGACCAACCATTACTTATTGAGACCCCTCCGTGATGAAGCATGTTAAACCGTTGATCCCAGCTGTCATTTGTAGATCTTTGACAGTCGTTAAAGGTAATCAGAAAGCCCAAAAGTATCGTATCACCCAGTAACTGGGTTGTGGATATATTTATTATCTGACGATAGACAGTTGGTTTCTTGTTATTCAGCTGCTTCTGGTTAGACTAAAAGTCGACCCCAAAATAGTTGCGAAAAGGCTAGGCAGATGATGTCCCGATAATGTAGACTTCGAATATGGGGATAGGGACTTTTCTTTTTCAGGAACTGAGAGAAAACGCTAAATATGGGCGGATTGTGTATCAGTATCGACTGAGGTGTTTCTTACTTACTGTTGTAGAAAACTTAAGGTAACTTCTGTTTTTAGGGTTCCGTACCCAAAGGGGTAAAACGGTACCCTATTACTAAGACTCCGCTGTTCGTTTGTCACTAGGCTATATCTCATGAACCGTAATAGTAAGACAGTTGAAATTTTCAAAGGTGATCTATTTCTGTTGTCGCTATAACAACAAATACAAAAAAAAAAAAACAGAATAAAATAAATATTTAAGGGTGCTCCCATACAACAAACGTGATTTTTTTATAGATACGGAACCCTTCGTGCGTGTAGGTTGGAAATTAACCTACGAAAACGTACTACCGGGATAAAAAGTAGCCTATGTGCTATTTCAGACTATAATCTATCTCTGTGCCAAATTTCATCCAGATCCGTTCAGCCGTTCTGTAGCAAACATGCATACATCCATCCAAACTTTCGCATTTATAATATTATAGTAGGATTAGCCGTGATTAGCAATTTGTAAGTTCCAGTTGAAGTGTGTGGGACGCACCCAGCTAGTTGGTCCGACGATCTTAGAAAGGTGGCTGGGACAGCATTGGATGCGGAAGGCGGAGTATAAGGTGTTGTGGGCAGTAGTAGCGCCGTCTGGGAGAGACCATGTCCAGCAGTGGATTGTGATAGAGCGGAGTTGATTGATTGATGAAAGTTCCATTGATCAGAGCTTTAGTTTTTCACACAAAAAACATATTTTATTTTACCCAAAAATTCACCAATCATATATCCACCCTACTTTGCGGTCAACAGTTTATTATGAACATTTACATTGAATTATGCAAAAATATGCATTGTAGTCAATGCTTGCATAAAACATCAGATGGATAGCTAGCAGTTCATACTAATGCAATGATATCATCAGTTTCGTAGATTATTCACGCTGGCGCACGAACAAGTAACAAATGGAGTGATAATATGCAAGCAAATGGCGCTATCGATGTTCGCATGGGCGATAGATTACTCCGGTTATGATAGAAGGCAATCTATGGCATAGGCGTTGCATATTAAGTGTTACTTGAGACATATAAGAGATCTACACTTTGCGTTTAGTTTTCAAATAGGAACGCAGCAATGAATATCGAGTCGTTAAAGCAGGACTTTTATTACAGCTTTTATTACAAAAGGAGTTCTACCTTTGTTCCAAGCTCAAAACTTTTGAGCCCGTTTTTGTATTTCGAACGAAGTAAAGTTCTTAATACAAAATTGACAACTTAAACTTGGTTCTTACATCTGTTTTTGCATTAAAACTTAACCTTTGTGGGAATAAATTTTGAAATTCAAAAACTGACTCGATGGTTTAAACCTTTAGTGAAGATAATTCTTGTTTTGTAATAAGACCAAGTGAGTTTATTTACCTGACTTGATTATTGAAGACCACGTTTGCCAAAGCGCATTCATAGACTGATACAACAATCATAAACCTAAAATATCAATTTATTACTTTGGCAACCGTAAGTTTATACAATAGAGTTTATTAAGAGTCCTCCATTGACTCCATACTCCGTGTACAACCGTGACCATAAATTAACATGATGTTAAACTTTTAGGTTGAAACTGTTTATTTTAGAAGCGTAAGCGCATCGTGAATCGTGATTGAGTTGCGTTGCGCATGATTTTACTTTCGTTTCTTACTTTAATAGTTTTATTGTGCAGTCGGGACTAGACATAATGCTTTTAACTTCCTTGTGGTGGGTAGTCTTAAATCAAACGTTCATTCATCTCATCGCATACATTGCTTGATGCCCCAGTGAAAAAATGCCCATCCATAGATAAATCATAATTTCATATTTTGTTGCGTAATACTTAAATTTTACGTATTTTGCGCAGTGGGTGAATATTTGACCTTTAAACCGCCGTCATTACCTTCCGCCAAAAGTTGATGAAAGAGAATATATTTAATGAAATATTTCAGCAATTCCTGATTCTGGTCCTTAAGCAGATTCTGGGAATTGATGAAATATTTCATTAACGATATTCTCCTTCATCAACTTTTGGCGGAAGGTAATGACGGCGGTTTAAAGGTCAAATATTCACCCCAGTACTCTATACTATCAAATTTTTTAACTGAACAGACTGCTGGGGAGTTCGTTGCGCCACTTCTTCTCCTCAGCTAAAGCACTAGGAAGTGGTGAAGGGCGGGCGTTTTGGGGGACGGTCTTAAATAATTTTGACGTTTGAAAAGTGCTGATTCTCAGCCTAGTTTGAATAAATGACTTGATTTTGATTTTGAAATATCATCAGTCTCTCCACAATTTTATTGCCTACTTTAGGATGCATATCCGGTACGGATCTAATAATCCTTCCATATCCTAAGGGCACGACTTTCCTACCATTATCGCGCCTCCCGCTCCTCATATGCAATGGTCGCTGTTGCACCAAGAAACATGAGGGGGCTAGACTGAATCACTGGGTTCATTCGAGTAATCGAGTTTGGTCAAACCATGCTGGGGTTGGTGCATTTCATTCATTCTAGAGATGCCGCGAATAGTGGTAATGGCGAGTAATCGATTAGCGATTACTGGGCATTTCCTTTGGCGACTAGGCGAGTTATTCCATAATTATTCGACATCAAAAACGATACTGTAATCTGTAATAAATAACAATAGTATTAATAGCAGGCTGTCTCAAACGGCACCCCTTCTTTTCGCATAATGATTTTTTTTCCTAATACGAGTATTCTTTGGCATAACTATTTTGGTATAATTTGTTGGCATAATAATACTTTGCTATAATTGTTTTGGCATAATATGTCTAATTTACCTGACCCGAAAAGCCTAACCCTAGACGGTCGACGTCAGGGACACACCGAAGTTAGGTTTGGTTAGGTTCCTTTTTATGCTTTAAATAATTAAAGTAAGCTGTTATGCGTAAATATAATTAGGATAAACAAAAGTATGCCATGTTATATTATGGCTTAAAATTGTATGCAAATGGATAGTGAACCGTCTCGAACCTACCGAGTTTTTAGTATGTATTCCATTGCTAGATTATACAATGATTTTTCTGCACGATTTCTACAAATACAATGATTTTTATCGATTGTTATGGCAATCCCAATAGTTGACAACACTTTTCATTCAAAGAAATACCTCGATTGTGGGGACGGTCTTAAATAATTTTGACGTTTGAAAAGTGCTGATTCTCAGCCTAGTTTGAATAAATGACTTGATTTTGATTTTGAAATATCATCAGTCTCTCCACAATTTTATTGCCTACTTTAGGATGCATATCCGGTACGGATCTAATAATCCTTCCATATCCTAAGGGCACGACTTTCCTACCATTATCGCGCCTCCCGCTCCTCATATGCAATGGTCGCTGTTGCACCAAGAAACATGAGGGGGCTAGACTGAATCACTGGGTTCATTCGAGTAATCGAGTTTGGTCAAACCATGCTGGGGTTGGTGCATTTCATTCATTCTAGAGATGCCGCGAATAGTGGTAATGGCGAGTAATCGATTAGCGATTACTGGGCATTTCCTTTGGCGACTAGGCGAGTTATTCCATAATTATTCGACATCAAAAACGATACTGTAATCTGTAATAAATAACAATAGTATTAATAGCAGGCTGTCTCAAACGGCACCCCTTCTTTTCGCATAATGATTTTTTTTCCTAATACGAGTATTCTTTGGCATAACTATTTTGGTATAATTTGTTGGCATAATAATACTTTGCTATAATTGTTTTGGCATAATATGTCTAATTTACCTGACCCGAAAAGCCTAACCCTAGACGGTCGACGTCAGGGACACACCGAAGTTAGGTTTGGTTAGGTTCCTTTTTATGCTTTAAATAATTAAAGTAAGCTGTTATGCGTAAATATAATTAGGATAAACAAAAGTATGCCATGTTATATTATGGCTTAAAATTGTATGCAAATGGATAGTGAACCGTCTCGAACCTACCGAGTTTTTAGTATGTATTCCATTGCTAGATTATACAATGATTTTTCTGCACGATTTCTACAAATACAATGATTTTTATCGATTGTTATGGCAATCCCAATAGTTGACAACACTTTTCATTCAAAGAAATACCTCGATTGTGGGGACGGTCTTAAATAATTTTGACGTTTGAAAAGTGCTGATTCTCAGCCTAGTTTGAATAAATGACTTGATTTTGATTTTGAAATATCATCAGTCTCTCCACAATTTTATTGCCTACTTTAGGATGCATATCCGGTACGGATCTAATAATCCTTCCATATCCTAAGGGCACGACTTTCCTACCATTATCGCGCCTCCCGCTCCTCATATGCAATGGTCGCTGTTGCACCAAGAAACATGAGGGGGCTAGACTGAATCACTGGGTTCATTCGAGTAATCGAGTTTGGTCAAACCATGCTGGGGTTGGTGCATTTCATTCATTCTAGAGATGCCGCGAATAGTGGTAATGGCGAGTAATCGATTAGCGATTACTGGGCATTTCCTTTGGCGACTAGGCGAGTTATTCCATAATTATTCGACATCAAAAACGATACTGTAATCTGTAATAAATAACAATAGTATTAATAGCAGGCTGTCTCAAACGGCACCCCTTCTTTTCGCATAATGATTTTTTTTCCTAATACGAGTATTCTTTGGCATAACTATTTTGGTATAATTTGTTGGCATAATAATACTTTGCTATAATTGTTTTGGCATAATATGTCTAATTTACCTGACCCGAAAAGCCTAACCCTAGACGGTCGACGTCAGGGACACACCGAAGTTAGGTTTGGTTAGGTTCCTTTTTATGCTTTAAATAATTAAAGTAAGCTGTTATGCGTAAATATAATTAGGATAAACAAAAGTATGCCATGTTATATTATGGCTTAAAATTGTATGCAAATGGATAGTGAACCGTCTCGAACCTACCGAGTTTTTAGTATGTATTCCATTGCTAGATTATACAATGATTTTTCTGCACGATTTCTACAAATACAATGATTTTTATCGATTGTTATGGCAATCCCAATAGTTGACAACACTTTTCATTCAAAGAAATACCTCGATTGTGGGGAACACCTTGTGGCGGGGACTCACCCTTAATAGAATTAGGACTAAGTGTATGCAAGTAATTTTAGTTAGATTATTTCTAAATCTGTGGTTTTATTTCTATCAAACTGTAAACCAGCAAATTATTTACCATTAGTGAATAGGACCTAATTCGCTATTCGACGAATAAGGAAAAAATTACGAATAATGGCGAATATCGAATAATAGCCGGTAATCGCGGCATCTATAATTAATTCATTCAACTTTTACGTCAAATCAGCTGCAAACAAGACAAAACACCAAACCAATTGAAAAAGGAATCAAGTCACTTCCATAATTTTTCAAATCGGGAACCATAAAATTGGATACGTCGTGCGAACCAGCACGAAGGCACGACACCATTCAGCCAGATTTTTATTACGAACACACGTATTCGGGACACGTCGCGAGCCCCGAGTGGAGCCGATGCCACGCGAAGGCAATCGAATAGGGCTGGCTGGTGACTGTGATTTCGAACTTCGAACGCACGGACTTTTTTATTGCTTTTCAGAATTTTGATCGACATTTGAAATCTTTTATGTTTTTGCTGTTCTAAAGTGCTGCACTAGTTAAAGTTAACCGAGGGAAGCGGTTTATTATAGTGTTTGCAGATAATGGCCGAGTCTGTGGACCATTATCCGTTTAAACGTAAACGTTAGTGTTGTGTGTCGGTCGTGCATCAACTCCAAGGCTTCTTATTAAGTTTCCTTTCTGATTGTAGCGAGTAACCTACATACATTGTACACTAATTGTAGGTACGTACCTACATACTTAGTTACTAACTCATCAAAATACCAACACACAAAAAACAACACAGAGATCAAGTTTGGTGAATGGTGATACATTACAGTGACACATTTACCTAATATTAGATACTATTATTATTTTATGAAAGCTCCATTTCCAATAGACCAACAATCCAACCACAAATTGCTAACCTAATACGAATATCATTTCCCTTATTGACGCAAATATTTCTGGGGAAAATAAATTGCCAATATTGCAACCCTATGTCGAACGCATCACATTTTTTTCTAAATTCGAAATTTGAACAGCGATTCCTTTTAGCTGTCTTGATTTATAGGAGGTGCTCATTTGAGCGGGGAATTTGAATCTTATTTAAAATTCGATACGTCAGTCGCTTGGGGCTGCATAAATATGATTCGTGGTGTGCATATTTAAAAATATTTTGCAATTAATGTTAAAGCAGTGCTTATTGTTGTTCCTTGTGGTTCCTTTCTGAGTGACGAGTTTGTTGTCATAAAACTGTTAAACGGGGTACAATAAATAGGTAGAACAAAATGGAGTCTTAGGCAGGCAAAACACGAATGAAAGGCAGCAACTATTTTGAAAACAAACTACGTTCACCAATCCTCTGTCCAGGTCTGTTAATTAAGAAAAGTCTATTTCTAATCATATCTATGTAATTACTCTATTTTAACGAATGTAAAAATAACTCATGATGTGTCATTGACGTTTAATGTCACAGGTAATAAAAACAAAACAATATATTTCTAATGTTACCAGTTCCTAGTCAACAAGCATATCTTTTACACTTTTTTTTTACGTTTTTTTAGTACACTTTGTACTAAAAAATACGGTATTCCGTATTCCGTCGCTCTGATAAAACTGTGAGACGAATTTAATGTTGCAAGATAACTTTATGTAAGTATGTACGTGTTAAAATTTCTCGAAAACAAACTCTTTGTATGCACCGCTGGTGGTGTAGGCAGTTAATATCTAGTAGTCTGGTTTTCTTATCTATGTAGAACGATTTTTGGATAGAATAATAAAAAACTGGCCAAGTGCGTGTCGGATCACGCACAATGAAGGGTTCCGTAGTTGGAATTAATTTATTCCAAGAACAAACTTAACATTGTAGTTGAAAAACATGTTCTCCCATACATTCCAACTGCAAATCTAAGTTTTATACGCACAATATTTATTGATTTACCTTGTTATTTTAAGACTATAGACTTCTTATAGGTTTTCTTGTTTTTTGTAGGTATAAAACAATTTTCTTTTTTTGTTTTTTAATTTTAAGCTCAGTAGTTTTGGAAATAAGGGGGGGAATGGTCCATTTTCGTCTATTTTCTTAAATAACTTTAAAACTATTTATACTTAACTATAAAAAAATATATTTGAGACTACCACGGTAAGCCTTATCATTTGATATGTGACACGGTACAGTTTGCAAAGCTTTTTTATTTTATTTTCTTATTTGCCCCCAAAAAGGGACCCCCATATTCAAAATTCATTTATTTATGTAGAAATTTATACGTGTACCAAATTTCAACTTAATCGGTCCATTAGATTTGGAGCAAATTCGTTGTGACAGACAGACACACGAGTGATCCTATAAGACAGATAGATAAAGCATTTATTTATTGCACACAAAAGTTCAGTTATAAGGATTCCGTTTTTTTCCTTTTGAGGTACGGAACCCTAACAAGTGAGTCATACGGTTTTGAGAAGATTTTTCGTGCATTCGTCACCTGATGGTGAGGAATCACAATGCCATGCATGAATATTTGCAACACCGGGCTGCATAGTTGCTCGTGCCTTAGATTTCCAAATAGTGCAGTTTTGTAGAAGAGATCAGGCTCTTTCCTTGGAATATCATGCCAGGTGATCATCTTAATCAGCCTATAATATCACTGCTGGGACACAGGTCATCTCTTTGTGAGAGGGAGCGGGCCGTAATCCACCACGCGGGCCCAGTGCGGGTTGGTAGATGTCACATGCCCTCCAATATTTGCTTCTAAGACATGCCGGTTTCCTCACGATGTTTTCATTCACAGTTTTGAGAGCTGTGGTGATGAAATAATTTACACCAAGGAAAGCGCCTGTCTGGGTTCGAACCTATGACCTAGAGCTTGTAAGTCGCGGCCGTTACCACTAGGCGTCCATCGCTTCATTGGGACAACACTGCTCCTCTAGGCCACCGCTGCGCCAGGCGATAATTGTATGAAATTACTACAATAGCATGTTGTCATCATCATAACTGCAAGGACAGTGTCATGTCATTTGTTAATTCAGTTTGGCTGTTAAGGTTTCGGTCGCGAGAATCCGCTCGATGGGAGAAGCACAGGACCGGTGGATGTGGTGAGTGGTGACGCTTGGGGGAGGCCAGATGATGATGATTGTCATCAGCTATCTGCCAGTGAATGTTTCGTCAAAATTGGTCTAGCCGTTTCGGAGATTGGCCGCCGGAACAAACACAGACAGACAGACAAAAATTGTAAAACTATTTTATTTTTTTATAAGTACCATATATAGTTTCATATGCATTTAGTAAAAAGCTGTTGTTTTGACATTACAAACAGACACTTCAATTTTATTTATAGGTATACGAAGTCACGCGGCTATTCGAGCCATTTTAAACATATATATACAAGTTGACACAATCGGCGTGAGCGCATTCCGTCCCGCATCCCGCGCGGGAGTCGCAGTCAGTTTGGCCAGAGCTTTAACCAAAAAACTCATGTTAATATTATCACTACCAAGTCTGCATACATTACAATAAAAACACCAGCCTTATGGTACAAGTTTCCCACATTGTTGTAAGGCCAGTCCAACGATGACTTGCTTGTTCAGGCGCCGATGTTATCGCCGACCTCAAACTATGAAGTTGAGTTTCGTTATTAAAAGGTCAGATGCATTAACAAAATGGCTATTGAGAGTGTGGACTTAAGACATTTTTTTAAATACCTACGAAATACTTTTCGCATTTTTTAAAGAAATAAAAATAGTTTTTGGGACACGCACAGAAAATACAAACAGTAAAAAAAGCATTTAAAATACTTAAAAAAAAAAACACATCATTCACAAAACAAAACAAATAAATAAAAAATACCCGTGCGAGGCCAAAAAGGCTCCTATCTCAGCTTAATGCTGCGATATTTAAAAAACCGGCCAAGTGCGTGTCGGACCACGCACGATGAAGGGTTCCGTAGTTGGGATGAATTTATCCCAAGAACAAACTCAATACTGTAGTTGAAAAACATGTTCTCCCATACATTCCAACTGCAAATGTAAGTTTGTACGCACACTATTGAGAGATTTATTTTAGAGAGGTTATTTTAAGACAACAGACTTCTTATAGGTTATCCTGTAATCTATAGCTACATGTATGTATGTATGTTTCTATAGTATTTATAAAGGGCGGAGGGAATGGTCAATTTTCGTCTATTTTCTTAAATAACTTTAAAACGGTTTATTTTTAAATATTTTTGAAACCCTCACATTAAGCCCTTTTATTTGATATAATCACACGGTACATTTTGCAAAACTTTTTTTTAATGTTCTTATTTGCCTACCCAAAATCGACCTCTATTTTCAAAATTCATTTATTTACGATACACGTTCGTCTTTGGGTCACAGAAATTCATACGTGTACCAAATTTCAACCTAATCGGTCCATCGGCTGTGATAGCCGGACAGACAGACACACGAGTGATCCTATAAGGGTTCCGTTTTTCCTTTTCAGGTACCTACGGAACCCTAAAATAAATACCGCAGCGCTGGTATTCTGATAGAGCCGGCCGTGATGCCACGGACACGCATACTGTTTCATTGTGTTATATTTAAAGAATCTGGGGAAAAATAAATTACAAACAAAAATAATTTATCGAGTTGATTAAAACAAGATTCTAGGCTGCAATTTCCGACATTTTAAAGGATTGCTTTCTTTCCAAAGAATGACATAATTTATTTATGATGACCCAAATAGTTCAGTGGCGAAGTATCCAGCTTTAAACCTTAGAAACGTGAGCTCATCTATTTGGAACAAACATTTAAAACTCGCAAACACCCACTTTCTTTCGTTTCTGAATGATAACTATGATATTTGATACCACAAAAAATTCCATTTGCATAGCAAATTGTGCCACATACCTAAGCTTAGAAATCTGCGGAAAATCTTTACCCCGCTTCCTCCTTCCAATATCCTCTATACAAAATCGTAACATCTCAAGGATTTGCAAATAAAATCCACTTGCAGACTTTCAATAGCCACATTTTACAATTTAAAATCAAAATCAAAAGTCATTTATTCAAACTAGGCTGAGAATCAGCTCTTTTTTAACGTCAATATTACATAAGACAGTCACCCAAAACGCCCGCCCTTCACCACTTCCTAGTGCTTTAGCTGGGGAGAAGAAGAGGCACAACAAACTCCCCAACAGCACAGCTGTCTGTTCAGTAAAAAAAAAAAAAGAATCTAGGTATACAACACTGCACATAATAATTTAGGTACTTAAGTACATTACGCAACACTAATCATTAAATTATATTATTTGCTATAAGTAAGCTAGCACAAGCACACACCAATATATCAAAAAAAAAAAAAAAAAATCGAAAACTATACTCAAGCAGAAATAAAAATACAAAACTAAAAACGTAAGCAAAACTTTATATTATACCAAAATAAAGGCCTCCAGTAATAAAGGATGTGCCCACTTACATATATGAAGATTGTATATGAAGCTGAAATATGAAGGAATTAAAAGAATGTTTTGTTTTCTCCTTTTCTCTAAATTAAAATGATCTCCAAATCCACAGTTTACCTACTCTTCTCTGCAACTCGTAATATTCATAGCACAAAACAATACACGATTGATTGTGCGCGAGCGCAAGTGAAACGCAAGGTCTACGCCCAAGCCACAGATAATAATAATAATAATAATACTTACGCCCAAGCTTATCTGCGAGCTTACATCATGTGTGTAGTCACTTTCAATTCGTAACTATTGGATAAACATGTCTGTATTGTTTGTCTGTCAGTAAGTATGAGTGAATTGATGTTTTTAATCTGAACTGATTGTACATAACATCTCGCAGAATTCTCCGAAGGTAGGCAGAGGTTTATAAGTGCACCCACATTTCGACTGTTTTGTTATATTATAAATCCCATGCATTAAGGGGTGAGTCTATCTATGGCTATAATAACTGAACTCATTTATGTAGGCTACTATTGAGGTCTCTAACAAAATAATCCAACTAGACAAGACAGTTGACGTTGCAATCTATCGTCAAAAAAATCTATGTTGGGATCGGCTTCCAGTCTAACCAGATGCAGCTGAATACCAGTATTTTACATGGAGCGACCGCCTATCTGACCTCCACACATAACCCATTTCTGGGTAACCCCTTGGTAAAAGTGGGTGCCAGAGTTTACCTATAAGCTTAAAACGTGCTTTCCGAGGCGTGGAGGGGTCTGCGATCGTTCATAAGCTCGTTTTTTTTTTGACATATAATTATTTAATCATGCCCAAAATAATTCCCATGTTGAAAGATATTAATGGACACTCAATGGACAAAAATCAGCTGTTCAGTATATTTTGACGAATTAATCCAACATAAATGTACTGAACAGCAGAATTCTTTTTCGCGATTTCAGGTTTGGTCTCATAGTAAAAGTTGTTCATAATGATGAGTACAATGACCCCGTAAGAGGTTGTTGGTGTTTTACAAATAACGCTGTGTAACAATACCTGACATCTGAAATTTTTTATACGATGACACAATACGCAATTTATAAAAAAAGTTATCAGCATTATTGATCGAAAAATGTTACTACTCGATTAAGGATTGTCTAAAAGACAATTACTTATATTTATCCTTATGTAAATTTCTAATGTAATATAATTATATTTTTTTTATGCAATTTAACGACATATGTACCAACCTATTTAATTGTATCCGTTATTAACTGTGTAATTCGTAATTTTGTATTTTGACATTTTTTTTTTTGATTCTCATACATTCATACATTCTTTACATCATTCACTAATGTTTGCATGCCTAAACTAGGGTAGATTGTACAAGGATCACATTTTTTTTAATACCGTATGTCATGTACGATCGACAAAAGCTACGCCTTTCCAATTTTGAAACAATGTTGCTTGCAAGCTGCAACTGTACTTACGATAAAGTAAAACAAAAGACCATAGGGGCAGAGGTTTTTCAATAAATCAGTGTACACAAAAATTAACTTTAAGGTGTAAAGGCGTCCGTTTTGTCGATAGTACCTACAATCTATGCAAGTAAATAAACACAATAAAGGAAGAGGGAGGCGGTCCTGCAGTGGGACAGTACAGGTTAGTTAGGTAGATTTAATTAGAATAAGCCTTTTTGCATAAGCAACTAAGTGACGTAGATCGCAAAAAAATAAAACTTCGTGTCAAATACACAAGTCTAAAGTAACGATAGTGATGAAAACATTATTCACAAAGCAATGGACATTTCGAAATATTTGGTACGAGTGTGTCGTGATGATTGGGAGATGTATAGTGACAACATTGCAGTAAATCAGTTGTCACTGCATCAATAGTATACAATTTATTGACAATTTGCATCGGCAGTTTTGTAATATGTGACGAAATAGTTTTTGCTTTTGTGCCTCAGAAAGCACGTTAAGCCGTTGGTCCCGGCTGCCATTTGTGGATCTTTGACAGTCGTTACGGGTCGTCAGAAGCCCGAAAGTCTGACAACCAGTCTTACCAAGGCGTATCGTATTACCGAGTTACTGGGTTGTGGAGGTCAGATAGGCAGTCGTTCCATGTAAAATACTGGTATTCAGCTGCATCCGGTTAGACTGGAAGCCGACCCCAACATAGTTGGGAAAAGGCTAGGCAGATTGACCTACCTATCTTTGAGGACTTCAGTAGTGCAGCAGATCGGTTTAGATTTTCAGGCCTCTAGTTAAGGGCTGGTTTTTTGATCCGTAGTTAACCATAGTAACTAATGGTTGAATGTTGGCTAAATGTGAAAGGCTAAACATGAATGAGTTAACATGTAGTTACTATGTTTAACGATTGGTTGAGTTAACTACGGATCAAAAGACTGGCCCTAAGAGGATTGTGAAGCTGTAATCTTTCATACAAAAAGCGATTACGTTTTTTCCCCCGTAAAATAGTTTAATTTTCATAATTTTTGGAATTGTTGTAGGTATTATGATAAACTAGGCCTGTAAGTTTTATTATAAAGAAATATTACGATAAGTTATTAGCATCTAAATATCTATATTTTTGATATAAAAACTTCCTCGAGCGTTTTTATTTTATTAAATTAAACTAAAATGAATTACTAAAAAAGAAAAATGTATAGACCTTGTTACTGAATGTAATGAGACCAAAATTGTCTCATTTCGTAAAGGTTTAGGGGGGTGAACGTTATCGCCCGAAACAATATTTCATAAAGGAAATGTAGGTAATTGCCTCCAAGCCTCGCGCCGCGTATCGGCTCTTCACAATCCTCTTAAATAAACCTGCTATGAGTTGTCTACCATTGTTGTGAACTTTTATCAACTAAGAGCTGGGCCAATTTACAATTAGAATATGATAGTATTATGTTCAATAAAACAAGCATTAAGTAACATTTGTTTTATTCTTAGCAAGCAATAGGTAGCACTGTACTGGATTTTACAAAAGTAAGAGTAGGGTACTTATAAATACCTTATTTGTCAAGAAGGTTTCCAAATACCTACATAATTAATACATAACAGATAGAATACTATCAGGTTGGCGAAAAGTCTTGCACCAAGATATAAGACTTAATGAATTTATTGATAACTTTGTTATTTACAATAATTAATCAGTAATGTAATACCCAAATAACTCTATTACTCTGGCTCATCTAGTTGGTAGATTGTTGATACCCTGCGTCCAGAATTCCATAGGCTGTGCAGAAAAGAAATTGTCCACTGCCATTTTGAGGTCTTCGTAGTTTTGAAAATTTTTCTCACGCAAAATAAAGCTTTAGTAGTCGGAACAAGTGATAGTCTGATGGCGCGAGATCCGATGAGTACGGTGGGTGGGCAACTGGGAGCCATCCAAGCTCTACGATTTTTTGTCGAGTCTCCGAAGCGACATGAGGTCATGCATTATCATGGAGTAAGTGAACATTTACACGTCTCAGTCGTTTTTCTCTTATTGCGTCAGCCAGTTTCTGAAGCTGTTCAGTATAAATGGAAGTCGTAATTGTCCTTCTCGCAGGGAGAAGCTCGTAGTAGAGTGGTAGAGTGGGCCCTTCGCATCCCACCAAACAGAGAGAAGATGCTTGCGTGAGTGACGGTTCGGCTTTAGCTGCGTTGGTGGCTTTGCGTCGTAAGGAAGCCAGACAGCGTGCCGTGTGTTGTTATCATAGAGAATCCAGCTCTCATCGCCGGTTAACAGATCTTCAAGAACCTCTTTCCGATGTGGATAAACTAGGACCATCGAAGTAAAATAAACAAATAGTTAATAACTAATAACAAAACAATACCAAGGTCAGCAAGACGACCAGTCACCACAAGCAGCACCCGTTCATGAGCATAACGCAAAGATCAGCCATTACCCCCCTCGCCATATTTGAGGGAAGGAGGCAACCCGACCCCCGACGCTACCGCAAGCAGTGAAATCAAAGGGAGCATTACGAACTTGCTGCCGGTGGCTCAGACAAGAATAATATGGTCGAGGCCACTTGCTAACCACGTATTGCAATACCACTCATAAAAAAACATTGTAATGAGTAGATTATGTCAATAATAAATAAAAATAAAATTATAATAAATTGACTTTTACAGTCAAAGAAAATAAATAATTATATGAACTCATATAACCTGTCAGAAGATAAGCTAATTCTGGAGAAAGAACATAAACATTGTCTTGAGTTAATCACAGCGACCAACTATTCTTATCTCTTCGATAATATGCGACATGCAATTCTGAACGTGAATTTAATTACAGGGGACATGGAGGATTACCCCGAGATTAATATATACGGTATACGGGCTAACAATAACCTTGTGAGCGGTTTTAGAGATAGGAACTTGGTGGATGAGTTAGTTTCCGCAATAGAAAATTCTGCAATGGATGTTAAGGGAGAAATGTACCTACCTATGTATATACTAACCTATGTCGTATTTTCACAAACAATCACAAAATAATATAAAGATTTACGAGGTTTTGCAGTGATCGCTGTCAGAATTTCAAAAGACTAGCTAGTATTTGATACAGGGATCCGCCATTTTTTGAGGGAGCTTGCGGCTAAGTAATAACAGCCACACAGGTCGATCCATCAGGTTAAGCTACGCTTGCCGGGGTTGGTCCCATGGATGGGTGACCATCTTTACATACCGAGACTCCTCCGTGCCTCGGAAAGCACGTTAAGCCGTTGGTCCCGGCTGTCATTCGTGGATCTTTGACAGTCGTTACGGGTCGTCAGAAGCCCAAAAGTCTGACAATCAGTCTTACCAAGGGGTATCGAGTTACCCAATAACTAGGTCAGATAGGCAGTCGCTCCATGTAAAATACTAGTATTCAGCTGCATCCGGTTAGACTGGAAGCCGACCCCAACATAGTTGGGAAAAGGCTAGGCAGATTGATTGATGCACAGAACAGATAAAATCTCTTTTATCTGTTCTGTGGATTGATCCGCCATTTTTTTAAGAGTAAAGTTATGCCTCTGTTTTTCCCTTTATATTCTTCATCCCTTTTTCTTTCAATGTTGAGAGAAATTCTTCTCCATTGAACTCCATTGTTCCCGGTACTTGGCTAGTCGTATACAATTTCTGCCTCATTTTAAACCTATTTATGACTTATAAAGGCTCCTTCAAAAAAAGTGCGATACACACGATGCGAATCGCACGCGACACAAGGGCACATCTCCTCGCGCGATACGCGGTGTCTTTGTGTCGCGTCCGCTCGCGATTCGCATCGCGTGTCGCGCCTGTTTGTAGGAGCCTTCGCGCTGCACAGGCCAGTTTTTGCCGATATGATTGGTCATGCTCTTTTCCGAAGAATGTTATGTGTTCTTCTTTTAATTCAGTGCACCACTATATGCTATGCTAGCAATAAGCATAAACAGCTTTTGATGAAAAACTCACAAATACGAGTACATTTAATGCTCGTTTAAAATGAGCACTAAATGTATTTGTCAGTTTTTAGTTTAGTTTTTTTTTTTTTGTGGTTGTAAATCTAATATTCAATAATTATGGCACACACATCATCCACCTGCATTCTGACATCCCGTCACCCTTGCATCAGTAACGCTTTGTCATACCGGCGCAGATATTAAATTTCTTGGCCAACATAGTGATGCACCTTTTGTGAGCAATATAATAGGTGCCTTATCGGAAATAGTATGACAATGACTCTTCATTCATTACACATCCTTTGTAGTATGCCTGGATGAAGCCGGTGTATACTACAAAGGATGATGTACTGTATACAGTACTATAGTCCACAGATTTTAGGAACTCCTGGTTGTTCCTTTGATGTGGTTAGTAGTGTTTGTATAAATGATCGAATGAAATGCAGCGTAGTTTACCCCAGCGTAGTTTGACCAGACTCGATTACTCTAATGAACTCAAAGAATCACACTAGCCCCTGTTGCCTCATGTTACATGGTGCAACAGAGACCTTTGAGGACCAAGGAGTAGACCGGGGGGCGCGATAATGATAGGGAAGACGTGCCCTTAGGATATGGATAAAGCGGGTTGCAGACCGCAAACTAAGCTAAGTTAGTTTAGCTTAGCTCACATAACTGGCGTAGTTTTTCATACTTGTGTGCAAAAGTGTTCAAACTAAGCTGTGTAAACTAACTGAAATATGTGAAGCTAAGTTAGTTGTGTATACCGATCCGGAGGTACGCGAGCTATGCTTAGCACCCTCCGCCCGCCAGCTATGTGAGCTAAGCTAAACTAACTTAGCTTAGTTTGCCGTCTGCAACCTGCCTACCGACTCGGTAGGCAGGTTGCACACGGCAAACTCCTCTACTCTCTACTCGGTAGTACCGAGTATGCACCCTAGCAAGCAATGGAATTGTGGAGAGATGGGTGACAATTATCAATGGATGGTCATATTTTAAAGACGCCTCCGCCAGGTTGATAAAAAAAGTCATTTTATTTCGTACAACTTAGATATAAATATCGATAATAATGTTTTAGTTACAGGTTTGCACTTAAAACACTGTTGTTGGTAATTTAAACTAAAGACGAATTAATGAAAAATAAATTAAAAAAATGTTTTAAATCATAATTATAATTTAAACAATGTAACTCTATTGAAAGCTCCATCCGTGCGAGACCTAGGGGTACTGCTAGATAACAAACTTCACCTTGATCAACATATTGATAACATTACCAAAAAGGCTTATCGTATGTACGGGTTCGTTATGAGATCAGCTACTGAATTTAAACACGCAAGCACTTATTCTCATCTCTATAAAGCACTAGTTAGATCTCAACTCGAATATGCAGTGGTAGTGTGGAACCCTTTTTATAATAAGTATGTTGAGATGCTAGAAAAAGTGCAGCGCAAATTCCTCAGATCGATGCACTATAGGTGCTCCCACAATTTCCCAACCTATAAAAATCTGCTTAATAAATATAATCTAATGAGCCTGAAGTCTAGACGTTTATATCTAGAAATTATGTTTCTTTTCGATTTATGCTATAACAGGTATAATTGCTCTGAGATTACTAATAAAATATGCTACTATGTCCCAAGAACTGTTATTAGACGAGAGGTGCGCGCACGTCCTCTTTTTGCTGTGTCCCATTGCCGCACCAATGCTGGTTTGCGGGCGCCTCTACGTCGTTTGTGCAAAAACTATAATGATTTTTGTTCAGAAATTACAGAATTAGATTTATTCTCAGTGTCAGCAAATAGATTTCGTTCTGCTTTGATTAAGAAACTTAAGGATTCCGATGTATAGTTATTTGAACAGTCTTGTAGTCTTACTCGCATATATTGTTCATTAGTAAAGTTATATGAATTGTATATGCTGTGGATAACGTTGTGAGTTTCACATTTATATAATATCTTTGTTTATATTACTTGCGCAGATATAATGTGTTACTGTTTGTTTGTCCCAAATAAATAAATAAATAAATAAATAAATAATGAGAAGACCACCCATCAACTAGACACAAAGAGAAATGGCAACTATGGTATAAGTCTTCTCACAAATTGCCTTAGTGGATGAAGCATCTGCTGCCACAGCCTTCAGGATGCTATTGCGACTGCCTCTTATTCTGCTCAGGAGTGAGGCCGACATCCATCGGATGGTTATCGGTGAAATTCTTATACATAATTTGGTCATTGGAATATGAAAGTAAATTGTCGTTCTAGAAAGCTCTATGTAGTTAATACCTAATGTTGGTTGATATGAAAAGCATTTGACAACGTTTGAGATTTGATGGAAATTTATGTACTTGATTTAATTTCTGTTAATACTGCCTCGCTGGTCTAGTGGTCGCAACCGGTGCTGCTGAACATGAGGTCATGGGTTTGATTCCCTGGTCGGGTATCGAGATGGAAAAATCCAATAAAACTTATTGGGTGTTTCCATCTGGAATCCCTTAGTAGCAGCCCGGAGTTAGGATTAGGGCAATACGCTCGCCCCCTATTTCATGGGACTTAAACATAATTGGCGAAATATGGGTGTACTACTGGTGCAGATCTGCCTAACTCTTCGGGGATCACAAGCGTGATATTATGTTAAGCAATCTTTATTAATAATTTGAGTAATAAAAAAGAAGAATCAATCACTCGCGCATCAGTTCGCGTATTCCATTAAATTCGAAAGTGAAATTACAATTTCTAATCGTAATAGTAAAGTAATAGTGAAGGCGTGTAGGAGTATATAGTTCGCGTCACGTAAGTTTGCCGCACTGAAACACCCGGCCTACTCCGAAGCGAACATCCGAAATATCGGCCTAATGTTCGGACGTTACCTACTACACTTCATCTATTTCGTTCATCGTCGATCCGACTGAACTACATTTTGACGTTGGTTCAACGAACTTCATTTTGACGTTGGTCGGATCCGAACCGACCGAACGAAATAGAAAAAATTATGTTACGAAAAGTCCGAACATTCGGCCGATACTTCGGATTTTTGCTTCGGAGTAGGCCTCCAGGCTTTCCGATGCGCATGGCAGCGCGCTGCTGTTTTAGTATAGATATTGACTATTGCGCAGACATTCCTATTATAGCCTACTTCAGAGCGGCAAACTTACATGACGCGAACTAAATGGTTATATGGATTTTACGTTACCTTTAGATATAGCTATATTGTAACTGCACTTTCCCTTCTTCCAATATAGCTATATAATTTATATCTCCCCATACAATGGGTTATGGGGAGATAAGAATCAGATTCTTAGATTTTTGATCAAGACATTTCTTTGTGATAAATCGGACAAATCTTTGTCACAAAGTAGACAATTGTTTATTCATACTTTATGTACTTAATCTTTTAGCTTTCTACGTTTTATAAGAACACAATAAACAAAAAATATGACAAAAAACAACTGTTACGTGTTACTGAGAAACAATCTAATCAAGCACACATACATAATGGTCCCGTTGACACCCTTTCGGTATCAACTGAACCCTAAAATATTTAACTTACAGAGCAAAGTTATCGCCTAAAAACATTAAAAACAGATGTCAATCTAATCTTAATATTCAGATGCACAAATCGATAACACAGCTAATATTACTAAACGTTTCAAAAAGCTTTTATAAGCGATAAACAAATCGTTCAATCAATCATGATAACCTTTTCTAATACTTCTTAATAAACTTAAAGAATTCATTCGTTTAATAAAGTCGAGAACATAGCTATGTATTGCGTATTTTGTGTTACTGTTAGTTCGTGAAATCGGATTATTTGCAAAGTGACTGCGTTTGTTCGTCAGGTTCATTCCATCTTCTCTTTAAATGCACCTTTAGTTTTTTTATTTTTTATTTAAGATGGTTTTGGAGACGACAGAGACAGAGTCGACGATGGAGTGAGTTTACCCAGAAGAAGCCTGTTCACTCTCACTTTGAAGAGATTTGGGTTGTATGCGCTCGGAAATACAGACGCAGGTAGTGAGTTCAACTCTTTTGCTGTGCGCATTATAAAAGACATTTGGAAGCGCCTAGTCGGAATTGGTGGAATAGCAACTAGGTAGGGATGGTAACTGGCAGTGCGTCTAAATGTCCGATGGTAGAAGAGGGCCGGCGGAATGAGGTCGTGGAGTTCTTGAGCACTATTACTACTATTAACTATTTTCTGTATTTTTTTCAACATTTTTGGCTCAGTAGTTTAGGAGATAAGGGGTAATGGTCAATGTTCGTCTATTTTCTTAAATAACTTTAAAACAATTTATTTTATAATTATAAAAATATATATATATTTGAAACCCTCACAGTAATAACCGTAACCTATTACGGCGTCAGGGAGGCAACCGCCACGACGCGTAAACATGTTGAAATTCCAACAGGAATTTGGGGTCGCGGGTGCTCAAAGTGCTTTCCGCCCACCGATTCACCTCAGGGAAGACGGCTCACAGTGGTCACGTGCTGCCTTGTACTCTTGCACATTTAGGTTTTGGGAAGACCTCTTTACAGTCTCCCCAGGGATGTGCCCTAACAGGCGTTGCACAGAGGTGGTTTCGGATTGGTCTTTTAAGAGGTGACGGTACCCCCTTCCATGTGCAGACTGGTGGTAACCACCACGGTGGTTTTAGTGAGGTAAAAATCCCTCACTCCCTGGTCTCAACCCCAAAACCCGGGTGCCTTTTGAAGGTTTCCCCCCGAAAACTTACATATTTCAAAGTCCATCACAATCAGTGGGGCAATTCCCATATTTTTTAAGAAAGTTCGCATTCCAGTGTCATTATTTGCCAAAAATATCTCGAATTTACTTACATAATTTTGACAAGTTTTTGACACCATAGATAAATATCACCCGACTCTCCACAATTCCATTGCCTACTTTAGAATTCAAATCCGATACGGCTCTAATAATCCTTCCATATCCTAAGGGCATGTCTTACCTACACCATATTCAAATGTCTCAGTAGCCCCTTGAAACATGAGGCTCCAGGGGCTAGTGTAAATCTTTGGGTTCATTCGAGTAAAAGAGGCTGTTCAAACCACGCTTGGTGTCGTTTCATTCATGTCGCCGAGATGAGTTTGCGCTCAAATTTTGTTCGTTTTTAAATACGAGAATTGGCCTTTAGAGCTTTAATTAGCAATTTCTCGACTCCACCGATTTCGCACTTCGCCAGTAACAGATACAAATCGCTAAGCTTCATTGCAAGGTTGACCCTCTGAACTCGATGTATCGATTTCGTAACAATTCGTGAGAAACATGACCGGCTGGCTATTGCACTGTCTTCTCAACATATTAGAGATACGTGTCGTGTTCTTTATGTCACAGTTCAATACATAAAGCTTGGAGGAATTGGTAATTATACTCCTTCAAAGTTGTCATTGTAGCCATACATTTTGACTAATTTTGAACGAAAACGAGAGATGATATGGCTAGAAAGGGGGTGACTACCGAGATGACGACTAATAGGGAAGCATGGAAGAAAGGGACATTTGTTGCGCCGACCGACCCCAAATAATTTGGGATAGGGGTAGGAGAATGATGAATGATGATTGTATCCACCAACGAATGTCCGTCCTGGGCAGTTAGTCACAAATCAAATTAATTTATTTGTGCATAGTTTATAGGAAATGCTGTGCTCGACAAGGTCCATAATTGTGTAATTAATGAAAGAAAGACAGAGTTTATTTCTTTCTTTTTCTTTCATAATTGTGTAATTAATGTTAAGCCTAACAACTGTTTTACCAACATTATGGAAAAATCAAGAATTGTGAATTGTGAACCAATTCCCACTAGAAAAGGAGAAGCATATAAAATCTAAAATCCTGAACATTGGTCTTCCAATGATTGCTTACTAATCGGTCCATAATGTTCTCACTGCTGGGACACAGGCCTCCTCTCTGTGAGAGGGTGTGGGCCGTAATCCACCACGCGGACCCAGTGTGGGTTGGTAGATATCATATGTCTTCGAATTTTTGGTTCTAGAACATGCCAGATTCCTCACGATGTTTTCCTTCGCCGTTTTGAGAGCAGTGATGATGAAATAATTTACGTAAACTAATTCGCCTGTCTGGGTTCGAACCCACGACGACGATAAGTCGAGGCCGTTACCTCTAGGCCACCACTGCTCCCCATGATTAATACAGTGAATCAAATTCACCACACATTAATTAATGGCAAAATCAAATTACAAATCATTTATTTACAAAAAAATATAATTGATTATACAGCGTGTTATACAACAGAAAGGTCTGGTCAAAATTAAGGGTGTGGTATAGACCATCAAGTTGAACAAATTTCTCCATGTGGCCAACATCGTAATCGAGAAAAAAATATCAGCTGTCTCGTACTTCAATACCTACTCGACCCAAATGTATGGGACGGCTGACAATTTTTCTCAGCTACAATGTTGGTCCCATGGAGAAAGTTGTTCAGTTTGATGGTCTGTACCACACCTTTCTGGTACACCCTATAGTTGGCCTTTTAAATGAGATGATGAAATTATCATGAGAAGGATGAGTCAATCTCAAAAATGATAGTAGATAAACAACTGCATTTAATAAAAACACCAATACCACCAATAAAAGCATTCTTAGCCATTGCGTTTGTGATCGCAAATCTTACAGAAACATTGATAATTAAACGCAGGTTTTGCATTTATTATTAGTTCAATGTAAACACTGTTTTAACTCGTTTCTCTTTGTGCAGTCTTACAACGGTCCTGTTTAATTAACTAACTTGTTTAAATAATAACCATTCAAAGTTCCAAAGAGTTAAACCTTTGTAACTTTAGTTTGACTTTTGATGGCTTATTTTTTCGCTCTGCTTAGGAAAGTTTGTTAAAAATATTCCGAAATTCATCAAAGGAATTCACAAAGTTACTTTAAAAATAGTATTTTGGATAATTAACCTGCAAAAGCAGTGCTGTTTTACGAAAATTGGTACTGAAAGTAAACAAATGAAGTCTCGTTTTAAATTTTCTTTATTAAATACAAATTATACCAACAAAAATAAAAAAAAATGGATACGTTGGTCTATTGCTCGCAATCGCTACACTGCTGAGAATGTGATCCTGGTCGGATTACGTGTTGATTGGATTTTTCTATCAGGAATTTGTAAGTAGAAGCCCGGAGTCTGAATTTGTGGCCGGTTGATGGTAATAGGCTCGCCCCCTATTAAATGGGAGTTTTAATATAACTGGTGAAATGTGGGTGTACTATAGGTACACCTCTGCCTAACCCTTCGAGGATTACAGGCGTGATGTTGTATTAAAAATTACACAAAAATAAAAAAATCAAGTTGCTATAATTCGCGGCCAACAACAAAGATGAAAAGTTTCGTTTGCACAGACAGACAGACACTGATTGTACATAATTGGACAACCATGAAGATTGCCTGGTCCTATGTGGTTACGCCGTAATTATAGTCATTGTTCGCTTAATGTGTTGCTATGGGGTATTATTTTGATGTAAATATATCGATGTTATATGAGTTATAAGGTTGTGTTCGATAGTGATGATTATGGAGAGCTTTTTGGTTTTACTTTGACGTCACTGATTTTATTGTCTACATACTTATTTTTTTACTGCCTTCTGCCCGCGACTACGTTCGCGTGGAAGTCGATAAAACACTCGCTGTTAATGTTCCTTTATATAGGTGAAATAATTAATTAAAATCCATTAAACACAAAAATACAAAAAATATCTTTTCTCTTTAAGTATATTAGTTAGATAAATAATAAGCATATCGAGATACAACGGTACAAGGATCGCGCGACAATTTCACATACCCCCCCTCCCCTGTGATCAATGTCATTTAGATGTCAAAAGACCATTCTAGCCCTGTAACTACTTGGAGACTTAAAGATCTGCCGAATAATTTTGTTTGTTTTTGTTTTTGTGGAATGGCATCACGCAGGTCAGTCTAGGAGGTTGTCGGCTTCTTTACCTGTGTTTCCTGTGGGTGTCAATAAATTAAGGCCAGGGCATAAAACATTATAATCTAAGCGTGTAGTCTCTCTGTGGGGTACGGATCTCGGCGGCATAGGGCGTCGCTGGGGGAGGGCAGCAAAGGATAGGCTGGATCGGATTAATCTGTCAAATCAATTTTCGCGTATGAGTACATACGAGGAAGACTGAAAGTTGCACCGGTGACTGAAAAGCTGTGCGGAAATCAGTTATCAGGAAAATGTCGTGAGGAAAGGATTGAATTTGAATGTCGATGGCAAGACCAAAGACATGATGGATGGACTGTGTGAAAGATGATATGTCTAGAAAGGGGGTGACTACTGAGATGACGACTAATAGAGACGCATGGACAAAAGAGTCATGATGCGCTGACGCCAAATAAATTGGGGTAAGGGTAGGAGAATGATGATGATGATATTTTAACGAGTCTTTTGTCTTAATTTTTCTGTATTTTCTTTTTTTATTACCTAATTAAATATTGTAGTCAATATTTGATTGAACTTCTATAATTTTGATCGTTACTATACTTTCTCTTCATCTCTTTTGTATTTTTCAGCAAATAAATTAATACAAACCGTTTAAGTTTTGGCATTTAATCGTTTCCAATGTTCGGCTTTGTGCAAAAGGATGATAATATTATGCACATAATATATTCATATATTATACCACTTTAGGTACCTGCCTATGCAGTCTTGATACAACTTTCACTGAGTAACCGGCGTAGGCGCAATGCTCGCTATGCATAACGAAGATAGATCCTAGTGGGTCCTAGAATAATAATATTAAAATCATCACAGAGTTTTGATGTAATTTCATTGTTATTTTATTTGATCAAGGCCTGTAACAATAATTAAAGTCCCTGAAGATACCAAGATAATGTTTCAGCTAATATCAATAGGTAAGTCGCCTTTTACAAACATGATTATAACAAAAATGCGAAATACCTTTCGGAAAGAGGGGGTCCAAATCTCTTTCCGAAGATGCTCTTTATTTTCATTTGAATACTTACATTTGTATAAGTAGGTATTAAAAATTAAAATTCATTTATTTCAGGTAAAGACACATATTCAGTACACACAAAAAAGGAAAGAACATACATAAATATATATGAAATTTATAACATTCAAATTAATTAATACTCAAGTTAAAATTAAATGTCAGATTAAAAACTATTAAACGTCCACTACAGTAAATGTAAAAAAAAACTAATAAATGTCAAATACAATAATTAGGTAATAAGGTAACCATAATAATAATAATAACGCCAACACACGGAATTGATTAAGGGGGCTTATGGCTAAGTAACAACAGCCGCACGGATCACTTGCCACGGTTGGTCCGTGGATGGGTGACCAACTTTTCATACCAATACCCCTCCGTGCCTCGGAAAGCACGTTAAGCCGTTGGTCCCGGCTGTCATTCGTGGATCTTTGACAGTCGTTACGTGTCGTCAGAAGCCAGAAAGTCTGACAACCCAGTCTTACCAAGGAGAATCACAATTACCCAGGAACTGCGTTGTGGAGGTGAGATAGGCAGTCACTCCATGTAAATTAGTGGTATTCAGCTGCATCCGGTTAGACTGGAAGCCGACCCCAACATAGTTGGGAAAAGGCTAGGCCGATGAGGTAGGTGACAAATGATTAAAAAGTAATTAAGGTGCCTACAGATTTTCGATATGCTTTGAAAACGATGAATGAATGTATCAAGTCAACCAAATAACTAACCTATCTATATAACTCTTGCAAATCATTATCAACATTCAAATATTACAAAATCACACAAACCACATCCATTCTTCTCTAATCTGTACAACTATATAGTGTTGAGTACTCAGTGATGAAGTGCGCGAGGTCGCAGGGTCGAGTCCCGACCCGATCCTTTCACTTCTCTTATGTAAGCGGCCATGTTATAACGCTAATGTTTTGTGTTTATCTGTGCGTTTGTGTTTATTGTAGTTAGTTGCCTGCTTAGTTTTTGATTTTAATTTATTTCCTGTCTTAATGAGAATAAGAAATTGCAATCGGTTGTCATATCGTGGAAAACTGTTGTCATGATTCCATACCACGAGTATAGACATGTCAGGAATGCTTGTAGGTTGTTCACGATAATATTGTAGCAATAAAAAATTTTCATAGTGAAAGTTGTTCATATTCATGGATAGAATACCCTGTGCAAATTTGCGCACTGCTTAAAAAGTTTTCCCGTATAAGTAGCTATATCCCTAGGGATATAGCTACTTATACACGAAAACTTTTATGACTATATCACGGCTTCAACCATCTTACTGCGACATTTATATCTTCTAAGCTTCACAATAATTAATACAATATGGCATAAATTCATTTCCTAAACTCAGCATTTGCAATTTAGTGACCATTATGTCAGAATTTAATCAAATGAACTCGTATAACAACGACAAAAGTTCGTGATTTATTATCTTTGATCTGCGAATGATATATAGGACTGTAGTAGTTTTATTATCATTCAATTTGTCTGAATATTTTGTGCACAATAACGAATGGTTTTATTAAACTGGCTCTTATGTCATCAAACCTTAGGTAATCAGTCAGGTGATTGCTAGAATCATTTTTATAACTAACAGCTTCGTCGGTCTAGTGGTCGTCAGCACTGCTGAGCATGAGGTTCAATTCGGGCAAAGTTTTCTTAGGTCTTTCCAACTGGAATTTGTCAGTAGCAGCCCAGTCTGGATTCGTGCTTGGTTGGTCGCAATAGGCTCGTTACCTATTACATGGGACTTAAACATACAGGTACTGTAGAGGTTGCATGCAATGGGCAACCTTATATTTTACTGGCTGACATTCTAATCGCTCAAGCAAATATGGAACTACCGTTTGAATAAAAAAAGGTAGTCCCGGTAGTTTTGTTTTAGGGCTGAGGTCTGTCTAGTACTCGTAGAAACGACAAGTTAGGTAAGTCACGCGGGGAGCGGGACGCGTGAGTGGATAATTTAAAATCCTTCATCTTCCCCTCCTGTGGAGTTCAACTCTTCACAGTACCTACAGTATGTTACCAACACCTCTGCCCAACCCTTCGAGGAAGCAAGGCTTGATGTTATGTTATGTGAGTTAGAGAAAATGGGCATTACAGTAGGTACCTTAGACAGATGCACCAACAGCCTGAAGAAGGAGGTTCCTGGAGAATACAACATTCAAGAGGTTGAGAATAAAGTGCTGCCCATGCATTGGTAAAAATTTTTGAAAGCCAGTAAGATGGAATGTCTGAATGCCTAGGATACGCACGACGTGCAATACGTGCGTACTACCCAGGGTGTGCCGAACGTAAACAACAATAGATTCTAGGTTATCATTATCTACCTAGCCTTTTCTCAACTATGTTGGGGTCGGCTTCCAGTCAAACAGGATGCAGCTGAATACCAGTATTTTACATGAGCGACTGCCTATCTCACCTCCACAATCCAGTTACTGGGTAAAACGTACGATACTGCTTGGTAAGACTGGTTTTCAAACTTTCGGGCTTCTGACGACCCGTAACGAGCGTCAAAGATCCACGAATGAAGCCGGGTCCAACGGCTTAATATTCTTTCCGAGGCAGGGAGGGGTCTTGGTATGTAAAGATGGCCCATTGACCCATCCACGGACCACCTGCCGCAAACGTAGCTTAACCTGATCGATCGACCCGTGCGGCTGTTATTCTATACCTAGAATAGATTGTAGTAATTTCGCAATAAAGGCATAAAGGTATTAACTAACATAATTAGAGAACATTAACCTTACTGACATCACCCAGGAGTGGCTCACTAATTAATATTTATCATATAGTCTTATAGTCGTAACTTGTAAGACCCTTTGTGGCCGCAAGTTGACAATAGGTCACTGAATCCTGTAGGTGTGTTTAAACGCAAGAATTCTTGAAGGGCGCAACTATGGTAACTTAAACAGTAGGACCTACCTCATAGACCTCGTAGGCTTCAACTGATGGCCACGGGCCTCCTAACATGTGGTCAAGAGCACACAAAGCCATTATCGTCACTTTTGGCGGATACATTGGTGATTGAGCAACTATGGTTATACAGTAAGACCAACCTCATAGACTCCGTAGACTTCAACTGCTGACCACAGGCCTCCGAACATGTGGTCAAGAGGGACACAATGCTATTATCGTCACTTTTGGCGGATACATTGGTGATGGCAGCAACTATGGTTATATAGTAGGACCTACCTCATAGACCTCGTAGGCTTCAACTGATGACCACAGGCCTCCTAACATGTGGTCAAGAGGACACAAGGCCATTATGGACACTTTTGGCGGATACATTGGTGATTGCAGCAACTAGGGTTATACAGTAGTACCTACCTCATAGACTTCAACTGCTGACCACAGGCCTCCTAACATGTGATCAAGAGGACACAAGGCCATTATGGTCACTTTTGGCGGAATCATTGGTGATTGCAGCAACTATGGTTATACAGTAGGTCCTACCACAAAGACCCCCTAGACTTCAATTGCTGACCACAGGCCTAACATGTGGTCAAGAGGACACAAGGCCATTATCGTCACTTTTGGCGGATACATTGGTGATTGCAGTTTTTTTTTGTTAATATTTGAATTTAGCTTTTGTCAGGCTTTACCCGTGTATAGGTCGGAAATTACGGGAACGTACTACCGGGATAAAAAGTATATATAATATCCTATGTCCTAAACTAGGTCATGGCCTATCCGTACACCTTCCATCAAATTCCTTTCAGCCATTAAGGCGTGAAAAGGTAACAGGTAGGCGGAGTTACTTTCCCCACTCTGTCACGTCAGGAATAATAACGACCTAAGCCCTATCCTGTTTAAGGCTTACTAAAATCAAGCATCCTGACATAATTAAAGTATATTCACCTCAGTGACATCACTGAGGAGTGGCTTTCTAGTTAATACTCAACTTACAGATAAATCTGCATCGCCTAACTTATGTGACTGGGTTGCGAAATAACTTGCATTAGGTACAGACTGACCAGTAAACATGAGACACGGCGAAAGAGGAATGACAAGACAGATACGAGTATACTCTGTTCCATAACTTTTTGATGTAAATGTAAACAAATGGGTCCGAAAACGTACTTGAGAATGCCAATTTGTACCACTTACAAATTGAGTGATTTGTTTTGATTATTTTGAATACACGAAAATTTGAATTTAAATCACCTTAAAGTGGTTTGCCATTTGACAATTGAGGTTATTTTTAGGGTTCCGTACTTCAAAAGGAAAAAACGGAACCCTTACTGGATCACTCGTGTGTCTCTCTGTCTGTCTGTCCGTCTGTCACAGCCAATTTGCTCCGAATCTAATCGACCGATTAAGTTGAAATTTAGTACACGTATTAATTTCTGTGTTCCAAATACGGACGTGTCAAGTAAATAAATGAATTTTGATTATGGGGTTATTTTTTTTAAATTTGGGGGGCAAATAAGAAAATTAAAAAAAGTTTAGCAAACTGTACCGTGTTACATATCAAATGCTGGGGATCTCAAATATGTATTTTTTATAATTTTAAAATAAATTGTTATAAAGTTATTTAAGAAAGTAGACGAAAATTGATCATTCCGCCCTTATCTCCGAAACTGCTGAGCCTAAAGTTTTGAAAAAATACGGAACATAGTTAAACAGGAAAACCTATAACAAGTCTATGATCTTAAAAAAAACATGGTAAATCTCTAAATTTTGTGCGTACGAACACATTTGCAGTTGGAATGTATGGTAGAACACGTTTTCAACTACATACAATGTTAAGTTTGTTCTTAAGATAAATTCATCCCAACTACGGAACCCTTCATTGTGCGTGGTCCGACACGCATTTGGCCCGTTTTTATAACCTTAATTTTCCTCGACGATTTTTCAGTTAAAATTTAATAATCCTAACTAATGTTATAAATGCGAAAGTAAGTTTGTTTGTTTGTTTTTTACCTTTTCACGCCTAAACCACTGAGCCGATCTTCCTGAAAATTTGCATATACATTGTCAGGTGTACAATAACGGGCATAGGGTACCCATCACGCCGAAAAAAAGTACTCTTCCCGAGGAAAATAAAAATAACGTTCTTATTAATATAGATGGCGCCACGTGTCTTTCAAATCATGATTGAATTATATTATTATACGAACTTTTTGTGGAAACGGCAGAACGGATCTGGATGAAATTTGGCACACGGGTAGACCATGCCTTGGAGTAGGACATAGGCTACTTTTCATCCTGGATCGCAGACGAAGTCGCGGGCAACAGTGTTATGTAAACAATAAATTAATATTGGAAAAACTGGTACGATGTAAAATTGATACCTTCTAAATACAGATGGATGAGTTGCTTAAAGTGAGTGAATGCGTAAGAATTTATCCTAAACAGGTTTGTTTACACTTCTATCAAAAAGTTTTGTAACAGGTTTATAGGCGAGTGGCGCCTCCATAATAGGTCAAGATTATACTGGACACCATTGTGTGAATACATAGGAATTCAGAATGGTTGATATTCAAGGAAGTGTATAAGCATGTCAGGAATGCTTGTAGGTTATTAACGATAATTTTGTAGCAATGAAAAACTTTGCTAACTTTAAATAAGTATAAGGTTAATAGTTATTTTCTTTTTTTCATTTTATTTAATTTTTTAGTTTTAATTTTTTGTCTTAATTTTTATTTTTATTTTATAAGTGCGATTTTATTTTGTTTTTCTTTGGTCTTGTATTGTGGCGTGAGGTTTTGCTATGGATATTTATCTGAAATAAATGATTTGATTTGATAAGGTGTGGAAATCGGTTGTCATGGTATGGGCATGTGATGTGGAGGAAAGAAAAATGTCGTCAGGAAAGTTTTGAGTATGAATGTGGATGGCTATACGTGTAGAGGAAGACCAAAGAAACGATGGATGGACTGTGTGAAAGATGATATTGCTAGAAAGGGAGTGACTACAGAGATGACGAATAATAGAGAAGCATGGACGATAAAGACATGTTGCGCCGACCCCAAATTAATTGGGACAAGGGTGGGAGAAGGATGAGATAAGTATAATGTAATCTGCACAATCCTGGAGGTTTAATTTGATAAAAGGAATGTCACTAACAGCATTATGTAGGGTGAAATTGAATTCATGGGCAATATAGTAAGGGGTAAATAAAAAAATCAGCTGTCCCATAACCTGAAATCGCGAAAAAGAAATCAGCAGCTCCCAACATTTTGACGAGTTATGCGAACATGAATGTATGGGACAGCTAATTTGTTTTCGCGAATTCAGGTTTGGTCCCATACTAAAAGTTGTTTTTTATCAAGAATACAATCATGTGTTTAAGTATCGGTCACTAATCACCAGTCGCCCTATATGTTAATTATATGTTTCTTTAGCATAAGCAGGTTTTTTATACGTGATTTTAAAAAATGGCGAATCATTCTTTTTCCTATTTTGTTACTCTTGGAAGATGATGCGTGCTTAATGCTTGTAAGTACTAAAATATTGATGTAAAACTCATATTTCACGCTTTTCAACATAAAAGCCATTGCAATTCTATTCATTATACTAAGGTATTTCTCATGCTAAAGTCATACATAGTGCAATAACGAGAAATGACAAACATATAGTGTGCCACTTGGCCACGGCCACGCCCGTAGGCTGGGTGTATCGTAGCATCTGCCATTTTTCAGGCGGTGTTGTAAGAGGCGAAAAGGTTTATGTTGAGAAGCTACATAGATAAATGAATAAATCAATAGATAGTCAAAACAATTGTAGGTACCTACAAATAAAAAAAAAGTCCGTAAGTAAAAGCTAATTTTTCAAACGCCAATTTCTGAGTTCCAAGTAATTAGTCAAGAAATATGTGTAATTGCCAGCCGCATGTCCATATAGCAGTTGGTAGTATTCAGAGCCAATTCAGAGGCCCATAAAAACTTTGACGCCAGATTACTCACTAACCACACGAAAAACTGGCAACTGGCGTGTCGGACCACGCACAAATTAGGGTTCCGTAGTTGGGAAGAATTTATCTCAAGAACAAACTTAACATTGGAGTTGAAAACCATGTTCTCCCATACCTACATTCCAACTGCAAATGTAAGTTTGTACGCACAATATTGAGAGATTTACCATGTTATTTGAAGACCATAGACTTCTTATAGGTTTCCCTGTAATCTATAGGTATAAAAATAGTTTATGTATTATTTTTTTTTTTTTCAAAATTTTAGGCTCAATAGTTTTGGAGATAAGGTGGAATGGTAAATTTTCGTCTATTTTCTTTAAATAACTTGAAAACAATTTGTTATAAAATTATAAAAACAAAAAATTGAGGCCCTCACAGTAAGTAGGTACTTTTACTTTCATTTGATACACGGCACGACACGGTACAGTTCGCAAAGCTTTTTTTTTTTAATTTTCTAATTTGCCCCCAAAATTGACCCTTGTATTGTACCAAAATTCCTTTTAATTATGTTACACTTCCGTGTTTGGGTCACAGAAATTCATATGTGTACCAAACGTCAACTTAATCGGTCCAGTAAGACAGACACCCTATAAGATTTCCGTTTTTACCTTTTGAGGTACGGAACCCTAAAAAGAACTTAACACTCACATACCTGCTCCATTTTGAATAATTCCATACAAGCTTTTTGCTCGAATTTCCCAACAGAAGTATCCTTCATTCCGAAACATGGTTTCAGACTCATGTATATTGTTTTCATATATGGACTCGTATAACTGAAAAATTCAGTATGAAACAGCGAAAATACCTGGAACAAGGAAACTGAAACCTTTTGTAAATAACAAGCTATGTACGTCGGACAGGAATCTCGCTACACAATAATATGTTAAAACCTTTACGACTTTAATGGAAAAATGGGTAGGTACAGATGAGCTCATAAGTAGCACTTTTGTCAATAATTCCCGGAAAATTAAAATCTCATTAAGGTTGAAAGTATCGAACCGTTATATAGACAAATATACCTTATCGTTTTAAGGCTCTCGCAGACAGGCACTTCGCGACTCCAGTTGAACAATTCCTATGAAGTTTTCATAGAAATTCAATCTGCCGAGCTTTTTCCTTACTATGTTGGGGTCGGCTTCCAGTTTAACCGGATGCAGCTGAATGCCAGTATTTTGCATGGAGCGACTGCCTATTTGAACTGCACAACCTAGTTGCTAGGTAACACGATACCCCTTGGTAAGACTGGTTGTCAGACTTTCCGGCTTCTGACGACCCGTAACGACTGTCAAAGATGTACAACTTCTATTTAAACCAGCAAAGCAAAAACCGATTTTTTACATATTTAACAGCACCCTAATTGCGTCAAAATCCGAAGGAGTTTGAAAGAAAGTAAACCCCGACGACTGAAAAATCACGCTGAAAAAAGTATGAATCAAGAACATATTGTCATCTGAAAGTAAAAGACAGACAAATTCAAAATCCGGAGCCTAACGTCATGTTACGACATAACTCGAACAGATTACTTGTGACTCCGGATTTTTAGTCTATAACCAGCGGACGATCAAAACGCTTCCAACGATACCTCATTTGTCAAATTATGATAAGTAGTTTAGAATCTTCTATCCTATTCTATCTTATCTAGGAGAGAACAGATGAACATACATATTCATACATACAGACATACCGGTCAAAATCATAACCCTCCTTTTTGCTTACACGTAGTCGAGTAAAAATTAATCTGCTCGACAACGTAAATAATGCAATGAATGTTGTCGAATTGTAGAATTAAATACCTTATACACAACACACTACGTAACGATACATATATAGATAGATACATACGTATGGTTTGTTACGCAATTACTCCGCAGGTTTAAAATAACCCCATTTTTCTAATAAACGCTATATTAAGTCATGTGACAAGCTTTTTCATTTAATGTCACACTGACGTTATTACCTGTAGGGTATCTGTCATATCGTACGAACGTAGCATGAACAGAGTATACAGGTACGGCCTGAGTGCACGCTCGACTCGAGCGTCTGGCGGGGCGGGGCGTGCGACGTTCGTGTTAAACAAATGCAAACACTCGCGAGTGTCCTGAGTGACGGCCGAGCGGCGCTCGGTGAATTTGCACGCAACGCTGAACGCCCCGCTGGACGCTCTTTCACTTAAGTATTTAAGTATTATGTCTTGTCTGTATGTGTTGTTCTTCTTCTTCTTCTTCATAGCACTCTTATCAGAGATGTCGTGGTCTTCATGTATAGTTTCTTTTACACGGGCCACTCTGATTTTTGGTGTTTTTAGTGCACTCTTACAAGGGATCGCTCCCTGCCGATTTAATTTGGTCAGTCTACCTCACGGATGAGCATCCACATGGTCTAGTGCCTCCACTCCACTCTACCCTGCACGACAAGGCGCTCTATAGAATCATACCCTCACGCGTGACGTGTCCGAAGTATTTCCGGATGCGCGTTTGGACCAGAACAGATAGACGCTCTTTGATGTCGACTTCTGGGCGTCTAGAGGTGTTCTTGCGAAACTCGATTCACGATACTCTAAGCTTTCTTCTCCACTCTCCAGCACCACATTTTGTTGAGGATCCTAAATAAAAAATAAGTCCTCGTAGTAATCGACTTTGGCGATTTTCAATGGCTTTTCGTTTAAAAGCACAACACTGATTGCTCAAAGGCCGGTTCGTTTAATTTCCAATTTAATCATATCTACCGAATTATAGGCCAATTTTCCAGTTTCTACAATTAGATTTAAAGTCTCATTCTCATAACTGATCTTTTAACATTTCTCTAATTTCCCGTCTGTTCCGTAAACACTCGAGTTTGCTATTTGTCTGTCAAGTAATTTACACAGATTTTGTACATGTAAAGGATAGTTATCTTTGTGTTGGTAATTTTAAAGCATATTTTGCTTTGTCTAGAGTGAATCCCCATTGATGAATTCTTGGCCCCATCTGTGTCGTGCAATTAACAATGCTAAGTCGTGGGGGTTATTCTCAAAATTGGTAGAAAGTTAAATTTAAAATATAATAAATAATATTTATATTTATTCTTTTTGTCAGAACAAATAAATGCAATCGATAAATAAATAAATAACAAATATTTAACACGAAAATACCTCAATTTATCTCTTATATTATTTTAAGTTTTTGTCGACGATGCCGATGCGGAAATATTATGATATGCAGATTTACAAATTCTTCTGTGAATAAATAAAATTATTATGTTCAGTTTTACTAGGACAAATAAAATAATTACATACTACCGGAGTGTTTATTTTTTTTTAACAATTGTTCATACTTCTTAACACCACAAAAAGTAGTTTAGTCAGCTAGACTATACAAACCTTTAAAACCATTCGACAAGACATCACCGGATACATTAACGAGTCCTTCCTCCATAGGGTCCCAAGAAAGTAACGCCTCGCCTGTACAATAGTGCGTAATTTTTCGAACCATTTGCTCCGCCCGGCCATTGTTGTTCTGAACTGCAATTAGGAGACAGAAGGGGAACTTAATGCTCCTCTGATCGACTATTAATAATTATTATTCTCATAATTACTTACGGTTTGTTACCATACTCTTGTTTAGGTTACGAAATCGGTTTTATTATTTTACGCGCAATGTACTTGATAAGTTTCCGCTCAGAACTTTGTCGAGCGGTTTTGAGAATAGGCCCCAGCATTTTTTGGCAAAATAATGGTTTGTTGTTATCAGTCTTATTTTGAAAGGGTTTTAAAATATTTTGAGTGGCAGTTAAGTAGTACTTAACTTGGCAAAGATAGACGGATTTTTTTCGGAAGTGGAAATAATTTTTCTTTTAGAAAAAACTGTCAAAATATTTTTAAAGCTGCTATTTTTTAGCTGTCAACCATAAAATCCTGATGACAACGGGTTTTTAACATCTAGGAGCAGTTTCTCATACAAAACGAATTTCCAAAAAATGAAAGCCTACTTTGAGGAATTAAGTAAAGTAGATAGATAAAAGAAGAAAATTATGTCAAATTGCCCATGGAAACATTCACAAAACTTTAAAACAGCCCCTTTTAGCTCCGTAAAACACATTCTGACAAATATTACGACCGATCCAATGCGGTATGTCAGTATGAATAAAGATAGACCCCATATCTCATTCCTTAAGACATTTTACTTATGACGGTAGTTGTAAATTTGGTATTCAACGACCCCATTCCTTTCGAATCAAACTGACCTTTATGCTTAAAGTCTTAAAGTTGATAATGTGTTGGGGTTTTTCGGTAATAAATTGGAATTAATACCTAAGGTTATATCGCCAATATCTCAGGTTTTGAAAAGTGGTTTAATGATTTTCAATGTTTTAGCCCGTTTTATGTTATTTGTGCGGTCTGGTTCGATGTGATAACAGGATTACATCTTCTCTGTATCCCGTGAATTTTGTGATCTTTCTCGTTTTATCAAGATTTTCTTGCATTAAGGGACCGAATGACGCTCATTATCGAGTTAAAACGAGCTCACTTTGCCTAGTAAGAATTTGGGAGATTACAATCAATTTTATCGCTTGACAACGTATTCGAGTTACAAGATTCTTATGATTCGAAACACCTTACTTTACAAATATAGATTTAATTTGCCGTTTGGGGTTGACACCCTCGGGTCCTGGGGTCCGAGTGCTCGTGGTTTGTTCAACGAAATCTTCAAACGGCTGGTTGACACTTCCCGTGACCTTTACCTTGGCCAGAGGCTAAGCATTGCCATACAACGTGGTAATGCCGCCAGTCTCTTGGGTACATTACCACAGCGATGCGGAGGAATTTGTCGACGCCATATTTTAGTTTTTTAATAATTTTAGTTAGGTTAGGATATTATATTTTTAACTTAACTATTAATAAAAAAATATCTTTAATATATTTTCTTTTTGTGACATCCACAAAGAAATACCTAAGCAATCCTTGAACAAACTTATATAGCTCCACAGTATTTGGTTGGTTCTTTCCCGATAAATTCTGTACTCGTATGATACGTACTTAATGCCATAACTTGCCTGTTCCTATTTATCTTCTGTAGAACTATTTATGTAAAACCGACAATGGCGCCAATTCCCTTGTTCACAAAATAAACTAAATTTAAGTTCAGTTCATCTTTTTCTTTCTATTTCATTAAGGACAGACGGTAAATATTAGTTTAGTCCTGTCAAATGAAGACACTCCATAGACAAGTTTAGACGTGATTAAAAAATTGCCTACTAAAATACGTCAATTTAATTCAGGCGCTGACTAATATGATAGGACTAAACTAATATTTTTCTTCTGTCCTTTTCTTAATGAAATAGAAAGAAAAAGATGCACTGAACTTAAATTTAGTTTAGTTTGTGAACAAGGGAATCGGCGCTATTGGCTTTTTATGTGTGTCTTTAAAATGTAGATATTTGTAGGAGGTCAGTCAACTTTTCCAGATTTGCCGAGAACTCGGGAACCAAACAAACTATTACTAATAAAATTATTATATTAGCTTTTACAAGACAAACAACTAACTTCGCTGTCATATCATATCAAAAACTTAGTTCGCACTAGTTTTCTGTTTGAGTTATAAATTCGCGCTGATCCCAATTGGTCTGTTTATTGGCTCTGAAACCTGATCTATTTGATTTTCATTTGTTTTGTTTATAATAGCTACCTTTGTTAGGAAACGCGAAGTTTTGCATTTGTGTCTATTGTTAGGTATTTGCGAGTGAATGTAGTAAACAGGGGTTTGTTTTAGGAAAACACTCAATTTTAAAAAGAAGTAAAATTAAACTATTTAAGCAACGGTTTCCTCTGAAAGAGTGGTGGCCGCCTCATAATGGCCGCAGTGACGGCTGTCATGAAATGATGGCAGCGGCAAATGACAGCAAGGTTTGGCTTTACGATGTCAGAAATGCTCTCTGGGAAAATACACTAACTTACTTACATAAAGAAAGCTTTATTTATTTCTTAAAACTTAATAATAATAATAATAATCATTTATTTGCAGACATTGAAGTCCATAGAATTAAATTAACTGACATTGACAAATAAAAATAACACAATACACACACATAAAAATCACAAAATAGGCAAAATAGGTAATAACAACATAATAGTAATAAAGATAAAATAAATGCACGTACAGCTATCTAACCAACCTGTGCGTGCAGTCTCACCCATCGACCAAGCATCGGGCAGTCCCACCGGTCACTCAATGCTCTCAACATGCCGTGGGTGCTGGTACGAGTATCTGTTCTGTGCCGGAGAGAGGCGCATCGTTTTCGAATAATGGCATAGAAATCATCCACTCTCGCATCGGCAAACATCCCCGAAGCGCTACAATACCGCGGCAGCCCCACAAGCATCCTGAAGGCATTGTTATACTGCACACGCAGGGCGCTGTATGCCTTCTGCGTATCCTTGACCCAAAGGCTGCAGGTGTAAAAAGTTTGACAGTAGGCTCGAAAAAGCGTCATTTTAACGTCGTAATGCACAAGTAAAAAAAAAAAAAACAAATACTGTACAAAGGCGGACTTAATGCCTGAGGCGTTTTCTGCCAGTCAAGCTTAGGGTGATGCAGAAAGAAAACATGGTAGGTATAAAGGATAGATATCACCAAAATAACTATACATATAAACAGAATAAACTTTGTCAGGAGAAATAACGACCGGTAGAGGAGAAAATGAATCCAGCAAATCGGCGCCAACTTCTTACGTATATGCGGACGTGCCTTCACTATAAAAGACAACCGATTGGTTGCCGATCTGTTGTTCAGAGGGAGCGCATTCCAAAGAAAGACCGCCTGGACAAAGAAAGAATAGTGAATGAAACCGACGACGACGACGTAAAACTCGCAAGGTTGCCTGCTTGTCGGTCTTCTACAGATGGTACTTCGGTGAGTGTGCTCAAGAACTACACGATCTCATTCCACCGGCCCCCTTCTACCATCGGACAACTAGATGCACTGCCAGTTACCATCCCTATCTAGTTGCTATTCCACCAATTCCCACTAAGCGTTTCCAAATGTCTTTAATAATGCGCACAGCAAAAGGGTGGAACTCACTACCTGCGCCTGTGTTACAAAGCGGTGAGAAGGACATCGTAGAAGACGATTGTTGGTGGAACGAAAAGTTTAACTATGGGCAGAGGGCAGAGCATAAATATTGAATATGGGAAGTGGATTGGTTTTAGTGATGTCATTCGCCGGTAATGAGCAGACGCTATGTAGCGGCCACCACTCTTCTAGGACATCGTAGCTTAACATGCATTTTTATTTTGTTTAGGTTTCAAAACTGATAAAGAAAACTCGAAACGTTTTTTTAAACCATTAGCAGGAACCCTTTCAGTCATTCAGAAAGTTGCAACTAGTTAACCATTCCAAAGCGTTCGGAGAACCACTCTCATCAAATTTCAAAACACATCCCCAATCGGGATAAGGTCAATAACCCTCTCTTACCCTTACCCTTACTTACCTGAAACTAAGAAGAGATACATTAAAGTGTGTTTGTTTGTGACTAAACAAACATGGCTGAAAGCCGTGTGTCAATACGTGAAAATGCGTTTCAACCTCGTGCCTATTTGCTTGTTTTGGTTTGCTACTAGAAGTTAAAAAGTTTGGAAAAGGGAGGAAAGAGAGGAGAGATATTTATTTTTTTTGCTATTTTGGGAATAAGCAAGTTTTGTTTCTTGGTGAAAAAATACAGGGTATAATTTTAATCACGGTTATCCTCTTAAAGCGGTCATTGTACTCATCACTATGAACAAATTTTACTACGGAACCACTTCAATACATTTATGTTCGCATAATTCGTCAAAATTAAAAACGCTAGATTTTTTTTGCGATTTCAGGTTTGGTCCCATAGTAGAAGTGGTTGATGAGTACAAAGACCCCTTTAAGAGAATAACGGTGATTAAAATTACACCCAGTAAACCTTTTCCTAGTTCATCATAATCAGCCTATAATGTTCCTACTGCTGGGACACAGACCTCCTGTCTTCGAGAGGGAGTGGGCTGTGCTCCACCACGCGAGCCCAGTGCGGGTTGGTAGATGTCACATGTCTTCGAATTTTTGGTTCTAGACATGTCGGTTTCCTCACGATGTTTTCCTTCACCACTTTGAGAGCAGTGGTGATGAAATAATTTACACAAAGTAAAGTGCCTGTCTGGGTTCGAACCCACGACTTAACCACCACTGTTCTCACTTTTACCTACAAATTTAAATGCTGCGATATTATTAGCAAGTATATGTATGTATTTAGAAATATATAAGTATGTTTATCAGTTGTCTAGTACTCATAACACAAGCTCTGCTTAGCTTGAGGCTAGATGGCGTTGTGTGATAGTTGTGGAATATTATATTATTATTATTATTAAGTGTCTGTTATTGATGAACTAGTTGTTGATCGCGGTTTCACTGGCACCCAGAAGAAGCTACTTCATGTACTCTCATAAAAAGATCCCAAGGCCCGGACCTTCTATGTTCTATGTTATTGGGGTTGGTTTTCGCACTTAGCCCTTCAAGTGGACCATTGTACGTGAGCCATGGCAGCCTTCGCTGGTTATTCTAACCAGCTCACCTCCCTGCAGAATTTGATCTTGGTTTGTGGGCTGTTTAGAACATCTGTGATAGATCTGGGTGCCTCGAGGGTTTGTCTTCTAATCTGGGTAGCGCCTGTGCATTCAAAGAGCCTCCATGCAAGCGCTGCATAAAGGGCTGCTCGTTATGCCTATTGTGTGAAAGTATTTGGTTAGTGAGCAGCGTCCTGTGATGGTCCCCGTCACCAGGCGCAGGCCGTTCCTGTGCAGGCGTAATAAACGCCTGGTTAGCTTACCATCTAAGATGGTATAGCCTCCCTGGACTACCTGCAACCCGATGTCGAGGACCACCAACTCTCCGCTTGTGTGTGGGTGAACTCCTGAGGCCAGGACCTTTTATTGATTCCTAATCCTTTCAGCCGTTTATGACTGGCTAAGTATAATATCAGCTACTAACGTTTACACAAACTTTCACATTTTGGGTACAATAGTCAGCAGATTTTATCGATATTTGTATCAAGATGAAATAAGATTCACAATGTTTCTTCTTAGCTTTGCCGCAGTCTGATAATAAATAACCTAGATCAATATTACCATCCTACTTTTATTTGCCCTCAAACCAAAAACACCTCCCGATTTTTCGATCTAATATAATATTCTCAACTCCATAACACAACGCAAGAATCAAATATAAGAAAGAAAAAAAACAGTGGGTGAAAAGAACGACGAATTCGTATGCGTACTTCGTAGGTTCTCGGGGGCTCTCGTGTGTTTCCGTGGCCTTAGGGAATAGAGGGGGAATAGGGGGAAGAAAGGTTATCCACCAATATTGTATTTTTTCATATCAGCCAGTTATTGGGAGAATGATTGACATGAGTCTTTGTTTTGCTTTTTAGAAAAAAAAAATCACTGAAAAAGCTGATGATTTGATTGTTGTTTTTTGTCCTTGTAGGTAAACAATAGGCTAGTAATCAAAGGCTAGTGAAAGCCGACCCCAAACAATATTAATATTTAACTGGGAAGTAACTTTTACAACACAAACAATGGCCAATACTGTTCTCGAGTTAAACCAGAGGTCAGGCTTTCAGGCTTCTGAATATCTGTAATGACTGTGATAGATATTCATATGACAACTGGACGTAACGGCTTAGCGTGCTTTGTGCTATTCGAGGCTCAGAGCATGTACCTAGTACCTAGTCCTGATATTATTACGTATTCCTTAAAAGAATAGGGGAAGACATTTGCCTAGGAGTGGGACACATGACCGCCTGACCGCGTCAGCACAGCTTACCTCGTATAGTCCAGTGGACATTTAGGTACAAGGTGATTATTATAATGGTCTTAATTCACTGGAGAAATACGAACTGGTAATGCTAGGTAACAGAGTTTGTAAAGCCACGGCCACAAACTCAAACTTAATAAAAACTTTTTAACAAAAAATAAAACCGACGGTGGCAAAAAACGAAAATACAAAACCAAAGGCACCGACTACCGAAATTAAAGTTATTTTTCATTTTGTAGTGTTTTGATTTGGAAGTCGGTTTTATTTTTTGTTAAAAAGTTTTTATTTTTCACTTTTTAGCGGTTCACATGTGCTTACCCCTTCATAGCGTACCGGCGTGATGTTATGTTACGAACTGGCGGAAACAATAGACAGACATGAGATTTCAGCAATCCCGGGCCATTTGCTATCATTTATTGAGGAGTTCCGTTACCTATCTCCGAAGTTCTTCATCAGATCTTCACCAAATTGAAAGGGGACCATTTCGAGAAAGTACTCTTCCAAAAACTACCCAAATCGCTTCAAGTATGCCTATAAAATTTGAAGAGTTCCCTCTATTTCTCCAGGATTCCATCATCAGATCCTGACTTGATGACCATGGGACCACCTGGAAAGTATACCCTTTCAAACAAAACAAAAAAAAAAATCAAATCGGTCCAGCCATCTTCGAGTAATCGGGGAAAATACATAAAAAAAACAATAAAAAAAAAAGGTTCCGATGAATTGAAAACCTACTCCTTTTTGAAGTCGTTTAAAAATGTTTTTATATTAAAGCAATTACAGGCATTTTTGAATTGTTAGGGATCTGTCGGTCAAAGATGAAGTTCAGCTAGTTACCCATTACCAAAGCGGTTCCTATAGAAAAGAAGGGGCAAGAAACTCCATGGACACATCGCGAACATTCAAAATTGAGTGTTCTTATCCGACGTGTCGATGGCACAGCAGTGAATTAAATTATGTGGGCCCAAAACTTGACCACTTCCATGCCATAGTCGGTGGCAGAGTTCGGTGGCTGCTATGGCTGCTTTTTTGGCGCATAGAAGGCAGGATAAGAGGAAAAGAAAAAGAAAAGTGAGAGTGAGTGACAAAAGTGAGTATTCAAAAGCGTAGTAGGTGAAATACCAACCCATTGCTCACACGCACGTAGCCAAAAGCTATCACACGAATGCTCGTATAGACGCACCTTTAAACCAATTCAAGTTTCTTATCTAGATTTGTGAAACACAACTTGCTGTCAACATGTCGGCAAGTTATCTCTCTTTCGTGCAAATTGTACGAAATGTAAGTTCTAATTGAACGGGACTTATCAGGAAATGTTACCTGAAAGACTTATTAGTTCTTGTCAAAATGCTAGATTTATACGTGAATTGATAGCGAATTAATGTGTCCCTTCGTCCAGCATACTCACCATGGAATCCTGATATTTCATGAATGTCAAAAAACTGTTCTGAAATAGTGCTAAATAGTGCCCAAAGGAAAAAAATAGTGCTCTTGTACTTGCGAAGTTATAGCCATAGTTCGATGAGTATGCTGGACGAAGGTTTCGCCCAGCATACTCACCTCCGTCCGGAGAATCTGTATACGCTTCAAACATAATTCATACTTCAAAAAATAGTTCCCAAATAGTGCCAAACGGTGCCCAAAAAGAAAAAACAGTGCTCGAATAACTTCGGAGTTATAGGCTTCGTTCAGTGAGTATGCTGGGCGTAGGTTCTACGCCCAGCATACTCACCTCAGTGCGCGAATATCGAACGAGCTATAGGTACAATTTACGTCTCAAAAAATTGTGCTTGAAATAGTGCCCAATATCAGTCCAATTTTTGCTTGACTTTTGACTTAGAAAACCATTAAATTTTAATGTAAACTTCTACATACTAACGTAAAATGGGGTACAGTCGTCGACACATGTTTTTGGACAAAAATATTAAACTTTCTAATTGTAGACTTCATGTTATTGGAAATAATTATGGTATTTTCTCACATGTCAAAAACTTTCGATTAAATGCATTATTATATATTTTATAAATAATAATAAATGAATGAAACTTTAAGCGTAAATGAAGTCTATTACTTCATTGCATTGTGTGTTTGTCTGAATAAAAACAGTCATTTGCAGCCAATAAAATTAATATCTTGAAAAATTGTAAAAAGGAAATTATACAGTTTCTTTTTGTATATATGTTGCAGGCAAAACTTATAACCAGTCAAAACTAGTACTGTGACATAGTTATACAAATTTTTAAAACTCTTTCCAATAGTTTCATCAATGAAAGGTTTAGCAATAAAAAACATTTTTAATTACTTACGTTATTTATTACTATTTAAAGGGCCAAAGTAATCAGAATTCTAGTTAACTAGTTCACAGCTTTTGTTAACATTCATAATATAATCAATGTAAATAGAAAAAATTGTAGTTTTAATATTGTATATAATATACATATAAAAAAATGTTTAGCCAAATATTGGTAAAACTTTCTAAAATATAACACGTAGGTACTTGTACTTTGTTTTACTGCTACAACGTTTTAATCACAATAAAATTATCTTACAAATAAGTATAAATTGAGCAATCACAGTTTATAATCACGTTTTTTTTATTAATATTAAATACCCTATAGTAATTACAAATTAACAATCACAGTTTATAATCACATTTCTGTAAGTTATTAATAAAATAACTTTTACAAGAACAAAAAAAAACAAACAAACAATAACAAAATAGGAACTAACAAGTTAGGACCGATCTTCATCTTACATTCGCGTATAAATAATGCAGTGTGGTACAGTATATTGGGAATTACTACAAACTTTTTTACTAAGGTCATCATAGCAGTTCCAAGTTCTCTTTAGCAATCGATAGCACTTTGACTTGTAATGCCCCATGCGTCCTGATTCACCATTTGTAAAATCTATTACCGACAGAATTTTAAAGGTGTCACCGTTTATTATGATCTCTTTAGGAATTTCATCAATTTCTATTTCAATTGAAGTATTAATTTCAATAAATACGAAGTCTAGTACTTCATATTTGTATGCGTTTTTACCGTTACATAATTGGTATTTACATTTCCTTTCAGTATCATTTACTAATAGAGCTTCATTAAGGGCTCCAATACCTTGAGTCGTCAATATGTTTACATTTATTGGAATCCAACTACATTTTGTGCCAGAACCTTTATTGATTTCACAGTTCTGGTTTGTACAATTTAAGTATCTATTAGCACTATAAAAACCATAACTTTGTATGTTATCTATTATAAAAGTTACATTACACTCACAATTTTTGCAACTACTAAAATCGGATTCCACAGTATCATATATTTTAGCCAATACCTTAGAACGAGTAGTGTAAATATCTTTTGGTTTTCTAGCCTTCTTAGTGATTTTCTTTAGATTGTCATACGTGATCAAACTTCTGGTCAGTTGTGAAAGATCGTTTTTTTTATCATTGATATATTTTCTAATATTAGGTCTATCTAAATATGCAATTGAAAAACTTTGGACCACGGAATCAAAAGCACACGTATTAATAAACGTGAATCTGTATGTTCCTGAAGTAGAAACACTGCCGTTTTGTAAAATATGTAATTTTGTACGACGATTGATTCGTTTTTTATTTTTCTTCTGTTTAGACACCAGTCCCCGCCAGTCTTCAATATAATTTGGTTCGCTCCTAAAAATTGAGTTTTCATAAAATGATTCATCATTGACGAGAGTATTTATTTGTGGTGTGTTATGGTCACTTATTTCATTTTTTTCATCGACAATATTTTCAGTTCCTTCTTGAACATCAATCAAGTCACTTTTGGCTAAGCGTATGGAACCGGTTATCAAAGGCTCGTGTTTAATAATAAACTCATCTACGCGGTACTTATTTGAATTTGTTTTAAAAAATAACTTTTTTACGTCTTTCATATAACTTTCTACATTTGAACTGGTTGGAGTACAATAATTACTGTTAAAATAAGTCATCATTATATTTCCCCATAGTGGAAGTTTTTTAAGAATCCTAATCAAAGTGTCCTTTATTTCCGGCAAGTAATAAATATTTTCGATTTCAGTTTCTTGATCACACAATTGTTTAATTAAATCTTCTTTCTCCTCAAGATCTTTATACATTTTCAGAAGCGGGTTTTCTTCTTTATCTAATCCCTCCCATAAAGAATGTTTAATTGGAACGTGATTTTCCGAATCTACATTTTGTATTTCACATTCCTGCAAATTAGTTTTGATCCGGTTTTTTAATTCTAAAATCGCCGTTTCACACCGTGTTAAATTTCCATTTCTACTGCCGCGGTGTTTATTATTTGCTATAATATAAACATTTTCTATAATTTTCTTTACCTCTCCGTATGAAACACATTTTTTAATCAGAATCATACAATCAACAAAAAATTTTGTTACTCTAGTGTCTATATTTTTGAAAATACTTTGATTGTACAATGTTTTTATGAAATGCGAAGTATCAAGGCGAACATAACAGGTTGGAATTTTTTTGGTTCTATTTTCTAAAATATTAAAACATGTATTTAAGTAGTCAGAGGTGGATTTATAACCACAAAATACTTTTACCACCGCACCTACTAAAGCTGCGGAATCATCAGTTACTACTTCATTTGGAGGTTTTCCATTAGCCAACCAAGATTGTAACCAGCTAGCAATAGTATCTAAAGAGTGACTTTCTGATATACACTGTGAAATTGGCACGCTACTTTTAACGGTTGTATCTGTCATCATAACATACAAAAATATAGGACTTTGCGACTCTTGAGATAGTTCTGTGTGTTCATTGACGACAGGCCGAAGATTTTTATTAAATATAGAACCTGTTGCGTCTATAGAAACTCTAATATAATTAAACTCTTTTTGGCATTTTTTATAATAATTCTTTTGATCGTCCGTCCAGTAAAATGTATAAAATGGAAAAGCAGAAACATATCTAACACATTTATCAAAAGGTGGTGAAACACACATACAAGTAAGTGACAATATTGGGTTGGGATGGAAAACATCAACTTTTTTATTTTCATGTTTAATTCGATGTAGTGTTTGTAATTTTGGCAATACTGGAGGTTCCTTGTCATTTTTCTTCATTAAAGTTGAGGCTAATTTATATCTTATAGAAGCTGCTGCTTCGTGTTGTAATTTTTCACCTAATTCCCTTATTTGGTAATACCGTAATCGGTTTTTTTTACTGGTGTTATGAGAGTACTTTTTATTTTCATTAATTATGCAACATTCTAGTTTAATTAAATTTTCCGTTTCTAAGTTAGTTGTTATAATTATTTTTGCGTGACATTGATTACAATATCCTGTGCATTTGATTTCGTAATTGTCTTTCACAATATTATTTTTAAAACACCAAGTGCATAAAGATCTTATTTCTTTCCATAGATGCATTTGAATTACATTAGTCCATTGGTTTGGTTTTAATTTACGTCTGACATTATACAGACTACCAGGGGCGATTTTGCTATTTCGGTGATAAAAATACCTTTGAGGCTTAATACTATCCCAAGTTATTGTATCCATATAAAATGTATGCGTACTGGTGTTCTCCGAAACACTATTAATGCTTTCGTTTGATGACGATGTAGACTTTTGATTTATCAAATTAGAATCATTATTACGAATTATTTCTTTTTTATCAACACCAAAAAAGTATTCGTAATTTCGTTTTATGCTTAATATGATTGATTTAATACTCATTTTGTAATTTAACCGTGTTTGAATTTGTTTATAAATTGAGTCATTTGCGGAAGGAATATTTTTAAAAAAGTCATCTTTGAATTCTGAAATTACTAATTTTTGCGTTTCTAATGAAACCTTTGGTTTAGGCCCTCGTTTTCCTTGCTGATCCATGTCGTTAGATTCACAAGAATTATCACAAATTATTATGCCATTTGTTTTCAATATTAACATAATATGAAATAACAACTAACTAACTAACATATAAATCAACATCAATAACATTATGAACACTTGTGTACTTATACTACCTATATTACCTGAAAATACCAACTATAGATGTAAAAAACATAACGGGCCCCACCGCTCACGCAGTACGAGTCAGAAAAAGTTGTCTTCTAACGTGGTAAACATTGTGTCTTCAAGATAATCTGAAAATAACACGTATTTAAATAATTTAATATAGGTATGACAGGCTCCAGCCTTCCTCTAAAGGTACTTAAGCACTTACGTGTTTTCCATTATTTTAGCGTGATTTCTATTATAAATAGCGAAGGGGCAAAACACGAGGCTGAAGACGATTTCGCGAAGTCACAACTCCCATAGAAAATGTGATGAATAGGTTGACGACACTTAAAAGTTTAAGTGCATTCGCCGGATGACAATCGGTAATAGTCTTCACTTCACGTCATATTATCTAAAAAATACATCTGTGTTAATTCTATAGTTACGTTTATACTTACTACCGACGCTCGCGCTGACTGATTCTACCTATTTCGATATTGAAATGTAACTAACGTGAACTTAAGACGAGAACAGATCCTGACGGGTAACGAGGACAAGCTTGTAATAAAAAAATTGAAGAAAAGTAAATTATATCCTAGCAAATAAGACAGTGTTTCATTTCCAGTAGAATTGGAGGATAAAACCAGGCCTCCGCAGAAGTAGGTATATAAATAGGTATTTGAGATCCAATTAGATAAACAAACAAGTTACATTACGTTATTATGTGTGTACCTACCTACATCAAACCTTTAAAAAAGTAACTAAGTAGGTACCCATTTTTAAAACTTCTTAAGCATGTCCTTAATTTTAAGTGTACAGTGTCATATTCAACGAAAAATTGAACGTGTTTTTGTAAAAAACAACTCGCTTGCTACCTAGTTTTACAGTGCAATTAATGAATGAGTGTAAAATCAATTTAGTTAAATGCCACTATTATAAATTGAAATATACTTACTGATTTGGGTGCAGCTCCTATATTGATTACGTACTAGATACACAATTTTATATAGGTAAATAATGACATCACCAACACATTGTTTGGTTTTGCAACCCACTATGTAGTCAAACTCAAAAGCCGGCGTTATTATAATGATGTGCGACGAAGTAAACAAACAAAGAAACTGAGAAGCGCTTGTTCGTTTCGATTGCTTTGTGACACAAAATGGACCCTTATCACCTTCAAAATACAGATCAGTCTTGTCTAATAATCGTAAGATGTTAGGGCAGCGCCATCTAGTATTTAAACATAAACATATTCATTTGCGTCGCGGGCGCCGCGCGTCGCTTTGTGACACAAAATGGACCCTTATCACCTTCAAAATACAGATCAGTCTTGTCTAATAATCGTAAGATGTTAGGGCAGCGCCATCTAGTATTTAAACATAAACATATTCATTTGCGTCGCGGGCGCCGCGCGTCGTAAGCCCCATACCTATTGACCGTACGTGCATCCATTACTGCCACACTATATTGAACTTTATCACATGAGGAATACAGGTCAATTCCGTAAACGTTGTGGTACCGTCCTTGATCCGGAAAATGATTATTTTGAATAATTTTGTCAGTTGTAATGTAAGCATTAATAACAGCAACTTTATTTTTCATGCATGATTTACTTCATTTGATATCTTAATCCTTCAAGCGCCGTGATCTAGACAAAATATATAAAATCATTGTTCCTAGCTACCGGGGTCCCATGCGACGCGCGAAGGCTTAATCATATTATTATAAAGTATTATTAAAATAATGTGTAATTAATAATATTGCGATTCTAAAGTAAATACTCCCTTACATAGACAATTAATAATTTACACAAGACAAAAATTGTTAGAAAGAAAGTTAATAATATTGTATTCGACTGTACTCAATGTAATGTATGTAGAAGTTTACAATCAAATTTAATGGTTTTCTAGGTCAAAAGTCAAGCAAAAATTGGACTGATATTGGGCACTATTTCAAGCACAATTTTTTGAGACGTAAATTGTACCTATAGCTCGTTCGATATTCGCGCACTGAGGTGAGTATGCTGGGCGTAGAACCTACGCCCAGCATACTCACTGAACGAAGCCTATAACTCCGAAGTTATTCGAGCACTGTTTTTTCTTTTTGGGCACCGTTTGGCACTATTTGGGAACTATTTTTTGAAGTATGAATTATGTTTGAAGCGTATACAGATTCTCCGGACGGAGGTGAGTATGCTGGGCGAAACCTTCGTCCAGCATACTCATCGAACTATGGCTATAACTTCGCAAGTACAAGAGCACTATTTTTTTCCTTTGGGCACTATTTAGCACTATTTCAGAACAGTTTTTTGACATTCATGAAATATCAGGATTCCATGGTGAGTATGCTGGACGAAGGGACACGAATTAATTATATAGACGGAGCTCACACAAGTTGCTAAGTTACCTATCTAGTTTTTGAGTAAAACCTATGTCACAAACAGACGGACAAAAAAGTGATCATGTGAAGGTTTTGTATTACCTTTTAAAAATGCGGAACCCTAAAGAAATGCTTCTTTTTTTATTTCTTAGGCAAAATAGTTAAGTCCATCCTAAAATATACACTGTGACTTGCAAATAGCAATTAATTGCAAAAAATAGCTCGTGGCTAAGTAATAACAGCCGCACGGGTCGATCCATCAGGTTAAGCTATGCTTGCCGCGGTTGGTCCGTGGATGCGTTACCATCTTTACATACCGAGACTCCTCTGTGCCTCGGAAAGCACGTTAAGCCGTTGGTCCCGGCTGTCATTCCTGGATCTTTGACAGTCGTTACGGGTCGTCAATAGCCCGAAAGTGTGACAACCAGTCTTACCAAGGGGTATATCGTATTACCCAGTAACTGGGTTGTGGAGGTCAGATAAGCAGTCGCTCCATGTAAAATACTGGTATTCATCTGCATCCGGTTAGACTGGAAGCCGACCCCAACATAGGAAATTGGGAAAAGGCTAGGCAGATTGATTGACTTGCAAATAGCCTATCGCAAAGCCTATCGGAGCTAATACTAGACATAAAGCTACCTAATACTAGACTTCAGCATTAAAGCTTAATTAAAATTACCTTATTAAGCTGAAAGCTGACTGAAAATGTTTTTGCCGATACATTGATGATTTAATTATTAAAATCACGAGCTCAAATCCGCATTAATAGCCAGAAGGGGATAAATTATAATCCCACGCATTAAAGTGTTTAGGGTTCCGCTGTAAAAACAAATAAACCTTGTGATATAATCAGCGTCCATGAATTTTTGATTATATTATTTCTGTCATCATAATCAGCCTCTAATGTGAAGAACTTGTAGAGTGGTGTCCGAAATGGTCTTTTGAGGAAAATATCACACAGATTGAGTGTTGACACGCATTTGTCGATATGTTTTCGTTTAAGGTTTTTTCTTTAAAATTAAAAAAGCATCCACAAGTGACGATATTTGTTTACGTCCAGTGCATCCTGGGCAGGCAGCCTCAATGTCACCTTGCTGACTAACTAATATTCTTACCGCGAGACAAACTACAGAAGATTACAAAAGTTCAATTATAATCCCGCGTTTACACACCAAAACATAAAACATGCATGTTGTGTCTAGCCGCACTGGTCGATCCATTGGTTAAGTTACGCTTGCCGGGTTTGGTCCGTGGGTGACCATCTTTATTCTTTACATACCGAGATTCCTCCATGTCTCAATAAGCACTCAAATCTTGTAGAAAACTTCTTCTGACTGAGTCTTTTACAAGATTTGTCGAAAACCAATTATCTCAATTTGTTTATAAATATTATGGGTGTAAACGCGGGGTAAAATTCACTACGGAACCTTTAGTTGGTTTGGTGTTCCAACTTTCCTGACGTTCGTTTTCAGTTGAATACTTATTTTATATTTATTTTGCGATATTATTCTTGCACTTACATTGTGATTAAAAATAATTGTGGTGCGTGCTAGACCGATCCAGACTTGGGGGCTGTCTGAAGGGGGCTCACTGAAGTGTGGCTGGCTGTTCGGAGGAAAGCGAGTGCTTTTGAGTGCATTAGTGCAAGTGCATGGTGTGGAGTACTTACAGGTTTGTTTATGAAAAAAGATGCTTAGACATGAAAGAGGTGTATTGGGACTTTTGTGCTGCTGGTGAGTTGGTTGTGCCACTTCTTCTTCCCAGCTAAAGTACTAGGAGGTGATGAGGGGCGGGCGTTTTGGGGGACTGTCTTATGCAAGTTTGACGTTCGAAAAGTGCCGAGTTTTAACCTAGTTTTAAAATAAATGACTTTTGATTTTGATTTTGTGTGCTTTTAGCGCTGTAGGTAGATAGGTACTTATTTTATTTTTTTATTAGTTAATTATCAGAGTTTGGTGATATTGTAGAGAGCCGATTCCCTTGTCACAAATTAAACTATATTTATGTTCAGTACATCTTTTCCCTTAGGACAGAAGATAAATTATAGTTAAGTCCTCTCAAATTAAGATATTCCATAGACAAGTTTAAACGTGATAAAAAAAAATATTGGCTACTAAAAATACGTGAATTTACGTCAGGCGCTGACTAATTTAACAGGACTAAACTAATATTTATCTACTATCCTTTTCTTAATGAAATAGACAGAAAAAGATTCACTGAACTTAAATTTAGTTTAGTTTGTGAACAAGGGAATCGGCGCCTATGTCATAGTATAAAGTGTAGCAACCTAAAGCAAGAAGTTACCATATCAATTATCGTACTCACATTCTCAGTATTACATCTACATGTGCCACATTTAATATTCCCGACCTTTTGACTCCCTTTTACCTTGACCTTTCACCCTTCATTCACAAAACAACCTTATCTTCCAACTAATAAGGTTAGTTTTGGAATGATTTACAAAAGGGAGTTGAAGATTCGAATTTCAATACCAATATCAGAAAGTTATGGAAGAACTGTCAGGTATTGGAATCAATTTGATTTTTTATATATTAAAAGGCAAAGGAAACATGGAAATAATGTCGGAATAGTCTATAGGTTAACGGATCGACGTCTTAAGAACGAGGGTGGGGGTTCTTGAACATATTTAGCAAAAAAAAAATTATCGACTTTAAAAAAAACGTGGGTATATTTGCTTTGTAAAAATAATAGAACGAAAGAATAGTAGAAGGATATTATGAACACCATTGATAAAAATTGCGAAATTAATAATAACGCTTACTAATATTATAAATGCGGAAGTAACTGTGTCTGCCAGTTAAGTACCTTTTTACACCTTAAGACGCAGATACATGCCAATGGCCTTGAGTGATTAGCTTGCGTGTTCTTTGCTGAGCTCACGCAACGCGTCGTACGTTCACCCAGTAATATGACTCGCCTATCAAGGAGTGCTGTCCCAAATTAGACGCATTATTTATTTATTATACATAAAACATAAGGTATTTTAATAAAACGCGTATTTTAAAAGATTAATAATTAAATTATCTATAAAATGGTAAAGGTTTCATAAAAATAACTTGATAATTTTTGCGTTATTTTCAGTATTTTTCAAAAATACGATATTTTAAAGAAAACCTTCCGTCAGACTTCCTTTATTGACCCTGAAGAAAATATTCCGAGTAAACCTTTTCACAGTCTGAAATCACTACAGCGAACAAACGCAGATAATGATCAATACTCAAAGAGGCGTGTTTTATTTACTAGAACATGATTAAACCTACCAAGAAACATAGTCCGATCTAAACGCACTTTTTATGGCCCCACTCAACCATCCCACACGATGTGTGTTTAATTCTACTATTTTATTACAGCGCGCGTTCATTCTCTTCACTCACTCGATCTCAATCACAAATGAGACTCCTATCGCTGGAAATGCAGTCTCTTTTATAGGAGGTTTGAATTTTATCGACTAGTAATCCTTATTAGGTTTATTGTGACTTGAAATGAATGTTTTACTTCAAGAATCACACAGGTTTTTATCTTCCACTCGTATCCGGTAATTACAGAAACAATTAAAAAGCATTGTGTCCCGCGTAGATCTGCGTTTCGGAGCATACGAAGGCTTAATAAAAACTTTAAAAGCTAAGAACATTGAATTACATATAGCGCTATTGGCCATAGGAATGTTAGTATTTTGATTAGTCAATAAACTCGACAGTTGCTTCGTAAAAAAAAAAATACTAGTATTAATAGAGGTGGTTGTGCTTCAACAAAATAGTTGAATAAACTCCATTTAGTTCAATTTTAGTCCTTTCTAGGGAATAAGATATATTGAGATCCTTAATATCTTGTGTTTGCCTTAAAGCTAACAAATCTTGGGCTTCAAACCTGCTGTAACCACACCCGAATAAAAATTCTATGCTGTATTAATTCCACCACATTCAAAATCGCTGGTTTCCCAGCCCGAGCCAACTCCCTCGCCGCGGGCAGTTCATTCTTCGACGCTGCTCACTTTCTTGCCTCATATAAGAACTGTTTGCTGAACACACATTAGAGTTTTTGCACCTTTTTTACCCAGTGCACCCGCGACACTAGTTTTTGTACCACTGTACCAAATACGGGCAAATTGAGACGTACGCTTTGTAGGATTAATGTGGAGTTTGTTTGATATGAAATTGTTGTAATATTTTGTGCTGTTTTTGATCGATGAGACTGTGTCATAAAACATTGTACAAATGTCTAAAAATATATTTTGGGTTAGTTCCTGTCGTTTCTTCCATTCTCTATAAACATTTTGTTGAATGTGGAAATAACAACAAAAGTAAGTAATAACAGACGCAGGGATCGATCGATCAGTAAGCTACGCTTGCCGCGGTTGTCCGTGGATAGGTGATGACCATCTTTACATACCAAGACCCTACATGCCTCGGAAAGCCGTTGATCCCAGCTGTCATTCGTGGATCTCTCAGAAGCCTGAAAGTCTTATAACCTGTCTTACCAAGGGGTATCGTATTACCCGGTAACTGGGTTGTGGAGGTCAGATAGGTAGTCGCTCCATGTAAAATACTGGTATTAGACTGGAAGCCGACTCCAACATAGTTGGAAAAAGGCAAGGCAGATTCAAATAGAATCTTTGGATTGATGAGAGAGAAGGCGGAAGAAAGAAAGTGTAGCCTAACTAGCTAAGTTCAGCAGTGGACTTACGGTGGAGTGGAGGTACAGTGGACCGCACGTCAGAGGTAACAAATCCAGTATAAACTGGTCTCTTATTTGTTCGAAACTCCCTACTGCGCGTGTTACCACCGACCGTGCGGTCGACTGTACTACTAAAGTCTGGTCGCGAAGCAGAATACATTTCGTACAATGACACACGCTTGATATACTGTGAAAATACTGGTTTTGGCAATGTGAGGTTGCCTAAAGTCTGGTCGCTAAGCAGCACAAATGTATTGCCGTCACGCTCTCACATTAGAAGACATTCTACATTCTTTAGGCATTGCCAAAATTTGCAAAACCAGTATTTTCACAGTATATCAACCGCTTTTATAAAATAGATTGAAGAGCAGTCGTTTACTCAGAACTTTGACTCCAAACCTTGCGTGGGCTGGCCACGTTTACAGACCTTGTTCAGATAAACTAAGTGTAACTTGATTTTTAGTTTTATTGTTGTTTTGCACGATTATCCGGCTTGTAAAGTCTGGGTTTTTAATAGTAGAACGTTAAAGGCTTTGTCTGCATACTATACTGTATACTATTCCCGCCTTTTTCTGCTGTTAAGTAGTTCTGTGTTGCTGTTTGAGGGCAAAATTCTTGGTTTTGCATTAAGAGGCCGTATACGAAATTTTGCCGAATTCGCTGATTTATGTGGTTTTACAGACGAGTTAAAATACTGTATTTCTATAAGTTTTAATGCACAACATGAAATATCATTTCAGTTATGATTAACGATGATTATTATCTAATGAATGAGCTACTTTTTTTATTAATATTTAATTTTGACTAATCGACCTAAAACTGGTGACTGTTTTATGAATTTTTGCTGAATAGGTTTAATATCACATATTTACGAATCGTTTTTACATCTAAAGGGTCTGGTGAAATTATAGTGTATTTTTTTTTTTTTTTTTTATTTGTGATGGGTTTGCTCTTGACTCTAGTCTAGGTCAGAGGTGACAGAGACAAAGTCGACGATGGAGTGAGCTTACCCAGAAGAAGCCTGTTCACTCTCACTTTGAAGAGATTAGGGTTGTATACGTTCGGAAACACAGACGCAGGTAGTGAGTTCCACTCTTTTGCTGTGCGCATTATAAAAGACATTTGGAAGCGCTTAGTGCGAATTGGTGGAATAGCAACCAGGTAGGGATGGTAACTGGCAGTGCGTCTAGATGTCCGGTGGTAGAAGGGGGCCGGTGGAATGAGGTCGTGGAGTTCTCGGGCACACTCTCCGAAGTACAATCTGTAGAAGACCGACAAGCAGGCAACCTTGCGGCGATGAGCCAAGCAATGAAGCTTGGCATCCACCAGTTTTACGTCGCCAATGAGCCTCTTAGCTCTGCGTTCCACCGAGTCAAGCGCGGCTAGTTGGTTATTCTTCTGAAAGTCATCTATTTAGTGAATGCACCACTTTCATAAAAAAATTTAAGTAAAAAAAATATTTAACTTAGTCAAATTTTAGAGAAAATGGGCAAAGAATTGCTTTTGATTTCGGCTACTTATAACGTTAAAGTTATTAAATTTAAACAACAGAAATAAACTTCACTTCAAAATCAATTTCCTGAAAAAAAAAGCAAAAAAAATTAAAAAAAAAATTGGCAATAAAAATCTTTTAAAACAACCTAAATCTTGCATTATAATGCTCGACGCAAAATAAAAAGTCGCTTATTCATTAGATGATTAGATCATAATTGAAATGATCTATGATCATCATCATCTGCCTAGCCTTTTCCCAACTATGTTGGGGTCGGCTTCCAGTCTAACCGGATGCAGCTGAATACCAGTATTTTACATGGAGCGACTGCCTATCTGACCTCCACAACCCAGTTACTGGGTAATACGATACCCCTTGGTAAGACTGGTTGTCAGACTTTCGGGCTTCTGACGACCCGTAACGACTGTCAAAGATCCTCGAATGACAGCCGGGACCAACGGCTTAACGTGCTTTCCGAGGCACGGAGGAATCTCGGTATGAAAAGATGGTCACCCATCCACAGACCAATCCCGGCAAGCGTAGCTTAACCTGATGGATCGACCCGTGCGGCTGTTATTACTTAGCCACGAGCTCCTCGGGATGATCTATGATGTCGTGCATTAAAACTTATAGAAATACAGTAGATATATTAACTCGACTGTAAAATCACGTAATTCAGCGAAATCGGCAAAATTTCATATACGGCCTCTTAACTTACATACTTGCTTGTTCATTTTTTAGGAAAATCGTCTTCTTTCACAAATCAAAATCAAAATCAAAAGTCATTTATTCAAACTAGGCTGAGAATCAGCACTTTTTGAACGTCAAAATTACATAAGACAGTCCCCCAAAACGCCCGCCCTTCACCACTTCCTAGTGCTTTAGCTGGGGAGAAGAAGTGGCGCAACAAACTCCCCAGCAGCACAGCTGTCTGTTCAGTTAAAAAAAAAAAATGATTCTATATAACACTGCGCATAATAATTTAGGTACATTACGCAATACACAATAATGTGAGCACCATGTATTTCTCACCTAATTAATAAGTCTTTGCTTCATTTTTTCATTCTTTTTACCTATTGTGGTATCGTAATTTTGAAACCAGCAATGGACACTACGCTGAACTACACTATGCCGAACTTGAAAAAGTCGATTTTACACGAGAGGCTTTTAAAGAAAAAATGTGACAACTTTTTTATTAATAAAGATAATTTATAGAAATTCTCACTGTCGTCAGTTCTCTTGGACAAGGACAAGGAATGTCGTTATTTAATTTATTTATTCATTGTTAGTCTTGAATTTAACCCAATTTAGCTGTGTGCAATTTAGGCGTGACCCAATTTAGCTTCAAAGGCTATATATACGTAAATTAATTTGTAACAAATTACGCCAACTCATAGCTAACTTACTATTATATTATGGAATGTCAAAAGGCGAGAACGCTAAAACAATACTTTAATTTGATATTAATTTACCTCAAAAGGAAAAACCGGCCAAGTGCGTGTCGTACTACGCACAATGAAGGGTTCCGTAGTTGGGATGAATCCTAAGAACAAACTTAACATTGTAGTTGAAAAACATATTCTCCCATACATTCCAACTTACATATGTAAGTTTGTATACACTATATTGAGAGATTGACCATGTTGTTTTAAGATCGTAGACTTCTTATAAGTTTACCTGTAATGTATAGGTATTGAACTATATTCTGTATTTTTCAAAATTTTAGGCTTAGTACTTTCGGAGATAGGGGGATATGGTCAATTTTCGTCTATTTTCTTAAATAACTTAAAAGTGATTTATTTGTAAATTATAAAAAAATAGTAATATTTGAGATCCTCACAGTAAGCCCTTTCATTTGATATGTCACACGGTTTGCAAAACTTTTTTTTTTTAATTTTCTTATTTGCCCCCCAAAATTGACCCCCTTATTCAAAATTCATTTATTGACGTTACACATCGGTCCATTAGATTCACAGCAAATTGACTGTGACAGACGGACAGACAGACAGACACACTAGTGATCCTATAAGGGTTCCGTTTTTACTTTTGAGGTACGGAATCCTAAAAACGGAACCGTTATAGGATCGCTTCAATATCCGTCTGCATCTGTCAGTCAGTCTGTCAAGACCCTTTTTTTCAGGAACGCGTGGAGGTATCAAGTAGAAATTAATATCAAATAAATAGGTCTATACCGCCATTTATGCGACATGTTTTGATACTCGCAAGTAAATCAAAACCTATAGGGTACTTATCGTTGACCTAGAATCAACGTCATCATCAATTTGGCAAGAAGCAAGGTATCACAGCACAAGTAAAGGAAAAAGTCCGAAAATCGTTAATTTATCATTTAACATTTATATTTTAAAAACAAAAATGTTTTTGTTTTTGGACTACAAATTTATATTTGTAGTTGGAGAGTTGACCGTGACGTATGGGAGAACATGTTTTTCAACTACAATGTTAAGTTTATTTTTAGGATATATTCTTTTCATATACGGAACCCCATTTTGCGTACCCCCAACACGCAATTGGCCGATTTTTTTTTCTATTACGGCTGATTGACTTACAAAATATTGTAAAACATTTTAAAAGAGTCACCATTCTTCTCCATACGAAACTACCTTTTGGAAGAGCCAACTGGAGTCATTCTTTTCTTCATGTAATTTTTTGACGTTCTTGTGCCTTATTGAACTTTGACTGTGGCTTTGGCTTTGACTTTGACTTTGCAGACGTCTGTAACCGATGGTAACTACTTTCCATTAGGTTTCCCAAGCATTAGCTTGACATCGAGACGTAGATACACAGCAATCATTTCAAAACAAACGAACGTCACGAGGAATCAAAGTCAGGCTTCGGTTATGAAGCTGGTGACGTCATCTTTTCTCAAACTGCCTGAAGCAATCAGCACCCTAATTCCGTAACACACTATTGATCGGAATCTGAATCATTTTGAAGCAAATTGCTAATCCATTGCTTCATATGTTCGAAAAATTTGTCTTCTCAACAACGTAAATATCGCATTGAATGTTGTTGAACTGTCAAAATGAAACCGATTCCGATTGATAGTGTGTTACGCAATTAGGGTGCAGGGTAGCTTTGTATAATTGACTGGAGAATGCAGTAAATTTTGTCCTTTCACACTTATTTTACCAAACAGCAACTTGTCGCGAAGAGAATAAAGTTTACTGAGATGCAAAATCAACGATACAAAAACCTTACCCTCCTTCTGGGACAGTCGGGTGAAAGGACTATAGTTTCATAAAAGTCTCGATTCCTAGTTATCTTCGAAAGAATCCAAAGATTTTGTTTGTGTTTTTGTAAGTTAACTGATAAAGTTTTTTTTGTATTTGTTTCAGGTAAATAAATATAATAAATAGTCTTCTTTCTACATTTAGTGACACTGGAATACAGTATTTTTTTGATAATGCGGTAAGTCCTTGAATTATATTTTACTATATTCTTTTTCATTTAAAACATTGGGAATGTCAAAAAAAGAGATTGATGAGTTCTCTATTTGATTCGCCCCAAAAAGAGTAGGAATCAGAAAATGACAAAATAAAGGTATGGAGTAATTGATTATCTACGTATTGCAAAATAGCAGTAGTAAACAATAAACAGTACCGACAGTGAAATCTTAATATTACATTGAACGAGACCCTATCAATGAGGAACACAATACATTTAACTGTACGTTGGCTCGATAGGCCCCACTCTACCATTGGCCCCATATTACAGATCAAAAATAACAATATGTTAAAATGAAAAATGGCAACATTCATACAAATACACGTCACTAAACACAATTTAGGGGAAACTGGGCCAATATAGGACATAACGCTCACTCGACTAAAGTAATAAATCAATAAGACGATATTAAATAAAATTCTCCACCGTATATCATAGGGCGTTCGCATTGTGTACAAAAACGACCATTTTGTCTTGACACGTCAGTTCTAAGTAGGACAGAATACATTTCAAGTGAAAGTTGTAGGCCTAAGAAGTCTTGTAATGTTGGTCGTTCTATCTGTCAAAGACTAACGCTTATTTCATGCGGGAGGGAACTTATTGCTCTTATTAGGCGTCGATTGTAAACGATTTAGCACGGTTATTTATTGGTCTGATAGTAATTTCATGTTCTATTATTATGTGCTTAGTTTTGCTGCTTTAGAAATGTATCCACATTTTTATTTTAGGTACATTATTAGACCACGGAAACGTTAAAAAATAGTCTAAAGACAGAAAAAAAATACGTTTATGATATGTCAAAGAAAAAGCAAAAAGTAAAAATTTGTGGGGAAATATGCATCACTGCTGGGCAAACGCCTCCCTACTCTCTTTCCACCTCTCTCTATCCAGAGCTGCTAAGGACCAATTTTTTTATTTGAGATGGCTGTGCTCTTGATTCTACGTAGTCTGACCGACAGAGACAAAGTCAACGATGGAGTGAGCTTACTCAGAAGAAGCCTGTTCACTCTCACTTTGAAGAGGTTTGTGGTATTAAAGGAGTCCAGCTCATCCCGCCATCTCCGTCTGGGCCTGCCGCGGTGTCGTCTACCTTAAGCGGGACCCAATAGGTCGTAAGTTTGGCCCATTGATCGTCTGACATGCGGCAGATATGATCGCTCATCATAATGAAAAAAAAAAAAAATGCTGTGACCCTATGCGAGACAGAACCACAGCACGAAACAGTTGTCTGCTGTTCACTTTGAATATAACATTATTTTACCTATAAATACTTACTAAAATTACAATACATACATAATAGATTTGCTCCGTTTATCATCCGCGTATTTTAACAACAGCAAAATAAACATTTAACCGAAAACGAAATACTAAAATATTTTAACAATACCCAGCAATATCGAAGACGACATAAATAAACAAGTTGACGAATCGACATACATGTTTGCCAACCGTTTTCAGTCAACAAACTTTGCTCCCGATTTTAAGTAATAGAAGCAATTTGTTATCTCAATCTCGATCTTTTGAGAAAAGGTGAGAAAATTTGGCCCTATTGAGGGCTTTCTGCCCTAATACGGCGACAAAGGTTCGCGTTTGTAACCCAATACTGTTGTAAAGACGCTCTATTTATCAAGTGTCCATTTTGACCCGACCTCCCTTATAGATTTGTGATATACAACTCTCATTTTGGCTTATTGGTAGCTCTTTTCACTATTTTATGGAGAGTGTTTGTCAGTAATATTAAATAAAAATTTCAAGGCCCGTATTCTCTAAACTACCTAAACTACTTATTTTACTTTTATCAAAATCCATGCTTGAATATAGTTCTATAATACGGAATTTAGAGTTACACTTATTGTTTCGAAACCAATGTATTTTTTTTAATTTGAAATGGGTTTGCTCTTGACTATAGTCTAGGTCAGAAGTGACAGAGACAAAGTCTACGATGAGTGAGCTTACCCAGAAGAAGCCTGTTCACTCTGAAGAGATTCGCGTTGTATGCGTTCGGGAACACAGACGCAGTTAGTGGTTTGAATGTATTCCTATGTACAGACGCCAGCACATCAAGCTACTACAATCTGTCAGATTTCTTTAATAGAGTTTCGACTTTATTGCTAAGGCATTAGGTTCAAGGTTGATTGGGAAAATCTGACAGTTTCGGGTAGGTTGACCTGCTGGCGTCTGTACCATAGTGATAGGAAGCGATTTAAATCTTTTTACCTCCTTCTGACACCGGATGAGGGAGGCGCGTATCCGGGAAGTATGGCAGAAGAAAGAGGAAGTCTAAACCCTGCAATGGGTGATTCCGGACTGAAATTATGATGGCCCACTTCTAAGCACACCCAAGCCAGATATTTTAATTACAGACCATAACATTACTACACGAACCGTATTTAGTATCTGCTTCTAACGCCCTTGACCCAGCAGAGCTCAATAAATGGTAAAAGGAGCGTGGGGCGTCCAATTGCGCGATGGATCGCCGATATTAGGACAAAACGATATTAGGTCAATATTTTATGTATGAAGAAACTCCTTGGTATATGGGTTATGTATACCCTTCATTGTGGATTTAGTCTCTTTTCTTTATTTCTATAAACTAAAATAGATTTAGATTTAGATCAGGACAAATGAAATCATTTCTTATCTATTGTAGATTACTGTGTATTTTTTCCTATTAAAAAGATGCTATAGTTACTCCAAAAGATGGGGATAGGACACAAAATTACTTAGTGTCTCCGTATGTTACGGAGGATAAGTCTTAATCTTTTAAGCATCAGGTCATGCCAAGACACTCCTGTATCCCCGGCACACGGCAACACGGCGTAGGGTGTCAATTTACTTAATAATTAATTTCCTTTATTGTACTACGTATTTCCTTAAAAATCCTTCAGAATTCTACTATCTACTACAATATTATAAATGTGAAAGTTTGTATGTTTGTTACTCAATCACGCCAGAACGGCTGAACGGATCTGGATGAAATTTAGCACAGAGATAGATTATAGTCTGGAATAGCACATAGGATACTTTTTATCCTAGAAAAATGTACGGTTCCCGTAGGATAATTTCCAACATCCACGCGGGCGAAGCCGCTGGCAAAAGCTAGTGTGGTATAAAGTAAGTTTCACAATTTACGCATTGAATTTCGAGAAAACTCAATTAAATCTAAGCATTGCTTATTAATTAACACATTAACGAAGCAACTGCCTAGTGCCAAGTTTTCACATCGCTGACCTTCTTTTTCCTTTATCCTAGAGTTTCGCTGGACGGCTGCCAGGATCCGCATTCTTTAAGAACTTGTCTTGAAGTTAAGAACGAGGATCATTAATTTCTTAATCTTTGAAACCAAAATGCAAAAATATCTGTGTTAACTTCTTAAGGGGGAAGCGCCAGGGTGGGTAGCTTGCGAAATTCAAATTTTGTTGTTTTTTTTTTTTTTTGCAGTTTGCAAGTCAGTATTAGGTTGTATGTTGATGAAAGTATGATTCGCGACCGTAATAAGAATGTATTCACAGAATTATACTAATTAGAATCTGACAACTCCTTAAGTTACTATAATCAGCAAATGTCAAGATTTCATGAAATAGTCATTCAATATACCTGGCGTAAAAGAGTTGCATTGATGACTATTTTGGTGATGAGTATTTTGAGCCATACATGTCTTAGACTAAGACGAAGTTGGTTTTTGTAATTTTACCTGCTATTTTTAGTTTTTTTTTTTTTTTCTTTGTTAATAACCCAATATCTGACAATTAATTGCCAACAGCGCCGAGTTAACGTCGGTACTTTTGTTAAAACTGGACACTTTTTGATTTGATGGTCGCAAAAACTTATAAAATTTGAAAAACTTGAGAAAGCAGAAATTGTGTTATTAATTTAAACAAAAAAAAAGTTTGCGATTAAAAAAAAACATTCTTCGTCTAAGACATGTATGGCTCCAAATGCTCTAAGTGGTTGCACCCAGCTTCCAAACATCCTGTATATCCATTGTTACCATTTTATGTACCCAAAATCGGCCACCGAGTCCCTCGGTCTCTCCTGTGTCCTACCTTACACTGAGGGTAGATAATTTAATTTGCTAACTTAATAAAAGCCTGAAATTCTATTAAAAAAACGTCAACGAACAATGCTTGGTCCGTCTTGTGTCAGCGATGGTCCAATTAAGTTTTCTGACGTGGATCCCTAAATAAATTGGTTTTTGATTCTTTTTTACAGAATTTATGTCAGTGGCAATACGTAAAGTACACTTATTCAAGAAGTGTAGCTTTTAGATTCTTCAACATTCTTTATCCTCATCATCACCATTGGCAGCCATGTTCTACCAACTGCTAAATAGGCCTCCTCCCTTTTGTGCCATGCTTCTCTGATCTGTGCCAGTCTCATCCAGCACTCTAATTGCGTAACACACTTTCAAACACAATCTGAATAATTTTGAAGCAAATTGCTAATCCATTGCTTCATATGTTCGAAAAATTTGTCTGCTCAACAACGTAAATAACGCAATGAATGTTGTTGAACTGTCAAAATGAAACCGATTCCGATTGATAGAGTGTTACGCAATTGCCCCGCAACAAGCGAAGCGTGGTGATCAATGCTCGCGCCTTCTCTTTATGAGAAGAGGCATTTGCCTTGCAGTGGAACAGTAATAGACTAGTATTATTATTATGGATCCTATGAAAATGTTCATCATAACTGTTTTTAGATTTCTAAACCTTCATTTTTGGGTACGTAGCTCTTGTATGTAGAATCGTTTTCAATCTCAAAGGTTCGGAAATCCAAAAAACGTTTGCTATGCCTAATAAATTTTCTTCTTGGAATCCTTACTCACACAAAAACGTACACGTATTATCTAGATTCACACACACACATATGTGTAAGACTAGTTTCTGCCCGCGACTTCGTCCGCGTGAAATTATCGATATTTTTTTCTCCTAAGAGCGTGATATCGCGTGATGTTAAATAGCCTATAACCTTCCTCAAGAATTGGGCTATCAAATGCAAGAAGAGTTATTCAAATCCGACTGGTAGTTCCAGAGATTTAGCGTGCTCGGAAAGCATGTTAAGCCGTTGGTACCGGCTATCATTCGTGGATCTTTGACAGTCGTTACGGGTCGTCGGAAGCTTGAAAGTCTGACAACCAGTCTTACCAAGGGATATGAATTACCCAGTGACTGGGTTGTAGAGATCAGATAGGCAGTCGCTCCATGTAATTCAGCTGCATCCGGTTAGACTGGAAGCTGATCCCAACATAGGTGGGAAAAGGGCTAGGCAGATGTTGAGTTCCAGAGATAGAGCGCATTCACAACAAACAAACCCTTCAGCTTCATTATTATTAGTAAAGATTACACACATACGTGTAACGTTACGCACAAACACAGTAAAAGATGTGTCTCACAAAAGTAGAAGACACCCGCTGGCGTGTTAGAAGATTTATTAGAAATTCTGTTAGAGGGCGTGTGAACCGTTTTGCGCTAAGAAATCACGTTTGTATGTACATACTGGCGCAATTTAAAATATTTAGTTGTACTTGCAAAGAAAAACATCTGGAAAATCTAGTACCTACTGATAATGTCAAATGGCTAATCGCCCATTTTGCATCCGAAAGCGATGAGGTAAATTTATACCTTATTTAGCTTCAGCCCGCGACTTCGTTTGCGAGAAAGTCATAAAATCAATCTGCCAAGCCTTTTCTCAACTATATTGGGGTCGGCTTCCAGTCTAACTGGATGCAGCTGAATACCAGTATTTTACATGGAACGACTGCCTATCTGACCACCACAACCCAGTTAGTGCCTAATATGATACCCCTTGGTAAGACTGGTTGTCAGACTTTGGGGCTTCTGACGACCCGTAGCGACTGTCAAAGATCTACGAATGACAGCCGGGACCAACGGCTTAACGTGCTTTCCGAAGCACGGAGGAGTCTCGGTATGTAAAAATGGTCACCTATCCACAGACCCACCCCGGCAAGCGTAGCTTAACCTGATGGATCGACCCGTGCGGCTGTTATTACTTAGCCACAAGCTCCTCGTGAAAGTCATAAAACACCACAATATACTAAAATAACAGACACATTTATAAATATAAATAAATATTATTATATATAATTATTATATTTCCCGTCCGCGCTGTTACATCGTTTTCGCTTAGCTTGGTTTCTGATTTTTTTTTTTGTTTTTGCTCGGCTCCTTAGGGTCGTAGCGTGATATTAAGTAGCCTTATAACCTTTGTCAAGAATTGGGCTATCAAATGCAAAATAATTTTTCAAATCCGATTGTTACCTTCAGAGATTAGCACGTTCAATCAAACAAAATCTTCAGCTATATTATATTATTATAGATTTGGGTTGGAGGAGCTCGTGGCTAAGTAATAACAGCCGCACGGGTCGATCCATCAGGTTAAGCTACGCTTGCCGGGGTTGGTCTGTGGATGGGTGACCATCTTTTCATACCGAGATTCCTCCGTGCCTCTGAAAGCACGTTAAGCCGTTGGTCCCGGCTGTCATTCGTGAATCTTTGACAGTCGTTACGGGTCGTCAGAAGCCCGAAAGTCTGACAACCAGTCTTACCAAGGGGTATCGTATTACCCAGTAACTGGGTTGTGGAGGTCAGATAGGCAGTCGTTCCATGTGAAATACTGGTATTCAGCTGCATCCGGTTAGACTGGAAACCGACCCCAACATAGTTGGGAAAAGGCTAGGCAGATTGTTTTGGTTGGAAAAGTCGTTAATAGTAGAAAAATTAACACCTTACTATACAGGATTTCCCAGAAATTGACCGACATACTGTAAGTAGTGATAGCTTTGATGAAGCCCTCCCAAAATAACAAAACATATGTTCCGCAAATTCTTATCATTTTTTTTCGTCACAACTGTTTAAAATTTATTACCAAAAAATATTTGAGGAAAAAAATCAAATAATAGTGAATTTATGTTGAATTTTAAGTTTTTATGGGGAGTCGAAATGTAATTACGGATAAGTATAGTTACTCATATTTTGTTTGATAGAAAAGTTATTTAAACAGAATATTTTATTTACACATGAGATACAAAAGAATGACGCATGGCGGTTATTATTTTTTTTATCTAGCTTAACTCGAAAACTATAAGATTTTGTGGAACATATTATGTTTTGTTATTTTGGGAGGGCTTCACCAAAGCTATCACCAACTACAGTATCTCGGTCGATTTCTGGGACAGCATGTTTGTGCTTTCGAATAAATTGAAAAAAGCCAGTCAAGTTCGCTTTTCTAATTCTACAATATTAGTATCAACAGATGTCCCAACTAATGTAACCTCTCTGCCTTTTCTTGTTGGTCATTCGTATCCTAACAGTCATTTAATAAATACGTCACTTCTACCACAGTGAATTTCATTTATTGCGCGATGTCAGTAATGTGTTCACGTCTTTACAAGACATCGTGTTCTGGAAGTAAGAATTTAATTTATTACTATAGGAGTAAAGTCCTAGAAATAAGCTTGATACAGAGAGCTTTTCTTTATTTCTTTGAAAGTAGGGTAAATAAGCAATCTTACCAAGTTATTTTACTGTTATGAAATACTAGCTTTTGCCCACGGCTTCGCCCGCGTGGTTGTCGGATATTATCCCACGGGAACGCACTACCGGGATCAAAAGTATTATATGTCCTAATCCAGGTTATAGTCTACCCTTGTGCCAAATTTCATCCAAATCCGTTTAGCGGTTTCAGCGTGAAAGCGTAACAAACAAACAAAGTCACTTTCGCATTTATAGTATTAAGTATTATGAAAAACCGGTCTATCGACACTCTAGACTCACAAAATGTATTAGGTACTTAAAAAAAAAACTACTTAAGTTTCCACAATAATATATACTCAATCATGACTCGTAAGACACGTGGCGCCATCTATTATCATAAATTATGTTATTGTTGCTTCCCTCGGGAACAGTACTTTTTTTCGGGATGAAAGGTATCGTATGTCCGTTTCTGTACACGTGACAACGTATATGCAAAATTTCAGGGTGATTGGTTCAGTGGTTTAGGTGTGAAAAGGTAACAAACAAACAAACAAACTTACTTTGGCATTTATAATATTAGTTAGGATTGCCATTGGTGCCGATCCGTTGTGCACAAAATAAACTTAATTTAGGCTATTGCTAACTTTTTTTCTCTAATAAAACAAGAAAGAGACGGACGTAAATTAGAGCTGTCAAATTTAGTTGAACTAATATTTCCATACAAATTTAGACGACACGTAAAAATATATCACCTAAAAACACGGTGAAGCGCAAGGCGTAAACTAGTTTAACATCTCTAACTTAGGTAAATTTTCACCACACATCACTAAACGCGTTTATCGCTAAACGAGTTTAAAACTTCTCTCCGTTTCCTTCAATAGTCTGAAGATGACAGAGACAGAATGATGTTTTAAACTCGTTTAGCGTTAAGCGCGTTTAGTGATGTGTGGTGAAAATGAGCCTAAGTTCATAGCTATAGTCGTCGTTTTTTCGTGCTGTTAGTAAAAGTAAAAAAAAGTATAATTTTTTTTTTAACTCATAAGATTTTCCCCGAGCAAAAATCGCTCAACGCGCCTTTAAAGAAGTTTTCACTTCAATAACCTTAAACCGTGATCCTTATTGAAATCTAACAAATTCTACTTGCCAGCTCAACATCAAAATCAAATAAACAAATCACATTTATAGCATATCACTACAATTTATACTTTCTACCCACGTACAGTCAGCTGTAAATATTAACGTACAATTAGACCTCCCGGTACAGTCAGCTGCATATTCATACCAGCTATTTAGTTTGTAATAAATAACTCTTCTTACATCGAAACGTGTGTCAGTAATTTAATGTCAATCGGATTTATGTTCACTTCATTCATTCATTCGTTCAATCGGTCTTTGGTTAATTTATATTTCCTTGTGTGGTCTCGTTGACTGGCAGTGGTTTTTGATAAATGTAGTTAAAATAAGAAGACATATCAATACTTCTATAATACTCGTCTATATCTATACTGCGTGATTTTTATAACGTCTTGAAAAAAGTAAGGCATAATTAGGTGAACGGAGTAGAAGTTTTTTTTATTTGTTATCATACGCACTACGCACCCTGCGTAGTGTATAATTTGAATTTAGATATTTCATAACGATCTATAAAGTTTTTTCAAAATTTCTGGTTTTATTGTTCTAGTTTACTTCAAATGTAGTGTTTATTGATAGAGCAATTTGAGTCTAAGCTATTGAAAAAAACAAAAAAAAACTAGGTAGGTATGCCATAGGCTTATACTCCGTTCTCCTATTGTACCTTTTTTTTTCAAGACGGTAAAAAAAATCACCCAGTATATTGCACACCTAGATCAAGGGTAGCACAACTCAAAAAAAGGAACCTCTTTTTTCAGGAATAGCAAAAAACATTTTACTCGTTTTCTATTTGATCGATTTAAAATATTGTTGTATGAAGTTGCAATTCATTAATGGCGATTTGTACCCAGGTGTCTTTGGAGTCAATGTAGTTTTCGACGCACAGTCCGATAATCGCTGTAACTCGATTTTGGATTATTTTGAGTTGTGCTACCTTTTATCTAGGTATGCTATTTAACATCAAAAGAACGCTAAGCGAAAATGAAGTAATCGACGCGGTAGGTTTAACGGCAGGTGAAATCGCGGGGCATAGCTTTTCCTAAATAAAGTTGAGGTAGGATTTGTGTAAAGTCAATATACGATACCTAACACATATTTTGTTGGGTATAAAAAACTGATTACTTATTGCAAGAATTTCAAGTTTATTCCAAGTTTATGGACCCGCTTCTTAAATACAAGGCTGTTAGTTCTAATCCAGGCCAAAACAGTGTGGATATTTTAATGTCACAATTCACAATTAATGCACTTTTAACGAAACAAAAGGATTATGTAAGGATCATTGCAGGTGGCGTTCTGTAGTGTCTGCCTACCCCCATGGGAAGAAGGCGTGAGTTTATAATTTATGTTATATTATTAATGAATAGCACTTTTTCGGACTCGGCTAGAATGTTTTAAACGCTACGCATTCTCACTGTTACCTAAACTCTATCAAATGGAGAAAGAATCGATCATTATTATTTTTTTCGTTTATTTAATGGTACTGGGTTTCGATTCTCGGGTCGGGCAAAGTGTTATTGAGTTTTTTTATCTGTTAATTCTCGGTAACCGCCCGGAGTCTGGATTTGTGCTCGGTAATGGTAATAAGCTCGCCCTCTTATTACATGGGACGAAATGTGGGTGTTCTATACGTACACCTCTTCCTATCCCTTTGGGGATTACAGTCGTGATTTTATGTTATGTAATTTTCTCCTTTTACCTTATAATAGGACAATTATAAACTGATTATATTTTGATAGCCTGGCAAGCTTTTAGTATTTTATGCAACTAAATATGAAAAAGTGATTTCAAGTTTTTTCAAGCATTTAAGAGCTAGAAACAAAGATTCTTTGAATTCTGCTGAGAAATTATATTATCTTACGTCATTCCACATACATAATTCATACCTCTACGTTACTAACACAAGCATTGCTACATTTGTAGGCCAATAATAATTAATTCTATGATTTATATGATTCAAAGGGACTACGTGTGCTATTGTTGGGTAGTAGGGTTCCGTTTTGGGCTGCGATCCGTTTGGCCCGGCATCCGTTTTGCCCTGAAGGTAGGTATTAAAACAATTAGGGACGTTTACGTTTGAAATTGAGGTGTAATGTTTTAAGAGCACTTTGAGTGTAGGAAGTTTATTTATTGGTTAGTTTCCGTTGATTTTGTGTAGTAGGCCTTTTTTTGCGTGGAGAAATGCTCATGCATACTGCACTACCACGGGGAGATAGTGCAGTTATGTGGAACTCCAACCCACTAATACTCCACGGTGTCCTCCTCTGCCGCTTGTGGCGGGAACACGGGCACGCGTTAGTACTCACCGCAAACCCACCGCGGCTGTCCGTCATCGGACCCTCCTCTGGGGAGTACTTCCATCACCGGCCGCCCGTGTCCCATCATCAGTAGCCCGGCCGCCTACCACTTTTCGACCACAGAGGATAGGGAGAGCGGCCAACGAAATACCGACACTCCTCCTCCCCTGCGGCCCCAGCGCGTCCGCCATCAGACAGTGGCGACCCCGTCAAGGCCGCGGAAGGTAGGGAGAGCGGCACACCGCAACACCGGCACTCCTCTCCCGCCGCGGCCTCCAACCCACAGCCGCGATGCCTCCCATAAGACATCGCGGCCCGCCTCAGTTGCGATGTCGCCCAAGCGGCACCGCAACCTACCTGTTGGCCGCTACGTTGTCGGCTTCCTGGGAAAAGCCCTGACGAGCGGCCCCTCCTCGGGTTCCTCCTTGCTTCACCGTGGGTGACCAAGCCACGGCTACTGGGCCTCGACAATGCGGGAACCCACAGGGGGGGGGGTTGTGTAGTAGGCCTGTTTATTTTTCTATGTTAGAGAGATAGGGCATCCTCTAATATTGTACAGACGCCAGCAGGTCAACCTACCCGAAACTGTCAGATTTTCCCAATCAACCTTGCCTTAGCAATAAAGTCGAAAATCTATTAAAAAAATCTGACAGATTGTAGTAGCTTGATGTGCTGGCGTCTGTACCTATGGGTATGGGTATGACAAATGTCGTTACAGAAAATGAGCTAACTCATTCCCACTTTTTTAAGATTTCCGACTGTTAAGTTTACTCCTGATAGATCCTGACCACATTTTACTCTACCTTTAATCTGCCACATTCCATAAAGTCCCAAGGCTTTAAGGGCTATTTTTTTTTCATCTAACTTTTTTGTACCTAAAACTTCATCATCATTTTCTGTCTAGCCTTTTCCCAACTATGCTTGGGTCGGCTTCCAGTCTGATGAAGCTGACTACCAGCAGTTTACATGGAGTGATTCCCTATTTGACCTCCATAAGCCAGTTGCTGGGTAACACGAAACTGGTTGTCTGTCTTTCGGGCTTACCCGTAACAACTGTCAAACATCCAAGAATAGCACCTATAGCTTAATTAAGAAAAAAAGCTCAATACAAAATTAGTAACAACGCAACACAATTTATGAAGATAAATGCGAAATCCCTTATCAATTTAATGCTTAAACCCTGTTTTCAACCACAACGATAAGGTAGCGATAACACACTCTTTAGCCCTTGTAGCAATAAGATTATCTCAATTTATGGTAACGTTATCATAAAAGAATAAACTTAAATAATAACGCTTTATCTTTGAGATCAAAAGAAGGAAAAAACGGTATAAGTAATGAAGTTTCTTTGTGTATGCTAAATATAGGAGGTAAATTGTTCTGGGTGTATTATAAATAGCTGCTTTTTTGTGCTTTTTTTTAGGGTTCCGTCTCTTAGGAAAACTTCGGACAGACAGACAGACGGACATGACGAAACTATAAGGGTTCTTTGTCAGAACTACGGAACCCTAAAAACGTATGGTCCCTTCTTAGTCAACGCAATAAAAAATACGGCCATTTATGCGACATATTTTGATACACACAAGTAAATCAAAACCTATAGGGTACTTCCCGTTGACCTAGAATCATGAACTTTGCTAAGAAGCAAGGTCTCACAGCACAAGTAAAGGAAAAAGTCCGAATATCGTTAATTTATAGTTTTATCACATAAAAATAATAGTTTTTGCGATTACAAACTCAATCGTGACGTTTATTAATGTATGAGAGAACATGTTTTTCAAGTACAATGTTAAGTTTGTGTTTGAGATAAATTCTTTTCAACTACGGAGCCCTTCATTCAGTGCGTGGACCGACACGCACTTGGCTGGTTTTTTGTTCATTAATTGTAGGGATTCCGTAGACGGTTGTGAAGAAAATATGTAATAAATAACTAACTTTATTACAATGGTGTATCTTGTCCTTGAAATATTGTGAAGAGTAGACAACAATCTGCCTAGCCTTTACCGAACTATTTTGGGGTCGACTTCCAGTCCAACCGGATGTTTCTGAATACCAGTATTTTACATGGCCCCCAACCCAGTTACAGTTACAACCCAGTGCGCCATCCAGATTGCGCTAAAAAAGGACATTATTCTAGTAGCCTAACATTTTCCGTTTAATAACATCAGATCATCACGCAAAAGCAATATTAATACATAATTTAACAATAAAACTAAAGAAGGAGACCTCACGCGTAGTGATTTATTTTAATTAATGGGCAATAACAATAATTGCCGACAGTAGATTTGTTTCATGCAAATCAATCGGCTCTTATTAGCATAGTGGAAAGGACGACAGTGATGTGAAATTATCGATGTCGATAGTTTAATGATTTCGTTACGTAACTACAAAACGACGTTACCTCAACTTCCAAACAAATCTAAGCAAGTAAGCTTACACCATAGTCGACTTTGTTTCAGTCACAAACAAAAATAATAAAAAAAGCTGATGTGTTTGTTTGTTTGTATGTTTGAACGTGCTAATCTCTGGAACTGCCAGTCGGATTTGAAAAATTGTTTTTGCATTTGACAACCCTTCTTCTTCTTGATGAAGGCTATAGGCTATTTAACACCACGCTAGGACATTTAGGAGCTGAGGAAGAAAAAATCAGAGAGAATACTAGGCAAAAACGAAGTAATACGCGGGCAAGCGGAGATGCGACGGGGTGTGTCGGTAGTCGCGGGCAGAAGTCAGTAATTTTTAGAGTAAGAGGAAGAGGTAATCTTCGGAACTACTGATCCGATTTCGAAAATTCTTTCACTAATGGGAAGCTACTGTATTGCCGAGTACGATAGCGTATTATTTTATGTTAAAACAGAAGATAGTATTACAAAAAGGTATAGTTGTTTGTTTGTTGGTTTGTAAGAGGTAATCACTGGAAGTACTGATCCGATTACAAAAATTCTTTTACTTATAGAAAGCTACACTGCTGAATTGCTGCTGAATGTAATAGGATATGATTTTCTTTAACATGGACAACAGTGCCCTAGCGGTGACATTAAAAGATAAGAAAATCTTACAACTTCAAAACCCGATTTAAAGTTGCATTTTTATTAAAAAAAAGCTTTTCCTAAAAGGAAATAAATCAACGACGGTAATAACAAAAAAAAAAAAACTGTACCTTGTCTTTGGCATGAAAATAATTAGTCTTCCCAACTTTTAACTACATGACGCGTCATCTCACTGTTAGTTGTATCAATTAGTACATAAATGACATTAATTAATAATACAGCAAGTAAATCAACCATGAGCGGTTGACATGTATAATTATCTAAATTAATTTGTTATTAAAATTAATTAATCTTAACATATTAATCACGCACAGTGTCACTATGGGCACAAAATAGATAGGTACACAAATCTAGCACTATACAGCGAGCGAAAACGTGCACGTGCACATAGACGCGTACGTACGGCGGCGATCTCAAACAAACGCCAGTCGCGAGTGCGGCTGCACTCGCTGTATGTGAAGCGTGTCTATGTGTGCATGCGTTTTTCTCGTTGTATCGACTTGACCTTCTGTTCCATTTTATATTTTGTGCTACAGGTGCGGTGTATTTGGAACTATGGTAACGAAGCCTACCTTTTACTAATTAGTCAATTATTTGATAATGTCATTTTAATTGTTAATGTGATCTCTATGTGGTTAAGTTATTGTTTTCATGGATTTTGTGGGAGTCCAGTTATTTATGGATACTACGAATATTGTTTTGTTATGGTATTTCAGTTTTAGGGTTCCGTACCAAAATGTTAAAAAGGTCTGTCCGTCTGTCAGAGCTAGATATCTCAAGAACTACTTAAGCTATCAACTAGAATTTTGGAATAGTTTTAGATGTCATTTGACCAACTATTTTGCAAATAAGAAAGAAATATTTTTATTTTTTGTTTTTGCTTGAAATTATTCTACGTGATAGATGTTTTTGTAAAGATTACATTAAAAATAAAACGATGTATCTAAATAGCACACTTCTTTTTTTATAAATGATGGTACGGGACTCTCTGTGCGCGAGTCCGACTCGCTCTTGACCGGTTTTTTTAAAATAATAATAATAATATCCTGGGACATTCACACACGGTCATCTGATCCCAAACTAAGCAGAGCTTGTACTATGGAAACCAGATAACTGATATACTACATACACTACTTTTGTTTGTAAATACATACTTGTATAATAATTACATCCAGACTCAGGACAAACAGACATATTCATGCACACACATGTTTGTCCTGGATGGGAATCGAACCCACGACCTGCGACATTATAGGCGGTATCTTAACCAACCACGCCATCTGGTCTGTCAAATATATTAACGTATTAATACGACATCAGGCCTGTAATCCCCGAAGGGTTAAGCAGAGGAGTACCTATAGTCAGTTCACGCACATTTCAACAGTTATTGTTTAAGTCCTGCTGTTACTGAGAAATCCCTGATGGAAAAGCCCCAATAACACTTTGCCCGACTTGGGAATCGAACCCAGGACCAGCAGCTCAGCAGTCGCTCTTGCGACCCTAGTGGTCGGACCAATAATGTTCAAAATGTCAACTAAATTAGTGCAAAAGCCAATTCAAGATGTAAAAGCTGTGGCAACTTTTATCCCAATTCCAGGCTAAATGGTTAAATAGAAAACAAAAAAAAAAGTCCCGACCTTTTAGTACTAAATTTTTAATTTCACTTTTGAATAGACGAGTATTTACGGAACCCGCGGCCGTTCGCATGTTGACACACACCCCACTTTAATCTGAATGTCAAATTCTCGTATAATTTTAAAACTGCTTGAAATATTTTGCATATTTTTGTATGCGTAACGCGTATTTTATTCCCCAAAACTGATTTTTTTTGTTCCGTATTCGCAAAACCTTTTAGGTTTTAATTGAATAAAATGTACTGGGCCTCTCGACTTAACACGTTTTCGCATTTTTTGTTTTTTAATTTTAATTAAAATACGCTTCTCGGTGGGTCCCAACTGGGAGGTCTTTTGGTGAACTAACTGCCTACAATTGTGTGCTCATAAATTCATTTAGCACCGAAGAAGGAACAGAAAATAATTTCTGCTTTACTGGGTTAACTATCCTAAAGCATAATCTTCTTCATATCATAGATAGATATCTGCGTAAAAACTTGAGGACCAGCCGGTCTATTCTGTAAAAATCTCACCGTGAAAACTTAGGTGAAGTGAGCTTGTATTGAGCTGTCATTCCACCTGGCCTAGGGACTGACACTATTGACAGCTCACTCCACGCTCACCTCACCTAAGTTTTCACGGTGAGATTTTTACAGAATAGCACTGCAGAAGTCAAATTAACGTAACGGTAACGTAATCAATCATTTTTCATCATAATCAATTTTATATAAAATTTTTGATATACGAGAAGCTCGTGGCTCAGTAATAACAGCCACGTCGATCGATCAGGTTAAGCTACGCTTGCCGCGGTTGGTCCGCGGATGGGTGACCATCTTTACATACCGAGACTCCTGCGTGCCTCGGAAAGCACATTAAGCCGTTGGTCCTGACTGTCATTCGTGGATCTTTGACAGTCGTTACGGGTCGTCAGAAGCCCGAGTCTGACAACCAGTCTTACCAAGGGGTATAGAATTACCCAGTTACTGGGTTGCGGAGATCAGATAGGCAGTCGCTCCATGTAAAATACTGGTATTCAGCTGCATCCGGTTTGACTGGAAGCCGACCCCAACATATTAGGAAAAGGCTAGGCAGGTTGATTGATAAAAATTTTGATATACATTTCAGAAACCAATGAAACAAAACTAGCAAAACTTCCCATCTCACAAAATAAAATATCGACATCGATAAAAATAGCTTCCACTCATATGAATATTTATCGAATTGACATTATAATACAATCGACAGATGTATCCCAGCTCAAGAAATAAGAAGTCGTAGCAACTCTCATATTTCATTGCCTTTTTTTATTTTGTATGAAAACTAGCGAGCCGGCCCTGCTTCGCACGGGTTTTACAACTTGAGAAAACATCAAGATTTCACTATTATATGTAAGTTAAATATTAAAGTTTTGTACACACAAGCCTTCCGGAATAAATTCTATAAAATATGGTTAAAACCGCGAGTAGGGGAAGACCAATGAAACGATGGATGTTCTGTGTGAAAGATGATATGGCTAGAAAGGGAGTGACTACCGAGATGACGATAAGGGCCGGTTTTTTGAAACGTAGTTAACTCAACCAATGGTTAAATATAGTAACTAATGGTTGAATTTTTGCTAAATGTGAATGGCTAAATTTGAATGAGTTATGTCATTCGTTACTATTTTTAATATGAATGAGCTAACATGAATACATTCATGTTTAGCCTTTCACATTTAGCCAAAATTCAACCATTAGTTACTATGTTTAAACATTTGTTGAGTTAATTACCGATCAAAAAACCGGCCCTAATAGCACAGTTAATACAGATGGGACACTCCGCAGTTTACGTATGAAGCTACAAGTACGCGGCGGGCCTATCTCAATGCGCCAATTCAGTAGGTCTGCCGCGGTCAAAAGAAAAGCAACTTGTAGGTGAATATAACTGTAGGTAATAGCAGGGCTCGGATACCGGTATATTTTTCGAAACGGTTTCGTCTTAAATACCTAAGAAACGATTTGTTTCGGTTACGTTCGAACGGAACGTTATAAATAACGTTTTTGAAGAAGAACAAAATTTTAATCGTTTTCGATTAATAAAACGTTTTTAACCGTTTTTATTGCATTTCTTGGGTTTTTCCGATACGAAAGTTCTACGAGTATTTCATTTAACCCTAGATTACTACTCTACGTCGCAGAGGCGCCCGCGTTTTTGATATATTGCTCTCTTTTTTTATCCTTCGCGCGTATGGCATTCACGTTCAAGGACATCTCAGTCATCGCCAGCACGTGTCGCAGGACGGTGGTTGCGTTACGGTAACTGTGCTAGTTTTTTTGATATTACTACCCTTGGCGCTCCAAAGACGTATGAGTAGCTTGTATGTAAGTTTTGCGCTATTAATAAAATTCTTCTAAAATATTTTTTTTGTTACTTTATTAGTTTTTTTTTAGTTAATTACTTTAATTAACTATTTTTTAAGAGAAGTGTATACTTTAAGTTGTTTTTTTATTATTTTTAGTGAGAAGAATGTTTAATTGCCTAAGTTCCTAAAATTTGTTCCTAAGATTTATTTGATTAAAGATTTTATAATAAAAATATATAAATATTATTTAAAATTATGTTTTTTCTCTTTTTAGTAATATACACAATTATATAAACAGTCACAACATATCAATCATACTTATAGGTTTTGAATAAAATCATTAGTCAATATGATGCGCCTCGCAGGCGTATGTGTAGTTTCTTTGTACGTCGCAACATGAGTAGTAATGTCGGGTTAATGGTATTTCAAGGCCACGCGGCTTAGTTTCGTCGTTTCACAAGTACTAAGTATTATCTGTGACTCTGTGAGTACGCGTAGGTAAATAGTGTGTGGTAGGGTAGGCAACTATCGAACTGGAGATCCCTGGTGTCAACAGTGGCCCTCAGCGTCGCTCGACGTAGTGGACGTTCAGAGTGTCCAGGCAGGTCAAGTGCGCAGATCTGCGTATAATGCACCTGGGGAACTCTGCAACTTCGGAAGAGGTCGTAGCTGCTGTTGCAAAGGCCGGAGAATGCCCGCTAGACCAAGTTGAGGTGGAAACAATTCGTCCGGACTGGTCAGCTGTCCCATCACGGCAGCTCGAAAATTAAAAGATGGTCCCAGACTGGTGGTGGGCTGGAATTTGGCACGGGTCAGGCTTCTGGCAAATAAGCCCCTCAATGCTATAGGTGCATGAGAGAGAGACACGTTGGAGTTCGATTCACCTCAGAGGTCGATTGCTGCGGTCTTTGTTTCCGCTGTGATCAGCTCGGTCACAAGGCCAGCTCTTGCGATGCCGCGCCACACTGTGTAGTGTGTGCGGCATTGAACAGGTCGGTTGACCACCAGACGGGCAGCAAGGCACGTACCGAGGGATAAAAAAGCTGACTCAAATAGGAAAATTGGGCCCTCGCGCCCACTGACCGCTGGCAATAAAGCCGAAGAAAGGGTTGAGGGGGAGGCGATTGTTATGGACACCCAGGAATGGCCCCACACCTTCGTCTTCTCCAAGCGAATATCAACCATTGCGCCAGGGCTCAGGACCTTTTGTTCCAGAGCATGGCGGAGTGGTTGATCAACGTCGCTATCGTTGCCGAACCATACTTTGTTCCTCCCAGGGATGACTGAGTGGGTGACATTGATGGCTTGGTGGCACTTATCTTGAGGCAGGCCGCTGGCACTCCGCCCCTGGAGACCGTCACCCGGGGGCGGGGCTTTGTAGCGGTCTTAGTCGAAGATATCATGGTCGTGGGGATTTATTTCTCACCCAACCGACCTCTCACCGACTTTGAGAGTTTCTTCACGGAATTGGGCACAGCCATCAGTCGAAGCCGTCCTCACCCTGTCCTTGTCATGGGTGACTTCAACGCCAAATCCACGACTTGGGATTCCCCAGCAACAGATGCACGGGGTGTGTTACTGGAGGAGTGAGCGGTGGAGTCAGGCTTACTGCTCCTAAACCGGGGATCTGTTCAGACATGTGTGCGGCAGTGGGGTGGGTCTATAGTGGACTTGCCTCGTTTGCTTGCTTGACTCGTTTGCTAGTCCCGCTGTCGCACGCCGTGTTCAGGACTAGCGTATATTGGAGGACGTGGAGACGTTGTCGGATCACAGATACAGTTCGACGTCTCCGCCCAGACCTCGAATAGCCCGGCACAAGCGGCCCCAACCGGGGTTGAGGATGGCTCGCGATGGGCGCTCAAACAACTGAACCGGGAAACCCTTCTGGTTGCCTCAATCGTGAAGGCCTGGTTGGACTCACCAGTCAGGTCTGTCGATATTGATGAGGAGGCAGAATGGTTCCGGGAGGCCATGACACAATTCTGTGATGCTGCGATGTTCAGTTCAGTCTCCATCTGCTCCAGGTGTATTGGTGATCGCAAGACATTGCGCATTTGCGCATCGCATGCGTGGCGGCGCGACGCCCGTACACCAGGCAGCGATGAAGGCACAGACGAACACCAGAAGCTATGGTAAGAGAGGCGGAACTGTACGAGGTGTGTAGAGTGGCGAAGAAGGCTCTTCAGCTGGAAATAATAGGCTTGGGCCCAACCCCATAAAGAATTGCTGGCATTTCTAAAACGTGATCCGTGGGGGCGTCTTTACCGTTTGGTTAGGCGCAAACTTTGCTTCTAGGTGTCTCCACCATCCCGTAGCCTCCACCGGCAACTGCTAGAGAGAGTAGTGAGCGCTTTATTCCCCTTACGAGGGGAGCGCACACCACCGCATATGGTTCCGCCTACTATGGTGCCCAACTCGGAAAATGACGATGGCGACGCGCCTGAAATGACCCAGGTAGAACTAAAAGTGGCAGTACAAAGGCTTCAGGCCAAAAACACTGCTCCAGGAACTGACGGCATTCCTGGCCGTGCATGGGTTCTGGCCATCAGGGATCTCTGGCCCCGATTAGTGGGACTCTTGAGCACATGTTTGGAGAGACTGGAAAGCTGGTCCTGTTGAAAATGGAAGGGCGGCTTGCGGACTCACCATCCGCTTACCGGCCCATTGTGTTGTAGGGTGAGGTGGGCAAACTCTTCGAGATTTATTGCAGACCGCCTTATACATGACAAGAGAGGGGCCGGATCTGGCAGATAACCAGTTTGGTTTCCGTCAGGGGCGCTCTACAATAGACGCGATCATGCGCGTGAAAGTCTTGGCGGAGGAAGCAATGGCCCAGAATGAGGTCGTCTTGGCAGTGTCTTTGGACATTGCCAATGCCTTCAACACTTTTCCCTGGAGTAACATTAGGGAGTCACTCTGATATCATAGGGTGCCAAACTACCTCCGCCGCATTATCGGGGCTTATCTGACAGATATGTAATCTACCCGGATCGAAATGGGGTCGGCGAGAGATGTCGTGTGGTGTTCCACAGGGTTCGGCTTTGGGGCCACTCCTGTGGAACATCGGATACGACTGGGTGCTGCACGGTGCACTCCTCCGTGGCGTCGGCGTCATCTGTTACGCCGATGACACGCTGGTAATGGCACGGGGGAAGACGCTCCGGCAGGTGACTGTCTTAGCAACAGCTGGGGTTGCGCAAGTCGTAGGCAGGATCCGGCGATTGGGTCTCCAGGTGGCACTGCATGCCGCTGGGGTCGCGGGTTGTTTGAAAAAGATACCGTGGCCCTGGCATAGGCAACTGAAGGAACACGGGTGGGTTTTAGTCAGTAAAAGTCTGACACGCCCTTCCGCTAGACCCAGAGCGGGAGAAGTTATTTGATGATTTCCCATCCACAAAAAAAAAAAAAAAAAAAGGTGGCACTGCATAAATCGGAAGTCATTTTTTTCCAAGGGCGATATCCGGTGGAACTTCGGGCCGCATTTTCAGCGGTTGGCTCCCCGATTGATGGGCACCGCGAATGCACTCTCGCGTTTGCTGCCTAATCTGGGGGTGGGGGGGGGGGGGGGGTGGGGGGGGGGGGGGCAAAGACTTCCTGCCGAAGGCTCTATGTTGGGATTGTACGGTCCATAGCGCTCCATAGAGTGCCATGGACCCTGGCCAATCAACCACGTCAATCAATCAATTTCAAGGTTATCTTATTTGGGTTTAACAATTTCACAGTGATTTGAGTTTTTTTTTTGGTGAATAACTACGAAAATTTTGATTTTGTGACAATATAAAATTATTATTTTTATCCTTATGGTATCTGCTAGAGGTGAAACGAAACACAATATCTATAATTTCAGCCATTCTTCATCCATCTTTAAAATAGGTCGAATCTGTTCAAAAACCGAGTCAGGCTCAGGGCACCCGACTCTACGTAGTCTGTTGGCTGCTACCCCTAGAGTGTATATAAAAATCCCCCACCCGCTGTAACAAAGCATAGGCACCGGTGCGGGCCATAGCAGCTGAAGCAAGCTGAAGCTGCGGAGGTGAGCATGGGTGTCTATCCTTTGTTACACAAGGGCGAAGGGGCTGCACTTCCCGCAGCGCCGGAGACGTTGCAGAAGCAACATTAAAGTTTTTGAGGTTAGGTTACAATAATTTGTTTTTCTCAAGAAGGGGTGCGTTATCTTTCATGGGAGTGGTGCCAGGTGAGAGGTTGCACCCCCCTACCCCCCACCCCCTCCTCCTGCCAAACGATACTAAATTTTTACCAAAAACTTAACAAAACATAAACGATTTCAATCGAAAGATTTTTAAAAATTCATAAAAAGAAACTATGCATCTCCTAAACTTCCCCCATGCAGGGAGGGGATATCCACCCCTCCCTGCATATACAGGGTTATTAGTAAAACACCAACAACTTCTTAAGGGGTCATTATACTCATCATTATGAACATCTTTTACTATGGGACCAAACCTGAAATCGCGAAAAAAAAAATCAGCTGTTCAGTACATTTATGTTTGAATAATTCGTCAAAATGTACTGAACAGCTGATTTTTTTTCGCGATGTCAGTTTTGGTCCCATACTAAAAGTTGCTCATAATGATGAGTACAATGACCCCTTAAGAGGTTGTTGGTGTTTTACCAATAACCCTGTATATATACCCTTATATAAAACTCCTTCCAACTACATAATTATGTGCTTTAGTTTGTAGCCCACGGCCACGTTCGCACGGACGTAAAATTATTGCGGCGGGATTTTATCGCGCGGCTGCGTCCTGCGGAATAAACCGGTTTTTGAAAACGTTCTCATATCGTTTTCGTTCCGAACAAAATGTTGTACAAAGAACTGTTAGAAACGTTTTAAAAACGTTATTTTAAATAACGTTTCCGAGCCCTGGGTAATAGTCGTTGTGCGACCTGAAGTCCACTTTATTGTGTCGTAGCAAGAGTCTTTTTTTATTTAAATGATTTTGCGGAGTGTCCCATCTGTATTAATCTGTGCTAATAGAGAAGTATGGAAGAAAAAGACATGTAGCGCTGACCACAAATAGATTGGGATAAGGGCAGGAAAATGCCAGAAAAGTGAAAACCTCATCAAAATCCGTTACGTAGTTTAGAAGAACAACGTGGTCACACAGACAGACACAAAAACTGAGTTTAATTTATAATATGTAAATATGTAGATAAAGATTATGTTAAAAACAAATGTGGCTTTTCCATTGTGACATTTTAGTATGAATTTGATTACAATATATCATATTGACAGGTTTTTATGTGGCGATTGATTTTTTTATTAGTAAATTATTATGGAGTTACTGTGGAAAAAACAGCTGAGAATTTATTTTGTTTTGAAGAGTGATAAATTAATGGTGATTTTTTAAATATATTTTTTTTTTGGAAGATATAGTTTTTAGACAATTCAAACGCTATCGTCGTTTCTGCTTGCGAATTAAATTAAACGCAGGTCAGAAGACCTCAACATAGGTCTCTTTAGTTGTATGACATTGATCAATGCTAAGATAATTTGTCACTCTAATAAAAATAAAATAAAACCTTTATTCAGTTCGGAAAAAAGGGCACCATATTAAAAAAGAAAACTATTAACAGATTACATAAGAGCCTTGCTAGATTTGCTACCTAGTGCTAATTTGTTTTCATTACCCCTCTGGGTTTAAGTAAAGTCCTAAAAACCAGCCAAGTGCGTTTCGGACTACGCACAAAGAAGGGTTCCGTAGTTGGGATGAATCCCAAGAACAAACTTAACATTGTAGTTGAAAAACATGTTCTCCCTCCCATACATTCCAACTGCAAATGTAAGATTGTATGCACAATATTGAGAGATTTACCATGCAGTTTTAAGACAATATACTTCTTATAAGTTTTCCTTTAATTTATAGGTAGAACTACATTCTGTATTTTTTTTTTTTTTCAAAATTTTAGGCTCAGTACCTGTGGAGATAAGGGGGGAATGGTGAATTTTCGTCTATTTTCTTAAATAACTTTAAAATTATTTATTTAAAAAAATACATATTTGAAACTCACAGTAAGCCCTTTCATTTGATATGTCACACGGTACAGTTTGCAATTTCTTTTTTAATTTTCTTATTTGGCCCCCAAAATGGAACCCCATATTCAAAATTCATTTATTTACGTTACACGTCCGTGTTTGAGTCACAGAAATATATACGTGTACCAAATTTCAATGTAATCGGTCCATTAGATTCGGAGCAAATTGGCTGTGACAAACGGACAGACAGATACACGAGTGATCCTATAAGGGTTCCGTTTTTTCCTTTTGAGGTACGGAACCCTAAAAATAATCTTATTCATAAATAAGATTAATTTCAAATCGTTGCGAGACAAGCACTTATTCCCAGTCTCAAACCATTGTCAAAAATAAAACAATAATCTGAATATTTCAAGAAAAATACACTTAACGAAGAACTCGAAGTCATCAATAACGACCACCATAATAATACGGGTCACTGACCCCTCCTACGCAATAGAAAGCCATAATCCATGGCTTTTAATGTCCCATAAACTATGTCTTATATTAATTACAGTACTCTGTATTAATGGCATGTGATTAGAAAAATAACAATACAGCGGAATTAATTTGGTATGTGTTGAGTTGGTATTTTTGTAGGAGTACTTACCTATGTTCTTTGGTTTCGTGTGGTTTTTGTTTAAAACATCTATACCAGAGCCGCTAGACCTTAGTTATTTTCTGATTAACAAAATGTATGGGATGGAGTAGTGTTACTATAAATATGTACTTTAAATGTACGCATACCTGCTAGCTTGGGCCGAGGGCCAATTTTCAGGTAATGGGTACTAAAGTTACCTACGTAAAACTATTACATACTTTTCTTAGTCTGAGTCCTGATTTTTATGTATGTTTTACAGGATATTATTAATACTTAGGTAATTCATAATCAATACTGCCAGACACTTCCCCTCAGCGGTTTTCCGCCAGACGCTTAAATGCTCGCAAAAAATGATGTCATGTCATCTTACTAACAGTTTCGAGTCTTAATTTTTATTTTTATGATACTTGGCGAACTATTTCAATACTATTTGCAAGCAGCCAGAACAATCGTAGCTGCCAAACATCTAATAATAGTATTAATAGCATTCAGATAGGTGAGTAATATTTTTACGTAAATTTATTGGGTACATGATACCTAAAAATTGGCTGCCGGCGTGGCCTAAGCTAGCAGGCATGTCAAAGTATATACTAACACCACTCTATCCCATACATTCTATTAATCAGAAAATAAATAAGGTCTAGCGGCCCTGAGATCTTGCTCTATAACGTTCATCATTTATTCCATTACAAACTACTCACAAAATGGTGTAGGAAAACATAGTGAGGAAACCGGCATGTCCTAGAATAAAAAATTCGAAGATATGTGACACCCACGAACCTGAACTGGGTCCGCGTGGTGAATTATGGTCGACTCCCTCTCGCAGAGATGAGGCCTTTGTCCCAGCATTATAGGCTGATTATGCTAAAATTATCTCTCTAGGAGATGCACAAATCCCGCAGGTGGGTTCCCGCATTGTCGAGGCGGGGGGCTCAGTAGCCGTGGCTTGGTCACCCACGGTGAAGCTAAGAGGAACCCGCTTCTGACGGACGGACAGCCGCGGCGGGTTGCGGTGAGTGCTTAACGCATTCTCGTGGCCCTGCTACAAGCGGCAGAGGAAACCGTGGAGTTTCAGTGGGTTGGAGTCCCACATAACTGCACTATCTCCCCGTAGTAGTGCGGTATGCATGAGCATTACTCCACGCAAAAAAAAAAAATAAGAGATGCACAAATAATATTTTAGCGGCAATGGTCCAAACGGTTAAGGCATTGATTGGTTAGGCATTATTTAGATCCGTATGATTCTTGATGATATTTAAATGAGATATCCGTGCTACCCAGAGGCCTAAGTTAAAAACTAGTATCATGATTTAACCTGTTTTTTATAGCCGACTGTCGAACTAGTTTTCGCCCACAACTTTGAAGGCACATTTTAAAATTTATCGAAACAATTGATTATAATAAAATATCGTGATGCTGCATTGCCAAATCTGAGGCCCTAGCAAGAACGCCCGATATTATAGCAGTTTGATTTAATTGTTTGCGGCAAACACAATCAGTATCTATATAGTATAGTACAAAACAAGTATTTTCTATTTTAAAATCGTTCTTTTTGACTTTACGTTCACTCTGCATTCGTGCTAGGCCTCTATCTACCAAAACAATGAGTTACTAAACTTCACGCACGGCGAAAAACATTAAATTAGCCCTACGTGGTTTGAACGCCTCGCTTTTTCAAACATTTTGTTACATGTCACAAGCCGCGGACCTTTGGAAAGCAAACCACATTTGTTTAATTATTTCTATTTATAACACAAAAAAACATGTCCCGCTTCAAAAACATCACGCCTGTATTTTCCGAAGGGCTAGGGATAGGACACATTTCGCCAGTTATGTTTAAGTCCCGTGTACCTAATAATAGCGGGCGAGCCGACTGCCATTTGGGCACAAATCCAGAGTCTGGGCTATAACTGACCCTGGCCTAATGAAAGGAACCGTTTACACATTGCCCCACTCCATTAATCGAACCCAAGACACTATGGGCTGACCATTTGCACTTAACCTCCACAACCCCGTTACTGGGTACCACTATACCTCTTGGTAAGACTGGTTGTCAGACATTTTTGGGCTTCTGACTACCCGTAAAAGATGCCAAAGGTCGATGAATGACAAACGGGTTACCAGAGCGGCTAAACGTGCCTTCCGAGGCACGTAAAAGTTGCCAAGTGTGTAGATAAAATTGTCCCCTATACGGGACTTCAGTTCTGAGGAGGTTAAGAACCACTCGATTAAAACGAGACAGTTTGTACAACAAAAAACTATGACTAACACTGTTATTCTCAATATGTATTTATGTAGTTCAAACTATTTTGGAACTAGTCTAGCGGTGCAAAGTAGCGCCATCTAGTGAACTTATTGTACAACTAACATTAATATTGGTTTTAATGGCTTGTTTTAGAGACTTCTGATACAAAACTAGAGAAATCTGAAATTCTTTTCGGAATTCTCTAGTTTTGTAATGAGAAAGTGGTCCCAGGTGTCCATTAATAGTTAAAGCACCTAGTTGTTAAAGGGCCGATTCCACTGGTAGAAATCTAAAGGGAGCAATTTACTACATTTTGAGGAGCTTATCAGCTCACAACGCCGAAGATACTCATCAGAACTCCCCCAAATTTTTATGAGACCAACTTAAAGTTACTACCTTTCAAATAAAAAAAATAACCATCGAAATCGGATCTCATAACGCGCAGATATCCTGTAACCCCCTTTTCCTTTTGTGGAGGATGTACCTCCCCCAATCAAAAATCCCTGACGACAAATAAATTATTTAAGAGTCGTAAAACCTGTTTACCAAGTTTCGTCCAGATTGTTTGTAAGGTACGACCTGTAGAGGAGTAACAACAAACTGACAGACAAAAGCAAATTTGGCCAGACATGAAGCAGACACGCTTCGCTCGCTTAGCTCGCTCGCTCAAATAAAACTGATGCTTTGCATTTGATAGCCCAATTCTTGAGGAAGACTATAGGTTATTTAACACCACGCTTGGACGTTTTGGAGCCGAACAAAAAGAAAAAGGTCAGAAAGAACGCTAAACAAAAACGAAGTAACAGCGTGGGCAGGCGATGCGATGCGACGCGGTGGCTCAAGGGAACAAGAAATGTCACGCGGACGAAGTCGCGGGCAGAAGCTAGTACTTATCAAAAGTCTTAGATTTACTGACAGACTAGGACGTACTGTTCATTACTCACTATTTTATAGAATCAAGTTCTTCTAACTGAACAGACAGCTGTGCTGCTGGGGAGTTTGTTGCGCCACTTCCTCTTCCCAGCTAAATTCAAATTCAAATTCAAAAATCATTTATTTCAATCCAAGATTAGGATCATAATGTATGTAGGTACATCTAAAATAAAAATTAATTTAATAATATAAATAAAATTAAAATCATAGAATCAACTTAAAATCATAAAATCAAATTAAAAAAAAATCAAATTAATATCATAAAATAAAAAAAAAATGCTTAATAATACGCCTGCCTCTGAGTCATTTGTTTGTTTGTCATTACGTTAATCATATAACAATGGTTAATGTACTGAAAATCAAACCTGTTCGCAAATACGCTCAAGATGGTGTTAAAGGTGGTTCGGAGCCTGCGCCCCAGAGATGTGCACCGCTTTCGCATCGTCGTGTAGAAACAGTCGACACGAGCGTCGGCGAACATCCCCATAAAGCACATTGGAAAGAAAGGAAGTGGTGAAGGGTGGTCGTTTTGGGAGACTGTCTTATGTAAATTTTATCGTTCAATAAGTGCTGATTCGTAGACTAGTTTGAATAAATTACGATTGATTTTGATTATACAATGCACAGCCTAACCCGCTAAGTCAAGAATCATGAAATTTTGCTCAAGAGTCCCTTAAATACCAAAATCGAGCAATAATGTAGGATTTTTTTAAATTCCTCCCTTAGTGGATGGCAGTTTCTATGGAAGTTCGTAATTTTTGCTTATGGGATCCCATGGCGCATACGGCTTGTAACACCGTAAATCGTTGTTTTACATCATGTAACTCTATTATACAACATGTATAGCACTATAAGTAAGTGTTACATATAATAGTCCCTCAGCAGGCAGACGAACTCAGTCGATTAGTTGTGACGAGGCGACATGGCGTCAATTCTGTTCAATCACGGCGCTTACACCGTTTGAGGCCTAGACAGTGGTGCTCAAACATTTTCGATATATTGGTGTTTTTTTTTTGCTGCACTTAAGACCTTTTTAAACGACCAGTTAAGTTCCCGTTACCTTATTTGATAGATACTTTCGCACACTAATCTGTTCTTGTTTCTTAATTTAGCTGGTATTCTTCAAGACGATTTACAAATGTGGATTGAAAATAGCTACATTGACGTGGCAATGAAGTTAAATAGAACTAAGATTTTAGTTGTAGCCTAGCTACCATATGGTTTTGTTAAAAAATCGGTGACCTATCATCAATTGCTTAAATTAACTAGGCCATATTCAATAGTTTTGCTATTGAATTACTAAAGCCATTTGTCATCAACAGAAACGCTCGGTTTTGTGAATTGAAATGTAGTCCAAGGCTCTTTGATAATACCTACACTATTTTGTGGGTCGGCTTCCAGTTTAACCGGATGCAGCTGAATATCAGTATTTTACATGGAGCGACTGCCTATCTGACCTCCACAACCCAGTTACTGAGTTCGATACCCTTGGTGAAACTAGTTGTCAGACTCCGGCTTCTGATGACCCGTAATGACTGTCAAAGATCCACGAATGACAGCCGGGACCAACGGCTTAGCGTGCTTTCCGAGGCACGGAGGGGTCTTGGTATGTAAAGATGGTCACCCATCCACGGACCAACCGCAACAAGCGTAGCTCAACCAGACCGATCGACCCGTGCGGCTGTTATTGCTTAGCCACAGACCCCCCTTATAATAATACTTACACTATACACATGAAATTTTACAGCAAAGACTACGTACATACCTTTGTTTACTTTCTAGCCTTTGCTCGCGGCTTCGCCCGCGTGGAGGTCGGACATTATTCGCCTGGAACGTACTACCGGGATAAAAAGAATCCTAAGTCCTGATCCAGGTCATGGTCTACCCATGTGCCAATTTTCATCCGAACCCGTTCAGCCGTTTTAGCGTGAAAGCGTAACAAACAAAACTCACTTTCGCATTTATAATATTATAAAGTTAGGATTTTGCGTGAATGAATTGATACTAAAATCGTTTCAGTATTTAGGTATGTAATTTTTTATTGAGTTCACATCATATGGTGATTAAACGTGGATTGGTGGCGTTAAACTAGATCTTTATAATGATTTGGAAGCTTATCATCATTTGCCTAGCCTTTTCCCAACTATGGCACCTGTGCTATCACAGGTGCCATAGTTCTTCATAGAAGGTCTTAGCCAAGCCATTTCCCAACTATGGTATCTATATACCATAGTTGGGAAATGGCTTAATTCAGTATATTGGCTTGGCTAAGACCTCCATTAATGCCAACAATCTTCGTTCTGTCAGCATGACGATGTGAACTCAATAAATAAATAAATAATTAAATGAAAAATAAACCTGTCCCACCCCCTACGAATAACGAGAAGCACCTAAAAACGAGTTGGCGAGTAACGAGCAGCGAGTACTCAACGGCGACATACCAAGTGAGTATTCTGCCCGCCAAGCGAGCGCGGGGCGTCGCTGAGCGAGTGCTCTCTTTGATAGCTTCTGTCGCTGCGATAAACGTACTCGCCGGCCGGTGTAAATCAGCGATCCAGCGTTGATATAATTATATATTTCTTTTACTTACACGGGATGACGGGACTTACAATCTTTTGTATTTCTTGAGCGAAGAAATCATTGATAGCTAGTCGCTTCCTCATCGGCGGTGGGACAGGTGCTGCCTATATTGGGGTCAGCTTCCAGTCTAACCTAAAAGCTTGAAAATATGAAAGAACTACGAGTATATTACATAAGTAAAGAAGAAACCACTAATTGATTCGCACATCCGCAACAAAACAAGTGGTTTCTGAAAACCTTTCCAATAAATTTATTGTCTAGTATTTATGTAAATGCAAATTACTTTAGGTGCCGTTGTTTGGGTCACAGTAGCTTTTATCTGAACTAATATTATAAAGACAAAAGATTTTTATACCAGTGGTTTACATAAAGCGACTTCCAATTGCAAGCCACTGAACTCTGGTCTTCGGCCACTCTCCATCAGGTCATTGCAACCCGCCAAATTAAACTTACGAATATGAAAAAAACATTTCTAAAACTTTGACATCCACACCAAGACGTCCAATTGCCGAGCGCATTCTGTCGCATCAATTCAACAATTGTCACTTACGTCTCCTATTGGCTGGGCGACGTTTTTATGACCAGCCGATTGATTTGAATCGACGTACTTATCATTTCCGATCGATCGAAGTTGATTGATTGTCATTGTTCATTTTTTAATGTTTGTTAGGACTAGCGGACATAACATCACCGTATGTGTTCTAAGAAACGATAAGCCAATATCTTGGGTTGTCTGGTCATCGTCCAACCTTATACTGATTGGCACTTTTTTGTGGTAGGAGTAAACTGGCAGAAATTGTGACGTAACGAAAAAGCGTTTATGCCGTCAGTTTCGAGTGTTAAGTTTCTGTTTTTGCTTTTTAATACAGAGCCGTCTAGTATACCTATAGTTTTGACGTGAAAATGTAACGCTCGTGATAAGATGAATATTTCTGACCGACAAAAACATGTAAGATTTCAACCGCTAATAAATACGTAACTTCTAATGCTAGAGTAATGGTTCAGCATTGAAAAGAAAGGTCATATTTATGACAATTTTAAGGCCGGATATAATTTGCCAATGACGTCACACTGTGACTGCACGCGCATGCACGTGACTTTTCACTGTGTGTCGAAGTATCCATTCGTATAGCGCAAAAACGTGTAGACAAAGCATTATCAGGACCTAAAGAGAAGCAATAGAAATATTGGCCAAAATAGGGTTACAAATCGAAGAAAACTTGCGTCAAAAGGAATGCAATGAGCCAAAAAATTCTAGTGCCGAGCAAATACAATAGCTACGGCAGTGTCAGAAGAAACCGTAAGAAAATCTGTTGCAAATAGCAATAAAATTTTGGATGGCGTCTCATATCGGCCGTAAATCTGCTCAGAAGTAAAAAATATTATAATCGGTGAAAGCTTATTTATAAGGAATGCAATGAGCCTACCTACTAAGTCTAGTGTCGAGCAAATACTACAATGGCTACGGTAGTATTGAAAACCGTAATCAATCTGTTTTCACGAAAATAAACGGCGCGGACTTGAACTGCGACTACTATTTTTTTTTATCTTGCTGCTTGAGAGCATACTACGTAGATGGCTCTGTATTAATACATAAAACATCGAAAGGAACGTCGATCCAACTGAGTGTCGCACGACATCTCTCACGGAATAGATATATTCCGTGACATCTCCCGACTTTTTTTAACCGACTTCAAAAAAGGAGGTTTTCTATTCGACCCGTATGTATGTTTGTTTGGTTGTATGTCCACGATTTTCTCAAAAACTAATGAACCAATTTTGATGATTCACTAACGTGATCTATCTACATACTCTCACGAAGGTTTTAGTTTTTACATTAGGTGATTATTCTTATGTACGAAGTTATATTACTGGCATTTCTAAGCGGATTTTGATGATTCTTCGTTTCGTTCGTTTAGAGCTTATGTAATTGTATAGGCATTCAACTAAAAATGGAAAAATAAATTTACTTTTAAAAAAGTAAAAACCGACTTCAAAAACCTAAAACGAATAAAATAACTTTCATAATAAAACTTAACAGCTTCTGAAGTCGGTGTCTTCAATTCTTCAATTCATCTTAGCTTGGCACCGACTTCAGAAGCTGATAAGTATTATTATGAAAGTTATTTTCTTCGTTTGAGGTTTTTGAAGTCGATTTTTACTTTTTTTCAACACTACCGTAAGCTAAATTCTTTTTTTAATCTTGATAATAGTTTTTATTTTTTTTAAATCGCCAAATGATCCTGCTCTTGACCTCGGTCTCGCCTGGTGGAAAGCGATGGATGAGTCTAAGATGTAACGAGCGTGCCCAGGTTATCCTGGGCACGCATACGCTGGGCAGGCATATGCATGTTCACTCTTGCTTTGAAGTCTGACGATTTATACATGTGGAGGAGAAGTGCCGAGTACGACAGGCCGGGATATCAACCAAGAGTGGATGGTACCATGGAGTACGTCGGTAATCCGGTGACTATAATGCCCGTTTTGTTTTCACCAACCCTAAGTTACACTTAAATGAATCTCTAAATATTATTGCATTGTTGGATTTTCGGTGCTGCGTCTAGCGTTGACAATCCAACAGTGCACATTTATTTAGGGATTCATTTAAGTGTCCCTTAGGGTTGGTTAAAACGGGCATAATGGCCGGTTTTTTGATCCGTAATTAACTCAAGCAATACATAAAAATAGTAACAATTTTTTTTCCAACATTCAAACTATTGGTAAAACTGTTGGTTTGGTTTAAACTATTTTTAACTGTTGGTTGTGTTAACTACGGATCAAAAAACCGGCCTTAACAGAAATTAAAAGAATAGTATCACTTAACTCTCACTTAATAGGTACCTAACAAAAGGTCAATGCAATAACTTGTCCCCAATATCCCAATTGCCTAAAACTGAAAACTATAGGCATATCTCAACTTAGACATTTTACTCTAACATAAAACACTTAAGTTAAAGTTTCCTTCATCTTAAAGTGTCAACATCTTTAGAAGGGCGTTTTAAACGCTTAGTTATTAACTTAAACTTGGTTAAGTAGAAGTAAGTAATAACTTAACTAAGTTGCTGCTATCAGGAGTTGTGAGAAGCGATTATTTTATGGTAAAGCTTTTGTAAGTTGGTTAAGGGGCGAAGCTTGTGGCATATGGGATTTTTGACCCTTAAGATTGTAGGTGGAAGCGGTATTCCAATACCATTAATTGGTCGTGGCTAAGTAATAACAGCCCCATGGGTCGATCCATCAGGTTAAACTACGCTTGCCGGAGTTGGTACGTGGATGGATGACCATCTTTACACACCGAGACTTTTCCGTGCCTCGGAAAGCACATTAAGTCGTTGGTCCCGGCTGTCATTCGTGGATCTTTGACAGTCGTTATGGGTATTACCTCGTTGCGGGGTTGTGGAGGTCATATTGACAGTCGCTCCATGTAAAATACTGGTATTCAGCTGCAACCGGTTAGACTGGAGGCCGACCCCAACTGAGTTTTGGGAAATGGCTAGGTAGATTGATTGGTCCTTCTGTACTTTTGGTCTCTTGGTCTTTTGGTCTTACGTTTTTAGTTTTGTATTTTTATTTCTGCTTGAGTATAGTTTTCGAATTTCTTTTGGTATATTGGCATGTGCTAGCTTACTTATAGCAAATAATTTAATGTTTTGTGTTGCGTTAATGTACCTAAATTATTATGCGCAGTGTTGTATTGATTCAATTTTTTTAACTGAACAGACAGTTGTGCTGCTGGGGAGTTTGTTGCGCCACTTCTTCTCCTCAGCTAAAGCACTAGGAAGTGGTGAAGGGCGGGCGTTTTGGGGGACTGTCTTATGTAATATTGACGTTCAAAAAGTGCTGATTCTCAGCCTAGTTTGAATAAATGACTTTTGATTTTGATTTTCTCCACACATGTAAATACAACAGAGGTATCTGATGTTATAGGTAGGTACTATTATTTCCAGCATATTTAGAGTCACTATCGAAATACGAATAAGCAATTCTTCATTAGGAATTTCGGTTTTCAGCAGGCTTAGCACGAGCACCGTAGAGAAGCGTCTTGTCGACGGAAGAGTAGGTAGACAAAAATGACGTTACCGTGTAGACAGTACGACGGCAACAAAGTAGAAAGAGTCAACTGCACTTTTACGAAATTCCCTTTTTTACATAATTAGACTCAGAATTCTTTGATTTTCATAGATTTCTTTTTCTGTTTAATTCTCAATTTTTACAAATATTAAGTCACGCATATAAATACAACAGCGGAGGCGAGCCCGTAGCGCCGGAGAAGATGCGATTCTCAACGTGTAAATGGAATATAGGAATTTTTCACTTTTTGTATCGAAAATATGAAAAATGATTGATTGATGATGATCATTATTTTTTCGATAGGACACACCGTTTTAGAGATATAAGCAAAAGAAGGGAAAAAAAATGATTTTGTAGATAGCCGTATCCTACTTTGCGGCTGTCGAGTAGAAAGTTTTCTACTGTTTTTAGCATGGCGATTACAAAATCAAATTGTCTTCACTACCCTAGACAACTTTCTTCCGAAATAGTCTACATAAAAAGGACCTAAACAAAGATCGCTGAAAACCAAAGACCAATTGACAAATTGTAGAAGGATTTCTACGGCGGTGCTATGTCAAAAACTGAGAAACGAAATGTCACTTTGTATAGAAAAGCTTGTCTACTCTTCGTAGAGATAGACAAGTGGTCATGATAAGCCCACTCGACACAAATGCATTTTAAACAGTACAGTTTCGAGACCAACTGGCTAACATAAAACACATATCATGAATCCACTGAAAATAGAAAGGTGATGATCCTTAAAGTTTGTAAAATTTCACTACGAAATGATTTATCGAATCTCAAATTTTCCACCCTTGAGCGGGGTCAAACATAGGTTAAAGTTTGTTCACAAACGAAGCCGCAGTCGACTACTAGTTTAACTTAAACCTACTTAATTATTCATCTAACAGGTCGTACTGTACTTAAACTTTTAATATTAATGAATACAGAATATTTAATTAATAATTCCCACCGCTCATTCAATGAATTTCAACATGGCAGAAATTAAAATTCATCTCAATTATTTTCCAAACAATATGATTTTCATATGAATTTATCATTTTGCTGTACGAGTATGCTTGTGATATTTAACAGAATAGATATTCATAGATTTGCAAAATAGGTGAAGCGGGATTAACGTGTTATAATTAATGATTAAACGAACTTACCTGTACGTGAAGTTCTATCATAATTATACAAAGTGCATCGTCCGAAGAGATTAGTAACCTGAAAACGTTGAAATATATGTAGTAACACGTTAGTGACACCACTCTTACACTGAATGTTTAGAGTCCTTTGCTTTTTTTTTTTTTTTATTTGCTAGCCACCCCAGTTACCCGGTCTTTCATTAAGTTTAGAGTTTGAAGCCACCATGTCCTGTTTGACATTTCCACAGCAACCTGGGAGACCTTTTGGGTTGGGTGGGTGTTACTAATCTCTTCGGACGATGCACTTTGTATAATTATGATAGAACTTCACGTACAGGTAAGTTCGTTTAATCATTAATTATACTCGTGCATCGTCCTCGAGATTAGTAACCTGAAAACGTTGAAATATATGTAGAACTTGAGAGATAGCTGAGGAAATGTTAACTACAAAAGTAAAGATACTTGTGTATGGATCAAATACTATATTCTTAACTTTACTTAAATAGTATCACAATTTTTTCTTAATATTGTAAATCACAATTTTTTCTTAACTTTGTAAATCACAATTATTTCTTAGTCATAAATAACTTTTACTTAGGTAATTATGAATTGGATAGCACTGCCGTGGCGAGCGCTGTTTCGGTAGGATTAATAATCACTCGGTTATAAAATTTTCCAAAAACGTTAGAGCTTCCACTCCAGCTAGCGGTGTTGCGGATTAGATCAATGGACACACCGCATTGATTTGCTTTTGAGGTGGCAGCATGCCTCGTACTATGTGCGGAGAATGTAGAGGTGTCAATCCCGCTATCCTTTAGGACGGATTTAATCCACCGGCTTAAAGATTGTGTTGTTACTGGTTTATGCGGTTTCCTAAAACTAATGAAAAGATTTACGTTTTGCCCACGTATTGGCTTGGTTTTGTTAAGATAGGTTACTAAGGTTGTACAAGGGCATATCTCAGGTTTTGTCTCAAAGAAGGGTAAGCTCAAAATTGGTTGCTTTGAGCCTGGCTTGGAAGTCTTAATATGGTCAGGTATTTTTATAACAATTTTAGTAGAAAGGATTTCTATATTGTTGACGTTGATTTTCGCTAACGTTTGCATACGTTGTGCCGACGTAATAGCCAGAAGGCTAACACATTTTTTGGTTAATGTTTCTAATGTCAAATTTTCATTTGGAAAGTGTTAGCTTAGAAACTCTAGTACCAGAGAAGTGTCCCATGTGGTATTGTATTTAGGCCGTGGTGGACGAAGCCGATAAACTCCCTTGAAAAATCTTGTAATACGATCATCTTTTGATATGAGCGGTCCTAGTATAAGGGCCAGGGCGGACCTATATGAATTTAAGGTGCCGTACTGGTTACCCTGATTAAATATTTCTGTAAGAAAATCTAAAATGGTAGGGATTGACGCCTCATATAGCTCGAAGTTGTTCTCAGAACAAAATTTGAACCATTTTTTGAGTGCTACGTCATATTGCTGGTAAGAATTTTTTGACAACGAGGCCATCATGATGTCAGCTGTGGATGATGGTATTCTGCGTCGCAGTAGCGCTGTCCGCACAATGTTCCGGCAACCAGGGTAAGGTTGTCTTGTATGTTCCGGTTGCTGGAATGTGAGATAATGACATTATTGTTAGGTTTGAATTCCAGCATTTCTGACACCAGAAGGCGCTGGAATATGGGGAACCATGGTTGTGTAGGCCATTTAGGAACGACCATAATTCCTGACGCTTTGTCGGAAATGATTTTTCTTAGTGTTTTTAGTATTATCGCGAAGGGAGGGAAGGCATAAAAATTAATATTTGTCCATTTTATTGTGAATGCATTGACTGCCAAAGCGTCAGGATCGCGATGCCAAGACACGTAACGATCACACTTAGTGTTAACCCTACTTGCGAATAGGTCCACTTGAGGACAGCCGAGTTTGTCAACTATTGATTGGAAAGCAGTGTCTGCCAGTTCCCATTCTATATCTGGGTGTACTCGACGAGACTCTGCATTCGCAATTTCGTTGTCTGCCGATTTTACATATGAAGCGTATATGAAGATATTGCGAGCTTCACACCATTGCCATATCTCCTTAGTAACCTGTGTGAGGTGTGGATATTGGATGCCACCCATGCGGTTTATGTAAGCAATGGCTGTGGAGTTGTCCACGCGGAGAAGAATTTGGCAGTTGCGGAGGTTTCTAGCGAATATTTTAAGACCAAAGTAAGCTGCCAGTAGTTCTAGCTGATTTATATGGATTTTCTTCTCATCTCGCGACCATACTCCGCTGGCTCTTTCATTACCGCACGCGGCTCCCCACCCCGTAGTTGAGGCGTCAGTATAGATTTCTTTGCAGTATTCATCGATTCTTATTTGTCGGACAGAGGTTTCGATCGATTTTATCCACCATTTAAAAGAAGTTTGCAATGAATCCGGTATATTCATATATTTATTGTAATCTCCATGATCTTTTAGGTTCAGGTATTTACACCTTTCTAATTCTTTAGTGTAAAGTATTCCATATTCGATTGCTGGGCATGCCGATATGAGTAGTCCTAACAATTGTGCAAATTTCCTAATTTTACATCTTTTACGATTAATCATCTTTATAAGTTCGGCCTTTATGTTTGATCTTTTTTCATTAGGTAGGGTTATTTGGAATTTTTTTGAATCTATTATGTAGCCAAGAAACTTGCACGATTTTGAAGGAGTGAGATTACTCTTTTCTTCATTAATAACGAAGCCCAGAGATGTTAATAATTTCCGGGTAACCATGATATTGTCTAAGCATTCTAACCGAGTCTGTCCCAACAAAAAAATGTGATCTAAATAGATTGTTGAGACATATCCGCATGCTCTAAGTAGTTTTATTACTGGTTTCATTATCTTAGTGAAAATGTATGGAGCTATGTTCAACCCGAATGGCAAAACGTTGAACTCATAGAGTTTTTGATCAAATTCAAACCTAAGGTACTTACGAGATACAGGGTTGATTTTTATTAAGTGATATGCATCTTTTAAGTCGAGATTGGCCATGAAACAATCTCTTGATACTAGCTTTACCGCTGTTCTTAAATCTTCTATCTTAAAATGATCTGTATCTATATATTTGTTTAATGGTTTTAGATTCAATATGAACCTCATTTTTCCATTCGGTTTGGGACGTAGGAAAACGCTTGAGATGAATTGTCCATTACACGGTTTACACTCAGATATTGCTCCAATTTTTAGTAAGCTATTAATTGCTTCATTGAAATGAACTTTCTCAGTTTGTGTGTGTTGTATGGCTTTTGGATTACATATTTGGACTACTGGTTTATTGAATTGTAGTGTAAGCGGATGCAGACCCTTAACCCATGACAGTATAGTTTGGTCTTCAGTGATAAGAGACCATTGAGCATAAAAAGAAGATAATTGTCCAGCGTACTTTACCGGATTTATCGGCGGCGGTTGAATTTCGACGGATGTCGCGATGTTTTCGACGAGTTGCCCTGCGTCGTGTTGCGATTGTATCGCGCTGAAGGGCCCGGCACCGGCGGGGGAGCTGCTTCGCGACCTCGCTGTATTCCTTGCTGCTTGCGTGCTGGAGCCGGGCTTCTCCAGTTTAAATTGTTCACTGGAGGGAACGCTTTGGGTTTTGACTGTATCTTATTTTTTATTTCAGTGCCTGACTTCGTTACAGCATTTGCCGATCTAATTGTGTCCGCTAGGTTTTCACCGAATAGGTATTTGTCGATTTTTGTGTCAGTCAGGTGCTCTTTCAGATCTTTTTTAATGGAAAATATGGCGAAGTTTCGCCTGGTAACTGACTCCGCATATTGTATGTTGCATAAAATGCGGCATACATCCATCAGTTGTTTGAGGCGCTCTTTGTTTTTGTTTTTGTCTTCGAGTTCTTTTGTAAGTACTCTTGCTAATCCTGAAATTGCCGTAGCAAGCTGACTTTGACGTCCTTCAATGCCCCTGTCTCGTTTCAGTACAGTTTCTGTTACCGCTGCCTTTATTTCCGCGTTTAGTAAGGGTGCTCCAATTAAAACGCTGTTGGCAGGAATGAGGTATCGTTCGGTAAGCTCTTTTCGGGTTTCCTTGGTCAGTCCCAGAGTGGCTATGTGCTGTAGCCTCGTAGCTAGTTCTTTGTGTATGTCAGTACCATAGTTTACAACCGCAGAAGGATCGGCTCCAAGAATGTCCAGCACTTCCGGATCAATGTCCTCAGCCGAGGGGTCTTTTGGGTCAGCTAGTCCTTCATCAGTCTCCATGACAGGGTCTACTTCCAAAACCAAAGTCTGCTGACGTAGGTTGTCATCCGAGGTGGACGGTTGTGAGACCTCTGCAACCGGTTCTATGCACACGCTTGGTGGTAAGCCCTCCTCTAGTTGTGTTGTCCGTGGACTGTCCAACAACACACCAACTGAAACCAGATAGTCATACTTTATGACGTGCCAGCAATGCAGTCCCAAACTGTACTGATTGGCTATGGGTTGTGTGGCTAAGCTCCGTGAAGCAACCCGGCGATACGGCCCCAGAAGCCGCTCTGATGGGTGTTTGGCATTATGCTTGCATGTCCGTGGACAGATGCATGGACATTGGCGATGCCATTTACAGGTTTTACTGATACATTAAGAATATTGAGCCGGGAAACAGTCCCAAAAACTGATCTGGTTGGCTGATGTAAATCCGTCTCACAACAGATGTTATAAGTAACCCTGAAACCACCTGGCGATACGGCCCCAGAAGCCGCTCTGATAGGTGTTGGGTACCTACTTCAATGCATTTATTTTACTTTACCTGGCGATACGGCCCCAAAAGCCGCTCTGATAGGTATTGGGTACTTTAGTATACTTGTTTTACGTTAAGTAGGTGGTCAGTTGTGGTTTTAGATGTAAATAAGTGAATTACACGAATTCTTTGTTGCGAGGGGTATTATTAAAATTGCCGTGTAAAATGATTAAGAAACATCCATCAACTTTACGTAAAAGTAATTGTATTTGCACAATTTTATTACAATTTTTTATTTTTTCTTATTTTGACAGATTGTCACGAAACCACGTGTTGTGCAAGGTTAACTTTGTACAATGAACGTGGACTTATTTTGGGGTAATAGGACAGCACTTTTATTACTGTATGTTAGGTACCTTGATCCTGATCGTCCTCCTCCTCCGTGTCGGTCATTGTAGGCGCAGGTGTAATGGGTGATTGATCCCCGCGAGACCGTTTCTTGAGTTTCCTTTTCAGCTTTTCTATCTTCCGATTGATATACTCTAATTCTAATTTCCTTTTTGGCATCTTGTTGTTGCCTATTTTACTGTAAAACTGATAGAATCTTATAATTTTCTTAAAATAACCTATGAGTGGTGGCGCACTGTGACGTGAATGAAAGACCGGGTAACTGGGGTGGCTAGCAAATAAAAAAAAAAAAAAAGCAAAGGACTCTAAACATTCAGTGTAAGAGTGGTGTCACTAACGTGTTACTACATATATTTCAACGTTTTCAGGTTACTAATCTCGAGGACGATGCACGAGTATAATTTATAACTGAATTTTGTTTTGGTAAGGATTATAAAAAATCAGCAGTTGTAGGTATTCTGTAAAGTCCACTCCGAACCTTATTGGGTCAGTTGGGGTCAGCTTCCCGTCTAACCGGATGTAGCTGAATACCAGTGTTTTTAACATGAACTGTCTGCCTATCTGTCCTCCACAACCCAGGTAACACGACTGGGTAACACGATACTCCTTGGCAAGACTGGTTGTCAGACTTTCGGACTTCTGACTGGGTAGTCAGAAGTAACGACTGTCAAAGATCTACGAATGACTGCTAAACGGTACCAACGGTATAACGTGCTTTTTGAGACACGGAGGGGTTTCTGTATTATGTAACCTCACTCAGTGATCGCACAAAATTCCAAAGCAAACTCATTTGTTTTAAAAACAAAATTATCGCCAATGAGGCTCTTCTGAAATGACATTCCCTAGGTGGCAGCACTGGGACGTAAAGTCCGGACACCTGTCAAAATTGTCAAAGCACCTATATTTTCTATAGTCGTGACTGAATGATGTACGAATTAATGAAACGAATGGTGAACGTCATCATACCGCACCTCCGATAAAATAGCGTAACAACTCAAAAAGTTAAAATGTTTAGGAGAAACAAAAATGTTAAACTTATTTTATTATAATTCGAATACCATGCATTTTTTTTATTAATAAGTACGTAAACTTATTTTATTGTAATTTGAATACCATGCATTTTTTTTAATAATAAGTACATGTTATAAATAAGTTGGAACATTTTTGTTTCTCCTGTACATTTTAACTTTTAAGTTGTTACGTTATTTTATCGGAGGTACGATATACATATTATATTATATTCATTGTCGAAATGGAAGACCTCAGTGGCGCCATCGCGTGAATTTCCTTTCATGAAAACCCTCATTCACACCTCGACGTTCCAAATTGGAAGTGATGATTATAGAATAAGGTCGCGATGACGTCACAATAGCCACTCCCCTTTTGAACATCACTTTGAGCGCCCCATTAGTTAGTTTTCTCTTCAAAAATGGGCGGAACCACGCTATAGCGGTAGTTACAATAATGAGGTCAGCCAAGTTCTAGGACCTTCGAACAAAGTTCTGAAGTAAATTTACGAGTCTTCCAAGTCCTCAGATAAATTGGATTATTGTCTACTAAATGTAGAATGTCGCTGAGTTTCGGTGGTTTAAAGTGAAGATGGAAGCGGGTATGAAATATTGGTTACAACTGTCAATAGGTATTTGTTGTAGAAATGTACGAGGGAAGCTTATCGACAGCGGAGAGCTAATAAACTAATGATTTTGATGAAGATGATTAGCAGATCAGCTCAGTCATACAATTTTGAAGTCTTATTCCATAACAGCTGCACTGCTGAGTCTCTTATCTTAGGGAAGAATTTTTCTACAGGGTCGGTGCATTTCATTCATTCACTCGTTCAAGAGGATGTCACATCCATTTCACTAGACTCTGGACCGTTGCTGCTCATTGAGAATTGTTCTATGATTTTGTAATAATTCCTTGTAAAGTGGTTTTCTGAGAATCTACGCTACTTTTTTATATTAAGGAGGGTACACATGTAAAGGCAAGCATGACAAGCGAGCACAACTTCCCCATACGCTACACACTGTACAAACAAGCTGGAGCAACATCAGTTTTTGCTGAGCGTTGGACGATAACGACGCGCTTGCTTTACCTGCATACACATATTTAATCATGCTTGCACAAGCTTGGCTTGTTCAAGCCGCATAATGAAAATTAAATATATCAATCTTCATACCGCTAGCACAAGATCATCATACAGACAGTCTAGCACGCTTGCACAAAATGATTGTTCATGCAGGCTGGTCATGCTTGCAGTTACGTGTATAGCCTCCTTTAGACTCCAAGGTTGGCAATTTCCTTCGAGGGTGTAAAAGCGGCAATACCACTTCCCATAAAATCTGCTGTATGATCTCATAAAAAAGAAAAAAGAATGAGTGAATGAATGATAAATCTATTTTCTTTCATAGCTAATGATTAAGCTTATGTCTTGCACCACACTCAACAAGAGATTTTGATCCGGCGGCATCTCCAGCAATCTTTATGGGATTTGGGGCTAATCTCCTTTAGACGTAACAAGCGTTACCGATCCCATACAGCGATCAAATGTTATTGTACATATATGTGTGATTGTTTAAACGAGGTTTAGCTGTTGATACGCATGGAGAAGTTTCTGGTCTGAAATTCAATGTGTTTTCTTGTGATAATGGGCTTAAGGGGTAAACTCCAGGTAGCCCGCGAAATTTAAATTTTCTTACGTTGTTTGCATTGAGCTTTCGCCTTAACATTATTAATATACTTAATATTATTATTATTGTTGTTTGAATCGTCCTACTTTAGGCCTCTTCAAACAGAGCAGGAACGAGCATTGATAAAGTGCGCGCGCAAGTGCTAGTCATCGCCTTAGGTGTGTGAACGGTGAGACGGGGGAAAGAGACAAAAAAGCCAAGCTAACTCAGTCTGCCAATCTTGTCAATTGTGCTCTCCCACGTCTCACCGCTCAGATGCCTCAGGCGGTAACTAGCACTTGCGCGCACACAAGTTTTTGTAGATAATTTCGTCCGGGGAAGTCACCTAATCCTGTTGCCAAGCAGATTTGCTGCAGCAAAAGCAGTTCCATCAAGATTTCAAATTCAAACTCAAAGCTTTTTTTTTTTAATTTTCAAGGGGTCGGTCAATCAGAAATATGTAGCTAGTGGCAGATTCCAAAGCGTAGTAGGTACAACCGCAGACATTTGCGGATAACCACTTTTCAACCTTATTGCTAAGGTTGAAAAGTGGTTCACGGCAAATGTCCGCGATGGCACCTATGGAGAAGAAGGTACTTACAAGAAACTCCACGGACCTAAACGTGACACTGGCTAAATGCACATACCGTGCGAAGACAAAAGGAGAAAAAAAAATCTGGTTACAAAGTATTAATTACATCGTTCATGTCTTTATAACGGCTGTCATGAAAATCTGTCATTTCACCAGTATTCGACATTAAGCTGTCAAAAAACACTCCATATTTATTATTATTGTTGTTTGAATCGTCCTACTTTAGGACTCTTCAAACAGAGCAGGAACGAGCATTTATAAAGTGCACGCACAAGTGCTAGTCACCGCCTTAGGTGTGTGACCGGTGAGACGGCGGAAAGAGACAAAAAAGGCCAAGATAACTCTGTCTGCCAATCTTGTCAATCGTGCTCTCCCCGTCTCACTGCTCACAATGTACAGCCGTTATTGTGTGACTGTTCACCACTTTTTTAGGAAACCAAGCATAAAGCCTGGTGTTCCGCATGATTATTAGCTACACGCTAATGGCGATCTCGTTTTCAGCACATTAAATCAAAGTTATCAGACGACTATCCGCTGTTAAGATAAGATAGTAGATGACCACGGAAAAACAATAATGATTAATCATTTTCTGGACTTGCAAAGAAGAATAAAACTTAATTATCAAATCAGATAAAATGACTCTGCTACTGTCAAAGAAATCTTTAGTCCCTCATTAAGCTCTAAATATTTTCCAAGAAAATAAATCTTCATTAATTCATTCACAATTAAATTTTTATACAACGGAAAGAATAATAAGAAAAGAACAAAAAACGTGTAAAAATGCAAATCATTCTATGTTCATTCATTTAAAGCTCGCACTGTGTTTTGTAATTAGATTAAGTGAGTGAATGAATGAGGTCGAATCGGCAAGTCATTCATTTGTTCGAAAGATTTATTAATAAAAATTGTTCTTTGTTCTGCATTGTTAGAGACGTGATATTTTTTATTTCATCATTAATTTTAATTTAGTTAGGAAACGAATGAAATGCATTTGATAAACTGGTTACCGTTTAATGCAAGTTATATTTTCTACAAAAGATGTAAATGTATTTCTACAAAAATGTAATGTACAGACAGCTGCAAAAAGTAGCGATGAGCTATTGGTCATCTTTGACAGTCGTTACGGGGTAGTGAGAATCCTGAAAGTCTGACACCCATTCTTATCAAGGGGTATCGTTTTACACAGTAACTGGGTCGTGGAGTCGCTCCGTATAAAATACTAGTATTCAGCTGCATCCGGTTAGACTGGAAGCCGACCCCAACATAGTTGGGAAAAGGTTAGGCAGATGATGATAAAGTCGACTGTACCAAGTTAAGACCGCGTGTCGTGCGACAAATGTTGCCTTTGAGTCGTGTGCGATTTGTGTCGCGCTTTGCACCTGTTTGTAGGAAGGAGCCTTTAACGGTTCAAAAGATAACGAAACAAGATAAAATAATACAAATAAGAAGTAAAACACAGATTTTATGTTAGTCTTCCTGATATAACAGGAATTATTTAAATGGCTTGCTTGTGAAAAAAATAAGTCATTGGTTTTTTTAAAAAACATAAAAAAGACAAAGTTAAAAAAGTCGGGATTATTGTTACTCCCTACAACACAGACACCGCACTCGCGCGCGCTTCAAAGTAGTTTCGGCTTGCGGCGCGGCGCGCGGCTCACGCACGAGACGGAGCATTGTGCCTTCAGGGATACATTTTAATAGGTGAAGATTATGGTTTTATGTACTTAACATACATAGACGAAATTTAGTAAGCACTTATTTTTTATTTTTGTGAAACATTTGGGTGCAGATCACAATGCCTACACCAGGTGTTAGTCCGTGTTAGGTACCCACTACAAACTATGAAAAGCATATTTTTTTTATCAAAAACAGGCCAAGCGCGTGTCGGACTACGCACGATGAAGGGTTCCGTAGTTGGGATGAATTTATTCCAAGAACAAACTTGAACATTCTAGTTGAAAAACATGTTCTCCCATACATTCCAACTGCAAATGTAATTTTGTACGCACAATATTGAGAGATTTACCATGTTATTTTAAGACCATAGACTTCTTATAGGTTTTCCAGTAATCTGTAGGTATAGAACTATTTCCTGTATTTTTTTTTTCAAAATTTTAGGCTTAGTAGTTTCGGAGATAACGGGGAGGGGAGAATGGTCAATTTTCGTCTATTTTCTTAAATAACTTTTAAACAATTTATTTTAAAATTATACAAAAAGAAATATATTTAAGACCTTCACAGTAAGCCCTTTCATTTGATATGTCACTTTTTTCTTTCTTAATTGCCCCCCAATTTTGACCCCATATTCAAAATGCATATATTTACGTTACACATACGTGTTTGGGTCACAGAAATACATACGTGTACCAAATTTGGGTCGATTAGATTCGGAGCAAAGTGGGTCTGACAGACGGACAGACAGAAAGATACAAGAGGGAGCCTATAAGGGTTCCATTTTTTCCTTTTGAGGTACGGAACCCTAAAAACCGTCTTCAAAAACCTAAAACGAATAAAATAACTTTCATAAAAAACTTAACATCTTCTGAAGTCGGTGCCAAGCTAAGGTGCATTGAAGAATTGAAGATACCGACTTCAGAAGCTGTTAAGTTGTTTTAACCGACTTCCAAAAGGAGGAGGTTCTCAATTCGTCTGTATGTTTTTTTTGTATGTTTGTTACGCGATTAGTCAAAGACGGACGGACCGATTTAGAAAATTCTTTTTTTGTTTGATAGGGTATACTTCTGTGGTGGTCCCATATAAATTTTATTAACTTTGCTTGGGGAGTTTTTGAGTTAGCTTTAATAATGTGTATATTTCCCACTTATTTTATATGGATGATATGATGGTGTTTTAATAACTTCCTATCACTGTTATTTACATGGCTATATCTACAATTATTGTGCTCAATTATGTATTCGAATTAGTGGGGTAGGTTCCACAACTAAAAAGTGAAAAATAAAAAAATTTAGCAAAAAATAAAACCGACTTCCAAAACAAAACACTACAAAGTGAAAAATAACTTTAATTTCGGAAGTCGGTGGCAAAAAACGAAAATACAAAACCCAAGACACCGACTACCGGAATTAAAGTTATTTTTCACTTTGTAGTGTTTTGTTTTGGAAGTCGGTTTTATGTTTTGCTAAAAAGTTTTTTATGAAAGTTATTTTATTCGTTTCAGGTTTTAGAAGTCGGTTTTTACTTTTTTAAAGTATTTTTTTTTTACTTTTTAGTAGAATATACAATTACATAAGCCCAAGAACAACGAAAAGAAGTATCATCAAAATCCGCTTAGAAATGCCGGAGATACAGTACATTTATGCATATAACTTCGTACATAAGAATAATTACCTAATGTATTATATACCTTCCTGAAAGTATGTAGATTACGTTAACAGTTAAAGAATCATCAAAATCGGTTCATTAGTTTTTGAGAAAATCGCGGACATAGAAACTTACATACATACAATGTATACGGGTCGAACACAGAACCTCCTTTTTAAGTCGGTTATAAAAAGTCATTTAAAAAATAAGATACTAAGCCGTGGCAGCTTTAGAGATGACCAATCGTAACTGACGGCTCATATTAGAAAGGTCCTTTTTTATTAGCTGTGTTTGTCCCACAAAGGCTGGGCTGGGCAAAGGCCTCCCTACTCGTTTTCCACCTTTTCTTTCCAAAAAGGTCCTCTACCTCATTAAAATGAAATCCTCATTAAAAGGAAATTAAATCCTACCTCATTAAAATTTCAATAAATCGAATGCCTTTTTACGTACACAATCAAAGTACCAACCTACTTAACCCTCTCACTGCTATCACTCGTCATCAGCTATTTAGAGAACATATTTTGCGTTGCTTCCACGTGAACTCTCCGGTTGAAAAGGCGTTGATTATTGCGTGGTATGAGAAGGGGGGGGGGGGGATGGAAATGGTCAGTTTTCGTCTATTTTCTTAAATAACTTTAAAATAATTTATTTTTAAATTATAAAAATATCCATTTGAGACCCTCACAGTAAGCCCTTTCATTTGATATGTCACACGGTACAGTTTGCGTACGTACACACGTAGGACGTGTGTTTGGGTCACAGAAATTCATATGCATACCAAATTTCAACTTAATCTGTCCATTAGATTCGAATCTAATTGGCTGTGACAGACCGACAGACAGACATACCAGTGATCGTATAAGGCTTCCGTTTTTTTCTTTTTGAGGACGGATTCCTAAAAACTTAGAAAATTGTCAGATTGACGGTTTTATTAAATAATAGGCCTCAGAACAAAATGAGGCTTGTTATGAAAAAAGCCTAATTTTATTCCGACCTTAAAATAGTCATATTCGGATTCTTTTTTATAAATACTTCTTGTTTTACAATGGGAAACTAAAGGTTTCATGCCAACTCATACCTATTGTAGGCAGATTTTTTTCTTTTATTATTTATTGACCTTATTTACTTACTTAAAGTATTTTTGAGGTCAATTATATTTTCATTGTAGTCTGCCATTATTTTGTTGTGGGAAAGGTACGACTTAAGTCTAGGCTCTTGAGGACGTCTGGTAAACCATTATAGTCCGCTCCATTGAATGTTTATTTCACAAAATGGAACAAAGGGTACCAAAATGGACTCGAAATATCTAAAGGGGCTATATAAAATCAACCAAAACTTGGCCTGAAAATTGTATAAGCAGGCACTAATTTAAGGCTCGGCAAAGGCCTAAACTTCTTCCTCGAATTTGTGTATAAAACTTTTGTATTTAAATAACTCACCACTGTGACTAAGTGGACCAGCAGTTATTAATGTTGTTTGCAAAAAGCAACAAGAAAACAACGCAATACGTACAAACTCCGAACTCGAAAACTTAATTAAACTGTTATCGCGACTCAAGGCTGGTACCCTAGGACCCCGTGGGGTTAAAGGCCGGATGGCCGAAATAACCGGGCTATTTAACACTGTCTCCGACAGTCGCAATCTTCAGTGAAAAAGCTTCAGTTTAATTTGTGCTAATATTGTATGTCATCAGTGTAAGTGACGGGGTCTGAGAGACCTCCATTTGAGTTTCGACGCGCGCGGTTTTTTGAGCGGCAATTTGGGGTTGGATATTTATGCTGCGTATGCTTGGGTGTATTTTTTAAAATAAATGCATGGGTTTTGCTCCTTAGGTAATTGGCGGGATTGTTGTTTATTTCAATGATTAATTCGAAAGTTTCAAGAAAATTTGCCAGTATATATTTCATGTTTTTTTTTTTAATAAAACCGAAAAATATGAAAGAAACGGGGAATATTTCGTTGTTTTCTTTTTCAAATACGTACTTAGTATAGGGGGTTGGGGGGAGGGAGGGATGCGGGTGGCGGGTAGAAATTTGTTTATTTCGTGAAAAAAACAAATTGTTTATTTCGGAATTTTCAACGCTAGGTAAGACTGGTTGTTAGACTTTCGGGCTTCTGACGACTCGTAACGACTGTCAAAGATCAACGAATGAAAGCCGAAACCAATGGTGCTTTCCGAGGCATGGAATTGGAATATGTACTTAATGTAGGGTCCTACATTTTCTTCGAGGAATTTTCTCAGAGCAAAAATAAGTAAGTCAAAGTATTCATTTATACTACTCTCATTAAATAAGGCATGCTTTGAACATATTTACACCTTTTTCATATTTACAAACGTTCCAGCACAGAAAATAAAACTAATTTAATACTTAACATACAAACCAAGCTAAGCAGCAAAATGCTATTGAAATCATTTCGAGCTTACCTACGCTGTGTTCATGCTTTTACACAGACCCGCTTACAACACTGAATTTTGTTTTATGTGCGGCAAGAACAAAAGTGGATGTTTTTAAATAAATGCTCTGCGTTTTCTGTTGTTTTGCAGCCATCTTGGAACATAGTCGGGGAGCTAGGGCGCTTAATTTAAGTAGTACATTAATTTATAATTACAATTAGTTTGTTCATCAATTTATTATGTTATTGTCCTACTATAACATCACTCCTGTATCCTCCATGGAGATAGGCAGAGGTGTAGAGTACAAAGTGTACAACCATATTTCGCCACTTATGTCAAAGTCCCATTTAAAAGAGGACGAGTCTTGCCTTTTGTCGTCAACCAGGCAGATATCCAGACTCCGGGCTGCTATTGAGGAATTTCTTATACAAAACCCAAGAATACTTTCCGACGCTCAGCAGTCGCTCTTGCCACTAGACCAGAGCCAGTATTTCTATGTTTTAATTTCTCTCTCCGTGAGTGAGTGTATATCTAAACTTTGAAGATTCACACTGTTATTTTACTATAAATGCTTGACATTCTTCATATAATAATTATGATATAAGTATTCGTAATAATTTTATTAGCTTCAGTTATTGAATTAAAGTAATCAATAATTTTGTTTGCTAGTTTTAGCGAATCTTTTTAGAAACTGTGAAAAACTTGAAAATTCTTGTAAATAAATTTGATTTTATTTTATTCAAGTACTTGTACTTTAAGAGAAACCAACGTGTGATAAGTGCCGTCAAATTTTAGTTCCTACGCAATTATAAGATATATATTCATTTCAGCTTAAAACATTTAATTAAGTGCTTCATATTTTAAATCATCCTGCTAATGAAGTAATTCTATATCAAGTTCCACGAAACTTAATAAATGTAAAGCAACGTTTATAATCTATTAGTAAACTAGAGAGGTACTTAAATTACTTCAAAAGGTGGAGTAATTAAAATGTTGAAAGTACCTACTCAAAGACGAAAACACAAGAGTGGGCGTCGTAACGCAGTAGCCTGTGTAATGATCACTTCTGTTTTAGTGCGGTATCGAGACAAAATGCAAGCATATGCCAAAACACAATGTTTCTGTAGTGTTAAACTACATCGCACACACGAGCATAGAGTTTAAACTACGACTGTTCTACGGTGCGGCAACGCAACGTAACATTATCATAACATCTGCGCCGCGGTACCCCACCACCCCGCGTAGATTCCAAACTATGACTTTTCTGTGGTGCGGAAACGCAAACGCAACATCAACAGCGCTTAAATTTTGCGTTGCGGGGTCCCGCACTGTTTCGTTTCGTTTACCCTTAAGGGGACTACAGGACCTAAAGCGTCATCGACTGCATAGAAAAGAAAGAGAAGCGCAATAACACAACGCTGGTAATTTATTGCAATATATGAAGCAATTATCTATTTAAAAAAAATTATTGATTGGACTAAAAAAAACTATTACGTTAATATGTTGCTTGTAGAATAATCTGACAACAAATCAGAATGATTGCTTGTATATTAGTATGGTTTTATTCGTTAAAATAAATTTTTCACTATCTAACTAGTATATATCGAGAAGAATATCATATCGATAGCTCCAAAGTATACTGAGTCAACTGTACTTCTAATAACTTCAAAGGAAGGCGGAAATTTATTTTGTACTGTTGATAGGCCTTATTATATTTAATTCGCTATGCTTAGTTATTTTTCTTGATTGTATTAATATTTGAAATATATCTATTCGCTCTTTTTATCGCCTTCCTTTAAAGTTATTAGAAGTACAGTTGACTCAGTATACTTAGGAGCCATCGATATATTTTTCTGATTTTGTTTACTGTAGTAGAACATTTTAGGCATTATAAAACTTGTGTTTAGTTGCGTTTAGGTCCTGTAATCCCCTTAAACAAGACTCAATTTACAAGCACATCTCCTGGCCTATACTGAGAGTAGCTCATAAAAGTTTATGTTTTAATGCTATAAAAATGTTCCTTATGTAAATTCTTATTTCGCTGTTATAACGTTTCGTCTTAGTCTAATTTTTTCGCGCATTTGCGTACCCCTAATGTTATGCAATCTGCGCCTTCATTTACTTAATGATTATTATGAAAATTCTGCGGTAGTAAGCTTGGTGATGATGTATGGCATATGCTCATTATCTACTTCGCCAAATGAGTGTAGCTTGGTTTTTTTTATTTGAGATGGGTTTGCTCTTGACTATAGTCTAGGTCAGAGCTGACAGAGACAAAGTCTACGATGGAATGAGCTTACCGAAAAGAAGCCTGTTCACTCTGACTTTGAAGAGATTCGGGTTGTATGCGTTCGGGAACACAGACGCAGGTAGTGAGTTCCACTCTTTTGCCGTGCGCAATATGAAGGATGTTTGGAAGCGCTTAGTGCGAACTACTAAGTATAGATAGATAACTTGCAGTGCGTCTAGAATCTCTAGATGTTCGATGATAGAAGGGGGCCGATGGAATGAAATTGTGGAGTTCCTGAGCACACTCACCGAAGTACAGTCGAGCTGTGACAACAGCCAAATTGCTTTTGCATCTTTACTATTTATGTATTGTATCAGTTTGAGTTGGTAGACAATAAACAATTGTAATAAAAACATTATTGGATAAATAAACATGAAATTATTTGAATTTAGGACTTTATAACTTTTAATGAAAACGGTTTTAAGTCTTTTGTGTATTATTGATTGTAATATTTATGACAAACAAATTTACGGCATATTGTATTTAGGGATTTCAATTTTATGGCATGAGATATTATGTAACATTAAGTGTGGGCAAGTTATCATTCGGACAAATGATGATTAGGACAAAAAGAATTTGGCACTTTAGATTATGGATAAAAAAGTTAGGGAACACAATAGAGAACCAACAACACAACCAGAGGTCGTTGATCCCCCAAAAAAAAATTCAATAGACACGTACTTAAGTGATTAGTGTATGAACGTAGCCGCAGCAAAAACAGTATTTTCATTCACAAAAATAGCTATTTCTAGCTGACATTGAAGATGTCTATTCCAAAAATGTAAGTACATAACATTATTTTCGTGAACAAAACAATGATTTTCCTCATCGTCTCTTTTATACATTTAAGTATACCGGCTGAATCGAGATATCGCCAACGTTTTTAAAGAAGTCGTTCGGCTCCGGATATAGGACTAATCAGTTCTTTTGGCCACTTCTATCGTATTCACAGGGATGTAGAGTGTGTTGAAGTGGCAACAGGCTGTCTGAGTCTACATTTTAGGAAGACATTATTTTTGTAAACTTCTTTGTCAAATATTTTTGACATTTTATCGACTTGTTGATGGCATGTGGAGTAGTTACTTTTTATTGTGCACTATATTTTTTGTAAACTACAGGCTACGTCTACGCCAGTTTTTAAAGGATCCAGTTAGATTGGGCAGCGTTTGGGAAACTTCGCCAAGTCTTCTCGTCGCCTATCCCGCAATGTTTGAAAACTAAGTTCCTCAACCAGTGCGTCCTGCCCGTTATGACATACGGTGTCGAAACGTGGACACTGACAGTCGGGGTGGTACTCGGCGTTTCTTTGATGGATAAAATCACAATTGAAATTGTCCAGAATAGAACCGGAGTTACCAACATAGCTTGCAGATTAAGCAAACTGAAGTGGCAGTGGGCTGGCTATCTTTGTCGAAGGACCGATAGGCGGTGGAGCAGACGAGTCCTGGAGTGGATATCGCGTATTGGCAAGCGTATTGTGGGACGCCCCCCAGCTAGATGGAACAATGACCTTAAGAAAGTACCTGGTAAAGACTGGAGGCGGAAGATGGAGGCCAGGGTGTTATGGCGCAGCCTGGGAGAGGCCTGTGTCCAGCAGAGGACTGCGATAGGCTGAGTTGACAGTATCTTGTTGGTTTCTATTTGACAAACTTAGGATGGACTGTAGTACCTAATGAATACAGCCTATAGTGCTTTGCTAGATGTAGCAAGTAGAAATTGCTGATTATTAATTGATACTTCCTTTGCTTGGTTTGTTTATTTCCAAACTTGTGTTAAGCGGGCCTAGACAAAGTAACATTCGAATAGGGATAACGCTAGTAGAAAAGCCAAAAATGTATGGGGTTGACATAAGCTATCAAAATGTCACGTGATCGTAGGTCAACGAATTGACAGCGTCCAACGTGAACTTATAAAGAGATGCGTCGACACCGATATAGAATCGCTCCGAAGCGAATGCCATTTGTCTAGGCCCACAGGTTCAGTAATGCTCAGTACTGGAACTGTCCAATCTTTTTAAATATGCATTCAAATTATATTATTTTCCTTCTTCACCGACACTTCCAGTCACATCTAAATCAATAAGTCTTTAAACCAGGGGGTTTACCAGACAGGCAACATAAAAATCTTGGCAAAAAAACTCTGCAAATAAATCACGCTGCCCTTCCAACTCCTGATGAGGGAAAGAGAAGGAAGATTAATGATGTTTTGTCTCGAGCTTTTTAGGTTTTCGTGTAATTAATTTTAGATAATAATATGTTTTCTTTCGAGTTCGATGGTCGACTAAGTGCTTTTTTGGAAGGGGGATTTTTAGTGTTTCATTTGCTTATTTTTTTTTTGTAGCAGGCGTTTGTAATTGATATTAAACTTGATTTTATTCATAATTATTGAAGTGGAAACTTTAGGCGCGTTAAGCGATTTTTGTTAGGGGAAAGCAAGTCGCGGGTTCGCGTCACCGACATCGATATGCTAATATTAGCAGTATTATACAGGGTGTAAGTGTAAACAGTGGCAACCTTTTAACATTATGAACAACTTTTACTATGGGACCAAACCTGAAATCGCGAAAAAAAAGTCAGCTGTCCAGTACATTTATATTCGCATAATTCCTCCAAATGTAGGGAACAGCTGTTTTTTTTGCGATTTCAGGTTTGGTCCCATAGTAAAAGTTGTTAATAATGATGAGTACAATGACCCCTTAAAAGATTGACACTGAATAATAATATATATATATACTGTATACACTTACTACACCCTGTAAATGTAGCTAAAAGGGTGATAATATTTGTGCGTATTTTTTTATTTTTCAATCACGAACTAAATGTATCCTATGTTTTGTAATCAATAAACTGAATCAGTAAACAGTTCCGATGTAATTTTAAAACAAGAAATATTTTCGATAAATTCTTCCAAAAGTTTATTTTTAACCAAAATCATTCCCTTACTTCCGTCGTTTACTTATTTCCCTAATAAAAAGTCGAGATTCCTCAAATTTCCGGACTTTGCCTACAACTTTCCTGTAAAAATAAATTAACATGCTTAGATTGGATTGTCAAGGAGTCCATTTGAAAGTCCGACTTCTCGACTTATTCTAATTTGGACGCCCAAGTTTTTTCTGTGCTTGTTAATAAAACAACATTTGCTAACGTATATTTTTCAGTACACTTTAACTGAAATTAGGCTGAAATAGGAAAAAAAGTAAAGTTCTCTGAATTGTTAACGTAAGAAATATCGGTCGCTTAGATATTGATTTTAAATGAAAATGACAAATTGAATTCCAATTACACCATTAGGCCCCCGGGGTCACAAGTCGAAGATCAGTACGATATTTTAATTGAAGATTTTGGGATCACGTGGCAGTTTTATACTGCATATGTTTTAAACAGATGGGATATTGACGTTTTCATGGCTTATTCTACAAATCCCCCCTGAAAGTCCCCCTTAGGGGGAATCTAAGGAAAATTTCTGGAATTCCCCCTAATAATCCCCATTAGGGGGGAAAGTTGGATGCAAAAAATCCGCACTGAGGAAATGGGTCAAGAAACGAAACCGAATCATTATGTAAACAATATCAATTACGGTGACGAGCTGGTATCTGTGCATAGAGCTTTAATTTTTTTTTCTTACCCTTTACTGTCCCATTGTTGGGCAAAGGTTATTATTATTATTATTAAGTCCTACAAGGAACTCTTTTCACGCGCCACCTCAAACCATCCCTCACGGTACGCGTCCAGGTCATCTCGCCACCAATTTCTGGGCCGGCCTTGGCGGCGCCGTCCATCTTTAGGCACCCATTGTGTGGAGACTTCTGCCCAGCGGTCGTCGTGCATCGTCAGCCCCATGCTGATGTGACTCGCCCAATCCCATTTGAGCCTGGCATATACCCGTTTTGGATCGCAGTAGTGAAACGCCCAGGATGCTGCGTTCAATCGCTCTTTGGCAGACTCCAAGGCAGAACTTTTCCTTTAACTTAAAGATCTTCTTAAATTTTTTTATGTCGCTACAACACACCGTAAGATGTCAAAGGCAGGAAGGTACATCAACTATCGAGAGTTTACGTTCGGCTCTCAATTTGGCAAAGAACAGTCAACCCCCCAAGCAACGGCGTGTTAATTTAACAAAGGTGGTAGAAAATCTATATAGTGTTGCTAGCAAATGGATGTAGGGTTAACTATCTGTTCGTTAAGGGTGGGGGTACAGTGAGAGCAAAACAATTAATTAAAAAAAAAAAACAAATAATTTCGATTTTGCTTGCAATTATAGCTGTTTAAAGTAATAAAGAAACAAATGAACATATTGGCGCGTAAAAAATTTATCGTTGTTCGTCATTGATTCTGGATTTTTTTTTAATTTCCATGCATTATTTGAGAAAAGTACTATGCAAACATTGGCTGCAACGAGGTATTGATGGACTCACGTATGTGAGCCTCGGCCCAAATTTCACTATGTTCGTCCATCAATGCCCCTTTTGCAGGCCGCGGCAGTAATGTACGACATCAGGAATATTGCAGTACTCTACTTATCAAAACCCTCAAAACATCACAAATGCTAATAGCTTTTTTACAGTATAAGCTGACCTCTTATTGTACGGAATTCCTATACAATGCAAGAACAGCTTACACTGGAAATACATAGCTTGATATGTAGCCGTGTGTACACTCAACCCGTTCGAAGCAGGCGTGCCAAGATTGAGGTTTGCAATTCTATCGGTGATCGGTAACCCTAAATTACGGTACGGAACCCATTATCGTGTTCAGTTTGTACGCTGCCGATTGATATTGGAGGGTTAAAGGCATTTGTGTTCGCTAACATGGCTAATAAAGTATGTTTATGGTAAATTTGGGTTAGCTTGGTCCTATAGACCGGAGTTTGGTTTGGAAGGACGGTTCGAGGTGCGGAAGGGTGGGTGTTGGTGTGTCTTTCATATGGCGAGAGAAGTTTCGTATTACATACGTACTACATAAACTCACACCTCCCCATGGCGGTAGGCAGACACTACAGAACGCGACCTGCTACGATCCTCACATACTCCTTTTGCCTCGTTTACATTCATACATCTGGTCATACACGCATGGCGCATGCGAGTACTACGCAACTGACCTTTCTGAAGTCTTGTATTGTCTTCGTATCATTACATTGATTTAATGAGCACCTCGTTAGGCTATAGTAGTCACAAGTGCGGACTGCTTAGCGTTGCGTCTTGAATTCAAAATCAAAAGAAATTTATTCACATTAGGCTGAGAATCAGCACTTTTCGAATGTTCAAATCACATAAGTCTCCCAAAACGCCTGTCCTTCACCACTTCCAAGTGCTTTAGCTGGGAAGAAGAAGTGGCGCAACAAACTCCCCAGCAGCACAGCTGTCTGTTCACTTAAAATTTTGATTCTATACAATACCGCCATCGTCGTAAGGAAAAAAAGACGTATCTGACATTTTTTTAGAAATAGACTTATTTACATATTCGGAATCAGCAAAAAAAGACGCATCTACCAGTAATACTATCTTAGTAATAATAATAATATCTTAGGACATTGTTCACACACGGTCATCTGAGCCCAAACTAAGCAGAGTTTGTACTATGGAAACCAGATAACTGATATACTACATACACTACTTTTTTGTAAATACATACTTATATAGATAATTACACCCAGACTCAGAACAGACATGTTCATGCACACAAATGTTTGTCCTGGATGGGAATCGAACCCACGACCAACGGCATGGCAGGTGGTATCTTAACCAACCACGCCATCTGGCCTGTATTTTTATATTGGCGTAAACTTACGATAACGAAAACCTAATAATTCTTACTATTAAAGGAGGCATCTGCCTTTGTATCTTGTATTTTAAACAGGAAAAAATATTATTTTTCTCCATTTCAATATTTTTGTAGATACGTCCTTTTTCCTTACGGTGAGCAGAATTTAAAATTAATTTTAATTTAAATTACTCAACACAAAACATTTAATTAAATTCGATTCTCAGGTCGGGAAAAGTGTCGGGATTTCTAACCTTTATTTTACTACTGACATAGCACGCCTATTCGATATATGCCTATATATATGCAAGGGTGGATAAGGTGTGGTGATCAGTGAAATGAGACAAGTGAATTTCATAGGTAATGAACTGACCTGAACACTGACATGAACTTATAATCAATTAGTACGACGGACACACATAAACACAAGGAAAACAATAGCGTAACATACGCAAAGGAGTTTTACACAATAACTTATGAGACTAATACACGTTAAGAGGATTGTGAAGCTGTAAATTTTCATACAAAAAGAGATAACGCTTTTCTCCCCGTAAACATAGCCTAATTTTCATAATTTTTGGAAATGTTGTAGGTATAATGAAAAACTAGGTCCGTACGTTTTTATTATAAAGAAATTTGCATATAATATAAGTTACTAGCATCTAAATATCTATATTTTTGACATAAAAACATCCTCGAGCATTTTTACTTTTTTTAATTAAATTTAATTTAATTACTAAAAACGAAAAACGTACAGACCTAGATTAAAGTGTACTGAATGTAATGAGATTAAAATTGTCTCATTTCGTAAAGGTTTAGGGGAGTAAAAACGTTATCGCCCGAAACAATATTTATGTAAATAATTGTATGAAATGTAGGCAATTGCCTCTAAAAATCGCGCCGCGTATCGGCACTTCACAATCCTCTTAAGACTGGATTCTAAGGAAAGTACCGCGTGTAGACCCGGGAGTCGAGCATAGCTTTCGTGACGTCTTGCTCGACCGGTGATATTTCACGACTCACTCATAATTCCAGAGTGGGGTATATTTATACCTTTGCCTTATTTACAATTGATAAATGATAAATGATTTTTATTTCTGTAAGTAGGTTTGTACAAACACTTTTACAAGTCAATATTTTTTTAAACTAGATGAGGTCGGCGTTTCCTATCTGACTACTCTGAGAAGAAAGGCCGAAACAAACTCAGAGGTCACAGTCTCTTATAAAGTCCAGACATAATCTTGGTCACTTCATGTGAAGACCATGTAGATTGGTGTCTGAAATGGTCTTTTGAGGAAAGAACCACACAGATTGAGAGGACCTGTCCAGTCAGTGCACGCATTTGTCAGTAATCGCGCAGCTCAACTCAGAACTTAAGGAGCTCAACGATTCGACGAACAATACCAAAGAAAGGACATTGGGGTAGGCCGCATAGATTACTCAAACTGCCAGACCATGATTAAAAATAACTGAGAGAAAAAATAAAACAAACAAAAAAAAAAAAGCAATGACCTACATAGTCTTCACATTCACAATAAAGTAAAATAATATAATACTTACAAAGTAAATATTAATGTCAACATTCAGTATGCAAAAATAAAAATAATATAAAATAAAATTGGAGCAGTTCAATCCCAAGCCTTTTTGTCCTCAATATAATCTTTAACGGTATAAAAAGCTTTCTGACACAACTTGCGTTTAATGAATGATTTGAATTTATTAAGACTCAGATCTTGAACGTGGCTTGGAAGTTTATTATAAAAGCGTATACATTGACACCTGAATGACCCACCTATTTTCTTGAGCCTTGTTGGAGGTACAACAAATTTGTGTTTGTTCCTAGTATTTATATTGTGGATATCACTGTATTTTTTAAACAATTTAATGTTTTTATGGGCATATAAAAGATTTTCAAAAATGTACTGAGAAGGCAAAGTCAGTATATTAATCTCCTTAAATTTCTCTCTGAGAGATTGTCTCGGACTTAATTTATAAATGCATCGAACAGCTCTTTTCTGCAAAACAAAGATAGTCTGAATGTCGGCTGCATTTCCCCACAACAGAATACCGTACGACAATTATTAGCCAATGAGCGGGGATTATAATATGGAGTCGCCCATTTTTCTACGATTTCGTCTAGGGATCAGGTCGCTGCTTGTCGAGCTTCCCGGGGACAGGCACGAACCTGTCCGTTTTAATACGAAAGATGATGCAATATTACTTTCAAAACGTCACCGTGAAGCGGTATTTTATAACAAACATGAATCCTTTAGGAGGCGATATATTCTATTATTACAATGCAAATCAGTTCTTTTATAATCTTATCAGGCACATAGGCTAGATACTACATACAAGGTAAGTGGCTTGTTGTGCTCCCTAACAACACCTATGAAGTTCTTTAATTATTGACAGGCAACCATAGAGGACACAATGCTAAAGTAATATAATAAACGGTTGGAAGATTATAAGCTCGACCCTGTAAAACATCGAAAGTAAACATAACTAGCCAAGATATCTAACCAGTCTTATAGTTCACTAGGGCTTGTGGCTAAGCACGGGTCGATCGATTAAGTTAAGCTGTGCTTGCCGTGGTTGGTCCGTGGATGGGTGACCATCTTTACATACCAAGACCCCTTCGTGCCTCAGAAAGCACTTGAAGCCGTTGATCCCGGCTGTCATTTATAAATCTTTGATAGTCTTTACGGGTCGTCAGAAGCCTGAAAGTCTAACAACTGGGTAGTGGAGGTCAGATAGGCAGTTGCCTCATGTAAATACTGGTATTCAGCTGCGTCCGGTTTGACTGATAGCCGACCCCAACTTAGTTGGGAAAAGGCTAGGCAGATGTTGTTGTTCACCAAGAGACTTGGCTTTTGAGCCTGTTATATTGTCCAGCAGCATCATCTTACATACTTTATGTAAATGTAAAGTGTACCCTTGCTTTCAGACACCTGCAACACCACGAAAGGTGGGTAAAAGTTTCAAGTGCCCTTCCCATAATGACTAGCTGAAAAACCTTTTCCACATCGCTCAAAACGTATTCTTATAAACATTTTCTATTGTTTCAGGTATGTACTTAACATCTAGCAACGAAGTTTATCAGAAGGAGTCACAGTTATTATATAAAGTAAGTTTAGTTATAGCATAATTTAAGCCTTTAATAACCCTCGGATCGTGAGGTCCGAGTGCTCATGGTTTGTTCAAAATATCTCTCAACGGCTGGTGAACACTTCCCATGATCCCAGGGCTGGCTTTTACCAGGGTAAACATTGACATACAGTCTCTTGGGTACATTACCAGTACACAGCGATACGGAGGAATTTTACGACGCCATATTTTAGTTTGTTTTAGGATAGGTTATTAAATTTTAATTGTAATAGTTTGTTAACAATTAAAATAAATAAAATTGGAGAATTATTTACTACAAAGCCATTTGTCATCTAATGAAAGGAGACGTACTAAATAGCATTATTCTCATTTAATACACAACTGAAGCAAACGCAGTCAATCTAATCAGTTAATCAATATCTACAGTTCGTTGGAATGCATTACTAGATAATAAGGGCCTAATAAGTAATAAATAAATAAATCAGCGGTAGGAACATAAATGTAGGGATACATTTATGTTCGTCAAAATATATGAAACAGCAGATTTTTTTATCGCGATGTCAGGTTTGGTCCCATAGTAAAACTTGTTCATAATGATTACTACAATGACCCCTTAAGAGGTTGTTGGTGTTTTACCATTAACCCTGTATAATAATAATAATAATAATAATATCCTGGGACATTTTCACACACGGTCATCTGGTCCCAAACTAAGCAGAGCTTGTACTATGGAAACCAGATAACTGATATACTACATATACTACTTTTTTTTTTTGTAAATACATACTTATATAGATAATTACACCCAGACTCAGGACAAACAGACATGTCCATGCAGACAAATGTTTTGTCCTGGATGGGAATCGAACCCACGACCTGCGGCGTGATAGGTGGTATCTTAACCAACCACGCCAACTGGCCTGTGTGACCATGTAAATTGAAATAATTTAATTGTGCTTTTGTGTTTTTTTTTCTATCTATCTAAAATGTTTTATCTATCTGAACACAGGCGTGATGATTAGCTGTTCTTTCACAAACTATTGAGACAATTTGCTGACGTATATTTTCATATCAATCGAACTCAATTCGACAATACCCCAATTAGCTAAGGTAAAGAGAGCGAAAGGGCGTGACTACTACTCAAAACATCTCACTATTTACTTTATGTACAATCAGGGAATATAATTATTGAGCAAATTGACTTTCTTCGAAAATTTGCCGTAATAAAGCCATTTCATAAAACTGTCAAAGAATGACAGTTATGATTTGAAATACGGGCTTGACATTTAATTTCCTTGACATCCTCATCATCATCATTCTTGATTTCCTTGACGAGTAAATGTAAATCGGAATGGTATATAAGGTAACTTAAATAACGCACAACCTCTATTCTAAAATCGCGAAAAAAAAACTGCTGTTTCCTACATTTTGACGAGTTATGCGAACATAAATGTAGGGAACAGCAGATTTTTTTCCCATAGTACAAGTTGTTCGTCATGAAGAGTACAATGACCCCGTAATACGATACCCCTTGGTAAGACTGGTTGTAAGACTTTCGGGCTTCTGACGACCCGTGATGAGTGTCAAAGACCTGCGAATGACAGCCGGGACCAACGGCTTAACGTGCTTTCCCAAGGCACGGAGGAGTCTCGGTATGTAAAGATTGTCACCCATCCGCGGACTAACCCCGACAAGCATAGCTTAACCTGGTGGATCGACCCGTGCGGCTGTTATATCTTAGCCACGAGCTCCTCCTATAATAACCACACTATAAAAACATATTTTAATCGAATTCCTACAATTGAATTAAATATAAATTAGAAGTATTTATGTGTATTTGATTGACATTCTTCAATAAATTCCAGCAATCTTTTCGCACACAATCTTCAGCAAAAAAGAACGAAAATAACTATTTATTTCACCCCTGTTCTTGTCCATTATAATTATAACTTACAGACAGTCGAAGTATTTTCCCAAATAGTAGAAGACATAGGTACCGTAAACAGGCCCTGTCAAAGCCTTTCAAATCAGGCCTCGCAACTGTACGTGGCCCTTACGCACGAATTGCTGAAGACCCTCCAGCTAGTGATGTGCGCTGGCCGGGGTTGTAAGTTGGTGGAATAAGTTGGTTAGTAGAATGAGGATGATTATGAGTTTGCTTGTATTGTTCTGACTTTATTGAGTTACGATTTATTCTTATGCTCTTGATTAGTACTTGCATTGTTAAAATTAGCTACATACTATCGGCAAAACGTAAGCATGCTCGGTTTAGAAAATATTTCTGCGGAAGCGCAGCTAGTGACAGACTACACCCTTTCCTGGTTTCGCCCAATTAAAGACAATATGCATTTGAGTACAGGGCTTGTAACAAAAAATTACAACAAACATTAGCAACAAATCAAATCAAAAAGAAACGTGCAGCTTGGTCAAAACGCATCCAGCGAGTCAAAGGTAAGCGTGCGAAGTTTGGCCAATAGCACACAAAAATGATATTCAGCTGTAAATAAATAATAGCACGGTATATGTCTAAATCCTTTTCTCCATTTGGGAGAAAAGAGATGTGATGTTACGTGAGTTTTCCTTTAACCAACAATGCCGTAGATACGTGTTCTTAGATGACTATTACATTAAAACATGAGAAAAATAATAATAACGCATTTGAAAATGTCACACAATTCATCACAATCCGTAACTTGTCTTTTACTGTTTGTCCACCGTACCAGGAGCGGCGTCAACGAGAAAAAATGTGACAGCGCCGAAGTAGTGACAGTACATTTACTATAGCCGAATAATCTCTTTACTCGTTGACGCCCCGTTCCCGACGCGGTGGACAGTCGGAAGGTATACGTACAACATAACTCCACGTCTAAAATCCCCGAGGGGTTACCTATAAAAGTTTTATGATCTGTGTTACCTACAGTATAATTATCACTTGCTTGAGAAACTGTGAAGGAAAACATCGTGAGGAATACGGCATACCTGAGAGATATTTCTCGACTGCATGTGAATCCAAGTCAAAGGCCCATGGGTGGCATAAAAACTCTGACACCAGGTTAGTTACTAACCACACGAAAAAGAAAGAAGACCTCCAGTACACCAGTTATGTTTAGTAGGTAAACATAGTTAATAAACTTAGTTTCTACACTGAGGCTATAATACTTCGATACATCGAGCACATTTCATCCTCCCAAAAATTTTCAGTCTCATCTCAAGTCCGCGAAAAAAATCCCGTAGATACCGGTCCCCTCACTAGCTCACCTTTCCCTATCCAATACACCAGCACTATTCCTCTGATCGGGAGGGCTCGGAGGGCTCTCAACACGTCTGAGGAGGTTCGCATTGTGTCAAATGAAACACATGTAGCAGCTTCAGGGTTACAAATGGGCACTTTTGGTTATATTGTTCATGGTAGACTTGTTTTTCGGTTGTGTATTGCAAATTTTACGTTTCTGGTAGACGAGTAGTTTTTTTTTTGTTATATAGTGACTTTTATGTACAATAGGCGTACGAGAACCTTAACTATTGCCACCATCCACCATTACCTTGTTAATTATGCGATCGTAAAGGATACGGATAAGGATAAGGATAAAGGATCGCGTGTCGCAGAAGACGCCCGCGGTCAAACTACTGTTCGCGGCTTGGTAATTTAGACTTTAAATACTGTGTACACGATTTAGTATCGTTTAAAGATTGTAAAATCCGTTCCGATGCGATGCAAGCCGTTTGGTGGAAATCATCCCTTAGGTATAATGACAATAGATAAAGTCGTACGTACTATCAACAAAACGGACGCCTTTACACCTCTTAGTTGCTTTTTGTATTTGTTACGACTAAAACCCGAAGTGCGGCTACACCTAGTTTTAGCCGGCTTGAACTAGGTGTAGGTAGCCGATTGAGCCGGCTACAACTATAGCAGTTGGTTAAACTTAGGTGTAGGCTGAAAGGTAGGTTAGGTTAGAACTGTGACCACACAATGTACGAGCCGAGCGAGCGAAGCGAGCGGTGCCGTGGCAGCGGCCGGCGAGTGCCAGGGTCCGAATGGAATCAGTTACCTACACCTAGTTCTAGCGGGCTAAAACTAGGTGTAGCCGCACTGCGGGTTTTAGCCGTAACATATACACTGATTCATTGAAGAAACTCTGCACCTATGGTCCTTTGTTCTCGAGCAACAATAGAAACTCGGAACGGTACAAAACATTTGCAAGCAAAATTGTTTCAAAATTGGAAAAGCCTGGCGTTTGTCGATGGTACATACGAGCATAATGGTGAAAAGATTAGCCAATCAAGCAAGTTTTGTAGCAATGCTGTACCATACCATGTACTTAATAAGTATCATCACTTCTATAGAGTTGAAAGAGTAGACTCTTGTAATGCACCCTATTCGAGGGTGTTTCTTTCTTTAGGGGGGCTAAATCACAGCAACAACTAAGTTGCCTAACTAACTGCCTTGAAAGTTTTTTGTCATAAAAATAAAATAACTCCTTTTTTGAAGTTGGTTAAAAAACCTGCCAAGTTCAAGTCGGAGTCGCACACGAAGGGTTCCGTAAAACATTCAAAGCTACATATTTTTTTTATAATTCAGTATAAAAAACATGTTTTTTTTTTTATATAAAAAATAAAATAAACTTGATAATTAAAGGTCCCGGGCCTCCTTTAGTTTTCAACTTTATTTTATTTTTATTGTTTGTTATATCGGCAATAGAAATAATCTTTGAAAATTTCAACTGTCTACCTATTACGGTTCATGAGATACAGCCCGCTGACAGACAGGCGGACGGGCAGTGGAGGCTTCACTTGGGGATCAAAATCGACACTTCAACATCAACAACCGCACTTGCTGCCTCGTTTACCCGCTGCAAGTTTCAATTGCCTGTGGCATATAATAAAATTCAAGCTTTAAATGACATGCATCGTGTAGGAATTGTGGATGTATGGAGATTCTTCGGTGCTGGAGATAGTGGCTGGAGTGGCACTTTCAAACGTTTATTGAAGAACACAAGAAAATCACGTCTGTATCACAGCCAATCCAATTCGAAAGAGTATCATTGAGCAAACAGAACGAATGAAATTATTCTAATTAAAAAAATAACAATGCAAAATGTTGCCAAACTTAAAATTAAAATATCTACTGCTTTAATTGCATGTTATGTTTTGTTGGTGTTGCCCGTCTAAACACTTAAGACGGTGCAGCTTTTATAATTTCTTCAACTTATGACTGACCATAGACAATTAAACTACACCGTGTTTCTGAGTAGTAGCCGGAGTCTGTATTTGTGTCCGGTTGATGGCAATAGGCTCGCCCCCTTGGCGAAACTTGCACCTCTGCCTAACCCTTCGGGGATTAGGCGTGATGATATGTGTAAATCAGGCTTTATAGTGTCAATATATTTCCACCATTTCTCTCATCGCTACTAATATCAAGGCTATACATATTATCGAAAGCTTATCTCGTATTGCATATCGTACAATGATAATAGGAAAGTAAAAAATACTATGGTCCATTGTAAAAAGATCTAAGGCCATAGGAAGGCCATCAGATCACTACATAAACCAATTTGTTAATCTTTTAAAAGGTTTGTGCTGATTCTAATTCTTATCATTCTGTCTGATCATCCAGTTCAAGAGGAAGGTTTTTTGACTCCCTAAAGAGGACTACAGGACCTAAAGCGCGGTCACTGTCGGACTGCATAGAAAAGAAAGAGAAGCGCGATGACACAACCCTGGTAATTTATTGCAAAATATGAAGCAATTCTCTATTTTCAAAAAATCTATTGATTGGACTAACAAATTAAAACATATGTTGCTTGTTGAATAATCTGACTAAAACTGAGAATTGCATGTATATTAGTATGGTTTTTAATCGTTAAAAGAAATTTTTAGAGGTATCTTCGTGATTTTTTTTTATGGTATAAAATTAATTGTATTATGTTTTCAACACACTATCTAACTAGCATATATCCTGAAGAATATCATATGTTTTTCTGATTTGGTTTACTGTAGTGGATCATATACTTTTTTTAGGCATTATAAAACTTGCGTTTAGGTCCTGTAGTCCCCTTAACACGGTATTGTTTCTATGGTAGGTTACGTTTCAATGTCCTCCGACCATGGGGGAATGTTTCCATAAGCATCACAGGTAGGTTTCTGATATTTCAATTCTCTTACGGAGAAAGAATGGAGAAAGGGGCCCGTGGCTAAGTAATAACAGCCGCACGGGTCAATCGATCAGGTTAAGCTACGCTTGCCGCGGTCGTTCCGTGGACCATCTTTATATACCGAGACCCTTAAAGCACGTCTCGGCTGTCATTCTTGGATCTTTGACGATTGTAACGGGTCGTCCGTAGCCCGAATTTCTGACAACCAGTCTTACCAACGGGTATGTTTTTACCCAGTAACTGGGTTGTGGAGGTCAGATAGGCCGTCGCTCCATGTAATGTATTCAGCTGCATCCGGTTAGACTTGAAGCCGACTCCAACATAATTGGGAGAAGGCTAGGCAGATTGACTGATACGGAGAAGGAATGAGCTTTAAAGCTCCATTTACAGTTTATTGTCAGTGGTGTACCATAAAATTGAAGAGCAATTAACTAACACCGTCTAAACAACACGTACAATTAAGTTGCATGCGATTTTATTGAATGTCAAAACTTGCATTCAATTATTTTGTATACCATTTTATGGAATCACACGCGTTTAAACACTTGCATGTAATTCTTGAATGGCAATAAAATCAGACGTGCATTATGGCATGCGATTATTGCTCTTAAATGTTCCAGGTGTTAAATGCTATTAAGTCCAGGTATTTTCGTTTATTTCACAGCTGCAGACGTAAATAACCATATTAAATCATTGTATGCCTTTGAATTTACGAAATACTTGATATCTTCAAATAAAATGGTATACGATCAAAGTCTGATTCATCTCTAAGCCACTTGACTCAGATCGACAGAACATTTGCCACTATTCGAACGATCCAAAAACTGTCTATTAACACTACATAAATCACGCTACTCCGCCTACTCTAACGATCGTTAAACTAACTAAAGTATTGAATTAATCTGGCGGTAGATGAAGCACATGAGTAGGTGATGCGACAGAGACTGAGCCTCAATAGAGCACAATAATACCTTATAAGAAGATCATCGTTTTAGCTCTGAATCAACCACTACTGGGTGTAGGCTCCTTTTTCTGATCTACACTTCTCCGGCATTCCAATTTTCCCTCATCCAATTGTTTCCCGTAAGCTAAAACTAGGTGTAGCCGCACTTCGGGTTTTAGCCGTAACATATACAAAAGAAGTTAAGATTGATCATACATTAAAACATGTTATAGATTATGGAATACTTTTTTGTTTTGCTAAAGCCGTGTGCTTGCACCTCTGTCTCTGTCCTTTTTACCTACTCTACGTAATTCTACAAAGAGGGTATTCGCACTTCTCTAAAAAGAGGCACGCGATTCGCACATTACTCTGTGGTGTGTAGATTAGATTGAAGATTATATTTCTAAGAATATGTTTATTGTTTCACTTGAAATTGCAACTTGGTAATTATTGGTTTAAGGAGAATTTCGTTGAGGTTTTGAATATGTAAAAGTACCAAGTTCTTTCTTAACTGCTTCGAGGAAGTGTTACGGCAATTATGATTATAATAGAAAGAGGATTGCTGATCGCAGTAAAATAATTAATTAATTAAAAATTTATGCTGACTATGATAACTCTCACCTTGAACCCTAGGCCTGGTTCAGTGTTGTGGTTGGAAACGTTTTTATGTCTGGTTTAAATAGTAGCTTTAGCTAAAATGTAAGGATGCTCGAAAAATAATCAATAAATTAAAATATATATATAGTTAATAATAGTAATCGATGAATAAAGCACTAAACATATTCGTCAAAAGAACCCTTAAAAGCAAAATTGAGAATGATCCCGATTTAAGGATCGGCACTAGGAAATTCTGTTACGGGTTTTGGATAAGTTTATATAGAAAACTTAAAATAGTAGCCACGAAAAAAATCTTCTGGCTTTATAGCTCAAGAGTTTCACCGGTCAGTGAAGAAATCGGATTGAGGATAAACCTTGAAGATGATTGTTAAATATTATATATATCACTAAAACCTTCAAAAGACACTGCCGTGTTATGGTTTTGATAACTTTGACTTTTTGAAGATGTACTTAAATAAAGACAAACAAGAACAATGAAACCACAGATTTTTCTGATTTCCATAACAATTTTTTCTTAACAGCGCTTTCGAGCTAGCCAGACGTCCTTTTTTCGTGGCTACTATTTTAAGTTTTCTATACTTATAAACTTATCCAAAACCCATAACACGATTTCCCAGTGCGGACCCTTAACTCACCTCTCATCACTACTCATAAGGCATTAACCAAAATCAGTACTAAACTCCCAAAAAAACAAAAGAATCCCATACGATAACCACCAGGAATAAACGTCGATCCAAAAAAACACTTCCATTCCATTTTACAACGATTCCCAAAAAAGCCTCTGTTTCACACATTACTCTGTACGATTGGATGTGTACACTTAAAATAGGCGGTTGACGTGTTGCGACCGCGACATTTGCGACTATAAATCGCAGTCGCGCTCCGTCGTTCATTATTTATACGATTCCGTGGTTTTATTTATTGCCCCTCTTATGTTTTGTGTTTTGTATTAGGAGACGAGGATTGATAATGTGTAGGTAATCATACAACATGTGGATATGTAGGTACCTATCTCTGCCTAGCCTTTTCCCAACTATGTTGGGGTCGGCTTCCAGTCTAACCGGATGCAGCTGAATACCAGTATTTTACATGGAGCGACTGCTATCTGACCTCCACAACCCAGTTACTGGGTAATACAATACCCCTTGGTAAGACTGGTTGTCAGACTTTCGGGCTTCTGACGACCGGTAATGACTGTCAAAGATCCACGAATGACAGCCGGGACCAACGGCTTAACGTGCTTTCCGATGCACGCACGAGTCTCGATATGTAAAGAAGATGGTCACCTGATCGATCGATTCGTGCGGCTGTTATTACATAACCACCAGCCCCTCTGCCCTTCACACCCTGCTCAGCCCTTCGGGCAAGCGTGATATTATTTAGAAATTGCAGCATATCTTCAGTTATCCCAAATATCAATGCAACGATTACAGTATCTAGAAACAAGCTAAGTTTAGCTCCATCGCATCAATCGAAGCCACTGCTGCCGTCGTGAATAAACCGCACTCGATCTTTATGCGGAACCCTATTCACGTTTCATTGGGTTTTGTATAGTTAAACTAATAGTATCTAAATATATTGGACAGAGTTTACAGCATTTATTTAGTATGTATTTGTCAATGTCTATAGTATCTTAATGAGATAATTTATTACTTACATTCAGCACGCTTGTGTTTCCCGAAAGGATATACAGCGGTAGGATACACCACATTTTGCCAGTTATACTGAAGTCCCATGTAATCCCTATTGCCTTGAAGAAAAAATAAACATACCTGTGATTGCTGCGGTGATAAAAACGAAAGGTGTACCCACTAAATATTAATAATTTTTTTTAATCAATGTATAGACCTAGACAACAAAACTATTTTTATTTTTCATCCAAAATGTGTGTAACGCAATAATTTGTAGGGTGGCTTACACTTTTGGCCAAGGCCTTAAAACCAAATACCAATGTTTTCTTTTTCAATTAAAAAAAATTCAGTTTGTCTTGAACATTACTGACATCGGTGAAGGAAAAACATCGTGAGGAAACGTCCTGGAGTTATAGTTAGTTGATATAAGTCTGAAATCGCGATCCCGTCTTGAGCAAGTGTGTTGATCAATGCTCGTGCCTTCTCTGTATGAGAAGAGTCTGTGCCCTGCAATGGGACAGTAAGGTGGGTATTATTATTCTAAAAATGTCTATTATTATATCTACAAAACACACCACAGGTATATGTAGTTAGAAACACCTCTTTATACATTTCTTTATTGTATAAAAATATATTCTCTTTTCAATGGTACCAGACCCTTTTCATGGTACGCCAAGCATTATACCCTTATTTCTGCAAGATTCTATTTTTAGACACTATAAGATCTTGACCTCCGATTTCTGGGAACCCATTCAATGTTGTTGTCAAATCAAATATCAACTCTTTATGGTTGGTTGTCGCTATTTTGGTCTAGTAATAATACAATTACGATCATGAGAGTTAGCCTTTTCCCAAATATGTTGGGGTCGGCTTCCAATGTAACCGGATGCAGTTGAATACCAGTATTTTACATGGAGCGGCTGTCTATCTGAACTCCACAACTCAGAACAATATATGCCAATAGCGTTGAGTGATTATCTTGCGGGTTCTGGGCTGAACTCACGCAACGCGTGGTACATCCAGCCAGTAATACTCGTAGTACTCGCCCACCAAGGAACGCTGTACCCAAATTAGACGCAATGTTGATAAAACACGTATACTAAAAGATAAATAATAAAATTATCTTTAAAACGGTGAAGGTTTCATAAAAATACGCTTGATAGTTTTTGCGTGATTCTCAGTTTTTTTTATCCTCGTTTGACATAACACACTATGTAATATAAACACAATGTAAAATATTCACATATTAAGTGGTTAAAAAAATGCTCTAATTTAACATATATTTTTTCCAATCATTAACACTACTCGGTTAGAGATGATCTTCAGTTTAAAGTCATTAAAAGTCGGTAATCGTCGCCTTAAGCTACGGTTTCTTTCATATATTATTATAACGGTCGTCATGAAAATCTTTCATGATATTAAGTTGTCAAAAACGCTCTGTATTTGTACAGCCGTTACAGTGTGACCGTTCACCGCTTTCCTATGATAACAAAGCATAATCCTTTAAATTTTTCTCACCGCAAACTTCAGTATTTTCCCATAATTGGAAAATACATTTCCGAACAAAACTGCACCGATTACAAACTATTCATTATTTTTATATATTTTTCACACCGTTCGGAAAACAGCGAGTTTATTCCAAACAAATGTGCCCTATAAGTTAAAAGCACAATAACAAGTAGTCCACGTTTCTTTATTTACGAGAAAACCCGATAGAAACTAGTGTACGGGATATTTTTATTTATTTTAAAAGCGTGAATAATGTTCGCCGTATCAGCACGTGGAGCTGGGGTAGTGGTGGGATGTGTTCGGAGTTTGTTTTACTTACAACCTGGTGTTATCTATTGACATAGGAAGAAACTTATCTAGGTACTGGCAATGCTGCTAGTCTTCTGGGCACGTTTTCAGGTGACAGCGATGTGGAGTCTAATTAGTTCTTTATATTTTAGTTAGTTACTCATTTAATGTAGTCTCGTAAATAATTCGTTGTACAAAATTTTTTATAGCATTTTAATGTTAATACAGGTATTTTTTTTTTATCAGTAGCCAAATTTTCACAGGGTGTTCTACCCATGAATATGAACAACATTCACTATGGGACAAACACTGAAATCACGAAAAAAAAATCTGCTGTTTCATACAAAAGTTCATTCGACCAAAATGTATGATTTTTGTATTCGTGATTTCAGAGTTGGTCCCATAATGAAAGTTTTTCATATTCATGGGTAGAACACACTATGGAAATTTGGCTACTGATAATAAAATTGCCCTGTATAAAAAAAAAATAAACAATTTTCGATTCTTCTCTTCATAAATATTTTTCGATTCCAGTGGAAGATTGTTACTGATCCCCAAATTTATGAAACTTGCTGTTAATTCTAAGGCTAACTGTGATTGGTTGTTATTTTGAATAAACAATCACAACAGCTGTCAACAATCACAGCAAGATTTGATGCGAATTTTGGTTCAGCACTCTAATTGCGTAACACACTATCAATCGGAATCAGTTTCATTTTGACAGTTCAAAAACATTCATTGCGTTGTTTACGTTATCGAGCAACAAATTTTTCGAACATACACATGAAGCAAATTAGACGAATAATTAATATTAGACGTGCGTTACGCAATTAGGGTGCTGTTTTGGTCCATCAGCTAATTTGGTCTCTTGAATGAGAGTATTTATTAGTAAAACACCCTTTTAAATTACTCATGCGGTTACACATACTTAACCTTTAATAGAGTGTCAAGGAAAACTAATTCCCTATCTTGTTCCTAAAACTATTTCTAGAAATATCAGTCTCTTGATAGATCAATACTCTAATGCTGTTATTTCATCTCCATTGATATCGCTGACTGAACCTTATGAATAAAACTGAAACACCAAGTAACATCACTAGTTGTAAATTGCTTACCGATGTTTCAGACCGAAGCGATATTTGTTACGTTAAAACGTATTCCCTGGGTTTGGCTGCGGTGCCACGGGTTTCTCTCCTGAAGGTTGATAATTAGACGTTGTATAACGATTCCTGGAAGTTTTTGTGTCAGCAGGAATGTTTGGAAACGTTGACCTAATTTCTTTTATACGAAAAGGAGCTGCTTTGCTATTTAAAGTGTCTTCGGCTGGTAGCTTAAAATTGACGATGAGATACATAGATCCATACATAAGCTTTTTTCTTCATCCACGTTTGAATACATCTCATTCAAGTTGTTGTGTACATATTTTTGAAAGAAATCACAAGTCTGTTGTCTCTGTTTGTGGTATCTGTGTGTCCTTTTAGGGCCCTGTATTAGCACTAATAGATTAAACATGGAGTTGGTTTTCCGTTCTTCTCTAAAGGGACATACACTTTAAACCGGGTAACTAGTTTCAACTTTCTGAATGATTTCAAAGACAATTATACAGTTTGTATTTTTTTTTTTTTTAGAGAGATAAGGATAAAAATCAAAGAAACCCTGTTTAATTATCAATTACTATGTTTTACGGTGTCAGCGCAATTTCTAACGAATCCCATTCACTAGACTATTGACAGAGTCGAGAGAACAATAAAGCTTGCCATTCACTGTGCTGCCAACTTTCGAAAGTGGGATTGTCGCATATCACACGCCTTTTGTTTGTAGTGCCGTTCTGATGTGAATTATGGTTATGTTATGCTATTAATGTTGATATTACTGTTCTTTGTTGTGTCCGTGGAATGGTGCGGATTTCGGAAAATGTTGAGTTTTTTTTTTAATGCAGTGTTCCAAGCAATGAATGTGGAGATGCAAATCTTAAACCATTTTATTTATTTATTTCAGGCGACACAGGGCAAAAGTAATGTATACGGGCTAAGAAAAACGAATCATAACCAAAAATCTTTAATTATCTCAACATTCAGGCAGGCAGCTTCAGGCATTAGTTATTAAAATCTTAAATAGAGAAAGATGTCTGAGGTAAGAGGGTCCTGAGTTACAGATCACCCGGCTCTTTTACAAAATGGTTAGTGTCAAGATATTATATAATATAGGTCAAAAATCGCAATTAGGTAAAAGCAGAACCTACAAAATTAAAAAGAAAATTAAATTAATTTTGGGAACACCGGTAACGGTGTTTCTAAAAGATTCAGTACATACAATCAGTGTAACATTTCAGAGGGGCAAGTCCTTTTTTTTAAGAACTCTCGAATTCTCTGCCTTAATCGGTCAGGAAAACCTCGTAATTTACCTTTTTGACACGTTTTTGACATTGATTATCGCTGAGATGAGATTACGACCCTAATTTAAAGGTTTTTTTTTTGTTAAGTACGGCAATTAGTCTTTAGTTCTTTCGGTGTGCAGTGTTAATTTATTCTTTATGCGTCACTTCTTCTCTTAACGACTCTTTTCGTCTGTAAAGTGAAGTAAGACAGTAGGTATGGACATAAATAAAAGGTCAGTTCCAGTTCAGTCTAGACTGAAATAAGGTCATTTTGCAAAAAAATCAAAAAATCATAGCTGCGACTAAAACTGGCAAAAAAAAATCGCAACTATTAATTGTCTCACGAACAGCCTACCTTACCTGAAGAAGACTCGAGTCTCAGGTAGAATGCTCCACGTACCCACTTCAGCTATAATCCGATCTTTCAAGTACCTACCCACTGGACCGTATAAGTTTCAGCCACTGAAAATTCTCTAACTTATATTCTTTGTGTTTTTCTTCAGGAGTTTCAATTAGAAGTCGATTTTTAATGAAGATCTAGCATTCTTTGTTTATAGGATGTTGTTGTTTTGTCTCTTTTGTTTTGTAGTTGGCTTTGTTTATAATTGGAAGCTTGTTTGTTCATTGTTACCAGCTGCTTGTTATATTTTTTTAAATATTCAATACGAAATGCTTTTTAAGTTTGTTCGTTTGCTAGTTTACTATAGACCTTGAAATGACCTGTGTGATAAATAGCAATGCTTTTTACTAATTAATGCTCCATTTACATGGTGAAAGTTTATTGCCTGTGGCATACCCTAAAATTAAAGGGCAATTAACTGACACCATCTCAACAACACGTACAATAAAATCGCATTCACTTCTCTAACATTAAAATTGAATGAAATATTTGGCAGCGCAAATACGAGTAATACTTGAATAGATTGTATATGGATGTGCAACTCTGTTTTAGACGAGCAAAACTTCCATGTGAGACTTACACCAAGGCAATCAAATTGGTTGCCTTGGTGTAAGTCGCATGCAATTTTGTAGAATTGGAAAACTTGCATACTTTGTATGCCATTTTATGGAAACCGCAGGCGTGTCAACACTTGCATGAAATTCTTAAATGGCAATAAAATTGAACGGGCTTTTTGGCATGCGATTATTGCTCATGAACGTTCCAGAAACTTGCCGCGTGTAAATGGAGCTTATGGGTGGGGGTAGCAGTAAGAATTAATATCAGTAAACAGGATAAGATTGGTTAAAATCGTAATCTAATTTGCGATACCAAAGGATGTGAAACCCTTCACCGGACCAGTCCTTTGACAAGCATACGGTACCTATTTATTTAGCTTTGTTCAAAGGTAAAGTCAATTTCCTGTTCCAAATGGAATGCCTAGGCTTTTAGACTCTATCTACCAGACATTGATCACTACGCCTGCACACTTACCCTTATGGTTCTGAATCTTATTGTTAAATGTATTCCTATCCTAAAGTCTTTTGGCTACCAAGACATTTTCAACCATAAAAGAATTTATTTGTTTATTTGCGGTCAGCGCAGCATCTCTTCTTCTTCCATACATATTTATTAGTCTGTGGCGGCATCTACAATACGTCACATAGCATCCAAACCATCAAAGACACAAATCCTGCATCGCGCACGCAGAGTTTACCGCGCGACTGGCATATCGACCGTATGCTGCCAATACCTTCTAACTAACATTTTTACCGAAATATGTTTTTTTGCGCCATCTATTAGCTCGTATCGTAATCTTTGAAGTGAAAACATATCTTCAAACTTGTCCTCAAAGCACTTACGAGGTATTGGCAGCATACGGTCGATATAACTACAAGGTGTAAATTAAAAACCGCACCACCTCTTAAGGGGACATTGTCCTCAACATTATGAACAACTTGATGACAACATGACAAATTGATTTTGTAATGGAATTTTAACTATTATTATTATCTCCTTTATTTAATTTTTTTACATATAAGTTATATTTTTAAATATTAGAATTAAAAAAAAAAACATTTAAAAATATAAAAAATAAAAATCCACCGGCATGGGGAACAGGGTCCAAGCTATTATTATTTTTATGATTTTATTTTTTTGGATATTATTATGTGGACTTTTATATATTGACATTCTATTTTTATTATAAAATTATTCGTAAATAATAATTATTAATATATTTTCATTAGCCGATTGTTATGTACTGGTTTTGTTTCTATTTTCTGTTATTATTATTCTACACTATGTATATTGTTAAGAAATAAATCACTTATGACTTAACTTTTACTATGGGACCAAACCCGAAATCACGAAAAAAAAAATTTGTTTAATAGGCGCAGTTCGAGTCCGGCCTGTGGTTTTCGTGAAAATATATTATTGAAATTTTACTACGGTTACTAAGTTCACTCCAATACTGCCGTAGCCACTGTAATTGCTCGATACTAGACTTAGTAGGCTCATTGTATTCCTTATAAAGTAATTCACCGATTATAATATTTTTCATTTCTGAGCAGATTTACGGCAGACATCGGGCATTATTTTGCTATTGTCAACTTCATATTAATTTGTAACCCTATTTTGGCGAATATTTCTGTTATTTCGACAGGCCAGATGGCGTGGTTGGTTAAGATACCACCTGCCATGCCGCTGGTCGTGGGTTCGATTCCCACCCAGGACAAACATTTGTGTGCATGAACATGTCTGTTTGTCCTGAGTCTGGGTGTAATTATATATATAAGTATGTATTTACAAAAAAAAAGTAGTGTATGTAGTTTATCAGTTATCTGGTTTCCATAGTACAAGCTCTGCTTAGTTTGGGATCAGATGACCGTGTGTGAACAATGTCCTAGGATATTATTATTATTTTTTGATATTTCTCGGGACCCTGGGGTCCCGGACCTTTGGAAGGCGTACGAGGAGCCGAAGCCAACTCGCAGAGGCCCCTTAGATAATTTTAAATGATGAGGAGGCACCAACCGACGATTATCCCTGTATGCACTATGCAAGTGCACCCAAGGACAACCCCCGGTTGGTACAGGACTATTGTTGTACGTGGAAACAAAACATATTGGGCTATGGGTTTGGGTGGCTAAAGTGGATTAGGTAACGTGAACTATGGAAGAACTATGTCCCCTGCCTGACCAATGTTATATATTATACACGGATAAAATGGCAGGGGGTGACTTGCACACTCAATAATGGGCCCCCGGAGACGGCCGCTAGCACATAGTGACGTAGCGACAAGGGGGCAACACTTCCTGAGGTGCTTGAGGAGTGGAGAGGTATCCCACGGCTATCAGGACAATCCCGGAAGTACGGTCAAGATCCCTACCAGCACCTTACTGGAATACTTCCTTCCTCCGAGCAAGTTTGCTCTTGCGAATCTCCACTCAAGCCGGCCAATAAAGGCAAGAAAGAGGTGGGAGCTCTGTTCCTCGTCAGTGTTCACTCCAGCCGGCCAATAAAGGCAAGCCAGAGATGAGGACCAGATTTCTCCCGGGAGATAGGGTCCGTGGGGTCGCTACTGCCCAACAGCTCGCCACATGCTGCCCTGCGGGTTTTTGTATCTCTCTTGGTCTGGCTCCTCATCCTAGACCCGTTCCGGCAAACTCTACCGGCACAGACCTAAAGTTTGGAGCACGCAAGCCCCACCACGACGTCAACGTAGAGATACAGCGGTGGGGTTATTATTATTATTATTATTATTTCTCTATAGGTCCTAGTAGTACTTTGTCAACTTTTGACAAAAACACCAGAATATCTGAGCACGTTTTTGTGCTATATGAATTGATATTTCGACACATTTATATCCGTCCTTAATATTTTTAACCGACATCCAAAAGGAGGAGGTTCTCAATTCGTCTGTATGTTTTTTTTTTGTATGTTTGTTACGCGATTACTCAAAAACGGATGGACCGATTTAAAAAATTCTTTTTTTGTTTGATAGGGTATACTTCCGAGGTGGTCCCATATAAATTTTATTAACTTTGCTTGGGGAGTTTTTGAGTTAGCTTCAATAATGCGTATATTTCCCACTTATTTTATGTGGATGATGTGATGGTGTTTTAATAACTTCCTATCACTGTGATTTACATGGCTATATCTACAATTATTGTGCTCAATTATGTATTCGAATTTGTGTGGGGTAGGTTCCACAACTTAAAAGTGAAAAATCAAAACTTTTTAGCAAAAAATTAAATCGATTTCCAAAACAAAACACTACAAATTGAAAAATAACTTTAATTTCGGAAGTCGGTGGCAAAAAACGAAAATACAAAACCCAAGACACCGACTACCGAAATTAAAGTTATTTTTCACTTTGTAGTGTTTTGTTCTGGAAGTCGGTTTTATTTTTTGCTAAAAAGTTTTTTTTTATAATTATGACCTATCTTTTGAATGCTTAAAAGTATTAAAAGTCTCGTAGTTATTAACGGTTAAAATCTTACATGTTTTTGTCGGTCAGAAATATTGAACTTACCTTCAGTAAACCGAGCGAAAAGACTTTTTCACGTCAAAATCAGCTATTCCCTACATTTATGTTCGCATAACTCGTCAAAATGTAGGGAAAAGCTGATTTTTTTTTTCGCAATTTCAATTTGGTCCCGTAGTAAAAGTTGTCCATAATGATGAGTACAATGATCCATTAAAACGTTGTGTGTTATTTAAGTTAAACTTTGTATACAACCGTCGGATAGTAGCCCGCCAGACACAACACCTATCGGGTCCGAGGGTTCTCCCTTTCCTATAGCGGATGAGTGAACTTTACACCCTCTTCCTCATGCCTCTATAAGTCGTCATCTCAGTAGACAGTGTAGTCATCACCTATCTACCCATATTATCTTTACAAAAAAAAAACAATGGACAGTTTTTTTGGGCTTGAACTATTTATTCTGTTAGCCATATGTACTATATCCATACTACGTAATGTTATAAATACGAAAGTAACTCGTGTCTGTCTGTGTGAGTTACATTTCACGCCTCAACGGCTGAAGATTTAAATGAAATGACACACTGAGAGACCATGAACTGGATTAGGACTTACAGCGTTGGTCCACCGCCACAGTCAACAGGACATCAACTAGAAACGAGGTTATTCGAATCGAACGTGACGTCCCGTTGACAGACACGCGGCCATAGTCATTCTCCTGCCCTTGTCCCAATTTATTTGCGGTCGGCGCAACACGTATTGTCTTTTTCTTCGATACTTCTCTATTAGTCGTCATCTCGGTAGTCACTCCCTTTCTGGCCATATAATCTTTCACACAGTCCATCCATCGTTTCTTTGCTCTTCCCTTACTCGTATAGCCCTCCACGTTCATACTCAACACTTTCCTGACGACATTTTACTCATTCCTCCGCATCACATGCCCATACCATGACAACCGATTTCCACACAACTTTTCAGTCACCGGTGTCACTTTCAGACTTCCTCTTACATACTCATTTCTTATTCTATCCATTCGCATAATACCACACATCCCTCTTAGCATTCTCATCTCGGCTTGCCGTTCATTCATTCTTTTTATGGCCCAACATTCTGATCCATACAAGACAGCAGGTCTAACCATTGTTTTATAAATCTGCCCCTTCAGTTTAAGGGGAATGCGGGAGTCGCAGATTGTTCCCGTAACCTGCCGCCATTTCATCCATCCAGTGTTAATTCTGTGCTTAACAGTCCGGTCTACTTCGCCATCGCTTTGCACAACTGAACCAAGATACCGGAAGTCGGAGCAGACCGGGAGAAGCGCGCCATCAAGCGCTACGGCTCCAGCACTGGAGAGACCGCCGAAATCGCAGAACATATACTCGGTCTTGGTTCTGCTGATTTTCAAGCCGACATTCTCCAGTTTCCGTTGCCATTTCTCCAATCTGCTCTGGATCTCAGGTCCATCTTCACCGACAAGAACGATGTCGTCGGCAAATAGCATGCACCAGGGTGCCTCTTCCTGTATGTCCGCCGTCAGAGCGTCCATAATCAACAGGAAAATGTAAGGACTTAAAGCCGACCCCTGGTGCAAGCCTACCGCCACACTGAACTCGTCGGTGTTGCCAGCAGCCGATACACGCGGGCATAGTAAATTTATGTATTGCTACTTCGGCGCGCCGTCGTCTAGTTCTCACGTGGCGGTAGACAAACGACCATAGGATACTTTTATCCCGGTATTTCGGTCCCTTGGGACAATTTCTGACCTCCACGCGGGCGAACCCGCTGACAAATTCTAGTAGCTTTATATCCATATATTCCTATCTCGGTGTTCCCCGAGGGTAGTTAGTTACTATAGTTACCGTCTATTATAAAACGTGTACCCAAGCATGAAATATGCAAGAGAACAACGGTTTGTTAAAGCATTTAAGTTTGTTTGTTCACCTTTGCAAATAACAGCTTCGTCTTTTCATTAGCAAACTATGTACCTGAAATTCCACGTTATATATTGTGGAAATGCTGGATAATAATATATTTATGTGAGAGAATAGAGATGTTATTTAATGATAAAGTAACTCAGGAATAAGACAGTAGATATCTACCCAAAACCTGGTATTTTCTTTATAAAATTATCCAGATATTATTTTCATTTCAACAACAAGTCTCATGAGAGTAGCTCGTGGCTAAATAATAACAGCCGCACGGTTCGATCGATCAGGTTAAGCTACGCTTGCCGCGGTTGGTCCGTGGATGGGTGACCATCTTTACACACATTCGTGGATGTTTGACAGTCGTTACGGGTCGTCAGAAGCCCGAAAGTCTGACTACCAGTCTTACCAAGGGGTATCGTATTACCCAGCAACTGGGTTGTGGAAGTCAGATAAGCAGTCGTTCCATGTAAAATACTGGAATTCAGCTGCATCCGGTTCGACTGAAAGCCGGCCCCAACAATGTTGGGATAAGGCTAGGCAGATGATGACATTGGTAGGTACTTGCCCGGATTTGAACCCACAACCTCGTGCATAAGAAGCGAGGCCTAGACCACTTGGCCATCACGACACCACATACATATACAGGGTGTCCGGTAATGAATGGATAACCTTGAAATGTCTTATAGTATAACTTATGGCCGTTCAGAAAAAAAATTGAAACAAAATATATCATAAGTAGTACCTAAGTTATGATTTTTTTAAAAGAAAGGTCTAATTTTTTTTACCTTGTTTTACTTTTATGAACACTACGATCAGAAATGAATGGATTCCATCGGTTTGTTGTTATTTTATTATTATACACGAACTATGCTAATAGATAAACAGTCAATAGTATGACTAGCTATTGCACTTTTTTATTAAAAAATTAGCAGATTAATTAATTTTAGAAAAACTTTGCAAAATTTATTTTTTAAACTATGTTTAAACATCTTGGGTATAAAAAATATGTATGAATACATGAGTGGCCAATAATTTTAAAATAATGTCACTTTCAAGTAGATTTTATAATGGTACAATTCATAAATGTATCTACAATAAATAGTGAATTATTGCCATTAATGTAGAAAAGGAGAAAATTTTACCAAATGTCAAAAGTAATGTAGGAACTTTTTTTAAATTAAATTGCTTCTGACCACTGAAGATTAATCAAAAATACATTTAAGGAATTTGTAGTGAATAAAAATTGCGTATTGAAACCAAATTGTCAGAAATTTACAAATACTCATAATGATTAAAATAGTTACTTTAAAAGCGTGAAATGGGTCGTGTGACCTTCATATTTGCTACCTGCGCGCACGCCGTGCTGTCATTCTTTTGTGTTATGTTAGACAAAGAGGGTCTGAATCGGCTAGGTGCGAGAGAGAGGAAATAAATGTAAAACATCAGGTAAGCACTCATACTTTTAGTGCGTTTCTCGACTTGCTCGACTTCGCATGTGTTTATTTAGTTTCCGTTTGCAATTATCGTGATTTACTTTGAATCAGTGTTAAAACGACCACGTGGCTATTTTATTGGACTATTCGTTTTGCTTACTGATTTGGACTTGTTTTGTTTGGTGATATTTGCGACGATTTGGTTTGTTTTTGGACTAAACTGGACTTTTGTGTTTTTGTGTATCAAAATGCCACGTCAGTATACGGCACAAGAATATGCAAATATGCATTACATTTATGGAGAATGCAGAGGTAACGCAAATGCAGCTGCAGCGCTCTATAGGGAGAGATACCCTAATGCGCGCCACCCAGACTACCGCGTATTTATTCGTGTCCACGGTTGTTACTCCGAAGGAAGATTGCCTGGTAGTGGTGTCGGTGGTACAAGCAGTGGAAGAATCGCTCGTCTTGATGTAGAAGAAGCCGTGCTTGAGGAAGTCGAAAACGATCCTTCTACCTCTACACGAACAATAGCTCGACGCACAGGTATCGGAAAATCGACCGTGCACGATATTTTGAAAAAAAATAAATTCCACCCTTACCACGTTACACGCGTGCAAACTCTCCAACCAAGAGATTATGCAGCTAGATTGCGTTTTTGCCGACAAATGCTGGCAAAAATCGAAGAAGACCCGCAATTTTTTAATAAAATTCTGTGGAGCGACGAGTCAACATTCAAAAGAGATGGATACATGAATCTTCATAATTTACACGGTTGGGAATTAGAAAATCCCCATCTTATGCGTGAAGATAGATCCCAATACCAATTTAAAATCAATTATTGGACTGGAATATTAAGTGGAATAATAATCGGGCCATTTGAATTACCGGGGAATTTAACAGGGCAAAGTTATTTGGAGTTTCTTCAAAATGATCTCCCCAATTTATTAGAAGAAGTGCCCGAGGAGCTGAGGGAGTCATATTGGTTGCAAAATGACGGCTGTCCTGCGCATTATGCTGTATCTGTTCGTGCATTTTTAAATAACACGTACCCAGATAGATGGATCGGGCGGCTAGGGCCAATTTTGTGGCCTCCACGTTCACCGGACCTAAATCCATTGGATTTTTTTTATTGGGGCTGCCTTAAAGAGGAAGTATACTGTAAGCCTATAAGGTCTTTAGAAGAATTAAGAAGACGAGTCAGAGCAGCCGCATCAAAAATTAGTGAACGACGGTACACAAGACTGCTCCGTAGATCATTTATCCGTAGATGTAGGGCCTGCATAAGAGTGGGAGGATAATAAAGTGTTGTTTATGTTAAATGTTGTTTTTTATTAATCCCCAAAGTTCAGGTACAATTAAATTTAAAAAATGTTCCCATATTACAAATTTTGATATTTAGTAAAATTTTCTCCTTTTCTACATTAATCGCAATAATTCACTATTTATTGTAGATACATTTATGAATTGTACCATTATAAAATCTACTTGAAAGTGACATTATTTTAAAATTATTGGCCACTCATGTATTCATACATTTTTTTTATACCCAAGATGTTTAAACATAGTTTAAAAAATAAATTTTGCAAAGTTTTTCTAAAATTAATTAATCTGCTAATTTTTTAATAAAAAAGTGCAATAGCTAGTCATACTATTGACTGTTTATCTATTAGCATAGTTCGTGTATAATAATAAAATAACAACAAACCGATGGAATCCATTCATTTCTGATCGTAGTGTTCATAAAAGTAAAACAAGGTAAAAAAAATTAGACCTTTCTTTTAAAAAAATCATAACTTAGGTACTACTTATGATATATTTTGTTTCAATTTTTTTTCTGAACGGCCATAAGTTATACTATAAGACATTTCAAGGTTATCCATTCATTACCGGACACCCTGTATAGGCAAATAGCAAAATTCTGTGACATCGGCAGCCCTGCAAATATGTCAATACACACACGAGGTGTGTATACCTACCTACATTTTATAAACTCACTGGAGAGAGTTCCAACGAGAGTTGCAAGCAATTGTCGAATTTTATGCTTAATTTAACACAAGCCATACTTCACACGAGTGCAGGTTTGTGAAAAATGTCTCTGCATTCGAGAACAGGGCTTGAGTAATGGAGAAATTGGTTCAGAAGGACCAACATCACCCAATAACCTTTAACAAAAATGCCTATGGATTGCTTATTTACTTAAAGGGACACTACACTTACCAACGCAATTCATTTACTAGGAGCCAGTTAGGCTTTAGACTAATGAAGATTGTTACTCTAGGCGGTCTAGATGTCACTATCATCGTCTATCCACGATATTTTTTTTAATACTAAATAATAATAATAAAAATATAATAATACCAGTCTATTATTGTCCCATTGCAAGACAAAGACATTTTCTCATACAGAGAAGGCAGAGCATTGATCATCGCGTTTGCTCAAGACTGGTTGGCGATTTCAGACTTATATTAACTATAAGTCCAGGTTGCCTCACGATGTTTTCCTTCACCGACGTCAGCAATGTCTAAGATAAACTCAGAAAGTACAGACGCCAGCACATCAAGCTACTACAATCTGTCAGATTTCTTTAATAGATTTTCGACTTTGTTGCTAAAGCATTAGGTTCAAAGTTGATTGGGAAAATCTGACAGTTTCGGGTAGGTTGACCTGCTGGCGTCTGTACATATGAATTGAAAAGTCACATTACGTATGCCCGGATTTGAACCCACAACCTCGTGTATGAGAGGCGAGGCCTACTACTACTGGGCTTTTTTTTTTTTTTGTGGATGGGAAATCATCAAATAACTTCTCCCGCTCTGGGTGGAGTGGGAGGGCGTGTCATACTTCTACTGACTAAAACACACCCGTGTTCCTACAGTTGCCTGTGCCAGGGCCACGGTAACTCTTTCGAACAACCCGCAACCCTGGCGGGCATCGGCCCTAGCGGACCCCTTCAGCTAGTGCTGACATCTCTTTGAGGCGCGCGTGGAACACAACGCGCCGTCGACCCGGGCCTGGTCCTTACCGGACGGCGAGCTACCCATTGCTCGCCATCCGCAAACCCGCGCCTACGGTGGCCGGGAATCGATTATCGATTCCCGACGCCCAGGGCGTCTCCTGCGGCGACAAAGATTGCCTCTCCCTCACGCGTTCAGCCTCCTCCTTCGCGAGCATTACTGCTTCGCAGGAGGTGACGGCTTCCCATGCACTCTCGCTCCGTACCATGGCCTGTACCAGGGCCGGACGCGAGAGATCGCCGCCGCCGATCGCCTCCGCGAGGACGCGGATGTGTTCGGATCAAGCCGGGCAGATCTCCGCCGTATGCTCCACCACGTCCTCCGGGCGATCCACACAATGGTAACACCCGAGCGTTTCCTCCCGCCTTATCCGGAACAGGAACCTCCCGAAGCAACCGTGTCCGGTGAGGACCTGCGTCAGGCGGAAGGTGAGGATGCCGTGACGCCTCTCCAACCACTCCTCAAAGAGGAAAGAGGGGACTTATCGCCGTAATTGTGGCGTGCCCAACTCTACTGGGCTATCACAACATTAATACTAAAATGGTAATAAAATCTTTAAACACTTCGAAGCTCCAAGTCGTTCGAAATCTGTCACCTATATAATAATTAAGCTGAAGAGTTTGCTTTTTTGATTGTTTGTTTGAACGCGCTAATCTCTGGAACTACCAGTCGGATTTGAAAGATTCTTTTTGCATTTGATAGCCTAATTCTCGAGGAAAGCTTTTTATCGTCACGCTAGGACTCGTAGGAGCGGAGCAAAATTACAAAAAAAAAAAACTCAGGAAGAATGCTAAGCGAAAACGAAGTAAGTGCCACGGGGTGGGTCAGGAAATTTCACGCGGACGATGTCGCGGACAGAAGCTAGTGGGCATCTAAAACCAGTAATTTTTTATGACCGTTTGATGGTGCAATCGAATCGCGTTTTAAAACTTAAGTACGATTGCCCGGTATCCAAATGTCCTTTAATATTATTCCATCATTCATCAATATTTTTCTGACCAACAAATTGGAACGGAACTTAGTGTAAGCTGCTTTTTTTTTGGTTATTTGTTCAAGTAGAATTCCTTTATTGTTCTGAGTAGTTTTTCTATCTTTTTCTGTATAACATGACAAAGACAAGCTAAAACACGTCTCTGTGAATACTTTACTAGTGTGTCTAAAACGAGTAAGTTTGAACATGTCGGTATATTTCGGTTTAAAGGCAGACAATGAGTCGCTTTATACCCACCTGACGGTTTTAGCGATAAATCGGCTGTTGACATTTTGTCTGTGTTGAAGATAAAAGTAACAAGTAGCTCTGTGCCCGGTTTCTGAGGTTTGTAAACGAAGTTTATCCATTCGATAGACATTATTGGTTCGAAATCCTGTTTCTGAACACTTCATTAAGGAAGAATTTAGCTTAAAAGTCGAGTGACTTACTATCGAGGGTTTATCTGTGGACCTCAAAAACCGAGCATAAGGAAGGAATTCGTTTAAATTGATTTTTTGTCGAATCAATAGCTATCAAGAGTTTAAATTCCGTTTAAGAATTCTTAAGAAACCGGGCAAGAATTTTATCAATGGGATTCTTACAGAACTTGCCAATATGAGTCACCCATTTAGGTTTGAATGCGTCATGAATGTCATGATATAGAATAATAATATTAGGTTTATAGGCGAAAGTGAGTTTGTTTCTTTCTTACGTTAAAACGGCTGAACGGATTTTGACGGATTATTCCGATCTGTCATCCTGCTTTGTTCCCTTAGAGTAGTGGAACAGATCGGAAAAAAAATGATCTGTCCCCCTGTTAGCAACGAGAGGACAGTTCGAAATTTATTCACCTATCTGGGACAGATAGGTGAATAAAGTTGCTAACAGATAAAACTTTTTTCCGATCTGTTCCTCTAAGGGACAAAGCAGAGTGACAGATCGGAATAATACATTTTGACACGCGTGGACGCGGGCGATGTCGCGGGCTAAAGCTATTATCAAATCATTTGTTGTTACTCGTATATTTACGAATATACACTTATATACACTATATAATACTTACATCAAGTTGTACTGACTGCCTCATAGGTCTAGTGGTCGCAAGCGCTACTGCTCAGCGGACCGGGGTTCGCTTCCCAGGTTGGGTAAAGTGTTATTGAGATTTTTCAGCAGGAATTTCTCAGTAGCAACGCGGAGACTGGATTTGTGCCTGATTGTTGGCAATGGGCTCACCCCCTATTACAAGGGGCTTAAATATTAGGGACACTCGGCTTAACCCTTGTGATGTTACATTTTTACTTAGTCAATTCTTATCGCGAAAAAAATCAGCTATTCCGTACATTTTGACGAATTATGCGAACATAAATGTATTGAACAGCATATTTTTCTTTTTCGCGATTTCTGGTTTTGGTCCCATAGTAAAAGTTGATCATAATGAAGACTACAATGACCCCTTAAAAGGTTGCCACTGTTTACACTTACACCCTGTATAAATAAGAATCAATTGCAGAATGTCATGTACGCGAATCACTTCAGAACGGTTGCATTTATTTGTCTAATTCCTTTTTTGTTGTGTTTGTACCTAATTTTCGGGACAAGGTTTGTATGACAGATTTTTTTGGAAAATTCACCGGAAATGTCGGAAATTAGGATGGTATTTTTTGTATGAAAACAGACAACACACGGCCACAATCACTGGAGTGAGACATTCGGCCGGGCGACGCCGGGCACTAACAACTCGTTTCAAATATAGGGTGACTGGTAATCTGTGACCGATACTTAAACACATGACATTGTACTCATGATTACAAACAATTTTTATCTTTAAAAGTGAAATCGCAAAAAAAAATCTGCTGTTCCGTACATTTTATGTTCGCATAACTCACGAGTTCAAACATGTGTTTAAGTATCGGTCACTAATAACCAGTCACCCTAGATATTTTGAGCTACTCGTATTTTACGAGTGCTGCAACATTTTTTAGGTCACCGTATCATAGAAATTCTATTTACACAAGCCCAGTGAAGCGAGTAAACTGAAAACGCTGGAATATTCAGCCCAATGATTAATACCAAAGTGAACTTTGAGAGGGGGTCACATGAAATGCAGTAATACTGAAACAGAAGTGTTTGAAATACCATGAATATTTGAGGTGGGGACAAAGAGACGTGGAATTTCCTAGTTTTCGGCCCAAGAGCATTAAATACATACATACAGAAGGTCAAGTCCATATACAGGTGGCACCAGAAAGGTGTGGTTTTTAAGGGGGTTTAACTAAACAAACTTTCTCCAGTCGAGAAAAAATAATCAGCCGTCCCATACATTTGCGTCGAGAGTATTGAAGTTTTGTACGGGTCAGCTGATATTTTTTTCTCGATTACGATGTTGGTCCCATGGAGAAAGTTGTTTAGTTTGATGATTTGTACCACATCCTTTAATTTGACCACACCTTTCTGATACACCCTGTATAGTATTTTTATCTGAAGAAGCGACACGCGCTTTACTTGTGTTTACCACGACTAAAAACACGCCTTGAATGTGTGCGTGAAGACGAGTAGCGTCAGCACATAACACACACACACCCACACACATACACAGATTTCCGACTTTGGTAACCACATGTTAAGCGCGTGTCGCTTTGTGAGATAAAAAAACCTTTTTTAGCAAAAAATAAAACCGACTTCCAAAACAAAACACTACAAAATGAAAAATAACTTTAATTTCGGTAGTCGGTGTCTTTGGTTTTGTATTTTCGTTTTTGCCACCGACTTTCACTTTGTAGTGTTTTGATTTGGAAGTCGGTTTTATTTTTTGCTTAATTTTTTTTATTTTTCACCCTACCCCACACAAATTTGAGTACCACTTACTGCTATGTAAATAACAGTGATAGGAATTTATTAAAACATCATCCACATTAAGTAAGTGGAAAAATATGCATTATTAAAGCTAACTCAAAACTACCCAAGCAAAGTTAATAAAATGTATACCCTTTCAAACAAAAAAAGGATTTTCCAAATCGGTCTATCCGTCTTTGAGTAATCGCGTAAGAAACATACAAAAAAAAAATATAGTCGAATTGAGAACCTCCTCCTTTTTGAAGTCCGTTAAGAATACTATTATATACAACGAGCGAAAACTCATGAACACATAAACACGATTCACGTACAGAGGACAGAGAGTGCAAGCGCACTTGCGACCGGCATTTGTTTGATGTCATCGTATAGTAGCCGGCACGAGTGGTGAGCACAAATTCAACTTTTAAACCTTACAAATCTCTTTTCCTATTACGGCAATTCGTACACGGGCAGGGGCAATGAGGTTAATATAAAATCAAGCTTATTTATGTACAGGTAGAAAACAGAATACAAGAGCCCGTTGACGATGGCAACAACATTTCACTTGGAATTTGTGCTCACGACTCGTGCCGGGAACTATACGTACGCGTCTACGTGCGCGTTTCGCTTGCTGTAGGGAGCCGACCTACTGTACATATCTATTGCGTGCCGAGAGTATTTGACTGGAAACGTGTACATACATAAATTATAGCGACTCGAATTGAAATCGTTGTTGGCTTAAATGAGATGTTTTGAAGGCTTTAGTTTGTGGAATGATGTTGTTCCTGTGTTAAATCATGAGGGTTAGACGTTGTCTTTAGAACTATTATTATTTTAACCGTCAATGAGAGGAAGCAGGCCTTAATCCATGAAGCGGACGCGGGTGGGCGATTGTCACATGTCTTAGAATTTCTGGTTCTTGCCACATGCCGGTTTCTTCGGTCACGATGGTTTCCTTCACCGTTTTGAGAGCAGTGATGTTGAAATAATTTACACAGTGTAAAGCGCCTGCTTGGGTTCGAACCCGCGACCTACAAACTCGTCCACGGCCGTCACCACTGGGCCAACACTTCTCTTCCGTCAATCGCAACTACAGTTTTCCTGTGTAAATATAACGGGCTGTCCAACATTTTATCTAAGTCCGTTGATGTCCGTTCACTGCTGACATTCATCTTAACTATCACAAATATCTTCGGTCTTTTTGCCTCGTTGGTTTGCGATGAGCATAAGTTCCTGGGTTCGATTTACAGGTCGCGCGTATTATTGGGTTTTTCTATCTGGAATTTCTCAGTAGCAACCTGGAGTCTGGATTTGTGCCCGGTTGACTTGTTGCTTATAAAAATATAAGGTAATACAAAAAAAACAATATATCGCTGCTTTGCATGAATACCCGCACAAACCAAAATTTTGAAATTAGTAGTTTATAACACAGCTAAATGCAAAATAATCCTTATTTCATGGAAGTAAGACTCACATTCATAACGGCAAAACCGCCGATTATGCCGTTATGAATGTGAATCTTACTGACCATGAAATAAGGACTATTTTGCATTTGGCTGTGTTATAAACCACTAATTTCAAAATTTTGGTTTGTGCGGGTATTCATGCAAAGCAGTGATATGCAATAAAATGGCATACAATTAATAGCTCGTAGTCATGTGTATTTGCTGGACTAACCATGCAGGATCTGTAGTGTGAGTCCATGTCATCCTTTAGTTAGTCTTCAAAATCCAATCCTTTCTCCAAAACTCTCTAAAAGAAGCAAGTAACAACATCATAAGTCAACTCAAACCAACTTTAGAATAGAAAATATTCAAAAATGAAACAACAATAGAAAGATTTAAGAAAACTACAGTGTGACGGTGCCAAGTCGAATTGTCAGTATTTACAGTCAACCGCGCTCGTCGGATGGTGGACGAAATATGAATAGTAATTCTTGTCTCGACTGCAATTTAGGGTTGGTTGTATTAAGGTGAGTACCTTCTACTCACCTTAATACAACCAACCAACTAGTGGTTCCTAAAGATCGTTTGGAGTGAAAGCATCATTATGCACCGAATTTTAGAAATTATGAAGTAGAAACGTACGAAGCAAAAGAAGTATTTAAGGATCGTAGCAGATGGCGATCTGTAGTTTCTGCTTACCACCATGGAAAAAAGGCGTGAGTTTACATGAAAAGCAGCTCGCAGTGTCTCCAAAATATGCGAGCTATCTGCAAATATTTCTATAGCATAATCAGCCACTAATGTTCCCATTGCTGAGACTCGCCTCCTCTCTTCGAGAGGGAGTGGGCTGTAATATACTACGCAGGCTCAGTGCGGCTTGGTAGATGTCACATGTCTTCGAATTGTTGGTTCTAGGACATGCCGGTTTCCTCACGATGTTTTCCTTCACCGTTTTGAGAGCAGCGGTGATGAAATTATTTACACAAAGTAAAGCGTCTGCCTGGGTTCGAACCCACGACCAACAAACTTAAGTCGGGGCCATTAGCGGACCACCCCTGCTCGCAAATATTGCTATAGTTGTGAACAAAGATGCAGGCAATTATAGGGTCTTTTTTTTAATAGATTTTGATAGCGTAATCCAACACACGGAGGTATTGATTTAAAGATGCTTAAGAAGTCACACTGCGTCATTAAATTTTTGAAAAAATACATTACCACTTTTTCGAATCCGACCCCTATATTTTAACAGATTCAGAATTTAATAAAAACCTATTCGTCTAGGACAATAATTTCCAATCGAATCGGAAAAGGAATTGAAACACTAATACGAATTTACTTTTATTCTATTAAAACAACAAGAACCAATTCCTATCACATTCCTTAGCAATACAATCCGTACTAAAATTGGCGTTGATAATAACACCAGGTATAGAGGTTTAAAACATGTTATCTTATAGATCTAATGAGAAGCTCACAATCGGCTTGTGTGGTGTTGCAACATCCATTACTGGCCGGATCGAATTCACTTCTTAGAGCGTGATTTGAGACGCGAATGGAGGTGGTAGTTTTAAGCGAGCTAGATAACAAAGGGTTTTTTATCTAGCTCGCTTACTCGCTCGGTTTACTTAGTACTTAGGTATCTAACCTAGTTGGATTTACACGAGAAAATTACCTTATAGTTAAGTGTATGTATGTAATGTATTTTTAAATATGAATTATTTATGGATAGTCAGAGAGTCGGTTTGAAAAGAGAGCCGTCATGGGATTTGAGGGCGCTGGTGTGCTTTAACTTTTTTGTTTAGCGAGCAACACAACGTAATGGCGCATCTTCACAATCGGCGATCATAAACTTTCACCCGCTTTATCACCCCTTTTAGGATTTTTTTTTAGACAAAAGTAACATAAGGCCTTCCCCAGGATGCCATCTATCTATATGTCAATTTTTATCGAAATCCGTTAAGTGGTTTAGTTTAGTTTTTCATGTAAGCGTCTATGATCGCTGATTGTGAAGAGGCGCCGTAACGTTAGTTCACATTTTGGCCACGACGGCTCTCTCTCCGAACAGAATCTAACGGGGCTGACTACACAGGGTGCGCCGAAAAGACTATGGTACGAGTACCTAACAGCATTGAGGGAGGCGCTTTTTATGCAGCCTGTGCATATAATCAGTGGACCTTCAAGAAAAAGTTTAAAGTAGTTTCGAACGGTCACCATTCCTGTAATAAAAGTTTTGCTTATATTGCAAGCTAAAACATTATAATATTTTACCCAAGATTATTCGCGTACCTACCCATAATTTTGTGCACACCTAATACCTCATCCATGACCCGCTAACAATTCTTTCCTCCACGCGAATACCCATTAAAGGTACACCTTTTGATGTGCTTAGCCCCATTGAGTAAGATCGTGATAAGACCTGATTGAATCTACGATACAAATCACATTGTTCTCCTTTATAATTAGTTTTGTATCAGTGTTGAAAAATTATAGGAATTGTTAAAGTTATGATTGTTTTTTTTTTGTTTTAAAGCAAGGTGTTATGAATTGGGTACAGAGCCCAATCGGGGGGGTGTCCATAAGGAAGGGAAGTGCAGCAGTGCCTAGCCTTTTTCCGACTATGTTGGTGTCGGCTTCCAGTCTATGAAGCTGAATACTAGTATTTTACTAGAGCGACTGCCTATCTGATCTCCACAACTCAGTAACTGGGTAATACGATACCCCTTGGTAAGACTCGTTGTCTGATAAAGATCTACGAATAACAGGCGGGACCAAACGGCTTAACGTGCTTTCCGAGGCACTAAGGAGTCTCGGTATGTAAAGATGGTCACCCATCCACGGACCAACCTTGGAAAGATTGGCTGATAGATCGACTCGTGCGGCTGTTATTACTTAGCCACGAGCTCCTCGCCAATAGGATTGTCAATTGGTTGTTGAAATTTGAGAGAAATTTTAATAGACTCCTTCCGTTTGTCTGAACGACGTAGCGTAACAATGGCAATAATTATTATTTCATAAGTCCCTGAAATGATTCCTCTTCTTCTTTGAGGATGTCTTGTTAAGACATCCTCAAAGAAGAAGAGGACGTAAATTGATAATATGAATAAGTTGATAAATACGGACAATACGGAATAATTAAATAGTGATATTTAATTATCATTAACATTATTTAAGCAAAATACTCCAGTTTAAAAAAAAAACATGTTTCTTGTATGGATTATTAAAAATTAAACCGACCCCTTTAATTTTTAACTTTATTTTATTTATATTATTTCTTGTTATAGCGGCTATAGAAATACACAATCTGTCAATTGTTTACCTATTACGGTTCTTGCGATACAGCCCGCTGACAGACAGACGGGCGGACGGACGCACGAACAGCGGAGGCTTAGTAATAAGGTTCCGTTTGGCACCCTTCAGGTACGGAACCTTATAAAATATAAATAAAAATCGAGCAGCATGAACATGATTATCGTCACTCACTATAGTACTTCCACTGAATTTCCTGACCTAATACGATAGAAAAGCTATCGAAATAATCAACGATCGACCGCCAGCCGACACTAAAACCTGTATTTTCGTCCAATAGCAATCCAGTACGCAAATAAGCTTCCACCATACTATTGTTCTCTAATTATATTTTGTATGATAGATCAAATCTCAGTGGTTCGTCACAATATACTCTATTTTCTGATAGTTATTATGTACCGCGGAGCAGAGAGATTGAACCGGCCAATTGCCTGTGTAGGGTCGCCATGTGTCTGTGGAATATATTGGGACAGATTTTTCGTGTGGGACGTTATAATTTATCAGCTGTTTTACCTTTTTTTTGGCGTTGATGAGCCCCGGTAAGGAGAAGTACAGATCTCTTTAGATTATTTCGTAGAACGAAATAAACTAGAAAAGATCGGCGTGGAAACTTGGTGTTGATGATAGATTGGTCAGAACAGACGTCTTTTACCCAGGTGTAAAACAATACACAATAGAGGAGGAAATGATTCGTTTATTCTTCTACCCAGATTTTTTAATTCAAAATTACCTTCTTTTAAGTATGAATGTACGACTCACAAACAATAGGGTGAAAATATTATAAGAAATTGCACAACAATTCTAATGTGACGCGTAATTTGTTTTGCAATTTCTTATTGTTATACAAAATAGTACATAAATCTTCCTTAATTCAAATCGGAAACCAGTCTCAAAAATACCTACAGCCAAAACATACCCACCAAATAATTCCCAAAAATATCCCACGTGACTTCTAACACATAGCCACCGCCGCGTACAGTCACGCGCGGCGCGGTCACGGCTCCGCTTCATTACCGCGATGTTATTTTCAATCATAACTATAAACAGGTATTGTTCACCTAACTGTACTCTGAGTTCGGACGCATTCTTGCGATTGGACGACTAGCGACTGAACTGTCGTTAGTGTTCGTGAAGTAAGATGGGGCACACCTTTGTGGATAGTTTCGTTGTTTGTAGTTATGGTGATGTTAATAAAAAGTTTACTAGTGGACGTCTGTTATATAAGCATGACTCTATGTATTGTTATCTTCATGTAGTCTAAAAGATGGGCATAGGTAATCGTGATTTTTCCAAATTTCACTGTTCGATATTGCCTCCCAATCTTAGACAAAAAAACTAAAGGAAACATTTAAAAACACTGCATTAGGCACAGCTTATAATGTTCCCAATGCTGGGACTCGGTCTCCTCTCGGTAAGAGGGAGTGGGCCGTAATCCACCACGTGGGCCCAGTGCGCGTTGGTAGATGTCACATGTCCTCGAATTTTTGGTTCTAGGATATCCTCCGATGTTATCCTTCACCGATTTGAGAACAGTGGTGATGAAATACTTTACCCAAAGTAAAGCGCCTGTCTGTGTTCGAATTTACGACCTAAAACTCGTAAGTCGCGGCTATTACCAATGGGCCCCTGCTGCTCCTCCAAATGTTATTGTTCAGTAATAATTCGGCGAGTGATTATTCTGTATCGGTGTACAAGACGTGCCCGAAGTGTGACGTATCTCATGTATTGCTGACGCTATGTATTGTATTCTCATTCATTTTTTTTTTCTTGCTGTATCCCAGGAGGAGCTCGTGGCTAAGTAATAACAGCCGCTCGGGTCAATCCGCTACGCTTGGCGGGGATGATCCGTAGACGGGTGACCATCTATACAAACCGAGACTCCTCCGTACCTCGGAAAGCACGTTAAGTTGTTGGTCCGGCTGTCATTCGTGGATTTTTGACAGTCATTACGGATCGTCAGAAGCCCGAAAGTCTGACAACCAGTCTTACCAAGGGGTATCGTATTACCCAGTAACTGCGTTGTGTATTCAGCTGCATCCGGTTAGACTGGAAGCCGACCCCAACAAAGTTGGGATAAGGCTAGGCTTATTGATTAATGTCCAATTGTTATTTAAGCGAGTAAGTTGAGTTCGTACTGCTTCAAATCGATTGTGTACAAAACAAAGGCAGTCAAGACAAGTCGTGAGTGTGCGCCACATCTAATAATAGTCGCAAATAACGGGGATTTTGATTAGACATACCATCGCTGATCTATTTTACCTACTGTGCTGCAAATGGACATGATTTGTGGAGCTATTCGAGTTCGTGATATGGAAAGTCGCGAGGTTAAGCGTGCATGAGGTTTGGATTAGGATGGGGAAATAAAAGTATATTATTTTTAATATCATTGGATCTAATCATTTAGGTTTGTTCTGGTAGTTGTCGAAAATATGTATGTTAGTATAATCAATCAATGGTAGGACAGCTACATTTTTTAAGGTATTTTAATACCTACATGAGGCGTTGGTTTAGGCCTTGGCTTAGGCCTAGCCTGTAGGGGTCGACTTCCAGTCTAACCAAATGCAGCCGAATACCAGTATTTCACATGGAGCGACAGACTATCTGACCTCCACAACACAGTTACTGGCTAATACAATACCCCTTGCCCTTGGTAAGTCTGGTTGTTAGACTTTCGGGCGATATGTAACGACTGTCAAAGATCCACGAATGACAGCCGGGACCAACGGCTTAACGAGCTTGTGTGTCTTAACACGGAGGGGTCTCGTATGTAAAGATGGTCACCCATCCACGGACCAACCGCGGCAAGCGTAGCTTAACCTGAACGATCGACCCGTGAGGTATTACTTAGCTGCAATGACATGGAAAGCAGAGCTTACCTTTAAAACAAAATTGCTCATTCGCAGACGCCATCTTGAATCCCCACCTCACGTTAACTATAAATACTGAAAATACTAAATACCTCTTGTACAAATCTAGAATTTATATTGTAAAATGTTATCCTTCGTGTTTTATAGTTAAATACCTGAGTTCTAGAATTGTAAGGAGAGTGCAGCCAGCTTAGTCGGGAAGAAATCACGATTTACCTACGTGCTTTACAATGGTTGAGTTAGGGTGAGGTTTTAGTGATGAGCGGAGCGGGTAGGGTTATTTATTAGAAAAGATTGTTGATTAAAAAAGTTTGTTGGTTGAAAAATCTAGGTAAGCAGAATTGTTCGTGCGTGTGGGACGAAAAAGAATTAAAACGTGGGGCGAATGCGGCAAAACTGCGTATTAAAAAAATTTAAACTTAAATTAGTTTTCACTTAATAGTCGCTGTTCTCGACAATTTATTTTTGTAAAAAGTTTTTTTTTTTATTTGAATGGGTGCACAATTCCTGCACTCAGCGACAAGAAGCACCTGTGTGACCTCAGCCTGAAGCAGTCGACCAGACGTCTGCAAAGTTGTAACACGACATCCGGTACTCCGCCTTTTGGAACCAAAGTACCTCAAATGTCTCTCCTAACTGCAATGTCTTTATTAGGTACAATATTTTTAAGTATAGTTTTAATTAATTTTCTTTTCTTAACCCGTGTATAGGTACACCGATATTATATAAGTAAAAGACTTGCTTCACACATGTTTTGTTAAATATTTTGCCGACCTTTTTAAATGTTTGAATAGTTTTGAAGGTTTGGTAGTTTTGATCTACTTTCCGTAAGAAAAATATACGTTATCTAAACAGTCTTAAAAAGCATATAACCCTGCCATATGATCGGGACTTATTACGAAAAAGGAGGGCTGACATTGTTGCACAAATTACACGGACTAGAACCATTTAGCTTGTAGGCAATTTAATAAACGATCTGATCAACTATACAACAAAATAAACAACAATACTTTACATACACAAAAAATTAATGAATGAAATAATAAAAAAATATTAACCAATTGGATAAAGACACTTACATATGTTGGCACCGAGGCACTTTTGGAGCACAAAGTAGCGATACACTCACACATACACTCTCACATACAGACACACTACGCACAGGTATTAGTCACACTTGAATCATTTTACACATTTATTTTTATTTGATATTTGTTACCTTTTTTTTTGTGGATGGGAAATCATCAAATAACTTCTCCCGCTCTGGGTGGAGCGGGAAGGCGTGTCAGACTTCTACTGACTAAAACCCACCCGTGTTCCTTCAGTTGCCTGTGCCAGGGCCACGGTAACTCTTTCGAACAACCCAATTACCTACGGTTATGTTACTAGATTAGGTAAATGCTGTACTATGGAAGAGCGGAGTCTCCTAACACAGGCATTGTTTGCTTAAAAGGAGGCTCCAAATACTAAAACCTAATGTAATCTGAAGCACGCATAAACTTTTTTTTTTTAAAGAACTAGTCATGTACCTCGGTGGAAAAAGTAAAACTTATGAAGAAAAAATAAAAGCGCAACTTAAATTTCATTTCAAATCGGCAAACATTTTAAGATATTCACAATCCGCTTCGCTCATACAACTTATCAGAACACGACATCTCCAAGTTTCTGCGTCCGCTTGTTTACCTTACCTCGGTATAAGCCGAGACGCTCAAAGATGCTCCAGTTTAGCACAAAACTTAATTTTACTCATTCACATTTAGCTACATGAATATGGGGTTTGTGTTTTAGTAGGACAGATGAGGAAATAGGTGAGTTGTTGTACGTAGTTGTGTGTTTGAGTGGACGACGTATGGAAGCGGAGGAAGCAAAAGTAAGACAAAAGTATAGCAAATGTCGATCTGTAATTCCTGCCTACCACTCTGGGGAGAAGGCGTAAGTGTATGACACAGTTCACAACTAGACATAAGTTTTATTGAAGCCACTGAGCTGGCTCCTCGTTCATTCTCATCCATCCATCTGTAGGTCAACGGCCTATAAGCTTTCTGACTTATGCCATAATAGTCACCTTTGGTAGATAATATTAGATGCCTGCATGGAGGTCGGAAATTATTCCATGGGATTGTACTATCGGGATTAAAAGTATCCTATATCTTAAACAAGGTCATGGTCTATCTGTGTGCAAATTTCATACAAATCCGTTCAGCCGTTAAGTCGTGAAAACGTAACAGACAAACAGACTTTCGTATTTATAATATTAATATGGATCTGGAAGGGCAATAGAGGGGGCTATGCTTGGAGGTTCTCTACCTGATCGAATCAGAAATGAATACCAAGAGACCAAGAGGACCAAGATAACCGACATAGCCAGAATAATTACCAGTGAGCAGGGCACATTGCTCGCAGAATAGTTTGCCTATGGAGCTGAAAGGTTCTGGAAGACGTAGCGTTGGAAGGCCTCCCACAAGGTGGACCGATGACCTTGTGAAAGTCGCAGGAACTCGCTGGATGCGGGAAGCTTAGAACCGGTCGAAGTGGCGCCGCCGCTGGCTCACGTCTTTGGCTGAAATGATAATGATCATGGATGTGGACGATAGCAAATAGTTGGTTTATAGTTTTCAGCCGACATGAGGCTATTATTCGTCTTCCTATTCACTTACGCCTCTTAGACACTTTTAAGACACCCTTTAGTGATGAGGGTGGCATATTCTTGACTTGCACACTTCACATTATAGTCACAATGTTATTGTATGTTTAATTATAAATAAAATAATGTATAAAAAACCCCCAATTCTAATTTCGCAAGAACCCTCTTTCCTACAAAAAAATATCTTCAAAGGAGGCAATAGATTCAATTAAAATATATTTTTAATGAATATAAGTCCTGAGGCAAGTTTGGTTAGTGAGGGAAAACGCTTTGATATTGTAGATTTATAAAAACCTACAGATTTTTTGATAGGCCTGTATTTCAATCTACTTATTTAAGAAATTGTTTTGGCTCCAGGCTTTTTGGAATAGGTACTTACTGAATCCTTTTTGCTAAATTAAGTCGTACCTAGATAAAAATCGAATGTCTTGTAATTAAGTATCGTTAGACGTCTAAAATCTCGGGATGAGGGCCTTGAGGGGCTCGTGACTAAGTAATAACAGCCGCACGGGTCGATCAATCTGGTTAGGCTACGCTTTTCATGGTTCGTCCGTGGATGGGTGACTAAGCCGTTGGTCTCGGCTATCATATGTGGATCTTTGACATTCGTTAAACGTCGTCAGAAGCCCGATAATCTCACAACCTTCTTACCAAGGGGTATCTTAGTACCCAGTAAATGGGTTGTGAGTGTCAGATAGGCAGTCGCTCCATGTAAAATACTGGTATTCAGCTGCATCAGGTTAGACTGGAAGCCGACGCCAACACAGTTCCCAACTATAAAAGGCTAGGCAGATGATGAGACGTCTAAAACCTGCTCACTCCAATTACTGAGCAAATTCTAGTAATATCTATATTCTAATTTTAGACCTTTTTTCAGATTTTCTGACGTTACAGTGTGCCAAAACCAAAATCATATTTTGAAATTAGGGCGAGAATCTGTATTTTTTTAACCGACTTCAAAAAAGGAGGTTCTCTATTCGACCCGTATGTCTGTATGTATATTTGTGTGTATGTATGTTTGTATGTCCGCGATTTTCTCAAAAACGCATGAACCAATTTTCATGATTCTTTCACAAACGTAATCTACCTACTTTCAGGAAGGTTTTAGTATATAACACATTAGGTAATTAAACTTATGTACGAAGTTATATACATAAATGTACTGTATCTCCCGCATTTCTAAGCGGATTTTGATGATTTTTCTTGTCGTTCGTCTTGGGCTTAATTGTTTAGTCAACTAAAAATGGAAAAATAAACGGTTTATTCCGATCTGTCACCCTGCTTTGTCCCCTCAGGTAGACAGGTCGGAAAAAAGTTTGATCTGTCCCCCTGTTAGCAACTTTATTCACTCCTATCTGTCCCAGATAGGAGTGAATAAAGTTCGAACTGTCCCCTCGTTGCTAACAGGAGGACAGAACATTTTTTTTTCCAATCGGTCCTTCTAATTGGACAAAACATGGTGACAGATCAGAATAATCCAAATAAAATTACTTTAAAAAAGTAAAAACCGACTTCAAAAACCTAAAACGAATAAAATAACTTTTATAAAAAACATGACATCTTCTGAAGTCGGTGTCTTCAATTTTTCAATGTCAATGCACCTTAGCTTGGCACCGACTTCAGAAGCTTAAGTTTTTTTTATGGAAGTCATTTTATTAGTTTTAGGTTTTTGAATTCGGTTTTTTCTTTTTTAAAGTAAATTTATTTTTTGAACGTCATATATTACAAAAGACAACGCGCCCTCTCCCTCAAGAACCCTCTTTAAATAAATAAAAAAAACTCAACCCGTCGCCACTTCCTATTGTTCTAGCTGGGAAGAAGTAAGTTTAAGTAGCGGCCAGCAATACGTCTGTCTGTATAGGTTTAGGAGTTTGTGATTATGAAAAACAGGTCTCCTGTAATCAAGCATCTTATAATCTTCAATACCCCCTATTTCAGACCATATCTCACAAACCATATACTTACTATTCTTTCCTTTCCTTCTAAAAAAAAACTTATAAAACAAATAATAGTTCATAATGTCGGGCCTCCACGTGCCCTGCACGTTTGACAGGGGGGCGTGGGCTCAATAACTCAGCACCCCCCGCCCTAAACATGTGTTCGAAGATATATGACACAATATGGATACACACGATATAAATATATGATACGATATAAATATCTTAGTTGAGGATATTATGGGAGGAAAATATTTTGATAGAGACGGTGTTTATGGTGGGATTAGGATTTCTAGAAAAAGTGTCGAATACCATGTAAGGCGGGGTAATTGCTTAACACGATTACAATAGGAATCGGTTTCATTTTGACAGTTGAACAAAATTCATTGCGTAGTTTACGTTGTTGAGCTCAATTATTTTATATTATTTTTATTTTTGCATACTGAATGTTGACATTAATATTTACTTTGTAAGTATTATATTATTTAACTTTATTGTGAATGTGAAGACTATGTAGGTCATTGCTTTTTTTTTTTTTTGTTTGTTTTATTTTTTCTCTCAGTTATTTTTAATCATGGTCTGGCAGTTTGAGTAATCTATGCGGCCTACCCCAATGTCCTTTCTTTGGTATTGTTCGTCGAATCGTTGAGCTCCTTAAGTTCTGAGTTGAGCTGCGCGATTGCTGACAAATGCGTGCACTGACTGGACAGGTCCTCTCAATCTGTGTGGTTCTTTCCTCAAAAGACCATTTCAGACACCAATCTACATGGTCTTCACATGAAGTGACCAAGATTATGTCTGGACTTTATAAGAGACTGTGACCTCTGAGTTTGTTTCGGCCTTTCTTCTCAGAGTAGTCAGATAGGAAACGCCGACCTCATCTAGTTTAAAAAAAAATATTGACTTGTAAAAATGTTTGTACAAACCTACTTACAGAAATAAAAATCATTTATCATTTATCATTAAAGGAAAGCACCCGCAGTGCTTTCCTTTTACTGACTAAAAAGTTACTATCAAGTAACTAACTTCGTTTCCACAATGACAGGTGCCACAGAAATGCTTTCCATAGTGAGTTTATAAAGGACAGCCAGGTCCTGGAGGCATGATAATTTATTTTGATATTAGATCTGGTTGAAAATTTTATACAAACAGGGTAGGTTTGATTTAGATAGATAGATAGATAATTTATTTCGCAAAATATGGGTACAGTACATGATGTCGAATACAATTATAGGTTCAGCCACATTTTACCCTTAGGCATGCGAAAGGTACAAGACCAGCAAACAAAAAACAAACGGAATGACTAATTAATTATTCAACATATTAATGATCATTGATTTTAAAAATAATCAAACAAATGCATTTTCTTTTTCTGAAACAAACTCAGAAATATTGTAGTAGGCTTTATTAACTAAAGACTGACTTCGAGTTACGGCTATATGTAAGTGGGCACGCCCTTTATTACTGGAGGCTTTTAATATAGGTATAAAGTTCTACTTACGTTTTTAGTTTTGTATTTTGATTCTGCTTGAGTATAGTTTTCGATTTTTTTTTTCTTCTTTTTTTAAGTATATTGGCGTGTGCTAGCTGACTTATAGCAAATAATTAAATTTAATTTAATGTTTGTGTTGCGTAAAGTACTTGCATGTAATTTGCACAGTGTTGTATAGAATATATATATATATTTTTTTTAATTTTTTTTATTTAACTGAACAGACAGCTGTGCTGCTGAGGAGTTTGTTGCGCCACTTCTTCTCCTCAGCTAAAGCACTAGGAAGTGGTGAAGGGCGGGCGTTTTGGGGGACTGTCTTATGTAATTTTGACGTTCGAAAAGTGCTGATTCTCAGCCTAGTTTGAATAAATGACTTTTGATTTTGATTTTGATTTTAAAAAGGAACTTAGTTTTTTTTTAAATAATTAATAATTTATTCAGTCGCATCTGGTAAGACTGGACGCCGATACCAATATAATAGTGAAAAGGCTAGGCAGCTGAGGTAAGGAACTGTCGAGATTCATGATTTTTAGAAATTATGGCCTACACTGGAGCAGCAGCTGTCCAGAGGGTTGAGAAGTCTTAGGGGTGATGATGATCTATATCTATTCAAAGAAAACAAACTAATCCTACCATCCTACTAATATTATAAATGTGAAAGTTTGGATGGATGGGTGGATGGATGGATGGATGGATGTTTGTTACTCAATCACGCCAGAACGGCTGAAGAGATCTGGATGAAAGTTGGCACAGAGATAGATAATAGTCTGGAATAGTACATAGGATACTTTTTATCCCGGAAAAATGTACGGTTCCCGTGGGATAATTTCCAACATCCAATATTATAAATGCGAAAGTTTGTGAGGATGAATGGATGTTTGTTACTCTTTCACGCAAAAACTACTGAACAGATATTGATGAAATTTGGCACACAGATAGTTTATAACCTGGATTAACACATAGGATACTTTTTATCCCAATATCCTTACGGGTTCGAGACTTACGCGGGTGACACCGCGGGGCGCTGCTAGTATTATTATAAATGCATGTCTGTCGTTGCATCTCATTGCTTGCCCCCGCTGTTACTTTGTTTTTGCTTAGCGATTTTTCCGACATTTTTATTTTTGCTCAGCGCCTTAGCGGGATGTTGGTGTTCTCAATAATTGGCCGAAATTTTTTTTCAAATCCAACTGGTATTTCCAGAGATCAGCGCGATCATACAAAAAAAAAAACAAACAAACAATCAAAAACACAAACTCTTCAGCTTTTAATATTAGTATAGATTAAGACAGACAAATTCACGGATAACAGCTAGGTTATTATAAAACAATAGTAGTCAACCCCTTATCTTCTCTTTAAAAATCGACCCTAACAAAAATAATTAGCACAAAAAGCGAATTCCTCTGCACCAAATCCGTTTACGCCGTGACTGCACACTGTGATAAACGCGAAAAATGAGGCGAAAAACTTTTCCTGCCCTCCTTTTTTATTTTCTTCATAAATATTGGTTTGGGAGCGGATTTTAAAAAGTATAACAGTAAAGTATTGCAAGCGAGTGGTGCAGTAAGATTGCAGTGGAGGGGCAGTATTACTAAGTGTCGGTTTCTGAAGGGATTTTGTTCAAGAAATTGTAGATTTTTTTTTGTGGGCTGGTTGTTGAGAGAAGCAATTTTTGCTTTAAGATTTTACAAACTAAAAACCACCCGTTCTTTTGTTTTTGGCGTTGTGAGGGATTGGGCCAATTGGATGGACGCTTATTAGTACGGGAGGGCACAACACTAAATGGTGATTTACTCGAGCGTCGTGGGGACCTATTGGATTTTGAAGTTGATATTATGGGAAAAAGGAAAAAAGGTTATATAAGGAACCTATCACCAGTCGGGGAAGCGGCTACAGGTTTTCAAAAATGCAAAAACAAAAAAAACTGTCACATGGTAACTCAAGCGCGTAAGTATTGATGATGTATATGCCCCACGTGTTTCTGATAACGGAGGAATATTAATCTGTTGGTTTGCATGGTGGGGGTGGCCATGCGAAGGGGTTGAAAATGGGATAACAAAATATTCGAGCGCGTAAGATGAAATAACTCATGGCCGACTTTTGAAAATGCCTAAAAAATCGTGACATTGAAATACTCGAGCGCGTGAGATTAATATACAGACGGTTCAACTTAATAAATTCCTTGTCGTGCTGACCCATATTTTGACAATTATGTGGAGGAATTTCCTTAAAAAAAAATTTTTTTCAAAGCGCCAGATTAAGGGTATTTCTTAAGGATTAAGAGAATTTCGTGAACCAACTTGTAGGCTGCTTCAAGCCAGCATTCTGATGTGACTGTCGAAATGAACAAACGTCCGTCCTGCTGCCAATTTTCATCTTCCAAGTCTTAACTGATTGTGTCAAATTATATTTCCCTTTTTACCCTACTACGGCAAAGCCAAAGGAGGGTTATGATTTTAACAGGCTATACATGTACGTAAATAAAACGGGACACGCGATTTTATTAAAAAAAAAAGAAATGTTAAAAATGTTATTAAGTGTTTCAGAACGGAATGATGTGATGAATTTATGAACGAAGCGTTGAGTGAAAGGGAAGTAGAGAGTGAGGGAATGAAGAGTGAGCGGATTAGATTTAAGGACGATGGAGGATACAATCATACAACCATGTAAGGTGAAAGACGTAAAATTAATATTATTAAAGAAGAAGTATTTTACTCAAGAAAAGTGCATTTCATTTGGACCCTTTTCCCACATGTATGTAGGTAATATATATATATATATATCGTATATACACATAAAAAGTAGAGTTATGTTGTAGTAGACAGACACGAAATACGGTTTCTTTCATCAACATAATAACGATTAAGCACGGATAGGATCGCGCTTTCACCTTAAGGCGAAAGCGTCAGGGTAGCCCGCGAAATTCAAATTTTCAATCTGTATTTATAGAATTATAACCATTAAAATCATCAATACAGTTCTCTAAGTTCATATAACTCTATTGAATGACTACGTATATTTCATGAAATCTTGACATTTCAGGTCTTTTCTAACTTATGAAGTTGTCTTACTGATTCCAATGATTATTATTCTGTAAATATATGATTGTTACGGTCGCGAATTATATTTGAATCATCATTAAACTCAATACTGACCTACAAATTGCAAAAAACGTAAGAATATTTGAATTTCGCGGGCTACCTTAGCGCTTCCCCCTTAACCTTACGTCCTTCTTATTTATTTACAAAATCACCCCCATTTCTGCACGGTTTGTACGAAAATACCCTCCTTACAGTTATCACGTAACACCACTACTTTTGCAATAACGAAACGCGAATGAATCCGTACGGCAAACTTGTATGTAATGAAAAATGTTACCCCGCCTTGTGTGATGAATGTCGTTAGGTTGGTAGTAGTTCAGAAAGTTGCAATATCTTGGTGTTGGTACATTTGTAGCGTAGTGTTGTGTTTTGAGAACAATTTGTATTAGAATTTTTGAGTTGAATCAAATGGGAATTTGTGATGATAGCTGTATTTATTAAATCGAGAGCTGTTTTATCTCGTACAGCACGAATTTGTATTATAATAAATTTACTTTAAAAAAGTAAAAACCTACTTCAGAAACCTAAAACGAATAAAATAACTTTCATAAAAAACTTCACAGCTTCTGAAGTCGGTGCCAAGCTAAGGTTCATTGAACAATTGAAGACACTGACTTCACAAAAACTGTTAAGGTTTTTTATGGTTTCCCGCATTGTCTAGGCGGGGGGGCTCAGTAGCCGTGGCTTGGTCACCCATGGTGAAGCGACGAGGAACCCAAACAGGGGCCGCTCGTCAGGGCTTTTGCCGGTGAGGCGACGACGTAGCGGCCAACGAGTAGCTTGCGGCACCCGCATGGGCGACATCAATAGTTCTATACCTATAGATTACAGGAAAACCTATAAGAAGTGCATGGTCTTAAAATAACATGGTAAATCTCTCAATATTGTGCGTACAAACATACATTTGCAGTTAGAATGTATGGGCGAACATTTTTTTCAACTACAATATTCAGTTTGTTCTTGGGATTTCATACCAACTACGGAATCCTTCATTGTGCGTGGTCCGACACGCACTTGGCCGGTTTTTCAATAAAATTTCGATGCTAGGATTTATTTGAAAGTTCCAAAACATTCTGTCTCTACTCTTGTCTCACTTCTGCATTAGTATTTGCTATGTTTTCATATATTGCTATTTTGTTGTCTCCACATTGTATAACGTTAGATTCTCCACATAGTATTTCTGTTTCGCGAAGCATCAAGCGCTTTAGTTTTGGGTTCAGCAAGTGTACAAACACGTTGTGAATGTGTGTGTAAGTGCAGGAGCTCTCGGTGCGAAGAGTGCATGTGTGTTATGTGCTGACGCTACTCGTCTTCACGCGCACATTCTCAGCGTGTTTCTACACTTGGTAAACAAAAGCAAAGCACGTGTCACTTCGTGAGATAAAAATACTATACCTACTGGACGGTTTATTCCAGAAAAAAACAGCTAGAAATTCTAGTACAATATTTCTCGTTTCAAACTCTCGCCTGACTCACCCTGCACGACTTCCACTAGCTAACTTGAAAACATGCCCCTTAAGAAGTTGTAAATAACATTCGGTACAATATTATTGAAATAGCTACTGCTACCTCCTGCTAGACGAAGCGTTATGATATAACGAGACGTAGCGCGTCGCATTCAATACGATTCGTTTAATAGGTTTGAAAATGAAATGCAAAATACATCGTTGAAAGTTATTTTTACAGTGATATATTTTGAAGTAGTGGCATCAAGTGGCAATGACTTTGGCTTAAAAGGGGCTCGTGGCTAAATAATAACAGCACGGTTCGATCAAAGGTTAATCTACGCTTGCTGAGGTCGGTCCGTGGATGGGTGACCATACATAACGTATTGAGATCCCTTCGTGCTTCGGAAAGAACCTGAATCCATTGGTCCCGGCTGTCGTTCATGGATTTTTGACAGTCGTTACGGGTAGTCAGAAGCCTGAAACTCTGACAACCAGTCTTACCAAGGGGGTATCGTGTTAGCCAGTAACTAGGTTGTGGAGGTCAGATAGGTAGTCGTTTCATGTAAAATACTGGTATTCAGCTGCGTCCGGTTAGACTGAAAGCCGACCTTAACATAGTTGGGACTTTTCCCAACTATGTTGAGGTCGGCTAGGCATATTTTTAAAGGTAAGGCTTGATTTACCACAGCTTTTCCTTGCATTTCATTGTCTGAAATCGCGAATCCGCCTTAAGGAAGCGTGGTGATCAATGCTTATGCCTTCTCTGTATGAGAAGAGGCCTGTGCTCTGCTCGTGCATAATCAGTCTAAGATGTCCCCATTGCTGAGGCACAGTTATCCTCTTTGAGAGACTCCGGCAGGCTTCTTACGTATCTTAAAGAAACCAGAAAGCATAACATGAGCTAGGCAGAAGCCTAGCGATAACAAAATTGCTTGTCAATTGCGCAATAATTGCTTTTCAATCGCAAATCGGTATTATGTATGAGCGATACGTCATGATTGCGATTGACAAGCGATTGAAAAGCAATTTTGCTATCGCCAGGCTTCGGCAAGCTACGTAATAAACCTGCAGGACATGCGCCAGGATGTCACATGAAGTTATAGAATAGTTCTTTGTCCTGCATAAATACATACATAAACTAACACCTTCTTACCATGGTGATAGGCAGAAACTACAGAACGCCACCTGCTACGATCCTAACCCTAACAGACTCCCTAAAGGCGCTACCTCACCAGGAGCGTTCGCTTGTCATGTAACCTTTACCTGCGACCTAACTGTGTTACTTCTACCTATTTAATTACATGTATTAACCTATCCTACTGATTTCAATTATCTCTCTCCACTACCTAGCAGCTGACGGCCTGAGCAGTCTACTTGCTACAGCGGAATCTTGGATTGTTACATTACAGGCGAATGCTCCCGGTGAGGGAGCACCTGTTTTGCAATGGAACAATATTATAATAATAATAATAACCCCACCGCTGTACCTCTACGTTGACGTCGTGGTGGGGCTTGCGTGCTCCAAACTTTAGGCCTGTGCCGGTAGAGTTTGCCGGAACGGGTCTAGGATGAGGAGCCAGACCAAGAGAGATACAAAAACCCGCAGGGCAGCATGTGGCGAGCTGATGGGCAGTACCGACCCCATGGACCCTATCTTCCGGGAGAAATCTTGTCCTCATCTCTGGCTTGCCTTTATTGGCCGGCTGGAGTGAACACTGACGAGGAACAGAGCTCCCACCTCTTTCTTGCCTTTATTGTCCGGCTTGAGTGGAGATTCGCAAGAGCAAACGTGCTCGGAGGAAGGAAGTATTCCAGTAAGGTGCTGGTAGGGATCTTGACCGTACTTCCGGGATTGTCCTGATAGCCGTGGAATACCTCTCCACTCCTCAAGCACCTCAGGAAGTGTTGCCCCCTTGTCGCTACGTCACTATGTGCTAGCGGCCGTCTCCGGGGGCCCATTATTGAGTGTGCAAGTCACCCCCTGCCATTTTATCCGTGTATATAACATTGGTCAGGCAGGGGACATAGTTCTTCCATAGTTCAAGTAACCCAATCCACTTTAGCCACCCAAACCCATAGCCCAATATGTTTTGTTTCCACGTACAACAATAGTCCTGTACCAACCGGGGGTTGTCCTTGGGTGCACTTGCATAGTGCATACAGGGATAATCGTCGGTCGGTGCCTCCTCATCATTTAAAATTATCTAAGGGGCCTCTGCGAGTTGGCTTCGGCTCCTCGTACGCCTTCCAAAGGTCCGGGACCCCAGGGTCCCGAGAAATATCAAAAAATCACAAATAATAATAATAATATCCTGGGACATTTCCACACACGGTCATCTGATCCCAAACTAAGCAGAGCTTGTACTATGGACACCAGATAACTGATAAACTACATATACTACTTTTTATTATTTTCTTTTTTTTTGTAAATACATACTTATATAGATAATTACACCCAGACTCAGGACAAACAGACATGTTCATGCACACAAATGTTTGTCCTGGATGGGAATCGAACCCACGACCAGCGGCATGCCAGGTGGTATCTTAACCAACCACGCCATCTGTCCTGTCATATTGTCGTGGTGACATATTTTTTTGCGGGTTTTGATCGGTTTCGGTCATTTTATCAAGCTAATTAATAAAGCACCAATACGGGAAGCGCTCTAGACTATATATCGCTTTTTAAAATCTCCAAAATCAATCACTTTTCTCACATCCAAGCCTGAAACACGACCACGGATATAAAGCGAAATACCGGTCGATAATATATTCACGTACGAACCCCGACATTCCATCATGGCCGACACAATCTGACACGCCGATCTGACACTCCGACATCAGTGTCAGGCGGTGTCAGGTGTCGGCACAACGTTCGTAAGATCATCATTCTTGGCTGCAATACTTGGCCACTTGGGTAACGTTTGAGTGAGTGGACAAGGATTTTATGCTGCAATCGTAATGTATGACCTCTCTTTGAAATGAGCATAAATGTAAGTCTGGTATGTGTTCCCACACCTCGTAGCAATTGCTTTTTAGGGTTCCTTACCTAAAAAGTAAAATAAACCGAACCCTTATAGCATCACTCGTGTGTGTCTGTCTGTCTGTCCGTCTGTCACAGCCAATTTCCTCCGAATCTAATGCACAGAATACATATGAATTTCTGTAAACGTAAATAAACTAATTTTGAATATGGGGGTCACTTTTGGGGGACAAATAACAAAATAAAAAATAAAAGTTTTGCAAACCTGTTCCATGTGACATATCAAATTAATCGAAAGGGTGTGAGGGTCTCAAATATTTTTTTAATCATTTTAAAATAAATTGTTTTAAAGTTATTCAAGAAATTAGACGAAAATTGACCATTTCCCTATTAACTCCGAAACTACTGAGCCTAAAATTTTGAAAAAAAAAAATTACTGAAAGTAGTTATAGAATACAGAAAAACCTTTAAGAAATCTATGGTCTTAAAATAACATGGTAAATCTCAATAATGTGAGTACAAACTTACATTTTCAGTTGGAATGTATGGGTGAACATGTTTTTCAACTACATTGTTAAGTTTGTTCTTGAGATAAATTCATCCCAACTACGGAACCCTTCATTGTGCGTAGTCCAGCACGCACTTGGGCGATTTTTTCCACGATTCGCTACGATTTTATTAGAATTATGTAAGAACCTATAGATTAAAACTTTATGCACAAGTAAAAATAACTGAACAAAGGTGGACTTATGCCTTAGACATTTTAAAAGAAAGAAAAATAGGTTCATAAGTTTATTTTCAAATACCTAACCATTGTAATTCGAATCCCCATTTACACCGAAAGAGATCTTCTCTACCACTGCACCATTCAAGCAATCATTATAAGAAATGACTGCCTGCTGATAGCGCTGACCTCTACAGACCTACTAACTACATCCAGTTATTTACTAGGTACTAGACATGATACGTATTTACTAGAACAGGTATTTACAATAGGTATTTTGCTGGACTAGACCGCACCTAGTACGACGCGTTAAGTACGAAGTACATCGAGTAGTTTCTATCGAAGCGAGAATTTAATCAAAAGTGATTATTATTTGTGCCGTTTATGACGTAAATAGAGCTTTCCAATGTCAACCCTCAGACATCACACAATTTTGGTGCTTAAAATACCCAACTTTACATAAAAACTGACTTGATTTAATATTTATCGTATACGGGATGCGATCTTATTGAAGTATTTGGCGAAATATAATATGTTCATAGCGTACGGCTATCGAGTATCCGCCTATTCCAGTAGTACGAAAATTACTTAGAACGGGACACGTATACTAGGTACCTATCATTCGCAACATTCCATTCAGATGACCCATCAAACTGCAGGCACGATTGTAATTTTAAGACAAATTATTTGTAAAGCATTTGATTGTTTACCGAAGTAACTACGAAAATTGTATAAAAGTGAATATACCTATAGCTCATCATTTTTTTTTCATCTTCTTCAACCCTTGTCCCAATTTATTTGGGGTCGGCGCAACGTGTCCCTGTCTTCCATAGTTCTCTATTAGTCGTCATCTGGGTAGTCACTCCCTTTCTAGCCGTATCATCTTTCACACAGTCCATCCATCCTTTCTTTAGTCTACCCCTATTCGTATAGCCATCCACACAAACTTTTCTGACGTTAGTTTCCTCATTACCAGTATGTTACAGATGCATCAGGTTAGACTGGAAGTCGACTCCAACATAGTTGGGAAAAGGCTAGGCAGATTGAATTGATATTGGTTACCTATTGAGTACTTACTAGTGTTGTGTTGCTCACAGGTGCACTTAACAATCAATAATCAATTAATCATTTAATCATACACACATCTTAAATCTACCTACATAATCCCTTTGGTTATATACCTGCTAGAACTTCATTAAATTATCAGTACAGTGACTATGACTAATTGCTGGACGAAGCCAACAAAGGACCGGTTGTCATGGCAACCGATAATTCCTTGCTAGGTGAAGTATTTGGAACACGGTTTCCAGTAGGTAACTAATGCCTTGATCACACGTACCGAGTATTAGATGGGCGAAACAGCAAAATGATACTAGGCCGAGAGAGTTGGGTGGATGAGTAGGCGTTTACACGACACACTTTTTGGGGTGGTTTTGGGATCTACCTCCTAGTGGTCCACCCCGGGCAACGGCACCACAGGCTTGCCTGTGGTACGGCTGAACGATCCCACTTAGCGGTGGTAGGCTCCGCAAGGGGCCGCCTGGCTCGCGACCACCATCCCACCGGAGTCTGGCGCCAAGCAGCTTGCTGTGTTCCGTCGGTGTGTGGGAGTGCCAGTGCCTTTGGGGGAGAAGGAGATTGTCAGTTGCGCTGTTTGGCACCGGTTGTGGTCTCTGAGTCAGCTAGCCGGGTAACTCATTTTGGAGGGTAGCGGGATCCGAAGCACGGTGCCAGCCGTTGGCCGACCGCAGTCAGTAGGGGGCCCAAGTAGCACGCCAGCCACGTGCCAAAGGCTGCCCCGCCAACTCGCGAAAAATCCCGGTATGCTCCACCGTGCCAGCCGGCGACTGGATGGGAGGACCCGGTGGCCATATCCGGGGGGGTTCGGGCGTCCCCGCAGTCTCCAGATGAGTTCCCCGTAGGCTTGGTTGGCTCTAGTGTTCCACTTGGATCACTGAGCGGCGCCTCGACAAGTCGACTTTTTCCCCCAACAACTCCACTCAATATGACACACAAAGCGAAGAAAAATAGGGTAAAACAACGGCTGCACTTCCTCCCACTAAAAGTGCACCTCACTAATATCAGGGGGTTGCACTCCAATCTCGATTCGGTCCATCACCACCTTGAGACCGAGAAGCCGCACCTGTTTTTCCTAACGGAGACGAAGATAACAACCCCGTCGGACGTGGCGTACCTCAACTACCCGGGGTACTCTCTTGAACACAAGTTCAAGAAGCAAGCTGGGGTCTGTGTGTACGTCCGCGATGACATTTGTTGTCGTCGTCTCCGTTGCTTTGAGAAATCGGGTTTCTCTGCCATATGGCTACTTGTGGATACTGGCGTGGAGAAATCTCTCTACATCGGCATCTACCGATCGCATAGCGGTGACCAGGAGACAACAGCGCTCTTTAATTTCCTCGTGGAGTCGACTGACGTAGCCCAGCAACGGTACCCAACGGCGAAGCTCATTTTTCTGGGGGACTTCAACGCCCATCATAAAGAATGGTTGTTCCCATACCAGAAAACTGACCATGCTGGGTTGGAGGCGCGCAATTTTGCTTTAACGCTAGATCTAACCCAGATGGTGAATGTGGCAACGCGGGTACCGGATGTTGACGGCCATACACCCAATTGCTTGGACCTTCTGCTGGCATCTGATCCGGACAGTCAATCAGTATCGGTCTCAGCCCCGCTGGGAACGTCTGACCACTGTCTGGTGAAATCCATATCAACCTGCTCTCCTCCAGATGAGAGCCCTAGAGGCACGAGGCGAGTATGGCGATACGGGTCAGCAGACTGGGATGAGATGCGGCACTTTTTTGCGTCTTATCCATGGCGGCAAGTGTGCTTTTCCTCGGGTGACCCCTCGCGCTGTGCTGACGCGGTTGCGGACGTCATTCGGCAGGGGATGGAATATTTTATTCCATTCTCCGACATCCCGCTCGGTCACAAATCCCGGCCTTGGTATAATGCAGAATGTGCCCACGCTGAGGCCCGGAAAGAGACTGCCTACCAAGCCTGGGTCAAGGCCCGCGACCGCAAAGTTAGAGCGCGCAGGGTTCGCGGGAAGAAGAGAGCCTTTAATTCTGCCGCCAAGTTCTGCAAGCGGGTTTTGCGTAGGGCACGTTTTGACCATGTCGGACATATCGGGGCCAGGCTGGCTTCGCACCCTCCGGGTAGTAAACAGTTCTGGTCCCTGTCTAAAGCGGTTGAAACGAATTTCTGTCGTCCCACTTTACCTCCTATGATGAAACCTGATGGGTCGCTGGCTCACTTTGCAACTGAGAAGGCAAATTTATTTGCATCTCTCTTCGCAAGCAATTCACGTCTGGACGCTGGCTCAAAGCAACCACCTACTGTACCTCATTGTGACTCCTCGATGCCGGAGATCGCAGTACACATTAAAGAGGTCCGAAGAGTATTGTGCAGTCTAGACGTGAACAAGGCCAGCGGGCCTGACGGCATTCCAGCGAGAGTGTTGAGGCAGTGTGCGCCTGAACTGTCTCCTGTATTGACACGTTTGTTCCGCCTCTCTCTTGAAAAAGGAACGGTGCCGAAATCCTGGAAGCTTGCAAATGTACAACCAGTGCCCAAAAAAGGCGACCGTGCAGACCCTGCCCATTACCGTCCGATCGCCATTACCTCCATTCTGTGCAAAGTTTTGGAAAGGGTACTGAACAATAAGTTGCTGAACTACCTTGAAGACAATGATCTCCTCAGTGACCGTCAATATGGCTTTCGCCGGGGACGGTCAACTGGCGATCTTCTTGTGTATGTCACGCACTGCTTTGGCGAAGCCATCGAGAAACACGGCGAAGCACTGGCTGTATCGCTTGACATCTCGAAGGCCTTTGACAGGGTCTGGCACGCTGCTCTGCTCAGCAAGCTTCCTGCTTATGGCATCCCAGCTGATTTTTGTAGCTGGATATCGGATTTCCTTAGTGAACGGTCGATTAGAGTAGTTGTTGATGGCTGCTCTACTGACCTTATGGCTATTGATGCCGGAGTTCCTCAGGGGTCTGTTCTCTCTGCAACTCTTTTCCTGCTGCACATCAATGACCTGCTTCGGCCTGGTATTGTTGGGTACGCAGATGACAGTACAGTTTCAGAGAGATACTTGTCCGGCGCAAAAACCAGCGGGGCTGAAGTTCGTTCCTTGAGAGAGGCCATGGTAGAGCGGACAGATTTGACCTTAAGCTTTGTCTCCCAGTGGGGTGATGATAATCTGGTCTCTTTTAACGCCACCAAAACGCAGGCGTGTCTTTTTACCGCTAAAAAGAGTCGTTTCGCCCAAACTCCTACTTTTCGGGGTACATCTGTTCCTGTAACTGATCGACTTGAGCTCCTAGGCATGGAGTTGACATCTGGTCTCAACTTCGGCGCCACCATCGAGTACAAGGCCCAAACTGCGGCCAAGAAACTGGGCATCCTAAATAGGGTGAAGCGATACTTTACGCCTGGACAGCTTTTAACCCTTTACAAAGCGCAAGTCCGATCCTGCATGGAGTATTGCAGTCACCTTTGGGATGGATCAGCTAAGTACCAACTAGCCGCGCTTGACTCGGTGGAACGCAGAGCTAAGAGGCTCATTGGCGACGTAAAACTGGTGGATGCCAAGCTTCATTGCTTGGCTCATCGCCGCAAGGTTGCCTCCTTGTCGGTCTTCTACAGATTGTACTTCGGAGAGTGTGCCCGAGAACTCCACGACCTCATTCCACCGGCCCCCTTCTACCACCGGACATCTAGACGCACTGACAGTTACCATCCCTACCTGGTTGCTATTCCACCAATTCGCACTAAGCGCTTCCAAATGTCTTTTATAATGCGCACAGCAAAAGAGTGGAACTCACTACCTGCGTCTGTGTTTCCGAACGTATACAACCCTAATCTCTTCAAAGTGAGAGTGAACAGGTTTCTTCTGGGTAAGCTCACTCCATCGTCGACTTTGTCTCTGTCACCTCTGACCTAGACTAGAGTCAAGAGCAAACCCATCACAAATAAAAAAAAAAAAAAAAAAAAAACACTATCAACCACAGACTCATATACACCACAACACAAATCTAAAATTAATTAAATCTAATCTAATAAATTAAACTAATTTAATAAACAGCGACCTTATGTACGAACGGTATTGTGTACCTTTTGTGCGACTGAACACTGTCTCCCAAGATACAGGTTCCTGGCCTAGTTTGGGAATCAGTATCAGTACATATATATTGTAATAAACGTCCTAAGATTGTACATACTTAAATACCAATGTTGAAACTTTAGTGTCAATAAACAATTTTTTATTTTTAGTGTTCCGTACCTCAAAAGGAAAAACGGAACCCTTGTAGGATCACCCGTGTCAGTCTGTCCGTATGTCACAGCCAATTTGCTCCGAATCTAACGGACCTATTAAGTTGAAATTTGGTACACTTATGAATTTCTGTGACCCAAACACGGACGTGTAACTTAAATAAATGAATTTTGAATATGGGGGTCAATAAGAAATGGGGACAAATAAGAAAATTTAAAAAAAGTTTTGCAAACTGTACCGTGTGACATATCAAATGAAAGGGCTTACTGTGGAGTTTTCAAATATATATTTTTTTATAATTTTAAAATAAATCTACATAATATAACCTAGCCTAAAATCGGAAAAAAATCAGAAAATAGTTCTATACCTACAGATTACAGGAAACCCTTTATGAAGTCTATGGTCTTAAAATAACATGGTAAATCTCTCAATATTGTGCTTACAAACTTACATTTGCAGTTTGAATATATGGGAGAACATGTTTTTCAACTAGAATGTTAAGTTTGTTCTTGGGATAAAGTCATCCCAACTACGGAACACTTCATTGTGCGTGGTCCGACACTCACTTAGCCGGTTTTTTATTTTAACTTGGCACCGTGTTAGTCAGTTCAGTTTCGACGCTGCATACTAGCGAGACAATGGATCACAAATTTTTTAAGGTAGCGTGTTGCGAGCGACGTGAGTGTGCCGAGTGGCGAGTACACACCGAATGCATACCCGCTGAGTGGGCAAGCGAGTCAGTGCGGGGCTTGGGGCATTCGGTCTAGTTAATAGAACAGGCTCCAAGTGACTGTCTCGCCTGTTAACTCGGCCGAGCTCTCGCTGATGGGCTTACACGTACCGAGCACTGCGCCGAGAGCACTGTCTCGGCCAGTCTGTACTCGGTACGTGCGATCAAGGCATTAAAATAAGGTTGTTCGACCATGCGAAGTACATAGTAAGTAGTACACAATATCACGCCTGTACGCCCGCTGAGGGGGGTAGAAGTGTAGGTATAGTGCACACAGTTGTAGGTATGTTCTTGTCCAATGTAAATACCCCGGCAAAAAAAAGAACAAAACAATTTAATTAATCATTATTAAATTTAATTAAAAAATAATACAATTTTATTAATTTATTATTTGATTTTATGTATTTATTATTTTAATTATTCAATTTAAATGGACCGAGGAATATGAGAATACATTTAAACACCTTAAACAATCTCTCATATCACCATGAATCATTAGGATCCTTAAAAAACAGTACTTACACTAATTTTGCCATTAACTGAGCAAACTTCGATTCGAGTAAAAAAAAGTTAGCACCGCACATTAGACTTTTATATTACTATACTGGATGATATTTTTACGGTCTTGAAAAAAATTGGGTACAATAGGAGAATGAAGTAGAAGCCTATGGCATACCTAGTCTTTTTGTGTTTTCAATAGCTTAGACCCAAATTGCTCTATCAATAAACTCTACATTTGAAGTAAACTAGAACAATAAAACCAGAAATTTTGAAAAAAAACTATAGATCGTTTTAAAATATCGAAATTCAAATCAAATTCAATTCAAATGAAAAAAATAGATTAAAAAAAAAACTAAGTATGCCATAGACTTCTATTCCGTTCACCTATTATGTCCTATTTTTTTCAAGACGGTAAAAAAAATCACCCAGTATGTAGGTGAACATGCCCTATATGCTTGGAGGCTTTTCTTTAGGTTTTCTTTCTTTTCTTTAACTTTTGTTTACGTTTTTAGTTTTTTTATTTTTATTTCTGCTTGAGTATAGTTTTCGATTTTTTTTTGGTATATTGGCGTGTGCTATCTGACTTATGGCAAATAATTTAATTTTAATGTTTTGTGTTGCGTAATGTACTTACCTAAATTATTTTGCGTAAATCAAAATTTTTTTGTAACTGAACAGACAGTTGTGCTGCTGGGGAGTTAGTTGCGCCACTTCTTCTCCCCAGCTAAAGCACTAGGAAGTGGAGAAGGGCGGGCGTTTTGGGGGACTGTCTTATGTAACATTGACGTTCGAAAAGTGCTGATTCTCAGCCTTGTTGAAATAAATGACTAGATTTGATTTGATTTGAAACTAAAATTAACCCTTTCTCTACCGTGGTCCCAAACTGGGTTTAATTTCTTTTTCCTCCCTTGAATTACCAGTATTTTGTTTTCTTATTTTATTTTAGTGTACCTATATCTATGTAGATGCTATAGTGACTGTGGTACAAGTAGTAGAATTTTGGCAAAAATATTGAATCATCTATCTACCTTCCTTTTTGCCAAAATTCTGCATCGAATTTTACTTACCAACATTTCAGTAAAGGCGTAAACATAAAGCAGTAATATTAACCGTTAAAATCAGTGAGTGTGTACGTCTGGAGCCCGCGTTATCTCGTAACAAATGATTATGGAATTTATGGAAGATGAACGACTGCGGTACGGCTTACCGCGGGTAGGTGGGAGGTACCGTTAGCAGATTCAGTCCGAAGGTGTTAAAAAATTTAAAATATAAATAAAATACTTTCTTATAGAATATGATTGTCATGAAAGAGAAAAGTGTGAAAATTGATGTAATTTTTTTTGGTGTCAGTAATTGAATGTCACTGAAAGTTAAATAAATAATATAATTCGAATTAAAATGCAATTTCTTTGTAAACAGACCACTTCTTAGTTTCTGTGCAAATAATAAATTATGTAGGCACCGTGGATAACAGTCATCATTCTCCTGCCCTTATCCCAATTTATTTGGGGTCGGCGCAACATGTCTTTTCTATCTCGGTAGTCTCACTTTCTAGCCATATCATCTTTCACACGGTCCATCCATCGTTTCTTTGACACATTCATAACGACATAAAACTTTCCTGACGACATTTTCCTCATTCCTCCGCATCACATGCCCATACCATGACTACCGATTTCCACACAACTTTTCAGTCGCCGGTGTCACTTTCAGACTTCCTCTTTTATACTCATTTCTTATTCTATCTATTCGCGTAACACCACACATATCTCTTAGCATACTCGTCTCAGCTGCATGCAATTGCCTTTCATTCATTCTTTTTGTGGCCCAATATTCTGATCCTGGATAATATCTTTCTTACATAAAAGTACATATCAGATAATGTATACAAGGTGGAGACGACAATATGACAATAAATTAAACTGCGTATATCTAATGCCGTTCCCAGTCTGCTTACGAAATGTCAACCAAATATATCCAATAGTTTAGTCACTATTGCCAGTCAAAGATTGGCAAAACCGATAGTCGGCCCAACTACAATTTAGTTTATTTGAAAAATTCACGTTTTTATTTCGATGCTAGGATTTGCTTGATAGTTCCAAAAAAAATAGTATTGCCAGTGTTCTCATTTATTGTCGTATTGTTGATCTGTATTTACAATAATTATTTCATAAAATATAAATAGGATACCTTCTTATTATATTTAATTATCACGATTTCAAGATTTAAATAATTCCATTTTTCTCCTAACCCTCCATCCAGCATAGAACGCGGAAATCCGTTGAAAACCCGACTTGAACTCGTAGTCTTTGATACAGAAAGAAAAAAATATTTTTATGCGACGCCCCTTTCCTTCGCCTTTAGAATGGCTTTAAACCTATTTATCATCACGACCTCTCCTTTCGGAGGTAAAAAAATGACTGAATGGAGTGATGCCCTCGGAGTGATTCGGAATAATTCGGATATTTTTCCTGTTTTTCCGAGCGTGGCGTTGATAGGGTTAAGTAACTCCGTTGAAAGGATGTTTAGAAACGTTGTTTTTTTTTTTATCGTGAATATGTTGTCTGTACTTTTTATTAGGTTGAGGAGGTTTATTGGAGAATATGGGTAGATAAATGATTCGAATAATTCTTGAGATTTATTACACATGTTTTTAGGCACCCGCACACATATTACAAATAATAATAATAATAATAATAATAATAATGCTTTATTGAAAACAAAGTAATTACACAGTTACATAAGCACACTGCCTCCTGAACTAGGTTGTTAGTGTGTTGTTGTAGTTGTTGATAGTTAAATGTGATAGTTGCAATGTGATCTAATGTTTAATTTTTGTGGGATTTGAAGCAAGCTGTAAATGTAGAATTAGACATAGATTAATTTATATTGAAGTTAATTGCTATAGAATGTCATAACTAATAATGTTTTTTTTTTTTTTGTTTCAGGTAAATTATTTCATCTTTATTCAAGCTCGGAAACGGTATCTACATAAAATAGGCGCACACCACATCAATCAAAATTATACATGCATAAACTCATGCCTTTTTCCCATGGAAGTAGGCAGAAACTACTACTACCTACCATTATAAAAAAAATAAATAAAATCCCGCCTGCTAAAACACAACTGAAAAGAGAAAAATAAGCAATAAAATCCATAGAATTTTGGCATTGCAGGCGGGGGACAAACAAAAGTTACACCATATTTCAGGTTATTGATTTGTCCTCCGCCGGTAATACCAAAATTCTATGGATTTTTTTGCTTATTTTTCTTTTTTCAGATATGTGTTTTGGCAGACGCGTTTCTTGCTTTTTTTTAATACTTAATTTGTTTTAATTCCAGCTTTTTAGTTTTATTAATATTTATATTTGGACAGGACTCATTTCTAGCTGTTATTTGATAATAATATTGTTAAAATATTTAAAAAACCGCCCCCTCCTTTTTTATTTCCAGATACAATATTTAAACATTATCTAAGATGACTGGTAATTAGTGACCGATACTTAAACACATGGTTGTACTCATGATAATAAACAACTTTTACTATGGGACCAAACCTGAATTCGCGAAAAAAAAATCTGCTGTCCAATACGTTTATGTTTGCGTAACTCGTCAAAATGTATGGAGCCGCTGATTTTTTTTTCGGGATTTTAGGTTTGGCCCCATAGTAAAGCTGTTTGTTAACATGAATACAATCATGTGTCATCACTCCCACAATTAAGACGAACTAACGACACCTCATAATATGTTAAAATCCATCAAGCCGTTTCGGACAGAGCGTCCCAAAGAAATAGACATACATATAGATATTAACTCTCGAAAAACATTACCCTCCTTCTGGGACAGTCGGGTAAAAATAAATAAGCAATATTTGTGACTGCTCGAAATATAGATATAAGAAAACTTCTTACGTTTTAGGAATTCGCAGAAACATCTATTTTGATATTTGCAATACCTTCCAATCCGAATTTAGACAAACCAAACTGTCTCCCATTCAAAAACAGTAAGCTCAACATCCCTAATTAATAATTATTTGATAAAATCAGCATCCTATTTCGTGATGAATACAAACATAAAAATATACCCTCACAAATAACTTACATCTCTTATTTCTTCCATCTAAGGACGAAAATGCGTAATTTTGACGTTTACAAAATGTATTATCAATTTTGTTTTCCTGTTAATGTCAGGTACCATTCTCCTTTGACAATAACGTCTGGTTTTGATATCTTAATAAAACCCTTGGCATGCTATCTGGGGGTATCAAGTACCCCAAACGGGGTATCAAGTTCCCCAAACGTTTCGGCTCGGTTGCGTTAAGGGTTAATTAGTGGTATTGTTGGTCATAACCAATGAGTCGGATTATCCTAAATCAATAGTTGGATAAGAGTTGTTAGTGGAACTTGAGGTAGTTAGCAAGATGTTAAAAAGTTGGTTAAGAAATTGTTTTGGTCATTCAATCTTTTCCCATTATTGGGCGGGCCATGTCAGCCACATGCATAGCGATCGCTGGGCAACAGTCTCCACACAGAGGGTGCCTGAGGATGGACAGCGCCGCCGAGGTCTGCCCAGGAAGAGGTGGCGAGACGACCTAGACGTGTACCGCAAGGGTTGGATCGAGGTGGCCCTGCAAAAGGATGCTTGGAAGGATTTGGGGGGGGGGGGGGGGCTTTGCTCAGCAGTCGGACAACGTAGGCTAACAGAAAAATTAAAAAAATAATCGACGGCTGAAGGGCTATCCCTTAGATCGTCGGATCATCGACGGCTCTATCCTTCAGCCGTCGATGATCCGACGATCGGTCCGTATCAAAAAATCAGAACTGTTTATGATCCGACGGTCGGTTCCATAGTCTGACCATGTTAATTATTGACATAATTATTATCAATAACTGTAAAGATTTCTTCTAAATAAAACAGCTGGAGTAATTTACTCACCGAAATATATCCTTATTTAAAAGTAACCTCAACAAGGTTAGGGAAACTTATAGTAAAAAATAATTGTTTTACTAACTATTGCTTTTACACTTGCATTTACACACGTAATACGTAAAAATGTAGTTTTGTGTCAATCAGTCTGTCTAGCCTTTTTCCAACTATGTTGGGGTCGGCTTCCAGTCTAACCGGATGCAGCTGAATACCAGTATTTTACATGGAGCGACTGCCTAGCTGACCTCCACAACCCAGTTACTGGGTAATACGACACCCCTTGGTAAGACTGGTGGTCAGACTTTCGGGCTTCTGACAACCCGTAACGACTGTCAAAGGTCCTCGAATGACAGCCGGGATCAACGGCTTAACGTGCTTTCCGAGGCACGGAGGAGTCTCGTTATGAAAAGCTGATCACCCATCCACAGACCAACCCCGGCAAGCGTAGCTTAACCTGATGGATCGACCCGTGCGGCTGTTATTACTTAGCCACGAGCTCCTCTAAAAAAAATGTATTTATGTGTACCTTAAAATAATTGATAATAAATAGATACAATACTTACAGCGCTCAATAGACAAGAATCAACCTCTTCATTGAAGATCTAATTACTTTTCATTGTATCCTCACTTAATTCTCTCAAACGAAACAAAACAAAACTTTTGTTATGTCAAACTGTCAATTATGTTTCATTTTTCCACTGCAGCGTTAACAATGTGTTCAGCAAAATGCAGTGAAATCCTACTATCCTATCCTACTTCGTACTAATATTATAAATGAGAACACATAGGATACTGTTTATCGTCGTGGGATAATTACCGACATTCACGCGGGCGCAGCCGCGGGTGAAAGCTAGTCTTGTATAATGTACTACTTACTTACAGAGTTTTTATTTAATATAAATTATAACTTAATCTAGTCTATTATAACTAATTTAAGAATTTAAATATAATTTTTTTTTTTATAAAGTCTGATAAACACGTGGTTTTTTAAAGTGATGTTAGTTGTAACGGAACGCACGGGAGAGACATGTAGAGAATCCATTTGTTGTTTTCGTTAGTTAGATAGCCTTTATTGATGGTTGTGAGACGTCACTCCAGGATAGATAGAAATATATTGTCTATCATCATTAGCGATCTATCTTTCACTAAAGATAGGTTATTGGGTCCGACCATTATTGACACACTTGGTAAGACTGGTTGTCAGACTTTTGGACTTCTGACTACCCGTAACTACTGTCAAAGATCTACGAATGACAGCCAGGACCAACAGCTTGTGTTGTGTTTTTTGAGGCACGGAGGGGTCATGATATGTAATAGATATGTAATAGTAAGTCAACGAACCGACCGCGGCAAGCGTAGCTCGACCTGTGCGGCTGTCATTCGCCGCGCAGCCACGAGCCCCTGCTTGATTGAAATCAGATTGATAACAATTTCTGAAGAAATTCTTCGGCCATAAATAATAAACTAGTCGGCTTATTATTTTTATAACATACAAATTACATTAACCCGTCGTGAAAATAGAATTATTGGAAACTTGAATAGCAGAAAAAGAATGTTTTTGTAGAATTGATTTATGTAATGGTTATCTGACAGGTTTAGTGATATGGGATACCTACTTCTATAAATAATGAATCGCTATTACTTTTAGAGCAAAAATCATTCGCGTAAAAAGCGGCCAAGTGCGACACGAAGGGTTCCGTACATAGATGGATCCTGGATGGGAGTCCAACCCACGACCTGCGACATGATAGGCGGTATCTTAACCAACCACGCCAGCTGGCTTGTCATTATGTATATTAATATATAGTACGACCGTATGTATAAAATTATTTAATTATTTCTGTATACAGCCCTGTGACAAACGGAGGGACGGACAGCGGACACTTAGTAACAGGGTCCCGTTGGCAACCCTAAAACAAAAAAAAGCTATTTCGTCATTATGTTATTATCTTAAACATATGTCTGTACTCTATAGCCTATTTTCTGACTACCTACATGTACGCGAAACATAATTATATCCAACACTATTTTTTTTGTCCAAAAAAGCGATCCCCTTTCTATAACATCTCTGTATAAGACAGATATTATCGGCGACAATGATAAGAGTTTTCACTGGACTGTTTATTTGACGTCAGGGGAAATAGGGCAAGGAGCGCGGGAGGATGTTACACCAACGCGAGCGTTTGTTGTGCGGATCGCGGATGATCCGGCAGGGGGCGAATCTCCGCTTTAAACGTCCTGTTTTTCTTGTTTGTCGAAGGCAATGTGGAATAGACGGTAAATAACTATGTACTTTTAAAAATAGGAAGACAAGATGATCGCGGATGATCCAGTAGGGAACAAAGCTCCGCTATAAACGTCCTGTTTTCTTGTTTGTCGAAGGCAATGTGGAATAGACGGTAAATAATTATTGCTGAAATAAGGAAGACAAGAAATATTATAAGATTAATACATTAATACAAGATTTACTCAAAATGTAATTAGTGACAGTTAACTTACCGCACCACGTGAGGAGTAACTCGAATGGCAAAGAGGTTTTGGCCACATGGTTTTTTTGCGAAGATATATGGTTTCTAATCTAATCTAACTAGCCTTTATTGTCCCATTGCAGGGCAAAGGCCTCCCTTTCCCGTTTCCGCAAAAGATAAGGATTGCAAAAAAAAAAAATCCCAGTTAAATAGGTTTTCTAGTGATGTTCTTAAAATCTAAATAAGTAAGATAGATGTCGTTTTACTACACGATAACGCTTGACCTCATGTCGCATCTGACGGAACTTGGGCTGGGAGACGATACCCCACCCACCTTATAGCCCAGACCGCGCCCCATCAGACTATCATTTGTTTTGAGCCCTGAAACAACATTTGCGGGGTAAACAATTTAATGATTTCTCTGATGTAGAGGCGGAGTTGAACAACTTTTTCGAGGCACAGCCATCAGAGTTCTGGGCGAAAGGCATCCAAACTTTGCCGGATCGTTGGCAAGAAGTCTTAGATGCTAATGGTGATTACATCATTGACTAAGCTTTTTGTATTGTAATAATAATAAAAATATAAAACGTTAGTGAAAGAATCATCAATATTGGTGCATTAGTTTTTGAGATAATCGCGGACATACATACATACATACGGGTCGAAAACAGAACCTTCTTTTTTGAAGTAGGTTAAAAATAATATATTACGTAGCCATCTGTTATACCCAGTAAACGCTATAGCATTTAGGAAAATCGCTAAAAAGACAAAATAATAATAAAATGGCTTGAAAAATACACATCGGTGTAATAGTCGGTCCGATGGATCGGACAGAAGTGGACATGACAAAAGGAGAAAAACTTTGTTTTTCCACAAACGAATATCTAGAGTGTATTGATTTATTTTTCACAACCGTTCGCTCTATGTTTTATGTTTGAAAATACCCGAATGTTTTCGTCATAAAAATAGAAAACATTATTTTATTTCACTTCTAAAATGAAGCTTTTTTTTCCGTGGAGAAATGCTCATGCTTACTACTACGGGGAGATAGTGCAGTTATGTGGGACTCCAACCCACTAAAACTCCACGTTGGCATCCTTTGCCGCTTGTGAAAAGAATCTGTGGCTAAATTATAACAGCCGCACGAGTTGATCGAAGGTTAAGCTACGCTTGTCGCGGTTGGTTCATGGATGGGTGACCACTACATATTATGTAGACCCCTCCGTGGCTCGGAAAATACGTTAAGCCGTTGGACCCGGCTGTCATTGATCTTTGACAATCGATACGGGTGTAGAAGCCCAAGTCTACAACCAGTATAGTATAGTGTTACCCAATAACTGGGTTCAAGGTCAAGGTTAGATATCCAATCGCTTCATGTAAAATACTGGTATTCAGCTATATCCGGTTAGACCGGAAGCCGATCCTAATATAGTTGAGAAAAGGCTAGGCAGAGAGACGACTTCTGAAAAAACCAAAACAAATGTTTTTTTTTGTATTTTATTTTTTTACTTTCCAGTTTTTAGTTTTGGTACCTATCCCACACAAATTCGAATACCACTGACCTGCAAAAATACTAGAATATCTTCTACATAGACGGGAAAAATACTTATAATTGAAACTAACTCAAAAACTACCCAAGTAAAGTTAATAAATTGTACAAGGGAGCAACTTCGAGGTCCCTCTCGAATAAAACAAGAATCATTCAAATAATAGTCCGTATTCTGTAAAAAGTTATGCGTGGCCATACATAAAAAAATATATATAATATATATATACGTGTCGAATTAAGAACCTGCTCTTTTTTCTGTTAAAAAGAAGTTTTATACTTATTTGTAAGTAAAGGAGCTAAACTCCTTGTGAGTACAGTCAGTCACTGCATGGATCTTTGTCAATGGTGCCGATTCTGTTGTACAGCCGCCAGCTCATCAAGCTACTACAATCTGTCAGATTTCTTTAATAGATTTTCGACTTTATTGCTAAAGCATTAGGTTCAAGGTTGATTGGGAAAATCTGACAGTTTCGGGTAGGTTGACCTGCTGGCGTCTGTACACAAACTAAACTAAATTTAGGCTATTGCTAACCTTTTTTCTCTAATAAAACAAAAAACAGACGGACGTAAATTAGAGCTGTCAAATTTAGTTGGAACTAATATTTTCATACAAACTGAGACGGCATGTAAAGACATGTCGACTAAAAACACGCTGAAGCGCAAGGCGTAAACTAGTTTGACATCATTCTCTAACTTAGTTCATAGCTATAGCCGTCCTTTTCTCGCGCTGCCTGTTAGTAAAAGACAGCGATTCTCTAATTTTATTTAGTTATTGAACAAGAGAATCGACTCCATTAACAATGAAACTGTAATAGCTTAAAGTACCTATTGTTTCAAAGATACTAATTACACCTCTCCCTGTTCAAAGGCAATCAATTTTAATGAAAGATCATTTTGAAATGATAACATTCATATTTCCTGTAGGCATCTTTTTCTTACATTACGTACCATCACGACTGTAATCCCCGAAGGGTTAGGCAGAGGTATACCTATAGTACACCCACATTTCGCCAGTTGTGTTTAAGTACCATGTAATAGGGAGCGAGCCTATTGCCATCAAGCGGGCATTCGGGGCTGCTACTGAGAAATTACTGATGAGAAAAACCCAAAACCACTTTGTCCGACTTGGGAATCGAACCCAGGACCTCATGCTCAGCAGAAGCGCTTGCGTGTTTGCGACCACTAAACCAGGCGAGGCAGTCAACCTCTTTCTTATCTCCTGTATAGCATTCCATAGTTTTGTAAACAAAACATTCACAGTACAATCATTCTTTTGCTTTCTTTTGTATGAAACCTTCAGTTGTATGTAAATGAGCCTTACTTTTATGATCGCTACAGCACAAAAATCACTCATTTATCCCTTTAAATCTGTCTTTAATTACTAGGTACTTTACGACGTAAGTTTTACTCAATATTAAGTACAGTAGTGAATAATACCAGGGGGCTGAAAACTCTTAAGAGCTCTTGTGTGTAACACTCTTGAGAGATTTGTTATAGGGCTTAATAATCTTAGCGTACCGGAGGGGGCTGAAAGGATTTGAGCCTAGGGATGGGCCGCGGATGACTAGAGACATGATGATGTTTAGGTACGGATTAATATTTACTAAAAGCGTAATGATGCTAATAACATGAAACTCTGTATTTATAATAAAGAGGGTATTCGCAAATTAGTAATATGCAGCGCGAGAAAATAATGACACTTGAAGGTACTGTAGAACCTCCTGTAGAACCTTCCATTCAAGCCCCGATCTAAAAAGATCTGGCTGAAGGTATTTGGACATTCGTACGGGCACTTTTAGAAGAAGGCGTTAAGAGTTGGATTAGGCATACGTCAGCGAGAGGGGCCTCCTCGGCCAATGTAGGTGCGTTGATTTTAAAAGATATAATGTTGAAAAAATACATAAGTCTTATACGCGTTCAGTTCTTTTTATTATTAGTAGGTATAGCTCCCGAAGTAAAGTGACGATCCATTCGGGAAACCTCACATGTAGTGGAAGCGCCGGGTAGGATTAGCCTGAGCGCTCGAATGTCATGTTATGAATAAAAGTCTTATCTAGAGATAGACTGCGTCAATCCTTTTATTCACACAGGCCAGATGGCGTGGTTGGTTAAGATACCACCTGCCATGCCGCTGGTCGTGGGTTCGATTCCCATCCAGGACAAACATTTGTGTGCATGAACATGTCTGTTTGTCCTGAGTCTGGGTGTAATTATCCATGTAAGTATGTATTTACAAAAAAAAAAGTAGTGTATGTAGTATATCAGTTATCTGGTTTCCATAGTACAAGCTCTGCTTAGTTTGGGATCAGATGACCGTGTGTGAACAATGTCCCAGGATATTATTATTATTATTATTTTATTCAAGGGTGTACGTAGCTCATGTAGAGGTTCCATTCAAGCCACGATCTAAAAAGATCTGGCTGAAGGTATTTTGAAATTCGTAACGGTCACTTTTAGAAGAAGGCGTTTAGAGTTGGATTAGGGATACGTCAGGGATACAGGCCCGCTCGGCCAATGTAGGCGCGTTGATTTTAAAAGATATAATATTGAAAAAATAGATACAAGTCTTATACACTTTCAGTTATTTGGTATAGACCCCGAAGTAAAGTGACGATCCATTCGGGAATCGTGACAGTACTTAGACTCAAAACTTTTCAGCCCCCCTGGTCAATCAATCTCCTAGCCTTTTCCAAACTATGTAGGGGTCGGCTTCTAGTCTAACCGGATGCAGCTGAATACCAATATTTTACATGGAGCGACTGCCTATCTGACCTCCACAACCCAGTTACTGGGTAATACGAAACCCCTTGGTAAGACTGGTCGTCAGACTTTCGGGCTTCTGACGACCCGTAACGACTGTCAAAGACCCTCGATTGACAGCCGGGACCAACGGCTTAACGTGCTTTCCGCGGCACGGAGGAGTCTCGGTATGAAAATATGGTCACCCATCCACAGACCAACCCCGGCAAGCGTAGCTTAACCTGATGGATCGACCCGTGCGGCTGTTATTAATTAGCCACGAGCTCCCCTGGTATTGACATGAAAATTTCGTTAAGAGCAACAAGTAAACATCACCATATTAAAAATCTTTTCACTTGCAATTTTGTTTATCCCGATTATAGAGCTTGATTCCGGCACACTGACTAACAAACAACAGGGTGTCAGATATCGCAGCTATATCTCTCCATTTTCAGTCCAACGTAATTACTAATCCGACACATTTTTAGTCTTTAATTTCGGGGGTACAAAAGACCCCCATTTGTTGGTTGGCGTCCCGTGAAATTCAGATTTCAGTTTCGCCCTGTTACCTCCGCGTGTAACGGGTTTATAAACTGGGAGCTTAGCTGAATGTTAATTTATGTTTTTTTTTTTTTTACTTTTTATGAAGTTATAAATGACCCTAAGAGCTGGCAGGGTTAATGATATCTGTATTTCAGTAAAAGTACTTTTGAGATTTAAAATATTTTTTAAAATTATAAAGCAGGATTGAGGTTGAATTTTTAAACTAGGTTTTGACCTACCTTACCTACTTTGTGGTTTTCAGAAAATGATAAAATATGGGAATCGCATTAAAAGGTTTTTTTGTTTGTCTCTCTTATTTTTAGGTTGCCTAAAACGTAGTGTAATTTACGACTATATAATTTACTAATATTACACGCGCACTGGTTGGCCGCTGTTGGTCCGCGGATGGGTGACCATATCTACATACAAAGACCCCTCCGTGCCTCGGAAAGCACGTTAAGCCGTTGGTCCCGGCTGTCATGCGTGGATATTTGACAGTCGGAAAGCCACCACCAGTCTTACCAATGGGTATCATATACGACTCAGTATCTTGGTTGTGGAGGTCAGATAGGCAGTCGCTCCATGTAAAATATTGGTATTCAGCTGCATCCGGTTAGACTGGAAGTTGACCCCGACATAGTTGGGAAAAGGCTAGGCTGATGATGATACTGCAAGAAGACATAGTTCAATAGTAATTCTGCGAAATCAATAGGTAAACAAAATGCCCTTTGCCGACTTTTTATCTACACATACATACATAAACACACTCCTTCTTCTCATGGGGGTAGCCACAAACTCCAGGACGCCACCTGCTACGATCCTTACGTACTCCTTGTGCTTCGTTTACGTTCATACACGCACGCCATTTGCGATTACTATGGCGTTCCTCACGCATCTGCCTTGTAATTATACCTTTATAACCGACTTCAAAAAGGAGGTTCTGTATTCGACCCGTATGTATGTGTGTATATATGTTTGTAAGTCCGCGATTTACTCAAAAACTTATGAACCAATTTGGATGATTCTTTCACTAACGTGATCTTGACGTGACAGGCCAGTTGGCGTGGTTGGTTAAGATACCGCCTATCATGCCGCAGGTCGTGGGTTCGATTCCCATCCAGGACAAACATTTGTGTGCATGCACATGTCTGTTTGTTCTGAGTCTGGGTGTAATTATCTATTTAAGTATGTATTTACAAAAAAAAAAAGTAGTGTATGTAGTATATCAGTTATCTGGTTTCCATAGTACAAGCTCTGCTTAGTTTGGGATCAGATGACCGTGTGTGAAATGTCCCAGGATATTATTATTATTATTATCTTACTTTCAGGAAGGTTTTAGTATATAATACGTTATGCAATATTTCTTATTACGAAGTTATATGCATAAATGTACTGTATTTCCGGCATTTCTAAGCGGATTTTGATGATTTTTCTTTTCGTTCGTCTTGAGCATATGGTATTTTCTATATTCAACTAAAAATGGAAAATTAATATTACTTTCAAAAACCTAAAACGAATAAAATAACTTTCATAACTTAACAGCTTCTGAAGTCGGTGTCTTCAGTTCTTCAATGCACGAATAGCTTGGCACCGACGCTGTTTAGAAGCTGTGAAGTTTTTAATGGAAGTTATTTTATTCATTTTAGGTTTTGAAGTCGATTTTTACTTTTTTTAAAGTGAATTTTTAAGAAAGTTATTTTTATAGTCGCTTTTCACTCTTCCTCTCAACATGACTAAAACATCTAAGCATACTCTTTAAAAATTTTGTCACTACATCTTCTTTTAAACCGCACCGTTACCTTATCACACCAGTCTAACAAAAACAATCCAACATTGTTACTCGATGTTCCATATTACCAACACTGAAACCATTTATCATCTTAAAAATAACAAAATAAAATCTTTTCCCGAAAATTGAACTAAGAATCTTAAATATAACTCAATCGGGAATAGTCTACAATTTATCTCTCCGATATAAATTCCGGCTAAGTACAGGAAAAACGCGAACAGTGTAGTTTTTAACGTGTCTAACAAAAAGATTCTATGTTCGAACACCTAGCCATTCCTCTTCCTAGTAAAGAGGAGGAATTCCTAGGAATTTTCTAGGAATTCCTACGTTTGTGGAAGCTTGAAGTACCTATATTTCTTTCACACATCGCTTTAGTGTTCTAGTGTTTTTTTTCTTTCGTAGTTTTTAACCGACTTCCAAAAGGAGGAGGTTCTCAATTCGTCTGTATTTTTTTTTTGTTTTTTTTTTTTTTTGTATGTTTGTTACGCGATTACTCAAAGACGGATGGACCGATTTAGAAAATTCTTTTTTTGTTTGATAGGGTATACTTTCGAGGTGGTCCCATATAAATTTTATTAACTTAGCTTAGGGAGTTTTTGAGTTAGCTTCAATAATGCGTAGGTATATTTCCCACTTATTTTATGTGGATGATATGATGGTGTTTTAATAACTTCCTATCACTGTTATTTACATGGCTATATCTACAATTATTGTGCTCAATTATGTATTCGAATTTGTGTGAGGTAGGTCCACAACTAAAAAGTGAAAAATAAAAACTTTTTAGCAAAAAATAAAACCGACTTCCAAAACAAAACACTACAAAGTGAAAAATAACTTTAATTTCGGAAGTCGGTGGCAAAAAACGAAAATACAAAACCCAAGACACCGACTACCGAAATTAAAGTTATTTTTCACTTTGTAGTGTTTTGTTTTGGAAGTCGGTTTTATTTTTTGCTAAAAAGTTTTTTTTAGTATTGTGTTGAACTTCTGAATTATAGTTATATGGACATTAGCTTGTTTTTTTTTTCTTCATTTTTTCATTCATTTTGTGGTGAATTTTTACGTGTTATGGCATATCCAGAGGCGTTCTGGTTTTTAAAATACTAGCTTCTACTCGCGACTTCGTCGGCGTGAAATTTCTTGTTCGCCGTCCCATCCCGTCGCATCGTATTACTTCGTTTAGCTTTCGCTTAGCGATATTTCTGATTGTTTTTCTTTTTGCTCGGAGTCGTAGTCTCCCTCAGAAATTGAGCTATCGAATGCAAAAATATTTTTTCAAATCCGACTGGTGGTTCCAAAGATAATAATTCCCCTACATACAACAAAATTTCACCTCTTTATAATATTCGTATAGATTGTTGACGGTTATTGAAGCATGGTCTCTCTCTCAGCTCGTGGCTATGTAATAACAGCCGCACGGGTCGATCCATCAGGTTAACCATCAGGCCGGGGTTGGTCTGTGGATGGGTGACCATCTTTTCATACCGAGACTCCTCCGTGCCTCGGAAAGCACGTTAAGCCGTTGGTCCCGGCTGTCATTCGAGGATCTTTGACAGTCGTTACGGGTCGTCAGAAGCCCGAAAGTCTGACAACCAGTCTTACCAAGGGGCATCGTATTACCCAGTAGCTGGGTTGTGATGGTCCAGTCGCTCCATGTAAAATACTGGTATTCAGCTGCATCCGGTTAGACTGGCAGCCGACCCCAACATAGTTGGGAAAGGGCTAGGCAAATTGATTGGTCTCTCTCTCTCTCTGCATTTCAAAACTAAGATAATATAATCATTTATTTGCTCAAACACAAGTATAATAAAGTTCGCGTCATGTAAGTTTGCCGCTCTGAAGTAGGCTACAAATGTCTGCGCAGTAGTCAATATCTATACTGAAACAGCAGCGCACCATGCCACGCGTATCAGGAAAGCCTAGTTTCTGAGCGGCAAATATATGTGACGCGAACTACATACAGCACATATTGTCAACATGTAAGAAATGTCAATGTACTGGCATTACTAAACCAAATGTGACATGTGAGTGGCTAATGACTACGTATTCAGAAGTGGTTATGAAAACTTTTGTAGATACGTAGTTTCAATGAGAACGTTTCAGTCTAAAACTATACTGGAATAAAATCCAAAAAAAAATCACAAAGTCGCCCATAAAAATCGTCCATTAGAAATAATTGAATAGGCATCTTCTTCGCCGTTCCCTCAATTTTGAGGATCGCGACCACATATGACGCTTCTTCAAGCTATGCGGTCTTCTGCAGTGTGGACCGCTGCAGCTTTCTTGATCGTGTCTGACCATGACCGCGGTGCTCTGCCACGTTTTTCTTCCACCTGGCCCAATAAGCCTTTCCAAACCATGCTTAATTCAACGCATAATTATGTCCAAAAAAGCTGTGGGCACGCTCCTGGCATATTGAATAGGCATATAAATTCGCAAAAAAAAAAAAATCGTGGATGTCACTTGTCATGCATCTTCCTAAAAAGCCTTTTATGTGATCCATATTTTCAATTTATCATTATTATGTATCAAAGAAGCATAATTCGGAACTGTTGAAATAGTCGTGACCACAGTAATAGGTTTTCATGATAATCAAATACTAAGGTAAAAACTCCATAAAAATGTTAATTTTTTTTTGTAACTTGGTACTTTAGAGTTTATTGAAAATTTGTGAATGACGGTAAATACCTTAGCAATTTTGGATGTTGATAAAAAGTTCGTAGCGATAGTTAGACCGAGGGAAAAGAAAATTAACTAGTAGGTAACGATCTCCGATGAGAGATTTTTACTTTCTACGGGATTTAGTATACTAATAAAATAACCCCTCCAAAACCGTTTCGTCCGAAAGGCAACGGGAGCCCCTCGGTTCGTTCGGAACGAAATCTTCCACGTAGATCTCGACATTCCCACCATCTCCCAGTTCTTGAAACGCAATTCCAAGCGTTTCTTCGACTCGGCCACCAACCATCGTAACCCTCTGGTTGTCGAGGCGGCTAGCTATGTCCCCTCCCGTAATAGTAAGGTCCGCCGCCCAAGGCTTGTCCTCTCAGATCCCGACGACCCCATAACTCTTCTCCAGGAGTAGTAGGGACCATAGGAACAAAAACAAACCGACATTCCGACCTCGCCGCCGAGGTCCCTCGCGACGACCCCGAAGTAATCGTCCTCCAAGTCCCTTGCTCGGGAATGAAGTGCCAGCTGGTGGCGTAGCTGAGCCAGTAGCTTTAAACTCCCCGTTCAATAATAATCACTCTAATTTGATCCAGCCTGTCCCATCTTGCTGTCCTCCTCCCAGCGACGCCCTAAGCCGAGGTTCGTTCCCCACAGGGGTAGCCCTTAGCGTGTAGTCGCTTAGTCTTTAAGTTTTATGCCCCTGGCTGGAGGCTTTTAGTTCGCTTAAGGCAGCCACAGGATTGACCGGTTAAATAGTCACGGCCTCTCTAGGCCAACAACGAGATGCCATATATGTATATATAAAAAAAAAAAAACTAATAAAATAATGATAATCCGACTCGCGTTGCACTCTGATGTATTTAACTTATCTCACTATACAAGGTGTAACTTAAATAATGCACAACATCTTAAGGGGTCATTGTACTCATCATTATGAACAACTTTTACTATGGGACCAAACCTGAAATCGCGAAAAAAAATCAGCAGTTCAGTACATTTATGTTCGCAACTGAATTAAACCTCTACGTATAGTCCTTAGATTAAAGATTGTTGTTATTATTTGCAAAAATTTTGACTACTTACGAGTTAAAGGAAAGCATCAGGCCTCAGCTGTTTCTTTGACGAAGGTAATCCATTCACGACTGCCTCAGGCGGAATAAGGCCCTTTGTTTACGGCACAGTTTATCAATCTGTCTAGCCTTATCCCAACTATGTGTTGGGGTCGGCTTCTGGTCTAACCGGATGCAGCTGAATACTATTTTTTTAAATGGAGCGACTGCCTATCTGACCTTCACAACCCAGTTACTGGGTAATACGATACCCCTTGGTAATGTCAGACTTTCGGGCTTCTGACGACCCGTAACGACTGTCAAAGATCCACGAATGACAGCCGGGACCAACGGTTTAACGTGCTTTCTGAGGCACGGCGGAGTCTCGGTATCTAAAGATGGTCACCCATCTACGGACCAACCCTGGCAAGCGTAGGTGAACCTGATGGATCGATCCATGCGGCTGGCTGTTATTACTTAGCCACTACGGTACGGACGTATAAACCGCGCCGTAGAAAAAACTTGTCTGTCAACAAGCTTCCATAGTAATCCATACAACACTGATGACCGTGCTTACACACGGCGGATAAACCTTATCCCGTTCACGACAAGAAAAAGGTGTCTGTATAAAGGGCCTAACTAATCATTTCTTCAATCTTTAATAGTAGGTAACCGGGATTGTTGAGCCACTAGCTTATCATCTTAACGTGTTACACGAATGCCGCCCGTGAAGTTTGACATGTGACATTGACATGATAAGCTACGTATCTTGCAGAAGCCTAGCGATAGCAAAATTGCTTGTCAATTGCGCAATAATTGCTTTTCAATCGCTTGCCAATCGCAAATCAGTATTACGTATCGCTGATACATAATACCGATTTGCGATTGAAATTTTCATTATAAAAAAGTAATTATAGAAAATATTAAATTATATGACCACACACCTTAAAATGAAACCAATAACAAAATATAATCACAGAAATACCTCTTATGAGTAGTTATGAGTTCATCTCTTTTTTATTAGGAGGTAAATAATAATGCAAAAGTCGTAAATTAATTCTCCTGTAAATATATTTTTTTTTTTTGTTTAATAATGGATTCCAAATGAACGTGCGATATGTACAAAATATATAACATAAACATGTTTTACACGTATTGTTTTGTCGTAAGTTATCGATGCGAATGCGATGCTCCGTTTATTATCTAAAAAGAATTAACAATTTTACACTTGCGATTTAAAACGTGCGGCTGAAACGCTTCTGTGAACGCTTTTTGTTCGAGTCATCTTATAATTTACAGGCGAATTTGAGGTCGCTCTTCCTGAAGTTGTTCAAACAAAAACTAAAATAAAATATTATCAAGCTAAATTCCCAACATGTGCATCTTGCCCGTTCTAACCTATGGTGCACAAAGTTGGTCCCTTACTGAACAACAAAAGTCCAAACTCAAGATTTGTCAATGGGCAATGGAGCGCAGCATAATAGGTGTCAAGCGTACACACCGAGTTAGAAACACCACCCTGCGCTCCATAACTCAAGTAGCATATATTGGAAAAAAATCAGGCAGGGTGAAATGGGAGTGGGCGGTCCACGTCGCACGTATGCACCCGGAGAGATGGGCAAACATCGTCACCCACTAGACGCCTCAGGGAAGACATCGCCGTCGAGGTAATCCGTGGCGAAGGTGGTATGACGATCTGATGACCATGTTTGCATGGCCAACATGGCCAGAGATCGCACAAGGAGGTTTGGAAGAAAAAGGGGAGGCCTTTGCCCAGCCATGGGACACAAAATAGGTTTTGAAAAAAGAACAGGCATTTTTAAAAAGATCAGTAATTTTCATACTCATCCTTATCTGCCACGAGACTAGTATATAACGCTATTCATAAACTCGAGCGGTTTAAAGCGCAACTGTAAAAGTACGTATGGTTTTGATTTATGCGAACGAACTTACGATGAAAAACAGCGTTAGCAGCACAGCTAAATTGTTATTGCTTTTTGCTGAATTAGCGGAAAAGCGCTTTCCGCTGGGTGGTTTCACATGCCCCATTTTCGTACACAAATACAAAATACCGGAGTTTTAAAACTCTTATTGATATTGCAGTATGGGTTATAATCGCTTGATTCGGAGATTGTGGCTGCAATTATTAGGCTTCAATAAATCTAGTTTAGAGACAATTTCGGATCGGAAACTTCGACAGATTTGGGAAGTGTTAAGCGTTTGTCATGGTCCATGAAGATCGGTCTCGATACCGAATAACCAATATTCGTGACTATGAAAATTGGCAATGTGACTTTTGAGTTGGATTTCCTACATTAAATAATACCAGCCTAATACAGTTCCATTGCAGGGCAAAGACCTCTTCTCATACAGAGAAGGCACGATTATTGTTCACCACGCTTGCTGAAGGCGGGTTGGCAATTTAAGACTTACATTAACAAAGCCCAGGTTTCCTCGCGATATTTTCATCAGCACCGATGTCAGTAATGTCCAAGATTAATCCGGAAATTACATAGAATTGAGAAGCCATATTGGTACTTGCCTGGATTTGAACCCACAACACGTTTGTCATCACGACATTAAAATAAACGTTAATTTCGTTAACATTTCCTGAACAGTCAAAGTACACTAGTTATCCAGTTAGCGTGAGCTTCGCTAACAAGTGCTAAGGCTCCCGCAGACAGACGCGACACGACTCCGCTAGAACTTATAGAAATTGTTCCTCCAGAGTTGCGTCGCGACGTCACGTCGCGCCTGTTGGCCGGAGCCTTTTAGCTTGAGTTCGAATCTCGTGGACTCGTATGGAGGTCGGAAATTATCACACGGGAACGTACTACCGGAATTCTATGTCCTAACCCAGGTCATGATGCATCCGTGTGCCAAATTTCTTCCAAATCCGTTCACCCGCTACGGCGTGAAAATATGACAGACAGACAGATGGAGTTACTAACGGATTTATAATAATTTTAGCATTTTTCAATCAATCTGCCTAGCCTTTTCCCAACTATGTTGGGGTCGGCTTCCAGTCTAACCGGATGCAGCTGAATAATTATCAGCATTTTAAAATGGAACGACTTGACCTCCACAGACCAGTTTCTGGGTAACATGATACCCCTTGGCAAGACTGGTTGTCAAAATTTTGGGCTTCTGATTACCCGTAACGACTGTCAACGATCTACAAATAATAACCGGGACCAACGGCTTAACGTGCTTTCCAAGCCAGGGATAAAAATTGGACATATAAGATACAACGTGTTCCTTTTGATATTCCATAACTCTATCTATGGTATTAATGATACCATTATATTGAATAAACCTTTACTATGGGAGCAAACCTCAACTCGTTTTTTTTTTCTCGTGATTTCAGGTTTGGTCCCAGAGTAAAAGTTGTTCAAAATGATGGTCTCATTAATATCCTATAGTTAACTGATATCAAAACGAACACGTTGTATGATATATTCTACCAGCATACCTATATGTCAACTTTTTGTTAGTGAACCTTCCAAAATAACCACAACACTGAACGTCCAGAGATATAATTCAATTAAAAAGAACAACCTTTAGTAAAACAACACCTTTTACAATAACACCCAAAAATAAAGCCTAGAGCACAAGTGACATACAAATATTGTTTGGAAGATAGATTGGCGATACAATAAGAGGTCGATTTCCCTCGGGAGCGAACGATACGGTATCGGAGCTGGAAATAAATGAATTTCGTCGATCGTGTGAACGTGGCCTTTTTATTTAGAAAACCTACTGTCAGGTGGGATATAGGGTGTTTTTTTTTTAAGTGGTTGTTTTATAGATATTTTTGATTAGTACTTATTCTTCTCTCTTCAGCGTTAGTAAATAGGAGAAATTACTCTAATGGCGAGGTGAAAAGTTTGGCTAATCAGTCAGGTACTGGGGATTTTGTAGTAGCCAGATGAGGTACCTACTAAAGGCTTAAGGCATGCCTTAAGGCACACCTCTGCCTAGCTTTTTTTTATGTTCTCTGGTTTTCTATTTAAGTATCAGCCACCCATCATTTGCCTAGCCTGTTCCCAACTATGTTGGGGTCGGCTTCCAGTCTAACCGGATGCAGCTGAATACCAGTATTTTACATGGAACTACTGCCTATCTGACCTCCACAACCCAGTTACTGGGTAATACGATACCCCTTGGTAATACTGGTTGTCAGACTTTCGGGCTTCTGACGACCCTTAATACTATAATGTCTGCTGGGACCACGGCTTAAAGTGCTTTTCGAGGCACGGAGGGGTCACGGTAAATAAAGATTATCACCCATCCATGGACCAACCACGGAAAGCGTAGCTTAACCTGATCGATTGACACGTGCGGCTGTTATTAATACTTAGCCACGAACCCCTCACTCACCCATGAGCCCCTCAAGTACGAGCCACCCGTGGAAGCTATTTTCCTGCATCAGAACTTACTAACTACATTCAAGAGATCAGAGCAGAGTTAACCCTTAGTTAAATAAAGTGATTAACTCACAAATCCCACTTGTTCACGGTTCGTCTGTACATAACTATACACATCAATGTACTCTGTGTATACGTATGAGTACAATTTCGTAGGAAACCTTTTCCTTTTCGAGTTTCATGGATGACAGCATACAAATTAACTTTGATGTCGTATCAGTTCCTAGTTCTGCTGACTGTACAATTGTACAGTACATGTTAATACGCGTGCTTTTGGTTTTGTTGACGCTCTTACTAAGAATTTTATTGAACTCTTTGAGAGAAGGAATGGTTGAATAAATCAGTGGTCTGGTTCAGTACCCTAAGAAGCAATGGATTGCAATTTGCTTCAAAATGATTCAGATTCTGATCGATAGTGTGTTACGCAATTAGGGTGCAGGTCTGTAATTCTGTTGACAGTTTTAAAAGAATGGTAGAAACTTGTTTTCTATTAAATGTTCTTATACACATATTGAGCTCGTGGCTAAGTAATAACAGCCGCACGGGTCGATCCATCAGGTTAAGCTACGCTTGCCGTGGTTGGTCCGTGGATGGGTGACCATCTTTACATAACGAGACTCCTCCGTGCCTCGGAAAGCACGTTAAGCCGTTGGTCCCGGCTGTCATTCGTGGATCTTTAGCAGTCGTTACGGGTCGTCAGAAGCCCGAAAGTCTGACAACCAGTCTTACCAAGGGGTATCGTATTACCTAGGTACTGGGTTGTGGAGGTCAGATAGGCAGTCGCTCCATGTAAAATACTGGTATTCAGCTGCATCCGATTACACTGGAAGCCGATCCCAAAATAGTTGGTAAAGGGCTACGCAGATTTATTTGATATATCGTGATAACTTATTAGATGTGCAATCGTTAGCCTTAAAGCGCTTTCTGTCTCTTAGGTTCTCTGAATATTATTATACCTGAATGTGGTCCATCTCCATATTCTAACATAAATCATCACTATAGGGTTATTGGTATAACACCAACAACCTCTTAAGGGGTTATTGTACTCATCATTATGAACAACTTTTACTATGGGACCAAATCTGAAATCGCAAAAAAAAATCAGCTGTTCAGTACATTTTGACGAATTACGCAAACATAAATGTACTGAACAGCTGATTTTTTTCGCGATTTCAGGTTTGGTCCCATAGTAAAAGTTGATCATAATGATGAGTACAATGACCCCTTAAGAGGTTGTTGGTGTTTTACCAATAACCCTGTATAATACAATAGAAGTTAAAGTGTGAAGTGGAAAGTATAGGGAGACCTTTGTGCAGCTGAGGTTAAATAACAAACATCTCTTATTTCAATAAAAACCTAGATTAGAAATTCGTAAAAACAAGTTTACCCTCAGACGAAAAAAAAAATTGTAAGAGGTTTAAAAATTGTCCCACATTCAAAGGTCAGTCAACTCAACTTTCGCCGTAATTCCCGTAAAAAAAAACCAACTACGATATATTGTACAATTTCCTTTGCCTCGCCTTTATCGAGTCCAATCATAGATATGTCAAAACGTCATAATAACGTGTCAAATTGACGCCAAATTGCGTTCGTTCACGTCAGACGTCTATTGATGTTACTTGGCAGACGCCACCTGATGGCCATTGATGTCCTTCAAAGAGCTGAGGAAATGGGGGGATATCCGTAAGTATGCTTTTGTGATGGGAAATGAAGGATATCGGTCATAAGGAATCTTTATTATAGTTTTTATGAGGCAAAAAGATCAAGAGCATAGTATTCGCAAAGGGCGATTTGAAAGTTGACGAAGGAAAGAAAAAAAAAAAGAGAAATATGGAAAATTTATTTCGCAAAAGTTTAGATGGACTGACGACATTAAAAAGGTGGCTCGCACTGACTGGATGCGTAAGGTGGAGGACAGGGTGTTGTGGCCCAGCCTGAGAGAGGCCCATGTCCAGCAGCGAACTGGGAGTTGAAGGCACAATCCTAACTTTAAACCTAACTTTAATCCTACTATCCTACTTCCTATTAAATATTATAGATGCGTGAATTTGGATGTTTGTTACCCAATCACGCCAGAACCGCTGAACGGATATGGATAAAATTTGGCACAGAGACAGACTATATTCTGGAATAGCACATAGGATATTTTTTTATCCCGGAAAAATGTACGGTTCCCGTGGGGTAATTTCCAACATCCACGCGGGCGAAGCCGCTGGCAAAAGCTAGTATTATATAAATGCGAAAGTATGTTTGTTTGTTACCTTTTCACGCCTATTCCACTGAACCGATCATCCTGAAATTTTGCATATACGTTGTCAGGTGTACAGAAACGGATATAGGGTACCTTTCGTCCCGAAACAAGTAGTGTTCCCGAGGAAAACAACAATAACGTTCTTATTATAATAGATGGCGCCACGTGTCTTTCGAATCATGACTGAATAGTATTATTATAGAAACTTTAGCTGTGTGTTAAGTTTTTTTTTAATTTAAGTACCTAATACAGCTGAGTTTACAGTGTCGATCGACCGGTTTTTTATCCTCCCAACTATCCTACTAATATTAGATATAAATGCGAAAATTTAGATGGATGAATGTCTATTACTCTATCACGTCCGTACGGCTGAACGGATCTAGATGAAATTTGGCACAGAGGTAGATTATACTCTGGAATAGCACATAGGCTACTTTTTATCCTTGTAGTACGTTTTCGAACCTGACGCAAGCGAAGCCGCTGGCAAAAGCTAGTATAATATAAGCAAAAGTGTATACCTACTCAAGGATGGTAAAGCACCTGACGTTTAATAAAAAATGTCGTGACTTTATACCTGATTTGTATTGGATTACTAAAATTAAAGTCTCCTACACACAGGCGCGACACGAATCGCGCCGTTTGTAGGAGACTTAAAGCTAGCTTATAATAGAAAGATACAATTACTGAACAATATCTAATTGTTCCATGCAACTTTCAATTCAAAGACAAATAAAGTCAATGGAGGGAACGGGGTGATCATTTGATCATTGTCTGCCTAGCCTTTTCCCAACTATGTTGCAGTCGGCATCCAGTCTATAACCGGATGCAGCTGAATACCAGTATTTCACATGGAGCGACTGCCTATCTGCCCTCCACAAACCAATTACTGGGTAACACGATACCCCTTGGTAAGACTGGTTGACAGACTTTCCGGCTTCTGACTATCTGTTACGACTGTCAAAGAACTACTAATGACAGCTGGGACCACCGACTTAACGTGATTTCAGAGCCACGGAAAGATCTCGATATATAATGGATGGTCACCCATCCACGAACCGAACTCAGCTAGCGTTGCCTAACGTTTAAGGTTGCCCCTTGTGGCTGTTATTATTTAGCCTTTAGACCAAGTCACGGGAAGCGGAAATACGGCACTATAATCGAATTTGACAGGTCACATTCCAACAAGAATCACCGACAATCATGACTATGGAACCCTAATGCCCAATCATCCTTTTGCCTTGATTACAAGTATTCACCTAATATACAGTAGAATAGAATCCACTTATAACGATATCGAAGGGAGGTGACAAACACAAAGTATAGTCTAAGAAAATCGACAACTTCATATTTTTGTTACGTATTTAGTTTAATAGAGTGAAAAAATACAAATTGTATCTATGTATCGGTACGGCTTAAAAGAAGATGTACTGACAAACATTGAAAAGAGTATGCTTAGATGGTTTGGTCATGTTGAGAGGATGTATGAAAGGCGACTAACAAAAGTTATTTACAAGGCAGATGTGAGTGGAAGCGCCGGGAGGGGACGCTCTAGGAAGACATATAGTGACTTTATTGGTGATGTTCTTCAGAAAGGTCAGTTGCGCAGTACTCGCAACCGGCGTGCGTGTATGATCAGATATATGAACATAAACGAGGCAAAAGGAGCATGTAGGTAAGGATCGTAGCAAATGGCGTTCTGTAGTTTCTGCCTACCGCTATGGGGAGAAATCTTGAGTTTATTTATGTATCTATTAATAATAAAAAAGGAACATGACCTGAAACAAAACAAATTAAAAAAAAAAAAAAACAAACTTCGCACTGCAATTGCTTCATATTAAGCAGTTGGTCAATATAGGCGGATTCATAATAAACGGATTCCTCTGTATCCCTTTATGATTCCACTACGAAACCCTACCACAAAATGCGACATCACGTCGACTCCACAGTCAGGCTCGTAACCTAGTTAGCTGCGCGCGGCCTATTTTGCCGACTGTACACATGACACTATCGTTCACGCCTCTCCGGATAAGTTATTGTAGTGTTAGTTTTATTTTAATAAAAATATTGTTCGTTTTTTTTGTTGACCGTACGGATTTTTTGAATAGTGACTTTTTGGTGATGTGTTGTGGTTTTTTATTTGAATGATGAAAGTTTAAACATTTAAATGTGGCTCGGATTTATTGAATTGAACTTAAAATGAACGATAAGTTACTAATGTAAGTTTATGCAGACTAAGGGCCGGTTTTTTGATTTTTTTTTTAAATGTGAAAGGCTAAACATAACTACTAACTAGTATTCATGTTAGCTCATTCATATTAAAAAAAAAAACAGTGACTAATGGCATAACTCATTCAGGTTTAGCCACAATTCAACCATTAGTTACTATGATTAACCATTGGTTGACTTAACTACGGATTAAAAAACTTCGGATTAAAAAACCGGCCCTAAGGTGAAGATAGTGGGAGGTGCTACTGAGAACTCTTATTTTATTTTATTTTATTTGGGAATATAAACAGTTATACTCTTACTGAAAGGTCTGGCCTACACAGCACTGCAGTGGGACAAAGCCCGAATATATTTAAAATCAAATCTTCAACCCAAAAGATAACCCTCTCACTGCAGTCACATTTTTTACCCTTTCCTTTTTGCCCCACTTCTAAACTTAAGGAGGATAAGAGGAATGCCCTGATATATTCACGAGCTAGCCGTTCGTAACATGGTCCGAAACAGCATAACACTTATCCGAAACTCCGGGATACCAGCATGGCAGGGTTACAACGAACGCGTTCTCAACACTGGTTTTTGGCGCTGTGCCCAACTTTCTGAGATATGACCGCACATACAAAATTTTGCGGGATTGTCGCCCGACGCCATACTTTTTTTTTCTTCAACAAGGTTGGATTTATCTTCACGCTTTGCAGTTTTGGAGTTAACTGGAAAATGGTTGTTTTGAAGGGAGACTGCGAATCTTCAGAATGATTTGTTGTCTTTTGGGGGAGTTGGACCAAGTTTTTGGTTGAGTTTTTCCGTGGTTTTTAGGGTTTCGTACCTAAAGGGTGCCCACGGGACTAATAGGGATAAGGTTCCGCTGTCCGTCCATCTGTTCGTCTGTCGCAGGGCTGTATCTTTGAACACTTAAATATTTCACAGCCTGCTACTATTGCCGGTATTACAAAAAATAATGAAAATAAAATATACAGCGTGAGTGTAAACAGTGGCAACCTTTTAAGGGGTCATTGTACACATTCATATTTTTTTTCACTTACACCCTGTATAATTACGTAAAGTTAAAAATTAAAAGGGTCCTCATACAAGAAACGTTAACATTATTCTACGGTTATATACGAAACCCTTCGTGAGCGAGTCCGGCTTACACTTAACCAACCCATTGCCTAAGAATTCTTCATTTGGATCAATTTAAAGCTCATCCATCGCTTCCATCGAGCGGCATCGAGGTTAAAAGCACATCCCTTAAAAAAAAAACAGCGATATTTACCACCTTGCTCCGTGACCAGGAATTACCTTTTGGAGGATGACTTATTGCCATTGTCAGTTCAGTACGAGTATTATATAGTTATCGCGTTTTGCATGGCAATAGCGGTCATTGTCCTTTCCCTAATGTCACTTCGTAGGAACCCAAACAATAATACCCCAAATAAATAATGTATGATTTTTCGTTATTGAAACATGTTGAAGATAACAATGGATCCAGGACGTTAACAGACTTCATTTCAGTTTTATAAATGCAAATAAAAAAATGCTAGAAAATGTTGGTGGGTCAATGACCGCTATTGTTAAGCTAAAACGCGGCAACTATACATTTTAATAGGCGCCGATTCAGAGCGTTTGATTCATGGAAAATAAATTGAAGGGGAAGGGTTCTTACAATTAGGTTTAACATTTCTAGACTCGTGGCTAAGTAATAACAGCCACACCGGTCGATCACTGGTGATTGAGGTTAAGCTACGCTTGCTGCGGTCGGTCCGTGGATGGGTGACCATCTTTACATACCGAGACCCCTCCATGCTCGTAGATCTTTGACAGTTGTTACGGGTAGTCAAAAGCTCAAATGTCTGACAACCGGTTTTACCAAGGGGTATCGTGTTACCCTTCGTTTCTTAAAACCACACTCCGTGTAAAATACTGGTATTCAGCTGCATCCGGTTAGACTGGAAGCCGACCCCAACAGAGTAAGGAAAAGGCTAGGCAGATGGTGATTACCATTTACATTTTCAAAATCTTTTTCCTTTTCCATACCATTCCTTGTAAGACCTTATTATCATAGCGTGAGTTTCTTATACCCATAGAAATAGAAAAAAACCTACCTATCAATGCCAGGGTTGATGAGGATTCCTCTTCCTCATCCTCATCATACGGTGGTTCCTCATTTTTTTGCGATTCCTCATCTTCTTCCACATATCCAAAATTTGGCATAAATATTCCTATTCCTCATCCGCTTCCTCATTCATTAAGAGGAATTTATGAGGAAGTGAATTCCTTAGTGAGCGCCTTTTCAGTAGCGCTGGATTAGTTTATGACGAATTACGAAACCGTATATCTGGAGAAACCGAGAAACAGCTTCAAAGTTAATTTTCATTAAATTGAACCAAATAAACATTCAAATTATGAATTTGAACATTTTCTGTTTTTCTAAAAATTAAAGAGCCGCAATCCTTTTTTTAATTTAAATTTTTAATCTGAATTCACAGGTTCTATCTTCCTCATCCGCATCCTCTTCCTCCTCCTCGTATCCTCATCCTCATCCACTTCCTCAAAACGTATGTCTAATACTTCCTCATCCACATCTTCTTCCTCATAACCACTTCCTCATCAACCCTAATCTATGCTTATACTTCTTTAAAATTGAGCATTTTCCTCCAAATTTTAGAACATTTCCTGTTCAGAAATTGAATATTTTCTCTCACTTCCGAATCAACGAATACATCGCCATTCTCCGAACAACCCGAAAACAAATATATATGTATATTATACCAAAACAATGTTTTATGTATTACAAGACAAACAAACTTGAAGTGTGGCAGGATTTATTGAATAAACTTGAATTTATTGGCCGCAACTTTAAAACATAAGGGTGAAATGATTTATTTGGTTAATTTTAAATTTAACTCGTTGGATGCCGACTGTCTTTGAGGTTTACTCGTACATTGTTTTTTTATCGGACTCGTTATTTTTAACCGACTTCAAAAACGAGGAAAGTTAATCAATTCGTCTGTATATTTTTTTTTTATTTTTTTTTTTTGTTTTTTGTTACGCGATTACTCAAAGACGGATGGACCGATTTGGAAAATTCTTTTTTTATTGAAAGGGTGTTCTTGCGAGGTGGTTCCATATAAATATTATTAACTTTGCTTGGATAGTTTTTGAGTTAGCTTCAATAATGCGTATATTTCCCACTTAATTTATGTGGATGATGTGATGATGTTTTAATAACTTCCTATCACTGTTATTTACATAGCAGGTAGTGGTATTCGAATTTGTACGGGGTATGTTCCACAACTAAAAAGCGAAAAATAAAAACTTTTTAGCAAAAAATAAAACCGACTTCCAAAACAAAACACTACAAAGTGAAAAATAACTTTAATTTCGGAAGTCGGTGGCAAAAAGCGAAAATACAAAACTAAAGACACCGACTACCGAAATTAAAGTTATTTTTCACTTTGTAGTGTTTTGTTTTGGAAGTCGGTTTTATTTTTTGCTAAAAAGTTTTTTTTTTTTATTTGAATCAAAGTTGAGGAGTTATTTTTTATTTATTTATGTATTTTTAATACATATTAGGAGGTACTTATGTGTCATTATGCGAAAAAATCATTGTTAGTAATTCTGTATAGCGAAAACAAACGTTTGTTTGTGAGTGAAGAATAGAAGTACTTCTGTCAGAACGAAGCTACTTTTTATGTTATCATCTGCCTAGCCTAACCTTTTCCCAACTATGTTGGGGTCGGCTTCCAGTCTTACTGGATGCCAGTACTTGACAGGGAGCGACTGACTATCTGACCTCCACAACCCAGTTACAGGGTAATACGATACCCCTTGGTAAGACTGGTTGTCAGACTTTCGGGCTTCTGAGGACCCGTAACGACTGTCAAAGATCCACGAATGACAGCTTGACGTGCTGCCAAAGCCACTTTTATGTCCTTAAAAATCGGTTAAACAACTGCACTATATTTTTTAAAAACGTAATAAAGGCCCAGACAGATTTAAATCTCAATAGGTACGTGTGTGGTTCTATCATAAAACCGATTAGGAAATTATACCATAAATAATCTTCTTTTCTTTAAACTCCAGTCTAGATGTAAGTAACATCTAATCATCAAAAGATATGTAAAAAGAGAAATAAATTGTTTCTTAATTCGATTTACCGATCATTATAAAAAAAAAAATACCTTTACCAAACGTAATTGAAAACAAACAACCAATTTATTGCCGTTTTATTTTTTAACAGAACCCTGTACATGATTTTTGAATTATTAGACAAAATAAGAAAAATATAACGTCCATGTGGAACCAACATTACGGATCTTTTTTAACCCGTTCGTGGCGACCGGGTGTTTTTGACGTTCACATGAGCCAAGCGGGCACTGGTAACCTACATTTGTCATAAAGGCCGGGGCTGTGTAGCTATCGGGAGCTATTTTTTAATTTTTTCGGCCGGCTTAGCGGTCAAAGAGAACGATTCGCATCCGATCGCGTTGCGTGGTTTTTGTTCAACGTAATTGGACAATTTTAGCATGTTATATCGCAATTTTTTTGTTGCGTTTTTTGTGTTCGTGCTGGAATCCAGGATTGAATTTTTCTGCGTGATTTTTGTTACGGAAATATTTATTAATATTGTGTGGATTGATATTTTTATTCTTTTTTCTAACTGTGATACGTTAGACATAAGTTTTATTTTTACAAAAGTGATCAATGCTCGTGTCTTCTCTGTATGAGAAGAGGCCCTTGCCCTGCAGTGGCACAATAATGGCTGCTATTATTTTTTTTTAATCAAAGTTTAGACATAGAAAAGTTATGCATTACTTATGTAAAAAAGTTTGTAGTAAGTAGTTTTCACATGTCCACAAAACATACCTACGTTGAATATATGAAACTCAATTTATTCAGTCTACCCTCCAATAAATATGCATGTCGGAGTAGCGTACATTGAAATAATTTGTAAAAAAAAATACCCTCAGAATGAACAGTGAGTACCTACAGAACGGTAGAATATTTTTCATACGCACATATGCAAATTATTACTTTCAGAATATATCCACAAAAGCATGATTGAAGGATTTTTTTAACAATAAAAATTTTATAATTTAAAATATTACCAGATAAAAAATTAAACCTATGCATAATTCATTTTATTTGTTACTGGGAGGACTTGTCCCATATTATTATTAAAAGGTACCTAAGGTAGGTAGGTAGGTAGGAATTATCTCACCGTTTCAGATTATTGATCCATCAATTTTAAAACAAAAATATAATATTAAACAGCTCATTTAATTAACAAAGCCAAGCGCAAAAGGTTGATGACGCAATTTATTAATTATGCAAGCAGAGTATAATAAAAATTTCAAGCCCCTACTTATAAAGGGGCAAATATGTATGTTAATAAATGTATTAACCCTTAAATGACGCGGTAATTTTTCGCAAAGAGAAAAATAAAAAAGAATTTTAAAAATGTCGTGGCTCTATTTGGTTTTCGCGAATAAAAAGAGTAATAAACAATCAATTTTGTTTCAACTGGGGGTAGAAAGGACGCGTGTTATATTTTTAATAGGCCGTGTAATGTTGGAGATGGAAGGCATAAGAGGATGGCGGGAAAACAAGGATGTCATGTGGTATTTATTTACATTGCTTGTCCATCAATCTGGCTAGCCTTTTCCCAGTTATGTTGGGGTCATCTTCCAGTCTAGCCGGATAGAACTGAATACCAGTATTTTATATGGAGCGACTGCCTATCTGGCCTCCACAACCTAGTTACTGGGTAACACGATACCTGTTGCTAAGACTGGTTGTCTGACTTTTGGGCATCTTCTTACCCGTGACAACTGTCAAAGATCTACGAATAACAGCCGGATGCTTTCCGAGGTACAGCGAGGTCTCGGTATGACAGCGGTAAGCGTAACTTCACCTTCGATCGACCCGTGCGGCTAATATAATTTAGCCACGTGTATATCATTGAAAGAGTAGGTGTCTTGAAGAGGCGAATAGTGGAAAGTAAATATTTATGATTATTAAACTAACTCACAACATCCATCAGAGACATATCAAGTTCACACCGTTGACATTTGACAAATTCACCTATTATCGCAAATGATAAAATTACACTTTCACTTTTCAAAAATATGACTTCAATGAAAAATTGTAATCATCACGAGAAAGCGTCTTATATAAATAGCTGTACTTTGTTTCACACCAAAATTATAACATAGCTCTCGTATGTTAATGGTTTCGGGTGACCACTGAACATCAGCGCTGTGCTGAGAGTCATAGCACAGCATCATGCTGAGTGATCATAAATGGTGATGATGATATTTATTTCTGTAAATTGGTCCAAAAAACACCTTTACACGTCGAAATTAAATTACCTTTTAGAACTAGATGAGTTCGGTGTTCATATCCGATTTACTCTGAGAAGAAAGACCGAAACAAACTCGAGAGGTTACAAGTCCAGGCATAGTCGTGGTCGCTTACAAAGGGGCTAAAAGTCTCCCAAAGGGCAATGGAGAGGGAATGGAGTTTACCTACGTGATCGAATCAGAAATCTAGAGATCCGCAGGAGTGGTCTCCTGCCAAACTTAAGTGGCAGTGGGCAGGGCACATTGCTCGCAGAACAGATGGCCGAGGGGGCTGAAAGAGGTAACGTTGGAAACCCTCCCACAAGGTGGACCGATGACGTTGTGAAGGCCGCAGGAATCCGCTGGATGCGGGAAGCACAGACCCGGTCGAAGTGGCGGTGCTTGGGGCAGGCCTATGTCCAGCACTAGTCATCTTCTTTTTTTTTTAAGATGGGTTTGCTCTTGACTCTAGTCTAGGTCGGAGGCGACAGAGACAGAGTCGACGATGGAGTGAGTTTATCCAGAAGAAGCCTGTTGTCTCTCACTTTGAAGAGATTAGGGTTGTATGCGCTCGGAAACACAGGACGCAAATAGTGAGTTCCACTCTTTTGCTGTGAGCATTACGTATAAAAGACATTTGGAAACGCTTAGTGCGAATTGGTGGAATAGCAACTAGGTAGAGATGATAACTGGCAGTGCGTCTAGATGTCCGATGGTAAAAGGGGGCCGGCGCGACGAGGTCATGGAGTTCTTGAGCACACTCACCGAAGTACATATGTAGAAACCGACAAGCAGGCTACCTTGCGGCGATGAGCCAAGCTATGAAACTTGGCATCCACCAGTTTTACGTCGCCAATGAGCCTCTTAGCTCTTTCGGCTGAAATCATGATGATGATGATGAATCTTGGTCAGGCCATATGAGGACCTTGCAGATTAATGTCTGAGTGGAAGCAATCTTGTCACAGACACGACGTGCGGCTCCCGATTACTGCTGTTCTTTGTTCGTGATTTATAATATCTGCCTCGCCTTTTCCCAATATGGTGGTGTCAGCTTCCAGTCTAACCGAATGAGCTTAATACCAGTATTTCACATGGAGCGACTGCCTATCTGACCTCCACAACCCAGTTACTGGGTAACACGATACCCCTTGGTAAGACTCGTTGTCAGACTTTCTGGTTTCTGACGACCCGTAACGACTGTCAAAGATCTAAGAATGACATCCGGGACCAACGTCTCGGTATGTAAAGATGGTCACCCATTCACGGACCAACCAAGGCAAGCATAGCTAATCTGATGGATCGACCTGTGCGGCTGTTATTATTATAGTTCTATATAGTTTTTATCTTTCTTTATTAATCCAATTAATTATCTTTTTGTAGGCTCGTGTTTCTTTTACAAATAAACCTGTTTTTATTTCCTTATTTTCTTTATTTAAAACGCTTTCATCTCATAACTTGTACAGTTTTTAATAGCGTATAATATAAATCGGTCTATTTGTCCCGCCCGGACAATCTGTGTCGGCTTATTAATACAGCTGCATGCTCCAAGCGTTGCCTGTTGTACAGTCAACGACTTTTGTGCCTCACCCCCATAAAGGCGCTTTTCGTATGCACGGGCCAGTGGCTAACCCCGCCTGCATTGTTTTCGTCCACCAATAGCGCTTCGGCGCACATTATAAAACAATGGTTCTACACAAGTTAAGAAAAAAAGGGTCATCCTTTTTAGGCGACATTTTTCGTTCATTGGTCAAACAAAAACAATAAACTTTAAAAAAAAGGTTCAACCTTCATTCATTGGTCAAACAAAAAAAAAGGCGTTGAAAGCTAAGATTTCAACGTGCATTCGAAAAACTTTTGAAAAGGGTCAAGCACAACGACGGCCCACTGTACGTTGTCTGTGATTACTTGTTTCTCTGTGAATTGTTGTCGATAGCTCCATTGCAGGGTGTATTTTACCTGAAATGAGGAAGAAATTAATGTGTTATTGACAGCGATGGAAGTGTTAAATGGAAAAGTTTTTTGTTGTGGTTTATTGACTTTTTGATAACTTTGAGGAGGTTGAAAGGTTGTTGATTTGTGATTGTTTAGTGAAAAAGTTAGGTATTTATACTTAATGTATTTTTTTAATACACTAATAGATTTTTTAAATTAAAACGAACTGCAATGAATATGGCAATTATAACTGTCAACAATTGTACAATTGTACTGTTTTCATGTAGACTATTTCGGAAGAAAGTGGTCTAGGGTAGTGAAGACAATTTGATTTTGTCATCGCCATGCTAAAGACAGTAGAAAACTTTATTTCTACTCGACGCCCGTTTATCTACAAAATCATGATTTTACAGGAGAGCGTTTTGAATCCAAAACTGTTATAATAATAATTAATAGAACAAAAAATACGTAGTACGCATCCTGCATAGTTCGTATGATTTAAATTTCGATATCATTAATTTAAAAAAAAAAAAAAAAACTAGGCTTCTACTCCGTTCACCTATTATAGGTACCCTATTTATTGCAAGACGGTAAAAAAGTCACCAAATATATAGTTCAATAGTGAACAACAAATACGTAGTACGCACCCTGCATCGTTCGTATGATTTAAATTTCGATATCATTAATTAAAAAAAAAAAAAAAACGGCTTCTACTCCGTTCACCTATTATACCTACCCTATTTATTGCAAGACGGTAAAAAAGTCACCAAATATATAGTTCAATAGTGGTAAGGACAACGGTGTTATTTGACGTGAAAACGTCTTTTCTTTCGGTGTTCGTATAAGTGGTAAGTTCAATATTTCTGACCGACAAAAACATGTAAGATTACCTTTAATAACTACCTTACTTATATGATTATCCGCTAATAACTACGATACTTTTAATGCTAGAGTAATGGTTGAGGATTCAAAAGATAGGTCATATTTATAACAATTTCAAAGCCGGATATAATTTGCCAATGACGTTACACTGCGAGTGCACGCGCGTGCGCGCGAGCTTCTACTTTTCACATGTGTCGAAATATCAATTCGTATAGCGCAAAAACGTGTTTAGCTAGATCAGTTATTCTGGTGTCTTTGTCAAGAGTTGACAAACCACTACCAGGACCTAAAGAGAAACAATAGAAATATTTGCCAAACTAGGGTTGAAAATTGATAAGAAGTTGACAATAGCAAAATATTGTCAGATATCGGCCATAAATCTGCTCAAAATGAAAAACCTCAATCGAAGAAAACTTGCATCAAAAGGAATGCAATGAGCCTAAAAAGTCTAGTGCTGAGCAAATACAAAAGCTAAGGCAGTGTCAGAAACCGTAAGAAAATCTGTAGCAAATGGCAAAAAAGTTTAAGATGTCGTCTCGTTGTCGGCCGTAAATCAGCACAGAACGGATAAATATTATAATCAGTGAAAGCTTACTTTATAAGGAATGCAATGAGCCTAAAAAGTCTAGTGCCGAGCAAATACAAAAGCTAAGGCAGTGTCAGAAACCGTAAGCAAAACTGTAGCAAATGGCAAAAAAGTTTAAGATGTCGTCTCATTGTCGGCCGTAAATCAGCACAGAACGGAAAAATATTATAATCAGTGAAAGCTTACTTTATAAGGAATGCAATGAGCCTACTAAGTCTAATGTTGAGCAAATACAATGGTTACGGCGGTATCGGAAACCGTAGGTCAATCTGTTTTCAAGAAAACAAACGGCGCGGCCTCGAACTGCGCCTACAATTTTTTTTACTCATGCTTTTAAAGTAAAATAGTGCCAATTTCAAGTAAAATTTCTGCAATGAAATTAAAACCGTAACTTACATTAACGTAAATTGTGTTTAAATAAATAATGAAATAAAAACAATTAGTTTAATTTTCGCACAATTTCGTCTGTTGGTTTTGTATTGTAGAGCTCCATATTAATTTCAACTCCATCGGTGCAATGCAGATGGAATTCGAGGCATATTATTCAAATTACTTCGCTGTTTATTTAACTAAGTATATTGGGTTTATTATTATTTTACCTATTGTTTATACTCGTGTGACGATATTCTTGCGCCATCCCATATTCCATATTATTATGTTAGGTTAGGATATCATATGTTTAACTTTATTATTAATCAATTGTGTTCTAAGCAAGTTAAATGAAAAATCAAATAAGTAGATAAAATAACATTTTGAGCACATTATTTATAAAATAAAAATACAATCAATTTTTCGGAATATTTTAGGAAACGATAACTGGCGAAATTTGGGTGTATTATAGGTAGCCTTGCAAATTGCAGGGCAAATCACAGACTAAAAAAAAATAGTAGTACCTAAAGAGACTATTCTTAATGCGATGTAATTTATTTCGGTGATAAAATAACATTTTCCTATCCACCAACCAATTAGAATTTGAATAATAACTTTTAACATCATAAAAACAAAGCTCACATTACAACAAAACAGTCCTTTTACTTCTCAACGCGAAAAAGTACTTAAACTTAAACTAATTTACACGTTCTCCGCATAAAATTAACCCATATTACAATGATTACGCATATGGCCGCAACACAACGGGCCCGCAACTCCGCAATATGAACTAAATTGAACCACAAACCGCAACGGCCAACACTAGTGAGACAATGGTTGCGGCAATTAAGCCAGCACTTATCTTCGCTATAGCAAATTGCTTTCTTTGGGGACTGCGCCTTATTGCTGTGTTTGATTGGGATAGTTACTGGCGCTAGTAAAAGTTGGTGAGTGGCGGTTTTACGAGCTCAATGTTGATTTATAGATTAACTGTTGGTGCTGATTAGCTGGTTAAGGCTAGGTGGGGGTTTTTGCAAAGTGCATTACATGTAGTCAGATTTTTTTTAATCACCTGTAGGCGTGGGTAGTACTATAATCTATCCTGTGCTGTAGGTAGGATTACGAGAGGGGTTGATCGATCAGGTTAAGCTACGCTTACCGTGGTTGGTCCGAAAATGGGTGACCATCTTTACATAACGAGTCCCGGCTGTCATTCGTGGATCTTTGACAGTCGTTATTGGTCGTTAGAAGCCCGAAAATCTGACAATGAGCCTTACCCAGTAACTGGGTTGTGGAGGACAGATAGGCAGTCGCTCCATGTAAAATACTGATATCTAGCTGTCTATCTAAAATATATCTATCTAAAATAATGATATCGGTTAGACTGGAAGCTGACCCCAATATAGTTGGGAAAATTTTAGGCAGATGATGGGGTAGAAATTCGAGCGGGACTCAAACTCATGACCATTGGTGTACCTTGCTAATGCTCTGTCTTAATGCATTTCTAGTCCACATAACTATATTATATTCCTATAGCTACATCGCTAGATCTCTTCTACATGCTAGTATAGAAACGAAGTTAGCCTCATTCATATCATAAATCAACAAACAAACCAGACTTATGTTATCAGAGACGAATTGGCACGTTGCGCCACTATTTAGCGCCAACAACAATCACCATCCATTACTCGTCCGCCATATATTACGGCTAAAGTAGCGCCCGGGCGAGTGGCTGGCGCGAGTACATCCGTCCAGCGCAGCGGGGCGTATGTTGTTCTCAACTTAAATTACGATGATATAATGAAGAATTTGTTTACAGTTATAAAGTTTTGTTTATGCTTTCATGTAATTTATGGTTATTGATATTCTTGTGCATCACTGTACCAGTAAATAAGCAAGTTTAGCGTGCTAGCTTCGCTCTCCTTCATACTATAACAGTCTGATTTTAAAGTTGAAATTTTGCCTGATTGTATATTATTAGTTAGTAAATAATATTGTTATTTTTAATTAGGTATAATTTGTTATTTACGTACAGTATTATTATTTCCTTTATTCAATTGTAATACATATATAAATTGTATTTCTAAATATTAGAATTAAAAAAAATATAAAAACATTTAAAAATATAAAAAAATAGTAGCCCACCGGTATCGGGAACAGGGTCCAAGCCACCGGCGGTCATGGCTCCAGAGAGAGGAACCTCCTAACAATGCAAGCCGTGTCCAGAAGTACCGCTTTCTGAATCAAGCCCTTGATCCAGCTGCCCAACGAGAGCCTCCTTAGGTGTTGGTCGAGGCTCTTGGCAATTAAGCCATTGGCTGATACGACTATCGGCACAATGATCGCTGAGTCCACATCCCACATGTCGACAACCTCGCGAGCCAAGTCAAGTCACTTGATTTGTTTATCTGTCTCGGCTTTCACGAGGTTCCCGTCATGCGGGACCGTTATGTCAATAATCATTGCGCGCCGCTCTATTCGATCCACCACCACTATATCAGGCTTATTGGCAACAATAGTTCTGTCAGTGATGATGGATCGATTCCAATACAAAGTGATATTTCCATTTTCGAGAACTGGGTCGGGCACATACCTGTAGTACTGCACTTCCGATTCTACAACGCTGTATTTCAGAGCAAGTTGCTGATGGATAATCCTGGCTATAAGGTTGTGTCTATGCAAATACTCTTCGTTAGCTAGACGAGAACACCCGGAGATAATGTGTCGGATTGATTCTCCTGGACGGTGGCATGCCCGACAGATGTCAACCGTTCCGTCCTTTACAATAAATCTCCGGTAATTGTTCGTCATGATAACTTCGTCCATAATTGCACAGACAAAACCTTCGGTTTCCCCAAAGAGGTCACCGGAAGGCAACCAGGCTACGGACGCTAGTAGATCTACATCGGGGCCATGCAGGGCCCGGAAAAAGCGTCCGTGTAGCTCCTTACTCTGCCATACCTCCCTGCGATCGTTAGTGTCAAGCACTACAGGCTTGCACCAGTTCTCTTTAGCCAAGGAGAGTGGGGTGAGGCCCTTGTCTACCGCGACCACATCTCGATGCATCCCCACGTCGGTTTCTAGGAAATATTCCCGGAGACTGCATATCTCACGATTATGGAGGGTCTTAGCGTTTAAAAAGCCTCGACCTCCACACTTTCGCGGGATATACAGTCTCATTACCGATGATCGTGGGTGGTGCATTCGATATGCAGTCAGCAGCGTACGGACCCTCCTATCCATGGCATCTAGTTCAGTCTGAGTCCATTTGAGTACGCCGAAAGAGTACATCAGAACCGGCATGACCCAACCGTTGAAGGCACGCACCTTGTTACCGCCTGATAAAAGACTATTGAATACTTTCTTCAGGCGGCCAAAGAAGCGCTCCTTCAACAATTGCTTCATGTCAGTAACATTGATGCCCAAGGCTTCCGACATACCCAAATACTTATAGGTTTCGGATGCGGAGAGGGCTCTGAGGTTTATGGAATCCGAGAGTTGGGTTCCCACGGATTCCACATTCTCCCCACGCTTTACATGCATGACCGCACATTTGTCCACACCAAATTCCATCCTGATGGCGCTACTAAAAGTTTCGGTTACTTTCATTAGCTCCATCAGTTGCAAATTGTTGGGGGCAAAGAGTTTTAGGTCATCCATGTAAAGGAGGTGAGATATAACCTGACCACCTCTCCTCAGCCGATAGCCTAGACCTGAATCCTCCAGCAGTGTGCTTAGAGGATTCAAGGCTAAGCAGAACCAAAGTGGACTCAAACTATCGCCCTGAAATATGCCTCGCTCGATCCTTATCGGTTCGCTATTCCTCTGGATATTTCGACATCCTGGATAGCGAAGGACCGTCCTCCACTGCCCCATACACGACATCAGGAAGGTGCGTAGAGTTGCGTCTACTTTATACAACTCCAGCACCCTCATGAGCCATGTATGTGGTACTGAGTCATAGGCCTTCTTATAATCTATCCAACATGTCGACAGATCCTTTCGGGAACGACGAACCTGTTGGCTAATGGCCATATCAATGAGGAGTAGCTCCTTAGTACCGCGGGACCCATACCTACATCCATTTTGAGAGGCAGACATAAAGGAGTTGGTGTCTATATGTTTATTAATTTTAGCTCTCAAAATGGATGTAAGAACTTTGTAGACTGTCGGTAAACACGGTTATTATTATTATTATTATAAATTATGCCTTCTATCCTTCTATTTCATTTTAAAAGCTGTGAAGTCTACCGTATGACGATTGACGTAACAAATGGGCAGCACCCAATTTATAACAAAAGAGTGACTGCAATCTAACCTTACTAAACAAAGACAAATCAGTGAATCTCACTCCTATTTAACTCCAACAATACCCATTCATCGCTTCCCCATACATTAGCTCTAAACTACTGCCAGGCGAGTCACTAGCGCGAGTACGTCAGTCCAGCGGGACGGCACGCTCGGCTGTCTACTTAAATTACTCTGTTATGCTCGACTCGCCCTTAACTGCGGGTTGTGAGCGTCCCATGTGCCTGTACCTGTGATTTTTATTTTTAAATAATAATAAGTCGTCATGCATGCTTTGGGCATAGAAATCAGGTCTGTCTATAATTAGCTCTTTTAACTGACCATTATTAGCCGTAATTAGTAATGTTATTTCGCTAAAGAATGTGAAAATTGTCAGTCCTAGAGCCTTCAGCTCTCAAGACCGTTTTTTCTAGGTACACTTATTTTTTGCTTAAACTGTTTTTAAGTGTAGGATTTTACTGAGTAGTGAAACTAGGATCAATCAATCTATATTTGCAGTTCAATGCGGGTTACACTTAGCATGAAGTTTGTATGTAGGAGGTAACCACCGAAACTACTCATCCTATTTAAAAAAAAATCTGTCTCTGATGGAAAGCCATTAAGGAGGAAGCGTCAGGGTAGCCCGCGAAATTCAAATTTTCTTACGTTTTTTGCAATTTGCAAGTCAGTACTAATTGTATGTTAAATAAAGTATGATTTGCGGACGTAATAAATATGTATTTACAGAATTATATACAATAGAATCAGTAATACAACTCCTTAAGTTAGTATAATCCTAAAATGTCAAGATTTCATGAAATAGTCATTTTTTAAGATTACATGGTCTTAAAGAGTTATATTGATCACTTTAATGATTCTAATTATGTAAATAGATACTTGTTACGACCGCAAATTATAATTTGATCAACGTACAATATATGTAATACCGACTTGTAAATTGCAAAAAACGTAAGAAAATTTGAATTTCGCGGGCTACCCTGACGCTTCCCCCTTAAACATCTAGATTAAAAATGTCTACGTAGTCAAAGGATCAGATTAGCAATATCAATTACATACCTATAATATGTACTTGTAATTCCAAACTCTTGGATACATTAATTCATCTGAAAATAAACTTTGTCTAGAGAATAATTTTCTTTGTTTTTAGTACCTTATTTCTGTTTGTGACATTTCTGTATTATAAAGGTAAGTAGATAATTTGGATACGAAATTAAATTATGTACAATAGCTATTTATGTAGGGTCACAAAGTATATTGGCGTAATGGTTCGATTCATGTACAGATTTTTTTTTAAATATTATGTTTCACAGTACTTATTAAATATATTGTTTTGGCATCATCATATATTCTTATAATATTCCCACAGCTGGGACACGCCTTCTCTGTTCGAGAGGGAGTGCGCTGTAATCTACCACGCCGGCCCAGTGCGTGTTGGTAGATGTCTTCAATTTTTTGAACCGATTTCATAAAGGAGGAGGTTCTCAATTCGTCTGTATGTTTTTTTTTTTTTGTATGTTTGTTACGCGATTACTCAAAGACAGATGGACCGATTTGGAAAATTATTTTTTTGTTCGAAAGGGTATACTTCCGAGGTGGTCCCATATAAATATTATTAACTTTGCTGGGGCAGTTTTTGAGTTAGCTTCAATAATGCGTATATTTCTCACTTAGTTTATCTGGATACATCATCCTATCACTGTCATTTACATAGCAGGTAGTGGTATTCTAATTTGTATGGGGTAGGTACCACAACTAAACAGTGAAAATAAAAACTTTTTAGCAAAAAATAAAACCGACTTCCAAAACAAAACACTACAAAGTGAAAAATAACTTTAATTTCGGAAGTCGGTGGCAAAAAGCGAAAATACAAAACCAAAGACACATGTTTTGTTTTGGCAGTCGGTTTTATTTTTTGCTAAAAAGTTTTTTTTCTAGGACATGCCGATTCCTCACCATGTTTTCCTTCACCGTTATGTACCTCGTATATGTCGTGATGGACCAGTGGTTAAGGCCTCGCCTCTCATGCACGAGGTTGTGGGTCCAAATCCGGGCAAGTACCAATGTGACTTTTTCAAGCCACTTGTACTTTCTGAGTTTATCTTGGACATTACTGACATCGGTGAAGGGAAAACTTCGTAAGAAAACCAGGAGTTATAGTTAACTAGCTTTGGCCCGCGGCTTGGCCCGCGTGGATGTTGGAAAACTATACGTAAAAACCTTCCTCTTAATACGTAAAAACGGCGGGGGACTGTTTTATAATATGCAGTTATAGTTAATACACTCGTAAGGAAGCGTTCATTAGTTCACGTGAGGCAATTTTGGTGATTTGTCGACCCCCCCCCCAGTAGGGTAGAATTGGGCGACCTGGATCAAGTAGATCCAGGTTCGCCCAATTCTACAGTTATTTTCATTCATAATATCAATTCCAGGTCACTCCATTCAGTTATTGAGATCCAGAAACAACCAATTTACACCATTCATTCATTCTAGTATTCCAATATTTCAACCATTCAGCTACTGAAATCCAGAAACAGCCAATTTACACTATTCACTCATATTAGTATTCTAATATTTCCATCATCCAAATCAACTCAACAGTCATATAATTCAACATTCATAATTATTTGTATTCAAAATTTGCCTCGTTAAAATTACTTTCATTCAAGAATTCAAACACATGCACATGAAATTCGAGCGACAGTCGGTATAGTCTATTCGACACCACAGCCTAACGAAAGTGGAATGCGCTCGCTATGGTCCATCACGCTGCCTTATATACAGTGCAGTGGTTATTAACTTTTTTATGACTTAGAAATAAAAAGCAAAATAATATTTAGAACGATTATATTTTTTAATATCAATTACATGGATTTGAACTTAACTTTTTAACTATTTTAGTAACTAAATACTCAGTTTCACTCATGATTTCATCAAAATCACTTTGCACTAAATATTGTATATTCACGCTTGCACTATCAGGATCACTGTCTATTTCTTCCATATTATGACTTCCATCCACATCATGTACAATAATTTTTATTATTCGGCGAACATGCCCGGGCTCCTTACGCATGATAAAGGAGGTTTTTTTAAAAGATTTTGATTTAATTTTTTTCTTCTTCAATTTTTTCTTTTCTATTTTTTGCTGTTTACTCTCTTCACATGCATTGGCTGCCACTTCGGCGTACCAGCTCTCTCGGTCTTGAGCAAAGTGAAATGGATTAAGAACTGGATCGAAGTCCCCTATCAAATTCTGAAATAAAAATATGAATGATTTGTATTATTAGATACCATCAAATATGAATTCAAATGTTAACATTGATGGTCACTTAGATACTTACGTTACATTGTTGGTCAGTGTTATCCAAAACAGGACTGTAGGATGGTGAGCGTGACATATTTAATTTTATGTCCACACTTTGTTAAACACCTGGAAAAAACTCTAAATTAATATTTCATTTACTATTATTCTATCCGAAATCAGCAATTATGGTTGAAACATAGTGTTATGTAGAAATAAATACTGACTTATGTACCGAATACTTACCTATATTAAATAAGATTTTACTGTCCGTTAATAATTAACGCATTTCGTTTGTAGCATTTTTTAATTGTTGGATAAAATTCTGAGGAATAATATTAAAACTTAGCGATATTACACGACAAAAACAGTTGCAGCAGTGAGATGTAGAATTAGAATAGATTTTAAAAGATTTTTTCCATTTATATATACCTACATAAATTTAATCTGTAGAGTTCAAAATCGTACGTTTTTTTTTTATAGATATTATGTTCTATACAAACATGGTACGGTGAAATTGAAACCCTAACATCTCGGCACGTGTCCATAAACTTATTGCTTACTAAAAATAATATATGAATAAAATAAATACTACAGTGAGTTTGTTCATTGTATTTTTTTTTCATACATGTACTAATTGAGACAAAATCGGCAGACAAAGTCATCGTACATAGCTAGTATGTCAATCATAATTATTTTTGCAATGTAAGTACTTATTTATACGGAGAAGATCAAAACAATATAGCAATATCGACATACTATTGTTACGTTTGGTTTCGCCTGCTATTATTGTAATATTCTTCTTTGGTAATAAAATAAACTTTAATCTTTTTATGTATTGTCGGGGAAAAACCATAGGAAATTATTAATATGTTACACTTAGGATGCGTTTACACTAGCCATCCGAAATTATTCTACACTTAACTTAATACATGATTAAAATAAAATGTTGCCGACAATGTACTATGATCTTAATATCTCTTTATTATATTTGGATAAAATGCTGACATGGCTCTACTATTACTTGACGCTAAAGGTAAGTCACTATATCGATTATGTAGTCAGCGAATTTGTTTGTTCGTTGAAGATTTTTGTATGAAAAGAAACTTAGGTACGGCAAGTAATTAGAACGAGTGCAGCCGTGGTACTTGCATAGTATATCAGGTTAGAAGATACCTTGTTTTGCTGTATAAGCATTTATTTTCTGGATGACATATATGGTGGTAAATCGTCATAATGTTGGTGTATATAAACCGCATCGATGCAAGCCAAATCAATAATCTCTCAGGGGAAGAATCATCGCCTATACGCTTCAACCAGAACCAGAAAAATACTTCATAATGTAAGTAAATCCTCAATTATTATTAAATTATTGTATTGATGTCTGTTTATTATGTCAATACCAGGTTTAGTCTATTAATTAATTAATTAATAAAATGACAGGATGATCGTACGATTGAATAATGAATGACATAATGATTGAATAAATGAATGATTCAATATATGAATGACAGAATTGTTTAACGATTGAATAAATGATTGAGTGAAGTAATAAAAGAATAATAATTATGATAGTTAAATTTAACTTTCATTCTATAATAGCTCCTTATTTATCAATCCGAAGTGCATGCTTCGGAATTGCACACGATACTTTTGACTTGATACTGCACTATCACTACTTATGATGGTTAAGTAATGAGAATACTTTACGACATGTTGCGAATAAGATATTGTATGTAGGTACTATATGTAATGTTTTGAATTTCATGACTATATAAGAGACTTAGTTCACTATCAGTTTAATTTTAATATTATTTATATATTGTTTCAGGTCCAAGTCAACTTCTTCTATGCCTCAACTATTTTCGTCCGATGAGGAATCCGATGTGAACTGCGTGCAGCTGAAGCAGCAAAAACCGTCCACAAACAAGCGGATCAAGACATCTGATGGATCCAAGGCCAGCAGTTCCAAAACTAGCAGATCCAAGAAGCCACGGATAAGCCCGGTGCCGATAGCCGATAACAAGTTGACGGCACAGGACCTGTTTGGCAGCGACAGTGAGGCAGAGGATTCATCTATGAAGCCATCCACATCCAACGGTAAGACATCGCCTCCGCTTCATTCGTATTACACAAGGAGAGTTAGTAAAGGCTACGCTAGAAAAATAAGCGAGACAAAAACAGGCGCGTATTACGTAGAAGTCAAAGTATATAATTGTGAAGAGATCGCGGACTTACCACCCGTCAACAGGTGGCGCCACTCAATAGTTACTATCAAAAGAAAAGTGGATGAGGATACTGAGATTTGGCGTCATCTAAAGGCATTTACGTCCTCGGTAGATAAAGATTTTAAGAACTGTCCAGCTACCCTCATAAACTCTTATTATATGTAAGCTAAGATTCGATCTTATATAGTGATGTAACCATTAGTATAGTTTCCAATGTTTCAATAATAAAATAAGTCGGTATATTTGATGTCGTATAACTACTGAATAGCAAATTATTAATTAAAATTATTTTGTACATTATTTGTATTGTTTTATTTCACAGTTGAACAATCCAGAGACTACAGAACACTATTAATAAGGCCGTTTGGTACAATCATGACATGTACCAAATGTAAAACTGAAATACCGAGAAATCAGTATGCATATCATAAGAGAACTAATATTCACAAGACAAATAGCTTACTGAGCACTGAATTTAAAAATGTTTTTATTGTGGCAACTGCATTTAAAAATAGAATTGTAACTTTTCGTCTGAACTTAACTCGGGATGACGAGCACCTTACTTGCGAGGCGATCCCGAGTCATACTCAGATACATAAAACTCAGGATGACGAGCACCTCACCCGTGAGGCGATCCTGAATAATACTCAGACATATAAAACTCAGGATGACGAGCACCTCAGACCTGAGGCGATCTTGAGTCATACTCAGATACATAAAACTCAGGATGACGAGCACCTCAGACCTGAGGCGATCTTGAGTCATACTCAGATAAATAAAACTCAGGATGACGAGCACCTCACCCGTGAGGCGATCCTGAATAATTCTCAGACATATAAAACTCAGGATGACGAGCACCTCAGACCTGAGGCGATCCCGAGTGTTAGTCAGACACGTACAGGTCAGAATGACGAGTACCTCACACCAGAGGCGATCGTGAATTCTGTACTTCCAGATATTTATAAATTAATAACTATGGTCCTGAAAAAGTATGACTGTATAAAAATAAATTTTGAGCTTTACGTTAAGTTTCTTCTGATAAAATCTAATGACGAACAAATAGAACTGAAATGTTTTAACACTAAATATGATATTATCTATAAAAATACCGACATATATGACTTCTTTTTGAATAAAATACATGTTTTAATGCGGAAAATGTCTGAATTTGAACATATGCAGTCAGGTTGGACATACCTTTCGCTAAGTCATATTGAAATTAATATAAGTAAATATTGTCCGATGAGAGGCGGTACGTACATAGAGCTGCCCTCAGTAGTAAAAAATACTAAAAGTTGCTTGAATTTACGAAATAATGATGAATGTTGTTTCTTATGGTGTGTCGTAGCGGCATTATTTCCTCGTGTGAATAATGTGTGCAGAACGTCATCCTATCCACATTATAGTGAAGTTCTCAATGTACAAGGACTGTTATTACCTCCTTCACACAAGGATATTAAACTTTTTGAACTGATTAATCCTACAATAAGTATTACAGTATATGGTTTAGACAATAAATGCGCTGTAACTGGGCCCTTATACATGACAAGTAAGAAAAAAGAGAATCATATTAAATTATTATACGTTGAACGAAATGGTAAAGGACATTACTGTTTAATAAAAGATCTTACTCGATTAGTGCACCGTCAGGTTACTCAACATCATGGTAAACTTTTTTTATGTGAATCATGTTTACAATTTTTTACAAATAAAAATAAATATGTCACTCATACTTGTTCTAAAGTACTAACTATACTACCGGAGAAACATACATGACATTTAACCACTATGAAAGAAAACTTAAAATTAATTTTATTATTTATGCTGATTTTGAAAGTTTATTGATAAATTGCAATGAAAATAGTTCTAAAAATACCAAGACGCTAAAAATGCATCAGCCAACAAGTTTTGCATATTACATATGTTGTTCTCATAATGACAAACTTAACAAGTTCGTCACGTACAGAGGTATGGATTGCGTCGAAGTATTTATTAACCGTTTAATGACAGATGCTAAGCGAATAAACAAAATATTATCTACTCATTTATCAATGAAGCCTTTAACCCATTGTCAGGAACAAAAATATCGAAATGCAACTCTATGCCATATATGTAATCAATTACTGTCTGGAGATAAAGTCCGTGATCATGATCATATTACTTCCGAGTACAGAGGGGCAGCTCACTCTCATTGTAATTTGATGTACAGAGTGTGCCCATTCATACCAGTGGTATTTCATAATCTAAGTGGTTATGACTCACATATATTTATTAAAGAGTTGGCTAGATATGAAGGCTCAATTAAAATCATTCCAAAAACTAAAGAAAAATATCTCACAATAACTAAGTCAATTGAAACAAAGAAAGGTACTCGCCCAATACAGATTAAGTTCATAGATTCATTTCATTTTCTTAGCTCGAGTCTAGATTCTTTAAGCAAAAGTCTGACGAAGAACGATTTTGTTAATTTATCAAGAGAGTTTACAGGTAAAAGTAAACTCGAGTTATTACGAAAGAAAGGCATTTATCCTTATGATTATATGGACGACTGGTCAAAATTTGATGAAAAACACCTACCTTCAAAAGCCAATTTTTATAATAGTTTAACTATGGAATCTCTAACAGATGATGAGTATGCTCATGCTCAAGATATTTGGTATAATTTTAATATAAAAACGCTTGGTGAGTACAGTGATCTATATTTGAAATGTGATGTATTATTGTTATGCGACATTTTTGAAAAATTTAGGGAGACAAGTTTAAATTATTATAGACTCGATCCTGCTCACTATGTGACTTCACCTAGTTTAAGCTGGGATGCAATGCTTCTGCACACTAATGTTGAATTAGAGCTTATTAGCGATTTAGAAATTTATACATTTCTTGAAAAAGGTATACGCGGAGGGTTAGCACAATGCTCGCTACGGCATGCTGAAGCAAATAATAAATATCTACCCCATTATAATGAATCAAAGCCCTCAAGTTATTTAATATATCTGGATTGCAATAATCTTTACGGTTATGCAATGACTAAAAAATTACCTGTTTCAGAGTTCAGGTTTTTAAGTCGACATGAAATTAACTGCTTTAATGTATTGCACATATCTGACGATAACTTGTATGGTTTTATTTTAGAAGTAGATTTATCTTACCCGGATTATATTCACGACCAGCATAAAGATTTACCATTTGCCGCTGATAAATTTGTACCTCTAGGGGGAAAAACAGCTAAGTTAGTTGCCAATCTGTACGATAAATTGAATTATGTCATCTATTACGTTCATTTAAAACAATGCATTAAAAATGGTTTAGTTTTAAAAAAAAATCATCGCATACTTACCTTCCGACAAGAAGACTTCTTAAAGAAATATATTGATCTTAACACCAGTCTACGTATAGCTTCTAAAACTTCATTTGAAAAAGATTTTTTCAAACTTCTGAATAACGCAGTATTCGGAAAAACTATAGAAAATAGAAGAAAACAAGTAGACATAAAACTGGTAACCAAATGGAATGATAAGGAAAACTTAACAAATAAAAAGCTTTGTGCACAAAAATTAATTTCAAAACCTAACTTTAAAAATGTGTCAATATTTGCAGAGGATTTCGTAGCTATACAATTGAATAAGGATAAAATAATATTAGACCGACCAATTTACATCGGATTTACAGTTTTAGAATACGCTAAACAACACCTTTATCAGTTTCATTATGACTTTGTAAAACAAAAATATGGAGACAACGTTGAACTATGTTATACTGATACGGACAGTTTACTTTATTTAATTCATACAGAAGACTTCTATCAAGATATGCGTGACGATATATCACATTTCGATACAAGTAATTTTCCGATAGATAATCAGTATAACATACCTAGAATAAACTCAAAAATCCCTGGCTTATTTAAAGATGAGATGGGAGGTGATATAATTACAGAATTTACAGGTTTAAGAGCAAAACTCTATTGTATTAACAGTTTAAAGACAAAAATAATAAAAGCGAAAGGTATGTCTAAGTGTGTCACTAAGCGTTTAAACGTAAAAGACTATAATGACTCTTTGTTATTAGATAAATGTCAAACGTTAAAAATGAATTTGATAAGATCTATCAAGCATGTATTGTACTCACAACAAGTTAATAAACAAGTATTAAATAGAAACGATGACAAAGTTCAGATACTATCAGATCACATACACACCTTGCCTTGGGGGTATTGTGATGCAATGTTGTAAACCAGTGTTCGTTAAACTTTTTATTGATCTTATTACGTTTAAATTAAGCACTACAATACAATACAATATAGACAACGACATCTTGACAACCACTGTTCTAGATTCAATTAATTTGAAATGTATTATTTAAAATACTAAAATAAGAATAAACTAATGTATTGTATAGAAATTATGTATGATAATTATTTAGAATAAGGTATGTTCAATTCATAAATATATTACGCTACTAAATATTATAATGAACTTATAATAAAATGATATGACTCAAACAATGGACTTTTATTCAAACGTATTAAACTTCCTTAACGTTATCAACACCATCATCATAATCATCAGATTTAATTTCATGCTTGTTCTATGATGAGGTTCATGTAGTAACAAGTATATAAGTGTACGTTAGGTGGTAATTAGACTAATATACACTATGAAGTTGATCAAGCAACCCATATCTCTCAATGTTAATAATATAAGATTAAGTGAAACTGTTCACCACATCAGACATAGCGCTTTATTACCAAATACCATTCGCTGTATAATATGTGGTCCATCAAACTGTGGCAAAACGAATGTTATGATTAGTTTGCTGCTGCATGAAAATGGACTCAAATTTAAAAATCTTTATCTTTACTCTAAAACTTCTTTTCAACCAAAATACCGTTTCTTGACTGAAGTATTAAAAAGAGTGCCACAGATTAACTTTTACGAGTTCAATGATGATAAAGATGTAATTTCTCCGAGTGAAGCTTTAACAAATTCTGTATTTATTTTTGATGATGTTGCGTGTGAAAATCAAGTAAATATCCGCAATTATTTCTGTATGGGTAGGCATAAACAAATAGATTGTTTCTATTTATCTCAAACCTATTCTAAAATTCCGAAGCAATTGTTACGTGACAATGTTAATCTTCTTATAATATTCAAACAAGATAATGTGAATTTAAAACATATTTATGAAGAGCATGTTAGTTCTGATTTACAATGGAAAGAGTTCAGAAATATTTGTCAAACTGTTTGGAGTAAACCTTATAATTTTCTACTTATTAATAAAGAGTCACCATTAAATAATGGAAGGTACAGGCAGAATACTGATATTTTTTTTAAATTTGACTGAAGTATACAGGGTGTCCGGTAATGAATGGATAACCTTGAAATGTCTTATAGTATAACTTATGGCCGTTCAGAAAAAAAATTGAAACAAAATATATCATAAGTAGTACCTAAGTTATGATTTTTTTAAAAGAAAGGTCTAATTTTTTTTACCTTGTTTTACTTTTATGAACACTACGATCAGAAATGAATGGATTCCATCGGTTTGTTGTTATTTTATTATTATACACGAACTATGCTAATAGATAAACAGTCAATAGTATGACTAGCTATTGCACTTTTTTATTAAAAAATTAGCAGATTAATTAATTTTAGAAAAACTTTGCAAAATTTATTTTTTAAACTATGTTTAAACATCTTGGGTATAAAAAAAATGTATGAATACATGAGTAGCCAATAATTTTAAAATAATGTCACTTTCAAGTAGATTTTATAATGGTACAATTCATAAATGTATCTACAATAAATAGTGAATTATTGCGATTAACGTAGAAAAGGAGAAAATTTTACTAAATATCAAAATTTGTAATATGGGAACATTTTTTAAATTTAATTGTACCTGAACTTTGGGGATTAATAAAAAACAACATTTAACATAAACAACACTTTATTATCATTCGTTTATAATAAATGTTCAAACTGCCGGCCTCCCACTCTTATGCAGGCCCTACATCTACGGATAAATGATCTACGGAGCAGTCTTGTGTACCGTCGTTCACTAATTTTTGATGCGGCTGCTCTGACTCGTCTTCTTAATTCTTCTAAAGACCTTATAGGCTTACAGTATACTTCCTCTTTAAGGCAGCCCCAATAAAAAAAATCCAATGGATTTAGGTCCGGTGAACGTGGAGGCCACAAAATTGGCCCTAGCCGCCCGATCCATCTATCTGGGTACGTGTTATTTAAAAATGCACGAACAGATACAGCATAATGCGCAGGACAGCCGTCATTTTGCAACCAATATGACTCCCTCAGCTCCTCGGGCACTTCTTCTAATAAATTGGGGAGATCATTTTGAAGAAACTCCAAATAACTTTGCCCTGTTAAATTCCCCGGTAATTCAAATGGCCCGATTATTATTCCACTTAATATTCCAGTCCAATAATTGATTTTAAATTGGTATTGGGATCTATCTTCACGCATAAGATGGGGATTTTCTAATTCCCAACCGTGTAAATTATGAAGATTCATGTATCCATCTCTTTTGAATGTTGACTCGTCGCTCCACAGAATTTTATTAAAAAATTGCGGGTCTTCTTCGATTTTTGCCAGCATTTGTCGGCAAAAACGCAATCTAGCTGCATAATCTCTTGGTTGGAGAGTTTGCACGCGTGTAACGTGGTAAGGGTGGAATTTATTTTTTTTCAAAATATCGTGCACGGTCGATTTTCCGATACCTGTGCGTCGAGCTATTGTTCGTGTAGAGGTAGAAGGATCGTTTTCGACTTCCTCAAGCACGGCTTCTTCTACATCAAGACGAGCGATTCTTCCACTGCTTGTACCACCGACACCACTACCAGGCAATCTTCCTTCGGAGTAACAACCGTGGACACGAATAAATACGCGGTAGTCTGGGTGACGCGCATTAGGGTATCTCTCCCTATAGAGCGCTGCAGCTGCATTTGCGTTACCTCTGCATTCTCCATAAATGTAATGCATATTTGCATATTCTTGTGCCGTATACTGACGTGGCATTTTGATACACAAAAACACAAAAGTCCAGTTTAGTCCAAAAACAAACCAAATCGTCGCAAATATCACCAAACAAAACAAGTCCAAATCAGTAAGCAAAACGAATAGTCCAATAAAATAGCCACGTGGTCGTTTTAACACTGATTCAAAGTAAATCACGATAATTGCAAACGGAAACTAAATAAACACATGCGAAGTCGAGCAAGTCGAGAAACGCACTAAAAGTATGAGTGCTTACCTGATGTTTTACATTTATTTCCTCTCTCTCGCACCTAGCCGATTCAGACCCTCTTTGTCTAACATAACACAAAAGAATGACAGCACGGCGTGCGCGCAGGTAGCAAATATGAAGGTCACACGACCCATTTCACGCTTTTAAAGTAACTATTTTAATCATTATGAGTATTTGTAAATTTCTGACAATTTGGTTTCAATAAGCAATTTTTATTCACTACAAATTCCTTAAATGTATTTTTGATTAATCTTCAGTGGTCAGAAGCAATTTAATTTAAAAAAAGTTCCTACATTACTTTTGACATTTGGTAAAATTTTCTCCTTTTCTACATTAATGGCAATAATTCACTATTTATTTTAGATACATTTATGAATTGTACCATTATAAAATCTACTTGAAAGTGACATTATTTTAAAATTATTGGCCACTCATGTATTCATACATTTTTTTTATACCCAAGATGTTTAAACATAGTTTAAAAAATAAATTTTGCAAAGTTTTTCTAAAATTAATTAATTTGCTAATTTTTTAATAAAAAAGTGCAATAGCTAGTCATACTATTGACTGTTTATCTATTAGCATAGTTCGTGTATAATAATAAAATAACAACAAACCGATGGAATCCATTCATTTCTGATCGTAGTGTTCATAAAAGTAAAACAAGGTAAAAAAAATTAGACCTTTCTTTTAAAAAAATCATAACTTAGGTACTACTTATGATATATTTTGTTTCAATTTTTTTTCTGAACGGCCATAAGTTATACTATAAGACATTTCAAGGTTATCCATTCATTACCGGACACCCTGTATAAATATAAGTAAATAATACACAAAAACAAAATTAGTATCGTTTGTTCCTCAGTTGCACACAGTTGTTACAACATGGACAAAAATATTAAAATAGAATTAATGAAGTCTGTAGACTCTATAAAGAATAAAATTAAACAAATGAAGAGCCAGGAACACTCGATGAACTTATCACTCGATAAAATGCTAAAACCTGTCACAGATGCTCTTAAAATCCTAGTTGATTCGAATATATCTATGGAAAAAATAAAGCATTTAGAAAATACAACGCTCACTAATTCTGAAGATATTGATTTGGACGAAATCAATACTAGCTCATCTACAAAGTTTGAAGACTGCTATGATCCAAAACTAAATTCTTCCAAAACACCTACAAAGTTTAATAAAATGGAATTACCAGTTGATTTAGAAATTTCATTAGAGGGTCGTGATATCCATGATATTTATGATGGAGTAAATATACCATTTGGAATAAGAAGTGTAAACAAAACTTTATTGTTGGGTAATTCAGTAGTATCATTTTCTAAAATTGATAGTTTAAATGACGATAATAACATTTTAGTTAAAGTCGATGACAAAGCCTATAATTTAACCCCTGGCCTGAAAGAACTTCTACTTCGAAGAAAACCTGATTTAAAATTAATTTCGAGTAAAGATAAACTTGTTTATAAGGATATGCTAATTTTTACAAATGCTCATAAGAGAGATTTTAATCCTAATGGGCAAATAAGAGGTGACAAAGGAATAAAATATCGTGAAATAATCAAACCACTGTTTTCCTATGATGATAAACTTGCTAACACTAAACTTGGAGGAAACTTACCAACACTAAAAAAATACAAAAACAACACTGACTTTGTATATTGGGATGACCCTAATGAAATAGTTGAGAGATTGAAACTATTAGTTGCTTCAAGAGATGCTGGCAATACAAACCATGACAATGACAAGCTGACATAATTAAAGAATAAATAGTTGTAACAATATATCTTTCATTCAGTAATATAGATGGATTCAAGACAAATGTACTGAATTCTGAACATGAGCAAAGCTGACGTGGTAAACGAAATTCATAAAAATGCGAGGGTGAACTTCCCGCGAAGACATGTTGTTATGAAAGATATAGATGACCTGTGGCAAGCAGACTTAATTGATATGCAATCAATTTCAAAAGAAAATAAAAATTACAGATTTATTCTTACCGTTATCGATACATTTTCAAAATATGCTTGGGCCTTTCCTCTGAAAAGTAAAACCAAAGATGATGTATGTAACTCATTCAAAGTTTTGTTGGCTACAGGGCGTGTTTCGAAAAATCTCCAAACGGATAATGGAACAGAATTTTATAATAATAAATTTCAAAAGCTTATGAAATCTAATCATATTAACCACTATTCATCATTTTCAACAAAAAAGGCCTCAATAGTCGAACGATTTATCAGAACATTGAAATCTAAACTGTATAAGAAATTTAGTTTAAAAGGCAACTATAATTGGATAGATAGTACCCTTAATGATGTTATTTATAAATACAATCACACTTACCATCGGACAATTCAGGAAATTCCTGCTAATGTGGATAACATTAATAAAAAACGTATATTAGAAAGGTATTTAAGATTGGTAAAAAATGAAAGAATAAAAAGCAAGTATAAAGTGGGAGATTATGTGCGTATCAGTAAGTACAAAGGAACATTTGAAAAAGGATATACCCCCAACTGGTCGACGGAAATATTTAAAATTCGGAAAATACAAAATACAACTCCTATTACCTACTTAATTGAAGATACAATCAGAGGTCAACCTATTTTAGGAGCATTTTACTTACAAGAGCTTCAAAAGACAAAACATCCCAATTTATATCTAGTTGAGAAAGTTCTTAAAAGTAAAGGAGACAGAGTTTTAGTAAAATGGTTAGGTTTGCCTTCTTCCGAAAACAGTTGGATAGATAAATCGAATACTTATTAATTGTTCAGTCCAAAATGTATCAGTCTCATGATGTGTATTGAAGAGAGTAGTCTTCTCAATTGGATTATAAATCATTTACCATTAGAATTACATTTACCAGGATACAATTATTGCGGGCCTGGCACTAAATTAATTAAAAGGCTTACACGTGGAGATAAAGGTGTTAATAGATTAGACGAATATTGCAAACAACACGACATTGCCTATCACAAGTCTTCAAACTTAAAGGATCGCCACAAGGCAGATTTAGTTTTGTTAAATATGGCTAAAGAACGAACACTGGCCTCAGATGCAGGTGTAGGGGAAAAACTTGCAGCACGCCTAGTAAGCAGCGCTATGTCCGCAAAAATTAAAACTGGTTTTGGTCTAAAAAAAGATAGCAAAAAGTGTTCTCCTAAAATTAAACCTGGAAAAGCATTAAAAAATAAATTAAAAACTGTTATTAGCAAAACGAAGAGACATATCAAAAAATTAAAACCAAAATGCAAGAAAGTGGCGATAGAATTAGCTATGACCGCTGCCAGAGAATTAGCTAATGATTCATCCATTAAACTTCCTCGTGTTATTCCTATACCAAAAACTGGTGGAGTATTGCCTTTGATTCCGATTTTTGCGGGATTATCTGCGGCAGGAGCTTTAGCAGGCGGTGCAGCTGGTATTGCTAAAACCATAAATGAATTCAAGATGGCTAAAAAGTTATTGAATGAATCGAAGAGACACAATGAAAAGATGGAAGCTCTCTGCATCGGAAAAGGACTACACCTCAAACCACATAAAGATGGGCTTGGAATTTTTGTATCGAAAGAAAAAAACTAGGATATCGGCTACCCAAACGAGCCTTGACTAATTTAGACATTTTGAAGTATGGGAATAATATACCCTATTTCAGAGGTGTATTTATGAGAGATAAGCTCCCTAAACAACCTTTTGAAAAAGAATGTGGAGTTATAAATTTAGATAGCTCTAAAAATCCTGGTTCTCATTGGGTAGCCTATGCAAAATACAACGATTATATTGAGTATTTTGATAGTTACGGAAATCTTAAGCCTCCAAAGGAATTTATAAAATACTTGGGATCCAAAATTCGTTATAATTATGATAATATTCAGCGTGATCACCCTTTTAATTGTGGACATCTTTGTTTAAACTTTTTGAAGAATTTTTGGTGCAGTGAATGAATAAATAAAATAAACAGGATCTTCCGAAAGAGGCCAGTATAGAAGCATGTCTACTACGGTTACCATCTCTGGAAATAAATCGGAATTAGTTTCATACTTTCAACCACCACTGCATTTGTCAGATCAATACGAGTGCGGTTTGATATACTTTTCAGTATTAAAATCAGTACCAAATATTCCCATTATTAACAGAGGTCTGTCTGTAATCAGAATCGAATGTGATCTTGTTCACGGTTCGTACTGCAACGGATTACCAACTCATTTTATTCATGAATTTGTATCTGATACTACTCCAGGTCATCAGTGCGTGGAAACACCACAAAATGTTATTTACTTTCCAGTAAACAAAAATATAATTTCATCGATATCTGTTAAGATTGTAGATCAATTTGGTCACTATATTAACTTTGGAGAGGAACAAGTTCAGTTACGTCTTCATATACGAAAATCAAAATGATAGTATACTATAAAAATACCTCAGTCAAAACAAAACGTCTTAGTTCTTCTGCGATTGCTAAGGTGCGAAGACGTAAGAAAAAAGTTAAGAAATTGACAAAAGCAAATAAAGATTTTCTTAAAGCCCTAGGGTTTACAGTATGAATATACTACAGATTAGTGAATTACCGCACTTTGACACTACGATCGAAAGTTATGAAGTCCATTCATACAATCCCTACAATAACAGCTTTAGAGAAAACGATGAAATCAGAATTCCCATCCACCAGCAAGACATATACGTGCTACCATCAGCCAGTTCAATTTACATTGAAGGACAAGCGAAGCTCATCGGTAAAGATGGGAACCCGATCAAGAAAACTGTTAAGTTCACTAATAACCCTTTTATGTCTTTGTTTCAAGACATCAGATACGAAATGAATGGTATTGAAATAGACCGCATAAAAAATTCTGGAATAACGTCAACAATAAAATCATACATCTCTTTAAATGAAGCAGAAAATAAAGTTGCTGCCCTATGGGGTTGGAGTTTAGAAGGATTTCAAAGTGATGGACATTTTAGTGCTGTGATACCATTAAATAAGGTTTTAGGGTTTGCAGAGGATTACAATAAAATAGTGATAAATTGCAAACATGAGCTTATATTGAAAAGAAGTAACACTAACTTAAATAGCGTTGTCCTTACTGATGATATTGCTCATTTTCAAATGGACATACAAAGAGTTCAGTGGAGGGTGCCACATATAAAAGTATCAGACCGAGAACGACTGATACTTTTAAAGCATTTAGAAAGAGATAAACCTATTCAGATGGCGTTTAGAAATTGGGATTTATATGAGTATCCTTTACTACCTAAAACCACAAAGCATTCTTGGTCAGTTAAAACTGCTTCACAATTAGAAAAACCCAGATATGTAATTTTTTGTTTACAAACTAATCGAAAAAATAATAAAACTAAAGATAGTTCAGTATTCGATCATTGTGAAGTATCAAACGTTACGCTCTTTTTGAATTCACAGTATTATCCATATGAACCTTTAGGTTTAAAGTTTTCTGAGAACAAATATAGTATATTATACGAAATGTTTGTGAAATTTCGTCAGTCGTATTACAACTGTCCAGTAGACCCTTTGCTTGACCTAAAGGAGTTCAAAGAAAAAGCCCCTCTCTTTATCTTAGACTGCTCAAGACAAAACGATAACCTAAAGACAGGTCCAGTGGACGTGAGGTTGGAAATTGAATGTTCTACAGCAATACCAGATAATACGACTGCATATTGTTTGATTATAAACGATCGACTCGTGGAATACAAACCTCTCAGCAACATTGTGCGCAGGTTATCATGATTGCTATTGTGGATATTCAAGGCTTTAAAACAGAAACAAATGAATTTATAATAAAAGAAATCGCTATATTGTACAATAAAACATTACAAGTGTTTTTAATTAAGCCACCATTTCCATTTGAAAAGTTAACGAAACAAGAAAAAAAGCAAGTAAGTTGGATTGAACGTAACAGAAAGATACACTGGTGTGAAGGATTTGTACCCTATTCTAATTATCAGAATTTAGTTATAGATATTCTAAGAAATAAATGTATCTACGTCAAAGGTTCAGAAAAAGTGTTGTGGTTAAAGCATATTTTGGAAAATAGTAATTGTAATATATTCAATTTAGAAGATAAAGGTTGTTCTAGTTTAAAAAGTTTATACGATCAATATAAATATTGTCAAGATTTATATAACTGTATTTATCATGACTCTGTATGTGCTTTAAAAAAAGTATTGTGTTTAAATAAGTGGTGCTTTGATAATAAATTCTAAAATAAAAATTTTCTTGTTTTATTTCTATATAGTTAGGTAAAACGCATCTTAAGAGTTATCTATGCCCTCCTCCCACATCTGTCCAGTCTTTATAAGTTGTTGACAAAAGCTGGACGATATCATTATACGTTTATAATTGAATTAGAAAGTAAATAGAACATGTCTCAAGATGAACACAAACCTCGATATGACATGTATAACACGTTTAAAATGCGTCAATTTTCATTTAACTATTACTGGGCAACGGCTGATTCAAAGAAAAGATTGGTGATGGAAATGGCTGACGCTGGGTTCTTTTACTGTGGAAATAGTGTAAATGATAAAGCAGCATGTTTTTCATGTGGAGGTGTTATAGAAGATTGGGAGATTTATGACGATCCTTGGATGCAACATGCTATACATTTTCCTCAATGTTTTTATTTGAACGCTGTGAAAGGAAGAGAGTATATATTTAATACGTACAGCATTAAACTGTTAACATTGTAGCCACTAGATCAATCCCTATATTTCACTATTCGAGATGAGACTGACTAAATTCATTAGAAATAGTTGAGAGTGCAGTTAATCATCAACGCTTATAACGACAACATGTATCACTTTATACAACCATCATATACTCCATCGATTCCATCCTTGCATTTTGAACTTTGCAAGTATATGTATCAAGTTTCTAGCTCCACGATTCCATATATTAAAACATATTTAAAGCCATCAAATCAAAATGAAGAAGAAGAGTGGATTGATATCGCTAATCGGATAACATTCAACAACAATTAAAGACGAGTGGGACATGATATAGTGAATGATGAATAAATGAATGGTGTATTGGAGTGACCTGGAATTGATATTATGAATGAAAATAATAGTAGAATTGGGCGAACCTGGATCTACTTGATCCAGGTTGCCCAATTCTACCCTACTCCCCCCCCACCCCTTTGGTGAGATGTTGCGAGGGCGGGGGCCTAAACTCACGTGAGATTTTTCAAAGTGCGTATTTTTAGTGTAAATACGTTCATATGTGCTTGATTGCGTTGGATTTATTTAAATAAAAATAATTTGCTTAATAATTTTTATAATACTTATTTTTTTATAATAATCACTTAAACTAGTACCCAGTTTTCTCGCAACTTTACAATGTTTCATGCGAAAAAATATTACGTGAGATTGGGTGAGACCCCCTCACCCTCCTAAACGCCTCACGTAACGAACGCCCCTAAGTCTGAAATCGCCAACCCGTCTTGGGCAAGCGTGGAGCGTGGTGATTAATGCTCGTGCCTTCTGTGTATGAGAAGAGGCCTTAGCCCTGCAGTGGAACAATAATACGCTGGTATTATATAGGTATTTCCCTTTACCAGAATAACAATAGAAAGTCAATCAATCAATCATCAATAAATCAGAAGTGAATCATGTCAATTCAAACAATCAAAGGAAAACTTCAGTAATTACTTCTTATTATAACACAGACTTTTTACTTTATTTCAAAAAATCTAGTAAAGTAAACAGTGATCCAGTTTCACTTAACGAGAACTCTAAAGTAAATATATCAGACATAATGGCCATTAAAAATTTAGCTGACAATTGGCAATAGTAATGATAAATCATGTCGGTCACAGTACAAAAAGATCAGTACGCCAACCCGGCTATTAAAAAGTCGTTTTATCTGCACAGACTGCCTGTGGTCCTAGTGTTCGCAAGCGATACTGCTGAGGATAAGGTCCTGGGTTCGATTCCTAAGTCGGGCAAAGTGTTATTGGGGTTTTTCATCAGGAATTTCTCAGTAGCCATATCTAGCGAAATGTGGGTGTACTATACGTAGGTACATCTCTGCCTAACCCTGCGGGGATTACAGGCGTGATGTTATGTTATGTCATAACAGTCTGAGTCTTCGTTGATCGTCTAACGTCTGAAGTAACTGATCAAAGAAAGAAAGTGCATTAATTTACCAATCATTAGTAAGTTCATTTTTCATAAAATACAAAATAGTGACTGGTAATCAATGACCGATATTAAACACATGATTGTACTCATGATGACAAACAACTTTTACTATGGCACCAAACTTGAAATCGCGAAAAAAAATCAGCTGCTCCCTACATTTTGACGAGTTAGCTGATTTTTTTTCGCGATTTCAGGTTTGGTCCCACAATAAAAGTTGTTTGTTATCATGAGTACAATCATGTGTCGCTAATTACCAGTCAATAGTTTCACATACGTAAAAGAATTTATGGCAATTGTTGAGGTTGCTAGAGAACGGTTGGAATGGACCTGCTGAAAATTTTACGCTGTGGCTTATATAATTATTTTATAAAACTTTTTTCATTAATCAAACAAATTTAGCTGTGCGGTCATTTTTTATTTACCTAAACTAACCTTTAACCTGACTTATGTGGATTATGAAAGCTTCAAGAAAAACAACAACCCTAATCTCTTTAAAGTGAGAGCGAACAGGCTTCTTCTGGGTAAGCTCACTCCATCGTCGACTTTGTCTCTGTCACCTCTGACCTAGACTAGAGTCAAGAGCAAACGCATCACAAATAAAATAAAAAACAAAAAAACTTATTCTCCAAAACAGCTTGAAAATCTTGCATTTAATTTCTATTTCAATGGGTTATCTTACATATACCAAAACGTTACCGCAGTATCATTGTTATTGCTGTGTTACAGAGAATACACACAACAATGGCTTATTCTTAGGAAAACTAGAATATTATTTTTATCATATATTTTTTTTTATCATACAACCAATGAGGGGCTCGTGGCTAAATAATAGCAGCCGTTCGAGTCGATCGAAGGTTAAGCTGCTCTTGCCGCGGTCACTTTGTGGATGGGTGACCATGCATAACATATCGAGACCCCTCCGTGCATTGAAAAGCACGTTAAGCCTGCCTGCTGTCATTTATAGACAGTCGTTACGGGTAGTCAGAAGCCCAAAAGTCTGATAACCATTCTTACCAAGGGTATCGTGTTACCCAGTAACTGGGTTGTGGAGATCAGATAGGCAGTCCCTCCATGTAAAATACTAGTATTCAGCTGCAGTCGATTAAACTGGAAGCCGACTCCAACATAGTTAGTTGGGAAGTTAGTTGGGCACTTTTCTTTGTGCAAATAATTCCATCACCACTGCTCTCACAAAGGTGAATAAAAATGTCGTGAGGAAATTGGCATATCCTAGAACCAAACATTCTAAGACGTGTGACATCCACCAACCCGCACTGGGCTCGCGTGATGGATTTGATTACAGCCCACTCACAGAGAGAACCCTGCGTCCTAGCAGTAGGAACTTTATAGCATGCTTGGCATCGCCTTTCGTAAATCCTAGAAACCAAATAAAATACATATTTCAGGGTTTTCAACACAAATTCTACAATTAGATTTCCCTTTCGCCAATTCCATCTTTTACAGTTACATTATTACCGGTCCGGTGTTCCATCCGGCATTATTGCCGGTAACGGTCTAGTCTTTCAGTTAGTGCACCCGGGTCGGTCATTCTAACCCGGCTGGAGAGTCGTAAGTTACGGGTTATACATCGTACGGGTATAATGTACCCCATTGGCATTAGCTGGGTTGAATTAGGGAAACTTGTTTTGGTAAATAACAAGAAACTTAAAAAAAAAAACGGCCGAGTGCGTGTTGGACTACGCACAATGAAGGGTTCCGTATTTGGGATGAATTTATCCCAAGAACAAGAACAAACTAAACACGTTGTAGTTGAAAAACATGTTCTCCCATACATTTCAACTGCAAATGTAAGTTTGTACGCACAATAATGAGAGATTTAACCCTTAAAGTAAGCCCTTTCACTTGATGTGGCACTCGGTGATTTGAAAACTTTTTTTTTTTTTATTATCTTTTTTAATATCTTAGTAAGTGAATATTTTAGATTATTTTTATATTACATAGTGTAATTAATTTGTAAAGTTATGTCTAACGCGGATAAAAACTGAGATTTACGCAGAAACTATCAAGCGTATTTTTATGAAACCTTCACCATTTTAGAGATAATTTAATTATCTATCTTTTAGTATTAGTACGTGTTTTAATAATCCCTTTTGTTTTATGTATTATAAAATATTAATGCATCTAATTTGGGACAACACTCCTTGATGGGCGAGTCCTATGGCAATTCTTGGCTGTCAATACTGGCTGGTCATAAGACGCGTTGCGTGAGCTCAGCACAGAATACGCAAGCTGACCACTCAAGGCCATTGGCATCTATCTGCGTCTTAAAAGTGGCTTCTGTACAAGACAGACTTAATAACTTCTTCCTTACAGCTTAAAAACAAATCCTACCAGCCTAATTAGAACCACCATATTTTTATTTCCGAACATCAAAACGTCTCCATTTTTACGAGAATGCCCAAAGATAGGAGTGTTATGTTTTTCGCTTTGCAACCTTCATAGTTGCAAACCGCGCTTTACCCACGTACACACAATATCTTAATGCATAAAAAGCCAAGACGGGAATACAAATGGTACCATCAAGGTATAACTTCTGGGGCCTGGGTAGTAAAATAAAACCAGCAGGAGCGACCAGGCGGTACTATAAAAGTGAACATTTTTATGTGTTGTTGGTATCACAATTTGTTCTACGAAAGTGATGTGGGTTGTCATCGTACTGAACTTTGTTGGTTTAGCATCAATATAAGAAGTTTTTGAAGACGATGCATATCCTTGGACAAAGCCTTATTAATGCCCAAGATTCCACTATGACCTTAAAATTATAAAGCCAATCTGTACAATTTACAAGACACTTTCGTGTAGGCCCAATGTAAAAACATCACCCTCCTTCTGGGAGAGTCGGGTCAAAGGAACAGGGCAAAAAAACAAACTGGGATCACAAAACAAACTACCAAAAGTAGTGATAATGAACATCGTCCTGATTAGGTACCTGAATTTACTAGCTGATAATTTTTGGGGTTCCGTACCTCAAAAGGAAAACACTCGTGTGTCTGTCTGTCAATCTGTCACAGCCAATTTCCTCCGAATGTAATGGACCGATTAAGTTGAAATTTGGTACACATATGTATTTCGGTGACCCAAACACGGAAGTGTAACGTAAATAAATGAATTTTGAATATAGGGTCCATTTTGGAGGGCAAATAAGAAAACAAAAAAAAAAACGGAAACTGCAAACTGTCCCGTGTGACATATCAAATGAAAGGGCTTACTGTGGGGGTCTCAATTTTTTTATATAATTTTAAAATAAATAATTTTAAAGTTATTTACCTTATCTCCGAAAGTACTACAATTTTGAAAAACATACAGAAAATAGTTCAATGCCAATAGATTACAGGAAAACTTACAAGAAGGGTAAGGTAAATCTCTCAATATTGTGCGTACAAACTCACATTTGCAGTTGGAATGTATAGGAGAACATGTTTTTCAACTACAGTGTTAAGTTTGTTCTTGGGATTCATCCCAACTACGGATCCTTTCATTGTGCGAAGTCCGACACGCACTTGGCCGGTTTTTTTTTTTGTTTGAGATGGGTTTGCTCTTGACTCTAGACTAGGTCGGAGGCGACAGAGACAGAGTCGACGATGGAGTGAGATTACCCAGAAGAAGCCTGTTCACTCTCACTTTAAAGAGAATAGGGTTGTATGCGTTCGGAAACACAGACGCAGGTAGAGAGTTCCACTCTTTTGCTGTGCGCATTATACGTAAATGGCATTTGGAAACGCTTAGTGCGAATTGGTGGAATAGCAATAAGTTAGGTATGGTAACTGGCAGTGCGTCTAGATGTCCGATGGTAGGAGGCCGGTGGAATGAGGTGATAATTTATTCATATGATAATGATTTTATTCAAAGGTGTTCAAGATGAAATTGCAAGCCAAGCTACACTTTATACTCATACGTTACATATACTCTTCTTGGAGCAAGCCATAAAAATAATTGGATTGCCTACAAAATAGAAAACTAGTTTCCAAGATCTCCTTTAAAAGGAAACTGCAACATAGACTACCTACCAATCTTCCTACTTTATTGTTCTTTGTAGAATAGTTAAAAGCCTAAGATAATAATGATAATATGATATTCATTACCTTCAGTTTCTTTACGTAATCAGGGATAAGGCAATAACTTGGCAAGTTTACTGCATTCATATAATATAACCTTGGAGTAAAGACTTGTTCAGACTAGCAACTTTTTTGCTACGTAACAGCAACTGTGGCTGAAGAATCATAACTAAGCGCGCGTTCTGGAGTATTGCCAATAAAACGATTCAGAATTTATTTATCATAACATCACGCCTGTAATCCCCCAAGGGTTAGGCAGAGGTGTAACTTATAGTACACCCACATTTCGCCAGTAATGTTTAAGTTCCATGTAATAGGGGGCGAGCCTATTGCGATCCACCGGGCACAACTCCAGGCTGCTATTGAGAAATTCCAGATGAAATAACCCAATAACACTTTGCCCAACCTTGGAATTGAACACAGGACCTCATGCTCAGCTGCAGCACTTGCTATCGCCAACGAGGCAATTAAATTAAATTAGAAAACATAATCAGATTTCTTGAGATAAAAACTTACTCCCACATTAAGAGCTTGTATAATATTAGGTTCCTTTGTGCGAATTTCTTTATCCATAAAACAATATGTCTCACTTTCTATAGATGTTTGTGGTAGCGTTTACCGCATGATGGGAGGTTATGTAGTGACAAAACAAGTGTAGACTAAACACCACACAAACTGTCGAGTGAAGTGTGGTTTCATGTTGTTGAAATCAACCGTCACTGTTCACAAATCGTAACAGACATCACAACTTAGCGTTAAAATCCTGACCACTTTTATGTACCCGTCTTTTTGTACAAAAGTTTTCAAGAGCCCGAAAGTCAGTCTTACCAAAGGGTATCGTGTTACCCAGTCACTTTTGTTTGTTTTTGAGGTCAGATAATCAGTCGCTCCCAACTGGACGTCGACCCCAACAAGTTTAGGAAAAGTCTAGGCTAAATTTTTGTGTTATAAAAGTGGTCCGTCTGAGCAAACCCTTATGCTGTTTCAGTGTATTTTCAGGCAATCTCTTTCGGCACAACTGCGATATCAAAATTTCAGTATTTCTGCACTGAAAATCTTGGCACAGTAATTTCCCAGTTGACTTTCATTTTCATCTAAATTTTAATAGTTTTTAATGGATTGAAGTTTGGTTAAAAATTCATAGAGCAATTTTTAACATAGAAATGTCATGCGAGTACCATGTATATGGGTAAGAGAAGTCTTTAGAAAGTCCAAAATCTTGTTTGTGCGTGGTCCAACACGCACTTGGCCGGTTTTTTTTTACGTAAAAGCATTAAGTAAATCATTTTTATAAAATTTCTATTAGAATGGTTGCCAAGAGTCGCATAAAACTTCAGGCATCATTCGAATTTATATACTTTACTAGCTGATGCCCGCGACTTCTCCAGTTCATGGAATACCCATGGACCAAATTTCATAAAAATCCGTTCAGCCGTTTTAGCGTGAAAGCGTAACAAACAAACTCACTTTCGCATTTATAATATAAGTAGTTAGTATATGATATTACGATGAGGTAAGAGTCATGAATGTGCTACAATGATAGCAATATAAGGACTGGCGAAGACCTGGTGAATATTCATATCAACTTAATTAAATTTTTTGTAGGGTTTATATTTGTTTGACATGGAGAACTGCGTTGCGCTGCGCCTGGTGTGTGCTGGCCCCATATATATAAGAAATACTTATATGTCTATGGCTGGCCCTAACGCTGCATGGAGTATATTTGACTGCCAGTTTTCAACTAATAGAGAGAGGGCTCAAAAGAAAGAGAAGAAATATTAATAGATAGGGCTTCTTGTGTCCTATATATAAAGCTAAACATTTGTACAAGTTAGTAATAAGGTAGATCGTAATCAACAACTTTGTATTTTCTTGCACTGGGCGATGTGGTCGATAAGTGACAAAGCCCTTTCTAATCTAATTTAACTAGCGTGTACTGTCACATTGCAGGGCAAATGCCTCCCTCTCCATTTTCCACACAATTCTGTCTTTTGCTAGTGTCGGGGCCAGTCCTTTCGGTAGGAGTCAAGTTCGTCCCGCCATCTTCGTCTCGGCCTGCCACGATATCGGACGATATCCAGAAATCTTCTTCGTCTGACGACTATTCTAATGCTTTAAATCTTAGCAATTTATTTATTCCATTTAATACCATTGTAAAGTATATCAAATCTCTGGATGTAAACAAGGGCAGTGGCCCTGATGGAATTCCACCATTGTTTCTGCTGAGATGTTGCAAAAATATTGCGCTTCCGTTATACCTACTTTTTAACTCCTCGTTGCAATCTGGTACTATGCCCTTGGCTTGGAAACGTTCTTACGTTGTACCTATATTTAAGAATGGCGACAAGCATGACATTACAAATTACCGGCCAATTTCTAAGTTGAGTGTTATACCTAAACTCTTTGAGCGAATCGTCTGTGACTTAATAACACCCATATTAAAGCCACTTATAATATCGGAGCAACATGGATTTGTTTAAAAAAAATCAACTGAGACAAACCTCTGCGAGTATATTGACTACATAGCCACGGCCATGGATAATGGTCACCAGGTAGATGTCGTGTATACCGATTACTCAAAAGCATTTGATAAAAATTCTCATAATTTGTTAATTCAAAAACTTGAGTATATCGGTATACATGGCGATCTACTTCGATGGCTAGAATCTTATTTGAGGGAACGCAGTCAAGCAGTTACGGTGAAGGGGTATTGCTCATCCTTTATGCCTGTTACGTCTGGCGTGCCCCAGGGCTCGCACCTCGGACCTTTATTATTTAATTTATACATAAATGACGTATTCAATATATTTAAACATTCTAAATTTATTCTTTATGCAGATGATAAGAAAATTTATAAAACTATTACTAAACCAGAAGATTGTCTAGAACTACAAAATGATATTAACAACCTGTGTGATTACTGTAAAAATAATTGTTTGTTCCTTAACGTAAAAAAAATGCAATATTATAACATTTTCTAGAAAGACGAACTCGATAAAATACAACTATAATATCAATAATGATCCTATTAATAGAGTGACCGAGGTGCGGGACCTTGGGGTCCAACTTGATAGTAAACTCATATTTGACTCTCAAATTACCACTATGACCAACAAGGCATTTCGCATGTTGGGATTCGTACTGAGAGTTAGCAAGGATTTCAAACATAAGTCAACATTGATACTTCTTTATAAGACACTTGTTAGGTCGATTCTTGAATATGCCTCAGTGGCGTGGAATCCCCAGTATGCAGTTTATATTGAACAAGTCCAAAAATTGCAAAATAAATTTACTAAGCACTTGAATTGGCGATTTAGCTTTGGAACTGATCATACAACTGGACTTCAGAAATTGGAGGAACGTCGTGCAGAGCGAGATCTAGTTTATTTATATAAAATTATTAGAGGCCAATTGGACTCCCCTTATCTTCTCAGCAAAATAAGTTTTGGATGTCCACGCTTAAATGCACGCAAAAGAACTCTCTTCCAAATTGGTTTCTCCCGAACCAATTATGGGAAGAATACTTTTATTAAAAGAGCATGTCGTCTGTACAACGACACAATTTCATTAAAAGCAAATCAGGATTTAGATATTTTTCACCTTTCTCTACCCAAATTCAAATTTTATATAGGAAATATTTTGGCATCGAAATTTAAATAATATTATTGTTGTATGTTGTATAATATTAAATTCTAAATTCTGTAAAATTTTAACGGTGTGAACTTCTGGTTGTTGTTACACTTAGGTACATATAATTTAGTTGTATAGTAATCTGTGGAAACTGTTTCTGGATTGTGTTGAACTATTTGTATACATATATTTGTTATTGCATCTGTTTGTTTCCCAAATAAAATAAAATAAAAATAAAGCAGCTAAGCTCCAGTTGGACTGGGCCAGACATGGCTGCCGCATGTCAGGATAACAAATGGGCTCAGAGAACCACCGATTGGGTTCCACTAAATGCTCAAAGCCCTTTAAGCAAAAAAAAGTACAACATATCTTACTCATTTCACAACAAAAAAATAACATTATTTCTCCCCAACGATGAATTACAAAGTTCAATTTTTTTTTTTAAATCGCCTAAATGGCTTCCGAATTTTTTCGTCTCGAAACGGCGCCCGCTATCAAATTAATGAGATATCTCACAATCCGATTTTAACAATGAATCTTATTTTTTCCCCAATTATAGAGATTTTGGCGAACAATGGAACAATAGTAATTTATATTAATTATTTACAGATTATCGCCCCTGTCGTATTTATCATGGTTAGGTTGGTATGGGTGTTTTTTAGTAAAGTTGTACAAAAGTGATGGATTATTTGTTTTTGTAGCTTTTTGTTGTTATGAAGTAGTTTTAGCAAAATAGTGCTTTGTATTAGGTCAAGAGCAGCAATCAATTATTTTTCTACTGGAAGATAAACATACTTAATCATATTCAACACTATTAAAGTATCTTTACTAACTAGCAGTATCTACTTTACGTATGTATGACGCTCTGTAAGATTATCTTCTTAAATAATCAACTGCCTCCTTTTTCCCAACTATGTTGGTGTCGGCTCCCAGTCAAATCAGATGCAGCTGAATACCATTACAAGGAGCGACTGCCTACCTAACCTCCACAACCGAGTTAAACATTTGGTAAGTCTGTTTTTCAGACTTTCGGGCTTCTGACGACCCGTAACGACTGTCAAAGATGCACAAATGACAGCCGGGACCAATGGCTTAACGTGCTTTCCGAGGCACGGAGGGGTCTTGGTATGTAAAGTTGGTCACCCATCCACGGCCAACCGTGACAAGCTCAGCTTAAACTGATCGGTCGACCCGTGCGGCCACTTTAGCCTCTTTAGTCAGCCTATCAGAACGATAGGCTGACTAAAGAGGCTAAAGTTTTGTTGATTTCTATCATAAATATCTTAGAAGACGAAATGGGTTATCTAGTAAGGCGATAAAACAAAAACCATATTGTTTAAAACAAGCTCTCCTATTCAAGTATTAAGTAAGTACATAATAAGTACACAATGATTGGTAAGTTCTGTGTGTCCTTGAGTATCCAATCGTCGGTATTTTGGTCTATCACAAATGTTAGTCTAGGTCCACGGAAAAACAGGCTTGAAAATGTGTACGTTGTGATGGCGAGACCATAAGAAACTTTATCATTGCTGAGTTAGGTCCCTTTGTCATCTCTACCATGTTTTCTGGGATGTCAAAAATTTATATAAACAATTAATATGCAAATATTTTCAGAAGCCCTTCACATATTTGCTGGAACATCAGATTTTTACTGGACTTATTATGTCTTATGTACACAAATACAGTCTACCGATGGTAAGGTAGATTCGGTTATCTGTGTGAATTATTGAAACGTGATAAATGAATCGCAAGCGAATTTTCGATTAAAAGATCCAACGTCCGTCTTCGGGAAACCAAGCGCAATAATAATAGGTTTATTTAATCACACACCACCAAAAAATATTTATCAAAAACACACCCCGTCCCGCCATCTCGACGCACACAAAAATGGAGGCGGCTCAGAAAAACGTTGGATCACAGCCTGAATAATTCATTACTGGCTCAAGAAGCGATGAGGGGGCGAAAGAAATGATAATAAAGACTTACCGACTACCTTTGTCCCAAGGTTTCGTCCAACAAAACAACTGGGTAGGTATTTGAGGTATTTTATCGGTACTTCCGATATGAGCTAGTTGTGAATATATTTATTTAAGAGGGTGCTGAAGTTCGTAGGTATGTAAGTAAAGGCAGATTTTTTTTGTGACCTCGCTGCTAGCATTGATCTTCTGGATAGCTTTTTAAGCAACTTAAAAAAAGAGGTTTGATTTTTTTTATTTTTGTCAAATTTTGACTCATAATAAATATCTGTTCAAACACAAGCACTCTGAGGGCCTTAAGCACACTTCCACCGCGAAACGGCGTAATGTTCCGCTGATGTACCGTTACTCGAGTAACAGAACATCATGTGAGTCAGTTGAATGGACAGACGGATTGACAGATTGGTTGGTTGATTGTTTGTTGTTGTTTGATTGTCAGTTGAGCTGCTGCGGTTTCGCTGCTTTTATTTCGCGGCAGAGGTGTGCTAAGGCCCTGATTATACTACTAATCTGTGTTAAGTGACTTAGAGCAGCAATTACAATATAAACCACTTTTAAGAAACTAAAAGTAAGGTACAAACTCTGAATTTATAAATATAAAATGAGGACTAGATTTCATCTCCGAATTAAAATCTTTTTTAAAAGTTTTTATCGGAAACCAGATTAGGCTCATATCTAGAATTCAAATAACCTTAACGAAAAAGCATTTTAGCAAAAAATAAAACCGACTTCCAAAACAAAACACTACAAAGTGAAAAATAACTTTAATTTCGGTAGTCGGTGTCTTGGGTTTTGTATTTTCGTTTTTTGCCACCGACTTCCGAAATTAAAGTTATTTTTCACTTTGTAGTGTTTTGTTTTGGAAGTCGGTTTTATTTTTTGCTAAAAAGCTTTTATTTTTCACTTAGTTGTGGAACCTACCCCACACAAATTCGAATACATAATTGAGCACAATAATTGTAGATATAGCCATGTAAATAACAGTGATAGGAATTTATTAAAACACATAAAATAAGTGGGAAATATACGCATTATTGAAGCTAACTCAAAAACTCCCCAAGCTAAGTTAATAAAATTTATATGGGATCACCTCGGAAGTATACCCTATCAAACAAAAAAAGAATTTTCTAAATCGGTCCATCCGTCTTTGAGTAATCGCGTAACAAACATACAAAAATAAAAAAAAATAAAAAAATAAAAAATACAGACGAATTGAGAACCTCCTCCTTTTGGAAGTCGGTTAAAAATGGAAAAAAACATTATATCATCACTCGTCTCAATTTTTACTCTGTTATATAGAACAACTTCAGCTGTGCTATTCTGTACATACCTCACCGTGAAAACTTAGGTGAAGTGAGCGTGGAGTGAGCTGTCTATAGTGTCAATCCCTAGCATCAGATGGAATGGCAGTTCTCTTCAAGCTCACTTCACCTAAGTTTCCACGGTGAGATTTGTATATAATAGCCAGGCTGTTATGCTTATGAGATTTCCAAATGAACAGATTTTGTTCTATTCAGAAACTTCCGATATCGCCAAAGGCAAAGAGCTTTACATTATATCTTATATTAGCCTCTTTCTACTCCACTACCCATCACTAAAGGGTCATCCGTATTACCGGCTATAGAAATCCATTATACATATTCATGGCCAATGCTCGTCCACCGAAACATAAGTGGGCTAACCTAATAAATCAAATCACGCACTTCATTGACGGTCACTCCATGAACTGCCCGGCCGTCCTGACCATCGAGCTATTGCTCACATTCGCTAAGACAGGTCAAACGAAAATTAATTGCGTTAGATCGGCAGACTCCACTAGATGGTACAAACACAGAATAGATAAATAAGAAGGTCGAGTCCATAGAACGGGCGAAAACGTACGCACACCTAGACCCGCTACACGTACAGCGAGCCAAGCGCACTCGCGACTGGGATTCAACTGAGATTACCGTAAGTATAGTCCGTTTCAAAAGTATGCTATGAAAATGTAAACAAATTAATCAGAAACCGTACTTAGCATTATACCCACTGCTGGGACACAAGGCCTCTTCGCTTTGAGAGGGAGTGGGCTGTAACCTACCACGTGGGCCCATTGCGGTATGGTAGATGTCACATGTCTTCGAATTTTTGGTTTTAGAAGATGCCGGTTTCCTCACGATGTTTTCCTACGTACTTATATGGATGCTAATTTGTAGTTCCACTGACAAATTGATTGTCCTATTTTAATTATTTGAATATTTAAACCCGAAATTCTAATTATAAGACCCCTTATAGATGTTTTTCATTAAATACTGTTGTCCTACTTAATTTAACCACCTATAATTATTTTTTGTCGAAAAAATTTCATTTAGGATATAGCATTCATTTTATTGAAACAGCGATTATTAATTGGAAAATGTGATGAGATATAAAAATGAAACCTTCTAAATACCGATAAATGTGTTACTATTTCACTTCAGTTTTGTTTACTATTTCACTATATCGTTTTGGAACAGACTGTACGCGTCAATGTGTCTAACGTCTGCCTGCTTTCTCTGGCTTTATACAGCTGACCTTCTGTATCTATCTATTCTGTTGTACACATTCGGTCTCAAGGAGCTCCGTTTCTGTATCACTTTGATATTCTCTCGAACCATTGGCCCAGTAAACGGTAAAGGGAAGAAATTGAACCGATTGCCTCACAGTGTTTTCAGGTTTTTTTATTTACTTCTTTTTGAACATTTGAGTTTAAGTTGGTGATAATGATAATCAAAAATGTTCTGCGATGCGAGACATTCCGGATGAAAAATTTAAAAAGTACCTACCTACTTAAAATAAGGGAAGAAAACTAATATGATACTTACCTGCAGAAGCCGAACGTACTAGGGTTAACGATCAACCGCGTGGAGTTGATATCACGACTGTACGAAGGCGAACGTACAACTGCATGCAGTTGCATACATCGCCTACGTGCGGTTGCTGCGGTGCAGTCCGTCTGATGGTAACTTAAGTCTTTTTAGGGTTCCGTACGAAAATAGTAAAAAGGAACCCTTATGGTACGACTCAGTCTGTCTGTCTGTCCGTCTGTCACAGCTGGATATCTCAAGAACTTTTAATGCTATCAACTTGAATTTTGGAATAGTTTTAGATGACGTTTGCCCAACTATTTTGCAAATAAGAAAGAAATAAAAATGTTTTTTTTTTGCAACAGGGACTGAAAGGGGTCTGAAAAACTCGTAGTGGGGCTACTGGGCATGTGGGGTATCATATGAAAGAGCGCTGTTTGCACATTCTCCAACATTTTTTTTTTAGGCCGCATAGTTTTCGACTTTTAATGAAAAACGTAAAAAATACCGCCCCCACCCCTTATCTTCGAAGTTTGTATAGAGAAAAATCTGAAATTATTGTGTGATAGAAGTTTATGTAAAGATTACAGAAAGAAAAAAATACGATGTCTCTAAATACCACACTTTTTTTTTTAAATATAACATATATTTTTAAAAAGTGTGGTATTTAGAGACACGTGTGGCTCGACTCGCTCTTGACCGGTTTTTTAATTTAAGATACTAAGAGCAAGTTTCTTCACGTTTGCTCACACTACGTGCTGTCGATTTCTGGCTGCTTCGTAAAGTTCTATACAACTACGTTTATTTCTCCCACTCTAGGTTTCTTTACGTTATTTTTTTCTTTAACGTCAAGTGTATTAGACATTAAAATAATTATTATAACTAAACGCTCTAGGCCTTAGCTTGAAACAGGTCTCATAAGTATTGGGTCTGTAAAGTATATCTGTAGGCGACCGCAACATCAAACAAAACCGTGTAGGTACATCTGCTTCACTGCAGGGATTACAAACGTCCCCTAAGGTCATACATACATACACCTCTGACATTTTGAGACACAATCAAAATGGCGGCCCAGGTAGGTACATCCGTTACCCAAAAGCTAGTAGATTATAAAGCTAGGGTACACGGCGGTATGTAGGGAGAATGCGTCGAAATGCCGAGCCGACCTAATAGAGGCACCTTCCTCCCCGTGACACGGAGGGATATTAAAAAGGGTGTTAATGCTACGGAAGTGGAAAATATTTGAGAGTTTGATGTGGTACTTTAAGTATCTGTAGTCCGAAATTAAGTTCCTGTTGCTCTTAAACAATAAATGTCGCTGACTGACTGGGTGGCAGATTATGCAAAAAGCGTTAATCTCTGAAGATAGAACAGCTAGTGAAGATATTACAAATATTGACCTAATCAAACCTCAGATATCACAACTGTTAGACACATTTTGGATAGGGAGTGACTTAGGGACTCAAATATCAAAGATTGGTGCATAACACTGTTTATAAAGTCAGTCTGAGAACATGAATTCCTCATCTATGGACTGAATCATATGCTAATACTAGCTGCTGCCCGCAGCTTTGCCCGCGCGGAAGTCAATACCTACTTCCCAATTGGAATCAGATTTTGTCCACAATTTTATGGGTTTTATTTTTTTTGCGCGGAACCCTAATTCTTTTTCTAAAATAAAAGTAAGCTTAAGTTACTCCTGGTAACATCAGCTATCTGCCAGTGAAAATCCCGTCAAAATCGGTCTAGCCGTTTCGGATATTAGCCGGAACAAACAGACAGACAGAAAGACCACCATTTTGAAAATTGCATTTTCGTTATAAGTATCGTATATACTTTCATATGTATTTAATAAAAAGCTGTTATTTTGAACATTACAAACAAACACTTCAATTTTATTTATTTGTATAAATTGTATAGATTGGCTGTCATTCGTGGATCTTTGACTTTCGTTAAGGGTCGTCAGAAGCCCGAAAGTCTGACAACTACTCTTACCAAGGGGTATCGTATTACCCAGTAACTGGGTTGTGGAGGTCAGATAGGCAGTCGCTCCATGTAAAATACTGGTATTCAGTTGCATCCGGTTAGTCTGGAAGCCGGCCCCAACATAGTTGGGAAAAGGCTAAGCAGATTGGTTGAAATTGTATAGATTGCCATTAAAATTTGTTTGACCAAATCGATCTAAAATAGATCGATTTGGTCAGCAAATTTTGTTTTGGCCTTAATATAGATAAAATATCTTCAAAAATATGGCAGCATAAAAAGGACCCGGAAGTAAAATTAAAAAGTGGCTTATTCCCCATCTTCATAAATCAGGTGTCAATTTGAAGCACCCTATTCAGTTCCTAGTAATAAACAGGTTCGCTCGTCCAAAAAACAGACTTAACTATTCAAATATTCCTTTTCCACCCAAAAAAGTTAAGTAAAAAGAAGTATTTTTCATTTGTCCCTAATTTTCACATCAAAGCTTCTCTCTTGTTAGTAATTTATTAAAGTAATCCTTTTGATTGGAATGCTCTTTGTACGCGTGCTAAATAAAAAATAAAAATGTAAGTTCTACGGATGCGCTAATTTCCTGGTTCCCTATATTGTTTTGGTGAAGTAAGCCTGTGCAAATGAGAAATAAGGCTGGTTGGTGTCTGTGTGCAAGACCTGTGACTATTTGCAGGTAATTATTCTCCTACCCTTATCCCAATTTATTTGGGGTCGCCAGAAGCCCGAAGATCTGACAACTGGTCTTACCAAGGGGTTGTATTACCCAGTAACTGGGTTGTGGAGGTCAGATAGGCAGTCGCTCCATGTAAAATACGGGTATCCAGTTACATCCGGTTAGACTGGAAGCCGACCCCAACATAGTTGGGAAAAAGCAAGTCAGATGATGTTGATGAAGATGTATAGGTATTTATAATCTCAAGCAGAGGCAACAATCTTCGTTCTCCTGCCCTTGTCCCAATGTATTTGCGGTCGGCGCAACATGTCTTTTTCTTCCATACTTCTCTATTAGTCGTCATCTCGGTAGTCACTCCCTTTCTAGCCATATCATCTTTCACACAGTCCATCCATCGTTTCTTTTGTCTTCCCCTACTATTGTAGCCATCATACTCAAAACTTTCCTGACGACATTTTCCTCATTCCTCCGCATCATATGCCCATACCATGACAACCGATTTCCGCACAACTTTTCAGTCACCGGTGCACCGGTGCAACATTCAGACTTGCTCTTATGTACTCATTTCTTACTCTATCCGTTCATGTAAGTACCCTCACACATCCCTCTTAGCATTCTCATTTCAGCTGCGTGAAATGGCCTTTCATTCATACCTTTTGTGGCCCAACATTCTGATTCTTACAAACAGCAGGCCTAATCGTTGTTTTATATCTTCCCCTTAAGTCAAAATACATAGGGTATTTAAATAAAAAAGCGGTGTGCTGGTTCTACTTACAAAATGTTTCTTGAATTCCAGTGGTATCCAGTGTCTGTTCGATAAATCAAGATCATCTTCTTACAGTCGATGGAATGTTTTTCCAAATCAGTATGAAATTCCTGTAAGTACTCTTCAAAAACACAAAAAAAAAAACACTTTTTTTCATGACAATAACGACTCGTCCACTTCTCATAGTTCGCACATAAAGGCTGTAACATACATCACGCGTACCTTACGAGGCCCGCTCCGCTCGTTAGCGCCCGAAACGTTTTTCTTTTCAATTTACGATTCCACCACAGTTTAGTGGGGAACGAAATTCTTCAATTAATGGCTGTCTGGTTTGTAAGGGTTTGTTTTCGAGGATTTCCTTTTTTTTGTGTTACGTGTTTTATCTGTATCTTAAGGTGTGGCTGAATCAAATGGGATTATGGTCGAAGTTATGGGAGGTTGCGAATATGGAAATTCATAGTAGGTACTTACCTACTTAGGGATACAGTGCTGCTCTTCAAAACACAAATCGCCTACGTCACCCAAAAAGGGCCGGACATGTTTACCGTGTGTCGAACGAGTCATGGGCCAAAACCACCATGTGGGTCCCAGTCCGCCAACATCGAGGCAGACCTAGGAGATGGCAAGACGAGCTTGACGCCTACAGACAGGATTCAAGACAGAGAGGAGTGGAAAGGAGAAAGGGAGGACTTTGTGCTGCAGTGTGGCATAGGCTAAAAAAATATTTAAAAAAAAAACAGTGTCTATTTGTCTATAAGATTAATTTGTGCATATTATGCAGGGCGAAGATTTCCAGTTTTGCTTGAACTATGGTATACTTACTTAACTCCTACGACGATGTATATTTATCAAAGGTATGAGATACCTGTTACGTGGTACCTGCATTTCATGCAAGTCGCATCTTTATATATTATATATCTCTTTCATACATATAAATTACACCACCATTCTACAGAACCGTGGTATATTACAAAACGTTTCTGAAACAAGAAAACACTCCAACCCCAATTTAGGGGACAAATACGCATCCGGGGTAATCCACTTCATTTGACAAGGGAGCTTATTATGTACAGGTGCAAGCAATAGAACACGGAACCCTAAAATTACAAGACGACACGAGCCTTCAAGACGAGGTTTATTAACTACCGGAGAATCACTGGCCCTTTTCTTCCTTCTCTCTCACATCTTTGGCAAAATATACGTCGGTCTCTGTCCCCCTTTTAGGGTCCACTGTCATTAGATGCTAAGCTCTCAATATGGTACTTAAGCTTCCCCCTCCTAATTGGGGGTGCATTAAACGCTTATGCTCATATAAAATGATTTATAGAGAGTCCGGTGTCGACTTATAATGAGAGCCCGAGGGTTTTTGATGTGGAACTACATCTTTGGAACTTATGGCTAGTGTATTTTAGTGTAATGTGTGGCGGAATTATTGGGTCACCATTTTTTTTTTTTTTTTTTGAAGCGGTAGTTAGGACTATCATTGTAGAACCCGACAACAAAATTTTAAACGTAAGTAATGCATACTTACTTACATAATATTAAAACAACATATACCTAAGAGGGTCAAATTAAATTAGCTAGCGAAGCTCCGCAGACGTGATGGGTATCGATATCTGAACATGTTAAAACAAAAAAGAAAATTTGATGATTTTTGTCGGGTCATAGACCGCAGTTAGTGTAGTCACTTGAAATATCAGTTTAAAAAATCAGTTTTTTTATATTGTGGAAACTTCACAGACAAAAGAAAACAGCTTTTCTCAACTCATATTTAAAGTAACAACACTACCTACCAGCGGTCGTTGACCCCCAAAAAACAACATCAAATCTTTTTTTTAATTTTATTTTATTGTGTTTAGATATCGATACCTATCACATCTGCAGAGTTTCGCTAGTTCATTTAATTTGACCGTGTATTTGAAATAATAAAGACTGTAGCAGATTTTTAGTTTGTACAACTAAGGTTAAAAATCCAAAAGCTGATGACGTCATAGTTGTTGGTGTAACACTAAAGTTGACAACTCAAATAACTGTGGACAACCCAAAAAGTACACTCAACTACAGATTAATACAGATGGGACACTCCGCAAAACCAAGTAAATAAAAGGCGACTCTTGGTACGACACAATAAAGTGCAATTCAAGTCGCACAAAGCTTATTTATTACCTACAGTTTATATTCACCTACAAGTTGCCTCTCTATCGCGTAACTCATACCTTCTGACCGCGGCAGTCCTACTGAATTGACCCAGTGAGATAGGCCCGCAGCATACTTGTAGCTTCATACCTAAACTGCGGCGTGTCCCATCTGTATTATATTAATCTGTGACTCAACACAAAATTAATCGACCTACCTATCAGTTTTACAAAACCAAAGACAAAAAAAGTATCTATGACAAATGACCCCTATTAAGCGCGGTATCCGTTGACCCCTAGTTATTTTTAAACACCCCTAATAGCTTATAACGATGTAAATTAATCGTTCTAAGCGTTGCGTGACGGGTACTAATATGGCCAGGTTACGGAGATGAGAGTGAAAAATTAACCTTTTTCAGGGTATTAACTATATTTTTTTCAGGGTGAGATAAAATGTGGCGTCTATCAGCTGTGAGGGGGGCAATTTTTGCTGGGGAATCAATTTAGAGGATTAAATGGAAGATGGAATTGAAGACGTCTTTCGAAATCAAGGGGATGCTTTTAACGTCAAAAACATTTTGTTTGTGTTTTGATCTTTGCGTTTTGATTTTTAATATCTTTCAGTCAAGATTTTCATATACTCGCTAGTGCAGCTATTATACAGAGTGACTTTGAAAATATACGACTAAATTTAAAGGGGTGTTCTACCCATCAATAATAAATTTTATTATGGAACCAACTTGGAATTCGCCAAAAAATTTCGAACTTATACAAAATGATCCAATTAGATAATTATGTACTTTTTTACATGGAAAGGTCAATTTTGTTTTTGCGAATTCCTAGTTGGTCCCATAGTAAAAGGTATTCATATTGATGGGGAGAACAAATTTAGTCGCATGTTTTTAAAGTCATCCTGCTGGTCGATTCTGTAAATATCTCACCGTGAAAACTTGCGTGGAGTGAGATGTCATTGTTTTCCCCCTGATGCTAGGGATTGACCAAGCATTACATTTACAATCATAATCGAGATTTTAATCATATTTTTATGCTAATTCTATTGATAATTTTATATTACTTCAAAGCTAATATCTAAGTGTCTACACATTACTATTTAATTTAACCCCACAAAAACTATGTAGTAACTAAACAAGTATTAGATAGTTTCTACAATAAAATATTAGGTACGTATTAACCGCATGTCTTTTTATTTAAATGACCTACATAGCTTACCCAGTCGTTGCCAATAATAAAATAATATTATCAAATCATCATCATTACACTACTACAAAATTCAACAGTTTAACTGACATTCATCGTGCTCACTGCCTCACTTTACCTTGCCGACTCACTTCGGCGCGGGTGGTTGCTATGGCTACGAGAATCGGGTGAAGTGATAAGATGACGCCGCGCTTGCAGGGTGAAGTGATAAGATGCGTGATCTTATCACTTCACCCTGCAAGCGCGGCGTGCGCTTGCGCATAATATTCACGTTTTTTTTTTTATTTTATTGGAAAAATTCAAATGCGCGTCTAACACATTTTTGAGCTTTAAACGATGAAAACCTTTTTTAATTAATGCGAGGTGCATTAACTAAAAAAGGTTTTCATCGTTTTTAATTTTTGGTCTTTTTAAAAACTATCAGCAGCATTTAAAGCTGGTCAGCGGAAAATTCCCATTGTGAGCTTTTTATTATAAAATGCTGTCTAGTTAATCTTTCTGATTTACAATAATTGGTATTCTAATTCACTGTGTACGCTTCTTTTAAACTGTTTTTATACCTCTATAAACTAATCTTAGATCTGCTAATAATTTTCAAACATGGATATGTGGTTTGAAAATTATTTAGTATATTATGTGTGGTTATGGTTTACCACTTTTAAATTCAAATCAAAAATGGCGGCTGCGAAAATTTTAAATTATTCGTCATGGGTGTCGTTTTCATGGCTTTCAGGGGTGATTAAGCCGATAGTGAGGTCAAAATGAAAATCCAAGATGGCGGCTGTAAAAAAAACATATTTTTCATCATGGGTATCGTTTTCATGGTTTTCGAGGGTGCTTAAGCCGATAGTGAGTTCAAAATGGAAATCTAAGATGGCGGCTGCGAAAAAGACCCATGATGAATAATTTGAAAAATTTTGCAGCTGCAATCTTGGGTTTTCATTTTGACCTCAACATCGAGTAGATACTTAAATACTAGCTTTGAAATAATATGAAATGATCAATAGAATAGCATGAAAAATATTATTAAAATCTCGATTATGATTCTATAAATTTAATGTGCTTGGTCCATCCCTAGCATCAGGTAGGATGACATTGACAGCTAACTCCACGCTCACTTCACTTAAATTTTCACGGTGAGACGGTTGCAGAATAGCATAGCTGTATTCATTAGCTACAGTTTATCGATGTCTTATAATTGTATGACCCTATTAGATTATATTGAGTGCATGCACTGTTTTTTTAGAAGTTTGGAAGCTTGTGAACAAATATTAATACTTTTTTCTTTTGTTTTCAGGTAAGTAATCAATATCGACATTCAAACTTCACTCCTTGGATACGGTAACGTAATCATTGCAATAAAATCAACCCACTACAAAAATACATTCAGCTCTAAAATAAAAAATGAAAACAAAACAAAAAAAAAAAAAATTCAATCACTATGGAAATTACAGAACATATTTTATAAGTTCTACAAGAGGCATACACTTATCTAAGATCTACGCCACGCACCGCCCCGCGGCTTCGCCCGCTGTATTCCTGTTAAACACTGTCATTTGACTCAACACCTTCGCTTGAATTTTTATTGGTAACATTTTCGCTTTCAACTTGGAAGTTTTGGATGTGGCACTTTTTAAAACTGATTTTTAATGTATTGAATAGTTTTAAATAAGTTGTGAATTTGTGATACGGTAAAACTCGAACGATCAACCAGTAACGTTTTGGTGTCTGAATTTGTAAATTTCTCCAAAACTGATGAATTGATTTCAATGCAGATTTATCTAGGTACAAGACTTCACATGACTCATATTATTTAATATTAGTGAAAATCTTACCCCGATTTCTTGAGGTTCGATTAATATATTTGAATAAAATGGCAGGTTTAGTAACCATATTTTCGTTAGGTACCCCAATCGAGACTCTGGGAAGGCTTAGCTGGCATTTTAGTGCCTATACCTATATTTTGGAAATCTTAGACTACCAGGTTCTCAAATTGAGACCTAGGGGGAGGCTCAGTTGCTGGCCAGACGGCATATAAGCCGACTCTCGATATACGAGCCAACTACCTGATCGCTGTGTATTCCAGACTTACTGAAATGGAGAACACTTCACGATAATGGTACGTGGAAGAAACATTTCTACTTCGTTATTGTATTTTACTAGAACCGGTCGAAGTGGCGGACGTGGCGGTGTTTGGAGGAAGCCTATGTCCAGCAGAGGACGTCTTTTGGTTGAAATGATGATGGTGATGATGATGATGATGATTTTACTAACAAAGCTATGAGGTTGTGAGTGACACATTTGCTCTCGAATGATTTAAGTAATTAGACTCGAAATCATGCTGGGAGATTTTATATAAATAAATAAAAAATAAAATGAGCACAAGCATATCGTATAAATCGTCTATTACCTAGCTATAAACTTTTTGTCAGAATTTGACCGCTTTGTTGGCCATCTACTAAATTACTAATACATAAAATGTTGCCCTATCAACCTTAAAAATCACAAAAAAGTACCTCCCGCTTTAATATCTCAGGTAACATACCACATCCACGTCATCCACTTACACCCCCTACAAGAAGGGGGTGTGTGCGCAATTTAAAAGATAAGATCAACCGAGCTCGCTCGAGACGATGCCTCTTAAATTATTCAAATAAAATCCCACTACGATATCTGTGATTGTAAATTTTGGTGTGCAGATGTGTATGTACACTGAGGGCCGAGAAAAGTGTACAGTAATACAGGTGAGGGTGTAAATGGAACAGCGGTGGCGAAGGGAACGGATTTGTTATTTATTTCTTAAGATTTTGTAAAAGGTGCGTTATTATTGGTAGTATATTTTATACAGTTATATGTCTTATCACTTCTGTAGGTTCTAAGCGTTCAAGCTTAAACATTGGTTTATAAATCATCGTGAATCGTCTTGAGCAAGCAGTAGTGATCAATGCTCGTGCCTTCTCTGTCTGAGAAGAGGCCTTTACATAATTACTTTATTCTCAAATCTTCTTATAGCCTAGTTATCTGCTTACCATAACGTTATATACAACAAACAGACGCATAATAGATGTTTATCTGGAACATTTATAAACAAAATTGGATTCTCGTAACACCTACCTTGATAAAAACATTTTTCCTTTTTTTCCGCAAAAACACGAACAAGTTTATTCCCGTGTAACCCAAATAACTGAATAAATTTTCATTAATGAACCATCAGAATGTTCTGATAGTTACACAAGGGATACAGTTACGTTATGTATGTACGTAAGTGCTTGTGTTGATGTAGGTAATAATATTATATACTTTTTATGTCCGATTTCTTCGGAACATGAGCAGATCTTAAACATGTATTGAATATTAAGGTGGTTCCGAAATTGCAGATAGGTGTATCTGTATCGTGTTTTACTAACGTAAAATTGAATTTCTAGAATTATATTAAAGATCCGCCAGGTTAATAAAAATATAGTATATGCAAATACACCAATTTTCTGAAAATTCTGAATACAAAATTCCAGAAAATAATATCCAGTTCCCATTAGCCGAACCATTTCACAAACGACCTGCTTAAACATTTAAAACCCGCATCATAAACAAAACAGAACACACTCATCACCAACATAACATGACAAAACAAAAGTGGAAAAAATGTAACATTTTTACATTTTTAACATAGGTACTTTTTTATGTCCGCAACTGTAAGTGGGGTTGCAAGACAATGGGTATGCGCTTGACATCGCCTGTTTTTTTACCAACAGTGTACGGTTATAACGGCAAGTACTTTGTTATGTATGTTTCTGTGGTATATGCTATCACTTATAAGGAATCCCATGTAGAAATGTGGACGTATTTTTTCTTGGGGTAATGTAATATGCGTGGGGGTAATGGTGTTCAATTTACTCTATTTTTGTGTGGTGAATATGTTTGCAAGTGAGTGTATGGGATGTAATGTGCCATGTGAATCCCATTTGCCAGGCTATTTTATCAGTATTTACTGTGTTATTTTGATTTGGTTGGATTTGGTTTAAATTGGTTATTATTTTTATTATTTTGTTTATCGCTTATACAACTTTTTTTTACATACTTTAGGGTATTAATGAGACCATCATTTTGAACCACTTTCTTTAAAAAATCGCAAAAAAAAAAGTCAGCAGTAAAATCATTTTGGCGAGTTTTGCGAACATAAATGTAGGGGACAGCTGATTATTTTTTTGCGATTTCAGGTTTTTTCCCATAGTAAAATTTGTTTAAAATGATGGTCTCATTAATACCCTAGAGTTATGGTATATAAAAAAAAAACGTTGTATAGATTCTTTTATATTTTGGGAATGTTGAACGTTGTAGGCTCAATAGACTGTAGATTTGTAGACTATTTTCTATTTTGTACCTTGTTGACATGCCTAGCCTAAACTGTCCCCTCATACATATTAACACTGTAATTTGAAAACAAGCCAATTATTTTAAATAGAGTAACCGTGAAGTTTCTTGCCGGCTCTTCTCCATAAGAAACGACCAGTTGGAACCGTGCACCTAGCTTCTAGTTTCATAAGTGCCCATGTAGGTTTAAAATGTGAAATAAAATATTTTGATTTTGATATTGATTCCACAAAAAATAAATAATACTAGGTCCTTTCCTATGAAATTGCCGATTTTTGAAACCGGCTATTGTGAAGATCAATATCTTTCATTCTACTTAGAATTCCAAATTCAAATTAATTTTATAATATATCATGACATTAAAAAAAAAACAGTTGTTCATTTGTTTGCCCGCCGTTCGATTTTGCTTCGATATCGATGTTTCTGTAACCATGGAAAAATCGAAATTGCGCGCTATTTTCGACTAAGAGTTTGTCGTGGCTTGAAGCAGACATCACGCTAAATTAACTTCGTGTATGGACAAGGAACCGCAAGTAAACGCACGTTGCGTTTTTGGTTTGATCGCTTCTGTTCTGGAAATTTTGATCTCAAAAATGAGCCCCGAGGAAAAAATTCAAATCAACGAGGCGGTGAAAAACGCCTGTAAAGAATTTATCGATTCCCATTCCCAGGATTGCAGAGGCATCAACAAACTTCCATTAAAATGGCAAAAGTGCATCGAATTTATTTCTTTTAAAAAAATTGTTTGATTTTTTCAATGTAAATCGGCAATTTCATAGGTAAAGAAAGACCTATTATAATCAAACTAGGTGATCGTCTTGAATCGTTTTATGTTTTATAACTGTTGTTGTATTTAATTTTAGGAATCGTTTTTATTATTGTTTGAGACTCAGAATTTAGCCACGCAAGATGGACAGTGAACCTAAAACATGTGATAAGACAAGAAACAAGAAAACCCAGCTTTGTAAAGAGGTGACGAACTAAGAAGAACCATAAAAACCTGCATACAGGGTCAAGTTAAATTATTGACCGATACTCCACAGATGTGATGGTATCGAAATCTAAACACGACAATATAAAAAAAATGTGATTTTTTTGGGGGTCAATGACCGCTGTGTTGTAACTTGAAGTGTGAGTTGATAAAATCTGTTTTATCGTGTTGAGATATCAATACCCATCACGTCTGTAAAAAAAAAAATTACCAATTTTTTTTTTGGTTTTATCATGTTTAGATATCCATACCTACCCATCACATCTGCGGAGTTTCACTAGCTAATTTAATTTGAGCCTGACAAAGTAGCTTCCTATATCTTTTAGATATCTATCTGTTACCGTGGCAATCGGTCAATCAATAGGATTATACGTATTAGGGACGTCGATGTCTTACCGTGTTTGATTAGAGTGGAGCTTAGGATTTGAGCATGTTTCCTTGTTCTGTTTGTTTGTTTTGTGATTGTCATTTCACAACCATAAACAACCAATTTCTGTCTTTTTGCCCTTATTAACAAAATTAAATCGACATTGATTGACTTAGAACAGTGCACTGAAAATGTATCAAGTTTATTACGACTTTTTTTTTATTTCACTTGACTATTAAAAGTTCCTTGAAAATGCAGGATCCTTATGTCCGATGGTAAGTACCTACTTGGTGTCCGATGATAATTTTCATGTGTATCCCTTTTCTAGGATTTTATTATTATTAGGGAGCCTATTTTTAATAAATAATAACTCATAATTATTACAGCTCCATGTCATTCATAATCTATAAAAGATAAAACGATCTTCAATTCCTCTTAAAAAGACACGCTCAAAGATGCCAACTTGCCAAAATGTGAATTAAAAACCTAAAAACCGGTCAAGAGCGTGTCGGACCACGCACATTGAAGGGTTCCGTAGTTGGGAAGCATTTATGCCAAGAATATAATTTAACATGCAGTTGAAAAACGTGTTTTCCCATACATTCCAACTACAAAAAATTTAAGTTTGTACGCACAATATTGAGAGATTTACCATGTTGTTTTAAGAGGATTGTGAAGCTGTAAATTTTCATACAAAAAGAGATAACGTTTTTCTTCCCGTAAACATAATCTAATTTTCATAATTTTTGTAAATGTTGTAGGTATAATGAAAAACTAGGTACGTACGTTTTTATTATAAAGAAATATGGTATACAATATAAGTTATTAGCATCTAAATATCTATATTTTTGACATAAAAACATCCTCGAGCATTTTTATTTTTTTAAATTAAATTCAATTCAATTACTAAATACAAAAAACGTACAGACCTAGATTAAAGTATACTGAATCTAATGAGATCAAAGTTGTCTCATTTCGTAAAGGTTTAGGGGAGTAAAAACGTTATCGCCCGAAACAATATTTATGTAAATAATTGTATGAAATGTAGGTAATTGCCTCCAAAAATCGCGCCGCGTATCGGCACTTCACAATCCTCTTAAGACCATCGACCTTTTATAGGTTTTCCTGTAATCGGTAGGTAGGAACTATTGGACTGGCACTATTGGACTGGATAGGCTCTGTACTTTTGGAGATAAAGGGGCGGAACGGTCAATTATCGTCTATTTTCTTAAATAACTTTGAAATGGTTTATTTTAAAATTATAAAAAAAATACTTTTGATACTCTTACAGTAAGCCCTTTCATTTGATATGTTACACGGTACAGTTTGCAAAACTTTTTTTTTTTAATTTTCTTATTTGCCCCCCGAAGTTGACCCCCATATTCAAAATTTATTTATTTACGTTACACGTCCGTGTTTGGGTCACAGAAATACATATGTGTACCAAATTTCAACATAATCGGTCCATTAGATTCCGAGCAAATTGCCTGTGACAGACGGACAGACAGACAGACAGACAGACACACGAGTGATCTTATAAAGCTTCCGCTTTTTCCTTTTGAGGTACGGAACCGTAAAATCCGTCTCAACACGTAGTACATAGACTGCTAAAAACATAATCCTACCTTTTGGCGTCGCCGAAGTCGGGTAAAAATAGACAGCAAACATTCACTCTAATCATTCACACAAACACCAAGGCAAGACTATGTAGAGATGTAGACCTTCCCACCGAAATCTCTTCAGCACCTCACTCAATCACAGGTGACAGCCGGGTGAAGTACAAACACTTAAATTGTATGCCGACAGGTCTATGTTAGTCTTGCGTCTGCAGAGACCCACTAAACGGGACTAACTGGGTTCCGTGCAGTCCAATAGGCAATCGCATTTGTGGGCGTCATAGACGCGTATGCATACGAAAATAGGTTTGTAGGTAGATTTGTGGTTTGTGGGTAGTGTGTTATATTTCTGTTCTTGTTAAGTGATAGATGGTTTTTCTTGGATAGTTTTTTTTTAATGCGATTAATGTGAATATTTAATAAAATAACATTTTTTTTCCCTTTGATCTTAATACATAAACAAGTAATAAAATCACATGAATACTAATAACATTTTGTCCTATCGCATCAGCCGAGGAAAAAAAAAAGTCAGAAAGACCGCTAAGCGACAACGAACTTAGTAATAGCGCGGGTAGGCGATGCGATGCGATTCGATTCGACGGCGTGGGTTGGGGGAACTAGAAATTTCACGCAGATGAAGTCGCGGGCAGAAGCTAGTCTTAAATATATATTAAATACTTTTAGAATACTCGCCAATTTTTAAAACTCATGCTAATATGAATCAATCTGCCTAGCCTTTTCCCAACCATGTTGGGGTCGGCTTCCAGTCTAACCGGATGTAGCTGAATACCAGTATTATACATGGAGTGACTGCCTATCTGACCTCCACAACCCAGTTATTGGGTAATACGATACCCCTTGGTAAGGCTGGTTGTCAGACTTTCAGGCTTCTGACGACGCGTAACGACTGCCAAATATCCACGCATGACAGCCGGGACCAACGACTTAACGTGCTTTCCGAGGCACGGAGGAGTCTCGGTATGTAAAGAAGGTCACCCATCTATGGACCAACCCCATGCTAATATGAATTCCATGTATAATTTGTAAAATCGTTTCTATACTCAATGAGCATAGAAACGATTTTATACTCTCAAAAAATCACCCTCCCACAATGATTTTAGAGGAGCTCGTGGCTAAGTAATAACTGCCGCATGGGTCGAACCATCACGTTAAGCTACGCTTGGCGGGGTTGGTCCGTGGATGGGTGACTATCTTTACATACCGAGACTCCTCCGTGCCTCGGAAAGCGAGTTAAGTCCCGGCTGTCATTCCTGCATCTTTGATAGTAAGCCCGAAAGTTTAACAACCTACATGGTCTTCACATGAACTGACCAAGATTATGTCTGGACTTTATAAGAGACTGTGACCTCCGAGATTATTTCGGCCTTTCTTATTAGAGTAGTCAGATAGGAAAAGCCGAGCCGTCATCTAGTTTAAAAAAAAACATGATTGACGTGTAAAAGTGTTGGTACAAACCTACTTACAGAAATAAAATCATTTATCAACCACTCTTACCACTTTTGGTATCGTATTATCCAGTTACTAGGTTGTGGAGGTCAGATAGGCAGTCGCTCCATGTAAAATACTGGTATTCAGCTGCACCTGGTTAGACTGGGAACCGACCCCAACATAGTTGTGAAAAGGCTAGGCAGATTGATTATAGAAACGATTTTACGAGTATGTTGGAAAATTTTGAAAAGGGCACTCCCACGTTGAAGCGTTGTGAGAGGTGCAACCTAGAGATAGGTAATATAGCAACAAGCATACCCTAATATTCCAATCTACAAAGCCAGATTAATTTCTTTAATCAACTAAAAATAACCTCAATCAACCCATAATCAGCCATACCAGCGAAAGAAATCCTCCAATCCCCTAACCTAATTTACTTGCCTCATAATTAGCCCTCAAATAAGTAAGTTATCTGCTAACTTGAAGACACGTCTCGTTACTTAACATGAAGTCCCAGCTGAACGTCTCCTGCCGTGATTAAGTTACAAATTAGAGCCTTAATACCAGCTTTGGTCCCCGGTGGTGGGACATTACTATCGGTACGGTATTTGGGATTGTTCAGGCGTGTTTATGTTACCTACCTATTGATTTTATTTAGGTATAAAGTTTTGCCTTACGTTTTAGTTTTGTATTTTTATTTCTGCTTGAGTATAGTTTTCGATTTTATTTTGCTAGCTGACTTATAGCAAATAATTTAATTTAATTTAATGTTTTGTGTTGCGTAATTTACTTAAATTATTTTGCGCAGTGTTGTGTAGATTCAAATTTTTTAACTGAACAGACAGCTGTGCTGCTGGGAAGTTTGTTGCGCCACTTCTTCTCCCCAGCTAAAGCACTGGGAAGCGGTGAAGGGCGGGCGTTTTGGGGGACTGTCTTATGTAATTTTGACGTTCAAAAAGTGCTGATTCTCAGCCTAGTTTGAATAAATGACTTTTGATTTTGTTTTGCTTCTTTATTCAAACGTGTTTTTGGCTGAAGAGAGTAAGTACATTTTAAAAAACCCCTCCCTCCTATGGTTGAGGGACTTTTGTTACAACAGATTGGGCTGGAACTAGGGGCAAAAGGTGCAGTTGCCTAGGGCTTCGACCAACCTTTATTTTCTCCACCACATAGGTACCTAAAAATAAGATATATAAATAGTTTTATAACCTGTTATTTTTACTTTGTACACAGAAGATGTAGAACTGATAAATCGTAGTCATAAGTCGAAGTGGCGGCACATTTTTTTTTTTATTTAAGATGGGTTTGCTCTTGACTCTAGTCTAGGTCGGAGGCGACAGAGACAAAGTCGACGATGGAGTGAGCTTACCCAGAAGAAGCCCGTTGACTCTCGCTTTGAAGAGATTAGGGTTATATGCGCTCGGAAACACAGACGGAGTTAGTGAGTTCCACTCTTTTGCTGTGCGCATTGTAAAATACATTTGGAAGCGCTTAGTGCGAATTGGTGGAATAGCAACTAGGTAGGGATGGTAACTGGCAGTGCGTCTAGATGTCCGATGCTGGAAGGGGGCCGGCGGAATGAACATTGTTGAGTTTACGAAAAATAGTTGCCGAAGATTACTTTTAAAATGGCTTTCAAACCCCAAAAGGACTGGGGGGCTGGCGGAGCGTCCCCAGAGAGAAACATTTGCCCATAGGGAAAAATTAGATCCGCGCCTGAATATTATCGTATATAATGTGCCGTCCCCAGAAAAGAAGGTGGTAGAGTAGGTACATATTTCGTTCTGTTTTCAGGATCGGACCTACCGTATACGATCAAAATACGAATAACATTGTCCTTTCAAGATATTGTCGCTTTAGGAAAGATTCATTCATAAGGTGCTTAGGATGCTGGAAAGGTCAGTCATATCATTAATTCATCTCTTGTACGTGTATATCAGACGTTTTCAGGACTTTAAGGCGCTAAGGAAGGAATATTATTGTACAGTAGGTATGGTCCTAGCTTAGCTATTATGAAGCCCTGACCTGTCTAACTTATTTACTTAGTACTATTTAGTTAATTTAGTCGTTCAATATTGATAGATTATGTACTTACAAATGACCTACTATAAAATATAAGCCTGATTTCTCAGTTACCCTTTATTTTGATCTGAGCTCAGGTAAAACAGGGCTTTCCCGTTTAGTGACAATTTCATTTGGGCAACAGTAAAACTAAACACTCTTTAGGGAGGAAAAAATGCAGGGGAATTTCGTACCTACATTTTATATGAAGTATTTCGTCGCAAGGTAATGACGGATCAAATGGGGATCACAGTTGTAGGGATAGAAGATACGAGATGGGAACTAATGCTTGGGTGAAGTGATGTCCTTTAATAAGGTCAGCCGATCTAGCCTGTAAAAACTTCATCGTCAAAAGATTGGTGAAGTGAGAGTCAATCCCTAGCATCAGGTGAATATGGATGATGCCTGAGCAAACAAAAAAATTATATTTAGTCTGATAATAAAAAAATATTAGACACGTATTTTTTTTACTTTATCCTATTAATAAAAAAATACTTAGACAAAAACGCACTAGAGGGAAACCCTAAGGTAGCCCGCGAAATTCAAATTTTCAAACGATTTTATTCAATTTGCAGCTCACTGTCAGGGTGTATGTTGATTAAAGTATGATTCGCGACCGTAACGAATATGTATTTACAGAATTATAATCATTAGGATCAGTAATACAACTCCTTAGTAAAATCCTCAAATGTCAAGATTTCATGAAATAGTCTAATAAGGTAATATGAAATTAGAGAGTTGTATTGATGATTTTAATTCATTTGAATGTTTATAATTCTATAAATACAGATTTCAAATTCAGATCATTATACAACCTGATCCTGACCTGCAAATTACAAAAAACGAATTGGGGATTCGACTCACTACGTCACAATTTAGTTTAAAACCTAGCAAGGCGTGACGTCATGCCACATTTTAATTCAATGTTTCGATGTAATCTTTTGATTACGTAAAAAAATAAAAATACTTGTCCAATATTTTTATTAAATCTAACTGACGGACAAAAAAATTTTTAGTCATCAATTCATCATTCTTGACGATTAATGACAGTTCCACCTGATGCTAGGGAGTGACTTTATTGACAGCTCACTTCAAGCTCACTTCATCTAAGTTTTCACCGTGAGATTTTTATAGACTAGATCGGGAGGTACCTACTTAGAGAGGTCTACCTACCTACATACCTACTACGTAAGTAAGGTACCTTGACCTATGAGTAGGCAATTCATGAGGTCCGAACAACATGAGAAAGTGGACAAAGCCAAATTAATCTGCCTAGCCTTTTCCAACTATGTTAGGGTCGGCTTCCAGTGTCTGCCTGTCTGACGTCCACAACCATGTTACTGGGTAACACGGATATCAAGAGGTGGCAAGACTGGTTGTCAGACTTTCGGATTTCTGACTAGTTAAGACGTAACTACTGTCACAGGTCTACAAATGACAGCCGGGACCAACGGCTTATCGTGCTTTCCGAGACACAACGGGGCCTCGATATATAATAGAGGGTCACCCATCCACAAGCAGACCATGGCAAGTGTAGCTTAGCCTTCGATTGACCCGTGCGCCTGTTATTATTTAGCCACGAGCCCCTCGAAGTGGACGAAGCAAAAGGACTAGCATACGCTGTTAAAGTAACTAGCGAACTGTCCATTGAAATATTTAAAGCCAATTTCCTCCCGGAAAATTAAAAACTCTAGACATAAAAGCCTCAGTTATACCTTAATAATGATATTACGTAGCCACATAAACTCCCATTATTCCTAACGATGTCATCTGACCAAGATAATCTGAGTTCAGACAGTGACCATAGAGTAAGAATGTGTAGAAGGAAAGCTAACTCCGAACATATTCTAAATACTTAGCTTGGTAATTAGGGAATTTAGGGGTGCACGAAAATTTCTACTTACAAGGGCTGATCCAAGAGTAATGATAATCCGTTATAAATATATATTAATTTTTTTTTGCTTGCATATTTACCCACTAAGTCAGCATAAAAAAAAACATAAATAGACCAATTACTAATAAATAGAACGGAATTGTGGTCTATTTATTAATATGTTCTTTTCATTTGAATAGTTTTATTTTTTTATAGTAGAGAGGATTGTGTCGTCAATAAAATTAAATACATAGACAATAATTGGCAGGCCAGGGTAATGATTGCCAGAGGAGGGTTCGGTGACGGACAGCCGCGGAGAGTTCGCAGTGGGTGCTAACGCGTGCCAGTGTTCCCGCCACAAGCGGCAGAGGAGGACACCGTGGAGCTTTAGTGCGTTGGAGTCCCACATAACTGCACTATCTCCTCGTGGTAGTGCAGTATGCATGAGAATTTCTTCACGCAAAAAAAAATGGTAATTTTTGCAGCATCGGTGCTCTGTCAAAGGCAAGTACATGAGTTTTGCTACTATAGCATAGTTCCCAGTTAGCCGTTATTCAGCACGCATACAGACCCAGTGCGAATTGGTAGATGTCACATGTCTTCGAATTTTTACCGGTTTCCCCACGATATTTCCCTTCTTAATGGAAGGGAAGAACCCATTAGTAAGATTTTGCAATGTTAACCTCTTATATTATTGTTACTGTTGGTCTGTATCAGCCCACTGCTGGGCAAAGACCTCTCCCCTTGGCTTTCAATCCAGCATTGCTATTCTGTACAAATCTCACGGTGAAAACCTAGGTGAGGTGAGCGTGAAGTGAGCTGTCAATAGTGTCAATCCCTAGCATCAGGTGGATTGACAGCTCACTTTAAGTTTTCACGGTGAGATTTTTACAGAATAGACCGGTTTGTCTATTTATTATTGTTATAAAGTATAAATTAGAATGAGAGGAGTTACATTGAAATGACTTATTAATGGCTTTACGTAAAAAAATATCGTGAATGTGCACCTTAAAAGAGCATAAATTGCGCAGATAAAAGAGCGTGACCGCCTGGGTTCCAAAACCACGGCCAAAAACTCGGGGTAATTACCACTGATCCACCAATATTTATGGCTTCTCTACGGTTTTCATGCTCTATGCAAGTGACACATCCAATTGTGGTTGGTGACGTCACACGATGGGTTAGACGAGTTCAGATAACTTTCAGAAAGTTAGGTAAACGTGTTATGGGCGTCAGAAAAGTTAGACCTTGGACTTTGTTGTTGGAAAAGTAATGGGAGTTTTATGGGATTGTTCGAAGGGATGTCATGGTAATAAGAAAAGGGTTTTGCTACGATCTGCTAACTAATTAAAAAATATGTTATTTCGCGCATAACTTGAGGTTATGCGCTTTTCGCACATTGATAATGTTACCTGTTTCTAGCAGGTAACATTATCAATGTGCAAAAATATATTGTACCTACTTTGACAGTGTTGCCACATTGCATATTATAATTCGGTATTAAAATAATACATCAAAAAAATATATAGAAATCACAATAATCATAATAATATGTCTCTATGAATAATTTTCGTTATGCGTTTCTTTCTTTTTCTTTGCTTTGTTTTCTATCTTGAAAATGATTTAGTTTTTTGATTTCACTGTAGTCATTCACATTTTATGATCTCGAAACTACTCATATAACACAGGAATAGTTTTTCCAACCACATCTCATAATTATGACTATTAGCTCACTCAACGCTGTATGGGGAGGGAGCTATGAGGGGGAATTATGAGATGTGGCGTTATTACCGCCATTAATTAAATCAAATGAATAACATAATATTTAAAATGCCATCTCAACGTCACATCAAATGGCATTATCGTGGAAATAAGAAGTTAAATCCACATTCCAGAAGCAAATGGGCCAGGCCTCCCTCTTGGAAAAATATCCTTATGACTAGGGTGGCCAGGATTGAACAGTGTTGGGCAAAGTTTAGTATGAGTAATAATTGTTGATAAATGATTGAATACACCAATCATAATTGATGAATAACGATTGAATAGTTTAATCGGTTGTTGGTGACTAATGATTTAATATTAAGTTTTAATATTAGTCAAGTAGGTAATCTTGATTAATTATTTATTATTGGAATTTTCGATTACCCTCAAAATAAGACACTGACTTGGCATCTGTCGTCTCGTATCGTATTCTGCTTAATGCCAAAATGATTGAGTAGAGCTTTAGGCAACATCAGACTATATACCCACGTGGTGGCTATATAGCCACAAGATTATGTAATAAAACGATTTTTATAAAAAGTGTCCATTACTAAGGTTTTGAAATGGGGCAGCCGAATTTAGTCAGTTTTTTTTTTTTTTGGCAAATAATATGGTATTTAGATCTTTTAAGTCGCTTAGTTCAAATAATCTTATTAAATATTGTATTTCTACACACATATACAAACAGCCTTGGCATGACATCCAGTCGAGCCAGTGAGGATTGACTTCGTCGAGGATCGCCATAAAATGGAGCACCGATCTTTATCAATTCTAGGGCAACTAATCTATTCTGAACATGTAAACTTAAAGATATTATAACAAGCTGGCATGTCATATCATCACAGCGATTTTTTCGAGTAGTAACTCTTATGAAGTTTTTTAACATGTTATAATACATAAGTTTATCAGAAGCATCAGTCATAAAGTCATGATTAAAACTAAGGATTACTACTGCTGACTAAGTGCTTTAGTAATGATTATGAATAAAAACTTCAATCATTATTAAATTAGTCATGATTTAATTAGCTATGATTGACCAATTGATTTGAAAAATTTGTTGATTTGCCCAACACTGGGATTGAGAATGTTACGGACGATTCAGGACATATTTTTTCTGAAGCCACGTAGTATGGTATCCCGGATTTTTGCGACAGTACCATTATCTCACGATCAAACGTTACTTTTTATAGTTCTCATACAGATACAGACTGAGCGTTATTAGCCAAGCGCTTTGTGCCTTCAGATGATTGTATTATAGATCAGGTTAAGCTACACTTGCCGCGGTTGGTCCGTGGATGGGTGACCATCTTTAAACACCAGGACCCCTCCGTGCCTCGGAAAGCACGTTAAGCTGTGGCTGTCATTTGTAGATTTTTGACAGTTGTTAAGAGTCGTCACAAGCCCTAAAGTCTGACAACCAGTCTTACCAAGGGGTATCGTGTTACCTAGTAACTGGGTCGTGGAGATCAAGGCAGTCGCTCCATGTAAAATATTGGTATTCAGCTGCATCCGGTTAGACTGGAAGCTGATCCCAATATAGTAGGGAAAAGGCTAGGTAGATGATGAAAGTTATATAAAATTTGTTAGTTGCCAGTTCCGAACCCCAGCTAAAACTTTGGAGTCTTCGAATCTCAAATTATTTCTAGTCAATCGTGTACCATCATTAAACCCATCATTGCTTACCATCGGTTGATATTAAAAATCAAATACTGAATGAAAAAATATCCCCGAAAATTAGGACGTCCCGCAAACCCTCCGACAACTGGTCACAGCACTCATAACCGACTCCCACATTTAATAACTCGGAGACTAACCAAGATTTATTTAGTCTAATATTGCCAATGTGGCATACATAATGCAATATTGACACGTGGCGATGAAAATCTCGGATTTTTACTGATTTACATAATAGTAATCTTGGAAGAAAAATGGTTTATATTAAATGTTTCTTGAGTCTCATTCAAGGGATGTCAGAAATGGAATGTATGTGAAGGTTCCTGTGAAGAATAGACCATGTATTCTCTAGTAATTATCAGAGTACATAGATAGACGTCCACTGCTGAACATAGGCAACCCCAAGTATGGCCACTGGCCACATCGATCGGCTCTGCGTTTCTTACATCCATCGGATTCTCGTCACCTTCACCATCGTCGGTCTTCCTTGTGAAGGGCAATGTTATATAGCATAATGATGTGCCCACAGCTGGGACACAGACTTCCTCTCTTCCGAGAGGGAGTGGGCTGTAATCCACCACACGGGCTTAAATTTACCATTCCCCCCCTTATCTCCGAAAGTACTGAGCCTAAATTTTTTTTGAAAATACAGAAAATAGTTCAATACTTATAGATTACAGGAAAACTTATAAGAAGTCGATGGTCTTAAAACAACATGGTAAATCTCTCAATATTGTGCGTACAAACTTACATTGTCCATAGTTAAACAAAAAGGATCCAAGCCACATTAGGTGTAATGTGGGTTGGATCCTTTTCGTTTAACTATGGATATTTGTAGTTGGAATGTATGTGAGAACATGTTTTTTTAACTACAATGTTAAGTTTGTTCTTGGGATAAATTCATCCCAACTACGGAACCATTCATTGTGCGTGGTGCGACACGCATTTGATCGGTTTTTTTAATTAAGGTTCACCAACAGTTGTTACAGATATACCTACTACAGATAGGAAAATACAAGACTACACAACCAATTATAGGCAAATACCACATGCAAAGTGTGTTTGTATCGACATCTGTTGTATAATTTTAATTATTTATATGTATTTAAATTCTAGATAATATATTAAATACTAATTAGTACCTATCATATTTAACACGTTTGACGTGTCTGACAAACGTCGACGTTGAATCAGAGTGGACGTCAAACCAGGTCGCTGTTTTCGATTATAAGTTCTAGTTGCGTTTCATTATTTAATTCATTTTTACCTAATTGAAGACATTATTCAAGTGGAAGTTACAATGAAGTTTAACAAACATGGCTTACACACGTTGACCACGAAACGCTAACGGTCGCAAATCTCAAATCTCAAAATCTCATCCCTAAACCATTATTCCATTATTCAAATACCTACTAATTAAAACAACGCTACGTTAGCTAGTTCACAGTGGATCGATTGTGCTTTACATTGCCAGGGAATCGAACCGATACACAATCTTGTGCCTCCGGTTAATTAAAAACCAAGAATGGCGAGCCTCTAAGCCACAATCACGATTCAAACATCATTTTTAGAAAAACAAAGGAAATTGTGTCTTGTTTCTTAATTAGAAAGTTCAATTTGGAGTTTGAGATGATGCTTTCTGGTATGCAAAAGGTGCAATGTTACGCTGTTTAGTGTTAGTTGGCTTGCTATTGTTATTATTATTAGCAATTGAAATGGTTTTCTTTGTACTTAAAGGTTATTGACCTCCGTCATGTATATCCACATGAAAAATAAAGAATAATCTTCTCTAAATACCTACTCACGAATATTTTTTTTAATTTACCTATCTATTCTAATATAAAATTGGCTACTCTCGTTACCATACATTTCTATTGAATATTTTACTTCTGATTCTAAATTAACACGAATTACACGACATTTTATTCAAAACCGACCTAAGCACCTACCTACTTAGATAAGAAACTCAATGAGCAAGCGCAATGCCCCCGCTGCCGCCGCCGCCCGTAATCGGTCGACCCGAAGATAGCCGAACGCATGTTGCCGGTCGCGGTCGGGGAACACAGCGGGCGCACGAAGCTACAGCTAGCCGAAGTCCTCCCCCCCGCGCACCCCGCATACCGCCTGCAGGTCACGGACATAAATAGATCGCGAAATTAATGTGCACACTTGATAAGTCATTGACAAAAAATGTAATTCCAAAATTTATTGTTTTTTTTTTTCATCTTTAGATAGAAGAATGTCTAAGGATTATGTTTAATATGTGAGTCTTGATATTATTAAAACGTATATTTTATTGACTGCTGAGACTAAATAAATTGCGGTCTCACAGGAACTGTCAAACAAATGATGACAGATGGGTCATCATTTGTATCAAAAATATGATTTATGCTCGCTTAATTAAAAGCAGTATAAATACATTTTTATTGATATTTAAAATTTGACAAATAGTTTTTACATTATAAAACGTAATTTAAGTAAATAATTATATCAAAATTTGTCAGTTGTCTAGAACGTGTTTTGTAAACAACAAAATCAATCGGTCGGTTCGGGTCGGCTTCCAGTCTAACCGGATGCATTTTACATGGAGCGACTGCCTATCTGACCTCTACAACCCACTTACCAAGGGGTAATACCCAGGTACTGGGTAATGTCAGACTTTCAGGATTCTGACGACCCGTAACGTCTGTCAAAGATCCACGAATGACAGCCGGGACCAACGGCTTAACGTGCTTTCTGAGGCACGGAGGAGTCTCGATATGTAAAGATGGTCACCCATCCACGGATCAATCCCGGCAAGCGTAGCTTAACCTGATGGATCGACCCGTGCGGCTGTTGTTACTTAGCCACGAGGCCCTCGTTTTGTAAACTGCAATTATTAATAATTATTATGGTTATCTAAATACCTATTTTTACGCCGCTGCTGAAGCTCAGGTGCCTCAAGGCATGGCAATTATTAATTGAAGTAATCTATAATCTATTATCTCTAAGCAAGCTCTTATTACGTTTAACAAATGAGAGCCATTTGCTCGTGGCCCCAGGCCCTATCGTTTCTGACAATATTTCTACTAAACAAACAAACGGAAAATGATTATTATGTGTAGTCTTAGTAGAATTTGTGTTTGCTATTTATGCAAAATGGCTTTAGGTATTATTTATTATGTCGGAGTTTTATTTGGCTTTGTTTTAAATTAAATCGGTACTTTCTGCAATTTTTTGGTATTGTTGTTATTCTTATTAATAATAGTTAATCAATTCTTTTACAATATTTACCGAAGATTTTGTACTAATTTTAAAAAATAAGTCCTAAAAATAAAAACTGCACACTAAAATAGGCTACGTTCCGTTCGGTTCTTTGGAAACAAGCAATTACTATCTCTTTCGCACACACATGGTCGCGCGCACTCGTGACGACTCGGTTCGGTCGGCGGCGCGGCGGCGCGGTGGCGGCGGAGCTGGTCCGCTCTCTCTCCTCCTCTCCTCGCTCGCTCCTCGATCGGGTCTTCTTCGACCAGTTACGCCCCGCGTCTCTTCATATACAGACGCGTATTTCATTTAAATTTTGTGTGCTAGTGTGACATTAAACAAAATGGCATCGCCCACTCCCAGTCCAAGCAGAAGTGGCCAAAAAGTTACTGGTTACAGACCGAAAACTGCCCCGGAAAAGCTACGTATATTACGCCGTGTCACAGCGAAAGTAAGCGATGAAATTAGAGGCACACTCAGTGGACTCGTAAGACCTAAAGTCGTCGAATTTACCGGTTTAGACAAGAGCTTTATTGAAAAACTGAATAACGCGAACACAGATCATATTGAAATAAAAATAAGAGAGGTAGATCGATCCGTCATTTACCATACATTAATGGATGTTTACCTTTCTGAGAAGACAATGCCTACAACCTACGAATTATTCCTAAAACTATCCGGGAAAATACCCGACTACATGGATTTGGGAGAGTTCAGAAATTACATTTTTAAAAATGGCTTTATGTGGAAACAAATTGTAAAAGGTACGTGTGTCGTTATTGAGAATCCTAAAATTACTTTCGAAAGGCATTTGTATTTGAAAAACATTCTACGCCATAGAAAAGAAGGAAATACCATTTATTTCATCGACGAAGTTGCTTTCGATGGTAAAGGTGATATTTTATCTATAAAACAGAGCAAATCGCGGCTAATTGAGCCTCAAATAAGATTAATTTATGCCGTTACTCATGAGGGTGTTCAAATCAAGCAATTCATAAATGAGCTTAATGCTGAGGCCATCTTGAAATTTATTAAGGAGACATTTTTAAAGGCTGTATCGGCTCCTAGTGTTATTGTTCTTAATAATTATAAGCATCACTGCAAGGAGCTTTTGGCATTACCTAACGAAGATAGTTTGAAAAAGGATATGTGTGACTGGCTGGAACATTTCGATGTACCACACGATCCTGAACTCCCAAAAGCTTTGTTATTCGAACTCATACAAAAATACACTGATTTAACTCAAAACATGTATTTATTGGATAACATGTTGAGACAGCATGGCCACACCGTTTTGAGGTTACCAGACTGCATTAAAAGACTGACTCCTGCGACTTATTATTTTGATATGTTACGTGTGAACATGCGTGTGCTACTGAAGGAACATAGCGTAGATCCTGACGTTATAACAACCTCGATTAATCAGATTATTGATAGTTTGAATGAAGAGCATGCCAGTGAATACTCTGGTGTGGTCGTGGTGGAAGAACTGGCCGTTTTTCTGAGGGATGAGGCTGTGGACAATATGATTGACGAACTAGAAGATAGCATGAAACAGACTTTGGAAGAAAATAATGGGTTAGATTCTGACCTGCCTTCGAATGGTTCTGATTCGGAGTAATTGTTACTTACTTTGGTGTTTTTAAACGAAGTGTTATTTTTTACCTGTTGTGTCTCTGAAAATGTTAACTTGGTATAGCTATTATGCTTATGTAATTATGAAAATAAAACTTGATTTCTTTTAATACCTACCTACTGTAGTTTTTAATTTAAATAACATAATAATAGGTCTACCTATCAAACTGCCGATTTTTGATACAGGCTACTGTGAATATCAATATCTTTCATTCTATTTAGAATTCCAAATTGAAATTAATATTGTAATATACCTAGCATGATATTAACAAAAAATCAGTTGGTCATTTGTTTTCCCGCTGTTCGATTTTTCTTTGATATCAAAGTTTCTGTAACCACGGAAAAATCGAAAATGCGCGCTATTTTCGAATAAGAGTTCCGTCGTGGCACCAGCCAACACGGACAGCACGCAATATTAACACGATCAGTGTCCGTGACCCACATGTGGGTCACTATACTTTTCATACATAATGGGTTCTTACTTCGTGGACTAAAATAAACATAGGCACTAGTATTATACATAAACGTATGAGCAATTATGTAGGTAAAATAAAAAAGCAATAAGCCATCGATTTTTTTTATTTATTTAGGACTTACAAAGCTATGAAATATGAACTTAAAAATAAATTTAAAAGGGTTCCTTCAGCTTCTATGGCCTCTAAAGACCTGAACCTGAAATGGTGTAAAAGCAAGCACCTCACTACATTGGAACGAAAAAGTAAATTGGTCGTGAGAGCTAATTTCGACATTTTGGCTGGACAGTGAACGTGTTATTTACGTGTAAACGCGCAAGTAAACGCACGGTGCGTTTTTGGTTTGATCGCTTCCGTTCTGGAAATTTTGATCTCGACAAATAAGCCCCGAAGAACAATTTCAAATCCAACGACACGGTGAAAAATGCCTTTAAAGAATTATCGATTCCCGTTCCTAGGATATGTAAATCAAATCAAAAGTCATTTAATCAAACTAAGCTGAGAATCAGCACTTTTTTAACGTCAAAATCACATAAGACAGTCCCCCAAAACACCCGCCCTTCACCACTTCCTAGTGCTTTAGCTGCGGAGAAGAAGTGGCGCAACAAACTCCCCAGCAGCACAGCTGTCTGTTCAGTTAAAAAAAATGCATTTATATAACACGGCGCATAATAATTTAGGTACATTACGCAACACAAATTATTAAATTAAATTATTTGCTATACGTAAGCTAGCACACGCCAATATACAAAAAAAAAAATCGGAAGCTATACTCAAGCAGAAATAAAAATACAAAACTAAAAACTTAAGCAGAACTTTATACCTAAATAAAAGCCTCCAGTACTAAAGGATGTGCCCACTTACATATACAGGGCTATTTTTAAATCACTAGCTAAATTTTCACAGGATGTTCTACCCATGAATATGAACAACTTACACTATGGAACCAACTCTGAAATCACGGAAAAAAAATCAGCTGTTTCATGCATTTTAGTCGAGTAGGTATAGAACTTTCGTACCGTTTCGATTGCTTATATAAGATAAGCATCGATTTTAGCTTCGATAAGAATCGATTTTATTTATGAAGAAGTTTTAATCGATTTAACACATTGATACTTAATTTATTCTAAGGACATGAAGTATTTCATTTTTCGTCTATGGTGGTCGTGCCTATGTCAAAAGTAAAATAAATGGTTGGACATTTAGACTGTACATATTTATACCATCAAACCAACTTCTCAATTAATTATTTATACCTTCCCTAAAAAATAGTCACAAATTCTTCCAAAAGAAAAACACTTTTCGAAAACAATTTAATTACTTTCAGAACTTAATAATTAGTAGTCCCTTCCGAGCTGACCAAAGGTTTCAATTAGCAAGTAACTTTGGTTCAGTTACAAAACCTAGGTACCTACAGAAGGTCAGCTCCATACAACGAGCGAAAAGAGGCGCACGCATACGTCATACACGCGTAGAGATCTTTCAGTCTAAACCTGCACGCCTCTCCAATAAAATTTCTATACAAACATTTGAAAAGTATTTGCAACAAGCGAAAGATTTCTACTTAGAAGATAAACAAAAAGTCTGCGTTCGACAGTACACTAGCTGATAATTTCACTTCGGATGCAGTTTTTGTGCAAATTACTGCATTGTAAGTACCAAGGCCGGAAATAGTAATGGCTCTTCGGCTTCGATCGGGACACATTTCAATGACCAGTTTTGCATTTCTCATGGGTAAAGTTGCGTCACCAAATTGTCCGGATTGTAATATAGTGGGAGACACTAACCATTTAGTGTTGGATTGCGCCCGGAACGCAGCCGAAACAATTACATTGTTGTCCAAGTCACACATTAAAGTTAAATTGCTGTTTTCTAACATTTACACGCAGTTTTGAAGGTAAATTCCCCGTAATTTTCTCGCAAATCTCATTAATACAAAAAGTAAACTCGTAAAGTCAAAACTACCACGAAACTCGTGGCATAAGATGGCCGATATAACACTTACCTACAACTGTCACTACGTCACGACAAAATGTTGCCATAATAAGCAACCCATACGTGGTCCCTTTTATCAAATACGATTATTTTAGTAGAAATAATGAGACAAACGATATTTTAAATGTTTTTCCTAGCTCAATGAAGCGGACGCACAGTAAATTGGTAGTTTGATGCAGTTAATGTTAACTGCAGTTCTAATGCATTCCGTCTATTTAGTAAACGAAAATGAATGCAAGTTGCGCGTGCGTTTGCATTCACTGTACCTACGGAAAGCGTGTTTGTGTGCGTGCGTTTTCTCTTGTTGTGTGAAGCTGGCCTTCTGTATCTATCTATACTGTGGTTCAGTAGAAATTTCCTGTGTGTTTCATATTTGATGAGGGTAGTTTAGTCCTCAAGGACTCGGGTATCCTTGACCGTACCTTACATTAAAGAGAAAAATAAATGGACAATGTGGCTGCTGATCTTTACTAAGGGAAAGGTATGTGGGTAATGGTTTTTGGATTAATACTTATTATCTACGTGTATTTTTGTTATTAACTTCAATAAAACCAAAGAAACGATGCCGATGGATGGACTGTGTGAAATGATGATGTGGCTAGAAAGGGAGTAACTATGTAATATAATATAATAATATAATATCCTGGAACATTTTTCATACACGGTCATCTGATCCCAAACTAAGCAGAGCTTGTACTATGGAAACCAGATAACTGATATACTACATACACTACTTTTTTTTTTGTAAATACATACTTATATCGATAATTACACCCAGACTCAGGACAAACAGACATGTTCATGCACATAAATGTTTATCCTGGATGGGAATCGAACCCACGACCTGCGGCATGATAGGTGGTATCTTAACCAACTACGCCAACTGGCCCGTCAAACTGCTGAGATGACGACTGTAAGTTACCACCATTCCTACCTAGTTGATATTCCACCAATTCGCACTAAGCGTTTCCAAATTATGTCTTTTATAATGCGCACAGCAAAAGAGTAGAACTCTCTACCTGCGTCTGTGTTTCCGAACGCATACAACCCTAATCTCTTCAAAGTGAGAGTGAACAGGCTCCTTCTGGGTAAGCTCACTCCGTCGTCGACTTTGTCACTTCCGACCTAGACTAGAGTTAAGAGCAAACACATCTCAAATAAAAAAATAAAAATTAATAATAGAGAAGTATGGAAGAAAACGACATGTTGCGCCGACCCCAAATAGATTGGCTTATGGATAGGAGAATGGTGATGGTGATTTATAGATGTTGTTCAGCCTAAGCGTCATTCTAATTTCAATCAAACAATATTTTTTTGCTTCTTCGTTTATTTCCTGACCCTCATTTCTACCTTGTAGTGTAGTAGACTAACATAGCATTACGCCTATATCCACCGAAGGGTAAAGCAGAAGTGTGCATATAGTACAAGAATAAAAGGTTTTTATTCTTATGCATAAAAAAATTACTTTAAAAAAAGTAAATTTTTAGTTGAATATGGAATTACATAAGCCCATGACGAATGAAAAGAAGAATCATCAAAATCCGCTTAGAAATGCCGGAGATACAGTACATTTATGCATATAACTTCGTACATAAGAATAATTACCTAGTATATTATATACTGAAATCTTCCTGAAAGTATATAGATTACGTTTGTGAAAGAATCATCAAAATTGGTTCATGCGTTTTTGAGAGAATCGCGGCCTTAAACATACATACATACATAGGGGTCGAATAGAGAACCTCCTTTTTTGAAGTCGCTTAAATACACCCACATTTCGCGAGTTACGTTTTAGTCCAGGCCGCCCCTGCTTCGCACGGTTTTTACTTGTTTTATACATATCGATGCCTAACAGCCAAAAAGGGATAAGCGACATTTTTTTGCGAAATCGACTTGTATATCGATATAGACGCAGAAAAAAAGCCGAATCTAACGATTTCGCAAAAAAATGTCGCTTATCCCTTTTTGGCTGTTAGGCATTTATGTACTACAAACCTTCCGGGATAAATTCTTTATATGATGGAGCAAACCACTTCAAAATCTGTTGTATAGTTTAGAAGCATACAGCGGTCACATAGACTGACATAAAAAAGCGACTTTGTCTTATAATTTTAGAGATGTATTTGGTAAGCGATAGAAGTTTCTTATTAATATTTATTGTACGACTCAGCAAAGTAGGGTTTTTTTTTCCGACTTCAAAAAAAAACGGAGGTTATCAATTCGACACGTATGTAATATTATTGGAACTGCAACATTTTCACATATGATAATCTGTTACGGCTTCCAAACAAATATACAAAATTTTATTTTATATGTACCTACTCGTAGATGTATGTATTGTCCACGCATTTCTACGAAACTATTAACCATATCATAGTGACCATTTAATTTTTATTGGCTTACATTTACGTCAACTTAGGGAACAGCGTAAGTTTCATCAAAATCGGTTCAGGAGTTTTCAAAATAATGGACTAATACTTGTAAGTGTGACGGCCTGGCTTATTGATACGAGCTACGGGTGTGGTGTCAAAGGGCAAACATCTCAAAACCTTGGTCAAATTCTAGTGCAATATTTATATTTTTAAAAACTAAAAATTACGAAATAGTATAGTAAAAAAAAATACTTAAATCGACGTCTAAAAGCAATTAACTCAAAATTATGAAATAGCTTTAATTTCGGAAGTCGGTGGCAAAACAACAAAAATATTGCCAAGACACCGACTTCCGAAATTAAAGTTATTTCACAATGTTGAGTTAATTGCTGTTTGAAGTCGATGAAATTTTTTTAAATTATATTTTATTCTATTTTTTCTTGCCTACTGTGTAATCAAAATGGTTATGTCCGGTTGGCGCAGTGGCGATGGCGAACGGCTTGTGCACTACGGGTCGCGAGGTTCTTGTGACGTGTTTTGTAGACTTTGTTTATGGTTACGAGTATTTGTTTGCTAAGAAAGTTTTTGAGTGTTCTTATTGTAAAATTCCCTCGTAATTTTGCAGTTAGGGATTTTCGATAGTGTACTTTATTATTACGTGGTATTCCGTGTTAAGTAAGGACCTAATATTTATGTTCTATATTTATAACGCGACGACCATTGTTTTGGCTGCCGGTGAGCGTACCGAACGCATCTTTCCCCTGTAGAAATACCCGCGCGCCCGGCACGCGGATCAACGGCGCGCGTGCGGGGCGGGGCGGGGCTCGCCGCCATTCTCGCTTCTCGCAGTAATCAACATAACACGGAGTGGACCGCACGTCAATTTTTTTTTGGAATTTCGACAGGTAAATATTTGTTTTGTCTATTATTTTGTGAAATATGCGTTTCTGATAACTTTTGTAAGCTATTTCGTAGAAAATAACAATGCTAAATGTTTCGTTTCGCATTATAAATAACATTTTGTAGAGTTTTATTTGCTTTGAAACTGGATTTAACCGGTTTGCACTGGCGCATTGTTGTCGGATTATCTTGAATGAATGGGGTGTATAAAGTGGTGTGCTACTAGAATAGAATGTCCGCCCCCCCCCCCCCCCCCCGCGCGGCATTCATCGTACCGCTGTGCGTGCGAAGACTTATAGTGTAAAATGACGTCATCAGTATTATTATTTTTCTATCCCTCGGGAACAGTACTTTGTACAGTACTCTACCCCTGAAAACGTGTATGCAAAATTTTATGATGGTTGGTTGAGTAGTTAAGACGTGAAAGCGTAAAAAATAAACAAACTCACTTACGCATTGCGCAAATTTTCACACTATCTCTGAATATGAACAACTTTCACTATGGAACCAACTCTGAAATCACGAAATGAAAGATCAGCTGTTTCATACAAAAGTTCAAAACCTACTCGACCAAAATGTATGGTTCCGTACCCCAAAGGAATAAACGGAACCCTTATAGGATTACTCGTGTACAGCCCAAATTTAATGGACCGATTTAGTTGAAATTTGGTACACATTTGAATTTCTGTGACCCAAAGACAGACGTGTAACGTAAATAAATAAGTTTTGAATATGAGGGTCAATTTTGGAGGGCAAATAAGAGATAAAAAAGGTTTTGCAAACTGTACCGTGTGACATATCAAATGAAAGGCCTTACTGTGAGGGTCTCAAATACTTTTTTTTTTAATTTTGAAATAAATTAATTTAAAGTTATTTAAGAATATAGACGAAAATTGACCATTCCCTCCCTTTATCTCCGAAACTACTGAGCCTAAAATTTAAAAAGAATACAGAAAATAGTTCTATACCTTTACATTACAGGAAAACTTATAAAAAGTCTATGGTCTTAAAAATAATATGGCAAATCTCTCAATATTGTGCATACAAACTTATATTTACTGTTGGAATGTATGGGAGAACATGTTTTTCAACTACAATGTTAGGTTTTTTTTAAGATAAATTCATCCCAACTACGGAACCCTTCGTTGTGCGTAGTCCGACACCCACTTAACCGGTTTTTTTTGGACTCATAGTGAAAGTTGTTCATATTCATGGGTAGAACACCCTGTGAAAGTTTGCGCACTACTTACAAACTTTTCTTGTACGATAAGGATAGTTAGGACTGTGCTCATGACTTAAAAAACTGGCCAAGTGCGTGTCGAACCACGCACAATAAAGGGTTACTTAGCTGGGATGAATTTATCCCAAGAACAAACTTAACATTCTAGTTGAAAAACATGTTCTCCCATACATTCCAACTGCAAATATAAATTTGTACGCACAATATTGAAAGATTTATCATGTTATTTTAAGACCACAGACTTCTTATAGGTTTTCCTGTAATCTATAGGTTTAGAACTATTTTCTGTATTTTTTTTTTAATTTAGGCTCAGTAGTTTCAGTGATAAAGGGGGGAATGGTCAATTTTCGTCTATTTTCTTAAATTACTTTAAACAGTTTATTTTAAAATTATAGAAAAAATATTTTTGAGACCCTCACAGTAAGCCCTGTCATTTGATATGCCACACGGTACAGTTTGCAAAAGTTATTTTTTTATTTTCTTATTTACCCCCAAAATTGACCCCCATATTCAAAATTCATTTATTTTCGTTACACGTCCGCGTTTGGGTCACAGAAATTCATATGTGACAGATGGACAGACAGACACACGAGTGAGTCCTATAAGGGTATAAGGGTTCCGTTTTTACTTTTGAGGTACGGAACCCTAAAAATTGAACGTTATTATATTAAAAAAAAACGAGTTACTTAGAGCCTTAGCCCATACATAGGTAGGTACGTGAATAAAATTCTACTTTTGAGGGTTTCGTAAAATAATTTAAAAAATCTTTTTAGATGTCAAAGGCTCGTTCTTCCTAATATTATCATTTTTTGTAGCATGTTATTAAAATGAAAAAGGTAGGTGTTTGTGTTTCGAATGGCTCTACGTAGTTCCTACGTCTAGTTTTTTTGATATAATTAACTATGTTATTAAAATGAAAAAGGTAGGTGTTTGTGTTTCGAATGGCTCTACGTAGTTCCTACGTCTAGTTTTTTTGATATAATTAACTATATAAAAGTTGATAAATTAAATGGTCAGCATATTAGACATAAATTCACCTTGTTGATTGCACAATTCACTTTGTCGTATGCTATCAAAATGTTTATTACTTCAACATTTTAAATTCAAACAAGCTTTTGCCTGCGGCTTCGCCCTCGTTTAGGTCAGTAATTATCCCACGGGAACTTACTACCAGAATAAAAAGTATCCAGATAATAAACTGTGTGTTCATCCCAATCCGTTCAGCCGCTTTTGCGTAACAAACATCCAAACATCAAACTTTCTCATATAATATTTTTCGGATTTGTCTACACATTTATTTAGAGAAAGCTTGCTTACAGTCTAATATACGTATATATTTAGGTAAATAACAGACTTACAATAACCGCTTACAATACCTATAACTTTTTCCTTTTACAGATTTAACTATGCAAGATGAGTTCTAAATCGGACCAGGACGTTTATAATGAATTATGCGACAAACTTCAAATTGCCAAACACATAATAACAACGATTAAGACCGAGACAGATCCCCCGGAATTTCATACCAAACGTTTTATACAAACTATATGTCACTACACCGGAGTCGACAGGAAAAGTATAGACGAACTAGTGATACACGGGAAAGCAAGGAAAACATTCCTTGATTTGGTGAGTATTAAAAACAGACACGCATCCTACGTTCCCGGATACATTATATCTTTTGAACAGATGAGAAACATAATCATTGATCAATACGTAATGAGTCAGCAGATACCCACAAAAGCTTCAATCTTCAAAGCTATTAAGACAGTGGAGAAAGCCAATAAAGGAAGTTCTATCCTAAGACAAGACTTGAAAAATCTAGGCTTCATATGGAAACGACTGCCTAAGTCAGATAGATGTTTTATTGTTGAAAACACCGAGCAATTTTCAAACAGGACGAAATATTTACAACAAATGAAGGAATACAGAGACAGCAACAGAGTGCTAATTCACATAGAACGGACGCTCTCTTGCTTTTATTATATAACTCAAGATCCGTGTGATCTTGAGTCGAACACCACGGAAATTATACTAGTTGCATCTCCTCAACTTGGATTAATCGACACATGCTTTCCTCCGAAACTAAAAGCTCTAGAATTTTTTCTCAGAAATAAGCTGCACACAGTACCCGATAATTCGGTATTTATAATAGAACAGTCGAATCCATCAGGAATGGACCTGGAGCGGACCTGCAAATTACCGACGGTTCATAGTCAGAAGAAAGATATGATTAAATGGCTGGACACCTACAACATACCGTGCGACTCAACATTACACAAAGGAGAATTGTTTGCTCTCATTGAAAAACATAAAGTTAACTGTCCTCCGTATTACAGATGCTGCGAAATTTTGAAAGCTGCAGGCCATGATGTCATACTTCGTCCCCCGGAACTGACGTACACAAAATACTTCAAACGGATTTTGAAGCTCATGGTTAGGAACAACCGAATGACTTTACAATCTTTTAAGACGTATGTGCTTAACAAAATCATTTCTGTCACTCATGGATACTGGTTGGAAGAAGACCAAAGAATGGCGGCAGCGGAGCAGAAAATTTACTACGAAGACCGGAAACTTGAATTGATTCTCGATAAATTAATGGAAGGTATAAATAATAAAAGTTTGAGTGTTTCTGATTTCGCAGAGTATGGTGAAGAGAATGACACTGAGTTTGTTGATAAAGTCGTAGTTGGGTCATACCCAATCTCATTTGGACCAAGACAGTTTGAATACATTAAAAAACCATTAGCGTTTAAACCAGGGCCATTAGGCTCATCTAAGCGAGGGCCGTCAGGCTCATCTAAGCCAGGGCCGTCAGGCTTATCTAAGCCAGGACCGTCAGGCTTATCTAAGCCAGGGCCGTCAGGCTCATCTAAGCCAAAGCCATCAGGCTCATCTGAGCCAGGGCCGTCCTGCTCATCTGAGCCAGGGCCGTCGGGCTTATCTAAGCCAGGACCGTCAGGCTTATCTAAGCCAAGGCCGTCAGGCTCATATAAGCCAGAGCCATCAGGCTTATCTGAGCCAGGGCCGTCCGGCTCATCGAAGCCAGAGCCATCAGGCTCATGTGAGCCGGGGCCGTCCGGCTCATCTAAGCCAGGGCCATCTCAAGCTCAACCAGGGCCGTCTAGAATAATAATAATAGATGAATAGTAATTTTACGAGTATGATTTTTTTTTTCATAACTTACGGTTTCTATCCATAATGATTTTAATAAACTTTTTTATTCATTAGTTTTATTTTTTTTTTTCCATATAAGAAACTGATATTACTGGCATAAAAGTAATAATATTTTAACAATGTATTTAGTGGTTCTTTATGACTGACAAATTTTCATTTTTATAAATATGAAAATAAATAAATATGAATATTGATGATGATAATGCAGTCGTGATGCTATGTATGTACAGATGCCAGCACATCAAGCTAATACAATCTGTGAAAATTCTTTAATAGATTTTCAACTTTATCGCTAAAGCATTAGTTTCAAGATTGATTGGGAAAATTTGACAGTTTTTGGTTGCTTGATGTGCTGTACGTATGATAAAGCTGCTCAGTGTGCACTGACCCTAAGGAAACTAGACGATACTAAACAAGAAGATTTAATGCAAGACAGAATACGATAACATTCAAATAGATAGCACCAATCGTTACAATAATTGTTTTATTGCAAGAACGAGACGAAGGTATACACTTTGTAGAGTCCCATCTCTTTCTAACAAAAGTTTCCACACTTCATCGCAGCCCAGGTGTCTGGCCGGTCCAAACGACCGATATAGTCGTAATGGTTAGAGTAATCATCGTTCCTGATATTGTATATAAGTTGCAGTTTGCAATGTGGAGGGATACTTATAGGTAGGTAGGTATAACCTACAATGCCCATCTGCTCATGCATAGAATACATTAATTTGTAACTGAATTAGGTAGGTAAAGTATATTCTAATATTCTGTGGGTGACGTAAAAGATAACCAACCAAAAGTGCCTTATCATCAGGAAGAAGAGGATAGTTACCTAAAGTTTTGAAATCGGTGGTAAATTGCACTATCATATTCTGCAAAACTTGTTTATTAAAAATTGTTACCAGTTGGATGGACCAATAATAATATGTGGTCTTGGTCATGGTCTTGGTCTTAATCAATATTTCCATTCTATTTAGAATTCCAAATTCAAATTAATTGTACAACATAACATGACATTTAAAAAAAATATCAGTGGTACATTTGTTTTACCGCCGTTCGATTTTTCTTTGAAATCGATGTTTCTTTAACCATGGAAAAATCGAATTTGCGAGCTTTTTTTCAATTTTCCGTTACAGTTTGAAAAATTTTTTTTTTTAATTTTCTTATTTGCCCCCCATATTCAAAATTCATTCATCGAGTGTTTACGCTACACGTTACACGGGTTACAGAAATTCATAAGTGTACCAAATGTCAACTTAATCGGTCTATTAGATTCGGAGCAAATTAGGTGTGAGAGACGGACAGACAGACAGACACACGAGTGATCCTATAAGGGTTCCGTTTTTTCCTGTTGAGGTACGGAACCCTAAAAATTGTTGGATTTTTTCTATGTAAATCGGCAATTTCATAGGTAAAAACCTATTCTTTTTCGCGCATAGATACGTCCGTTCCATTATGACCTCCTGTAGCCTAAACGGCTTGATGGATTTTAACATATGAGGTGTCGTTAGATTCGTCTTAATTGTGGGAGTAGCACAGGCTATATATAATATATATTGCATTTGAAAATCCAAAAAAAGGGAGGGGAAGGATTTTTTAAAATAAATTTTAACAATCCTATTTGTATCAAATAAAAGTTAGTAATTAATAAAACCAAAAAGCTTGAAATAAAACAAATATTAAACAATAAACAAAGATTTTTAATTTTGCCATACTGTCCCAGCCTCCCAAGTTAAGAAAAAAGAAAGAAAGAAAGGTATTTATTGAGATTCGCACAGGAAGATCACAAATTAAGCTAAACACACTTAAGAATAAATAAAAAAAATAAAAAAACAAAAGTACTTAAAATTAAAATAATAAAAACAGTCCCGTACGAGGTCAAAAAGCTCCTATCTCAGCACGATGCTGCAACATTTAAAAGTAAGTGTCGCAGCGCTGGCATGTGATGTCACAGACCATTACAGAAATAAAATAAGCTAAAATAAAAAATAGATATGGTAGTCGGTTTTCACTTTGTAGTGTTTTGTTTTGGAAGTCGGTTTTATTTTTTGCTAAAAAGTTTTTATTTTTCACTTTTTAGTTGTAGAACCTACCTCACACAAATTCGAATACCACTACCTGGATATGTAAATAACAGTGATAGGAAGTTATTAAAACATCATCACATCATCCACATAAACTAAGTGGGAAATATACGCATTATTGAAGCTAACTCAAAAACTACCCAAGCAAAGTTAATAAAATTTATATGGATGGTCCCCTCGGATATATATGGATAAATTTATATGGATGATCCCTTTCAAAAACAAAGAAAAAAAGAATTTTCCAAATCGGTCCATCCGTCTTTGAGTAATCGCGTAACAAATATACAAAAAAAATACAGACGAATTAAGAACCTCCTCCTTTTTGAAGTGGGTTAAAAAATTATCGAAACCGCCTGTTAGCACCTGTCGTAACATCAGTTACTTGTCTATGCCTTTAGTATCTATGGTGGCATTCCTTTTTTTTTACGTGCAGAAATGCTCCAGCATACTGCACTACCACGGGGGGATAGTGCAGTTATGTGGGACTCCAAGCCACTAAAACTCCACGGTGTCCTCCTCTGCCGCTTGTGGCGGGAACACGGGCACGCGTTAGAACTCACCGCGAACCCGCCGCGGCTGTCCGTCACCGGACCCTCCTCTGGGGAGCACCCCCATCACCGGCCGTGACCAGCGCATGGGCGCTAGACGACCCCGTGTCTAGGCACCCTTGGTCCCCCTGCGACCGGTCAGGTCAGTGGCCCGGCCGCCTACCACTTTTCGGCCGCAGAGGATAGGAAGAACGGCCAACGAAATACCGACACTCCTCCTCCCCTCCGGCCCCACCGCGTCCGCTATCAGACGGTGGCGACCCCGTCAAGGCCGCGGAAGGAAAGGAGAGCGGCTCACCGCAATACACTCCTCTCCCGCCGCGGCTTCCAACCCTCAGCCGCGATGCCTCCCATACGACATCGCGGCCCGCCTCAGTTGCGTTGTCGCCCAAGCGGCACCGCAACCTACCTGTTGGCAGCTACGTCGTCGACTTCCTAGGAAAAGCCCTGACCAGCGGTCCTCGGGTTCCTCTTCGCTTCACCGCGGGCGACCAAGCCACGGCGACTGAGCCCCACCGCCTCGACAATCCCTGTGGTAAAACAACATAACGTAGGTATGCATAACACCTATTTATCTCATCCCCAGCTGTTAATATGGTATAACATCTCAAATTTGCATGTGACACGTTCGCCGTACCCCGGTTACATATTTTTTCATAAATTTTCAGTTCCCAACGTGATGTCGTATTCAATTTTATCTCCTTCATGAAAAGATTTACTGGGGCATTACGGGTACATGCATTGTGTATGAAATTGTGGTGGGTAGTGAAAATTGCCAGCTTTTCTTTACCAGTGAGTGTTGTAAAATGCGACTGTTCAGTTTTCAACTGTCTTCTTTGTTCTGACTTAATGAAGAAACATCTAACATCAAAACCTGGAAATACTATGTATATGTAGTACAACACGATGCAACTGAATACCAGTATTTTACATGGAGCGACTGCCTATCTGGGCTCTATAACCCACTTACTGGGTAACACGATACCCCTTGGTAAGACTGGTTGTCAGACTTTCGGGCTTCTGACGACCCGTAACGACTGTCAAAGATCTAAGAATGACATCCGGGACCAAACGGCTTAACGTGCTTTCCGAGGCACCATATCTAGATAGATACATAGATATGTATATCTTGTATGTAGTATGAACTAACAGTCGGATTTTATAAAATATTTTTGCATTTAATAGCCCAGTTCTTGAGGAAGGCTATAGGATATTTAAAATCACTACGAGCAAAAAGGAAAAGTTTAGGTTATTAGCGTTCTTTACGCTAAGCTGAAACCTGGGTGGGTCGGGGGAATACGAAATTTCACGCGGACAAATTCGCGGGTAGAAGCTAGTTATAAATATTTGTGCCGTGCGGGAATGGAGCCTGTGTCCCATATAACCATAGCAATCGTATAGGTCTGGGTTCCTCAAACTTATGGCTCCACGTACCCTTTTAAAGTTCCCAGACGACAGCGAACCCCTAACCCAAGTAAAGAAATGAAGAAAATCTAGCTGTAGGTAAAAGTTAAAAAATACAGTGTCAAAAAAAACTAATGTGATGGTTAGGTTTGTTTCTTGTTACAAATTGAGTCGATTTTAGGAGTAACTTTGTATAATTTTAACCTTAATTCTGACACGGCTCGCTAGCCAGCCATCCAGCCGCCATTGCGTAATTATCTTGTTGCGAACCCCCTATCTTCAAATGACGAACCCCTATTGGTTCGCGTACCCCACTTTGAGTAACCCTGGTATAGGTGAACAGAAAATTACAAAAATGACTTTTTCAGTTGCCACAGTGGCTTCGCTTGTACCAATCTCGGGCACCACCGGATCGGATAAGTTTGTGGCACTAGACCACTCTATACCTGCGCTTAATTTATACTGTGATGCAACGCTAGCACTGTCTAAAGCTTTGATGTCCTAAAAAAAGTGGGTACTGGTCACACAAAAACGGCTGTCCAAATACAGAGACACAGAGTTTTCTGACATTTAAGTGTCAAAAACTGATGAGCATGTCAGATTTTCATGACAGTCGTTCTAATATGACGCTTTCCTACGTCAACGCGACGTCAACCAACGCCAGGTGCGACGGCAGTTGGCACCCCCAATATCTGTCCAACTCCACCATCATCTTTAGAAGCCATTTCACATTGACAGGGCGCCACTGCGTTGTAATTTGTAATTAATTACTAAAATAAAATAAGAAGCAGCAGAATTTCTCTCTTTATTTATAAATAACAAGCACTTCATTTGTTTGTATTTAATTACGTTTAACATGTTCTTTTGTTTTTTTGTTATAGGTAAGGCTGGCTTTTTGGGAAAACGTGTACAAAAATATGGATACAATGTAGGTAAGCATATATACCTATCAAGTTACTGAGAAAAGAAGGATTATACTTATAAGTAGGTAAGCACGATCCTACGTAAACAATATTGCTTATTATTTGTACCATGTAACCATCATAGACTGCTAAGAGGAGAATACTAAGAGGGATGTGTGGTGTTAGGCAAATGGATAGAATAAGAAATGAGTATATGCGGGGTGAATGGTAATTAGTGATCGATACTTAAACACATGATTGTACTAATGATAACAAACAACTTTTATTATAGAACCAAACCTAAATTCGCAAAAAAAAATGTGGTTCCATAGATTAACCAGGAAAATGATGATCAGAACCTGGAATAAAAACTTCAGTCTTCCTATAAAAAAAAACATTTAAAATTTCGTCACCGTGCATTTCTCATTTGTTATACAAATAATACCACTTATTATCAGTACCGTATTGTAAAAAATCTTTTTAGTGTCAAGAAGTCAGAACAAATAGTCAAATTAATTTCAGAACTAGAGACAGAGACAAAACAAACAGACAAGTTCGTTGGTTTTAATTCACTTTTAATTGGAAAACGTGTTCCCATGAACATTCAGTAAAAATAAAAAATACCTCTTATTACTGTTTTCAGAAGCTACTATGAAAATACACTCGATTAAAAAAAAAAAATCTATAACAAAAAAACAATTGCCAGTAGTGAATATCTTTGACAGCTGTCATTGTCAAAAAGGTAGCCAGAAAAGCAAGTGCACTAACCCAAGAACTGACTGGTATCCACGCTAGGTAATCGGGTATCCGTAATCGACATTCCTGATGCTGCTTCCTATGTCTTTACATAACTTTAGTAAAATTAACCTTAGTTAATGTTTGATATTTGATATTGAGGACTAATTTAAAAAATAAAGACCGTTTCTAAGTGACATTGAATAGAGTTTTAATGGTAGCAATAACAAATTTCAGAGAGAGAATATAAAAAAAAAGTTCAACGTATTTTTATTTCATTGTTTGTAATTTTGCAGAATTCGCAAGTATCCCACTTACTTCTTCATTGTTTGGATAGATCTTGTTCTCATTGGCAATTAATATAGCAAGCCATTCGCGTCCACTACTTTACAAGAACCTTCTTGTATCCCTTTATATATTCATCATAATCTCCGTGCTTTGAAGGAGCTCGTGGATAAGTACCTAATAACAGCCGCACGGGTCGATCCATCGGGTTAAGCTACGCTTGCCGGGGTTGGTCCGTGGATGGGTGACCATCTTTTCATACCGAGACTCCTCCGTGCCTCGGAAAGCACGTTAAGCCGTTGGTTTCGGCTGTCATTCGTGGATCTTTGACACCCAGTAACTGGGTTGTGGAGGTCAGATAGGCAGTCGCTCTATGTAAAATACTGGTATTCAGCTGCATCTGGTTAGACTGGAAACCGACCCCGACATAGTTGGGAAAAGGCTAGGCAGATTGATTGAATCTCTGTGCTTTGACAGCCTCGTTGCCTCGTTGGTTTAGTGGTCGAAGCGCTGCTGCTGAGCCTCGATTTCGGGGTCGGGCAAAGTATCAATTGGTTTTCCATCAGACAATTATCAGAAGCAGCTCATAGTCTGGATTTGTGCCCGTGTGATGACAGTAGGCTCGCCCCCTATTACATGGTACTTAAACATAGCTGGTGAAATGTGGGTGTACTAAAGGTACACCTCTGCCTAACCTTCGGGGATTATAGGCGTGATGTTATGTTGATGTAATCACCATGCCGATGAATGTTCGACGTTTTTATGTTAGCTTGATTTTTTGCACATCCGAAAATATGGCCCTTCTAAAATGCAGAGAAGAAAGATTTGACATTTTTACGGCTAAACCATATTTATTTATTTATTTATTTAATAAGGTACATCAACAATATACATAAAAATACATTTTTTTAAATTTTATGACCGAGACAGAGATTTTGTATGTATATCTCTAACAGATGTACACAACATTCACTGCATGTAAACATAAACATAAAAAACAGGATAAACTAGGGTATTAATTAGTTAGGAAAATTACGATGGAAACAAAAATGGACGGGATTAAACCAATACAAATAAAATTGAAATATAAAGATACAGATAAAAAAAATCATGAAATCACGAAATCACAATCAAAATTAATAAAAATAAGAATCTGGAACAAAAGATACAATATTAATCCTAAATTAAATCTAAATACATTAGTTATTATTGTGAGATCAGTTTAACGCTTAATATAACTCCTTTAGTAGGTTATCTTAAATATTATATTAATTGGAGTAAGATTTAGTTAGGAAAATAAGTAGGTATTTAATACTAAAACTAGAACCAAATTAATTTATCCTGTCAATTAAAACGACAGCGAATATCCATCGAATACCTAAAGTAGACGTAAATTTTGTAATAATACTTCATATAAAGAGGTTTGCGTGCGTACTTCTCATTAAATATAACAAATACCACAAAATATTATAATGAAGGAAGGAAAGGAAAACTTGCGATGGCACTTGGTTATTTATTTATTGTTGAATATGAATAAAGTACTTACCAATTTATGGTGTATGAAGCGAAAAAATTACACAGTGTTGTTCACGAACCGAAGGTTTTAGGTTTTAGGTTAAAATATTAGGCAATTCTGGAAGTCTAGTAGTATCGAAAAAAAAAAACTAATTTATTTATGAACTAAGAATCAAAACGAATCTCTTTTTTTAATTGTAATTTAATTGTTCTTCAAGATTGTACATATTTTAATCTAATTGCGTTAGACGTAGGGTATTTTTTAATCTTTATAAGTTTAAAAAAAAAATCAGCACGCATCGCCCTAATTAGTTCAACTGTTATACATTTCTGTGACATTTAAAATTATCCAAACTCAATACGGATACGGACGGAACTCTAATAAGAAAGTAAAAACCCCTCGCCGCATTAATCACGTCCGCAGAACAAAACTGCCACAACCACAAACTTACTTTTCAAAAGTTCGAACATCGAATGTACTGCGTTCGAGATCCAGCCAATCCCAAGGGATCATTTCATTAGTCGAACATTTAAATATCAAAAGAATACATTTGGGTCTGATTCACCTCGACATTCATTATGTATACCGGTTTTATTATATTTTTATTGCTTTCCCGCTTCAGATCGCGCTTTCTAGCTTTTTGTTTTAAGGTTTTTTTTTTAGTTTTGGACTTAGGCAGTTTGTGATTGCGGATTTTAATGCTTAGAATCGAAATAAATTATGAAAAAAGATTTTTTACCCGACTGCGATGCCGCAAAGGAAAGGTAATATAATAATGTGTTTTTAACAGAAAACAATGTTTTTTCAACTAAGTTGTTTTACGATTACTAATATAAATAGCAGTGTTTAGTTCTAGTATTACCACAATAAATAATAAGCATTCCAACGCAATAGTGTTAGACAATCCCACGATCATTATTACTACGTGATTTGACTTCACAACTTATCCTATTAATCCATACAAAACTTCAACACAATAACTCAATCAAAATCCAACCTTATGACTTACCAGATAAGTGTCACATCAATTGAAAACTAACTTTGTTGCCGGCTGATATATTTCGTGTAACGTGCTGGATGATTTTGAACTATATTTTTGAGGTTGTAAGGTTTAAATTAAATTAGTTATTATTGAAGCGGCAAAGTTTTTATGACACACTGTAAATATGGTTAGTATTAAATGTAATTCGGACTGTGTTGGTAATAATTATTGCAATAAATATTCAATGACGTCAGTCACAGGATGAAGAGACATAATTATCATCTGTAACATCTGTCTAGCTTTTTCCAACTATGTATGTTGGGGTCGGCTTTCGGTCTTACCGGATACAGCTGAATACCATTATTTTACATGGAAGGACTGCCTATCTAACCTCCACAACTTTACTGGGTAAAGATAACCGTTGGTAAGAATGGTTTTCAGATTTTCGGACTCCTGGCGACCCTTAAAGACTGTCGTTGATTAGTTCCACGAATGACAGTCAGGACCAACGACTTTTTTTTTATCGTGGTTTTTTGTTGACCAGACCTTTTTTCTAGGCCCTATAATGTCCATACAGCTTTAAGTAAGTCTATTTGTGATGCTATTGAAAAAGGCTTACTTATATCCAGCAATAGACAAATTATTTCTATAACTAGCTTTGGCCGCTGCTTCACCCGCGTGGAGATCATAAATTATGCGATGGGATCGTACTTCCGGAATAAAGTCTTATAATTTCCTAATCCAGGTCAGGGTCTATCCGTAAACCAGATTTCTTCCAAATCCGTTCACCTATTAAGGCGTGATAAGGTGACAAACAGAAAGAGTCACTTTCGTATTATACAGGACATTTTTTTAAGCAGTGCGCAAATTTTCACAGGTTGTTCTACCCATGAATATGAACAACTTTCACTATGGGACCAACCCTAAAATTACGAAAAAAATCTGCTGTTTCATATAATTCTGATCGAGTAGGTATTGAACTTTTATATGAAACAGCTGATTTTTTTTCGTGATTTCAGGATTTGTCCCATAGTGAAAGTTGTTCGTATTCATAAGTAGAACACCCTGTGAAAATTTGCGCACTGCTTAAAAAATTGTCTTGTATAATATTACTAGCTGTCGTCTGCGTTTCAGGATAAAAAGTAGCGTATGCCCTTTTCCAGGTCATGGTCTACAGTACCCATGTGCCAAATCCGTTCAGGCGTTTTAGCGTGAAAGCGTAACAAACTAACAAACTCACTTTCGCATTTATAATATTAGTTGGGATATAACTATGTAAGTATGGATTGGATTGAGTGGATATTATTCTCGTTGCCACCTTTTGGTCCTAATGGGTCAGTTAGGTAAATAACTAAATTTCAAAATTGTGGAACCTTACACCTTAATTTACAACTCTACCTCAGAAACAAGTTAAACTCATCTCAGACTACTAAAAACCTTATAATAAAGTCCATTAAACTTATTTAGCTCCATTTTTTATGGTTCCGTACCCGAAGGGTCCAAAAGGAGCCCTACTGCTGTCACTCACGTGTCCGTCCGTCGTCTGTCACACAGGTTTTACAGCCAAACGGTTATAGCTACAGTCTTTAAATTTTCACAGTATAACCATCTTGTTGACTAATAGCCATACAAATTATCAAATAATATTTTTAAATGTTTTTGATGTGATAATGTTTATTACTACGTATCTTTTACTAGCAAATGCCAATATATTGATAAATCAGATTTTTTCTTTGTAATTCCCTCATTTTTCCTATTACAACCAACTTGATTTTGCGGTTATTCTACATTTGGTACGGAATCCTAAAGGTGCGAAGTCCGACACGCGCTTGGCCTGTTTTTACTTGTAGCAACACCTTACTAATTTCAACCAGACCTTCCAAAGAGGTTGAAAGTTTTCTTAAAGTTTCTTCTTAGTTCCTGCTTTGTTAACAAACAAGTAATGTAGCATCAAAAGGAGGATGCTTCGTAAAATAGGCTACAGGCTAAGTAGTTTGTTCAAACTTTCAAAGCTTTAATTACTGGAGGTTTATAATCTCGCTTTCTAAGCACTCGGTTGCAGGTTTGAAACCTATCCATAACTAATATTATAATTATATATTCGAAATTACCTCTGTCTGTCTTGTCTATATGTTACCTTTTCACGCCTAAACCCCTGAACGGATTTCGATAAAATTTGGCAAGGCGTTAGATGGCATCCTGAGGAAGGACATAGCACACTACTTTTTGTCTCATAAATTATCCTACAGGTGGTGATATGTATTGGGGATGAAACTTTGTACTGGAAACCCAGCATTTCTTAAGTCAGGAATATGAAAATTCAAATTGATGCTTTTGGTAGGAAATAAAGAGTTAAAAGCTTCAACGTTTTTGAAAAATCATCCCCTAAGAGTATAAGAGTGGTTGATTTTAAAATTCTCAAACAATATTTGACTTTTTATGAGATTAGATGGATTGAAAATTTAGTCATAGTTCGTATATTCTTGTTGTAATATTAAGTCTTTATTTCATTAAGATCGGTCGACACGGTCAAAAGTTATTTGTTATTAGAGCGTGACCGGCATAATTTTAACTAAATAAAGTCTACCCGCCGCGTCTGTCTGTTTGAACGCGATAAACTCAAAAACTCCCGTGTGGATTTTCATACGGTATTCACCAATGGTCGGAGTGATTCATGATGAAGATTTATTTGTAAATTCGCTGAAATATATGACGATAATATATTATAATATGATATTGATCCTTTCAATACCGGTGTGTCCTCGGCCAGAAAATGCCTGAGCCTTTGCTTTTTTAGTTAAGATTTTGTTGACTACCTATGTAATGTTAAACTATTATTTTCCTCTTTTTTTTTTGGTAGCTGTATTGTGATGTTCGCACTCTTTATATACATTTTGTTTTTAGAAGTGATGACTTTTAATTGGCTGTCAGTCTCACATCATATTTTTTATTCTGTTTGCTTTAGCTGTAAGTCATCCATAGTTGATAAATAAATAATTGTTGAAGATGTCGGAAAAAATCATACCGACCTACTATGGCAATTATGGCGTGCGCCGCGTAAATCAATAGATCCTTCGCCCTTGGCGGAAATTACTTATAATTATTAAAACAAGGCGGTTATGTATAGGTAATATTATAGAATTTCTACCTTTTCATTCATTCATTAATTCATCCTACTTATAGTATCTTACTAATTTGGATGTATGGATGTTTGTTACTCAGTCACGCCAGAACGACTGAACGGATCTGGATGAAATTTGGCACAGAGATAGATTATAGTCGGCACATAGGCTTTTTAAAAAAAAAAAAATCCCGGTAGTAGGTACTTTCCCGTGGGATAATTTCCGACTTCAGTACGAATTAATACCGTACCTAATGAAGTTCCTCGCTTTGATAATAATCAGACACATAGACGTATTACTTTCTGTATTTAGTATCATATTGTTAGACTGTAAGCTGACCGCCGACCCTCTTGGGTAAATGCTAGGCTAATTAATATTCTTGTTTGTAAATATACAGCCTACATGGGCCAATATAACTAAGACTACGCGAACATTGCTAAGATAGCATTAAGAGTTGGACATACAGGAACTTTACATACCGAGACGCCTCCGTGCCTCAGAAAGCACGTCAAGCCGTTGGTACCGGCTGTCATTCGTGGATCTTTAACAGTCGTTACGAGTCGTCTGAAGCCCGAAAGTCTGACAACCAGTCTTACCAAGTGGTATCGTATTACCTAGTTACCTGGTTGTAGAGGCCAGATAGGCAGTCGTTAGACTGGAAGCCGACCCCAACATAGTTGGTAAAAGGCTAGGCAGATGATGATGATTTAATCGCAAATTCGTACCTACCATAACTCGCGCTTTTACGCTATCTGTATTTACAAAACTACCTTTAATTCCCAACAACCCTAGACATCTTGCCTAAAAATCTGGCCTAGTTTCTAACAAAATCCAGGCCTATCAGATCTGATTCGGCACATTTTTTAATCCTTCAGATCTCTTTTAAAACGGTCACGTCTCCTCTCGTCCCCTCCGTCAGATGTCCATTAGTGAGTGACTGTGCTAAACGCTGTTGCCAAATCAACTGGAAACGGGGTACCCCAAGGGTCTATACTATCATGTCCTGAAGCTATGGGGTCTTTGATTTTTATGGCGTAAATATGTCTTTGAAATGTCGTGTGAGGTATGAGGGGTGTCTTATTGGAAGGTATAATATGGAACAGTTCAGTGAGTTGTTTGTAAAGATATGATTTCGAAGTGTTTAATATTATTTATACAAAACATCTTGTTGTAATGTCCGAGTGTCCTAGGTTTACAATAATGAAGAAACTCATTGAGTAAAAGATTTGATCAATAAACAATAATTGATATAATATTAATTGCATAAGTTTTTAAGAATCGCCAAACTTAAGTGGCAGCGGGCAGGGCACATTGCTCGCAGAACTGATGGCTGATGATGCCGAAAGTTTCTGGAGTGGCAACCACGTACCGGAAGACGTAGCGTTGGATGGACTCCCACACGGTGGACCGATGACCTGGTGAAGGCCGCAGGAATATGATGAAGTTAAGCTGTTATCAGTCGTCATGAAGGGAAACACAATACGAGCCTATCATACGTAGAACACTTTAAAGTAATTCTTTGCAAAGTCATATGAATGACAATGACACCTACCTGTATGACTAAACTGACTAAAATGACGCACTCCCACAAAAAAACTAATAAACCGTTCAGCATCAGTGTTAATTAAATTGAAATATTTAAAACATATAATTATACCGTAGCAAATGAGATAAAGAATTAGGTATGTCTAGCAGATAAATAATCGCGACTAATGTAAAACTGACAAGATTATAACTCTAATGGACATTAGAGTGTCTTGCCAAGTTATTATCTCGTGTCCTTTAAATAACTTAGCTCAGACTCATTAAAGTGAGATATCATATTGCTAGGTGTCAAGGTTGGATGGACAGGTTGCAAAATGAGGTGGGAATGGAAACATACGATGGTGTTGTTGGGATATATCCGTTGTTTAATATTTATTATTATTAAAAGCCTATGATGTCCTACTGCAGGGCAATGGCCTCCCTACTCTCTTTCTACTTCTCTCTGTCTAAAGCGACTAAGGACCAGTTCTTGTTGAAGGAGGCCGGCTCATTTCGCCATCTCCGTCTCTGGACCTGCCACGATGTTTCTTGCCATTAAGAGGGAGCCATTGGGTCGTAAGTTTGGCCCCTTGGTCGTCTGACATGCGAAAGATGTGTCCAGCACAGTTCCATTTTAGCGTCGCAGCTTTCCAAGTGACATTAGTTATCTTTGTGATAGAACGGATGGTCGTATTCCTAACCCCGTCTGTTGTTAAAAATGACATGATAATTTTTATTGTGTTTTTCAATCACAGTTGTATTTTAAAATGTGTGTTTTGATTTGTGTGGAAGCTACTAGTTTCGTAATAAACCAATCGAATATTAGTTTGGTTTGTCTCCGTGTCGAAACTGGTAGTTTAGATTAGACAAAGTAGACTGGGCTCAGGAAAAGCGACAATATTGCAAGGTGGCTTGAGCTGAATTCCTGGGGAGTTATTTGCGACACTTCTTCTTCCCAGCTAAAGCACTAGGAAGTGGTGAAGGGCGGGCGTTTTGGGGGACTGTCTTATGGAATTCGACGTTCGAAAAGGGCTGATTCTCAGCCTAATTTGAATAATGACTTTTGACTGTAATTTTGAAATGGTGTGCGATTGGGAGGTCTAGGATGCCTAGCTTTCCCTACAAAATATCTTGCATTGCGCTCATCGTCAAAAGATGTGGTTAAAACAATTTTATGGGCACCCGAAACAGCTAATTTCGGTGGCATAATTAAGTAGGTACTAATTATTATTTCGTAGTACTTTACCAGACAAACTTTCATAAGTAGGTTCACAAATAAATAATGTTGAAGCAATAATGGAACCAGATCCAGTGGGAAGCCTCATAAACGTTGAGACTACGTAGTTGGCTGGATGTTGTGAAAGCCGATACCAGGATGTACAAACCCGATCGGGCTGCAGATGCCTTACATACGTTTCCGATGGTCAATAACGAATATTTTAAAAACAAATTAAATAGTAATTTTATTACCAAAGATACTGAACCAAAATCAAAAGATAATTTTGGTATTATTGTGTAGGGATCATAAGAGGTGACATTTTTTTTTATTTTTTTTTTTTTATGGGGATATAGGCGTGAGTTTATGGATGTATTGTGTTGGGTCTATTATACAGGATATATTAGAAAGGTGGTGCCGACCATCAAACTGAACAACTTTTATCATGAGACCAATATCGTAATCACGAAAAAAAATATCAACTGTCTCATACAAAACTTCCGACGGCTGAAATTTTTATCGCGATTACGATGTTGCTTCCATGGAGAAACTTGTTCAGTTTGATGGTTTGTACCACACCCTTAAATTTGACCACACCTTTCTGTTACACCCTGTATCTATTAATTATACTAATCGGTGATCATATAAAACTAACATAACTAGCGAAAAGTCTGCTACTATAAGCACATTTACAGAGGACGAGGAAAGCTGTTCCACCGTAATACAGTTCATACTAGTACGGGGAACAGAGTGAATCAGTTCCGATGTAACAAGTTAACAACCATAATAAGGACCGAAACATACCAAACAAAAAAGAAATAAATACCTGCTTATTTGTAACATAATTGAATTGTGCAAGGTTGTTTGTTGTATTTTATTTGCCAAATAAAGATTATTATTATTATTATTTATTATTAAGAAATGTGGGTCTACTACAGATACACCTCTGCCTAATCCTTCGGGGATCAGAGGCGGGATGTTATAAAAACAGTTTTATAAAATCCAAAAAACGTAATCAATAAATCCAATCGGTTGAAACATGGTAATAAAATTAAAATAATCAATCACTAGATTTATAGACGATTTTTTTTAGCTCAGATGGAAGACCACCCTACCAAAACAAAGGTGAATTCAATGGTGAATGGACCAGAAATAATTCGTTACATCTATTTCGTGCCCACGACCTGTCGATTCGGCAGTTTCTTCGACACGATTGTAAGTAAATTATGTCGATCGTGTTGGAGCATTGAAACTTAAATTAATTGCGGATTTTGAAACATTATCATCATCACCCTAGCCTTGGGACTTGGGAGCGGGTTCACGTCTATCGTGCAGTGGGTGGGGTTCGAATTCATGACCCATTGACCACCAATTAACAATCAGCGCTTATGTCACAAAAGTGACGGCGCAAACAGACAAGGAATATTACAAATATTATCATAATTTTTACTAATTGGTTGTACAAAAGAATAACAGAGGTTCCACATTACTAAAACTTTTAACCCTTGACATATTTCACGTCTACAAACCTAACTCATCGCCGTATGTTTCCAGAAGCCTCAATCTATCCACGTGTCCACTGTATCTAGGCCTCTAACATCACTCTCTGCCTGTCTATATCCTACGGATGCCTCTCCTCTCAGGGGTCTACCTAACATGGTGGCGGATTCTGCTGAAAGATATTACCTGAATGCCGAGAAGACGCCCTTAATGTCCTACTAATGTAAGCGAACATGCTCAAGGACTGTTATGTGTATACAGGTTGCTCTCTAGTTGATTATTTGGGATTTTTTGTGAATTATTTATAACTGTGTTTTGTTTTTTCGGATTTTAAGCTATTAATATTAAAGGTTAAGCACCAAGAGCGATAAAGAGAGTAATAGATTTTTTGTGGAAGGTTTTCATTCACAGTTTTGTCAGCTCTCTGCAGAGTGCTAACGGTATCAGGTTAAATAAAAGGCTTCTTGCAGTATAACTTGGATAATTATTGGATTCTTTAAAATTTACTTATTCTGCATATATTTTTGTATCATGACATCCGCTTGTCAGCTAAACTGACAACTGCTGGTTTTTTTCCTATTCTCAATAAATGCTTGTCTCGGAATTATGCCATCAACTTCGCGGAGGTTGCATATTAGATTACAGCTTCTACATACAGTTCGTTCAATGAATGCTTTTGAAATTCTATGAATGCCGAATATTAGAATAGCTTGTGTGTAGCGATATTCAATAGTTTCAAAACTGAATAGTGGTCTTCTAGGAATTGGTTTTGCTGTTAGCCTTCTTTCGATTTAATACACAAAATTGTACTCGTGCAGATTCTATGGTGAGCTCTCATGATTTTACAAAACGTTTGATTTTACGTGCAAAAAAATGGCCCACCTTATCTGTGAGACGATATCTCAAAAATTTTAATGTATATTTTAATTATTATATGTTGTGTGAAAGTAAGTAAGATAAAGTTTATTTACACGTACCCTATACTTTGATAAAAAACAATATTCTTTACAAAATCGACTCGATTCTGTAGATGTCCTCATCACTCACTTTTGTTTGGAAAAACTGGGTGACATTTATTGTCAGTGAAGTTGACAAAAGCATTATTTTGTTTATTAGTGCTCCTTTATTGATCATTATTTATTCAAGTATTAACCGACTTAAAAAAGAGGCTTTATTCGAGTAATATGTTCGTAAGTTTGCGATTTTCTCAAAAACTAATGAATCAGGTTTGCTATTTATTTCACTAACGTTAATCTACATATACATTTAAAAGGTTTTGGTACAAAATATGTTAGGTTATTGTTAATTGAAGAGAACGGGGCGGATCGTTTTTTTTTGCACGCAAGTGTAGAAAAATGATATCTGTTTCTGCAAATTGGTACAAAAATACTTTTACTCATCAAAAATAATTTATGTCTTAAAACTAGATAAGTTCGATGTTTTTTCTAAATTGATTACTCTAGGCCGAAACAAACGCAGAGGTCACAGTCTCTTTTAAATCCCAGATCAAGAATCTTGGAGAGAATCTTGGTCAGATCATATGAGGACCTTGTAATTTAGTGTCTGAAATATATTTTTGAGGAAAGAGCCGCACAGCTGACCATTTTAAACCTGCCTGGTTTGAAACTGATATATAAGGTTAGATGGCCATGTTTAACTAGAGGAGCTCGTGGATGGGTGACCATCTTTTCATACCGAGACTCCTCCGTGCCTCGGAAAGCACGTTAAGGCGTTGGTCCTGGCTGTCATTCGAGGATCTTTGACAGTCGTTACGGATCGTCAGAAGCCCGACAGTTTGACAACCAGTCTTACCAAGGGGTATCGTATTACCCAGTTACTGGGTTGTGGAGGTGAGATAGGCAGCCGCTCCATGTAAAATACTGGTATTCAGCTGCATCCGGTTAGACTGGAAGCCGACCCCAACATAGATGGGAAAAGGCTAGGGAGATTGATATTTTCGCCATGTTTACCTACTCGTTTAATGACAAGGAAGGAACATAATCATAATAACTAGTTCAATACCGTAAGATTTAGTTTTTCCTGTCAATAGCTAACTGTGTACCCCAACTAAAACTTATTGATCTGCCTAGCGTTCTCCCAACAATATTTAGGTCAGCTTCCAGTCTAATCGGATGCAGCTGAATAACATTATTTTACATGAAGCGACTTTGCCTCTCTAACTGTAATACCCTTTCCTATTTTTTATTTGTGATGGGTTTGCTCTTGACTCTAGTCTAGGTTAGAGGTGACAAAGTCGACGACGGAGTGAGCTTACCCAGAAGAAGCCTGTTCACTCTCGCTTTGAAGAGATTAGGGTTGTATGCGTTCGTAAACACCTAGTAAAGTCCTAGGACTGGTTGTCAGGCTTTTGGGCATCTGACCACCCGCAATGAATGTCAAAAATCCACGTATGACAGCCGGGAACGACGGCTTAACGTGCTTTAAAGATGGTCACCCATATATGGACCGACCGCGGCAAGCGTAGCTTTACCTGATCGATCGATCCGTGCGGCTGTTATTATTCAGCCATGAATCCTTCCCCAACTAATACTTACTAGGGGTATATTAAATTAAAATAAGCATATATTGTATAACTCCATTTCACCGAGAGGCCGGTGTCCCATCAGTGGGAATATTATAGGCGAATTATACTTATTATGTTAAGCATGTATAAAAAGAAGGAAAAGGTCTTACATTGAGTTGTCTCGCACCATCCTGTACACATAAGAGAATGTGATATAAACAGTGGTAAGGATGGCATTGCAACGTTATCTTCACATTAGAGCGTTGTTATATTGCACCCCATTCATTTCCTACTGTTTTATGTTACGTAGGTCATTTATGTTCTATCGTGATTTTTTTATAGTAGTAGAGGATAAGTAGAGGTTTTAACTTAAACCACTTGCCATGGTTGTCTTTAAAATTATGTACGGGTTAGTTGTGTAAAATTAAGCCAGGTAAAATAGGAATGTGAAATCAAAAGATCACAATATGATGAAATCACCTGTTTGAAGGAGCCTTTAGGCCGAAAGCGCCAGGGTAGCCCGCGAAATTCAAAGTTTCTTACGGTTTTTGAAATTTAAAAGTTAGTATTGGGTTGTATGTTGATCGAAATATGATTCCCGACCGTAACAAGTATGTATTTACAGAATTATTATCATTAAAGTCATCAATACACCTCAACAAGACCAGGTAATCCTATTGAATGAATATTTAATGAAATCTTGGCTTCCCCCTTAAGCCCATTAACACGGTGATGATCAGTACGATATTTTACTGTAGTACACACATAAACATCCCCTGTTCATAAGGTTAAAAACAAATTCATACAGTATGAAACTGCCATGATGATCACGAAAAATATCGTACTGATTCATCGCAGTGATAATGGGGCCTAAATATTAACAACACCAAGCGTAGATTCCCCCGCGTACCGTTCCGTGGATGGAATCTTTACCGAGATCCCGCCGTGCCTCGGAAAGCACGTGGTACCGGCTTTCAATCGTGGATCTTTGACAATCGTTACGGGTCGTCAGAAGTCCGCCAGTCTGACAACCAGTCTTACCAAGGGGTATCTTATTACGCAGTAACTGAGTTGTGGAGGTCAGATAGGCAGTCGCTCCATGTAAAATTCTGGTATTCAGCTGCATCCAGTTAGACTGGAAGCCGACCCCAACATAGTTGGACAAAGGCTAGGCAGATAATGATGATGATTTAATACTTAATAGTAGGTACTAGGATCCTAGATGATAACATTTTTTTGCTTCAAATAGCGGTACAACAAAAACATAAAACTGCAAAAGATTCCTAATTCAAAACCGCAGTAAATGATGTCATTCAAACGGAAACTTCAAGCTTCCTGGAAATGGAAAGCGACATTGCAGGTTAGCTCAATAAGGCTAGGAATACACCTGTCAGCATCTACCAGTATAAAGCTTAGCCCAGTTTAAAAAATCCAACAGTCTCTTGCTGATCACGGTTCGAAGTAGAGATTCGAGGATCATTTCATAGATTCTGAAAAGGCAAAAGGATTTGAGCATCTATGTGATATGCAGAGAAAGTATATATTGGAAAAAGCAGCAGTATGTCAGTAGTGATGTATAGAATTCTCCTTCTTAGCACGTGGATGGCAATCTTTATGTGCCTATAGAATTGAATACTTAGAAATTGGACAGTAATAGTTAATTTTTTTGGACAATGATGAAATTTACTCTCAGTAAATTATGAAGCAAGTATTTAGAAATAATCTTTTTTATGTCTACAGAACTAGCTTTTACGGCTTCGCCCGCGTGAAGGTACCGGAAATTATCCGACGGGAATAATAATATAATATAATAATAATATATTCCACAACTATCACACAACGCCGTCTAGCCTCAAGCTAAGCAGAGCTTGTGTTATGAGTACTAGACAACTGATAAACTGTACTACTGAGATAAAAACTATCCGGTGTCCTAATCTAGGTCATGGTCTACCCATGTACCAAACTTCATCCATATCCGCTCAGCCGTTTTAGCGCGAAAGCGTAACAAACAAACAAATAAACTCACTTTCGAATTTTTGTAATAGGATGACAGGAAAGAATTGGGATGATTCGCCAATGACTTAATTAAGCATTGAGAATTCAATTAGGTAACAAAATAACAGTAATATGTAAATGAGTCGCGAAATTTAGGTGTAGGTACTGTCTAACGATGTGGGAGTTCTCGAGTTTCTACGGAGAGCGTATCATAGCGTTATTATAATCAATAGGGAATCAGTAAGTAACATAGCACACTTTTTAAAATTACACCGCCTAGCGTCCTAGGTAAAACCGAAGTGCCGACAGGCAAAAACATCCGAACTATCTTTTTTTTAATTATTTAAAAAAAAATATGGTTTTATACTGGCGCACGTAGTCTAATGTCAGCCAGTACAATATAAGGTTAAGGTCCATTGCATGGAACCTTCACAGTACTATAGGTACAGCAACAGCTCTGCCTAACCCTTGAGGGAAAATAGGGGGAATGTTGTAAGTTAATTATTTCCATTAGTATATAAATCATAGATCCAACGAAAGTCTGCCTTGATTTTTAAGCAAGCTGAAGTGACAATGGACTGGCCTTATTAGCCGTAGTACCGATGACGCGTAGACGTGTTCTTGAGTGGAGACCGCGAATCGGTAAACGTAAGGTGGAGCGACAATCTTCGCAGGGTGGTAGCAACTGAATGAGAGTTGCCGAGAATCGAGCTGAATGACGAGAAATTGGAGAAGCCTATGTCCGGCAGTGGACTGCCATAGGCTGATGATAATGATGATGATTGCATACAACAAAATGCTTTTGACTCCTTTCAAACAAAACCGCACGAATATTTTTTACCTCAAAAATAGTAGTAGCTACAAAAATCCGGCCGTCAGCGATACTTGTTTACATTTCAAACGCGTCACTACGATATGGGTTCCAAATGTTACCGGCTGGTAGCTACTCTTTTAAAAATTAGTAAACCGTGCCAGTGCTGTTCTGGGAAAAACAACCGATATTCACATTGTTTTTGATTTTGTGTGGAATTTGGCTGGGTTAGAACGGGTATTTAATTGTTTTTTTTAGGTTTAACAAATCTACAGGGTGTAAGTGTAAACAGTGGCTACCTTTTATGGTGTCATTGTACTCATCATTATGAACAACTTTTACTATGGGACCAAACCTGAAATCGCAAAAAAAGACATTTGTTCAGTAATGTTCGCATAATTCGTCAAAATGTAGGAAGCAACAGCAGATTTTTTTTATTTTGCGATTGAAGTTTTGGCCCCATTACAAAATTTATTCATAATGATGAGTACAATGACCCCTTAAAAGATTGACACTGTTTACACTTACTTAAAATATCCTCCACGACGGGATGTTGCTTACACCTAACACGTCCGTCGCATCCTGGGTAGTAAGCCAAGTTGCCACCAAGCTGCCAGTCACTAAGGTAACCAATCAATCTGCCTAGCCTTGTCCCAACTATGTTGGGGTCGGCTTCCAGCCTAACTGGATGCTGCTGAATACAAGTATTTTACATGGAGCGACTGCCTATCTGACCTCCACAGACAAGTTACTGGATACAATACCCTTTGGTAATACTGGATTTTCGGGCTTCTCACGAACCGTAACGACTGCCAGAGATCCAAGAATGACAGCCGGGACCAACGGCTTATCATGCTTTCCGAGGCACGGGGGGTCCCGGTATGTAAAGATGGTCACCCATCCTCGAACTGACCGCGGCAGCGTAGCTTAACTGGATCGATCGTCCCGTGCGGCTGTTATTACTTAGCCACGAGCCCCTTTCACTAAGGTATCCAATGGCAACTAATGTAACCACGGCATTCGATATTCCGATTAATTACAAGAGGTTTTAATAATTTGCTTATCTGAAAATGTTACCTACCTACTTCAGTAACGAAGTGAGTTACTCTGTAATTAAAGCACGCTCTTTTATTACAGCAATAAAGTTGCTGATACGGGAAAAGTCTTGCCAAAGAATGTTAGTAAAGGTATTTTTGATTAGTTAAGGGCCGGTTTTTTGATCCGTAGTTAACTCAACCAATGGTTAAACATAGTAACTAATGGTTGAATTTTGGCTAAATGTAAAAGGCTAAACATGAATGAGTTATGCCATTAGTTACTGTTTTTTAACATGAATGAGCTAACATGAATACATTCATGTGCCTTACACTCATGTTTAGCCTTTCACATTTAGCCAAAATGCAACCATTATTTACTATGTTTAACCATTGGTTGAGTTAACTACGGATCAAAAAACCGGCGCTAACTCAATCAATGGTTATAAACAGTAACTAATGGTTGAATTTTAGCTAAATGTGAAAGGCTAAACATGAGTGAGTTTACATGAATGTATTCATGTTAACACATTCATTTTAAAAAATAGTTACTAATGGCATTTTGGCAAACACATTTAGCCAAAATTCAACCGTTAGTTACTATGTTTAACCATCGGCCCTTAGTCAATCAAAAATATTTAAGAGAAAACAATATTAATTCTGTGTACTACCAACATCAAAATGGCGAAGCTAAAACTAAAAGGTCGCTAGATGTCTTGCGCGGCCAAAATAATAATATTTTCAGAATGCTCTTGAGACTCCCGTTTCTGTAGTGCGTCAGAAATGTTTGCACAGAATCGAACTGATGGCTTTCATGCGATATCGGATCATTAGTAATTAGAACACGGGCCAGTGGCAACTAGAACACGGGCCAGTAGCAACAGCATTGTGAAAACAGTGACAGGTTCTGTTCTCCATTTTTGTTAAGGCATATTGCGGAGAGGATGGCCAAGTGAGAAACTTGTACTTGGTCATATTCTGTGCCAAAATGCATCAAACTAAAAAATAATAATAATAATATGACTTTTTACACTAGCTATAAGATATTACTAAAATTATGGAGCTTTGTTGTCTGAATAAAAAAAAAATGCAATGCAAAAACTAATGACCTCCTTCTCCTTTTGTGTAATCTGTAACAAGCGATATACAATTAATAAAGAAACTACTCGATTACAAACAAGAATACAACAAAACAAGACCAACAATTAAGCCGACAAAGAATCGCCCCAACTAGAAATCGACACAATAATAAACCAACAAAACCACATTTCCTTTTATTCCACAAACACTAAGTTAAGCAAACAATACTCTAGACAATAAACGGAGATGAAACATAAGCACTGTCCGAACTAAAATATAATAACAGATACAAAGTGCTGAACAAGAAAGGCAGAGTATAGGCGCTTGTGGCCAATAAAGGGCTATTGGTGGGCCGCGCGCTGGAGACGAAGAGTTGGGAGGAGACTGGAAGAGGCTGGAGCGTAGTTGGTTGAAGAAGGATTATGGACGCGTGGTTAGCTCAATCAATCTGCCTAGCCTTTTCCTAACTATGATCATGATGGGGTCGGCTTCCACTCTAACCGGATGTAACTGGATACCCGTATTTTACATGGAGCGACTGCCTATCTGACCTCTACAACCTAATAACTGGGTAATACGATACCCCTTGGTAAGACTGGTTGTCAGACTTTCGGGCTTCTGACGACCCGTAACGACTGTCAAAGATCCACGCGTGGCAGTCGGGACCAACGGCTTAACGTGCTTTCCGAGGCACGGAGGAGTCTCCCACGGACAACCCCGGCAAGCGTAGCATAACCTGATGGATCGACCCGTGCGGCTGTTATTACTTAGCCCAGATAGAGCTCCACGTGTAGGACTAGCCACTAACACGTTGTCATATAGAGAAATAATAACAATGATTTCAGCCAACTAATCTGATTAGTTCACATTAGTTATGACAGTGTGTTAGTTGAATTTATCAGCTTTTTTATAAAGTTTTTCGCTAAAATATCACGAAGCCAATGACTATGTCGCAGCCTTTGGAATTACCGCTCGCCGGCCGCTGCCGCGGTTCCGCTCGCTACGCTTGCTCGGAACGCGCGCTTTTGGTCACGGTTCTAACCTAATCTAACCAATTAGGTCGGGGTGTCCAGGTTTATGACCAATTCCTATAATGTACGGACCATTATTGGTTAAAATTGAGAGTGTTGTATCTTTACCAATAATTAAGCAAATACCTCATAGCTTTGCACAGTAGACCCTCCCATAAGGAAGTAGCTATCACAGGTAAAATTAGTTTATGAATATATTTATATACCCAGTTTGGCAATAAAAAATGCTATCGTTGGTAAGCAAAACGATCCGTTTTTGTTTATAGGAATCGAGCATTAGTTATTCCGACCAATTTGGCTCGCGCGTGGTTGTTCACAGTTCCAACCTAACCTATAATTGAAAATGATTCAAGTCGCTAGTTAAAATTATGTTAGCTAAAAGGCTAATTTATTAAGCTAGTTGGCTGCGACACCTATATATATTCCTTTCATCTTTGACAAGACAACACAATCTTATCCCAGATGTATTAGTACTTGAATTAGTGTAGCAAAGTGAAATTGTCTATTCGTTGCCATATCCAGTGCACCTCACTCTCTGCCGCTACGAGTGAGGTTGTTATTAAAAAAGCCCAGAACAATCAGAGTGCGGCCCAGTTGGCTCATTTTATCCACGTATCCAATTATGTGGCGCGAACTGAACACCCCTTGTACGTACTTATATTGAGTACATTGAGTACTATCTGCAGGTGTATGTGTGAAGCTGGGATAAGGAATTTGTTTTTTTTTTTTCTTTTTTTCGAAAGGAGTTTTAAATTTTTTGTAAGCTCTTTGTTTGACCGAAGTCTAACGACGGTATACGAGTAGCAGTCTCATGCGCGACTGCCGAGCGCTAGATCCTGTGTTCAATATCCAGCGTCGTGTTATTTGGTTTCTTTGAGCATCATGGAGTCTGAATTCGTGTTCGGTTGATGGAAATAGGGTCGCCACATGTAACTTATTATATCTGGCGAAATGCGAGTGTATTGTTGTTCATCTCTGCCTAAATTTTCGGGGAATAAAAGCAAAAAGGAGGGTTATGATTTTGAACGGTATGTATGTATGTACCTATGTATGTTCATCTCTTCCCTCATAACTTCTAAACTTCTTATCATAATTTGACAAATGAGGTATCATTGGAAGCGTCTTGATTGTCCGCTGGTTATAGGCTATGTGACGTCACATAATCACATTAAATTGAATATGTAAAAATCTCATCGTGAAACCTTAGGTGAAGTGAGCTGTTGATAGTGTCAATCTCTAGCATCAGGTGGAATGGCAGCGCGCACTTCAAGCATCATTCATAATTTTTCATGGTGATCTTTTTATACGTAGAATACACCGGCCGTTGTATGTCTGTATTCAAATCCGCTTGACGGAAATCTAAATACATAAAGTAAGTATATAATAATTATTCTTCTTTAAATAAATGTAAAGCGGCTCTGCAAAAACTTTATCACGAAATTATAACCCCAAAATAATTTAAGTAAAAAGTAAATTTAAGAACTAAAACCCGACTACTGAAAAATCACGCTCTAAAAAGTACGACACAAGAAAATATTCTCTTATGAAATTTGAAAAAGACAGACGAATTAAAAATCCGGAATCACACGTCCCTCAGCATGAGTCCAGATTTTGAATTTGTCTGTCTTTTTCAAATTTCAGATTAGAATATTTACTTGTTTCATACTTTTTATAGCGTGATTTTTCAGTAGTCGGGTTTTAGTTCTTAAATTTACTTTTTACTTAAATTATTTTGGGGTTATAACTTTTTATTTAAATTATTTTGGGGTTATAATTTCGTCATAAAGGAGATCCGCAAACAGTCCTAATAAATTAGGCCTCAATAAACAAAAATAAAATAATTTGGGTTTGCAAGAGGTAATATTAGTCTATTGCCCTGTGCAATTAGTTTTTCGATATAACATGGGATATGAAAATTAAAAAAAACTTTATTTCAGACCGTAGTCAATAAACCCCATTATCATTTGTTCCCGTTCTTTTATTAGGTTAAATATGAGTTTTAGTGACAGAACTCTTTTCAACAAGAGGTGAAACTTACTTACAATATCAAAAGACAAAATTGGAGCCAGGCAGTTACAATTGTCAAAAAACACAGCAAGGGTCGGTAATTAGATGTAGCACACAAAATAAACATAAAAAGTAAGTCCGCAACACGAGCGAGAAACGTTATGACGGCAATCTGTTGTTGACAACCGATTGATTGACAGCCGTATCGAGTGTTGCAGTTCACAAAAATGCATATCGATTTTTCTATAAAATCATTAAAATAACATAACAACAACGAAAAAATACTAAATAATCTTTAATCATTGTTTCGCAATAAACTCGAATAATACTTTTTTAAGTGAAAATAAATATAAATCGAATATTATAATACTAATCTTTTAATGGGAAAAAACAATTTTATTTAAAAATAGCATAACATGGCAACATCAGTTGTTATTAAAACAACTGCAACGCGAGGAATACACTAATTGCTTTTTTTAGAAATTCCTTTTTCCTAGGTTTTTTTAGGAAATGATAAATTAAAATAGGGCTTATAATTATTTAAATATTTTTTCGAATGGTCTAATACTTTGTCTATGAGGGCCAGGGAGGGATATACTACATACACTACTTTTTTTTAACCGACTTCCAAAAGGTTCTCAATTTCTCATGAACAATTTCAGCTTTAAGCTGCTTTTTTCTGTAACACTTTCATAATGCGATGGATTTTGAAAGAAATTCCGAATACATTACTTCATAATACGTTTGAAAAATCCTCTGCTCGTCAACGCAATGAATGTTGGTGAATTGTGAAAATGAAAGACACACCTTTCGATCAAAGTCATGTTGTCGATCACCAGACCAATGAGCGTTTTTATTGATACCTATCCCTAAATTAAAAAACGGCAGAGAAATTAAAAAGAATATTTTTTAAGACTTTTTAATCTAGACTGCGAGTGAAAGAAATTAAAAACGTTAACTGCTACCACAGCTTTGGCCTTCAGCAATACCTATTCGTTTTTTTAGTCGAACAGAAATATAATGATTATTATCTTAATGGTTCGTGTTAGCGGAGGAAAATGTTATAATTTTTATTAACGAAATCAATAACTAGAATATTCTGTAAAATCTATACTAAGTTAATAATAAAGCTGAAGAGTTTGTTTGTTTGATTGAACGCGCTAATCTCTGGAACTGCTTGTCGGATTTGGAAAATTCTTTTTGCATTTGATAGCCCAATTCTTGAGGAAGGTTATAGGCTATTTAGCATCACGCTATGACTGTTAGGAGTCGAGCAAAAAGACAAAAAGTCAGAAAGAACTTAAATAAGAAAAAAGAAAAGAGTAAAAGAGTTATAATTTATGTAGATTGTGGTGACTTACTACTTCCACGCGAACGAATTCGCGGGCAGAAGCTAGTGTTGTTGTAGATTTGAACCAACTTTTAAAAACTGTTTAATGTGAACAGTTTTATGTTATGTTTGGCAAACATTTCGGTATTTGTTCTGTTATTTTAGTTGGTTTTTGTGAAAGTACATCTCAATATTTGACTGTAAAATCAATTCGCCATTTATGATCCATAAAAAAATATATTCAATCTATCAAGTTTCTAAATCAAAATACCTGTATTTTTATAGGAAGGCGGGTTTTGCAAAAACAACATTCGCTGGCAAAAGCCAGTATAATTTTTTTTGACCAACCATCCAAACCATTGGAAAATGAATTAATTGGCTTACAACATTTTTTTTTATTATGGTTTTTAAATCTAGAAATTCGGTGTTCGATTCCAATATTCAGCGTTTGGGAATTTCGATAACATAACAAAGGTCTTTCTTCCCGCCCCGCCTCCCCCCGAAGAGCCCTGAGGCCTGTAGTCCCCGAAAAGTTAGGCAGAGGTGTACCTAGTGTACCTATTGTGGGGTACACCCACATTTCGCCAGTTATGTTTAAGTCCCATGTAATAGGGGGCGAGCCTATTGCCATCAACCGGGCACTAATCCAGACTCCGGGATGCTACCAATGATATTATAAGTAAAAAAAAAGTAGATAGGTTGATCCGCAAGTGGCACGTCAAAATGTGGCTAATTAACCACATTTTCGTCGTCTTGTCTCTTTTACGCTTCCGATAATTACGACATGCCGTCCTACATCACCGTCTCATTTAACACATTATCTGCTTAATTCTTTATGCAAACGCTTCTTTATGCTACACTCTTACCGACCCTTATTTTACGATGTTTTCGAAACAATAGAGATGCACAACGAACGCACAGGTGCGGCGCGCCGCACTCGAAGAATGTTATGTAAATTGTATGGACGCGCATACGCGCCGTCAAGCACCTGGTGAACGTCCTAAAACGCGCATGTGCGTCTGCCGCGCCTAATGTATTAATAGTTCGGCATTGTGCCGTTTTTGAACATCAAATGTTGGATAGGTAACTTATTCCTTTAACGACGCTCTTATACGATCGTGCGTTCAACTTTACAAAAATATTTTCGCGCCGATATCGCACTATCGTGACATGGCGTTTTCTCAGGGGGGGAGGGGGCGGGATTTTTTTATTATTTTGCTAGGATGACTTTGGACATGGGTACTTAGAATATAAGATCGAAAACAAGCTACGCAAGACTTTTTTTTCCCGGTCTTAAAGGGATATCTACGTCTTTTTACTTATATATATCATTAACTGCTACTGAGAAATTCCTGATGGAAAAACCCAATAACATTTTGCCTGACCTGGGAACCGAACCCAGGACCTCATGCTCAGCAGCAGCGCTTGCGACCACTACACCAACGAGGCAGAATGTTGTTACTATGCCTAAATTGAGCTATGTGTGACATTTCTGCGGATCAATGAAACTAAATGGGAAAATTAAATTGCTATACAAACATTCTACACTAAAATGCGTTGTTTGCTTACGTATTTTTTGCTAGTATAAAATGAAATAGAAATATTCTCATTCACAACGTTCTTATTTTGGTCAAATTAATAGAAAAATGGTTAAACACTACTTCCTACTAATATTATAATTGCGAAAGTTTGGATTGATGGATTTCTGTTACGCAATCATGCCATAACGGCTGAACAGATCTGGATGAAATTTGGCTCAGAGATAGATTTATAGTCTGGAATAGCACATAGGCTACTTTTTATCCCGGTAATATGTTTCTGTGGGTTAATATCCAAACTCCACGAGGGCGCAGCCGCTGGCCAAAGCTAGTACTTCCCTATTTGAATCGGATTTCGTTCACAATTTTATAGATATTATTTTTTTGCGCGAAATCCTCATTCCTTTTCTAAAATAAAAGTAGTCTTTAGTTACTCCTTGCATCAGCATCTTACATCTGCCCATGAAAGTCCCATCAAAATCGGTCTAGCTGTTTTGGGGATTAGCCAGAAACAGACAGACAGACATTTTTTTTTTTAATAAGTACCGATTACAGTACTTTATATGCATTTAGTAAAAAGCTGTTATTTTGACATTACATTTCAATTTCATTTATTTGTAAAGAAAAAATATACAAAAATGCACAGTACATGCCAAAGAACACCTTAGAAATACGGGCACTGCCCATGCCCATATTTTTAGGAACCTTCGCATTCTAATCTGTGACAATACTTTACTTTACTTTGTAAAGTATTATATTATTTTAATTTATTATGAATGTGAAGACTATGTAGGTCATTGCTTTTTTTGTTTGTTTTATTTTTTCTTTCAGTTATTTTTAATTATGGTCTGGCAGTTTGAGTAATTTACGAGTATGCGGCCTACCCCAATGTCCTTTCTTTGGTATTGTTCGTCGAATCGTTGAGCTCCTTAAGTTCTGAGTTGAGCTGCGCGATTACTGACAAATGCGTGCACTGACTGGACAGGTCCTCTCAATCTGTGTGGTTCTTTCCTCAAAAGACCATTTCAGACACCAATCTACATGGTCTTCACATGAAGTGACCAAGATTATGTCTGGACTTTATAAGAGACTGTGACCTCGAGACCTGTGAGTTTGTTTCGGCCTTTCTTCTCAGAGTAGTCAGATAGGAAACGCCGACCTCATCTAGTTAAAAAAAAAAGAAACATGATTGACTTGTAAAAGTGTTTGTACAAACCTACTTACAGAAATAAAAATCATTTATCATTTATCAATATATGTCAAAATACCTGTATCTCCTACATTTTTGACTAGTTTTCAACATTTATTATCGCTGAGATAATGTTGCGATTTGATTTTTATCGTTTTTCTTTACGGGAATTGGCCATCTAATAAAACATTTCACATTAAAACGCGACTGACTTTACACAGTACTGTAGGCATCTATTAAGACTTCGGAGTACCTAGGTATAAGAAATACAATGGTGCCGATTCTCTTGTTTAATAACTTACCTAAAATTAGAGAATCGCTATCTTTTACTAACATGTTTATTATAGCGATTCTCTAATTTTGATGAAGATGCGCGTGAAAAGGACGGCTATAGTTATGAACTAAGTTAGAGATGTCAATCAAACTAGTTTACGCCTTGCGCTTCACCGTGTTTTTAGTCGACATGTTTTTACGTGTCGTCTAAATCAGTATGGAAATATTAGTTCAACTAAATATTAGTTTCTTGTTTTATTAAAGAGTAAAGATAGCAATAGCCTAAATTAAGTTTTTTTTTTTTGTGCACAACAGAATCGGCACGACTATCACATAATAATCTTATTTTTCTTTTTAGTATTTATATGAAATCAACGATATATCAGGTTACCAGCCCCGCGGTTTCACCTGCTGTTTAATTTAGCTCGGCTCCTGAGGGTCGTAGCGTGACGTTAATATAGCCTTCCTCAAGAATTGGGCTATCAAATGCAAAATAGTTTTTCAAATCCGACTGGTAGTTCCAGAGATTAGCGCGTTCAAACATACAAACAAACAAAAAAAAAAAACTTCAGATTTATTAATAGTATAGATAGTAACGAAACCTATCTATGTGATGTGTTCGCCATTTTGATTTCATATGTAATTTTCTGATCTGTCTCCTGAGATGACATAATATTTTTCGCTCGAAATAAGGATCGTTTTTATGGGCAACCTGATCGCTATTATCTGATAAACTTCGATGACTGTTGTTTATTATAATGACAACACAAATTGCTGTTCGGAGTAAACTGAACCGATTAGTGTTTTTTTTGTCTTTATTTTTTATTTTAAATTTTTGCAAGTGATACCAGATTTTAAAATCTTTTGGTAATTCCTACTATTTATCTAATGATAAACTTGGCTTTTTTACTATTGTATTACTTTGTTATTTTTTGTAAAAAAAAACATGGTCTTAAAAGATGCTTATGTAACCTTCACTTAGGTATTTTAATATAATTTGCACGTTTAACCGCAACTTATTTGTAAACACTAGCTAGTACTACGAAAACCGACTTCAGGTACTGCTACGGAATAAAAGAGCTGTCAAAGTCAAATTGTTGACGGAAGTGCAGTTGACTGACTGTACTTTTAATTAATATGTTTTAAGAGGATTGTGAAGCGCCGATACGCGGCGCGATTTTTAGAGGCAATTGCCTACATTTATTGCATACAATTATTTACATAAATATTGTTTCGGGCGATAACGTTTTTACTTCCCTAAACCTTTACGAAATGAGACAATTTTAATCTCATTACATTCAGTACACTTTAATCTAGGTCTGTACGTTTTTCGTTTTTAGTATTTCAATTTAATTTAATTTAAAAAAAATAAAAATGCGCGAGGATGTTTTTATGTCAAAAATATAGATATTTAGATGCTAATGATTTATATTGTATACAATATTTCTTTATAATAAAAACGTGCAGACCTAGTTTTTCATTATACCAACAACATTTCCAAAAATTATAAAAATTAGACTATGTTTACGGGGAGAAAAACGTTATCTCTTTTTGTATAGAAATTTACAGCTTCACAATCCTCTTAATAACCCTGCATTTTGTTGAAGTTATAAATATCAGTGTGTAGGATTAGTTTATTTTTAAATCTATACTAATTATTTGCTGAAGAGTTTGTTTTTTTTTGCTTGTTTGTATGTGAACGAATTTGATAAATTCTTTTTGCATTTGATAGCCCAATTCTTGAGGTAGGAATATGGACTAACATCACGCTATGAACTTTAGGAGCCGAGTAGAAAGAAAAAAGTCAGAAAGTACGCTAACCGAAGACGAAGCAATAGCGTGGGCAGGCTAGGTCGATCGGGGGCAAGAAATTTCACGCGGACGAAGTTGCGGGCAGAAGCTAGTATTTCATAATACAATTCCCTATTTGAAACAGTGGATGATGAAATGACTAGTTCATTTAAATTTAAATTTAATTTACATGCACACAAACATCAATCCTGCCGGTATTCAGGTAACTATGTATTCCTGTACAACGTTAATTACGAGCACTCAACTACGTAAACATCTAAACTACGTCAAAAACAGTGAAATGATTAGACAATTTTGGGAGCTGTAAATAACACGAGTTCCTACATTGTGGCACACCGTTGCTACCTATGCAGCTATGGAAACAAGGAGGTTTGATTAGAAAATGTGTTATTGTCGCTTTGATATGATCAACATTTGCATATTAATAGATATTGACGGACTTACTCGTAATTGTATACAAAATATATATATATACATAACCTCCGCGACGCGCGTCGTACAAGCATCTCACAAAAGCAGCGCTTTTAATAGCTTTCTCGATAAGTTGTATTTACGTTAGTTTTTTTTTGGTATTTTCTCATAAAAATTGACAATATTATTTATAATGTTATTTTTTATGAGTAAATACCAAAATAACTGTAAAAAAATGCATACATACTTATAAATACCAACGATCTAGTTCTAGACAGTCTATTAAAAAAAAAATAGTAATTTGATTTAAATGTATTAAAATAATCACGAGAAACCTGTAGAAATGCGACGTTGCCAGTCCGCGCGGGATAAACGTTCTTAAAAGCGTTTGTTCCACATTTGTACAATCACTGACTGGTATTTTATATCGCCCTCATAAAATATGATTTATTTAAAACAATAAATCCAAACTCACCTATCTCCCTTTCTTACAACCTCCTTATTTAATTAAATCCCTCGTATAGTTTACAGAGAGCCTATAAAACTATATAGCTTTGTCGCCTGGAGGTGTTCGGTGTCACAAATACCTTTAGCCCACAAACCATGGCGAGAATAGGCCCTTGAGCGTTCAGGCAAATTAAGATTTGAAGCCCCTTTGAAACTAAAGGTAAGGTAGGGTTCTCATGTAGAACGGTCTATTTTCTGGGAAGAGCAAAGATTTAAATCGTTAGATTCCTACCGCGTCAAAAGATAGTCGCGTTTCTGTTTCGTTCTAACACCTCTGTAACATAATGACACTGTGTTATTTTGTGTGTATGTCTTGATTGTCATGGAAACGCTATTTAATAATGTGTGAGCTCACTGTTCTCAGTGTGGACGCATTTTCGCGTGACTTAGTACGGTGAGAGCAAATCTAGCGATTTAAATCTTTGGGGAAGAAAGGTATTGTGTACTTTACAAGGTTGTTTTGGGAATAATCGGAATATGAGCTTATTTGTTATGGTACTCGTACTATTTTTATTATTTCAATAAAACTGGTCTTTTCTTGGCTTCATTTGACAGGCCAGTTGGCGTGGTTGGTTAAGATACCACCTATCATGCCGCAGGTCGTGGGTTTGATTCCCACCCAGGACAAACATTTGTGGGCATGAACATGTCTGTTTGTTCTGAGTCTGGGTGTAATTATCTATATAAGTACGTATTTACAAAAAAAAAAAAGTAGTGTATGTAGTACCTATATCAGTTATCTGGTTTCCATAGTACAAGCTCTGCTTAGTTTGGGATCAGATGACCGTGTGTGAAATGTCCCAGGATATTATTATTATATTATTATTATTTGCTATATTTTGTAAACGTTGTGATCTTGTGAAATGGTCACTTAATTTTTACGGTGACTGTACCCCGTAGGTTTTTCATTCATAGGTATGTCAGAGGTTTAGGGTGTGCGTAGCCTGTTTTCGGACACAATTCCAAATAGGGTATAAAGTCCAATTCCCGTACGTAAAAATGTTCAGTCTAGTCACTATCTCATCCCAGAGAGTCAGTGTCAGAAACTAGTGAAAATTGTAGGTATTTCAATGTAAATTATAGGAGAGAAGGTAATAGTGAAAATTAGAGGTGTTTTGCACAGATTGAGACTAAGAGAATTTGAGTTTTCTAAGAAATACAAGAATTGCTTCTCTGATTTTTTTTAAATCCAAATTAACAACTTAACGAAAGCAGTTGTTAATACATGTTTCTCCACCACCTAAATCTCTAATGATCGTGCTCATGTATTCCACGTAAGATTAATGAATGAACGACACCAGAATGCATGGGCGGGGCGAAATTCCACTCTATTCCATTCCAGAGATTCTATTCTATGTACCCATACTTAAACTCTCATCGGCACGGTACTTAAAGCAAAAAATCTGTGTTCTTTCACGTACAAACAAGACGTGAAATTTAATGTGAAGACTAGCTTTTCACGCGTAGAATGTTAAGAGAAGGCTACCTAAACACTAAATTGAACGTAATCAGGAAAAAACTAAAATTTTGTCAGCCTAGGGTAATTAATTAATTATTGCATCCTGATAGGGTTAAGGGGGACACCAAAGTAAAGGGACCATTCTAAGGATTTAAATAATATGTTTACTATATTTTTCTTTATGTAGGTATTGGAAGGTGTGTTTTCTAACGACTGATATACAGGATTTTTTTAAGCAGTGCGCGAATTGTCACACGTAGTTCTACGAATGAATATGAACAACTTTCACTATGGAACCAACTCTAAAATCTCGATAAAAGATCGGCTGTTTCATACAAACGTTCAATACCTACTCGACCAAAATGTATGAAACAGATGATTCTTTCTTTATGATTTCAGAGTTGGTCCCATAGTGAAAGTTGTCCATATTCATTGGTAGAATACCCTGTGAAAATTTGCGCACTGCTTTAAAACTTTTCCTGTATTAATTCGAGAAATAATAATCATAATCTTTTGACAGTTTCTCTTTATAAAAACTATCGAAACGCCTATATTATATTTTTTAATTAAAATATATCTGACAATGAAAATTCAGCCCCTTCTTCAGAGATCAATCAATTGAACTTGAATAATAAAATAAAAAGATATTTTTCTAAAAAGTGTTGCAAATAATGCAGAGTGGCAGCTAAGTAAATAATGAATGTGTTTGAGAGCTTTTTCAAATAAATTGGATATTTTCGATTTACCGGGAATTGTGGATCAACAAAAACACCGTTATATTGTATGCACGACTTTATTTACGTCAGGCTTTCTTTTTTACACTACCCTTGTCCTTTTATTTATGTAAAAAAAAGAAAATAAAGAAAAACATTCATTTAGACTCGCACAGGAAAATCACAAACTAACTAAACACAATCATAAAAATATATATATGTGTGTGTGTGAGTATATGTGTATTTTAATATAATGTGTAGCCAACCTACCTATTATTTGTAATGTATATTAGGTACAATATACTGGGTGAATTATTTTTACCGTCTTGAAAAAAATAGGGTATGTGAACGGAGTAGAAGCCTATGGCATGCCTAGTTTTTTTTTTTTTTTTAATTAATAATACCTAAATTCACTATGCACCCTGCGTAGTGCGTATGATTTGAATTTCGATATTTTTAAAGATCTATAAAGTTTAAAAAAAAAATCTGTTTTTATTGTTCTAGTTTACCTACTTCAAATGTATGTAGTGTTTATTGATACAGCAATGTTTGTCTAAGCTATTGAAAAAACAAAAAAAAAAACTAGGTATGCCGTAGGCTTTTACTCCGTTCACCTGTTGTACCTACCCTATTTTTTCAAGACGTTAAAAAAACATATTACTCTTAATTTTAAATTACTTTTATTTTTTTTTAAATTACAACATGGAAGTAAAATACCCAGAACACGGTTTGCATTTATTTTCCATTTCTTTCCCATTTTTACCTACCCATTTTTTATCCACCTGCCCATCTCTACTTCCGACAGCTCCATCTAATTTATCCAGCATTTAGGTCATCCCTTAGAAGTTCAAGTTATGTTATCAAACAAACGTCTGTGCTAGTATGTTAGGAATTAAGCGTATGTAAGCATAATATGTCTAAGATATGCAGCGTGCAGACTGCGTGATTGCTTCCTCCCTGCATTGCTGTGTATTGTGTTCTACATTGTGCATCCTTCTACCTATATAATGATGGTTTTATATGTGCTTTCGTTGGCCAAGATACCTTCTTTCTTCCAAATCTATTGTTTTCATCTGATACGGTCATTGCTGATAAAACTTTTGCTCAACAATGTTTAATCATAAAAATAACGTAATTGGTCTCAGATTTAACATATTCCTGATGACATATCAATATTTTAGTTTTTACTATTCATAACAGACCCACAGACAACCCACGAATTATTCGCACTACTGGTATTAAAGCAGGCCGACGTACTTATTCAGTTATAGTACATAAACTAAATTAAGGTTTCAGTGTGACAAGGTTACAAATTGTCACCTTTGGCCCCTCTCGTAATTTTCAGGAGATTTGACCAAATTGCCTGAGAGGGAATTTCCATATAATGTCGAGGCCCGTAGGCTGGGAATTGATAATATTTTCATGGTTTATTCATCATTGCATTATGGTTGTCCTTGGAGCCGGATTTTCGAGTGATTTTTATCATACATAAAGAAACTCTTTTTGCTCTTATGGGTAGTGGAAAGTACTGAAGGCCATGTGTTAATATTTCTGAAGAAGCTATGTAAAATAATGGAGACAAATAAATAAATTACAATTGATTACCAACTGTTTTTACACGCTACAATTTAAATACATTTTTGATGGCATAATCAAATCCTCTACCAGATTGACAAAGTTCAGTTACTCATTTTTTCAAGCGTAGCGTGATCGGTCTATAGTGTTCCCACTGCTGGGACCCAGGCCTCTGTGAGAGGGAGTGGGCCGTAGTCCACCACGTGGGCCCAGTACGGTTTATTGGACGTCACGTCTTCGAGTTTTTGGTTCTAGGACATGCCAGTTTCCTCACGATGTTTTCCTTCACCGTATTGAGAGCTGTGGTGATAAAATAATATACACAAAATAAAGTGCCTGCCTAGGTTCGAAACTACGACTTACAAATCGTAAGTCGCTGCCGTTACCACAGGGCTACAACTGCCATAAAGTTAAATATTTTTTTACAGCGAAACAATCTGCTTGAAACAAAACAAAACCCATATCATTTTGTTTCCTAATTTCAAACATCAAACAGTAACACGACCACATTAACAAATCCATGGCATGTCCCATATACCATGGGGCACATAAAACAAAGCGACGCTATATAAAGGAACGTACACACACGCGGACGCCTTATTTCTTTCACAGGTTAATGGGAAAACGTTTTAATGTGGGCTTCTGTTACACCGTGTTGTAACAACGATTGTAATTTTGCGTGAATTAGTTTGATCAAAGCTAGGGGTAGAGATTTTATAAAAATCTAAAAAAATATTGTTCTATTAATAAACAGTTTCTACTGCTGGAATTCAAGCCAAATAGGAATCTTCTCAAGTAACATACTGTGCTACGATTCTCCAATCCACTGACTTTTCCGAAATCATCTCAATTAATGAAATAAGGTCCGATTGTTTTAATCCAGTGCGGTTTCTTCTTACATCTATACATTTTGCTGGTATTGGCGTGTGCTAAGTAATTTAATGTTTTGTATTGCGTAGTAAATTATTTGGCATACTATTGTACAGAATCAAGTTTTTCTAAACGAACAGACAGCTGTGCTGCTGGGGAGTTTGTTACGTCACTTTTTCTTCCCAGCTAAAGCACTAACACCCGTATTAAGCAATTACTTGCTGCTAAGTAATTTCTTAGTGAAGTCATTACTGGAGGATATAATTCTTCATTATACAGTCTTTAAACTCAGTCAGTTCTTGTCTCAGTAAATGCTTGAGTAAGAATCAAAGTTCCATTGCATAATCAAACGCAAAATGGTCGAGTTCTCAATTCAAACAGTGACAATTACTGGGCTAAGAATTCTAACTTTTGACAGTTCTAACTTCAAGCAATTACTAAACTATAAAATATAAATCCTTACTTGAGTAATTACTTTTACTTGTTTATAAATACGGGTGTAGGAAGTGGTGTAGGGCGAGCGTTTTGGGCGTTCTGTTTTACGTATGTACTTTTGACGATCGAAAAGTGGTAATTCTCAGCCTAGTTTCAATATGTCTTTTGATTTTGGTTTTGAAACTTAAAACCTTTTAACATTACAATACGGTGTGACACGCACCCGACTAGAATCGTTTCACCTAGTGTTTTATTCGGTGTCTATTAAATAGCTTGTAATTGCCCCAGCGTACCTGGTCGTTTTAACAGAGCTATTATTGCCTACTGGACCCGTATTAGAGAATTGATTTTTAATTTACTGACAATCGCACTGTTATTGCTTGGCTTAGGATTATTTCGACGTGTATTGAATGAGGCTATTATTTTGGTATTGTGGTTTGAGAGTCGGATTAATAATACAAAGGGTATTTTAGAGCTTCGATGTTTCATAATACGCTGATTCTGAAAATAAAATACATTATTATTATTATTTAGGATGGATTTATGAGACGGGGCAGTTAAGGCCTTATACGTTTGAGAAATTGTTAGCAAATTATAACACAACAACAAACTATATTCAAGGATTTTGGAAAAACGGTACAGTCAGCCAGAAAAACGACAATGCTCACATTTTATTTTTATAATGCCAATCGATGCAGTTGCGAATAAAAAGATTAAAAGACTCTTCTAGATCAATCTACTAAAAAAGTCAAAAATCACTTTTCCTATTCTTTGGCCGGTATGAAACATCAAGGGCAATTTCTGCTTTAAGACCAATTTGATAGTTAAATAGTTTGAACCTTGTGACGTTTCTTTCTAGAGGTAGTTTTTGTCAAAAGTGGTAATGCAATTACTATACCTACAAACCAAGTGCTTAAAAATTGAAATGACACTCTAGAACACCTGCTACGATCCTTACATACTTCTTTTGCTTCACGCTGCTTCTTCACTGCTGCTTTGCGCTGGTTATACACGCGCGGCTTTTGCGAGTACTACGGACCTGACCTTTCTGAAGAACTTTCTTTACTTATTTATTAAACACTTGTACACAACATAATTTAAAAAGGACAAACACATCAGATAAAGCTTTTCAACTTATCAATACCTACCTTACATAAAAAATAAAATATTCTCCGTAACTTTATTTTTATAATTTCCTTTTCGTTCGCAGATCAGATATAAAATTCAGTTTCGTTCATTTTCATTCAATACTTTTTTTTACACTGGATCTGTTTTCAAAGCACTCAATAGTTTTTCATGACAGTCATTTATTAAATACGAAGGAGAAAAATATCTCATTAAAATTGTAGCAGAAAGGAACGAAAAACAGAACGCTAAGTGATAGCCCCTGATGCGACTGTGGAGTTCTAAGTTGCTGGATTAAGGCTGGCTTTAAACAGTCGTTTTGTCGCTGCGATTTTTTGGTCGCATATTTGGTAATGTGGGCTGGTGGCTAAGTAATAACAGCCTCTCGGGTCGATCGATCAGGTTAAGCTACGCTGGCCGCGGTTGGTCAGTGGATGGGTAACCATCTTTACATGCCGAGACTCCTCCGTGCCTCGGAAAGCACGTTAAGCCGTTGGTCCCGGATGTCATTCGTGGATCTTTGACAGGTAGTCTGAAGCCCGAAAGTCTGACAACCAGTCTTACCAAGGGGTATCGTATTACCCAGTAACTGGGTTGTGGAGGTCAGATAAGCAGTCGCTCCATGTAAATACTGGTATTCAGCTGCATCCGGTTACACTGGAAGCCGACCCCAACATACACTGGCCGTCAGAAAAACGAACCACCTTATCATTTGCCTTTACAAAGTTGTCATCTTAAACATGCAATATTAAAACTTAAAACTGGTGTTTGGTTTTTATAAATAAACACTTACAAGTGTCGGAGGTGCTGACAAGTGCTTAAGTGGGTACTATTTTTATTTTTTTTCGACAAACTAACGTATTCATGTTGTATGTATGCAGTTTTTGTTGACGTTTATTTGGTATTCGAATGTTACCATAAAAATTTACGCACAAACATGGACACGACTGATGAGCTACACAAGTTGTAAGCCTTAATATGCGATGGCCTAAGTCAAAGAAACGTAGCAAGTCGATCAGCTGTACAAAAAGTTTTATCAACGTGATAACTCTGCTTATGTTCCTCTCTCTCTCTAGATATAGAGAGAGAGAGGAACATAAGCTGGGACCTGGTTTTGGTTGAGGACGTGTAACAAATTCACGAGCTTGATTGTCTTGTCGTCTTTGCGGAATCGGCATCTTTCTGCTGTTGACCTACAGCGTCGTCTCCGAGAAAGTCGTGGAATGTCTATTAGTGATACGTAAGAAGAAGGCTTAGGGAAGATAACCTGAAGCCACATAAGCCGGCCATAGGCCCCAAACTCCAAGCTTATAGGCAAGCCAGGCTGCAATTCACTAGTTGTGTTTTACTTATTGAATTTTGAATGGCTTACTACCCGTTCACCAGATAATTAAAATGCTCTTAGTTTTACCTCTACCCATGGTCTTATGCAGAAATTCGGTTTTTTCGTAGATTTTCTAGTTCGCCTCAAAGGACCGAATACCCGGAAAAAAAAAACTGAAGTCAGTGTGCTAATTTCTTTTTACCACGATGATCAACTGTCACAACGAACCCAAAATATCCGTAGTCGATAGCCTCATATTTCTGTGGCCTCATAAAGCGGTCAAATCTTTCTTTGACCGCTCGTTAATTTAGATATAAATTAATTAATTCGCTCGTTAATTTAAACATGTCCAGCCGTGAACTACGGATACTAAAATGATTGATTGATACTAATAACTTAAACTTCAGTAAAGTTGTACTACTTACAAATTTGACTAAAAGACAGCTAAGTTACATACCAGCTGTAATATCACCAAATTTCACTGAGTTAGGCTGAAAACTAGGCCCAAAACTAAGCTTATTTCTGATTGATTGATGAATGTGGCTAGGTTCTGACATGTTAAATATTTACCGGCGAATGTTCGTAATAAATCATGTTCTGGTGTAAACCTGGATGAAAAATGATAGTTTTAGTCTTGATTATGGCTGTGGAAAAATTTGCTTCGACTAACTTCGTAAAGTGGTCGCTGTAGTAAAAGATATGAGTGATTAATGTCCTGAAATACTCGTATTAATTTACATGTAGAAAATAGAAATCTATTATGATTTCCCAGGATTTGCCCAGGTCGAGTAGTTTTCCGTTTTGAATTTCTCAGCAGCAGCCCGGAGTCTGGATTAGTGTCCGGTAGATGGCAGTAGGCTCGCCCCCTATTACATGGGACTTTAACATAACTGGCGAAATGTGGGTGTACTATAGGTACACCTCTGCCCAACCCTTCGGGGATTACAGGTGTGATGTTATGCTATGTATTTATTAATTAATAGAGTTCATTATTAGTCTAAACAATTTTTCGAAAGCAATATTATGTGTTTCGTACTTATGGCATGTTTTTCAGACAGTTTATTAATTTTGCAGTTCGTTTTTGTTTTCCTTGTCGAATACAAACAACGAGATAAGAACAGTAATTGTTTTACTGCTAAAATAGTATAGGTCACAGTTAGTCTCATTTCTATTATAAGATATAACTTAAATTGTTTTCTGAACCGAAATTTGTTTGCTTTTGCGATAATTATTGAATTCCAGCTTTATATTCTAGGACCAGATTTTTTGTTATGAGACATGAATTTTGCTGGTAAGTGTCAGAGTTTTGAAAAATATTCCTGTCGTCACCCGACAGGATATTTTGTCGGAGTATAGAATAGTTTTATTAATTATTTATGCTGAATAGTGTGCATAACTTTGAACTATAGAACTATAATATCTGCAATCACGCCAGCCTGAGGTGAACAGCGGCAAGCTACAGGGCGAACTTTGAATAAAAACAAATTATATTTTTTGAAGTCGGAGCTGGACATAAACAACGACGGGCGGGGCGACCGCGTCCTGGAAAAGATTCACTGGTGAAGCTAGACCTGAGCCAACCTGGCGGCGACGTCGTTAAAGGATGCCCATCCATTGATAAATGTAACCGTCTCTCCAAAATTCCATTGCTTACTCGGTAGGCTGTTTATCCCTTCCATATCCTAAAGCCACGTCTTCCCTACCCTTATCGCGCCCTCCGGTCTACTCCTTGACATGCAAAGGTCTCTGTTGCACCATGATGAGGCATCAGGGGCTAGTGTGAAAATTTGGGTTCATTCGAGTAATCGAGTCTGGTCAATCCACGCTGGGGTCGGTGCATTTCATTCATTCATTCATAAGTGTCAAAGCTTTGAACAACAACACACATGTATCTATAAGTACACCACAATACAATTCATTCCTTTTATTAAAACAATGTTGAACAGAAAATACAATTTTCGTACCCTAAGACCATTCCAACGTTATTTTCTTCCATCTTTTGTTGAGCGGTGTCCTAAAATCGAATATTGAAACTGTAGCAAGTTTGCAAGCCGCTTTATAGTTTTATAATGGTATTACGCTTCTACAATATCATTTGTTGCACTCAAACTGCTGGATAATAATGTCGGATACAAGGGTATAGGATTTGGTGGAAGAGGCACTTTGTTAGAAGAAATATAAATCTATACTAACTTTGGTCGATCCGAAGTGTACTTTAATAGAAAAATATGATTTTGCAGTATTATGTTGTTATGAAATCTATATTATGATTTAAAAAAAAATTGAATTGTACATGCATAAAATCTGTCATTACGGTATTATTTTTGAATTCATAGTCAAAACTTTACGATATGAGTGTAGATAAACTTATTTTCATGTCAACCGTGCTTATGAAACCTATTTTATTTTCAAAGTTTTGATTATGAATTCAAAAATAATACCGTAATGACAGATTTTATGCATGTACAATTCAATTTTTTTTTTTTTTAATTATAATATAGAATTCATTGTTTCAATCGCCTACGATGGAAAAAATTTATCTACATTTTGGCAAGTTTGCCAACTGTCAAAAATTCATACTAAATTTATCTTACCAAAAACGTCAAAATCTACGTATATAAAGTCAGGACTTTCGACTGTGATCAGTAAACAAGCTAGAAAATGGAAGCCACGAAAAGGAATTTGAATCCGAGACTACAAATCTTTCAATTATTATTCCATTGTTATTTTCATCAAAGTCTAAAGAAGTAGTCAGCCGTAAAATAGCTATTTTAATGTCTAGTGGAAAAAAGACGAAATCCGAATCTCGGTGTTAAGTTTGCCTTAAATAATCCTTAATGGAACGAATTCTTTTCTAAAGGTTTTCCAAAAATTTTATAAATCTGATCTGTATTACGTTCCTAAGAAATCTTTCTTGCGAATTACGGTTCTAATATTTACTTTTAGGTTAAAGCTCAGGTGCGTAGAGGCAAACTCTATGCATGAATGATTAGGTGCTTCAATATGGAAAAACAAGAGAATTTTCATGAGAATCTTGGTTCGTGGCGTTCTTAGGTTTCTGTGTGTTGATTAGGAAATGCTACGTATGCATGACTCTCTTGATTGACATTGATTCATCTGATATTTATGTATTTTTCTTGATGCTGTGACTTCTTACTATGTAATTTCATGCGGTGTTTTACGTAAACCAATACCATCAAATCTGAGCAATCATATCTTCTTCTGGGTAAGCTCACTCCATCGTCGACTTTGTCTCTGTCACCTCTGACCTAGACTAGAGTCAAGAGCAAACCCATCACAAATAAAAATTTAAAAAAATAAAAATCTGATAATCTAATATTTCTTAGTTCGAGACTTTCATGCATTAGGTAAGCATTAAACATCCATTTACAGCATGTATCAGAAATGTGTGATCAAAAGCTTAATGCCTAAAATTGGCGTCTTTTTTTCTCGCGGCTTTTAACCAAATTATGTTTTTGTAGTACAGAATAAATAGTGTAACCAACGAAACTTATTTGACTTGCATATCACTAAAGTCAGTCTGAAATGCGATATAAGAGTTAAGACTATATATTTATTAGGTTTGTAGGCAATTTTTGACTCCTAACGCACGGGAGGGGTGTACCGAATATTCAAATATTCAAAAACATTTAACGGCTATCTATTTATTTTGTGGCAACTTAACACTAATCTTGCACCTAGGAGTCGAAAATTACATACAAACTTCTAACTCTTATATCTCATTTCGGACTGAGTTTAGAGACATGCATGTCAAATAAGTTTCGTTTGTTACACTATTCTGTACTAGAAAAACAAGATTTGATGTTGATGGCCACGAAAAAAACGGTACTAAAATCGGCATAGTCCTTTAAGGGTGTGGTTCAGACCTTCAAACTAAACGACTTTCTCCATGGGACCAACATCGTGATCGCAAAAAATATATATCTACCTAGTTATCAACCAGATCCCACTTCATCTCGTAAACCGAACAGTGATGCCTTAACTGACTCCACTGACATTTTTATAACACTCCCCTACATCTATTAACTTCGATTACCGAATTATTGTATTCATGTATGTTAACTGTTTTATCTTCAAATATTATAGCCGTGTTATAATGTACTGGCACAATGCCGAATAGTCCGCCATTTTATGTCGCATTTCCATATCCCATTTAAGCTCATACTGTTTTGTAAATAGATAATTACATTTTAACTGCGGTTCATTTTTGAACTGTCTAAAATGAAAGATATTCGATGTTGTAGACCCAGGCGAGGGTTGATTAAACGTAATCCTTCGATTAGAAATTCCGATTTCGCAAAAAGAGACCCGACCGGCCAGGTGGATCGAATATTTGACGAAGGTATTTAGGCTATAGGTGCTTTCCTCCCTAGTTATCTGTAAGTTGCTCCTTGAATTGAAACATCTTCACGTTATTCCGTTCTATTTAGCCTGGGTTCACCTCTGAGGACCTAAAAACACCACAGATGCCGCGATTGGCGTGGCCACCTACTGGCCCCAACCACAGATATAGACAGATATACCTAGATAACGCAAGTATCACGATCTGTAGGAAAACCAGCGTGCCATTTTTTGATTACCTACTATGACGTTACAAGCACTATTTAGTGATGGGAAAGAGAAACCCAAATCGATTTAAAGCCGCCGCGTGCGTCACCCGTCTCGCCCCACACAGAGCCAGCACTCACCTAGCAGTACGTGTTGTTTTTAATGTTTTTTTTTAATGCTATAGACTTACAAATAATAATAATTAATCATTTAATATCCTTTGCATTCCTGTTTTCTAATTTTTTTGTAGTATTTCTCTATATTTAAGGTAATAAAAAATAAGTAAGTAGGGTTTAAATTCCGATCATGTGGAAAAGTAAAAAAAAAAACAAGAAATGTTAAGATGGTTTAATAAAATTGTCTAATATATAGGTACGTACATATTATGTAAAAAATACAAAATCATTCCTCAGTTTCCGAAATCACTTTTCGAGAATCGATTTATATTGCGTAGAATGAACAGTACTATTCGACAGAAAAATTATAAAGCCCCTGTACCACGAAACTGAAGCGATAACACTAACTTCGATGTTCATCACCTCTTACCACAGAACGTCACATCAACCGCTTCAAAGAAAAGTCGCCATGTAAAATATAAAATATCTATATTCGTAATATAGATATTTTATATTTTTTGACTGACGTCCGACTAGCGCGACGGACAGGCGCAGACTGAGCCTACTTAAGCATTTTATGCTTAAGCTGGGCACGCGAAGTAGATGATCTTGCGTTATCTAGGTATGTATCTATACCTGTGGGCCCAACTCATATAACATAATATAATATTTTTTACTTTTGCCATCGACTCGAAAAGAAGAAGTCTGGGTTTATCATCATCATTCACCCGTTTTCCATATTCAAATTGACTCTACAAGGAACTAAAATAAACAGTGCCGAGGCTTCTTACTATCCAACGCGGCGAGTTTCCACTGCCGCTTCCAGTAATACCAAGTTTTACATCCCTACACTTTGTTGTTTTTAGCGATTCCACAAAGGGGTTCCGTATTCACTTCTTATACAATCCAGTTTCACAGTTTCAGTGCAAAATTTTGAATGAAAATTAAGATATTTTATCTGGCAACATTTATCATAGAGCTTATCTAGGTTTTGTGTTGCATACAGTTTTTGCTCCGAGGGCTATGGGAGTAATTTATATCTTTTCTAGGGCTGTCACTGTTGTTAGTTTTTGTAGGGGTGTGGCGTAAGGGAGGGCTGTGTGGGGAGTGACGTCAGCTATGAACTTTGAGGCTCGGATTTCCCGTGGCCTACTTTTTGGCGTTTGTGTCACCTGTCGCGTTTGATGTGACTTTGTTTTTGAAGTTTTTACTGCGTTGGAGAATAATTGCCTACTTTTTCATAGAAGCGAACACTAGTAGCATAGTAAAGCTTCTTGTAGTTTTATTAAAAATCTTCCTGCTGTTTGCACAAGTGATTTATTGTACTGAAAATTTAATTTCCCGCTTCTTCGCATCCGGCGTACATGCATGAAAATATGCATGAACAACACGCTGCGAAGCGATATTGTAGTGTCTACGATCAGAATGTGTTTTCAGTGTGAATAGAATAATTCAATTTCTAAGTAACTTCAGTAGATAGATTTCGTTGGCCCAGAAAATGAACAAGAAGTACCTACAAGAACCCCCTAATGAGTTTATGATCCAACTAATAAAATCAAAGCATCAACACCAGAACAATTCGACTAACTAACTTAGTGTGGGAGCTCATATAAGTAAATTAATCTTACGCGCTGGCGAGCCGAAAACCAATTTTTGGGCCACATCCTGGGCCTTATGGTCTTGCCTTGACACGTGACGAGGGGCGAACGTTACTTAGTTTAGTTGGAGACATAGGGACTAAAAGTTTCGCCAATGTTCTGTCCAACTTTGGGATGTCTTCTTGAACAAGTTCATCCGCAATTTGCATGTAAATTAATAGGATCCGACGTCAGTCATTGAATTTCTTATTAGACATTGTTGAGAAGGGATCTTAAAAGTTTTTAACAATGTAGCTACTTTATTTTCATCTTCTGAAGTAAAACTGTGTGGTGCGAAAATCAAAACAGTTTCAGGATCCAATGGGAATCGCAGAGTGGTCTTACAAATAGACTTTTGTGCATTTTTTTTACAAACTATTTTAGTTTTGCTTTACCAAAATATGTTGGTAATTCATCCATCCGTATGTCCCCATGTAAGTAGAACTTCTACCCGCAGCTCCCAGTTTTTGCGAGCGATATAATAAATTATGTAAGGTTGTTATTGTCCTACGATGGTATCTTAACTTCGTGGTTCCATTTGCTCAAGTTGGTCCTTGTACTGTTATTTATAAATGCCTCTGGTCCTTTTGTTCGCAGTGTCAGTTCTGCTCTTATAGCGTGAATTACACCATCGTTTAGATGTTTTAATTAGTTACTTGTCTTCTGAGAGTTAATGAAAATCTTCTATTGTTGATGCTGTTGGAGTGGATTTCGAGGTTGCTTGAGCGTAATTGTGCTGTTTTTTTTATATTGTTAGTGGGTCGGTTAGCATCTTCTTCTTCGTCTCAGCTCTCAAGCTGGTTGTGTTTTATTATTCGGTAGTTTTTTCTCTTAAGGCGAAACGGGTCCCAAAGAAGATATTTTGACGCATTTCGGCTGCACGCAAAATCAATTCTTGTCCTCAAAAACTACAAATTTGCCTTATTCTTTTTCATAATTATAAAAATTAAGAAGGCCAAACCACTAATGACACAGTTTGGTTCGATACAAAAAATCCAAGTTTTTTTTTTTTATTTGAGATGAGTTTGCTATTGACTAGTCTAGGTCAAAATTTAGTTTCCTCAAAATTAGCATTTTTTATGAGAAAAACATTAAATTATTTGATTGTAATTAAAGCAATTTCATTAAAATTTCGTATATTATTAATTTTTTTTTAATTATATCGTAATATTTTTTAAATTCCTTATGCTCAGTTTGGTCATACCCCTATTACGATACCATTTCACCATAAAATAATATTTGATTACAGCGAGGTATTATTCTTTTTATTAGCTTTCATTTTTAGCATTATATTTTTACTTCCTAGGTAGCTAATTTTCCATAAATATTACCTTTATGAAGCATAATAGGTAGCAAAAACTTATAACTTGATCGTAGCGTTGCACGCCATAGAGCGACAAACTAAGTACACACTATTACAATCCCATAGTAACTTGAGTACAACAGAACGCACCACTAACTTTTCGATTCAACTTTTTCCATTGTCACCTCTTGTGAGTACACCTTCAAACTATAACATTATCCTTTTGTGACGAATCCGAGGTAATTTCTACTCGAATGTTTGGCATATCACGAAGTTTACATATTGCCATATTTCTTGGAAATAAACTAAAGGGTTTCAAGCTTCACAGTGTGATTATTTAAAGTAGGTCGATTTTGAGTACGAGCAGATGGATTAATGTTCAGTAGTAAATTTTGAAGAGGAGCTCCTGGCTAAGTAATAAGAACCGCACGGGTAGATCTATCAGGTTAAGCTACGCTTGCCGGGGTTGGTTCATAGATGGGTGACCATCTTTACATACCGAGACTCCTCCGTGCCTTGGAAAGCACGTTAAGCCGTTGGTCCCGGCTGTTAATCGTGGATCTTTGACAGTAGAAGCTCGAAAGTCTGACAACCAGTCTTACCGAGAAGTATCGTATTACCCAGTTACTGGGTTATGCAGGTCAGATAGGCAGTCGCTCCATGTAAAATACTGGTATTCAGCTGGAAGCCGACCTCAACATAGTTGGGAAAAGGCTAGGCAGATTGAGTAAACGTTGAAACGGTGATAATAATCGTTTAAAACTGGAAATTAAATTGAATGTATTTATTGACTACACGTCTTTAATATAACTCCAAGTTAGAAACTGTCAAAAACAGTGAGCGCTTTGTTCAAAGTTATTCAGAAATGTCACGAGCATAAAACATATAATTACTAGTGACCCGCCCCTGCTTCGCGCGGGTAGTAGAGCATATTTATATGCCTACATTTTTTTGCATCAGCTTGTTCCGTCGAGTATGAATTAGATTTAAATGTAACATAATTACCACACTTCTTGAGTATTTTTAACCGACTTCAAATAAATTTACTTTAAAAAACCGGTCAAAAGCGTGTCGGACCACGCACAATGAAGGGTTCCGTAGTTGAGATGAATTTATCCCAAGAAAACTTAACATTATAGTTGAAAAACATGTTCTCCCATACATTCCAACTACAAATTTCCATAGTTAAACCAAAAGGATCCAACCCACATGACACCTAACTATGGACAAATGTAAGTTTGTACGCACAATTTTGAGAGATTTACCATGTTGTTTTAAGACTTCTTATAGGTTTTCCTGTAATCTATAGGTATTGAACTATTTTCTATATCTTTTTCAAAATTTTAGGCTTAGTACTTTCGAAGATAAGGGGGAATTATCAATTTTCGTCTATTTTCTTAAATAACTTTAAAATGGTTTATTTTAAAATTATAAAAAAATCCCTTTGTGACTCTTACAGTAAGCCCTTTCATTTGATATGTCACACGGTACTGTTTGCAAAACTTTTTTTAATTTTCTTATTTGCCCCCCAAAGTTGACCCCATATTCAAAATTTATTTATCTACGTTACACGTCCGTGTTTGGGCCACAGAAATACATATGTGTACTAAATTTCAACTTAATCCGTCCATTAGATTCGGAGCAAATTGGCTGTGACAGACGGACAGACAGAGACACACGAGGGATCCATAAGGGTTCCGTTTTTCCTTTTGAGGTACGGAACCCTAAAAAAGTAAAAACCGACTTCAAAAACTTAAAAGGAATAAAATAACTTTCATCTCGTAAAAATCTTAACAGCTTCTGAAGTCGGTGTCTTCAATTCTCAACGCACCTTAGCTTGGCACCGACTGCAGAAACTGTTAAGTTTTGTTTTATGAAACTTATTTTATTCCTTTTAGGTTTTTCGGGGCCAATTTGAGTTTGAAAATATAAAAATGGAATGGGTCCCGCCTCCTTCCAACTTTTATTTAATTTAAGTTTTTGGAGTTCCAGTTTTACTGCAGCCGGGATTTTTAGTTTTTTTAATTACTTCTTTTTAAAATTAAAAGTATTTTTTAAATTAGAGGGAATCGCGCGGTTTATCGCTCGGCTTACAGGTATACAACAGTAGGTGAAAGCGGGTGGTGTGGAGCGCAGGCGGGGTGGCTCCATCAAGAAAGTCCCGCCGCGTCGTCGCGTCGCATTGGTGCGAGACCGCTTGAATTTACGAGTATTTTCTCGCGCGTAGTGTTTATTTTACGATAACTCCTACGATATTCATTTAAATGTATCGTTTAAAAGACTATTAAAAGGTGTATGAAATGGGAACTAACGTATTTATTTGATAATGATTAATACTGTATCCGTCTAAATAGCTTTTGCAAATACCGCATTATATGTGATCATGTTTTTAGATATTTAAATAGGTACAGTAAGCTGTTCTTAAAAGATAGAAGAAGACATATTTATGTTGTCCCGGACTTTTTTGTAGATCTATGAAAGAAAACCCATCCTACCACACATTATTTTGTTATATCTCAAACGAATTAGGCAGCGTTTTTGATGAAAGCTCCCAGACGGCTTGATTTAAACCGACATCTTCAGCAATCATCGTCATATTTCAACCAATTTACACAAAACCTTAACGAATTATACACCTACCTTCGAAAATCCGTTCAGTAGTTTTTGAGATCATCGCGAATATACATACATAAAGACAGGCAGACGCGGCGGGGGACTTTGTTTTATAATAATTATGTAGTGACAATGACTATGAACAACTCGGCATGATTCAGCCATATATATATATATATATATATATAAGGTGTATCTATTCATACACGAAATCTCTTAAGGGGTCATTGTACTGATCATTACGAACAACTTTTACTATGGGATCAAACCTAAAATCGCAAAAAAAAAATATCAGCTGTCCAGTACATTTATGTTCGCATAATTCGTCAAAATGTACTGAACAGCTGATTTTTTTTCGCGATTTCAGGTTTGGTCTCATAGTAAAAGTTGTTCGTAATGATCAGTACCCCCAATGACCCCTTAAGAGATTTCGTGCATGAACAGATACACCTTATATATATGACGGCGAATATAATAATATTTATGCTGCAAAAGTGATGTCAGATAATTTCGATCACAACGAGGTATCACATTCTTCTGAATTAATTGAGTAGTCAGATATTTATGACTTTAGACATGTCCGTTAATACTGCACTGACATATGTTTTTTGAAGCCGATGCTGCATCCTATATTTTGGCTTCGCTTGTCTCGTCAGATAGTTTTGGTGTTCTTTCGATGTCACATATTTGTGCCGCCGCTTGTTATTGCCTCCCACAAATGATCACATATATTTGCCGTCATGGATTAATCATGCAATCAGTTATTATGTATTGTATGTTGTTGTTCCTGTGCTCTTGTGATATTTATGCTCGTGACTATACCTGTGTATGTTACTTATGTTTCTTAGACCTATATTTGGAATAAGTGTAAGATTCTGCCACCAACTTATCCTCTAGAATAAGTTTGTGTTAGAGATATCTCAGTGCTTCGACTTTCATCTGTCCAGCCTTTTCCCAACTATATTGAGGTCGGCTTCCAGTCTACCAGTATTTTACATGGAACGACTGCCTATCTGACGTCCACAACCCAGATACTGATTAATACGATCCCCTTGGTAAGATTGGTGGTCAGACTTTCGAGCTTCTGATTACCCGTAACGACTGTCAAAGATCCACGAATGACAGCCGGGGCCAACGGCTTAGCGTGCTCTCCGAAGCACGGAGGGGTCTTGGTATGTAAAGATGGTCACCCATCAACGGACAAACCGCGGCAAGTGTAGCTTAACATGAAAGATCAACCCGTGCGCTTGTTATTACTTAGCCGCAAGCCCCCACATCATCATTTTCGACATAAATAGACATACTCGTAATATTGAAATCAGATCATCATTATAAAGAGTGCAATCACGAAGGATCACTGCAAAGATTGTTTTTAATACTGGTTCACTTCTCTTTTGACCTCTGAAATTTGAGGTAAATCGTATTTTATCATCTTTGACATTTACAGACATGAAATTGTAATCAGATCATCGTTATGAAGAATCTTTGTACTTACGAAATATTAGTATTAAGATTTAAAGGTACTGATTACAATACAAACAAAGTTGCCAAGATTGAGTTATTTATTGACTTCTATTTGTCAGACAATCAATCAATCTGCCTAGCCTTTTCCCAACTATGTTGGGGTTGGCTTCCAGTCTAACTGGATGCAGCTGAATACCAGTATTTTACATGGAGCGACTGCCTATCTGACCTCCACAATCCAGTTACTGGATAATACGAGACCCCTTGGTAAGACTGGTTGTCAGACTTTCGGGCTTTTGAAAACCCGTAACGACTGTCAAAGACAAACGAATGACCAACGGCTTAACGTGCTTTCCGAGGCACGGAGGAGTCTCGATATGCTGTCTCGATATGCGATATGCTAAAGCTATAGACTTCCCGATAACACTCTTTGCTGACGATAATACGATAACAATAGCATGTGACAAACCTGAATCATATGAAACTGACGTTAATAACGCCATAACTTCAACAATCTCTTGGCTTGATAATAATAATCTAAGAATTAATCTTGACAAAACACAAATAATGCACTTTGGCCATAAAAAGCCTAGTTCGAAAATAGAGGTCCAATACCAGAATAACAAAATTCGCGATGTAGATAGTGCAAAATTTCTAGGTTTGGTAATTGACAGGCAGCTCAATTGGAAGGATCACATTGAAGCGCTATGTAAGAAAGTTAGTAGTTCATCATATGCCCTGTATAAAATTGCCCCAACAGTTAACACAGATGCACTACTTACAGCCTATCATGGTCTTGTCGCATCTATACTAAGATATGGTATTATATTCTGGGGTAACTCTACAAATAGAGAAATCGCTTTTAAAGTGCAAAAGCGTTCCATCAGAGCCATGTTCAGACTTCAAATAACTGACAGTTGTGAACCATTTTTCAAAAAATACAAAATTTTAACACTGCCGTCTTTGTATATATATGAAACTGCCTTATTTGTTAAGCTGAATTCACACCTTTTTCCCAACTTATCAGATACAGTTAAACGTAACAGGCGGAATGATATGTTACGCGGGCGTAGAGCTAAATCAGCATTAATATGAAAGAGCATATTCTGTATAGCCCCGCAAGTTCTTAACAAAATCCCAAAGCAAATCAAACAGTTAAATTTAAATGGGTTTAAAAAGGAACTTAAAGAGTTGCTGTGTACAAAATGTTATTATACCTTAAACGACTTTTTGAACGATAAGACTTTGCCATCCTAATTTAATTGTAATCTTTTATATTCTGAAATCTCTCTTTGATATAGTTAATAGTTTGACATTGAATAATACTCTGACATTAACCTAGATACCTAATATTTAACTGACATGCCTCATAATGTAATATTAATTCGTAATTATTTATTCAATAGTATCAATATTAACTAAATATCTTGATTTTTGTATTTGTAAAATTTAATTTGTGTACCTACCTGATATTTGCGCGCCCCACGTGGCAGAATGTGATGAGACCATTTATTAATTTAAGACCATGTAATGTACCATGTTCGAACAAATAAATGAATTTGAATTTGAATATGTAAAGATGGTCACCCATCCACGGACCAACACGGGCAAGCGTAGCTTAACCCGATGGATCGACCCGTGCGGCTTTCATTACTTAGCCACGAGCTCCTCCTATCTATTTGTCGGACAACGAAAGTGTTATTGGCTTTTTCTGTTCTTAGATTGTAAGAAGCGAACCCATATTATTTAATGAGCTCAACATATTGCCGTGTCCTTATAACTCTACTAAATATGAGTTAACTGTCTGTCTCGTTTATCCCTTTCCTTGTAAACTGGTATGATATGTTAATTATCTATTTTAGTATAATACATAACAGCGTTTTCATTAAGTACTTGAAGGATCAAAAGTTCTTCAGAATTCAAATAGAAATTCAAAATGTAGAACCTACATGTGTATTAATGTTTAGGAACTCAACTGGATCTACTTCGGTGAATTGTAGTAATATTATAATTTGAAAAGATTCTCGAGAAATTGAGAATATAAGTTATAACGACAGACTCTTTGATGTTTTCAATGGAAAATGAATATATATTAATATGTAGGATTGTAGGTATGTTTTGTACGTGAAAAGGTAAGGCCCGAGTTTAACGTTTTATCTATGTTGAAGTAACTAGATTAAGAACTTTTTTTTTACATTTTCATTTGAATGAGATCTATGTTTTATGTGCCTATGAATAAAATTAGATCTTTGTTTTAGTGGGTACCTATGAATAAAATGTTAATAATTAACCCCGAATATCAAAAAGTTAAAGTTGAACAGAATTGCATTAGTTTGTGTCATAGCTGTTTTCATTACACTATGCTAATCCAATCATTGACTTACATTATACGACCGAAGTCTCAATGAATAATAAACATTTACACCTAAGAAATTAGCAAATCCCATCTTCCTTCAGCAATTCCAATAATAATTAACTTAGATTTCTATTCCTTGCTTATTTACATAAGCTCAAATTATCACATGAGGACAGGAAACTGTGTTCTCGGCTGGGGCAATTATCAGTACAATAAAGGGCTACGCGTCGTATAGTTCGCCCGTCCCTACCCGGGCGCATAAACCTGCGACTTTATCGCGTCTCGCGATTTTACGATTATGCGCAGCTCTAAAAATAACGACAGTCGCGCGATGTACACGGAATTTTAATTATTTTGCACGTCAGGTGCGTTGCGTTCGGTGTCGCATATCCAGTTGGTTTTGCATTTTTTTTTTTGTGTTTGGATTTCCATATATGTTTTGCGTTTTATTGAGTTCTTTGTGGGCATTGATTTTATGTGTTTTTTTTTTTGTTAGTCGAATGCTTTTCTGTGCGATTAGAATGCGGATTGGATTAAGATGGTATCTTTTGCATAAAACTGGGGACAGTCTGTAATGTTTTTTTTGTGATCGGATCGTAATCCGATCACCGTAGTGATCGTTTGTATATTCTGATCTGATAAAAGTATTTGATCTTTGTTTATAAACTTTATTTAACCAACTCACGCGATTGCATAGTAATAAGCCTAACAATGGTTCCATACCTATCATCATTAAGTCCAATTTCATTCGTGACGCGTCTAATACTAGACATAGGTTCCAAGCCTCGCCGCAACGACTGGTCCTTTGGGTCTATAAACACCCTAAAACCTACAAAAATATCTTCAAGCAAGTGATCACCTTTTCTGGTCTTTTCTCCAGTAATCGCAGCTACAATAAGTCTTCGGTCTGCACGTCAGAAGTGCGATAACGAGTCGGAGACGCTTCGTCATCTGCGGCTACTCGCGGCTTGGATCCCCGCCAGGGCACGAAGTGCTCCGATTTTAAAGTCCAGTCTCACTAACGCGATCGAGCGATTCTTTTTCTAAAGATTCGATTTTTAAACGTCTTGAGACGTCACGGTGATATGTTCGGATTTTGAAGTCGAGTTTTTGATATGCGAATGTTTAGTAGGACTTTTTAGTGGCTACGATTTCGCTGGTATGTCGTACTCAACGTTTGATGTGACATTGTAGGGTTCTATGTTAAGGGGGAAGCGTCCGGGACATTTCAGGGTTTTATGTTAAGGGGAAAGCGTCAGGGTCGCCCGCGAAATTCAAATTTTCTTACGTTTTTTGCAATTTGCAAGTCAGTATTAAGTTGTATTTTAATATAGTATGATTCACTGCCGTAACAAATATGTATTTACAGAATTATAATCAGTAATACAACTCTTGAAGTTAGTATAATCCTAAAAGGTCAATATTTCATGAAATAGTCATTACCTGGTCTTAAAGAGTTGTATTTACCACTTTAATGATTATAATTATGTAAATACATACTTGTTACGGCCGCGAATTACATTTTGATCAAGGTATAACCTAAAACTGACTTGAATTGCAATAAACGTGAGAAAAATTGAATTTCGCGGGGTACCCTGACGCTTTCGTCTTAAGTGGAAGATTTTTGTTTATTTTATCAAATAACGCTTATAGGACAAGAGGGTTACTTCGGTTGAAGTGTTGTTTGGGGAGTAAGGGTTCATCCATTTTTTATTTATTTTTAAGTAAAATCGAGTACGTATTCTCTGCTCAGTTACAGCCATTTTATTGAATTTTGTATAGACAATTTTATTGTACTTTTTAATATACCTAATTAGTTTACAATACAGAGTTTAAAAAAAGATCCTGAGTTTTACCTATTAAGCTCAAAATAACAAATACCGAAAACTTAATTAACACACCCAAACAAAACTTTACCACCGAATCAACGCACTCTGAAAACAGCCCCTTAAACAGTGTCAACGTGTAATGGATACATTTAACAGGGACTTGCAATTTATGCAAGAGTTTCAGCATAAATTTCAGCGGATGCCACTGAATACGGACTGGGCTGCCGTTCCTCTAATTTTAATGTCCAACAGATTTCTCTGATGCGCCAATTTTTAGATTAATGCTGCTCTTCGATTTGTAGTTGAAATGTGCAGTTCCCGAAGTAAAGGCATTTGTATGATGCCATAATAATAACACAAATAAAGTTACTAACATATTTTTTTATCTGGTTGCATATTAGAAAATCAAAACTTTCCTGAGCAAATTTCAAAAGAACAACGTACAAATCAACAAAGTTTAAAATAGCGACGGTCATTTGATCAAAAGTTCAGCTGACCATAGTCTGGAATATCAATGTTTAAATTATTTATTACACTATTGACCGAATCGTTTAAAGGTCAAAATGGATTACTGGATAATATAATATAAAAAACAACATTATGGTTAACACCCCGACTCAGAGTACCCCGACTCGGATAGGTTAGGTTAGAAGGCTAAGGCGGGAGCGAAGCGGAGCGGAGCTCCCGCCTTAGCCTCGGTGGTTATTTTTTTTAAACCACCCAGAAATAGGAGCCCCGCCAACCGGGGCTCCGTCGACCTATCTTAGTGCAGGTGGTAATCAGTTACTAGTACGTACAATTGTAAATAATTTTATGATAGATTATGTAATTTGATTAGTAATGATTTGATATTTTAAAATTACATCTAGCAACTTTTGATCAGTCGTTCATTTGATGTCATATACATTGCGATTTTAATTTTTTTCTAAATAAAACATTTGGTCATTTAAATTTTGTTATTTCGTTTATTGTTCTTTTGAAATTTGCTCGAGAAAGTTTTGATTTTCTAATATGCAACCAACAGAGCTTACTTACGCAATTCTGTAAATTGACATCTTACAGTTAGTTCTGCACGTATAAGACGTATAGAAAACTTAAATCGGCCAATAACAAATCAAATGTTTTCTATGACGTCACACTCTCTCAAGACAATCAACAACATCACATTTGAAAAATTACACACCACACAAGTTTAAAACGTTCTTCCTATTCTAATCTAAAGCTATCAAGGTCAACTTCCATATCATATTTAAAAGGTTCTGTCCCATAATCAGGTCACCCCACCCACTTTGACACACATAGACACTTGTGTGGTCAATTCCCTCTGTTTCCTTCGTGGTCGGAACACAAGAAAATATCAATTTATTAGCTAATTTCTCTACGAGCTTGTGGGGAGAACTAATTGCTATTGGATTTATTTGTAATCTGATATTATTATTTGTTCTATTAGAAGATTGTATGTTGTAAATGTAGCCTTTTCTTGCAGGATATGATTGTAATAGAGAAATGTTAGAAAGACTTGAATTAGGTACTGTGAAAAACGACTATCAAAGATCCTCGAATGACAGCCGGGGCCAACGGCTTAACGTGCTTTCCGAGGCACGGAGGAGTCTCGGTATGAAAAGATGGTCACCCATCTACTAACCAACCCCGGCAAGCGTAGCTTAACCTGATGGATCTATCCGTGCGGCTGTTATTACTTAGCCACGACCTCCTTAATTTATAATTATAAGAAATCATTACGATATTCGGACAATCGCGCACTTCTTAAAACGATCCTAGTCGTCGTCTCTTCTAGAATAACTTTTTACCTAAAAGAAAACTACTGGGACTACCTTTTTTATTCAAAAGGTAGTTCCATCTTTGCTTGAGGGATAGAATGTCAGCTAGTAAAATATAAGGTTGCCCATTGCATGAAACTTTTACAGTAGCTACTCGTAGAAATAAACTTTAACCAACTTTTTTTGAAGTGAAAACTTCTTTAGGCGCGTTGAGCAATTTTTGGTAAGGGGAAATCTTATGAGTTCGCGTCACGCATCACGCGTCACGCGACATGCTATATGATGTGTTGCGCTGTCAAGTTTTCACTTCTGCGGCAGTCCGTATATTTTTTCGGGGAATACCTTCAAAAGGCGCTCGGGCTGTGGGGATAAGACTGAGGAGTGTGGAATTGTAACCTCATTAAAATCCATGGAAAGGGGATACGAAACCCTTTTGTGCAACGCCTTGGAAAACTTGAACCACTTAATAAACTTAAAGTTGAGACAAACTCGTAACTAAAGAAATGTTTTTTAAACTGACATTTTAATAACATAACATCACGCCTTGTTTCTCCGAAGGGTTAGGTAGAAGTGACCTATTAATACACAATACATCCACATTTTGCCAGTTTTGTTTAAGGCGAAAGCTCCAGGTAGCTTGCGAAAATCAAATTTTCTAACGTTTTTGCATTCTGCAGGTCAGCGTCAGGTTAATTGTTTACTTAAACTACTACTTAAACAATTTATTTAAGATCTAGGGAAAAGATATATTGGGATATAACTGGACAGTATACACGATGGAAACACGAATTGATAAAGTTAAAGATAAAGGCTCGATAGAATAAATTCGTAAATTTACCTCTTTTCGAGTAATTTTTTCCTCTATTTCCCTACTTTTTTATATAAATAAGTAATTTGATATTATGATTAATTTACTAAACTAAAGCACATAGATGACTGGAGCGTTTATACACAAAAGTTTTTTTTTTTTTATTTAAGAGCAATATAATAAAAATAACAACGAAAATTAGTGAAAAAATGCATGTGTGGTTATTTTCTTTACTATTTACACGTAAAGAAAAATACAGAGATAAAACCAAAAGCTCGGCGAGTCCTTAATTAAAATCAAATTATTCCAACAAAACCAAGTAAAAAATAATTAAAAATCATATTGTCCAACTTCTTCTAAGATTAAATACACAAACTTGAAACCCCGAAAGTAAACACTTGCAAGTTTCTCGCTTAAAAACGGTCTGTCAGGAATGCTGTTAAAAATTTACACAGCGCAGTTTGGTCGCAAAGTTTTTAATTAGCTGTAAGTTTGCACATTCTGGCGGTTTTGCCTTGACTCTACCCTGCTTGAATAAATGCTGGTGACAGTGCCATCTTTATTGTAGTTTTCTTCTTATATAAAATACTAGCAGTTCCCCGCGGTTTCACCCGCGTAAGTGTCGAACCCGTAAGAATATAGGAATAAAAATTATCCTGTGTATTAACCTATTTGTGTGTCAAATTTTATCAAAATCCGTTTAGTAGTTGCGTAAAAGAGTAACAAACATACATTCGTCACAAACTTTCGTATTTATAAAGATAGGATTAGTAGCAGGCTAAGTTTTGCTTCGCAATTCTTTGGGGATAATATCACTTTGAGGTTATCTATAGTTTTCTTATTGTGATAATTTTAATTAAGTTAAAATAAGCACGTGTAAGGGATTTGGTTCGCAATAACAATATCCCTGTTAGGATCAACCTTATTCGTCCTTAGTTCCACGTGTCAAAATGACAAGTCTGTTATAATGTTTTGTAGCCTTAGAAAAGGTTACTTAGCACACATAGGGAAGGACTATCAAATACTTTTTACCTCCCAAAAATACATATGTTTTAACAAGAACGGATTTAGGGCTCTTGACCCTTCTATACTACATTACGGTCAATTTCTCGATCATCACCAAAATAATTCATAAGTACTAAAATTAATAAAGTTGTTACGACCAAAACATCTTTATAGCCAGCCATATAATTTTTCCAACATTTTTCGTCACTGATAACACAAATATAATATAAAGAGATTGACCAATGTCGTGGAAAATTAAATGATGTCCATTCTCAAATGACCAGAAAGATATCGCGATAGGGTCCCGTAGGGTCATCACGCTTAAGAGCCCTTTTCTTAAGAATTTCTTACGGAATTTATCATCCTTATTGGATTATGTATTACTGGATATTGCTGTTATCGAATGTCGGATGTTTTTGAAAATTGTTACGGATTTTCTTCTTTTGTTCTCGGGGTTATAGGATTGCAGTTATGTTGTGGGGGAGTTGTTTTTTAGAGATTTCTGGATCATTAAACGGATGTAAGGATTTAAAGAATGCCATTTGTTTATAGCAGGAAAAGTTGCTAATTTTCATTTTGACGTGTATCTGCTAAATCCAGTGAATGTGTTGATCAAAATAGTAATTAATAAATGCAAATTACGCTTGTGTTACATCCAAATATTGATGTGTAAAAGCTACGTTGGTGATGATGTGAAGGGCATGCATTAAACTTGCATTGCATAAGCCATAAAATGGTCTGCACCGCATTTTATTCAGTAATTCAGCCTTCCGAAAGCCGCAGTATATGTAATACTGCGTCTTTACTACCTTCTCTAAAATAAATCGAGCCCAAAAAGGACCTAGCAAGACCGCAAAATAATAAAAACAGTTTAACTTAAAAAAAAACGTATGCCGCGAAGGGCGTAAAAAAGGAAAAGATAAATAAAGCCACAAGACAATACTATGCAAATGTGCGCTCGCGACTTGTCGAATGGTCGAATATAGTGCAAAATATTAAGCGTGTATTGACACTTAGGACGTGAGCACAGTGGCGACTTTTTTTATCCTAATATTATAAATGCGAAAGTAAGTTTGTTTGTTACCTTTTCACGCCAAAACCACAGAACCGATCATCCTGAAATTTTGCATATACGTTGTCAGGTGTACAGACACGGACATAGGGTACCTATAATCTCGAAAAAATTACTGTTCCCGAAGAAAACCACAATAACATTCTTATGATAATAGATGGCGCCACGTGTCTTTCGAATCAAGATTTAATTATATTAATATAGAAACTTTAGTAGTGTGTTATGAGTTGTTTTTTTTTTACTGAACCGATTTAAATGAAATTTGGCACTTGGGTAGACCATGACCTGGAGAAGGTCATAGGCTACTATTCATCCTGGATCGCAGACGAAGTCGCGGTCAACAGATAGTTTTATATATTTTTTTAAGTATACTAAAATCGATTCAATCTGCCTAGCCTTTTCTCAATATGTAGGGGTCGGTTTCCAGCTGGACCGTTTCCGACCGGATGCAGCTGAATACCAGTATTTTACATGGAGCGACTGCCTATCTGATCTCCACAACCCAGTTACTGAGTAACACCACCATTTGCTAAGACTGGTTGTTAGACTTTGTGGGCTTTTCACTACCTGTAACGACTGTCAAAGATCTACGAATGACAGCCGGGACCAACGGCTTAACGTGCTTTCCGAGGCACGGAGGGGGTCTCGACCTCGATATGTTAGCCTGTCTTAACTTTCGACTGCTGCTGTTATTATTTAACCTTTAACTGCACCAATGGAGTCTGAATTTGACAGTACTCGAAATTAAACTTATTAACGATCAAAATACCAAATTACTGGTTTAAAATTTTTGATTCTTGCTCAACCATTTTTTTTTTTGCCTAAAATTTTCTCCGCTCTGAGGCCTAAAACATTAAAATAATGATAATCAAACATGGTTAATTTATAAGGTGCGAAATATTAAGCTCATATTGACACGGTGGTCTGCGGGTGTGCAATGACTCCATATTGTTTTAGGAGAGTTTGTGTTGTGGTGGAGCGCTGTGACTTTGCGATGAGGTTTGTCTACTGTGCTACCCACTCCACAGAACTTGGAGATCAATTTGAGAAGCTTGTCATATCTAAAGCTTGAATACAGAACTTTCTACGGTTGTCCGTTGATAATAACCAAGAATTGAAAGATGTGAAGTTAATTCACGCTTGCTAAGGAAATTCTGAAGATGAGGGACCATACTTTTGCCATCGAAACCACAAAGAAAGACGTATTACTGTAACAAACTATTTAAGAAACAATAGAGGCAACTTAAAACATCACTGTTTTCAAAGTTTCGAAGTCGAAACTTCCAACCGCGAAATAAAGTCGCAGATGTGAACAAATCCTATCAAACTAGCGACAAAAACCGAAACATTTTACAAGTGTGCGACATAAACACGCAGCAATTGATCGCGTCGACAAAACGACTTATTTATGCACCGTACCCCGCCCGTAAAGTATAGGCCGGGTTTGTCGCTACGTATTGCGATTTTAACGTATTATTTTACGGTTTTCTTTAAAGATATTTATTTTTATGGGTATGTGGAATCTTATAGTAGCTGACACTTTGATACTTAAATACTAAAATTCACGTCTTTTGCCCTTGACACTAGGTAGAAAGGACAGCACACGTGCAAATATCTACACGTATACTGTACTCCTTCTACTTGTGATGATGCTTTCTGTCATGCTATACATCATCATCAGCCTAGAATTTTTATAATACCAGTACCAGTACCAGAATACCAGTATTTTACATGGAGCGACTGCCTATCTACCACAACCCTGTTACTGGGTAATACGATACCCCTTGGTAAGACTGGTTGTCAGACTCGGCCTTCTGATGAGACGCCTTCTGACACGGACCAACTGCCAAAGATCCTCGAATGACAGCCGGGACTAACGGCTTAACGTGCTTTCCGAGGCACGGGGGGTCTTGGTTTGTAAAGATAGTCACCCATCCACGGAGCAGCCGTGACAAGCGTGGCTTAACCTGGTAGGTCGACCCGTGCGGCTGTTCTCAATTAGGCACAAGCCCCTCTGCCATGTCATACATCATAGGTACACGTTTTTGCCATACACGCAAACCGATCTGAGATTTATATAAAAAGAGTCACCACATGCAGTTATACTTAGGCTCGAATAGACGCGACGAGTACTCTCGCAACGCGCGTTAGCGCTCATCTGAACTCTCTTTAAATATGAACGTGCCTTGACGCGCAGAAAATTACAGAAAAAAAAATATAAAAAGTAGAGGTCTTTTCGGAATTAAATTCTATCCAGGAAATTTAACCCAATTGTGTTTTCCTTCAGTCAGAGTTTAATCAAAAAGTCAATAAACATATATCCAAAAATTAAATCCATATCTGTAATAATAAAATAAATGGTTACGACAAAGCCCCCAATTTATTTTGGTATCGCCGTAATATCAAAGCGTGCGTCAACGCGCGATAGCTTGCGTCTAGAGACTTTTTCGCTACGTTAACGCGCGCGCATGTGATCGGTTGTTAGTTAATTATCAGGATGACTAGACGCGCCATTTGAAAACGCGCGTCAAAGTTTTGTCATCTGTACGAGTACGTAGCCTTAATAGGCAACCGGGTGGGGTTGCCTATTAAGGCTACGTATCCTTGTACGTATCTACAGCTATCTTTGTACGCTATCTATCTATGTTACATAAGTTATCTCTTTATCACTGTATGAACTATCCTTATGTGAGAATGCGTTTTTGACACCAGCTATCAGTTTCATACTAACGAATATTTGTTTCGCGAATTTGTTCCTTATTACTACAAGAAACTTTCCAATTGACATGCAGGGTCAGGAACGCATTCTCTCGACGCGACTGTAAACTTGAAAGACATCTATTTTATAACTAGCGACCCGCCCCCTGCTTCGCACGGTTTTTACGACTTGACAAAACATCAAAGTTTCTTTGTTATAAGTAAGTAATTATGTAAGTTTAATATGAATGTTGAATACACATGTAAACTTCCCGGAAAAAAATCTATAATACTAAATGACAGTGAAGGCCGCCTCCAAAATTCGTTGCGTAGTTTAGGACTATTTTTTCTATAGTCAGATAACATTTATTTATGGTATAAATATGGCTGTTTGACAGCTATTGTATAGAAAATATGTCGAACTGTCATATTTATTATTCAGATAAAAGTGACTAAAAACCACTACCACTACTACGTTAATTGTCCCACCGCCAACGTTGAGCGAGAAGCGAGTAGAGCTAGAAACTAGAAACGAGTTGGCGAGCAACAGCAGCGAGTGAACGACGGCGACAAGCAATTACTCGCTGGTATGCGTATGTATCAAACGCGAGTGCTCTGCCCGCCAAGCGAGCATACTCTCTTTGGTAGGCTCTTGTCGCTGCGACAAACGAGTATTCGCGCGCGGTGTGAGCAGTCAGTGATCAACTATTAATATTTTTACCTCTTTTATTTACACGGAATGTATACATGAGAATCGTACAATAGGTATACATTCCGTACGGCGGCGGTGGGATAACTGCCTTAGTGACTGTACAGAAATTTTGTGATATAGATATCACAAAATTTCTGTAGATTCTCATCTGTACAACGTAAAATGATTCTCTTACACGTCAAAAGCAAAATCCTTACAATATTACCTGCAGACATAATTCTATTTTAAGATACAGACTGATCCAGAAAATAAATAACCTGGCCATGCGTGTGGGCAGTATTTATTGTCGGCACTTCGTCCTGGGACGAGCAATGAATCACCTTGTATAAGGCACGCGATGCCTCGCGTTTGGGTGTTGATGGATCTCTTGTTCGAGCTACCGTCGAACTGCGGTGTTCACTTTTGATTTATTTGGCAGATAAGGTAGGTTTTAGACTGGATTTGACGTGGGGCTTGGGAGATAGTGTTAGATTTAGTTGAAAGTTGGAAAGGTAGTTTGATAGTAAGGATTGAAATACCTTTTGATCATTTTAGTGCCGAGATATGAATCAGGTTTTATAAGAGTAGGGGAAGACCAAAAAACGATGGATGGACTGTGTGAAAGAGGGGCTTGCGGCTAAGGAATAACTGCATGGGTCGATCGATCAGGATAAGCTACGCTTGCCGCGATTGGTCCGTAAATGGGTGAGCAGCTTTAAAGCTTGTTAAGCCGTTGGTCTCGACTGTCATTCGTGGATCCTTGACAGTCGTTACGGGTAGTCAGAAGCCCAAAATTCTGGCAAGCAGTCTTACCAAGGGGTATCGTATTACACTGTGAGTAACTGGGTTGTGGAAGTCAGATAGACAGTCGCTCCATGTATAATACTGGTATTCAGCTGCATCCGGTTTGACTGGAAGCCGAGCCCAACATGGTTGGAAAAAAGGCTAGGGATGATGATGAATCTGTAAAAGCTGATATGGATAGAAAGTGGTTGACAATAGAGATTACGACTAATAGCGAAGTAAGGAAGAAAGAGATGCTGCGCCGACCCCAAAAAATTAGGTTAAGGGCAAGACAATGATGTACGTTCTCAGGGAATAAGTTTCTTGTCTTCTTCTTCTATAGTATCCACAAAGCAGTATGGGAATGGTTCAAGTGATAATCAAAAACGAATGAGGTAAGAGTTAGTCTGCTCAGGACCCGTTTATACGGTGATCGTCAGTACGATATTTTACTGTATATTTTTGAGAGCACATGGCAGGTTCGTGTCGCATTTGTTTTTAACCAACTTCAAAAAAGGAGGTTCTCTATTCGAACTGTGTGTAGGTTATGTATGTTTGTACGTCCGCGATTATCTCAAAAACTAATGAACCAATTTTGATGATTCTTTCTCTAGCTTGAATATACATACTTTAAGGGAGGTTTTAGTATGTAATACATTAGGTAATTAAACTTATGTACGAAGCTATATACATAAATGTACTGTATCTCCGGCATTTCTAAGCGGATTTTGATGATTCTTCTTTTCTTTCGTCTTGGGCTAAAAATGGAAAAAATTAAAACGAATAAAATAACTTTCATAAAAACCTTAACAGCTTATGAAGTCGGTGTCTTCAATTCTCCAATGCACCTTAGCTTGCCACCGACTTCAGAAGCTCTTAAGTTTTTTTATGAAAGTTATTTTATTCGTTTTGGTCTCAAATTTTAACCGTAAAATATCGTACTAATTATTATTATCGCCGTGTGAACTCGCAGAGCCTGACGCATTTAAGACGCAGATATATGCAAACTGCCTGGAGTGGTTAGATAGCGTGTTCTGTACAGAACTCACGCAACGCGTCGTACGTCCACCCTGCAGAAATATGACTCTCACATCAATCTGTCCCCAATTAGAAGCATTATTAATGTATTATATAAAACAAAAGGTAACATATTAAAACACGTTTGCTAAAAGATAAATAATTAAATTATCTTTAAAATGATGAAGGTTTCATAAAAATACGCTTGATAGTTTTTGTGTGATTCACAAGTTAATTACAGTATGTAAAATAAACATAATCTATAATATTCATATATTAAGTTGTTAAGAAAATGCTCTAATTTGACATATATATTTTCCAAATCATTAACGCTAGGTACTTGTTTATACGTGATATTCAGTTTAAAATCATTAAAAGTAGTTTATCGTCGCCTTATGAATTGACACTCATGGCGGTTCTTTAAATAAGTTTCTATTCAATTGCTGACCTCTGACATCAGTCAGTCACTTACGTTTTTTCAAATTGCCCATGTTCCCAAAATCAAAATTTCAGATTCGTATCCATTTCGGTCTCCAATCACGGCTATGTACTTGCGTGAGCCAGCGAAGCATAATTTTTTCCGTCCCAACGGTGACAGTTTCATTAAAGTCAGCCAACCATGTACTACATTTACAAGTAAAATACGTCTGAACTGGTCGAAATGGCTCTACGAAAATATAGCCGAGAAAGTGATGGTTCTGTTTTGGCAAAATCTGTTATCTATACCTATAATAAAGCTGAAGAGTTTGCTGCCATTCGGAATTGAAAATAAATCTATTTACATTTGATAGCCCAGTTCTTGAGGAAGGCTATAGGTTATTTATCATCAGGCTATGACCCTTACAAGCAGAGCTAAACGAAAAAAAAAATCAGAAAGAACCCTAAGTGAAAACGAACTAGTAGCGAGGGCAGACGATGCAATGCGGGTGGGTCGGGGAAACATGGAATTTACGCGGACGAAGTCGCGGGCAGAAGCTAGTACATAATAATTATAATCTGTTCTAAAAGTATCAAATAAAATTGTAAACAAACCTTGTGCGGGTTAAATTCTTACGCTAACACTCACTAAAGGGAATTATAAGACATTCATCTGTATTTAGAATGTTGCCTACAACTTTATATTTCGCCACTTTTTCCAAATTATTGTTTGAATAACATTATTTATTCAATTGTAATTGAAAAATCATCAACAATAATTGGGGTTATAAAATGAATCTCAATTGTCAAATGAAAAACGAGAGTGAATGAGAGTTCCGGGTTTAATTGTTCAAATAATCAAATTAAAGCACTTAATTAGCACTACAAAAATAGCATCCATAGGTACGTTCCCTGAGGCTGCGGCCAGTCCGCCGGTTGAACGCGTCCCAGAGGGTCATGGTCAAACGGCTAGTCCGGGGTTACCGCACGGTCTCCGGTGAGGCGGCGAGCCTCCTTGCCGGATTGCCGCCGTGGGATCTGGAGGCGAAAGTCCTCGCGCACGTGTGGGAGTGGCGCGAGGAGGCGAAACGCCGGGGCGTAACTCCGCTGCCGCAAGAAATCACGGTACAGCGGACAGAGCTCCGGCGGGATCTCATGGCGACATGGAGAGTGCGACTGTCGCAGCCCAGCGCTGGGCACGCCACAATTGCGGCGATAAGTCCCCTCTTTAAGGAGTGGTTAGAGTGGCGCCACGGCGTCCTCACCTTCCGCCTGACGCAGGTCCTCACCGGACACGGTTGTTTCGGGAGGTTCCTGTTTCGCATAAGGCGGGAGGAAACGCCCGGGTGTCACCATTGTGTGGATCGCCCAGAGGACACGGTGGAGCATACAGTGGAGGTCTGCCCGGCTTGGGCAGAGCACCGCCGTGTTCTCACGGAGGCGATCGGCGGCGGCGATCTCTCGCGTCCGAGCCTGGTCCAGGCCATGGTGCGGAGCGAGAGTGCATGGGAGGCCGTCACCTCCTTCTGCGAAGCGGTAATGCTCGCGAAGGAGGAGGCGGAACGCGTGAGGGAGAGGCAGCCTCACGCCCTCAGTCGCCGCAGGAGACGCCCTGGGCGGCGGGAATCGATAGCCGATTCCCGGCCACCGTAGGCGCGGGCTTGCGGACGGTGAGTAGTGGGTAGCTCGCCGTCCGGTGAGGACCAGGCCCGGGTCGACGGCGCGTTGTGTTCCACGCGCGCCTCAAAGAGATGTCAGCAAAAGATGGGGTCCAATAGGGCCGATGCCGCTGGGGTCGCGGGTTGTTTGAAAAAGATACCGTGGCCCTGGCATAGGCAACTGAAGGAACACGGGTGGGTTTTAGTCAGTAAAAGTCTGACACGCCCTTCCGCTCCACCCAGAGCGGGAGAAGTTATTTGATGATTTCCCATCCACAAAAAAAAAGGTACGTTTTCTGATCCATTTGTTTACAAGTTCGTCTTATAATTTTGAACAGACCATACACATATTATGCGCACGCAAGTGTGGATCTCTCTGCCGGAGTCTTTGTTCCCTTCCACCTCCAAGAGTGAACAGGCATCTTCTGGGCTTGCTCGTTCCATCATAGACCTCAAGACCTCATCCATCGCGTTCCATCAGGCGAGATCGAGGTCAAGAGCAAGTCCATCAGGCAATAGAAACAAAAAACAGTTGTATCTTTTTTTTATTGCTGACTGGGCTCTTGACCTCGATCACGCCTGATGGAAAGCGATGGACGAGGTCTATGATCTAGCGTGCCCAGAAGATGCCTGTTTTACGCCAAGTACCAATGTAATTACAGGCAAATGAAAAAATGCTCGTCTCGCTGATGGTGGCGCTTGCGTTGGATTTTTCTGTTCCCTACAAAATGGTTGAGCTGGACGGTGCTGATCCACGCGTCACGTTCGTGAACGGGCGCCGTCAGTTGAGGCTGGTCATCTCTTTCTTAACTGGCAGGGATTATTTAATCTTATATTTTAAATTATTATATATTAATTTTGGCAGGTCAGTTGGCGTGGTTGGTTAAGATACCACCTATCATGTCGCAGGTCGTGGGTTCGATTCCCATCCAGGACAAACATTTGTGTGCATGAACATGTCTGTTTGTTCTGAGTCTGGGTGTAATTATCTATATAAGTATGTATTTACAAAAAAAAAGTAGTGTATGTAGTATATCAGTTATCTGGTTTCCATAGTACAAGCTCTGCTTAGTTTGGGATCAGATGACCGTGTGTGAATAATGTCCCAGGAAATATATTATTAAATTGTTTTAAATTTTGTTTTACCTTGTTCTCACATATACAGGGCAACTTTTTATCAGGTACCAAATTTTCACAGTATGTTCTACCTATGAATATGAACAACTTTCACTATGGGACCAATTCTGAAATCACGAAAAAAAATCAGCTGTTTCATACATACCTACTCGACCAAAATTTATGAAACAGCTGTTTCTTTTTCGTGATTTCAGAGTTGGTACCATAGTGAAAGTTGTTCATTCATTTCACACTGTGAAAATATGGCTACTGATAAAAAATGCCCTATAGAAGCAACAAGAATAATGTACCCAGGATTTTGTAATATCTTGATTTAAAAAGTCCTTGGAGTTTCTTGCCCGTTCTTTTCCATAGAGATCTACGTTTTGGAATTAGCCGACCGTTTGACGTGAAGTGACGTTTGAAGTGGCTGTAATTATTGAAATAAATGCTTTCAACTTTGAGTTATTCGTCAGATGTCTATCTGACTAATAACTCAAACTCAAAATTGATGATGGTCACCACCGCCCTATAGACAAAGGGCGGTGGTGGCCATCTTATGTCTGCCTGTGTGACCGCTGCGTTCTTCTAAAATACACAACGTATTTTGATGCGGTTTTCACTATCACTTAGAGAATGTATACCGGAAGGTGTGGACCAATATTTAATTATTATTATACTTCCAAATCATACAGAAATCTCGATAATTTAACAGGTCCTAAAAACCGCAAGGGCGGGTCGCTAGTTATTTGTAAAAGGCATGTATTTAACGCGGCGACAAATTAATCTCAATTTCGGATTAAAAAATAATAAAGCCGGTAGCAAAAACGGCGGATTAAAAGTAGAAAATGGACATTCTTAAATTATACAATGAGGTTGTATATAGGTACAGTTAACTTAGATGAGAAGTAAATATGAACAAGGTCACTGAACCCAACCTCGGGGTGCCCTTCGCTTGCTCTTACATCCTATGTCGACGGAAATATTTTCGCTGCCAAGTTTTTTTTTTAGTAGCAAATAGATAGCTGCCCTTTAAGTTATTAGTCGCCTGGAAAATAGTTTCCCTTTATAAAAAGTGTACAGCAGTGTTATACTTAAAACGTTGCTTACTGCGATGCTTTATGAAAAAAAAAAACATACAGACGAATTGAGAACCTCCTCCTTTTGGAAGTCGGTTAAAAAATACATAGGTACTGTACCAACAAAGAAAGAAAATTTCTCAGTAGTAAAATGGGATTATGTTATTCTATAGATATACAGGTCATCCTACAAGTTTCTTTAAGATACAACATTTATATACGCTACCTATTTTCCTGTTGGAATTTCAAAGGAAAACTTCTTTATTTACCTAAGAATAAAAGAGTTCTTTTCTTCAAGGAAAAAAAAAACATAAAATGTCTGGAAAATTCGGGATCTTTCACAGAAGTTGGTCAAGTTACTTTTAAACACTAAAAACAACTTTTGAAGGGTTATTATCTTTGTTAAAGGAAACCAGTTATGATTTTATTATTTTAAAGTTATATTTATATATTTAGGGCTGATTTTTCAATAGTCAGATAACTTTTATCTGAAGAATAATTATGATAGTTTGACAAAGTTTCTATACAAAAGCTGTGAAACCAAACCGCCATATTTATTCCATAAATAAAAGTTATCTTACATATTTTGATACTCGCAAGTAAATCAAAACCTCTAGGGTACTTCCCGTTGACCTAGAATCATGAAATTTGCCAAGAAGCAAGGTCTCACAGCACAAGTAAAGGAAAAAGTCCGAAAATAGTTAATTTATAATTTTATCGCATAAAAAATATAATTGGGTTTTCTAGTTTTTCAACTAACTACAATGTAAAGTTTGTTTTGGGATAAATTATTTTAAACTACGGAACCCTTCACTGTGCGTGGTCTGACATTTCCTTTTTGGTATTTTTCTGAATCCTGATAATTTATTTTATGTATACTAAACTATATTTTTTTGTTCCAGGTAAGTTCTGATGGCTGTTTATATTATATTATTCGACGAAAAATAAACATGTTATCGTAATGTAAGTACCATTATTATAATCATTCATTCATTCATTGATGTAATTTTGTTCATACAAAATTAAGTCTTATTACAATTGACAAACATTGTTATTATTTTACATATTTTTCCGCATAATTGAGACACGCGCTAGATAGCTTCGTGGGCACTCACTTGTTTTTTCTATTCCGTGGTACTATAGATTTTTTATCTCACTCATATTATATGAGCCTTAAATGATCCCATATTTTTAACACGTACTAAAACATATCTTAGCCATTCCAATCAATCTTAACCTGTGTCTTAAAATAATGGTTCTAAGGTCCAAAATCAAATGACAAGCCCACCCAATGAAATACCCATAAGGACTGCGATTACGTATTCAAGTTTCGTCATAAGAACAATAATATTCCATAAACATAACGTTTTTATATGATACATGTTCTTATGGGAATAAGCTATCATTTATGTAAGGAAAGTCATAATTTACTAGCTTTTTTATACACATATTGTTTTGTATTGGGACTGTATACAGGGTCAAATTAAATTAGCTAGCGCAACTCCGCAGACGTGATGGGTATCGATATCTAAAAAAAATTTGATAATCTCCTTTTTTGCAGTCGATTAATAAACATCGTCAAATTAATTTATTTTTAACGACTTCAAGAAAAGGAGTTATCAATTCGATACGTAAGTATGTAATATTATTGGAAGTGCAATATCGTGACCATTTTATTTTTATTGGCTTACATTTACTTCAACTTAGGGAACAGTGCAAGTATCATCAAAATCGGCTCAGTAGTTTTCAAGACAATGGACTAATACGTCGTGTATAAGTGTGTCGGCCTGGCTTATTGATACGAGCTACGGGTGTGTGGTGTCAAAGGAAAAACTTCTCAAAACCTTGTTCAAATTTTAGTGCAATATTTATGACGAAACTATTAACTACTTATTAAAAAAAATATTCCAGTCTATACTAAAAACCAAATATTACGATTTAAAAAAAAAAAAATATAAATCGACTTCAAAAAGAAATTAACTCAAAATTATGAAATAACTTTCGGAAGTCGGTGGCAAAAATCTAAAATACAGATCCCAAGACACCGACTTCCGAAATTAAATTAAATTATTTCATAATTTTGAGTTAATTTCTTTTGAAGTCGATTTAATATTTTCAAATATTTTTTTTATTGTTTTATCATGTTAAGATATCGATACCCGTCACGTCTGCGGAGTTTCGCTAGCTAATTTAATTTGACCCAGAATATTTTGCCGTTTATATTAAGGAAGTATTTGATATACTAAGTTCAGTATACCTATATTAATCAATCACTGTTATGGCCAATTGCTGCCACTCTGAAACTTTCAGGTTACTTACCCGTAAGTTTTGAAAAACTTTCGCATTCTTCCCCTCTCGTGTCAGAGACATGAGCTTTATTATTAGTTTAAATAAATTGTACATCAACATAAATTCACGCTTTCTTCCCATATGGGTAGACAGACACTACAGAACACCACCTGCTACGATCCTTTTGCCTCGTTTCATACATCTGGTCATACACGCACGCCGGTTGCCAGTACTACGCACCTGACCTTTCTGAGAACATCACCAATCAATCAATTTGCTTAGCCTTTTCCCAACTATGTTGGGGTCGGCTTCCAGTCTAACCGGATGCAGCTGAATACCAGTATTTTACATAGAGCAACTGCCTATCTGACCTCCACAACCCAGTTATTGAGTAATACGATACCCCTTGGTAAGACTGGTTGTGAGACTTTCGGGCTTCTGACGACCCGTAACGACTGCCAAAGATCCACGAATGACAGCCGGGACCAACGGCTTAAGACGCCCCCGGAGCGTAGTTTCTTACAAACGAAATACCAAAATACTTTTAAATCAAACATATTATAAAGGTAGTGTGTATTTATTACGATTGGATTACAGAATATCTAGGTTCCCAAATATATATTAAATAAGAACATTGATTTAAAGAGGAAATATGAGAAAAATAAGTTTTATATAGAAATTTTAAATTCCTCATATCTCGTTTCCAAATCAGTGTCCTTTCAAAATTTATGTTTGGGAACCTAGATATTCTGTAATCCAATCGGAATAAATACACACTAACTTAAGAATATGTTTGATTTACAAATTATTTTGGTATTTCGTTTGTATGAACTACGCATGCTTCGTGGGCCTCTTAACGTGCTTTCCGAGGCACGGAGGAGTCTCGGTATGTAAAGATGGTGAACCATCCACGGACCAACCCCGGCAAGCGTAGCTTAACCTGATGGATTAACCCGTGCGGCTGTTATTACTTAGCCACGAACTATTCTAGGTCAAAGTAACCCGAAGAACATCACCAATAAGGTCACTATGTTTGCTTAGGGCCCTCCCGGCGTTTCCACTCACATCTGCCTTGTTACTCACAAATACCTTTTGTTAGTCGCCTTTCATTCATCCTCTCAACATGACCAAACCATCTAAGCAAACTATTTTCAATTTTTGTCACATCTTGTCTTCTTGTTTAAGTTTAAATATATATTACAGATAATGTAGAAATTTTACATGGATACCAATACTAACAGTTATGAGAAACTGAAAACTTAAAAGAATGGTCTAAAATTGACAAAAGTGAGCAAGTTTTGAGACGAGTGCTCGTTTGTGCCCGGTTTAACAAGAGGCCGTAAATAGCAAAGGCTTCGTTCGATCCAGTAAGTCTGATGTAAGTACATACAATTGAATTTATGTTGACAACTTTTTCTGGTCCTTTCATCCAGGAAAAAAGATCAAATTATTAAAAATGTACTAGTGGACAGTGTCATTTGTTTCCTCCGAAAAAAATCGTTTTTCTTCCTAAATATTCAGTTTCACATTTTTTTTTTCAGAAAAATTTCTTTCGACAATAGAACCATTAAAATAATCTTAAACACTTCCGTTTTTATTATTTCTGCTATTTACAAAATAATTGTGACATAATATTCAAAAAGTGTGAAGGGAGTATTTCCGGTAGAAACAAAAAACCAACCATTTGCTTCGGACGATAACAGCACTACTGTCAATAAACTCTCCAGACAATGACTAACCTGAACAAAGAACCTAAAAACGCAGACCTAACATTTCGGACCTGGAGTTAGGATTCAAGAAAGCCAATCACGTCCCATTTATCGTGTTACCCCACTTCGCAGTTCGCTCTAAAACTGCGAACGACACTGCACCGACACTTAGAATTCTCACACATTGGCCTCACCTTCACTTATCAAATCCATTCTTCATCGAACACCGTTTTCACATCCCTAGCTTCGATATCCATTGCTGTTTTCGTACCAGTCACTTCGAAAATTGTTGACCCTTCCAGCGGAATGTATCGTGAAATTGAGTGAGTGCCGTATGTAGACGGGGAGTTTGATGTCGTGGTACGAAGGCATCCTTCCTCCGTTGATTGTATTTGCACAGTACTGTCAATAGGACTTAATTTTCTCGGAGCTACGTTCTTCTGGCATTTTATTTGTAGTTTGTCGCAGTATTGAATCGTATAGGGATGTATTGCGTTTCGTATGTACGGTTTTAGTGTCTATTTGTCTTGGTCGGATTGTATTCAAGTTGCTAGTGGATTTTTCGTTGAGTTTCTAGTTTAGTTATTTTTTTGTTTGGTTCTTTTTGAGTGGTTTGGAATTGGTATTACCTACGTTATTAATGTTTATTGTATTTAACGTTATTTATGTTTGCGTTAATGTTGAATAAGTCGACACCTATACAATAAAGGTAAGTAACTTGATTTAATAGGATCATTATAACCTATCCTTTAAAGGTAAATTCCCTTTGAGATATAGCTAACTATAAGATTATGCATAAATAAAAAATATAAGTATTTAAATCTTTTTAAAAAAGCTTTTATTGAACTAAAACCACAGATTAATACAGATGGGACACTCCGCAGTTTACGTATGAACCTATAAGTACGTGGCGGGATTGTCTCACTGGGCCAATTCAGTAGGACTGCCGCGGTCAGAAGGTATAAGAGTTACGCGTTAGAAAGAGAGGCAACTTGTAGGTGAATATAACTGTAGGTAATGGCGTTGTGCGAACTGAATTTCACTTTATTTAGCAAGAGTAGCTTTTTATTTAAATGATTTTGCGGAGTGTCCCATCTGTATTAATAATCTGTGCTAAAAGTACTAAATAAAAATTAGGTGATCATAGAATTTTAATATTCTCTTAAAAGCTTGAGGCGTGAACGTCCTTCTTACACTTAAAGATACTTATCTTTAAGAAAATATTAAAGTTCTATGTTTACGTAAGTTTTATTTTAAAAACAAGCTTTTATTGAACTTAAAGTACCTACTACTTTTAGTTCAATACAAACTGGTTTTTAAAAAGATTTTTACTTATATGTTTTTTTTTGTATTCTTCTCAGCAAACCCTCTCATTAGATACCCATATCATGTGAGTGCACAAAAAATATTATTCCGCCGCCGTCTTGGGCTGTTCGCCATATTAGATTTAGAATGACTTCAGTTAGCTTACCATGCATTGTCATCTAAACTAAACGTCTCTGCAAAATTTGATCTCAATCGGTTGAGGATAACTGCTTTAAAATTTAGTTGCAAGATTTGAGGCGAACGTACATACATTTGTATATTGCAAGTTAAATAAAAGCTAGTAATAAAAAAACATGAGAAATTGTGAGTGTCACTGTAGCACTACAGTTTGATCGATACCGCTGTACCGCGCGATAGGTATGTGCGCGGCGAGACGGGGGGGCAGTGCAGGCCGCTCATTCGTCAACGCTCACGGCGTTCCGCCCCCCGCCTCGCCGCGCTTTTCTATGACGCGGTATAGCGGTTTCGGTCAAACTATACATAAGTAATCCCTCAATCCCCCTTTCACTTAAAAAGCGCAAAGATCAAATAAAACGCATGAATTATCGTCAAAAACGGCGACTTCCATTCCATATCACTCCCGGTTACTGTCGCACCCTGACAACAGAAGACAACGTCAATACATCAACCTTTAAACGTAAACTCTTGATGTATTTATAGTCCAAACAAAGCCCAATTGATACCAACGAGGAACGATCCCAAGAAATCCCCGATACGGCAGAGCCTGAATCTTGGACGCATGTCTAGTTTTACACATCTAATTTAAAAATACCTCTAAAACCATTCAATTTCAACCAACAAGAAGACCAACCTTAACTGGGCGTTTCACATGTCTTGTTGCACCATCCGACCCAACTTGATCCCTTTGTGCTCACAAAAGCAAAGAGCATACAGGTCAATCTTCTCTGGCCTTCAATAGGGCTGGTCCAACTAGATTCCCAACAACATTCGAAGGTAATTGTGATCATGAATCAATCCTATCTCGAAATCCTTTCAAGGCGCACTATTCAACCAACATCTCCTTACTGTCCGGTATACATTGCTGCTTATGCAGTGCATTGTTATCTTTGACTGAATACGGAAGACGAAATGGATGACGGAATTTTAGATTTTACATGAATTGTTCATGGTGTTGGTAGAGGGTATAAAGTCGAATGGATGTGTATGGGAAAACGATTGTTTAGGAAGCTAATATAAGGGAATTCCGGTGATATTGTTAGAGCCCTTATTGGTTGCAAATGCTACTGTGGATGGAAGACTGAGATTTATTGCAGGGCTCGTCTCGGTGACAGGGCATTATCACGTAACTGGTATTTATTGAAAGGTCACGATAGGTCTTCGTGATTGGTCTAATAATTAGGATACGGCAGAAAAGTGTCGTTTGCTGCTCTTTCATTTCATTTCTTTTAAACGATTTGAATCTTTGGAATATTAACAAATAATCGGAAATTCTGTTAATACGTTTTCTTTTTTTTTAGTCCAATGAACTAGCAAATATCTTATTTGAGATAGTTTGAAGAAAATTGATAACCTTTACTGGGTAAGTAAGTAGAACAAAATATAATTTCGGTAACACATATTATTATCGAAGAGCGAACATAAAACAATATTATCGAAAGTCCTAAATCAAGTTATACGTAATAACAAGAAACTCGAACAAATATAAATATTGGAAAGAAATGTGACAAGAACGGAACTAAGAATAGATATAAAGATAGTGAGTAGTTTTCCTTCTCGTAGTTCAGCCACAGACAATGATATTATCTAATATTGATATCACGAGTTATTCTGGTATAAATTCCTGTATCTTGAATAGAGTAGGTACTATCGACAAACGCCAGGCCTTTCCAATTTCGAAACAATATTTTGCTTGCAAGGTGCAGTTGTAGGACAAACAAAGGACCATAGAGCAGAGTGAATCAGTGTATATAAAAAGCAACTTTCAGGTGTAAAGTCGTCTGTTTTGTCGATAGTACCTACGCCACACTGTCTCTTGCCGTGATCGTTGTACAGGAGATTTTGACAAAGTACTTACGAGTACTCTCAAACCCGCTTATAATAACATTTTACACAGAAACACACACACACGAAGGGTTAGGCAGAGATATTATGTGTTCGTCGTACTCTAGGAGGAACTATTGTGTAAGTACATCCAAATTAAGCCAGTTATGTTTAAGTCCCATGAAATAAGGGGCGAGTCTATTGCCATCAACCGGGCACAACTCCAGAATCAGAGCCATTTTTTTGGGTGGGAAATTATCAAATGACTTCTCCCGCTCTGGGCGGAGCGGGAGGGCGTTTCAGATTTCTGCTGACGGAAACCCACCCGTCCCGCAACCCTGGCAGACATCGGCCCTAGCCGACCCCATCAGCCAGAATCCGAGCTGCTACTGAGAAATTCCTATAGCATTTTAACTGACCTGGGAATCGAACCCAGGACCTTATGCTCAACAGCAATATAATAAAAAAATAACATTACTAAAACACAAAAATATATTTAGAGTTGCGGTCAAAGCTACATTTTTATAATTGACACTATCTAAAATGTTATACAATATAACCCCAAAGCGACGCTCATAGTCGAGGGGGATAAAAACGATCAAGTTTTAACGAAGGTCAAATTTTGTGCAACTACCCCTTCGAGGGTAGAGGAAAATTGCAAAACATATCACCCCGTTGATTGCCAGTCGCCGGTTTTTTAAGCTTTCACCCCGGTCTCGTTCTAACTACAGTTTTGAAACTGGCAGGCTTAAAAAAGTTTCGCTTGTGTTCTTTTTCGTTCTATAGTCCGAGGATGTCTAGGTACCAAGTTATTACTATATTATGAAGGTATTTTTCGGCGAAAATCAACATTTAAAATCAACACGCGTTCAATTTAGCTAGGAATTTCCGAACAAAAACAGCTTGGTTTCAAATTTAAAATTGCGTGGGAACGGCCATATTTTTCGGTCCTTGGAGAACGCGTGCTCGAAATTCAAAATATCTCCCGTGGCGCGTAATTTTTTCGGTGCGAAGGTTCAAAATGTAGATAATGTTATTAAATACTGTAAAAAGATTTACTAAATATAAAGGTTTATTGGAAATGCCAGGAAATACACGATGGTAACAAATACTGCAGCTTTATCTCCTTAATAGTCAAAATCATTCGACACTATCATGCATGGAACCGTCCATATTTTCTCACTCAAACAATGCATCCTTTCACGTGAAATACGAATTTCGAATCCCGTTTGGCACGTTTTTTTTTTGGCGCGAAGGCAGAGGCACAGATAACACAATAAAGTGTTCACGGAAAGGTTCTTTTTAGTGCACAGTTGCGAGTTCAAACATTCGGTACATTCGTTACGACAAGTTGGTGGCGTAAATCTAATTTTGTCTGATGCACTGCGGACAGACAGTGGTTTGTTTTTGGTTTCTTTGCAGTGAGGGAATTTTGGTGTCGATTTTATTGTGAATGTAAGTTATTTTCTTGTATGACTGCATTACATTATGTTATGTGTTTTACTATGTTGAAATGTTTTGGAAGCCATTTAAATAATTTGCTCCTGGCTCAGGATATGTATTGTTTTATTAGTTAGAATCAAATTAAGTTTAATAGGTTCTTTTTAAACAACATGTTTGTGTCAACATCTTCCTTTCTACATTTATCTTAAGCTCATTAAAATCACAGAAGACTTTACTAATTTAGGCTTTTCTCTCTATATTCATCCAGGTTAAATAAATAGCTACATACTGTAACTTAATATACATACTTACTTACTACTTTTCAACACAACAATCATTCTTTCTTCAGAACTTCAATATTTCAACAACGAAGCAAACGGTTCATAAAAGCTAAGTAATGTATTTGTTTACAGCCAAACACTTGAAGTTTTAACTATAACTTAACCGCTTGAGAGCTGTCGAAGTGTTGAAAAGTGTTATAAATATGTTCAGAGTTATTGGTATTGAACATTGACCTGAATACAGGAGTTTATGAAGAGTAAAACTTTTGTAGGTGACTGTATTATTAGGTTTGAGATGTGCAGTTCAGTTACTTAGTACTTTATCTACATCTACGAGTCGGTAATAATAACTAGAGCTATACTAGATGGTATGTATATAGATTAACAGTACCTTTCATCGCTCGTATACATAAATATAAATATCCTAGCTAGAACACCAAGTTTCAATCACGCGGTTTCATTATTTTTGTCAAGTCTCTGGTCCTTATGGCGACTAAAGACCAGTTTTTTTTTTCAGGAGTCGTGTAAGTTACGTGCTAGCAAACGAATAACCTACACCCCTGTCATTCTCGAACCGCGCCAACCGTAAAGATACGCCAACAAACACGTCATTACTCTTCGCAAACTGTCAGGGCGACGTTCGAAAACTTACAAAGATGCATGCCCAGCGGGATTTCTTATGTTTACTCCCTGCAAGTTTTTTAGAACAGGTGTGGTTGGGTTTCTGAACGCACGTTCCAAATTGAAGTTTTAAAAATATGTTCGAATATTATTTGGTTTACGGCCGAACCCAATAACTTAATTTGTAAAAGGCAGATCGCTATTGTTGATAGACAATATAATTCTATCTGTCGTTCGTTTGTGCGTCTTGGTTTTATCTGTCTTAGATTATCAGGACGTTAAAACCATAGATAGATAGGTTTTTCTATCTCCAGTATCTCAAAACTGGTGATAGATAGGTTATTGGGTTCGACATAAATATTTCTCAGACCGAGTTTTCTTTTGAGGAAATGGAATCAAAGAATTCAATCTTGGTGAAGAGGGAACCCAAAAGTAACAAACAGATTGGAGATTGCTGAACTTTTTGAGTGTTACTGTTGCCTTGCTCATCAGGATATACATAAAGAGATGTCACCACGATCTATGGAAGATCCCATTGGTGCGTAACTCAGTATGTCGTCATCGTAATCTCTTATAGATATGTATTCATTGCCATGATTTTGTACATAGATTAAGAGAAATTTGTACTTTCAGGAGTGATAAATAAACTATTATTATTATTTATTTTTTACATTTCTCGGGACCCTGGGCTCCCAGACCTTTGGAAGGCGTACAAGGAGCCGAAGCCAACTCGCGGAGGCTCCTTAAATCATTTTAAATGATGAGGAGGCACCAACCGACGATTATCACTGTATGCACTATGCAAGTACACCCAAGGACAACCCCCGGTTGGTGCAGGACTATTGTTGTGTGTGGAAACAAAACATATTGGGCTATGGGTCTGGGTGGCTAAAGTGGATTGGGTTACTTGAACTATGGAAGAACTATGTCCCCTGCCTGACCAATGTTATATATTATACACGGATAAAATGACAGGGGGTGACTTGCACACTCAATAATGGGCCCCCGGAAACGGCCGCTAGCACATAGTGACGTAGCGACAAGGGGGCAACACTTCCTGAGATGCTTGAGGAGTGGAGAGGTATTCCACGGCTATCAGGACAATCCCGGAAGTACGGTCAAGATCCCTACCAGCACCTTACTGGAATACTTCCTTCCTCTGAGCACGTTTGCTCTTGCGAATCTCCACTCAATCCGGCCAATAAAGGCAAGAAAGAGGTGGGCGCTCTGTTCGTCGTCAGTGTTCACTCCAGCCGGCCAATAAAGGCAAGCCAGAGATGAGGACAAGATTTCTCTCGGGAGATAGGGGGTCTGTGGCGTCGCTACTGCCCAACATATTATTATTATTAAATGGACAACTAACTATACAAGATATGGTGTTAATAAAATAACTTTACAAACTTTAAGGAGCGCTTGTGACCATCGAACTGAATAATTTTTACAATGGGAGCAACTTTGAAATCACGTAAAATAATTCAGCAGTTCCATACTAAAGTTGTTCTAAACTGTATGAGATTGCTGTTTTTTTTCGCGATTTCAAAGTTGGTCCCCTAGTAAAAAGTTATTCAGTTCGATGGTCTAAAGCACCTCTTAAAGTTTGTAAAGTTAATTTTTTAACACCTTACATACATACATATAAGTGGCCACTTAATAGAAATTGGTTCAGAATAAAATCGAATTCAAACCCTCGATAATTAATCAACTTTCTCCACTATAAAAAACTAAATGATACGGTGATTTCAGTTCGGAAAAAGTTGGCTCTTATTTTCGACGCATTTAACGTTTTTCCTTTCTATCTGGGTCAGATTTCTTTTTAATAAATTCACTTAAGTACTGTACGAAGAAAAACTTCCATTGATTATTTCATTAAAAGCCGAAAGTTTAGTTGGTTGGACTGGATAAGGGCAGTGTCACACAGAACTTCTAGTACCTAGATAGAGATAGACAGCTACAAACATTTTGAGTTACTATATCGTGTCAGATTTTCCGGTACATATAAATAACTAGCCTGTATTATATTAGAGCTTGTAGTTATGGATACTTTTTATAAATTATTCAGTTTCTGGTTGAGGGAAATGACATAAATGATCATAGTCTTCCTATGGATACGTGGCATTTAATTCAATTTGTAATAAGTATATTTAGAACTTGAATTGTGTATTTATTATATTTTTATGTCTTATTATTTACTAGCTTTGGCCCGCGGCTTCGCCCACGTGGATGTCGGAAATTATCCCGGGGGAACCAACTACCGAAATAAAAAGTATCCTATGTTCTAATCCAGGCCATGGTCTACCCATGTGCTAAACTTCATCCAAATCTATTCAGCCGTTTTAGCGTGAAAGCGTAACAAACAATCCAACAAACAAACTCACTTTCGCTTTTATAATATTATAGTTAGGATCTCATTTTATGCTGCACCGGTTGACGTCATCACGTCAACGCCGGCTGTCGCTGAAAACCAGCGCTGTGGCTCTGTCTCGCATAGAGTCACAGCATTATGCTGAGTTCTGTGTGGATGTGACGCATATTTTCTCCAAACTTTTTATTTTTTGTATTTTTTCTTTTTGCGTCATATTTCGCCAATAAACGTATTTTATTTCTTCTTTAGTAACGTACTTGAATTTTTCCGCCTATAAAATATTTATAGTTAAGGCGAAAGCGTCAGGGTAGCCCGCGAATTTCTAATTTTCTTACGTTTTATGCAATTTACAAGTCAGTATTAGGTTGTACGTTAATCAAAATGTAATTTGCGATTGGAACAAGTATGTATTTACATAATTATAATAAATAAAGTGATCAATATAACTCTTTAAGACCTGAAATTCTAATGAATTACTATTTCATGAAATCTTGACATTTGTGAATTATACTAACTTAAGGAGTTGTATTACTGATTTTAATGATTATAATTCTGTAAATACTTATTTGTTACGGCCGCGAATCATACTTTATTTAACACACTACTTAATATTGTCTTGTAAATTGCAAAAAAAATGTAAGAAAAATTGAATTTCGCGGGCTACCCTGACGCTTCCCCCTCAACAGTTAATAGCCTACAGTGTGTCGCCAACCTTAAATTCATAAGGCCCCCAGGTTTGAAACTCGCTTTTTTGTAATCCCCAACAAAGAGAATATGACAGATTAAGGCTCTACTTCGTGAACACTCAATATTATTTAGTCAAAATATAGTCATTGTCTTATCAAGCCCCGCAGGTGTTATAATTGCTCAAAGACTTTGAATAATGAATCGCAAATTCTGATCAACAATAGAAAACTTTTTCTTTGAAATACTGGACAGTTTTCTTTTCATTTTTTTTTTTGTTTAATCACGATAAGTTACAGTAGATATTTTACAGGATTTAAGTTGGATTTTTGCGGTTCCTTCTATGTTACGAAGGACTAAAAAAGGGAAATATTTAACTGGTCCTCTAAAAATTTATTGGTCTTCTAACGATGGACACTTTTTTTAAATTAATGAATCTCTTCATTTTTTTTTTGTTTGAATGATGCTCACATCCAAGTTGGCCGCAGTTACTTGGCTAGTATTTAGTATTTTTTAGACCAAAATAAGGATTATTTGAGGTTCACAAAAAGAGGGGCAATAATTATATTAGAGTGTACAAAATGGGAATTATTATATACTTTTTGGTCTTTCTGATAAGTTTGGTCCTTCTTATAGCTATAGATAAGAATTGCCTACCTGATATTTATTGCAAGGTCTTATCGGTTCAATAGTGGGTTTGGGGATCAAATATTTTTCCATTATCGGACTTTTTTCTGTCGTACCCAATGTATTACTGACATTTGGTTTTGGATAGGATCTTTTTGACAAGAATGTATGTAATTCTCTTTTACGGTAACTGGTAATATTGTGACCTTTCGATTTCTATGTGAAACGAGTTTTTCGTATCTTTAACATAGAAGATTTAAATCGCTAGAATTGCCCTCACCGTACTTAGTCACAAGAAAAAATGTCCATATTTAGAATAGTGAGCTCACAAGTTATTAAACAGCGTTTCCATGATAATCAAGTGAAGTCACTGCGTCATTGCGTGTCAGAGGTGTCAAAACGAAACAGCAATGCTATGACTATCTTTTGACGTGGTAGGGCGAATCTAACGATTTAAATCTTTGTCACTGTCATCATTTTCATGACAGCCGTCAATGCGGGTATGTAAAGATGGTCACCTATCCACAGACCAACCGCGACAAGCGTAGCTTAACCTGGTCGATCGACCCGTGCGGCTGTTATTACTTAGCCACAAGCTCCTCACAACGTCTCTAAGAAAAGACAGGTATGTTTTCAGGTTAGGTTATGTTAGATTCAACAAAATGTATTATAGTAGTATAAGGTGTAAAGTTTACAAATGACTACTGCGCAGTCATTTGTATCCTACTTCAGAGCGACAAGCTTACATACATGACGTGAACTTTCCCGATGTTTGTATGTGTTTGATTCAGAAATACAATTTCAGTTAGTTAATAAATTCCGCTAGTGACGATTGTGGCGCTTTAGGGTGTCTGTTACACCGTTAAGTATCAAATTAGAAGAATTTATTATCTGTGTTACTTATTTTGGGCTCACTTATTAGGGGCTCGTGACTCATGACTCATGAGATGATGAATTAATGATAAATGTTGAAGGTTTTATAAGGCATTTATAACTCTTGTATATTTATAACTTAGTATAAGATTTTAATGTGTAACTGTTTGTTTTTCCGAATAAATAAAATAAATAAAAATGACTAAAAAATAACAGCCACACGGGTCGATCGATTAGGTTAAACTAACTTGCCGCAGTCAGTCCAGGGATGGGTGACCATCTTTACATACCGAGACCCCCCTCCTTGCCTCGGAAAACACGTGAATCCGTTGGCTGTCATTCGTGGATCTTTGACAGCCGATACAGGTCATCAAAAGCTCGAAAAACTGACAACCAGTCTTAACAAGGTATACCGTATTACGCAGTATCTGAGTTGTGAAGGCCAGCTAGGCAGTCGCTCGGTGTAGAATACTGGTATTCAGCTGCATCCGGTTAGACTGGAAGCCGACCCCAATATAGTTGGGAAAAGGCAGGCAGAATGGATGTTACCCATGTTAGTCTTTTGAGACAGACCTTGAAGTGGAAAGGACCAACAGATGTATTTTTCTTTTTCCATTTTCAAGATCTGTTAGGTAGCTGGCTTGAAGAATTTTATCGATTAGAAACTAACCTGAACATAATTTTGAAATTCGAATGACAAACTGACAAAAACCCGCTTCTAAAAGTAATCATCAAGTTCCTGGGCTGGATGAAGTTCGGCAATCAATCGACTGCGGGCCCGAGTAGACCTTGCAAGCACAATCTTGCGAAATGGGGTGTTATTGACCCAACCGACATCCAACGAATGCGGTGCTCCTAACCTAACCATTTCCCATATGTTGGAGCATCCAAAGTGTCCATAAACCCGCATTTCTGAGGATCTAAAAAACGCCAATGATGCCGCGATTGGCGTCGCCACCTACTGTGGTCAACTCATCTAACATAATACTCACTACATCGTCGACTCTGTCTCTGTCGCCTCCGACCTAGACTAGAGTCAAGAGCAAACCCATCTTAAATAATACAAAAAAAAAAACGGTGACTCGCTGAAAATTGTATGCAGCTGAGATGAGCATGCTAAGAGTGATGAATGGCGTTACGCGAAAGGATACAATAAGAAATATGTATATAAGAGGAAGTCTGAAAGTGACACCGGTGACTGAAAAGTTGTGCGGAAATTGATTGTCATAGTATGGGCATGTGATGCGGAGGAATGAGGAAAATATCGTCAGGAAAGTGTTGAGTATGAATGTGGATGTCTATACGAGTAGGAGAAGACCTAAAAAACGATGGTTGGACTGTGTGCAAGATGATATGGCTAGAAAGGAATTGACTACCGAGATGACGAATAATAGAGAAGTATGGAAGAAAAAGACATGTTGCGCCGACCACAAATAAATATGAGACAAGGGCAGGAGAATGATGATGATGACTTTTAAAAAGAAGATGAAGATCTGCATTGCTTAACACTATCGATCGGAATCGGTTTAGTTTTGACAGTTCAACAAACATTAATTGCGTTATTTACATTGTTGAGCAGACAGTTTTTTCGAACGTATGATGCAATGGATTAGCAACTTGCATCAAAATGATTCAGATTCTGATTGATGGTGCGTTACGCGGGTGCTGCTTATCCGTCTTCCGACTAAGTTCGGACGGTTTTCAGAACAATACGGATAAGCGACGTCCAAAATTAATCTTATTTCAATCATTCTATTAAATAACGGTGTAATATGCGATCTAATTCATCGCCGTGGTATTAGTCCCATTTGTCTAATTTCGATTTTGGTTAATCAATGGCGAGGCACTTTATTAGCTCATACCGAAATTCTATGTGAAATACGTATTTATTGAGTCCAACGGATTATTGTGCGTGAATCGGAATTGTATCATTATACGAATTGGGTTTTGCATGAATGGTTGTTCAATTGGCATTGTTTAGGTTGGTACTTGTTTTAGAATTTAAATTGAAAACCTACTAGTTTAGCAATCGGCTCACAATTTATGTTAGTTCTCTAGGATAAAAATGACTTTGTCCTTTTTGGGACTTAAGAGGGCCTTTCCCGGTCCGTATATCTGCAACGCGAGCATCGTTGAAAAGTTTGGGGTTTCATCCAGCGCAAGTGAGAATTACTAACAAGCAAATGAGAACGCGATAGCATTGAACGAATTATAGAGTGCGAAATTTCATAAAAACTTGTTCCAGGAAATACGTGTTTTTGAGTAAGCCTTACAAGTTTTTCAAATAAGTGTTTATTATTTAGAATCTCCATTAAATGTGCAAGGTTTCTATGTAGATGTTTTCTTTACTTTTACAATTTTTGAGTACATTATGAACGGCCAAAGTTTTGGTAAAATTTGTGCAATAAAGCAGATTTTGGAGGCTTATACTGAATTTGTTTCTCGACGTTTTAATTTTCTGCTTTCATAGAAACTTAGATATACAGGGTGACTTTGAAAACATGCGACAAAATTTAAGGGGGTGTTCTACCCATCAATATGAATAAATTTTACTAAGGGACCAACTAAGAATTCGCAAAAAAAATCGACCTTCCCATGTAAAAGTACATACCCGATTGGACCATTTTGAATCACAACGGCAATTTTTTTTTTTGTGAATTCTAAGTTGGTCCAATAGTAAAAGTTATTGATATTGATGGGCACAACACCCCCTTAAGTTTTGTCGCATATTTTCAAAGTCACCCTGTAGTGCACAAGATACCTATTAGATCAAACATTTCAAAGAAAGATGTGTTATAACGCCACAATCACTTACGAGCGTTTGTATGAAAAGTATATCGGGTTGGTCGCTCTTAAAGTTACTAATCGTCATCTTTTTTTCTCATTTACCTCCCGTTCCCAGTGTGGTGGAAATACAGTGTGTATGGTAAACTAACCGCCATAGGCTAGGCAGCGAGCTTCCTCTTTTACAAACCGTTTCTGTTTCTCTCTACTTTATGTGGTCGTTACTTCTGCTTTTTTATGGTGATCAAACTATTATAACAACAATTTTAACCAACCATTTGTAACTGCAGATTTATAAATATCCAATCTTGAAACACTGCATAAAACAAGACCCACTTTTCTCTGCTCCACAATAAATATAAGAAAATTTACGTAGACACACAGAATTTAAAACAACGCGCTGTGACGGCCACATAGCACAATAAAAGTAGGAATTGTAAATAAAAACAACATCTGAGCTAGCCTTTGGGACGAGACCGGGCTGTGCTGGAAAAAGTGCTAACTCGTAAGATATGTCTGAATAGGGCTGCGATAAACTAGTTTGTAACTCTCTTTTGTTGAATTTCAAGTTTACGTAACTATCTGTAACTACTGGATGTTCTCTCATTGTTAAGTTTTTAAGAGACTTTTAATATGTAGGTTATAGTTGTGGTAGCTATTGTAGCTTATAACAGGATAAGGAAGGCCGTCTGTCCACTACCGCGTCAATGGGACGATCGAGATGACGGCGCCGAAGTAGCGATACATACATTTACTATACTGCGTGTCCACCGTACGCCTCCATCCACCGACCTCCACGCTCAGTTCGAATGATCTGTGGTTCGAATAATCTCGTTTCTTGGTGACTTCCCGTAACAGTTGCCGTTCTGTAGTTTCTGCCTACCCATGAGAAGAAGGCGTTAGTTTAAGCATGTAAGATCAATACAGTCGTGTGAAATAAAGCTTCTCTAACAAAGAAACTCCACAACGCATCATCACTCCACATTCACATCAAGCGAAACCAAACTGAAATATTATATACGGAAACCCGTCCATTACTATATTAGAATGTCCGACTCATCTATATAGCGTGTATCAAAAATATGTGGTCATGTTTAAGGGTGTGGCGCAGACCATAAAACTGAACAACTGTCTCCATGGGGCTAACATCGTAATCCGAAAATTATCAGCTGTCAGCAGCGTTTGGGTCGAGTAGATATTGAAGTTTTGACTAAAACTCGACGCATTTGACTAAAAGAATGATGAATATACACGTTGTTGGATGGAGAGGGACAGGAAGGCCGAAGAAAAGATGGATGGAATGTGTGAGGAATGATGTGAAAGAGAAGGCAGTGAATGATAGCGTGACGGTTGACAGGGGAGAATGATAAAAGAAAACGTGTTGCGCCGACCCGACGTAACATGGGATAAGGGCAGGAAGATGAGGTATTGAAGTTCTGTATGGGACAGCTGATTATTTTTTAGGATTACGATGTTGGTCCCAAGGACAAAGTTGTTTAGTTTGATGGTCTGTACACCCTTAAATAACACCACACATTTTTGTTACACGCTGCCATTTATTTTATTGCACGACAAATCCAACATCGATATACGCGCGACCCTAGTTTTTAATAACAAATAGATACGAGTAAGTTACTCGCTCGCGGCTATCCATAGCTTCCGTTTGGAGTACACAAAAACTGTACAAACGATCGTGCTTTACAAATTGTGAGTTTCCAAATTGTTTTAGAATGTTCTGATGGTAGAACATCCCCTTTCTACAACTGTGTAAAAAGGGGGTGACTACTGAGATGATGACTAATGGAATAGTAGGTAAAGAAGAAGACATATACTGCACCGACCCCATATATCTTGGGATAAGGGCAGGAAAATGATGAAAAAGGTCTGGCGGTATGGATGCCATTAAGCCTGATTGAGTCATGGGGATATTGAGATAGGCACTAACTTTCTCCCGTTGTATGGTATAGTGGAAATATTTCTTGACAGTCAATTGATACCCCACAAAGACCCAAAAATCTATCATAATAAATATTTAGAAGATTACGCACAACATCACGGAATGAGGAAAATGTCGTCAGGAAAGTTTTTAGTATGAACGTGGAATGTGGATGGCTATACGAGTAGAGAAAGGCCAAGGAAACGATGGATGGACTGAGTGAGAGATGACATGGCTAGAAAGGGAGTGACTACCGAGATGACGACTAATAGAGAAGTATGGAAGAACAAGCCATGTTGCGCCGACCCCAAATAATTTGGGTCAAGGGCAGGAGAATGATGATGATCACGTTCACGCCAAAAAAACATTACCTTACTTACTGACTATCGAAGAACACTTTACAATATCAAGCCACAAGGTGTCATACCTCTCCTACAAACAATATCTTCCGAACTCAATTCAAGAATTGGAACGCAACGCAATTCAATAACTTTGCTTTCACGAAATATATTTTTAAAATTTTCCTTTTACACACTGAACCAGTACTCTTTAAGTTTATATCGCCATTTGCTTCATAAACAAAAACATAACGAAGTGAAGCCACGTTTATTTTGGAACACAAAAGCTATGGAGACGATAAAAATCAACGGAGCTAAAACGGCCAAATTATATTTTGGCAATGCTTCGACTCTGCTTCTCGTTCAAACAGTGCTGAGATTCAATGAGAATTGGCAAAAGCTTTCGATGCTCTGTCGGTACCATGTACTTAAATCGGGGCCAAGTGTTCGGCCAAGAAATTGTTTCTGAATTTTTCTTCGATCCACAAAAGGGTTGCTTGCATAACTTTATTCCGAACTTCACCTCTTCTTCCAAATACATACATCTTTTTAACACATAATAAGGACATATTGAGGACAAAAAGGCTTGGGATTGAACTGCTCCAATTTTATTTTATATTATTTTTATTTTTGCATACTGAATGTTGACATTAATATTTACTTTGTAAGTATTATATTATTTTACTTTATTGTGAATGTGAAGACTATGTAGGTCATTGCCTTTTTTTTTCTGTTTGTTTTATTTTTTCTCTCAGTTATTTTTAATCATGGTCTGGCAGTTTGAGTAATCTATGCGGCCTACCCCAATGTCCTTTCTTTGGTATTGTTCGTCGAATCGTTGAGCTAGTTGAGCTGCGCGATTACTGACAAATGCGTGCACTGACTGGACAGGTCCTCTCAATCTGTGTGGTTCTTTCCTCAAAAGACCATTTCAGACACCAATCTACATGGTCTTCACATGAAGTGACCAAGATTATGTCTGGACTTTATAAGAGACTGTGACCTCTGAGTTTGTTTCGGCCTTTCTTCTCCGAGTAGTCAGATAGGAAACGCCGACCTCATCTAGTTTAAAAAAAAATATTGACTTGTAAAAGTGTTTGTACAAACCTACTTACAGAAATAAAAATCATTTATCATTTATCATTTATATACCAAACTTACCAGTACCAGTAAATAATAGTAGAATAAATGCTGTTGAAATGTGTTCCTTGGGAAGCATGTTTGGTGTGATTATGAATTATAGGCTGAGGAATGTTGTGATAAGGCAACGGTGTGGTTTAAAAGAAGATGTAGTGACAAAAATTGAAAAGAGTTTGCTTAGATAGTTTGATCATATCGAGAGGATGAATGAAAGGCGACTAACAAGGCAGATGTGAGTGGAAACGCCGAGAGGGGGACGTCCTATGAAGACATGGTGACCTTATTGGTCACGTTCTTCAGGAAGATTAGGTGCGTAGTACTCGCAACCGGCGTGCGTGTATGGCCAGATGTATGAACGTAAACGAGGCAAAAGGTTTATGTAAGGATCGTAGCACTTGGCGTTCTGTAGTTCCTGCCTACCCCCATAGGAAGAAGGCGAGAGTTTATGAAGTATGCACATGACCTATACAAAGAATATTACTAAGGATGACTCTGATGCAAGTATTATTTATTTCCTCAGAGCTTTAAAATTTACGTTTATTTTGTTCTGCTGTGTCCTATTCTTTCTTTCACATTGGTACGGCTTCTACCAGTCAACACACAGAAGTATTTTTTTTCATATTTAGTCAAATAGAATATATATTCTAGTAGATAATGTTCGTATTATTAAAAGTACTATCTCGATTCTCCTAAAAGATACGGGCGGAATCAATAGTACAACGTGAAACGCTTGCATTCAGTTTCATTTCTTTTTTTCGCAGTGGTCTCTGGATTGTAGGAATATCGGTTTTAGGTTTTGCGGTGTTAATTTTTCAGACGTTTTATGTAAAATACTGGTATTCAACTGCATCTGGTTAGACTGGAAGTCGACCCCAACATAGTTGAGAAAAGGCTAGGCAAATGCTTATGATGATGAATTTTTTTCAAGACGTGTCGGGTCTATTCCGACTTGCTCTAAGTTTAAAACTTACACACGAGCCATAAACGTACACGTTTATTAAAGACGGAAGTAAAATTTATCGTCATTTTCTTAACATTCATCTTATATTTTTACTGCTATATTAAGTTTTCCGTATTGATTTTTCTTAGCACTTCTTGGATTGCTCTGACTTTCTTTTTTGTAGCAATTTTAGCTGACACCATTTTAGCTGTCACATTTTCCTCAAATTGGGAAAGAAAACATCCTGTATAGCCTTGTAATAATGAATGTGTACAGACACGAGTAATGCACGTGCGTACACTTTTAATGTAAGTGAATCTATGAGATGCAAAAAAAATTGTATGTATTTACAGATTACTGTACATATCGATTTTGATATTGTATACAATGTTTACTTTATATTATAGTTTTTGTCTTAACTAATGTAATTGGCCTTGGCCGTTTTATGTTAAAATAAATAAATTTATGAAATGATTGATTTGGTAAAGAAATGGATGCGTTCTCTTATAGGAAAATGACAGTACAGTTTCAGAGCGATACTTTTCAGCGCAAAAACCAGCGAGGCTGAAGTTCATTCCTTGAGAGAGGCCATGGTAGAGCGGACAGATTTGACCTTAAGCTTTGTCTCCCAGCGGGGTGATGATAATCTGGTCTCTTTTAACGCCACCAAAACACAGGCGTGTCTTTTTACCGCTAAAAAGAGTCGTTTCGCCCAAACTCCTACTTTTCGGGGTACATCTGTTCCTGTAACTGATCGACTTGAGCTCCTAGGCATGGAGTTGACATCTGGTCTTAACTTCGGCGCCACCATCGAGTACAAGGCCCAAACTGTGCCAGGAAACTGGGCATCCTAAATAGGGTGAAGCGATACTTTACGCCTGGACAGCTTTTAATTAATCACTTACAAAGCGCAAGTCTGATCCTGCATGGAGTATTGCAGTCACCCTTGGGATGGATCAGCTAAGTACCAACTAGCCGCGCTTGACTCGGTGGAACGCAGAGCTAAGAGGCTCATTGGCGACGTAAACTGGTGGATGCCAAGCTTCATAGCTTGGCTCATCGCCGCAAGGTTGCCTGCTTGTCGGTCTTCTACAGATTGTACTTCGGAGAGGGTGCCCGAGAACTCCACGACCTCATTCCACCAGCCCCCTTCTACCATCGGACATCTAGACGCACTGCCAGTTACCATCCCTACCTGGTTGCTATTCCACCGATTCGCACAAAGCGCTTCCAAATGTCTTTTATAATGCGCACAGCAAAAGAGTGGAACTCACTACCTGCGTCTGTGTTTCCGAACGTATACAACCCTAATCTCTTCAAAGTGAGAGTGAACAGGCTTCTTCTGGGTAAGCTCACTCCATCGTCGACTTTGTCTCTGTCACCTCTGACCTAGACTAGAGTCAAGAGCAAACCCATCACAAAAAAAAAAGAATGAAGGACCAGCAGGTAGTACACCGCATGTAACACTCTTAAGAGCGGTATTGTTGCTCAGATTTGCTATAGGGCTTAATAAACTTACGTACCGGGTGGCTGAAAAGTTTTGAGCCTAGGGATGGGCCGCGGATGACTGAGACAGAATGATGTTTACGGATTATTTACTAAAAGCGCAATGATGCTAATGACATGTAATACCCTCTTTAGTATAAATACAGAGTGTATTTATACTAAAGAGGGTATTCGCAAATCAGTAATATTCAGCGCGAGACAATAATGACACTTAGAGGTACTTAGGCTCCAAACTTTTCAGCTCCCTGGTACGCTAGTGCATTATAAGATCCATCAAAAGACGGATGTGCACGACTAAATTTAATGGCAATCGAGATAAATTTGATGGAATATTTCGTCAAATATCTAGCCTTCAATTGCATACTGAGTATTTCAATTTAGGAGTGACGTCTCCTTTAGAGTCTCTATGGGCTTTCGTAGTAATAATATTTGGGTGGATAGAAAGCTGTCTTCACTGCAATTTACAGTTCTTGCGTATTTTATGGATTAAAGCTTTCTAAATGATTTTTTGCAAGGCCTTTTTGTTCTGCTTTTGCTTGTCCTGAAATAATGATTTTCAAAAAAATCTATCTTGTCAATAATTTCGTAACTTAATTAATCTAGAATTTCAGAGAGTTGGTGTTAGGTATCGTAGGAGCAAAAAAAAATATTTGAAAGTTTGAGTATATCTGCTAAAGATCTTTTAATATTCAACGATTTTTATATTAGCTGTGTACCACTTTTTTACAATAGATATTCTATATTACCCCTTTAAAATTTTCATAAGCAAACCGTTGCTTTCCTTTTCAACTCACAAGGTCAGTACACCAAACCTAACAAGAAACATACTTAGCAATAACAACTGTAACAAAATTACCATCTACCCGCATTTGCCTTAGAATTCAAATCGGCATGTGTATCCGCGAGCTCGTGCCTACGATAAATCAGGCGCACGTGTTACTGATGACCGGGCTTCGTTCTGATCGATGTTACTCCCGGCTATTATGGGCCTGATAATGTAGGAAAATATGCTTGTTTTGGGAGTAACATGTTTGCCAAAAAAACCGGCCAAGTGCGTGTCGGACCACAATGAAGCGTTCCGTAGAACATGGATTTCTGTACTATTTTCAAAATTTTAGGCTCAGCAATTTCGGAGAGAACTATTTTCAGTATTTTTTTTTTTTCAATATTTTTGGCTTAGTAGTTTCGGAGATAAGGGGGTGAATGATCAATTTTCGTCTGTTTTCTTAAATAACTTAAAAACAAATCATCTCCACCACAATGCGCTAGTGCAATCTAGAAATTTCTGTTTCGTTTCTAGATAAAAACAGATAATCTACGAAAAAACCCTTATTTTTTTTTTCTACCAACCAACCAACAAAAAAGTGAAATACCACATTTCCAGGACAATTTCCCTACCACAAAATACTGTATAAGCACTAAAATATTAGTATGTATTATACTAAAGTATAAAACGCTGACAACTTGATCACCCTTTCACGAACCCCACACTTAACTTTTCACACAATATCCAGGCATTAAAATTCAACGTCATTCATTTTAAAACTGTTCTCGAAGAGAAAGTCAAACGCCGTTCCTGTCGTCCCGCAGTAATTTCCCTCAAAAAATAACATCTAACCAAAAAATACCAACTGTTTTTGTTCAATCCGTTCAGATCGTTCAATTTTCGTTGGATTCAGTTTTGAGAGTGAACTAATATGAAGCATTACCTCCGACTGAATCCCGGGATCTGGGATTTGTTGGGATTTTTATTTTTATAACCTCAAAATGCATTTCGGAATTGTGCTTTTGTAATATAATTTCGTGTCCGTTCAATTCCAATTCGATTTGCAGGGTTAGAGTTAAACGGTCGGTTTTCTAAATATTGCTCTATAACTTTTTATGTAGACTCTAAAATCTTTTCAGTTCAGCGCTGAAAACCGATATTATGGCTAAAGGACCATTATTTTCAGTCGTCGTATTAAAATCAATCGGCATAGCCTTTTCCCAACTATGTTGGGGTCGGCTTCCAGTCTAACCGCATGCAGCTTAATACCAGTATTTTACATGGAGCGACTGCCTATCTGACCTCCACAACCCAGTAACTGGGTAATACGATACCCCTTGGTTGTCAGACTTTCGGGTTTCTAACGACCCGTAACGACTGTCAAAAATGACAGCCGGGACCAACGGCTTAACGTGCTTTCCGAGGCACGGAGGAGTCTCGGTATGTAGAGATGGTCACCCATCCACGGAACAACGGGCAAGCGTAGCTTAACCTGATGAATCGACCCGTGCGGCTGTTATTATTTACCCACGAGCTCATCCGTATTAAGATCTGCGGAATTGCGTAACACTCTTACAGTAGGAATTGGTTTAATTTTGACAGTTCAACAACATTCATTGCGTTATTTACGTTGTAGAGCAGACAAATTTTTCGAACATATGAAGCAATGGATTAGAAATATGCTTCAAAATCATTCAGACTGTGATTGATAGTGTGTTCCGCAATTAGGATGCAGATAGGCTTGTATTTGTAGTGTGATTTTCTATCGGCAAATTGCTAGCAGATCCAGGATAATGACAAGAACCCCGGACCATATTACCCCCTACAGCTTTCTCTATAGACTTCTTGATAGTAAAGCGAACGGTCGGAGAAGTCGAAGCCCGCACAAGGTCAGATAGTAAATGACGTAGACCAAGATTTCAGAACTGCTGGAGTGAGAAATTAGAGAGAAAAAGTCAGAAATAGGTCACAATGGATACCAGACCAGGCTAAGGCCCGTAGCTGTAATGCCACGATGATGAGCTTCTTCTAGGAGCAAAGGGGTAATTTTATTAAATAAACCGTCCCAATTTCTCCCATAAAACAATTTCCCAGACGAGCAACACATAACGTGATACTTCACATTAGCCAAGTGAATAGTGATCCCGTAAATGTAAGACAAAAAAATCGCGTCTGTCCTCCGCTTGACGCCTACGTAATCGTTTGAGTGGCTTCCCTTGTATCCTTAACATGAATAAATCGGCGGACGGGGACTATAAGGCTGCGTACGCACTAGATGGGAGAACGCTAAGTGGCTATATAATACGAGCTTAATCGGCGTCGCTACTGCGAATTGTTGCGACCTTTCACACCAATTTTGATTTTGGATATTGGTATCTCCTTTGCTGGGGATTTGTTGGTTGGCCAATGCGAATTCTCACTGTGTGACATAACATTATTAGAATTAAAGGTGAAACTTTAGAATATTTAATATGTATTTTCTATAATATAAAACGGGAATAACAATACAACGGGTCCAAACTGAATAGGATGTGGAATAGGATTCTGCGTAAATGTTAGAAGGAAAAATATAAAATGAAACAAACAGACGCGCATTTCTTTATGGAAAAGTCCATGTGCATACATAACCTTACCAACAAACATTTTTGACTAACTCCAACATCATTTTGTTTTTGCGGACGCGGAAAATATCGTCTATTTCCATCGGGATATTTTTAATTCTAGGTGCCGTTTCGAATGAACAATTTAATATTTTGTGACAGGCTAAATACCTAGATTCCCGAAATAAAATTTAGAATCGGCGAGAGAGAAAATGGTCCTTTGAAGCGAAAACTGCCTCAATTTTTGTGAGTAATAATGTTACAATGGTCTGTTAAATCGTTGATGAAGACAAACGCCTTAAATAAAATGTTCCCTTTACTTTTTAGGGTTCCGTACCCAAAGGGCGCCAATGCGACCCTAATGCTAAGGCTCCGCTGTCCGTACGCTCGTCCTTCAGTTACAGAGCTGTATCTTTGGTAGACACTTGAAATTTTCACAGTGTATGAGAATAATAAAAATTTACTTGAAAAAAAGTAAAAACCGACTTCAAAAACCTAAAATGAATTAAAATAACTTTTATAAAAAAAAATTAACAGCTTCTGAAGTCGGTGCCAAGCTAAGGTGCATTGAGAAATTTATTTTATTCGTTTTAGGTTATTGAAGGCGGTTTTTACTTTTAAATTTATTTTTCCATTTTTAGTTAAATGCCTATACAATAACATAAGGCGAACGAAACGAAGGATCATGAAAATCCGTTTAGAAATAATAATAATAATAATATCCTGGGACATTTTTCACACACGGTCATCTGATCCCAAACTAAGCAGAGCTTGTACTATGGAAACCAGATAACTGATATACTACATACACTACTTTTTTTTTGTAAATACATACTTATATAGATAATTACACCCAGACTCAGGACAAACAGACATGTTCATGCACACAAATTTTTGTCCTGGATGGGAATCGAACCCACGACAAGAAATGCATATAACTTCGTACATAAGAATAATTACCTAATGTATTATATACTAAAACCATCCTAAGAGTATGTAGCTATGTAGATCACGTTAGTGAAAGAATCATCAAAATTGGTTCTTCAGTTTTTGGGAAAATCGCGGGCATACAAGCTTACATACATACGTACGTTAAATACGGATCGAATATAGAACCTCCTTTTTGAAGTCGGTTAAATATAAAAGGGTCCCCATGCAAGACACGTGTTTTTTTTTCTCGTTCTTAATAATGGAAAATATTTTAGGGCGGTACGGAACCTTTCGTGTGGTAGTCCGACGCGCACTCGGTCGCATTTTACTCAGATAATGTACAGGCTGATTATAATAATAAAGCGTCTAGTTTTTTAAGCCAAGATGGGATAAAATATTAAAATGTCTAGCCTTTATCCAAGATGGGAGAAAACTAGAAAGATAAAACGGTTTTTTTACTACCCGTAAATCCTTGCATTTTAAAACCCCAAGGAGATAATTCTTCGAACAAAGGCTCCATTAGTTGTTTATGAAATCCCTTTGACAATAACTTTGCGATGATTTTAAATGGAATTATATCTGTTATTTTTATTGAAAACGCAATATGAAAGAATGGTATTAATCCTCTTATTGATTGGTCGATTAAATGATAGTTAGTGCGGCCCCTCGTCGCCGCTCGCGTGGTCAAATCCTTTTAAAAGTGGTCAATTTGGCTTTTATTCGGTTCTATTTTTTTGGTCTGATAACAGATATTTGTTTTCGGAATTCTGCTTTGCATTTGGTGTTTATTTTAGGGTGATAGTAAATACTGTAACAAACTAGATAAACGGTGATTTAGGTTTTGATAACACGACTAATTTAGTTGTGCAGTGACCTTATTGGTGATGTTCTTCAGAAAGGTCAGGTGTTTAGTACTCGCAGCTGGCGTGTGTGTATGACCAGATGTATGAACGTAAACGAAGCAAAAGGAGTGTGTAAGGATCGTAGCAGGTGGCGTTCAGTAGTTTCTTCTGCCTACCCCCATGGGAAGAAGGCGTGAATTATTATTATGTGTGACACTGTATTCTAGTATCGGAGGCAGGAATAGGGATGATGCCTGGGTAAAAATAAAGAAATTCTATTTAGTCCGTCAGTCAGGTAATAAAAAAATATTAGACTCGTATTTTTTGCTTTATCATATTAATAAAAAATGACTTAGATAACACGCATTAAAATTCGGAGTGGGGGCTCGCTACGTCACTTCTACGTATACTCGTAATATCTACCAAGACGTGACGTCATGCCACATTTTAACTCAATGTATTGCCGTAATCTTATGATTGCGTAAAAAAAGAAAAAAAATATGTGTGCAATATTTTTTACTATTGCACAGACGCCAGCAGGTCAAGCTACCCGAAACTGTCAAATTTTCCTAATCAACCTTGAACCTAATGCTTTAGCGACAAAGTTGAAAATCTATTAAAGAAATTTGACAGATTGTAGTAGCTTGATGTGCTGGCGTCTGTACATGACGGACAAATAAAAAAAAAAGTTGTCATCGTCCTTATTGTATTTTGTTGCTGATACTGTGGGGAATAGATGAGACCATACTACTTTATTTAGGCAATAGACCTTATAATTTAGCTGTTAAAAAGCCGGTTAATCAAGTGCGGATAATGCGACTTATGAAAAACAAAAGAAACGATGGCTGTTTTGTATTGGTTTCGAATTTTAATATATTATTGTATTATGCTTAAACTGAATAAAAAGCCTTTCAAAAAAGCTTTTAAAAGATTGAAATCAAATATTTTTTACATCAGTTTGAAATTTATATTGCTGATGAAATTCGGTTTTTCTATTTTTGATCTAAGTCTGCTGTCGGTTCGTGGATGGTTGAGCATCCATTACATATTGAGAACCCTCCGTGCCTCGGCAAGCACGTTAAGCCGTTGCTCCCGGCTGTGATTCGTAGATCTTTGACAGTCGTTACAGGTACTCAGAAGCCCAAAAGTCAAATACTCAAACCTCAGAAGCTCAAAATCGGGTCGGGTTGTAGAGGACAGATAGGCAGTCGCTCCATGTAAAATACTGGAATTTAGGTGCACCCGGTTAGGCTGGAAGCCGACCCCAACTTAGGGAAAAGGCTAGGCAGATAGAAACATCTTATTTACTGGAAAAAATATACAACCGAGAATTAAATTCATAGCCAGGAGTCACTAGTTCCAAATCCAATAGTTACGAAGCATTTACATGAAATCCTAGGGTTTAACCGAGCAATCGGTTTCAGATATATTTCAATAAACGTGCTAAAATAAAAAACCGGTCAAGAGCGAGTTGGACTCGCGCACCGAGGCTTCCTTACCATCATATAAAAAAGTATGCTATTTAGAGTCTTGGTTTATTTTTCCTGTAATCTTTACATAAACTTCTATCACACAGAATAATTTCAGATTTTTCTTCGGAGATAAGGGGTACGGATTTTTTTTTTTACATTTTTCATCAAAAGTCGAAAGCTATGCGGCTTAAAAAAAAAAGAAAATATCTTTGAGAATGTGCAAACAGCGCTCTTTCATATGATACCCCACATGCCCTAGTAGCCCCACTTCGAATTTTTAAGACCACCTTTCAGTCCCTGTTGCAAAAAAAATAATCTTATTTGCAAAATAGTTGGGCAAATGTCATTTAAAACTATTCCAAAATTTATTAATAGTTCTCGAAATATCCAGCTGTGACAGACGGACAGACAAACAGAGAGACAGGCAGACAGACTGAGTCGCACCATAGGGGTTCCTTTTCACCATTTTGGTACGGAACACTAAAAATATAATGTATGCGCAGGCGACGCTTGGTATAAATTGAGCCGATTGTTATCCGAGCGATCGGTTCGGCACGGCTCATGGTATAGATGTGCGTTTTGCGTGGCGATAGGGTTGAACGGTAATAAATATTTATTTTTTTAGATCATAGGGATAAGTCGTGCGTAAGTGTAAGTTCTAATACCAAGTTTTGCTAAAATTGAAATTGAATTGGGTATTTTTGCACAATGTTTTATTGTATTTACGTTAACTTTACATGTAGTGTTATTTTTCCAATCTAAAATCGAACTTGACTTACTATGAGTGCTTAAAAAAGATTTCGAAATTGTTTTTCGTTCTCGCAATTTCGTGGCGAAGTTATAGACTTACGGAAAGTATCTTTTGTTTAGCTTATTTTTAAATACGAATCCCTTTAAATGAATGAATCTCTTATGATGATGAATGAAATGAAAATTAAGGCCTTTAAGTCGTTGGTACCGGCTGTCATTCGTGGATCTTTGACAGTCGTCAGGGTTCGTCAGAAGCCCGAATGTCTGACAACCAACCCGAAAGTATTACCCAGTGACTGGGTTGTGGAGGTCAGATAGGCAGTCGCTCCATGTAAAATACTGGTATTCAGCTACATCCGGATAGACTGGAAGCCGACCCCAACATAAAGGGAAAAAGGCTAGTCAGATAATGATGAGCAATCAGAATTATTTTTATTGTTATTCTTGTAATATCTACAATCCGGTGTAAAATCCACTATTCCAAGGCTTATTTTACGGTGCATACCGGATGGGCGCTAATCCTTATCCATATCCTAAGGGCCTGTCTTCCCTACCATTATCGTGCCCCCCGGTCTACGCTTTGATATGCAATGATCCCTGTTGCACCATGTAACATGAGGCAACAGGGGCTAGTGTGAATCTTTGGGTTCATTCGAGCAATCGAGTCTGGTCAAACCACGCTGGGGTCGGTGCATTTCATTCATTCATTCATTCTTGTAATATCTACATTCCGGTGGCAGCCCTGCGCAACAGGCTTACCGTTTCCCTGCATTCGAATGCAGTGGACGAGCTGCACGTTTGATAGACATTAACCATTCTCGTATATCCATGCGCGAATATGCTAACCAGCGCGAATATGCGCCATTTGTGCTAAGCGCGCTTTACAGTAATTATTCATACCATAAATTCTGATGTTCGGGGATTGTTTTGCATTTAATGCTGGTCATTTTGTGTATATAGGTCGATGAGTTTGCTTCTAATTATCGAACTAAATCGATTGATGTGCGAGGTTAAGTTGTGCTTGATGAGGTCAGTTTGTGGATGGATTTGAAAAAGTATATGAAGCTAGGTAAAAAATGAAATGTCTGTTGTTTGTGAAGCAAGTGATCCTTTTGAGTTGCTTTTGGGCTATTCCAGACTTTTTAGGCACATGGACACTATGGCGTTGGTATACGACAACGACGTTATTGATTTTGTATCTACTTATACGTAATAAGCGTAATTACTTAAAATCTTTCACATGCTGTATACGTACCTATATAGCGTGTGAATGAGTTCATACTACTTTTTTTTTGTAACTTTTTATTATTTTTATTATATTACAGAATAAAATTATTGTCTTTTGATCCTATAGTTAGAATACGATGAAGAAAGTTATTTCTAAGGGCCGGTTTTTTGATCCGTAGTTAACTCAACCAATGGTTAAACATAGGTACTATGTTTAACCATTAGTTAGGTACTAACTAATGGTTGAATTTTGGCTAAATGGTCAATCCCGGAAGTACGGTCAAGTTCCCTACGAGCACCTTACTGGAATACTTCCTTCCTCCGAGCACGTTTGATCTTGCGAATCTCCACTCAAGCCAGCCAATAAAGGCAAGAAAGAGTTGGGATCTCTGTTCCTCGTCAGTGTTCACTCCAGCCGGCCAATAATGGCAAGCCAGGGGTGAGGAACAAGACTCCTCTTGGGGGGTAGCATCCGTGGGGTTGCTACTGCACAACAGCTCGCCACATGCTGCCCTGCGGGTTTCTGTGTCTCTCTTGGTCTGGCTCCGCGTCCTAGACCTGTCCCGGCATAGTACACTATACCGGCACAGACCTAGAGTTCTGGAGCGCGCAAGCCCCACCACGACGTCAACGTAGAAATACGGCGGTGTGGTTATTATTTAGGCTATTTTAGTGTCAATAAGGTAATAAGGTGCTTGATTGCGTTGTATTCATTTAAATAAGCATAATTTGCTTGAATACTTTTTGTAATAATTACCCACTTTTCTCGTAATTATACAATTTTTTGCGAAAAATCTACGTGATATTTGCCGAGACCCCCTTCTCCCCCACATGAGATTAGGTGAGATTCGGCTCGATCCCTTCCCTTCCTTAAACACCTCACGTAATAAATGAACGCCCTTATTCAAATCACAATTGGGGCACCCATCCAAATCCGAACCTCAATCACAGACACTTAACCTAACATTATCTTCTCAAAAACAATTTAACAGCCAGCCTCAGCCAATGAAAGCTAAAATTGAATAATTCACTCAATAAATTATCATAATTGAGTCAAATGATGGCTCTGGACCATTTCATTGTGCCTCCATTATGTTAGCTACATATTATCGTAACCTAATATAAAGCCTACATAATTTTGGCCTTATTATCCTGCAGGTCATGGAGTAGAATGGATCCAGATGAGACACAATGTAGTAAAAAGTTAGACCTATAATAGCTAGTTCCTCATCTGCTTAGCTTTTTCCCAACTATGTTGGGGTCGGCTTCCAGTCAACCGGATGCAGCTGAATATCAGAATTTTACAAGGTGCGACTGCTTATCTGACCTCCACAACTCAATCACAAGGTAATACGATACCCCTGGTAAGACTGGTTGTCAGACTATCGGGCTTCTGGCGACCCGTAACGACTGTCAAATATCCACGAATGACAGCCGGGACCAACGGCTTAACGTGCTTTCCGAGGCACGGAGGGGCTTGGTATGTAAAGATCACCCATCCACGGACCAACCGCGGCAAGCATAATTTAATCTGATCGATCGACCTGTGCGGTTGTTGTCTTATGTACGGGATGAATTTTTGAGATATTAAGTCTGCAGTTTGACTGCCTCGTTGGTGTGTGGTCGCAAGCGCTACTGATGAGCATGAGGTCCTGGGTTCGATTCCTGGATCGGGCAAAGTGTTGTTGGGTTTTTTCATTAGGAATTTGTCATTTGGCAGGCCAGATGGCGTGGTTGGTTAAGATACCACCTGTCTTGCCCCTGGTCGTGGGTTCGATTCCCATCCAGGACAATCATTTGTGTGCATGAACATGTCTCTTAGTCCTGAGTCTGGGTGTAATTATCTATAATAGTATGTATTTATTTACAAAAAAAAAAGTAGTATAAGTAGTATAGCAGTTATCTGGTTTCCATAGTACAAGCTCTGCTTAGTTTGGGATCAGATGACCGTTTGTGAATAATGTCCCAGGTTATATATTAGCAGCTCGGATTTTGGAAAACAAGCGGGATTAGTCCACACCGATATTATCATAATCAATAATCATAAGATTATAATTACTTACTGCTGCGATTGTAATTGCATATCCTGCGAACCAGCATCTATCATCCAAGTACCAGACATGGCACATCTCTTCCAAGAAACTTGATCTATGCGCAAATCACTAACGCTGTTTCAGTATTTAGTTAAATTTGCATATTTCACCCGAGAGCCACTGTTGTCTTAGGGTTGTTGACCTTTTGACAGTTAAGCCACTGGCACTGCCGTGTTATTCAAGTTTCGTTGGTCTTTCGGTACTTGTTTAGTAAATCACTTCTTAGTCTAAGTGGATTTGGCAGGGACCAGAATTATTTTAGGAACTAAGTTAATTTTGAAAAGGATGTTTTCGTTGGTCTAGTGGTCGCAAGCGCTACTTCTGAGCATGGGTTTGATTCTCAAGTCGGGCAAAGTATAATTAGGTTTTTCCATCTGGAATTTCTCAGTAGCAGCTCGGAGTGTGGATTTGTGCCCGGCTGATGGGAATACGCTCGCCCCCTATTACATGGGACTTGATCATAACTGGCGAAATGTGGGTGTACTATAGGTACACCTCTGCCTATCCCTTCGGGGATTATTAGGCGTGATGTTATGTTGTGTACGCTTGGCAAGCTGGTCGATGATTGCATTTAAACGTAATTAGCAGATTAGTTCTGTATTCCTTTTGAAAAGTCCTAATTCTAAATTGCATTCCTATATCGGGTGTAACAAGACACTTTCCGAAGTCGAAAGCCACATATTCTACCCATTATTGGGATCATTTTATTCCACTAGACCATACCTGGGAATCCACTGGTTCTGGAGATACTGAAGGTCAAAGTCGTATTTTTTTCAATCAGTGTTTAACTTTTTTACAAACAAACATTACTTAAAATTTCGATTTTTCTTAACAAATTACGCATTTGAAGTTACAAAAAGGCGATGAATATCAAACGTACACTACCACAAGTAGGTAACGCGTACGCTTACATTTGCCTGAATTCGCGTTACCTAATAAATAAATAAAAAAATCGACTTCAAAAAGACATTAACTCTAAATTACGAAATAACTTTTAATCTTTAATTTCGGAAGTCGGTGTCGTGGGATCTGTATTTTAGTTTTTTGCCACCGACTTCCGAAATTAAAGATTAAAAGTTACTTCGTAATTTAGAGTTAATGTCTTTTTAAAAGTGGATTAAACTTTTTTTTTTCATAAATTTTAGTTTTTAGTATAAACTGGAATATTTGTTTGTAAGTAGTAAATAGTTTTGTTATAAATATTGCACTAGAATTTGCCCAAGGTTTTGAGATATTTTCCCTTTAACACCACACCCGTAGCTCGTATCAATAAGCCAAGCCGTCACACTTATACACGACGTATTAGTCCATTGTCTTGAAAACTACTGAACCGATTTTGATGAAACTTGCACTGTTTCCTAATTTGAAGTAAATTTAAGCTAATAAAAATAAAATGGTCACGATCCGATTAATAGTTTCGGAGAAATGTGTGGACAAACAAACATACATCAATAAAATTTTGTATATTTGTTTGGAAGCCCTAGTATATTATCATATGTGAATATAAATCTTCCAATAATATTTCATACATATACGTGTCGAATTGATAATCTCCTTTTTTTGAAGTCGATTCAAAATAAAAGTTGTTTCCCAGCAATAATTATTGCGCAAAGCTACTTAGTTAGATGTTTAGTATGCATAGTTGACGGCTTTGTGATGTCTTGTTACACACTGTTTTAACATTTTTTAAAACAAAATTAATTTTCTCAACGTTGTTGCCAAGTCCATCTACACAAAAAAAAAAACATTGAAAAGTGTCTAACTACAAAGAAATAAGCTTTTATCCGCAACAAAAGTATAAAAAAGCGATATAAAAGTATTCGAACTCCATAAAATAATGAATTTCTGCGCTCACGAAAGTGTCTGGCGGGCCAAAACCACCGAGATGATTGAAAAAGTTTAATTTGACACTTCACAATATTCCACAGATGAGTAAATGTATAGAATCCTTGAAAGTACTTGTGGAACTCGAAATGTTAGGTGGAAGGACCAATTTTCTTTTTAAAGATGACAAAAGTTGCTTTAGAAGTGGTCCGTTTGTCGTATCACCTTGTAAATATCTACCGTTGTTGTACAAGTTCTTTTTTTGACTTTGATCCTTACGCTCATAAATACTCTTAAAGGAAAATCTGGCTTATTCCTGCCAGAAATCCTGTAGAATAAACCAAGAACTTACATCAATCTGCCGAGCCTTTTCCCAAGCATGTTGGAGTCTGAACATACTTGATATTGGAATCGGCTTCCAGTCTAACCGGATGCAGTTGTGTACTGGTATTTTACATGGAGCAACTGCCTATCTGACCTACCCAACCTCAACCCAGTTACTGGGTAACATAGTACCCAAGGACTTACATTTATAGCATTGTAATTATGGCACGATACTTTCATTGCAAGCCTTTTTTTCTTACTAAAAACAAAAGAATTTACTAAAAATGTTGCAACAAAAATCTGAACATCCTTTTCGTCAAAAATTAGTAAGAATATTTTTACGTACAAACGAAACGTTTCTTAGATATTATCTTTAATTAATTTCGTTGATGGCTAGATACTGATATTGCTGCATGAAAGTTTTAGGCAACAGCTTGGGCTCCCAAATAAGGCTAACCTTGGCTTGTGATGACCTTCGTAGAACAATGCAAGAAACGCCCATGTCAGCCCAGTAACTGTTTGTTGTTGTAGGGACAACACTGTTATTATTCTCGCTACATTCAGTCCTAGTTTCTTTTAAGAGGATTGTGAAGTGCCGATACGCGGCGCGAGTCTTGGAGGCAATTACCTACATTTCATACAATTATTTACATAAATATTGTTTCGGGCGATAACGTTTTCACCCCTCTAAACCTTTACAAAATTAGACAATTTGATCTCATTTGATTCAGTACACTTTAATCTAGGTCTGTACGTTTTTCTTTTTTAGTAATTCAATTTAATTTAATTTTAAAAAATAAAACGCCCGAGGAAGTTCTTATGTCAAAAATATAGATATTTAGATGCTAATATCTTATATTGTATTAATATTTTAACAATATTTCTTTATAATAAAAAAGTACGGACCTAGGTTTTCATTATACCAACAACATTTCCAAAAATTATGGAAATTAGACTATGTTTACGGGGAGAAAAACGTTATCGCTTTTTGTATGAAAATTTACAGCTTCACAATCCTCTTAAATGGAGCCTGAAACTAAGGATCCTCCTGTACCGTACGGAAGCTAATCTCATATTCACAATCTCACACATATTTAACAAAATATTTGTTTTGTGAATGAATTGAGTCGGCCCTTTGAGCAACTAACTGACTTTGCAACCAAAGTCAGTTAGTTGCTCAAAGGACCAACTGGCTAATCTTTTTACCATGGCATGACACGGCTATTCTAGGATCATGTTTACCGATGCAAGGACAACCTCAGCAGGTTGAGATTCATACACAATTCCAACCAAGAATACAAATGTGGTGTTGTTCCGCAAATTCACACGACGACGAGTAGCACTATTACAGAGAGAGAGAGAGAATTAATTTTTAATTTGTGATTATTAAAGTAAAGGGATGGTAGTTTTTTTTTTATTTGAGATGGGTTTGCTCTTGACTCTAGTCTAGGTCTGAGGTGAAAAAGTCGACGATGGAGTGAGGCTCGGGAACACAGACGCAGGTAGTGAGTTCCACTCTTTTGCTGTGCGCATTATAAAAGACACTTGGAAACACTTAGTGCGAATTGGTGGAATAGCAACTAGGTAGGGATGGTAACTGGCCGTGCGTCTAGATGTCCGATGGTAGTCTATAAAAGGTTGGGAACCTATGTTCTAGACCAGAGTTTCCCTGACTTTTTTTCTCATAGATCACTTTCAAAATTTAGCTGGTTCCGGTGGACCCCCTGCAGCTACATTTCCTTCATTATTCCCAAAACTCTACAAAAACGCGTTTTATCACGCCAACGTAGACCCCCGTCGAGTTTTCCCTGGACCCCTGGGGGTCCACCTGGACCACTTTGGGAACCAGTGTTCTAGACTAACACAATTTGATTGCTATCAACACGCTACACAGAAGAAGTTCAAATAATGTCGAGAATTTAAAAAGGAAATATTCTCCAATGGTTGGGCCCAAATCGTGAGTACACCACGGACAATAGCCAGGCGATTAAGCCGAGTTATTTCATTAGCACTTGATCTACGGAATTCTATTAGGCCCGTGGTGCCCTCGCGATATTTAAGGTCCCGTATATAATGAAATGTTTTTGTGTCGAAAAGGGATTTAATTAACTTTTCACTAACACTAGCCCATAGCCACTAGCCATCCACTAACTTACACCTTTTAAGCAGTTACTTAGCGCAAGGAAACATATCATCAACCACAAGGCGATGACTAAAGTTACGACATGATGCGTAATGCTTAGACAACTGTTACAGGTTGCCTAGCAACACATTATTGACAGATCCCGAACTTGACTTATTACCACAGATAAGTAGCAAAAATGTAGATTTCGAAGCTTACGATTTACTCACTGAGAAAATGAGTGCAGTTGTGCTATTCTGTAAAAATCTCACCATGAAAACTTAGGTGAAGTGAGCTTGAAGTGTGTTGTCATTCCACTTGATGCGAGGGATTGACACTATTGACAGCTCACTCCACGCTCACCTCACCAAAGTTTTCACGGTGAGATTTGTACAGAATAGCACTGCAGATGGTGAGACGGAAGTGGTTGTTTTGGTAGGACATTCACAACAACAAAGTCTAATCTCGGCAAGATAAGGCATAAATTAGAATGATTGCCGAAAATTTTATCAAACTCACGGAAATCATGCGAATTAATACTTTATTACAATGTGATAAGAGTTACATTGTAATGACTTACAATACTAATAGTTTTAAGTACTTAATTTAAATTTGATTGTGAATGTGTTACTTTAGGGATGCTTACGTTAGTGTCCCATAGCTATACAACGAACCGTTTTCGTTTCCAAAAGGATTTCATTTACTTACCCCGTTAAATTAAGCTCAGGTTTTGTTTTAATAAGGTGCTTTACAAAAGGTGTAGATTTAAAGCCTATGTAAATTTTCGTGTCGACGCGAAATGGGGTGCCTAGGGCTTACCTAATAGTTTTGTAACCTAGATGTCGTAAAGGTTGTATTATATACAGCCTTATGGACATATATTATACCTTATGGCAGTAAGTTCTTGACAATAGTGTCTCGTTTTTATGTGCCATAAAAAGGTCCTGGGTGGCGCTGTAATCAAATGTGCGTGCAAACCGGTATTAAATAAAATACATAATATTTTTAGGCACGACTTTAGAATTTCTGAGTGCTCAGGTTTCAAACTGGTGAATGTACCTACTATTGACGAGGACCCAATTATTATACCAGCTCATATGGGGGCAAAAGCAGTCGCTCCATGGCAAATACTGATATTCAGTTGTATTCAGTTAGACTGGAAGCCGACGCTAACCTAGGGAATAGAGCAGAGACCTCATCTCATATAGAGAAGGTATGAGCCTTGCTCACCACGCTTGCTCAGACGGGTTTTGATTTAAGACTTATATTCATATAGAGTACATATAGAAACCCTCCTAAATGTTTTCCTTCACCGATGAGTATGGTCTGTCCCAAAACTAGCTGACGAAAATGTAAACATGTAACTGTAGATGTCAAATTGTTTGTAGTGCCACTTACAAATTGGGTTTGTATATTTTAATACTTAAACCCAAAACTGTGATTTTTTCGTTTGAAAATTGAAATTAATTTTATAATAACTTTAATTTTCGTCAATGAGTATTGTTGGCATAAGTGGGGAGTTTTAAGTTGAAATCTTCTAAATACAGATTATTGTGTTACTAATTCCTATTAGTAAATGACTGCGTAGTAATTTAACTGAACGCCGTATTATGAACAATTCTGTAGGTGAAAGCTAAAGGACCTTAAGTTACATTTTATAAATTATTCAGTAGAGCTCATTAAAGATGTCTATACCCGAAATTAGATATTAAAATCGACCGTGTATAAAAAGTAAATAGTGTATCGTTGTAGAATAAAAAGTATGATTATGAAGGTTTATTATATTAAGCTTCACTGAGAATCATTGAAAATACAAAAATGACAAAAAATGGACTTAAGGTCCTTTAGCTTTCACCTACAGAATTAATGCCATAATTTTACCAGTGCCAGGGAGAGACGAAGCTATACATGACCTATAGCACCATCCCATTTTCGCAACGGAACCGTGATGGCGTTAATAGTTCATAATAAGGACCCAGGGTCTCTATACACCTAAATCTTTGCTTAAGATAAAATCTATCGCAGTCATAATAATTAAGTCCTTCTCATAATCTCACAATCATTTTCTTTCATCGCCATTTTATCTTCACTGAGGAGCTTAAAGGGGTAGTCAGCTAATACATTATTTTTAGAAGCTCTCCTTCTTATCAGATGCTGCTCAGTACTTAAGATGAAACTTAATTGGGACGAGAATTCTCTGGATGCTGGAGTAACAGTTTAAAAGAATTTGTTTACCATAAGAGATAAAAGCTTAGTTGAACTCTTAGAGATACCGGAATTAAGATATCTTTTTAAGCGAATATAATTTTATCAGGAGGATTTTTGTTTTTAGTAGCTACCTCTCACGTGTCGATGATACACCATTGGATCTTAAGAACAAAACCTTTACATAATAATAATATGTTTTTATATAAACGTATCATCATCGTTCTCCTGTCCTTGTCCCAATTAATTTTTCTTCCATACTTCTCTATTAGTCGTCATCTCGGTAGTCACTCCCTTTCTAGCCATATCATCTTTCACACAGTTCATCCATCGTTTCTTAGGTCCTCCCTACTCGTATAGCCATCCACGTTCATACTCAAAACTTTCCTGACGACATTTCATCATTCCTCCCCATCACATGCCCATGTATATAAGGTGTAAATTAAATAACACACAACCTCTTAAAGGGTCATTGTACTCATCATTATAAACAACTTTTACTATGAAACTAAAACTGAAATCTCGAAAAAAAAATCAGCCGTTCAGCTGGTCTATTCTGTAAAATCTCACCGTAAAAACTCAGGTGAAGTGAGCTTGAGTTGAGCTGTCCACCTGATGCTAGGGATTGACATTATTGACAAGTCACTCCACGCTCACATCACTTAAGTTTTCACGGTGAGAGTTGTACAGAATAGCACTGCAGTACATTTATGTTCGCATAATTCGTCTTAATGTACTGAACAGCTGATTTTTTTTTTCGCGATTTCAGGTTTGGTTCCATAGACCACGACCTCATCCACGCGCGCACTGCCAGTAACCATCCCTACCTGGTTGCTATTCCACCAATTCGCACTAAGCGCTTCCAAATGTCTTTTATAATGCGCACAGTAAAGGAGCGGAACTCACTACCTGCGTCTGTGTTTCCGAACGCATACAACCCTAATCTCTTCAAAGTGAGAGTGAACAGGCTTCTTCTGGGTAAGCTCACTCCATCTTCGACTTTGTCTCTGTCAACTCTGACCTAGACTAGAGTCAAGAGCAAACCCATCACAAATAAAAACAAAAATAGTAAAAGTTGTTCATAATTATGAGTACAATGACCCCTTAAAAAGTTGTGCGTTATTTAAGTTACACCTTGTATAAACGTATAGCATATATGTATAAATAAACGTAAAATACAGTCATCCAATGGCGACCGCGGGCTTACAGACTACAGTAGTTGTGAACCTATGGGATTCGGTTGAGATTCGAGCACACATTGACATGAACCTATGGGGTTCTTAAGTATATAGGCGGACACTTGAGGAGTTAAAACTTGGTGGCAGGTACCGTTTTGCTTAGAATTGTACAGGCAGGAAAATTCCTTGTTTATCAAATTGACACTAGGCCAATTTGCCGTGTTATAGTTATTTTGTACAACTGTTAAGAAATCACATTTGGGATTTCAACACAGAAGCGATATTATTAAATATGTTCAGATATAATATCGATTTGGTTCAGTCTTATTATAATGATCTAATAAAAATAAATGCGTAGTATTTTGCTTGTAAGCCTAAAGGTAATATCGAAAAATGCCTTATTATAGTATAATGATCTTACAAATTGGAGCATTGTTATCGATAACATCACGCCTCTATTCCTCGAAGGGTTAGGCAGAGGTGTACCTATAGTACACCCACATTTCGCCAGTTATGTTCAAGTCCCATGTAATAGGGGGCGAGCCTATTGCCATCAACCGGACACAAATCCAGACTCCGGGCGGCTACTGAGAAATTCCAGATAGAAAAACCCACCCGGGAATCGAACCCAGGACCTCATGTTCAGCAGTAGCGCTTCCGATCACTAGACCAACGAGGCAGTCTACCGAGGTTAGTAATGTCCAAGATAAACTCAGATAGAAAATAAGAATTGAAAAAGTCTCATTGATACTTGTCGATTTGTTTGCGTCATCGTCATCTGCCTAGCCAGCTCAATACCACCAGTATTTTACATGCACCGACTGCCTATCTGACCTCCACAACCCAGCTACTGGGTAATACGATAAGACCCTTTGGTAAGACTGGTTGTCAGATTTTCGGGCTTCTGACGACCCGTAACGACATTCAAAGATCCACGAATGACAGCCGGAACCAACGGCTTGACGTGCTTTCTGAGGCACAGAGATGCAAAGATAGCTTAACCTGATCGATCGATCTTTGCGGCTGTTATTACTTAGCCACAAGCCCTTTCCCTTTTTAGGCGTTTGCGTAAGCTAGGCTATATCGTTGTGGACAATGACATTGTAAGTAAAAAGACGTAGATAGGTTATACACGCTCCGCAAGTGGCACGTCAAAATGTGGCTAATTGGCCACATTTTCGTCGTCTTGTCTCTTTTTCGCTCCCGATATTTACGACATGCCATCCTACTTCCACGTGTGATCTAATAGTTCGACATTTGTGCCGTTTTTGAACATCGAATGTTGGGTAGGTAACATATCTACCTACGTCTTTTTACTTACAATATCATTGGTTGTGGATATAATTTCTTTGGCTGGAGTATGCATACAACCACCACATGTTACGGGTGGTCTGAAGCCCTGACACCAGTCTTACCAAGGGGTTATTGTATTACCCAGTAGCTGAACTGTGGAGGTCCGATAGGCAGTCTCTCCATATAAAATACTGGTATTCAGCTGCAACCGATTAGACTGGAAGCCGACCCCAACATAGAAAAAGGTGAGGCGGGTTAGGACTTAGCCTGAGATTTATAAAAATTAAGTAGCTCGTGCTTTGTATTAGACATGTTCCCGTCTCTGTCTTGCACTTTTAATTTGGCAGTTGTGCGACAGTGACAGGAATAAAACTCCTTCAAACACTCACGTGTCGCGCCTGTTTGTAAGAGCCTTAACGCTTAGCTTAAGTTCTTACGTGCTAAGTAACGTTTATAGATCTCGGCCTAGTATTAAGTACTCTACGATTACTCCAGAGCATAAGTCCACCACAGAAACGTCAAATCCGTACACCAAAAATCGTTCTAAGTTAACCACAGCGGATTCCACGCGTTTTAACATTAAAAAATAAGCCCCATTTAACTTGGAATTAAGTTTAAAAGTCATCTTATTACAGGAACACAATCTACAACTTACATGAAAATGTCTAATATTCATTTAAACTTTTACATCGGCCCGCTTGGGAGACGGATTTTCTTTTGGTACTGTGCTTGTACAGACTTTAGTACTGTTTTTGTTTAAAACGGTATTTTTGGGTGAAGTACAGAGTTTTAAGAAGGAAATGTAAAGAGAAAACTGAAGAATTCGAAAATTGGACCTAATTATGCAGAAAGCATCTCAAAAATGACAATTACAAGATTTTTTGCAAAAAACAGCTATGTCGATATCTCTATTTATCACGGAGATATGAGCCGTCATATGCAAGTATATACATCTATAATGTAACCATCGACAAAAAAATGCTGTTTGTACTTTTCCGACATGGCTGCTTTCTGCTTAACACGGTCCAATTATAGAACTATGTAGTTCGATCAACCCAGCCTATCACATCCAAAGCTGATGAAAATGCGATATTGAATATCACTGACTGTATTTTTTTAGTAATAAAGCATTCTGTTCCATCTTACCGAGCGTATTGCTCATAGGGGTTGCAATCGAAAATCAAAGGACATTGTCTTGTTTTTTTCTTCAACATTCTTTAAGTTTCATGACTTACTTAAAATCATCACCGTCGTATAAAATCTTCCCAATATACTACGGCCGTCTGTTATCTTGGCAAGTCTGAACATAGGAACTAAGAAGTTTTTCAGTGACCGTTAATATGGCTTTCGCCGGGGACGGTCAACTGGCGATCTTCTTGTGTATGTCACGCACTGCTGTGGCGAAGCCGTCGAGAAACACGGCGAAGCACTGGCTGTATCGCTTGACATCTCGAAGGCCTTTGACAGGGTCTGGCACGCTGCTCTGCTCAGCAAGCTTCCTGCTTATGGCATCCCATTCTACCATCGGACATCTAGACGCACTGCCAGTTACCATCCCTACCTAGTTGCTGTTCCACCAATTCGCACTAAGCGTTTCCAAATGTCTTTTATAATGCGCACAGCATAAGAGTGGAACTCGCTATCTGCGGCTGTGTTTCCGAGCGCATACAACCCTAATCTCTTCAAAGTGAGAGTGAACAGGCTTCTTCTGGGTAAGCTCACTCCATCGTCGACTGTCTCTGTCACCTCCGACCTAGACTAGAGTCAAGAGCAAACCCATCTTACATAAAAAAATATAATTGAAAAATCATCGACGAAAATTGAGGTAATTAAATTAAAAGTCATTGTCGCATTAAACATTTGTAAGTGACACCACAAATTGGCATCTACAGATACGTTTTCTTATATATTTGTTTACATTTTCATCTCTGATCACATTTCAGAACAGACTAAAAGATGCAGTTTATAAAAAAAATATTGCTACAGATGCACACATCTATCTGTAGCAATATTTTTTTATAAACTGCATCTCACTCACAAGCCACAGCTTGTGGTAGCCATCTAAAGACATTATCGTCAAAAATGTATATATGTATAATTATTTTAAATCTTGCAAACCTGTAAACATTGATATTGTTAGCCTAACATATCAATTAAACTCGTAAGTGTACGACCCGAGTGAAAAAGCGTCCAGCGGTGCGTTCAGCGTATCGTGCAAGCGGCGAAGAGCGTTCACCGAGCGCCGCTCGGCCGTCACTCAGGACACTCGCGAGTGTTTGCATAACACGAACGTCGCACGCCCCGCCCCGCCGGACGCTCCAGTCGAGAGTGCACTCAGGCTGTACACTTATTCACCTGCCGTTGCCCGACTTTTTTTTTTTGTTTGTTTGGGAAATTATCAAATAACACCCTGCCGCTTTTAGCAGAGCGGGAGGGCGTGTCAGACTTCTACTGACTAAAACCCACCCGTGTTCCTTCATTTGCCTGTGCCAGGGCCACGGTAACTCTTTCAAACAACCCGCAACCCTGGCAGTTCGTCCATACTCCTATTAGTCGTCATCTCGGTAGTCACTCCCTTTCTAGCCATATCATCTTTCATACAGTCCATCCATCGTTTCTTTGGTCTTCCCCTACTCGTATAGCCATCCACATTCATACTCAAAACTTTCCTGACGACATTTTTCTCATTCCTCCGCATCACATGCTATAAACAGATTCCGCACAACTTTTCTGTCACCGATATCACTTTCAGACTTCGTCTTATATACTTACTCATTTCTTATTCTGTTAATTAAACTGATACTGATTTTGTATTATGTATCACTTTAACGCATTTAAGGACACTGGATGAGACACAATAGACATTTTATGTTTAATGTTTGCTAGTTTTGTGACAAAACCAGCAGACATTAAACAGTAAGTACATAATTTAAATCTGCCAACAAAATGACAATACACGAACTTTACTCTGACATTCTCCCAACTCGTGTGTACCACCGAAACATATTGTCAATTTCATGGTTCTTTCACACGAAAGTTTACCTAAGGTGAACGTACATGTTCCTTAGGGACAGACGGTCTTGTCCCCCTTTTTATCGGGCACAATTTTGGGGCCATTTTTTATAATTGCCAATCTTGCCGAACGATATCTTTTGAAATTCGAACGGTCTGAAATGGAACGATTAAGAATTTAGAGAATTCAATTATTTTTGTGTTAAACTTTTTGAATTTTGCATTGGCATACGGTGGAGTTTAGTACAATCATGTTGAAAGGTGTTATTGTATTGTGAAATGGTTTTTTGTTATTTAGATAGAACTTACTAGAATAACTGCCTCAATTGTCGAGTGGTTGCAAGCGCTACTGGTGAGCATAAGGTTTTGGGTTTGATTCCCAGGTCGGGTAAAGTGCTATTGAGTTTTCCATCAGGAATTTCTCAGTGGAGTCTGAATTTGTGAATTTGTGCCTGGTTGATGGCAATAGGGTCATCCTGGGACGTAAACATAACGGCGACGGGGATGTACTATAGGTACGCCTCTGTCTAACCCTTTAGGGATTACAGTCGTCATGAAAATGTTTTGATCAATCATTGTCGCCTGTACCATTTATTTATAGACAACTGACTTCAAGGACGGTTCTCAAATCTACATCTACTTTTTTTTCTTCTTTCTATTTTCATATTAAAGATTTATCCAAAATGTTATGAATTGTTTGTTCATTAAGCAAACAATTCCAAAATTACAGTCTAGGACACAATCTGGACTCCAATCAATGATGCACAAAGTCAATTCACCATGAAACGTCGAAAATTGCAAAACACAATCACAAGACACCGACATTCTTCAATCACTATGGGAAGAAAACACACAATTATATTATTATCCTTTAAAACACTCAAAAAGTAACTGTTTCTAATTTATGTAACAGTAAAAAAAATAACTATAGACCGCTGCCAAACTTAATTTCATAGTATTTAACGTTGATTGGTTCTGGCATTGTGATCGTCGGTTTTTTACAAAGATGTTACGGATGGGTTACTATCATATGCCAAGTGAACCGAGGAGCAGTTATTTTGTATCCCATGGCGACATGAGTAAGGTATTCTACAGAGACCAAGCAGCAAGAATAAAGAACGAACGAGAGACACTGTTGAGTACAATAAAAGTAAAAGTAAATGAATATGATATTGGTCCATTTATTATGTTAAAGATTTAGCGCAACCTTCACCAAAATAAAAAAAGATAAATAGGTACTTAGTTTATTATTTTAACAAGTAAACTTTAACGACAAGTGATTGGAGCCTCATTTTAATCAAATAAGATAGCAAACCTACTTTCTGATTTGTTTACACATAATAATTTAAATATATCTGTAGATTTAGTTTAGAATTTTTTAAGTTATGATGAGGCTGATATAAAAGCCACTGTGAAAAGCCTATAAAATAAAAGCTTTACACACTCATTCACAGTCACAACTACATACATCAGACGCATGGAGTGCCAACTCAGTATGTTCACACTGAAATCCTTGGGATGGTGGCAGCATGAGTGATTATGTATCACCGTCAGCTTGCCAAAGTTATGGTGTAGCATATCATGAGACACTGATGTATCCCATTGTCCCATCTAGACTTAACTCAATGTTTATGAAGCCAAGTCTGCCAGAAGATTTAAAACAAATCATAAAAGGGCTAAAAAATACTAATAGTGTAGGTTATGATGGTATCTGTACTAAAGCCATTAAGCTAGTAACAGAATGTATCGTGCAACCTCTTAGCTACATTCTAAACCTGTCTATTGAAACTGGTGTATACCCTGGAAAATTAAAAGTTGCAATTATTAAACCGATTCATAAAAAAGAGAGTAAAGAATACATGAATAATTATAGACCGGTTGCCTTACTATCAATCGTCTCAAAAATTTTTGAAAAATATATTTATAATGAACTTGTTGATTACTTTGAAACTCATAACATTTTAGCTAAGGAACAAAACGGATTTAGAAAGAATAAAAGTATTAACCTTGCTATATATGAATTTTTGGAAATCATAATGTCCAATGTCGACAGGCGGATACCGATCTGCGGCATTTTTATGGACATGACACAGGCTTTTGATCACGTGGTACATGACATCTTACTATATAAGCTTGAGACCTATGGCATAAGAGGCAACATCTTAAAATTAATTGAAACTTACCTCAAAAACCGCACTCAGTATACACAAATTAATAGACTTAATACTAGAACTAAGATGGAGGAGGTATATCTATCAAAGGGACGTAAAATACAATATGGTGTCCCACAAGGAAGTATATTGAGCTCCATACTCTTTATAATCTATATTAATGACCTTCCAAATGCGAACTCAAACCCAATGACACTCTTTGCTGACGACAGCACTATTGCAATTAAGTGTAATGACAGAATATCTTATGAGCATGATATAAGCAGTAGCCTAAATGCAATCATTCAATGGCAGCATTAATCTGAAGGCAAACATTGCAAAAACTAAAATAATCCATTTTAATCAGCGTATGAATGCAATTATGCCGCAGATTAACTATAAGGGTGAACCTGTATCTGAAGTGCAAACAACGAAATTTCTTGGTCTTACAGTTGATAACAAATTAAAATGGAAATCCCAGATTGAAACACTAGTCAAAAGAATTAATAAATCAGTATATGCCCTACATGAGTTAAAGCAGATTGCAAATATTAATACCTTGTTAACTGCATATCATGGTTTAGTGGCTTCAGTTCTGAGGTATGGTGTGATTTTTTGGGGAAATACGACTGATACAGATTTAATTTTTAAAGCACAAAAACGGTGCATAAGGGCTATGTTATGGCCTCCAAATGATCGAAACCTGTAAACCATTTTTCCAGGAGTACAAAATTTTAACTCTCCCAAGCCTTTATATCTATGAGGTCTCAGTATTTGTTAAGACCAATAAAAATTTATTTACATTAGCCTCAGAAATGAATAATAGGCAACAACGTGACGCATTGCGACTCTATGTCCGCCGAGTAAATACCGCTTTAATGCACAAAAGTGTGTTTCACATGGGTCCTGTAATTTTCAATAAATTACCTAAAGAAATAAGGGAAATGAATACTGCCTTATTTAAGAAAAGTCTAAAGAGACTTTTAGTTAATAAATGTTACTATAACTTAAACGACTTCTTAAACGATAATTTTTCCAAACTTAAGACCGCACAGTGATACCAAGTAATAGCATTTATTATGTTATATATATTGTAATAATTCTAAGAATGACATTGAGATAATTTAGATATTAATATTATTAAGTAAATAATTAATCTGTATGACATTGCATTAATTTAATATCTGAAAGTATTTTATGATTGTTTTATGTGTTTAATTGTATTTTATGACTGAATACATTTTGCATGCCTTACGGTAGAATCACTTGAAACATGTAAGTTTTATAACACCATTGTAACAGTGTTTTCTGCAAAAATAAATGATTTGATTTGATTTGATTTGATTGTAAATTAAAGCCTCTTTACAGTGTCTTCAGGACGTTCATTGCCCTGGTTTTAATTGATGAGAGTCCTTCATAATCCTTCGCAGTATCAATAAGGATTCCCCACGGCAACAAGGAAGACGTTTGCCTATTCGCTGCGAGTGTGACACGTTGTGTCCTTTCGCTGACAGATTGAAGTGTAGTCTCTGTTGTATTATCTACTCTTGTACCGTTGCATTGGTGTGACTGGTACCGGTTTATTGTATGTGATATTGGTACTTGTTAGTTGTAATTTCAAGTTTCTTGAACGTGTTATCTTGGGATAGTTAACACTGAACAGCGTTCCATCAGTATTAGTGACTTATTATGATTGACGAAACATTTATCTTTGAAAAAAAAAAACAAAAAAATAAATAAATGGACCGAACATTGAATAGACATTATTATGGTAACATTTTGTACCTACCGTATTAATTTTATCACCAGCACAATTTTCCATAAAAAAAAATCATTTAGTTACACATAAACGACCATTTTTAAACGGTGAATTTATGTGATTCCATGGTAAATTGTCAGTTCATAACTTTATTGCTTAAACATTTATTTATAATAATACCATCCTATTATTGTTCCTTTGCAGGGCAAAGGCCTCTTCTCATACAGAGAAGACACTAACATTGATGACCACGCTTGCACAAGATGGGTTGGTGATTTTAGACTTAGATTAATTACTAGCTTCAGCCCGCGACTTCGTCCGCGTCGTAGTAGTTAAATAACCTTCTTCAAAAATTGGGCTATCAAATACAAAAAGAATATTTCAAAGCCGACTGGTAGTTCCAGAGGTTAGCGCGTTCAAACAAATTCTTCAGCTTTATTGTATTAGTATATGATGAAGATGATTGCCTTGGTGTAGTGCTACTGATGAGGTTATATAGCAGCCGGCGGCCTGTATCGTCGCTCGAATAGTCAGGCCCAAAGAGGTTTCACGTAGTGTTCCATGCGCGCCTTTATGGGTTGACGTGCGGTCGTGGAATCGGCCGCAGTTGGTGATGGGGCCCGCTAGGGATGGCGGGCTGATACCAGTCGGGGGTGCGGCGAGTGTACAAGTATCTCCCGGGCCCTCGACCTTGGTAGTAGAAGGAGCAATGGGGTTTTAGTCGGTAGCAGTCCGACATAAGCCTCCGTTCTCCCTAGAAGAAGGGTATCCATGGGGATTTCCCCACGAAAAAAAAAGGTCGGGTAAAGTGTTAAATTGAGTTTTTCCATCAGTAATTTCTCAGTAGCAGCCGGGAGTGTGGATTTGTGCTCGGTTGATGGGAATAGGCTCGCCCCCTATTACATGGGACTTGATCATAACTGGCGACTTGTGGGTGTACTATAGTTACACCTCTGCCTAACCCTTCGCGGATTACAAGTTCTGCTTACGTTTTTAGTTTTGTATTTTTGTTTCTGCTTGAGTATAGTTTTCGATTTTCTTCTTTTCTTCTTTTTTTTTTTGGTATATTGTGCTTTGTGCTGCGTAATGTACTTACATGTAATTTGCGCAGTGTTGTATAGAATAATTTTTTTTTAAATTTAACTGAACAGACAGCTGTGCTGCTGGGAAGTTAGTTGCGCCACTTCTTCTCCTCAGCTAAAGCACTAGGAAGTGGTGACGGGCGGGCGTTTTTGGGGACTGTCTTATGTAATTTTGACGTTCGAAAAGTGCTGTTTCTCACCCGCGTTTCTATAAATGACTTTTGATTTTGATTTCAAGCGTGATGTTATGTTATGTTATAATAATAACTCCAGGTTTCCTCACGATGTTTTCCTTTACCGATGTCAGTAATATCAAAAATAAACTCGGAAAGTATTTATGAATTGAAAAAGTCACATCGGTTTGAATCCACAAACTCGGAATAAATTTCATTAATTTATTCCAATCGTAGAACGATCATAACATAAAACACAAATGGAAATATTGTGTATCTGTCAATAACCATTAAACTTTCTATCGACTTGACAACAGTACGTAGCGTCTATCGACGTTGCACTCTGCCTTATTAATAGAACCAAATTCAATCTGCCTAGCCTCTTCCCAACTATGTTGGGGTCGGCTTCCAGTCTAACCGGATGCAGCTGAATACCAGTATTTTACATGGAGCGACTGCCTATCTGATTTCCACAACCCAGTTACTGGGTAATACCCCTTTGGTAAGTCTGGTTGTCAGACTTTCGGGCTTCTGACAACCCGTAACGATAAACGACTGTCAAAGATCTACGAATGACAGTCGGGACCAATGGCTTAACGTGCTTTCCGAGGCACGGAGGGGTCTTGGTATGTGAAGATGGTCACCCATCCACGGAGCAATCGCGGCAAGCGTAGCTTAACTTGCACGATTGACCCTTTGCGGCTGTTATTACTTAGCCACGAGCCTAAAATGAATGCTGATGGTGGCGATGCTAAATTGTTAATAAGTATATTGAACTCTACAGAAACTAGGCCTTTATCTAGTAGGCCAACAACACCAGAATCCAGACTTCCGCATCTAGTTAAGCTAACTAAACATAAATTATAAATAGACTTCTGAACCATAAATTACCGCAGTCAGATTTGAACTCGCGACCTATCGATCGGTATCCTTCCGTGAGTAATAGTTACCGTTCGTTATTCGTTGTTATTATTACCGACGATTCTATTAACAAGGTCTGACAACCAGTCTTACCAAGGAATATCGCGTGACCCAGTAACTGGGTTGTCGAGCATGGGCGGTAGAAGGTATTATAGGCGATTGAGACTTTCTGTTTGTAGTATCTGTTGAAACTTTATAAAAGAAAAAACTGACTGAATGTTGTTCCTACGATTTCCCTTATAATATGCCTCTTATAGTATTCTAATTGTGGAAGAGCTTGTGGCTAAGTAATAACAGCCGCACGCGTCAACCGTTCAAGCTAAGCTATGCTTGCCGCGGTCAGTCTGTGGATGGGTGATCATCTTAATATACCAAGACCCCACCGTGCCTCGGAAAGCAATTAAGCCATTGGTCCCGGCTGTCATTCTTGGATCTTTGATAGTCGTTACTGGTCGTCATGCAGAAGCCCGAAAGTCTGACAAATAGTCTTACCAAGGGGTATCGTGTTGCCTAGTAACTGGGTTGTGGAGGTCAGATAGGCAGTCGCTCCATGTATAATACTGGTATTCAGTTGCATCCGGTTAGACTGGAAGCCGACCCCAACATAGATGGGAAAAGGCTAGGCAGATTGAGATTGATTCTAGGTCAACGGGAAGTAGTTACTCTATACATGTTTCAGGTTTTGATGTATGTCGCTTACATGACCGTACTTTTTATTGCGTTGACTTAGAAGCTTGATTTCTTTACAATTCAAGGCACCGTAGACCTAAGTATTTGATATTAATTTCAACTTATTATTATATTATATAACAACGGACAACGAAGTGATCCTATAAGGGTTCCTGTTTCCGTTTTGAGGCACGGAACCCTACAAATGACGACTGAAATATTAGGTGCCTATAATTGCATAAAGGATAAAGGCTAGACAGATGATGAATTGCATTACAAAGTAATTTTGAACTCAAACTCAAACTCCTGTTATATGTAGGCACCTAATAGTTCAATCGTCATTTTTTGGGTTCCTTACCTCAAAAAAAAGGAACCCTTATAGGATAACTTCGTTGTCTGTCAAGACTCTTTTCCTCAGGAACGCGTGGAACAAAGTAATATAGCATACATAGGAGCCACTTTGAGTGCAAGCCTATCAGATGACTGTCAGCTGATGGGCTTGAACTCATTGTACCTATGTTTGCTATTACTTTGTTACGCAATTCATCATCTGCCTAGCCTTTTCCCTATTATGCAGTTATAGGCACCTAATATGAATAACATAAAGAAAGTTTTTTTTTTTCAATTAAAATTAACTTATACTTTGCACTAAAAGTCAATTATATAATTATTAACATGAATTGAATACACAGTATTATTTCTATTTAACGAATTAATTATAGGTGATTAAAACTATGCAAATCAATTAAATCTGAATTGTATAAATTAGCTACGCGTATTTAACATTACATAAAGCACTCGTATAACTGCCTCGTTGGTCTAGTAATCGCTAGCGCTACTGCTGATGAGCAGGAGGTCCTAGGTTCGATTCCCAGGTCAGGCAAAGTGTTTTTGGGTTTTTCTATCTGGAATTTCTCAGGATCAGCCGATTTGTGACAGGTTTATGGCAACAGGCTCGCCCCTATTACATGGAACTTAAACATGACGTTATTTTGACATTAGTACGGTCACTTTTAGAAGAAGAAGGGAGACGTCAACGAGACGGGCCCGACGGGCCCCCCGGCCAAGGACATTGCGTTGGTTTTAAAAGATATAACATTGAAAGAATACATAAGTCTTAAACGCGATCAGTACGTTTATTTAGTATTAGTATAGTTCCCGTGAAAAGTAACGAGTCTCATTCGGAAACATTATATAGTACCTAAACGTGGAGAAGGGTTAACATATTGAAACGTCCTAAAACTTTGTTATTCTAACTAACTAATTTCTTAGCCTACTACGTGGTAAGCTGTACCCTAAACTTTTCCAAACATCTGGTATTTTTCTAAACAATACTTTTTACACTGGCGGTCTAAGGTCACTGTCTCTACCCTCAAAGTTTTGAAACCGGCCAAAACGTGACATTTACATATTTTCCTGTTCAAATACAGTGTTATATCAACCACATTGTGGGACGCTTGGCGATTTTTCAAATAAAGTGTAACAAAAAAAAAACAAAAGATAAATAGGTAGATACTCGTAGAATACTCTTTTTTATGTAGTACCTACACGATAAAATATTTATTTATTAAGAGGGAAGCGTCAGGGTAGTCCGCAAAATTCAAATTTTCTTACGTTTTTTGCAATTTACAAGTCGGTATTATATTGTACGTTGATCAAATTATAATTTGCGGTCGTAACAAGTATCTATTTACATAATTAGAATCATTAAAGTGATCAATACAACTCTTTAAGACCAGGTAATCCTAAAAAATGATTATTTCATGAAATCTTTACATTTTAGGATTATACTAACTTAAGGAGTTGTATTACTGATTCTATTGTATATAATTATGTACAAACATATTTGTTACGGCCACAAATCATACTTTATTTAACATACAACTTAATACTGACTTGCAAATTGCAAAAAACGTAAGAAAATTTGAATTTCGCGGGCTACCCTGACGCTTCCTCCTTAAAGGAAAAACAAACAGTAGCACAATAAGAAATACTCATAATATCTTTTTTACATTTAAAAAAAACTATGCTACCCACTACGTTCTCCACAGATTAATTCCAATTTAAAGTATTTAAAACTAGCTAGGAACACAGATACAATACCTATATAATAATCATTGTCCTAGAACACGTATTCCGATTATCAATTTTATTAAAAAAAAAATATTGTGTGCGTACATTATTAAACGTTACGTTATTACGTATAAATGTATTACTTTGCTGATCCTTTAGGGTTGCTTGGATTTGCTTCTTAAATGCATTTTTACTGAGAAAAAGAAGGTCGATTGAATTAAACTCATTGTTAAAATATACAAATATAAATGTAGAAATTTTACGTAAGGAGGTTTTATCGCTAAACGCGATCTTTTAAGACAACCTTTGGAGGGAATGCTGACAGCCTTTTGGGCACTTTGCCTGGTGACAGCGATGAGGACTAATTTTTTGATGCCCTATTTTTTTTATACATGTACCTATGTATTATTAATAGTAGTTCTGTGAACAGTAGACCTCGCGAGCACAAACATTTTTTTTTTTATCAGATCTTCAACAAATTTTTATGAGACCAACTTGAAAGTTACTACCTTTCAAATAAAAAAAGAACAATCGAAATCGGATCTCATAAGGCAGAGATATCCAGTAGCCCCCTTTTTGCCTCTTTTGGAGGAAGTACCCCTCAAAAAATTCTATACACGTCGCAAAACTTGTAATACCAAGTTTCGTCCAGATCGATTGTAAAATACGACCTGTAGAGGAGTAGCAACAAACTGACAGACGAAAGCCTGTCCAGAAAAAATTTGCCAGACTTGAAGCAGAGACGCTTCGCTCGCTCTGTCAGTTATTATTTTAACTATGTTAGCTTATAGGTATACTAGCTTTTGCCCACGGCTTCGCCCGCGGGAACGTACTACCGGGATCAAAAGTATCCTATATCCTAATTCAGTTCATAGTCTCCCCGTGTGCTAAATTTAATACAAATCCGTTCAGCAGTTTTAGCGTGAAAGTGTAATAATTCAATCATGATTCGAAAGACACGTGCCGCCATCTATTATCATAAGAACATTATTGTGGTTTTCCTCGGGAACAGTACTTTTATTCGAGATGAAAGTTCCCCTTTGTCCGTTTCTGTACACGTGACAACGTATATGCAAAATTTCAGGATGATCGGTTCAGTGGTTTAGGCGTAAAAAGGTAATAAACAAACAAACTTACTTTCGCATTTATAATATTATAGTAAGGATACGGATAGTAAGGAAGTAAGTATTAGTAAGGATTGTGTAAAATTAGATAAATTAATTGTTCAGCAAATTGACTACCAATTAATTGTCCGTATATTCAAACGACAACTGTATTTCTTTGACAGTTGTGTGAATTGGTTAACATGGCAAAGTGACGTAGGGTTTCATTTAATTTACAACAAATTTTCTTGGCTGTAATTAATAAAGTATCAAAATAAAAAGAGTATTTCCTCAAACGTAGTTTTAAAATTCTTGCAAAAAAAAATAACCTACACATATTCGCGGACCAAGGTCCGCAACTCGGGCCCCACTTGATCCATTTAGTGGGCCAAGTATGCCACTGTCCGTGAACGACTAAACCATGACGCACGGGTTTTTTCATGAAAATTTTCTGTTTGTTTCAGGTAAGACAACACGACTGAAGAGTTTTGTAAATAATAGCGGTAAGGACGCCGGCGCCGTAGTGAGCAGATGAAATGATCTCGGTAGATGTTTTTTTTTTGGTTCGTTTTTATGTTTCCTGTTGTGGCTCGTTTTTGTTTGAGGTCAGGTTCTGCTTGACTGGTCATGGGGTCGAGAGGTCAAAGTTTTCTCTGCGTGTAACTATGTTTTAAAAATAACTTTAAAATGCACTCTACGGGATGAAATTGAATTCACGGGCATCCTCTTAAGGGGTCATTGTACTCTTAATTATGAACAGCTTTTACTATGGACCAAAGGCCGCTGAGGCCGGCTCAAAGTGAGGTGGTGGGATGACCTGGACGCGTACTGTGGGGGCTGGTTCGAGGTAACGTGTGAAAAGAGTTCCTGGAAGGACTTGGGGGAGGCCTTTGCTCAGCATTGGGACAGTATAGGCTCCAAACCTGCAATCACAGCAAACGAGTGGAACTCACTACCTGCGTCTGTGTTTCCGAGCGCATACAACCCTAATCTCTTCAAAGTGAGAGTGAACAGGCTTCTTCTGGGTATGCTCACTCCATCGTCGACTTTGTCTCTGTCACCTCTGACCTAAACTAAAGTCAAGAGCAAACCCATCTCAAAAAAAAAAAAAAAATCGCGAAAAATAAAATCAGCTGTTCCCTACGTTTTGCTGAGTTATGTAAATATAAATATAGGGAAAAGTTGATTTATTTTTCGTGACTTCAGGTTTGGTCCCATAGTAAAAGTTCATAACGATGAGTACAATGACCCCTTAAGAGGTTGTTGGTGTTTTACCAATAACCCTGTATACTTAAATTATAAATCAACTCTCGAAAATAGTAATGCCTAATCAACAGCATGAAGTACGTATAAGTGTACCTTAATTAACTTTTTTTTTCACAACACTACTTATCCTCATTAGTCTTATCAACCACCTCTTTAGTAACCAGGCCACACGATTCTCTCAATCCAGTCCACATACGCAGAAACCTTCGTATACACTCCTGGACTCATCCTCCTACCACAATCCCTGCCAAAAGACGTCACTCCTACAATTTTATGCAAAGGGAAGTTATGGACACAGTCAACCCTTTCTTCCATTATCTGCAATGGACCCCCAGAGTCCCCTTGGCAAGTATCTCTTCCCCCATGATCATAATCACCAGCACATATCTGGTTATCTGTAATACCTTCAGCTAGAACCTTCTTCTTGATCAAGAACTTCATTGACCGGTTACATATTTCACTGGCTATCAAATCTATGTCCACTTTCATTAAAGTCTGACTTCCATAGGTTGCACTGGAAGCTGTTTTTCCGAAGCCGATGACTGTTAAGTTGAAATTGCTTATATCTTCTCCTAAATGCAGGCAAGCAATTCTTATATCTCGACTTATTATGAAAGCAGGAGTCGCTCTCATCAGCGCTATGTCATGATATTTTGAAGGAGGCTTGTATTTTGGGTGAGGGACGATCTCTGCTACTTTTCTCTCTTGAACGAGTTCATCTACTTCATCGAATTCGAAGGTAGCAGTTCCAATCCTCATGATGCTTGCTGGTCCTGCATCCCTATCTTCTGTACAATGAGCTGCTGTGAGAACCCATTTTTCGCTGATCAAACTTCCACCACACTTCCACGAGGGCGGATCTAGTGCTGTTCTTCGAAACCCAATTAAGACCATGTGAGGATATAATAAGAAGTCCACTGGTACTCTCACCCTTAGTTTTGGAAACAGTATGTTATGACATTCCAGCATGAACTGTCCATAACTTTTGCAGGCCCTGAACGCCTTTTCACCAACTCCAGAACCTTGGAGGTATATTGAAAGCAAGATTATCATTGTCACTTGTATCTTGATCATTTTTAGGAAGTCTGACTTCCTCTTTGCTTGATGTAAATAAACATAGTACAGATTTAAACACCGTCCCTTATTTAAATACTTGATTTTTCTCACAATTTAGTCCCGTCTCGAAGGACCAATTCCCGAATCGAACGAATTTGAAATGAGTTTGGTCCTTTAATCCCAGATCTATTTGTATAAATCCTTTCCCCTTTTTTTGCCAAGCGCGTGCGCACGGCCGTTATCAATGATTTACCACGGCAACTGAATGGTGTGACTTTACAGCCGTAATTGTAATCTGGCCGTGGCTAATCGATATTCATTCTTAATTGCAATAAAAATGCGCCAACCCCACTATTTTGCGCGATTATTTTGTTCTTATTTAGTAATGGTGGATTGTAGATGAAGCGAATCTTTTTTAGATAGGTATTATCTTTGTCCCATGACCTAGGAAATTGTTTTGAAAATAATAGCTTACCTATATCTGTTCAGAATATAAAAGAGTATCAATTATGGTTAATGACTACACCTGTTACTTCAATTGCTTTGCAAAATAAACGATTTATTCCATATAAATAATGTTTTCATGTGAAATAAAAAATAAACTATATCAGTGATTCGTCCTGGAGCAGAGACTGCGTATCGGCAAGGTAGCGGAGGACAGGGTGGTGTGGCGTGGCATGGAAGAGGTCCAGCAGTGGACAGGCTTAGCTGATTGATTTGCAAAATGCTGGTGTCTAATAACAGTAGAACTTATGGGTAAGTATTATGTGGTGATTGTTTGCCGACCTATTTACAAATAATTGTTAGCTTAGGTACATCGATTTAGCACGATAGTCAACATATACGACTTGTGAGAACTTCTAATTTGTTTCCCATTTAAATATTGAATTTCATATTAATATTATCAAAACATTATGAAGCCGACTGATAATATTGTGGTCCTCTTAGATTCAGAATAACCTTACTAAAATACAATAAATTATACACGAAGAGACGACGGTAAATAATAAGAATTGTTTTAAGTTTTATACAAACAATATCTGAAAGAAATGATAGCCTCGCAGCGATTCTATATCCAACAACTGGTTTCTAATAGGTTTCTAGCTGTTTTGATTTAAAGAACTTTTAGTGTCTTTTTATTTTTGATTGGTAAAATAAATAAGATTTGCTTTCCCTTTAATGATTTGTTGTAGGAGATAAACAGCGATTAGATTAGATTAGATCGATTAGATTAGATTAGAGATTAGAAGCACATACTAATTGATACAGTAAAATTATATTTCTTTTTTTTATTTTTTTTTATTTGTGATGTGTTTGCTCTTGACTCTAGTCTAGGTCAGAGGTGACAGAGACAAAGTCGACGATGGAGTGAGCCTACCCAGAAGAAGCCTGTTCACTCTCACTTTGAAGAGATTAGGGTTGCATACGTTCGGAAACACAGACGCAGGTAGTGAGTTCCACTCTTTTGTTGTGCGCATTATAAAAGACATTTGGAAGCGCTTAGTGCGAATTGGTAGAATAGCAACCAAATAGGGATGGTAACTGGCAGTGCGTCTAGATGTACGATGGTAGAAGGGGGCCGGTGGAATGAGGTCGTGGAGTTCTCGGGCACACTCTCCGAAGTACAATCTGTAGAAGACCGGTAAGCAGGCAACCTTGCGGCGATGAGCCAAGCTATGAAACTTGGCATCCGCCAGTTTTACGTCGCCAATGAGCCTCTTAGCTCTGCGTTCCACCGAGTCAAGCGCGGCTAGTTGGTACTTAGCTGATCCATCCCATAGGAAACATATAACAACATATAAGCAAAAGCATAGCATATTCAGCCTATAAAGTTGCCATTGCTGAGAGACTGGCCTTTTCTCTGTGAGAGAGAGTGGGCCATAACTCACCACGCGGGCCCAATGCGGGTAGTTATTTTTTTTAGCATCACATACTCCGATTACCGATTCCTCTTGAACTTAAAGTTATTATATTAAAAAAAATAGAACGAACGCCGTGGCTAGTATTACACATATTATAAAACCTTCACGCTTTAATAAAACCACAAAGATATTACTTTATAGAACGTTTTGATACCTAATTTCTGTGTTTCGTTTTGATAATTGATGATGATTATTATTATAAAGAGAAATACATAAGAAGGTACTTTTATATTGCAAAGAACTTGTATGAAGCTGTTAAGTTTTTTTATGAAAGTTATTTTATTCGTTTTAGGTTTTTGAAGTCGGTTTTTACTTTTTTAAGTAAATTTATTTTTCTATTTTAACCGACTTAAAAAAGCAGGAGGTTCTCTATTCGTCGGAACCTTTTTTTATTATTTTTTTTTTATGTAGGTATGTTCCCCGATTACTCGAAGATCGCTGGACCGATTTGATATTTTTTTTGTTTTGTTTGAAAGGGTATACTTTCCAGGTGGTCCCATGAACATCAAGTTAGGATCTGATGATGGGATCCTGGAGAAATAGAGGGAACTCTTCAAATTTTATAGGCACACTTGAAGCGATTTGGGTAGTTTTTGCAAGAGTACTTTCTCGAAGTGGTCCCATTTCAATTTGGTGAAAATCTGATGAAAAACTTCGGAGATAGGTAACTCCTCAATAAATGATAGCAAATGGCCCGGGATTGCTGAAATCTCATATCTGTCTATTGTTTCCACCAGTTCGTAACATAACATCACGCCGGTACGCTATGAAGGGGTAAGCACATGTGAACCACTAAAAAGTGAAAAATAAAAACTTTTTAACAAAAAATAAAACACTATAAAGTGAAAAATAACTTTAATTTCGGAAGTCGGTGGCAAAAAACGAAAATACAAAACCAAAGACACCGACTACCGAAATTAAAGTTATTTTTCACTTTGTAGTGTTTTGATTTAGAAGTCGGTTTTATTTTTTGTTAAAAAGTTTTTTTACTTGAATATACAATTACATAAGCCCAAGTCGAACGAAAAGAAGAATCATCAAAATCCGCTTAGAAATGCTGGAGATACGGTACATTTATGTATATAACTTCGTACATAAGTTTAATTACCTAATGTACACTAAAACCTTCCTGAAAGTATGTAGATTACATTTGTGAAAAAACATCAAAATTGGTTCATTCGTTTTTGAGAAAATCGCGGACATACAAACTTACATACATACATACGGATCGAATAGAGAACCTCTTTTTTTGAAGTCTGTTAATGTCATGTGCACAATGTTTTGCTATTATCTTATCGAACAATACTTATTCCATCTATGGGGTTGTAGAATTGGTTATTATATAGACAAAAGAAAAGAATGATTATATTAGCCTTAGGGTACGTGGTCCCAACATCCGCGATATTATTATCTTTTCTTACAATAAAATAATGTTCCTAAAGATCAAAAATGTTATTCTTACATACATGGTGTTCCGTACAATCAGTGAGACATCCCAGTTATCGTCTGTGAATCAGAAATCTCAACATAAATGGAATGTGGTACTCGTGCGATTCATAAGTTGCATGCCTAGAATTTAGAAAAGAGGATTAGTAGTCTTGTATAAAAATCGTAAAGTCTACAAAGACATTGTTTAAATAAATGAATCTGGTTTATTGTTATGCATTATTGCTACGGTGTAAAATGTTTTGAAATAATATTAGAGAGTGCTTTTTCGAGTCCAAATATGTAATTTTTTCAAATAGATGCTGTATCAATCAAACGGGCTTGTGGCTAAGTAGAAACAGACGCGCGGGTCGATCGACCAGGTTAAGCTACGCTTGCCGCGGTTGGTCTGTGGATAGGTGACAATCTTTACATACCAAAACCCTTCTGTGCCACGGAAAGCACGTTAAGCCGTTGGTCCCGGCTGTCATTCGTGGATCTTCAACAGTCGTTACGGGTCGTCAGAAGCTCGAAAGTCTGACAACCAGTCTTACCAAGGGGTATTGTGTTACCCAGTAACGGGGTTGTGGATGTCAGATAGGCAGTCGCTTCATATATCATATAATACTGTTATTCAGCTGCATCCGGTAAGACTGGAAGCCGACCCAAAATAGTTGGGAAAAGGCTAGGCAGATGATGGATGCTGTATCAATTAAGAAAGAGCCTTTTTGTACTTTGATCAAAGACTCGTGACAGAATATCTGTATTTGCATTTCCTAAACCAAAACAATTTAATCATAAAAAACGATCTCACTATCGTAGTAAACACACCTCTATAACCCAACCTGTCCACACCGTTCCTCTCAACGGTTCCAATCCTCGTTTCTCCATTCCTTCCTTTTGAAATAAAGAAATCGGTGTGCAGTGCAGCACAATCAGACGGCGCAATACAAACTTTAATCACTACTGTACGACTGTGCCACAGAATAAATATACACAGAAAGCGAAAAAAAATACATCATAAATACATCATACAAAAAGCGAAAACGCACGCACACATTGATTTGAAGGTGGGTTTAGATCAAACGAAGTAGAACCAGAACAAGTGCATGAGCATTTTTTCTTAATATTCTTGGCTAAATAATAACATCCGCACGGGTCGATCGACCAGGTTAAGCTACGCGTGCCGCGGTTGGTCCGTGGATGGGTGACCATCTGTACAACCGAGACCACTCCGTGCCTCGGAAAGCACGTTAAGCCGTTGTGTCCTGGCTGTCATTCGTGGATCTTTGACAGTCGTTACGGGTCGTCAGAAGGCCGAAAATCTGACAACCAGTCTTACCAAGGCGTATCGTGAGTTGTCGAGGTCAGATAGGCAGTCGCTCCATGTAAAATACTAGTATTCAGCTGCATCCGGCGATACTGGAAGCCGACCCCCTAATAGTTGAGAAAATGCTAGGCAGCCAAACAATGAGCCTAGGACCAATAAAACAATGCAGTATCCCGATTTACACAAAAAAAAAAAAATTGTTAGAGTGGGGATAGAATTTGCTTTCGTTTATTTGGTCTACCTTGACATCTCCGTACGTACGCGTCTCTGTGTGTATGCGTGCCTGTTTTCGCTCGTTATATTATATTATTATGAAGTTTGCCTTCTGTACCTATATATTCTGTAACTCTATTCTGTACCTCACTGTATGCTCTCCCGTACTGATTTAGGAGGGTCCACAATTTATTATACGCCGCCATTATTGTTCATGTGTAAACTTTTCTGGTTTGAAAGTGGCATAGTTTTTGGGTAGTACCTACGTCTTCATTTTTTTTTTTTTTTGCTTATTTACTGAGATTTGTCTGTGTTGTTATTATCATTGTATGTGGTTTAACAAAATCTTTTTTTTTTACATAAACCTACTTATGCAACGTCAGAAGCTAGGTGCACAGTTCCAATTGGTCGAAGGAGCGCGGGCAAGAAACTCAACGGTTACTCTTTTAAAAATTATTGGGTTTTACAATGTTTTCAAATTAAACGTAACTAAATATGTATGGGATAACAATGTTTAGTAAGGTTATATTAACTAGTTGCATGTCCCTAGTTTGATATGAAAATCAATGTAGTGAGTAAATAATGTCGGGTTATGAGGATTGTGAAGCTGTAAATTTTCATACAAAAAGCGATAACGTTTTTCTCCCCGTAAACATAGTCTAATTTTCATAATTTTTGGAAATGTTGTAAGTATAATGAAAAGCTAGGTCCGTACGTTTTTATTATAAAGAAATATTGTACACGATATGAGTTATAAGCATTTAAATATCTATATTTTGGACATAAAAACTTCCTCGAGCGTTTTTATTTTTTTAAATTAATTTCAATTGAATTACTAAAAAAGAAAAACGTCCAGACCTAGATTTAGATGTACTGAATGTAATGAGACCAAAATTGTCTCATTTCGTATAGATTTAAGGGGGTAAAAACGTTATCGCCCGAAACAATATTTATGTAAATAATTGTATGAAATGTAGGTAATTCCTTCCAAGACTCGCGCCGCGTATCGGCACTTCACAATCCTCTTAAGATCTCGGGTTGGAAAATAAGCTTTGTGGTTATAAGTCAACTAATATAAACTGTATGGAATGCTTTTGGCTCTAATGACAGTTTTTAAACCCGCCAACAATTTCAGACCTCCTTCTGTATGTACTGTGAGGACTCGAACCTCACACGGGGAAGCAGAACTCATCCTCCTTGAATTGACTTTTCCTCAATAGCTAGACCTAGGTACTTTTTATTCAAAAGTAGTTCAAGATTTGCTTGAACGATAGAATGTCAGCCAGTAAAATATAAGGTTGCCCATTGTATGAAATGTTTACATGAGCTACGCCCACCCATGAATAAAAGGATCGACGTAGTCTAACTCCAAATAATACTTTTATTCATAACATGATATTCGAGCACTCAGACTAATCCTACCTAAGCCTATAAGAACAATTACCTAACGCTAGGAATAAAATTCAGTCTGAGGTACCCTTACAAGAGCAGGCTTAACCCAGGACGAACGAATCGCGAAAACCTGACACTACGCTGTGTCAGACAACTTAAACATTAAGGTGTGCCAATTTACACCCACACAATCAAGCGTTGTCCTGTTTAAACCTCGTCAGTCAAAAGTAGTGAAAAAGATATGGACGAGCTTCCTATAAGCATACAATATGATGTGACAATTCACATCTACCCAGAAGGGATTTAATAAAACTAAATAACTTAACATCGCAATCTTCTACTCTATCGGACGGTATTGGGCCTCGAGGGAGAGAAAAGGCCAAGAAGTAAATATTCCATCGAAGAATCAAAACTCATGATCACACTCCAGAGGGAAAATCTCAAAAAAGAAACATCACATGATGACAATATTCAACCCCAAGCATTACTACTGGTCCAGCTTGACCAAACTGTGGGTCCTCAATCATAAACTGAATCAATTGTGTCTACCTGTTATATATGTTAAAAAGAACCAGGATCTTCATAATTAATTACAAAGACTAATAAGCAATTTTAATGAAACTAAATATTTTTTGCGATAATTTTTTTAAAACTTTGAATTGTGTTAGTTGTACTTTACACAAGTCCGTTCCACTTTCGTTAAGAGTATGATATGATAATATTTAAAACACTTTGGTGTCAAACTGACACACTTTGCAAATGCTATGCCCCGTTAGCAAAGTTGGTCGCAGCTTAGACCTTACGCTTGTCGTGCAAGGTTACCGGGATCGATATACCCGGCGCCTCCACCAAAATGTGAGGACTCGAACCTCACAGGGGGAAGCTAAACTAATAAATGATAGCAGTAAAGCAATTTGGTATTATATTTTAAATTGAATACATATATTTTCTTAAGATTAACGCGCACTTCTCAAACCGATCCTATCTTGCATTGACTTTTCCTTTTTAAAAAAAAGCTAGATCTACTTTTTATTCAAAAGTAGTTCGAATGTCAGCCAGTAAAATATAAGGTTGTTGCCCATTGTATGAAAATTTTACAGTACAAATTTATACTAATAATAAAGCTCAAGAGTTTGTTTTTTGTTTGTTAGTATATTTGAACACGCCTAATCTCTGGATTTGAAAAATTATTTTTGCATTTGCTAGCTCAATTATTCATGAGGAAGACTATTTAATATCACGCTGAGATCCTTAACAGCCGAGCAAAAAGAAAAAAACAGAAAGAACGCTAAGCAAAAACGATGCGCTGGTGATGCAGGGTGGTTTGGGAGAGCAACAAATTTCAAGCGAACGAAGGCGTGGACAGAACCTGGTACTTTAAAAGATAAGAAATTAATATTATTTCCTAGCAACAGTAGATAATAGCAGAATTTATATTCTAGTCTTCAAATAAAATAAATAAAAATATCCAACTACTTATTCTATTCTTGTTCTCAGTAAATATCAGGCTTTTACTTAAATTCAGGTCTTAAATAATATTTCTAGTAAAATCCACCGTTTTCTAGCCTGAAATCTATTATCAATATTTCAGGCGTTATTACAAGCAAATTATAAATCTTCAGTGAAAAGGGAAATTGGTGCTGATACCAATTTGGTTCAGGGTCCAATTTGATATTCAATTAGTCGTGAATATATTATTACTGGGTCGATAACATTGAATATATCAAATTGAACAATCACACAAAATGTTAGTTTAGATGAGCAATTTGAGTTGTTTGTGTTGATTTCCATTCAAGGATGTATGATAGTATGAAACTACGGATATGCTTGTAGTTTAGGAGTACCTAATCATAACCGACATTTTGATACTGCGTCATATAAACTAGCTAAAACTTCCAAGTTAGGTTACGTAATAGCTTTCAAACTAAGAGGCATATTCGGTGGGACTCATGGCTAAATAATAACAGCCGCATGGGTCGATCTTCAAGGTTAAGCAACGCTTGTCGGTTCGTGGATGGGTGACGATCCATTACATACCGAGAGCCTCTGTGACTCGGAAAGTATGTTTACCCGTTGGTCCAGGCTGTCGTTTGTAGATATTTCATTGTCGCTACGGGTAGTCAGAAGCTCGAAAGTCTGAAAACCAGTCAAGTCAGTGAAGGGGTCTCGAGTTATGGCCGGTTCCTATAATATACGGACCGTTATTAGTTAAAATTAAGACTCTTGTATCTTTACCAATAATGAAGCGTAGTACTCATTGCTTTGGTTAGTAGACTCTCCCATATAATAATAGTAGCTATCATAGGAAAAAATAGCTTTCGAATCTATTTATTTATAAGCCCATTTTGACAACAAAAATGCTACCATTGGTAAGCAAAACGATTCGTTTATGTTTATAGGAACCGAGCATTACCCAGCAACTGGGTTGTGGAGGTCCGATAGGCAGTCGCTCCATGTAGAACATTGGTATTCAGCTGCATCCGGTTAGACAGGAAGCCGACCCCAACACCGGAGCTCGGAGTAAGAATTTCCCACAGAATGCTCTGATGGATTCTAACAAAATGGCTGATCAATACCAATACACATTTAGGTCGGTGAAGTAGTATAGGTAATACCATCATCAAAATTATTCTCATTCATGACTTGAACTTCCCTAACTCACTCCCCAAAGATCCCAACCAAGACAATTATGAATAATCTGAATAATCTTATTTATAACCTATTCAAATTCGAGACACTAAATTGAGATTTCAATTACGATTAAACCGTACCTGGGACGTAACTGCAGTATGTATATATTCTCGTAAATATATACATACAAGATGAGATATAAACTATTAGGACCAAGTACGTACCTACAGAAGGTTGGCTCCATACAATGAGCGAAAACAGACACACGCGCACGTGCGGCGATCTCAAACAAATGCCAGTAGCGAGTGCAGTTGTTCTCGCTTTACGTGAAGCGTATCTATGTGTGCGTGCGTTTTCGCTCATTGCATAGAGCTGGCTTTCTCTACCAATCTATTTTGAGCTATTAGGCTGAGGACCGATATTCGTTCGAAACAGCCTGTGCCTACCCATATGTGTCTTGATTGCTCCCGGCACTACGCTTTGTGGTAAGGATGTGGGAAGATATTGACGTTCAGTTTTCAGTCGTTGTTGATCGTACACTAGTTCCATTTTGGTCTACAAAGCGTTGTTGGGAAGGACCTGGTTTGAGAATAGATTGCGGTTGTTCGAGTTTATTGGACTGTACAAGACTTCGTGGCTTACATTTTTGAGAGGATATTTTTTTTTTAATTGTTATGCTCCAAATTGATGCTATGTCCCCCTTTAAACTTGACCGAAAAATCGGCAATAGAAAAACTATGCCCTTATTAATTATTCCTTTCGCTGATTCACCTTATCTGAAAGCCTAGCACGTTCCACATGCTCGTCTTCAACGAGGTCATGACCTAGACCTGTATAGTAGTGACAATTAAGGTCACCAAGATTTGATTGAGGTCACATTATAAATCAAAAATAGCTGTACATGCTAAACTCAATATCGTTAGCTTAAGTTGAAACGCTCGAAATCTTCAATCAAAGACACAGAAAGCTGAATCAGCAACTCACTTCAATCCGGCGGCGCGGTCCTCAGGAATCTTTAAAAACATTCTTCCACAAAAGCCACTTTAAAAGCCGCTTCTATAGAGCCGTGTCCAATCTTTTCATCCATTCGTGTGGCAGTAGATTCTTTCCTTTTGGATGTTTGCCCCATTGTACTGGCCGACGGCAAATACTGCCTTGGAATGGGAAAAAGTAGTGCGTTGGAGTTCACGGCGATCTAAAGGGGTGAATTAAAAGCGGAGTATGGATATTCGGTGTTTCTTTCCTTTGTTAGGAAGCTCCGCCGGAGCCAAGAGGTGGTTTTGATGTCTGAATTCTGTCCTTTGTGTCGAATTTTGGCATGTGAGACGGTTTTGATTTGTTGGAGAGTCTGACCGATTTTTCGTCGGAAAATGCTTTGTTGCTAGACAACGAAGTGCATCACAAAGCCCGGGAAAATAAACGATCGATTTACCTAGTTTGTTGTTTGCAAATAGAGTTTTAGAAGAGTTTTTGAGGTATTCTGAATACGCCGCTCCGAAAATAAATTTGATGAAAAACCAATCAAATTGATGTACGATGGGTATTCAGCGAATTTAATCATTAATTCAACCCTTCTAAAATCCCTCTTTTGACCCAAAATATTTCGCCACGACCCTACAAATCATAACCTACCGTACTTCATTAAGGTAAAAATCCGATCCAAATTGGACTGCACATAATGAAAACCAATCAATTCTGAACAGCTAAGGTTATTGAAGTAATTGGGATTAAATTTTAATCAGCGTATCTGAAACAGATCTGTATGATCTATATGTCTGTCTGTAAGATCCTGTTATTGAAATTAATGATTATGCTCGAGACTGTTTCAACGATATTGTTTAATTAATAACTGACATTATAATGAAGGAGAATCGCAGGTCAAGATATTTCATATTACTTGTGAATTACGAAATATTCGCCTCGTTGGATCTGACCAAGATTATGTCTGGACTTTAAAAGAGACTTTGGCAGATAGGAAATGTCGACTCCATCTAGCTTATTATTTTTAATACGACGCGTAATTGTGATTCCGATATCCTATTTTCAGAACAAAGAATTTCATTTTGTTTCATTGGTTGATTTCAGTTGTAATTCGAATATCTACATAAGCTTATTATTAGGAGTAGAGGGACATCCTAAAGTATGGCATTTGTTCTTATCTTAAGAGCCTATTCTACCTCAAATGGCTTAGCATGATCCTCCGTTGTGTCGAAAATACTGAAGCATTAATTTTGAAATAAATAAATGGTAAAGTTGAGGATTAATGTTAAGCACTATGTTTGATGAAAACACGATTCCATAAAAATTTCTCGATAGAAAAAAAAAATCCAAAGTTTCCTCACACACATTACGCAACAGGTAAAATAGGCAGGATAAAGAGTGAGGTGACGGGCGCGGGGAAGTGGGGGCTAAATTAGAATTTGAGCTGAGGTTGTATAGGCTCTTAAGATATCTGCCTCAGGGTTGCGAATATCTGAAAGTAATTGTTACGTACAAAGTACTAATAGGAGCTCGAGGCTAAGTAATAACAGCCACACGGGTCGATCGATCAGGTTAAGCTCCGCTTGCCGGGGTTGGTCCGTGGATGGGTGACCATCTTTACATACCGAGACTCCTCCGTGCCTCGGAAAGCACGTTAAGCCGTTGGTCCGGGCTGTCATTCGTAGATCTTTGACAGTCGTTACGGGTCGTCAGAAGCCCGAAAGTCTGACAACCAGTCTTACCAAGGGGTATCGTAACCCATTACCTAGTTACGGTTATGGTGATCAGATAGGCAGCGGTTCCATGTAAAATACTGGCATTCAGCCGCATCCGGTTAGACTGGAAGCCGACCCCAACATAGATGGGAAAAGGCTAGGCAGATTGCAGATTGAAACTATATTTAGCACGACTGGAAATTGGAAGTAGCATAAGATGGATATGACGAAAGCATAACAAATTATGTCTGGTAAACTGCGCTTGTGACACGTAAGTAATCTTTAAAGTTAAACGAGGCCAGAATATGAAACAGACCTATAATTATATTCTAATGACACTTGGTAATTACAGTTTTTTTTTATTGTTGACTGGACCTGCTCTTGACCTCCATTACGCCTGATAGAAAGCGATGAATAAGGTCTACGATGGAAAGAGTTCTTGGCGTCAACACCCAATTTAAGTACTCGCAATTTGTCAGTTTCACCGAGTTCCTCTATATTTGCCTTGAATTAGTTACTGTTACGAGCTACCCTACTCAGTAATTCACGCCAATCCTTATGTGTCAAGTAATTCCACCAAGAGTTAGGCCCGCGAAATACACGGACCTTTTTCAAGTAAATAGGACCTAACAAAAATTCTTGGCGTTTCTCTCCCAAAATTTGGGTCCTAGCAAGGATGGATTCCTAAGTATACATATCAGGTATCCAGGCTATCCGGGCCAACATGAGCATGCCACTGTATTAGGCGCAAAGCCAACGCTGCACAATTACGGACCTAATGGCTTCAGTGTACCGTCAGCAGATAAGCAAAATGGCGCCCAAATGGGCCATGAGATAAGTTATTAAGTTTTGAAGTACGTGGAACGGTGTATTAAAGGTGGGTTACTGTTCATAAAGTGTGGGTTAATGGGGCGATGGCATACTTGTTCTGATTATGCTCTTAAACTAGCTCGGTTCTTCGCCTAGGTGCTTAGACTGAGTTTTTATTAATATACTAGCGAGCCGCCCCTGCTTCGCACAGATTTTACGGCTTAAAAAACATCGAAATTTCATTATTACACAAACCTTTTAGAATAAATTCTCTAAATAATAGTGAAAAACTGAAAATCACATTAAAATCCATTGAGTAGTTAAGGAGAACTAAGCGGTCACACAAACCGGCACAAAAAACGACTTTATTTTGTAACTAGCGAGGATCGACCCACTTCTGCTTCGCATGGTATTTACGACTGGAGAAACATCGAGATTTCTTTATTATAAATAAGTAAGTTTAATGTGAATGACCGTAACGTAGTCCAGCCGGTCTATTCTGTAAAAATCTCACCGTGAAAACTTATGTACGTTTGCCCAGCACGGCCCCTCAGAATTTGCATTTATGGTGTACACCATTGCAATGTACTCGCCTCTAGCAGTATATGTACCGATTTCTTTTTCAATGTACCTCTATACTTTTGAAGAAATATGCAAAAAAAGGTGGCCGTGCCAGCCAAACGCTTTCAGCACGGCCCCCCATGTAACTTGAATAATACATACCGTATTAACAAATGTCTATAACTCAAGAAATGTACTCTATTAATACGTTATATGTGCCGCAACAGTTATTGTGAATTCATAATAACAAATAATATATAGATGTGGATAAGGGGCCGTGCTGGAAAAAATCATTTTAAGAAATATCTAAAAAAGACAAAACATACTTAGCCAAAAACTATTAAAAAATAATTGAAGTTTAGCAAGTAACATATGTACCGCATTGATTTCTCATACAACTTGTTATATTGTGAAAAATAAATCTATTTTAGTTCATTCAGCACGGCCCTCTATAGTTGCCTATATCTTTTTAAATAAGCCGTGTATGTTTACAAAATTCGACTTCCTGAATAATATATAGGAGTACATTCCTTTCAACTAAATTGCAATTCTGCTGTATCAATACTTTAGAAGATAAATTCAATCTAAAATATACATACATTAAAACTGATGGGGTGACCATGATTCTACATGAAAATAGGATAAAAATACTGCTTAAATTGAGTAAATCTTTATTAAAATAAACAAATCAACAATATGGTAAACTATATAAACGATAACTAGGTACTTATACATAATAGGTCGATAATCGTACAAGTGTCAAGTTAGTGTCGCTAAGACTACATAGCTCAAAGTCTTAAAAATCATACATTACAATAAAATCACAGATTCATTACATTTCACAAATTAGTTCGTTTACATGGAATAACAACCTATGTCTCAATAACACTACAGAGCTTAAAAATCTTAAAAAATCACAGATACGCGTTCAATAAATCATATTGAACCTTACATTACACTAATATTAATTTGCATGAATCGCTTTAATTATTTGGTATAATCACAGGCAATTAATTAAATCCACGTAATCACAGATGTTTTTCAACGACTATAACAATTAGAATATTGTTCGTTTATGTTACTAATATTATGTTACCTATGGAATAATCATAGAAAAACTAGTACATAAATTAACTTATTAAAAGTAATCACAGATGACATTACAACAGTATTGACTTCTTATTAAACAGTTCACAGTTTCATATGCATATTTTTAGCAACTAGTCTTTACCAGATTCTTAAATAGTGTAAAATTAACTTTAAATTATTACAAAATACATGTATTTAAAAACCATGGCTCAAAAACATATTCTGGTTTCACTGTAATTACCAGAGCCGTCACTCATAGGATCATATTCAGCAAACCCTGAGCTCCGCTCCGACGTGAAAGCGGAATATTCGTAAAAGTTATTATTTTTAGTTGTATTAAATATCACATATCACTCACTAAAACGTAAGTAAGAGTGTGTAAAAATATCGACTCCACTGTACTGTTGTTAATTTTCAAGGCCAAATCATCATAACATAGCCACAGATCATGGCTAAGCGTATGGCACTTATAATGGCCCAGAGTTCCCTCTGAATTCCCTACATATTCAATGGCACCAACGACACCATAAATTTGATTTTGAATATTAATAGTGACCGGGATATTACACAAAACTATTGCATCTGTTCCATTTAAATCAAAGGTTATAATCCTTTGTAATTTATAACTTGAAATGACAGTTCCACCGCAATTATTTTTACAAATTTGAGAAGTAGTTTCGATAGCAAGTGATTCTTCTAATGCCAAAATACCAAACGTGTTAATTATGTTAATATTCAAAGCTATAAAAGGTCTTATGATTTCTACATAATATTGACATTCTTCTTTTGTGCAAACTTTTATAAACTGAGCACTGTAAAATAAATTGGTAAACATTTGCTCATACAAATTAGCGACATTGCATTCACAATCTGTTATTATCTTTACATGCGCTGGCCGGTCAAAATATTCATGACAAACGTAATTTCTCATTTCATACACAGTACCTTTGTCAACATTTTCATTTAAGATGAGATTTATATAGTCTCGAAGTTTATTATCTTTTGACTCAATTTCCATTTTGAAATTAGAAAACGACTGAAAGCCAAATGCAATCAAAAACATTATTGCATCAAAACCGCATGTGTTAACGACTGTTGAATTTTTAATCATGTTACCATTTTTTATAAATTTTATACCGGTATGTGGCTTTACATTAACGGCCTTGTCTGCTTGACCTCCCCAATTTTCTACAAATGTTGGTTGATCGCTAAATATTGAGTCTTGAACAAATTGTCGTTTCGGTTTTTGTTGTTTTTTACTTATGGGTTTTGTCGTCCTGCGATTTGTTTTTTTTACAGTGTTAGGTTCTATATGAAATTTACTCGCTGCAATATTTAACTCTCCTTTTAAATAATTAATATGTCTTTGCAGGAAAACGTCAATTCTATGTTTTGTTATTTTAGATTTCAGCAGCAAGTGTTTTAAAGTTTTAAAATGATCCTCTGATGCACTCGACGAAGGATTTTTATTATCTGATTTATATAATGGCATCATGACATTCGACCACAGGGGCAATTTTCGCAGTAGTCGTTTTATTGTCGTTAATAAGGGCGGATAATAAAAATCATTTAGAGGGCCAGTTACACAAACTTCTTCTTTATGATGTGTAACAGTTTCCTCAAACCACTTCGCGAAATTCAGCTCATTAAACGTTGTATCAACATGAACGTCATCATGTAAACAGTAACGGTCATCACTTGATAAAGAGTCATCTTCAGTTATATTATCATGTATTTCCTTAATATTTACATTTTGAAGTACACTTCTCAGGTAATATTGGGCTTCAGTACAATGCTTGGAATGATATTTAGACAGGATTATAGCTAGCAGTTTATCGATGATGTTTTTGATGACATTAATATTTTCTGCTTTTTTAATGTAAAGAATACACTGAACAAATAAGTAATTCACTTTTTTTGGTGCGTTTTCTAAAGAAATTTTACGAATAGATTTAATAAAATGGCTCGTATCAATTCTCATATATAAATTAGGTACAATGAAGTTGCCTTCTAATGCTTTAAAAGAAGCCTCTAAATAATCCTTGGTTGAGTTAAATTTTGTAAAACAATTAATTACAGCCGCAATCAAAGCCGATGAGTCGTCAGTTATAACTTCTGCGGGCGAAGTGATATTCTTTGCCCATTTAGATAACCAATCCGCAATAGTTTCTTTGGTATGGGAATTGCTAACCATTTGGGCGACGGGTACAGATTTCAAGCTATTATTAGCAGTTAACATTACTACGTATAAAAATAATTTCTTGGTTAGGTTGTTAGTTTTATAAATAGAACCAGTAGCATCTAGGGAAATAGTTATTCTGTCAACTACTTTAGAATAGTGTCTATAATAATTGAGTTGTTCTTCTAACCAATAGTGTACATGAAATGTTGGTTTTATAAGTATTTCTTGAATTATATTAGAGAACTCGACGCTGTCAGCTAAAATTATCAAAGACATTAATTCATTTTTGTGATACCAATGTTGACTATTAGATTCATAACGGATTATCCTGAGTGCTCCAAGAGATGGCAATGTAGGTGGTTCTGTATCTCCGAATGTCATTGTGCGACGTGCCAGATCTTTATGAACAACGGCTGCTGGCTTTTCTTTTAAATTATCTGATAATTTTCGTCTCAAGTACGGAGTACAACGAACTTTCTTTCGTGGGTCATGCTTAAAGTTATTATCTAAGTTGATAATTTCACAAAGAAATTCGACGACCTTGTCTGTCTTCTCGGTGTCATGAATACGCACTTTTGCGTTGCACTGAGTACATTTTCCGTGGAAGGTAATTCCATTGCTATTAATGTTATAATTTTTAAAAGATATTGTACATGGCAATTTAAAATGTTTCCAAAGCTTTTGCCTCAAAAGGCAGGACCATTTATACTTAGGAATGGTGCTGTATGTTTCATATCTCAGGTATGGCTTCTTTTTATCGTTTCGTCGAAAAGTGCTGCGTATTGGCTGTATTTTTTTCCACTCGTGAATATCCACAGGAAATTTAAAAATAACTCTATTTCTATCTTCGTTTTTACTATGTTCGGATGATTCAGGCAAAGGTGTCGATTTCTTAGACGAATTCAAAGGTGTCGTTCCAACACTAATGTTTCCTAGTTTGTCATCAATTTTTGTTGGCTCCGGTGTGAGGTCATTAGTGTCCAGAAAATTTCTTTTATAACTTAGGTACAATGCTTTCGGAGACATAGCATAATTAAGCTCTTCAGCTAGTTTCTGGTACACATTTCTATCATATTTCGGTCCTTTGAGCTGATGTCGATTTTTCATAAATAGTTGTTTCTGTACATCTAATGCTACATCACTTTTCTTGCCCATCCTCACCATTAATTGTATCAATCTGAAGAAAAAAAAATCTGTACAAATATTTATAGTGAATTACGTAACTTCTTTTTAGATTTATATATAATTTTGCTACCTATTTATTTACTAAATATATTAATAAATAACGGTTAATATAAAGTGATAATTATTTTTGATACCCTAATTATTCAACATTTTTTATAATTACTGCTCAGTATGATTACACCAATTCTTAAGTGAAAAATGCTGAATGAATGAACGATGCTGCCAACGGGCCGCTTTAAGTTTAAAATAGCGTCCGAAAATTGTATATCTCAACTTTTGCGTGTCACATTTACCTACTCTATATATGTATAGTGGGTAAAGTAGGTATATTTCCACTATATTGAAGAGTTCCTTAAAATTTTAAAAGATGGTAGGTAAATTTCTATGGACTCTGGGCGTAAAATCAACAGAAATGTAACTCCTAATAATTGTAAAGGCTTAATACTACTAGATACACAAGTATTTTCTTTTATATAACTACGAAGCACTCTTGGGTTTTGCTTGTAAATGAACAGAACACAATTAAACAAAAACTATGATTAATTATGTAAGGTAACATAATAATCGTAGGCTCATTACACAGTTTGCTATCATATATTATGGTTAGCAAAATAAATTTAATGTAAGAAATAATTAATAATAGAACTACTCATTAGACATGGATATGCACTGCGGTTGATATCACAAAGTACATATTCACTGAGCAGTGTATACATTCACTCGCATTGCCTGAGATATTGAGATATGTACTATACACCGCATTGACTATGGCATCGCATTCATTCGTATCACACGGGCAATGAGTGAGAGAAAGAGTGCATGTAATATGTATGGCTCGCCAACTCTGACGTGAAACGCATTACCCGCGACAGCTAATACAAATTATAATGAGAGTGAATGAGACCGAAGCATAGCTTAGCCACAACAAGTTAAAATGAACCCTATTCCATTGCGTTACAGTTTATATCTCAAGAAGTGATGTTCTGCATAGTGTATACACATGTCTGTAAGTGACATGGGTATGCCCTATGTACTATTAATCGCAGTATATATTATATACTGCGGTTGCTATTATCAACCGCAGTGCATAGTGTATAAATCGTATTTATCGACCGCCCTCATGGCCGGTTGATATGTACTAAAGTGCATATCAAAAGTTGATGTACTTTGGAACCGGTGCATATCATATGGCATTGACTTTCGATGCACTGTTATGCGCATGTCTACTACTCATGCAAAGATTTGTAAAAAAAGAAAATTTGCAAAGATTTGTGTCGTAAGCAGGTGCTTCATACATTTTGGTATTTTTAAATAACATTAAATAAATCTAGCATACTGATTTAATGTGCTTTGCATTATCTTATGTGCATACAACGTGTAACTTTAATATTTACGCAATCTTCTTTAGGGTCAAGTTCAATTCCTACATGCACTTACCTAGATATACTTACATCAAATCTATTTTTTAAATACAAATAAATTATATTATAACTTAAAACTTACTTACCCGTTTATTTTAACAATCCATTTTCGTCCTTGAAATAGAATTCACTGCACAAACACACGACCCATTATTCATATTATTTGAGCAGTATTTATATTTACTACTGTCTGTTATGCGCGTAGAGATGTGACTGTCAATAAACACTCAAGCGCAACATGAAGTAACCGCGACACCAGCGCCACATTAAAAATTACGGTAGCGTCAGTGAACTAATAGCGATCGCACACGACAAAATTAACTGATAATATATTATTATACTTAATGATTATTTTTTAAGATGTAATGAATAAACACATAATTATTTAAATAAATTACCCAATAGCGGACAAATTTTAAACTTTGAGAAACATTGAATATTTTGTTTTTTTTAGCATTTCTCATTCTGAATAACATTTATTTAAACATATTATAAGTTGTGTTTTTTCTAGGGGAAGGTTATAAGCACGCTTTATATATTTTTTATTTCTACCACGCGAGCCGAACCGTAAGTTAAAGCTAGTCCACTTAGAAATTCGTTTATTTAATATATTATCCCACTAGATAGGCTTTGAGGAAAAGAAAACGATTAATTACTTGATGCCAAGAATCAGTTATTTTTATTTTTAATGTTTTTGATGGGTACCTATACCTACCCTGTGTCATTCTCACGTGTCAATCTAACGACATCTCTCAAGTTGAAATTAATAAAGCCGTTTAGACTACAAAGCGTGCCAAAGAAATGAAGGTTGCTACATATCTACATTCATTCACTCGAAAAACCTTACCGTCCTTCTGGTACAGTCGGGTAAAAAGAATGTTTATTTCAATGTAGTCACATAATTTAATTAATATAAGTACATAAATATAGAACATTTATGTACCTACCTACCAAATATATGAAATCATGGTCACCCCATCAGTTTTAATGTATGTATATTTTAGATTGAATTTATCTTCTAAAGTATTGATACAGCAGAATTGCAATTTAGTTGAAAGGAATGTACTCCTATATATTATTCAGGAAGTCGAATTTTGTAAACATACACGGCTTATTTAAAAAGATATAGGCAACTATAGAGGGCCGTGCTGAATGAACTAAAATAGATTTATTTTTCACAATATAACAAGTTGTATGAGAAATCAATGCGGTACATATGTTACTTGCTAAACTTCAATTATTTTTTAATAGTTTTTGGCTAAGTATGTTTTGTCTTTTTTAGATATTTCTTAAAATGATTTTTTCCAGCACGGCCCCTTATCCACATCTATATATTATTTGTTATTATGAATTCACAATAACTGTTGCGGCACATATAACGTATTAATAGAGTACATTTCTTGAGTTATAGACATTTGTTAATACGGTATGTATTATTCAAGTTACATGGGGGGCCGTGCTGAAAGCGTTTGGCTGGCACGGCCACCTTTTTTTGCATATTTCTTCAAAAGTATAGAGGTACATTGAAAAAGAAATCGGTACATATACTGCTAGAGGCGAGTACATTGCAATGGTGTACACCATAAATGCAAATTCTGAGGGGCCGTGCTGGGCAAACGTACATGAAAACTTAGGTGAAGTGAGCTGTCATTCTAGCTGCTGCTAGGGATTGACACTATTGACAGCTCACTCCACGCTCACCTCACCTAAGTTTTCACCGTGAGATTTGTACAGAGTAGCATTTCAGTATAACAACGCGGTCACACAGAAAGACACGAAAAAGGAATTTATAATATTATGTATCTATAGATGCTTCATCTAGGTTCTACCCGCATTGGCAACTATGTCATCGGCCCATCTCGCCGCCGGACGACCAACACTTCGTCCAACTTCCAGTCCTTGGACAACACTTGGTCACAGTAGCCTATGCTCAGCTGTGGGAGAAGTCAGGCAGTGGATGATGATGTTGTGCTTTTTCTAACAGCTTGGAAATGGTTAACTTTCGAATCACCCCTGAAGGCTCTGGGTTCTAATTAAGGCGACGATAACCGACTTTTAAGGATTTTAAACTGAAGATCAAGTCTAAACGAATAGTGTTAATGATTTGGAAATAATATATGTTAAATTGGATCATTTTCTTAATAACTTAATATGTGAATATTTTAGATTATGATTATATTACATAGTGTAATTAATTTGTAAAGTTATGTCTTTGGTGGATATAAAGTTACAAACTGAGAATCGCGCAAAAACTATCAAGCGTATTTTCATGTAACCTTCACCATTTTAAAGATAATTTCATTATTTATCTTTTAGTAATACGTGTTTTAATATAATAACTTTTGTTTTATGTGTAATAAATTAATAATGCGTCTAATTTGGGATTGCACTCCTTGATGGGCGAGTCCTATTACTGGGTTGACGTTTGACGTACGACGCGTTGCGTGAGCTCAGCACAGAACACGTAAGGTCTTAATATCGACTGATCTTTTTGCAACTATTCAAGAAAGGGAATCATCGGACTGTCAAAGGTGTTGGTGTAAATTAGTGGAGTTTTCTGTCTGTGAAAGTTTAAGGGCTGTAAAACGGTGATAGCAAATTCCTTGTGATTGCTTTGACACCTAAATAAGTGGTTCGGGCGTAGGAGTTGGAGAAATGTCCCTTAAATACAAAGGTATAAGCAGTATTTTCGGTCAAATTCCAACGGAAAAAATCTCAAACGAAACTTGAATATTATGCAAAGGAAGAGGGTCCCTTCAAACAAATCTTTCGTCAATTTCGCAGCAATTTCAAACTGTCTACCGTTTTATAATTCAATTTTTTTTTCTCACCGTAGTTGCCATGTTTTCCTGTTAAATCCAATAACTCGCGTGAACGGCTCGTAAGAATGAATAGCCTGTCTATGTATGTACTTGTCAAATATTCAGTAAAGAGGGGGTGAAAGAGGGGTAACAGGGGGGCTAACAAAAGTAGGCCAAGATCAAAGTAAACTGGGATTTGTTGATGCTGATCTAAAAGTTGTAATTTATGATTTTATTTTTTTGCGGAGTTTGACGTTGAAAAATAACGAGGTCCTATTGTTAAAAAATACTGTGTTTGGAATGCCCGAGTTCGATGTTGTTTGATGTGAACGTCTATTGAATTAGTTAAATAATAACTGGTAGTATTTAATAAGAAGTTACTCGTAAGGATTTATTTAAACACGTACCCTGTAATCATTCTACTGGCAGACATTTTATTTTTAAGTAAAATTTGCCTTTTTCAAAATAATTGTCTAATGTCAAATAAGCTAAAATGGAACGTCGAAGCGCCATTTCATTTATTTTATTTTGTTCTTCCTTTTTTTTGCTGATTCTACATCAGTGTATTTTGGTAGCGTACAGACTGTTTGTTTTGCAGACGATACATGGCTTCTGTTAATGTGATTCCTTTAGCTATGAATTTGGTATATTTTTGGATAATTTGTTGCTTACTGTGTCCAAGGACTGTTAATGTTCTTATTAACTTTATAAGTACATTTATGATAATTTTATTATATCAATAAAGTTATAAATGAGGCTTGGTTTAATGTATTGGATAATATAAATGCTTTTTCTTCTCTTCACGTTATTGGCCATTTCCACGTCATCGTCAATGACATTGACAGCGCAGAGGTCAATATGGCTGTATTTTTTGGGGCACAGAGGGCAGGATAAGGGGTAGGACATACTTAGCCACAGCTCCACAAAGTAGCCCAACTTTGCGAGGTTGTAGTTCCACCTTCCCACTTGGGTTCGGAGGCGGTTCAGGGACTTCCAAGTGGGCCGTGGACGGTTGCATAAAATGCTTGCGATGTCTTTTTGACTGGAGGTCAAACACGATTGCAGTAGATGTTGTAATGTAGCTAATAGCCGGTGCTATTAGTTAGTCACACGATAAATATTATATTGTAAAAAGTTAAAGTATGATCACGTTTCTAACTTACGCAAGATACTCAAGAGGCTCCCTATTCGACTTCGCAGAAACTCTACCCTAAAACACCTTCCTATTTGCTGGAACGCTTTTCCTACGCCCGCCCTTTTGATGTGCTTAGCAGGTCGCATCTTAGAAACCTCCTTAAATTTCCTTCCCATTCCACCGACTCCTTCTCCCACTTCTTTACTGTGCACGCGGTTCGGTTGTGGAATTCACTTCCACCTAACATTAGGGACTGCCAAACTGTTGCAGTATTTAAAAGAAGAGTGAAAGAACACTTTCCATTTCGTCATAGTTGTTAGTTTTGTGATATTTATTCTAGAAGTATGTGTCTATTTAAGTATTTATTATATGTTTTATTTGCTAAGTGAATTGTCTTTTTAGATTTTAAGTATTTTATATTCTCTTCTACTCACGGTGTCTGCATCTCTTTTTATCCTCTGTCCTATCGCAGGTATGCTGGAAGAGATTTCTTTACAAATAAGCATCATCTTTGTACGTATTTTTCTGTACCTTTATTCTTGACTGTTTATTTGTGTGTACATAAATGGTTAAATAAATAATTATAGAGTAGAAAATTCACGGGATTAGTAAGAAACACAAAGATAGAAGTAATACAGTGGTTCCTAACCTTTTCAATATTGTTACCCCTGTGACCTTTTAGGAAAACTGATTTTACCCCGACTTTAAAATGTTATTAAAACAAACAATACAAGCTGTTTACGCCTTTGCGTAGGGGTAAGGGTTGCTAAATAAAATACTTTTAGACGAGCACTTAAATACAAATATCTTTATTAAGACCATAAATTGCACAACAGACTGCGAGAAAGAGCGCATGCCACATGCTGGTACTGCGCGGTGATCGGTCATTTATGTATTTTTACTATCTAAACCATTCTATTAGATGAGGACCTTTGTTACCCCCGTAGAAAAGCTGATTTACCCCCACAGGGGTAATTACCCCCCAGGTTCGGATCCCAGGAAGTAATAGCTTCAGTTTTCGATGACAGGAACCAGGTCTGCAGCGCAGTAATAGGATCAGCAAATATGACCTTAAACATATAGCTTGCTTACAATGGAGACTTAGCCTTATAAAAGAATACTGACAAATGACATTAGACAATGTTAAAATATTCAAAGGTTCTTACAAAATGAGAATATGAATATAAAAGGCATGAGATATCAATGAAACGGTGTGGTCTATTGCAAATAGTTTTACAGAAACGTGGGAGTATGTCAAATGTAAGAAAAAATTAAGTTATATGACCTGAGCGTAGATTTAGTATGAACCCCACAGCTCGTTCAGTGTAAATAAACTAAAACATGTGGTTTAAAAAACGAAATAGCACAATGTCCGCAACTGAACATAATTGTTCATGGTTAAGAAAGTAATTAATTAAAGAAGATTAAAGCTAGATACTACATCGTTGAGTCTCTACCAAAACCGTCCAAATATCCAAAGAAAACGATAACTGCAATTACTAATCCATGTGATAATAGTGTGGTCATGACGGGGTTCGCATTCAAGCAGTCTGTTTCTCAGTAGAACTAGCTGAGAGTAGGTAATCCAAAGCAAAGGCCGGGGGGCATGGGGCCGAAAGTCTGGCTGAAGTGGCTGAAGTGGCCAAAGTGGACTAATGACCTTGGGAAGTTTGCAGGAATCCGCTGGATGCAAAAAGCACAGGTCCGGTCGATCTGGCGATGTAAATCACTACCAACACCCGTCCTCCCTTTTTTGCCATGCTTTCCTGGTCCGTGCGAGTCTCATCCAAGTCTTCCTCGCGATCTTCTATAGACCGTCCACCCATATGGCTGTTGGTCTACCAACGCTCCTTCTACCGTATCTGTGGGAGAAGCCTATGTCCAGCTGTAGATGTTTTTGACTGAACGATGATGATTTTTTGATGAGCTATTCGCAAAAAGCCGTCATGAGAATAGCAGTGATCAAGCGTACTTCAAATCTAAAGTTCCTGAATAAAACCGGGTTAATTCGTTCGTCTATAAAGCGATCTCAATTGTTAATTGTCAACAATACAATTAATTACCTAGTTGCCATGCCGCCTATTGATATTGTTTGTTTGACAATTGTTTTGATGTAATTGTCAATGGAATACGTGTAAATGGGTGTTTGAATTGAACACTATTGTTTGTGCCTTGATAGGTTTTAATGAAGAGTGTAATGCGGAACTAATATTAAAGAAAATGTGAGGGAATAAATAATCGGTGAGTGTCCTCAGGAACTCCACAACCTCATCCCACCGGCCCCCTTCTACCATTGGACATCTAAACGCACTGTATGTTACCATCCATACCTAGTTGCCATTCCACCAATTCGCACTAAGCGCTAATGCGCACGGCAAAAGAGTGGAACTCACTACCTGCGTCTGTGCTCCCGAACGCATACAACCCGAATCTCTTCAAAGTTAGAGTGAACATGCTTCTTCTGGGTAAGCTCACTCCATCGTAGACTTTGTCACCTCTGACCTACACCAAGAGCAAACCCATCTCAACTAAAAAAATGTAATCGAACCTTAAATAATTCCCATTTTGCTTAGGTAACTACCTAAAATATTATTGAACACTGAACCTAATAATAATGAATGCGCGTCTTTTTGTGAACCTCAAAATAATCTTATTTTGTCACTGTGACCAACTTGGATGTAGCGGTTGGTCACTTTTCGCGGCGTTCTAACCTAACCTATTTGGTCGAGGTGCCCTTGTTTAGTGCAACCAATTCGGATTGCGCGTGGTTGTCCTGTTTGGTCGGGATACCCCCTGCTTATAAGTTATTGCGAGTAACTGTGACAAAAGGCCAGAAAGTTAAAAAGACACTCATAATTTTTTTTTTTTAATTTTGTTTCATCACACCCCCATAAAGTTTTTGAAATAGAAGTACAAAGTTAATTTAAAGAAAAAAGCGTATACATCATTAGAAGGTCTATACGTTTTTAGAGGATCATTAAATACTTCCCGTATTTAAAAATATACCTACATAAAAAAACCATCCTCAGCAAAAAAAACTACATAAACCTGATTGCACTATAATTTGCAAATCACAAGCACCATTTACCAACTGATAACGATGACGTATCTATTTAGTTAAATGCTCATGATTAATTCATGGGGCTCAAGCGAAGCCGGCGGCAGCAGTATGTATTATTGAACGCGTGCGAACGGACAGACGGATTGAACGCCATGTTATATTCATGATATCGCTTGGTGGTTAATAACGTTTTTGTTGACGGTTATTTTCGATTTGTTTGGCTCGTAGCTAAGTAATAACAGCCAAACGGGTCGATCGAAGTTTAAGCTACGCTTGACGTGGTTGGCTTGTGGATGGGTGACCATTCATTAGATATTGAGACCCCTCCGTGGCTCGGAAAGCACGTTAAGCCGTTGGTCCCGGCTGTCTTTCATAGACCTTTGACAGTCCTAAAGGTAGACGAAAAACCTAGAGTCGGACAACTCGTACCAACAGGTATCGTGTTACCTAGTAACTGGGTTGTGGAGGTCAGATAGGCAGTCGCTCCATGTAAAATACTGGTATTCAGCTCCATCCGTTTAGACTGGAAGCCGACCCCAACATGTTGGGAAAAGGCTAGGCAGATTGATTTGGCTTTTAAACTGGGTTGTGGCGGTCAGATAGGCAGTCGCTCCATGTAAAATACTGGTATTCAGCTGCATCCGGTTAGACTGAAAGCCGACCCCAACATAGTTGAGAAAAGGCTAGGCAGATTGATTTGACTTTTAAACTGGGTTGTGGCGGTCAGATAGGCTGTCGCTCCATGTAAAATACTGGTATTCAGCTGCATCCGTTTAACTGGAAGCCGACCCCAACATGTTGGGAAAAGGCTAGGCAGATTGATTTGACGTTGTGGCGGTCAGATAGGCAGTCGCTCCATGTAAAATACTGGTATTCAGCTGCATCCGTTTAACTGGAAGCCGACCCCAACATGTTGGGAAAAGGCTAGGCAGATTGATTTGACTTTTAATAACACCATAAGACACCATGTTAGCAAAGTTTTTTTAAGAAAAACGTGTAATTTTCAGTTATTTACGTAAATATGTAATTAAAGGACGTATGGGAACTGTAACAAATGTTGATGTCATTTCAATAAGTCGTGGTGTGAATACAGCAGTTGGCACATACATCCTTAAAGTTTTCTGTCGCAAAAACTCCAAGTAGTCATATGTCCTACCCGTCACTAAACAAAGAAATACATACAAGCCAGAGCAAACCCATCTCAAATAATTAAAAAAAAAATACATTGGTAGTATTTTTGCTGATGAAGGAAGAAGGTGAAGGAATAAAGACAACATTGACCCTACCAAAGGCCAAGGTAGGGAAAATAGCCTTTAAGTTATTGAAGAAAAACACACAAGCTTAGGTAATCTCAATAGATTTAAGGCTCCCGTACACAGCGATGTTGGTAGAACTGTTCCATGAAGTTTTCATAGCAATTGTTCTACTAGAGTCGTGTCGCGCTCTCATATCGCGCCTGTCTGCGGAGGATGATGACTATTTTTTTTTTTATTTGTTCGTCATGCGAAATAGTAAAAAATAATAGACACATATTTTTTATTTTTTTACGTAAACAAAAGATTACGGCAATTCATTTCAGTTAAAATGTGGCATGACGTCACGTCTTGGTAGTTTTTATACATAGAAGTGACGTAGCGAGCCCCCACTCCCAAACTTTAATGCGTGTTATCTAAGTCATTTTTTATTAATATTATAAAACAAAAAATACGTGTCTAATATTTTTTTATTATCTGACTGACGGACTAAATAGAATTTCTTTATTTTTACCCAGGCATCATCCCTATTCTCTACGAAAAATTACAACGCCATATTACCTTCTTGCTAATATTCCGACGGCCTATAATAATCTATACCGTCTCCCATTCAACACTTACACGGCAGTTATAATAATGACATCCCTAGCGACATTCCAGGGGTAAAAAACCTGGTATTTCCAGTCACGCCCACACTGGGGCCCCACCCAAGTACACTGGACACTTATTACTTCATGTGAATGACTGCAGATGGCACAGTTAAACGTCTTACAAATAAATAAACATAAGTACAGCTCGTGGCTAAGAAATAAAAGCCGCACAGGTTGATTGATCAGGTTAAGCTACGCTTGCCAGGGTTGGTCCGTGGATAGGTGACCATCTTTACATACGAGACTCCTCCATGCTTGGAAAGTACGTGAAGTCGTTGGTCCCGGCTGTCATTCGTGGATATTTGACAGTCGTCAGAAGTTCGAAAGTGTGACAACCGGTCTTATCAATGAGTAGCGTATTACCCAGTTACTGGGTTGTGGAGGTCAGATAGGCAGTCACTTCATGTAAAATACTGGTTTTCAGCTGCATCCGGTCAGACTAGAAGCCGACGCCAACATGTTGACAAGTATGGGACAGCTGATTTTTTTTCGCGATTACTGTGTTGGTCCCTACACTATAAATATATCACCCTAAATGTATTCTTGTTATTGATGGAAAACTACCTACCTACAAGATGAAATATAAAATTGTATATGGGAGCTACATCTGCCTACAAACTGATAAGTAATTTTTTTTGTAATACTTAGGATGTCACCACGAATAAACGCTTTTTCATTTCATTAATTCATATGACCACACATTTCTGAGACACGCTGTATACTGTGTGTGGATGTAATGGGACACAAATTAGTACCTTAGCCCTTAGTAAACCGCTACGTTCGTATCCAGTATTTGAGAACAATTATCGATAACGACTGTACAATTATTGTGTTTTATTTATCCTACTGTGTTATTGTGGAGTGGTTTGATAAAGTAATTAAATGTTTCAGTTGGATTTATATATTTTTTTTTTACTTTTTAGGGTTCCGTACCTCAAAAGGAAAAAACGGAACCCTTATAGGATCACTCATGTGTCTCTCTGTCTGTCTGCCCGTCTGTCACAGCTAATTTGCTCCGAATCTAATGGACCGATTAAGTTGAAATTTTATACACGTACGTATTTCTGCGACACAAACACGGACGTGTAATGTAAATGAACGAATTTTGAATACGGGGGTAAATTTTTGGGGGGCAAATAAGAAAATAAAAAAAGTTTCGCAAACTTGTACCGTGCGATATATCAAATGAAAGGGCTTCCTCTGAGGGTCTCAAATATATTATTTTTATAATTTTCAAATAATAAGTTATTTAAGAAAATAAACGAAAATTGAGCATTCCTCCCTTATCTCCGAAATTGCTGAGCCTAAAATTTTGAAAATAGTACAGAAAATAGTTAAATACCTATAGATTACATGAAAATCTATAAGAAGTCTCAAAAAAACATGGTAAATCTCTCAATATTGTGCGTACAAACTTACATTTACAGTTGGGATGTATGGGAGAACATGTTTTTCAACTACAATGTTAAGTTTGTTCTTGGGATAAATTCATCCCAACTTCATTGTGCGTGGTCCGACACGCACTTCGGCCGTTGTTATTAGTAATTTTACTACCTACTGTCGAGTACTGCCCCTCTTTACATTCCTGCTTTTGTTTTTAAACGGAATATTTTTGTTTTGCTTTGTAGAAATATGTTGTGCACCTTTAAGTCAGTGTCAAATTATACCTAGGTATATATCCCTACTCACAAAAGAATAAGTCTGGTCTAACTTGGGGCTTCTGGATTGGGAAATGACCATAACATCATTCATCGAGAAACTAGGACTACAGGACTGCATAGAAAAGATGAGAAGCGCGATGTCACAACGCGGGTAAAATCTATTGTTTGAACTAAAAAAGTAATGACATGAAATCATTCCTTATTATTTTGTAGAGAAATGTGTAAATTTATGAATACTTTTAATCAATATTGTAGGACTAATATGGTAAAAACTGATTTAGTTTTGTTTTTTCTTTAGTTCTTTAAACTAAAATAGATTTCAGGACAAATTAAATCACTTCTTATGTATTGCAGATGACTGTGTATTTTTAGGGTTCCGTACCAAAATGGTAAAATGGAACCCTTATGGTTCGACTCAGTCTGTCTGTCCGTCTGTAACAGTTGGATATCTCAAGAACTACTAATGCTATCAACTTGAATTTTGGAATAGTTTTAGATGACGTTTGCCCGACGGGAGGTCTTACAAATTCGAAGTGGGGCTACTAGAGCATCTGGGGTATCATAATATGAAAGAGCGCTGCTTGCACATTCTCAAACATTTTTTTTTAAGCCGCATAGTTTTCGTCTTTTGATGAAAAATGTAAAAATTATTCCGAAATATAAAAATTTCCCTTATCTCCGAAGTTTGTACAGAGAAAGATCTGAAATTATTCTGTGATTACAGGCAAAATAAAACGATGTCTCTATAGCACACTTTTTTATATACAATATATTATGGTACGGAACCCTCGGTGCGCGAGTCCGACTCGATTTTGACCGGTTTTTTCCTATCAAAAAGATGCTAGAGTTAACTGTATAAGATGGACACAAAGTTACTTTTTTTATTTGAGATGGGTTTGCTCTTGACTTTAGTCTAGGTCAGAGGTGACAGAGACAAAGTCTACGATGTACGAAGTTTCGCCATATTTTACGGAGGACTAGCCTTAAGCATTATTTCTTTATTTTCAAAGTATCACAAGAATAGACGACCCTCTGTAACGAAGTCTAAACAGTAAATAGTTCACCCGATCAAATTTTGAACTCTAACCTTTTACCAATTTAAGTGCTAGTCACTTTAAATTATTTAAACTCGGTTAAACTTTTCAACCTTCGCTGATTAAATCTTTGTCTTCGTTCAAACAATTTCCAAACGTCTGTTGAAAATAGGTCAAAGTTGTAGTTTTGTAATATTTATTTGACAAAAGAATTCAGCTAAGTTGTCTTTTGTTTTATATTCTTGGATGGAGAACAATCAGAAGGGGCTCGTGGCTAAGTAATTACAGCTGTACGGGTCAAACGATCAGGTTAAGCTACGCTTGCCGCGGTCGGTCCGTTTTTTTTTTTTTATATGGCATCTCGTAGTTGGCCTAGAGAGGCCGTGACTACTTAACCGGTCAATCCTGTGGCTGCCTTAAGCGAACTCAAAGCCTCCAGCCAGAGCATAGAACTTACAAGACTAAGCGACTACACGCTAAGGGCTCCCCCTGTGGGGAACGAACGACAGCAAGATGGGACAGGCTGGATCAAATCAGAGTGATTATTATTGAACGGGTAGCTCAGCTACGCCACCAGCTGGCACTGCATTCCCGAGCAAGGGACGGGGGGGAAGAGCGGTCGGTCCGTGGATGGGTGGGTGACCTTTACATACCCAGACCTCTCCGTGTCTCGCAAAGCACATTAAGCTTTTGGTCCCGGCTGTCATTCGTGGATCTTTGACAGTCGTTACGGGTCGTCAGAAGCTTGGAACTCTGAAAACCAGCCTTATCCCAGCTGTGTTGGGGTTGGCTTCCAGTCTAACCGGATGCAGCTGACTATATGAAGCGACTGCCTATCAGACCTCCATAACCCAGTTACTGGGTAATACGATACGCCATGGTAAGACTAGTTGTCAGACTTTCGAGCTTCTGACGACCCGTAACAACTGTCAAAGTTCCACAAATGACAGCTGGGACCTACGGCTTAACGTGCTTTCCGAGCTAACAAAAATAGTCACCCTTTCACTGCAAGCGTAGCTTAACCTGATTAATCGACCTGTGCAGCTATTATTACTTAGCCACGAGCCCCTCCCATCACATAATGCTCTACAACTGCTAAAAATATCTCTCAAAGATACTGTTAAAACATTGTTGACTCTGCATTTCTGCATACCTTACAATTTTTCATGGGCCCATAACTCTTAAGAAAATGTGCTATATCCTTTACCGTAACAATAACATGAGACATTAATCATTAGTCGAACACTATCTTACTCAATAGTCTTAGTGCGGATTTCACCAATGAAACTGAACGCGTTCTAAGCTGAGTTCAAAGGCTGTCAGTGTCAATATTCCAAAGAAAATAATGACAGTGACAGCTCTCAAACGTGGTTTACGTGGTGATCGCGTTCAGTTTCAATTGGTGATATCCGCACTTAACATTTAAAGCTACGCAGTGACCCTTTGTACTAAGACGGATCCAATCTATACGGATAAATGGGAGATCCATTTGTACAAATCGGATCAACTGTTTAGGCTGCCCAAAGTGTTTTGTTCTCAACTTGGAATAAAACGGGCCTTTTTGCCCGATTTTACCGTTTTTTTGTTCTTCTAATACAGCATTTTTTCGGCTTTTGGATGATTTTAAGTGTATAGTCTATTTATCAGTATTGGTAAGCTTAATTGCTGTATTTAATTTCTCAATATCAATCAGAATATAGCTATGAATATCTTTTAAATGATGGGTGTCATATTGTTTCGCCAAAGGCTCCAAAATGTCATCTCATGTCATCCGGAAATGTCCTTCTGTCTCAACATGGGCTTTCCATGACCTTAAGGAAAAACTATAAACTATAGTTTGACCAAGACCGCTGTACCACGCCTTAGGAATGCGCGGCGAGGCGGGGTGCAGCGCTGGAGAATGAGCGGTGGGACGCCGTGAGCGTTGACGAATGAGCGGCCTGCACTGCCCCCCGTCTCGCCGCGCACATACCTACGGCGCGGTATAGCGGTCTTGGTCAAACTATAATAAACTTAAGTATTCAGCACATGACGTATTTTTTTTTTTACTTACCTTCTCTGTCCAACTCCTGGGCAAAGGCCTCCCTATACTCCTTCCATATATCACGAGCTTTCCAGTTTTGACGGAAACTATCCAACTCCTACGTGATCTGCCACGACCCCGCCTCACTGTCTCAGGAAACATTTATTATTAAATAGGTAAATTAAACTGGTGATTGATTAATGACTAAGGGCTGTGTTCACCAACATTCAAACCGCCGTTTAGATATTTAAACAGTTGCTTTTTGTCAAACTTCCTATGGAAAGAACTGGTTAAATATCTAAACAGCCGTTTTAAAAGTTAGTGAACACAGCCCTACTTACAACTAACTCCGATAATAATATTGCTTGGAGGATCGTCTGCCTTTATTCCTTATTCAAATCCTAGTTTCCAACTGATGTTATTTGCAGTTAAACAAATATCACCGGGTTTATTATCGGGTTTCCATAATACAAGCTCTGCTTAGTTTGGGATCAGATGACCGTGTGTGAATAATGTCCTAGGTTATTATTATTATTATCACCTTTATGCTTGTTTAAGTTGTGGTTAATTTCACAAAAACTGGTTCTATTGTAAAGTCATATTTTTTAGAAGTTGTAGAGCAAACTGAACTTTATATGTTCCAAAAACACATTATATTATATTTGTTTAAATTTTTGGAACCTAAACTACAAACGCAGAATATATTTTTAACCGACTTCAAAAAAGTAGGTTCTGATTCGACCCGTATTTTATGACCACGATTTTCTCAAAAGATTGTAAACCAATTTTAATGTTTTTTTTTTTTTTCAATTTCAGGAAGGTTTTAGTATATAATACATTAAGTAATTATTCTGACGTAAGAAGTTATATGTATTTCTAAGCGGATTTTGATGATTCTTCTTTTCGTTCGTCTTCGGCTTATGTAATTGTATATTTAACTAAAAATGGAAAAATAAATTTACTTTAAAAAAAAAGTACAATCCGACTTCGAAAACCTAAAACGAATAAAATAACATTCACAAAAAACTTAACAGCTTCTGGAGTCTTTGTCTTCAAATTCTTCAATGCACCTTAGCTTGGCACAGACTTCAGAAGCTGTTAAGTTTTTTATGAAAGTAATTTTATTCGTTTTAGGATTTTGAAGTCGGTTTTTACTTTTTACCCTTAGGACAGGGACCCATATAGTATTCAAATTACACAATACTTAGTGGGTCGATCCATCAGGTTAAGCTACGCTTGCCGGGGTTGGTCCGTGGATGGGTGACCATCTTTACATACTCCTCCGTGCCTCGTAAAGCACGGTAAGCCGTTGGTCCCGGCTGTTATTCGTGGATCTTTGACAGTCGTTACGGGTCATCAGAAGCCCGAATGTCTGACACCCAGTCTTACCAAGGGGTATCGTATTACCCAGTAAGTGGGCTGTGGAGGTCAGACAGGCAATCCCTCCGATTTAAAATACTGGTATGCAGCTGCATCCGACCTCAACATAGTTGGGAAAAGGCAAGGCAGATTGATTTTAGCTACTGCTTGTTTACCAAAAAATGTTTTTGGTAAACTAGCAGTAACTAAAATCTACTTGTTTTAAAATAAACAAATAAAAACACGTGCAGTTGTTTATTACACACCTATTATGTTAAACAGATATCGGCAGTTCACCTTTTATCCTCTAATAGAAGTTGAACCACACCAATCTAATTCTCCCACGCTCGCCATTTTGTTACAAACACGCATTTAACAAAAAAAAAAAAAACAGAAGAAAAAAGTCCTTTTTTCCGAACGAAACGTTCTTGACCGACCTTCAAACAACATTCTAACCGCAAATTGAGTTTTTTAACTAACGTTAGTTCTACTCCTTAACACAGAATAGATAGATACAGAAGGTCAGCTCCTTAAAACGAGACACACGCACACTTAGACGCGTACGTGCGGCGATCTTTAACAAATGCCAGTCGCGAGTGCCCTTGCATTCGCTGGCTACAAATCAAGCTATACATTTCCAGTACTTACAGGATTTCCGTACAATGAGAGTTCAGCTTATACTGGAAATGTATAACTTGAAATATAGCCGTGTGTACGGGAAGCGTGTCTATGTAACCTAATATCACGCTTGTATGCCCAAAAGGATTAGGGAGAGGTGTACCTGTACTACACCGACATTTCGCCACTTATGTTTAACCACGAAGTCCCTTGTTATAGGGGGCGAGCCAGCCATCAACCGGGCACAAATCTAGACTCCGAGCTGCCACTGAGAATTTCCTGATGGAAAACCCCAATAACACTTAGCCCGACCTGAGAATCGAACCACACGCACAGCAGTAACGCTTGAGACCGACACTTCCACTAGACCAGGGTTACTCAAAGTGGGATACGCGAACCTAAGGGTTTACGTAATGGCGCCTGGATGGCTGGCAAGCGAGCCCACTCGTATTTGACCAAAATTACTCCTAAACTCGACTCAATTTATGACAAGAAACAAGGCCACCCATCACATTAATTTTCTTTTTGACAATGTATTTGATAACTTTTATTAAAATAAAAAACCGTATTTTCTACTACCTACAGCTAGATATTCTTTACAGGGTGGTTGGAGGGGGTTTAGGGGTTCGCTATCGTCAGGGAACTTTAACAAGGGTACGTGGGGCCACAAGTTTGAGGAACCCTGCGCGCGCGTTTTCGCTCGTTATATACAGGGTTATTGGTAAAACACCAACAACCTCTTAAAGGGTCATTGTACTCATCATTATAAACAACTTTTACCATGAGACCAAACCTGAAATATGTTCATCATGATGAGTACAATGACCCCTTAAGAGGTTGTTGTTGTTAATAACCCTGTAGACTTGGCCTTCTGTAAATATCTATGCTATGTACCTATCAGTTGGGTCACCCACCGTGACGACGGCAGCTGTTGTTGACCTTAACAAATAATGTCAAATTTAAACACATGTTAGTTTAACCAGCGATTAAATTGTTGCATGTTATTATTTTGTATCGGAAACGGTGCAATCCGGCGCATATTGTATTCGTATTTGGATTGGTTTTTTGGACATAAATTATTTAGTTTTGCTGTTTGTTAAAAATATGTTTGTGCAAAATGTTGTATAAAACATTAATGGTTATGATTATTTACGGTTTACAGTTTAGTGTTTCGCTTTTCATCCCCCAGCAGGATGAGTTGGTATAAAAAGTTCGATTTTTAGTCCGAATTAGTCGGACAATCCCGAAACTAGTAAGGTCTATGAATACATTTAAAAATATTTAATTTTTGCATCAAATACTGACTATCTATCTATATCGACAGGTCAGTTGGCGTGGTTGGTTAAGATACCACCTGTCACGCCGCAGGTCGTGGGTTCGATTCCCATCCAGGACAAACATTTGTGTGCATGAACATGTCTGTTTGTCCTGAGTTTGGGTGTAATTATCTATATAAGTAAGTAATTACAAAAAAAAAAGTAGTATATGTAGTATATCAGTTATCTGGTTTCCATAGTACAAGCTCTGCTTAGTTCGGAATCGGATGACCTGTGTGAATAATGTCCCAGGTTATTATTATTATTATTTATATTTCCATGTAAATACATTCCAATGCAGTCGTTCAAAAGCTTAAAGGTCACAATTAATAAATACAAACTAGTATCAATAGTCACACTATCACCTTCGCATTGACGCAATTTGCGTAGCTTGATGAACTAAAATTGCCTAACTTTTGATATAGGTATTAGTAAAGTTAGTTCGTATTTTTTATAATCGTATTTTTTGTTTAAATTATAACATTGCCCTCACCAGGATTTTTCCCGTAACGTGGGTGCGTTTAAGATACAAAACTCAAATTCACACCTAGTTGCATTGTTTGTTATCATGAGTACAATCATGTGTTTAAATATCGGTCACTAATTACCAGTCACCCTATATGTATACAGGGTCAAATTAAATTATCTAGCGAAACTCCGTAAACTCCGTATCGATAGATGAAATCTGTTTCATCGTGTTGTGATATCGACTCCATCACGTCAGTACAGTTTACATTAAAAAAAAATGCATGCCGTAGGTCGTGGGTTCGATCCCCATCCAGGACAAACATTTGTGTGCATGAACATGTTCGTTTGTCCTTAGTCTGGGTGTAATTATCTATATAAATATGTATTTACGAAAAAAGAAAGTAGTATATGTAGAAAATCAGTTATCTGGTTTCCATAGTACAAGCTCTGCTTAGTTTGGGATCAGATGACCGTGTGTGAATAATGTCCCAGGTTATTATTATTAAAAAAAAATGTATGCACGAGTTTCTGTGACAAATAAACATATTTTTCTTTCTTTATTTTTCTTTATCTGACTTGAGAGAGCTTAATTTGGAATTAATTTATTCGTTTGCTACAGCTATAGTAAGCGTCTGCAAACATAATTTGGCGAAATGGGGCATTATCAATTCATCCAACATCTAGAGCGAGTGCGGTGCTCCTCTGAACAGACTATGTCCCATCTGCTGATCGTCAAGGGTGGACATTTAGGATAGTGTCCTAAATGTCCACCCTTGACGATCAGACCAAGTCTTCTGACGCCGCAATAAATGTGGCCGCCTACTGGGCCCAAACAGTGTAAGTACTCGTATACACAATCGGCACATTCCCAACGGCAGAGGCAACTGCAGCCCGACTAGACTACGACTACTAAAGCCTCCTACAAATAAACTTTTTAGCAAAAAATAAAACCGACTTCCAAAACAAAACACTACAAAGTGAAAAATAACTTTAATTTCGGTAGTCGGTGTCTTGGGTTTTGTATTTTCGTTTTTTGCCACCGACTTCCGAAATTTAAGTTATTTTTCACTTTGTAGTGTTTTGTTTTGCAAGTCGGTTTTATTTTTTGCTAAAAAGTTTTTATTTTTCACTTTTTAGTTGTGGTACCTACCCCACACTAATTCGAATACATAATTGAGCACAATAATTGTAGATATAGCCATGTAAATAACAGTGATAGGAAGTTATTAAAACACCATTACATCATCCACATAAAATAAGTGGGAAATATACGCATTATTGAAGCTAACTCAAAAACTCCCCAAGCAAAGTTAATAAAATTTATATGGGACCACCTCGGAAGTATACCCTATCAAACAAAAAAAGAATTTTCTAAATCGGTCCATCCGTCTTTGAGTTATCGCGTAACAAACATACAAAAAAAAACATACAGACGAATTGAGAACCTCCTCCTTTTGGAAGTCGGTTAAAAAGGCGCGACACGCGACGCGAATCGCACGCGACTCAAAGGCACCGCGTTTTGCGCGACGAGCGAAGCCTTTATGTCGCGTGTGATTTGAACGAGCCTTAAGAAGTATAGGTAAACTGTAGAAACGAAAAGAAGAAGACCTACTTAATGTTTTTCCATGCTTTTATATGGTTTCGGTTATCCTGTCATCATCTAACACAATACTTGAAGAGTTATTCTTCTAACATTTTTTTATGCCACTTGAGGGCCCAAAAATAAAGAAAAGCGTTACAGGGCTCTATTCAATATGGCGTCAACCCGCTATAAAAATAACATTTTATATCGAGAAAAAAAAAGCGTTATCGCTGTATAGTGACATCACTGTGCAGATGGGTAACAGTATTACTGGTTAGTAAGACCTTTTTAAACTGAGAACGAAGAATGAAAGTGGCAGAATATTATTATTTAAGTCCGAAAAGCAGTTCTTTTCATGTCTAGTACGTTATAGGCCACACGATAGTGGTAACAAAATCAGTTAAGCTGCGGAGTGGTTGCAGAACATACTTAGAGTAGCACATAGCTCTCATTTTGACAGTTCAACAACATTCATTGCGTTATTTGCGTTGTTGAGCAGACAAATTTTTCGAACATATGAAGCAATGGATAAGCAATATGCTTCAAAATCATTCAGATTGGGATTGATAGTGTGTTACGCAATTAAGGGTGCTGGCTTGGCCTCTCAAGCCGTTTGTCCACCACCACGTCAACAGGACGTCAACAAGGAGGAGATGACGGCGCCGAAGTAGCGATACATAATTTTACTATGGCCACGTGTCCACCGCACGCCGTCACCGGGACGTCACGTACGGTTCGAATACTCTCGTTTCTCGTTGACGTCCTTTTAACGTTGTGCAGTGGACAAACAGTGTTATTCGATTGAAACTCCTTACTACTCTAAGCCAGCTCAACGTTGAAAGTGGTACCACCTATGTGCGGTCGTCTTTACCATCTTCTTCTTCATGTTTGTATCGGCACGAGTTTATATGAATGGCCATGTCGTGGTGACAATATTAACTAATCAGCAAGGTGGTAGCGGGGCTGACGTTGCAACGTAGGCTGGAGGTGCATTAAAGTATTGCCACTGGTGGAGCGTATTTTAATGGACCACTTAGCGAATCGAGTGATATAATTCTGTCTTGGTATTTTTCATTCAGCAGTTAGCCGCTTGCTCGCACAATGCGAGTGCCAGGTCTTGTTCAGGTGACATGATCCCATGAGATTTGAATAAGAATAAAGCAAAAATGATTTTTTTTTATTGTGATATGGTCTTGACCTCGATCTCGCCTCGAACGAGTAAGCCCAGAAGATGCCTGTTCACTTGGTTTGAAGGCTGACGGGTTATACGTGGAAGGGAGCACAGACGCTGGCAGAGAGTTCCACACTTTGGCCGTGCGCTTAATAAATGTGGAGGAGAAGCGCTGAGTACGACGATTAATTTAATTAATTAATTTGCTGATTACCGCGCAGATAATTATAACAAATCATGCCTACATAAACATCAGGTAAGCTAACCAGTGCCAAATAAAAGCTACTAAAACCAACTGCCCGACCTCCCAACTTATATTCCCATTCATTACTTCTAGTCATCTTGCCAACTATGACTTCTGCCAACTATTTGTACTTATTATAGGAGTGTGGAGTTCATCACCTGATTCTAGACCCACCAGTATTGAAATTATAATACCGGCCTATTACTGTTCCTCTGCAGGGCAAAAGCCTCTTCTCATACAGAGAAGGCACGAGCTATGATCACCACGCTTGCTCAAGACGGGTTGGCGATTTCAGACTTATATTGACAACAAGTCCAGGTTTCCTCACGATATTTTCCTTCACAAATGTCAGCGTTGTCCAATATAAAAGAAAGCTGTAGGAAATCAGGACACGGGCGCGAATCAAAAACAGAGACCCTGAATCTAAACAACGTCATATTTTATTTAACGCTACACAGGGAAGGCCTCATGTCCGTCTCCTAGCACAGCGAATAGAGAAAAAGGAACGAACTGACAGGAGTTGTTGGTTTTATTAAATCATTTAGTGACAGTGTTGCTATTACTCAAAAGTAAGAATAGATTAATTTTTGCACATTTAAATCGACTAAATACCAACAAAAGCAAAATGTTGATACTATAGTACGTTGTTATTTAAAAAAATCAGCTGTTTCATACAAAAGTGCAAGCAGTATTGCTTGCTACACGGTCAAAATGTATGGAACAGCTGACTTTTTCTTTTACGTTCCCATTTATTACTTCTACTCATTATCTTGCCAACTATGACTTCTGCCAACTGTTTGTACTATAGCCTGTGAGATCGCGCGGAAAATGAAAACTATATAAAACTGTAGTCGGCCGTCGTCAAATATTGGTGCCAGAGCATCTGCTATCAAAACTTTACTCGATCCTCAGGGACCAGGACGAATGAAGGCTGGAATAGAAGTGGTTTTAATAAAAATAATATGATTTGAGGCAGGTTTAAGTGGTTTAGTAATGGATGTCTATATGATTGAAAAAAAAATTAAGTAAAGAGGCTTCAATAATAGCAATTTGTGTTAAAAGCGGTCTCTAGGTGAGGTTTTTGCTTTTAACTACGTCCCCAGTAGCTTAGCCTTGAAAGTCATATCAACAACGGAACGTTCAAACGTGGGGAATTAAAAGGTCTTTCTTTATAGATTCAAGAAGATAATATTCATTTTCGGAAGGCTTACAAGCTAATAACAATAATACGAGTATGTAACTAAATTGCCAATTACAAGCTTCCACAGATAAATACAAAAACTATTACTATATTACTCCTTCACAGCCTAAGTTACATCTTATAACAACTACCTCAATACCTCAATACCTCAATAACCGGGACAATAAACGGTTCAAGTCAAATCCATTTTAAGGAAAGACTAGTAAAAAATGCGTTCACACACGCTTAAATGAAGTAAACGCATTTATGGTACAGGTGAAACTCAGTATGGGGCAACATTTCGACTAGTTGTGGTAACTAGTTGCAGACTCAATAAAATCTTAAGCATCCAATCAGTGCAACATACAAGTCCACATTCCCACTTCCTTATCCAGTGTACTCCCTACTCTAAGCAACCGGTACACGTGGGTCCCGTACGAGCAGTTATTGCCTCCAGCATCGCAACACTTTTTTGCGACTTTTTCCGTTATAACACGACACAACATATCGTATAAGTATAACCGAGTCGTTTGCGTTTCGTTCACTCTTTCTATGTGGCAAACAGAATTGTATGTGCCTATTCGCCTCTGGTTGAAGTTCCAACGTCAGCGTTTAATTTCGCAGGGAGTTGTTTTTTGTAGAGATGATATACCTACTATATGGGGCAGTTTGATAGGAAAATACAGACCTATAAAGGCTTCGTCAACGGCATACATATTCTGCCGATTTATATGCTTTTTGACTACAATTACTGTCTAAGAAAAATGCTACCACGAAGAAATACTTATAGAGAAGTCATAAGGTCAATATTTCAATAATTCTGGAGCCTTGCTATTTTAACAGTGACATGCATTTTTGTGAATGTAGAAAAAACATTGACATAGGCTTAACAGTCCTAGTGAAATAAGTTAGATATAATTATGCCAAAAACCAATATTTGTTTACCACACACTTCTATTTTAATTATCTAATAACTTCGCTCACTCTTCAAACCCCAGGATTACCCACCAAAGGCCCTCCTATCAATATAAAGATAATAATTCTATTCAAAGTAACTCCATCCCCTTGTTTTCCCTATCCACAGTATTTTATTACCAAAATAGATATCAATTCTGACAAATATGATTACACTATGCCCCAATAATCCCGCCAAAACTGGTAAATTAATAACTGCCGGCGCCATTTTGATTGTGTTTGACAGCTAGGTGGAGCCACTAGCCGTGTAGTTAGTAGTTACGTATTTGTTTTGGAAAAACGTGAGGGGTCGAAATGAAGGTGAATTATTTTATGAAATGAAATGAAATGAAATATTTAGTAAATGCAGTGGTTTATAATAAAAGATATGATTTTTCTTGTTTAAAAAACATTTTTAAGAGAAACTGGCCACGTTTTTCTCGCAAATTTTGCCATAGAAATGGAAATAGATGAACTAGATTACTAGTAGAATTTGTAGTAGTGGTGGGTAGTTAGACTCTTAATCTCATTAGACTCGCGAACGGGAATCAATCTATTTGCCAATTAATTGTTAGTGGAGGTACAGACGCTAGTGTTTCTCTTTATACAAGGAACGAGCTACTTAAAATAAATGCTTAGGGAGAAGCAGATAACTATAGGCGAAGTGAATTATGACCACGAAACTTTATAGTTACCGTTGTAAGACATATCACATAGTTAATTATGTCATGTCTTACAAGATACCTATAAAGTTTAGTTTACAATCTTACGGATACATATGTTTTAGGTGTATACGATATACACCTAAAACATATGTATCCGTAAGATTGTGAGAGCCGTTACTTTATAATCTATCGGTGTTATTTCCGTTCAATTATAAGCTGTCGAAAAATTGAGAATTGGGTGAAATAGGTTAGGTTAGGTTAAGACCAGCCGCGCGCGAACTGAGCGAGCGAAGCGAGCGGTGCCGCGGCAGCGGCCGACGAGCGCTAGTCCCAAGTTGCTCGCAGAGGCAGGCTATTTAGTATTAGCGCAAGGTGGGTTACGTCGCAAGCAAGTTTGATACCAGCATGGATTGATTTTATACTATCAAAAAATAATGCGTTAAATTGTAAATGGTATGTGTCAGTTCACAATTTTTCGACAGTTTATAAACTAACGGAAATAATACCAATGGAGCTCGTGGCTAAGTAATAACAGCCGCACGGTTAAGCTACGCTTGCCGGGGTTTGTCCGTGGATGGGTGACCATCTTTACATACCGGGACTCCTCCGTACCTCGGAAAGCACGTTAAGCCATTGGTCAAACTGTCATTCGTGGATCTTTGACAGTCGTTACTGGTCGTCAGAAGCCCGAAAGTCTGACAACCAGTCTTACCAAGGGGTATCGTATTACCCAGTATCTGGGTTGTGGACGTCAGATAGGCAGTCGCTCCATGTATAATACTGGTATACAGCTGCATCCGGTTAGACTGGAAGCTGACCCCAACATAGTTGGGAAAACGCTGAGTAGATTGATTGATTTTTGGAAATAATACCAATAGACTTACGCTATTACAAGAGAAGCTAAATAAAAGCTTACAAAATCAGGCGTATTTTTTTATTCTGATAGGGTTACGTCGTTTTATTACTGAGTTCCCATGGCCACCTTCCAGCTCCATCATCAGATCAGCTCCATATCATAATAATATTGCATTGTCATCCGATTTACATATGCATGTAAAATTTCAGCTCAATCGGAAACTGGGAAATGGTTCAAATTTAACTTGCAAGATTTGATTACAGACAGACAGTCACCGGGACAGGTGAAACTAAATAAAAGCTTACAAAAAACGGCTATGATCGCTATTTTCTTTTGAAACAATTGACTCTACAACTCGAATATACCAAATTAATTTCACTAACATTATTCAAAAACGTCAATCATAAAAGGTAGATAGGATAAGTTCGTTTCGAGTTCGAGGGCCGATAAAAGGTTGCCCTGAAATATAATAAATCATATCAGTAGGGCCTGCCCCTGTCAGCCACTATGTACTCCTAAATAAACTGCCCCATGTTTGTACGTATATTGTAGGTACATAGTAATATGTTAAGTGATTTCGACATGTTTTTGGAGATATAAACAAGAGTGAGGTGAAATTTTCTATCATGGTACGAGGAAATTGGCAGGTGTATTAAAAGAGGCTCTAGGAGTGAAGGTAGGTACTTGGTCATGTCCAAGGGCAGTTCATTCTGTTACCATTTTGCTGACTGGTAAAACTGTGGAAAAATAACACAGTAATAGTATAATATTCATTTAATATGAGCACATACAATATATATAAAGAGTCACATTTTAAATCATATTCAGCACATTTAATCATTTTCCTATAATTAACAACTTAGCTGCCACAATCAAACTAATTTAGGAATTACAAAATATTTAGTTCTTCTGCACACGTTGATAAATCAAAAATCAAAATCAAAAGTCATTTATTCAAACTAGGCTGAGAATCAGCACTTTTCGAACGTCAAAATTACATAAGACAGTCCCCCAAAACGCCCGCCCTTCACCACTTCCTAGGATAGGATGTTCTCAATAGGTACGACACGTATTTTTTTTTAATGTATGACCACGCATAAATTTTTATAGAGCAGTCCGATTTGAAAGATGTTTGTTTTATTCAGGAGAGTATACCTTGACGTTAGTCCGATATAACATTTATTAACTTTGATTGGGTGGTTTTTGAGTAAGCTTCACGGATATCTATGGTTAGCTTCAATAATACGTATTTTTCCCACTTAGTATATGTTGATGATGTTGTAATATATTGTGCAGGTACCACATAAAAAGTCAAAATAAAAACATTACAAAAAAAAAAAAAACTATCAATGGACTTCCAAAAAGGTAACTGAAAAGCGAAAAATAAAAAACTTTTTTAACGTAACTCGGTAAAACACCTTTTACTAAAAGCTCGTTTACTGAGCGGCCACGTGACGTGAAGCATTTTATTTAAATGGAAAAGGCTTCAACTTTTTCCAATTAAATAAAATGCTGTCGATAACAAAATTAGGCTAGTATTTGAAAGTACTACTAGGCTTTTTACTAAGCATCAACTGGATCACTGCTGGGTAAAGCCATGCCCCAAGTCCTTCCAGGAAATATTTTCCTGCGCTACCTCAAACCATATTTCGATTTGTGGATTTCTTTAGCAAGCAGATAATCTGTTGTAAAAAATTGTGGAGCTTGTGGCTAAGTAATAACAGCCGCACGGTCGATCGATCAGGTTAAGCTACGCTTGCCGCGGTTGATCCGTGGATGGGTTGATGGGGATCTTTACATACAAAGACCCCTCCGTGCCTCGGAAAGCACGTTAAGCCGTTGGTTCCGGCTGTCATTCGTGGATCTTCGACAGTCACCAAGGGGTATCGTATTACCCAGTAACTCAGATAAGCAGTCGTTCCATGTAAAATACTGGTATTCAGATGCATCTGGTTTGACTGGAAGGTGACCCCAAAATAGCTGGGAAAAGGCTAGGCAGATGATGATGATTTAAAAATCCTTTTGCCAGAATATTTTTCCTCGAAAACACTAACATTTGACTGGAGATTATTAAGCTAGTTCCAGTACGAATCTGCAACTAACCTACAATACACGTCTTCCAATTAGAAGTCTCCAAATACGTAGTTTTCAACAAGGATGTCAACACTCAACAAACACGCAGCCATACACGAAACATTGTCAGTTTTGGTTTAAGACCGAGCATCAGGTGCAGTAACTTTGTAGGGGCGTCCACACCGCACATTCATCTGTACACCACACCGATAACTCAAACAAAATTAAATCCGAAGCTCCGTTTTTTTCCTCTCGATCAATTTCACAGTAACAACAACGGCGAGGGTACTCTAACAACCGCAAAATGAGCCAACATCTGAGACCCACCCACATCTTTCAAAATTCTAATATGGCCGAACAATACAAATTTAATGCAACATCCAACATCCATAGATGTCGTAATGAAAAACAAACATAGCCTTAGTTGATTTAGGTTCAAAGCAAACATATAATAGTGAGTGGCTGCTACCCTTAGATTAGATGAGGGTTCCCTTTTGTTGACCTTGCGTAGAGGGGGATTTAACTGCATTTAACATTATTGCATCACGGTCTTATGGCCCTGATTTCTATTCGGGTGCAGTGCTAGCAATTTCGCTGATTGTACTTTTGTACCGGAAAATCAATTTTGTTACTGGCTGTTTTGCATCACGCTCCAACAGACCCGATTTTTTTATTTACGGGTTAGTATCCGTGCCCGAGCCCCCTAGTACTGCTAGTACTAGACTAGCGTACTAGCTAGCATTACTAGGGGGCTCGTGGCTAAGTATAACAGCCGCACGGGTTGATCGAAGCTTAAACTACGCTTATTTGTCGGTTCGTGGACAGCTACATATCGAGACTCCATGCCTCGGAAAGCGCGTTAAGCCGTTGGTCCCGGCTGTCATTCGTAGATCTTTGACAGTCGTTACGGGTCGTCAGAAGTCCAAAAGTCTGACAACCAGTTTTATCAAGGGGTATCGTGTCACGCAGTAACTGGGTTGTGGAGGTCAGATAGGCAGTCGATCCATATAACAATGGTATTCAGCTGCATATGGTTAGACTGGAAGCCGACCCCGACATAGTTGGGAAAAGGCAAGGCAGATTTTGGGTGCAACAATAGGAATTTTGCCGATTGTACTTTATATTTCATTCCAGAATTTCTAAATTCTAATAAGATGTTACTATAATAATTAATAATATAATAATATGGCGAATATTCAAAAGTTTTCAAGTATTCTGAAGTTTCTAAATTAGTGCTTGCTAAAGTTTGAGGTTGCATGAACGCTTTCCAAATATTCAATAAGTGGTTCGCTATAAGGTTTCAGCTAAGTTTCGATCTGACTTTGGAGACCAAAGATACTATTTGCTCTACCTTCTTGTTAATACGCTGGGAAGTCCTCTTACTAGTTTAGCTATGGTTTGACTTAGTTTAGAGGAACTATTCATGATCTTACTAGTCTGAATAGCATTAGTTCCTTTACCTTACTCCAATTTATACGGGTCATTCTTGTTCGTATTTCCTCTTTTGGTCCGCCGATCCTCACGTTACTGTCAACAATGAATTTGGTTTGTTTTATGTTTGTATAACACTATTTAATAAAAACTTTTGGTTATATTTAAGGGGGAAGCGGCAGGGTAGCCCGCGAAATTTAAATTTTCTTAAGCTTTTTGCAATTTGCAAGTCAGTATTAGGTTGTATGTTGATTAAAGCATCATGCTTTAATACTGGAGCTCGTGGCTATGTAATAACAGCCGCACGGGTCGATCCATCAGGTTAATCTACGCTTGCCGGGGTTGGTCTGTGGATGGGTGACCATCTTTACAAACCGAGACTCCTCCGTGCCTCGGAAACCACGTTAAGCCGTTGGTCCCGGCTGTCATTCCTGGATCTTTGACAGTCGTTACGGGTTGTCAGAAGCCCGAAAGTCTGACCACCAGCCTTACCAAGGGGTATCGTATTACCCAGTAACTGGGGTGTGGAGGTCAGATAGGCAGTCGCTCCATGTAAAATACTGGTATTCAGCTGCATCCGGTTAGACTGGAAGCCGACCCCAACATAGTTGGGAAAAGGCTAGGCAGATTGATTGATTTTGTTGATTAAAGCATGATTCACGACCGTAAATAATTATATTCATTAAAGTCATCAAAACAACTCTCTAATCCTTATTGAATGACTATTCCATAAAATCTTGACATTTGAGGATTATACTAACTTAAGGACTTGTATTACTGATTCTAATGATATAGTTGTGTAAATACATACTTGTTACGGTCGCGAATCATATTTTGATCAACACACTTTCTAATACTTACTGACATGAGTAAATTTGAATTTCACGGGCTACCCTAGCGCTTTCGCCATAAGCTGACTTGGCGTCCTATACACGTTTTGATTTTTAAATTCATATTCCAATGAACGGCAAAATTGCCACAATTACATAAATTATTTATTACAAGACAGAAAGCCACTGTTGCCGTTGTAAACCTTTTCCCTAATAACTAACAAATCACCTATTTAAATGAGTTCATCAGGTGTCCTTACAAAGAACTAATGAAACAGGTTTACAACACAAAGTAATTTAGCCCAAACAGGTCTAAAGTCTGAACGGTACACCAAAACCTGAATTAAGTTCCCCTAAATATCGGAGACCCGGATTTTAGTGGACTTTTTAATTAATCCACTTGAAAAGTACTTTATTTGGCTGTATAACTGAATTGGAGTTTGTAACGACCATGTAGAAGGACCAGGTTTAAAAAGCTTTAAAATTCTGACTTAAAAGGTTTGTTGAGGTTTTTTTTAATGAATACCTGTTCTGATGGTAATATACAAGGTGGAGCTTGTGGCTAAGTAATAACAGCCGCACGGGTCGATCCACCAGGTTAAGCTACGCTTGCCGGGGTTGGTCCGTAGATGGGTGACCATCTTTACATACCGAGACTCCTCCGTGCCTCGGAAAGCACGTTAAGCCATTGGTCCTGGCTGTCATTCGTGGATCATTGGCAGTCGTTACGGGTCGTCAGAAGTCTGACAACCAGTCTTACCAAGGGGTATCGTATTACCCAATAACTGGGTTAGATAGGCAGTCGCTTCATGTAAAATACTGGTATTCAGCTGCATCCGGTTAGACTGGAAGCTGACCCCAACATAGTTGGGAAAAGGCTAGGCAGATTGATACAAGGTGTAACTTAAATAACGCACAACCTCTTAAGGGGTCATTGTACTCATCATTATGAACAACTTTTACTATGGAACCAAACCTGAAATCGCGAAAAAAAATCAGCTGTTCATTACATTTATGTTCGCATAATTCGTCAAAACGTAGGGAACATCTAATTTTTATTTCGCGATTTTAGGTTTGGCCCCATAGTAAGAGTTGTTCATAATTATGAGTACAGTGACCCCTTAAGGTGATTGCGCTAAGGTAACCCGTGAAATTCAAACTTTCTTGCGTTATTTTGCAATTGCAGATCAGTGTAAGGTTGCATCATGATATTGATGATTCGCGACAAAAACAAATATGTATTTACATAATTGAGTCATATAAAATCAATCCTGGCAATCTCCACTGCGTGGAGTTGTTGGGATATAGAAAAATTTTAAGTATTACGCAACAAAACATGAAATTAAATTCATTGCCATAAGTCAGCTAGCACACGCCAATATACCAAAAAAAAAATCCAAAACTACTCAACCAGAAATAAAAATACAAAATTTTATAACTAAATAAAAGCCTCCAGGCATATAGGGCGTGCCCACTTACTTAAAGCCGTATATGTAGCAGTAACTAGAATTCACAAATGATAAACTAGGACCATCGAAGTAAAATAAATAAAATAAGAGTTAATTACTAATAACAATAAGAAAACCAAGGTCAGCAAGACGACTAATCACCTGCCAAGCTTTGTGTGTTAAAGCTCTAATATTCAACAGACGTTTTGCACGTCCTATGTGTTGTGGAGCGTTAAGTACTAGGTTCGATTTCTAGGTAAAGCTAAACCGATTACTCCAGTAGAAAGTCTGGTAAATTGTATTTGGCTTAGGATATATATTTTTTTCGAATATACAACAAGATGGAGATAGAAGGAGTTGTCTTAACTGAAAACCTTACTAGTTTCGAAGACAAAACAAAAACTATGAATAAGTAAAACATAAAACCGGTCAAGAGCGAGTCGGACTCGCGCACCGAGGGTTCCATAAACGCCATCTAAAACTATTCCAAATTTCAAGTTATCCAGCTGTGACAGACAAGACTGACAGACAGACTGAGTCGCACCATAAGGGTTCCTTTTTACCATTTTGGTACGGAACCCCAAAAGACTAAGCTACCTAACAATAACCAGTAACACACCACCAAAATCACGACTTCTCCCACGCCAATTCAAATTAGAAGCTTTGTTTACATTACAAAAACCCAGCTAGCAGACAGTAAATATTAGATACCCAAACCAAACAACCAGATTGATCCAATTAGAACTGAACCGAATTGTCACAGCAACAACCAAGTAGTGAACACGGCATAGAATATTATATTACAAAGGGACTGTAGTAGCTTCAATTTACTGGACATATTTGTAGCTGCGTAACCGCTGCGTAACCGCTGCGTTGACGCTGCGAGGACGCCGGTGCTTGCGGCGTAATGTCGGCTTCGATGCTAATGACTCCCTGCGATGATGAGTGACCGTTTAGTAGGAAATAGTAAGTACAGTTAGTTGACAGTTATTGTTACTGTATTCTATCTATGTATCAAGTTAGAGTTGAATGGAAATGTTGAGTTATTAAAGTATAACTTTGAATTCTATTTTTATTTTCTTTATTCTGTACAAGCAGTTAATATTTACTTATTAGCGATAAGCTGGTAATATTCACGATATAGGTGAGTAGTTGAAAACGATGACAGCTGCAAAAGTTTAAAGCTCTGCACCCTAATTGCGAAGACACTATCAATCAGAATCTGAATTTAATTTAAAGCTTTTTCAAATCCATTGCTAAAAATTTGTCTGATCAACAACGTAAATAACGCAATGAATGTTGTTGAACTATCCAAATGAACGCGATTCCTACTGTAAGTCTGTTACACAATTACCCCGCTGGGAGCAAGGCCGCAACCAGAGTTTTAAAATTTTGTACCTATTTGTTTTCTTTCCCAAAAATGAGCAACAAAACACCTTCTGTGGCTAAGATGCCTCTCCAAAACTCAAAAAGAACTGACTGTAAAATAAAAATAATTATTATTAAGGTCTAATCACTGTCGCCAGTAACTATCCCCATCTAAACGCTCCACACGTCAGGAGTCGGTCTGATTTGGGACTCGAAACTGCTTCATTGTAATTTTGTACGTCCGCTGTCCGATTGACTATTGTTTGGATTATAATGAGATATCCTACCTTTGTAGTGTAGACGAGCTTTTTGCTTTGCAGTTTCCATATCCGATAAGACCTTGTGCTTTGAGATATCTAGTGTGTTGGCTCAGGAGATAAGTAGTATAGTGGTTCTGCTTGGTGGACTAATTTTAGCATTGAGTTTAGGCTAGTTACTAATTGATCTACGCTTAAGCTTACTATAAGATGACCGTCGTCGCTATTGAGCTGATGAGTTGTTAATCATTTTGGTCTAATAAGGCATTAATTTAAGGACACTCTGGGACTTTGGGGTCTGTTACCCAGGCACTATCTACAAGATATATTTCAAAAGTAAAATAGTCATCATCATTCTTCCTACCCTTCTCCCAATTTATTTGGGGGCGGCGCAACCTGTCTTTTCTTCCATACTTGTCTATTAGTCGTCATCTCGGTAGTCACTCCCTTTCTAGCCATCATCTTTTACGCAGTCCATCAATCGTTTCTTTGATACTCCCTTATTTGTATAGCCATCCACATTCATACTCAAAACAAAACTTTCTTGAAGGGATTTTCTCATTCTTCCACATCACGTGCCCATACCATGACAATCGTTTTCTACTCAAGTAAAATAGTATTTGTTTGAAATCTGCCAGGTTACTTATCTGGAAGTTACCAGGTATAATATTTATGTCAAGTAAGGACACAATATCGGAAGGGGATAAGAACCTAGCCAGATTACCTACGTAAGCAAATGATAACTAGGTACATTCTTTAATTTCAAAACTACGACGTGTATCGCACATTTCATATTAAAAAGATTATTCCATCAAAATATTTTAAAGTGTAGCTCATCTTCTAATACAAGGTGTCTCAGAAATCGACTGACATACTGTGATGGCTTTGGTCAAGCGCTCCCAAAGTAACAAACCGCAAAATCTCATACATTCTTTTTTCGTCACCACTCACAAAAGTTATTTGAGGAAAAAAATCAACTATTAGTGAATTTATGTTGAATTTGTAAGCTTTTATGGATAATCAAAAGTAATTACGGGTAGAGTAACTATTTAATAATATTTTGATGGAAAAAGTTTTTAATAAAAAGATTTTATTTACACATGAGGGTCAAAAGAATGACGCATGGCGGTTATTTTGATTTTTTTGGAAATCTTGTTTATCTCGAAAACTATAAAATTTTGCGGGACGTATTATGTTTTGTTATTTTAGGAGGGCTTGAAAAAAGCTTGGGGCAGCCTGTATATCCAAACTCCAACTTAGTGAGTAGTATCCTAACACCGACTCTTGAAACCGGTTCCGTACAATACAGCAACCCCAGTTGAGGTCTCCGTGTATCTGTCTGGCTGGAGATAAAACGCACAAACAACACGCGTTTAACAAAACTTCGGGTTATTACAGAGCATTGGCAGTAATTCGTCACGATTATGCCTTCATTGTGGTTTTTGGATGCTCCGTGGTAGGGTTGTCTATCATACCTTTTTGATGTTTTATTAATTTGCATAAGAAATTAGAAAAACTAATTTCTTATTGGCATGAACTTTCTATATGAGAATAACTAATCATCATCAACTGACTGACGGGTTCTTTCCTCTCTCATTCATTCTAGGCTGAAAAGTTGATGCATCTTCCACACTTAACAATGCCATCATCATTTGCCTAGCCTTTTCCCAACTATGTTAGGGTCGGCTTCCAGTCTAACCGGATGCAGCTGAATACCAGTATTTTACATGGAAGGACTGACGATCTGACCTCCACAATCCAGTAACTGGGTAATACGATACCCCTTGGTAAGATTGTTTGTCAGACTTTCGGGCTTCTGACGACCCGTAACGACTGTCACAGATCCACGAATGACAGCCGGGACCAACGCCTTAACGTGTTTTCCGAGGCACGGAGGGGTCTTGGTATGTAAAGATGGTCACCCATCGACGGAAAAACCGCGGCAAGCTTAGCTTAACCTGATCGATTGACCTGAGCGGCTGTTGTTACTTAGCCACAAGCTCTGCCCAAATGTTGCCCATTATTTATAAGTTAATCAATCTGCCTAGCCTTTTCCGCTCTATGTTGGGGTCGGCTTCCAAGCTAACCGGATGCAGCTGAATACTATTTTACATGGAGCGACTGCCTATCTGACCTCCAAAACCCACTTACTGGGTAATACGATACACCTTGTTAAGACTGGTTGTCAGACTTTCAGGATTCTGACGACTCGTAACGACTGTCAAAGATTCACGAATTTCAGCCGGGACTAAGCACCAGGATTTCCAAGCACGGAGGGGTATTGGTTGCAAAGGTCACAAAGTCACACATCTCGGACCAACCGCGGCGAGCGTAGCTTAACCTAATCGATCGACACGTGCGGCTGTTATTACTTAGCCCGCCTACTATCCAACATTCATATAGCAGCAAGTAAGCCAGTCTCGTCATAATCTGTCAAACGTCTATTCAAATTCTTGCTAACTCCATGAAAATAGTGCTATAATTGAAGCAATTGGGTAAAGCCATCTCAGACACGAGTGCCAATCCCGCCAGAACGGCAATAACTGCGGTCAACCAATTCGCTTCCCAGAATGCTAGCCCGACAAGCGATTTATACCTGATAAAGATAGAAGCGGTAACAACAGATTTATACGTAGGTACTATTTTATGCACCATGAAGGGTCATTGCTTTGATACGATTATGTCCCATAAAGCCAATACTCCTAAAATAAAATAAACCCTTACCCCATCCCTCCCCTTAATCCTTTTCTGTCAATTCAATTCAATCTACATGGTCTTCACATGAACTGACCAAGATTATGTCTGGACTGTGACCTCTGAGTTCGTTTCGGCCTTTCTTCTCAGAGTAGTCAGATAGGAAACGTCGACCTCTTCTTTAAAAAAAAAACATGATTGACTTGTAAAAGTGTTTGTACAAATCTACTTACAGAAATAAAATCATTTATCATTTATCAATCTTTCTAGCTTATTTGTTAATTTTATTGTGCATGCTGTGGTCTTTTGCTTAATACCTAATCATCATCTGCCTAGTCTTTTCGCAACTATGTTGGGGTCGACTTCCAGTCTAACCGGATGCATCTAAATATCAGTATTTTACATGGAGTGACAGCCTATCTGAGCTCCATAACCCAGTTAATCCTAACTATATCCTAACTATGTATATTAATATTATAAATGAGAAAGTAAGTTCGTTTGTTTGTTTGTTACATTTTCGAGCCTGAACCTCTTAACCGATCATCCTGAAATTTTGCATATACGTTTTCAGGTGTACAGAAACTGACATAGGCTATCGGGGTTTTCACCCCGAAAAAAAAGTACTATTCCCGAAGAAAACAACAATAACGTTCTTATGATAATAGATGGTGCCACGTGCCTTTCGCATCATGATTGATAATAATAATAATAATATCCTGGGACATTATTCACACACGGTCATCTGATCCCAAACTAAGCAGAGCTTGTACTATGGTAACTGATATGGATAACTGATATACTACATATACTACTTTTTTTTTTTATTTATTTTATAGAAATTAGTCACTACTCCTACTTCTGTAAAAACTCCTAATACACTTATTAGGAGTTTTTTTTTTAAATTATTGCTTTGGATGAATTTTGGATTGACCTCGATCTGGAGAAAGATATTGGCTACTATTCATTCTGGATCGCAGACGCAGTCGCGGGCAACGGCTAGTTAATATTATAAATGCGAAAGTGAGTTTGTTTGTTTGTTACACTTTTACACTAAAACGGCTGAACGTATTTGGATGAAATTTGGCACATGGGTAGACCATGACCTGGATTACTAGTGAATTATACGTTCTGACGACCCGTAACGACTGTCAAAGATCCACGAATGACAGCCGGGACCAATGACTTTGCGTCGTGCTGAAAATATGTGTAAGTGCAGTTTGTAGAAAGCATGAAAAACCAAAGGTGGGGTACAGTTTTATACCAAAATAGTTTTTCTGTTAAGTGACAACCATGACGCACGGTCATCGCCGATGCGGTTTCAACGTAGGTAGTAATCGATGCGAAATAACCGTAATGAAGCAAGTAATTTACACTTTTATTACACCCAGCGAATAGCATATGGATTTTGTAACCGAAATCGGAGTTATTTTAATAGGTACGGATAATTTTCAACTTATTCGATATTACTTTATCTCCTGCAAGTTTTCGATTGGTTATGGAATTGTTAAGAGAGGCCTGTGGCCTGTGAAAATATTAGCCCGTGAGCAAGGTGGAATCAGGGCAGACTATCAGGTGAGGTCAGTATACAGGTGCGTAGTACTCGCAAACAGCGTGCGTGTATGACCAGATGTATGAACGTAAACGAGGCAAAAAGAGTATGTAAGGATCGTAGCAGGTGGCGTGCTGTAGTTTCTGGCTACCCCCATGGGAAGAAGGCGTGAGTTTATGTATGTATGTAAAAGAAGTACTCAGCGTTCGTTACTGTGGGATTAAGCCTGAATTCGCGAAAATAAATCAGGTGTTCCCTACATTTATGTTCACTACATTCAAATTGTAGGAAACGGCAGATTATTTTTTCGCGATTTCGAGTTTGGTCCCATGGTAAAAGTTGTTCATAATGACGAGTAAATTGACCCCGTAAGAGGTTGGGCATTATTTAAGTTACTCTTTTATACGAATAATAATACAGCTGAAGAGTTTGTTTGTTTGAACGCAAATCGGTTTTGAAAAAATATTTTTGCATTTGATAAATCGATCACTAGTAAGCTATTTAACATTACGCTAGCACCCTTAAGAAAAGAGCAGAAAGAAAAAAGTCAAAGAACGTTAAGCGATAACGAAGTAATAGCTCAGGCAGGCGATGCGATGCGACGTGGTGGGTCGGGAAACAAGAAATTTCACGCGGGCGAAGACGCGGTCAGAAGCTAGTCTTTTTTTTATTTTTTTTATTTGTGATGGGTTTGCTCTTGACTCTAGTCAAGGTCAGAGGTGACAAAGTCGACGATGGAGTGAGCTTACCCAGAAGAAGCCTGTTCACTCTCACTTTGAAGAGATTAGGGTTGTATACGTTCGAAAACACAGACGCAGGTAGAGAGTTCCACTCTTTTGCTGTGCGCATTATAAAAGACATTTGGAAGCGCTTAGTGCGAATTGGTGGAATAGCAACCAGGTAGGGATGGTAACTGGCAGTGCGTCTAGATGTCCGATGGTAGAAGGGGGCCGGTAGAATGAGGTCGTGGAGTTCTCGGGAACAATCTGGTACAATCTGTAGAAGACCGACAAGCAGGCAACCTTGCGGCGATGAGCCAAGCTATGAAGCTTGGCATCCACCAGTTTTATGTCGCCAATGAGCCTCTTAGCTCTGCGTTCCACCGAGTCAAGCGTGGCCAGTTGGTACTTTGCTGATCCATCCCAAAGGTGGCTGCAATACTCCATGCAGGATCAGAATTGCGCTTTGTAAAGAGTTAAAAGCTGTCCAGGCGTAAAATATCGCTTCCCCCATTTAGGATGCCCAGTTTCTTGGCCGCAGTTTGGGCTTTGTACTCGATGGTGGCGCCGAAGTTGAGACCAGATGTCAACTCCATGCCTAGGAGCTCAAGTCGATCAGTTACAGGAACAGATGTACCCCGAAAAGTAGGAGTTTGGGCGAAAGTCTAATTATAAAAAGTAAGATGCTGCTGTTCGTCATCCTTTCACAATCCTTTAGTCTCATATATCAGTAGCGTAGAATAAAAAGGCCTATTCTCTGCAAGAAAAGTAGAAACCATATAAAACAAAATTGCGGTTACTACATGGAAAAATATAGCTGTTATCATAGAAAAATACAAAGAGAAACTGCTACTAAAATTACTATTATTGTTACTCCTCCATTTTCCTCATAGATCTTGCAACGAACCCCATATTATCACGCCGAGCAAAAAAGGAACAAGTATGAGTGTAAGTGTAGCCCATAAAATATATGTCCCGTAGTAAATAAAGAAACTTCAGTAATTTTAGTTTAAAAACTGCGGTATCATCGGATAAAGCACTTTGCTAGATAAAGTGTTATTCTGAGAATTAATGTTTGATAGAACTTTATTGTTGGACTCACTTTTTATTCTTTAGGTTTCTTTTTTTTTTTCTTTCAACAGTGCAGGATAAAAAATAAATTTGGCAATTTGAAGACTTATTTATTCTAAAGGCCATAAGTCACAGTACATATATCTAAAAAGAAATTGGTGGATCATCATCGTCATGTCACAGTCTAAAAACTTAACAGTTGGCCAATGTCAAAATTTTTGAATCACGGTAATTAAAAGTTTAAGTGACTCACACTTGAAGAAATACAATTATTATTTACTTCAATACTTTTGAATGATATCTCGTACCTTTGAATTCTTTCTTAAGATACCTTGGATTTACACAAAAAAAGCCAAAAGTAGCTTTTGACTTTTAAGTGTCATTCTTGAGTTCTAGATTTCTCTTTGCGGCTTTTAATACAGTCAAGCGTGTTTTTTTTTTTTATAAAACTAGCAATTGGATTATTTTTAATGATTTTCAGTTGATGTAAAGCAGTTCTTAAACTTAAAGAAACAGGGTGAAATTTTGTTTGGCTTTATGAAACAGTACCATTACGAGCAGTGTGGATGGAGAAACAGTCTCTTTGTTTTTAACACCTCTCTAGAAAGTCATAATACCTACTATTCGAAAAAAAAAACTTATTCATACAATATTTTATTTAATAAAATGATAAAAATCGCAATTCCTCTTCAATATCGCCAATTCATATCAGAATTTTCCCTCTTCCCTGTTTCGCACCGCTGAAATGTTTCAGAAGCGCGAGAGAATAAAGAAAATCGTGTAATTCATTCCAAACCTACCCGTTTCACTGTCAGTGCCCTTAGAGTGTGGGCGTGAATATTACAGGCCGCGAAATATCTCTCAAACAATATAAATATAAATATATTATGTTTTTTTCTGTGAAATTTTTGGTCTTTGGCTTTTGGCGCCATTTTTAGGTGGCAATTTTGTATTTTTTTAAAAAGGCCCTAATTAGAATATTATTTTGCTTAGTTGCTACGTTTACATTGTTTATATTTACTGGTATTACATATTTCGAATTGTACCAGTTTTAAAGCTAAATGGTATAAGCCTGGTTACAGTAATACCCAGTCTTTTTGGCCGGGCTAAACGCTGCGCGAGCCGATGCGCGGAATGCGCAAAATGGCTGCCCGACCAAAGAAATTGGGGACTTCTGTAATTAAATAAACTAGCCTCCGCCGGCGGCTTCGCCCGCGTGGTATGTTGTGTACCCGTGTGCCAATTTCATCCGAATCCGTTCTGCCGTTTTAGCGTGAAAGCGTTACAAACAAACAAACAAACTCACTTTCGCGTTTATAATATTAGTTAGGATAGTTAGGAGGATGAAAATCCGGTCAATCGAAACTCTAGACTTACACAATTTATTAGGTAAAAAAAATACTCTTAACACACTACTAAAGTTTCAATAATAATATCATTCAATCATGATTCGAAAGACACGTGGCGCCATCTATAAACATAAGAACGTTATTGTTGTTTTCCTCGGGAACAGTACATTTTTTTGGGATGAAAGGTACCCTATGTCCGTTTCTGTACACCTGACCACGTATTTGCAAAATTTCAGGATGATCGGTTCAGTGGTTTAGGCGTGAAAAGGTAACAAACAAACTTACTTTCGCATTTATAATATTAGTTAGGATTAGGATTTTTAAATTGGTTTAAGGGAAGAGATTTTTTTTATTGCGATATTGGCCTGCTCTTGACTTCGATATCGCCTGATGGAAAGCGATGGATGAGGTCTATGATGGAACGAGCGTGCCCAGAAGATGCTTGTTCACTCTTGCTGTGAAATCTGACGGGTTTTACGTGGAAGGTAACACAGACGGTTGATTGGATTTAAGGCCTTTCAAAAGAAAAAAAAAATCCAATCATATAAATCATCAGATTTATATGATTAGATTTTTTTTTTCTTTCTTTGGAAACGCTGCTGCGTGCTTGGTAAAGAGATCTGTATTTGTTGATACAAATACAGATCTCTCTACCAAGCACCCACGTTTCTAACCAATATACAAATTTGACAGCCAATAACCCGCAACCAAAAGTAACTTAATATTCCATTAATTTCAATTAATTTGCTTGTTTTAACTGAAACCCTATTGAAGTATCTATCGACCCAATTGCGGAACCTTTGAAGCAAATGTAGATCAAGTCACAAGTGTAATTGATTCAAAATACGGATAAATAGCGACTCCCGTTAATGTGCGGAGACATTCGTATTGGTTGCGGTGACGGGTTTATGCTGTAATTGCAAGCGGTTGTAGTTGCTTGAGAATCTGGTTGATTGTAAGATCTGTTGTTCTTATAAGACGTCTGTTTATACATTCTTATTAGGTTGGAAATAGTACGTAATATTCAGACTTTATCTATCCTGTGTGTCGTTTGTCGAGCGATCGATCGATTGTCATGTGTAAAATGTCTACGTTTATATATCGAGGGTTCACGGGCTATTTGTATTAAGCGACATCCTGGCCGATATTGAGCTATAATCATATTGAGTTATAATCTACCTGCATTAAAACGTAAAAAACTGAGATAAGACACTATTGATTCGTAACCGTCGATAGGCCACTTTTTCGTAAAAAATATTGATGCTTTTTTTATCATGTTCTTTTTTCCGAATAATGAAACTATGAAATGCTCTCCTGTAAAGTACCAAAAATGTCGCTTAATACAAATAGCCCGAAAACCCTCGATATGGAACTTATATGGTGTACAGTCATGAGCACGAATATGTATACACGAAGGGAAATTCAAAAGCGATTTTATCATGGAATAGCGATAGCAATTTAGAGATGCCAACATATTTCATAATTCTATGTATTCCAAAATTCTATGTATTTCGTAACAACATAAAATTATAATCCATACAGTAGAAGAAAATCAGTTTTAAAGTGGCTAAGTGTATACATATTATTGTTCGTGACTGTACATATCGAGGGTTCACGGGCTATTTGTATTAAGCGACACCCTGGCCGATATTGCGCTAAAATCATATTGAGTTATAATCTACCTGAATTAAAAAGTGAAAAACGTAAAAAACTGAGATAGACACTATTGATTCCTAACCGTCGATAGGCCACTCTTTCGTAAAAAAAAATATTGATACTTTTTTTTACAATGTTCTTTTTTCCGAAGAATGAAATTTTGAAATACTCTCCTGTAAAGTTTCAAAAATGTCGCTTAATACAAATAGCCTATGAACCCTCGATATTATTACTAAAAAGTATTCTATCTATTATTATTATCTTTTGAAATAGTCTCACCATTTCTATCATTTGGGAACAGTTCAAATAGATATCACCTGGCAAAATATCTTTAGTCCATGTGGTATTTGCAGCAAATCGAAGCTCAAGGTGTTATTCCTGTACGATCAATCATATCAACCCACGCAATTTGTCAACTACCTACTACGTATTCCAAACATGGACACTATTTCTATCACTACGGCAATTTGCAATTCCTACAACTATCGATATCAGTTGCAAAGTGCACAATAGTGTTCCCAAAACTCGCGTATCGGATGATGTAAACTTAGTTACCGCAAAGAGCCGGGCCACAGCCTCCTCAGAGGGCCCTTTAATCTAAAAGCTATCAAATTACAACTCCTAGAATATACTGAAGAGGTTTTTATTGATTTACTTTCTTTTCAAATCATATTCGTTTTGAAGGAGTGTCTTTTAAATTTGATAATGCATTGACTAACTCTTAAGGCCCTCGCAGACAGGCGCGTTGCGGCTCTGGTGGTACAATTTCTATGAAAACTTCATTAAAATTGTTCTACCGGTGTCGCGTCGCGCCTGTCTGTACGAACCTTACGGGCCATATTATAGGGAAATAATAATCCATCATTGTTCCTTTGAGAGAAAGAGATGTTGCTCTACGTGCTGTATAACTCTATTGCTTTCTCCCGCTGGACCAAGGATGAATTAACACCTTCCTAACATGGCTCTTGTTCTTTTTTTCAAATGTCATATTTCCCTTGGGCTGATACACCTGCCGGAACGAATCTTGAGCGCTCGGAGCAGTAGTGGGGGTGGTTTGCATATACGTATTGTCTCAGTAGTAAGGTCCAAAATCGCTTATAGTATTTCAAGGTCAACGCTCAAGTTTCGTGCCAGCAACTATACTAGCCTTGTTGACTATCTAATGTATTCCTCTCTGGTAGTTAGTTATTCTTCTATAGCTCGAGTTTATATCTGTATTGGTAAACAACAAGTCGAAGACTTCTATATCTTTGACGAGTTATCGAAATAGTTAAATGTTTGATGGAATTGACAGGGCATATATCTCAAAGTAAAGGGACCAAGAGAAAATTAAGGCACTCAATGCTCGGTTCCTTTATACCAAAACGAATCGTTTTGCTTACCAATCAATGATGTTATAAGTAAAAAGACGTAGATACGTTACCTACCCAACATTCGATGTTCAAAAACGACACAATGTCGAACTATTAGACGGCACGTGGAAGTAGGACGGCATGTCGTAATTATCGGGAGCGAAAAAGGGACAAGACGACGAAAATGTGGCTAATTAGCCACATTTTGACGTGCCACTTGCGGAGCGTGTATAACCTATCTACGACTTTTTACTTATAATATCATTGTTACCAATGGTAACATTTTTATTGCCAAACTGGACATATAAATTTAATAGATTCGTAAGCTAATTTTACCTGTGATAGCTACTTCCATATGGGAGGGTCTACTTTGCAAAGCTATGAGGTATTTGCTTCATTATTGGTAAAGATACTTGAAGAGTCGTAATTTATAGGAATCGGCCATAAGGCGAAATGGTATCGTAACGGGGTCAAGACACTGATATTATATGTATTTGGGTCGGGAGCATTGGTAATTTGGTATGGCCAAACAAAGCATCCTACTAATATTATAAAATGTGAAAGTTTGTGAAGATGTTTGTTACTCAATCACGCCAGAACGGCTGAACGGATCTGGATGAAATTTAGCACAGAGATAGATTATAGTCTGGAATAGCACAAAGAATACTTTTTATCCCGGAAAAATGTACCCTTGTTCCCTTGGGGTAATTTCCAACATCCACCCGGGCGAAGCCGCTGGCAAAAGCTAGTTTAAAATATTTCTTTTTAAAATTCTATACGCTCTGTTACATTAAAATAAACCCATAATGCCCTTATGTCTATAATAGTGAACGCGTTGACAAAATTTTATTGAAATTGTTTTAATTACAGTCGAATAATACAGATTTTTGTTTTTTCATAAAAAATGCTAATTTTGAGGAAATTGTGGGAATTGTGTTTTGGCCCTCATAATTTACTAAAGAAAATCTTCAATTTTTATACATAATCATGAAGAAGAATGAGGTAATAAAATTTAATTTTGCGTGCAGCCGAAATGCGTCAAAATATCTTCTTTGGGACCATTTTGCCTCAAACATCAAAAATCGTAATACTCAACTCCAATATTAAAATCAGAATCACACAAACATCTCCGCTCATTAATCAGCTATTAAAGGACCCCTTTTTTATTAAACCGTGAACATTCAAAGAGCAAAATCGCATATCTTTTGTGCTAATTTAACACCTCACATTAAGAGAAACTCGACACCCGAAGAGAGTTCGCGAAACTTTTCATACGCCATAGCCCATAATGGCTTATTATAGTACAGCCCGTTTTATATTTCAATGCTTAATATTTTCAAAATTAACAATATAATTGGGCAGCGAGTCGAGTTTTGCGCACAATGCACGGTGCTTTTAGACATCTGGCGTTGAAAAAAGGGCGGATATACGAAACAGGGACTCAATAGAATTGTGTCCCAAAGGTTCTGAATTTTGTCCAACATCTTGCTTAAATCCATCCCCGAAAATAAGAGACAAGCTACTCTATTAATACAGGGATTAAGTCGATAATTGCTTACTGAACAGTGGTACTTAATTCTATTTGGCATGTCACAGGGAGTTGCATCTGAACATCCCTTAGAACACATTCGTTTTGATTTTTTGTGCAGAAAATCGAAGTTTGTTTGTTATTCGATTTCATGGTTTATTTTTGTAGTGTTAAAGTTGGATTTTGTTTGTGTTTAGTCGAAGAATAAGTCATCACCCTTTGTAGGAATTAGGTGTAGCGTATAATTAGCGATTTTGTGAAAATTGCTAGGTAAACGCACCTAAATGTAGGGCTGTACCGACACGGTCGTTACGCCAATAAAATTGTTAGAGAAATATTATTTTCTGTTGACAAATACCGTGAGTTATGATTTAACCTTGCTACCAGTATAAGTATTACATACCATTACATATTTTCGTGCAGATCCATCGCTGATCCGTCAGAAGGTCACTGAGAGAAGAATTAGAGTTTTGATTGTTCTATAAAGATCTCGAGTTTCTTGCCGATTACTTTCCGCTTATGACTGCTTGGAGCCATGAAATGTGTATTTGACCACATGAGACTGAGAAGTCATATTTGAAATGAAAACGGGGTTACTTTGAGGTTGAATTACCCGATTTTTAGGGTTCCGTACCTCAAAAGGAATAAGGAGCCCTTATAGGATCACTTTGTTGTTTGTCTGTCTGTCTATCAAGACCCTTTTTCTCAGGAACGCGTAGACGTATCAAGTTGAAATTTATATCAAATACGTCTATACGTCTATCAAATACGTCTATGATCTCTTTCAGCTGTGAAAAAATCAAAGGTGTAAATGAACGCGATCAAAAGATATGACCGGTTATGTCGCATATTTTGCGATTTCACAAGGGAATCAAAACCTATAGGGTACTTCCCGTTGACCTAGAATCATGAAATTTGGCAAGAAGCAAGGTCTCACAGCACAAGTAAAGGATAAAGTCCGAAAATAGTTAATTTGTAGTTATATCGTATAAAAAATGATTTTTTGTGACTACAAACTTAATTATGCATGGAGAATTGACCGTGATGGATATCGATGTATGGGAGAACATGTTTTTTCAACTACAATGTTAAGTTTGTTCTTGAAACCAAATACGAAACCCTTCATTATGCGTGGTCCGACACGCACTGGGCCGGTTTTTTATCCACCATGTTAGTTTAAACTAGCTCTTAAGAACCAGATCAAATTCACTAGGCAAGTCCAAGTGAATTTTGGTCGTGGTTCCTAACCGCTAGTGAACGAGACGTTAGGTAAGTACAGCGGTTTTTATTTTTTTTTGGCAATGGAACCTTTTTGGAAAACGACATATTTGACAGAGCCCTAAAATAATCAAAAACTGTGTTTAATGGAGTATACCACTTTGCCCCATCATTAGGACAAAGTTGTTCATAGTTTTGTCGTCTACTGTGTCCCACAATGGCATTAACTCTGAGAAACAGAAATTGATAATATTTGTATTTTTAGCAGCTTTCAGGATCATCATCTGCTAAAATACCACAAACTAATTACGTCCACTACGGACATAGGCCATAGGCTAATATTTACGCGAAGCCCCCGCAGAGCCACATTGTGTAGGTATGGCTGCTGGACTATCATTATTACTTTGTTAGCCTACGAATGTCTGTCTATTAATAAACATAGGCCTCAGAAATCCTTTTCCCACGAGAATAGGCAAAACGAAAACAAATCTGCTATTTTCATATCGTTTGTTGCTTTTATTATTTTGACCGGCGCGCCGGTCAAAATAATAAAAGCAAAAAAATAAACTAAATTTCATAAACCATAATTATTACCTTTAGTTTCTGCCAGCCCTTACAAGAAGCCCAAGCAACAAACTAAGCGTGTTAATGTCACGCCCAACAATTTACTGCCATTAAACTATTTACCGACTAAAAGTATGGCCTACATTGTACTCGAGTTGAAATTTGTCCATAGTTAAACGAAAAAGATCCAACCCCCATTAGATGTAATGTGGGTTGGATCCTTTTCGTTTAACTATGGATAATTACGGTAAAAATGTGTCTTTTCATATTTGTATTAGGTTGAGAGCTGAAAAGTTAAATTGTTGAGCTAGCTAACAATTACAGCTTTGTAACTACTTTGAAAAGCGTTTTGTATAAAAAATGTGGATGAAAATATTAAGACATTTTGTTTTAAAATTGCTCTCGTCGTCAAAAGTTATCAAAAGCCGACTTAATCATGTTCACTGCAGGAAGTAATTTATCTTTTAATTCGAACAACCAGAGATAATGGGGAGGATATTCCTATAATTATCGAACTATATAAACACGCGGTTCTGTAGCCTAGTTACGATAGTGACTTGACCTAAAAACATTAAATACCTAATCAAAATCAATCTGCCTAGCCTTTTCCCAACTATGTTGGGGTCGGCTTCCAGTCTAACCTATTTTACATGGACCGACTGCCTATCTGACCTCCACAACCCAATTACTGGGCAACATTTGATACCCCTAGATAAAACTGGTTGTGAAACTTTTCGGTTTCTAATTACCCGTAACGACTGTCAAAGATCTACGAATGGCAGCCGGGACTAAAGGCTTAGTGCTTTCCGAGGCACGAAGGGGATTGGATGGTTACCCATCCACGAACCGACCGCGGCTTGCGTAGTTTAACCTTCGACCGACCCGTGCGGCTGTTATCATTTAACCACGAGCCCCTGTAAATACCTAATCATAAAACCTTATTTCTACAAATGAACTTGGGCTACAATTTGCTATCGACATTCTCTTGCCCTTATAACAATTTATTTGAAGTCGGTGCAGCCACTCTCTCCCTTTCTAGCCATATTATCACCTTTCACAAAGTCCACCCATCGTTCTTTGGTCTTCCTCTGATCTTATAGCCATGCTTATTTATACTAAAAACTTTCCTAAAGACAATTTTCTTTGGACTATAATTTGTATTAATCTGAAGTAAACTTTGTTTTGTCGGTATTTCTTCTAAATCTATCTATTAATCCACGGTTGAATACGAATGAACATTTTTCTTTTTCTCTCGAAATAAAAATGAAATAATGTTCGTTGGTAAGCGCATAACTTGAATACGTCTGGACCGATTTGGTTATTTTGTGTTTTAAAATGGTCGTAACCAATGATATTACGTACTACATATAAGTAAAAAGACCTAGATAGGTTATACACGCTCCGCAAGTGGCACGTCAAAATGTGGCTAATTTACGCGATATGCGATAATTACGACATGCCGTCCTATTTCCACGTGCCATCTAATAGTTCTACATTGTGTCGTTTTGAACATCGAATTTTGGATTGGTATCATTTAAACGTCTTTTTACTTCTAACATCATTGGTCGTAACAGGCTGAATTAGGTTATGGAAATGGAAAAGTTGCCTGCAAAATTGGATATCTCGGGAAAAACTGAAAGCGCTTTTATCTATAGATTGAAATTTTGACAGAACAACGTCTGTTGGGTCAGCTAGTATTAAATAAAGACTCCCTATAAATCTCAAAGCTGTCTTGGCCCTAAACTATATAATTGCTCAATGAAATGTATAAACATCTGTCACATTCGACATTTTGTACAGGCGAACCCGACACATTAGGCCGCGGTACTGACTTGTCAAGCAACGAGATTCAACCGAAAAAAATCCTATTCTACCAGAAAGCCAATATGTCCATACCATTGAGACAGGCAAACATGGAGATGGTATATTCTACTATAGGAAGAATAGTTATACAAATATCTGTCACATCGACACAGACATGTCAAAAAGCGCTTTGTTTCTTTTTAACTAATCAAAAGCTGCGTATGAAAAGAGAGACATTTAAATGTTTGTCAAAGACTAAACTTGACAACACTTGTGTGACGTCAAAATCATGTCTATGCGTGACCGGTCGCCTTGTTGAGTACCGAGTTTTGTGGTAGATGTGCTGTCGAACTCTTGCTTGCTCTCTCTCTCTCTCTCTCTTGCACTCACAGTAACCAACCTACGAAAGGCGACCATGTTGAGTGCCCGATTTTTGTACTCGTATGCACGCAAATTTTGTGGGTATGGCAAGTTTATAAGTCAGTGGTCCATACTACCTACCCATATTGACACATTACGTGACACTCGTGACACGTGATTTATTTTCTCTACTTCTTAGTTTGCCAGCTTGCTAGGCTTTGGTATACTGATTTAAAGTAGGTACTCTGTGGTTCAGTTTGATGGTCTGTACCACACCCTTAAGTTTGATCACTCGTCTGTGATACACCCTGTATATTTTTCTGATTTTGTTTACTGCTGCAGTAAAACTTGCGTTTAGGTCCTGTAGTCCCCTTAAGGCCCCTGTTACATTTCGACCGTGATTTTTGCGTTAAATGGCCAACTTTATCGTTCTTATTCTCAGAAACTGAAAGACTTCGACAACTTTGACTTATAGAGTGTTATTAATAGTTATTAGTTTATAGTTTATAACGACCTCTCTTTTCATAAAATTGAAGTAACCGGCTGTCATTCGTGGATCTTTGACAGTCGTCACGGGTCGTCAGAAGCCCGAAAGTCTGACAACCAGTCTTACCAAGGGGTATCGTATTACTTATTAACTGGGATGTGGAGGTCAGATAGGCAGTCGCTTCATGTAAAATACTGATATTCAGCTGCATCCGGTTAGACTGGAAGCCGACCCCAACATAGTTGGGAAAAGGCTGGGCAGATTGATTTGACTCTGTGGTTCGCGAGGAAAGAATGTATGAGCTGCTTCTTCACCGCATGTGGATTGTGAAAAGGATCGATAGTGATCGGAATAGGTAGAGCATAAATACCTAAACTACGAGGAAAGAAGTAACAAGAGTGGATAAAATAATAAATAATTCGCCATTTCTAAAGCCCGGGAATATCCCGGGAACTATGAAATTTATTATTTTATAATAAATATTGAATTTGTTACGAATGTATTCAAAGTAAAATAAATAAATCACAATTTCTTAAATTCCGAGACTTAATTGTCATGTTAAATAATCCGGGATTTTATTGAAGGTATTCTCCACTCTTGTTACTTATTTCCTCGAAGTTTAGATCTTTATGCTCTACCTATTCCGATCTCTGTTAATAACACACTGTGACGATTAGGTATAGCAAATTGGGGTATTGCATAAAAATGGTTAGAAATAGGCCCACAGAGCACTAAGTCACCCCGGGGCGAACATCGCTGCTTGAGGCGTCATTGTTAACACTCCAAACGAAGCGTCACTGTTTAATCCCACTAGGACACAAATTACGTATACAAACTGAATGGCTTTATATGGCGGTTAGTGACAAACGTTACGCGTTCAGCGCACTTTCTGCGACACGAAATTTATTAGCACCTGCTGCAGTTTTATAGATGTCCGTAGGTGTGCCTTTGGCATCATATGTTATCAAAATACCAGCGCTCACAGCGCTGCGATATTTTTCTTTTTTTTAAATATCGCAGCTTTATGCTGAGATAGGAGCCTTTTGGCCTGATACCGGTCTTCTTTTTAATTTCTTAATTTTGTATTGTTTTTTTTTTTTAGTTTTATATGCTCCTCTTTTACTGTTTGTATTTCCTGTGCATGTCCCAAATAAAATATTTTTCTTTCTTTTCTTTCTCTATATTCATCAGTAGACTATCTACAGAAGAGTCTAGGGACAGCAGTAAGTACTAATAAAATTCGTGACGTAATCGTCTGCTATAAGCATAAGCCCATAACGGACGATTACGTCACGAGTTACTAATCTCACGATGACTGATCAATTAACCCTCTCTTTCATTTTACAGCCAAAAGGATGTAAGTCATTATAACATCTTTTTCATCTAAATAGCCCCTTTGTTATATAACTCATCAGTTTTGTCTACATATCACATAATTTGTGATAATTTGTGATACACAGCCCAAAACTCTGCGTTATTTATACACTGCTTTGATCCGCCATCTTGTTATATTTTAGATGCATGTTGTCTATCCTAAATCAAAGGCAAAACGGGTTAAAGGACTACGTTGAAAATAAAATTATGATGTTTACATGTTCTTTTGAAGTATGCTCAGTATAGTATGTAACAGTAAAGGGTGTGATGCAGACCATCAAACTGAACAACTTTCTCCATGAGACCAACATCGTAATCGTGAAAAAATAATCAGCTTTCCCATATAAAACTTCAATACCTACACGACCGAAATGCATGGGACAATTTTTTCTGGCAGATAATTTTTCCGCGAATACGATGTTGGACACCATGGACAAAGCTGTTCAGTTTGATGGTGAGTAAATATGACCACACATTTTTGATACACGCTGTATACAGATTGCTCGGAATTTCGACCTATTCCTTGAAAGGGGTTATACTAGAGGTAATTTCCAACAAATTAATTTCCAACAATTAAAATTAATGGTTTCCGAGTTACGGAGGCTTATAGATTATTTTCCAAAGGACATTGCTCTGCGTCCATACATTGTTGGCCCTGGAGCCAAGAGCATCGGATAATTATGTATTGTATTCTCTATCATTTGGAGACTCCTAGAAGATCTTGTTTTTATAGCGGACTAGCTGCAGAAAAGATATATTTCAAAAAAAGTATCAGATTTTGAGGTTATAATCTAACCATAACAACGAATATTAAATGTAGGTACCTACCATGATTTTTCATAGCTCTGAGTAATTTTTAAGAAACTGAAAAGTAATATCATAATACCTACCTAGATAATTAGGTACCTATGCAGTTATTTTGCTTAAAAATGGATGCAAGTGCAAAATTAATATACATTAAACTAATCAACATAGGTAGGTAACTGAATTCGTAGCATTCGTTATGGAATGAGATGAGTAGAAACAGCGTCCCTATGCCTGAACAGTGTGCATAGGATACCAGCTTTACCAATTAGATGGTAATAAGTGATTTTTTTAAAACCTAGTCCTACAATATTTATATTTGAATAAGAAATAAAACACAGATTTTAATTTCACGTTTATTGTTCTTCGTCTAAATTACGAACTAAAATAGTGTTTAAAAACTGTGCAGGGGGGTTGACATTATTTTGATACCTCGCATAACTTAGGTACCAAATAATGGTCATAACATGGGCGCAGCAACCGATAGTTCTGCGCCCAACGATACAATTACAGCAATATTCGACTATTGCCTGTCGACCTATTTGTGATGAGTCAATTAAAATATATACAAAATACACTTTAGTACTTATATGACGGCTGTGAATTTTCCCCCGTAATAACCATACGGTTTCAGAATTTAATTCACACACAGGTACACAGTTCCGAAAATCACAGCCAGGTCAATCGTTTTTTAAACCAATCCAAGTCCGTTAAAATAGCCAAGTCGTAAAAAAGTCCCGAAAGTCACCAAAACACCGAACACAAGAAAAGAACACAGGAAAAAGCACAGCGCAGAAACTGTAACTCTCAATTGTGGTAACAATGACTTTTTTTTTTAATAATTTTATGGCATGGCTTTTTGGCCTTTGTGCCATTGGTAACAATGACACGTTCACCGGCAAAACTAGGGATGTAATACGACACCATTAATCGATTTTTCGATTATGATTTACTGTGGTCTTAAATTATTACAGTCTGTTACATCTACTTTGTCATATAAACATTACAAGTATGTATGACAATGGTTTATTTTATATATAACAACACTCTTCTATACTGGTAATAATAATATATAATAACATCTGTATCTAGTTTGCAATATTGTTTTTTAAATAAAACATTATTGCAAAAAGGTAATTGTGATGTGTTTAGTAAAAATAAGTATTTTTTTCGTTTAATGAACCGCAAAAGGAGCGTTATTTTTGTATTAATTGTCGTAAATAATGAATTAGTTTGAATGATTGTATAGAAATAAAGAAGTTTTGATTATTGTATAATATTATTCTTACTACCTATTTAAATTGGAGTATGACTGCATTCATAAAGTATTTTATTAGGTTTTTAAAACTACACTTTAGAAAAAAAAAACACAATCGATCGATTATAATTGATCGGACATCCCTATTTCACTTTTGACACGACATAGGTGAAGATGGCGATGTAATGTTATTAGTCGCATTAAATTCTATTAAAAATACATTTTGGAATACAGCTAGTCCGTGATACAGAAGTATTTGCAACTTATATAATAAAATAGGCGATTAATTATCGTATATTCTCAAACTCTTCATTGCACAGGGCCATTTTGAACATTGTCTTTTCAGACTGGTCACCAAAAACAAATAATTTAAAAATAACTACTTGTCTCTCGGCTCGTAATTGTTATTTTATCTGACTGATGATAAATGAGTGATAATTTATAAAAAAAAATACATGCCCTGAATTCCCATAATTTCAGAAGTAAAAGGTCTTGAGGGGAAAGAAAACCTTCTTTATTTTATATTCTTTGAAATTCAGACGTTTTACTTGAAAAAAAATGTAGAAAAAGAAATAAAAATGGTAGAGCTTAATTTGTTCGAAATGACCTCTAGTATATTCCTTTCAAGGAATAGGTAGAATTTCCGAGCACCATGTATGTATTGTGACGTTTTTATATAGTTTGTTAAATAAAATTATGGGATGTTAAAGTTCCCACATAAATGCAACTTGATACTTTTCAAATGAAAGAATTATGGACCATTAAGAAATCTAGAAGTGTCATAAAGATACGAATTTGCAATTGTAAAGATTCGAAGCCATAGTGCTGGCGTCTGTTTGTTTAAAATTTATTAAAATTGTATGTAAATATATTCGTTTACAAATTACCACAAAAGGATCAAATGGAACACCTATAACTTCATGAATGAGTAGACAATAAACTTTGTTGAGCTTCGAGCGATGACATTTTGAATTATATTTGAATTTGATCAACGGTTTTCGTACACAAGGATTCGCCCTGACTCTTGACAACTCCTGACTTTGTTCGGTATTTTATAAAGTGAAAACTAAACTCTTCTTTAGGCGCGTTGAGCGATTTTTGGTAGGGGAAAACGACACGCTAATGTGACGTGTTGTCACTTCTGTTGGCAGTCCCTATGACTGACTGTGCTTTTTTTTTAATATAATAGCTTTGGTAGGTTATAAGCAGAGACCGGAATAGGTAGAGCATAATTACCTAAACTTCGAGGAAAGAATGAACAAGAGTGGATAATACCTCCTATACAATCCTGGAATGATAAACATGACGATTAAATCTCGGGATTTAAGAAATTGCGAATTAATTATTATTTACTATAAATATTGAATTTGTTACCATTATATTCAAAGTGAAATAAATAATTCGCAATTTGTTATATCCCGGGAAATTCCTGGGATTTAGAAATTGCGAATTATTTTATTATAAATATTTAATTTGTAAAGTACAGACGCCAGCACATCAAGCTAATACAATCTGTTAAATTTCTCTAATAGATTTTCAACTTTGTCGCTAAAGCATTAGGTTCAAGGTTGATTGGGAAAGTTTGACAGTTTCGGGTAGCTTGACCTGCTGGGGTCTGTACAATGGTGAAGATTCTGTTGTGCACAAACTAAACTTAATTTAAGCTATTGCTAACTTTTTCACAAGAAAGAAACGGACGTAAATTAAAGCTGTCAAATTTAGTTGAACTAATATTTCCATACAAATTCAGACGACACGTAAAAACATGTCGACTAAAAACACACTGAAGCGCAAGGCGTAAACTAGTTTGACATCTCTAACTTACTTCACAGTTATAGCCGTCCTTTTCTCGTGCTGCCTTAAGTAAAAGATAGCGATTCGCTAATTTTAATTTAGTTATTGAACAAGAGAATCGGCACCAATAAATAATTCACAATTTCTTAAATCCCGAGTTTTCTCGATCATCATGTTTATCATTCCGGGATTTTATAAGAGGTATTATCCACTCTTGTTACTTATTTCCTCGAAGTTTAGGTATTTATGAGTTTTATAAGTTTTATAACTGTTATTAGGTAAACAAAAATCTGTATAAGTAATATTAACTTATTAATGAAGCAGCCCAGAGTTTAGATTTTTTACAATTTTTTTTTATTTTTTTTTTATTTGAGATGGATTTGCTGTTGACTAGTCTAGGTCAGATGTGACAGAGACAACGTCGACGATGGAGTGAGCTTATCCAGAAGAAGCCTGTTCGCTCTCACTTTTAATGGAAATATGCTCAACTAAACATATTATAGGCCAAATGCGGTGTAGGTACTAAACACGTCCTCTGCCTAAGTCCTCAGATATCAATCTGCCTAGACTTTTCCCAACTATGTTGGGGTCGGCTTCCAGTCTAAGCGGATGCAGCTGAATCCCAGTATTTTACATGGAGCGACTGCCTATCTATTCTCCACAACCCAGTTACTGGGTAACTCAATACGCCTTGGTAAGACTGACCCGTAACGACTGTCAAAATATATCCTTTAAATCTTTTACATAATATAAAAACAAAATTATTTAAAAAATATATTTCACATCTATGATATTTTGTTTCGCAAACATTTATTTTATTTTTGATACGAACTAAAGTATTTTCTTTGTCTGCCATTATCATTGTTTGAAGAATCTATGAACTTTGAGCTCTGTTCTATTATTTCTTTGATATAATGTTTAGTATATTTTGATATAGGATCAAGTAAATATCATTATTGTTGTCACCTATTGTTTGTTTTTCAAAAGGACTTTAAACCTCAAGAAGGCAGGTATTTCAAATAGATTTTAGGAGCTAACTAACTGAAGTACCTATCCAAATGACTAACTAAACATCAAATTAAAGTTTTATCAAATTAATCATTAAACTAGAAGCAAGCTGGTAACAAATCAAACCTTTCTCTGAGACTGTTAATTTCGATTTTAACATTAAGAGGATTGTGAAGCTGTAAATTTTCATACAAAAAGCGATAACGTTTTTCTCCCCGTAATCATAGTCTAATTTTAATAATTTTTGGAAATGTTGTAGGTATAATAGAAAACTAAGTCCGTACGTTTTTGTTATAAAGAAATGTTGCATACGATATAAGTTATTAGCATCTAAATATCTATATTTTTGACATAAAACTTCCTTGAGCGTTTTTTTTTTTAAATTAAATTAAATTGAATTACTAAAAAAGACAAACGTACAGACCTAGATTAAGGTGTACTGAATGTATTGAGACCAAAATTGTCTCATGTCATAAAGGTTTATGGGGGTGAAAACGTTATCGCCCGAAACAATATTTATGTAAATAATTGTATGAAATGTAGGTAATTGCCTCCAAGACTCGCTCCGCGTATCGGCACTTCACAATCCTCCACCACAACAACTCTTATAACGTTGATAAAATGTATACAAAATACACACAAAAATGAAATTCTATAATAACGTCAACGGCAATAACACTCCAATGACGAACCAAAAAAAAAAATGTACTGATTTAAAAACAAACAAATGAGTTTTGTAAATTTCTTCCCGAATGAAAAAAGAACTTGGTATAAAACTTTTGTGACCCGACAAATGGTAAAAGATGGTAATAAAATGGTAACGGATGGTAATGGGATAGATAGTGGGCCGATCGGCCCCCCATCGCTCGCTACGGGTTAATAGCACAACCCATCAACTCCATGTGTATCTCAGCGTGATAAAGTATTTGTTTATGAATAATTTTCTTAATGTTTATTGTAAAGTATAGCCTAAACTGGTACTTACTAAAGGGAAGTGATATTGATTGTTTAAGGCTAAGTAATAACAGCCGCACGGGTTGGTCCGTGGATGGGTGACCATCTTTACCTACCGAGACTCCTCCGTGCCTCATAAAGCACGTCAAGCCGTTGGTCCCGGCTGTCATTCGTGGATCTTTGACAGTCGTTACGGGTATTCAGCTGCATCTGGTTAGACTGGAAGTCGACCCCTACATATTTGGGAAAAGGCTAGGCAGATTGTATTGTAGATTTCTTTCGGGAACGTATAAATGTCGGATTTATGCCAGATCTGTCGAAAACATGTCGGATGCATCAGCTGCTTATTTTTTTTTGGAGGGAATTAGGTCTTAAACACGGTCATAACATAAGCGAACGAGTATCAATTTCTTCTACAGCACCAAAAATGGTGATACCATAAATTGCTACGCCCTACTTTTTTATTTCGATTTATGAACAAAATTATGCTGTTATATCGAAAACGAGAACATGTTCTACGACTTTACCAACACAATCTTAGCAGAAAATCCCGTATTCAATATTTTTCAAGTATATAGTACTTGAAAAATATTGAATACGGGATTTCCTACTCGGCAAGTGAGAAACCGATTTCGAAATACGAGGTCTAGCCTACCCAAAGTCGGGAAGATGGAATTTTGCACGCAACACCGGGTTAACAGAAAATATGCATGGCTAGCCTTAACGACCGGACACGTCGCTTGAGGGTTAGTTAAGGATAGTTTCTATAATGCTAACGTTTAACCAAAATTGAGGTAGTGGTAGGGTTTGCTCTTATCGCTTGGTATTTTTGTAGAAACAAAAAAATGATATGGCTTTGTTTGTAGCCACTAAGGTAAAGAAGGAAAAAAATGTGTTAGATAAATGGTGTATTCACTGACAATATCAGTGGGACGAACGGGAATAAACTTAATATTATTTTTAGGGTTCCGTACCTCAAAAGGAAAAAATGGAACCCTTATACATAGCTGTCTGTCTGTCTGTCACAGAATGTTTTTTTTTTGTTTAATTTTAAAATAAACCGTTTTAAAGTTTTTTAAGAAAATAGACGAAAATTGACCATTTCCCCTCCTTGTCTCCGAAACTACTGAGCCGATTCTTTTTTTAATACAGAAATGTAGTTCTATACCTATAGATTACAGGAAAACTTAGAAGTCTATGGTGTTAAAATAACATGGTAACTCTTTCAATATTGTGCGTACAAACTTTGGAATGTATGGCAGAACATATTTTTCACCTACAATGTTAAGTTTGTTCTTGGGATAAATTCATCCCAACTACGGAACCCTTCATTGTGCGTAGTCCGATGCGCACATGGTCGGCTTTTTTTTTTAAATCCCGTTCTTCCCACTAGTGGGACGACGTCAGTGGGACGAACGGGAATACACCAGATAATAAAGCAAAATTAAATTGTTTAAATTTATTTATAAATCAAATTGTTCTAAGTACTGATGTAGGACTAACTAAACATTGAATACCTAACTTATGTTAGTTGTAATAAAATCTTGAGTTCTTAAGTTATCTTAATCCTTTACATAATTAATTAATACGTCTGCCCTTTAACTTACCATAATTAATTACTCAGTGCTAATTCTCTAATTAATACTGTTGCAACTGACTAACAATTAATAAATAATCAGTTCTATAATGTTCTGTCTGGGTGTGTTAATTACAATGTACTAAAACTTTATTTTTCTTTGTTTACAGGTAAGCATTCCAGTTTTATGGAATCATACGCTACTCAAGGAGCAATTAATGTAAGTTTTATGAACGAGATAAAACTGGTAATTACTGGTTTTATTACTAGTGTGGATTTCAAAACATCGTTTCATTGAATTTAAAAGAATTTAAACATTAAAAAGTACTAAAAAATCCGAGGTAGGTAAGAGTTATTAAATGGCTTTTATGTAGGTATTTACTTGATATTAATGGTTTTGAACAAATGAATTTTTTGCTATTTTTGTAGTGACACTGATATTCGCTTTTAGTTTAGTAAGAATATATTAACTACGACAGTTTTCATTAGGGTTCCGAACTCATCACCATAAATTATTTTTTAGATTAAAATAATCTGCCCATATCGATAAAAAAACAAGCAAAATTGTATGCAAATTAAATATCGCTGTTCGCACCTTCTTTGTGAGATTAAGTTACAAATTGATACACGCTAGACGCATTTAAATCTTCAAATTAAATCAAACCTTAAGAATTTTACGGAAAATGAGTGTTATGTCTGTCATAAACTGGTATTTAGATACTCAAGTCTTTGATCAGTAGACAGGATGTACAGAAGTTAAGTGAGCAAGAAATCTGAAATTTAGCATTATGCATTACGCCTTTCTGGCTCTACATTCCCGTCCATCGGAAAGCACGTTAAGCCGTTGGTCCCGGCGGTCATCCATAGATCCTTGACAGTCGTTATGGGTAGTCAGAAGCCCGAAAGTCTGACAACCAGTCTTACCAGGGGTATATATACTCCGTGACTTTGTCAATTCTTCATTATATCTCGATCGATCTACAGGGTCAAATTAAATTAGCTAGCGAAACTCCGCAGACGTGATGGGTATATCTGAACATGATAAAAAAAAGAAATTAAATTGATGATGTGTTGTTTTACGGGTCTTCAAACCCCGGTAGTGTAGTCACTTAAAATATCGGTTTAAAATCACTTTTTTTTTTTTGTATACTTTACAGATGGGTATCGATTCTATCGATATCTAAACACAATGCAACAGATTTTATCAGATCACTTCAAGTAATAAAAAACACGCTACCAGCGGTCATTGGCCTGTTGGTCTAGTGGTTAGTGGCCCTGACTGCTATGCCGGAGGTCGTGGGTTCGATTCCCACCCAGGACAAATGTTTGTGTGATGAGCATGATCATTTGTTCTGTGTCTGGGTGTAATTTATCTATATATGTATGTATTTAGAAATATATAAGTATGTTTATCAGTTGTCTAGTACTCATAACACAAGCTCTGCTTAGCTTGAGGCTAGACGACATTGTGTGATAGTTGTGGAATATTATTATTATTATTATTATTATTGACCCAAAAAAAATCATAAAATCTTTTTTATTTTGTCGTGTTTAGATATCGATACCCGTCACGTCTGCGGAGTTTCGCTAGCTAATTTAATTTGACCTTGTATTTGTCAGTGGCGAATATCAGGGTACACCTTCATTCGCACTACGCATCATTTGCACTACTGTTTTTCTTCCACTCTGTCGATTCTTCGCATTTCGCAAGTATCTGTATTTCCAAAAGCTTCAATAAACGACGCTCTTTAGGTACAGTCAACCTCTTAATTGTTTTAGCTCTTATGTCAACATTCCTAATATTATACTGTAAAAGTGTAAAAGTATATAACTGTAAAAGTGAATTTGTTTGTTTGTTACGCTTTCACGGCTACACCGATTTGATGAAATTTGGTATGGGGATACTTTGAACCCTGGGGAAGGACATAAGCTACTTTTTATCGTCATTCCACGCGGGCGAAGGCGCAGGCGAAAGCTAGTTCTCAATAAATTGAAACATCCTTAACATTCCCACTCACTGTAACATTTGCCACTATCAAACCACAGACTATACTCATACTCTCAAAAGACCTCTCAGACTAGTACTACTGTCTTATACCCTGCTAGTCTGTCGATTCGTCGCATGTCTGTCGTTCCTAGGGGTTCAATAGTTCACGCTTCGCTGCGTTCGCTCTATGCCGGTATGCTGGTACGCTGGTACGCAGCATTCTGGCGGTTTCTGCTAAGTCTCGATTAGCTCGGCTTTGTTAAACTCCTGCTTAAGTATGTAGATGACATTGTTTGTATCAGGAGTTTTGAAATTTTGATATTCGTTTGGTTTCTTTTTCGTAGTTGCTGTGCCAGTTTTTTTTTTGTGAAATCTGAATCGAGGTCGCTATAAAAAGTTTATTACAAAAAAAAACCGACTTCCAAAAAACATAAACCGGCTAAGTGCGTGTTGGACTACGCACGACTAAGGGTTCCGTAGTTGGGATGAATTTACCACGTGTATCTATTCTCCCATACTTTCCAACTACAAATGTAATTTTGTACGCACAATATTGACAGATTTACCACGTTATTTTAAGACCAAAATCAATCTGCGTAGCCTTTTCCCAACTATGTTGGGGTCGGCTTCCAGTCTAACCGGATGCAGCTGAATACCAGTATTTTACATGGAGCGACTGCCTATCTGACCTCCACAACCCAGTTTCACAGGGTAATACGATACCCCTTGGTAAGACTGGTTGTCAGACTTTCGGGCTTCTGACGACCCGTAACGACTGTCAAAGATCCTGGAATGACAGCCAGGACCGACGGCTTAACGTGCTTTCCGAGGCACGGATGAGTCTCGGTATGAAAAGATGGTCACCCATCCACAGACCAACCCCGGCAAGCGTAGCTTAACCTGATGGATCGACCCGTGCGGCTGTTATTACTTAGCCACGAGCTCCTCCTCCTCAGGGACCGTAATAAATCTGTGTTTATAGAATTATAATCATGAAAATCATCCATACAACTCTCTAAGTTCATATAACCCTAATGACTGACTATTTCATGAAATCTTGACATTTAGGATTATACTAACTTAAGGAGTTGCATTACTGATTCTAATGATTATAATTGTGTAAATACATATATGTTCCGGTCGCGAATCATACTTTAATCAACATACAACCTAATACTGACTTGCAAATTGCAAAAAACTTAAGAAAACTCGAATTTCGCGGGCTACTTGGAGTTGGAGCTTCCTCTTAAGCCCTTTTGATAACAATGACTCCAAACATGCGAATAAAGATAAGTTATTTCTTAGAATTAATTTTCTTCTTAAGACGTTTACAACATCCATCCTTCCTTACTTAATATTATGTGAAAGTACAGTACGACAACGTTCAAAGGTTCCATCGTTTTTCATCGGAAAAACCGAACTTTGCCGAATGGACCGTTTTAAGCAGAAAGCAGCCATGTCGGGAAAAGTACAAACAGAGTTATAAGCATTTTTCTGTTGATGGTTGCACTATGGATGTATGGACAAGGCTGCATTTGACGGCTCATATCTCCGTGATAAATTGAGGTATCGACATGGCTGTTTCTGTAAAAAATCGTGTATGTCGAAACTAGTATGACTATGTTTATAACTCATTTTTGGAAAAAGTGACATATGGCTGTTTTCTGTATAACTAGGTCCGAATTAAATGTGGCTGGTCCAATAAGGGAGTGACGGAATTAGTGCGTCAATCTATAATAATTTAGGTGGGAATATAAATCTATTTCTATTGGTCAATAGTCACATTTTATTCGCTATATTTCGGTTATTGCGAAGATAAACGATGGAACCTTTGAACGTTGTCGTCGTTGTCATACTGTAACTCTGTCTGTCTGTATCCCTTTCACGCCTAAACCACTAAACCCATCGTTAGGAAATTTCACAGATAGTAGCCTGGGACCTGGAGACGGACATCGGCTAGTTCCCATCCTGGTATTCTGGCATTATCAGGCGAAGACGCGGTCAATAGCTAGTTGCCAATATAAGCAGATGAGCGTTTTCTTTATGACTATCAACATAAACATTAAGTTCGTGTATTAAGAATGTTTGCTTTTAAGACTTTCGCCAAAACAAAGCCATAAATGTCGGCGTTAATTTACTTTTCAATGAACGGTAGAAGGTTTTTCTTTTAGCTTCTTTGACCGAAAGTTAATAGGTATTACGACCTTAGGTCTTATCGTCTGACAGAACTAATTGCTGATAAAAAGTTAAAGACAAATAAGACGAGATATTTTATAAAATAGAAAAGTGCTGGCTGTCTTTGAATTGGCTAGCATCTAGCATAAAGCTTTCAACTACAAGACCAGCTTTAAAATAGCAAAAAAAGCATCTTTTTCATACATTTTGATTAGGTAGGCATTGATTCACTCAGCGCGCATAAGCGACCTACGCGTTCAATACAATAATGCGCTGAGAGTACTGCTGCGGCTACCGTGGCGTTGTAGTGCATCGGAGATGTTTGCAGATAATAACATTGATGGTTTTGCCGCCATCATTAGAAAAAGTTGTGTATCCCTGATGTCGCGTGTTCGCGGCAGCACCAACAGTATTCTCAGTGTGTTCACCGATCGGTGGGATTCCTCGATGTTGCAGAGGTGGATGCAGCTCCACGCTGAATTTTAATTCGTAACTGTTCCTACTAACACTAGATATTAAGTAAAATTGTTACTAACCCTATGGACTCTACCTGAAATAAAAGTATTTTGTTCTATTCTATTCTATTGCGATTCCCACACAGGTTCGCAGACAAGTTAGTCTGTGGAACTATTTATAAACTAAACTACTAAGCAAGAGCAACGTTGGTGTATACCGCTGTAGTGTCGCTGAAATTAAACACACAAAGGTGTCAGACAAAATGCAATTGTCCTTGCTTGGTGGACGTTTCCTTCATTAGTACACAGAAGTTGGCCATTTGCAAATTCCACCATTTATGGTTTATTTCACCAGCTCTAGACAAGTTCCGGTTTGTTTCGGGAAATGATATCAGATAAATTCTGCACCATTGTTTAGGTAGATCACCTGGTAGATAGCACCTATCTGGACACCGTGAAACAAGGGCATGTTTCATTCACTTCGATAATTAATATAATGTGTGCATCAATACGCATTCGAAAGAATGTGTTGGTCTGGTCAGTTTCTTTTACATATCATATTTGTCTCGATAGTCAATTAAATAATTACCTATCTTATTCACCGCACTACTTTCACCCACGTAGCTACAACTCCTAGATATTCTCACAAAGTATCTCAATTGTCACAACAGATCAATCTTCAGCTGAGTGTGAATTAATCTTGTAAGTGCGTGGCATCCGTTACAAAAAGCCGGTCGATGGCTGAGTGGCTGACAATGAGGAACGAGGTCGTCGGATCGATCACCTGGACCTAAGGATTGTTTGCGCAGGAAAAAACCAAGTTGCTATGTGGGAATTTGATCTTATTTTAGTTAAAATAGAACCGAAGATTATAGTACTTTTAGAGCATGCAAGCAATTTTGGGGTCTAGCCCCAGAATCTTCGAACGAGCCCTCATTTTAAGATGTTTTAAAAGTCTGTTTGTCGTTCTAAAAACTCCTTAAAGTGGCAGTAGCAACACGGGGCTTGGCTTCACGGTCTTGTGTTTGAGAATTCTGCCGTAGGGGTCCCAAGGTCTTGTTATAAATTGCCATTTTTAGCAAATCAGAACCAAAAATGTCCTCGAAATTGACTCAGGTTTTTCATGCTGCATACACATGGTGTCCTTTTTAGGCACTTTTTTATAATTTTCCTATGGCTCGCGTTTGACCTCCATCTCACCTGCTGTTTAGCGGTGATGCGATCGAAGATAGTGATTGAAGATAGAGATAGTGATGACACTTTATCAGAGATTCGGTAATTTATTTATACTTTAAGACCACGATAAAGACTAATTACATCGAACAGGGTCTAAGTCTTCTAATTGACGTCCAATGCTACGGACTAACCAATATGAGTTATTGACAGAAGGTGTAGGTATGGAAAATCAGTCAGTGTCTGGATTTCTTCCCGGTTGATGGCAATAGGCTCGCCTCCTGTTACATGGGACTTGATCATGACTGAAATGTGGGTGTACTATAGGTACGCCTCTGCCCAACCCTTCGGGGATTACATTCGTGATGTTTTGTGTGTTTGTCAGTCAAAAACTCACAATGGAGAAACCATTGCAATGTTTTTTAATTAGTAGTCCCTGGTCCTAAAAAAAAATTACCTTTAACGATTTCTAAACTCACGACTTCGCCACGATTTTCCATCAAAAACCTTGAATTATTTCAATCACATTTTCTCACAAACTGTCCCAATTAACAAAATTGTAATCAAGAGATCGCCACTGACCGAATGACGAAACGAATTGCATTCACTTACAATTGCCATGCTAGAGCAATGAAGAGCAAAATCGTTTGTTGAAATGAAACGGTATTTTTCAACTGTTTCGTTCATTTTTAGTTATGAAAAGCTATCTTTTCAATTAGGTCCGGTATGCTTTTGTTTTTTATTGCAGCAGTCTTTGCAGTTTTTTTTTTGGAATATTGCTGGATTCCGTTTTGCTTTGAAATATTTGGTCTTGTTGGCAATTGCGACTGGTATCTCTTATTGCACATTTTTTTTTGTTTTTTTTTATTTTTTGAGATGGGTTTGCTCTTGACTATAGTCTAGGTCAGAGGTGACAAAGTCTACGATGGAGTGAGCTTACCCAGAAGAAGCCTGTTCACTCTAACTTTGAAGAGATTCGGGTTGTATGCGTTCGGGAACACAGACGCAGGTAGTGTCTTTTTATAGTTCTAAAGAAAGTCACCCGTGACAGACGAACATTCACCAAAACAATTCTACAAGCTCCGCTTTTCTTGAACCACGGAACTCTAAAAAGAAAACGGTAGTAGAGTAGCCAATTTTCTTTACAAATTGGTGCGATGTTGTCAGCGCACGCGCACGCACCGCATAGGTACACACCGATGCACAAGTAGGTCTGATATGTTGTGACACTTGCGTTCACTGCACGCGTGCACTTGCCTAGATACGTCACATGACGTCATCTTAAGATAACATGCGTGATTAGCGAAGTGGATTATTATCTTAGTTGAGCGCGGTAGCGATTGTCAGTAGCGGTTTCAAAATGGAACTGCGCTTGTGTGTTGTTGTAGGTCATGTCACTTCTAGGAGACGTATGTATATCTGCGTTGTTTTTAGGGTTCCGAACCTCAAAAGGAAAGAAACGGAACCCTTATAGGATCACTCGTGTGTCTTTCTGTCTGTATGTCCGTCTGTCACAGCCAATTTGCTCCGAATCTAATGGACCGATTAAGTTGAAATTTGGTACACATATGTATTTCTGTGACCCAAACACGGTCGTTTAACGTAAACAAATAAATTTTGAATATGGGGGTCAACTTTGGGGGGCAAATAAGAAAATTAAAAAAAAATCATTGCAAACTCTACCATGTGACATATCAAATGAAAGGGCTTACTGTAAAAGTCTCAAATGTATTCTTTTATAATTTTAAAATAAACCATTTTAAAGTTATTTAAGAAAATAGATGAAAATTGACCATTCCCCTCCCCCCTTTATCTCCGAAATCACTGAGCCTAAAATTTTGAAAAAAATATAAAAAATAGTTCAATACCTATAGATTTTAGGAAAACCTATAAGAAGTCGATGGTCTTAAAACAACATGGTAAATCTCTCAATATTGTGCGTACAAACTTACATTATTTAATTGTAGTTGGAATATATTAGGTTGGGGAAAAAGTCTTTTCGCATTATAGTATCTATGAACTTGTAATAAAATCTCTTTGGCTATACTATTTGTATCTGGCTGATTTTGGTATCATTGAAAGTTTAAATTCTAAAGAACATAATTCCAAATTCAAATTAGGAAAATGTGTGATTTTCATTTGTTTTTCGTACCGTCAAGATGAGTGAATCTAATGATGAAATTCGATACATTTTAAAATTTTACTACAAAAAAGGTAAAAATGCAACGCAAGCCGCGAAAAAAAATTGCGATGTTTATGGACCTAGTGTAGCGTCTGTGAGAGTAGCACAAATTTGGTTTAAGCGTTTTCAATCCGGAAATTTTGATGTCAAAGATGCACGTCGCTCTGGTCGCCCTATTACGGATAAAATAGATGCCATTTTTGAAAAAGTGGACCAAGATCGGAATATCAGTAGTTACGACGTAGCTGAAGAACTGGAAATTGACCACAAAACAGTTTTGGCGCATTTGAAAAAAACTGGGTACACAAAAAAGCTCGACATTTGGGTACCTCACGAGCTCACTGAAAGAAACCTAATGAACCGTGTACTCATTTGTGATTCTTTATTACGACGTAATGAAACCGAACCATTTTTGAAGAAGCTGATAACTGGTGATGAAAAGTGGATCACGTATGACAAGGACGTGCGAAAAAGGTCGTGGTCAAAGGCCGGTCAGGCTTCACAGACTGTGGCGAAACCCGGGTTAACTCGCAACAAGGTGATGCTGTGTGTGTGGTGGGATTGGAAGGGCATTATTCATTATGAGCTGTTACCACCAGGCAGGACCATCGATTCTGAACTCTACTGCGAACAACTGATGAGATTAAAGCAAGAAGTTGAGAGAAAGCGGCCGCAATTAATCAACAGAAGGGGTGTGGTTTTTCATCATGATAGCGCTAGACCTCACACATCTTTAGCCACTCAGCAAAAATTAAGAGGAGCCGCCGTATAGTCCTGACCTTGCACCTTCAGATTTCCACCTGTTTCGGTCTCTTCAGAATTCTTTAGGCAGTGTCAGGTTAACATCACGAGAGGACTGCCAAAACCACTTGTCGCGGTATTTTGACCAGGAGTCCCAAAATTTCTATAGCAATGGGATCATGTCCCTACCTACAAGATGGCAAAAAGTTATCGAACAAAATTTTACCTACATACTTTAGTTACTTTACTTAAACTATATTAAAAAATGTTATGAATTTTCTTAAAAAATGCGAAGAAACTTTTTCCCCAACCTATTATTTATGGGAGAACATGTTTTTCTACTACAATGTTAAGTTTGTTCTTGTGATAAATTCATCCCAACTACGGAACCCTTCATTGTGCGTGGTCAGACACGCTCTTGACCGGTTTTTATTTTAATTCCTGATAACCGTATTTTTTGTTTGTTTGTGGTTACTATTTGACTTTGTCTGGCGAATTACGGAGTTGGAATATGATGAGAGGCCCGCTAATACTAGTTTAGTTACCACTATCGTGTGGCTTACTGTACTTACCTAGGTTGAGACATACACATAACATGATCAGCCTAAATAATGTTCCACTGCTGGGACACAGGCCTCCTCCAAGAAAAGACATGTTTGAAGTTAAATATTATATGTATTTGTGAACGGGAAAATTCAAAACCGTATAGTTCGCGTCATGTAAAGTTTGCCGCTATGAAGTAGGCTACAAATGTCTGCGCAGTAGTCAATATCTATACTAAAACAGCAGCGCGCCATGCCATGCGCATCGGAAAGCCTAGTTTCAGAGCGGCAAACTTATGTGACGCGAACTATACACGTGGTTATATCAAAACTATGTAGTTTCAATTTAATTACGACTTCGCTCGCGTTAATTTAGAATAGCGGTTTAGGGTGTGAAAGGTATCAAGCAAACAAACTTACTTTGGCATCTATAATATCTATTATAGTTAGGAGGATGAAACCCACATCCTACGAATCACAAAATGTATTAGGTACTAAAAAAAAAGACTCCTATCACACTACTAAAGTTTCTATACTTAATAATATAATTCAATAATGAGTCGAAACACACGTGGCGCCATCTATTATAATAAGAACGTTATTGTTGTTTTCCTCGGGAACAGTACTTTTTTCGGGATGAAAGGTACCCTATGTCCGTTTCTGTACACCTGACAACGTATATGCAAAATTTCGGTATGATCGGTTCAGAGGTTAAGGCGTGAAAAGGTAACAATCAAACAAACAAACTTACTTTCGCATTTATAATATTATATTAGTTAGGATACAAAATACTTTATGAGGTGGTCAGGCAGATCTGACCACTGACAAACGTCAAAACTTGTTGTAAAGTTCAGTTATGACATCGCATCGTATCAAATGGAGTCGCTCCCTTTCGGTAGTTTTCAAATAAGCTAGCTATTGTATCAAGAAAGCAACATTAGTTTCGTGCTCTTTCTACATCCTCAAAGGCTCCCGCAGACAGGCGCGACACAGCAGCGTGACGCGACTCAAGTAAAATAATTTATATGAGAACTGTTCTACCAGAATCGTGTCGTGCCTGTCTGCGGGAGCCTTTAATCAGCAACTCAAAACTACACTCACATCCAACGACGTTGTAATCATTTTAACCCTACAAACACTACCTCCATACAGACATACAACTTAACCGTCCGTCTGCCGCCACAGACGGCCACGAAGACTGTCAAGTGCGATCCCGTAACCCTATCCTGAAGCCGTAGAGGACAGGTGCTAGCCTAACTCACGGCTGACAGGTCCGTTAACCCTTTCGCGACAAGGACATGTCATTTTGCACATGCTAGGGTTGAGTTTGTGTGAATTGGGAATGGGTGTTGAATAATTTGGGTGGTGTAGTTATTTCTGGTTTAGTGTGTGTTTTAATTAAGTACCTATTGATTAATTTCATGTAGGTACCTCCTGCTAATCAAAAGGTAACTTTAAACTGAATACGGAAAATAGCATTAGTATTTCAACTGTGTGTCATATTAACCGACTTATAAAAATGGAGGAGGTTCTATGTTGGTATGTATGTAGGTATTTTTCTCGGTTAGTTGATAGTTATGAATTTATGATGCATGATGGAATGATGATGATGCCGATTGTAGATGATGAAAATTACTTTTATCTACACTCATATCGTAAAGGTCTGATTGTGAGTTCAAAAATAATACCATAATGACAGACTTTATGCATGTACAACTCCAACAAAATTAAAAACTGTTATTAAGATACAGATTTCTTAACAACATAATGCTCTAAAATGACTTTCTTCTATTAAAGTACACTTCGGATCGACCAAGGAGTTATCAATTAGATTTTTATCATTGTATATGGGGGGTGCATGCGCGATTGACCGATGACAGTTCCGTAACCATAGTAACGTAATCCACGTTCTATTATTGCGGAGCCATCATTGTGTTTATTTACTTTTTGCTAACTTTGGTTTTTTATTTAATTAGGTAACTAACTACTGCTTGGGTGTAGATAAAGTAGTGTATGAAACTGCACATAACCAGGTATTAAAACACTCGTGTTTTAATACCCCTCATTATGCAACACTTTCATAAACTACTATTACAAGTCGGTTTTTTGGTCAATATTTTACAACCAGACGGCGCCGGCATTTTCTAATTAATAAAGTATGTAGGTACCTAAAACAATCATTGTTAACTTCATCTAGGTAGTATGAACCTAACTATGTAATACATTATTACAAAACTTTGTTGTTTTAATCACGGCTACATATCAAGCTATGTATCATATTCCAGTATAAGCTGATCTCACTTTGTATAGGATTTCCGTACAATGAGAGGTCAGCTTATACAGATACGTAGCTATGTGTACTAACAGAATTAAATGATCAATCATTTCAAAGAAACGCCAGCAAGACACAGAACACTTTAAGTCGTAATAAATAAATAAAAAAAGCTACACAGAGATATAAAAGCAACTCTTAAATAAAACCTTTTACTCTATCCCAATCCATACTATTCCCAAATCATTCAAACCCAATTCCAATACGTGAAAAGATGTGTCAAGTTCGACACAAAAAAAAGTTCCATTACTACATATAATCCGAAAATCAAAGTGTATCACAAAAACTTGCTTATTTCACGGTTCTGTGGCCTAAATCAACACGTTTATGGGTAAGGCCGTGTTGGGTTACAAAAAGTATCGGTGTAAGCTCGGATTATGGTAGTTCATGGGTAGAAGACAGTTTATTAAGTGCCTATGTTTTGCTTGCGAGTTATTCTTGTACACTTCTTGTTTTCTTTTATTGATAGGAAGTATGTAATTAAAAAAAAAAATCGACTTCAAAAAGAAACGAACTCAAAATTATGAAATAACTTTAATTTCGGAAATCGGTGTCTTGGGCTCTGTATTTTAGTTGTTTGCTTTTAACTTCGAGACTTTTTAGACTTTTGGGGTTAATGACATTTATTGCACCCTTATTTGGCGTAAGGTATAGTAACCATGTATGTAAAATAATTTCATATTCATGCACGATATTCACAGCATGTCTACATGTGTACTTGTGTTCAGGTTTCAGTTAGTTAACGCTACAATAACAAAATTAAACGCGACACAACCAAGACTAAGGCATAACCCTCCAAATGCTAAGCTGGTTATTTCGACCCCGTGAGACCTAAACTAAACTGACGTCGCCCAGAATTACGTTATTACGGTCAAAGCCTGGTTTGGTTTAATTAATTTAAACTCCGGTTGAGCATCGAACCCCGAGCCCCCGACACCTATAAGTGGATATAATTCAGCACGTCGCTTTGGGTGTCTGTTTTGACTTTGTGTTTTATTGCTGTAATTATAATTAGGTAATTAGGTGTAGCTTTAGTTTGTATTTTCGGTGTGGCGTTTATTAACACGCTTTTATTAGCTTATTCTGTATAGTTCGCGTCAAATAACTTTGCCGCTCTGAAACGAGGCTTTCCGATGCGCATGATATGGCGCGCTGCTGTTTTGTTTGTGTTTTTAGTACAGATATTGACTACTCAGTCATTTGCGCGAACTTCAGAGCGGCAAAGTTATTTGACGCGAACTATATCTATGTAACGGAATCTCTGAACGTCATTTTCACCCACTTCAAAACGTTGGATTGAATTGAAACTACGCACACTTATCAAGGACCGATGACAATACAATAATTTAATAAGATTTTTATGATATAGAATAATGAAGGCTAGCAGTCCAGTAGGAGGCTCGTACTATATCGATAAATATGTAATCAAACCTTGCAAGATAAATTTGACCCACTTCCCCGTTTCCGATTGATATGTAATTTTACATGCATGTGTAAATCGAATGACAATGTAATATTAATATGACATGGAGCTGATCTGTTAATGGAGCCGGAAGCTGGCCATGGGATCTCAGTAATAAAACAACGCAACCCTATCGAGTTTGGGCTCGTTTGATTCGACTTAACAAGGACTCTGGTCCTAGATGATATCCAGACTAATAAAAGCTTGTTTAAAGAAATATAATTAAATTACATACACTTGTTTTTTTTTTAGAAATTCGTAGGACCATAACCGAGGGCAAAGCTACAAACTGAGTCACGCCACCAAATGTACAACTACGTCACAGGCTTAAAAGCCGTAAAAGTTTTCTCGAGTGCGTGGGTCCAGGTAATGGCAACGCCTCTACAGCAATACGTGATCTCTGGTGAGAGCTGCTTAAACCCCCTGGCCGTTTTATCGAGCCATCTAAGAGCCTTCCACCTGGGCACGCGTTACCATGGCCGGCTTGGAAATTATAAATAGACTACGAACCCAAGTCAGCCGTAGCAAAGAGAATCTCCATAGATAGGGGTTTAAGAACGACTCAGATCTCAAGTGTATATGCGGTGTCTCTCCCACCTTCCGTCTTGCGCCGCATGCCTTGTCACTTTTGCACTGGAGGATCTTATGACTGCGTCAGTGAACGGAGTTCGAACATAATAATTATAAATTTTCACTATCTGATTGGCCATTGACTAAGAAGAAGAAGAAGCTAAGTATCGTATCTTGAACATTAAAAAAATACAATAATTAATAATCTCTTTATAGTCTTTCTCAAAGTATTGACGACATGACTGTTACCACTAATGCCGCAGTCCCACGGCCCGCTTTCTTACAGGCCAGACTGCGCCAGGGCAAGCCGACAGGCCGTGCGAACCGTCTGCGGTGGTGGCCTGTCGTCGACCGTCCGGTCGAATGTAGGTATAGAATGATCCGTGGAATGCTCGGCACAGGCCGCGACAGGCCTCGTGCTAACATTGCTAGAAACTCCTTTGCAGAATATCAGTTAATTTATTTTCCCGCGCGACTGCACACGAATGAAGTAGCATATTGTTGTTACTTGCAAACAGTAAAATAATAAGGATGACAACAAACTTGTACGCGACATGTGTACGTAACGTCATGTGATGTGGTCACAGTGTCACATGGGAGCGGTGTTGAGAGAAAATGCATCATGAAGTCCGGAACTACTACTTGCTCTCTGTGATATAAGTACTATTTTAATAGCCATTCGTGCTAGAAGTTCGGTTAATGCAAATGCTAGTGTTGAGGCATAACTTGTGTTGTTCTTCAGCAGGATTACAATATTTCTCCAACGGTCCACCGCCACCGTCAACGTCACGTCAACGAGAAACGAGATTATTCGAACCGAACGTGACGTCCCGTTGACGGACGTGCGGTGTACACGCGGGCATAGTAAACGTATGTGGAGCTACTTCGGCGCCGTCATCTCGTTCTCGTTGACGTGGCGGTGGACAAACGGCTTTAGGCTTTTTGCTGATCAGAATCTTTTGACAGACTAAAAGCTGTCTCACTGTGATGGAGCACACACTAGAAATAAAACAGTCCCATATTAAAAGTAATAAAACTATTATACAGAAACGGTTTTGAAATTGGACTAAGCAGTCTACAACAGACAAAACTGTATGGATTCAGACATTGTCTTAGTTGGCTGAAGACCAACGATCTTCCTAAACAGCCAGTCATAGCCAACAGGTAACACTGCTTTGCAACTGGCATATGAAATGTTACCTCCTAAATGCTTATAAGACACGGGAACAATGCCAAAAGAAAATTACAAAAAATGACAATGAAAAGAAATAATAACTCTTAAAATATTCTAGCCTTTATAACCCACGTCGTGTGTAGCTGTAGTTTGTTTTAGTAATCATTTTAATGGCAACATTATCATCAGAATTTTATGTCCCTAATCCCATAAACATTGTGGTTTCCGATTATGAATATGGCCACCCCGTTGTTTCCTGTCGGTGTCGTAAAAGGTTGGATGTTATCTAAACAAACCTACCTACCTTCATAGTTATTAAATGGAAGATGTCACGTCCTAGAGTGGATTAGATCAGTTGATTAAAATTAATATCAGAGAGACAATATTATGAACATAATATGGTGGTCGGAAGTGGTGGCCTAAGGCCTTATTGATATGTGTTTTGTTAAACAACTCGACTTTGTACGCAATTGGTGGTCAGTCGTGGGTCATATCCAGAGTGTGCCGGACTATATGATATGATATATCAAGTGTGAGTAAGAAAAATCTTTATATCATATTATGATATAAAGATTTTTCTTACGCACACTTGGGGTGCGCGAGACGTTGTTGTGGCTCTCTGAATGCACTCCTAACAACAATAATATTTTCACATAAAATAACCAAATGATTGCTTTGTTTTTATCTCCTGTCGCTAGCAATCGCACCACACCCTTACCACGACATATTCATTTTCTTTGAAACGCGTACACAAGTTTCTAGAGTTTAATAAAAGTGTTGCCTGTAAATACGTAGTGTCGTCCACAACGGAAGCGCGGCTTTGCAGTTGACGCGAAAAAATCTCGCTCTTAATTAGATTTAGTGGAACGCGCCCTTTTTTTCTCAAAATTGGGTCAGTGTATGACGGATGGCTGTGTGTGTGTGTGTGTGTGTGGTAGTTAGCTTTTGAGGGTTATGGTGGAGATATGAAAGTGTGTATGTTGTGTTGGGTAGTTTTATGAGATGAGAACTTGTGACAGCGTTTCTATATTTTTTGGTTGTAATTAGTAAGGCATTTTATTTTTTGTGGATTTTAGTTTAGAGTTAACTTTTCCTTCTGGTCTAGTGTCGTGACTTGGTAGATATATGACACTAGATTATGCTACAGTCCAAAGAGTGACTAGTAGTTACCGAGAAAAGATTAAGAAAACAGCTGTTCGCTATAAACTGTTTCGAAAAGATTCGTCAGTCCAGCTGGGCCGACTGTCTATAATGCGCCAGACATACTTTAATCTTAGGGCTAAAGGCCTAAGCTCTAGAATCGCATCGCGTCTGTTTCCAGGAGCCTTAATTCTCTCTCTGGACCGATAGGTAGGTATAATGTCAATAATGTGGGCTTTCAAACGGATGATAACAAGATAACGATGTTCTTCATTATACGAGTTCCGAAGAAATTCTTAATCATGGCAACAATTTTATCTTTTAATATAAGAAGAAAAGAGCAGGTTCCTGCTTTTAATTTTTCAGCACAAAGCGATATTATCATCACTTGGATCAGATGCGCAAGACTATGCAAGTGCATTATGCTTTGAATACAGTTAAGATATGTAGGGTTGTCAAAAAAATATTTTGGAAATATTTCCAAAATATTTTTGCTGTCATAAGATATATGGTACGAATTTCCAGCTTGACGTGTTTGAGTTAGGGCGCATTCAAATACTAATATCATTCTGTGTGATGAAAGTGGAAAATTCTCCTTTCAAAAGAATGCTTCAACTCAACTCAGCCTATCGCAGTCCACTGCTGACATTAGGCCTCTTCCAGGCTGCGTCACAACATCCTTACCTCTGCATCCAGTCTGTCCCAGCCACCTTTTCAAGGTCGTCGGTAAATCCAGCTGGGGGGCATTCCACGCTATCGCTTGCCCATACTGGGTTTATAAAGTCTGCTTAAACCTTTCGTTAAAAAGATGAATCAACAAAAATGACAATTCAATTGAAAACATTTATGAAAACTGTTTTTTTTTTTATATAATAAAAGGGTATTTGGCGTTCTACCTTACGACTGTTAACTACTAAAATCTAATCTGTGATATTATCTCCACATAAAATATGAAAATATCCCATTTCTGCCAGCCCTGCCGACACGCGAGGTCTTATTTGCATAATGTTTATTAAAAAAACATAAACGATTCTCATTAGACTCACCCATGTTTCTTCTCATAGTATAATCTCGAAGAAAAGTCTTTAAAGATTGTGAATGAAAGAATGAAATGACATGCCCCAGCGTGGTTTGACCAGACTCGATTACTTGAATGAACCCAAAGGTTCACACTAGCCCCTGTTGCCTCATGTTACATGGTGCAACAGAGACCATTACATATCAAGGAGTAGACCGGGGGGCGCGATAATGGTAGGGAAGACGTGCCGTTATGATATGGAAGGAATAAAGAGCCTACCGAGTATGCACCCTATAGTAAGCATTGCAATTGTGGAGAGATGGGTGATATAATTATGGATGGGCTATAATTATATTTTAACACAGGTTGGTTAAACTTCGTTTTCGACTCTCTTTATGACACTGCTATGCTGTATTACACGTTGCTGTTTCCAACATCTTCGTTTGAGGCCTCGCTGCTATCCGTTTCAGGTTTCTTGTAAATCTCGCTAACTGCCTTCTTAATCTTATATCGTTCTTACATAATATCCCATCTTTATCCCTAAGAAAGTCTTAAAAAAAACTGATTATCTAAAGAAAAGAAAGAAAATACTAACACTAATATTAATACTATAATTTAATAACATTATCTTGGGAACTACTGATCCGATTCCAAAAATCTTTCACTAATGGGAAGCCGATTGTCAGGATATTATTATATTTTATGTTAAAATAATAAAATTTCACGCGGACGAAGGCGCGAGCATTGGCTAGTGTTACCTACACAATTAACATATCAAATTACTTACGAAATCCATATTTTTTTTAAAATGAATTAATACTTTGATAATAAAATCTGATAATGTTTTTGGATATCGTTAAAGAAATGTGTTTTGCATTATAATAAAAGGAATATTTAATGTTTTTTAAATATCTTATTAAGTAGTCTGAGATGTATTGAGATGTTAAGTAGCACTTCTTAAATTACTTGTTTACATCTGGCTAAGTTTTAGTAATCATACAGCTGTGGCCCGAGGCTTCGCCCGCGCGATGTCGGAAATTATGCCACGGGAAAGTACTGCCTGGATACGAAAAGCATCTTATATCCTACTCCTAACCCAGGTCATGGTCTATTCGTATCCCTTTCATCCAAATCTCTGTCGCATTTATAATAATAATAACTAGCTTTTGCCTGCGGCTTCGCCTGCGTGGATGTCGGAAATTACACGTAAACGTTCCTCTTGAATCACTCTATCTATTAATGAAAACCGCATTAAAATCCGTTCAGTTTTTGAATGTACAGACAGACAGACAGACGCGGCGGGGGACTTTGTTTTATAATAATTATGTAGTGATTTACTTACTTCTTTATATTAGTATGGAAGTAAGTAAATTCGTGTTGTATGTAAACTTAAGGATCCATAGCATTATAATTTTGCCATCTTTTGCTAGGACATGAAGATTTAGTGGGCAGGATATCGTAAGTCACTCTCCTGCGGAAAACAGAGACAACAACGCCACGGGCAGAAAATTGCGTCATTTCCGCATGTATCAAAGACACTGGTAAACTCTAACTCGCAGCTCTGCTTAGGTACACGGTTTAGTATTTTAAAATAATGTTTTTTTTTTCATCTATCTAAACTAATATATATTATAAAGAGGTAAAATTTGTTTGTGTGTATGTAGGGGGTAATCTCTGGAACTACCAGTAGGATTTGCAAAATTATTTTTGCATTTTATAGCCAAATTCTTGAGAAAGGTTATAGGTACGCTACCACCCTCAGGAGCCGACCAAAATTTAAAAAAAGTCTGAAACATCATTATGTCTCAGTCATCTGCGGCCCATCCCTAGGCTCAAAACTTTTCAGCCCCCCCGGTACACCGGATGTAACACTCATTGTTTGCTGTAAGTATGGCTTGAAAAACAAGGTACCGGGGGTCTGAAAAGTTGGCCGCGGATGACTGAGAATGATGTTTAAGGATTCATTATTAAAAGCGTAATGATGCTAATGACATGAAGTATTTATACTAAAGAGGGTATTCGCAAATTAGTAATATGGCGATTGGTTAGGGAGACGTCGATGCGAGCGGTCGCGCTGCGCTCCGTCATTTTATTTTTTTATTTTGCTAAGGGTCTATGCGGCGTGTGTGCCACATGGGCCACAATATTTTGTCCCTACTAGTTTGATTAGTTATTAGGTATGTGCTAACTCGTGTATCTACCTACCTGTACGGTGCACGGGTATTTTGTGTCGCGAAATCCTGTGGTGTTGTGTGCAAAGTGCTTGCAAAAGTGGGGTGGACTGCGTGCGCACCTGTTACGGGTTCTGCCAAGGAGACTCTGACACCGCAGCAAATTTGGTGAGATCCTTCCATTTTATTTGATTATTACCTTGGGCCTGATGGCCTAGGGTCATGATCAAATAATATGGAATAGTTAAGGAAATAATATGGCATATGATAGCGTTGTCAGTGTTAAATTGAAGCTATCTTCGGTCTTAATCCTGTGTGTCAATGTGAAACCTTCTGGTGAACCTTCAAAGCTCGAGTCACGCGATCATTCGAAATTTACTCTGAATTAATCGCCGCGTCTGTCTGTCTGTCTAATGTTCGTGAAGATTTCGAGAACTGCTGGGCTGATTTTGATGCGGTTTTCGTCAGTAGATGGAGTGATTCGGGAGGGGTTTGTACGTAAGGTGTTCCGACGTCTGCGCGGGCGATGCTGCGGGCAAAGGCTATAAGGCTGGATAAACGAAAATTCTATTTTACTCTAACAAAAATAACGTAATTGATTTGGATTTCGTACAGAAACTGTTTCCCCATAATACTTCTTACATCGACTAGCCTTCTAGCTTACTACATGTTAATATTACTTCTAGACTAAATTCCCAGGAAATAAGTAGTTTAATTGCCTGGTTGTTTGTTGCCTGGGGCGCCGGAAACATGACGCCTTTGTGGGATGTCAAACTAAACATTATTTTGCAACACAACAAAAAAAATTTACCCCAAATTGTAAAGCGAAAACGGCTCGTAAATCTCACCCCTGTCAAAGTTTAAAACTAGAGGCAACTTTTTAAACATGTGTTGTTCGTTCCAACAAATTTTGATAACGGCTCATAAATCCCGCACTAGTCCGTCTTCAAAACACCACACGTGTTGGAGTGTGTTCGTCATTCTACTAACCAATTTTGCAACCATTCGGGCAGAAACATAATTTTACAATAACTCTATTTGTGTACCAATAAAAAAGGGACGGACCAAATAAATAAATTAATATCAGAGTCAAAATGTGTCAAAAAGATGTGTTACGTTCATAGTAACTAAAGTTTCAAATCTGTTCGGGCTAAATGTCCCTAGAAAAGAGGGTCGTGTTTTTTTTTCCGAAAGACAATACCTACCCCAATGTGCTTCCGAGTCTTCACAAAGCGCGCGGGAGTATTATATCTGCCACATTTTAATATAATATCATTGACTAATATTTAAAGAGTAAGCCAAATCTGGAGAAAAATCTTAAGTCTGGCGATACCTACTTCGACAATGAAATCAACTTTTGGGTGGATACGGCTGAAGAATTAAGATCAAGAAGGCCGCCAACGAGATTTACAAGAAACCTGAAGCGGATAGCATGATAGGTATCATAAACGAAGATTTTGAAAACAGCAACGTGTAATAATGCAGCTTAGCAGGGACATAAATAAATAGAGTAACGACTTAGATCGAGAATACCTATCTCATGTAATGTTGACATTTGTTTTTAAAAAACGAACAATGTTTTAATTATGAATTCGTGAGTACTGTGCGTGTAATGATGTTAAAGACTGGGTGGACTAATTTATTAATGTATAATTAATTAATTACAACGGCTTGCACTAATGACAGTAATTAATAGGTAAAACTAAACATATTACATAAACAAAAACAAATAATAAGTCAGAGATCAAACATACTTAAATAACTTTAACACATTGTCTGCTTAATTCTTTGTGCAAGCGCTTCTTTGTGCTACACCCTTGCCGACCCTTATTTTACGATGTTTTCGAAGCAATAGAGATGCACAGCGAGCGCATAGGTGCGGCGCGTCGCGCTCGAGGAAGGTTGTGTAAATTGTGTGGACGCGCATGCGCGCCGTCGGGCACCCGGTGAACGTCCGAAAACGCGCATGTGCGTCTAACGCGCCTAATGTGTTAAAAAGAGAAAAAATAATCGAATGAAATGATAACGACATACAATTTATTTACCTAACAAACAGCTTTCACAGAGCATGAGACAATTTGACATGATCACCCTGAGTGTGTCATTAAAGATGTCACATTCCGGTACTGTCTGCATTAAGGAGTTTATAGCACCATGCATGCGACACAACGAGGATTGCGCGCGCGACACAGTGCGACAATGGTCGGTGTCGTCGAGTAGGCCTATGACGCAGGTAGTTGTCAGGCACATAAAGTAAATAATAATAATGACCTGGGACATTGTTCGCGCGCGGTCGTCTGGTCCCGGACTGGGCAGGGCTTGTGCTGTGGAGACCGGATGGCTGGTGTACTGCTTACGCTACTTTTTTGTGTACACAAAGTATTGTGTAGCTCTGGGGAATCTACCATTCTCCTTAAAATTTTTTGGCTATTAGAATCTGATCTCTGACTTTACGCACTGCCAGGGAATTATACCCTAACATTCACAGCAGGAAATGAGCAGGATACATAAATGGATAATATCCGTAAATGTTTTTATGTGTAAAATGCAGGAATGAACCTTTTCAATCCCTAATACATATGTGGATCCGTGGGGATTCCAGGCGGCTGCAGCAAATTCTAACTTACTTCTAACTAGGCAGTTAAATAATAATTTGATGACAATAGGATTATTGAAATCACGGGCATTGCGTAGGAGAAAACCTAGGCGCCTGTAAGATTCTGAAGCTAGGGCAGACATGTGTGCATGGAATGTCAATCCGCAGTCAAATGTCACGCCAAGATCTCTAATGGTTGATACGCGCTTCATTTCAACACCTGCTAAGGTATAGGTATTCGTGTCCGACCGCGCTCTGAGGCGGACGTTGCGACATGGTTCATAATATTATTATTATCGTATAGCGCGGCGCAAGCCGACACACGTTAATTTGTTGCCATGAGTGATAAACTTGTGCCAAATAAACTGCTGGCATTCCTGCAGCAGAAACTGGACGTGATGGACGAGGTGTCCGCTATCCAGATCTGTGTATCGAACTTCAGCGAAGCTGCTGCTGTTTCGGTCACTTAATAAAATCGACCAGATGGTGTCTCGTCGACGCGACGGGACAAAGAAAAGTGTGCAAGACATCATCACGCTTCAGAAAGCTACCGAACCTGACGATGTGCCGACGTTTGTGGCGAGGGATCTGAATAAGTTACCTCCAGTCACATTCGACTACGTCAACGTTACGAGTTTGTTGAAGGACATTGTGTCCTTGAAGGCTAGTCTAGCTGATGTGCAGAGGAAGTTGGAGACATCCCAGAACACCGTCGCAGACCTGCGCACAGAACTCGATGAGTTGCGCAACTCTGTGGCGTTAAGTGGGTCACCGGCGCGTGTAATCAACGTAAATACGCGCCGAGGTGTTGGCTGCCTAGACACATCGGCCAAGAGTTTTGCATCAGCAATTTTATCGCCGGCGCCGATTGCTGAGTCAGAGTTGCATGCCGCTAGCGTGCCTCGTAGCTCCGCTCCCGTCCCCGCAGCTCCTCCCCGTAGCGCTACCCGATCGACGCGACCATCTGACCCGTTGGTCACTTTGAGCACTCCCACTGCTCACTCCGCAAAGCCTGCGCCTGTAAAGGAAACGGACCGGGCTGCTGATGACGGCTTCGTGACGGTGCAAAGGAGGAAGCGCCGACAGAGTAGCTGTAAGAACCGCTGCGGCAAGGCTCCTACCGAGCCCAACGAAAAACTGCGTGCTGCGAAGCCGAATACCCCGGTGTATATTTCCCGTCTCCACTACCTACACCACTGACGCGGAAGACATCGTGAAGTACGTGAGCAGAAAGCTGAAGTACGCGCCGAGAGTGCAGCTGCTGGAGTCGCATCGCAACGTCAACTTTAAGGCGTTTGTGGTGCGCATACCAACATGCTACCTGCCTCCAGTGATGGAAGAAAGCATTTGGCCTCAGTCGTATTCCGCCGCTTTCATGGACAAGTGCCACCGGAACGCACAAAGACTTAGTGCAACCAAGTGATACTAACATAGTTTTAAGTTTTATTTACTAACACAATTCTTATTATATGTGTAGTTAGGTTAAGGTATTTATCTATGGGTCTTTGTTACCTGAAAATAAATGATTTATTATTATTATAGGCGGCATGTGTAGGTTGTAACTTGCGGCTAAAGGTCATGACGTAACATTTACAGGCATCAAAAATCATTCTAATAAGCCTCTAAGTGTACTCCTGATCGAGCAAACCAGTGCTTACGAGGGTCATACTGTGTTCCAAAATCGGAGATCAAGGGTGTTGTGTTGTTTCTTTTTTGGCGGATTTTAGTCGGGGTCTAAGTAGTTTTATTAATTATTTGTGCTGAATAGTGTGCATAACTCTTAACTGTAGAACATCTGCAATCGCGACAACCTGAGGTGAACAGGTCGAACTTTGAATAAAATAAAAAATACATTATTGGAAGTCGGAGCTGAACAGAAATAACCAGGAGCGGGCCGGCCGCCTCCTGGGCATTATGCTGTTGTCAACTCATCAGAACGAAGTAGAAACGAATCGAGAAAGCAGTTTAACCCCGCCAAAAGCACCTGGTACATGCAGCAATGTAGTACAAGACTAAAACAAAAAAGTTGGCCGCCCTATTTACACATGGAACAACAAGCTAAAGCAAGACATGATATACTTCGACAATGAAATCAACTTTCGGGTGGATACGGCTAACGAAAGAAATAAGTTCAAAAAGGCTTCAAATGACAACTACAAGAAACCCGAAACGGATAGCAATGAGACCTCAGACGAAGAAATTGGAAACAGCAACGTGTAATACAGCATAGCAGTGACATAAATAAAGTCGAAAACGCAGTTTAACCACCAAAAATTCACCGGGGAAGCTGGACTAGAAGCAGCCTGGCGGCGACGTCGTAAAAAGAGCCCATCCATAATTATATCACCCGTCTCTCCACTATTCCAAGGCTTGCTCAAGGGTGCATACTCGGTAGGCTCTTTATCCCCTCCATATCCTAAGGGCCTGTCTACCCTACCATTATCGCGCCCCCCGGTCTACTCCTTGATATGCAATAGTCTCTGTTGCACCATGTAACATGAGGCAACAGGGGCTAGTGTGAATCTTTGGGTTCATTCGATTAATCGAGTCTGGTCAAACCACGCTGGGGTCGGTGCATTTCATTCATTCATTCATTCAAGAGGGTATTCGCAAATTAGTAATATGGCGCGAGACAATAATGCCACTTGAAGGTACTTAGGCTCAAAACTTTTCAGCTTTTGGTATGAAAAATGAGGTTACCTTGGTAGCAACTTTTAAAGCCTTAGCTCATGAACTATCTAGGTTTCAATACTTATTGACTTTTCGACTATACAGGACAATTTTAAGCAGTGCGCAAATTTTCACAGGGTGTTCTACACGTGAATATGAACCACATTCACTATGGGATAAACCCTGAAATCACAAAAAAAAATCTGCAGTTTCATATAAAAGTTCAATACCTACTCGACCAAAATGTATAAAATAGCAGACTTTTTTTTTCGTGATTTCAGGGTTTATCCCATAGTGAAAGTTGTTCATATTCATGGGTAGAACAACCTGTGAAAATTTGCGCACTGCTTAAAAAAATGTCCTTTATGTCCTTTATACTGGATGATGTTTTTACCGTCTTGAAAAAATTGGGTACAATAGGAGAACAGAGTAGAAGCCTATGGCATACCTAGTTTTTTTGTTTTTTCAATAGCTTAGACCCAAATTGCTCTATCAATAAACACTACATTTGAAGTAAACTAGAACAATAAAACCAGAATTTAACAAAAAAAAAAACATTATAGATCGTTATAAAATATCGAAATTCAAATCATACGCACTACGCAGGGTGAGTAGTGCGTACAAATAAAAAAAAATTTTTTTTTTCAAAAAACTAGCTACCTATGCTATAGGCTTGTACTCCGTTCACCTATTATGCCCTATTTTTTCTAGACGGTAAAAAAGTCACCCAATATGCATAGCTTTTAGCTATTATACCTAGTACTGTGTTTTTAAGATCTGTGCCTAGTATAGTTAGATTATGATGCTTTATCTACTGTAACTTACAACTCCATTTTATTAATGATTTGTATTCATCGGATGTTACTTGCCTCGTTGGTCTAGTGGTGGCAAGCGCTACTGCTGAGCATGAGGTCCTGGGTTCGATTCCGAAGTCGGACAGTGCTTGCAGCTTGGAGTCTGGATGTGTACCCGGCTGATGGCAATAGGCTCGTCCCCGATTACATGGGAGTTGAACATTAGTGGCGAAATGTGGGGGTACACCTCTGCCTTACTCTCCGGGGATACAGCTAGGCGTGGTGTTTTATGAGTATGTGCAGTACCTAATTGTATTTTCAATTGACATTAAAAAAAGCTAAGGAAATGGAAAACTTATTCGGGCACAAAATCTTTTTAACATTTCTATAGCATGAATCTTGAAATATGTTATGAAATATTTAAGGTGTTAAGTGCAACCATATTCCATCGTACGCAGAAAATATTCACACGACCAGTCACGTGTTAGGCCAGGTTCACACGTGCGATTTTTTCCCGCGGCGTTTTTTTCTTTGCACGCTACGTTTTCGACACACTCCTTAGCGCCGCGAGTTCAAAATCCAACAACTGTTTTTTTGAGGCGAAGATCACGTCTAAACGAGTAGTATTATAATGTTCAATTAGAGCATTCTTAATAACTATGTGAATATTTTGGGTTATGTTTATATTCCACGATGTATTTAATTTGTAAAGTTATGTCTAACGCGGATAAAAAATTGAGAATCACGCAAAAACTATCAAGCGTTTTCTTATGAAACCTTCACCATTTTAAAGACAATTTAATTATTTATCTTTTAGTGTACGTCTTTTATTAAAATACATTTTTTGTTTTATGCATAATAAATTAATAATGCGTCTAATATGGGACAGCGCTACTTGATGGGCGAGTCCTATTACTGGGTGGACGTTTGACGCGTTGCGTGAGCTCAGCACAGAACACGCAAGCTAACCTAAACTCAAGGCCATTGACATACGTATATTTGCATCGAACTGAAAATCGAGTGCGCTATACCTACAAGTCCCACCGCGATATTTTTACGTCCGTGCGAAAGTGGGTATACGGATATGCTTTTTGCTTCCTTCCACTTGGATGCCAAATGGAAGATTCAAATGCCATTTGCTGTGAAAATATTCACGTTATTCTCCTACAGCAATATTATTTTAAACATTATTATTTAAAAATAGGTCGTAATTTAAAGAAATCATCGAAGCAGTCACTGAAATCGTAATTTATTATAATTAATTTCATGTTATCACCTAATATCATGTTACGCGTTTGCATAAAATTAATTACATAAATTCTGCCGTTCTCGTCGATGACAATATTATGTTTCCTTTGACATGTTTTTGACAAAACGCTCCTAGTTTATAGACCTCAAATAAATAAAACAAAATGACTCAAGCATCAACGAAAATATTGCGTTCCGTCGATTAAAAAGTAAAAAAAAATCGTAAATCAGGGAACGCATCCATTAATAAAAGGTGTTCAATTTTCAAAAAAAGCAATACATCTACGTGTTGCTTTGTCAGGGACGACAGAACCACAGAATAAATAATAGTACTAACACAGAACAGCGCACATTTTAAAAGCTAATAATTATATTATTATTAGACAAAAGATTATCTTTTGTTTGCGACTGTACCTTCTAAGAAAATGTTTAGTTGACGACAATAGTGTTTTGTTCTTGGGGTCTTTACTGTTTTGGTAATAACTCAGCAAGTTCGTCAATTAACAATGAGCCCAAAAACAATAGTACTAGAGACAAATTCACCTTGGCAGGTTTTTAATACCGTACTTAAAGTAGTATTTTTGTCGAAAGGAATCTAAATAGAGCGCACTTTCACGTAAATGTTTTATATTTTTTCCTTTTGCTACTTACTCGTTGACTTTTCGAATTTCAGTAAAAATATTTGCAGTCCACTTTTCTTTTATCGACTTCCAGTTAAAATTAAGTACTTCGATGTAACCGCTCAGAGTTTTTCACTAGCGTAATTTTTCTGGGGTCGAGAGCTATTTGCACTTTCCATTGCCCGTCACAAGATTGCTAATCAAAAATATAGCACCGTTTTTAGAAAAAAATAAATTCTTCTTTTTCAAAAGTTAATTCTAAAGTGGAAATATACAATTCGACGTTACTTAAAATCGTGAATATTCTCTCTGAATTTGGTACAATCGCGATGAAAAGTTATTCGGCTTGAGGATCCTTTGTACCTATGCAAATACGTTTATTAAACCGGACCCGCTGTCCCTTCCGAATTTAGATCTTATTAATTGGGACTTAGTCAGCTATTGTTGTTTTGTGATTAACTATACCTTCGCAGAGGAAGTCTTTTGAACGTAACGCACGCTAAAATCTGTGATTATTTCTAAATTTAAAATTTCTTGCTATACTGCAAAAGAAGAGGACGTCTCAGTGTATCCAATACCGCGGACCCACGGCCCGCTTTCTCACAGGCCAGACCGCGCCAGGCCAGGCCGACAGGCCATTGGAACAGTTGGCCTGCGGTGGCCTGTCTTCGCCCGTCCGACTGAATGTATGGGATGATCCGTGGAATGCTCGGTACGGGCCGCGACGGGCCAGACGGGCTGTGGAAACTGGGGCATTACCCTGAATGATCATAAAGATATTTAAAATGAAATCTTTGTCTAGACTAATCTTAATCGAGTACCTAACCTATCGTAGAAGATTTTATTAGACCCAAAACATACGGATCAAATTACGTGTAAATTAAAATCCATTTTACAGGTATAAATTTCGCGTCCGTTAAGGAGTTCCTTGGTCTGGAGCCAATCCTGGGTGTACAAATTAATCATTCATCGTAAAAATGTATTGTCTTCGAAACATAATCAACATGTAAAATTTCAACTACGTAGAATCACAGAAAGTGGTTTTAATTCAGCTTGCAAGATTTGACCAGTACATACTAACTAACAAGGCAACTTAAATAAAAGCTTGTAAAAATACATAACCATGTAAAATGTTAATAAGATATCTTTTACAACACAGAAACACGCAAAAACATAAAAAATTCAATAATAAAACACCATGAAACAGTGACGGATATGCCTGACAAACCATCCCTATGTGAATCAGCATAATACCGGAGGGGTGCATAATACCGGCTGCACATAGGTAGGCACTGATCAGACATCAAATATTCCGCTTGTAACCGGATTAAGGAGTGACACAGACGCTGATTGGCTGATTAACATTTGCAGCTATGAATAGTGGCTGAAATATTTGAATTTTAGTTTTGGAACGATCGTTTTTTGGAATTTTATGGAATGACTGTCTGGCAATTTTGTTTTTATTTTTAGGGTTCTGTACCTTAAAAGGAAAAAACGGAACCCTTATAAGATCACTCGTGTCGTGTCTGTCTGTCCGTCTGTCCGTCTGTCACAGCCAATTTGCTTCGAATCTAATGGACCGATTAAGTTGAAATTTGGTATATACGAGTATATGAATTTCTGTGACCAAACACGGACGTGTAACATAAATAAATGAATTTTGAATATGGGGGTCAATTTTGGTGGTAAATAAGGCAAAAAAAATGCAAACTGTACACATTGTGTATTTTACCGTGTGAAAGAGCTTACTGTGAGGGTCTCAAATATTCAAATATTTTTTATAATTTTAAAATATATTGTTTTAAAGTTATTTAAGAACATAGACGAAAGTTGACGTTTCCTCCCTTATCTCCGAAACTACTGAGCCTAAAATTAAAAAAAAAAAATACAGAAATTGTTCTATACGTATAGATTACAGGAAAACTTATAAGAAGTCTCTCGGTCTTAAATAACATGGGAAATCACTCAGTATTGTGCGTCCAAAGTTACATTTGCAGTTGGAATATATGGGAGAACATGTTTTTCAACTACAATGTAAAGTTTGTTCTTGGGATAAATTCATCCCAACTACGGAACCCTTCATTGTGCGTAGTCCGACACGCACTTGGTCAGTTTTTTCTTTATTGATATATTTTTTTTAAGAACAATTCTTAAAAAAAATATATCAATGTGTTTAATCGATTAAAACTTCTTCATAAATAAAGTCGATTGTAACTAATAAGAAATCAATCACAGAAATTCATACGTGTACCAAATTTCAACTTAATCGGTCCATTACATTCGGAGTAAATTGCCTGTGACAGATGGACAGACAGACAGACACACGAGTGATCCTATAAGGGTTCCGTTTTTTCCTTTTGAAGTACGGAACCCTAAAAACAGCGTTTGCATTTTTTCGTCTATGGTTGTTTGTCAATAAATAAGGAACTTCATACTGCCGTCGTAAGAAAAAAGGGCACAACTAACATTTTAAAAAAAAATCTACAAAAAATTGAGCAGATTAGCCTTTTTTTTCTGATTCTAAATATGTATGTAACTCAATTTTTTTTTAAATGTTAGTTGTGCCCTTTTTGCTTACGACGGCAGCATAGTAGTGCTTATGTCAAATGTAAAAGAAATGCTTGTAAAGAGTATAGTCACAAAGTAACATGAGCTATGAGCATCTAAATCTAATTAGTTATAATTTATACACTACCTACACCACCCTGCTTCTTGAATAAATAATGAAAGACGTGTAGGTGCGTTTGACAGTGTTGTAGGGAGAAAGCAATAGGGTATTGTTTCAAAAATAACTAGATCATTAAACCGTTTTGGTATGCACAATAACTGGCAACATTGATTGTCCAACCGTGGCAACACGGACTTAAGGTGATATGTAAAAAACGAACTAGGCTGGGAATAAGAAAGTGACAGAGTTAATTACACATACGATAAACAGAGAGCGCAACAATGCGCTAGAACCAAAATAAAAGCGCCAAATCAAATAAAACTTGTTTAAATAAATTAAGCTGTCTATCAGAAATATTTTCAGTCAGAATTTTCAATTATTTAATACGCACATTTTGAATGCAATTTTGCAATGAAATTACTCAGGATTTTAGAATTTATTGTATTATTTTATTAAAAGCCTGTGATGTCCCACTGCGGGGCGAAGGCTTCCCTACTCTCTTTCCACTTCTCTCTGTCTAGAGCTGCTAAGGATTAGTTCTTTTTGAAGGAGTCCAGCTCATCCCGCCATCTCCGCCTGGGCACGCCGCGATGTCGCTTGCCATTAAGAGGGTCCCTGGGTTGTAATTGGGTCGTAAGTTTGACCCATTGGTCGTCTGACATGCGGCAGATGTGCCCAGCCCAATTCCACTTTAGCGTGGCAGCTATCCAAGTGACATCAGTTATCTTTGTGATGGAACGGATGGTTGTCTTCCTAATCCGGTCTGTTAATTTGACACCCAGAACACTCCGTTCCATAGCCCTCTGGCAAACCTAATTTTAGAATTACAAAAAAAAAAAAAATGATATAAAAATTTAGAGGTCTTTTCGGAATTAAACTCTTCGAGGAAATTTAACCCAATTTTGTTTTCCTTCAGTCAGAGTATTGATCAAATAGTCAATATTCATATCCAAAAAATAAATCCATGCTGTACTTATGACAAAGTAAAACAAAAGACCATAGGGGCAGGGTTTTTTCAATGAATCAGTGAACACAAAAGTCAACTTTAAGGTGTAAAGGCGTCCGTTTGTCGATAGTACCTAATAAATGGTTACGAAAAGCCTCCAATTTATTTTGGTATCGCCTTAATGACAATCAAAAAGTAAAACTTCGACAATGGTGCCGATTGTGTTGTGCACAAACTAAATTTAATTTAGGCTATTGCTAACTGTTTCTCTCTAATAGAACAAGAAAGAGACGGACGTAAATTAGAGCTGTCAAAGTTGAACTAATATTTCCTTACAAATTTAGACGACACGTAAATGTCGTACATGTCGACTAAAAACCGGTGAAGCGCAAGGTGTAAACTAGTTGGACATCTCTAACTTAGTTCATAGCTATAGCCGTCCTCTTCTCGCGCTGCCTGTTAGTAAAAGATAGCGATTCTCTTATTTTAGTTTAGTTACTGAACAAGATAATCGGCACCATTGCCAGTCAATTTATTTTTAATTTCATACTTTCAATGCCATTTTTAAACTGATATTTCAGAAATATCTGCTCAAATAAAATATGGGTTTACCAATTAAACCAAGTCTAAACCTACCAGGGGTCCAAATCGACGAACTGATATTTCTACTCCCTCTCAAATATCAAAGTAGCTACTTCTTTTAAAATAACAAGTACTCATTACTAACAAAAACGTCACAGGATAATAGCCAAATTATCTTTTGTAAAGGGTCTTATTTTTTTTTAAAAACGACACTTGAAGGGTCAATTTGGTTTCTATAGTCATTGTGAGTGACTCTCTACGTGGCCAATTACCTCCCCTTCGGTGGCAATGGCTGTGGATTGTGTGTTAATTGATCAGTTTCAAAGCAGACGATAGTCAAAGAAAATTCTTGTTTTAATCCTGTGAGTAGGAGCTTTTTAATATTGAATAAGGTAACCAAAATCGACGCTCGAATAACTTTTCGTCTGCCTTAAGAAAAATAAAAAACGAAAATGGTTGCCATACCATAAAGTAGCTAATGGGACAAATAAATTATAATACGGCGCTCGATAACGCAGGAACCCGCGGGGTAATTACGTCCCACCTTTATAGTAGGAACGGGTTTCATTTTGACAGTTCAACAACATTCATTGCGTCATTCACGTTGAGCAGACAAATTATTCGAACATACGAAGCAATGGATTAGCAATAGGCTTCAAAATCATTCAGATTGTAATTGGTAGTGTGTTACGCAATTAGGTTGCCGGTGCCCGTCGCCTGATTATGTACGAGCAGGATTTAGATTTCACAGCCATGATGTAGGCATGAAGGGATGCTTTGAAATTGGAGTCCTTTGAGTGAATGCGTAATGTACTTACTTAGGTATTAATTATTCTTTTTTTTTTTTTAAAGAGCATCAACAAACAGAGACATCGAGAAGAATACAGCTTGGGTGGGCCGCATTTAGAAAACTGGACGACAGTCTGAGATCAGCTACAATTACACAAATGTCTGAAGTCCCGCCTCTATAACCAATGGGTTCTGCCCATCATGTACGGTGCTGAGACGTGGACGCTCACGCAGGAGGCTGTGTACAGGCTGAGAGTTGCACAGAGAACCACGGAGCGTTCCATGCTTGGCATCAGCCGCATAGACCCGAGTTCCAAGAGTCGAGATCCGAATACCAAAGATCTTCAATATCGGAAAGCGTATTATGGAATTCAAATGGAGTTGTCCAGGACACCTGGCAAGGCGCAGTGATGACTGGTGGAGTAAAACTGTGACTGAGTGAGGTCTGGACTGGAAGACGAGAAGTCGGTCATCCGGCGGCGAGATGGGCGGACGACATTGTTGCCGTCGCGGGCTAAACCTGGATGAGGCTGGCACAGGAGCGTGGGGATTGGCATAAGAAAATAGAGGCCTATGCCCAGCAGTGAGTGAAGTTGGGGCTGGGGATGATGATGATGACTAATTAAAAAGGATTATGACGTTAGTTGCGTATTTCGCGTTGGAAAGTCTATAAGTTTGTCGACAGCCTAAAAACAGCGGCTATAAGTGCGAGTCGTACTCATACACGAAGGATTCCACCGCACTATATTTAAAACACTTTAAAAAACACGTTTCTTTAATTTTTGACTCTATTTTAGTTTTATTATTTGTTGTTATAGCGGCGATATACACGATACTCTGTGAAAATTTCAAATAATAATAATAACCTGGGACATTATTCACACACGGTCATCTGATCCCAAACTAAGCAGAGCTTGTACTATGGAAACCAGATAACTGATATACTACATATACTACTTTTTTTTTTTGTAAATACATACTTATATAGATAATTACACCCAGACTCAGAACAAACAGACATGTTCATGCACACAAATGTTTGTCCTGGATGGGAATCGAACCCACGACCTGCGGCATGATAGGTGCTATCTTAACAAACCACGCCAACAGGCCTGTCAATGCCAAATGTCCTACCTAGTACGGTTCAAAAGATACAGCTCTATGATAGACGGACGGATATGACAGCCGAACCTTAGTATGGTCCCGGTGGCACCGTTGGGTACGGAACCTTGAAAATTGCTGTATCGTTAAATTACTTGTAGGTTTAATTTACTCGTGCGGTTCCAAAGGGTAGGTGGAGGAATAGGGAAGAAAGTCCGAAGATGCTCGTTTAAAATAAGAATTTGCGTGTATGACTCGTGGTTCCTCCCGTAGTCCCTGGAAGGTACCACGGGTATTTTTTTACCCGTGGCCCCTCCGAGAAATATAATGCTGCCGAATTAAAATTGTACCTAAGTCAAGTCATAATACAGTCAAAGGCATTATTTAAAAAGATGCATTACTTTTTATACGTGTTTATTGGCGATTAGCTTATTTAGTGTGCTCTTATTGGATGTTACTCGTAGTTGATAGCCCGCGAAATTCAAATTTTAATGTTCTTGCTTGCGTTTTTTGCAAATTGCCAGTCAGTTCGGTTGTATCTTGATCCAAATTGAAGTTAGATTTGCCGTCTTTTTCCGAAATCAGGCCAAACTACGGCAAATCTAAGGTAGAGAGATGAATTGATGATTCGTAGGGCTATAATTATGTAAATACATATTTGTTATTGTTGCGAGTCATATTTTCGAGACTACCATTTTAATTCGGCAGCATTGTATTTCTCGGGTGGACCACGTGTAATAAAACAGTCGTGGTATCTTCCAGAGACTACGGGAGAGACTACGGGTCACAAACGATAATTTGTTTTACAATCTTTTTGAAACAATAGATCTAAAAGTAATAATCGTGTAAGAAGTTATGAAAACCTGTCTATTTCAGAATATCTTGAGACGAAAAAAGGTTCAGTCGAATTGAAAAGTTTCTCTTTTTTAGAAGTAGGTTAAAAAATTAATACAGATAGGTAATTGCCACATACCCGCCATACTTGATGATTTATTCTAATGTCCCCTCCAAAATACAACGTGATTATTTTATAGGGGACGCTAAGGGTGCCCTTGGACGTTCTAAAAATACAGATCTGATATAATTTTTATATCACATAATTTAACAATGCCACATTCCAAAAAATCATAAGAACAATATTTAGAAATGTTATCAGGATCAAAAATGTCAGCGTCTCCGTATTAATTAATTAATTAATTCTTCCATATTTTATGAGGTATACATTATACCTGAGTCTTTCCCCTTGACTGCTACGGTAAAAGGACATCTCGGCCTAATTTCGGCGTTCCACTCAAAGATATGCTATAATCCGCTTAGCTTTAAGCCGCAAATACACATGCCAGTAACTTGCACTTATGTAATACTAGCTTTTGCTCGCGGCTTCGCCAGCGTGGTTTTCGGGAACGTACTACCGGGATCAAAAGTACCCTATGTCCTAATCCAGGTCATAGTCTACACATGTGCCAAATTTCATCCAAATCCGTTTAGCGGTTTCTAAATCAATATAATTCAATCATGATTCGAAAGACACGTGGCGCCATCTATTATCATAAGAACGTTATTGTTGTTTTCTTCGGGAATAGTACTTTTTTTCGGGATGAAAGGTACCCTATGTCCTTTTCTGTACACGTGACAACGTATATGCAAAATTTCAGGATGATCGGTTCAGTGGTTTTGGCGGCAAAAGGTAACAAACAAACAAACAAACTTACTTTCGCATTTATAATATTAGTTAGGATTAATATGTCGGATCTTTCATGAGTATTCACTTAAATACGAAACTAAAACTCCTTTTTTTAGCGTTGTGGAGAGTCTTGAATTTATGTATGGTGTAGGGTGCGGATACGGACCATGTAGCGACAGTGATCGTTTAGATGTGGTGGGTACAGGTCGTGACAATACTCCCTTAAGAACTGTTCAGTGTTTACTGTTAAGTTCAGAGAATTAGTTCTGTAGTGGTGACGATTCTGTTGTACACAAACTAAACTTAATTTAGGCTATTGCTAACTACGTTAAGCGTGCGCACGCGGCGGGTGCACCGGACCGCCCGACGCAGGCCTAGGATCCGCGGCACAGAACAGTTTTGGTCTCCAGCGGATACAGTTGTATCGGAAGGACTACCAGCACGTAGCGACACTCAACTGATTTCAAAAAACAAGACCGCGAGCGTGCTGCCGCCGCGTGCGCACGCTAAATATAGCGAACGCCCTAATACAACGAGAAAGAGACGGACGTAAAATAGATCTGTCAAATTTAGTTGGAACTAATATTTCCATACAAATTCAGACGACACGTAAAAACATGTCGACTAAAAACACGGTGAAGCACAAGGCGTAAACTAGTTTGACATCGCTAACTTAGTTCATAGCTATAGCCGTCCTTTTCTCGCGATGCCTGTTAGTAAAAGATAGCGATTCTCTAATTTTAGTTTTTTATTGAACAAGAGAATCGGCACCAATGTTTAGTTGACTCTTATAACAATTAATAGGTACAACCTATCGTGGCCTACTTGGAAAACCTTAATAGCCGTATCAAGGACAACCTTTACAAGTGAGGGTTCATTTCCCTGAACCCCCACTTGTGAAGCCAACTTCAGAGTGGACCACGTTAACCGCAGTTACCGCCAACATTTTAAAGAAATAATCTTTAAAAAATAAATGTCATGACAAGTGTTTTTACTTTTCAAAAAAGTACCTCTAAATGAATCACTATTTTATATAAAAAAGACTAGCAGTAAAGGATCCGTCAAATTATTTACAAGCTCGGACATTTTCAACAGTTCATATAAAAATATTGACAATTTAATTTTAATTTAGTTTTCTAGCAAAATATAAAAAGTTAAACTACTCCCCATCCTTTTGATGCTAAATATTCAGTACTAATTAGAAGTTTCTTTTCTCATTTGAATAATAAATTGCAGAAGAAAAATTTACTGAAACTTTTCACTTAATTAATCTGTCGGTGACTTTTGTAGTCCATTCAAAGTTAAATAATGATATTTTAGTTTAATTTTTTCATATAAATGATTGATGAGGTCACTAAGTTTTGTTTAAAAATGTTTTAATTTTTCTATTGTATTATAATAATGATGTATTGGTTATTTGACAGTGTACTTTTAAAATTATATAAAAAAAGGAAAAAAGAAAATACGTTTATACATGAAGCAAAGAAAAAAACACAGAAGTTACTGGAAAATATGCGTCACATCCACGCAAAACGGTCATCGCTCAGCATAATGCTCACAGCATTATGCAAGACAGAGCCACACTGCTAGTTTTCAGCGAAAGCCGGCGTTGACGTGATGAGTTGAAAATACAGGTATAATATCTTCAAAATATAATTTGAACATCGCCACCACTGGAAGTCGACCTTAGAAAATATTATATCTAACACAGTTTTTTCCTCTCAAATGAAATCCTCAGAGAATTCCCATCAAGATCCCATGGCCCTTTGTTTGAAGCCCACCCTTTGCTTTATTTGGCATAAGCAGGAAATTTTAATGGCAGCCATAAAAAATGGAGGACGAATTTTAAACTTTTATCGTTTGGCCGACACAGACATTATGAATAATATATTTATAATTCTATCTTTTTTTTCTGGGTATCGGGCGGGCGCGTTTGTTTTTTGGTCCTAATCGTCAACGTGATCAAATATTGTTGTGTGACATGAATAAAAAATGGCTACCGCGATCATGAAAGGGGAGGAACAGAAGTTCGGTAAAAGTTTCCTTATATACGATAATATTGAGAGCAAGGTATTAAAATATTAATAAACTTGGGTGCAAAGTTTGAGTTGGTTCTATAATCCGTCATTGCGTACAAAATTCATAACGTGTACGCTAATTGTTGAAGGATTCTATTAAGTTTATTGTAACTTTGATTCTTGTGTAAGGTTACTCAATATTATTCTTTATCAGCCTGTAATAATTCCACTGACGTAGGCATTTTCATTTTCCTCTTGTCTATTTACTCACGTTATTTTCCATTCTTATTTGATTATTGTGGTGATTATAAAAATAAATTTTCCGACATCAGCGAGAGACCCATAAGTCTAGTAGTTTTAAACAAAAATTTTAGTACTAAATTAATAAATAACATGATCGATCAATCATACCATTTTAAATTAAATTTCAAGTATCAAGCAGACATTTTAAACATTAATTTTGTACTAAATCTCGTCTGTTTTTGACGTAGACTTATATTAATCCGATGGCATTTGAAACGAACGCGCTTTGGACAAAGGTCGGCTTAATATTGTAGCTAATATAAAATAGTTAGAAAATTAATTTTGATAGATTTCTGTAAAATTTTATTTGCGACGTTATAAGTATTTATGTCTGTAAAACGTCATTCTAACTGTGTCGATGGAGTTAACTTTTTGGAGCCATTAGGTAGAACCTTTTTCTACACAAAAAAAAAAACTCCTCATAATTATATCCTGTTAAAACTAAAGAATATCGGAGCCCAATCATATATCAAATGCTTCGATAATTCTCTTAAATTCAGGGCTTCAATCATTCTGGACATCAGTCGGAGTATAGATGGTAAATTATAAGACTAGATTTCGAACGCGGCTTCTCTCGACTTCGACCAGCCACAAACTATTTTGTATGCTAGGTTTGATGATATTAATACAAACAGTATACGTGTATAGATCCGCTTATTTTGTACTCAAAATATTGAAATGTATTCTCACAGTTGCGTTCCCAAAATAGAATGCATTAGCATCCATAGACAATCCTAATATTCGACCCGAGACTCAGGTCTACATAAATGATTACCCTGCCTCTGTCTTCAAGCAAATTATTCAAATAGGAGCTGCTCCATTAATCGATTGGTAGTGATCGTAGTGTTCCCAGACTCGATTCTTAATCGATTTCAGATTGGATAGTTTATCATTCGATTACATCGATTTAAGTTAATCGATATGCAAATTCGTTGATGAAACGACAACACTGAAATATTGTATACATAGTTATATTAATTTGTGTTTAATTATTCGCTTACGCATACTAATTTTGATGCCATTGTTTCAACAACAATGATTGGAAACTAGAAATCTGTCCTTTCATAATCAGACTTAAGTAATCGATACTCAATTATCGATATCAATTGTTCTCACTATCGCATCTAATTCTGTTGAAGAATTTGTCAATCGAACATTGTCGGCCCTCACTGCTTTATTCTCATTTTAAATCGCCCCCGGTCTCAATAAAACGCCGCCCAGACGTCTGCACGGCGTCTCGGTCGACACAATAGTGATAATGAAACATGCATTACAGCGCCTTTTGTGTTTCCCCCACTACTTTCCGCGCAGCCAATCATGGCGCCTTTGAAGTGGATCCAGGGGTTAATAAATTCAAAATACCTTCTGTGTAGAGTTTCTCAGAGATGATGAATTATAAAAATGTTCTTTTGAACTCTGACTTTGTTTATACTTGAGATTAATAATGGATGGTGTATTACTTTCGGCTGTTTTTCCTTGATAAATAAAGTATTAGATTTTGACTACGGATGAATTTCATAGAGACAATTTTTTTTTTATTAAGCAAGTTGTGAAACATGACAAAGCATTTTACACATACTTATTTAGGTAGCTAAAACCAAGTTAAAATATATTTTATATTATGTTGATGCATTCATTAAGAGCCAAAAACGAATGATTTTCATCACATTTTAAACCACAAAACAATTAAGTATTTTTATTTACTTTTCAGAGAATTAAACGTACAGCTATTAATCATAATATTCCCACGAATTAATTCAAAACATTACAATTACCAATGACGTTAACAGTTACGGTCAAAATGCAACAAAACGAAACTACGAGTACTCACACGTTCCACATTTGAATATGATTAAATCCGATAATACGTGTAATATCGACACAATCCCGCGAAATGCTCCCTATTCCCGGGATCCCAGCACTAGATCGCACCGGGAATTACAAATGTAGTTATTGGGAGTCATATTATTTGATATTGAGATACCATATTTTATGCGACGATATTACGTCAAAATTGAATTCCTGCTGGAAGTCATTCGGAACGGATATGTGAACTAAAATGTTACATTTTCGTGAATTTTAAAAGATTTCTAGTGGACGTGTGAGTTGACGGTTTCTTTTAGAAGGTTTTACATTGGAAAGTTTTGGATTTTCAAATATGGAATGATTGTACTCTCTTTCATTCGGTCAATTTCTTGTAGAGCACTAGTACATGCATGGGAGAGGCCTATGTCCAGCAGACTGCGATAGGCTGAGTTAATGGTCTAGTACTTACCTACTTTAATTTAGAGTTCATTTTCATCACCTTTGATCAACGGAGAAGGTAAATTTAATTGAAATATGGACTCAATGAATATTAGTTGTTGGTAATGTCATCGCTAATAGACAGTAAGCAACCATAGTGTGAGGTCCTCCTCTGTTCCAGAAGAAGTCTTTGACCTGCAAAAAGACAAATGCTCTTTTTAACTGACACTATTTTGCCTAAATATTATTGCACTGTTGGATTTTCAACTTTCGGTGCTTAGTCGAGCATGTAAATTCCAGCAGCGCACTTTTATTTAGGTTTCGCCTAGAGTTAGTGAAAACAGACCTGTTGTGTGTTGTTAAAGAATTGAAGATATGATGACCATTTAGTAGATCACGAACATCTCCATAGGTGTCCATACTATGTTCCTAAGATGCACGCGAACCGCACTGTTCGTGTGCGTGCGCAGGTGTGGACCCGCCTTAAGATTGAGTAGATTGTTGAAAAATTATACCTAATCAATCTGCCTAGCCTTTTCTCAGCTATGTTGGGGTCGGCTTCCGGTCTAACCGGATGCAGCTGAATACCAGTATTTTACATGGAGCGACTACTTACTCGTATCTAACCTCCATAACCCAGTATCTGGACAATACGATACTCCTTGGTAAGATTGGTTGTCAGTCTTTCGGGCTTCTGACGACCCGTAACCACTGTCAAAGATTCACAGGGAAGTCACATTGTCATTGTAAAACTGAAACAAAAAACCCATTATAATATTCATTCCAACAATTTCCAATAGTAAGTCACACAGTTATATATGCACGTCTTTCGAAACAGAACCCACATTCAATATGCCTCCAGACAGCGTGCCGTTAGGTCATTTGCGGTGGGTCACAAATAGTGACGTTACGTGATAGTTCCCGGGAAATCCTGGGATTACGGACTTGGAAAATTCTTGGAAAATCGAAAAGTAAGGTGGATAAATCTCGTCTGGCGTGTGATTTTTATTCTAAATGCTTGTTTTTCTTGTTAGTTTTTTGGTTATGCTAGCTAGAGTAAATTACTTTCTACTTGCAACTGGATTACAAAACTGATTACTTTTGTGTTAATCGAAATATTGTTGTCGCGGTTCGTTAAATTTGACAAGCCTTTTCCCAACTATGTTGGGGTCGGCTTCTAGTCTACCCCGATGCAGCTGAATACTTGTATCTATTTAATATGGCGCGACTGTCTATCTGACCTCCAAAACCTAACTTGGTAATATGATACCCCTTGGTAACACTAGTTGTCACACTTTCGGGCTTCTGACGACCCGTAATGACTGTCAAAGATCCGGGACCAATGGCTTCACGTGCTTACATCATATACGTCAATAACTTTCAGTCACCAAAAAGTTTTAACCCAAATCCCGGGAACAAAAGCTCCCGCATAAACACACGCACTTCCCATCCCTAGTTATGATAGCTACTACCCAGACATTACCGTCTGAGTGAAACCGCAGGCGACGCCAGGAGACGGCGCTAGTTACAAATTGGTCCCTTCAATTATTTGTCCGTTGATGATGCGGAATCAATGGCTTATTGAGTGTATTCAGATCAAAATGGCGGTTACATTTTAAAGACACCCTAACCAGTGAAAGTTAGACAATACGATACAATTTATACGTCATTATTTTGATTAATTCAATTGGACTTAATTCTGCCAAAATTAGCCAATCCACAAACTTTCAACAATCATTTAATTGCATCTAACTATTTCAACGTTCTAAATGATACAGGAAATAAACATACATTCATATAAATAAAATATAAATAATACAAATCAATTGCCTTGCATTAGTCTCCAAAAAATACTGGAAAACGGCTCGACTGATTTGAATAACTTTCTGTTTGTTTTGTTCGCCTCTTTACTGGGGTGGTATATAAAAAACGAAAATTACGAAACACCCAAAGTAACAACCGAAAAAATAAGAAAAATCTAAATTTTGTCTCACGTGGTACGAAGTTCACCGGGTCACCTAGTACCTAATAGGTGTATCACAATCATACATAAACACAATATGCTCAGAATTGATTTAAAATTAATCGGCGGTAAATGCCCAAAATCATACGAATAACTTCAGAAAACATGAAACCGAAAACACGAGACAGAAAACATGAGTGGTTAGTCCGTTTTGGCGGAACTAATCCCAATGACAATCGAATCTCGTCACGTGACCAGAGCTGGCCAGGCTAGCCTGTTTTTAGGCCAAAGAATTAGCATTTCCATCTAACGTGGCGATGCTGCCAGCATTTTGGACGATTTATTTCATGCCCAATAAGCTCTCCCCTTTTTTGACATAAGTATATAATAATTGTACCTACATACGTATAAATATTTTAGCTTGTCTAAACATATTGTATCTGAGATTTATATAAAATTGGTATAATGAATATTTCACCGCAACAAAATGCACATACATATCCTACTTTTCCACAATCCTTAACCCATCGTATCCTACCCAGAGTAGTCTTACCCTGACAGCTAAGTAAACAAATAGATGAGCGAGCAATCACTTAATGGTATCCCCAGAGTATCCTGATAGAAACTACTGGCATGGGATTTAAATGGAGAGAAATCTAGATTCTAGGAAGAATGTATTTGTGGACTGCATTTTTGTTAAGTTGGAAATAAATATTGGTAATCGTAGAAAAAAAGAAAAATATATTAATTTGTAACAGAAACACATGCATACAATAAGACAAATCGAATAAAAAAAAAGTAAAAAAAAAAAAATATCGTTACCTACCATTTGTTGTTGGATTGCTGCTGTAAGAGGTAAAATAACTCAAAACGGTCTGTAGGCTTCAGTGTCCTCTCATAAGAATATAACCCTTCAGCCAAACGTGGTGGTTACAACAATATCCTTTACTGGCTTCTGCCCGCGACTTCGTCCGCGTGAAATTTCTTCACTTCGTTCTTGTTACCCCTACCCACCCCGTCGCATCACTCGCCTGCCCGCGCTATTAGGTACTTCGGTTTTGCTAAGCGTTCTTTATGACTTTTTTTCTTTTTGCTCGGCTCCTAAGGGTCATAGCGTGACGTTAAATAGTCTCTAGCCTTCCTCAAGAATTTTTAAAAATCGACTGGTAGTTCCAGAGATTAGCGCGTTCAAACATAGAAAAAAAACTCTTCAGCGTTATTATTAGTATCGATATAGATAACAATTATAACCCTTCTTGGTATAGTTTATATTCAATAATGGACGTTTACGTCCTTACTTCCTTCACATTAACTCCATACATAAAATGTTAAAGTTTTAGATAAGCCAATATTTTGTAGTCATTTTGTAGACGGTTCAACAAACTTGTGTATCCTATAAAATAGTTTATATCCATTATGTCTGTATTTGTCATTTAACTAAGTGGCTGTAGATAAGACTGGGCATAAATAATTTTACGTCTATCTCGGAGTTTCTATCTCTATGGTCTGGTCAAAGATCGTAAAATACAGGACAGTTTTTTTTTATATGTCATTATTGAGAAGCACCTATATTATTTTGGAATAAAACTTTGATAGAGATTAGGAAGAAATTGTTTGACCTCGTGTTTAGGTTACATACACTAACGGAAATATACAAGGTCAAATTAACTTATGGAGCGAAACTTCACAGAATTTATGAGTGGTTCTGTTTTTAGCTCTCAAAGATTTAGTTTTAAAAAATGAGAAAAGTTTTGAGTATGAATGTGGATGGCTATACGAGTAGGGGAAGACCAAAGAAATGATGGATGGACTGGGTGAAAGATGATATGGCTAGAAAGGGAGTGCCTACAGAGATGAGAGAAAGACATGTTGCGCCGACCCCAAAAAAATTGGGACAAGGGCAGGAGAATTATGATATAAAATTTCTCATAGACTACGAATTTAACCAACCCGCACTGGGTTCGCGTGGTGGATTATGCCCCACGAGGAGGCCTCTGTCCCAACAGTGGGAACGTTTTGGACTGATTATGCTGACTGAAATACGGCCATTTTTTAACAAATGTTTTAGCTGTGAAGAAAACATAGGCATTGCTTAGTAATCCACGTCAAAATGTGTCCTAACACAGCAAAAAAAATAGTCTTTGGTCTCTTCTAAACCTAAACAACAATATCTGTCATGGAATACACGTGTTTCATAACGAATTATTCAACTGAAACAGAGAAAGGAGAGACTTTATAAAATTAATGAATGGAACGGACACAGATGTTCTGATTATAGGTTGAAAAATAGCCCCGCAATTTAGAATAATCTGTGTGAAATTCACATTTTGCGTCCTTTGAAAAGCATAGCTATAAGGATTGTAGGCAAAAATATAACAAACTAGCTGTTGCTCGCGACTTCGTCTGCGATTCAGGATGAAAAGTCTTCTCCAGGTCCCAGGTTACCGACGTTCGAGATTAACGTTCGCTTTTATAATATTAGTATGGAAGTACGTATGCATAGGTATGTAGTTCTATTGTATTATGTTTTAAAATGACATACACACATCGATACTTTTTTGATAGATAAATAAAAGCGAAGCGGCACTATCTCAACGGTTGAGACTCGGACTGCCAAAGTGCCAAGCGAAAGGTCGTGACTTCATTCCCTTCCCGCGGCATTAATGATTTCGCTGCTTTGCATGAATACCCACACAAACCAAAATTTTGAAATGACTGGTTTATAACACAGCCAAATGCATAATAGTCCTTATTTCATGGTCAGTAAGACTCACATTCATAACGGCATAATCAGCGGTTTTGCCGTTATGAATGTGAGTCTTACTTCCATGAAATAAGGACTATTTTGCATTTGGCTGTGTTATAAACCAGTAATTACAAAATTTTGGTTTGTGCGGGTATTCATGCAAAACAGCGATTTGTGAATTTTGGAACAACGTGGTAATATGTAAAAGGCGAACTGGGCGGGAATAAGAAAGAGACAGAGTCATTTACTTCCACATCCGAAAAAAGAGCGCAACAATACGCTGGAACCGAAATAAAAGTGCCAAACCAAATATATTGTAAATAAATTTAGTTAAAAATATTTTCATCCACAGTTTTCAATTAAATATTACTCACATTTTGAATGCAATTTTGCAACGAAATTACTCTGGATTTATACAGAAAAAATAAATAAAGTGGAAGTCTTTTTCGAATTAATTTCTGTCGAGGAAATTTAACCCAATTGCTAATCCAATAGTCTATAAACATAATAGATCCAATAATTAAAAATCGATGCATGCTGTAATAATGAAATCAATGGTTACGAAAAAAAACCCAATTTATTATGGTCTTGCCATATTTTCCATGCTACTAACTAATGCTAGTCTTACAGAAATAGAAAAAAGAAAAACTAGTAATATTTCCCAATCTCCTAGAACGTGTAAGTACCACTTACTTACTCATGCACTCCTAGTACTTTCAATAACCCATGGTAATAGAATAAATAACTTCATATTCAAATCCAAATCCATCTACCGCTGACGTCACCAACCCTCTTACAAAACTAGTTTCTGTTTTCAACAATAGCTTAATGTATTTCCATGTCTACCCACCCAGGTATTGCTGTATAATAATAAGGTATAATAACGGTATGAATACCTGTATAAATCCTACTTAACATTATAAATGTGACAGTTTGTATGTCTGGATGATTGGATGTTTGTTACTCATTCTCGCAAAAACGGCTCAACGAATATTTCGATGAAATTTGCACACAGATAGTACCTGGATTAATATAACCTAATACTTTTTATACCGGTATTACGTCGCTTGTATACAAGACGGTATTCTGTTCACGACACATTGTGCATCCTTGCAAAAAGTACTAGGCTTGTATGAATTCATGATAGTATTTCAGTTATTAGTATTTTCCTATTAATAGGATTTGCCTGAAATCTGGCGCAGAGATAGTTTATAACCTGAATTAACACACAGGATACTTTTTATTCCGGTAGTATGTTCATGTAGGATAATTTCCAACATCCACGCGAGCAAATCCGCGGGCATAAGTTAGTAAGGTATAATAATGGTATGAATACCTGTATAAATGTGTATTTTTGTATCGTAAGCTCACATGGTAATGCGATTGGATTGGACATGGCGTTGCGGTGACCATGAATAAGGTGAATTGTCCTGATAACTTGTGTGTAGTGTTCGTAATGGAGATTACCTTGTATTTTATGTAGAAACTAACTGTTTCCCCCAGCTTCGACCGCGTGGATGTCAGTACTTTCCTATTTGAATAGGATTTTGTTCACAATTTCATGGGATTTAATTTTATCGTGCGGAAGCCTAATTCTTTTTGTAACATAAAAGTAGCCTAAGCTACTCCTTATAATATCAGTTATCTGCAAGTGAAAGTTCCGTCAAAATCGGTGCAGCCGTTTACCTGGAACAAACAGACAGACAGAAAGACAAAAATTTTAGAAATAGTTTTTTTGTTTAAGTATACCGTATATATACTTTCATTTTATTTATTTGTATAGTTGTGTACTAGATAAATTAAAACATAGTTTGTGTTTCCTTTAATCGAACTGAAATAATAAACAGTGTTTTTTTTTTAATAAGCTTACAATACATAGGGCAATGGGAATACCTACATATGTTTTGCTATAGCTGAACAAGTTTCCAATATATCTTTCCACCTGTGTCGTTGTTTTAAAACTCCGTTCAGTCCTGTTTTAGCCATTCCAGGCCTTCTTTGGTGACGCAGTTTGTCACATTTTGTTATGCTGCATTTAACTAGAATGTCCAGAAAATTTCGTTTCCATCCCGTCATTTCAGAGTATTTCGGGCTTTCAGACTCTGTCCTGTATTTCCTCTTTCTCATCATCATCCTCCTGCCCTTATCTCAATTTATCTGGGTTCGACACAACACGTTGTTTTCTTCCATACTTCTCTATTAGTCGTCATCTCGTCACCCCCTTTCTAACCATAGCATCCTTCACACAGTCCATCCGTCGTTTCTTTGGTCTTCCCCTACTCGTATAGACATCCACATTCATGCTAAAAACTTTCTTGACGACATTTTCCTCATTCCTCCGCATCAATGACCACCAATTTCTACACAACTTTTCAGTCAAAGGTGTCACTTTGAGACTTCCTCTTATACAGTCATTTCTTATTTTATTCATTCGCGTAGCTTCACACATCCCTCGTCTTTCCTCTTTCTATCTTTAAAAGCCCTTTTCGATACTGCAGTTATATCGATATCCTATAAAAAACAATTGCTTTCCTCCATTCAAGTATCTTTTAAACAATAAACATTGTTGTCCTCAATCAAAATAATACTTCATGGCGACAATACCCGCTCTCGGCAGAATATGTTAACATTAATATCATTGTCAGATTTGTTCGATTTAATCTGGCATTTTCGCGGCAATGCTTTCGAATTATTTATTTTATCGACATGTCCTAGCTTGTCGGGTATTGTGGATTATGTTTGCAATTAGGCGATTGCACAACAGGTATTATGGAGTGGAGATTAATCTGGCGTTAAAACATTCGATGAACTTTAATCGGTTGATTAAATTGTCATTGTTATTAAACATGGACGTCAGAATTATCAATATTGCTGAAATTGCTGATTTATGATCAAAATCTTCTTCAATATTCCTGATCCTATAGACTTACACAAATCAATAACTGCATTTAACGCTAAACGTATTTAAAACATCATTTTGTCTGTCACCTTCTGCAAATTGGCAGAAATAGAACGATGTTTTTTTTATTAAAAATTCGTTTAGCCCTCAACGTATTTAGTGATTCGTTGTGCAATCCATTAATAAGTCTTATGTTTTGATCAGCAAGGGAGCTGATCAAAACATAAGACTTATTAATGGATTACAAACAGTTATTTGTCAGAAACTCAGGACATAACCATAAATACTACCCTAGTACAATATTATGTTAACAAACCAAACAGCACGTGCTTGACATTTCTTTTATCTACAAGTAGATATTATTAGTTACACCAAACAAAACCACTTTTAATAAATATAAAAGCATCGATAAGTTAATCCCTCAGTCTTAAGCTCCTAATGTGAAGCGAAACTATATTGATTTAAGCTCGTTGCAACTACGGCTTCCTGCATATTAACGGCCACCTTTAAGGTTATCCGATTAATTATAATCCGACTAAGTAGATTGCCACTTTAGAAGTTAAACAGTAATTGCTAACTGCGGTTTAACGATACGAGAACCGATTATTATTGAACTTAGGTTAACTGATTGTGTAACTGTTGGTTTGTTGGTGTATTGGTCCGTTAGCTGTCCAGTGGTAAACATGGGTCCTGGTATAGACAGATACAGTGGTCGTGAGCTCGTGAGAGATATTTTACATCTGTGATCCGTTTCTGCGTCTGTTGAAGCTAGAGCGTTAAGAGGTTGAGTCATGTGTATAAACTAGAATGATTAGCAAAGTTCAAAAAGGTTTTTTAGGGTTCCGAACCTCATAAGGAAAAAACGGAACCCTTATAGGATCACTGTTGCTTTCGCGTGTGCATAATAACTCGGGAGTAGACAAGCCAAAAACTATCCATCAGATTTTCCATAAACGCCAATTTATTTATTAATTGGACCGTGTTAAGCAGAAAGCAGCCATGTCGGGAAAAGTACAAACAGAGTTATAAGCATTTTTCTGTTGATGGTTGCATTATGGATGTATGGAAAAGACTGCATTTGACGGCTCAAATCTCCGTGATAAATAGAGATATCGACATGGCTGTTTTTGCAAAAAATCGTGTATGTCGAAATTAGTATGACTGAGTTTATAAACTCATTTTTGGAAGAAGTGCCATATGGCTTCTTTCAGAATTTATTACTTTAAGCACACATGAGGCGGACATAATGCCATAGGCATTTTCTACCAGTCAACCTTTGGGCGATGCAGAGACAAACAGTGGTAGGTGCTAGCGAGAAATGAAGAACAAATATTTATTTAAATATAAACATATACATATAAATATAATATATAGGTACACCTAATTATATATAAATTAAACACAAAAAATAGACATAAATACTGTCCACTTCATGCGAATGTGCTCGCGAGGTAGAAATCAGGTGTGCAACCAACCAACCGATTATCCTTTAAAGACTTTAAAGGATAATCGGTTGGTTGCCATCCTGATTTCCCGGGGGAGCATATTCCACAGAGAGATAGACTGAATGAAGTAGGAAGAGTGAATGAAGTCTGTGCATTGACAGATTGGGACATTGTGAGATGATCGTAGATTTCTATTGATAACACCTAGAGAATAAATCGTCACTCATTATAATCTATATTGCTAGTCAAAGACCACACAGACGTATCTATTACTCAACAGAGAGATAGACTGAATGAAGTAGGAAGAGTGAATGAAGTCTGTGCATTGACAGATTGGGACATTGTGAGATGATCGGAGATTTCTATTGACAACACCTAGAGAATAAATCGTCACTCATTATAATCTATATTGCTAGTCAAAGACCACACAGACGTATCTATTACTCAACAGAGAGATAGACTGAATGAAGTAGGAAGAGTGAATGAAGTCTGTGCATTGACAGATTGGGACATTGTGAGATGATCGGAGATTTCTATTGATAACACCTAGAGAATAAATCGTCACTCATTATAATCTATATTGCTAGTCAAAGACCACACAGACGTATCTATTACTCACGCCAATTTCCTTCAAAAGGCCGATATTTACTAGAACCACAACAATAGGATTCCGCGTAGAAAAAAAAGACACTTTCGGCAAGGTGAGGTGTGAATAATATTGTAGAAACCAAATGAATCATACTTGAAAATAAGAAATCTATTGTAGACTGTGGTATATTAATTAGTGTTATTTGAAAACCGCAATTACTTTTTCGCTGACAAAATTTTAAGTAGAAGAAACCTACTTACATACAGTCATATGATTCACTAGCATCTGCCCGCGACATCGTCCGCGTGTCCCCCCCCCCCCCCCCCCCCGCCCCGTCGCATCGCGTATCGTAGCCCACGCTATTACTTCGTTTTTGCTTAGCGTTCTTTCTGACTTTTTTCGTTTTGCTCGACACTTAATGGTTCTAGCGTGATGTTAAATAGCCTATAGCCTAGTAGTTCCAGAGATAAGCGCGTTAAAACAAATGTGTTAATTAATAAAATAAATAAATTTGATTACCATTAAAAAAGTTAGTGAGCCAACCTTAAAAGACAGACATAAAATATGCTATCACGGACTTTTTTTTAAGGAATAATTCCGTCATACAAGATTTTTGCGTCAGCGCACGCAATGGATGCTCTCAAAATGAATAAAGTTTTCCACGTTTTTGCATCATTTTTCATTGATGCTCCGCTCCTATTGGTCGTAGCGTAATGTTATATAGCCTTTCCATTTATAATATAATCAAGGCATTTTTGAATGTCAAAATTTACAACAACAAAAAAATCGCATTGATTCTAGTCGCCCCTTCCAAAAGGTAGTTCGTATGGAGAAGATTGGGATAGAAACTTCACCGTTACTCTTTTAAAATTGTTTTACAATATTTTGTATACATTAATCATATCATTACAATTTGAAGACGATGCGTCTGCTGAAAGTCACATCTTTATTAGTCCAACGATTATCCGATGTACAGTCTATTTCTGACTTTCTAAGATCCTAGACATGATGACAAATGAATCACAGACAAGTCCTTCAATTAGGAAACATCTACATCACACACTACTTAAAATTCTACCAACGACAAACTAATGACACCAATTCATTTAAACAATAGATTTCTTCGAAAATGAAGCCCGCCTTTTGGTGAGGTTATGTGTTAATAAGTGTAGAATCCATGATTCATACTTACGTATCTACCTGGGTACGAAGCCGATAAGCTTGTATTTGCATGACTCACTACGAAACGAGGTCAGCAGATAACATGGTTCCCACTATATTGTTTACTATTCGATTTATTTGTTTACTGTCTATATTATTAGTCTGATAATTTAATTGAGACCATGTGGCTCCAAACAAAAATTAGTCCGCCATGTATCCACCGTCCGTTATCAAGTATGTATAAAAGGTTGTTGGACAATTGCTTCGATAATTTCATGCCGTTGAGCTCGATCAGCACCCTAATTGCATAACGCACTGTCAATCGGAATCTGAATAATTTTGAGGTACCTAAACTCCTCGAACAAACTCCTGCTTTTCGAAGTACCTACATCTGTTCCTGTATCTGATCGGCTCGAGCTCCTAGGCATGGAGTTGACATCCAATCTCAACTTCGGCGCTACCATCGGGCTACAAAGCCCAAAGTGCGGCCAAAAAACTGGGCATCCAAAATAGAGTGCAGCGATACTTTACGCGTTGGACAGCTTTTGACCCTTTATAAAGCACTAGTCCGATCCTGCATGGAATATTGCAGCCACATTTGGAATGGCTCAGCTAAATACCAACTTGCTGCGCTTGACTCAATGGAACGCACAGCCAAAAGGCTCATTGGCGACGTAAAACTGGTGGATGCCAAACTTCACAGCTTGGCTCATCGCCGCAAGGTTGCTTGCTTGTCGGTCTTCTATAGAGTGTATTTCGGTGAGTGTGCTCAGGAACTCCACTGCCATCGAACATCTAGACGCACTGCAAGTTACCATGCATACCTAGTTGCCATTCCACCAATTCGCACTAAGCGCTTCTAAACATCCTTCATAATGCGCACGGCAAAATAGTGGAACGAACGAACGCATACAACCCGAATCTATTCAAAGTTACGAGTGAACAGGCTTTATCTGGGTAAGCTCACTCCATCGTTGACGCTTACTCTGTCACCTCTGACCTAGATTATAGTTAAGAGCAAACCCATATCAAATAAAAAAGAAGCAAATTGCTAATCCATTGCGTCATATTTTCGAAAAATTTTCTGCTCAACAATGTAAATAACGCAATGAATTTTGTTGAACTGACAAAATTAAACCCACAAGAGCAAATCTGCCCCAATGGTCATCAATTTTAGGGCCAGTAGATATGGCTGGCCCATTTAACAAACTATTTACTCTGATTACCTTACCAGCGGTTGTCATAAAAGCTGTATTACTAAAATTCAGTCATCAGTCTTGTCTTGTCAGTCTTCTCCCACGTTGGGGTTGGCTTCCTGTCTTATCGGATGCAGCTGAATACCAGTAATTTACAAAATGCAGCGGAATACAAGTCATTATTATCATCATCAATTTGGTCTTCATCATCATAATTATTAATAAAACCATAGGCCTCCCTATGACAGCTTGATGACAGTTATCTACAATGAACGGTCAAAAATGACATTACCAAAGCCACTGAAACTAAATTCTAATTCTACCCTAATATATCCTGTAAATCGCGTTTTATAATATTAATTTAGGCCACAGATTCCATATTTGATTTCTAACTACACACTACCAGATTAATCATGTTTATTCAGGTTGCATAAAATTATCTGTTAAACTATATTATGTTAAATACTTATGAAGCCTCAAATGACGGCGACGATTTTGGCCTGTCATGTGAGGTTCTGTTTATGGAAATTATACAAAGTCCTGACGACCTTAATAAGGAACATAGATTGGATGCGGAAGGCGTAGGACAGGCTGTTGCGGCGCAGACTGGGAGAGGTCTATGTCCAGCAATGGACTGCTGTGATTGATTGACTTAGTCATAGTAGTAATTATTTATAATAAATTACCAAGAAATTGGAGGAGCTCGTGGCTAAGTAACTACAGCCGCACGGGTCGATCCATCAGGTTAAGCTACGCTTGCCGGGTTTGGTCTGTGGATGGGTGATATAATAATAATAATATAATATAATATATTTATTTGCCAACAATAATACATAGATACAAGAAAAGAAAAACCAAAAACATAACTGAGGAGCTTAACTCTAGAGGACATAAATCTATGTGCAGACAATGTAAACCCTGCCTCTTACACTAGGAAGACCTGTATTGTAAGAGACAGTGATTCGGCCATTAATATGTTTTTTTTTATTTTAAGATTTAAGCGACAAAGTGAGGCGTGGCGAATGCATCAGGGGCCAAGTCTACTACTTTAGGAAGAAAGAAAGAAAGAATATGTGTGTTTATATGTGTGTGTGTGTGTTGAGGTGTGTGTGTGTTCATGTGTGTGGAAGTGTGTGCACGATTTACACGATGTAAGTTAGTAAAGACTCAGTATTTGAGTAGTCCTGTTGTAGAAGCCAGTTAGTGTGATCATCTTTACATACCGAGACTCCCCCGTGCCTCGGAATACACGTTAAGCCGTTGGTCTCGGCTGTCATTTGTGGATATTTGACAGTCGTTACGGGTCGTCAGAAGCCCGAAAATCTGACAACCAGTCTTACCAAGGGGTATCGTATTACCCAATAACTGGAGGTCAGATAGGCAGTCGCTCCATGTAAAATACTGATATTCAGCTGCATCCGGTTAGACTGGAAGCCGACCCCAACATGGTTGGGAAAAGGCTAGGTAGATTGACCAAGAGATTGGAAAGAATAGACTACGTAAATTTTTGATAGAGAAAATGTACTACAGTGTGACTGAGTTCTGAGAAAAAGATTAGTTGACTTGTCTAGTATTCGTTATATATAAGGAACTCTAATTTTTAATAATGATTAATTTAATGGTATATAATTTAATCATAATTGATCTATAGATAATAATTTGATGAAAATGATAGAGACAATAATAATAATTTGATTTGCATGCTGAATGGAAAAATATGCCTGATCTTTGTACTGCACTAATACATTGATGCGTCGTCTTAAGCGTCGTTAAATACTATTGAATATATGTGGTAACAAAATATAATAGCTTAAAAATAAAATATAAATTTGTTTGGTGGTTTTTATACGACTGCCCAAAAAAGGAGTGTTATGTTTTTAAATAGGGATTTCTGTTGTAGCCACACTAACTGTTGGCGATAGAAAGTTTTGCTGTAAGAAATTAATGTAGAGTTTACTGAAGATTTTTAATAAATTGATTATTTTTGCAAAACTAATTTTTGACTGGGTATCGTATTACCCAGGTGTCAGATAGGCAGTCGCTCCATGTAGGTAAAATACTGGTATTCAGCTGTATCCGGTTAGACTGGAAGCCGACCTCAACATTCTTGGGAAAAGGCTAGGCAGATGATGATTAGTTTTGCGAAAAAACTGTACTGTCTAGTCACCCCCCTATATTCGTGTCATTACTTATATCCGATTAAATAAAACTTCTTTTTTGGTTTCGCCGCAGTCAGGTAAAAATGCTGCACTATTTACTTTACCTTTTACCATAAAACTTCATAATAATAAATAAAAATACAAAAAAAAAAACTTCTAAACAGAAATCACACACAAGCAAAGAATCATCAATGAAACGCATATAACCAGTCTATAATGTTCTCACTGCTGGAACACACGCCTTCTCTCTTCGAGGGGATTGGGCTCTAATCCACCACGTGGGCCCAGGGGGGGTTGGTAGAAGTCAGATATCTTTGAATTTTTAGTTCTAGGACATGCCGGTTTCCTCACGATGTTTTCCTCGAGCGTTTTGAGAGCAGCAGTGGTGATGAAATTATTTAGGTACACAAAGTAAAGCGCCTGCCTGGTTTCGAACACACTTAGGTACATAAATTTAATCTAAACAGCTCTAATCTCACTGCATCGCTACCCAACCCTCCCAACCAACCCAAGTCAAATATAAAATTGATTCAATTAATTCACTTCATTCTCACTTAGCAATAAGGGTTGCAATTGAGAAACGACGCTAGGACCGCCCCTATTTATTAACTCCAGATAAACACACTTTATTAGTCGCTGGTGGATAGCTTTCTTCATAATTTTTAGGGGTTGTTTTAAGAAGATAATCTTCTTTTGTTTTTGCGAGTTCATTTAACTTTTGACCCCAAATGTAGCTTATTTAATCTTGGCTAAATGGTAACAGTCGCACGGGTCGATCGATCAGGTTAAGCTACGCTTGCCGTGGTCGGTTGCTGAATGGGTGACCATACTATCGACGCCTTCTGTGGCTCGGAAAGCACGTTAAGCAGTTGCATTGGTCCCGGCTATCATTCGTAGATCTTTGACAGACGTTACGGGTAGTTAGCCAACCATACCATTACCATAGCGTACCAGTCGGACAACCAGTCTTACCAAGGGGTATTGTGTTATCCTCCAGTAACTGGGTTGTGGAGGTCAGATAGGCAGTCGCTCCATGTAAAATACTGGTATTCATCTGCATCCGGTTAGACTGGAAGCCGACCCCAACATAGTTGGGAATGGCTAGGCAGATTGATTAGTAAGACATTATCATCACAATCATTGTCCATAGCCTCTTGCAGTCCACTGCAGGTCTTCTAAACGCCTCTTTATTTTTTTTTTCTTGCGCCATTTTAATTTGTCGGTTTTATGCCAATCCAATCAACATCTTCGTAACGCTGGCATAAAAATAATGCCAGAATCTTGAGAAGATTCTATACAAAATTACTTGTATGTATGTGACGGAAACATCACGTTGTAGCTATAGGTATATTTTCAATTTCGCTTTCTTCAAAACTATGTACCTATTGTCATAATTTTAGTTCCACCAATAAAGCTCTCTAGAAACGTTTATCCCATTTTATTATACCACTTACGATTTCCATACCTTTGAAGTCTGTATCTGCATTCGTTCCGAACAATGTTTCTCTCAACACACATACCTATTCATTGTTAGTAGTACCACAGATTAATACAAATGGGACACTCAATCATCATTTAAATAAAACCGGCCAAGTGCGAGTCGAAGGGTTCCGTACCATCTATATCTATACACACAAAACCGTATCATCTATATCGTAACAAATAAATGAAATTTAAATGTCGGTTTGTAATATCAAAATAACAGCTTTTTAATAAATACATATGAAATATATACGATAATTATAAAGAAAACGCAATTTTTAAAATTTTTGTCTGTCTGTCTGTCTGTTTGTTCCGGTTAATCTCCGAAACGGCTAGACCGATCCTGACAGGACTTTCGCAGCCAGATAGCTGATGTTATAAGGAGTAACTTAGGCTACTTTTATTTTAGAAAAAGAATTAAGGTTCCGCGCAAGAAAATGAAATCCATGAAATTGTGGAAAAACCCGATTCCAATTGGGAAAAATTGACATCCACGCCGGCCAAGTCGTGGGCAACAGCTAGTAACGAATAAGTGTACGGCCTGAGTGCACGCTCGACGCGAGCGTCCGGCGGGGCGGGGCGTGCGACGTTCGTGTTAAACATTGCAAACACTGGCGAGTGTCCTGAGTGACAACGCTCTTCGCCGCTTGCACGCAAAGCTGAACGTCCCGATGTGTCTATCAACCAATATAAAAATTGAAATGGCGCAAAAAGAAAAAAGAGGCGTTTAAAAGTCCTGCCTGTAGCCTGAAAGAGGCTATGGCAATGATTGTGATGATAATGTCTTACTATTCAATCTGCCTAGACATCTCCAACTATGTTGTGGTCAGCTTCCAGTCAAACCGGATACAGCTGAATACTAGTTTTTTAACTGTGGCGACTGCCTATCTGACCTCCACAACCTAGCAACTTGGTAATACGATACCTCTTGGTAAGACTGGTTGTCAGACTTTCGGGTTTCTGACGACCCGTAAAGACTTTCAAAGATCCACGAATGACAGCCGGGATCCGAGGCAAGCAGGGGTCTTGGTATGTAAAGGTAGTCACCCATCCACGGACCAACCACGGCAAGCGTAGCCTAACCTGATTGATCGACCCGTGCGGCTGATATGCACCTAAACAATGTTAAATTACATTTTTGACTACATGCATCGCAGAGAAATAGTACCGATCCCCAGTTTCTTAGCCAACAAACATTGAACGATCGGAAGTTGGTAGTTCAAAGCCGGTTGATCAGTAAAATAATATAGTGATTGCTAACTAGTTAAATCGATTAAGTTGCCGGGAGTTGCAGTGAGACGTAAGGCTGCTGTTACACTGGTAGAGTGAGTAATGGAGCAATTTTGGTAGAACTGACTTCAATATTGTTAGGTACCATCGATAAACCCTAGGCCTTTCCAATTTTGAAACAATTTTGCTTGCAAGCTGCAATTATACTTATGAAATACTAAAACAGAGGACCGTAGGGGCATGGTGTTCCCGCGTGTTACCATTGTGTGGATCGCCCGGAGGACACGGTGGAACATACATACGGTGGAGGTCAGCCCGGCTTGGGCAGAGAACCGCCGCGTCCTCGCGGAGGCGATCGGCGGCGGCGATTTCTTCCGTCACCTCCTTCTGCGAAGCAGTAATGCTGGCGAAGGAGGAGGCTGAACGCGTGAGGGAGAGGCAATCTTTGCGCCCTCACGCCCCTAGTCGCCGCAGGAGACGCCCTGGGCGTCGGGAATCGATAGCCGATTCGCGGCCACCGTAGGCGCGGGCTTGCGAATGGCGAGCAATGGGTAGCTCGCCGTCCGGTAAGGACCAGGCCCGGGTCGACGGCGCGTTGTGTTCCACGCGCGCCTCAAAGAGATGTCAGCACTAGCTGAAGGGGTCCACTAGGGCCGATGGCCGCCAGGGTTGCGGGTCGTTCGAAAGAGTTACCGTGGCCCTGGCACAGGCAACTGAAGGAACACGGGTGGGGTTTAGTCAGTAGAAGTCTGACACGCCCTCCCGCTCCACCCAGAGCGGGAGAAGTTATATAATGATTTCCCATCCAAAAAAAAAGGGGCAGGGTGTTTTCAATGAATCAGTAGTTATACAAAAAGCAATGGTAGGTGTAAAGGCGTCCGTTTTATCGATAGTACGTGTAGTTTATACCAAAAATTGGCTAAATGCTTTTCAAGCTTAGCAAAGGGCTGGTCAAGTTTTATATGGTGTTTGTCACAGACATGTTATGTAATTCTTTCATAAATAAAGAAATGAATTCTGGGAGACCCATGTTCAAATCTATTTACAAAACAAGTGAAAAAAAGCCAAAAAAAAAAAAAAACATGTACTTCCCAAAATAAAAGCTTTACCGGAACAAAATGATAATTTTTAAAGCTTTTATTTTATTGATATCACGCCTCAACAAATAGTGTGGCCACTGCCTTAATGTATGTTAATATTGTCAGAGTCAAGTATTGAGCTGGGTCTTAAACTTGAACTTAAAATTTCAACGGTCATTTATAACATAGAGATTATTCTCACTTATTAAAAGCAAAGTCATAAAAATAGTTAGCAATTTTATGGTCGTACTTTGTTTTATGATAGAAATAATTTAGTCTGTGGCATAAACGTGTTTACATCAGCCATAAATTTAGATGACACACAACTGCTAATAACAAAACATTACGCCTGTAATCCCCGAAGGGTTAGGCAGAGGTGTACCTATAGTACACCCACATGTCGCCAGTTATGTTCAAGTCCCTTGTAATAGGGGGCGAGCCTATTGTCATCAACCGAGGACAAATCCAGACTCCGAGCTGCTACTGAGAAATTCCAGATGGAAAAGACCTAATATCACTCCTTTGCCCGACCCTGATTTCGAACCCAGGACGTCATGCTCAGCAGTAGCGCGTGTGTAACCACTAGTTGCTAGTCATCATCACCAGCGAAGCGAGTAAAATGTGCAAAAAAATGTACATGTGTTTTCGATTCGATATTTCAAGATGAATAATAGGAACCAGGTTTCTGACAACGCTGCACGCCTTTTGGGCACTTTTCGACGAATTTTTTGATGCCCAATAATGAGCTCTTCCCCTTTTTATTATGTACTTGTATACTTGTGCTCGTGGCTAATAATAACAGCTGCATTAAGGGTCGATACATCAGGTTAAGCTACGCTTGCCGAGGTTGGTCCGTCGATGGGTGACCATCTGTATATACCGATACTCCTCCGTGCCTCGGAAAGCACGTCAAGCCGTTGGTCCCGGCTGTCATTCGTGGATCTTTGATAGTCGTTACGTGTCGTCAGAAGCTCGAAAGTCTGACAACCAGTCTTAACCAAGGAGTATCGTATTACCCAGTAACTGGGTTGTAGAGGTGAGATAGGCAGTCGCTCCATGTAAAATACTAGCATTCAGCTGCATCCGGTTAGACTGAAAGCCGACCCCAACATAGTTGGGAAAAGGCTAGGCAGATTGATTTTTTTGTTTAATCAATGAAATATTTTCATAATGTAAAGCAAGGTTTTTCAATACAGGTGTATTTAAAACCCTGCCCTGTTTCTGTGATACTCCAACTGAGTTACCAATAATTTATTTTGTAAACATTAAAATCTTCGAACTCGCGTAATGAATATCATTAAAATTCTATTCTGTTGGTAATTTAATGTAACTTTGCTAAAACCAATTACTGAACCTCTTTATATAAACTCAATCTTCAAGTAGGTAAAACATTCTACATACTTAAGTTCTAAATTGAATTAGAGAGTGTTTTTCAACAAAAAATAAAGTTTCTTCTATAAATATTTGCTTCGGTTCTAAAACTAACAAATGACGATCATCTATTTCGAATTGCACGATTGCTTGCCGATTAGCCACAATGCATAGACAGACATAAGTAGGCTATTTGGCTATTTGTATGTGCTATGGCTATTTATATAAATTATGAACATATTTTTTCGTAATAGAGAATGGCTGTTGTGGTATAGTGTATCAATGTCAAGCAATCAATCTGCCTAGTCTTTTCCCAACTACGTTATGTTCGGGTCGGCTTCCAGTCTAACTGGCTGCAGCTAAATACCAGTATTTTACATGGAGCGACTGCCAATCTGACCTCCACAACCCAGTTACTAGGTAATATGTTACCCCTTGGTAAGACTGGTTGTCAGACTTTCGGGCTTCTGACGACCCGTAACGACCGTCAAAGATCCACGAATGACAGCCGGAGGGACCAACGACTTAAAGTGCATTCCGAGGCACGGAGGAGTCTCGGTATGTAAAGATGGTCACCCATCCACAGACCAACACCGGCAAGCGTAGCTTAACCTGATGGATCGACATGTGCGGCTTTTTTATTACTTAGCCACGAGCTCCTAGAAGACTGTATCAATGTATGGGCTCTAAAGTAAACCAACCAAATTGAACTAACTTCTACGCTAAAGATTTTTTACCTTATATCGAAAGACGTTTTAAAGAGTTAACACTGTTTATTGGTCAGCTTCCTATTACATTCTCAGACGTTAATAATTTGATTAAATTCATAAATAGCTTTTGCTCGCGGCTTCGCACACGTGGATGTCGGAAAATATCCAAGCCATGTCTTTTCCCGGGATAAAAAGTATCCTTTGTGTTAATCCAGGTTATAAACTATCCGTGTGCCAAATTTCACCCAAATCCGTTCAGCCGTTTTTGCGTGATTGAGTAACAAACATCCAAACTTTCACATTTATAATATTATTATAAGTAGGATAATTACCCAAGACATGAACTTTTACCCTAAATAACCTATCCACTGACCCCAAAAAAAAACATATCAATCTAATGCCGACACAATAAGGCGTAGTATACAATATTAAAAGCGAATAGAATAGAATAGAAGTGTGATTTACTGACTGATATTTATTTGTTTCAGGTAATTTGGCGTGCCTGCCGCTGATGTGGCCCGGGGTTAATTGCAGACCGATGGCTTTAACAGCTTAGTATTGTTTGTCTTCAATTGTTTTGAGTTTGGGCTATAGATTTATGGTTTGTATGTGTGTGCCTGTGGTTTCGGAGTATATATTGAAAAATTGGTTTTTGATATCTTTCGTATCGGAACGAATCAAATAAGAATAGTTCATGGCATGGTAAAAAATATTAGCCCGTCAGCGAGGGTCTTAGTCCTCAGGTTACGGTCTACGTTCGACCAGTGGCGATATTGAAACGTTTTTACGTTTATAAGTATCGTCAATGGTGGAGACACTTGCATTCTCAAATTAAGATAAGTCGAACCTCACAGGGGGATAGCTATATGTTATAGCCGAGGGGGGGGGAAAGGAGATATAATAACGCAACCAATACGAACCAGCTCGTATATTGGACTGACGCAGCAGTCGTAAAAGTAAACTAAAATTATAATTCTACCCTACTTATTTATTGATTATAAATAAGTAGGTACCCACATAACACTATACTACAACGACGATAGAGGATAAAACCATGAGATAATTATATTTGAACGAATAACACATTTCCCTTAAGATACACACGCACTGACTAAGCCCTATCGTATATTGAAAGACGTTTCCTTTGAACAAAAGCTAGCTTTTATTCAAAGTTAGAATAACACATGTTTGAACGATGGAATGTCAGTCTGTATTATACAGGGTTTTTGGTAAAACACCAACAACCTCTTTAGGTGTCATTGTACTTATCATTATGAACAACTTTTTTTAATTGTAACTCGATTTATGTAAAAAAGTGAATATTGGTAAAAATGTATATCCGACATTGTTAATAGGAACGGTCGAAATGTACTGAACAGCTGATTTTTTTTTCGCGATTTCAGGTTTGGTCCCATAGTAAAAGTTGTTCATAATGATGAGTACATTGACCCCTTAAGAGGTTGCTGGTGTTTTACGAATAACCCTGTATAAGGTTGTCCTTCGTATGAAACCTTTACAGTACTATGTAATTTGATATGCAATGACAAAATCAAGAGTCAATTTCGGCCGAGAAATCAACACTTTTAGAACGTCAAAATTACATAGAAAAGTGCCACAAAACGCCTACGCTAGACCACTTCCTAGTGCTATAACTGGGATGAAGAAGTGGTGCAACAAGCTCTACAGCACATATTGATTTAGCCTAGTGCCTTGGGGATAGACGGAGTGGCTTAATTGATGTCTGAAGACGGATAATTTAATCAGCAGAGGTCTGATTAGGTAGAGTATATTTAAACACATACACCAGCCAACTTAATTTTATTTTACCTACTTACATTTGAATTTGACACAATTTTAGTACGGAACCCTAAAAAATGTAATAATATGATTCTTCAAATCAATGATATGTAACTACAATAAAGTCTAATAAATATTTCGTGATTTTTAAATCCCGGGATTAAAACGCCATCATCATTATTCCGAGATTTTAGATAAGGTATTATCATCTCTATGTTACTTCATTCCTCGAAGTTCTGGTAAATATACTGTACCTATTCCGACCTCAGGTCATTAGTTTAGACTACTGTACCTGCCTACTATAAATGATGCTGCCATACCGACATATAGAAACGCTATGACATCATAGGGTTGTAACTCAATCCAACTGCCTAGCCTTTTACATGGAGCGACTGCCTATCTGACCTAAACATAAAGTTACTGGGTAACACGATAACCCTTGGTAAGTCTGGTTGTCAGACTTTCGGGCTTCTGACAACCCGTAACGACTGTCAAAGATCCACGAATGACAGCCGGGACCAACGGCTTAACAAGCTTTCCGAGACACGGAGGGGTCAATCAATCTGCCTAGCCTTTTCCCAACTATGTTCGGGTCAGCTTCCAGTCTAACCGGATGCAGCTGAATACCAGTATTTTACAAGGAGCGACTGCCTATCTGACCTCCACAACCCAGTTATTGGGTAATACGATACCCCTTGGTAAGACTGGTTGTCAGACATTCGGGCTTCTGACGACCCGTAACGACTGCCAAAGATCCACGAATGACAGCCGGGACCAACGGCTTAACGTGCTTTCCGAGGCACGGAGGAGTCTCGGTATGTAAAGATGGTCACCCATCTACGGACCAACCCCGGCAAGCGTAGCTTAACCTGATGGATCGATCCGTGCGGATGTTATTAATTAGCACGGAGGGGTCTCGATATGTAATGGATGGTCAACCATCCACGAACCGACCGCGGCTAGCGTAGCTTAACCTTCGATCGACGAACCCTTCCTCGTAGGTCATAAGGTCACTGTCAAACTAAAGAAAAAAAATCAAACTTGTCAATTGACTTGTATGGAACGAACTGGCCAGTAACAGTTTCTGGATAAACCTAGAGTTTCCTGATACTGCGGTCACCGCCACATAGGGTCCGCAATTTACAGTTGAATGACGTCACTGAAACGTTGTTTATGAAAGTAAGTTATCCCAGAGCGTTTTTGACACCGTAAAGTCAAACCCCGACGCCATACTTTTCTTCACAGCTGTCACTGCGTCCGATATATGTGGCGGCCATCGCACCGCTCTTCTAGTAAACCGTAGCTATATAACGCATTTTAGTGGCCTTTCAGTCATGCCTATCACACGCCATCAAAAGGCACATTCCTCTTCTATTAGATACGAATCGTATTCCAAAAATGTCGCTTATATTTAGGCGCCATATTAATTCGAATGAATCTCCGGGAAATGTCGGAATTCCACAAATTCTGAGGTCGGGCGGGCCCCACAAATTTTGGGGTCCCTGGCCCCCGGGCCCCCAGGCTTCATATCCTGTTCACTTAAAATTCTCTTTTAAACGTAGAATTTTAATCATACGACTGTGAACTTTTGATATACTGTTCATAGTGTTAATTTGCGCTTTATAATTTGGAGGGTAGGCAGTACTGTTGGTAATTAACGTATCTCTTGATGCGAGTGAGGTTTTCATGTGGTTTTCTTTGGACTTTGCTGAATATGATATGGTTTTGAACAAAAACAAACAGGAATATGTAATAAGTAAGTTTTGGGAGTTTCGAAGGTACTTTAGGGGAGCGTTGTAATTACATGTTGGTAACTATACATTTGTAACTTGAAATATTTGTTGAAATAGGTACAGGAATATAAATGAATTTCGTTCGTTTGGGAGTATTTCAAGAGGAGCTCGTGGCTGAGTAATAAAAGCCGCACGGGTCAATCTATCAGGCTAACCTTCGCGTGCTGGTGTTGTTCCGTGGATGCGTGAACATCTTTACATACCGAGCCTCCACCGTGCCTCGGAAAGCACGTTAGGCCGTTGGTGCCGACTGTCATTGGTGGATCTTTGACAGTCGTTACATATCGTCGTCATAACCAGTCTTACCAAGGGGTATCGTGTTACTCACTAACTGGATTATGGAGGTCAGATTGGCAGTCGCTCCGTGTAAAATACTGGTATTCAGCTGCATCCGGTTAGACTGGAAGCTGGAAAAGGCTAGGTAGATTGATTGGTTGGAAGTATTTCAAGACTACAACATAGCTTCTACTGAAGTATAACTATTTCAATTTAATCTCATGCACATGCATAGTATTCGAGTATTCTTGTCTAAAGCCAGATCAGGTGGAGATTCAGAGATGACTCCGCCCTAGAGTGTAAATGTGGTGCTTTGCCACAAACGATGGGACACTTAATATTGTGTCCTCCGTGTCATCAGGACGTTACAGGAACTGATGACGCTAAACAATGCTTTTTTTATACTCTAATTCACCCTGCTCCTAAGGTCCTTTGTTTGTCCTGCAGTTGCAGCTAGCAAGCAAAATTGTTTTGAAATTTGAAAGGCTTGTCGTTTGTCGATAGTACAGGTCTACATCCTCTACTCGATCATCATAAGTCTTATAATTCTTTCCTTATGTATCTGAACCTACAAAATCTCTACATAGGGTGACTGGTAATTAGTCACATGACTGTAATCATGATCCAAACAACTTTTACCATGGGAGCAAACCTGAAATCTTTTTTTTTTTTTTTTGTGTATGGCATCTCGTAGTTTGTCTAGAGAGGCCGTGACTACTTAACCGGACTATACCTGAAATCGTGGAAAAATCTGCTGTTCCCTACATTTATGTTCGCTTAACTCGTCAAAATGTAGAGAACAGCAATTTTTATTTTTTGCGATTTCAGTTTTGGTCCCGTAGTAAAAGTTGTTTGTTATAATGAGTACAATCATGTGTTGTAAGTATCGGTCACTTATTACCAGTTACCCTGTATAACCTTCAATACACTTAGATATTCCGATAACAATTATTTACATACGCCACTCGACCGATTTGAGTACAAACGCATTTCACTGTCCCCTTTCAAACCTTACAGAGTACCCATCATAATTAGACCCGTGGCAAAATTTGGAACTAAAACAAAAATGTACTGATTTTGACGTAACAGTTGACATTTCCCTTGACAAGCAGCGCCACCGTGAAATGTCAAGATATTTTGGTCAGGGTTGTAGCATCGAGGGTGGACTTTCCTTATAAAACCTTTTATGCTTTTAGCGTTTTTCCTATTGTATGTTAATATATATACGTGTTATAGTTATGTTTTACCGGATTTGTCTGCCGTAGGGTACAATATCTACGCATAGGAATTTTAAGGGTAAAGGATTCAAGAGGGTCTGGCTATTTATACCTTTTTCATTTGTATTGTCTGACCTTGCGATTAAGCGGTAATATTTGCAAATTAACTGTACTTAAGGCCTTGTAGATAATATCCACGGAGATTGAGATATGTGTCTCGAGGAGCTTGTGGCTACGTAATAACAGCCGCACGGGTCGATCCATCAGGTTAAGCTACGCTTGCCGGGGTTGGTCAGTAGATGGGTGACCATCTTTACATACCGAGACTCCTCCGTGCCTCGGAAAGCACGTTAAGCCGTTGGTCCCGGCTGTCATTCGTGGTTCTTTGACAGTCGTTACGGGTCGTCAGAAGCCCGAAAGTCTGACAATCAGTCTTACCAAGGGGTATCGTATTACCCAATAACTGGGTTGTGGAGGTCAGATAGGCAGTCGCTCCATGTAAAATACTTGTATTCAGCTGCATCCGGTTAGACTGGAAGCCGACCCCAATATAGTTGGGAAAAGGCTAGGCAGATTGAGATGGAGATATGTGTCCTTGCAGTTTCACGCCCACATCGCCATCAAAAGGCGTCAGAAGTACTGATTACGCCCCTCCCTAGTTTTAGTCTTTCTAGAACAGCCTGCGTCGTTTGTCTAGTGGTCGCATGCGCTACTGCACTAAGCATATGGTCTTCGGTTCGATTTCCAAAGTGTCATTGGGTTTTCCATCTGGAATTTCTCAGCAGCAGCCGGGAGTCTGGATTTGTGCCCGGTTGATGGTAATAGGCTCGTCCCCTATTACCTGGCGAATTGTGAGTGTGCTATAGGCACACTTACTTCTGCCTAACCCTTCGAGGGAATACCGGTGTGATGGTGAGTATAGAAGAGTTGTACTGTTAGTTACTATTAATAATACTTTTACTTGATATATACATATGGGTATCAGTAGCGATTATAATGAGGCTTCTCTGTGAGAGAGAGTGGGCCGGAGCCCGTAATACACCACGCGAACCCTTTGTGACTCTGTATACGACCTTTGACATTAACCTTTCAGTTTCCAATATTCGTTTCACTGTTAACTAAGTATATTATAGTGTGACATAATGGATTCAGGGTGTAGAGCAATGAGACTAAATGGTCACTTAAAAAGAGTTTAATTGAGGTTATGCCAACAAAGTTACAGTAGAGGTCGTGAATACACTTGTCTAAGGTTATGTGCTGTAGGAATATAAAGAAGTGGGAGTACTGCCCTGGGTGGATCGTCTGGCTGGCGCTGCGGTGGCTCGCCGTGGTCAGCCTTAGGTCTGGCTGTCAGCCGTAGTCGCCGGGTAGAGGGCCGCGTCTGACGCGTAGGCTGCCGGAGTAGTGGGGTATTTTACCGTCTTGAAAAAAAATAGGGTATACGAACTATAGTATAGATAGGTTATAGGGTATGATGTATAACGTGAACGAAATACCAATTTTTTTTTTTATAGTATCTAAATTCAAATTATACGCACTACGCACCCTGCGTAGTGCATATGATTTGAATTTCGATATTTTTTAATGATCTATAAAGTTTTTTCAAAATGTTTAGGGTTCCGTAACCAAAGGGTAAAACGGGATCCTATTATTAAGACTCTGCTGTCCGTCTGTCTGTTCGTCTGTCACCAGGCTGTACTTCATGAACCTTGATAGTTAGACAGTTGAAATTTTTATAGATGAAGTATTTCTGTTGCCGCTATAACAACAAATACTAAAAAAACAGAATAAAATAAATTTTTAAGGGAGCTCCCGTAAAACAAACGTGATTTTTTGCCGTTTTTATAGATAATGGTACGGAACCCTTCGTGCGCGAGTCCGACTCGCATTTGGTCGGTTTTTGTTTTTATTGTTTTAGTTTACTTCAAATGTGTTGTTTATTGATAGAGCAATTTCTGTCTAAGCTATTGATAAACAAAAAAAAAACCTAGGTATGACATAGGCTTCTTACTCCACTCACCTATTGTACCCTTTTTTTTTTTCAAGACGGTAAAAAAAAATCTTCCAGTACCTATAGGCAATTCCTTTTTGCAGAAGACTTTACTTAAAAGTAATAAAAGCTTAAAACTTTCCAAGAAAAGGCAATAAACCAAATACCTAATAATCCATCTTTTTCAATTTCGATATCAATAAACTTCCGATACCTACTTTATTATTTTTTTCCTTAACGAAAATATCCGATGACATTCAAGCATATTACTACACGAAACTTGAGATTGAGACCCTTCTACCTGACGTTTGTAAACATTCGGTGTAAACTAAGCCTTAGGCTGAGCGTGAACCGTGAACCATCGTTCGATCGATGGTCGGTTTTATTCTTGCATGGGGATTTATAAAAAATTGAAATATTCTTTATAGTTTTATAGTTGGTGCCAAAAGCGGACATAGGGCCAACTACATTATATAATATACAGATTCTTCGGTGTCGGACTACGCACAATGAAGGGTTCTGTAGTTGGGATGAATCTCAAGAACAAACTTAACATTGTAGTTGAAAAACATGTTCTCCCATACATTCCAACTGCAAATGTTTGTAATGCACAATATTGAGAGATTTACCATGTTGTTTTAAGACCAGAGATTTCTTATAGGTGTTTCTGTAATCTATAGGTATTAACTAATTTTTGTATTGTTTTCAAAATTTCAGGCTCAGTACTTTCGGAGATAAGGGGGGAATGGTCAATTTTCGTCTATTTTCTTAAATCACTTTAAAATTATTTATTTTAAAATTATAAAAAAAATATATTTGAGACCCTCATGGCAAGACCTTTCATTTGATATGTCACACGGTACAGTTCGCAAAACTTTTTTTTTAATTTTCTTATTTGCCCCAGAGTTGACCACCATATTCAAAATTCATTTATTTACGTTACACGTCCGTGTTTGGGTCACAGAAATACATACGTGTACTTAAATTCGGAACAAATTGGCTGTGACAGACGGACAGACAGACAGACACACGAGTGATCCTATAAGGGTTCCGTTTTTTCCTTTTGAGGTACGGAACCCTCAAAAGTAGTGTTTGTAGTATATCAGTTATCAGGTTTCCATAGTACAAGCTCTGCTTAGTTTGGGATCAGATGACCGTGTGTGAAATGTCCCAGGATATTATAGTTGTTTCCCTAAAACTTAATGCTATATTTGAGTTTAGATTCAACAAGAGCAAAATACGTACGAAGTTAGGCAATAGGCAAAATATCCCTCACAGATCTGATCATAGCATAACACGCACTACTTATTATATTCGTAATTTAATTTAGTTCTGGCTTCCAATTAAGTAAAAAGTCAATTTGTACCCCCAAAAACTTTAAACTTTCCACCGTATCAATTTTGCTGCCTGAGGCGTCGTTTACGGAGACGCGTGGCGTCTCGCGTCTCTCTCGCTCTCATGCAACGACATATATGTTTAACTAGTGTGGTCCGCGCCGCCAAACGCGACGCGCGGCGCCCCGCGTCTCCGTAAACGAGGCCTAAGGATTTGACGTTTACTAAAGCTATGTTTCTAACTGTATATCTAAATATCATAGATTTTGTCTTACTTACATTTAATTTAAGATTATTCATTCATAGAAAACCAGCTTTCATAAGCAGCTATTAATACATTTAATTTACATTTTAATGTCTCCATACTGTCAGCAGCTATAACAGCCCGTAACGACTGTCAAAGATCCACGAATGACAGCCGGGACCAACGGCTTTACGTGCTTTCCGAGGCACGGAGGAGTTTCGGTATGTAAAGATGGTCACCCATCCACGGACCAACCCCGGCAAACGTAGCTTAAACTAATGTATCGACCCGTGCGGCTGTTATTACTTAGCCACGAGCTCCGAGAGAAAGTGACTAATCAAAACAAATAAGTTCTTTCTAGCTACTGTTTTTTTTTATGACCTCTTGCAGTTCCAGCTAGGAGGTTGTCAGCTGCTTATCCACCTACTTACTTAAATAAATAAGGCCTCCAGCCAAGGTAAATTTTATAGCTACTGTTAAGAACTTCAGAACCCACACAAAAAAAAAACTCATGAGCAGAAACCTCCGAAGACACACGAACGAATCCGAAAGCAACATTGGATCGGTAAGCGATAAAAAGAGGGGTATTAAGGTGTCGGATGAGGGGAACAAAAACTGTTCTAAATCGGCTTAGCATATTAGAGAAGATTTGTCTGAAACTCCGTTACTACGATGTGTTCTCGACTTAATCCTAATGGTAGAGGTCATTAAAATTTATGTACGGGAGTGGTTTTAAGCTTGTTATGATTTTGGGGAGAACTGTAATCCCAGTGGTCAGAATTGTAGCTGTTATTTTAAAATTTTCTAGTGTAAAGAGGGAGTATTCCCGATTCAGCACCTATTTTTAGAGCACCTATGCATTTTGCACTATTTGAGAATACTTTTGGTGTAAAATGCATAGGTGCTCAATCGAGAATACTCCGTAAAGAGCATAATAGGCCATTCAAATGCAATGCTGCATGATTTTTGCATTAAACACACAAAGTAAATACAGTATTGTACCAAAAAGAACACTTAGGGCCTCAGCATACATCCGCCGTGAAACCGCATGATGCGATGCGAGTCAGTTGAAATGAACTACTGCGATTTCGCTGCTATGGTTTCGCGACGGAGTTGTGATAAGGCCCTAAATGGATCAACAAATCAATTGACTCAGCGTATCGCAGTCCAAAGCTGGACGGGGCCTAATAACCTTCATGACAAATTGTATTTCTTCTGTACAAGTTTGACAACTGACTTATTCTCTCAAAGATAGTGCTCAAAACGAACAATATTTCTCCCTATTACTCATTGGTCAACAATTTCTCACAATACAAAAGGATCATAAAATAAATCCTACAATTAAGTTGTATTGCGATAGTATTTCGTTTCATCGAACGTCGACAGTTCACAGTTTGTCTTAATTGACAGTTTACAAGTAACAGTTTGCTGTCATTCATAATTACATTTCTCGAGAGAACGTTTGTTAAATTACTTTCAGAAAAGCACTGTAACACTCGTATTTATAAACAAGTAAAAGTGATTACTTCAGTGAAAGTAATTACTCAAGTAACGATTTTTATTGTATAGTTTAGTATTTGCTTGAAGTTAGAACTGTCAAAGGTTAGAATTCTTAGCCAAGTAATAGTCACCATTTTCTTTACTTATGAATTGAAAATTTGGCCATTTTGCTTTTGATTTTGCAATGGAACGTTGATTCTTACTTAAACATTTACTCAAGTAAGTAATTTACATTACTCGTCTATTGAATAAGATTTTATAATGAAGAAATCTATCCTCAAGTAATGACTTACTTAGCAGCAAGCACTAAGAAATTTCTTAGCAGCATGTAATTTCTTGTTTATAAATACGGGTGTTAAACTTGGAATAAATAATAGGTTGGGGAAAAAGTTTCTTCGCATTTTTTAAGAAAATTCAAAACATTTTTTAATATAGTTTATTTACATTTAACTAAAGTATGTAGGTACCATTTTGTTCGATAACTTTTTGCCATCTTGTAGGTAGGGACATGATCCCATTGCTATAGAAATTTTGGGACTTCTGGTCAAAATACCGCGACAAGTGGTTTTGGCAGTCCTCTCGTGATGTTTACCTGACACTGCCTAAAGAATTCTGAAGAGACCGAAACAGGTGGAAATCAGAAGATGCAAGGTCAGGACTATACGGCGGATGCTTTAACACCTCCCAGCCAAACTCTCTTAACTTTTGCTGAGTGGCTAAAGATGTGTGAGGTCTAGCGTTATCATGATGAAAAACCACACCCCTTCTGTTGATTAATTCCGGCCGCTTTCTCTCAACTTCTTGCTTTAATCTCATCAGTAGTTCGCAGTAGAGTTCAGAATCGATGGTCCTGCCTGGTGGTAACAGCTCATAATGAATAATGCCCTTCCAATCCCACCACATACACAGCATCACCTTGTTGCGAGTTAACCCGGGTTTCGCCACAGTCTGTGAAGCCTGACCGGCCTTTGACCACGACCTTTTTCGCACGTTCTTGTCATACGTGATCCACTTTTCATCACCAGTTATCAGCTTCTTCAAAAATGGTTCGGTTTCATTACGTCGTAATAAAGAATCACAAATGAGTACACAGTTCATTAGGTTTCTTTCAGTGAGCTCGTGAGGTACCCAAATGTCGAGCTTTTTTGTGTACCCAGTTTTTTTCAAATGCACCAAAACTGTTTTGTGGTCAATTTCCAGTTCTTCAGCTACGTCGTAACTACTGATATGCCGATCTTGCTCCACTTTTTCAAAAATGGCATCCATTTTATCCGTAATAGGGCGACCAGAGCGACGTGCATCTTTGACATCAAAATTTCTGGATTGAAAACGCTTAAACCAAATTTGTGCTACTCTCACAGACACTACACTAGGTCCATAAACATTGCAAATTTTTTTCGCGGCTTGCGTTGCATTTTTACCTTTTTTGTAGTAAAATTTTAAAATGTATCGAATTTCTTTATTAGATTCACTCATCTTGACGGTACGAAAAACAAATGAAAATCACACATTTTCCTAATTTGAATTTGGAATTATGTTCTTTAAAATTTAAACTTTCAATGATACCAAAACCAGCCAGATACAAATAGTATAGCCAAAGAGATTTTATTACAAGTTCATACATACTATAATGCGAAAAGACTTTTTCCCCAACCTAATATAAGGTACCTACAAGGTAGTTTAGCAAAATGAAACATTTTTCTGAAACTTACTCAAATATAATTGTTTCTATTCAGAATCCCGAATAACTGAATAGGTATACCGTGTTTAAATCTAACAAAAGGCACAATTTTTCCTGATCTAATTTTTCTACGTTCGTGTCACCTGTATAATTGAATTGTCAGTTGTCTGTCACTGACACAGATTGTCAAAAGCCTAAAAATGTCTTTGAAACTCTGTGTAGGTAATGTCAAAAAATATACTGAGTATTTAAATGTTTCTAAGTTTATCATTGTTTTGAGTATTTATTTATTTAGGATCTCCAACGAAAGCTATACACAACACATGGCTATTTATCTGTGACGTGACAAATAAAGGGCAACAACATCAGGTACTAAGTAGACGTACACCTCCTTCACTTATAAGAGACCACAGCTAGCTGACCCGTCAGACGTTGTCCTGTCATTATAGATCACTACATATTATAAAACAAAGTCCCCCGCCGCGTCTGTCTGTCTGTCTGTGTGTTTGCAATGATCTCAAAAACCACTGAACGGATTTTAATGCGGTTTTTATCAATAGATATTTATTCAAGAGGAAGGTTTATGCGTATAGTCTTCCGACATCCACGCGGGCGAAGCCGCGGGCAAAAGCTAGTAAATACATCCTTTTTTATTGGCTAGGGAACTGCCACGATAGTGTTGTACCTACTCATCGTTATAAACAACTTTTACTGTGGGACCAAACCTGAAATCGCGAAAAAAAACAGCTGTGATTTTGATGAGTTATGCGAACATAAATGTACGTAACAGCTGATTTTTTTTTCGCGATTTATGGTTTGGTGTCGTAGTACCAGTTGTTAATCATGATGAGTACAATGACCACTTAAAAGGTTGACAATGTTTACACTTACACCCTGTATATTATACATATAGATATTTATAAATTATAAATGCGCAATTGAGTTTGTTTGTTACTTTTTCACGCTAAAACGGCTGAACGGATTTGGGTTGGATGAAAGGCACGTGGGTATACAATCAATCTGCCTAGCCTTTTCCCAACTATGTTGGGGTCGGCTTCCAGTCTAACCGGATGCAGCTGAATACCAGTATTTTACATGGAGCGACTGCCTATCTGACCTCCACAACCCAGTTATTGGGTAATACGATACCCCTTGGTAAGACTGATTGTCAGACTTTCGGGCTTCTGACGACCCGTAACGACTGTCAAAGATCCACGATTGTCAGCCGGGACCAACGGCTTGACGTGCTTTCCGAGGCACGGAGGAGGCTCGGTATGTAAAAATGGTCACCCATCTACGGACCAACCCCGGCAAGCGTTGCTTAACCTGATGGATCGACCCCTGCGGCTGTTATTACTTAGCCACATGCTCCTCACACATGGGTAGACAATGACCTATAAAAGAACATAGACTACTTTCATCCTGGACCGCAGACGAAGTCGCGAGCAACATCTAGTACACAGTAAAGTTAACAACTAAGCAAACAAGGTTAAAATAATAATAATAGTTAAAAGGTTCAAAGAGAGATTGAAACAATTTTGGTACTGAGCTTTTATTGATTTATTTTTTAATCAGCCTGTGTAAGAGTTCATTGAATAAAACACGTAAATATTCGATCTGATATCTGAAACAAATAGTATTTTATTTGGGTAAGGTAAAGTACGGTCGGCCGATAGTTATCTTTGATAGTAGTGGTTACTTCACTAAATGAAAATACAGTTTACTAAAATATATGAAACAGGATGGTTTTGGGTTTACAAGCTGCATAAAAAGATAGCACAGTAGATATATATACAGGGCTATATTTTTATCAGTAGCCAGTACCCATGAATATGAGCAACTTTAACTATGGGACCAACTCTGAAATCACGAAAAAAATCAGCTGTTTCATACATTTAGGTCGAGTAGGTATAGAGCTTTTGTAAGAAACAGCTGTTTTTTTTTTTCGTGATTTCAGAGTTGGTCCCATAGTGAAAGTGTTTCATATTCATGGGTAGAACACCCTGTGAAAATTTGGCTACTGATAAAAAATTGCCCTGATTTGCTATAAAATTCCATTTGATTATGCTCAATCTCTGAAGCAAATGTTAAAATAATCTGAACAATTGACGAGTTTTCCTGAAATCGGAAGTCATATTGTTGATAATGTTTTTAATTGAAAAAAAAAATTGTTGTTTCATAAAAAATTAAACAGTTTTTATGAAACTCAATGCCGCCAGTCTCTTGGGTACATAACCAGTCGACAGCGATGCGGATGATTTTTTTATTACCATATTTTATATATAGTTTTGTTATTCTTATGGAGTTATAAATAACAAACCTACGAGTATGTACAAAAAATTTTGATTTCCCAATAACAAAATATTTATTCAACCTTTCACTTTTCGCTGAGCTATGAACAATGCGCAAAACAATTTTCAGATATTCCTTTTAAAATATTAACCTCAATATTAAACGTACAAATAGTCCAAATTAACAATTCGCAATACATACCGAACCTAAAAATATTACGTCGAAATTTACCAGAATTTCGCGAAATTCCTCACATTATTTCGGTCATTAAGCCATAAGTCCTTGAAATTTTCGCGTTGCAATAATTTAAATTGAATAACAGCCAAACTCTTAGGGTGGAGTTCACCGACTTTTTAAACGGCTGTTTAGATATTTAATCAGTTCTTTCCTTAAGAAATTTGACATACACCAACTTTTTAAATACCTAACTGGTGGTTTGAATGTTGGTGAACACCTCATTCTTTAGTCAATGTGGTCCGTCTTAAGCATTTCAAGTCAAATATTTGAACAAAGTCAAAAGGTCCCCTTGAAGTTTATGATCTTATGCCTCGTTTAGTACGCTAAGCAAGTTGTTTGGGCGAGTTGGGCGAAGTCTAAAGTCAAAATCAAATCATTTATTTCAAGTAGGCTACTAAAAGCCACTATTGGACGTCAAAATTTATAAGAAAATGGAATTGATTCTAGCCAAAAGTTTTCGTATGGAGAAGAATGGGCAAACTCCAAATTTCTCCTCCTAATGAGTTTGTCATCATTATGCTTGTTAAAATCAAACAATGATTTTTAATGGTAAATGATAAATGATTTTTATTTCTGTAAGTAGGTTTGTACAAACAAAGTAAATATTCATGTCAACATTCAGTATGCAAAAATAAAATAAAAAATTGGAGCAGTTCAATCCCAAGCCTTTTTGGCCTCAATATAATCTTTAACGGTATAAAAAGCTTTCTGACTGGTATGGTATGGAATGGTAGGTGCCTACAAGTTTGAAACTATCAAGCTATCTTACTTGTGGACTGGGTTAAGAATCACTAATCACTAAAATAACTGATGTCACCCGGAAAGCTACCACGCTTAAATGAAATTGGACTGGACACTTCTGACGCATGTCAGACGATCAATGGGCCAAACTTACGACCCAGTGAGTCCTGCTTAATGGCAAACGACATCGCGGCAGACCAGACGGAGATGGCGGGATGAGCTGGTGGACTCCTTTAATAAAGATTGTCCTTGGCAGCTCTGGACAGAGAGAGGTGGAAAGAGAGTAGGGAAGACTTTGCCCAGCAGTGGGACAATAAAAGCTAACAATAAATAGGTTCGGTACTTACCAACAATTAAGCGTAGTAATAATAATAATCGTTTATTTGCCTGAAATATGGTGTTTACAGATGTCATACTCGTAATACAATTCATAGTACTTCATATTCCGCCTACTAAATTCAGCATGCAAATTTTGGATGTGCTTTGATTCATAGTTATTGAATGATATTTGTATTCATTAAAAATTATTTAGAAAATATTAATAAAGTAAAAGAAGTTACAAAGGTCAAAATAAGAATAGAAGCAAGTCAAAATTAATAATATTACAGGAATGTCAAAAATGATTAAATTACAGAAATGTAGCTGGTTATTGTTGAGTTGTTTGATAATACTGGTAAGTAAGTCTTAAGATAGTGGTCATGGCGTACCGTGCAAACGTTCCTTTAAAAATGCGATAGCAAATCATAAATCAAATTTGAATTAATTTAATTACACGTCTGAGCTTACTTACGAAACGCATGTGATTAAAAGAGTGATGAATATAAATATTGATGGATGGAGAGGGAGAGGAAGGCCAATGAAAATGTGGATGGATTGTGAGAGGAATAATTTGAAAGAGAAGGGAGTGAATAATATCGTGACGGTTGACAGAATGGAAGAAGAAATAAAATTTTAGCAAACAATAAAACTGGCTTCCAAAACAAAACACTACAAAGTGAAAAATAACTTTGATTTCGGTAGTCGGTGTCTTTGGTTTTGTATTTTCGTTTTTTTGTCACCGACTTCCGAAATTAAAGTAATTTTTCACTTTGTAGGATTTTGTTTTGGAAGTCGGTTTTATTTTTTGCTAAAACGTTTTTATTTTTCACTTTTTAGTTTTGGTAGGTACCTACCCCGCACAAATTCGAATACCACTACCTGCTATGTAAATAACAGTGATAGGAAGTTATTGAAACATCATCCACATAAACTAAGTGGGGAAAAATGCGCATTATTGAAGCTAACTCAAAAACTACCCAAGCAAAGTTAATAAAATTTATATGGGACCATCTAGGAAGCCCTACCCTTTTAAACAAAAGAAGAAAGAAATTTTCCAAATCGGTTCATCCGTCTTCGAGTAATCGCGTAACAAACATACAAAAAAAAATACAGTCGAATTGAAAACCTCCTCCTTTTTGAAGTCGGTTAAAAAGTGTTGCGCCGACCCCACGTACCACGGCATAAGGACAGGAAGATGATGATGATGACGTCTGACGCTTACTTTTTCACGTTTAAGTTCGGTATTTTACACTTTTTATCTAATCCCCAGTATCATTCACAAACATTAAATATATTATTTTTACACGAAAGGCGAATGTAAAGGTTTACCTAAAAGCTATTATATAATAAACTTTATTACACGCTAAAGTTAAACATTTTCCAAAAATATTCATAAAACAGAATTTCGTCCATAAAAGCATAAAAGTCGTATTTAGCATTAAAGTCGTAGTCGTACGTATTTGGGTTTAATCTAAACTAATTTAAATACTATCGATTTTAGGGTTCCGTACCTCAATAGGAAAAAACAGAACCCTTATAGGATTCTATGTTCTATGTTATTGGGTTTGGTTTCTGCACTTAATCCTTCAAGTGGACCCTTATAGGATTACTTCGTTGTCCGTCTGTCTGCCCAGACCCTTTATCTCAGGAACGCGTGGAGGTATCAAGTTGAAATTAATATCAAATACGTCGGTCTACGGTCCCTTGTAGCTCTAAAAAAATCAAGCTCACTTCCCGTTGACCAAGAATCATGAAATTTGGCAAAGAAACAAGGTATTAACTGCACAAGTAAAGGAAAAAGTTCGAAAATCGTTAATTTGTAGTTTTACTAAAAAAAAATTGCGATAACAAACTTAGATTTGCAGTTGGAGAATTGACCGTGACGTATATCGATATATGGGACAACATGTTTTTCAACTACAATGTTAAGTCTGACAACCAGTCTTACCAAGGGGTATCGTATTACCCAGTAACCGGGTTGTGGAGGTCAGATAGGCAGTCGCTCCATGTAAAATACTGGTATTTAGCTGCATCCGGTTAGACTGGAAGCCGACCCCAACATACATAGTTGGGAAAAGTTTTTGGGATAAATTCATCCTAACTACGGAACCCTTCATTGTGCGTGGTCCGACACGCACTTGACCGGTTTTTTGGTAGATAAAGCTTTAACGTGCAACTTTAAAAATAAAGTTAAAATAAATACGAACTTTTTTTATGTAAATACATTAGTTAACATAAATTAAATCAGTTAACTTTATTAACTTTCCCTAAACCATTGCCAAAACACTTTATCGACTACACAATTCGACCAAAATCTGATGAATTATTGATACAGCCTTAGATTAATGAAAGGGTATCCATTCTCGAATCTGTTGCCCTATTCATTAATTATTTAAATACTGTGTAAGAACCCTATTGAAAAACTAAACTCACATTCATAATAACAGCATCAAGTGAAATTCGAATTAAATAATTTATTAAATCTTCATAATTTATTTGTGACAAAATTATTAAATACTGCGTAATTTGGAGTCGCTTTTTAACGACTTCAAAAAAAGGTGTTATTATTTCGACACGTATGTATGTAATATTAGTACAAACACCTTGTGAAGACGAGTAGCGTCAGAACTTAACACACACACACATCCGAATTCGCCTGTGTTTCAGACAGTACGTACCGGGAACTCCTGCACTTACACACACATTCACAGCAGCGTGTTTGTATCGTACACTTGGTAACCACAAGTAAAGCGCGCGTCGCTTCGTAATATAAAAAAAAAAAACTGTACTCTACTGTTGTTCAATTGTCACAAGCACTTTTCTGCCAACAATATTTAAACAGCTTTCACTCGAATAAAATTTACAACCTCATTAATAAAAGGCATGTTTTAACGCGGCGACAAATTAATCTGAATTTGGGATTAAAAAATAATTAAAGCCGGTAGCAAAAATAGTAGGTTGGCAGCTACAAACATTCATTCTTAAATTATACAATGAGGTTGTATATAAACTTAACTGAGATGAGAAGTAAATATGAACAAGGTCTCCTTTGCTCGCTCTTGCATCCTATGTCGACGAAGCCCCGCTTTGCGGGGCTCCTATTTCTGTGTAAAGGGTTTAAAGTAGCCTAAACAAATCTAACCTCGGGGTATCGCTCGCTCTTGTATCCTACGAGTATGTCAACGGAAATATTTTCGCTGCTAAGTTATTTTTTTTAGTAGCAAATAGTTAGTAGCCCTTTAAGTTGTTACTCGCCTGGAAAATAATTTGCCCTAGTTATGTAGAAAGCAGCCATTTGGCACTTTTTCCAGAAAAGAGTAATAAACATAGTCATACTAATTTCGCCTTACACGATTTTTTTCAAAAATAGCCATGTCGATATCTCTATTTATCACGGAGATATGAGCCGTCAAATGCAGCCTTGTCCATACATCCATAATGCAACCATCGACAGAAAAATGCTTATACTCGTAACTCTGTTTGTACTTTTCGCGACATGGCTGCTTTCTGCATAACACGGGCCAATTAACCTTAATAAAACGCTTACGATTAAAAGTCACAAACAAAATATCAATAGAAACCGTTACCAAGAAATCATTACGTACACCGCTGCAAATCTCATTCAAAATCTATTCGCCTGAACTGGAATATCGGCCTTATCAAAGGAAGCGTTTCGGGAATTCTGCTAGCTCCTGAGAAACGTAAATCTGGATTACACGTTGATTTAAGCTTCAGTTACTGCCCATTCGCTAATTAGGACGTTAATTATCTATGTATATTACGTATGTATGTATATGGCTTTGTGTAAGTAGATACGTTGATATTTTGGGAGTATGTGACTGAGTAAAAGAGTTTGAATACGTATTTCTTGTGTGCAGATCCTTTGATTTTAATGAAATTATTGCAATCTGGAATGGTTAAAAAACTTTTTCTACAAAAGAGAACCGTCTTCCAAAAAAAAACACCACAAAGTGAAAAATAACTTTAATTTCGGAAGTCGGTGTCTTTGTGTCTGTATTATTTTTTTTTTACTTTGTAGTGTTTTTTTTTTTTTGGAGGTTGGTTGTTTTTTTTTTTCACTTATTAGTGGGTCAATTTGTAATTTATGTAAGCTACAATAGCCTAATGTCAACTGCTCATCACCTTTTACAAAATATTGCTTTTCCCGACGCCTTCCCGTCGTTCTTGATATGCAATGGTCCCTGTTGCACCATGTAACATGAGGCAACAGAGGCTAGTGTGAATCTTTGGATTCATTCGAGTAATCGTGTCTAAACAAACCACGCGGGGGTCGTTGCATTTCATTCATTCGTTCATCCCTTTATCTGAGGACTGCACCCCTTTGAAAGTATTGTAAGGTGAGGTGGTACCCAGTCTACTCCTTGATATGCAATGGTCTCCGTTCCACCATCTAACATGAGGCAACAGGGGCTAGTGCGAATCTTTGGGTTCATTCTAGCAATCGAGTCTGGTCAAACCACGCTGGTTTCGGTGCATTTCATTAATTAATTCATTCCTTTATCTGAGGACTGCAGCCCTTTGAAAGTATTGTAAGGTGAGGTGGTACCCAGTCTACTCCTTGATATGCAATGGTCTCCGTTCCACCATCTAACATGAGGCAACAGGGGCTAGTGCGAATCTTTGGGTTCATTCTAGCAATCGAGTCTGGTCAAACCACGCTGGTTTCGGTGCATTTCATTAATTAATTCATCCCTTTATCTGAGGACTGCAGCCCTTTGAAGGTATTGTAAGGTGAAACGTGAAACTGTAATCATGGTACAACAAGGTGATCAATAAGAACCTAGCACATAAATCCAATACGGATTCCCTCATTACAAAGCAAGAATGTAATCATGCCTACATTGCGTGACTAGATAACACAGACGCCACTCCTTTTTAGTCAGACTGAAGGCTATAGACATAATAGAGGCTAAGCATTCTATGTTGGATGAACGTGTTTTAAAACATCGTTTAAGTATTATTTTATTTGTATCCATTTATGTAAGCAACACTTTTATATACCATAAATGTATTAACTGCCTTGTTGGCTTAGCAGTTGCAAGCGCTACTTCTGAGCATGAGGTCCTGGGTTCGATTCTCGGGTCGGGTAATGTGTTACTGGGTCAGCACGGAGTCTAAATTTGTGCCCGTTGATGACAATAGACTCGCCCCCTTGAGATGGGACTTAACCATCAATCCCAATGACATTTGGCATTTTAATCGACCCGTAACGACTGTCAAAGATCCACGAATGACAGCCGGGACTTAAACGTATCTGGCGAAATGTGGGTGTACTCATAGGTACACCTCTGGCTAACCCTTCGTGGATTACAGGCGTTAGTTTATGTTTTGTATTGCCTAGTCAATGATTTTGTTTCCTATAATGTAACCAGCAACCGGCATCTTGCGACTTTTAAGTCCTGGTACCGCGGAAATCACAGCACCGGTCGATGTGGCGATGTTTGGAAAAGGCCTATGATTAGCAGCGGACGTCTTTCGGCTGAAATTATGCTGACGAAGAAGTCTTGGTTTACTTATGATGTTTTCCTTTACTATAAGTCATTAAAAAAGGCAGTAGCATTGATACATGCCAAGTTTTCAACTCAGAACCTGTTGCTAGGTCCACAAACCGTCGCGACGACTTATCATCTGCCTAGCCTTTTCCCAACTATGTTGGGGTCTGCTTCCAGTCTAACCGGATGCAGCTGGATACCAATATTTTATATGGAGCGACTGCCTATCTCACCTCACAAACCAATTTCAAGGTCACACGATACTCCTTGGTAAGACTGGTTGTCAGACTCGGGCTTCTGACGACCTGTAAAGACTCTCAAAGTTCTATAAATGACAGGCAGGACCAACGGCGGTCTAGATATTATGTAATGGATGGTCACCCATCCATGGACCAACTTCGGCTGCTTAACAACGGGTCACAACGACTATTAGCTAATAATAAACACACGATAAATCAGTAATACATTGTACAATCACAACATTTAAAAGATCAACAACTAATCCAATTAGCATGTCGTACGAAATAGTTGGATCTACACTTTCACCTCTACTAGTGTTGAAATCCTTATAATTACTTAATTATCTAATGTTGTTAACATTTAAAACTGAACAACTAGGTCTCGCCTGTGTCTCTGTATGTGGTTTTGAGAATGGTTTGGCAGAAGGTCGACCAGTTAGATGTAAGGTTTGATGAGCTAACCTTTATACATAATGTCCGCGATGGCTATTACGTGTGTACGGCTGCTGAAATAGGCAGAAACTTCTAAATCCGACTATTTAGAAGTCGGATTTATAGATGAAGTATTTTTATCGTGCACCATATACATATTATTTGTATAAAGAGCAGAAACTCTTTAGAATACAGGCGGTTGTTACGTTTTGCGATCTTTTATGTTCAGGGTTATTGGTAATATGTCGGAAATCCATTAAGGGTATGTAGGAGAGGTCATTTACAACCAAATTACCCCTTATTCAAATGTCAATCATTTTTGAATAATTTGACTTTTTTATGAAGATATCTGCTCTAAGTATACAACTTTGAAGATTTGTAAACAAAAAAACCAATGCATTAAATATATTTTTTATTATTATTATCTACTTTCTAACACTACAAAACATAATAATCAACCATAAAATGACAATTATCTATAGTTTTTTTTTTTTTAATCAGAGCTAAAAATCGTTACAATTTTCATAATGTTGAGCAGATTTTTTGACGAAAATGGTCCATTTCTGCAAAAAGAAAATGGTTGATATAGGAGTCATAAGGGGTAATTTGGTCGCAAATGACCTCTCCTAGATCCCCTAAATGGATTGCCGACATACTACCAATAACCCTATATAGACTTAAGGAAAAAGAGAAATGAAAGAGAAGGCTGATTTCAAAGCTGAATTGGCTAGCCTTAAAGATGAAAAGGATGTAGATGGCAGCAGCTTTCTCCTGTCTGCTAATACTGACATCGCCAATCTGTTGACATCCTACTAATATTATAAATGTGAAAGTTTGTGAAGATGTTTGGATGTTTGTTACTCAATCACGCCAGAACGGCTGAACGGAACGGAATGAAATTTAGCACAGAGATAGATTATAGTCTGGAATAGCACATAGGATTATTTTTATCCCGGAAAAAGGTACGGTTCCCGTGGGATAATTTCCAACATCCACGCGGGCGAAGCCGCTGGCAAAAGCCTACCATGCCTTGTCCCCATCAAAATAACCAGCAGCTACAGAACGCCACATGCTACATACACACGCTCATACATCTGGTCATACACGCGCGCCAGTTGCGAGTACTGCGCACCTGACCTTTTCAAAGGACATCTGTCCCGAAAAAAACTTTCAAGTAAAATCAGAGCGAGCGAGTAACTGGACTATGTTAAGTATAAACGCAGCATCCAGGTTAAATAACCAAGTGTCCCGTGATAGAGGGTAGTTTGGGCAAATTTGAACTTTGCCCGGTAATAGCTGAGGACTATCTTTAGCTATTTCCTCTTAAGGAGTTTTCGAGGGGTGGCCTGATGAAAATTGTTGAGGGGTAGTCTTGGCCATTTCGTCGCCAGTGGCGGGGATGTTTTAAGAAATATGCGCACTTATTTTGTTTAAAGCGAAGTCTTATAATTACTTGGACGGAATTTAACTTTGACTTAGTAATTATGGAGAGGGATCGGGTAGTCGTTTTAGGATTATTTGGACTTGATTTTGTTTTGGCTTTGGTGTGGTTTCGTGGTTTGGCCTGTACAGTATCAGAAATGTGTGGTCATATTTAAGGGTGTAGTACTTGTGTCTAAGTATTAACTGCCGCACGTGTCGATCGATTAAGTCAAGCTACGCTAACACGGTTGGGCCTTGGATGGGTAACCATCTTGATCTTTACATACCAAGACCCCTCTGTGCCTCGGAAAGCACTTTAAAGCGTTGGTCTGGCATGGACCTTTGACAATCGTTACGGGTCGTCAGTCTTACCAAGAGATATCGTATTTCCCAGTAACTGAGTTGTGGAGTCGCTCCATGTAAAATACTGGTATTTAGCTGCATCTGGATAGACTGGAAGCTGACCCCAAAAAAGGCTAGGCAGATGATGTACAGACCATCAAACTGAAAGACTTTCTCCATGGGGCCAACATCGTTATCGCAATACAAAATGTATAAGACAGCTAATTATTTTTTACACCCTTTATGAAAACACATAGAGATTGCTTTAAAACTGCCTCGTTTTTATATTCACTATTTATAAAAACATTTGTAATAGTTTCATCTTACAACTTTCATCAGACACACTCATTTTAGCTTTTTTTTATACTTTGATAACGGTGGCGTGTATTTAATAAATTTAGAGTTATAATTATTAACATGGACATTGAAAATAGCTTTTCAACGTATAATTCGTCGAATAGCTATTAGGAATGTTGCAAACTTTCTAATAATGATTATATTTCTGTTTTCATGTCTTTCAAAAGGAATGAAAGGTAAGTCTTTAATAAAATGGTTAATAAAATGGAGTATCACAGTGATTAGTTTGTACTTTAATTAATTTCGTTTATTATTATATGTATGACTACTCCACCATTGATTTATTTATTTTAACAGAAGTATGTACGTATAGGAGTACCTGAGCATGAGGTCCTGGGTTCGATCTCTAGGTCGGGAAAAGTGGTACTGGGTTTTTCTATCAGGAATTTCTCAGCAGCAGCCTGGAGTCTGGATTTGTGCCCGGTTGATGCCAATAGGCTCGCCCCTATTACATGCAAAATCTGGGAGTAGGTACTCAACTCTGTCTAACTTTCAGGGATTAAAGGCGTGATGTTATATAGTTGGCAGGCCAGCTGGCGTGGTTGAACCGCCTATCACGCCACAGGTCGTGGGTTCGATTCCCATCCGGCACAAACATTTGTGTGCATGAACATGTCTGTTTGTCCTGAGTCTGGGTATAATTATCTATATAAGTATGTATTTACAAAAAAAAAAAAATAGTGTATGTAGTATATCAGTTATCTGGTTTCCATAGTACAAAGCTCTGCTTAGTTTGGGATCAGATGACCGTGTGTGGTATATCCCAGGATATTATTATTATTATTATTATAGTTATGTAACGCTTGGATGTTTTTAAAAGAAATGAAAATACATACTTACATATAACTTTCTGAATTAATTTAAATTCATATTATCATAATAACAATATTAGTACCGTAGGTCAGGTAATCTTTTTACGAAAAAAGAAAACCTGAAAAAAAATAAACAACTTTTTTTTCTTTTTAATAAATACAATCTAACATATCTTCAACCCCTCTCTAACAAGAAAGCCACCTTTAGTTAAGAAATCCTAGATAACATCTCAAACGTATTACAGGGATCCACTAAACCCTATCCAAATATTTACTGAACCCTTCATCAAAAGAAAAATCTGGGATTCTTGACTTTCACCCCCCACTAGAAATGTTTTTACAGAAATATAAACGGGTTGTTAAGAAAAATCCGTAATTGACTCTTTTGTGGTTTGAGATTTAGGTATTTAGAGAAAAGAAAACTGGTGAAATCTGGCACTCTTTTTAAAAATCAATAAATCTTGAACAGCCGATTGAAAGCTTATAAATTGATGTTTAGTAAATAACTACATACATTTCAATAGCCCGTATAAATGGTGGAGTGCACGTTGACTTACCATTATAATGAGGAATAACAGTACCTATAGCAAGATTCGAATAACAATATCCGCGTTGTCCTGGTTTACATTTTGTGGGGGTGAAAATTCATCCCTATAAAAACTAACCGGCTTACATTATAAGGAGTTTGATCCTCTATTCGCTAAGGAGTGTGCTCTAGTAACTAGTAGTTTCTTTGGTAAACTGAAACCTATCCAGAAGCGGCAAGATGGAGAAGTCTGAGCAAATAAAGTCAAGTTTGTTTCTCTTCAACATACACGATATCCTTGTACGTCAGTTGACATTTGCCAATTACTTGGGTACTGCCGACTAAGGATGTTTTTCTTTCATTAGTAGCTGTAAGAAGAAAATTTAATAACAAATTATGTAGGCATTCAAGTACCTGCTTACTCTACTTCTTTCGAGACGAAATGAGCTTTACTGAGCCCTTGCCGTGCCGCGCCGCCTTACTGAAATATATATAATCTAGTTAGCCAAGGCGGGGAGCTACTGCCTAGGCTGGACAGGGACACTATACCATGTCACCCACAACTTTGATAGCTTCTTCTTTCTTTGTTAAGTATTGAACACCGCGTAGGTTGTAATCAATCGGTTTCAACGTAGGTTAGCTGATCAACTCAGTTTTATTATTTCACATTGATATCGCTGAGAAAAATACGACGTTCAAGTACCCATCAAACAACAATAGGTACCATTCTACACACAACCAGTCGCCCACGTTTACAATCAACAGCCCACTCAACCTCTCAACATTTTATAAAGGGTACAAAACAACCCCCTTTTGAAAAACTCCCGAAATCTACGTCTCTATTACTCGTATATATTGATACCGACTTGTGGCTTTCATCATTAAGCATTTGATTGATTGACAAACGATGACTAGGTTCGCGAAAACAATAAAATCAGCAAATCATTAATGGTTTTCAACCCTCGGCTATCGAGGGGTTGAAAGTTGGAATAACATTTGGATTCACCCCGCAATGTTTAGTTTGGCCATATGTCGGTATTTTAAATGTCTAAACAATGGTTTTAATCTGGTTTCCGAAACGCGATGTGAATTTATTATACGTGATTATGGAAGTTTTAATTTGGTTCTGTCACGCTACCGTTAACAGAATAGTTTTGTTGATTCAATTTAAGTAATTTGATTTACTAATTGTGAAGTTTTGAGAAACGGCGAGTAATTAGACCTTTTTCTCAGGGAATTTGAAACAGTCAAGGACTAGGTCAGTCATTGAACGAACAAACATATAATGTCGTGATACGCTTTACAAATGAAAAGTAACATATTATTGACACAATAATATTTTATTAAATCAATATCGAATTTAAACATATACTGATTTTTTTTTTTTGTCTCGTTTTTTTACAATCTGTCACTGTCACTGTGTATTAGGACATATTCTTTTTATGACGTGGTAGAAGTCCTGTTTGGTATGCATCCTTGATCTTATGACTCATCCTAGTAGGTTGAAGCCTTGCAAACAAAACCTTATCGAAGTTAAATATATTATTTACTGTAAAAACAACGTTTTATTCCACAAAGACCGACGAATGAAGCTGAAGAAGCAGTAATCCTAATGGAGCTTTCGTTATTCGCAGAAAAAGTAGCATTTAAACTAAAAAAAATCATTATCATGTTAAATTGATCGGTTGAAATCGTTGCAGAGTATATGTATACTGGAAATCGACAAACTTTCCGAATGCGCGGGAATTTAAAAATACTTTGCATAAAGTCGGTCATTCGTTTGTTTCGTTCATTCGTTGCTATACACATACAGTATCGACCAGGGCTGGCACGAATTCGAAAACTATCTAAATTTCAACCTATTTCTACCCGCCTACGGCGAAGTCATGCGTAATATGTACGACCTATGCCTTAATTGCATGACTTAGTAATGACGTGTGACTCCGCCTAAACCAAAACCGAACAAAAACGATACCGATGTCTTGTTTTATACCTTTATAGTTGGCATTTTTGTCGTAGTTGGGTTAAAGTATTCAACTTTTTTTTTTTTTGTTGTCTTTTAAAATGAGAGGAGAATATTGCCCGTTTACTTTGTATCCAGGCATTGTCTAAATTCTAACTTAAAAACTTAGATAATGGTGCCGATTCTGTTGTCCAGAAACTAAACTAAATTTAAGTTCAGTGCATCTTTTTCTTTCTATTTCATTAAGAAAAGGATAGAAGATAAATATTAGTTTAGTCCTGTCAGATTAGTCTTGCATACCGAGCAAGTATCTTAATTTGACAGAACTAAATTAATATTTATCGTCTGTCCTTTTCTTAATTAAATAGAAAGAAAAGGATGCACTAAACTTAAATTTTGTTTAGTTTGTGAACAACAGAATCGGCGCCATTGTCTAAATTCTAACTTAAAATGTTAGATAATGGTGCTGATTCTGTGGTGCACAAACTAAACTAAATTTAACTTCAGTGCATCTTTTCCTCTCTATTTCATTAAGAAAAGAACAGAAGATACATACTAGTTTACTCCTGTCAAATTAGTCAGCGCCTGACGTAAGTTGACGTATTTTTAGTAGGCAATTTTTTAATCACGTCTAAACTTGTCTATGGTGTATCTTAATTTAACAGGACTAAACTAATATTCATCATCTGTCCTTTTCTTAATGAAATAGAAATAAAAAGATACACTGAACTTAAATTAAGTTTAGTTTGTGAACAAGGGAATTGGCGCCAATATCCAATCCCAAACTTATGTGGCGCCAGAAATCCATATCGTGCAAATGACGTTTAACTTTAATTAGGAAGTAAAATTATAGTTAAGATAGATAAAAGTACAACTACTAATGAAATCTGATCCAATGACATTTATAATTTATATTCAAAATAAAAGCTAATATCATCAACAGGGTTGCACGCAGGATTATCTAGTAAATATACATTCAAAATTAATGTTTACCCGGTATATAGGGCAAGCGTATACTGACATTCAGGCTCTAAACGTCAATTTAATAACAGAAATGTAATTGGAATACTCAGACGTCTTGACAAAATTATATGAATACACGACGAAATCAGCGAAAAAATGGAAATGGAATGTAAGAAAAATGAACCAGGATTCTTTCGCTTTTTTTGCTCCCTTGTTGTACATAATGTGTAAGGTTTGTGTAGAAGAATAATGATTATGATATGTTTTGTTTGCCTACAAAAATTAAGGCACTTGTTAAAACCATTTCAATTTAAACCGTATCCTGTCAGCCCGCTGCAGGTTTAGCACGATAACCGTAGAGAAGCGTTTTGTCGACGGAAGAGTAGATAAAAATGACGTTTCCGTGTAGACAGTACGACGGCAACAAAGTAGAAAGAGCCAAATGCACTTTTACGAAATTCACTTTTTTACATAATTCGACTCGGAATTCTTCGTTTTTTCATAAGATTTTTTCTGTTTAATTCTCCATTTTTTAGAAATCACGCATATAAATACTACTGTGGAGGCGAGCCCGTAGCGCCGGAGAATATGCGATTCTCAACGTATTTTATATTGATTTTTTCACTTTTTGTATGGAAAATATGTAAAACGATTGACGTAGAGTTTTAGGGGGTTATGGGATTTTCAAAGGGGCAAAATTGTCATTATTTTTGCGATGGGACACACCGTTTTCGAGATATAAGCAAAAGAAGAGAAAAAAAAATGATTTTGTAGAAAACCGTTTATACTTTGCGGCCATGCTAAAGACAGTAGAAAGTTTCTACTCTCTTTAGCATGGCGTCTTCACTGCCCTAGACAATTGTCAGTTGTCAGTGTGATTTCGACAGTTGGGATAGAAAACTTTGTTCTGAAATAGTCTACATAAAAAAGGACCTGGACAAAAATCGTCAGAAACGAAAGACAAGATGTAGAATTATTTCTACGATGCGATATCAAAAATGGAGAAACGAAATGTCACTTTGTTTACAAAAAGATGTCTACTCTTCGTAGAGATAGAGGTGGTCATGCTAAGCCTGCTGGTTTTATATAGGTATTATCAATTGATCACAGGCGATCTATTCTGTAAAACTCTCATTGTGAAAACTTAGGTGATGTCAATAGTATCAATCACTAGCATCAGGTCGGCACAAAGTTTTCACGGTAAGCTTTTTTAAAGAATCGACCGGCAGGTCACATTTTTATCTAGTTGAAAAAGAATGTAACTCATTTGTCGACGAGCCAAAGAAATGTAGCAAGTTAAATCAAATAAAATCTCTCTCGCGACAACCCTGGCTGCATCGGATCGGCATGAATGAAATGAAATGCAAGGATTGTTTGCTTTCAATCGGATATTAAGGTGGATCCATCGCTTTGTGTTCCAATGAAAACTATCCGACGTCCCGCTCGCGTTGGTCCAGCACTATTCCATACAATAATTGTTCGTTTTAAACCTTACTTTTATTGCTTTCCTCCAATTTCTGGTTCAGTTAAACGTGTTGCTTATTTGGGTGAACTTGATAGTTTTATTTGGGAACGGAAAAGGACAAAAATGGGTCTAGGTGAGGTCATAGCATCGGGATTCCTAGGAATGTAGGGGAATGGCATGAGCATTTAGACTTTGAAGGTAAAGTAGACGAGTGCAGTATTTTTTATCTACCCTTAAAATCGCGTTATCTTGCTCTTTGAAAAAAAAAAAACAGCCCATGAGAGGTTAACTACCAATGTCTATATGCTGCAATCCTGCAATGATCCATTGTGCCCTTGTTCTGCCTAGTGATAATTCCAGCTGTTTTCAAAGACTGTTATGCCACCCAACTTTTTCACAAATTAAGAACAATTATTACAACAAACGGTTGAAGATCCTGTACTCTTCAGTAATGTACCCTTGTGTATAGTACCAACATAATATATTGCCCTGTTGTTAACCCATTACCAATTCTGATGGATTAATTGCTCGGAATTTTAACTTCCTGTTTTTATAGCTTGTTCCAAATTTGAGCAATGACGAATGTGTTAAGATTTGTGTAGACAATTGCATTTAAAAACAAAGATAGCTCAACTTTGTTTTTGAATGTTTTCAATTACATAATAATTATGGCGATGTTTGCTTGTTTTTAGTACACTGCAAAACAGAGACCACTAGCATTGATGAGCATCGCTTTTGTTGGCGATCAATCTGCCTAGCATTTTCGTAACTATATTGGGGTCAGCTTCCAGTCTAACCGGATGCAGTTCAATACCAGTATTTTACATGGAGCTATTGCCTATCTGACCTCTACAGTCCAGTTACTGGGTAACCAGTTATCAGATTTTTGCCAAAGATCTTTGAATGACAGCCGGGACTAATTCCGGGGCCTCGATATGTAAAGGATGGTCACCCATCCACGAACCGACCCGTGCGGCTGTTATTATTTAGTCACGAGCCGCTTTTGTTGGCGACATCAGACTGTTACTATCATAGATATAAGATTATTTCTATGGATGGTTAGTTAACTACCTTTCGGAATTGTTGTGCACTCTGCTATGTTCCTCTTCCCTCTTGTAACCTCTATAATCTTTTCCCAACTACGTTAGGGTATTTTTCAGTCTGCGATGTCTGATGTATTTTACATGGACTGCCGTATGAACCCCTTCAATTCAATTACTAAGCACTACCAACACTGATGGCCTGACCTTTTTGACAAGAATGGGACCATCCACATACTAACCATATCAAGGTCACCTTAACCACACACCCAATCGATCACACGGCTTTGACCATTCCCCTCGTAACTCCAATGTAAGTATTATGCTAATAATGAGCACTGAGTATCTATCTACCTGAGTAATAATGACATCATACTTCGAGTGCCTATCCCACGATTAACAATCAAATGACCTACAGGTATTTGTTGCTAGGCACTACTATTTGTATGGCAGACAGATTACTAGGAAATAGGAATTCTAGTGTGATTGGCATGTAAAGTGGGTTTATCGGTGACTAGATCTTTTAATGATTAAAATAAAAAAAGGACTCGTGAGTGTTTGTAGGTAGGTATTTATTAATTATCTGATTTGTTTCTAATGCTCCGTACTCAAATACGCTTTTACTAGAACGAGCAAAACCGTCGAGTAACGGCTTCCATATAAAGGCGTGACGCGACGAGGCACGCGACTCTGGTGGAACAATTTCTATGAAAACTTCATTGAATTTGTTCAACCGGGGTCGCGTCGCGCCTGTTTGCACGTGCCTTAAGACTCACGGCTCGGGCTTTCGTCCTAGCATTTATCTATCGATTCACCGAACCGTTAGAGCCAAAAGATGTCAAGATGCCTGATCTTTTTACTAGACGTTCCCTAAACAATCATAATGTATATATATGATAATAAATTCCTCAATAACCCCTTCTGAATAAGTTCTTAAATCCATTTCTGACTAAACACGTGTTTTGACTACGTTCAACAATGGCGGATTGACACCAGTATTATAAGATGCTCTGTGGTACGGTACTTTCGCTCGACGCGAAGGACGCGGAGAAAACGTTCGAGCCAAGCTCGACGGCTCGCTTCCAGTAGGTGCGAAGGAAATTGCATTTATTTAATTCCATCGAGTCGGCTCGATGCGAGCCTTCGAGCTGTGTTTTGTCCATACCTTGATTTTTTCTCGCTTCCGAGTAAAACTATCGAGTAATACCAGTGAGTACGCAGCTTTAGTCGATTTTTAAAAGAAGCTTTCTTATTTAGAAGTGTATGCCTGTATGGATGTATGTGTATTGTTAATTAAAAGTATTGGTGATTACGTCTACAACTTTCTTCCGTACGCAAAATACGCATGTGGACGTCGAGTTGCGGAGACCAGCCCGCAGTGGCGAAAGCTCTATACAACACGATTCCTACCGGCTTCCTTTCGGAGATTCGCATCAGCAACTCTACTACTATTGTAGAATGGCACAGGCAATAGTGTTTATTATTGCCAAAAAATGTACCTAGTTACACTACGGGTATTTAGTTAACCATACCATTAAAACAACAAAAACGCCTATTAACAAGCTTTGAATTTATTACAACACGTAAATTAATTTACACTTTATTGAGGGGCTTGTGGCTAAGTAATAACTGCCGCACGGGTCGATCGATCAGGTTAAGTTACGCTTGCTACGGTTTGTCCTTGGATGGGTAACCTTACATAATAAGACCCCGTGGCTCGGAAAGCACGTTAAGTCGTTGATCACGGCTGTCATTCGTGGACCTTTGACAGTCGTTACGGGTCGTCAGAAGCCCTAAAGTCTGACAACGAGTCTGTGTAGTAACTGGGATGTGGAGGTAAGATAGGCAGTCGCTCCATGTAAAATACTGGTATTCAGCTGCTTCCGGTTAGACTGGAAGCCGATCCCAACATAGTTGGCAAAGGCTAGGCAGATAATGACGATGACGTAAACTAATTTACACTTGATTGATAAGTAAGTACTTACAAAAGAAATAAAACAAAAATAAATAAGTTAAAACCGGCTTCACTTCGGCTTCTTTGTTAGAAAAATTGACTCCTCGCCGCTGCCAGCTCGTCTTACTATTACAACAACTTTCTTAGGCGTTGGTGAGTTTCAAGTACTTCTGACCTGTTCAGCATTAGCAATTGCTATTGCCAATGTGTCTGAAAGCATGGTGATTGTGATAAAAGCCCATCTGAACGATTATAGTACAGTCCAAAACATTGATCATAGTAAAAAGTATTGATGTTATAAGTAAGTTTTTAATAATATCAACTTTGTCAAGATATCAAAACCATGAATGTAGAATTTACCTTACTGAATTCTTACTTACCTTAAATGTCGGAACAAAAGTTGTAAAGTAATCTAAACATTCTAAGTTAAAGCTATCAGTGCTTGTTCTTAACTTTTTAACAGAATCCTCACAGAACACTGTGTTAGGGAGAACTTTTAATATTTATACTTATATGTTTTTGAACAATTTGAATCTTGGTAAAGTATGTTTTAAAGGTTAGACTCAATCTTAAGCTAAAAGTTTCAAGACTGCCAGGGGCATATATGGCAAATACACATTACAGCTTGCTCACATGTTTTATCCTTCTTTCTTTAAGTTAAGAAAATACTTTTTGCTGTTGTTACCTACTTAATTATAACAATAGGGATGATGCCTGGGTAAAAAAATAGAAATTCTATTTAGTCCGTCACTCAGATAATAAAAAAATATTAGATACGTATTTTTTGGTTTATCATATTAATAAAAAATGACTTAGATAACTCGCATTAAAGTTCGGGAGTGGGGGCTTGCTACGTCACTTCTACGTATAAAATCTACGAAGACGTGACGTCATGCCACATTTTAACTCAATGTATCGCCGTAATCTTTTGATTACGTAGAAAAAGAAAAAATACGTGTCCAATATATTTTAATAATCTACATAACGGACAAAAAAACATTTTTTAGTCATCATCCCTATTAATAAAAATGTTTAATGTTTTGTTGTGTATGAGTGTGTGTTGTTTTGTGTGTATGTTGTTGTGTTGTGTTGTTTTGTGTGTTTTTGTTTATGGTTGTGTAATGTTGTTGTTGTTTACTTGGTATGTTGCTTATGTTTACTTTTACATATTATAATTATCTACGTTGTTGTATTTTAGCATTTGTTAACTTTTCCAAATGTTACTAAAATTTTTAAATTTCTCTTTAAACTTAATCGTCGTCTAGCTAGCCTTTTCCCAACTATGTTGAGGTCAGCTTCCAGTCTAACCAGATGCAGCTGAATACCAGTATTTTACATGGAGCGACTGCCTATCTGACATACACAACCCGGTTACTGGGTAAGACGATACCCCTTGGTAAGATTGGAGGTCAGACTTTCGGACTTCAGCCAGGATTAACGTCATAACGTTAAGCCGTAAAGATGGATCACCCATCCACGCAACAACCGCGGCGCGGCAAGCGTAGCTTAACCTGATCGATCGACCCGTGCGGCTGTACGAAAGTCTGTCTTTCTTTACTTTATAGCCCAAAAGTATACTTTATACCTCACCCTTATAGGATTACTCGTATGTATGTCTATCTGTCTGTCCGTCTGTCACAGCCAATTTGCTCCGAATCTAATGGACCGATTAAGTTGAAATTTGGTACACATACGTATTTCTGTGACCCAAACACGAACGTGTAACGTAAAGAAATAAGTTTTGAATATGGGGGTCAACTTTGGGGGGCAAATAAGAAAATTAAAAAAAAAGTTTTGCAAACCGTGTGACATATCAAATGAAAGGGCTTTCTGTGAGAGCCTCAAATGTATTTTTTTTATAATTTAAAAATAAACCATTTTAAAGATATTTAAGAAAATAGACGAAAATTACCCATTCCCCCCTTATCTCCGAAAGTACTGAGCCTAAAATTTTGAAAAAAATATAGAAAATAGTTCAATACCTGATTACAGAAAAACCTATAAAAAGTCGATGGTCTTAAAACAACATGGTAAATCTCTCAATATTGTGCGTACATACGTCCACGACATTTGTCCATAGTTAACCAAAAAGGTTCCAACCCACATTAGGTGTGATGTGGGATGAATCCTTTTCGTTTAACTATGGACATTTGTAGTTGGAATGTATGGGAGAACATGTTTTTCAACTACAATGTTAAGTTTGTTCTTGGGGTAAATTCATCCCAACTCGTAACCCTTCATTGTGCGTGGTCAAAATACAAAACTTTGTTTTGATTTTTCACAACAAAGATTAGTATCTTCAGAAAGGAAGACACGACGTACCAAAAAAAAAAAAACACCGATTTCTCTTTGACAAATCGCCCAATATCACAAAATTTACAGGCTCCAATAAAACGACCAATTTTATGCATCTTCCTACAAAATTTATAGCTTACCACAGACAATACATCTGCTTTCAATACTCCAAGATAGGGTGCGATTTTTTGGTCGCTGTCGCATGACAAAGCTCTTTTGTGGCTTAGCCTTAAATCTGGTCGCCTGTATAAACACGATAACCGATCCTCCCACTTAATGAAAAGTGGTGGATGGTGGTAAAAGGGAGTACATAAATAAAGGTTCTATGAACTTTAGGTACTACCTTTAAGTTATGGCAGCGATGAGGTGAATTTTAAGTGGGTTTCCAGAAGTGGTTTTTGGTAGATACGGAGTACCTAATTGCGTTTTTGCGTACTGGTATTTCTCATTACAGTAAATCCGTTATCTGGTTTTCTTCTCATCGTCTGCCTAGCCTTTTCTCAACTGAGTCGGGGTCGGTTTCCACTCTAACCGGGTGCAGCTGAATACCAGTATTTTACATGGAGCGACTGCCTATCTGACCTACACAACCCGGTTACTGGGTAAGACGATACCCCCTGGTAAGACTGGTTGTCAGACTTTCGGGCTTCTGACGACCCGTAACGACTGACAAAGATCCACGAATGACAGCCGGGACCCACGGCTTAACGTGCTTACCCAGACACGGTAAAGTCTCGGTTGTAGTATGTCAAGATGGTCACCCATCCACAGCCCAATCCCGGCAAGCGTAGCTTAACCGGATGGATTGACCCGTGCGGCTGTTATTACTTAGCCACGAGCTCCACATTTTCTCTACATTCTATGGCCATGTCTAGCGAAAAAAATGTAACTCATCTAACTAATAAAACTTCAGTCGTAATAAAATTAAAGTTATCACAATTTTCAAAGATTTATAGAAGATTATTCAAAGTGTTACTGGCCACTTATCCTAGGTTTCCTACGGTTTGGACCTAACTATTAATCACGGCTCGTTGCCAGACTGGCGGAATGGTCTGGATTTACATCTGCACCTGTTTCAACTGGCCATTTTTAACCAACTTCTAATAAAAAAATGGTATGTTTTAAGATAAACTAGCTACTTATTAATATACAGTTTGTTACTTCACTAGATATTATTAGCAGAGATCGGAATATAGGTAGATTATAAATACCTAAACCTCGAGGAAATAAGTAATAAGAGTGGATAATTAATACCTCCTATAAAATTCCGGAATGAAAAATATGACGATTAAATCTTGGGATATAAATATTTAATTAACAAATAATAAAAAAAATAATTCGCAATTTCTTAAATCCCGAGATTTAATCGTCATGTTTATCATTCCGGGATTTTATGAGAGGTATTATCCACTCTTGTTACTTTTTTCCTCGAAGTTTAGGTGTACTCTATCTATTCCGATCTCTAAATCTTCTGAAGGGCCTCCGCTGGCTTACCTATATAATAGCAGTGCCTTCTATTGAATAGGTATGTTAAAAACATTATTTAAAAAAAGCCTTTTTTTTCTACGGTTCTGTTAATAATTAATCTCTTTTTTTTCCTACACCAAAGAATCAAAGTCGAAAGTCGACGAAGTAGAAGCACGTCTGTCACTTTGTATTTGTACATTAATAAGACTACAAAAAAATATATTTTCTTCTAGTTTTCTATAATATTAGACCGCTACAAAAGCATTAAGGCTCTCGTAGACAGCCGCGACGGGACGGCTCGACGCGACTCTGGTGGAGCTATTTCTATGAAAATTGTTCTACAGGAGTCGCGTTGCGCATCTTCTTTTAATAATATGCAACCATAAGACACAACCCTTCATTGCTCGGTTACTTGTCATACTGTATTAAAAACACGCACGGGGCGATGTATCCCACAAAATGATCGCTCATTACTTTAAAAATAAAATTACATAAAATATATTTTACCATTACAATGTGTTGAAGACAGAACTAGGCTCCTTATTTTTGCTAGGTTTTATTCATTGTTTTGTGTTATTAACATTGTAAAAACGTTACATGTGTATGTTATATGTACATCATTTTACGTGTGGTTATGTTAAATTATAATAATAATCGTGCCACCGAAATACATCTTTGAATAAAAAGTTGTTTTCTCTGTTCTGTTGTTAACGAGTCTTTTCTTGTGGTTTTTCGGAATATTATAATAATGGCAGTCTACAACATTATATTAACTATAAGTCCAGTTGCCTCGCGATGTTTTCCTTCACCGATGTCAGCAATGTCTAAGATAAACTCAGAAAGTACATATGAATTGAAAAAGTCACATTGGTATTTGCCCGGATTTGAACCCACAACCTCGTGTATGAGGCGAGGCATTCATCTCTGGGCCATCACGTCAATTTCGCTATACTGGATTTTCGCATGACATAGAATCGAAAAAGCTTCAACTGCGAGTCGGACTCACACACGAAGCATTCCGTATTACCGTACAATGTTGAATACTAGGTACATACTTTGATTATTTGTTGTTATAGCGACCATAGTAGTACACACTCTGTGAAATTTCAAGTGACTACCTATTACAGTTCAAAAGATACAGCCCTGTGACAGACGGACGGATAGCGAAGCCTTAGTATTAGGAATCCGTTGGCAACCTTTGAGTACCTACGAAAGCCTAAAAAGATCTAAAAAGTTTAATTGTTTTTTTTTTTTTATAGAAAACTTCTTATACCTCACTTATTATCTCTTCTCGGTAGTCCCAAAATAAGAATTGTGCCAGACCGGTACTGATAAGCTTTCCAGGAATCCAATTCCGTCCTCGACAAACTAATTTAATTAATTAGTATTCAATCGTAATGTCACTTGACTACGCGGCAGATCTGTGAAGAAGTATATTTGAGGACAACATCAAATCACTCCAGTATTCACAGAAACGATAGGCAGAGATAAATACCACATTACCACACCACACCACACGATACCACATGGTACCACATTTCGCCAGTTATGTCCACTTTACCATCATTTCAGCCAAAAGACGTCCAATGCTGAATACTAGCCAATGTTCAGCTGAGGACTTCATTCAGCTGAAGCGTCTCCACATCGACCGGTCCCTTTTGAATAACTTGTTCACGTAATTATTGCCATCATTCGGCTACAATTCCCTAAGAAAACCCTGTCCTTTATTTCTGGAGATCAAGGACAGTCTCATAATCAGATACATATTCCTTCCCATTATCATGAGAGAAAAGCGCCACCATAAATAACAAAGAAATTCTATGTCACGCACAATACAATTTACCCCAATAAGAAAAATTGTTTTAGTGAAAATCAGAGAAAAACTTCCTATCTCAGATTCTGAGCATCGTTTCCGCATTCCGTTATTAAACTCACTTTTCCGCTTTGCATGTCTCCTTTGAAAATAAATCGCGTCGCAAATTCTCAGTCGCACCTTCTTGAGCCGGATTGCGTGCGTAATTATAGATTTTACGCCAGCATTTTGTTATGTTACGCGCTAAGTATTTTCATATTACTAAGTTTATGAGAATTGCCTTTAGAGACTTTTTGTTTGACGTTCTTTAAAAAAAAAATCGCTAGTGGACGATTTTAAGGTTGTATATGTCTTCTCTTGGTTTGTTTATGGTAAATAATTTAATTTAATGTAATGTTTTGTGTTGCGTAATTTACCTAAATTATTTTGCGTACTATTGTATAGAATCAATTATTATTATTATTATTATTTAACTGAACAGACAGCTGTGTGTGTGCTGAGGAGTTTGTTGCGCCACTTCTTCCCAGTTAAAGCACTAGGAAGTGGTGCAGGGCATGCGTTTTGGAGGACTGTCTTATGTCATTTTGACGTTCCAAAATGCTAATTCTCAGCCTAGTTTGAATAAATGACTTTTGATTTGATTTGATCATCATCATTTTTGTATTGGTCTAAGTAATTTAATAGATTTTGCTTACCTACTAAAACTATTCTGTAAAAATCTTAGTCTGTACACTTGGTAAAGTAACCTGTCATTCCACCTGATGTTAAGAATTGATATTATTGAGAACTCACTTCAAGCTCACTTCACTTAATGTTCACGGTGATATTTTTAAAGAATAGGCGGCTAAATCAAAAAACGCAACTGTAACAACTTTTTTCTCAAACCCTGACGTCGTTGCTGCCAGCGCTGCGGTACCCAGTGTTTCTTTTTTAATCTCAATGATGGCGTGGGCGCAGGTGCACCACGCAACTCAACCCGCCAGATGCCACGTCGCGTGTATAATCGAACACGCCATATTGGACGCAAATTGCGCCTGCGATTTTAGGGTTAACATATAGTTTTTTTAATACATTCTACGGTCAAGTAATTTGTGGTGGTATTTGTACATTTTTTTTTGTGATTTAAGTTTTGCGGAGTAACAGCAAAAGTAAGTAAGTTAGGTATTAAAATTTTGTTGCAAAATTGTATATTGTAATTTTTTAGAATTAAAGCTCTGATTAAGAAATTAAGAAATTTTAAGAAATCAAGCTAAATTGCTATCAGAAAAGACGTAATAAAATATATAAATATAAGCCAACTGCAGCTACAGTAAGCAGCAGTAAGAAAAAACGCATCGTCACTGAATACATTCGTTCAATCAGAATTAAATTACCATTAAACCCGTTTTTGCTCAGTTCAAGAACATAATGCGTAAGTTCATTGCAAACCCTACGAATGCCCGTCCAATTCACGCAGTATTTTATTCTACGATAGTTGTTCTCATAATTATATTACTGCAGTGACAGCAAAAGAAATCCACTTAATATAATAATAAAAACACTCGAGTTTAATCTTCCAATTGACTGGGCTAGTCATAATATTTTTTACTTCATATGACTCGATTTTCTTATCTAAAATATATCGGCGGCAAAGACGAAATACCTAAAAGTAGATCCCAAGCAAATAGTTTTTAGGGGCCCCCAATCAAGTGACATATTATGTTGGACGTAGATTCTTGAACGTATTTGCGCACGATTACTTGCTACATTGAATATTGACAGCACTAACCTTTTTTTATAGATTTTTTTTGTGCGAAATTGGTGTTTATGTTCACCTTATAGTATAGTCGTCTACCTGTTTTATCTAATGGGACTAGATAAAACAGGTAGACGACAGTCGTCGCATGAACCCGCTAGCGAATATTTCTTTTCTGCTGTTAAAGTTGCGTTTTCAAAAAATAATTATTAACTTAAAATAAAAAATGCAGTTGTAAGATAAGTGTTTTCTTACGCCGACGACACAGCTGTAGTCTTTTCTGGGAATTCTTGGCATGATGTTGCCCGAAGTGCTGAAGCTGGTATGATCCAAATAGCTGAATGGCTTAAAAATAACCTACTCACACTTAACACAGCTAAAACTAATTACATATGTTTCAGTATATCACACAGAACACAACCAAATACAGATTTTAACATAAGAGTGCATTCGTGCGATGATACAAATAATTGTCAATGTCCAATACTAGTCAAAGTGTCACAAACTAAATATCTTGGTGTTATTGTTGACCAGAGGCTATCGTGGTACCCTCATCTTGAACAGGTCACTAACAGAATCAGAAAACTGAGCTGGATATTTAAAACGCTGAGGTATATTGTCCCAAAAAAAGCACCCACGACCACAAATACCCCCAGAAACCTACTCAACGAAATATACATAGCTTTAGTACAGTCCGTCTTAGTATACTGCATCCCCATTTGGGGGGGTGCGGCTAAGACTAAATTCATAAACCTTGAACGGGGACAACGGGCTTTAATAAAATTAATGTACTTTAAGAACCTTAGGTATCCCACACAAAGTCTTTACCAATTAAGTGATTTACTCTCTGTGCGGAAACTATATATAATCAAAACTGTTCTAAAGAAACACAAAACTCTTCCTTTTGTCCCCAGCTTAACCTTGAAAAGGAGAAAAGATATAGTAGCGGAAGTTCCTCAAACAAAAACCAAGTTCGCCCGTATACAATACATTAAACGCTCAGCTCAGATATACAATAGACTTAACAAAGAGATTCACGTATACAATAAAAAACAAAGCGATTGTAAAAAAATTGTAACTAATTGGATAAAACCACTAACCTATGACGAAACGGAGGCGCTGCTGGAATAAAATATAACCTCACACCTATTGCTTGCACTATTGATTAACTCACGCATACACTCTTATTCATTCACATTCACATCACACACCCTCGCACTGACACTCATAGGTACATACTCTCACTCTCACTCACACACTCGCATGCCTACAAATGGGCTGCGTTTGTATTTATTTTTCTAATTTTTATGTTTAGTTTTAATTCACATTTCTTTATATTACTTAGTACTTATTATTTCGAATGTATAGAATCAAAAATAAAACAAGTAAATTGTACTTATTGATATTGGAAGAGCGGAGTCTCCTAACACAGGCTTATTTGCTTAAAAGGAGACTCCGATCACTAGTTGTTAGGATATTTACTTGTAGTAATAATAAACCATTTTTCATTTTTTTTCATTTTCATTTTTTTTTCATAAGTGATTTAAAAATTATTACCAACGCTAAGCCGTGAAAATGTCACTTGTAGTTTAGAAGCAGTAACGAATTGAAAGTTGAAAAAAACAAACTTATTTCAATATAGTTTTATTGCATGGTATTTATTGTTACTTAAAATTTTCAAATGATCAGTTTGATGTATCAAAGTTATAATTTTAGGGCATTTTTTTATCAGTAGCCAAATTGTGACACGATGTTCTACTCATGAATATGAACAACTTTCACTATGGGACTAACTCAGAAATCACGAAAAAGAATCAGCTGTTTCATACCTGCTCGACCAAAATGTATGAAACAGCTGATGTTTTTTTCGTGATTTCAGAGTTGGTCCCATAGTGAAAGTAGTTGTTCATATTCATGGGTAGAACACCCTGTGAAAATTTGGCTAGTGATAAAAAAATATATTTTTTCTGGAATTTTTTGTAGGTTCATTTAAAAACTCTCAAAAACTGCCATTTCACTACTATACTCGCCTTAAACTACGCAACGGATTTATTCCGGAATAATAATAATAATATACTAGGACATTGTTTTACACACGGTCATCTGATGAATGTATATGTGTATAATACATTAATATGAAAACTACAATGATACCGAAAACCTGTTGTCTGTCAATAAATAATACTCACCCTCCTACACACATCCACTCATACACTACACTATACTCACCAGAGGCCACTGTACTTTAACTGTAATTTAAGATTGTTCTCCATTATTTTGTCACTTCCTTTTGTTTTAATATTATTTTATTATATATCCCTTGATCGAATGTGTTATAGATGTGTATAGAGGTCAAACAAAGTTAATTTCTAAATGTCGCCTACCACAGGAGAAGAGCGCTGATGTCTGAAATACAGATATTTAATATCTAGTTCAGACACAGATGTTCAATAACTGATCATAGAATAAAGTGTATTATAGTGTATATATTATTAAAATATATTATCATATTTAAATGTCTGTATACTTTTGATAAATAAATTTTTCATATTCATATTATATAAAACAAAGTAATCTCGATGTTTTGTCAAGTCGTAAAAACCGTCGGCGCTAGTTATTTTATAAAATACCCAGCTTATGATCTGATTCTGTTCTGCTAAATAACTATAATATAATATAATAACGGATTCCTCCGCAATTTACGGTTAAAAGCGGCCATTTTGTCTCCCTCATTAGTTATTATTACATTAGGCCTCGAGGCTAAATAATAATAGCCGCACGGGTCGATCGAAGGTTAAGCTAAGCCGATGTTTGTCCGTGGATGGGTGACCAGTCATAACATATCGAGAACCCTCCGTGCTTCGGAAAAATCCGTTGGTCCCGTCTGTCATTGACAGTCGTTATAGTAGGGGAGGCCACGATGCTAAATGGTGAATTACTCGAGCGCCGTGGCGACCTATTGGATTTTTTAGATTGGACTGTTTTTTTGCATTTTTGAAAACCTGTAGCCGCTCCCCTTACCGGTGAAGGGCCATACATCATATAACTTTTTTCTTTCTACCAGCTAATCTTCAAAATCCAATAGGTCCCCACGACGCTTGAGTAAATCACCAAAAACATCGTGGCCTCCCCTACTATAACGACTTCTTCAGTCTTACCAAGCGGTATCGTGTTACCCAGTAACTGGATTCTGGAGGTCAGATAGGCAGTCGCTTCATGTAAAATTCTGCTGCACCAGGTTAGACTGGAAGCCGACCCCAACATCGTTGGGAAAAGGCGAGGAAGATTAACTTATTATTACATTACGTAACCATGAACCGAACGAATCTTTAATACAATTAAGAGATTTTTTACTCTGACATAAACCTAGATTAACTGACCCACTTTACTTAACAAAATGCTACAGTTTTTATCGGTCCCGATGACAATGTTGCGTTATTTTTATTGGCTGATGTAAAATAATTATTCTATAACTTTAATACAATTTGTGTTCGTTTTAAAAAATGTTGGTTTTTTAGGGTTGACTACACGACATTTTCTTTGTTTGATGTTTGATTAAATTATTTTTGATATTATTAAATGAAAGAGTAAGGTTTTCAAACTTAAATTAACTGCTTTAATTACGATTGTAATTAAAGTTTTGATTCGGGAAAATATTATGAATATTATGATATTATTAATTAGTTATTTAAGACTTTAGGTCTTCAGACTAGAAACAATAAATTGGTATTTAAATTACAGCTAATTTACCTAATTAATTCTTCTTAGAAATACATTAACAAAAAGTTATTATACCGACCTTGAAACCAATTCCATTCCCAAGCCGATAAAAATACAATAGTTTTTTTTATGTCGAAATTCCCGAGTTTTAAACCGGATAAGTATCGAACCGTAGAAGCGATAAGCGCCACCCTATCACGTGGTACTTAATCCCTTTATCAGCGACATACGAGGGGATCAAACTAAAGCTAAATTGTCAAAAATTAGGACAACTGCAGTTACACGACGTTTTATCAATCAAGCAATCAGCCTATCGGGTACAGTAAGTAGGTGTCGTATCCACTCAGTGCTGGGCAATCCAGTGCTGGGCATGCCACAATTGTGGCGATAAGTCCCCTCTTTGAGGAGTGGTTGGAGAGGCGCCACGGCGTCCTCACCTTACGCTTGACGCAGGTCTTCACCGGACACGGTTGCTTAGAGGAGTGGTTGGAGAGGCGCCACGGCGTCCTCACCTTTCGCTTGACGCAGGTCTTCACCGGACACGGCTACTTCGGGAGGTTGCTGTTCCGTATAAGGCGGGAGGAAACGCCCGGGTGTTACCATTGTGTGTATTGCCCGGAGGACACGGTGGAGCATAAGGTGGAGGTCTGCCCGGATTGAGCGGATCATCGCCTCGTCCTCGAGGAGGCGATCGGCGGTGGCGATCTCTCGCGTCTGGCCCTGGTCCAGGCTATGGTGCGAGAGTGCATGGGAAGCCGTCACCTCCTTCTGCTAAGCAGTAATGCTCGCGAAGTCTGTCACGCCCTCCCGTTCCGCCCAGAGCGGGAGAAGTTATTTGTTTATTTCCCACCTAAAAAAAAAACTTAAAAAAAAATAAGAATGGTAAATGAAAATATGCTTTTTTTTAAATGTGATCAATTAGCGAAGTAATAAATAATAATAATTTAATAGACAATTATAATATAAACACATTTTTATTGTGGCATTTATTTAACTAATCTCAAAAACAGATCATAATACTTATTGAGCTGAGTTTATTAGATAACACAATAGAAATCTGTTTTTATTAATTCCCTATTTATTAGTTCGTTAATTGATTACATTTTTCAAAAAAGCATCTTTTTATTTTATTTAACATTCTTAAAAATTTGGTCCCGTATGAGCGAGAGAGGTGACAAAATGCGACAGCCCTCTTAAATCGCTTTTAAGTTCAATAAGGGCTAAATCTGTACAACTAAACGTTCTTCTAAATTACGCAACGGGTTTTAATGCGGTTTACACCAGAATTTATTCTGGAAGGCTTATGTGTATATTAATGTAATGTGTATATTGTTTATGCAATTATACAGCCATATGTTTGGTCTCTGTAATTTTATCTATTGGTCAGAGCATTGTTGTGGTATCCAATCATATATTTTGTGTTTTGGCTTAGTATTTTAGCTTCGCAAGATGCTGTGGCTCCATGCAAGTTGCTGATAGTTGTAGAGGCGTGACAGATGTGATTGTCCACTGTTATTGTTGTAATCAAAATGATATTGTATGTGAGTCAAATGCATCCTCTAAATATGTCTTTGTACATAGATTTTATACATTTTTAGGTAATAAATTAAATAGGAAATTAAGTATATTAAATAATTACGACTGTAAAACGATTATTCTGCAGTTTTTACTTAGCATATCATACATTGACGTATTTAACTTGAACGTGCACAGAAACGTCGATGTTTTAACGTGTCGCCACACCAGTACATTGCACCCGCGCGAAGCAGGGGCGGCTTGCTAGGTTAGGTTATAAAGTATCTATACAACACACATACACACCCATCTAAAGTACTACGTTAGGTACAGTCGCGGACCGGGATTGTTGAGCCACTAGCTTATCATCTTACCTTGGTTGTGTTACACGAATGTCACCCGTGAAATTTGACACGTGACATTTCAATAAAGAAAAACGGGCGGCATTCGTGTAACACAACCAAGTTAAGATGATAAACTAGTGGCTCAACAATCTCGGTTCGCGACTGTACTTTAGAATAAATTCATTAGTATGAAAAAAATATTCGAATCAAATGATAAAAAATTTGCATAGGCAAGAGTGTCTGCGATATGCGTAAAGCGTAAATTTGCGTAATCTGTGCTCGACGCGGATTTGTTGAGCTGATAAGGATTCTAAAATTGCTCGATTTTTTAAATGTTCTGTTAAAAATAATTGGAGTATATTATCTGGCTAGAATTATTTATAGTACGCTGTAAAGTTCGTTCTTATCAGAATTTATATTACTGTAATCATTTGGCTAATGGTTTAGAAATAGCAGTAACTGTACGGCTACACCCTAATTTAATGTGAAATATGTCATGTTTGATACTAATTGAAACACATGGAACTAAGTATGCCCACTATAAAGTATAGGTAAAGAAATTATAAATCATCATCGGCCTAGCCTTTTCCTAATTATGTTGGGGTCGGCTTCCAGTCCAACCGGATGCGGCTGGAACAACTGCCTATCTGACCTCCACAATACCCCTTGGTATGACTAGTTGTCAGACTTTCGTGGAGCCGGGACCAACGGCTTAACGTGCTTTCCGAGGCACACAGGAGTCTCGGTATGTAAAGATGGTCACCCATCCACGGACCAATCGCGGCAAGCGTAGCTTAACTGAACTGATCGATCGACCCGTGCGGCTGTTATTACTTAGCCACAGGCCTCTCCAATATAATTTATTTATCAACCAGAAAAGTTCCCGCAGAAAGGTGCGACGTGACTCTGTAGAACTATTTCTATGAAAACTTCATGGAAATTGTTTTACCAGACTCGTGTTGCACCGTTGCGTCATGCCTAAAAGCCTCTCCCCATGACTTCCAGCGCTAATGTGGAGCACGTGGTTAATTACAATATTTGTATTAGGTACCAATGTGGTATGGGTATCCTATATCCGGAGTGTCATCCGGTCTGTGAGAGTTTGAATTGACATAATGTACTAATAATAACAATATCCTACAACAATCATAATGTAGTTTCCCACGCGCAATAAGAACCTTTTTCACAGGAGTATAATTCACTATGAGAGCACTCTTGCAAAAGCATATACATAAAAGTTTGAGTTTATACTACACTCGCGAGCAACCAAATCGACTCAACCCCTTACAACCCGTGCATACAAAGTAGTTTTATTTTTCAAATTATTACTATCTTATCTGTTCTTATCCCATTTATGAAAAAGCCTGACTTTTATTTTCGAGTAATTATATTTTCGTTATGTAATTTTCGAGGGACTGCTATTTGCGTCGAAATGCATGATTAGGAGTTGAGTCGATTTTGTTGCTCGCAAGTACAGACAGATTTCACTAATCTCCAGGTTATCTAGCTCTGTGGCTCTATAATGGTAGTTAAGACGCTTTACGTGTATTAATCAGTCAATCAATCAATTCCGCCTATTAGAGTCTATTTCTGGAGGAGCTCGTGGCTAAGTAATAACAGCCGCACGGGTCGATGTATGAGGTTAAGCTACGCTTGCCGGGGTTGGTCCGTGGATGGGTGACCATCTTTACATACCGAGACTCCTCCGTGCATCGGAAAGCACGTTAAGCCGTTGGTCCTGGCTGTCATTCGTGGATCTTTGATAGTCGTTACGGGTCGTCAGAAGCCCGAAAATCTGACAACCAGTCTTACCAAGGGTCTTATCATATTACTCATTACCTGGGTTGTGGAGGTTCGATAGGCAGTCGCTCTATGTAAAATACTGGTATTCAGCTGCATCCGGTTAGACTGGAAGCCGACCGCAACACTATTCAATGTTCCCACTGCTGGGGTACAGGCCTCCTATCACTGACAGGGAGTGGGTTGTACCATAATCCACCACGCAGACCCAGTGCGGACATTCTAGTTTCCGCACGATGTTTTCCTTCACTGTTTTGAGAGCAGATAATTTACAAAAAGTAAATTTCCTGCTTGGTTTCGAACCTACGACCGACTCGGTAAGTATTGGTCGTTGCCACTGGGCCATCACTGCTCGTGTATGATATGAACAACGATTATTTCAACCGTATTTTTAGGGCTACCAAAATAAACCACACCCTAAATATTTTTAACCCTATTTCCGCCCTTATTCCAAACATAACCACATTTGACAGGTAAAACTATTAGTTAGAAACAACGTTATTAACTACCGTTTCATTAATCTTCGTTTACATAAATAAACCGGTTTTTATTATGATTTAAGGTTTACGCGAAAAAAATAGATTATTACGGTTATTTTTTATATAAACTGGGATTTGTGTGAAATGTCGGAGTTATTGCGTTGTCTTGTCGGTTGGGGTAAATCGTCAGTATACGTAACGGTCTATTTGTATTAAGCGACATTTCGCACCGTGAGAATTAAAGAGACCTAACACGAAATTTGCATTTTGTGGGAAATCACAAATTTGTGTTCGTATTTTAGGAAGTTTCCATTAAAATTTGTCGTAACTTTTTCAAATGGATAGCTATTTACATGTTCATGATGCCTTTCAATTGGTTTAATCGAAAATACATTAAAATAATATATTTAATAGTTTACAAAATACTCGTTAAAAATTCGCCAAAATTTTGAGTTCGGCCCCTTTCATTCTCACTGTACGATTTTTGGAACTTACAGGAGAGCATTTCAAAGTTTCATTATTCGGAAAAAAGAACATTGTAAAAAATGTATCAATATTTTTTACTAGAAAGTGGCCTATCGACGGTTAAGAATCAATGTCTATCTCAGTTTATAGATAGATTATAACCACAATAAAACTCAATATGATTATAACTCAAAATCGGCCAGGATGTCGCTTAATACAAATAGCCCGTGAACCCTCGATAATTATAACAAAATATATAAGTAGGTTTTCTTCGTACAAAATATTTAGGTGAATTTGCAGTATTTTCTGAGTAGGATGCTTTTACAGTCATCTTTAAATTACTTAGTAACTCTAGCTAAAAAATCAATCTGCCTAGCCTTTTCCCAACTATGTTGGGGTCGGCTTCCAGTCTAACCGGATGCAGCTGAATACCAGTATTTTACATGGAGCGACTGCCTATCTGACCTCCACAACCCAGTTACTGGGTAATATGATACCCCTTGGTAAGACTGGTTGTCAGACTTTCGGGCTTCTGACGACCCGTAACGACTGCCAAAGATCCACGAATGACAGCCGGGACCAACGGCTTAACGTGCTTTCCGAGGCACGGAGGAGTCTCGGTATGTAAAGATGGTCACCCATCTAAGGACCAACCCCGGCAAGCGTAGCTTAACCTGATGGATCGACCCGTGCGGCTGTTATTACTTAGCCACAAGCTCCTCGTAACTCTAGCTAGAACGAATAAAAAGGCTCTACGATATTGACTGAGTGAGCGAAGCGTCTCTGCTTCAAGTCTGGCAAGCTTTCCTCTGTCAGTTTGTTGCTACTCCTCTACAGGTCGTATTTTGCAACCGATCTGGACGAAACTTGGTATACAAGTTTTACGATTTTATAGATTTTTTTCTCGTCGGGGATTTCTGATTGGAGGGGTACTTCCTCCAAAAAAGGGGCTACTGGATATCTCCGCTTTATGAGATCCGATTTCGATGGTTCTTTTTTTTTATTTGAAAGGTAGTAACTTTAAGTTGGTCTCATAAAAATTTGGTGAAGACCTGATTTAAAAAAAAAAACATGGTAAATATCCCGTTTTAAATACTTAACTTTATTGGTACCTACTTATATTAATTGTTGCAAAAAAGTCAAGAATTACATTACAAACCTACTAAGGTTTGTGATGTAATTCTTGTAAGCAAATCCCATATTTGTCAAGAAAGGTGCTTGTGTTAAGTAAGTGGGTTGTGGAGGTCAGATAGACAACCGCTCCATGTAAAATATTCAGCTGCACCCGGTTAGACTAGAAGCCGACCCCACATAGTTGGGAAATGACTTAAACACAATCATGATTGTACTCATGATAACAAACAACTTTTACTATGGGACCAAACCACAAAGCGCGAAAAAAAAAATCAGCTGTGCCCTACATTTTGACGAGGTAAGCGAACATAAAGTAGGGAACAGCTGTTCTTTTTTTTTTTAATCATATGTTTAATAAGTATCTGTTACTAATAATCAGTTACCCGCGGTTTCACCCGCGTAACTTAAGTCTCGAACCAGTAAGAGTTACGGGATAAAAACTATCCTATGTGTTAATCCGTTCAGTAGATTTTGCGTGACAGGGTCACAAACATCGATCCAACCTACCATCCTCACAAACTTTTGCGTTTTTAATATTATTATAGCTAGTATGATTTCCTACCGATTTAATCTACAATGTTTGAGGCTATGTGGACACTACAAAAAAAAAAAAAACATCCGCCAGACATGAAAGGTAATATGTAAGCATAAACTCACGCCTTCTTCCCATGGGGGGTAGGCAGAAACTATAGAACGCCACCGGCTACGATCCTTACTTCTTTTGCCTAATTTACGTTCATACATCTGGTCATACACGCACGCCGGTTGCGAGTTCTACGCACGTGTACCTTTCTGAAGAACATCACCAATAAGGTCAGTGTTTATGTCTTCCTAGGGCGTCCCCTCCAGGCGTTTCCACTCACATCTGCCTTGTTAGTCCGTTAAACAATATGAAACCGAACAATAATGTCTAGGTCCTAAAGGCATACACAGACTGACTCCATTTAGGCTAAAAGCCAATACAGACGAGTACGGAGACCGTCGATGTACACCCTAAGGCAAATTTGAACTTCATCCCATTGTTGACAACTCAAAACACTATCTAATTATAAATACTGATTAATCTGTTGTGCACAGAATTGTTGAAAATCTAAACAATAATAAGAAATAACTGAAAATAATTTGTAATTTGATTAAAGAAAGAAAGAATAGAAATCTGCCATCTTTAAATGATTTGCAAACCATTTTTGAGAGGCACACATCACCTTGGGAGATTTCATTAGTTTTTCGTCGTATCCATTCCAGGGAAAATAGTGTTCATCAAAAAATACAATTAGTTAGGTCAAACTATTTTCATCTATAAAAAATCTGATTACAAAAGATTTTTTTTAATTTCATTCATTATAGAGGCTAAACAAAAAATGAATAAACACCTTGCCAATGCCATTCAATACAAACCGCGTAAACTAGAGCGTAAACCTAAAATATTAAGTCAATGACGAATCAAAATGGATTCACTCCGCAATATCTACCGCAACCAATTACAATTTTATGCACCAAAACTATTTCAGTCTTAATATTCAATTAGTCTGTGATGGTCCAAGTCTCCTGTTACCTGCCATTGTTATTTTTTGTCTCGCTCTAACGTTCGACGAACCTTTGGGGAGCAAAAAAGAAACAAAAAAAAAAAATGGGACGCATTGCATTGTACGTTGTTACATTCGTTTGGAATCGTTCGAAGGTCCGTGAAATTTTATGAAGAATTTCTTCATGGTACTGTTGATATTGTTACATTACAAATGCCCTTTGCTTGCAGTTTGGGCGTTAGGCCCAAACATACTTCGAACGCTCTTTAACTTTTTTAACACAGATAATTTACATAAACTAATACTAGTGATTGAGAGGACAATAAGATGATAAACGTTTCTTGTATACAGACAAGGCTTCGTTGATTATAAGTATACAACAGTGGATGAATGGATGGTTTTCAAAGTTAACGAGACGAAGCCTAAAAAGCTCATATTTCGGTGATAAGTTGGGTGTCTTTCTTAAACGGTTTAATTTTCATGTCTTCATTCTAGAATGTCCTGGTCTGGTCGGCTTCCAGCCTTTAGAAACATCTACATATTTTACGTAGCGATAACCGTTCTGGCTCTTGAATTAATTCAATACCTATGATCATAAATTGTTAGAACGAAAATCACTGAGACAGTCAGCTGTTTCGAACACGCAGAGACGGTTTTGAAAATAGAAACATGACTGCACATTTCAAATTCATATTCTATAATTCCACTTTTATTAGCCATCCAAACCTCAGCCGATATGAAATCTGCAGTGTGCGCACCGCTTTAAATCTGACTCATAATCTCGATGTAACCTTAGCTGATGAATTTATCACTGTCAAACGTCACTGCAAAATATATATCACGTATTTAAAATCCCCAAATCTCAGTTTATTCCACTCCAAAATGTGTCCCGTATGTTAGCTGCCAGTATATCAATTGCGAATTCATCTTTCGTTCCCAGATATGCTTCTGATAATGTCGATCAAGTTAAAATAAAACTTTCTTTAAAGGTATTTTCAGATTCGAGACTCCGATTCGATGTAAGGTCAAAACATTAATTTGGGGTACGATGGTGCCCCAATCCTGATTTATTACTTTAATATGTTACGGTTATGTTGGTGGGGTGGGCAGGAGTCGTGGTAACAGATGAGTTTACGCATGTTATAACTTGGGAAGCGGTTGGTGAAAATAATTTGATAAAACATGGAGTTGTGTTGGGAAGTGGCAATGATGATTTTGTCATAATAATATGGATCAGTAGACAAATTTTGGACAGAGCTGTTAGTTTAATTTCTTTTCGGGACATGATATTTTTGTATTGTCTCTGGCAAAACTATTCTTTATGCTCTTAAGAAGTTATGTTAACTTCTACATCTACATCGTTGGTGTAGTTGGCGCTAATTTAAATTGTTGTCTTTGAATATCTATTCAATAACTTCTTACTGACAGTTAAGATATCGTGCTTTAAAACGATAAGCTCTGTTTCACCCATTCCCAAATCGGATAAACATATTACATTAGACCTTCGATATCTTCCAAAATGTTTGTCAAAACTATCGGTTACCAGTCAACGACGATTTTTAAGATTCACACTAACGTATCACATTACATTTAGGAGTATTTTGCCAAGCAAAATTGAACCGTAACACTTTGAAAAATAGACGTATAATTAGTGAAGCAGCGGTTAATGGGGTTTCGAATTTTTTGTTTCCAAAAATTGGTCGAAATGGTAATGGTTAACGAAGGTTCCTGTGGGCTTATTATTGTCCTTTTTTTCGCTCTTGGGGGTAGTTTTTAGAGATGTTAGATAATAGTTTTTGAAAGAAATTATCTCTACCCTACGTGTTGACATTGTGGTGGTTAGTTTTGTTGTCTCTGGCATTTAGGAGGCGCTTTTGAAAAATAATCATGCTGTGAATGAATGATAGGAAATGAAAGAATGTGGGTACCACTGAGTACTCGTAAAAGGTGAATATGAAAAGAAGCTCAAATGGCAATGATTTTGAATAGCTAAGAATTGTAGTACCTTCATGAAGTTGTGAGTACAGACAACGACATCAATGTAAATGATAACTGACAGAATAATATGACAGGATTCATGAACGAACGAATTATTTAGATAGCGCGAGGTGTTGGGTTCGATTCCCAACTGTATGTTAACCTCCTTTAGGGTCTATTTCATGATGTCCGAATAGCCACTACTTACCGGATAAATTCAAAAATGGAACAGAATTTACATGCCAACTAAGTTAATAGGAACTTAACGTAGGTGGTGAAGCAGGCCCTTAGTCTAAAACATGTCTTTGAAAACAGTGATCATCAAATAGAAAGGCTAGTCATTTTTTAATAGTTGCTTGCTACTATAAATCATAGTCTAGTTCTTCTTTATCCCCATGGGAGTTTTAAGTAGGTACGGCTTTTCTTCCACCAATTCTTTTAACAATAGATTCTCCTTTCAAAGACGGGAACGGATTTGGTTAGTTATAGTTAGCCATTGTAATTAAACCGAAACTAATTGCTCTTGTATCAATTGCTAGTTACAGACTGATTAATTTAAGGCTAAATAGAAAGATACACTTATTGAAATAATAATGATAGAGTAGCAAACAAAGAGATGAATGAATTGTGTAAAAGATATGGTTAAAAACGAGAAAAAGAAATGCTGCGCCACGCCGTCTTCAAATAAATTGGGATAAGAACAGCAGAATGATGATCGAAATAATAACGATATAGTCTGATCATTTTTATACTTTACAAGAAGCCTGGTCGTAAATCTTGTATGGATAAAATAGTTGGCATGGCAAGTAATTATCTGTAGCAAGTATAACACTGAGTTTCTCAAGAACAAATGTTTAGGTTTGTATGTATGTCACTCATTAAAGCTGTAACAACCAACAGCTGAAAGATTTTGGGAAACAGTGATAGAATGCTTTCTGTATTCCGAAACGAGTGAAGTAAAATTTGAGCTCTCCAAAGCAGTGGATGCTCTGCATGAGAGAAAAACGTACAAACTCAAAAAACGTGGAAGTTTCAACTGTCTACCATCAAATTGAATAGTTCAAAGGAGTTAGTCCGGTAAATAGTTTGTGTCCGACCGACAATCGGCCAAGCCTTAGGGCTGGTACTGCAGTATTTCTAGATAAAATGCTTGAAATAGGTCAGATTGTCTAGCTCCAAACAATTTAGCCTATCCTAGTCCTCTACTGAATATTGGTATATTGACTAGAGGATCTCTAACTAAACGGGAACCTGAATTTGCCTTTTACATCTTGGCCTTCTGATTAAATTGTCTCCAGATACCTATACTTTCTTCATATTTTTCATTGATATAATTTTGTTTATCACTGTAGCTTCATCACAAAGGATCTTTAACTAAATGGAAACCTATATTTGCCTTCTACGTTTTGGCCTTCTCATTAAGTTGTCTCCAGATAAACTCTCTTCATATTTTTCATTGTATATCAATGAAATCAAATTTTGTTTATCACTGTAGCTTCATTACAAAACAGAATTTAAAAAAAAAACATAAGAAAATCAATAACAGTATATCTTACAGTTGGGACTTCGGATCAACTTCTTCAAAATGAATATAATGTAGCAGATATGTGCCCAATATGCCTACCTAAAAGAGAATTTTGAAAAAATAACAAAACTTACAACAGTTATTATTATATCTCACTATTATGACTTAAGGGAGGCCTAAATTCTACAAAATGAAATAATGTAGCAGATATCTACTCATTTGCCAACCCTATCCAAGCCGTGGAAGTTCCAGCTATGGAGTTACGAAACTCTAATCTTTCCGGCGTGATTTAGTACAAAACAATTATTCTGGAGATATCTTTGACGACGTGAACTTTACCGATTGTCATGTTACGGAATCATATTTTGAGAAACATCTCTGTCTCGTTCTAGTTTACTTGTTTTCACTTTCTTTGCTCTGTCGTTACTTGGTTCGATGTGAGGTTATTTAGTAAAGTCGGGAACCGAGGAATCCTTTCAGTTCTAGAGGTTATATTAATGTTATCTTTACTCAAGTTAAGTTTTTAAGAAACTTGTAAGGTTCTAAGTCAACTTCAACATATTTAGAGGTTAAACTTTATGAGAATATTTTTACATACAAAGTTAAAATAACTGCAAAAACCTGGATTATAAGAGGATTACATAATGGTGCCGATTCTGTTGTACACAAACTAAACTTAATTTAGGCTATTGCAAACTTTTTCTCTCTAATAAAACAAGAAAGAGACGGACGTAAATTAAAGCTGTCTTTAGTTGAACTAATATTTAATAAAAACATGGCGACTAAAAACACGGTGAAGTGCAAAGCGTAAACTAGTTTGACATCTCTGACTTAGTTCATAGCTATAGGTACCCGACCTTTTCTCGCGCTGCCTGTTAGTAAAATAACGATTCTCTAATTTTAGTTTAGTTATTGAACAAGAGAATCGGCACCATTGACGTCCCAGCAGTGGGAACATTATGGGCTGATTATTATGCTTACATAGTGACGTGAACTGGTTTGGGTAAAGACACAATACTCACCACATTAGGGATGAATGAACTGGCTAATAATGATGACTCCACGACTATTTGCAAAGCAAAACGGACCTTTGCAAGCAAAGCTAGGGAAAGAGAAAGGGGGATAGTAATTATAGTGTTGTCTCATTTGGTCCTAGGCTTTAATGGATCGGATAGTGGTAATGGGTTCTCCTGGGAATTTCTCAGTATCTACTAACTATCCTAGATTTTATCACAGTAAAGTCACATGAAATATGAAATTGTGAATGAATGAATATTGAAATATGGGTTTTCAACATGTCATAGAGTTGTACTATAAAACGTTAATTATACAACTTTCAATACAGCTTACCCCTTACCCTTTCAACACGAAGCAGCATAAATTGTAGCAAAGTTAAGCGTAAAAGATAGTGAGTGCGTCACTGAGTCTCGTACAGAAGGGGTAAATACAAAAGATCATGAGAAACGGTTGTTCCTTGTTACTGCGTAAGTTTTTGACCTGTCCCTAACTTAAGATATGCAGGTAGACAATACATATAGGTAGGATTACAAAGTATCAAGGATGTGAGAAAGATAAAGAAGAAAGAAATGAAACCGGTATACATTATAATGATTGTTTTTTTTTTTTTTTTGAGTAATGAATGATGACTTTGGCATCAAAATTGTTAATGTATCAAAAGCTCTTTTAGAACATATTATTATAATAACACTATCAAAGGAGATATTTCAGAATGTATGGACCTTGGGCCAGGTACGTGTACATTATACATAAAAATAGGGAAGTACCTATACTTAAAACAGTTCTCAATTGTCCAATTACTTCAAAACGTCTTTTTTTTTGCTGGTAAACAACAATTAATTACACTTGAAATTGCAACACACAAGAAAAACCCGGCATGGGGGTAAGCTGTCATTTTGATTAATTAATGACGTTTGAAATCTTTAATACTCTATTCTATTTTTAATAAATGCCAAGTAAAGCCGATGTCGACTATTCTGCCAGTGTCTAAAGTGAACTAAAAAAACAAGTGTGCATGGAAGGAAAAAAATAAAAAATAGTAATAAGAGTATGTTATAGACAAATAAAAATTCTTTTACTGATACAGTTGAACACCATGCAGATATTGCTGGGTTAGTACAGGACTGAAACAAACAAAAAAATAAATATTATAACTGTTAACAACTCAAGAAGAGGACTGAAGTGACACTATTGTGACAGCTGACAGTCCTCTTTCTATGATCAGTGGTCGATCTATGGTTTACTGTCATTGTTTTTATGCTCAGAGTAACTAAATCGGTGAGACGCCATGTTGAAAGTAGATAAAAATAGTTGATAAATATCAATTCCTTATCACAACAGTATACATTTAAATGAATTATCTGTATTTTTGCCGAATTCTACGGAATTTTCTCGTTTTTTTGAGGTAGTGTACACAGACCTGGCCCATTTTGAAACATCTCCTTTGAGTCAAAGTTAACAGAACTTGTAACTATAACTTTAATCGAACAGAACCGGCTTTACTGACACCGAAGCTCCGTAAAGAAAGTTTTAGTAGTATAGTTAGGTATACGTATTTGAACTAGCCCTGTAGTAAGTTTTAATATATCAAAACTTCTGTCACTTTCTGGCAGAAACATACCAAAGACACATTAACATAATACCTATAACTAAAATGTAAATTGTAACAACTATATACACGATAAAGATCCCCGATATTTACATAAAATCATGTTAATTAATAAATTCGCGTTCGAAGTTAATTCAAAGTCACGGATATTTTTCCTGTTACCAACTTTATTACATTAAAATTACTCCAGGAAGTTACTTCAACTGTGCCCATATACTGATTGCTTAGCAGAAAAACCGATCAAGTAATATTGTCAACAAAAAATCTCATCGAAACGTTAACAGGTCAATTATATCAACCAATTAAAACGATTGAAACTGCCATATTCCAAATCGATTACTGTCATTCGATAGAAGAAAAAAAATACGAATTTGATACCGAAAAAAGATACAGCTGTCGTTCAATTTGCATGCATATTAAAATGCGTTAAATTTTGTAACACCACGATATATAAAATTGGATGTTTCGTAATCTCCATTGCACACCGTTGTAGGCCCCAAGCGTTTACCTGTTTTTCATTCGAAAGCTTGTGTGAGGGAGACAGCATACATATTCCAAAAGCGTATGAAGAATTTCGAGGCAACAAGCGGCCAAGATCGGGGCCGACGCCACTGACAATGCACGATTCTGTGTCTGGTTATATTAAGCGACCGCTTTCAAAATACACGGGATTATTGTAAATTGGGTGTTCGAGTGCGCCTCTCCATTTCGGCCGGCGTTCAAGTGAAGCGTGGACGGTGTGGCAACCATGCGCGGCGCATTCTTCACCAATGGGGGCCAACTTCACGCAGTTGCGTCCAGACCGCCGATGAGGGCGGACCGTTGTCGCTCGTGCTCCCAAAACTATCGTACAATAAACATTTAAACAATTCACAAGTGTTCCAAACCGATTCGAATTTTGTATAACGTACTATATTAGTGATGGGAAGTGTTAAACAGAGCGCGGACATCGATAACGTACGATGACCGAAACTTTAAGTTGGGGAGAACGGAAAAAAGTTGTGGTGCCGAATGCACTCCCGTATACAAAAAATGTGTGCTTGTAATGTGATGGCCTGATGGGATCGCAGTGTGGCCAATACAGTGTAGTTAGTGATGTGTACTGTGATATAAAATTTCGGCAGTCGCGTAGATGATTGCCGTTCTTGAGTGTGATATTATTAGTTTATTAGTTACCAAAGATTCCTGATGATCTTGTACATTAGTTTGTGTTTCATATTGGTAGTTTTAGGTAAGTACAGTTATCTCAACAGTTGGTTTATTGTGGTCGTTACGTTATCTTGAATATTTATTAGCATTACTACCATTAATTTCCATCCTGAATAATTATGACAGAGCTACGATAAATTATGCCGTAATAAATAAATCTAACTTATACTGAGCATTTGTAGTCATAACGGTTAACTGTAAAATGCCGCTACAATAATATTTTGATTAGGCGACTGAACTTGACATAGAAGACGTTAACATTAATCAAAGTCAGTTCCATATTTAAACAAAAAAGAAAAGGTTTTAAAATAGTGACGCCAACAAAATCACTCAAATCTAAATTTAAAATCGACTAAGTTACAAAACGGGACGAAAGCGCCCGCATACACTAACGTTTAGTAGTGATAAATTAAATAGTTATAAATTCCCAATCGTAACGGGAATGAACGTAGGCGTCCACAAATTCAGTTAACTTGACATTATTGCCTGTGCTTGCTCGTCCGTGTCAATTAGTACGTAGTTCATTAAAACTATCCTATTACTAAGACCACACAAGGAAAAAATAAAACAGAGATTTATATATCCCTTGAAAAATAGAGCATTTAATGTAAAACTTGAGCATGCAATAAAATCAGATATTTGAAATATCCTACATTAAAAAGTGGTTTATGAAGAAAGTAGAACAAACAAAGCATCACAGACCGTATCAAAAGCGGTTTATTTAGAAACCTGAGCAAGCTGAAGATAAGCATCATGAAAATAATAGAGATCGTTACGAAACTTGCCAAATTGTGTTAACAAAAATAAACGAAAACCTTTATAGAGAGGTAAACAAAATGTCCAATACATTAATATTTCATATCCAATTACTATCGATGAAAACAGATAATCCAATAGAATTTGGAAGGGAACTGTTCAGAGCCCTAGGGATGTCCTAATCGCTAAAATCGACTGCAATTCCCAACTAATTGGTGTTCTGATGAATTGGTTTGGGTAGAATTCTGAATTCTTTTAGTCGTAATGGATTTTATTTCTTGAAGTCATAATAATAGAGAAAGAGTCTAGGTATGCTTTATCTAGCTCAGTACAGCTTAACAGTATTATAAACCTTATATAGGGCTTAGAAGAACGTGAAGATTCAAAAGAAAAATCAATGTGACTAATTTACGAAGAATTCGAAATATTCAATTCTAATAAAATATAATACGGATTCCTATTGTACAAAAATCAAACGATCTTAAAAATTGTGATATTTCATAAAAGAGTTTAATATTAAAGCTTGCTCCAAAATTGAAACCACGCCTCCGCAATTTCGTGATGTTATTATAACCATTCATCATAAAAAAGGAGTTGCCTCTCAATTTTGTTTCTGTTCTCGGAAAACGGAATGTTTAGCTAGTTTTGTGGTATAACAAAAATTATTCTATATAATATTATGTTATCCTGTTACGACCTAAATTAGTATCATAAATTGTCATATAAGAAGCCAATACTGCTGTAGGAATAATATTTGTATCTAGTCTCTCCATGAAGTTATTTAAGATATCTGTATGAAGTTCTAATTTGTTTTGTGCGAGTGCTTCAGTACTGTTCATTTCTATATCAATATGATCCTATTCACATAACTCAAACTTACTGCCGCAGACTTTACGATCCTCCATAATTTCCTTCAGTCGCTGACGCTGCTAATTTCCAATCATGAGCATTTCGTCTGTTCCTCCATAAAAATTTACGCTGACATTCAACAAATAAATAACATTAAAGATTCAAACCGTCCATTCGATCTTTTACGACATTTTCAATGGAATCAAGGATAAAAATTTAAAACGATATTTTTTAGAAAGTGCCTTCTGTAAACCGTAGCAAACTGAATTAAGAAGACGTGACTACGGAGCACGATTTCAGTTCCTTCTCCGGCTTTTCTTTTTTATTTCTCAATGTATCTTTTTATGTTATGTAAGCGCTATGTTCGACTGTGTTCTCTTGATATTTATTTGTTTTATCTTATTGCCTCAGTTTCTGAATCTTGTACTTGTTTCTTTGATGCTATCAATGGTCTAGTTAGACGCCGTTATCTTTAAGCTACTTTGTAAATTAGTGAGAAGTATCTTAAATGATATTTTTTTTAAATACAAAAAAAGCCACACAAGTACGCTGTAATTGTAATTCGTAACAATACTTATATTAACAAAAAGTCAGTCGAGGGAAAATTTATTCTCTATTGTATTATCGAAATTACATTTTCATAGACATGAATCCCTCCAATATTGCCAAACAAAGAATTTATTAAACAGAAACTTATTGTGCTGAAAGGCTCCCGCAGACAGGCGCGACGCGGCTCTGGTGGGACAATTTCAATGAAAACTTCATGGAGTCGCGCCTGTTTCCGGGAGCCTTAAAATCTAATTTGACACCGTTTATTAAACGTTATTTATACCTACTACTACCTCATATTGCATACCAAGCATAATTAAGTATTTTATTTCGCGTTGCCTGCCACTCGTCGCCGCTCAGCGCCATCTAGCGCCGAGTAGCGAAACTAAACTTGCAAACAGCAAGCTGGTTTAATAGTCTTTTCATTGTTTATTTTGCGCTATAGTGATACAATAGGAACATAAATTTATGAGTGACTTTGTAGAGCTTTGTATTCGAGGAAATGTTAGAGTATTCATTAAGTGTGTATGAATAACATTGGTAAAGTACAGTAACGGCTTCCAGTATGCAAATGCTGGAATAATATTGAGAGCGTGCTTCTATTTTCTTCATTTGGAGTGTCTTTAGTCATAATTTCATGATCCTCTTAGCTTTGAGGAATTGTTCATATTATAATATTTAAGATACTCATTGTTAGGTATTTCAAGATTGTATGTATATATTATATTCTGTGAGAAACCTCGAATTTTGAAATAGGTTTATGTTTAAAACTGTTCGCCCTATTATGTCATTCTGGTTCTAGACACTATTCCCTACGATCTTAGTCTTATTCTCCCTGTCGTTTTTCACAACACCCACGGGAATTTAACTCCTATCTGGTTTTACCTGGTATTTTTTGATAAGTAATTGGCTTCCATTCATTACAAAAGTTTAAACATTTTTAGATTCTTTTACTGAGAAATCGTTTTGAATGTATTGTTCACATTTTTTTGTTTCGTTATTTTAAGGGAATTTTGAGCGTGTCCTTGCGATGTACAGAAGCAAATTTTTGGATTTTTTTATATCAGGTATTTTAATACCTACGAAGTTCTAAAAATGCAATTTCATAATGGTACTTCTGTCACCATTTTTTTATACGTATTTCAAGGGTAATAGTAGATACTTGGAAAAGATAATTGAGGAGCTCGTGGCTAAGTCATAACAGGTACACGGGTCGATCCATCAGGTTAAGCTATGCTTGCCAGGGTTGGTCTGTAGATAGGTGACCTTCTTTTCATACCGAGACTCCTCCGTGCCTCGGAAAGCACGTTAAGCCGTTGGTCCCGGATGTCATTCGTGGCTCTATGACAGTCGTTACGGGTCGTCAGAAGCCCGAAAGTCTGACAACCAGTCTTACCAAGGAGTATCGTATTACCCAGTAACTGGGTTGTTGAGGTCAGATAGGCAGTCGCTCCATATAAAATACTGGTATTCAGCTGCATCCGGTTAGACTGGAAGCCGACCCCAACATAGTTGGGAAAAGGCTAGGCAGATTGACTTGGAAAAGATAATTGGGTATCTTTTATGCAATAATTTTATATAATATCTTTTAATGGCAAACATTAAATGTGGAGAAAGTTACCTTCTATGTATCAGAAAAAACAGACAAATTTATATATTAAAATAATGAAACATTTTAAATTCTTCTGTAAAGAATACAATAATACTATTCAAATAAAAAACAAACCACACGCAATATATCAAATATTAGCGACAAAATGTAACAGAGAGAAAAATAGAAAAATAAACAATATTTACCCATACGAAACAATTTCTCTTCTGAGCCCATACATCAAAGACACGTCACAATGAATAGAGTTATGCCTCTTTCGTTGCCTTTTGTTTGTGTCGATGGAAAAAAAAACTAATAATAGAGGTTATGGTTTAACGGTAAATGTTTACTAAAAGCCACAATGCGTATTGCAAAATTTTCACTTTTTTGGTAATATTTTTGAGGCCTGTTTTCAGTAATGAACATAATAAGGATGATAATGATTATATATTTCTAATGAATACTAGCTTCTGCCCGTGACTTCGTTCGCGTGATTTCTTGTTTTAAGGCGAGTATAGTCGTGAAATGGTCGTTTTTGAGAGCCTAATGCTTTTAAATGAGCATACAGAAAATTCCAGAAAAAATATATATGAAAGTTTGATAAATATAATATAATATACTTCAATCTGAGCATTAGAAAATTTTAAGCAACATTAAATAAATACCATGCAAAAAAAAATTAAATGAGGTTGTATTCAACTTTAAATTCGCTATTGCTAAATGCTACTGTGATATTTTCACGGTTTAGCGACGATAATATTGGCAAATCACATATCTTACAACTGTACATTTTTTATTTCAAAATAATAATTAATTTTTACAAAACGCAACTTGTAACAGCGGAAAAGAAATATTCACTGGCGGGTCCATGCGACGACTGTATGGAACTACTGGTCGACGACTATACTCACCTTAACTTAAATGGCACCGCAATACATATAGATATAGAGAGGGAGCGCAGGGCACTAGCCGTTCGGTTCAACATGTTGGCCCGTAGATTTGCTCGGTGTAGGTAGACCTAGTAAAAATCACTATTTTCAAGAAAAAAATCACTAGTAATCAATGCGTCAGTTACACCAAAAAATCGCTGGATGTCTTGCGCGTCCAGTATAATAATGGTTTCAGGATGCTGCTGGGACTTCCTCGGTTTCACGCGATTACTCGTGAAAAAACAGCTTCACTACTGAGGAGAGCGAGAGACAGTCGCAACAGCATCCTGAGAACTGTAGCGGAGAGCTTCAGCTCTCCAATTATTAAGCAGTTTGTGCAGAGGGTGATTGGTACAACACTAGATAATAAGTTGTTTTTATATTATGTTACTAACACTCTATAGATCTTATTCCGAAATAAACATATTATTATTAATACTGTATTATTGAAAGAATTTTCGGAATCGGATCAGTAGATCCGAAGAATACCCCCTACATACAAACTATTATAATCCTACTAATATTATAAATATGAAAGATTGTATGTTTGGATGTCTGTTACTCAATCACGCAAAAACGACTGAACGGATTTGGATGAAATTTGGTATAAAGATAGTTTATAACCTGGATTAAGACATAGGAAACTTTTCATTCCGGTAGAAGGTTCCCGTGGGTTAATTTCCGATATACACGCGGGCGAAGCGGCTGGCAAAAGCTAGTGATAGTATAGATTAATAATTCTACTATGAATGAACTATTAATATTCATAAAGATCTATATGCAAAAAAAACATTTGACGATTACAAGTTTAGTATGCTGATTGCAGCACACTTCGTCCAATGTTTTTAGACAAAATAACAAACACTGTAGCTACTTACTCATTTTAATTAGTATACATATGGCAAAATCTGCTCTCTGTAACCTTTGATTTAATAGAGGTGGCTAAAATATATACGTTCTTCGTTATTGGCAGTATATTAATAACTACCAAACATCGGCTTACCTCATTCTACACCACCATGCTTTCCGTCAGCACATCTGGCATTATATCGTGTCCTATTTAGTATTTTGGTGTCACGTCTGCTAGCCTAAATACCTTAAAATTTAGTCTAGTCTTTAATTAAGTCTGGAGTGGATTTAGAGAGACTTGGCTGTGGGAAGCTTCGCTAGGATTTATTTTAGTTTACTTGTGTTTATCTTTCTGTAATGTCGGGTTTAGTGTTTGTAGGTAGGTATTTTTAGGGATGATGTAAGGAAGTTACTTTTCTTATTTCTGATGAGATTTTAGAGGTTTGTGTAAGGCTTATTATGGATTTTGTGAAGTTCGTTTATAGATTTGTTGAATATAAAGTTAGTTTCCTGGAACGTTGTGAACCCGTTAATTTATTGTTGAAGCGCTGTAGGCTGTAATACTTTACTGTTGTTCCTATCACTAATAAAAACAAACAGTATATGTTATAAGATTGTATTCTTATTGGTAATTAATTCATTATTGTTACCTGCCTGCTGTATCCCACTCACAATGCCAGTAGTGGGACTGTGAGTGGCAAAGGCATGTATTTCAGTTATTTCGGTCCACTAATGTTGACCACTGCTTGTTGGTTTTGTCCAGCTGGTTCCACCATCTTCTACGTGGTCACTGGCTACGTCAAAGGTCCACATACTGGTTACTTTGAGACCTTCTGCTTATTGGACATATCCATGAGCAATCAATCTGCCTAGCCTTTTCCCATCTATGTTGGGGGCAGCTGAATAACCAGTATTTTACATGGAGCGACTGCCTATCTGATCTCCACAACCCAGTAACTGGATAATTCGATATCCCTTGGTGAGACTGGTTGTCAGACTTACGGGCTTTTGACGACCCGTAACGACTGTCAAAGATCCACGAATGACTGCCGGGACCAACGGCTTAACGTGCTTTCCAAGTTCACGATATATCTGTGAACACAAACATAAATAAATACAATAGTCTTGATTTGTGCCTGTTTGAAGGCAATAGGCCCTATTTCGACGAATTGTGAGTACTGCTACTATATGTACACCTCTGCCTAGCCCTTCGAGGAATACAGACGTGATGCTATGTGTAAACAAATAAAAGAAACAGACAGCAGTAAAAATAATTTGACTTCCTACTTATTCTAACCCCCATTCACGCGTCAATAAATCTCGAAATTCCGAGTTACGCTAACAAAATGTAACGTAAGTAACGTTTACAAGAAACAATAAAAATCAGTGTTACAACTGGCCATAACATATGCCATGTGGTAACATACGCACCCGTTATTTTAACGTAAACAAGATAAAATAAACTGTTTTCGTAAGAAAACTACGTACCACGTAAAACGTTACGAAACTGATATTAGGGTTTTAGGAACTTACTTGCACGTTACTTGGTAACGGAACTTTTTTTGAGTATAGTTAGTGAGTTGATTGTTTTTTGAGTAACGTTAGTGAGTTGAATGTTTTTCTTTATGACATAAAACATATCCTACCTATAAGCACACGGAATTTTTGAATTCGGATGAGTAATTTCGAAGATTACCTCATCAGATAATTGTCCCAGAACGAGTGGTCCAAAGGTAAATGGGGTAAAGCGGAGGTAGCCAGGGTCACCTATCATTTAAAAATTAAAAAATCGGGTTATTCTCAACAGTTCAGAAAATTTCGCTAATTTAATCATTTTTAAGAATTTTTACACTTTCACTTGGATTTTTCTATCCTGTAAACAAAAATTTCGACGTAGCGAGTTGAAATCTGGCTGGAAGATACCTTGATAGTGTAGGTACAAGATTATGTTCCTATTTACGTTCAGTGTGGCTCTGCAACGCTTCAGATTTTACTTTTTTTTCGTCTTTTCTAACTTTTTATTAAACTTTAGCGAATTAAAAAAAAAAGTGTTGAAAATATCCCAACTTTTATATTTTAAAATTATAGGTGACCACCTCCGCTTTACCCCATTGGCCTTTGGACAAAGTCCACAGTGACCAGGTGTAGAATAGGTGGAGAGCTTTCCACCGAAAATGTCACTAAAAAGCTACATTGAATTTTTGTTCTCGTTAGTGGCAAGTAAACAAGTATAAGTCAAATTATTTACGTAACAAAAGTGTTTGTTATTTTAATGTTTAGTGAGAGTATTCCTGTATTTTATAGTTTATTTTTGCCATTAATATAGCGTCGTCAGTCTGTTTAACGTCAAAGATTTGATAATAATTGTATATAATATTAAGAGATGATGTATCGTTGCTTGGTGCGAGGAGCGCGGTGGAGGCGAGGCGAGGGCTTGTCTGCTTCCACTCTGTTACTAACGCTGATATGAGTAAGGGAACTAGTTGTAAGTTACTAGCTTCTTTCTCGGTAAAGAAGTGTAGCCTTTTAGATTCTCACGATCGAGACGAATCATGTATAGCGATGCAACTTACAGCTTTCAGATAATTATACATATTATATTTGCTTTTCGTAATTTTTACTTTATGTTAGTCACTCTCCTATCTGTATATGGTGTTATTATCGTTAATGTTTATATTTTATGTGATTAATTATATTTATGTACTTTAGTTAGTGAGGTATATGAAAATTGCTGTTTGAAGTGCAGGCAACTTTTGTAGTTTCATTGTCGTATTAAATAAAGTCATAAATACTAATACAAAATTCAGCCTTAATGAGTTAACATGTGGTTACATACCTAGTCCAATTAAAGCTACAGAACATGTTTAAAAAAAAATCATTAGTAGGTATGTAAAAAAATAACAAGAAATTTGTTTTAGAATTTTTAATATTTGTTGAATAACCTTTCTGTGTCTGTGAGCAATATTGCCGTCGTAAGAAAAAAGGGCACAACTAACATTTAAAAAAAAAAATCTACAAAAAATTGAGTAGATTAGCCTTTTTTTTCTGATTCTAAATATGTAGGTAACTCAATTTTTTTTTTAATGTTAGTTGTGCCCTTTTTGCTTACGACGGCAGAATATGGTTCACAGAACTACGTCTGTCTACTTCCTGGGTAGTGAAAGTGTTAAGTGTAATTTCCTATTTCTAGTGGTAATTAATATAATAAAAATAGTTTTATGCTTGATATTTCAAAATTTTCATATTTTTTTGTAATACTACTAGGACTTTATAGATTGGCTACCTAATCCCTATCAAAAAGCATACAAAAATTACACTGTCCATAAATCCGACATGTTTATAATTTCTGACTAAGCCATATTTATAGTTTCTGTGCGGTTTTTAACTGTCGGCTTAGCTTCAACGAGGCGATTAAACTGTATAGTTAACTGTATTAGTTATTCTTTGCAGTCATAAAAACCAAGTTTATAGCGTGATAGTGAATTTTCCTTTTACTTTTTTTACGACTTTTGAACAGATCAAAAAGTTTTTTTTTTGTTTGTTTAATATCGAAACTTTTCGGGAATTGTTTTTTATGAAGCAGAAGCACAGTGTAGTGTGATTTATTTAAATGTGTTTTTATGAGAATGTTATGTAAATAATCGTAATTTTTCAGTGAACTAGTCGAAAGTTGCAAAATAAACAAAACTGTTAAAAGTACAGTTTTGTCAGTAGTTTCAATTGAAAAGGCAAGTCGTTCGGATCTTCGTGGCTTTTAAAGCTTAGCAATAAAATTTGTTGCTTTCGCTTCTTGATATTTTGTTCCGTAACTTCTAGATTATAATTTGGATTAACCTTTGAACTTTATCATAATTATTTGAAAGAAAAGTGAACGTGGGGCCACACCATCTTCAATTACCAACCATTTATCTTCGACTTCTTATTTTATTATTCGACTCGAAAAACACACACTTTCTTCCTTTCCAAATAAATTAACTACTTCATATTTATCTAAACCAATAAATTACGACACTACTTCAAAATAACGTACAAAAAAGCGTCCCCAAAACACCGACTTCCTTTACTAAATATAGTTTGAACCCTGCAAACTAAAAGTTGATCCTTGTATGAAAGAAACTTAAAGTTGATCCCTTTGAGAAGAAATAGTAGTATAAACTTCTGCCACAGATGTTTGAAAACAAAACAAAACACAGTCTTTGTTATTCCAGAAACCAAGTTTGTATAAAATTTTAAAACAAGAGTTAAGTCTGAGATGATAGAGTGGATTAATCAGGTCGACTTATTACTGAATCGTTTCGTTATAATAATTAAAAAAGTTTAAGGGAAGTAGATTAATCTGTTTTGTAAAGAAAAATAGTTAGTATTTATGTTTATGTGCATTAAAAATGGTTTGTAGCAAGATGATTGACGTTAACAGTGATTTAGAGGCCAATAAAAAATACTTTGATGACTTTTTTTAACTCAAAAAAATGTGCCAAATATAAAATAAAAACTTCATTTTATATTAAACGTAAATGCTTATCCTGAAGTCTCTACGGCTAAAATTTAAAAAGTAATCTCAGAAGAAACAGACATAACATAAACACTAAAGAATCTAGCTGTTATAACAAAAACTATAAGAAAACTGCAAGAAAACTTATAAACAAACCAACAATTACTTTCTGAGACAGTTATTTTAAGTGAAACAACGAATTTTCTCCTGATATCTGTGAAACAATAACAAGTTATAATATAAAGCATTATTATTTTGTTCAACGAAACTTTTCGTGAACTTTTAATGAATATTAGTTTTCTTTTTAAACTTCGATTATCTTTTATTAAGAACTAAAAATGTTTTATCAATTTATGATTCATAAAATACTGTAATTTCAATTATTTCGTAGCGAACACAAAGTGAATAAAAACAAATTTTATAAAATTACAAAGCTTGTTACTATCTCTCTGCCTATCAAATTAAATTATAAAAGTATTAAAAATTAAATAAAGTTTATACAGGTTTATACCTAATAGTGTTTATTTTAATTAATTTTACGTAGGTAACAACTATCTCTTTATTTTACACAAACAGAGATTCTTTATTTTCTGAAACTATTTCTCTAAGAAAATATCTAATTCTAGCTATAAACTAAGACCAAAGCACATACCATTTTCTAAAGTAATTTTCAAGTTTAAAAAATTGCATATATTACAATAACAATTTCGTTTTATGACATTGCTCGCTCTTGCATACAATACTTACTTATATTTAAATATACTGATATTATGTTGCACCTGCATAGTGTAGGAGTCGACCACAAAGAAAAAATCATGACAACCTATTTAACCGACGAAACAAAGGAGGAGATTCTCAAGTCGAGGCGTAGCGACTTCCGAACTAAAAGTTATTATTTTACTTTGTAGTGTTTTTTTGGAAGTTGCCTGTTTTTTTTTTTTTGTAAAAACGTTTTTTACACGTAAAATATTTCCTTTGCACTCAAATGCAGTCTATTTTTCTTTTTATTTGACAGAAGTTTCATGTACTATTACTTATACAACCTTCTGGTTACGAAAAATCATATTCAATACCCCAAGGACGTCAAAAGGCACGCCTTTCCTTATCTACCCTTCCATCACAACGAGGCTGCAAATTGTTATTAACTCCTGAATAAGATATAATACGATGTCAAAGTGATAATACTTTACGTGAGTGGTAAGTCCTCCTTATAACCTATTATTTGGCAAAATATTGGCCACCATTAATAAACTCCTATACAAATAGGGAAATAAAGCAAATAATTTGTTTTATTACGTATTGGAGATCTTATAAATACTTATAATGTTTGTTTGGCGTGACGTTTCTTTTATTCGACGAAATTGCTGTTATTGCTGTGCTATTGTAGGGCGGGCCTTAAGTGCGAGCGTAGCGCCATCTGTTATCGAGTAGCGGTATGGAGAAGCTTTTTTATTCTGTGTGGGTGTAACGATACGTTGTTTGATTTCGTTTATAGAATATAAATAGGTCTTTTTTGTTAAAACGTGTTTTGTGTGAATATGAAAATGTAATGCCTATGAGAGCTTTACCTTATCTAACGTAAGACCTTTTAACGTAAGGACTTTTGTTTTTATTTCAATATGGGCTGATTTTTCAATAGTCAGAGAACTTTTATCCGAAGAATAAATATGACAGTTTGACATATTTTTTATATAAAAGTTGTCAAACCGCCATATATATATATATATATATATATATATATATATATATATATATATATATACTATATATAAATATATATTCCTTAAATAAAAGATATATGACGATTGAAAAATTTAAATTATCCCTTGGTCTTAAAAAGTAAGTAGGTAAGGTATATAAAATATCTAGATTTTAATATTAATGTTTTTTATGTCTAAAATTAACACAAAGACCTTTCTGCGTACTCAAAACTCGAATTTTAACGTCCGTATTATGCTTTCACGCTAAAACGGCTGAACGGATTTGTATGAAATTTGGCACTTGGGGTAGACTATGACCTGTATTAGGACATAGGATACTTTTTATCCCGGTAGTACGTTCCCGTGGGATAATTTTTGACATCCACGCGGGCGAAGCTGCGGGCAAAAGTTAGTATTTATATAAAACATTACCGTTATAGTTTTATCAAAATAAAACATGAAATTTCTCGACATTAAAACCCAAACAACACAAGATCCACTCATTATTTCGCTCATATGATTAATTACTTTACTTTGGGTCCTCGCACAAAATTTTAAGGCACAAAACGCGGAAATTTTACACTCAGTCCCGAAATCCGTATTTTCGCCTTATCAGTTTCCGAGTTACAGTTGGGGGAGAATTCAAGGGGTTGAATTTTAAGAATAACAGGTTCAACATGGCGTTGTATTGTGCAAGTTTTATTAACATTTTGTAGTTCGGAATTCTTTGACAGATGGTAAAAACACTTCAAGGTAAAATTATGATGTGAACTGAGAATTTAATAGACTCTCCGGCTAGGGTGACATGTCCAACGATATCATTTGTCCGGAATTTTATAGCGATTTCCTTTAAAATAAAGTTAAATGAATAACGAAAAAATAAAGATTTCAAAGTAAAACTTTTTTGCAAATGTCCGACGTTTAGTTAGGACTTTTAAAATTTCATAACGGTAATATTAACTCCGTATAACGGTCAGCTCAAAATCAGCCATTGAATTGTATGTGTCCATCGTGGAAATTGAAAAGAGTATGCTTAGATGGTTTGGTCATGTTGAGAGGATGGATGAAAGGCGACTAACAAAAGGCATTTACAAGGCGGAAGTGATTGGAAACGCCAGGAGGGGACGACCTAGAAAGACGACCTTATTGGCGATGTTCTTCAGAAAGGTCAGGTGCGTAGTACTCGCAACCGGCGTGCGTGTATGACCAGATTATGAACGTAAACGAAGCAAAAGGAATCTGTAAGGATCGTAGCAGGTGGCGTTCTGTAGTTTCTGATTACCCACATGGGAAGAAGGCGTGAGTGATGTGTGTGTGAAAGCGTCGTGAAATATTTATTGAAATGAGATACGGCTGAAAGGTTTCTTTAATCACATTGATATGCTTACAATAATTTTCACAATATTTCAGTAAAAATTGGAGCGATTGTTTCAGGCAATTGACGTGTAGAATAATAAATGACAAGCATTGATAAAGTACAGTTGACATTTCAAGTCGATAAATGTTTCGCTGTTTTCATGTAAATGCTATAGAAGCTGTTTAATTAATTTTATTGATTAATCTACTGGTCTATAAAGTATTCTCTGTAATTATAATTTGTTAATGACGAAAATTTAATTAGGTTTTAATTACGGTATAATTTTGGACAGGCCTATGTCTATGACAACAGACTGATATTTGTGGCGGCATCTACAACGCTACATGCGTACTACGCATCATAGATCTGACGTCACACAAATCCTGCATCGCGCAAGCAGAGTTTACCGCGCGACTGGCATAAACAAGATGTAACTTAAATAATGTACAAGGGGTCATCAGCTGTTCAGTACATTTTGACGAATTATGCGAACATAAATGTACTGAACAGCTGATTTTTTTTTTCGCGATTTCAGGATAGAAAAAGTTACCCCTTAAGAGGTTGCTGGTGTTTTACCAATAGCCCTGTATACCCCTTAAGCGTCCGCCTTTATACCCCATAGATTCATGTCAATGTGTGCTCGAATGTCAACCCCATAGGTTCCCAACTACTGTAAGCTCGCGGTCGCCATTGAATGATGGTATTTTACGTTTATATATATTGTACATAGCTGTTGCTCGCGACTTCGCCGCGTGATGTCAATACTTCCCTATTTGAATCGTATGTTGTTCACAATTTCATGGGTTTTATTTTTTTTGCGCGGAACCCTAATTCTTTTTCTAAAATAAAAGTAAATTACTCCTTATAACATCAGCTATCTGCCAGTGAAAGACCCGTCAAAATCGGTCCAACCGTTACGGAGATTACCCGGAACAAACAGGCAGACAGAAATTTTAAAAATTGTTTTTTTTGTTATAAGTACAAAGTATAAAGCTTTTATTATGACATTACTAACAGACACTTGAATTTTATTTATTGTGGACTTCGAAATCTTTAGAAAGAAGATCCACTATCGTCCGACCCTCCAGAGTATTATAATATCATTGAATCTGTCTCAATATGTCAAAAATACCTATGTATTTTCTCTGTATTTTTAACAGATTGCGACTGAGAATCGGTGGATCGAGTCATAGAATTAACTTATACATTTTTGACAAGTTTTTAACATTGATTGTCGCCGAGGTGAAATTCCAAATTGATTATGAACATTTTCAATTACGGGAATCGTCTTCAGGCTAAACCGCCACCTCTTACAGCAGTAGATATTATTTTAATATTACTTGAGTGTGGTGGGAAGAGATGGAGCTAGACGTCCTGTGGCCTGACTGTCAAGCTGACGGTCGAAAAAATTTTTTCTCCGTGTATTTTCTATTGGATTTTAAACTTTTAATGCAATAATGTGGTGTTATGTGTTCCAACACCAATTCACTCAACCCAAAATTGGTTTTTATGCCAAAACATATCTACTATATAATCAGGATGCAAGAAGAAAACTACCACCTACTAATTACTGAACTATGACACGGAGAATAGAAGACCAAACACAATGCTGACGAGAAGTCGGGCACGACGAAACACACGCCCAACATCTTCGGGTTCGTCGCTCAGCTCCGCCTCGCAGTTGCCGGAACCTGCTCCAGACTTGCCGGAACCAGATCCAGACATGAGTCCTGTGATACCGGCCGCTGCAGTTGCGTCGAGCTCGAGCGACGAATACTTCTCGCTGCCGACAACACCACCACCAGTTCGTCGGCCGAGAAGAGGTCGGCCACCGAACGGCATGGGATCTAGGGGATCTTCATCTCTTTCTCACACTGAAATAACATTAAAATAATACTGCTTTAAGGTGGTGGTCCACGTTATAGGGATTCTACCCACGCAGCTGTTAAATTAAAATACTTTATGCCTCTAACTAAACAATGAATCATCCGACTTAAGGATTAGTAATTAAACCGTTCATATTAAATTTAGGCCTTAATCTAGACCAAAATTAATCCCCAACAGCTTACAATATTAACATTAATCTCGTATAAAGTTTCTTCAAGCAAAAAACTAGGCTGAAATGCAGACGTTAATAAATCAGTCTGGATACCCCTCAGACAGACATTTATTTATCTGTCGAGTACCTTATTTAATAAGGATGAAAAGAAGAATATTGGTCCTAAGTTTTTTGTTGCATGATTATAATTGTATAATATATTACAATTAATTCTGAGATGGACGCTTGGGGCTCGTGGCTAAGTAATAACAGCCGCACGGGTCGATCGATCAGGTTAAGCTACGCATGCCGCGGTTGGTCCTTGGATGGGGGACCATCTTTACATACCAAGACTCCTCCGTGCCTCGGAAAGCACGTGAACGTTCCCGGGTGTCATTCGTGGATCTTTGACAGTCGTTACCTCGTTTACTGGGTTGTGGAGATCAAATAGGCAGTCGTTCCATGTAAAATACTGGTATTCATTAGGTTAGACTGGAAGCCGACCCCAACATACTTGGGATCAGGCAAGGCACATGATGATGGACTCTTGAGGATTGTCTTATAATATTAGCTACTGCTACTAGGTATTGACTTTTGCCCGCGGCTTTGCCCGCATGGAGGTCAGAAATTATCCCACGGGAATGGTATAAAAAGTATCCGATATCCTAAACCCACCAGGCCCACCCACCAGGCCGTGGACTATCCGTGTGTCAAATTTCATCCAAATGAGTTCAGAGGTTTAGGCATGTGACAGAGAGGGTTACACTAGCCCTTATTTTATTCTAATAATAGACGTGTAAGCCGCGTGAGTTGGAAAACTGACATGTCAGTTTCCCGGACTTGAAGATATTGATGTAAGTTGCGGACGTGGCCAGAAGCGATTTTGGAATTTATAAAATTTTTGAATGAAAATATGGATGGCGTCTGTAAGAAATTTTTTATCCACGTATGCATCTCCGATCAAGATGGCCGCTAAATAAAATAACTTTTGCATAATGCCATAATCACCCACCATGCTTGATTCACAAATTGGTGATCACCGTTCTTATTCACCTTAAAATGAATTGCTTAGTTTAAAAATAAAACTAAATTTGTTAAACATAACTGGCTGGCTATCCCTTCGGGCAATACAGGACTGATGTTATGTTTCCATTTATATTAAAATTACGTCTATTCTCAAAGTCTTGATGTGGTTATCGTGGTCATGGTCCACTTAATCAGTGTGGTTCTTTCCTCAGAAGACCATTTCAGACTCCAATCTACATAGTCTTCACATGATCTGACGAAAATTTATGTCTGGAGTTTAAAGAAGACTGACCTCTGAGTTTGTTTCGGCCTTTCTTCTCAGAGTAATCAGAAAACGCCGACCTCATCTAGTCTTTATTAAAAAAAATAATTGACGTGCAAAAGTGTTCGAAATAAAATAATTTATCATTATAACTCCAAATTAATAATTTCTGTACAAAATTGTAGATCAAAATAATCATATCGCGTGACCCGTATAAAAGCTCCCGCAGACAGGTAGAACACTTTCCATAAAGTTTTCATAGAAATGGTTCTACTAGAGTCGCGTCGCGCCTGTCTGCTCGAGCCTTTACTCACAGATTCGACAACTATGAAATGGTCAAGATAACTCATGCATTTATAAGTAAATAGAAGGAATAAGCACCGATGGCCACCATGGCCCACGCACAATTGTCCACTCGAAGAACTAAGTGCGGAAACCAAACCCTAATAAAACACATAACAACAAAACACAAACAGAATTGAGGGCCTTAGCACATCTCTACTACGAAACTGCATGATGTTTCGCTGATGACGATTCGAGTAGCGGAACATCATGCGAGACAGCTGAATTGAACCACTGCGGTTTCGCTGCTATGGTTTCGCCGCGAAAATAAAAAGACTAAAACTGAGCCCTAAAAATGTCTGCCTCTAGGTCTTTCGAAGGCCAAATGTTGTAGCATTAAATATTCCGTAACCATTTGTGTGAAAAGGGTAAACGTTGAATTATTTGAAGCTAGTTTTTGCTTACATTACGTTGGTTAGGTATTTCTTGATTTGTTCGCACTATTTGTATTTTATTCTAGTCAAAAAGTTTAGGTAAACCATTTATACTTTAATGTTCAAAGGCGAAAGTAACTCGTGTCTGTCTGTTACCCTTTTTTTGCTACCCGAACAGATTTTGGTGAAATTTCGCGCACGGATAGGCCGTGACAGGCATGACCACTGGTATTAAAAATGTCATGGTTTGTGTGCTTGCTTAGGAGGACTTAGGATGCTTGTTATCCCAGCAGTAGGACAAGTGACATCCCCTGACATGGTATCCTAACTAATATTATAAATGCGAAAGTAAGTTTGTTTGGTACCTTTTCACGCCTAAACCACTGAACCGATCATTCTGAAATTTTGCATATACGTTGTCAGGTGTACAGAAACGGACATAAGGCACCTTTCATCCCGAAAAAAGTACTTTTCCCGAGGAAAACAACAATAACCTTATTTTGATAATAGATGGCGTGTCTTTCGAATCATGATAGAATTACCTATATTGTTATAGAAACTTTAGTAGTGTGTTTTTTATTTAAGTACCAAATACATTTTGTGAATCTAGGCCGGTTTTTCATATAATATTCAATCAATCAATCTGCCTAGCCTTTTCCCAACTATGTTGGGGTCGGCTTCCAGTCTAACCAGATGCAGCTGAATACCAGTATTTTACATGGAGCGACTGCCTATCTGACCTCCACGACCCAGTTACTGGGTAATACGATACCCCTTGATAAGACTGGTTGTCAGACTATCGGTCTTCTGACAAACCGTAACGACTGTCAAAGATCCACGAATGACAGCCGGGACCAACGGCTTAACGTGCTTTCCAAGGCACGGAGGAGTAGGAAAACATGTTCACCCATCCACAGACCAACCCCGGCAAGCGTAGCTTAACCTGATGGGTTCGACCCGTGCGGCTGTTGTTACTTAGCCACTATAAATGCGAAAATGAGTTTGTTTGTTAGTTACGCTTTCACGCTAAAACCGCTAAACGGATTTGGATGAAATTTGGCACATGGGTAGACTATGACCTGTATTAGGAGATAGGATACTTTTGTAGTGCGTTCTCGTGGGATAATTACCGACAACCACGCGGGCGAATTACAGGTTTCGGTCTAAGGCAAAGTTGATAACTAAAGTGAATCGGTATTAAAAATACTCAAAATCATCACCAGCTGTATTAATTAAAATTTTGTTCTGCTAACAAATATAAAACTGTGAGTATTTATATAAGTATAGTATATGTATGTTTATATATTTTAGCTTTATGTATTTATTTAAGTTTATGTTATACGTGTAGGTATAGTTAATATTTTAGTTTAAGTCTTCGCATATTCATATTTTTCTCTTCTTGTTATCACACACTATTTGTCTACATTTCTATTTCATTTCTCCTTTCGCAGGTCTGCGGGAAGAAATTTCTTAAGAAATAAGCAGTACCTTTGTACTCCTAATTATAATTATGTATTTTATTATGTATTTTTCTGTGTGTACATAAATGGTAAAATAAATAAATAAAAATCACTGAAAATTTATTTCGCTCAACTTTTCAAATTTGTAATACTTTAATAATTTTGATACTTTAAAAAAATATGGTTTAGTTTTCATTGAGAACCTATGCTGATATTCTCAAAATTAAGTTTCCTTTATGAATCCGCCCTACTAATTGAGATAAATAAACCAATGTCCCGTTTTGAGTAAAAAAAATAAACGGTCACATTAGTCATGCCTGTTAAGGTCCATCCGTGTGCCAAATTTCATCGAAATCCGTTCAGCCGTAACGGTGTGAAAAGGTAACAGACAGACAGACATAATTACTTTCGTTCCCGTGGGATACTTTCATTCGCTCCGCGGGTGAAGCCACGGGCATAAGCTGGCCTCAAATAAAATAAATGTAATTAATTATTTTGTCTTACGAATTCCTCTAATACCTTACAGGAAAATAATAACATTACGCCCCGACAGTAATATCTCAACCTAAACTAAGGTTGTACTATAACTTATCTCATGTCACATATATGTAGCAAATATACGGTTTTCCCACCCCTACGCATGATTCATTGCTAGGGACAACTGTATCTGTTTCATGAGCCAGTGAATCGTAACCATTTGTTTTCGATTAATGTTGGAACAATTGTGAGACGGGGCACTATTAATTGGAGTGTTCCGGTTTTTATGCCAGCACTTGTGTTGCATTTTTTTTTTTGTTTATTTTGCGTGTGTCTGTATGCTTGCAGCAATTGATTAATGGTTACTCGAACTGTTTTTTTTTTTGTTTGTAATCTTTAAGTCTGTCGGTTTTCGATTGAATTGTTTGCAGCTGCCATGTTATGAAGTAAATTTCTTAAGTCTTAATATAATAATAATCATCATCTGCATAGCCTTTTCCCAATATGTTGGGATATACTATACTATATTATCTCATTTTGGGGCTCGTGATTAAATGATAACAGCCGCACGGGTCGATCGAAGGTTAAACTACGCTTGCCGCGGGTGGTTCGTGGATGGGTCACCATCCATTACACATCAAGAACCCTTCGTGCCTCGAAAAGCACGTTTTAAGCCGTTGGTCCCGGCTGTCATTGATTGATCTTTGAAAGTCTGACAACTAGTCTTACCAAGGGTCAATCAATCAATCTGCCTAGCCTTTTCCCAATTATGTTGGGGTCTGCTTCCAGTCTAACTGGATGCAGCTGAATACCAGTATTTACGTGGAGCGACTGCCTATCTGACCTCCACAACCCAGTTACTGGGTAATACGATACCCCTTGGTAAGCCTGGTTGTCAGACTTTCGGGCTTCTGACAACCCGACGTGACATAACGACTGACAAAGATTCACGAATGAAGCCTGGCTTAACCTGATCGATCGACCCGTGCGGCTGGTATTACTTAGCCACCAGCCTAGTTTCAATAAATGATTTTTGATTTTGAACGTCATTATTACAATACTTGGGAAATTAATTTATTACAGTAATGCCACCAATTCGTCTTTTACAAATCTTGTTCTAAGAGTAAGCGTTTTCCAACCATAAAACCTGACAGATAATTATATAGTATATTACTTAGATATTATGAAAACACATGAAACAAAAATATCAAAACTGTGCTTGCTTTTTGGTAGTGCCACGTGTTCTAAACCATTTTTAAATACTAACCCAATTATTCATTAAAAAAAAACGCTTTATAAACCTATTTCAATTAAAAACTGTTTTGTCAATTTCTTTCGAATTATGATTGGAGTTTGTAAGAAGAAGACAAAACACCTTTTTAACTGAAATAGGTTTATAGAGCGTTTTAGTTTTTTATGAATAAGGGGGTAATATTATAAGGAAGACATCTTCTAATCACGTTTCTATTTTTGTTGTCATGGAACTACTTTTTGCCTAACTGTACCTATTATAAATAGAATTATGTGTACCATAGTTATTAAATATTATAGGGATTTTATATCTGGTAGCCCGGAGTCTGGATTCGTGCCCGGATGATGGTAACAGGCTTGCCCCCTATCTATTATGTACTAGCGAGGAAACTTACATGTAGCCAATTTGAAAACAAAATCCCGTGCACACGATGACCACATCTGTTAGCAAGCGTTACTAACAGCGGCCAAGTGCTACTAGCAAGAATAGTCCTTACGGTGGTGTATAGATGTAAGTTTCCTCGTTAAGACATGGGACTTAAACATAACTGTCGAAATGTGGGTGCACTACCACCTCTACCCAACTCTTCGGCGAAACAAGACGTGATGTTATGATCTTATTAATAAAGGCACTACCTTTCTTAATTAAGTATTATCTCATGGCAGTTCTATACCTTTTTATTACTAAAACGAAGCAAGATAATGCTCAGCTCTCGTTCAATTCATATTTAAAACTTAGTAAGTAAAGAGCTTTTTAATAATAAAATCATCAACGAAAACGTACAATAGGTTCCTGTAATAATATGATCTTTTGTTCCGAGTTTACATTGTTTTTCCAGGGCTGGTCCAAGACATGATTATTAATTAATACGGACGGAGGTACTATCGAGGAAACTTGCATCTGACCAATTTGAAAACAAAATCCTGTGCACACGGTGACCACATCTGTTAGCAAGCGTTACTATAGCGGCCGAGCGCTGCAAGCAAGCATAGTCCTTACGGTGTATAGATGTTCCTTTCTCCGATAGTACCTAATCCTTTCGTTTTCTTTTGCGTTGGTAAAGTCAGTAAATTCACTACCAACCTAAATCTTCCGTATATTCAAATCACAACAATCATTCTTTGACAGTTAATAAATAATTATATGAAATCGCGCCGAGCGGTGATTGAAAAGTCGTGTGGAAATCGGCTATCGTAGTATGGGCATGTGATGCGGAGGAATGAGGAACATGTCGTCAGGAAAGTTTTCGAGTATGAATCTAGGTGAAACGATGGATGAAGAGTATGAAGGATGATATGACTAGAAAAGTGCTGACTACTGAGATGACGACTAGTAGAGAAATATGGAAGAAATAGACATGCTGCGCCGACCTCAAATAAATTGGGATAAGAGCAGGAGAATGATGACGGCAAATTAACGTTCTGAAAAACTATGTATTTCCGTGACTACCACCACGAACACTGTCGTTTCGGTGAATCACTTTTTAACTTTATTGTATTGCCTTCGTAATAAAGTTGAAAAGTGGTTCACCGCCAGTGTCCGCGATAGTACATAATATAGTGTCACTCGCAGGTAGGTACCTAGATAAATATAATCTGAGATTGAATGAAGGAACGAGGCTTTGGAGGAAGATTCTGATTACGAAAATTGGTTTATAGGATCTATATTATTAAATTTAAATATTCCTAGAAGTTAAAACTTAGTTTAGGACTTAAAGTCGTGTTCAAATTAAACTTTGCCGACTGTCGTTAAACTAGTTCTCGTAATTTAACAGAACTATCTTCTACCCGTGACTTCGTCCGCGTGTTTCGGTCCCCAACGCACCGCGTCGCATCGTATCGCCCGCCCGCGTTTTCGCTTAGCGTTCTTTCTGACTTTTTTCTTTTTCTCGTCTCCTAAGGGTCATAACATGATGTTACATAGCTTCCTCAAGAATTGGGCTATCAAATGCAAAAAGAAATTTTGAAATCCGACTGGTAGTTCCAGACATTAGCGCGTTCAAACAAATAAAAAAAAAACTCTTCAGCGTTATTATATTAGTACCTATATACATATGTCAATATTCCAGCCCAGCTGTGGTCTTTGTTAAAACGAAAACGCCTTAACAAAGTCTGAATTCGAAGTAGGTACTATAAGTATTTTATCCAATTAAAATCCAAGTACATTAGATTACCCTCCAAGCTTTGGCATCCCTTCCGATAAACAGAAAACTTGGCAATGGAATTCACTTGAATTTATTAATTCCATTTTGTAATTCCAATTTGTAATCGTGTTAAACTTTTAATTTCGAACGGCTACCGTTTCGGCTATTATGCTAAAGGGAATTATGTCTACGTGTTTAGAAAGCGTTATTTTTTGTAACGTTATTTTCGTTACGTTATTTGGGTTACAAAAATTAGGTTCGTAATGTTTTTCGGCTGTGCTGTTTAATTTTATGGTTGCAGGTTTTTTGTGCTAATGAAAGTTTTGTACGTTTTTGTTCTTTTTCGTAATGATTTTAAAAAACCGTACTGGCTTTTTATTTTTTTTATTTCATATACCCTTTAATAATATAATAACTTTTTTCTAAAAGTAAATTTAAAAATGCACAGTGTTTTAGTGGATCTTATATATTCAGGGGGCCAACCACCACGTCTTAAAGCAGGATTATTTTAATGTTACTTCAGGTTGACAAAGAGATGGAGCTATACACGTCGTATTGACGTCTAGCTCAATCTCTTTCCCACACTCAAGTAAGATTTAATAATATTGCTTTAAGTTTCTGGTAACTTATTGTATATTTGGATAATTCGGTATTCTGGACTATTTTTACACATCTCTAGTTTATGTTAAGTTCTTAGAAATACCTCTATTAGTTTCATAAAATAAAGCGGAAGGCTGACGCTCAGTCACACAAAAGCTCAAATATAACATACCTCTGTCGATTCCTCAGAAAAATAAAAAAATCTTACCTATAAGGAAAAAAGTGCATCGATAATTGAATCATCACGGTTACCACCGAGTTGGAGTGAGTCAGTCCTGAAAACCGCACTCGACGTGAATCATCTATAATTACCAACATTTTTATTGCCATCCTAACTGATTTGGTATCGGTAATTTGGTTGCTGTAGGGTTCTTTGGCAATCTTTTTTGTTGGGTTCTGATTGAGTATTAAGGCTCCTGCAGACAGGCGCGACGCGGCTCTAGTAGATCCATTTCTATGGAAACTGTTATACCAGAATCGCATCTATCAGAATCGTCTTTACTTAGCATAATACGTCCATAATAACTACCCTTTTTGTGTTCAAAATTCCATTAAGTAAAGTTTATCTGAAGTATAAGTAGTAATATTATTAGTTTATCTGAAAATGCGACTTATTTGTCAAAAATTGACACAATTGTCACATTTTCATGACTGGTGCTGTTTAATAAAGCAGAAAATGTATGAAATACTTGTAACATTGTCGGATTGTCGCCTGTCACCTGTCACCTGACGCTTTTATTAAATAGGCCCAAGGTCATCAAGTTGCAGCTCATTTTTTGTATTCATAGTTTTGCATGAAAGTTTAATCGGGCTACATAAAGTAAAAAAGTACGCAGTTACCCATTACCCACCCTACTTTTATTTAGTAAAAACTAGCTGAAAAGTTTTCTTCTACTGTTCAAGGACAATGAAACCTAAGCTTAACTAATTTGCTTCGATATAAATTAAACAATACAGACATTTTTGCACGACCAAACGAATTCACAGAAATCATCAAAAAGTTTGACTCATAACAAAAAAAGGTCCCATTATGAAACGATTCGCGCTTGACCGCAATTTTTTATCTTTATTCACACATTTTATAATAATGCCTTACCAAATAATAATAGGTAGTCGTGAATAAAATGGCATTGGCTTTTTTATTTGTCGAAAAAAAAAAAGTTAATTTGGGCTCTTTGAATGGTTATTTCCTGTGTTGTGTTGCCTACTGTAATTTTTGGATGCCCATCGCGTGAGGTGGTTGAAATACGCTGTACTTAGCATTATGTGAAGGATATAAAATTTATTGCCTAATTTTAGTTAAGTAAATTGCTTTTTCATGAGACTACTTAGTAAGAAGTTAGGCTATTTTCACATGTTAGCTTAAATCTGGCTAGCTAGCAATTTATCAAATTATTTAGGCCATTGTGTTTTTCTGAATATAAATAGTTCATACATCGACTATCCGATTACATATCTACAGTGATTACCAGGTCAAAGATCGCATAGTGAATAATTAATGTTTGGTTACTAGGCCAACGAATATAAGAAGCAATGACTCACGTCTTAGCAAGTTTCTTCACTCCTACAAAATCTATACTCAACCATTATGAAACAAAATTAAAGCACTGTTTTAAAAGCACACTAGCGCCATTGCCAACACCAGTTTGGCATTTTGACGCAACCTGATTAGCTCAACCATAAACAAAACATTAACAATGTATTTTTCATAGTTAAAAATGGAACGTGCTGCGTTTGAACTTTTGAAGAAAGAACTACTTTCTCCATTCTATTTAAAAGGTTGTGCTTAACGTCAAAAGCATTATTGAGGCTACGAATAAAGAGTTCGTACTTCATAAACATGGAGTAACGGTAAAATATTTTCGATTTTAAATTTAGAATGGAAGAAAAACATACTGTGTCAACTGCTTGTCAAATCGCACAAGGAATAATGGGGTCTCAAAATGGTTGACGGTAGCACAGCGGCGAGGTGTCAATTTTTGTAACAGTGAAGCCGAAGTGAAGCCGGTTTTAATTTAGGTACTTACTTTTCAATGAAGTGTAAATTAATTTACGTGTTGTAATTCAAAACGAATAATAGGCGTTTTTGTTGTTTGAATATTATGATTAATTAAATACCTGTAGTGTAAAGTAACTATATTTTTTGGCAATAGTAAACACTATTGACTGTGCCATTTTTCAACAGCGGTAGAGTTGCTGATGCGAATCTCCGAAGGGAAGGCGGTAGCAATCGTGTTGTATGGAGCTTTCGCCACTGTTAGCATAATATTTCAACATAATATACACGGTGACATTTGAATCACAGTTTTGCTAGAACAAACGTTGTTCAGACCATGGTCTACTACTATTTTATAGCACTAAATATGTAATTAAAATAAACAAAACTAGGCGTTCTCAAATAAGTCTTATGTTGCTCAAACGTGTTCAAACATTTACCGTAACATTAAAGTACTCATCGCGGTAGCGATATGGCATTCAAAAGAGATAAGAGAAGTCCACGTGGACTACAAGGATGTCCGGCCAATGCGGGCCGAAATGCAAATAAATCATTAGCCAATGACATGTAATCTCACGAAGTTCGGTTCCGCCCATTTCTTTTGTTTTCTACTGTGCGGTAGGTCGTCACTGGTCAGTGTACTGAAATCGCTCGAGCGGGAACGCGTACGCATCCGATACGTTACGTCACAGGCACACGTCACAAGTGTTGTTGAAAAAATGAGTTCAAACTATTCCAATGTGGAGTGGTTGGATATGGTGCGTTTTTACGCAATTGCTGGTGACAATCTGGCGGAAGCTAGGCGCATGTACTCTCCGATTTAACTCCACTGGACTTTTATTTGTGGTCGGAGGTAAAAAGGCTGGTCTACACTGAAGAAGCTACCAGTCGGGACCAGCTAAAACAAAAAATTGAAAGTGCGTTCGAAGTAGTGAGGCGCGATACAAACACGTTGCGAAGCCTAAAAGACAATTTGCAAAAACGTGCCCGTCTGTGTATTGAAGTTAATGGACAACATTTTGAGCAATTACTTCAATACAGGTAGGAAGTGTAAATAATGTCATTTAATTGTGTAAATCCCTAGTTGATTCTAATTAATCGTTGTAAATAATCTGATTCCAATTTTTTAAATACGCCTGAAATATTCGCCGTCAATTTTGTACCTACATTCTGAACTGTGATGTGAGTAGGTAACTAAAATTTAGGTTATTAATTTTGGTAAGTTAGTTACTCACCAAAATTAATAATTAACTTTAGATAGAATTTCTGACGGTCCTAAGCCCGATAAGTATGAAGGGAAAATTGGAGTCAATGACCGTTGTCTTGGTGAACGCGGAAATAATTAAAACTGTGCAGACCCCTTGGTTTAAGTTAGCGTGGTAATAATTTTGGACACATGGGAAAACCAATAGTTAGGCAACTTTTAAATCATAACCAGATGTTAGAAATCCCACAGCGCTCGGAATGTTGTCGCATGGTTTTCCCAAAGTGAAATTAATTGTTTTATTATTCTTTATTGTTATTGCTAGTGTAAACAAAATTGTCGGCGGCCTTTGATAAAATTATGCTTTTCATAGTTTGTAATAAACACATCTAGTGCAGGCATTGCATTGTTATCTGCACCCAGACGTGTTTTCAATAGTTTCAAATAAACGAGTAGGTACTCCTGTTGGAATTCATCCCTGTACGCACAACCGCCCAATGCTCTGTCTCGTGCGTGCGCCGCGCCGCAACTACTTTGAAGCGGTGTCTGTGTTGTACGGAGTAACGTAAATTCGGACTATTTTAACTTTGTCTACTTTGTGTTTTTTCAAAAACCGATGATGTTTTTTTTTTTTTGATGCTATTAAATGGTAGTAGACCATGGTCTGAACAACGTTTGTTCTAGGAAAACTGTGATTCAAATGTCACCGTGTATTGTAGGAATAAATAATTACTTATTAAATGTACTTTGATGTTTAAAAGTGAAGCCATTGTGTGGGTATTGTAACGGACAAAGACATAGGTATCCTAGAATTAACGGACGACATTAAAGTACTTACAAGTAATATTTATTATGTTTTCTTGTACATGTCCTACATACTCCTTCGATAAATCAATAAAGGATAGGTATTTGACTAACATGTCAACGAACCTATTCATGACACATGTCATGATGACATCATCATCCTCATATTATCAGCTTTTAGTCCCCTGCCGATCACGGGCGTTCTCCGTAATCTATTCCACTGAAATCTTTACGTCAATATTTACAATATCTGTCATCTTTGCCTCGCCTTACAGGCCTATGTGTAGGACACAGGGAATAAAATATGAAAATATTTTTTTATCTGTATCTGTCACTTTACCAAGTGTTTTAAAAATCTCTGAGTAATCTATGAAAGAATGAGTGAACAGCAGTCTTGTTATTAAAAAGTGGGTCCACAAAACGTTAAATTAATAAAGTAGGTCAAAGAACAAAGAGTTCACTTCATAAACCGTAAACATCGTAATAGAACACTATTGACCTAACGGTTAAACAATGGCTTTTATCTCATTCCACTGAACTCCAAATTCGATAACCTGTGAGAACAGCAAATATTTCTAATTTGATATGTTATGCGATACTGGCTGTTTATATTTTATTCTTTTGTCTCTGGCTATCGCGATTTTATAATGAAGTGTTCAAAGTTTGATTGAGAGACGGATTTTTAAATGGCGCGTAAATGACTTGGTGTTTTGTTTAATCTTTATAATTTTATTATGCAAAAAGTTTGCTTATCTGTATTCTATTAATCGAAACATTTTTTTAAATATCTACATTCGTAAATATAAATGTAAATTAAATAAATGAATCTATTAAATCGCAGACGCTACGTGTACTATCGACAAAACATAAACATATATGCTCAGTTTAGAAAATATTTCTGCGGCTAGTGACTGACTACACCTCTTCCTGGTTTCGCTTAATTAGAGGCAATATGCATTTGTGTGAGTACAGGGCGTGTAACAAAAAAAAAACAACAAACATTAGCAACAAATCAAATAATAAACAAACGTGCATCCTATTGGTCAAAACGCATGCATCGGGCGATCGAGTCGTTAGCCTTGTTATGCGATTATCGCCTTAAATCGCTTAAGCATACCGAAGTTTGGCTGATAGTACCTCAATTTTAATAATATAGTCGGTTACATTTACTGGATGGGTAGGTACTCCAGAAGGAAATAAATAATTACCTATCTTGATAAAGAGGGTCTGACGTCAGAGCATACACTTATCACTTCAATTTGTCTGTACTCAGTACATTCATTTTGAAGTAGAAGGTATCGTATAATCGAATAAGTACAAGGATCGCGATCGAACACATTCCAATTTTAAATATCAAAATATTCTGAATTCAAATGTGACGTTTGATTGATAATTTCCGCCATGTTGAAATAATTACGCGGCATTTATTATTAATATTCTTTTTGATGCGAATGTTTTTTTGAATAATGTTTCAATTAATTGAATTATTATTCCTATAATTAATTAATGATAACTGTTCGTATGTATTGCTATTATCGTGTAACTTATTATGTTGAAACGCAATAAAAATGACGGAGTTCGAGCTTTTAATAAATTGGTATTTACCTCGCAGAGACTTTTATTATTAAATATACGGTTTTATTTAATTACTGTGAAGAAATTCGACTTAATAAATGATGCCTACCTATCTAAATTCATAACAATTTTCCTTATAAAGAAATTTCACTCGCTCTAAGAGGACCCACAGACCAATTCATTATTCGCATAATATTTCCCATACATTTTTCTTATTTTCGTACACCGTCGTTCGTCGTTTTCTATGAACATAAATTGTAAATTTTCGTGATATTAAAAGATTTAATAAAGGAAGAATCGGAAACACGCGAGAACGTTTCGTTCGACGTTTAAAAAAGCTATAATACGTTATAAATAACATATGTGTACAGTAGTGCTTAGGATATAATTCAACCCTCAACTCATCAGCAAACTCTACCCTCTGACAGGATCTACTCAACCCCCCGACTTCACAAACTCACCCCTGCCGCGTTGACCGACGTAGGTACAATGTTGACAAGGGGTGACATTGCCGTTAGCTCCCAATTTTAGCAAAACCTTGAGTCTGTTTTAGAACCTAAAATACTACTATTGCAAATTAATTGACTGACTGGATAATTGTAAGAGGTACTTACTTCACGAAGAATACTTAGTACAAATTGTGCTTTGTGTGCAAAGCTAAACGATAATGTAATCAAAGGGGGGTAAGAAAACTGAATCTAGCTAGATTAATCCCCGAGTTTCTTGCTCTCTTAACGGAAAAACTAACTTTACAGCCGGTTTCTGAAATTGAGAATTTGAAATTGACAACTTGTCGAACTCTAAATTAGTATTATTATATTATAGTGCGCACGCACGTGCTAGTCACCGCCTTCAGTCAGGTATGTTATGTAAGCGGTGAGACGGGGAGGGCGCGATTGACAAGATTGGCAGATTGAGTTAGCTTCACCTTTGTCTATCTCCTCCGTCTCACCGCTCACATACTTCAGGCGGTGACTAGCATTTGCGCGCGCACTGGAGTTAATTTCTTTGCAGAAACGTAAGAAATTTTGAATTTCGGGCGACATTGTAGGAATGACCTTAAATAAAGTAAATTCTCAATCTAGAAACCAGGTGTTAACCTCAATTCCTTGATGAATCTCATTTAAAAATCCCAAAACCTTAGATTTATTTAGTCTTACTTACAAAATCTAACAATATTTTTTCTTTTATTTCCAGCTGATCCGTTGCCAGGCAAGCACGTACCGCTAGAAAGCTATGAGAGCGAACTGGAGAGGGAACACGCGCTGCCGACGTCCGTCCCCAACGCTGACATACTCAAGACTAACAGCAACCCGACGTATCATAAGCCGAGGTAAGTTTTGATTATGTTTTTTTTTTAAAGGCTCTGGAAATTTTTCTGTGTTGTGCGTTTTTAGGCTCAAATTTCACATGCACAAAGTTTTGGCCCAGAATTGTCTGTAGGTCATACAAATATTGATGCATTTGGAAATCGAACCCTCAACCAGTAACGCAGATTCGGTCACTGTGCCGTCAGTGAAAAACAGATCATAGATTATTTATTTTTTACTTTTTGTTACACTATAGTTACTTACATTTATTTAAACTGGGACTGTAATCGTAAAACCTCGGATATACGCTCCTAATTACAGCAATTTAAAATACTTTACAGACACAAACAGGTAGATAGAAATAAAAAAGAACATTATCGTTAAATTCAAAACGGGATGGCCGCTAATCGTGATTTTACGCGATGCGTAAAACGGACGATTCTGTACGCGCCGCGTAAAAAGGGAGATTGCTCACGGGCCGTTTAGTTTGTTCAAATCGTAAAATTGGCATAACCTAGCAGTATTAATTTTCAAACGATTAGTTTCGTTTAGGGTTGGCAACGAAATTAAAAAGGTTTTACCAAAGAAAAAGTACAGAAATTAGAAAAGAAAAACCTTTTTCCACTGTAAAAACACTTAAGTCAGAAAATCTAAGGATACTTGGCTAAAACAAAAAAATACAGTACAAAGATTAAATATGCGAAAGAAAGAGGGCGTTAAATAAATGAATTAAACAAAGCTAAAATAATATTGGATTAACTTCGCGTTTCTGTTTAAACAGAGATATAAAAATAATAAAGCAACGTTAGCTTATTCTCACAGCTTTTCGATTTTTAAATTCCTTCGTCTCTGGCAGGATAAAAAGATCAAAAACAATCTTTGTAATCCTAATTAAGTTAATGAATAAAAACATGCAAAAATAAATAATAGATGTTTGCTGGAGCTTCTGGGACAAAATAATCCTGATGATTTTTTTTTTCCACTTCCAATAGTTTTGTGCTAGTGATCGGAGATCAATTAATTTCAGGTTTCCTCAGGATATCTTCATTCGATGAAAGTCAGTGGTTTTAACCCCATGGAAATATTTATAACAAACCAACGGGGTAATTGCGGAGTAATTAATGAAATACACCTTCAATGCCAAAGGAATTCATTTTGACGATTCACAGCATTCATTGCGTTATACGTCAAGCAGACGAATTTTTTAAACATAATATGAAGCAATGGATTAGGAATTTCTATTAAAAACCTCCAGGTTCTGATTGAAAGTGTATTACGTAATCGAGGAGCAGATTTTGAAACCATACCAAAAAAGCGAAAAGCGGTTTGGAAAGTCTTTAATGCGAAAGCTCCAGGATAGCCCGCGAAATTAAAATTTTCAATTTGCAAGTCAGTATTAGATTAAAGTTAATTCGCGATCGTAATAAGTATGTATTTACTGAATTATAATCATTAAAGTCATCAATACAACTTTTAAGATTACCTGTAATCCTTATTGGATGAATATTTCATGAAATTTTGACATTTGAGGATTATACTAACTTAAGGAGTTGTATTACTGTTTCTAATTATTATAATTCTGTAAATGCATATTTGTTACGGTCGCAAATTATACTTTAATCAACATTCAACCTAATACGGACTTGCAAATTGCAAAAAACGTAAGAAAATTTGTATTTTGCGGGCTACCCTGACCAACGCCTATAAGTTAGTGCAGGTAACTTTAATCTTAGAAATTAATTATTGAAAAAGTCGTTTCAAAATAAAAACTTCTCACAACCCTAATTTTACCAGCATTATCTCTCACAAAAATATATTAATTGGTAATTTTCTCGAAAAACCAGTTCCAAAATTTTATTGAGATCTCTAATAGTCATTTCCCGTGCTTTTATTGATTTGACAACATTCAGTCAAAGTTTTATAATCTTAGTTTATAGCTTTATTTTCGGACTTATCTGATAATGAAAGAAAACATTGAATTAACGAGTGATTTAGACAGAAATTGCTCACTATTAATATGCAATGAGGTAGCTGTCTATTAATTATTTCATCAAGAGCGTCGTCGTCTGTGAAGTTTTTATTATTTTTACAATATAGTTCTAGTAGTTGTAGTAACTAGTTTCTATCCACGACTTCGTCCACGTGGATGTCATTAAAGTCATAACCTTTAATAGCTTATTTTAGCTTCCAATCACTGATTTTTTTTATCAGATCTGTAAGTATGGTTACATATCAAGCTATACATTCCCATTTTACCCTTTGAAAATATGTATTATTTTTAGAGTCCGCCCGAAACTGGTTTTTGCGGCCGAAACCGAAACTCACGTGGTCAAGTATAAAATTCCTTAAAATACTGAAATTTGGTGCATTTTACCCATTATTCTGCATTAATTAGGACATGAAATGGAAACACAGTAGGTATATTAATTTTGTTGTAATCATTTATTTAATATAAGAAACTGCCGCCGATACTTGATTTTTGGCCGAAACTCGGCCAAAACCGAACTTTCGGTCGGACACTAATTATTTTAAATGCGACGCACACTGGGTAGTTAGGGGCTCGTGGCTAAGTAATAATAGCCGCACTGGTCGATCGATCAGCTTAAGCTACGCTTGCCGCGGTTGGTCCGCGGGGGTGACCATCTTTATATGCCGAGAACCCTCCGTGCCTCGGAAAGCACGTTAAGCCGTTGGTCCTGGCTGTTATTCGTGGATCTCGAAAGTCTGACAACCAGTCTTACCTTAAGATGGTCACCCATCCACAGACCAACCCCGGCAACCTGATGGATCGACCCGTGCGGCAGTTATTACTTAGCCACGAGCTCTACAAATCCACGAGCTTCAAAAATGTTTGTTTATAATAAAATGTTTATTTGTACACTTAGAATAAGATACATAAATACAGAAGGATTAAAGAATGTTATATTATACAATAGAGTCACATTAAAGTGCGAACTGATGCCTCCTAAACTAGACCAAATGCCAGCGTTTTAGGAGCCAAATACCTAGTATTACCCAGTAACTGGGCTGTGGAGGTCAGATAGGCAGTCGCTCCATGTAAAATACTGGTATTCAGCTACATCCGGTTAGACTGGAAGCTGACCCCAACATAGTTGGGAAAATGCTAGGCAGATGACGACTGGGTAGTTAGCACTGCTTCTTTCATGGCTGATTGGTGAACTGGTTATATTTTTTAATTTGCCGAAATAAAAATATCTAAAATAGCACTAATAGTTGATTTTCGCCAAGTGCTGACAGAAACAGCCTTTAAACCTGATCACATCTTCGAAATGAATGTCCCGCTGAATAATTTAACAGCAATAAAAAAGAATCATCCTCTAAACTATCTTTTACAAAATCATTTGGCTAACCTAAGAATAATTTCAGAAAAGAAATAATTTAACTTAGAAGACATTATGTCTCTTAATGTACCTTTTTACGGCGTAACTTTGAAAATGAACTCCCATTCAAACATTTTTTTAATCTCACAAAATACTAAAGAGATTGTTCCATTTGATTTTGGAGAAGATTTTATTTCGGTATGCTTTGAAATCAGATATTCAGGTTTCTAGAAAGCTTTTCTGGGATCAGAAAATGTGCTGATTTTTCAAATATTGACCACCTTCAGCCGCGTCGCGGCCTATCGCTCGCCCGCGCTATTATTTCAGTTTTGCTTAGCGTTCTTTCTGACCTTTTTCATTTTTCTCGGCTCCTCAGTGTCCTAGCGTGATGTTAAACAGCCTATAAACTTTCTCAAGAATTGGACTATCAAATGCAAAAACGATTTTTAAAATCCGACTGGTAATTCCAGAGATTAGCGTGTGAGATTACAAATGCGAAAATTACGCTATCTACGCTTTTCACGCCCGCGCCTCGACTATTGAACGATAGTTATGAAATTCGACAGATACGTAGCCCTAGACCTGGGAAAGGATATAAGTTACACTATATGACATGACTGAAAATTTATTAATATAAAAATTAAAAAAAAAAAACTATTTGAACGCTGTGATATTTACAAATACAGATCTCTATTTTTATATTTGTTATTTTTTATCACAAACTTCCACATAATTATATACATCCTCAGGCATACCATTCAGAGACACTTTCTCAATACATACACAACTACCTTAGTACAAACACATGAACTCACACATACACACACCATCACAATCACTATGCATATCATATTAGGCTATCTACTGTTTTTTGGTATTAGTATTAGTTTTCTTAATGTATTCGATTTTTTGTATATTCCTTTTCTAGTACAGCGAGTGGATTTGATAAAATTAAGGAATTGACTGTGACGTATAATATAAGTAATAACATGTATGCGTAGAAAATGTAAAGCGAACGAAGAAGCCTGTATCTCACGACACAGGGAATCCTAGTGTGCTCCAGGAATCAACGTCTTTGAATGTAATTTCTGAAGCAATAAATTATTCTTATTCTATTCTGAATCAAAATCAAAAGTCATTTATTCAAACTAGGCTGAGAATCAGCACTTTTTGAACGTCAGAATAACATAAGACAGCCCCCCAAAACGCCCGCCCTTCACCACTTCCTAGTGCTTTAGCTGGGGAGAAGAAGTGGCGCAACAAACTCCCCATTCTTAATTCATCCTGGATATTTGTATTAAAAAAAAAAATGAAATACAAAAGAGACGCAGACGAAGCCGCGAGCAACCACTAGTGATGAATATACCTATAAATATGATTGGTATCGCAGTCTCATCGGCTATCAAGACAGTGACAGCACATTTGCTGATTAGAAACTAAATGAAGCCTTCAGAATTGAGGACAAAACTGAAATAACTTTACCAATCATACGATATTTGACAGCACATTTACTGAACAAAAACTTACAAACTGGAGGCTAAACATAATAAACTGAAATATTTGAAGCAATCTTTATACACTCTTTCTAAAATTACCTTCTAAATCTGTTATTTTTATAAAATAATGGCCACTGCTAAACTTCCTTGTTATTTTCTCTACAAGAAATAATTAAGTAATCCTTATTGCAGAAATCCTTATCCGTGACCTGATGACCTCCGTAGGATGTAATTAGATCGTAAACATACAGACGAATTGCGTTCCTTTGGAACTCCCTAATTAGAAGAGATTTAGCAGTGAAATGAGATTAGGACGAGCTACATAATAACAATAATACCGGTCTCCTATCCTACTGCAGGGTAAAGACCTCTTTTGTTACTGAGAAAAAACGTGCAATAATCATAGTACCTGTTATAGCGCTACGAGGTTATTTTGGCGCGTGGTCAAAATAGGAACTAACTCTGGCGCCGTTATTGCTTTTCAATACAGATCCGTGTCGCAGTGTACTTACGAGTTGCTCATATCTTTGTGCTTTGACCTAGATGTTTTTATTCTACTACTCCAGTATTTTTCATTGAAATCTCACTGAAAGCACTCATAATGAAACTGAGAATGATCTTTTTCGTTTATAATTATAATCATTTATATATCTTAAATCAAAATATTAACGGATTAATAGGAAAGGCAGACTTATTATGTATACACTTATGCGAACTCTTGCATAAAGGGAAAATGGTAGATGTGATGTGTATTACGGAACACAACATGATAGATGATGATGTCATACAATTGTATATACCGAACTATAAACTTTCAACATACTCATCAAGAAGCAACAGGAAAGGTGGTACGTGTATACTAGTTAAACATGGACACGCGTTTAAGGTTATAGATATTAAAGAATTTTGCGTTCCCGGAATTATGGAGTGTTGTGCCATTGAATTAGTAACTCACAAATTGATTATCATTTGCATTTATAGACCCCCAAAATCTAATAGAGGTGCTATATCGATTTTCTTCGAAAAAATTGAACTTGTATTAAACCGTTGTGGACGAAATATAGGAAGAAAGGTATTGTTGTGTGGTGATTTCAATATTGATATCTTGAAAAATACCAGAGTATCTATTGAATTTCTACATCTACTACTAAATTACAATCTGAAACCAAGTATAAAACAGCCTACACGTATATCGACTGGAACATGTATTGACAACATTATCCATAATGTCAAGGGTGGCTGTGGTGAAGTTTTAGAATTGGCCTTATCTGACCACACAGCTCAACTCTTTAAGTGTCCTATAAAAAAGTCCTGTTCGATTGATCACTGGTACGTACTACGTCGTGATTATAGCTCTGAGAACATGTCTAAGTTTATTAAAGCCATTAGTAATCTAAGTTTTGTTGAAATATACAATAGTACCGACCCAGAACTAGCTTTTACCTTGTTTCATGAACAATTTAAACTCTTTTACGATTTGTGTTTCCCGACTGTGAGGAAAAAAATCTCTACTCGTAAATCCCCGAGATGGATTTCTAAAGGTATCAGAAGATGTAGTAAACGGAAAAGAGAAATGTTATGGCAGTATAGGCGATCACGTAATATTGAAAATAAACAGTTACTTAAGCAATATTCAAAACGTTTAAAAAAAGTGATACACTTGACACAAATATCTCAAAATAGTCATGTAATTAATAGTGCTGAGAATAAAACTAAAGCTACATGGAAAATAATTAATACATGTAAATCGAACTTCCCCTCTGAAACCGTAAAAATAATACTCAATGGTGATAAACTAATAAGTGACCCTTCAGAAATGGCTACGGCATTCAATAATTACTTTATAGACTCAATTCATCCTGAAATTAATAATAATACTAGTAATGCTATATCTTGTGTAAATTATTATCCCAAGTCTCTATTTATGACACCGACAGATTCGTTGGAAATATTTAATATTATCAATTCATTAAAGAACACTAATAGCGCGGGTTATGATGGAATAACTACTAAGATTTTAAAATCTGTGTCGCATATAATTGCACCTGTTTTGAGTTTTATTATTAATCTATGCATAGAACATGGCCACTATCCTAATTTATTAAAAATGACCATAATTAAACCACTTCATAAGAAAGGCGATAAAGATGCTATTTCAAATTACCGTCCAATAGCTCTGATACCGGTCATGTCAAAAATTTTTGAAAAAGTAATTTATAAATCTATAAACTCATTCTTTGAAGTAAACAGTATACTGGCTAAAGAACAATACGGTTTTCGAAAAAACAGAAACATTAATAAAGCTGTCTATGAATTATTTACACAAATTGTTAGTAATGTTGACAAAAAAAATCCAATTGCAGCAGTACTTATGGACATGTCTAAAGCATTCGATCACGTAAATCACGAAATATTACTGGGTAAGTTAGAACGATACGGCATCAGGGGAAACATATTAAATCTAGTCAAAACATATCTCACTGGACGTAAGCAAGCCACCGTTTTAAATAGAATTTGTTCTAAATCCAATATTGAAGTTACTCATATGTCAACAATTAGAGATACAATATGTGGTGTACCCCAAGGAACTGTCCTTGGGCCATTATTTTTCCTCACATACATTAACGATTTGCCAAAATGCACTGAGCATCAAACTGTTTTGTTTGCCGATGACAGTACACTTATTGTTCCATGTAAAAATATAGAAACCTACGAAGATGACATAAACAAGTCCATCCTTTGCATCATTAATTGGTTACATATAAATAAATTAAAAATAAACATAGACAAAACAAAGCTTATGACATTTTATCAAAGAACAAAAAAACTTAACTTAAACATAGCTTATGCAGATCAAATGATAACTGAAACAAGCAGTGCTAGATTTCTGGGACTTCACTTGGATACTCATTTAAATTGGAAATGTCATGTAGAAACTGTTTGTAAGAAACTAAACCAGTACTCTTATGCGCTCTACAATCTAGCAAAAATAGCAAATGAATCCGTCGTTCTAATTTCTTACAAGGCCTATGTCACATCTGCATTACGTTTTGGAATAATATATTGGGGTAATTCCACTGACAGAGAGATTGCGTTTAAGGCCCAAAAGAAATGTGTACGTGCTGTGTTTAAACTGAAACCTATTGAAAGCTGTTTTCCATATTTCAAAAATTTTAAACTGTTAACGTTGCCCTGTATGTATATTCTCGAGACGGCAGTATTTGTCAAATCTAACTTCCATCTGTTTGAAACATTGAGGTCTAAAAGACGCAACAGAGAGATATGCGCTGAGCCACATACCACTGCTCTTTACACAAAATGTTTTTTAGGAATGGCACCTAAGATCTATAATAAGATCCCTAGGCGAATTAAAGAAATAAATAACATACACGATTTTAAAAAGGCGTTACTGAAAATGCTATATGAAAAAACATATTATACGGTGAATGAATACTTAACTGACACATTATAATTACTTTTTTATATTTTTAGCTTGTTTTATCTTTATTATCATATTTTTTTTCAATTATTGATTTGACAATTTATTATTACTATATTTTATTGGAATGTTTTTTTTATTATTTTTTATTGTGTTGACAATTTGAAATTTAATGTGTGACAATTGTGTAATAATTTATTGTAATCAGCATGTGTGTCCCTAATGATATTTGTACGCCGATGACGGCTAGACATAGCGTTCTTTAATAATTAGGCAACATCTGTACTTAACCTACCTATGTTCAACAAATAAAGAATATTTGTATTTGTATTTGTATTTGAAATCAATCCAATCTAAATTAATTTACAAAGTCAGATCAGGCAGTCCCAGCGAGAAAATAGTCCTGAATCCTGATCAAAAAATTGGCTATTTCGACGCCCACAACAAAATTAAAAATGGCGCCGCTGAAAGTCACCTCACCGCAAAGCAACAGGAAAACATTAAAAAACAACATTAAACCAAGAGTGCTAACAGAAAAGTATTCCCTACAGAATTTTCTTGCATTGTATACAGATCAATCAACTTGCCATCGATCGAAAGTTTCTGAACGAAGTTTGAACACCGTTTCTCAAAGTTCACTCGACGCCCTTGTATGAGTTGTAGGAATCATGTCTAGATTGTTCGGTTGATGCATCGGTTATAGGTTTTCCCTAGTGGAAGCTTTAATGTTTAAAAGGATTTGCTTTTGAAGTAAAGTTTATCTAAGTCGCTTGTGGTTTAGTGGTTTACGAGTATTTTGTCTAAGAAAGGAGGTGGGTCAGTGGTATCCTTTCGGATCAATAGTCAAAGAGAAAATGTTTAAACAAAAGTAGTTTTTAATGTTTGTTACGTAATTTTGTCGTCTTTTTCTGTGGACAACACTTTTAACTTTCGATAACTACACATTGATTTTAATAGTGATCATTTTAAAAAGTACATAGAACTACTCCTATGAATTTTAAGTTTTGACTTTCCAAACTATACTGAAATACAGCTCGACAGGCTATCTATTTTATGTTAATCACTGTGGATGACATTGATGACAACATTATAATGCGCACAGCAAAAGAGTGGAACTCACTACCTGCGTCTGTGTTTCCGAACGTATACAACCCTAATCTCTTCAAAGTGAGAGTGAACAGGCTTCTTCTGGGTAAGCTCACTCCATCGTCGACTTTGTCTCTGTCACCTCTGACCTAGACGAGAGTCAAGAGCAAACCCATCACAAATAAAAAAAAAAAAACATAATAATAACGTCTGCTGTCATTTCCTAATTCATATCGACCCTGCAAGGAATAACATCATAACTCAGTTTTAGGCCATTTTGAGTTACAATCGTATTCTTGATGTATAAAATTAAGAGGCCCACGAAGCATGCGTAGTTCATACAAACGAAATACCAAAATAAGTTGTAAATCAATATCATATTCTTAAGGTAGTGTGTATTTAATCCGATTGGATTAAAGAATAGCTAGGTTCCCAAACATATATTTTGAAAGGACACTGATTTGAAGACGAGTTGTGAGGAATTTAAAATTTCTATAGAAAACTTATCTTTCTCATATTTCCTGTTTAAATCAATGTTCTTATTTAATATATATTCGGGAACCTAGATATTCTATAATCCAATCGGATTAAATACACACTAACTTTAGAATATGTTTGATTTACAAATTATGTTGGTATTTCGTTTGTATGAACTAAGCTTGCTCCGGGGGCGACTTGCCATTGAGTTATAATGTACTACGTACTACATTATAACTCACTGCTTAGTGCTGATTTTTTTTTGGCACTCACCCCTGTTTCTAAAAAAACATTTACTTCTTATAGGAATTTAGAGACAGGGGTGAGTGCAAAAAAAAAATCAGCATTAATTTTGTACAGCAAGGATACGATTGTAACACAAAATGGCATAAAAGTGAGATACGATGTTATTCCTTGCAGGTGTCAATATGCTATCAATGCTATGTTTACCATCCAATTTAAACCCGCCATCTTTTGGGCACTTTTTTCCTGCACAAAAATAACATATACTTAAGTATAAAAGATTGAGAACCGTTTCGTATCAAACAATTTGATAGACTGATTTGTTGATTGTGTATTGTAAAAGCTTCATTGGACTTCATTGTTGTGAAGTGGGGATTCATTTGACTAAAAACAAAGTTTTATAGAAACTTTGAGCAAGTATTTAATGTTCTTCTTACTTAAAAGTTTTGTATTGTATTGATTTAATAGCATTTTGATTAATCTATGTACAAGCAAGAACGTAGTTCTTCTCTCAGATTGGCTAGAAATTTTTTTTTTTTTACAACCTTATGTACTGTGGTAATAATATTGGTCAGTCAGCAAGGTTCGGGGTAACTGACTCCTGGGGTACACCGGACATAAAGGGCATCCAAACAAAAAAAAAACATGAGAGGATGGGGGGCAAAACGAAGTTCCTTGTAACGTGTGATTTAAAACAAAAACAAAATTTTCGCAGCCGACGTCTTAGATTTTAATTTTGACCAAAGTTGCATGGATGGCATAACGCTTTTTCGTCACGTCAAATTTCTGCCAGTTTACTCCACCCACAAGCAGCGTTAAACAACTTCGTTCCAAAAGTTATACTTATTCCGTTCGAATATGTTATTCTCTTCTTTTTTACAAATCTGTAGGGTCATTTCATTTACGCAGTCGGCAATTTCATTTTTAGTCAAAATAGTTGGGCAAACGTCATCTAAAACTACTCGTATTCTAAAATTCAAGTTGATAGCATTAATCAGAATAATGCTGTTAGGTGGGCGGCTAGTAAGTCGGAGGAATATAAGTTAGAGTGTGGGGTTCGGCAGGGGGGGTTGACCTCACCGAAGTTATTCAACTTATACATGGACCGCCTGATTGGTGAGCTGAGCGGCACCGGCATCGGGTGTCACATAGATGGAATTTGCGTAAATAATATAAGCTACGCGGATGACATGGTCTTGCTCAGCCCCTCAATCGGTGCGTTGCGTAAGCTACTCAGTATATGTGAAGAGTATGCGGAGGCCCATGGGCTCAGATACAATGTAAAAAAAAGTGAGATTATGGTATTTAAAGCACCTAAAAAAGAGGTCACAGTGGTATCTCCCGTCTCACTCTATGGTACACCATTGAACCAAGTCACTCACTTCAAGTATCTGGGCCACTGGGTCACCGAGGACCTTAAAGATGATTTGGATGTGGAGAGAGAACGCAGAGCGTTGTCTGTTCGCTGTAACATGTTGGCTCGCAGATTCGCACGGTGTACTGAACAAGTGAAGGTCACACTGTTTAGAGCTTTCTGCCAGACCTTTTACACATGCAGTTTGTGGACCAAATATACGCAGAGGACATACAACGCTCTGCGTGTGCAATACAATAATGCGTTCAGGGTGCTGATGGGGCTGCCGCGGTACTGTAGCGCCAGTGGTATGTTCGCAGAGGCGCGCGTGGACGGCTTTCACGCCGTGATACGCAAGCGAAGTGCGTCTTTAATGGTGCGGGTGCGCGGCAGCCCCAACGCCATCCTGGCCGCGTGCGCAGGCCGATGGGACTCCGTACTAATAGCGCATTGTATAGGCCTACACGCAATAGCTAGTGCCTGAAATATTTTCATTGTTTTGTTTATTGTTATTGTACTATTACTAACATAGGCTAAGAACATTGTTACTAACAAATTATGGAAGCAATTCTGAAATAAATTTTATTATTATTATTATTATTATTATTATTAATAGTTCTTGAGATATTCAGCTGTGACAGACTGACAGACAGACCGACTGAGTCGCACCATAAGGGTTCCTTTTTATTACCATTTTGGTACGGAACCCTAAAAACCATACATAATTTATTGTTGGGGTTCCTACGGAGATATATTAGGAAAAAGGCAATTATTGACTGGTATTGCTACGATAAAGTGATTCGAGTATAGTATTTAATTAAGTAATAATATATTCAACCAACGGGTTAATAACTAAGTGGGTACGTAGTACAATTAAGGACACCTCTATATTTAAATGCTACAGTAATTAAAATACTAAAGTAGTACAGTGTTAAGCAAACTAAACTTAACCTCTGGGTTTAGACATTGTAGCTTTTCGTTTGATATTCTTCAAGTTTTAATAAAATACGTGACAATAAAAGTTTTACAAGAATTAAGGTTGGGCCACGAGATTAGTGTTTATATCCTTGTTCGTGTAGGTTATGACGGTAATCTAAGTAATTTACTAATAGCACTGTTGACTTATGAGATGACGACTGCTAGAGAAATATGGAAGAAAAAGACATGCAGCGCCGACCACAAATATATTGGGACAAGAGCAGGAGAATGATGATGACTGTTAAACTCTTATACTGCTATATATATATATATATATATATATATATATATATATATATAGCAGTATAAGAGTTATATATATATATATATATATATATATATATATATATCTTCTCAATTCAATTCTCAATTCTTTATTGCGTACCATAATGTATATACATAGTTGGTTAGGAAATTATTATATAAGTCACAATTATGGACCCTGTCGGGCACAGCATAGAGCAAGTAGGAGAGAGGAGGAAGAGCACTGGGTGTTGAATGAGATCATTCTTATTATTGAGTAAGATAAACTGTTTTATTAATACAGAATTAGATTTAAGAATTATAATTATTATTTTATAAATTATTTACATTTATTTGTTATGTAGTTTTATTTATTACGTAATTAATATTTATTATCCCTAAGGTAAGTTATGTATTGCACGCTTTATATTTTTCTTTTCATATTATGAGTAGGTAGGTGTGTGTCTTTAATAGTATTAATTATAATTTATTATTTAAGTATTCGCTTATACTATAATAACATTTGTTTACAAGGAAAAGCTTCAATTTATTGATAAAGATGTTATATTTATTTAAATTCTTTATTATTTCGGGTAATTTATTGTAATTTTTTATGGACATGACAAAGGTACTATTGGAGTGCATTTTTAGTCGCGATGTTGGTAAGTTTAGTCTGTTTTTATGTCTTAAAATAATTTTCGCTTGTATGTCCTCTCTTTTTGTAAAGAATCTTATACTGCTGCTGAACATTGTACTCTTTCACGGCCCGCGCGCTGGCAACGTCGCCTCGCCTTTCTAGAGGTTTACGTGATTATTTTATTAAATTTAAATCAAAGTACTATTATTTTTTCAGTCAAGTAACTAAATCGTTGGTATGTATATAAGTATGTATTCTATTTTTTTACAGTTATTTTGGTGTTTACTCATAAAAATTTAAATATTTTCTATTTGCAGTATTACGATTAAATATTTTTATTTACTTTAAAAGTAGTAATATACTAGTAAATATTAAAAATAACTATAAAATACAACGATCTAGTTAAATTTCACTGAAAAAAATAAAAATTCAATTTTTGAAGAAGAATACTTTGATAGTACTTTGATTTTTTAATAAAATAATCACAAAAACTTCTAGAAATGCGACGTTGCCAGCCCGCACGGCGTGAACGCTCTTAAATAGTTGGAGATAACATTGTTCACATCACTTACTTATCAGAAAAACATTTTCAGACAAACCTGGCTCATTCCCTACTCACAATATGATTTTTTGAAATCTGAAAATCATATTGATTATTCATATTTCAGATTGTGATTCAAATAATCATTATCTGAAATATTTTGAAGGAAATTGCTAATCCATTGCTTCATATGTTTCAAAAATACATTTACTCAGCAACGCAAATAAAGCAATGAATATTGTTTAATTGTCAAATGAAAGGCATTGCAATTGTATTTTATCGTAATTAGGCTGCTGGACTTACTTTTCTACCCAGAAAAGAGCATTCACCACACGCTCGTAGCTTCTCTGTACTCTTTTCATGTAAAGAAGGATCATTTTGGCCGGCAGTCAGAAAACTGCAAGCTATCAGCTTCTTATCTACCAAGATATCTTTCAAAATCTTATAGCCAGCTACGTAGGTAACTAATTCTTTTAAAAACACAAGGAAAACCCATAATATTTTCCGTCAGTCATAAACTACGCGTTTGGCACTCGATCAAGCTATATCTTTCGATAGTAAAATAAGTTTATAGGCGTATCCAAAAGACAGGGGCTAATCGAGCAATTTCAGATATTTTATTATTCATGTATATATGTAGGTACCAACTTTAAGGAGTTAAAATCTGTAGATGTGTGTGTTTTCTGAAGTTAAAAAGAGCATTTTATACTTGTTATTAAGTTGGATTTGAGTTTATTTTTAGTTTTTTTAGTTTCATAGGGATTTACTCCGTGAGTTGAACACTTAAAAAGAAGACTTTAGTTTCACTAACAAAGGTCATGTTTCATTTTTATTTTATTTCTTTAGTAGCATTTTAAACCACTACAACATTATTCAGACGTATTTTTCAAGAAAGTTATTAATTATTTACTTAAGTTTCGTTCTTTGTATTTTAAGATAATGTTGCCCAATATCTAGGAGTTGCTAAAACTATAAGCAAAAAAATTCCGAGGTTTTTTTAGTTTGTTTTTTAAATTGATAAATTATTTTAAGGTACTTTTAGTCATCGAACATAAAATATGCAAAAGTTTCTTATTGCATTGTTTTTTTCTTTACCTATCTAATAAAATCGCTTTCGCTCTGCTGCCCGCTGATTTCGGAGCCCAAAATTACGTCTTATAAGTCGTTGGTAAAGTCTCGTTAGTGTGATTATGCAAATCTTCGAGAGTTACAAAGGACACGACTCACGACTAATCGTGTACATAATCAGTTTAGTTATTCCAAAGTTGCGACTTGCGAATAATCGCAAAATAGGCAGAGGCTCAATCGCCGAACAATGCTTAAGGCGATACGTAAAAAGCTAACTGAGTGGTAATAAGAAAGTGACAGAGTCAATTACATCCACATGCGAAAAAAAGAGAGCGCAACAATGCTCTGGAACCAAAATATCAGCGCCAAACCAAATAAAAATTGTTTAAAAATAAATTAAGCTATCTATCAAAAATATGTTCAGCCAGAGTTTTCAATTACCTAATACGCACATTTTGAATGCAATTTTGCAATGAAATTACTTAGGATTTTAGAATTACAGAAAAATATATAAAAAAGTAGAGGTATTTTCGGAATTAAATTCTATCGAGGAAATTTAACCCAATCGTGTTTTCCTTCAGTCAGAGTATTGATCAAATAGTCAATAAACATATATCCAAAAATTAAATCCATACATTCTGTAATAGTGAAATAAATGGTTACGAAAAAGCCCCCAACTTATTTTGGTATCAAAGGTGATGTAATTTTTATGAATGTTTGATAAGCGATTTAATAAGTCTTAAAGCAATATTTTTATCGTGTTTGGGTCTCTTTTTGATATTGTCTTAAACCTTCATCAACCCGTAAATCGCCACTGTTATAGTAACCTCATCTGCACTGTCTAACCGAATGCAGCTGAAATTACATGGAGCAACTGCGTATCTCACTTCCATAACCCAGCTTCTGAGTAACACGATACCCCTTGGTAAATCTGGTTGTCAGACTTTCCGGCTTCTGACGACCCGTAAAGACTGTCAAAAATCTACGAATGACAGTCGAGAGCACCGAAGTTTACCATGCTTTCCGAGTCACGGAGAACCCTCCATAAGATAAACGTCCGCATGGCCACTGGATATCATATTAACCAAGCTTAGCAGTAACAGGAGGAATATAATCCCTCATTTCCCTTTCTAACAGCAAATACATCCAAAATATATTGACATAATCACCCAATAAATCCATCGCCATTCAAAATTAAACCACACCAAAAAACATGAAATAAACATTTTTGCATAGGATTTGAACGCAGAATCGTCCGACTTAATATCTTGTTTTAAATGCGTGGCTTTAAGCTTGATTGAAGAATTAATACCACCCTGTCAAAACGAATAAATCCTGCATGTGTGGTTTAAGTTAAGAGCGGTTTTGAGTTATTTTGATCCTTTATTTTAACCCTTTGCACCCGACGGTATACGATAGTGCTTAACTTAACAAATCTTAAGACCGCGCGGATTCATTTTTCGAACGCAACCGACGACGATCGATCGAAAATTCAGGATTTTTTTTGCATTTTTCTTATTTAATCCGTAATGGTCCCTAAGAATAACCAGTCTATAAAGTTGCCACTCTGCTGGAACATAGTCCTCCAGCGAGAGTCCAGTGAGGTTTGGCATGCCTTACGAAATTTAATTTAAATTAATCTTGTCAAATTTTATGACAAATTCTATGATTGGCTTTGATCTTTTTGGTCATAGAGGACCAACCCAAAGAAACATTGTATGTATGGATTATGTGAAAAATGTTATGACTAGAAAGGGAGTGATTCAGATGAGGGAGGATGGAAGACAAAAACATGCTGCGCCGACCACAAATAATATTTTGATAGTAGGAGAAATTAAATCAGGCTTTTAGAAACCGTGAACGGTCAGTGTTTAAGACAGTACAGTACGTTAACTTTGAAGTATATTACGATAGTGGACTTTTATAGGTCGTACGTCATTGGTAACACAACCAGTATAAGCTGGGCTCTTATTTTATTGAAACTCCGTATTACAGTGTGCGCGCAAGTTGTCACCGCCTGAGGTATGTGAGCGGTGAGACGGTAGATAGGTAGATAGACAAAGGTCAAAAAATGGACAGTCTGCCATTTTTGTCAATCGCGCCCTCTGCCGTCTCACCGCTCACATACCTCAGGCGGGGACTAGCACTTGTGCGTTTGCACTAGGCCTACTGGTCAAAGTGTTACCAACGACGTGCGGTCGACTTTATTATGTATACTATTGTGTAGTTGTTATAACCGTTACGGGTAGTTAGAAGCCCGGAAGTAAAAGGGAAACTTCGAAACATTCGGCAAAACAGACGTTTTGCCGAATGTTTCGAACTTTCGACAGCCCCGACATGAAATCGTAGAGTTAAATAGCATCAGTATCTGCGTAGCATCTAGTTTAACTGTAAACCGACACAAAGCGTTAAAGGGAGGCGCTGAGGTAGCCCGCGAAATTGATATTTTCTTACTTATTTTGCAATTAGCAGACAGTGGCGCGGATTCCCTTATTCACAAACTAAACTAAAATTAAGTTCAGTACATCTTTTTCTTTTTATTTCATTAAGAAAAGGACACGGTAAATATTAGTTTAGTCCTGTCAAATTAAGATACTCCATAAACAAGTTTAGACGTGATTAAAAAATTGGCTACTAAAAATACGTCAATTTACGCCAGGCGCTGACTAATTTGACAGATCTATTCTAATATTTATCTTCTGTCCTGTTCTTAATGAAATAGAAAGAAAAAGATGCACTGAACTTAAATTTAGTTTAGTTTAGGAACAAGGGAATCGGCGCCACTGTGAGGTAGTATGCTAATAACAAAATTATGATTCGCGACTGTAACCAATAATTGAGTGAGCGAGCGTAGCGTCTCTGCTTCAAGTCTGGCAAAATTTGCTTTCGTCTGTCGCGCATCTTTGAAGGTGTTGCTTACTCCTCTACAGGTCTTATTTTGACGAAACATGGTTGGTTGGTTCTACGAATTTATAGATTTTTTTTTTGTCGTCGGGATTTTTTTTTTTTTTGATTGGATGGGTACTTCCCCCGAAAAGGGGCAAAACGACTACTGGATATCTCCGCCTTATGAGATCCCATTTTGATGATTTGAAAGGTAGTAACTTTAAATTGGTCTCGTAAAAATTTGGTGAAGATCTGATGAAAAAAAAAACATGGTAAATATCCCGTTTTCAATAACTCTAGTGGTATACCTATTACTTTATTGTTGCAAAAAAAATGTGCTCGCGAGGTCTACTGTTCGCAGACCTACTAGTTATGTATTTAAAGAACTATAATCATTGGAGTCCAAATGACCCTATTGAATGAGTCTCCGTGAAATCATGACATTTCCTTCTTGCCAAAGTAAAATACAAATTAAGACTCCTTCACAGAGGCGCGAACGCGACGCGAATCGCTCGCGCGTCCCGCCTGGTTGTAGGAGCCTTTATATTCAAAATGCTTATAAAATTAATCATAAATAATAGGAAAACAGAAACGTTATGATGCCCTCAGTCTTGTAGTATATCATTATGGTCAATTATGGTCATTCATCCCATGTCGGCGCGACTGGTGACACCATGCTACGCTAGTCTATGGTCAATCGAGTTCTGATAAACATAAATTATGCTCTCATGCCTTTGTATCAAACCATAAATATCATCTACAGATCTTGGTGCTTCCATGCTAAGCGAATCAATTCGATGATTGTAGAGTGTTGTTAGTGTTAGTTAAAAATGTACTTTAACGTCTTAAGAGGCATGCACGCAAAAATCACGAGTCGAAATGTAATATTTCGCTCATCCAATAGAACAATGACGTAATTACGTTTATAATATAAACCTAATTACTACATCAATGTTCTATTGGATGAGCGATTTCGACTGTGATTTTTGCTTAAATTGGCCTACTTTGACGTTCTTATTCTGAGAAACTGAAAGTCTTCGACAACTTTGCCTTATTGATTGATGGAGAATAGTTATTAGTTTAGTTCATAGCGGTCTCGTCTTTCGCAATTTTTTCTTATCTACAAAATTGTGAAGTAAGTTTTCCATATAATGCGCGACTGCATATTTTCCAGCTCGTGGACAGAACCTCATTACATAAGAAAATTAAATGAAAAATTTAAAATAATATCTTTTAAATAGATTGTTAGTCCATCAGTTGCCTCAGAATTTTGCAATATTTGTGGAATAGCTATAAAAAAAAATCCCATTCAAAACCATAAAACTACTAAAAACGCTCAGAATTAACTGTAAATTTCTCCTTAGTACATTAATAATAGTACGTAAAATTTATACCAGAATAAACATAAGTTCATAAGAAATTAAAATTTCATACTTTAAACAAAAAAATATAATATTATAAGATTCATTGCTACTTAGTGTGATGCGTCGTCGTGCTTCAGTAGATGTAATCTGTCAAAACGCAATTTTGTGATATGCCTCTTAAACTGGACGCATTCATGTTCTTGAAGTTGAAGGCAAGCATTTTGTCTCGTTTACAAAGTGACTAGGAATGTCCAGCTAGGTATGTCTAGGTATGTACGTACCCACGTACCTACATAGTTATGCATACCAGGCATCACTTCCCATTCGTCAATATCAGGACATAAATACCACCTGACTAGACACCCTGTTTCTAACCCCTGTATTTATTATGTAGTTAAATAGCTATGTCGCTGATTCCAATTATTGTATAATTATGTTACGGGTAATGCTAGAAGATTGAGTAAACCTAGGTGACTACAGCGATAAGGTTGATTTTTGCTTGGTTGACTTAATGCATTAAAACTACGTGTGGACTGTATGACAGTTTATTTTTAACTAACAAAATCAAAGTAATGTGAACTGTAAACACATGCATAGGAACATATGAATAGCTATATATAGACTACTAATCATCGTATGTTGAGAGCTTGGACACTAGGTTTACCCAAGCATTTTGGGTAAAGTCCGAAGTCCGAATAATCTCGTGCGTTGTGTGGTCACAGTTCTAACCTAATCTAACCTACATTTCAGCCTACACCTAAGTTTAATCAATCTAGCATTACCTGTATGGGGAATTAAAATTTATTTTAATTATTATTCAGACTTTACTCAAAATGCTTGGGTAAACCTAGGCTTACTCAATCATCTAACATTACCCGTAACATATACATCTCTTTCGCCACCTCTTTAGCTTCGTGGTCAATTTCAGAAATATACAGGGTTATTGGTAAAATACCAACAACCTCTTAAGGGGTCATACTCGTACTCATCATTATGAACAACTTTTACAATGGGACCAAACCTCAAATCGCGAAAAAAAAATCAGCTGTTCAGTACATTTATGTTAGCATAATTCGTCAAAATGTACTGAACAGCTGATTTTTTTTCGCGATTTGAGGTTTGGTCCCATAGTAAAAGTTGTTCATAATGATGAGTACAATGACCGCTTAAGAGGTTGTTGGTGTTTTACCAATAACCCTGTATACTGTTATTGTTTAGACTAACTTTTCTGTAAAATATGTACCAATTCAGCCATTCCGTCTGTATCGCTCTAATCGAGCACACCTCCTAATTCTCCTAATAATTGTATTTTTTTTTTTTTGAATAAACGTTACTGCCGTTCATATTTGCCTATTTACCTACGTCTTTGACAGAAAGTACGTCTTTCTTTGTCTTTGAATGATATTATGATAGATAGTGATATTTACAATTGGTGCAATATTTTTGATCTTTCCTAAATATTTTGGAAGTCAACAATTTTCATTTCCTGAAAAACAAAAAGTTTCCACAAAATTACAATTACTACCAACACAAAGAAAAAACGAATCACTTCAGTCTATTATCTCAACCTGCAACTCAGCCTGCGTCTGCGATCATTAATCTAACAGTATTGTTCACATTCACATTTGCATTGTACTCCGTAGTTGTATGTTTTATTGCCAAAACAATCTTATTTATGTAGCTACTTTTATGTGAGAATTTGGTTATTGTATATTGGCCTGTTTTATGCTTTCTGCATAGAAGTAAAAGAATAAAAGGAATATTTTGTTAGTTTATAATGCGTATTAAGTATGATTGTTCGAGAAAAAGAACGATAATCATTAACATCATCTTTCTGTTATCTTAATTGATTTATTGTCGGTGCAGCATGTCTTTTTCCTCCGTAGGGCCGATTTATCGGTAGGATCTCAGTTATTAAGGAAGTTCGAAAGTGATAATGATATCATTAGGCACAATTTCGTCACCTTTTACAATATGGAGTGATATTAATAGTATTTATTGAGCCACTTCGATTGAAAAAAAAAAAGAACTCGATTTATGCATTTACATTAAAGGCCTGTCCATAAACTAGCTATAGAATTAGAATATTTATCTAAATAGCCATCTTGTCGAAGATGTAAACGCCTACGTTTTCGCATATAAATGTCACAATATTATCTCATTTTGTTTTAAAATCTAAAACTAAGCGGACGACTGCTTCAAGATTGCGACATCGAGTCATGTACTTGTGGCGCCATCTAGCGGCGAGTAGTAAAACTATTTCATTCCATGTCGCCCAACTGTTATCTTTTTACAATCTAACTGTATTTGACTTTAAATATTTTAATTAGACTGGAAACTATTTTATTTGAGATACTTGGTTATAACAATAGACATTTAATATTGTGGTTGAGTTTTAATCCGATAACAATCTGCATTGTTCTAGTAGCGCCATCTATTGGCTAATGGCACAAAGTAACAAAAGGAGATTACAAATAAAAAGTTTTGTTTAGTTTTGTAATTCTATTTAATCTGTGGATCATTGAGTTGTTATATATAATAAATTGTTTTAGACGCGTTTTTAATGATTTCAATTTAGCGATACAAAAGAAAGAAAAAAAAGTAGTTTTTCTGCCGATATTACTTTCATCAACAGGTACGTATTTTTAAGCTAAAAATCTAGACATTTTTTTATACGTTCCTCATTAAAAGTCTGTTTGCATACCGAAAATAAAGCGGACTGAATGGCGTAGCTATGGCACATTGCCAGTTTTTGTCATTTCCATGGAAGACTGGGATCGGTATACTGATCTCTTTACTAGTACAAATTCTAAGACAATAGAGGTCTTTTTACACTGGTCACTCCACAAATACTAAGGTCAACGACATTCAGAAAAATATTCGCTTATACGGTATGGCCATAATAAAATTTACGCTCCAATTTCGGTGTTTTAAATTGCCTTTTAAGAAACAACAAAGATATGTGTAAATGTGTAAACAATTTTTTTGACAATTCTCGTTGCCTTTTTTAATGAACTCTTGTATGAATGAAGTGTATACCTATATTATTACGCTTCATTCATGAAGTTTAGATTAGCAATCTATATTTTTGCAGAGGCAATGACCGTTTATTTTTATAAATATCACGCTCATGATTAAACAAACAGGGTAGGCAGACACGTGTGTAGCTACGGGAGCACCCATTATGGCCCCATTTAATTCTTCTCTGGAAATTTTACCGACTTAAATAGATACAGGCCCTTACTACCTACCGACCTAGAGTTACCACCTGTCCTAGACATGAAACTGCATTTTAAAGAAATTCTTAGGTCTAACATTTTTTTTTTCAAAACTTGTTTTCAATGTTACCTACCTTTTTTTTAATTTTGAAAAGTTTTCGTACTCATAACTTTCTTTTTTGGGGGAAGACCGAAGAAACGGTGGATGGTCTGTATAAGAGATGATATGATATGGCTAGAAAGGGCAAGGACATGTTGTGCCGACCTCATATAAATTGGGATAAGGGCTGGAGAATGATGATTTATTTTAAATTTAAAGTTGATGACATTAAAAATTCTTAGCCACCCAATTTCTGGGTGATAGACCAACTTTATTGAGGTATAAGACCAATGCTTATTTGAATCATCAGAATCTTTACCTGCATAATATTTAAGTACTAAGAAATCCAACGTTAACATATAATTCTATGAAATCAAAAGCCACACTAGGCGTAGAATTTCTATTGAAATGCAAGAAATGAAGACAATAGAATGTTTCTATGTGTGGTCCTTTGATACGGAATTACGGACATACGATACTTATGGGAAAAGGTCGGTAAGTCTATGGGTAAGGCGACGTGGTGGCCCGGAAGTATGGCTGCTAATTAATCACCAGGTTCTGGTTTCAAAACCTCGGGAGACGAGCAGCAACAAGTACTGTGATTTATCAACAAACTTGACACACATTATTCAATGAACCATCGATCACTAATAATCAGTGATCGGATAATCGGGCGCTCATATACCTAAACTTTTTCCCACGAAAGAAGAATATGGACATTCCTTTCCGAATAAATAAGTGATCCCCGGTTCCCGGGATTGAATAATTTTGTAAGAACAACTATAACAAACTTAATGAAATTATAGCAGTGGTTATTTTGATTTAGTATCTTTATTTTATTCAAAACAATTGGAATATCAATAAAAATTGATAATGTGCATGTGGTCAAATAGTGGAAATTGATTTATCTATCTAACAGATTAGTGATCGAATCGACTAATTTATTGTATTTTATACGAACAGGATTCTGAAAGGCATGTCCGTATTATTATTTCGTGGGAATAAAAGTGAAGTTTAGATATATTAGCGCCCGATTATCCGATCACTGATTATAATCGATGCAATGAACTGCGTTTTAGGTTTCTAAGTATATAATTGTAAAGAGTTAATATTCTGTTCCGATTTTAATTTAAGGTTTTGTTTAATTCTTAAAGATTGAAGACACACAATTATTCAATGAACCATCGATCACTAATGTTTAATTAGTAATCGATGCGATTGAACTGCGTTTTAGGTTTTCATTTAATTGTAAAGAGTTAATATTCTCTTATGGTTTCTGTGGTCTACAGATAACCTCTCAATAGATTTTGTTCTTGACTTAGTATTTAGAAACACAGTGTTTCAATATATCGAACTAATGCAACGCTAAGCGCACATACAGCCGCAACGGGCCCCAGCGCATGACATTTTAATACAAACAAAATGTAGATACGAATATGATGTTGGAGGATAAACTCCGGATAAGAATACCATAGTAGTTTAAGACTCAATTGTCTTACGGGACAGGAAACAATCGTTAAGTAACCTGAACTTAATAACAAACACAGTACTTAGCTTCTTCCTGTTTGCTAACGATAACTAATATGACAATCACCAACATGTCTGACAAGCAAAGTGACAGACAGTGTCACTGTCAATATCCGTTCATTGTAACAAGTCATTGGTAGTCTCATATTTAGCAATAAACATTTACTTGTAAAACTGCTGCCTAATTGCGTAATGCACTGAATCAAATTGCTAATCATGGCGGCCGTCATTGGTCATTCCAACCAGCCCACCTTCCTCCAGAAGTCGATTAGGTCTCCTAGTCTGTTCACAACATCTGCAAAAGTTGTGTATACCCCGAGGGTTTCTGTTGTAATTTGCACATGTTCAATCGTTTCCGCAGCCTACATGCATGCTCTGCACAGATGACTGTCTTAAATTAAAGCATCCCCTAAACCTACTTTTTTCTTTCTCGCAGCAATGGAAGAACGGATCCACGTCATATTCTTACAATTTTTAAATTGCTTCATTGGTCTAGTGGTTACAAGTGCTACTGCTGAGCATGAGGTTCTGGGTTCGATTCCCAGGTCGGGCAAAGTGTTTTTGGGTTTTTCCATCAGGTATTTATCAGCAGCAGCCCAGAGTCTAGATTTGTGCCCGGTAGATGGCAGTAGGCTCGCCCCCTATTACATGGGACTTGAACATAACTGGCAAAATGTGGGTGTTACTATAGGTACACCTCTGCCTAACCCTGCGGGGATTACGGGCGTGATGATATGTTATAATTTTGATATAGTTTAGAAAATCAAGTAGGTTTTGTAGGATATCCGTAATTTTACGCATTTTAAGAATGACAGGCAGTTTTAATGGAGAACGATCTAAGAACTGCTAAATAACTAATTCAACTTTTTAGTATCATCCAGTTTGTTTGTATTGTTATTTTTTTATTTGTATCATCTTTTATACTCTTTCGTTTGGCTTTTTTTTTACAATAATAATAATAATAATAATAATAAATTGATCTTGAAAGTACAGATGATGAGAATAACAAAACTTAAAATAGTAACAATCAAGATATATAAAGTTATGTAACTACATTATTATGGTAGAACATGGTGATGTAATTACACGGTACATCTGTTGACAATTTCTGATACCCTGTCTCTTAAACTAGGGTATTCCTGTTTCTTAAGAGACAGTGGACGGCCATAATGTTATGTTCTAATATTAACTATGAATCAAGTGAGGACCCTGTCGATCTACAATATTTGCTTTGTCTTAAGACAAAGTATATTTAAGTAAGTCAGACTGAAAAGATAGGCAGGAATCGCTTAAAAAAACGAAACAAAATTGTATTCCTATGTTCTTGGCGTGCATATCGAAATTCTACAAGACTGTTTTTCTTGCCAAATGTCTTGCGCTTAAATAGGAATAAAAACAACTAGCCTGTATAATAAAGGGTGTTCGGTAGGTAATACGATTTTAATCCATAAAGAAATGCGTGCACTGACAGGACAGATCCACTCAATCTGTGTGGTCCTTTCGTCAAAAGACCCTTTCAGACACCAATCTACAAGGATTTCACATGATCCGACTCAGATTATGTCTGGACTTTAAAAAAAAGAGACTGAGACCTCTGAGTTTGTTTCGGCCTTTCTTCTCAGAATAGTCAGATAGGAAACGCCAACCTCATCTAGTTTTTTAAATATGATTGAAGTGTAAAAGTGTTTGTACAAACCTACTTACAGAAATACATATAAAATCATTTATCTTTGAACACATTTTCCTTTTTTACAATTAGTGAGGATTACAATTATACAGGATTATTGGTAAAACACCAGCAACCTCTTAAGGGGTCATTGTACTCATCATTATGAACAACTTTTACTATGGGACCAAACCTGAAATCGCGAAAAAAAAATTAGCTGTTCAGTACATTTATGTTCGCATAATTCGTCAAAATGTACTGCATTGTTATTCTGTAGAAATGTCACCGTGAAAGCTTAGGTGAGGTGAGCGTGGAGTGAGCGGTCAATAGTGTCAGTCCCTAGCATCAGGTGGAATGACAGCTCACTTCACCTAAGTTTTCACGGTGAGATTTGTTCAGAATAGACCGGCTGAACAGCTGATTTTTTTTTTGCGATTTCATATTTGGTCCCATAGTATAAGTTGTTCATAATGATGAGTACAATGACCGCTTAAGAGGTTGCTGGTGTTTTACCAATAACCCTGTATAAAACAATTATTTGGTCGCAATCTAATAAAGCTTGTTTGTTTGTTTGAACGCGCTTATCTCTGGAACTACCAGTAGGATTTTAAAAATTCTTTTTGCGTTTGAAAGCCCAATTCTTGAGGAAGGCTATAGGTTATTAATATCACGCTTTTAGCAATACTTTTTTTTTGCTCGACTCCTACCTAATCCTTATGTCGTACCTAATCCTTATGAGCTGAGAAAAAAGAAAGTCAGAACGAACGCTAAGCGAACACGAAGAAACAGTACGGGCGGGCGATGCGATGCGATGCGACGCGGTGGGTCGGGGGAACAAGAAATTTCATGCGAACGCAGTCGCGGGCAGAAGCTAGTACTTCCGTAATGAAACAAAATTGTGAATCAAAATATAGGGATACAGACTAGATATAAAAGAGTTCAAATGATTAAAAGGTACTTCTCTTAACATAAGTTTTATACATAAACATCCTATGTCCCGTACATAGAAACTCGCATACGAGTTTGCTAATTTCTTTAGAATTCATTGCGATGCATATAAAGCGAAGTTCCTATCATGTCTGACGCAAACATTATACGTACAAATGGCATTGTGAATGCAGGTCCTACAAATCGTATTATTACGCTTTTATAGGAATGTTGGTTTTAATAAATTGTCAGTATAATCGCGTTCGCGATTTAGTTTCCAAACACGTACTATCGACAATAAGGACGCCTTTACACCTTAAAGTTGCTTTTGATTGATTTTTATTCATTGAAAATACTTGCTCCTATGGTCCTTTGTTTTACTTGTAGAATTGCAACTTGCAAGAAAAATTGTTTCAAAATTGGAATGTGCGTGAGTGCACCTGTGTCTCCGCACACACTTGTGCACTATAATATCTCCTGCGCACTTATCTAATCTCCGTTGAGATTGACCACCATGACAGAAGTTCAGTCGAGAGGATATTATTTATTCTTTCATAAAATTATATCTAAACAAAATCATCACCACATCTAAATTATCACCTTCTCTTGCAGGCCACCACAACACCACGGCGCTGCTCTGCTGGCCGGGGTGGGGGGAGCAGGGGCTGTCCCCTCGTACGCTCCCCCTGGCAGAGCCTTCTTCACCCCTCCTCTGCCGCCAGAGTACAGAAACCCCTTTGCTGACAAGCCTACACTTAGAGGTGGGTGTCGTTATGTTAATCATTAATCATTAACGAATACAGGTAAGCCAAAAGAAAAAAAAATACGAATACAAATGTCATCAAGATGGATCCAAATACATATATCCGTTGCTGCATTTTGCAAATACAGGGTGGTCCAAATAGTGACGTCAAAAAGAAAAATCGGAATTCCTCATACCCAGGGGTATTCCAAAATACCCCATGTATGTTTCGCGTTTTTTTTTTTTTTTTTGTAGTTTTCGAGTTATTTTTGTTTTTGTAATTATTTAGTTTTGTGCCGGCGGAGCTTCAAAAATTCATATCTTTTTTGTAGTAGGTATGTATTTTTCACATTCAAGACGATTATTATGGGGTATTTTCAAATACCCCTGGGTATGAGGGATTCAGATTTTTCTTTTTGAAGTCACTAGAAGGATTAGTACGAGCACTGTCGTGAAGCTGATTTAATATGATGACAAGCCAGTTGGCGTGGTTGTTTAAGATACCACCTATCATGCCGCAGGTCGTGGGTTCGATTCCCTTCCAGGACAAACATTTGTGTGCATGAACTGTTTGTTCTGAATCTATATACGTATGTATTTACAAAAAAAAAAAAGTAGTGTATGTAGTATATCAGTTATCTGGTTTCCATAATACAAGCTCTGCTTAGTTTGGGATCAGATTACCGTGTGTGAATAATGTCCCAGGTTATTAATACCAATATACTGTACAATACAGCCTAGCTTGATCGATTATGAGCAAAGCATAATTTAGTATAGCCTAGCCTCTTCGAAAAACTTTTGAATGAAGTTCCATAAGTTCGCAAGGCTCGTCATAGATACGTGGCCTACTAGGAAATACCTGACGGACTGTAGTATATTATATCTACATTTCAAGATGCCAGCTTGCAGAACACTGTAATCACTAAACACTTAGTGACTAATAACCTTTTCATTCCACAGGCACTAACACCGATGGGAACAACTATCTCAACAGGCGGCCTATCCCCCCGCCATCCCTCGGACCGGGGCACGACAGGATACCTATCAGGCCACCCGGACAGGTATGATCATGACTATTAATACTTACGTTAGATTTGCCTTTACCGTAGTTAGGTCGCGCGATAAAGTGTCCTTATTTAGAACGAGCGAGCGAGCGAGCCTCTAAAGTGGTACTCCGTGTCATTATCAACGAAACAAAAACGAGACAATTTTTAGACGCGGTCGGGTGAATCTAACGATTTAAATCTTTTTTTAACACTGGAACTGGAGGTAAGTTGACAGATGAAGGACTGTTTCATCCGTGATTGGACCACGACAGGGACAGTAGGGCAAACAGTAGTGAGGAGTGGACTTGCTGGGCAGATATAATAATTCCTACTTATTCCATCAGAATTTTCAAACAAATGCAACCCTATATCTTCAGTGAGAGTGAACAGGCTTCTTCTGGGTAAGCTCACTCCATCGTCGACTTTGTCTCTGTCACTTTCGACTTAGAGACAAGAGCAAACCCATCACAAATAAAAATAATAAAAAAATATATATTGTATACCTACATATTTTGAAAAAAAAAAAAATCAGTTGTCCCATACAAAACTTCAATATATACGTACTCGACCAAATGTATGGGACGACTGATATTTGACTGACTGACTTATTGTGTCAAAAATAGGAATGTAATGACACCTACACAAAAAAAGTATGATTAAGGGGCTTGTGGCTAAGTAATAACAGCCACACGGGTCGATCGATCAGGTTAAGCTACGCTTCCCGCGGTTGGTCCGTGGATGGGTGACCATCTTTACATACCAAGACCCCGCCCTCCGTGCCTCGGAAAGCACGTTAAGCCGTTGGACCCGGCTGTCATACGTGGATCTTTGACAGTCGTTAGGTACGGGTCGTCAGAAGCCCGAAAGTCTGACAACCAGTCTTACCAAGGGGTATCGTAATACCCAGTTACTTACTGGGCTGTGGAGGTCTGATAGGCAGTCGCTCCATTTAAAATACTGGTATTCAGATGCATCCGGTTAGACTGGAAGCTGACCCCAACATAGTTGGGAAAGGCTAGGCAGATGATGATGACAAAAAAGTATGAATTCAAACGAGACTTAGATACAGTATGGATTCTAAATGAACGCCAAAAATAATTCAGGCCCTTTGTTACATGCGTTCGTGTATGTAAGCGTTCCTACGATCACTCGTTAGTCCATTGTTGAAAACCGACCTATTTCTGTGTGAATAATTATCGGAATTGTGCCGAAACGTGGTTATTTTTGGCACAAGTTGATGAGGGAAACGTTTCGCGGTTACGATCCACAATGGTCCTAAATACAGCTTGTGTGGTCTGATTTTGTGTTTGACATAATATGTATGTGCAAATCGAAGTTATATACCAACGATTCATGGAGTGTATTAAGAAAAATAGTAATTTTATTTAAATGTATTAAAATAATCACGAAAAACCTGTAGAAATGCGACGTTGCCAGTCTCATTGGCAATTCTCATTTCTAATCGTTAGACAAGTTGTCCAAGATCAGTATAAAATGTAATCTAATACACTACAAGAATAAAGAAAGGTCAGGTGCGTAGTACTCGCAACCGGTGTGCGTGTATGACCAGATGTAAGAACGTAAACGAGGCAAAAGGAGTATGTAAGGATCGTAGCTGATGGCGTTCTGTAGTTTTTGCTTACCGCCGTGGAAAGAAGGCGTGATAGTATGTGTATGTGTACAAGAAAAAAAAAAAATGTTCTACTCAAAAGTTTTGAAACCGCAGGTAATCTGGTATTTGAGAAGCTGACCTTCATACCTCCAGGCATCTGTGAAATCGGAATTCCTATCATATTGAAATGTTAATATTGTTGTTTTAATATTTATTTGCATATTTTTCAGGAAACTTCATCGCCCCAGGTGCCAGCGCCACCACCAGCACCGCCGATGCCGCCGGCGGGAATCGAACCCCAGAAGAAGAAGGCTCTTAACACGCCTAGCCATAAGGTAAGGACCAGCTATATATCGACAAAAATTATTAAATGAATCAGTGTTAGTTTAGCGTTACTTTTGAATAGGATTTTCGATGATGTTGCGATGGTAAAATGTACCTACTAAAGTAATGTAGATAGAAGAATTTTTGCATTCAGTGTTGCCCGCACAAATCTGCACCAGTCTTTAAAAAAAATAAACATTCTAAACAATATAGTAACTTTAATAAGAGTTTCCTAACAGTTTATTTTTAACTTTCCAGCCGGACGAACTAGACAGCGACATTAAACAGCCTGGAACAGACCAGGCCAACTTCACAGACTTCGTGCCGAATTCTCTCAACATCCCGACCATATCCAGGATACTGTCGGGCTCCAATGGGAGAAAAGAAGACATCCCAGACGTCCTCTTAAGAACTGTAACAGCGAAGCCTCAACACAACCAAGAAAAGACTTCCAAGAGTGACATCTTCGTCACCAAAGAAGTCGGAGTCACATTAAGCGACTCAAGCCGAGATTCTTCAACAGAAGGATCCGTTTTAGCAGTCCTAGACCCAGAAATGAACAATCTAGATAGGCCTTTAATTGTAGACCAAAATGGAGAAACGAATACGAGACGAAATCTCCAGTATGCTACTAATAAACAGACAGATAGGAATGATAGTAGAAAGGATGAATATACTCCTGCTACAACTATAGGCTTTGAGTTGAAGGACCCTGAAATGTCCACAGAAAGGTACCACAATCTGGCCAATGTGAATTCGGACAAGAAGATCTTGAAACAGGATTCGAAGAACTCAGGTCCTGTCCAAAGACCAGGAGCGGCCTGGCCTTTCGCGTGGAACCTCCACATTTACCTAGCAACAGTTATGTTCACTATATTAGCAGTTTACTCCATCTTCAAAATCTTCTGCTACAATAAGTACACACATTTGTTTACGCAGTACTATTTTATCATACTTCATTTAATTTTGGTCCTTGTGTGTCTTCTTAGGATCTTCTACATGTGTTACGATCCTTATAACATCAATAATTCGCTACCTAAATTCATAAGTGAGATTCTTCTCCATGTCCCAGAAATTTTCCTTAGTATAGCATTCGCTTGTATCATACTATTCCTCCTCACTAATAGTATTAATTTTAAGAATACCTGCTGTTCATTCCTTCTTCGACCTAGAATTATTATTATAGGCGGCAGTCTACACATACTGTCCTGTTTAATGTTGCATATCTTTGAAAGTAGTAATACAATAAATAGAAACACGCAGGGCGTCGAAAAGAGGGTATTAGGTCTTACTTGTCAAATAATATTTATAATAGCATGCCTTACTTTAGGTCTTTGCTACCTATATGTATATAAAATGCTCAAAACTGTACTTCAGAAAAAGAGCCACACGTATATAAATGGATTCCAGAATCTGCAGCATGCGATTCAGATTAAATTGGCGACCGCGTTGCTTTTTATACTGATGGCAGCGTTGCAGATTTTCGGGATCTTTGGAATAAACCAGCACAACATGACCAAGTTTGACTGGCTTCAATGGGGCTACCAGTTCTCTCTGAGACTTTTAGAGGTCAGTATAGTTGCCCTAATCTCCTGGGTCATAAGCTTGAAAGTCGGAATCGCTCTGCAGCACGAAAAGGCTGATGGTCACAAAATATCAGGCCTTGGTCTTTTCGCTTGTGGAGCAGGTTCTAGCAATGAACAATTCGAATCAGACTACCCAGCGATTTGCAACACTAATACCAACCTTCATACATACACGATGAGGACTGGGAAGCCTATTTATGAAACCACTGGTCACCACCCAGCTATGCCTGATCCCTGCTGTGTACCAGTAATTGACCATCAGAGATTCCAGCTTAACACTCTGGCTGGAGCCTGCGATAACAATTCAGGGACTGAGAACTATTCTGGACACAGTTCGATAGCTAACGCAGGACACAGCAGCTCTACAGAATCCAGTAACGCGACTTCCAGTCAGGGTGTTACGAACCACCTGATCAAACATCATCCGAACATGGCTGGGTATAATGGCATAGAGTCTGCTTCAGACGACCATTATTCGAACTGTGATCCAGCCATCCAATCCCTTCAGGGCGACGATCCCTTAGACCACGAATACAACGTCATCCAATATGGTAGCAACAGCGATTTCATCAGGGACATCAAAAACCAAAACTACAATGCAGGGTCGAACCGCAGCTCGCACAACTTCAAACACATGTCTTATGATAGAGTATCGTCAAGGACCAATAGTAATCCTCGGAAAAAGCACCGAGCGAAGAACAAGAATGTCCAGAACTGCATGACGATGGGTTATGACGCGTCGATCGGTCACCATTACCATCAACCTCATACGCCTGATGAATACGGCAACTACAATACAGAAAACGCCTCCTACCACGCTTCTGGCATCCAGACCTTGAACCCCAACAGGAGTTACAGCAACGACCCCTGCCAACAGATTAGAAGTTCGCAGCGCAGAAATTCGCCGTCAACTTCCATGGTCAACTCCAGCGGGAGCCAGAAGCGTGGTAAAGGCAATGGATTCCCCGATAGACCTAAATCTACAGACTTGTATGGGTTCTCAGAAGACCCCAATGAGAGAGGGTATCCTTGTGCGTTAGGAGGGACTCCTCAACCAGCTCCAAGGAACTGCAGTTACGAGGCTTCGTACTCACAACCACAGGATGAGATACCTACGGAGGCTGAGGGAAATAGTATGCTAGTAGCACAAGACGGGTTCCTAAGGATCCGTTCCATGAAGGACCCGTCTCCAAACCCTCAGCCTTCGCATACCTGATTTACCATAAATCTGTCGTATACGACAGAACTCAGTTTTTGATAAAATATTTACTGCCTGGCTATGCTTAAGTATCAAGTTTATATTGATAATGAGTAAGCACTTGAGCCAGTATATTCTTAGGTATGATGCATTGATAAGCAATGCTCATATGGTTGACAAACATGTCAGTGAGAAAGGGGAAAGAGATAAAAATGCCTTTAATAAGGCAAAATAAGCATTTTAAAGCTATTTTATTTAAGTTATAACTTAATTAAACTTAACACTGTACAGTTAATACAGATTTTTTTTTTTAAATTTCTTGACTTAATTACGGCCTCTAAGCAAAGAATAATTACGTAAAAAATATACGTATCAATAAGAGAATCATTTTTATAGCCATGACCCATTTGACTTTGTCGAATCAAAATCATGTAAAATTGTAAATGTTAGGTATAACAACGTAATTTTAAGGTTATAAAACATAACGGCCTTTTGTAAATAGCTTATTTTTTAGTTTATACGGTCTGTGTAAAATATATCTTATGAGATTTCGTTTAGACAAGCCTGGGTAATATATTTTGTAACTTACTGTGCAGAGTTTTAGCCAAAGTCTGCATTTTGTATTTGGGTTGACATGCAGTTAAAAATTCTAATATCGTTTCCCACTTAGACTTAAGACACCTATAGTTACAGTATCCGAATCCGTTTTTTAGTGTTAAATGAAGATTTAAATGTATGTGATATCAATAAACATTTTATTTGAAACAATCTGTCCATATTTAATGTTAAGATATTATCAAAATAACTCTAAGTATTAAGTGCATTGTTCAACATTTAAAATAATGTTGGATGAAGTACTGTCATTATTTTAGAGGTAATTTTAATAAAATCACAAACGAAAGTAAAATTTCTAAAAGTCTATGAAGTCTAAAATTGATCATCTTTTGAAGTGTGATTTTAGTAAAATTATATTTAAAATGAGTCGATGTGTTTATTATTCAGTTAAATACCTACATATTTCTATGACCATTGCAATTTAATAAAAATATTTATATCATTTGAGTGATTTTCTGATCTAAATATTCTGTGTCCTTTGTCATATCCATAAAATAATTATATCAAGCACTGTTGTAGTAACTGATTGATTCTTAAAATAACTATTATTTGACAGATGTTGAAATAACATGGTACAATTATTGTCCTAAGTGTTACCATATTATTAGAACTTTCATTATGGTATTATGGTAAAAAAGATACTCTAGAATTTTGCATAGTCAAGACAAAAACACAGAAAGGCAAGAAAAAACAGTTAAATATCTCAAAATTATACTTGACACTGCACAGATCTGTCTTGCAGAGGTATTACCAAACTGCAGTTTGAATTTTAAATATTTATCAACTAAAATGCATTTGATGAATATTATTTTTCTATCATGATTTAAGTAAGTGAAGAGATATTTTACTGTTGTTTTTTTTGTTGTTGTTGTCCACTGTGACAGGCACCTGTCATCTTTATTGCAGAAATTATCCGTTTTTTAAATCTGTTAACACAATATCTGAAAGAAAATATCTAGGTATGTAGATATGTTGAAATGTACTACATAAAAAATATTATGTTGATAATAATGACGACTAGGGATAGCAATATTGGAAAAAATAAATCTTAAGATTTAAATTTTTTTAAGTTTTGGTATTGATTAAACTATTTTATCAACGTTTAACATATTCAGGCAGCGGTTTTTACATCTCGAAATAACTTATTTTTCAATATCACTATCTCCTAGATTATCATAGTTAATAAAAATAATGAATGTTGCCACTACAATAGATAGATAAAAATAATTGTATAAATTAGACAAAAAATAAAACTAAAGAATATTTATTGATAAAAAAATACCATCTCACTCGAATATTGTAACGTTATTTTGAGATAAAAAAATATAATGTTGCATTAGAAAAAATGCTCATTTAATTAATTCCTATGTAAATAAATGTAATGTTTAAGTACATAAGTGTGGTTAAATAGCTGCGACCATACATGCCACTTTTTAATTTTATTTTTTTACGATTAAGTGTATATATGATGGATGTACTGAGGTACTCCAATCGAAATAACATTGAATTTGTTGTAAATTATAGCGTTTTTTTTATATTCCCAAGACTGTACGTATTAATCATCTAATATGTAAAAATAAATTCGAAAAACGGTATTGAATTCGTTGTTTTATTTTTAACCTTACAAGTAATTTCAGGGCTTTAAACTGTAGTATATATATATACTGATGTCTGACAACCAGTCTTGCCAAGGAGTATCCCAGTTACTGGGTTGTAGAGGTCAAATGGAAAGTCATTACAGGTAAAATACTGGTATTCAACGGCACCAGGTTAGTACTGGAAGCTGAGCCCAACGTATCGGGAAAAACTAGGCAGATGATGATGGGTGTCGTTAAACGCCCTACCTACGACAAATGTTAGCAATAACTACCAAGTAATCAATAACTACCAAAATATAGAAACCAACAAATCACGGCTCCAATTTTTCTACCTTAATGCTCGAAGTATACGCAAAAAGGAAAATATGACGAACTAAAATGCTTTCTACAATCGCTACCTCATACGATACATGTTATTTTACTGACAGAAACTTGGATTAGAACTTAAACACATGAGTAGTTGTTTATTTGTAGTTCCAAAACTACAAATAAATAACTACTCATACTACTACAACTACAGAAACGATTCAAGAGGAGGTGGAGTTTCAGCATATGTTCACAACGACCTTAATCATAGCTTGTCAGAGTCTAATTACACAGGAGGAAATGACTATCTATGGATACGACTAGAGCGATATGCCTTGGAGGAGGAGTCGTATACAACCCTAGCGATACTAACTACACAGATTTTCTTGAGGTTTATGAGTCCCAACTACAACAAAGAAAGAGGTCAGTAGTATTTGGAAATTTTAACATTTTTCATGATCTTTTGGACAAAGACAAAAATCTAAGCAATATAGTGGGAAGGGAACTGGACATACACATAAAATCACTAAGAAATATTGTACAGATGCCAGCACATCAAGCTACTACAGTCTGTCAAATTTCTTTAATAGATTTTCAACTTTATCGCTAAAGCATTAGGTTCAAGGTTGATTGGGAAATTTTGACAGTTTCGGGTAGCTTGATGTGCTGGCGTCTGTACAAGGGAATCGAAAACTAGAAAATCTATTTTGAACCATGTCAGCTCCAACGTAAGACGATCACTTGCACATGGCCATAGCTGACTCAGCAATGTCAGATCACAAACAAATATATGTTGAACTAAAAAAAATAATAAAGCCCCTCGAAAAATGCGGACCCAATACGAAGCAATTGATTTTACGAAACTACATGATATGCTAGAAACAACAAACCTTGAAGAATTAGATAATGACTATTACTACTAAAAAGCAAAATAAAATCAATAATTGGCAAAAGTAAAACCACAAAGATGGTAAGTGTAAAATTCTTTTTAATTTTTATGTTATGGGTTAAAGACCTGAAATAAATGAATTTAATTTAATTTAATTTAATTTAATTTAAAGACCAAAATTCTGCAACTACCCCAAAACGACTGGATAAATAAAAACATGATGGTATCAACCAAAGAAATGCATTGTGGACAGAACAAAAGAAGAATCCAAATAACACCATCCTGTTAGCAGAATTTATAACAAAATAGAAAACATGTTGCCCAACACATGCAAGATACAAAGAATAGTATCTGTTATAAAAAGTTTAGCGATTGTATTAATAAACCTAAGAAAATGTGGAAATTGGTAAACATTCTAGCAAATAATAAAATGTATATACAGTTATACAGAGTCGTTATAACAGAAAGGCATTCAATTACTCTACGCATAATATACGTGTTTAGTATTAATTCGATACGGTACAAAAATAAAAAGCACCAAAAATTTTTTTTTTTACAAATCAGAGTAAAACGCAACTCAAGTAAATCAGAATAAATTTATCTGACCTTTGATACCTAGGTAACAAACCGGCAACGTCGCCAGGCATACCATGACTGCTTGAGCTGTCGACTGCTCTCGCGCAGTTACCTCCGCCCGCACTCTTCATTCCACATTGCGCGAGCTTCTCGCCCGCACGCTTGTTTCTTGAGCAAAATGGACGACGTAGATTGTGACGCGCTAATTAGTGCAAATAAATCGCAAGAACTTATTTGGAATTATCCATGTTGCTACTGATATGAATGACGAGCTGTTGGTATCAACTGCCCCAGCAGTTATCAATGGCAGCTTCAAGCTGTTGCCTATGACTGCAAGAGCGGTCCGTGTATGTTGATCAATGGCTAACTGTCCGTGTATGGCGGCCTTTAGGTCTTCACTCGCGCTGGCTTTTATGTTAGGTAAGTAGGTAAGGGTGCGCGTACTTCACGCGCACAACATCAATCACAACAAAAACACAAAATTTTTACATTCTCGATGTGTCCTCCAATCACATTAATACACAAATTATACCGACGGATAATGTATTTAGTGTATTCTGATGCTGTGTAAGTTACACGAGGCATCGTTGAACACTTTAATTACATACACACACAACCAAAGTTTAATTACGTGTCTTAACATAATAAAAACAGTCAATCACAAAAAAATCACTAACACTAAATAATAATAATCCCAAGTTACGTGTCCTGTCACAATAAAAAAAAGAAATACTGTCTTTTTTGTTTAGTTTCCTATCACACACAATAACAAAACAAAATCACAATTGTCAGTGCGCGAGTTTTTTAAAACATGAGCGGCGCAGAACATAAGTTCCGAAAGGATAGCATCGGCGCACTGAACAAAATATTTTTTAGAGGCCCACCGATCGCAGGGATCTAGGATGCAATAGCAATACACTGACCTATTTCCATTTCTTTTACGCGCGGGATGTTTTGCTATGATTGTCACTCTCGTCATGAAAGTGCGTTTCGCTTTTTAGCGAAAATTGGTTGTACTTGTGACTTGCGTCAGAGCGGCAACAGAGCATCGATTTATCGTTTTAAGGTGGATGACCTATGCTTAAAGACATAATCAGCTGTTAGGAAAGATACATCGTGTTCAAACGGGACAAAAACTTTAAAAATTATTTGCGACTAAACTACTGCTCCTATTTAATTGATTTTTGGTACAGAGCTTGAAAATGGTACCTAGTACAGGCAACTTAAAGGAAAGCCTTTATGTCGTATCAAGTCTGTATATTTACAATACATGTATTTTCATTCGTAAGGCTCTCAGCAAAAGTATTCAGACTAATTTATCGTTTACTACAGTAAAACAAGTAACCCAACATAGCACTCGCCGAGCTAGTTTTCTGACTTTACCGAGGATGAGAACTCAGTTTGGCAAAAAATGTTACCTTTTGAAGGAGCACAATTATACAACAAAATACCCTTATGTTATTATGTATAAAAAAGTAACACCCATTCAATTAATTCAAAACTCAATTAACTGAATATTTCATAATAAATAACACCTAAAAGCTGAATGCATTGGCTGTCGTCGTATCTCAAAAACTGACAGCAATGTGTTGTAATCACAAAATTAGATGAACATAACATTATGACGTCGTACTCGTTCGAATATCGATAAAACAACTGTGGAGATTATGCAAGGTAGCATATTAGGACCAATTTTGTTTCTATTATACATTAATGACATAACCAAAATTACAAATCATAAATGTATTTTATTTGCTGATGACATCTCTATTTTGGTAACATCTGACAAAAAATTGACGGAATCAAAAATCACGAAATTGACATTAATAATACAATTGACATACTTATAGAATACTTGACGAACTTGGATTTTGCACACGAGTTTAACGTTAAAACCTATTTTCTATGAGATGGGATTCTAGCAAACGATCAAGTCAAGGTGCACGGCCTAGAATAATCATATTCTTGTGGCTATACCGGGTGTCTCTGGAAGTATGGATCAAATCGAACAGCGGCGTGGGCAAGGTCATTTTCAAACTTTTTAACCCTGAGAATGTTGGTGCAATTTTTTACGGTTCAAAAGTTATGACCAATTTTTGTTTTTTTCACTCACTTCGCATAGTGCTCAATGAAAAAAATCATTAAAAAAACTTTTTAGCAAAAAATAAAACCGACTTCCAAAACAAAACACTACAAAGTGAAAAATAACTTTAATTCCGGTTTTATTTTTTGCTAAAAAGTTTTTATTTTTCACTTTTTAGTTGTGGAACCTACCCCACTAATTCAAATACATAATTGAGCACAATAATTGTAGATATAGCCATGTAAATAACAGTGATAGGAAGTTATTAAAACACCATCATATCATCCATATAAAATAAGTGGGAAATATACACATTATTAAAGCTAACTCAAAAACTCCCCAAGCAAAGTTAATACCTTTATTAACTTTGCTTGGGGAGTTTTTGAGTTAGCTTTAATAATGTGTAGACTGGGCACATTTGTATGGGAAGTGGTCTATGAACCAATAGCGACACTGTTATGGTACTTATGTAGGGATACCTCAACTACACCCTTGTGTAAAGGTACATCAAAATCTGACCCTAGTTTTGAGAAAAATAGTACTTTAGAATACACGTATTTTACAACAGTTTGTGATACTTTTTGTTCTGATTTTTAGATATTTTTCTTATTTTTTTTTTGTTTTTTAATCTGTATCTATTTAATGAACAAAACAACGAAGAACCAAAGTAATGAATTACAAATAAATGAGGAATCTAGAACATAAAAATGCAAAAATAAAATCCGAATAAAGTACGCAAAATGGCATTGATTTATAATTACTTTCATATTTTTTTGGATTTTGGGTATTTTTTTATAAAAGGAAGGAAGTCTATGGAACGCTACAACAATAACAAAAAAAAAAAAAATACTACAAAATAAAGAAGAACACAAGAATACTTTTCTACTAGTGTAATATACTTTTAAGTGTGAATAGGGTTTTTTACTATAGTTTTTAGTTGAGAAACGTTTTAGTCAGGTACTTCTGACTGTATTATATTCCATTGTTGTGTTTGTTTGCTAAGCAAAGTCAATACGATACATAAGAAAGGAGGACTACTTACCAGTGGAGCACAAAAAAAATCTTTTTTGTGCTCCACTGGTACACTTAAGAGCACGTTGAGCTTGACACTTCAACCTTTGGACCGGCCGCGTATTCTACATATGACGCGCAGTACAAATGCGAGCTCAGCTTACACTGGTGGTGTTAAACTTGATGTGCTCTTGACTGTACAAGTTGTCCTGATGTACATTGTATATCAGGGCAATGAAACAACTTTTTTATACATAATATATTTTTATTTATAGTTCGTCTATGATAATAGAATCTAAAAATTCAGCAGGACGTGATATTGTGTCTTCGTATCTAGCCCAAGACAAGAACCACACAATTGTCATAATATGACCGCAGCATCCCAGAGTACGCATGCCAGACTTGCATGTACAATAATATTGCTTTATTGCATTCAACCCACGCTCGCTTTCGTCAACTAAAATGTAACAATTATAAATTCGCGCGCGCGTATGTCTTGACTGGATCCTGCCTCTTAGTAACCACGAACCTTCAATGCCTTGGTCTCTAAGGGCAGTGCTCAGTCGTTGAGTGTCTCTATATAATTCGACATTATAAATCCCGTTTCTCACGTGCTCATTATAATAACTTCGGGCTAGTTTTAATTGGTAAGTGCCTAGTGCAAAAATAATTAATTCGCTTTCGGTAAGACGCGGGAAATCATTTAGTGCTGGCAATTCTCCTGACATACTCTGGAAAGCTACACGTTGCCTATTTAGACGATTTTCGTTCACAAAACTCCCTAGTGCATTCTCTAAGTTCATCCTCTCATTTATTCTGTCTATAAATAAGGGCGTATAGAAACTATCACTGATGGGTTCATGGAAGGCGTTAATTAAAGCAGCTGCTATTTTGAAATCTTCGAACATATGTGCCATCGCGCAATTAAAATATTCTTGGCGAAATAACTTGAAGTCGCGCTTAAAACGTCCATTTACGACTTCCACGACGCATCGACACAAAGTGATTTTGCGTGTTTTATTTGCCTGAGCAGTCGTATATTGAGTTTCGCCCCTAGTGAGGCTTTCCGCCATATGTGCCTCAAAACCGTATGACTCAAGTTCATTAATAACGTCCCTGAATCCTCTATCCAGCACAAATACATCTCCATGATTAAATAAAATATGAAAGGGATGTTCCTCTTCATTTAAAATATTTTGTATGATTTCCGCATCTGAAGTAGTCGCCGCATGTGGCCCGGTCACTTCCACGATGTATCCGTCACTACACACGAAAAGAAAAGGTTTTAATAAGTTAGTGTACTTGTGTAGACTGTAACTGTCTCTTTGAAACAAAAAATTCGAACTCTTTTGGATGTACACATATGTGCCATCACAGATTAGTATAGCCTTTCTTAATTCAGGTTCAGCATCTGGATTTCCAAATAAATAATCGGGCAGAGCCAGATTTCTCCGCACAATATCATCTCTGCTTATATGATCCCACCCTAAGTGAATGGGAACAAAATCTTGTGTCAGAGCATTTCTTGCAACTTTCATGAGACGCTCCAGCTTACGGCGACTCATGTGAAACATCAAACTCAGCCTCTCATTAGAATCTCCTGTCCTGAATTTTGTAAGCAAAATAGCTAAAGCTGTATTAGGCGTTTTACCATTTTGTAATGATGGCGTTTCCTGTACAATTCTTAGGAATTCTTCACGTTTCCGTCCAGTTAAATAATGTAATTCGTCAGTATCTACCTGGTTCATGTCTTCGAAGTTCAATCGAGATTTATTTCGAACAGCGTCGTCATACATTCTTAACAGGTCTATAACTTGCTCGGCATTAAAACTCTGAGTAGAATTAGGTGCTCTATTTATATCATCCCAATCATCTGAGTCCAAATGAATATTACATACTCTTGCAGCTGGAGGTATATAATGTTTCAAATCAAATAATAGGCGTTTCTTCAAAGTAATGGGTACACGCCTGCGAGTGAGGTGATTACATCCAAAAAACACACATGTGTCTGATGTGTTTGGAGAACAAGTGTATTCAAGGGTCACTGTTCCAGGCTGTTCTTGAGCTTCGGGCACTAGAGGTGGGAAACGCGCAGGAGGTACAGCAGGTCTCGGAGGAACCACATCCTCTGGTGGTACAGGAGCTGCCCCATCCGCGGGTGTGGGAGGTACATTTTGAGGGGCACCCGGAGCATTCATTTGACGTTGCCAGCATGGGTGACAGAGGAACTCATTACCATTGAAGATTATCTGAAAAATATAAAACTAACTATAATAATTATTGTAAAGTAACAAAATAAAAAGCGTTCTCTAGCCGAGAATCTCTACAAAATAAACTTATACAATATAGGGTTACTTTTATGTAAGTATTAATTAATATAATATAAGGGTCGAGTAATGCGATTGTAAAAGCAAGAATGAGTATATTATTTATTATAATTATCTTGTTTGTCTCTTTGTGTAGATGAAAGCTCTACCAAATCTCGCTTTTTATAAGCTTTTTAAACGCTTCGTTGCTCTATGATAATAAATAACAAATAAACAAAGATTTGGTGGGTCATGACTGTGTTAGCGGTTTGTATCGTCTTTATGTCAATACAGGTTTCAGGTCAGGTTTTTTGAAATAAAGACGATACAAACCACCAACGCAGTTAAGACCCACCCTGTACAATAATACATATAATGTAAATAAAAATATACTAACCTCATACGGAGCGACATTTATTCGTATACGGTTAGCCAATGTTGAGTTTTCTTCAAACAAATGGCGTGTTATTAATCGTCTTTGGCGAACTCTTAGCACAGAACGGTTGCAGATCAAGCAAACGATATTAGCTCTGGGTTGATGTTTCAACACAACAACAACAGAAATCAGATGTCCGGGATATCAAGCGCTAGTCAAATCGTAAGGCAAAATCAGTAGTCCATTAAACATAAACAAGTCGGTAGTTGAGAACAAAATACGAAAGAGCACAGTACTAACGAGACGATAAACGGCGAAAGACTGCGCCCGCGCATATTGTTTTCGCTACCTGCCGACCAAGGGTCGGCACTCGGCAGCCGTGTAAGTGCGACAGAGATAACAACATTGCCTGTCGCTTTCGTATTCTTTTATGGGCGACATTCCAAGCTTGCATTGTTCCGATTTTTGCTACCTGCCGACCAGGGGACGACCGGCCGTGTAAGTGGGACCGAGATAATAACATTGCCTGTCGCTTTTTTTTATGGGCGACCTTTGAAGCTTGCATTGTTCCGTTTTCATTGTTTATTTTCTAGTAAAGAACCCTATTCACACTTAACAATGTTATAAAACTTAACAATGTGAACTTCTGCCAGACCGAAGACTTTGCAGTAACTGTTTTTTATTATTGAACACATGTTTTCTAGATGCGTATAAGTATTACCAAAAGAAAGGCCCACTTTTCTACAACGTTTCGAAAAAAAAGTAATTGATAGCTTTGCTAGTTTTTTTTTAATGATTTTATTCATGGAGCACTATGCGAAGTGATTGAAAAAAACAAAAATTGGTCATAACTTTTGAACCGTAAAAAATTGCACCAACATTCTCAGGGTTAAAAAGTTTGGAAATTACCTTGCCTACACTCCTATTCGATTTGATCCATACTTCCAGGGACACCCTGTATAACAAGTAATTCGTAAGTGGAAGAATGTGGCCACACCGCTGTTAAGCCCGCGATGGTTTGTAGGTTTAATAAATGTATGTAAACTGTTTTTTTTTAATAACAAACAATAAAATAAAAAATTAAAATGTACGGCCCGAGTGAAAAAGCGTCCAGCGGGCCGGTCCGTATTGCGTGCAAGCGACGAAAGAGCGTTCAGTCGTTCACCGAGTAGTCTTAGTGCACGCTTAGCGTTCGTGTGAGCCGGTCACATTTTTCATCGTGTCATCGGGGTCGTACGACATTATTGATAAGTATTTAGAAGAAAATGTGTGGTAAAATATTTTTAATGTTTTATTGTTTTAGTTTCCTATCTTACCTACATCCACTAAATAGGTTAATAAAAGAATTATTTAAGTACCTTCAATACCTAATTTTACTGGTAATTTCTTCCACCCTTTTTGTTTTATTGTTCTATTTTTTAGGACATGTGGTGTTGACCTAGCGTTGAAAATGCCAAAAAAACAAATTGTGGTTATTTCCCTTGCTTTCGCATGTTACATTGAAAAATTAACGAAAGAATCCTTTTCGAATTTTTCGCTTGATCCCCCCTCTTAAAACCCCTCTCAAAAACCCCGCACCGGGGGAGGGCCCCGGCTACACTCTCTATCACATACTCATACCTACACTCTCTACACTTAATTTTTTGTTGATTTATTACGTATTATTCAAAATTATTACTTAATTATTATCTTATTTTATTGATCTCACACTGATGAATTAATTCTGCAATGTATACTTAAGTGTTATATTTTGACTTATTATTTTAATTTTCACTGGTTTTAGTTTAGTTCAATTTAGTTTATATTCACCTGTAATGCAATAATCATGTAAGTTCTACCAAAGTGTCGCAATTCCGACCCCCAAGATACAGGGATATGTCTAGTTTGGGGGTCACCGTCCAAATTCTTGTACAGCCTGATTATCAATAAATAAATTTGAAATTTGAAAACAATTGAAATTATAAAGCATGAACATGAATGACGTCAATTGTACTAGTTAACTCCAGTCAGGTGACAAATAAGTTGAATAATGTATGATGTTGTCTAGTTATACTTAGAGCAGGCGAGGCATCCATTCTTTCAGTCTGCTATAGCGTAAAATATTGAAATGATCTCTTGAACAATTGGTCTGATAGTGATTGGTATCATCAGTCATCATCCTCCTATCCTCCTCCTCTTGATTTACCTACTTGGTCGGCGCGGGCGCACATATCTCTATCCACCATCACCCCCCCTTTCTAGTATCTAAAGGTTTCATGCAAAGGGCAGCTTTATGTTGAACAGGCTGGAAATACAAATGTATTTTGTTCTGAAGAAAAGATCAGTCGAAAAATAGTAAGGATAAGATGAGCATATTTCCTTGAGATAAACTGATAAAAGTTTAAATACATCTTAAAAAATCTACAAGTTCAAAAAATATCTTTTCCTTCCACCTTTATTTTGAAAGTAGAATTCTACTTTCATGGTAGGGAGAGCGGCGCACCGCATTACCGGCACTTCTCTAGCGCCGCGGCCTCAAAACCTCAGCCGCGATGCCACCCATACGACATCGCAGCCCGCCTCAGTTGCGTGTGCGTAGTCGCAGCGGAAAAATTTCGAATTTTTAATTTCAGTTATGCAGATATTTAGTGTATGACGTCGTGTATGTGTATGGTAAGTACAAAGTGCATCCAACCATTGGGGAGCTATTGAACAAAAACTGTTTCCGCTGGGACTACGTCAGCCCAGCGGCACTTTCTTTTTCCTTTGGACGTACAAGAAAAAAAATACATTCAATAATTAGTGTGTATTTGTGTGTAAATGTGTATGTATAAATGAAATTTGTGTGTCATTAAACTGCGAAGATATTCAAGTTTCCGCTGCGCTGACGTTTGGCTATTTGATGAAAATCATATAAAACGGTTTAGTGCAGAGTTGTAATTTTTCACACACGTTGCTTTGAATTTGTGTGTAATGTTTGTGAAAATAGAATTTGAAAAAAACATACCGTTCAGAAGATATACACGTAAAAGTAAAATAAGGTTATTAGGTCCTAGTACTTAAAAGAGGAACTCTAGAGCCTAACTTATAACTTTTATAAGTATCTTGTAAGGGTCTACAATGTCGTGCCAAGTTTAATTAATGTGTTCTAAGTAATTAATGAGCAATGGCATAATTTACTACGACTGGACCACCACTATATTAGATGACATCGGATTATAGGACTTTTTAAAGGAAAATCAAAATAAAACCTATTCCAATATTTAGTGTATTAATGCAACTATTCACATATAAAATTTCAGCTCATTACACTGATTAAAAATACCAGAACAACCGTTATACATGGATAAACCGACCAAGTGTGAATGGCTACAAAAAAGCGGCCGTGCAGTATATAGCGCTAACGTTCTAAAATTTCCAGTATTGTACTATTATTGGATTGGTACAGATGGGCACACAATTCTTGAACAAGTACTTAACTACTAACTTTCGTGATAAAAAAGTACCTCACTTGTTTTAGGGTTCCATACCTCAAAAGGAAAAAAACGGAACCCTTATAGGATCACTCGTGTGTCTGTCTGTCTGTCTGTCCGTCTGTCACAGCCAATTTGCTCCGAATGTAACGGACCGATTAAGTTGAAATTTGGTACACATACTCGTATGTATTTCTGTGACCCAAACACGGACGTGTAACGTAAATAAATGAAAAAAAAAAGCCTATTGATTCTTCAATCAATTATCAGGAATGAAGGCAATATAGGTGAACGTCAGTTTGGCCATGATTCAGTTGGTGTATGTTGTGGCATATCCATCGCCAGAAGAACTGGGAGATGCTCTCACCAACTAAATTATGGTGATGCTGAATCGACTTATTCCGCCAATATAATCAGCCCTCTTGAAGTATACCTGCCTATTGTATAGTTTATTCCAACTAAAATAACTCTAAATAACATAGTAATATCAACTTAATTCAGCAGCAATTCAAGCTTAACTTGACCAGCTTGTGTGACTGTGACTGTTTGTATAATTATTCACCCACATTACTAAAACTAATTGTGCCTTCAATTGCAGATGCCTTCTAATGCTCGGGCATGTAATGCTTGTTGGCTAAAGACTCGTCGGCAACCACCACCACCTGCAGAAACTGGATCAGGATTATTCGCAATAACTACTGCCAGCACTGATAATGAGGATATTCCGCAAGAAGCAAATCCATACATCAGTGGATCCAACTCTGTAGTGGAGCCTCCCAGTTCTGCCAGCACAGACATTGAAAATGTTCTCCGTGAACCAGTTGTAAGCCTTACATTAGATAGTTCTATAACCGTGTTTTCTTAACACTGTATTAATGTTTAGCAAACGAGGTTTTATGCTGTACGCCAGAGGGGACATATATGCTCGCTTCCTTGGGTCAGGTAGTACCCCTACCTCGGCAGCTCGAAGAACAACAGCTGACGTACCGTATTCTTATTGTAAATAATAGCGTTCTGCAACAACACAATTTCGCTACCTAATAATAAATAAAATAAATTCAGCCCATTACTGTGTCATTGCTGGGCACGGGCCTCTTTTCGGAACGAGTGTTAGGCCTCCACTACGCTAGCCTGGTGCGGGTTGGCGGACTACACACCTTCGAGAACTTTATGAGGCTCTCTCAAATGATGATTTCGCTAATATCAAGTAAAAATACAATAAATCTAATAAAATTCTAAGCATTAGCAAGCATAAGCAAGGAAAACAGCGATTTTGACAGTGACAATAAACTGACAGGTGTGTTTCAGTGTGCAAAAATAAAATTGCGATAAAAAAAAATCTGAATTTAAAATATTTATTTATTAAATAATGGTGATTTAATTCTTTTTTGTATGTTTTTGTACCGCACATGATAGTTGCTCTTGTTCCAAGCCCATTTCATAACATGTCCTTTACCTAAATATATTTATACAGGTCTATTTTTAAATCATTAACTAAACTTTCACAGGGTGTTCTACCCATGAATATGAACAACTTTTACTATGGGACCAAACCTGAAATCGCAAAAAAAAAATCAGCTGTTCAGTACATACAGTTCGCTTATTTGGTCAAAATGTACTGAACAGCTGATTTTTTTTTTGCGATTTCAGAGTTGGTCCCATAGTGAAAGTTGTTCATATTCATGGGTAGAACACCCTGTGAAAGTTTAGTTAATGATTTAAAAATAGACCTGTATATTAGCATACAAACAAGTTTCTACAAATTATTATAAGTCGTTATAAATTAAGCGCTAAATGCTTTCTTGCAATCCCTTTGAACGGAGTAGGATGACTGTATTTTTTTATTAGTTTTGTGCAACAATAGAATTAGGTACAGTCACGAACCGGGATTGTTGAGCCACTAGCATATTATCGTAACTTGGTTCTGTTACACGAATGCCGCCTAGCCCGTGAAATTTGTAATGTGACATTTTAATAACGAGAAGATAAAGAGAAGCTTGTGCTAAGTAATAACAGCCGCACGGGTCGATCCGTCAGGTTAAGCTACGCTTGCCAGGGTTGGTCTGTGGATGGGTGACCATCTTTTCATACCGAGACTCCTCCGTGCCTCGGAAAGCACGTTAAGCCGTTGATCCCGGCTGTCATTCGAGGATCTTTGACAGTCGTTACGGGTCGTCAGAAGCCCGAAAGTCTGACAACCAGTCTTACCAAGGGATATCGTATTACCCAGTAACTGGGTTGTGGAGGTCAGATAGGCAGTCGCTCCATGTAAAATACTGGTATACAGCTGCATCCGGTTAGACTGGAAGCCGACCCCAACATAGTTGGGAAAAGGCTAGGCAGATTGATTGACATTTTAATAACGAAAAACGTGCGACATTCGTGTAACACAACCAAGTTAACAAGATAAGCTAGTGGCTCAACAATCCCGGTTCATGACTGTACATTGAATACCTTATACAGCTACATGCTGTATAAGTACATACCTACTACGCTTTGGAATGGGCAACTAGCTTCATATTTCTGATTGACGACAATACAAACATGCCTGTAAAGGGTTTGATATAAATGCTTTGTTTTCAATCTAATTCTATACTTATATGCAAAATACAACAACGGATATACAGCTTGGAACGACGAAAAACGTGGTCAAATTTAAGGGTATGTACAGACAATCAAACTGAACTGCATGATATATCGCGAAAAATTTTTGAACTGTCCCATAAAAACCTTAAGTACCTACCACACCCTTAAATGTGACCACATAACATAAAAATAGATTAGTTCAATTATTATTTTTGTACAATTTCTGTAAGCATGCGGAGTTTGCCTAGAAATTACTTTTGCACCATTGGATTACATTTTACATGTTACCTATGGCTTAGATCCAGCGTCGACAATCGTTAGTGGACCAGTAAAATAAAAACTATTAACAATAGCTATTTAAGGCAGACTTTTCAATGGTCAAATAACTTTTAACTGAAGAATAAATATGGCGGTTTGACATATTTTTTTTTATACAAAATCTGTCAAACCGTCATATTTATTCCTCAGATAAGCTGTCAGTTGAATTACTATAAATCAGTATTCAGTCAAAAATTCATTGTAACCAGTACAATTTAGTCTACAAATAAAATTATATAATATTAATTGTAATAATTAACTATAAAGAACAACGTAATATACTTACCTAACAAACGCGTGTAAATTATATAAAATTTACATTTATATTTATTAAAATCAACATTATTACACAAAAAAAAAAAATTATCAAATCGAATGAAAAGAAGGATCACCAAAGTTTGACAAAGAGATTTAACTATTTGAGTTTTTTTTTTTTAATCTAATAAATCTATTATGCAGTTCTATCAAATTCGTAAAGCCAGAAACTAAGAACTAATTTGTCAATAGTCAGATAACTTTTATCTGAGGAATAAAAATAGCGGTTTGACAGCTTTTGTATGGAAAATATGTCAAACCGCTATTTTTATTCTTCAGAAAGTTTTCCGACTATTGATAAAATCAGCCCTAAGTAAAATAACATAGTGGGAAAGAGCATGTGTTGTCAATAAAAAAAAAAATATGCGGGATTCGAATTTTTAACGGTATCTAGAGATCTAGATGCACTATTTATCCCGAAACATAACTATATACATACATACTGAGTTTTCTAACTCTCAGACGAGATCGCGGTACATACCTTAGTTGTTTAAAAAGGATTACCACTTTAGTTAGGTAAGTATCGTTCATATTTACTATAATTTAAATATAATTTAGAAACTAAGCGGTAAGCTACTCAACATATAATTTATTTGTCTTTTGTCAACTTACTTCGTCTTTGATTATTTATTAATTTTATAACACTTTATGAGCTCTTTTCGCCTGAAACACAGGAAGTCTTAGGATTATAATTAACATTTAAGCAAAACTGTACAATTTGTATGCCTTGTAGTTTTAGCATAAATATTATTATTATTATTATATTATAATGGCGGCACTGTATGATGGTTTGTGATAATTGCACGTTTTTATGAATTTCCGTTAATATTTACTACTAAATGTAAGGAAGCATACACACACACATACACACACACATTCTACTATGTTGTACGGTCTGCGATAATGACGTACCGATATAACCATTCGTTTATTTTAACTTTCACATAAAACAGCAATCGATTCATACTCTTATCCTACAGAACCCCAGACATACTGACATGATCGTCTTCCATTCGTACAACGTATTACATACACATGTACGTACATACGCATTCGTTCGTCGAAGCGATAAGCCATACATATTTTGATAACTTGTAAGCTGTCACAGGCGCCATCATCCATTGCCGCTAATTGAATTTATGTACAGTAATTTTCTACAACCATAAACATTCGTCAAGTCTCTTTACTCTTAGCAAACTGTTCTCCTAATATCTTCATGACCTGCGCGTGAGTTCGCGAGCCGTCTTTGAACGTAGCATAATGCTCTTTCACATACATTGCGAAGTCGTTCGTAGTTCCTTTTCGGGCGGGAGTTGATATTACTATACCATCTTTGTTTTTCTTGTTAAGTTTTAATTCGAAAGTACCTCGGCAGTAGCCGCAACATTTCTTTGTTACGTCTATCGATTTTGAATGGCGTTGGACACTGGAAAAAGAAAAAAAAAATATTATCAGTAAAAGCTGGATTGTAAGCCCTCGAAAACGTCGTAACAGAAATAATTTAAAAGTAATTCTGTCGAACGACATAATTGTGTGAATATTTGACATTGTGACTTCAGAGCAAAATAAATAAATTCAGACTAATTAATTTGTCCATAATAAAAAACCCAACGATCAAAACCATAGAAATATAAAAAACAGAAGAAGTGACAAGGAGGCGTGGCTACTTTCTTATATCTATGGTCGAAACCAAGGTCAACGCCAAAGGGGGTATAAGGTCTTAAAACTATCTTAGTATTGCAACATTAATAAAAAAAAAATCAAATAATAAAGTCACTCGTGTCAAAAATATCATAATGTCATCAGACTGCATAAAAAGTCTGCAGACTCTGGCCTTTCAGAGATCATCCTTAGGATTCCATTGACGGTCCCCCGAATCCGGTGCATCAAAGCTGTTTTCTTACGCATAAAAGTCTTATTGTTAGACTCTTGCGTCAGCAAACATGCCCGACAGACTGCAGAATCGAGGCAGCCTCCAGAATCCTAAAGGCGATATTATATTCTATGCGAATAGCGTTGTAGGCCCGCTGGGTGTAGTTGAATCATAGCGCTGGCATAAAAGGTTTGTGAACAGTATTACTTTTTCGTCTACTGTACACCTTGCGAGTCTATGAACCAACATGCCAGTACGCGCCGACAGCGCTCTTCGTTCCCGCTCGATATCCGCATCGTCATTCAGACGCAGCCGACGAACTTGCCAGAAGGGGGTCGAGCATGGCACCAGTGGGGACGGAATCTATCGTGCCGCTCCTCCCCTTCGGGTATTTACGCAAGGAAACGTACACAAACTATGGTTGGACCAAAGTGAGTGTAGGCAGGCTAGGGAAGCACTCCATACAATCGACAGCCGCCTCACAAAGCAGGTTCTCCGAATAACTAAACAACAGCTGCGTAAAGTTACAGCAGTGGGTCATTTAACAAACACCTCCATGTCATAGGAGTCACAAACAGTCCGCTGTGCAGGGCCTGCATGGGGGACGACGAGACAGCAGCTCATGTGCTTCTAAACTGCCCGGTGGTCGGCGCTTATAGGGCAAAGTACTTCGGTACCCCAGGTACCTTCCGTGAGGTTGTCAGTAACACCAAGGCGCTGCTGGCCTTCTTTGAAGAGCCGGGGTGGATCGAATAATCGACTTTCCCACCCATACGAAAAAGACGCGCATCGACGTGGAGTTGCGGATGCTAGCCCGTTTTAGGTATTACGTATCGTCATTCAGAGTCTCTGTTACAATGTGCCGGTACTTAAAGTGAGCAACACGTTCTAAAGGCACTGCGTTCAGATACAGGTGGTACATGCTGCGGTTGTTTATTTCTACCTCTAATGACCAGTCTTCCTCTCGTTGTACCTCAGACCACGAGCCACAATATATGACTCACAGATATCGAGCAATTTTCTTAAGTCACTGAGCGATGGGCTCAGCAACACCATGTCAGCATAACTGATATTATTAAACACAGACATTATCTAAATGACAACTGGCATGGTTGTTACTGAGCTCATCCATCCGCTAATCAACGTACAAGTTAAATAGTCTTGGAGAGGACAGGCCTCCCTGCCTCACACCACTCTAGTGCATACTCATCCGACAAAACATTCCCCCACTTTACGAAGTTCTTCTGGTTTTTGTACCGGAAGGACAAGATGTTAATGTGTTCAGTGGGAGCCCCTACCGTTCCAAGCGTGACCCATAGCCTGTTGTAGTCCACTAAGTCAAAGGCCTTCGATAGGCCGAGGAAGCAAGCATAGACATGTGTTTTTCTGTTTACATAGTAGTTAATAGAATGTTTCAATGTTAATATAGCACTTTCAGTCGACAGTGTCTCACAAAAGCCAAACAGCGCATCAATACGACGACCTTCGAAATTACAGTCCTATAATTAACGCTATAATTGAGAGGCCTATAATTGTTTTTTACAAGTTTTTATTCAACTTGCAATGTTTGTTTGTTAGTTAGTTTGTGTAGACAGAATCTTGCAAGCTGAATTAAAACCACGTCTTCTTATCCTACACAAATAGACCATCGAAGACCTTAATCGCTAGAGAGATAGGCCTATAGTTGCTTTTTTCTGTGACGTCCCCAGTAACATTTTTCGGTATCACTACAACAATAGTTTCCAACAGTTTTGTCCTATACTTAAGGTAAATAGCATGGCCAGGACCCTAAATATATGCTTGCCTGAGGATTTTCCTGTAGCCATGTAATCGAAAACTGCATTTTCAGCTTATGAAATGTCCTACTATCGACAGGAATCGAACCTGACTTTTTTTTTGCAAATATACTACCTCTTTTGGAGGTCATAGACTGATTGGTAAATTAAAAACCATTTGAATCTCACCTATAACCACACTTGGTACATTTGTAGGTATACTTGAAGTGTATCTCCATGTCGTGGCACCGGGATATCTCTCCCAGTTCCGGGAATACCATCAGTGCCCGCTTAGCCCTACAACATACAAAACAAACTTTGTTAAAAAAATCAATCAATCTGCCTAGCCTTTTTCCAACTATGTTGGGGTCAGCTTCCAGTCTAACCGGATGCAGCTGAATACCAGTATTTTACACGGAGCGACTGCCTATCTGACCTCCACAACCCAGTTACTGGGTAATACGTAACCCCTTGGTAAGACTGGTTGTCAGACTTTCGGGCTTCTGACGACCCGTAAAAACTGTCAAAGATCCACGAATGACAGCCGAGGCCAACGGCTTAGCGTGCTTTCCGAGGCACGAAGGAGTCTCGGTATGTAAAGATCCCCCGTGCTCCGGAAAGCACGTTAAGCCGTTGGTCCCGGCTTAATAACTGGAAAAATGATTGGGTGTTGTGACCTCTGCCTAGCTCTTCCAGGAATACAGGCGTGGTGTTATGTTGTTAATTATCGTAGACTAAGCGTCATTGATAACAGACCATTAGCAACCATTTTATAAGCAGAGATTGGAATCTAAGTAATTATACACAGTCAGCAACCGCACATTGCGTCAGCTTCAACTACAAAAAAAAAAAAACTGTTTTATATAGTCGGTTAAAAAAAACTACGTGAAAAATAACTTTAATTTCGTGAGTCTGTCTTTGGATTTGTATTTTAGTTTTTGCCACCGACTTCCAAAATTAAATATTTGTCACTGTGCAGTTTTTTTGTAAGTCGGTTGTTATTTTTTTTTTATGATATTTATTTTTCACTTTTTAGCTAAGCTTTTTAGTCATGGTACCTACCTCACACCAATTCATAGTGGCATTAGTTGCTATGTGACAGGAAGTTATTATAACATTGTCAAGATACGTACACAATGAGGATTAAATACGTATTTTCGGAGCTAACTCAAAAACTACCCAAGCAAAGTAAATACAATTTAAATGGAACCACCGCGCAAGCTACCTCTGCTAAATGAAAAAAAATCAAAATCGGTCCCAACTGACGAAAATATCGATGAACATACTTACATAAATAAAAAAAAAAAACATACATACAGACAAACATAATAACCTCCTAGTTTTTCGAAGTCGGTTAAAACGCCCGTATTTTAAGACGTTGTCAAAGTTAACATGGATTGCAGCTGACTGTACCAATATACTAGATCAATTAGGATTGTCAATTTAATTACTTAATGTTTTATGAAAAACTAGCGACCCACCCTGCTTCGCACGGTTTGTACGACTTACCAAAACATCGAGATAAGTTTCATATTAATGTAAACACATATCCACAATACCTTCAGGAATTCATTCTCCAAAGTATTGTGAAAACCGCATCACACCGCATGACCGCACCAAATAAAAGTACTAAGCGGTCACACAGACAGACACGAATAGAGACTTTGGTTTATACTATACTTGCTTCAGCCCCCGACTTCGTTCGCATGAAATTTCTTGTTTCCCGTCCCACTGCATCGCCGGCCCGCGCCATTACTTCGTTCTTTCTGATTTATTATTTTTGCTCGGCTCCTAAGGGTCATAGCGTGATGTTAATAGCCTATAACTTTCCTCAAGAATTGGGCTATCAAATGCAAAAAGAATTTTTCAAATCCGATTGAGTGTTCCAGAGATTAGCGCGTTCAAACAAACAAACAAACTATTAAAATTCTCAAACGAGTATGGATAGTTATTAGACTTTAGTTATTACCTACATTTAAAAAATACTTAATACCTAACCTTATACGAACAAGTTCACAGAGTTTCCCAAAAACAGGTCAATTTACATCAACAACCAATAATGTCGGCTGGCTGTATACCTTTTATTTTCTTTATTATATTTAAATTGCAAAAGTGAAAATATTTTATCTAACGAAAAACAATTACAAGAACAAAGTTTAATAACGTGTATTACTAATATAATAGAAAAATACTTTTCTGAAGAAAAATCGCTCACATACGTCGACATGAAAACTGATGCAGCCGAAATTCTTAAAGCAATCCATTCTTCAACAGTCACAGCTGTGGTATATAGACAGGGGACACAGCAGTCAGATTTTAGACATCAAGGATATCTTATAATTGCAAAAACTGCAACAAAATTCACTGAAAGATTTAAGTATCTCGTTCAAGAGCCGACATGGAACCCATACTCTAGATTCTTAATAGTTATAAATTCGCTTAAAGAAGACCCGAAGAAGATTTTCAACGAGCTTTTGCAACGAAATGTAATCAATGTGATAGTGGTAAACGGAACTAAAGACGCTGAACTATACGCATACAACCCATACGAAAACTATGGCTGTGGAAAATATTACGACGAAATTATAAGTTATGGTTTGTGCTTGAAGACGAAAGAGAACCTATTCCCGAATAAACTAGTGACGGGGCTGCGAACCTGTACAATAGTTGCTTCTATAGGAGATCGAGCCCCTTACAGTATTCATCCATCGAATTCTTCAGATACAAAGCCAGGAACAGAGCAGTATATATTTGAGATACTAGCAGAAATAGAACAATTTAAAGTGAATTTCACCTTTGATTATGACAAAAGAATTTATACAACTATTACAAAAAACATGCAAGTTATAGGACCGATGGAAAAATTGCAGAATAATGAGACAGATGTGATATTTGGTGGTACAGTATTAGTTTCCAGTCGAGCTGATGCATTTACCTACTTGCATGGTCACCTGGACTACGACGACGAGTTGCGGTTTTTAGTCAAAAGAGCATCCTTTACAGCAATTTGGAAAAGTGCTTACTTAGAATTCCAGCCTTTCGTTTGGTGTTTATTGGTCATACTTTTTCTGTTAAATTCAATAATAATGGTCTTCTTACTTCGTGCTAAAGATAAAACAGAAATCATACTGAAATTGCTGAACTCTTTGCTGCTACATGGCTTCAAAATGCCTGAGCGAATGACTGTAAAGTTTTTCTTTATAGTTTGGGTGTGGTTCGCGTATATTATGAACAGTATTTACCAGTCGAACTTAGTCAGTCTGACCGCGAACCCAATATTTGAGAAGCAGGTCTTAACTGAGATAGATTTGGTTAAACATAATCTGAAACCTTGTATTAGTCCGGCATTGTTAGTTTATATTTATTCTGAAAGGAATATATCATCTCCAATGAACACTGAATGTCTAGATAATCTTGAAAATGTCAAGTTAGTTGCTCGATCGGAAAATTTGTTTACTTTAATACAACAATCTCTTTTCAAGTATTACAAAAAAACCTACAATGATGAATTTGGTCGTTCTCCTGTCTATTCATTTAAAATACCATATGCTAAATTAATTTTTGGTTATTTTTTCCGTAAAGGTTTTCCAGTTTCGGATAGAATGCGAAAAAACGCGGTCCGATTAAGAGAAACTGGGCTCGTTGAAAAGAGTTTAAAAGATCATTACTACGCGAGGAAGATTACACATCATTTTCGTAAAAAGGAATTTGAAACGAGATTTGTTATACCATGGTGGATGTATGCTATAGGATGCTTCGCAGCTACTGTTGTTTTTATTTTCGAATTACTGTTTGCATGTTATAAAAATAATTTTTTGGTGCGCAGATTAGCATAGTTACATTTTAATCAGTAGTTTTGTAATTCTGTGCCTCGGAAAGCACGTTAAGCCGTAGGTCTAGGCTGTCATTTTCGTTAGAAGCCCGAAAGTCTGACAACCAGTCTTACCCAGGGGTATCATATTTCCTAATAACTGAGTTGTGGAGATCAGACAGGCAGTCGCTCCATGTAAAATACTGGTATTCAGCTGCATCCGGTTAGACTGGAAGCCGACCCCAATATAGCAGGGAAAAGGCTAGGCTGATGATGATAAGGTTTAATTGTGTCTCTTTTAAACTCGTAACGCCCAAGAATAAAAAATACCATGAGAGCTAAATCCCCAGTGTTCATTTTAATGTACATAATATATGAATATGGTTAATGCCCAAGCAAGTCTGCGCTTATTTTTGTGTAAATAAATGCTTAGGAATTTTTTCAAAAATTTTAAACGTCAAAACGTTGACAAAACGTTGACACGTTGACAACATTAAACACAAATCAAATAATAGTCACCATAAATATGTATACTGGCGGGGAATTCAAACTAGACACAACATTTATTTTGTACATCGTAATGTACGCTGGGCGTTTACGCGTACTTTTTAAAACCCATGTTTGGGCTTTAATGATTTCTAATATTATGTACAATAGAATGTACATGGGGCGGTACGAGTTTAAGATACTTTGTTGTTTAAATAAATACATTTCCAATCACTCTTGTTTTCCATAAACCTCTAAAGATGACCGACAAGACTGTTTCTTATTGCTTCGGAAATAAGCAGACGATCCGATAGTAAGTAGTCACCGGCGCCTATGCCTCTACTCTCTCTGTATCTGCGATGCCTCCTCTGCCGTTCTAAAGGATCAGACAGAGGTGTCAAATTAAATTAGCCAGCGATACCCGGCGAGAGTAAACTGTCCGTTTAGAAATATTTCTAAACTGACCAGTTTATATTACACGGGTTTGTCGTCATAATCATTTTTTGTACACTTGGAAAGAACTATCCAACGATGTGACTCATCTTGATTGGATATGGGTACCAAAACGCCCATCATCCTTTATATCTCTCCACTTTTTTAAGAATTATTGTCTGAATAACATAATAACATTTCTAAATTGTAACTGAAAAATCATCAACGAAAATTGAGGTTCTTATGATATTAACCTCAATTGTCTAATCAGGGCTCAGAAACCGATTGAAATTCTTAACCGGTAACGGTCATTGACCCCAAACCGAAATCGATTTAGGTAAAAGGTTGCAATTTACCGGTTTTTATCGGTTTATGCGGAAAGCCGGTTATTCATGAATTTTGGGTTTGATAGTGAAAATTAACCAGTTAAAACCAAGTTTGATAGGGTCCCCGGCCCCGCCACTCTCGCTCGCACGGTCTGGACGATACGATGTGATTTAGTTACAAAATTTTAGTCGCACCAAGTCGCATCAAGTTCGCAACGTCGCCGCCACGAGATACTTGGACTGTAAATACTAATAGGCAACGTACGTAAACATGGAATAGATTCTATTTACTTTTTTTTCTCCCCATAATAAATACTGATCTGTCACATTCACCACAAGAATAAAAATAATTATAGGTATCTCCGCTGTGACTTTACGAATTGTCCAAAATCCAAACGCAATGAACGAGGAGTGGGTGACGACTGGCGTAGGTTTGCTCGACGCTTGCGGGCGCGCAACTAAGCAAGTCGAAACACGAATCTACCCGCACCATTTAAGTTCTTCGGTTGTATTTGTCGTCCTCAACCATTTTTTTTTTCATAATTTTTTCTGGGTGTCACTATAACTTGTTGGAAGTGTTAAAAAAATAGACGAAAACAATTTAGGTATGAATTACGGAATTAACCGGTTAATTTGGGTGTCAAAACCGTTTGTGCTTATGTAACCGGTAACCTTTATCATTTGGGTTACATAAAAACAGATCCGCTCTTTTAACCGCTCTTTTTATACCGGTTCCGAGCCCTGTGCCTAATATCTTTAAGGTGATTTAAAATTACAATTTAGGGCTTAAGTATTCAAATACGTAATCAAAGCGCTTAATTTTTAAGTGGCACTACAAATTGGCGTCCACAGGTATGTTTGCCGTGCGTCGTCATGGTCTAAATCTACCACCATATGGGTCCCAGAAAACGTCATCGAGAAAACATTGAGGCAGACCCAGGAGAATGTGGCGAGACGAGCTTGATGCCTACAGACAGGGTCCACAACTCCACCCTAGCTCAAGACAGAGAGGAGTGGAAAGGAGAAAGGAAGGCCTTTGCCATGCAGTTGGACAACACAGGCTAAAAATAAAATAAATAATATTGTTAACATTTCCATCAGCTACTTTTGGAACAGTCCATATTAAATTAAGTACTAGCTTTATCATCTTACCATTTATTCCACAGAGGGCCATGTCCCGCTCTCAGCTCGGAGTCGATCAGCCACGTGGCAGCGTGACACAGCTCATGTATGAGCGTGTCACGCAAGCGCTGCGGTCCATCCAACACTTTTGTTGATAACTTGATGCTGGAGGTCCGGATGCGGTCGCCTTTTGAGTTCTTTATTAGACGGTTTGTTGTTGTTCTGTAAATATACGGGAAATTATGAGAAAATAAAAACATTTTTCCAAAAAAATCAACCAGCTTCCAAAAAAACGTCCCTGCATTGGGAAAAGAAATATTTTGTAAAAGGTGATGAGCAGTTGACTTTAGGATATTGTATCTTACAAACTGACCCATTAAAAAGTGAAAAATAAAAACTTTTTTCCAAAAAAAATTAACCAACTTTCCTAAAAACCCCACAAAGTGAAAAATAACTTTAATTTCGGAAGTCGGTGTGTTTGGATCCGTATTTTACTTTTTTTTTTTTTTTTTTTTTTTATTTGTGATGGGTTTGCTCTTGACTCTAGTCTAGGTCAGAGGTGACAGAGACAAAGTCGACGATGGAGTGAGCTTACCCAGAAGAAGCCTGTTCACTCTCACTTTGAAGAGATTAGGGTTGTATACGTTCGGAAACACAGACGCAGGTAGTGAGTTCCACTCTTTTGCTGTGCGCATTATAAAAGACATTTGGAAGCGCTTAGTGCGAATTGGTGGAATAGCAACCAGGTAGGGATGGTAACTGGCAGTGCGTCTAGATGTCCGGTGGTAGAAGGGGGCCGGTGGAATGAGGTCGTGGAGTTCTCGGGCACACTCTCCGAAGTACAATCTGTAGAAGACCGACAAGCAGGCAACCTTGCGGCGATGAGCCAAGCAATGAAGCTTGGCATCCACCAGTTTTACGTCGCCAATGAGCCTCTTAGCTCTGCGTTCCACCGAGTCAAGCGCAGCTAGTTGGTACTTAGCTGATCCATCCCAAAGGTGACTGCAATACTCCATGCAGGATCGGACTTGCGCTTTGTAAAGGGTTAAAAGCTGTCCAGGCGTAAAGTATCGCTTCACCCTATTCAGGATGCCCAGTTTCTTGGCCGCAGTTTGGGCCTTGTACTCGATGGTGGCGCCGAAGTTGAGACCAGATGTCAACTCCATGCCTAGGAGCTCAAGTCGATCAGTTACAGGAACAGATGTACCCCGAAAAGTAGGAGTTTGGGCGAAACGACTCTTTTTGCCACCGACTTCCTAAATTAAAGTTGTTTTTCACTTTTTGGGGTATTTTTTTATGACTATCTTTACATACCGAGTCTCCTCCGTGCCTCGGAAAGCACGTTAAGCCGTTGGTCCCGGTTGTCATTCGTGGATCTCGACAGTCGTTACGGTTCGTCAGAAGCCCGAAAGTCTGACAACCAGTCTCACCAAGGGGTATCATATTACCTAGTAACTGGGTTGCGGGTTGCTCCATGTAAAATACTGGTATTCAGCTGCATCCGGTTAGACTGGAAGCCGACCCCAACATAGTTGGGAAAAGGCTAGGCAGATTGAATATCCTAGGACATTTTCACACACGGTCATCTGATCCCAAACTAAGCAGAGCTTGTACTATGGACACCAGATAACTGATATACTACATATACTACTTTTTTTTTGTAAATACATACTTATATAGATAATTACACCCAGACTCAGGACAAACAGACATGTTCATGCACACAAATGTTTGTCCTGGATGGAAATGGAACCCACGACCAGTGGCATGATAGCTGGTATCTTAACCAACCATGCCATCTGGCCTGTCAAATTGAAACTTCACTAAGATTCAAACATTGTTTGCATGGAGCAACTGCCTATCTGACCTCCACAACCCAGTTATTAAGTAACACGATACCCCTTGGTAAGACTTTCGGGGTGCTTTCCGAGGTACAGAGGGGTCGAGACCCCTATATCCCATATCGAGATATGTAATGGACGGGTACCCATCCACGGCTCAACCTACGATCGACTCTTGCGATTGCTTTCGACTATACAAAAATAATAAAAATTAATTTATCACTTACCCGGCAGTAGTCCTAAGCTTTGTATCCCACAGTATAGGCAGGTCATTGTCCATAGCGTTATCAAACACGCCTTTATTAAACTCAACAAATAACCTCCTTGCTAGCTGTTCCTTGAGAGTTTTGTAACTGTCTCTGTATTGTATGGCTTCTACATGGCACCGCCAGGAGGGGACGTTCTCTGAAAGGTGGGAAGTAACTTGTAACATTCATAAAAAATATATGATTGGGTGCTGCTAAAAGATGATAAAAAGGCCACCTGAGGACTAGAAAATGAAAATTAAAAATATTTTGCAAAAACTTAAATTCTTCTGCATCTCTTTGAAATAATAATATATAACATCCTGGAACATTTCACACACGGTCATCTAATCCCAAACTAAGCAGAGCTTGTACTATGGAAACCAGATAACTGATATACTACATATACTATTTTTTTTTGTTGTAAATACATACTTATATAGATAATTACACCCAGACTCAGGACAAACAGACATGTTCATGCACACAAATGTTTGTCCTGGGTGGGAATCAAACCCACGACCTGCGACATGATAGGCGGTATCTTAACCAACCACGCCAGCTGGCCAGCTGGAATGGTTGTAGTACTTCCCTAGATCAAGGTCCTGCAAAGAGCTCTCAATATGCCTAGCCTTCTCCCAACTACGTTGGGGTCAGCTTCCAGTCTTAACCGAATGTAGCTGAATACCAGTATTTTACATGGAGCAACTGCCTATCTGACCTCCACAACCAAGTAACTGGGCAATACGATACCCATGGTAAGGACTGTTTTCCAGACTTTAGGGCGTCAAACGACCCGTAACGACTGTCAAAGGCCGGGACCAACGTCTTAACGTACTTTCCGAGGCACGGAGGAGTCTCGGTATGTAAAGATGGTCACCCATCCACGGACCAACCTCGGGAAGGATAGCTTAACCTGAAGGATCGACCCGTGCGGCTTTTCTATCCCTACAATTTAGACTCCATTATTCCTAACTTAATATTATAAATGCGAAAGTAAGTTTGTTTGTTTGTTACCTTTTTACGCCTAAACCACTGAACCGATCATCATGAAATTTTGCATATACATTGTCTAGTGTACAGAAACGGACATAGGGTACCTTTCATCCCGAAAAACTAACTGTTCCCGAGGAAAACCACGTGTCTTTCGAATCATGATTGAATTATATTATTATAGAAACTTTAGTAGTTCGTTTTTTTTTTTTTTTTAAATTTAAGTAAGTACCTAATACATGTTGTGAGTCTAGACTTCCGACTGTCGATAGACCGGTTTTTCATCCTCCTAACTAATATTAAAATGCAAAAGTGTGTTTGTTTGTTGATTACGCTTTCACGCTAATACGGCTGAACAGATTTGGATGTAATTTGGCACATGGGTAGACCATGACCTGGAGAAGGACATAGGCTATTAGCTACTATTCATACTGGATCGCAAACGAACACGAATCGCGGGCAACTGCTAGTTATTAATAATGTGAAAGTAACAGTTTCTGGAAGTCTCCAGATCAATAAATAACAGCAACTTGAATCACATATCACAAGTTAAAAATATCATTAAGTCCTTTCATCTTCAAAAACTAGCTCTGTTCTACAAAAGAATAAACATTTAATCTCAACTAAAGAGTATGTCTTACCTGCCAAAGAACCAATAAAGCTAATCCTCTGTACACTCTCAACGATTGGTGTAATGCATACATTACCAACCTTCTTCGCCAATACATCAACATCATCCTTCATTACCTCCACCATTTCCGTCACACTCATAGCCTTCTTAACTTTATTCTTCTTCGTAGTACTGTTCACATTTCTTAATTTAGTTTTTGGCACTTCCGGAGTACTTGGTACCATCTCCGTATACAACTTTTTCTTTGATCTTTTGTCCATTTCGTTGGCAATGTCAACTCTACGTTTAGCCTCAGAATCGGTTAAATACAACATTTTGTTTCTTTTCAAATCATGCCTTATATTTTCTTTACCACTTTCATCGTCGTCAAAATGCAGTTTCTTTGAGACAGTGTCGTTTTTCAAGTTTGCTTTGATTGCTTTAAATAACTTTGGTATTGATTTCCATTGGTCTCCATATAAGTCGTTTAGTAGTTTCTTCTGTGAAAGGTGTATTTTCTTTATCGAGCATTGTTCTTGCGATTCGTTGGCTATGTCTCTTGGTGAGGATGGTGTGGGTTCGTGCCTGGGTGTGGCACAGATGATGTTTTGTGCTGGAGACCAACCTCCGAAGCTGGGTCGTGATTCTTTTGCTGGGGATGCATCTTCCCGGGAGCAGTTGAAGGAGAACTGCAATTTTATAATAAGGAAATTCTTAGTAATACTAAAGAGATACTTATGACTAAAAAAAAACTGGCCAAGTGCGTGTCGAACCACGCACAATGAAGGGTTCCCTAGTTGATGAATTTATCCCAAGAACAAACCTAACATTGTAGCTGAAAAACGTGTTCTCCCATACATTCCAACTGCAAATGTTAGTTTGTACGCACAATATTGAGAGATTTATCATGTTATTTTAAGACCACAGACTTAGGTGTTCCTGTAATCAGGTTTAGAACTACTTTTTGTATTTTTTTTCAAAATTTTTGGCTCAATAGTTTCGGGGATAAGGACGGGGGGGCGGAATGGTCAATTTTAGTCTATTTTCTTAAATAACTTTAAAACAATTTATTTTAAAATTATAAACAAAACACATTTGAGACCCTCACAGTAAGCCCTTTCAAGTGATCTGTCACATGGTACAGTTTGCCAAACTTTTTTTATTTTTATTTTCTTAACACATTCTCTGCTGAATTCTTTATGCAAACGCTTCTTTATGCTACACCCTCGAGCCACCACTGAACCGGTTCGAGCGCCGCACTCGAAGAAAGTTATGAAAACGCGCATGTGTGTCTGCCGCACTTAATGTGTTAATGCCCCCTAATATTGACCTCTATATTAAAAATTCATTTATTTACGATACACTCCCGTATTTGGGTCACAGAAATTCATATGTGTACCAAATTTCAACTTCATTGGTCCATTACATTCAGAGCGAATTGGCTGTGACAGACTGACAGTGATCCTATAAGGGTTCCGTTTTTTCCCTTTGAGGTATGGAACTCTAAAAAGGTCTAAAAACTTATTAGTTAAAGTACTAATAACATAAACCTGGATGTACCCCAAGCCTGAGTTAGTAATAAATCACACAAGTTCCCTCTATCTGGCAGAATCTTGATGTTCCGAAATTTATTTGGCATAACACACTTGATAATCTTCATTACAATAGACGAATATTATATGAATATTACAAGGCATAAAAATTATTTAATATAATTATTGTTTGGCCAAATATTTATATTATGTCCGAATTTAGATGGCAGAATTTTATATGGCATAATTACATTTGGCAAAGTTAAAATTCTGCATAATTTCGTTTAACAACAACATAACGTTTAGCACATAAGTAACATAAGGTACTCTAGCCTATTAGGTCCTTATTATGACCTATTTCATAATTTCTAGTATTCAGCAATGAATTAAATCTGAAAATGGAAGAGATGCAGACTTACCTTAGCTGATTCTGATTAAATTAAGTTTCATAATTAGCCAATAGGACTATCTCAGAATGGCCATTATCTAGAATTATGAACAAAATTACCAACATATTATTGTCCCTCTGTAAGGCAAATGCCTCTTTTAATACTGAGTAGGTACTAGCATTGATTACTGCACTTGCTCAAGATGGTTTGGCCATTTCAGATTTATAGTCCCTCACCCTAATTGTGTAAACGCACTATCTACCGGAATCTGAAACATTTTGAAGCAAGTTTTGCTAGTCCATTGCTTCATATGTTCGAAACATTTGTCTGCTCAACAACATAAATAATGCAATGAATGTTGTTGAACTGTCAATATGAAACAGATTCTGATTGATAGTGTGTTATGCCATTAGGGTGCAGGTTTCCTCATGTTTTCACACTAATGAATGTAAAAATAAATTTTGAAATAATAAAGCTAAAGGTTACATACGTTGCCATTGTTGCTTGGATTCTTTTCATTGAAATTAGTCTTAGGCAGGTCATTATTATATGAATGGTCACAGGAATCATTTATTGTTATTGGAGAACATATTTTTTGGCTAGATTGTGGCTGAAATAGAAAAAAAATACCCATTATAACATGTTAGAAACAAAATTGATGTTATTTTATTAATAATCTTCTTCTTAGCGTCATTATCATCATTTGCCTAGCCTTTTCCCAACCATGTTGGGGTCAGCTTCCAGTCTTACTGGATGTAGCTGAATACCTGTATTTTACATGGAGCGACTGCCTATCTGAACTCCACACCCAGTTACTGGGTAATATATATATTATTATATACCCCTTGGTAAGACTGGTTGTCAGACTCGGGCGTCTGACGACCCGTAACAACTGCCAAAGATCCATGAATGACAGCCAGGATCAACGCCTAACATGCTTTCTGGGGAGGGATCTTGGTCTATGTACAGATGGTCACCCTTCACGAACCAACCAAAGGCAAGTATAGCTTAACACTTTCGTTGCTAGTCCTGCAAATTAGCAGGGTGCTGGGGTGAGCATGAGGTGTTGGCCCCACTTATATGAGGAGTAGTACCGCTCGGTTTCTATGAATTAGTATGTGCTCTGCACTGCGCTTGGCAACACGTTTGTAGGCTGGCACTGAATGTGTTAACTGGATTGATCAACCCGTGTGGCTGTTAGCTACAAGCCCCTCTTCTTCTTCTTAGTGTGTCAATGGCAATCTAAATGGTCTCAGCCCAGAATTCGGCTACGTGTTCGGCACCATCACTAGCGTCCATCAGTTCCTGTAATGTGCAGCTTACAGGACACGCAGGACATGATATTAAGTGTCCTATTGTTTGTGGAACGGTACCACAATTACACTCCAAGGCAGAGCCTTCTAAGAATTAATAACCACTTATATTTATAGTTTGCAAAGGCTGGTAAAGTTATGGTTAAGGTGCACATAAAATTAGTTAAAATTATATAACACGAAACACATCATTCTCCTGCCCTTATCACAATCTATTTGGTGTTGGGGCAACATGTCCCTTTTTTCCATACTTCTCTATTAGTTGACATCTCGGTGTCACCCCCTTTCTAGCCATATCATCTTTCACACTGTCCGTCCATCGTTTTTTTTGGTCTTCCCCTACTCTTATAGCCATTGACATAATTTCAAACTAGACTAAATTCAATAAATTTAGGTAAAATTAGCACTTGTGCTAATCTAATGTGGAAATTGGGAGCACATAATTGACTTATATTGTAAGGAACAATTACTTTCGGAGGACTATAAAATAGGTATAATAATAGATTGTTTTTGTGGGCTATTGATAAGACAAGATTCTGACAACAATATTTGCAATGTTCCGTTGCCTTTTAACTGGCTTATTTATTTACCTCTTGACCAATGATATGATAGAACTACGACAATGAACTGTATTGTTACAAGTAAAAATGTGTTATTGTCATTGTAGATTATGGTGCTTCGTTTTATTTATAGGTACCCTTCAGAACATGATTTAGCTGTTGATTTAACTTTAAATTGCTTTATCAATACTTACTGTAATTTAAATATTTGAAACAATTTTACCGAAAACATATTGCATAAAAGTATTACAGGCATGATCTTACTTACAGTTTTTAGAAAATCATTTCTCAGTCTATCAAAAGACTCGTCAACTATTATTACATCTGAACTTCTGTTGAGTTTATTTATGTTCCGAGTTGCTTTTGGGCTGGTTTTCTTCAAGGATAGCTTCAAAAATCCTACAAAAACACGTGTAAGTTTCTTCACATCTCAAGTTAAAACTTTAGGCTATCCTGTAAATTGCATTGTTGGTGTATGTACTTACGGTTCTTCGGTCTATTTTGTGTGGCTTTAGTGTCCATTTCTTTTTAACAATAACAAACGAAAACGTCCATGGGTGATTTATAGAAATAGCGATTAGCAATGTTTAAAAAACTAAACAGCCGTTGACAGTGTTGCCAACAGTTATACTAGCTGTCCACCACCAGATTCAACTTCAAAAACCACCAACAAAAAACGGCCGCACATGAATAATCGCTAAAATTTCCACTAAACAAATTTTTGTTGTTACAAAAGAAAACAGTAAGTATAGTAGTAATGTAATTATGTTTCTTGATTTTTTGATATTTCTCGGGACCCTGGGGTCCCGGATCTTTGGAAGGCGTACGTGGAGCCGAAGCCAACTCGCAGAGGCCCCTTAGATAATTCTAAATGATGAGGAGGCACCAACCGACGATTATCCCTGTATGCACTATGCAAGTGCACCCAAGGACAACCCCCGGTTGGTACAGGACTATTGTTGTACGTGGAAACAAAACATATTGGGCTTTGGGTCTGGGTGGCTAAAGTGGATTGGGTAACTTGAACTATGGAACAACTATGTCCCCTGCCTGACCAATGTTATATATTATACACGGATAAAATGGCAGGGGGTGACTTGCTCACTCAATAATGGGCCCCCGGAAACGGCCGCTAGCACATAGTGACGTAGCGACAAGGAGGCAACACTTCCTGAGGTGCTTGAGGAGTGGAGAGGTATTCCACGGCTATCAGGACAATCCCGGAAGTACGGTCAAGATCCCTACCAGCACCTTACTGGAATACTTCCTTCCTCCGAACACGTTTTCTCTTGCGAATCTCCACTCAAGCCGGCCAATAAAGGCAAGAAAGAGGTGGGAGCTCTGTTCCTCGTCAGTGTTCACTCCAGCCGGCCAATAAAGGCAAGCCAGAGATGAGGACAAGATTTCTCCCGGGAGATAAGGTCCATGGGGTCGCTACTGCCCAACAGCTCGCCACATGCTGCCCTGCGGGTTTCTGTATCTCTCTTGATCTGGCTCCTCATCCTAGACCCGTTCCGGCAAACTCTACCGGCACAGACCTAAAGTTTGGAGCACGCAAGCACCACCACGACGTCAACGTAGAGATACAGCGTTGGGGTAATTAATTAATTAATTAAGTTTCTTTATTATTACGAAATAACAAGTATTAACAATTAGTAAATCAACATATAATTAGTTAGTAGGTAAATCAACAAGTCGAGATCAGGAACTTTGAAATTATTCAACAACTGCTATTCTAAATTAATTTGTCTTCTTCAGATGAATCATTTTTGTCTGCATCATTATCTCGGTTTGAAAATGCCATTAGTTACTATTTTGTAACATGACTCATTCAATTCATGTTAACTCATTCATGTTAGCCTTTACATTTAGCCAAAATTCAACCATTACCGTTACTTTGTTTAACAATTGGTTAAATTAACTACGGATCAAAAAACTGGCCCTTAATATAGCAGTTAAAAAATGACTTAATTCTCTTCCTTTGCTTGTTTTTATTACATTCATACTGCTAAAAATAGTTTCTCAAAAAAAAAGTAACTGAAAACTAAATAAAGTAGGATAGAAATAATATATTTCGTAACGTATTAGTGGCTTAGTGGTTGAGTGATATAACTTTCAGTAATTGAAACTGAATTCTAATAAACCACTGAAAAATCCACCAGCCACTAAAAGCAATATTTCTCCACTAAAAGAGTGTCGAAACCACCAGTTTTAGTGGAAAATTTACTAAGTTGGCAACACTGGGCGTTAAGTTTTTTTTTTGGCAATTGAGTCGTTGTCGATGTCGACTATTCTGCCAGCCCAGCCGGCCAGCGTCATGTTTTGAGTAGACGGCAGCGCAGAGGCGGTCCGTCGACTGCACTTCCACAGAGTACTCGTGGTAGTTCTTCAGATGTTAGTCCTCCCTTTAATTTGTGTTAGTCGGCGTCGCTAAAAACGAGGACAAAGGATAGTACAACATAAATATAATCTGAATTAAAACTATATATAAAATAGGGTCTTAAACAGCACTAAAAGTACAATACGTATTTACATAAATTATTACGCACCAGCTACAATTTAATATCATTGTCGTTTATAAAAGTAGTTAAAAATGTAATAATTTTGGGAGACAAGTGGGATAAAAGGGAATGGAAGTTAATTGGGAGAGGAATGTTGCATTTGGTTTTTTTTTTGATGAGTACAGGTCGAAGGATTTGGTGTTCAAGGAGCAGGAAAAAATATATGATCTAAAGTACCTTCCGCAAGACCGCATTCGCACAGGAAACTGCCTCTAACATGGATCTTATTCAGAAACACTGGACTATGACAATGTCCGCCTTAATCTGCAAAGTGATGAAACAGCTCTTTTGGACAGTTTTGGATATTTAAAAAACCAAGGCTTCCGCTGGATGTCTTGCTGTATAGCTGTGTAGTAGAGGCCCTTAGCTTTTGAGGTCTTATTCCACGTTTTTGTCCACGAATCGAGCCGTAATTGATGTGGCATACTTTGCTAACGAATCAGCGCTCTCATTGCCAACAATACCCGAGTGACCAGGGATACAGGCTATCTCGATGTCCAAGCCGTTTTGGGAACAATGTCTTAATGTCTACAACGATTTGACTATGGATTTTACTATGGAGTTGATTTTGTTTTAAGGCCTGAATACTACTAAGTAGGTCCGTAAATCTGAAAAAATTACTGCTTTTGTTATTTGATGGGTTTTGATATAGTGTAAAGCTTCTAAAATACCAATACACTCTCCTGTGAAAACTGATGCTTCTGGTGGACATTGAAAAAGTAAGACAGTTTTTGAATTTTGCAAATATACTCCTGTACATTCTGTTTGTGACAATTTTGATGCATCAGTCAGTAAAGAAAAAATGGGCTCAGCAGAACCATATCGTCGGCATAGCTTATATTATTAATGCATATACTATCAATATGTCAGCCGATTCCGGTTCTGCTAAGCTCATCGATCAGATTATTCATGTACAGATTAAACAACGCGGGCGAGGACAGCCCCCCTGCCTCACCCCACTCTCAAGCCTGTACTCAGCTGAAAAGGAGTTTGCCCATCTAACACGGTTCTGTTGATTCGCGTACCAAAATTTAAATAAATTTATTATTTCCTGGGGCAAATTCGTCTCATGCTGCAGTTTACCTCATAGCACATTATCTGAGACAAGGTCAAATGCTTTTGACAAATCTATGTAACACGCAAATACTGGTGTCTTTCTAGCAGTATAGTACTGAACAGTCTGCTTAAGGCTCAGGATGGCACTCTCTGTAGATAAACCGGGCCGAAACCCGAATGGAGCATCGTTTATTTTTAGATGTTTATCAAGCTGGCCTACAAGCAGACTGTCCAGCATCTTAGCAATTATCGTATATTGAAACAACCGATATACTTACTGAAAATCCGCGAAAATCGATATTGTCTGGGTATAACAAGTGTAGATTACTTATCAATAAAGTCTTAATTTAAATAAAATAAATAAATAAATAATTAACGAATGGAACCACCCATCTATTCCCGTGGTTATTGTAAAAGGCGACTAAGGTGCCGTCCTATTGGTATTGCCATCGCTCGTGCGATGATTTATTTATTTATTTTTTTTATTTATTTATTTATTTTATTAATTAACACATACATTTGTTGTAACAGGTAATACCCAAGCTAACAAAAGTAGTCATGATTGCTCAGATTAGAAGCACAAGTTACACAGCGGACAACATACTAAGTGTCACCCTCTGGAATTCCGCCAAAGAGCAAGAAAATATGTCCAAACGCCGAGAGACACCATTAAGGATTTTTATTGCACGAATCACCGGTGCCAACTTTAATACGTTTGTACGGGTTGCCGGAACCCTAAAAAGTGCCTCCCTCGGTCCCAACCGTAACCTCCTGTCTGGAACGAGCAATCCCAACGATTCCAAAATTTGTGGATTATTCAGTATCCCACGAAAAACCATGAACACATATTTTGCTAGAGCGAGGTTGCGCCTTACTTCCAACTTATAGTACCCAACCATGCCTATAACAAAGAGAGTTGGGTACATAAGTGGGTAGAAAGGGTAGACACCAAACTGTTTTAAGTAAAGGTATCGGGTAAATTTATTCTGCATCTTTTCCAGCATCTGAGAATACTTCACTTCATAAGGATTCCAGATGATAGCACTAGTTTCCAAGTTGCTTCGCACCAATCCATTATAAAGTGCTTTCACTGCTGCCATATTAGTGAAGTCACGTGTTTCACGCATGACAAAACCAAGATTTTTAAATGCTTTCTTGCACACCTGCACCACATGAGCACGAAACGAAAGATCCGTAGAGAAGGTAACCCCAAGATCTCGCACTACCCCCACCCGCGGTATGACGTGACCACCCATGCAATAATCATGGCGTCGGGGTACCACTGCCCGCGTGAAGGACATTACGCTACACTTCGTCACATTGAAGAATAGTTTATTCTCTTCACTCCACGCTACCACTCGATCGATGTCTCGCTGGAGCTTTCCACAGTGTGACTCGTCTGTGATCCGCAAGAATAGCTTGAGATCGTCAGCGAATAAGAGACAACTAGCGTCTATAATGACTTCTGGAAGATCATTAATCATAATTATAAATTCTAAAGGTCCTAAATTGCTCCCCTGACTTACCCCCGTAAGGGTGAAATACTGGTCCGAGATGTAACCTGCATATTCTACCATTTGTTTGCGTTTGCCCAAGTAGCTAGCAAAGAACTTTAGGAGGGCTGGGGTAAAACCAACCCTCGCAAATTTATTTAAAAGTAAATCATTATCCACACTGTCAAATGCCTTCCTGAAGTCAAAGTACGCGACGTCTAGTTGGGCACCAGTCTCCGAGTCCAGCACTGTGGTGGCATGATTCAAAAAACACATTAAATTAGAATTCGTGCTACGGCCTACACGGAAACCATGTTGTGCGTCGTTGAGCTGTGAGGCTACTTGCGAGTGGATAGTTGAACACAACGCGGACTCGAAGACTTTAGCAAATGTTGACAGAACAGCTACTGGTCTATATCCGCTAACATCCGAGCTTGGAGCCCCTTTCGGTACCGGAGTAACCCGAGTTAATTTCCAGCCGTCCGGATACGAGCCTTCTCTTAAAAAACTATTAAATAAATGCATGAGCGGCCGGGCCAGTACTGCCCTACAATCCCTAACGATGAAGGGTGGCACCCCGTCTGGCCCAACCGAACGCTTGGGCTTAAGACGCGCGAGCGCGGCACCCACCTCATCGAGGGACAGCTGCCCCACGTGAACGCGGGCACCCCGCTCGGGCGCCACCCGCCCAGCGGCAGCCGCATCCAACCTCGGTGCCACCGCCCCATAAACCGAATGAAAATAGTCAGCGAACGCCTGAGCACACTCATGCTCTGGCAACAGCTCACCATTCCTAGTTATCTTCGGTCTACTCCGTTTCGAGCGCTTGCCCCCAATGAAACCCCAAAAAGACTTCGGATCCTTCACAAATTCCTGCTCCGTACGCCTTTGATAATCGCGGTATGCGGTACTGATTTTGTCTTTGACGATAGAACGGCAGTGAGAAAATTTAACATAGTCGCTGACTGAACCAGTCTTCTTAAAAGATGTGTGCCAGAAAGCCTTCTTCTTAATATGAACTATTATGTCAGCAGTGAACCATTCAGGGTAGTGATAACGAAAACCAACATCCTTGGAGCTCTTTCTTGGAGTGCTATCATCCAAAATCCTGTAAAATATTTCATAAAATATCCTATATGCTTCATCGGCACTACTCGTTTCATACAGGGCGCTCCAGTCTACCCCTGCAAGTCGCCCGCTCACGACTTATACTTACTCGCAGCGGCGGATGCTGTGGGTCTATGCATGACAAACACTCCTCACGTTCCTCATTTACGACAATATCACCTATGGGCAAAGTAGTTAAGACTACATCAAGCGTGCGATTGTTGCAATTAAGAATATTGTTACTTTGGCGAAACCCACAGAAGGTGACAAAGTATTCATAATAACATTGTATATCTTGGTTTGTTGAATACATATTTAAATCAGCTACTAAAACAACTTTGTCATAGCTAACACATAACTGCTCCAATGCTTCCCTTTCAATAGTCTTAGGTGGAATATACGCAACACACCACATAAACAAAAAAATATTTTGACGGTATACCGTCGCACATACGATTTCGAACGGGTGGTGGTTCAAGCTAGCGTTGTTGGGTAACGGTACTCTGCGTAAGTCGAGATCGCCGCGCGGTGTGGCGATCAGCATGACCCCCCCGTGTTTGCGGCCATCCGTGCGGTCACATCTAATTATCGTGTATCCGCTTGGAGCCAGTTCACCATCATGTATCGAGTCATTAATTCCAGTCTCAGTTATAGCTACCAAATCAAACATAGACCCTAAAATATTATTGTAAAACGATTTTAACTTCGTACGTAAGCCTCTAACATTTTGGTATAATAGATCTAACGAGCACTTGGGTTTCTTGCCACTAGCTTGGACCACTTTCACACCATTCGAGCACACCTTTCCCAACGTTTGCGATTGGGAACTATTTAAACAACTAGTATTAGCATACCGACACTTTAAATCATTCCTATTTCGTCGTTCACTACGGCGTTCACTGAGAGAAACACCCAACGACTGCGCGTGCACCGTCGCCGGTGTGAATCGCGGAGCTCGTATCCCCCCGCTGCTCGCGGGGACGCCTTGGAAACCAGTCAGACAACTTCACTCCTGCGGGCCACGCCGCAGGCGTGTTTATGCGCTCATTTAAGCTCTCAGGAAAAGCAATTACGAAGGCAGCGTTTCTAGTAGACCTAATTAAACGTTTCTCCACAATATATTGGTCACAAACTTGAAGCTTGTTCAAATAAGTGAGCACGTTTTGCTCCGTCGTCTCCGGCTTAAAAGACCATGCCTGCAAATATTAAGTTTTTCTACCGTTTTAAGTACGTCATCCTCTTGTCCGCAGCCAGTGACCACTCGCCGTTTAGAATTACGTGCTTTGCGCGCCGGTTGCCACCCTTCATCGGAGGTAAAGTTTTCGTGGCGATTATCACTTATGTCCACCGTGCGCGTTTCCGCTGAATTCGTGGCCCGACACTCCAATGATGATAAAGCTGCTTTGGTGGGTAGTTTGGGATTTGTACTCGTAGTAGTCACCGTGGATGTCTTCGGCAAGTTATTTGTGTCACGTACGTCACCGTCGGTCCTTCGTTCCGCAGCAGCTGACTTTTTTGCAGCGGCTGCATATCCACTTTTGGCTTTAACGCTAGAATTAACTCGCGCTTGACGCATGATGATGATGCGTGCGTCCGACGAAAATGACCGTGCGACGGTGCGTTCAAACATACTAATATCTACTGAAGGTCGCGCGATCATACGATACGACCAAATTGTCTAGTTTCGTCGTGCGATCAAACTATTTAAAACTATTTAGCAAACTTACATAATGTTAACACCAATATAATTGGTTCCACACTTATACAAATGTACGTAAACAAATGTTTGACGGAAAAATCTTCATTTTTTCGTACGTCGATTTCTGTTTTTATACAGTATATGGTGATTATGTGAGTACGTGGTCCACGTTTTCTTTTGCAATTTACGATTAAATAAATATTGTCCGACAGCAAAAACTGTGCATCTGTGTGCTCCAAAACAGGACACACGATTTCTTATCGCGCGAGCGGTTTTATCGCACGATGCCATCATCGCACGAGCGATGGCAATAGGACGGCGCCTAAGGCAGTATTTTAAGAGGTCGATGGACAGCAGTCCACTCTGCCCTTTTGTCGACTGGCTTGACGATATATATATATTACATAGGTACAACAAAAAATTTCGTCTTTGTTGCCAAATCCGTCCCCGACTAATTAATGTTGTTTATCAATATGGCGGCGCGGGATAAACAAGCTACGCGTCAAATTTTGTCTATGTATGAGTCAGTGTAGTGTGACAACAAGTCACAAAACGAGATGCCATTTACGACTTGTCGCTTAGCAAGAAAAGGATAACGAATCATGTCCATCTATAGAAATATAACTAAGGATTACTGTTAGGTCTGCTACTCTTTATATGCCTGTGGTCCATACGAATTTGCAAAATTCTTTTTGTTTGAAATGGTTTGCTCTCGAGGTGGTCCCATTACCACCAAGTCAGAATCTGATGAGAGTATCCCATGGAAATATGTAGAGGAGAACCCTCAAATATAGGCAGCGATTTGGGTATTTTTTATAGATAGTAACTCGTGCATTTGCTCTCAGAAAGCACCATTTGGTGAAGTGGAACTGATGGTGAAGTGGAACTGATGATGAAGACCACAGATGGCCATCGGAACTACTCAATTATACCTAAGTAGGTATTTCACGGGTTGCGATTCGATGAGTAAAGTATGGTTGCTAAGCAATTTATGCTCGTCACACTGCATATGGTGATGGTGACTTCACCATCAGCTCCAGTTCTCCTGGTTCTTATTAGGAGAACTCCTCAACAATTAACGTCCCTGCATCGGGAAAATTCTAATTACTCTAAGGAGAAAAGCAATATTTTGTAAAAGGAGCAGTTGACATTATAATAGGCTATTATAATAATTATTTGTAGGGTCATGTATTGTACGTATGGACATTTCAGACTATCTCCAAAATGGCCTCACAGTGCACACAACACCGATAGCGACACGCCACTCACTGGTGTTGCTAGAAAATAAAAATGCCCCCACAGTGTTGCAATATTATATTTTTAGTACAGCCAGTTTTTTTATTATAATCAATGTCCAAAGGTAAAAGCGTCCATAGGTACAATGCATGACTATAACTCAGATAAATTACAAAGTGACCTATTAAAATGTGAAAAATAAATAGTTCTTTACAAAAAGAAAAAAAACAACCGACTACCAATAAAAACACTACAAAGTGAAATATTAATATTTCGGCAGTTGTTGGAAAAAACTAAAATACAGATCCAAAAACACCGTCTTCCGAAATTTTTTTTCACTTTGTAGTGTTTTTTTGGAAGTGGGGTTTATTTTTGTAAAAAAGTTTAATTATCATTTCAACCACGGAATTTCAACAATGTCAGATGATGTGACATTAAATTTTAGTCGCACCATCTAGCGGTGAGTAGTGTAGCTTTTACATCAAAGGCATATCACGTACTTTCTCTATTCCAATCTAGAGTGCGCTAGTAACTGTTTTAATTAAAGTAATAGATGGCGCTGTCCGTAGTTAAATTTAGTCTCGCTAGATGTCGCTTTTCAATTATTATTATCCTTGGCCTTTGCCAAATGTATAATGCAAGCTACAGATAGATAGGTAACAAGTTACCAACTATACGATACCAGGTTGCAATTAAACAGTAGGAGAAACTAAAAGACTTGAGTTAGGTATTTAGGCACTGCAATAGTTCGTTCAGACAGAAAGAACCGCTTGCTCAGCTTTTATATTTTGTTTTGTTGTTAAAACCTAAGTTCTCAAAACCTTCACAGCACGATTTGCATGCCTTTCATTTATGTATTTACGCAAACAGCGCTAGTTGCACCGGCAACTGGGTCATACTGGGTAGCATTGTACCTACCTACTATGCTTTTAATATGATGAAACAGATTTGGGCAGATTCACTTCAACCCATTATCCTAATGTTCTTCACGTTACCTATAAATTATAGAAACACTTTAGATTTTTATCGGGTCATTACGAACAGTTTTATGGTCTGTTTCCGTTCTAATTTGTAAATTATTGTAATTGTTAGGTCATGTTTACTAGTCTTGTCTATTTTTTCAGGCGGATAAAATAATCCTAACTTCGAGATTAGGGGAAGGCCACACAGGCAATTTTTAGTTCTCAGTAATAAAAAAAGGGACTGCAATCTACATCTCTGGGATAAAAACTCAAGAATTATAGCTTAAAGATGGAAGGAACCTTATAGCCTGCCGTTCTCTAGTGTTGGTCCTGAACTCCTGTACCTGACTACGTGTTAGAGGTAAAAGATGATTAAAGGATTACCTCAAAACAGAGCAGTGGCCTCCTCTTGTTTGTTTCAAGAAATACCAGACATTAACCTGGTGGCCGCAACAAAGAAAATTTTAATATCAAACATTTTTACATAAACATTGGGCTCGTGGCTAAATAATAATAGCCGCACGGGTCGATCCGTGGCTGGGTGACAATTCATAACATAATAGAGACCCCACCGCGCCTCGGAAAGCACGTTAGCCGACGTCCGGGCATGCATTAATTCGTAGATAGATCTTTGACAGTCGATCGTTACGGGTACCTAGTGTCCTAGTCAGAATCCCGAAAGTCTGACAACCAGACTTACCAAGGGGACGTAGACATTCTCTGTCTACGTAAGGGGAGGTACGTGTTACCCAATAGGTAACTAACTAAGTAGGTAAGGCCTAATAAAAATTCAAAATAATTTCGTCTCATTCAAAAGTCACAAAAATGTCACATCAATATGGCTAGCATTGCCTCATTTGTGTTGTTGGGGTTGGCTTCGAGCCTAACCGGATGCATCTGAATATCAGTATTTTACATGGACCGACAGCCTATCTGACCTCCACAACCCATTTACTGGGTAACACGATACCCCTTGGAAAGACTGGCTGTCAGACTTGGGCTTCTGCTGACCCGTAACGACTGTTAATGTTCTACGAATGACAGCCGCCACCAACGGCTTAACGTGCTTTCCGAGGCACGGAGGGGTCTCGATATGTAATGGATACACGTACCTTAACCTTCGATTGACCCGTCGTGCGGCTGTTATTATTTAGCCACGAGCCCCTCAGGTAGGATTCCTGCTAAACTATTGATAGATATTTTATGGTATTACGAACATTGTAAGTATTATCGAAACTATAGGTACTATTATGAAATACTTATATCTTTTCTAAGTTGCAATCCTAACTAATATTATAAATGCGAAAGTAAGTTTGTTTGTTTGTTACCTTTTCACGCCTAAACCACTGAGCCGATCATCTTGAAATTTTGCATATACGGACATAGGGTACCTTTCATCCCGAAAAAAAGTACTGTTCCCGAGGAAAACAACAATAACGTTCTTATGATAATAGATGGCGCCACGTGTCTTTCGTATCATGATTGAATTATAGTATCTAAAATGACAATTAGAATGAATAATAATTTGACAATCAATTCACACTACTAAAGTATAGTGTGTAGTGCACATTGATTGTCAAATTCTAAATTAACGCGAGCGAAGCCGCGGGCAAAAGCTAGTTTTTATATCATGAGAAAAACATTTTCGGATTTTGCGTAATTGTGAGGTATTTAATGCTCGTGACAGTACAGTAGGCCGCATGTCAATGGTAACACTTTGATCTTAGTTTGGATTTGTGCCCGGTTAATAGGCTCGCCCCCAATTACAACATGGGTCTTAAAACTAGTGACCGACCGAAGGTTCGGTTTTGGTTTCGGCCAAAAAATCAGGTTACGGCCCGAGTTTCGGTTTTGGGCAAAAAGTGGCCGAATCTTCGGCCCGACCGAAACTGGCGAATTGTATTCGTGAGGGTTTTGCTACGAACGACTCACAGATACAAACATCGTAAACTTAGTAATGGGGTCCCCGTTTTTACCTTTTTTGTACAAAACCCAAATAAATAAATGTTCTCGTATAAATACTTAGAATTAATTTACATTCTCAGACATGCTGCTTTTATTATCAGCGAGTAGGGATTTATTCGTTTTCTGGAAGATTGATACTAGCTCTAAGGGCAACAGCAGATGCATCGTATAGACTGTGCGTTCGGTCACAATAGCTAAATCCGATACAAAACACGACTAAACTTACCAACATCACGCTTCAAAATACATTCAACAGGCTCTCTGGTTAAGTCAATAAAATAAAATATATACCCGAATAGTTACCCGAATCAATATAAAAGAAGAAAAAATTCCATCTAGTCACGAATGAACTAAAAAACTTTTAATAGGTAAGTAAATGTAGCCAGTGTAAGTTTTTAAAATGTTTTAAATATTTTTTAGAATAAGTAGATTATAACATAGACTCCTCCTCTCTCCTCTTCTCTACTTACTATACTTATTAATCTTTTGCTGTGCCCGACAGGGTCCATTTACCAACTAAGCATATACAAAGTAAAAAAAAAAACAATATAAAAAAGTATACATAAGGTATGAACTATTGAAAATCACACGTTTCAGCGATTACTTCTGACTTGTTCCGTTTTTTGGAGTACCTACGTTTTAAAATTTGCGTTTTCTAACGATGCTGAATAGTTTGGCGGGTAGATAAAGCTAGGTACCTATATCGAGCTTCCAAAACGCGATGAAAACGCTTGTTAGATGCTAAAATTATTCGGTGTTAAAGAGTTGAATCGAGCGTCTGAAAATTTTATAATCGCTAATCGCAAAAGCTAACAGTAGCATATCTGCTAAACGACTCATTTTTCAATCATCATTTTGAAATTCATACAGTACTTCACACAAAGTCTGGCCAAAGTATTTTTTTCTTTGGATAAAAGTAATCTGATAATTATTGCAAAATCAGCCCTTAATCAAATGATTTCTAGCAAATTTAAGAAAAACGACGGGTTTCGGACAATAATGTCATTTAGTTAACTAACTTTTTCTTAACTACGTAAGGCCGAAACTAGAAAAGGAGCCGAAGTGGGTCAGTCACGGTATCGGTTTCGGCTGAACATCGTGTTTCGGTCGGTTACTGGCGAAATGTGGGTGTACTATAGGTACACCACTGCCTAACCCTTCCGGGAATAATACAGGCGTGATGGTATGTGTATAAATACAGCTTCCTCTGTGGGAATAGGCAAATGCAAATATTTGTGAGATATCTTGCAATTTATTTTCTTAAAAAGCGCCAACCTTTTATTGTTGATTTATGTACAGCTAAGGAAATTAATTGATAGGTAAGTAACTAGGCGAGGAGGTATAGTCGTGAAAAGGTCGTTTTTGAGAGCCAAAGCTTTTAAATAAGCCTACAGAAAATTCCAGAAAAAAGATATATGAAACTTTGATATGTATAAGTACTTCAATCTGAGCATTTGAAAATTTTAAGCAACATTAAATACCTACTATGCAAATCATTTTCATTTTGAAATATCTTTATTAAATCATTAATAACACAACAAAATGCACTTAACCTAAGCTACATTCAAAATAATCGAGGCACTTTATGAGGAGACTATGTTTTAGAAGCTTTGCGGTTCACCTTTCAAAGCTTCTAAAACATAGTCTTAACTGTTTACAACATAAACTCAATACACAATCACAATGGGTTCATGATGTTAATAACGCAAATTATTTAGTGATATAATTTTACTAATTGCATGTAGGTACAGCCCGCGGCACGTAAGTTGGCAAGGTTTTGGCGTAGTGGGGGTAAGTTCGCGCATGCTACACTTATTGCAACAAAAAAATGGTCACTTTTATTGCTTGTCATTATTCTGTGGTTATTACCATAATTTATTTTTAAACGTAACTATTTAGAAGAAAGTTAAAGAAAGGAGAAGAATTTGTGAAGTATATTAGGAGTAATAAATAAAATATACAGGGTTATTTGTAAAACACCAGCAACCTCTTAAGAGGTCATTGTACTCATCATTATGAACAACTTTTACTATCGGACCAAACCTGAAATCGCGAAAAAAAAAATCAGCAGTTCAGTACATTTATGTTCGCATAATTCGTCAAAATATGTAACAGTACACATCATAAACCATTTTTCTGGCATGTCTACGTAAAATGGTATTTGTTTGTGGCATTATCTAAATTTAAAAAGTCAAACAAAACAATAACAAGAACTTGTAACAAAAGCTCAACAAAAACAAATGTTACAATTTTAGTGCACGCAAGTGTACTCGGGAGCGAATGGAACGTGGACGCGATGCGAGAGACAAGGGTCGACTGACCAACCAATCGCGCGCCCGGAATGATGCTACCTCATTCCCCGCGTCCCGCTCGCGACCAAAGAGATCTAAAAAATGACTTCTGCGCATCTAATGACTCTTGCCAACTTACGTGCCGCGGGCTGTATATGTATTTATTTTATTTATTTATTTATTTAACCATTTATGTACACACAAATAAACAGACAAGAATAAAGGAACAGAAAATTAATTAAGTATATATGTACTACTATGCAAAAAAAATGATTGAAATGAGGTTTTTGTCAACTTTAAGTTCGCTAGTGCTTCTAAACTACAAGTGATAATTTCACGACTTAGCGACAATAATATTGGCAAATCACTTATCTTACAACTGTGCATTTTTTAAATTTTAAAATAATAATTTGTTTTTACAAAAAGCAACTTTAACAGCGGAAATTTAGAAATATTCGCTAGCGGGTCCGTGCGACGACTGTATGGGACTACGGCTCGACGACTATACCTACTCCTCGCCATTTTCATGCGGTTGTTGACACCTAGTCAATTTGTTTAGCAATTATTTTCCCTGACTTTACATTAGGTAGGTACTTAATTACTTAGAGATTTCTAGGCCGATTTACGAGGCTTGATTTTTTCAGTACCTACGTAGTAGAACGCCGCGAGTTGGTCCCTAAGTAAACTTTTTTTTAAAGTATTTTTTTAGGGCTCCGTACCTCAAAAGGAAAAAACGGAACCCAGGATCACTCGTCGCTGCTTTGCATGAATACCCGCACAAAACAAAACACAGCCAAATGCAAAATAGTCCTTATTTCACGGACAGTAAGACTCACATTCATAACGGCATAGTCGGAAGTTTGTGCGGGTATTCATGCAAAGCAGCGTCGTGTGTCTGTCTGTCCGTATGTCACAGCCAATTTGCTCCGAATCTAATGGACCGATTAAGTTGAAATTTGGTACACGTATGAATTTCTGTGACCCAAACACGGACGTGTACCGTAAATAAATGAATTTTGAATGTAGGGTTCAATTATGAGGGGCAAATAAGAAAAAAAAAAGTTTCGCAAACTGTACCGTGTGACATATTAAATGAAAGGGTTTACTGTGAGGGTCTCAATCATAATACTTTTTCTTATAATTTTAAAATAAATTGTTTTAATGTTTTTTTTAAGAAAATAGGCGAAAGTTGACCATTCCCCCTTATTTCCAAAACTACTGAGCTTAAAATTTTGAAAAAAAATACAGAAAATAATCCTATAGCTATAGATTACAGGAAAACTTATATGAAGTCTATGGTCTTAAAATAACATGGTAAATCTCTCAATATTGTGCGTACAAACTTACATTTGCAGTTGGAATACCTATATGGGAGAACATGTTTTTCAACTACAATGTTAAGTTTGTTCTTGGGATAAATTCATCTCAACTACGGACCCCTTCATTGTGCGTAATCCGACACGCACTTGGCCGGTTTTTTTAATAGGTACAGACGCCAGCAGGTAAAAGCTACCCGAAACTGTAAAATTTTCCCAATCAACCTTGAACCTAATGCTTTAGCGATAAAGTTGAAAATCTATTAAAGAAAGACAGATTGTAGTAGCTCGATGTGCTGGCGTCCATACATTTCGTTATTCGTACTGTTAGTAGGTAAAGAAATGGGCTAATCTCACAAAAAACAATAATTAAGTAGTCATGCTCCATTGCTCACAAATCATGATAAGTACCTATGTATTTCTATCTAGTGTAGATAATCTGAATTGATCTTGAATTTAGCATTTTTGTGCGTAGATAATAACTAATTATGATTAATTAAAGTGCATTATTTTAAGAAACACAATACGATACTTACAAGTATTAAGACACGTGTACACGAGAGTGACACGTGTCTAGTGTGTCCACCGGAGATAAAGAAAAAGAAAAAAAAAAGAAAAACTGTTTTATTATGTTTTTAATGATTACCTCCCTCCCCCCTGTTGGCACCCTAATAGCGTAACACACTATCAATCACAATCTGAATGATTTTGAAGCTTATCTAATCCATTGCTTCATATGTTCGAAAAATTTGTCTGCTCAACAACGTAAATAACGCAATGAATGTTGTTGAACTGTCAAAATGAAACGCATTCCTGCTGTAAGTGTGTTACACAATTACCCCGCTGTTTTTAAATGTTTCTGTTATCGACGTCGGTTGCTGCGGTGGTGGGAGTGGGCTGCGTGACGTCACGTCCGTCTGTCCCCATGGCCCTAGTGTTCAACCCCCAAACAAATAAGGCTCGGACAAATAAGTCTCAATAATATTGGAGCATTTGCGCCGTTTGAGTTGTTCAGCAGCCGCCACAGCACGACCCGACGTGCTTATGTCGTAGGGTGATAGGGTCAGGTGGGGTAAATGCGAGTACCATAACTAGAATGACATATTTAACCTTAGACAACATTTTACTTTTTAGCAGTATTAAATTTATAATTATCACGTGTATTAAGTATTTAGTAGGCTAAAGTTTTAAGTTATTTGTTTAATTATAATCACTCTGATAATTTAGGTAATCAAATTAAAAAAAAAGTTATCTCACTTATTACATTTACCCCGTGGATAACAAAGTGTGTAACACGCGGCATCGACGTCACTCAACTAATGACGTTTCATTCACTCATCGATACGTCAAACTCTCCCGAGAATTGATAGGCGCGAAGTTCAAAAAGTACTTTACACATATCAGAGATGGCAGCACCAGTTTTCTTTAGTAGTTAGACCGTAAACAAGCCTTATTGCTTATACCCCGTTATTGCAATTACCCCACCTGACTATACCTAATTCGAGATTTCGCGAAAACCCTAGGGATATTGCGAAAACACGGATAATTAGACAATGGTGAAAACATTTCTCAATCTGTATACTGGAAAAAGATAGGGTTTTTGTAAAAACACGAGTTGCTCTAGTAAAATTGAACTCTGATTGGCTAGATTTTGGCTTACTGACCTAATCTTATTCTGATACTGATTGGTTCCTGGTTTTACACTGAGCTATGAAGTAGGTATATTATATCATAAGAGTAATGAAAGGTTAAAAATAACACGACAAACAATAACAACTTTTTCCAAGGAACCATATTGTGATGGAAATTAGAAAAATTTTGACCTTTTTCATTCAATCACTGATCGCCTTATTTGTATAAAGAGGTATTTTTCGTTTCCGACATTATAGTTCCTTAGACAAAGTTGTTTGTTTTCATAAACTGAGTAACTATTTTAAGTTTCGCACGATATTCATCGTGTCTTGTAGAATCGTTATTTTTCTATTAGAAAATAATGCGTGAATGATTGACATTTAAAACGTCAACCAATCAGAGGAGGTCTCGTTTTGGGCGCTCCCACCGGCCAATCAGTCTGCTTTACTGCAGTTCGCATCGTCTGCTCAGCGGGTGCAATGGTGGTCTTATCGAGCTCTAAAATAATTCCTTTATTCCTGCTATCTTCAGAGGAGCTTGTGGCTAAGTAATAACAGCCGCACGGGTCGATCCATCAGGTTAAGCTACGCTTGCCGGGGTTGGTCCGTAGATGGTGACCATCTTTACATACCGAGACTCCTCCGTGCCTCGGAAAGCACGTTAAGCCGTTGGTCCCGGCTGTCTTTCGTGGAATTTTGACAGTCGTTACGGGTCGTCAGAAGCCCGAAAGTCTGACAACCAGTTTTTCCAAGGGGTATCGTATTACCCAATAACTGGGTTGTGGAGGTCAGATAGGCAGTCGCTCCATGTAAAATACTGGTATTCAGCTGCATCCGGTTAGACTGGATGCCAACCCCGACATAGTTGGGAAAAGGCTAGGCAGATTGATTCCTGCTATCTTCAGTAGAGAGTCTACAAGCAATGTTCAGTCCTCCTAGATGAGGAAGTAAAACTTGTATGTAGGTTGGCTGGTAGTCTCCCCCGGTGGGTTCCCGCATTGTCAGGGTGGAGGGGGGGCGAGCTACCCACTGCTCACCAGCCGCAAACCCGCCGGTGCTCTGCCCAAGCCGGGCAGACCTCCACAGCCAGGCAGACCTCCACAAAGTTTCGTATATACCTAGTTTGTGCGAACAAATGGAAAAATATCAGATTGGCACAAAAGTGATGAGACATCTGGTTTACGTTTTATATTTTTTATTATTATTACAATACAAAAAGCTTAGTCAATGACGTAATCACCATTAATATCTAAGACTTCTTGCCAACGATCTGGTAAAGTTTGGATGCCTTTCGCCCAGAACTCTGATGGCTATGCCTCGAAAAAGTTGTTCAACTCCGCCTCTACATCAGAGGAATCATTCAATTGTTTACCCCGCAAATGTTGTTTCAGGGCTCTAAACAAATGATAGTCTGATGGGGCGAGGTCTGGGGAATAAGGTGGGTCGGGTATCGTCTCCCAGCCAAAGTTCTCCAACTGTTGGCGAACGGCAGATGTTACCGTGTAGTAAAACTACATTGACTCGTCTTCGTCGTTTTTTCTTGATAGCAGCAGATAGTTTGGTGAGCTGGGTTGAATATTTGTCAGCGTTTATAGTTTAATTGTGTAATAGTTCATAAAACAGCATGCCTTGCGCGTCCCAGAAACAGCAAAGCAGAACTTTTAAGCAGTTCTTTTGAATCAGCTTCAGTTGAGTTGGTGGCGTTTCTTCTGGAGGCATCCAAAAAGCACGACGTGTATCGTTCTCGTAATGAATCCATGATTCATCTCCAGTAACCAGATCAGAGAAAAACTCTTTACGTCGGGGTCGCAGCAAAAGTGATTGACAGATAGCGACACGGACTGCACGATTGGCGTCAGTAAGGATGTGCGGTACCCACCGAGCCAAAATTGTTCGATACCCAAGCTCATGCAGATGGATTTCTTTCCACGACGTGATGACTGCAGTTGAGTGCTTCCGCTAATTCACGAGTGGTAGCATCCGGATTCGACTGCAGTTCGCGGCGTAAATCGTCATCATTCACTGCGGGTGGTCGTCCAGAGCGTGGCTGACTTTCAAGGCTCCTGTCTCCTGATTTAAAACGGTCAAACCATCGGGACACCGTCGCATGGATTGTACTTCTAGCGTCAAATTCAGTGTTGATATTGTCAGCCGCAGCCCGCGCACTGTGGCCTAACAAGTACTCGTATAAGTATAGTGTTCGTACTAGTCGCTCGTCCATTTTTCTTCAAACTGACTAAACCGTTTTTTTTATGAATGGCATCTCGTAGTTGGCTTAGAGAGGCAGTGACTACTTAACCGGTCAATCCTGTGGCTGCCTTAAGCTAAGCTAACAAAGCCTCCAGCTAGGGCATAAAACTTACAAAACTAAGCGACTGCACGCTAAGGGCACCCCCTGTGGGGAACGAACCTCGGCTTAGGGCGTCGCTGGAAGGAGGACAGCAAGATGGGACAGGCTGGATCAAAACATGGTAACTAAACCGATCGCGAGGGCGGCTTTATATGTATACCCCCACATCACAAGTACCTAGAATGTTCTACAACATTCTAGAAAATTATCAACATTCTAAACATTTCCTAGTATAGTAGAGTTTTGTAGTGTCTCAATACCTACTTTTGTGCCAACCCAATACAAAACAAATACATCTGTCATTCGTACCTACCTACTTATTTTCAATCTTGAATGTTATTTGTATGAGTGTAAACATAACTTTTGTCCTCCTTGCTCATAAAACAGCTGTACAGATACATTATAAATGATAAAATAATGAAACCGTGACGTCTAACCAGTTAAAAGCGTTATATGGAATAAATAATGTATATTCTACCCTTGCCCTTAAAAGTCACGCATGCGCTGTTCGCCCCGACGACCACGCAAAATGGCGTCTATTTTCTATTAATAACAACTAAACTTGGCAAAATTGCACCGGTACACAGGTTTAATTAATAATTACAGCTTGCATAATGTCCCATTTAAAGTACAGATCGTAAGTCGTATTGCTTCAAGTTTTTAAGGGGAATTTCGCCGCGGCAGTGACCTCTGACACCGATACAGGCCACTTTAACTTGAGACGCGTCGGAGTAACGATCGGTTGTGCGCGGAGGTCTAATTAGTCTGGAAACAGCTGTTTTCGAAAATCGAATGCTACAGACCTAAGAAATCGTGAAATTTCGCCAGTTTGACGTCAGTTTTCGTTGAGTGCGGGTGAATATTTGTATCGACCATGTAATGGTGAGTGGCATTTAGCCGGCGAATTTACGAAATACGTAGTGACTTAGTAGCGTAGTGTATTATTTAAAAATTTTGAGTGGAATGCGTAAAAATGTGCTTTTTCCTAGAACATACAGTGTTAGTGAATGTTGTGTGTAGATTTTGAGTTTTTACTAGAATATTATATTAAATGTTTTGATCTGATCGTCGTATATATATAAAATCGATAGTACGTCTGTCCGGCCACGTGGTGTCTCACATTTTCCTAGTGATGTTGCATGAAATAGCACCTTATAATATTTAGTGGACAACTCAATTTAGTTCAACGGTATTGATTTGACGTTTCATAAAACGTGCGATTGAAAACGTGCTGTGTTTTAGATTTTCACGTTGTGAAATCAAAAGCTAGTTCTTGCGAACATGTGATTAAAAGTGATAAAATTATTTGACCAAGTACGTAGGTACAACAACCCAGTCTAAGTTCTAGAACCAAGGCTTCATTTAAAAATAAAAATTTGTTCTTATTACAAAACAGCAAATATGAGTATTGTGAAGCGCCGATACGCGGTGCCAGTCTTGAAGGCAATTATCCACATTTCATACAAATATTTACATAAATATTTAATATTGTTCCGGACGATACTCGTAACGTTTTCACCCACCTTTTTCGCCTTTACGACATGAGACAATTTTGATCTCATTATGGTCTGTTTTTTAATCTCGTAGACTAAATTGACATTTCAAATGTTCCATGTATTATTTTTTCATTTCATAGTTTGACATTTGCACCTGTCAAATTAGTCTACGAGATTAAAAAACATACGATACATTCAGTACACCTTAATCTAGGTCTGTACGTTGTTCTTATTTAGTAATTCAATTTAATTTAATAATAATAAAAAAACACTCGTGGAAGTTTTTATGTCAAAAATATAGATATTTAGATGCTAATGACTTATATTGTATGCAATATTTCTTCATAATAAAAACGTACGGACTTAGTTTTTCATTATACCTACACTATATCTACAACATATCTAAAATTATGAAAATTAGACTATGCTTACTGAGAGAAAAACGTTATCGCTTTTTTATGAAAATTTACAGCTTCACACATTAAAATTAAGTACTTACAATTTAAAACACTCGTTAACACGCAAAATATAAATTATTTTTTTCTATTTTGTGCAAGTAAGTAATATTATCTATCTAATGAAACAAACGTAAATGGTGAAATATTTAAACATGCAGCATTACACTTGCAGTTTAAATTAAAATAAATAAGTGTTTTATTGTTTGACTCATTCACCGCCGTAGTAGTATATACAAGGTGTAACTTAAATAACGCACAACCTCTTAAACTCTTAAGGGGTCATTGTACTCATAATTATGGACAACATTTACTATGGGACTGAAGCCGAACCTGTACCTGCTGTTCCCTACCATGTATGTTTGCATAACTCGTCAAATTGTAGGCTGCTGATTTTTGTTCGCGATTTCTGGTTTGGTCCCATAGTAAAAGTTGTTCATAATGATGAGTACAATGACCCCTTAAGAGGTTGTACGTTATTTGTATAACGAAGTTAAAAGGAAAACTATCACAGCTAAGTAGGCTTTTCAAGTTAACGAGTAGTAGTCGACCAACTTCATTTTGCAGTTGGAATGTATTGGAGAGCATGTTTTTCAACTACAATGTTAAGTTTGTTCTTGGGTTAAATTCATCCCAACTACGGAACCCGTCATTGTCCGTGGTCGACACGGTTTTAAAGTACCTATTAGTGATGTACCGACTAGTCGGCTAAATCCGCCGACTAGTCTGCCCATTTTTTACTCGTATTAATATGCTTAAAAGAGGGTGATTGAAATGAAATTGAAATCTTTACTGGTTTAATAATAATAATAAAACAATAATTTTAATTTTATAATAATCAGTTTTACAGTAAATTTTCAGAGCAATCTAGAATAGGATAGGAAATTAGGATAGGAATAGGGGAACAACCCTTCATTTGGTCCATTAATTAAATGGACTTAGATCCAGAAATTAAATACAGTAAAATCAGTCAAACAAAAAAACGAAACTCTATAGCAATATATAGAACCAATTAGCAATAAGTAGGTTTACAACTTAGAAATAGGAAGTTAGGGACTCTTCCTTTGAATAATGAATTAGACTTCGATCCAGAAATTAAATCATAATAATACTTCTATCTAACAAAAAAAAAAAAACTAAATTATTTAGCAAACAGTATAGAAATAGGAAAGTAACTCTTTCTTTAATTACTTTATTGGACTTAGACCCAGAAATCAAATAAAATAAAATAAACTTCTGTCTAACATGACAACCGAAAGCAATGATAGTCGGCCATTTTGCAGCCGACTAGTCGGCCAAAGTCATAGTCGGCCCATCTCTAGTACCTTTTAATTACTTATTATTCACGTAGGGTAAAATTATCATTTTATCAGTCACTCGGTCTAGGTACTATCAACGATTTTTGTGCATCACCCAAATAAAGGCGCTTTTCGTATGCACGGGCCAGTGGCTAACCCCGCCTGCATTGTTTCCGTCCACCAATAGCGCTTCGCAATAACGTCAATAAAATACGTGGGTCAACGACAAACTGATATATTAGTTAAAAAAGGGACATTGTTCATTTTAGGGTCATCCTTCTTAGGCGACATTCTTCGTTCATTGGTCAAATAAAAATAATGAACTTTAAAAAAAAAAGGTTCATCCTTCATTCATTGGTCAAACAAATAACTTCGTGCATTCGAATAACTTTTGAAAAGGGTCATGCACAACGACTGCTGACTGTACCTACCCAATATTTCTGGACAGGACAGAGGAGACGGGCTGCATTTATTGCCAGAACACAGTAACATTGACACATCACTAAAGTAACTAACACCGACTGACATGATATGTGTACAGTCACGAGCATAATATGTATACACTTAGCAAAATTCAAAAGCGATTTTCTTATGTATTAGCGACTGTAATTTGGAGATAAGACCCTGTTTCATATTACTATGGGTTCCAAAATACTATGTTCATAACAACATAAAATTACAATCGACACACTCGGAGAAAATCACTTTTAAATGTTGTTTACTGTGTACATATTAGTGCTCATGACCGTACACACGGCTAGCTATACATTTCCAGTATAAGCTGATCTCGCATTGTATAGGATTTCCGTGCAATGATAGGTCAGCTTGTGCTGGAAAGTATAGCTTGATATGTAGCCGTGTGTACCTACAATCGGGGAATGAAAAGGTTATGCAATTTATATTTTTAATTTATGTATACATATTTTCAACTAGCTTTTGCCAGCGGTTTCGCCTGCGTGGAGGTCGCAAATACGTACTACCGGGAGAAAAGTAAACTATCTACTAGCCTTTCATTCAAATCCTATTAGAAGTAGGTACTCATAGATATTAAGAAAGAAGTGTTTTTATAAGCACTTACTAATGATTCAAATATTATCGTTAGTTCATGCAAGCCTAGTACTTTTTGTTAGGTTTACTGCTCAGAAATTGTGCACAATGTTTCGCGACTTGAATTTGATACCTACTATCTTGAATTCATGCAATCCTAGTACATTTTTGTTAGGTTACAGAGGGAAACCGACCCTCGTCGCCAGCTGCGTGCGTGCGTGGTGGTGCACGTCGATTTAATACACGAACAGAATACGCTCGACAAACCCCGCACTTTTTGCCAATTTGCCAATATATCATTTCTTTTCATATATTCAAAGTGACATAGGTAACTTTCTTATTTATGAACCGATGGAAGTGAAAACCGCACCCAAATCGACTAGCCGACAGCCGTTTCTGTGATTAGCGCGGTCAAACGCATAGACAAACAGACAAAAATTATAAAAATCATTGCTTTGGGTTCAAAGACCCCAAATATGTAATAGTTTTTCTCAAATATCTTCCTGCGATGGCGTTACACTTTTGTTATAGGTATATGATATACGTATGGTGGAATTACATACTGACATACATATATTATATACAAACTCACGCCTTCTTCCCATGGGGGTAGGCAGAAACTACAGAGCGCCACCTGCAACGATCCTTACTGACCTTTACCACGTTTACGTAATATTGAATGAAAGTGATACCTATTGCAAGATAATTTAAAATACATACCCTTAATTGTTACTTAAGAGTACCTATAATTGCAAAAAAAAACCCCTAAGTATGAATCCTACGATATTACTAGGTACTTAATGCAATATAAGGTAGGCTATTTGCCGGATTCAGGAGCCGACATTTTATAATTAAATTCATATTAATTAAGTATGATAACAAAAAATAGAATGACAGCAATGCTTTTAATTAAGATTATAAAATTCAATTGTTTTGGTTCTCATGACATTGGTGTAATACTAATAGTAATATTAATTATTATCAAAGTACACACTTGTGACGGTGTTATTTCATAATATATTATTGTGTTTTGTTAATTGCTTAGTAGTAATAAACACTAATTTAATTAGTTACGGATTATATTTTTACGCTTCTTAGCTTGGCTAATAATATTTTTAGTTCAATAGTGCTAGCAAAATAATAAAAAGGAAAAATTAAATTGCAAAAAGATTTTGGCAGCGGTGGGATTCGAACCCACGCCTCCGAAGAGACTGGTGCCTTAAACCAGCGCCTTAGACCGCTCGGCCACGCTACCACTTGTAATCAATGTCGAAATTATGAATCACTTTCTGAATACGTTCTGTCCCTACACTGGCCTTGGTTTGGTTCTATAATTGGGTACAAAAATAAAATCGATGTGAACTTTGTTTTGTCGCGTGTAGCAGTATTATAATTTCTCTTTAGTTGTAGTTATTATTGAAATACCAAATTACTTGTAATGACTTCATACTGTCTTAGGTAATTAGGTAGGTAAATGAAATAATAATGTCAACACAAAACGATTTGTTAGGTATAACATAGATTTTGACAGTTTAGGCTAAATAAAAGCATTTATAATTAAATTCATCATACTTAGAACAGATAGGATTTTTGATAAAGATATCAAAATCTTGATTGTTTTCTGCGTTTTCAGTTATCATTATCAGTGACGTTAAATCGATAATAATCGAATTTTAACAAGTAATCTGCTTAAGAATAGGTAGGTACTAACAGTAGATCGTAAGGATGATTAACGTCAATGACGAATTCATAGAAAACCTTTTTTTTTCGATATTTTAGATTTGGTCCTAAGCAAAAGTATGTAGGTATCTACGTCGCAAAGAGAGAGCAGGAGTGGAGTGTGTGCAAAGTATGTTTAGGAGCATCAACTGTAAAAAGAAACCTCATCAAAACCCAAAATAAAACCCAAAACAGAAACATAATTATAAAAATAAAAAAAGTAAAAACTGTTTACAAAAAAAAAAATAATTTCTAAAAAAAACACTACAAAGTGAAAAATACCTTTAATTTCGGAAGTCAATGTCTTTGGTTTTGTACTCCGTTTTTTGCTGCCGACTTTCGAAATTAAAGTTATTTTTCACTTTGTAGTGTTTTTTTTTTGGAAGTCGGTTGTTTTTCTTATATTTATATAAATTATGTTTTCTGTTTTGAGTTTGATTTTGCGTTATGAACATACTTTGCACACACTCCACTCCTCTCTCTTTGCGTCGTAAGTACCTACAAACTTTTGCTTAGGACCAACTCTAAAATACCTAGGTATATATATATTAAAAAAAAAAAAAAAATCCGCCCCCTCAAAGGCTTTCTATGAATTCAGTCATCCTGATTAAACAACATTATGAATATACGAATGTCGTTGGCGTTGTCCAGAAAACGTTGCGCCACTTCTTCTCCCCAGCTAAAGCACTAGGAAGTGGTGAAGGGCGGGCGTTTTGGGGGGCTGTCTTATGTAATTCTGACGTTCAAAAAGTGCTGATTCTCAGCCTAGTTTGAATAAATGACTTTTGATTTGATTTGACAAGCCAGTTTCAATTTCACCGTAGTACATGTTGTTATATGCTAGGGAACCCTTATTTCGAACAGACATGATTGTTACCAATAACGGTCGTGATCGCATAATCAATTATACAGAGCGACATAATTATCATAATGCTGTAATTAATTTTATTGTGCTATCTTCACTAATATTATAAAGCTGAAAAGTTTGTTTGTATGTTTGGTTGAACGCGCTAATCTCAGGAATTATTGGTTCGAATTGAAAAATTCTTTTAGTGTTTGATAGCCCATTTATTGAGGAAAGCTATAGGTTATATAACATTACGCTACGACTAATAGGAGCGGAGCATCAATGAAAAATGTTGCAAAAACGGGGAAAATTTATTCCTTTTGAGAGCTTTCGTTGCGTGCGCTGCGTAAACGGTTAAAGTTGCGCAATAATCATGTATGACGGAATTGTTCCTCTTAAAAAGTTCTAAAAAAAAGTCCGCGATAGCATATGTCTATCTTTTAAGGTTGGCTCACTATAGCTTTTTTTAATGGTAATCAAATTATATACAATTTTGTTAGAACGCGCTAATCTCTGGAACTACCAGTTGGATTTGAAAAATTCTTTTTGCTTTTGATAGCCTAATTCATACGGAAGGCTTTAGGTTATTTAATATCACGATATGACCCTTAAGAGCCGAGCAAAAAGAAAAAAAGATCAGAAAGGATGCTAAGCGAAAACGAAGTAATCGCGCGAGCGGCCTACGCTATGCAATGCGGCGGGGTGGGGCGGGGGAACAAGAAAATTTACGCGGACGTAGTCGCGAGCAGAAGCTAGTACATAATATAAAGACAGCAAGCAAAAAGCTGCAAAAAAAAAACAAAAAGCAAAAAGTATGATAAGAAGGCTAAAACAATAAATTTTGTACCTAATCATTTGGTTATGATTTATACGCCTAGGCGAGTATCAGATAAGAGCATGAAATTATGCAGATTATAAGGGACCTTCTCCAATAATAAGTCGCTTATCTAATGTAAATTATGATAATATATTAGACAATTAAATAATCATATTGCACATGTAACATATTGTATAAATAGATTAAAACCATTTTATACTCACAATCAGTCCAAGCTGACCTAGGGCTGCAGTCTAGACATAGATAGCGATTGCTTTACGACCGAACTCGGTCGCAAAGTCCTAATGGGGCCCCCAGACGGTAAATATTGCTTGACAAGTAAGAAAAAATCACGTGTTTGTCAAGCAATTTTGACCATTTAGTGTCCCCATTACTTAGGACTTTTCGACCGAAATCGGTCATAAAGCGATCGCTATCTATGTCGAGACTGCAGCCCCAGCTTTGCTAACGGGGCATCATAGCCATTGCAAAGTGTGTCAGGTTGACGCAAATGGTTCAGTTTAGGATTGAAGATCCACATTTCAGTCAATATGGACTAGTAAGAATAATTAGGGTTTATTGTCGATATTATATACAGGGTGTCCCAGAAATCGACCGATATACTGTAGGTGGTGATAGCTTTGGTCAAGCCCTCCCAAAATAACAAAACATACGTTCCGCAAAATCTTATAGTTTTCGAGTTATACCAGATTTTCAAAAAAAATCAAAATTATCGCCATGCGTCATTCTTTTCACTCTCATAATGTAAATAAAATGTTTTAATTAATATAACTTTTTCCATCAAAATATTATTTAATAGTTTCTCTATCCGTAATTTCCTTTAATTCTTTATAAAAACTTACAAATTCAACATAAATTCACTATTATTAGATTTTTTCTCAAATATATTTTTGTTAATAAATTTTATACAGTGGTTACGAAAAAAAAATGTATGTGGTACTTTTGGCAAACATATTCAAAAACTTGCTTGTTTTATGCCAATTTTGGAGAATTAAAGGTAATTACGGATAGAGAAACTATTAAACAATATTTTTATGGAAAAAGTTATAAATGAAAAGATTTTATTTACATATGAGAGTCAAAAGAATTACGCATGGCGGTAATTTTGTTTTTTTTTTTTTTTTTTTTTTAATCTGGTTTAACTCGAAAACTATAAGATTTTGCGGAACATATGTTTGGTTATTTTGGGAGGGCTTGACCAAAGCTATCACCACCTACAGTATGTCGGTCGATTTCTGGGACTCCCTGTATAATTATAATGACTTTTTGAGATTTTAACGTTTGGAGTGAGTTCATGTGTTAGGAACGATCAATCTTTTACAGTTCTGACTTTCCTTTCCTCTGACTCCATAAAGTACGATGAAGTTTAAGCCATTCTTGTTTGAGGTTTTAGTATTTTCAAACCCCTCTGGGCTGATTTGAATTGTCACATCTTGTATTGTTTGCTCATAGGAGGCTCGTCAAATCTTTTACGCTAGGTTTTGATTGACCAGGTTTAGATAGGGCGAACGCAGTATTAATGAGTGCCCATGCACACTTGTCGATTAATTTGTCTGACTCTTATCATAGTGTCAGGTCATCGCGATTCGTTCGTCCTGAGTTAAGCCTGCTTTTGTAAGAGTATACGACCTCAGATTGTGAATTTTATTCCTGGCGTTAGATAATTGTTCTTATAGGTATAGGTAAATTCATTCAATATTTGTCTCAAACGGATAAAGTTGTAGACTACGGTAGCCCTATTTTATCCAAGTCAGGGCGTAGCTGATGTAGAGGCTTTAATAATGTTCTAGCATGCAACCTCTTCAGGTGTGAAATATAGATGAAGAGACAAACATACCTAATTATCTCTGAAAAAACAATTGAGATAATTTGATATGTCAGTGGCTAAAAGGCCCGTTTTTCGGTATTGAAATGTCACAATCACATGTCAAATTTCACGGGCGGCACTCGTGTAACACAACCAAGTTAAGATGATATGCTAGTGGGTCAACAATCCCGGTTCGTGACTGTACGTAATGTGTTATAATATTAGTTCATGAAGCTGAAGGGGTCCCTATGACCACACGATATAAAGAAAACTTATAATATGATTGATAATGACAGCTAATGACGATTGGAGTCGATTACCTATACGCGATTCAACGCTGAGTATATTCTACGCGATTCAGCGTCATCGACCGACTGGAGCCGAGTATACCCGATTCAACGTCACAGACCAACTGGATACGAGAATACACTATTCAGCGACAAGGGAGTACTTATACAAAATACAAACATTTATTACAGTATTTCTTTTTTATTTGTGATGGGTTTGCTCTTGACTCTAGTCTAGGTCAGAGGTGACAGAGACAAAGTCGACGATGGAGTGAGCTTACCCAGAAAGCCTGTTCACTCTCACTTTGAAGAGATTAGGGTTGTATGCGCTCGGAAACACAGACGCAGGTAGTGAGTTCCACTCTTTTGCTGTGCGCATTATAAAAGACATTTGGAAGCGCTTAGTGCGAATTGGTGGAATACCAACCAGGTAGGGATGGTAACTGACAGTGCGTCTAGATGTCCGATGGTAGAAGGGGGCCGGTGGAATGAGGTCGTGGAGTTCTCGGGCACACATATTGGGTTAGTCCTGTCAAATTAGTCAGCGCCTGACGTAAATGACGTAATGACGTAATTGACGTAATTGTAAATGACGTAATTTTTAGTAGCCAATTTTTTAATTACGTCTAAGTTTAGAAACTTGTCTATGGAGTGTGTTAATTTGACAGGACTAAACTGATATTTATCATCTGTCCTTTTCTTAATAAAATAGAAAGAAAAAGATGCACTGAACTTAAATGAAGTTTAGTTTGTGAACAAAGGAATCGGCGCCAATATCTATAGATAGGTACTAAAACAGCAGCGTTCCATGACTGCATGTTTCAGAGCGGCAAACTTATGAATCGTTTACTTACATAATTTTTATTAAATTTTCATTCAAACTTAATTTTTTTTTTTTACTTTGAAGCGGTCTTGGAAAATTTTTAATTTTGTATTATTATTTGAAGAGCTAAGTTCAAAAACACGATTCAAGAAAAAAATCGCTTTGCAGAGTTCAAACTTAATTTTAAGACGCAATATTCGATAATATTACAGTACGACAAAGTTCAAACGTTCTATCGTTTATCTTTTGTTTATCTTCGGAAAAACCGAAATATAGCGAATTAAATGTGACTGGTCCAATTTACGGGAGTGACGGAATTAGTGCGTCAATCCACATAATTATATTATGTAGATTGGAAATATAAATCAACTTGTAATGGTCGATAGATAGTCACATTTTATCTCTATTATTTTATAAACAGGTAAAATTTGTTTTGTAAGTTTGTATGTAGGATGTAATCTCCGGAACTGATGATCCAGTTCTAATTTTTTTTTCACTGGTAGATAGCTACATTATTCCTCAGTGCTATAGATATATTATATTTTTTTACTTTTATATATATATATTATATTTATATCATGCATATTAGCTGAGCTATAATAATTTTTGTCAAGCAACTCGGAAAGAAATACCTCTTTTGCATGCGCTGCCTAAACAGTTGTTTAAAATTGAAAACAATGTATGGCAACCTGTTCCGTCTTAAATAATTCTGCAAAAAAGTCCGCGACACCATATTTGGTTCTATCTTTTATATTTATTTTATCTTTTATACTTCTTTTACTGTTTTAAAAAAGTATTTTTTCGACATACTTACGGTTAGATAATTATTTAAACAACAAACTATTAATCCCTATCAAACTAAATTATTTTATGATCACAAGAACATCATGAAGATAAGATTTGCCTTTTACAGTATGTCAATTGGTCATAATTATTTTATAGCGTCAACGCAAAATAACTTTCATTCATAGAACAAGCTTAGCGCGGACGTTTTATCCATTTACCCATAGATGGCGTTGAGCAAAAAGTCATTTTTCTCAATCGCAAAATTTTCCGCGGATTGATGAACCTCTCGAATTATTATTTCAATATGAATTACAAATGAAATGAAAAAAAAAAATGGTTTATTATTACTACAAGTAAATATCCTAACAACTAGTGATCGGAGCCTCCTTTTAAGCAAATAAGCTCTTCCAATATCAATAAGTACAATTTACTTGTTAAAATTCAATATTGTCGGTGGAATAAAGCGCTAGAGTTTGTTTGAACGCGCTAATCTCTGGAACTACCCCAGTCGGATTTGAAAAAATCTTTGTACTTATAGCCCAATTCATGAGCAAGGGCTATTTAATATCACGCTAGGAGAAAAAAAAGTCAGAAAGAACGCTAAGCGCAAACGAACGCTAAACGCACGGCCAGGCAATGCGATGCGATGCTACGGGGTTGTGCAAGAAATATCACGCGGACGAAGTCGCGGGCAGAAGGTAGATCGTTATATTTCGGTTTTTCCGAAGATAAATGAAGAAACCTTTGAACGCTGTCGTACTGTCTGTACTTAAGGCAACGGTGACGAGTGAATTTTAATGATGATCACTTCTAAACGAGCAGTGTTAGATTTGGAAAATAAGTATTTTAAATTAGAACATTTTCTTTTTAACTTAATAATATGGCAATATTTTAAATTATGTTTAAATTACATAGAGTACCTAATTAATTTGTCAAGTTATGTCTAACGCGGATAAAAAACAGAGGATCACGCAAAAACTATCAAGCGTATTTTTATGAAACCTTCAGATAATTTAATTATTTATCTTTTAGTATACGTGTTTTAATATACTTAATACCTTTTGTTTTATGAGTAATAAATTAATGATGCTAGACGCATTATTAATTTATTACACATTTTGGGGCAGCGCTCTTTGATGGGCGAGTCCTATTACTGGCTGGACGTGCGATGCGTTGCGTGAGTTCAGCATAGAACACGCACGCTAACCACTCTAGCACTGCTATTTTGTTCAGCGTGACAACTTAGGTGAGGTGAGCGTGGAGTGAGCTGTCAGTAGTGTCAATCCCTAGCACCAGGTGGAATGACAGCTCACTTCAAGCTCACGTCACGTAAGTTTTCACGGTGAGATTTGTACAGAAGATTGGCAGGTCGCTGGCACTTATCTGCGTCTTAAGTACTTACATAATTAACAAAAGTAATTAAAGAACCTTCGATATGGCTTAAGATATCATGTCTATATGAGTATCTATATCCGTGAAAAACAGTGATTTGTTTATGCCACTGATGATGTCTAATTGTCTACATAATGATTAATAAATTTAGTTATTGCGATAAATCAATAGGTTTGGATACGTTACTACAAACGATAAAATAAGCAAGGAACATAGTGCGTCGGTGAAGTTCTAACTGTGTTATTTTTTACCGTTTGGCGATTTAAATGTCACTGGATGCAGAAAAAGGCGCGCTTCGCATCGACCAATAAAAAGAAAGTGAATTGACCAATAACAGCACATAATTAAAAAAACAGGCGACAATGCGTAACTCAGATGATAGTGCTAGCACTGCGTATCTCAGTACATTCGTAACTCAGATGATGGCGCTAATACTGCGTATCTCAGTACATTCGTAACTCAGATGATGGCGCAAACACTGCGTGTCTCAGTACATTCGTAACTCAGATGATGGCGCTAACACTGCGTATTTCAGTACATTCGTAACTCAGATGAAGGTGCTAACACTGCGTATCTCAGTACATTTGTAACTTGGATGATGGCGCTAACACTGCGTATTTCATTCAGTACATTCGTAACTCAGATGATGGCGCTAATACTGCGTATCTCAGTACATTCGTAACTCAGATGATGGCGCATGCACTGTGTATCTCAGTACATTCGTAACTCAGATGATGGCGCTAACACTGCGTATCTCAGTACATTCGTAACTCAGATGATGGCGCTAACACTGCGTATTTCAGTACATTCGTAACTCAGATGAAGGTGATAACACTGCGTATCTAAGTACATTTGTAACTTGGATGACGGCGCAAACACTGCGTATCTCAGTACATTCGTAACTCAGATGATGGCGCTAACACTGCGTATTTCAGTACATTCATAACTCAGATGAAGGCGCTAACACGGCGTATCTCAGTACATTTGTAACTCAGATGTAGGTGCTAACACTGCGTATCTCAGTACATTTGTAACTTGGATGATGGCGCAAACATTGCGTATCTCAGTACATTCGTAACTCAGATGATGGCGCTAACACTGCGTATTTCAGTACATTCGTAACTCAGATGATGGCGCTAACACTGCGTATTTCAGTACATTCGTAACTCAAATGAAGGTGCTAACACTGCGTATCTCAGTACATTTGTAACTTGGATGATGGCGCTAACACTGCGTATCTCAGTACATTCGTAACTCAGATGATGGCGCTAACACTGCGTATTTCAGTACATTTGTAACTCAGATGTAGGTGCTAACACTGCGTATCTCAGTACATTTGTAATTTGGATGATGGCGCAAACATTGCGTATCTCAGTACATTCGTAACTCAGATGATGGTGCTAACACTGCGTATTTCAGTACATTCGTAACTCAGATGATGGCGCTAACACTGCGTATTTCAGTACATTCGTAACTCAAATGAAGGTGCTAACACTGCGTATCTCAGTACATTTGTAACTTGGATGATGGCGCTAACACTGCGTATCTCAGTACATTCGTAACTCAGATGATGGCGCTAACACTGCGTATTTCAGTACATTCGTAACTCAGATGAAGGTGCTAACACTGCGTATCTCAGTACATTTGTAACTTGGATGATGGCGCTAACACTGCGTATCTCAGTACATTCGTAACTCAGATGATGGCGCTAACACTGCGTATCTCAGTACATTTGTAACTTAGATGATGGCGCTAACACTGCTTATCTCAGTACATTTGTAACTTGGATGATGGCGCTAACACTGCGTATCTCAGTACATTCGTAACTCAGATGAGTGCGCTAACACTGCGTATCTCAGTACATTTGTAACTTAGATGATGGCGCTAACACTGCGTATCTCAGTACATTTGTAACTTGGATGATGGCGCTAACACTGCGTATCTCAGTACATTTGTAACTTGGATGATGGCGCTAACACTGCGTATCTCAGTACATTTGTAACTTAGATGATGGCGCTAACACTGCGTATCTCAGTACATTTGTAACTTAGATGATGGCGCTAACACTGCGTATCTCAGTACATTTGTAACTTGGATGATGGCGCTAACACTGCGTATCTCAGTACATTCGTAACTTAGATGATGGCGCTAACACCGCGTATCTCAGTACATTCGTAACTCAGATGATGGCGCTAACACTTTGTATTTCAGTACATTCGTAACTCAGAAGATGGCGACTCATAACAATGTTAAAGTAATTTTTATATAAATATGTTTTATTTCTCTCAATTAAAATATGCACCCATGCTATCGGTGCATCTCTGCCAGCGCAGTGGTAATTTTTCAATGCCCTTCTTGAAGAAATCAAGTATACGAGAGGCAACAAACTCTTCAAAGGCATATTGTAGTGCCTCTCGGGTATTGAATTTTTTCCCTGCCAAGGAGTTGTCCAAATTTAACCCTGGCGGCGTAAGGTCTGGTGAGTACGGTGGATGACGCAAAACTTCCAACCCTAGCTCTTGTAGCTTAGAGACGATCTGTTGTGTCGTATGAGGTCGAGCGTTGTCGTGTAGGAGCAGCGGGGACGAGCGATTAACCAATGCTGGCCGGAGACTTGCGAGCTTCTCCATCATTGTGTCCTCATAGTACACATCCGCAGTAATGCTGGTGCAATTTGGTAAGAAGCTGTTATGAATTTATACCAGCACTAGACCACCAAACAGTGACCATGACTTTTTTAGGGGTAAGTTTTCTTTTGGGGCATTGCCTAGGCGCTGAACCAGGGTCTAACCAACATAATGACTTTAACAAGAAGATTAACAAAAAGAATCAATTTTTCAATGCGGTTCAAAATCCCTTCGTTTCTGTGTCTGTTAAGCACCACAAGGCATACCTCGACGCGTTCGTCGCGTTGGCGATCGTTCAGTTCGTGCAGCACCCACTTATCAAGTTTTTTGAACGATGAAAGCTGCTGCTTACTCAGCCGTAGATTGAGTATCGTCAGCTTCCACTATCACCTTTAATTCGACGTTGCTGACTTTAGTTTCGGGTGACCACGGGGTTCATTTTTTAGATCAAAATTTCCATGTCGGAAGCGTTCAAACCAATAATGAGTCTTGCGTTTGTTTGTAGTGTTCACTCCGTACACATAATTAATGTTGCGAGCCGTTTGTGCGGCATTGCTATCGCGACGGAACTCGTATTCCATAATTATCTACTCGTATTTTTATCCTGTCTATATTGATGAAAAAGATACAAATGTAGTGAAAACAAAATACTAATCAATAAACAAATGACTGAATTTGAAAATAGAATTCCATACTTTTACAATAAAATTCATTTGAATTTAGAAGTTATTGCCAGCCAAACATAAATTACGTTTCAAATGGCCAGTATTGCAAAACAGTAACTTCATTGACCTATTATAGAAAGATCTATTATATTATATTATTATTAGTAAGTATAGATATGTATGTAGATATCGACAGACCTCGAATTTAGATAACTGGACTTATTCACACAGTGTAGTCGATAATACGCATATATTCTGACAATGGGGTCGAATATTGAAATTAGACCTTTGAATGGAATACTGTTAGAGGAGCTCGTGGCTAAGTAATAACAGCCGCACGGGTCAATCCATCAGGTTAAGCTACGCTTGCCGGGGTTGGTCTGTGGATGGGTGACCATCTTTTCATACCGAGATTCCTCCGTGCCTCGGAAAGCACGTTAAGCCGTTGGTCCCGGCTGTCATTCGTGGATCTTACGGGTCGTCAGAAGCCTGAAAGTCTGACAACCAGTCTTACCAAAGGGTATCGTATTAAGGTAACTGGGTTGTGGAGGTCAGATAGGCAGTCGCTCCATGTGAAATACTGGTATTCAGCTGCATCCGGTTAGACTGGAAGCCGACCCCAACATAGTTGGGAAAAGGCTAGGCAGATTGATTGAATGGAATACTGTTAACATTGCCAGGTCTGTACTAATTGCAAATTCTATTCGCCCGTGTACTTGTAAAATACAGAAAGAGCCCTGAATAGGGCTGCTTGTGACAGTGAAGGCCGTAAGCATTGAGGTACACTAGGTACCTACCATTGAGGTACAATTAGGATTTACATCAGCGATAAGTAGATTCATTAGAAGTAGGATTGTTATGTATTTGTATTGGGTTTAGTGAGCAAGGGCTGAGTTAACTCCTGTGCTTGCCTGTTTGCCTAGTAAGGTCACCATCTGCACCTTTCCCAACTATGTTTGGGTCGGCTTTCAGTCTAACAGGGTGCAGCTGAATACCAGTATTTTACATGGAGCGACTGCTTAGCTGACCCACAACCCTGTTATTGGGTACCTAATACAATACCCCTAGCCAGACTTTCGGGCTTCTGACGACCCGTAACTACTGTCAAAGATCCAAGAATGACAGCCGGGACCAACGGCTTAACGTGCTTTCCGAGGCACGGGGGCGACTCAGCATCCATGGACCGACTGCGACAAGCGTAACTTAACCTGATTGATCGACCCGTGCCGCTGTTATTACTTAGCCACGAGCCCCTCCACGCCTCCACTTAGCCGAAGCCGGTCTGTGGATGGGTAACCATTCATAACAATATCGAGACCCCTCGTGCCTCGCAGCGTTGGTCCCGGCTGTCATTCGTAGATCTTTGAAAGTCGTTATGAGTAGTGAGAAGCCCGAAATTGTGACAACCAGTCATACCAATGGGTATCGTTTTACTCTGTGACTGGGTTGTGGAGGTCAGATAAGCAGTCGCTCCATGTAAAATACTGGTATTCAGCTGCATCCGGTTAGACTGGAAGCCGAACATAATATACTTGGATAAAGGCTAGGCAGGCAGACAGATAAATTGACTCCTTTAGTCACAAGCATATCCTGCTTTTAGTCACATGCATGCAATGCAAGTAGATAGGATCTGATTGTAATCTCTTGATACGACAAGGCGTGATGTCGATTTAACATCAGGCACTGTCGTATCAAGACAGGAAATCATTATTGATGATGATACGAGTAACGTCAGTTGCAATATATATCAATTAATGTAACTGCCAAAATGAAGAAATTGAGTTAAATATATAGTTTGGCTGCAAATTTAGCGCTCTATCGCTTGGTGTCTTTATAATCTCGATATCTTGAAAAAAAAGGTGATTACGTTAACAAAATCAGACTATTTTTTACCCGACTGCCGCAGAAGGAGGGTGACGATTTTCTAGAGTATTATGTACTCTTTTCAGTTATGTAAAAACACATAACTGAAAAGAGAAAAACAAGCATTGGTTTGTCCCCGCCTGCAATACCAATATTCTATAGCTTATAATGCTTGTTTCCAACTCATTTTTGTGATGTAGGTATGGTACATTTTATGGGAATGAGTAATGTATGAGGTTATGTATGTATGACTTGAGTATTACTTTTTAATGTGTTGACCCAACGTGAAATAACATCAATAACATTGTAATGTATTTTCTAATTACTCTTATATTACTTACTTATTTGGTTTTAGATGAATTGATAACTTTCCGAGTGTTACGTTTAGTAACCTCATCACCAAATATAAAAACAAAAATGACTCGAGATAAGTACCTATATCACACAGTTTTCAAGGCGTGACGATGCATACGACGTGACAGGTTGATTGTAGGAGTTACATACTTATTCACCCACATAACTAAGCTCCAATTTAGAATAAACCCAGCCTTTTTAATTAATTCAAGGAAAAAGTTCTTCGTTATGAATAAAATAATTGCAATGATAGAAACGTAGTTTAACTGTTCAGGCGACAATTAAAAAATTACTTTGTAAAAGTAAACTTTATTATTTGTTTATTTACTTGTTTAATATAAGCCTTATTGTAAACCACATAGGTAAAAAAGAACAGGAAAAGGAAAGTCAAATGATAGAAATAGCCGATGATCAAACCCATAATGTTTTACAAACGACGCATTACAGACGCGCAACGATTGAAAAATTCTACAAAAAAATATATAGACCTTGAAAAACTCTTGCGACGCTGAGGTGATACCTAAACAATATACACAAGATTATTTACAGCTGCCTTTCATAAAACAAAAACTTTCGATGGCGATGAAGTTACAAGTGACGACTCAACCAAAGAACAAAGCAAGGAAGCTGATGGGTCAAAAAGGAAAAAGGTTGATAACATTAGTTTGTTTCTCATTCAAAAAGCCAAACTATTAATAATGGCAAATCAAACGTACAATCTAAGGCAAATAAGGAAGAGAATACAGAAAAAGCAGTGAAAGTAAGATTAGGAAAAGGTAGAAAGAGACAAACAAAAACAAAGGAAGGAAAACCAGTGCAGAAAAAATAAGAATTAGGAAGGGAAAGCTAGGAGTACAAAAGATTTAAGCCATGTTTTAGTATGTTTCTTTAGCAAACTGTCACATGTACATTTTGTCATTTTGCTTGTTGTAGTGCTCTTCAATCGTGAAAATGTTTTCATCAGTAAAGAGGATATTTCTATGCCTTTCATCTGCGTATCGGGACAGAAGGAGTTTTGATCGATCCACTCTCTTTAACTGTAGGGATTTTGGGCATGTCCTGTATATCGACAATAAGTGCCGAGCTTCAAGGTCTTGTTTTATTATACGCGACAGAGTCCTAGCGGAAATCTTCATTTTTAGCGATAAGATTTTTTGTTTCCTAATTGAGTTTTGGCGAATTCTGGCTTTAACAGTATTAACGGTCATTGTAGTTCTTTTTTATGGTCTTTAACCATAGATAAATATTTATATTTCTATGTCTTCAACTGAGGAAGAGTTGTTATATCTGTCGATAGTACGATATACGAACATACGGCTGATACCAAGCTTTTAAAGTATCTTGAATATGACCGATGGCTCCATAGCCACTTTTTGCAAGGCAATCACTGCAATTCTATTTTTTTAACACCCTATTCCATATTGTAATTTGATAATAAACACGAAATAATAAGTGAAATGGGGGGAAATCGAGAGAAGTTCTTAACATAATAAACGCGTTCCAAAGAACAATTAGGAAAGAGTAGAAAAAAAAAGTTTTTATGTAACAGTGCTTATGGCCAGATTAGTTATATTAATAGATCGGAAAGATATTAGGTGTTTTGGAAGAAATAGCCCACAATATACCCATGTACATATATACGTACATACTAAACTCTCGTCTTTTTCCCATGGGGTGGGCAGAAACTACAGAACGCCACCTGCTGCGATCCTTACTACTCTTATTTGCTTTGTTTTCGTTTCGAAAAAATGGTTCTAAGAAATAGATTTTTCTCAGCAAAAGAATACCTACTTGTAGTACGTACTTCTTAATCAATTTAGGAATCATCAATTCATAATTTTATTTTATTACTCTAAGCTCAAGTATGAAATAACAGTACAAATGCGGAATTAATGCCTTAGGCATTTTCCACCAGTCTATCTCAGGGATTAGTGTGATACAGAGACAAAACATGTCAGGTGCGATATACCTAATGCTAAATGATAAATGGTTTTATTTCTGTAAGTAGGTTTGTAAAAACACTTTTACACGTCCATCATATTTTAAAAACTAGATGAGGTCGGCTTTTCCTATCTTACTACTCTGAGAAGGAGGTCAGATAGGCAGCCGCTCCATCTAAAATACTGGTATTCAGCTGCATCTGGTTAGACTGGAAGCCGACCCCAACATAGTTGGGAAAAGGCTAGGCAGATGATGATGACTACTCTGAGAAAAAAGACCGAAACAATCTCGCGAGATCACACACAGTCTCTCTTAAAGTCCCGACATAATCTTGGTCAGATCATGTAGATTGGTGTATGAAATGGTCTTTTGAAGAAAGAACCACACAGATTGAGTGGAGTGTCAAGTCAGTGCACGCATTTGTCAATATTCGTGCACCTCAACTCAGAACTTAGGAGCTTAATTATTCGACGAACAATACCAAAGAAAGGACGCTTTGGTAGGCTGCATAAATTACTCAAATTTCCAGATCATGATGAAAAAAAACAATGATCTACATAGTCTTCACATTCACAATAATTTCATATAAGTACTTAATACTTAACAAAGTCATTCAAGTATTCATGTCATTGTATTATATATAAAATTCATTAAGGTCAACGTGTATATGTATGTCGCAGTGAGATGGTAGTAGCCGTGGTATCCCCCCGGTGGTTTCCCGCATTGTCGAGGCGGGGGGCTCAGTAGCCGTGGCTTGGTCACCCACGGTGAAGCGAAGAGGAACCCGAGGAGGAGCTGCTCGTCAGGGCTTTTCCCAGGAAGTCGACAACGTAGCGGCCAACAGGTAGGTAGCGGTGCCGCTTGGGCCACATCGCAACTGAGGCGGGCCGCGATGTCGTATGGGATGCATCGCGGCTGAGGATTGGAGGCCGCAGCAGGAGAGGAGTGCCGGTATTGCGGTGCGCCGCTCTCCCTACCTTCCGCGGCCTTGACGGGGTCGCTACCATCTGATAGCGGACGCGGTGGGGCCGCAGGGGAGGAGTGTCGGTTTTTCGTTGGCCGCTCTCCCTATCCTCTGCGGCCGGGCCACTGACCAGACCGGTCGCAGGGGGACCAAGGGTGCCTAGACACGGGGTCGTCTAGCGCCCATGTGCTGGTTTGGTCCATTGGGTGGTCATGGCGCGCAATGTGTTCTTGAGCGCTGGTGATGGCAGCTGTCCGTCACCGGACCCTCCTCTTGGGAGTACCCCAGAGGAAGGTCCGGTGACGGACAGCTGCAGCGGGTTCGCGGTGAGTGCTTACGCGTCCCGTGTTCCCGCCACAAGCGGTAGAGGAGGACACCGTCGAATTTTAGTGGGTTAAATGATAAATGATAAATGATTTTTATTTCTGTAAGTAGGTTGTACAAACACTTTTACAAGTCAATATTTTTTTTTAAACTAGATGAGGTCGGCGTTTCCTATCTGACTACTCTGAGAAGAAAGGCCGAAACAAACTCAGAGGCCACAGTCTCTTATAAAGTCCAGACATAATCTTGGTCACTTCATGTGAAGACCATGTAGATTGGTGTCTGAAGTGGTCTTTTGAGGAAAGAACCACACAGATTGAGAGGACCTGTCCAGTCAGTGCACGCATTTGTCAGTAATCGCGCAGCTCAACTAGCTCAACGATTCGACGAACAATACCAAAGAAAGGACATTGGGGTAGGCCGCATAGATTACTCAAACTGCCAGACCATGATTAAAAATAACTGAGAGAAAAAATAAAACAAACAAAAAAAAAAAGCAATGACCTACATAGTCTTCACATTCACAATAAAGTAAAATAATATAATACTTACAAAGTAAATATTAATGTCAACATTCAGTATGCAAAAATAAAAATAATATAAAATAAAATTGGAGCAGTTCAATCCCAAGCCTTTTTGTCCTCAATATAATCTTTAACGGTATAAAAAGCTTTCTGACACAACTTGCGTTTAATGAATGATTTGAATTTATTAAGACTCAGATCTTGAACGTGGCTTGGAAGTTTATTATAAAAGCGTATACATTGACACCTGAATGACCCACCTATTTTCTTGAGCCTTGTTGGAGGTACAACAAATTTGTGTTTGTTCCTAGTATTTATATTGTGGATATCACTGTATTTTATAAACAATTTAATGTTTTTATGGGCATATAAAAGATTTTCAAAAATGTACTGAGAAGGCAAAGTCAGTATATTAATCTCCTTAAATTTCTCTCTGAGAGATTGTCTCGGACTTAATTTATAAATGCATCGAACAGCTCTTTTCTGCAAAACAAAGATAGTCTGAATGTCGGCTGCATTTCCCCACAACAGAATACCGTACGACATTATACTATGAAAATAGCTAAAGTACACTAAACGGGCTGTCTCTATGTTGGAGGTTGGAGTCCCACATAACTGCACTATCTCCCCGTGGTAGTGCAGTATGCATGAGCATTTCTCCACGGAAAAAAAAGCCGTGGTATAATTATATCCCTAGGGTACCGAAATATACGTATATGAAAACTGTCGGAGTGCCCTAATACTTATATGTATCACTAGATCATGCTCGTATCATAGTTATATTCCTAGTAAACATAGTTATGAACCGCTTTGATAGCTATATCTCTAGATATCCCTAGGGATATAACTTTATCACGGCTACAACATCTTACTGCGACATATATTATATAAAAATCCGGAAATAATCATGTCAGTTCATTTCACCATTCACCAGACCATGTATATTAGTGAAAAAAAAAAAAAAATTTTTTTTTTTTTAACTTTTCAAAACATCAAGCCAAAAATTCGAAAGAAACCTGTTTCTTTTTAATATAACATGCGAAAGAAATAACTGCGTTTTTCGGCACTTTCCACGCTACCGTGCTGACCAGTGAAAATACGTCCTGCCGGTCTATTCTGTAAAAATCTCACCGTGAAAACGTAGTTGAAGTGAGCTGTTATTCCACCTAGGGATTGACACTATTGACAGCTCACTCCACGCTCACCTCACTTAGGTTTTCACGGTGAGATTTGTACAGAATAGCACTGCTGTAGAGGTGTAGCAACAAAATGACAGAGACGCTTCGCACGCTCGGTCTATTAAAACTAGTAGTTCAAAGGGCCGGTTTTTTGGTCCGTAGTTAACTCGGTAAATATGAAAGTATTCATGTTAGCTCATTCATATTAAAAAATGGTAACTAATTGCAAAACTCTTTCATGTTTATTCTTTCACATTTAGCCAAAATTCAACCATTACTTACTATGTTTAACCATTGGTTGAGTTAACTACGGATCAAAAAACCGGCCCTTAGCCAACCTAGTGAGCACAAACTTTTTTGCAACAATTAATATTTAAAACGGGGCCACTAAAGTTATTTATTTAAAACGGGATATTTACCATGTTTTTTTTTTTTCATTAGATCTTCAGCAATTATGCGACCAACTTAAAGTTACTACCATTCAAATAAAAAAAGAACCATCGAAATCGGATCTCATAAGGCGGAGATATCCAGTAGGGGTGTTATTCCCCCCAATCCCAACCCCTCCAATAGAAAATACCCGACGACAAAAAAAAATCTATAAAGTCGTAAAACCTACTTAGTTGTGTTATATTGTATTTAAGCATTTTAATGTACATAAATATATAAAAGTTCATATTTTATATACCACTAAAGATTTACCATGCCTTTTCCCAAGCTTTTGTCCTCAATATAGTCTTTGACAATGGAAAGCAAAACGAAAATACATAATACAGATAACATATGCTGTGCCGCTACTTTACTGCTTAAGGTTTTCTAGGACGCTACATAACGTCCGCAATTTACCGTTGAATGACGTACAGACACTTTGTTTATGCAAGTAAGTTGGTGATTTCATACAGAGCGTTTTTTACACCGTAAAGTCAAACCCTGGTAATTATGTACCATAATTTTTCATGACAGCCGTCAGTGCGGCCATTATGTGGCGGCCACCGCTCTTTTAGAAAACCGTAGCTTTAGTACGCTAGTAATATAGTTCAATGAGCTTTAGCATCCTTGCCAGTTCATTACAAAGACTTTGATTTGTTTATTTTGTCATTGTAAAAGGTGGTTATAAAACCACAGTAAGTATAGCGATTAATCTCGTCTCGCCATCTTCGTTTGAGCCTCTTTTGTTCTGTTCTTCTCACCTATGTCCAAAAATAATGTCTTTCCGAAGCAAGCTTGAGAATCTAAAACGATTGTTATTTAATTTGTTCTTATAGTCTTGCTTGGCAAGACTTTTTATCTATTACTGTACTGATGAACTACGATGTCTGAGAATATAATATTAAAGAACAATATTAACCCAAGGTGAGAATTCCTACGGTCAAAAGTCAACCGGACATCGCTGGGGTTGTATCTAAGTACAATAATAACAGTCCCACGGGTCCATCGATCAGGTTAAGCTACGCTTGCCGCGGTTGGTCAGTGGTTGGGTGACCGTCTTTACGTATGCCATTTGTATGCCATTTTATGGAATCGCACGCATGTAAACACTTGCATGCAATTCTTGAATGTCAATAAAATTTAACGTGCTTTATGGCATTCGAATATTTCTCTTGAACGTTCCACAGCGTGAGTGTGGCTACCGCTAACATCAGCAAAGCGTTCGGTGAAGGCGTTGTATCGCGATAGAAGATAAGCCGCTGGTTTGCTCGCTTTGCATCGGGAGATATAACTCTTGAAGATCACGAGCGATCTGGGCGACCATCCACCTTCGACGATGAGGAATTACTCCGCTGTTTAAAGGCTAATCCGGAAATAAATACGCGTGATTTGGCAGAGACTCTTGGCTGTCATCATTCGACCATCGAGGCTCATTTACACAAACTCGGCTATCGTAAAGTAATGGCACGATGGATTCCACATCAACTAAGTGACAGTCATCGTCAAGTCAGAGTTAGTATTTGTGAATCGCTTCTTTTTCAGCCACATCGGAAAGAGTTTCTTGAAGATCTAGTAACCGGCGCTGAGAGCTGGATTCTCTATGATAACAACACACGGCACGCCGTCTGGCTTCCTTACGACACAGAGCCACCAACGCAGCCAAAGCCGAACCGTCACTCACGCAAGCATCTCCGTTTGGTGGGATGCGAAGTGCCCACTCTATTACGAGCTTCTCCCTGCGAGAAGGACGATTACGACTTCCATTTATACTGAACAGCTTCAGAAACTGGCTGACGCAATAAGAGAAAAACGACCGAGACGTGTAAATGTTCACTTACTCCATGATAATGCGCGACCTCATGTCGCTTCGGAGACTCGTCAAAAAATCGTAGAGCTTGGATGGCACCCGGTTGCCCACCACCTTACTCACCGGATCTCGCACCATCCGACTATCACTTGTTCCGACCACTAAAGCTTTATTTGCGTGAGAAAAATTTTCAAAACTACGAAGACAATTTCTATTCTGCACTGCCTCCGGAATTCTGGGCGCAGGGCATCAACAATCTACCAACTAGATGGGCCAGAGTAATAGAGTTATTTGGGGATTACATTACTGCTTAATTATTGTAAATAACAAAGTTATCAATAAATTCATTTAGTCTTATATCTTGGTGCAAGACTTTTCCGCCAACCTGATACGTGGTCACGTGTACAGAAACGGACATTGGGTATCTATCATCCCGTACTGTTCCCGAGGAAAACAACAATAACGTTCTTATGATAATAGATGACGCCACGTGTCTTCCGAATCATGATTGAGTTATATTATTATAGAAAATTTAGTAGTGTGTTAGAGTTTTGTCTCACGCGGGCGAAGCCGCGGGCAAAAGCTAGTCTTTCATAATGCGTACAGCAAAAGAGTGGAACTCACTACCTGCGTCTGTGTTTCCGAACGCATACAACCCGAAACTCTTCAAAACTGTGAACAGGCTTCTTCTGGGTAAGCTCACTCCATCGTAGGCTTTGTCTCTGTCACCTCTGACCTAGACTAAAGTCAAGAGCAAACCCATCTCAAATAAAAAAATAAATAAAATAAAACATAATATATAGGTATATTTTAGTCTTAGCTTGTACATTGTAAAATTAATTAGTTATTTAAACCAATACTTAAATAAAACAGTACTGAAATATTCACTTATAATAATGGAATCGTATCCATTCGACTAAAGGTGATACAATTTTTATGCTTAATTTTATAGCCCAAATTGTAGCGTTGTCACGTTTGGCAGACTAACCGATAAATCTTAAAATTACTCCGCTTTTAACAGTTTGTACAGGTTTTTTCACTATTTAACATTTTATGGAAATTTTTTCTTTATAAATATTTCCTCCACTTGTGGAGGTCAGATAGGCAGTCGCTCCATGTAAAATACTGGTATTCAGCGGCATCCGGTTAGACTGGAAGCCGACCCCAACATAGTTGGGAAAAAAGCTAGGCAGATTGATTGATAGGTAGGTACAGACTGATTAATAAATATGCAGACGGAGTTTTGAGGGGAATTCAAAAAACAATTTTATGTTACAACACAATAAATTTGGCTAAATGCACAAATCGTGCGAAGCCAAAAGGAAAAAAAACAATAAATTTTGTTAAAAATATCCATGATTGGATTGGAATAAGATTCATGACTCAGGGTCTGAGGACAATATCTAATGCTGTAGTTTTTTTTTTTTGTGAAATATTTTGTAATGGATTGATAACTTTTCTAGGGTATAATTACGAGGATCTTCTTGTTCCTTCTGGAGTATGGCCCATTTAGTTTATACTTCGCGGGCTACTTGGAGCTTCCCTCTTAAGGGGTCATTGTACTCGTCATTATGAACAACTTTTACAATGGGACCAAACCTGAAATCGCGAAAAACATCAGCTGTTCCCTACATTTTATAAGACCATTAACATTCTACAATTTTTGGTTTAGGTAGTAGGTACTCGACTGACCTTTTCCCAAAATATATGTATATACCAGCTTGCTGAGCATTTTTTTTTTAAATTATATTGAGGTAGGCCTCAGGCAGTATAGTGCAGGCACAGGTCCAAGTGCGGTTTAAAACCTTGCGAACCAAATGAGTTCTGTTGGTATTTGTCCTGGATGTTTATTCTCTGCTAACAAATAATAATAATAATAATAATAATAATAATAATCTTTTATTTCTCTCGTAATCACAAACACAGTACAAAGTCAAGGTAACACTTAATAGAGACTGGTGTCTGTTGTAGGTAAAACCTGTATTACAGATCACCAGGCTTACCGCCATCGGACAACTCATGAATGACCTATGACTGTATTAACCTAACATACAGGTTGTACATAATAAAACACTATTACAAATTAATAACAAAAGTGAAGTGTAACTATATGGGAAATTAAAAACTAAAGTAAAAATGGCTTAACGTTTGATTTGGGAATGAGTGAGTGTGTGTGTGTATGTGTGTGTGTGTGTGTGTGTGTGTGTGTGTGTGTGTGTGGGTGTGTGTGTATGGGAGATGGTGTGATGGGTAAGTGTGTGTTAATTGTATATCGTTCCATGCTGGCAAACGTTACCTTAATGGTTTTAATAAACGTTCTGTTGCACTGTAATCAATGCCTTGAAGCCACGAGCAAACTTTTTTCTTGCACTCTAACCTAGAAAGAGGATAAATTAACAGCTGCTTGTTCATTTTATTATATAAATATGGACCCAGGAAACCGTAAAAATTATGTGCGAGACTGAACCCATATCTATTTGTAGTGCAGACATCGGTGGTTCTTCTTTTACCAGATATTGTTTCGGGGTCGTAAGAAAGTTCTGAGTGCTTTTTAGTAACTGTCAGTAGAATAAAAAGTTGTCTAACAGTCAGCACCTTATAGCGCTGATAAAGATCAAACGTAGGGTGTCGTATTGGAAGGAAAGAACTTACTTTTAATACGGCTCTTTGGGCTCTCTCAAGTTTTAGTAGGTGAGTTTTAGCGGCTCCACCCCAAGAAGTTATACAATAAGACAATAGAGATTGACACAATGCGAGATAAACCGTTTTAATTAAGAAAGAGTCAGCAACATGACGAAGAGATTTAAATATATAAATAAGTTTTCGAATTCTAGGAACCAAGGCATCGATGTGGTGTTGGAAATTTAGTTGGTTATCTATTACTATACCTAAATACTTGATGGTGTTAGTTTTTGACAAATGCGGACAATTACATGAATTGTTGGATGGTAATTTGCAATTGTGTGAGATGATGGGAAGGTTAGGTAGGTCTTGATTTCTGAGTGTATAGGTCATAAATTTAGTTTTGTCTACATTTAAGGTGAGGATGTTTTCTTCAAGCCACTTAGACACTTGGTTGAACCCATTTTGGGCGTATTTATACACTTCTTCCCACGTATCACCATAAAAAAGTAAAGCAGTATCATCGGCGAATGTAATTATTTTCCCATTGGTCAATTCTGTGTTACATAGGTTGTTTATATAAACTAAAAACAAGGTCGGGCCGAGGATACTGCCTTGTGGGACGCCATATTCAATAGGTAGTTCATCACTGACCCAACCATCCACTCTAACAACCTGTGTTCTACCCATAAGGTAATTTGCAAACAAATCTAGTGGTAAACCTCTAATTCCCAAGTGTTCAAGTTTGTTGATTAAGATGGGGACAGACACTGTGTCAAATGCTTTGGCTAAATCGAGATAGATGGCCAAGGTCTTTTTTTTATTATCTAGCTTTGACACTATAAATTCTGTTAATTGATGAACAGCATCTGACGTGGATTTATGTGCGCGGAATCCAAATTGAGATGGAGACAATAGTTGATTTGTTTCCAGAAACCTAACTAGTCTGATGTTCATTAGGCGTTCCAATATTTTAGATAGTGCTGGAAGGATAGAAATAGGTCTATAATTGTTGACGCAGCATCTATCCCCACTTTTAAAAATGGGAACTATTTGGGATTGTTTAAAAGCAGAAGGGAATACACCCGTATTAAATGATAAATTACATATAAATGTTAGAGGAGGAACAATGACGTCTGAGAATTGTTTTAAGAAGCTTCCTGAGATTTTATCTAGTCCTACAGCACAATCATTCCTGAGGTTATATATTAATGATTTTACTTCGAATTCGTCTGTAGGTAATAGTACTATTGAATTAACGAAAGCATTCTTTGATTGAGATGAACTAGTGTTGTATGGCGTATTAGTTTTATTAGTCGTAATTTTTTCTGCCAATGATTTACCAACACCTGCGAAAAATGAGTTTATATCATTGACCGAAACTGACGGATTGTTGGGGCAAATTAATTGTATTGGTTTGTCCTTTTTCTTTGAGGTGTATGTAATGTTTTTAATGGTTTCCCACAACTTCTTCTTATTATTTCCGGCTTTCCTAATCAAATCTTTTTCATAGTCAATCTTAGCTTTCTTTAAAATATTATTACAAAAATTCCTGTATCTCCGGTATGTGCATTGAATAATTTCATTTCCAGGTTTTTTCTTTGATTTAAATGGTTACTATTATTCTATTTTTAGGGTTCCGTACCTCAAAAGGAGAAAATGGAACCTTTATAGGATCACTCGTGTGTCTGTCTGTCTATCTGTTACAGCCAATTTGCTGCGAATCTAATGGACCGCTTGAAATTTGGTAAATAAATAATTTTGAATATGGAGGTCACTTTTGGGGGGCAAATAAGAAACAAAAAAAGTATTGCAAACTGTAGGTACCTGGTGATATATCAAATGAAAGGACTTACTAGAGGGTCTCAAATAGATTTTCTTTATAATTTTAAAATAAATTGTTTTAAAGTTATTTAAGAAAAGAGACGAACATTGACCATCCCACCCCCCCACCCCTTAATTACCGAAACTACTGAGCTTAAAATTTTGAATAAATAGAGAAAGTCCTAACTATTTAATATTATAAATGCGAAAGTAAGTTTGTTTGTTTGTTACCTTTTCACGTCTAAACTATGGAACCGATCATCCTGAAATTTTTCATATACGTTGTCACGCGTACAGAAATGAACATAGAGTACATTTCATCCCGAAAAAAAGTACTGTTCCCGAGGAAAACAACAATAACTTTGTTATGATAATAGATGGCGGCACGTGTCGTTCGAATCATGATTGAATTGTTACGCTTTCACGCTAAAACTGCTGAACGAATTTGAAATTTGAGACATGGGTAGACTATGACCTGGATTAGGACATAGGATACTTTTGATCCCGGTAGTGCGTTCCCGTGGGATAATTTCAGAGAACCACGCGAGCGAAGCCGCGGGCAAAAGCTAGTAGTTCTATACTTATAGAAGTCTACGGTCTTAAAACAACACGGTAAATCTCTCAAAATTGTGCGTACAAACTTACATTTGCAGTTGGAATATATTGGAGAACATGTTTTTCGACTACAATGTTAAGCTTGTTCTTGGGATAAATAAAATTCATCCCAACCACGGAACCCTTCATTGTGCGTGGTCTGACATGCACTTGGCCGGGTTTTGCTACCACCACCAGATTCGGCTTCCTTCACTATTACAATTGCATGCGTTTTTTAGTACCTATCACTTCATAATTATCATTTTCGGAAACAAAAGTCACTTCCTTATTAAGAGAACTTCCTCAGTTCTCTTCCGCAGGATTTCAATGCCTTTTATCTGTTACTATGACGTAATTAACCAGTGTGTATGACCCAATTGGCACTGTGGTGAAGCTTCTAGGTGCCTACTTTCCATCTTCAGGGTCACAAGTACTATTCTTACTTCAGTATTCAATGTTTGGGTCATCGGGTTATGCGTGTGTTGTAAATAATTTTCACTTGGCACTTCACAACTATCTATGATCTACTTACTTACCATTGGAATGGTGAAGAAAATCCAAGGGTGAATTCGCACTATTTTCTGTAAAGTGACTAGTGATAGAGGAGCTCGTGGCTAAGTAATAACAGCCGCACGGGTTGATCGAAGGTTAAGCTACGCTTGCTGAGATCAGCCCGTGGATGGGTGACCATCTACGGCATCCATCCATTACATATTTACAAAAAAAAAAAGTAGTATATGTAGTATATCAGTTATCTGGTTTCCATAGTACAAGCTCTGCTTAGTTTGCGATCAGATGACCGTGTGTGTGTGAATAATGTCCCAGGTTATTATTATTATTATACCGAGACTCCTCCGTGCCTCGGAAAGCACGTTAAGCTGTTGATCCCGGCTGTCAATCATAGATCTTTGACAAGTGGTATAGTGTTATTGGCGTCTGCTATTTAATTTAATGTTTTGTGTTGCGTAAGGTGCCTAAATTATTTTCCGTACTATTGTATAAAATCATTTTTTTTTAACTGAACAGACAGCTGTGCTGCTGAAGAGTTGGTTGGGCCACTTTTCTTCCCAGCTATAGCACTAGGAAGTGGTGAAGGGCGGGCGTTTTGGGGGACTGTCTTATGTAATTAGGACGTTCGAAAAGTGCTGATTCTCAGCCTACTTTGTATAAATTACTTTTGATTTTGAAAAGTATCCTCAAATCGACATTTTCCTCTTGATTACTGCATGAAGTGATTTAAATTCTAATCTCCGTATTGTACTGAATACATATTCAATGTGCGTCTGGATGACTGTTAAAAGGAGACTTTTTGATCAATTGCCAAGCGTGTCAGCAACACTGGGGATGTCCCCTGCTAGACGGATAGTGTTCATATAAGGTAATTTTTTCTTATCATGAAATACCTACTGGTAGATGGTAAAATTCAAATTCATAGTTATAATAATAATAATAATAATATTCTTTATTCATCAGACAACAATGATCCAGCGTGTTAGTAAACAATATTATAACTTCTTACTAGTGTTAGTAGCTCAAATACAATACAAAAGACAGAATAAATAAATAGTGTTGTGAAAAGGACATCACCAATTAACGGTTAGTGATTGTCCTTCTCACAAAACTTATAATAATTGGAGAGTCGATACTCTCCGCCACAGTTTTCAGAATGCTGTTGCCACTCGCCCGCAACCTTGACAACAGCGACGCGGTTTTCTTACGAATGACGGCTTGGAAGCCGTCAGTTCTGCTTTCCGCAAACATAGAAGAAGCGATGCACCATCGTGGCAGTCCCAACAGCATCCGAAAAATATGATTGTACGCGTAGGTCATCCAGCACTCTTTTGGTATAGTTGACCCAAAGGTTCCCCGTGTAAAAGCACTGGCAATATGCCTTAAAAAGTGTTACTTTCACTAGATTGCTACACCGAGCGAACCTAAATAGTAGGTAGGTTGTACATGCATTTTTCGTTCCAGTATAACAAACATAGACGAAGTACGGAAACATAAACGTAGTTCCAAACATATGGCGATGGCGTGCAAATTGCTTTACTAAAAGTCTAAAACTCAATGTAACAATTCAGTTTATAGGTCCCATCACAGGTATAGCCATGGCCTAGCCTTTTCCCAACTACGTTGCGGTTTGCTTTCAGTCTAACCGGATGCAACTGAATACCAGTATTTTACATGGAGCGACTGCCTATCTGACCTCCACAACCCAGTTGCTGGGTAATACGATGCCCATACGGGCTTCTGACAACTTGTAACGGCTGTCAAAGATCCACGAATGACAGCCGGCACCAACGTCTTAAAGTGCTTTCTGAGGCACAGGGGAGTCACGGAAATTAAAATTAAAATTCAGCGTGGAGCTACATCCACCTCCGCAACACCGGAGAATCTATCGATATGCGAACACACTGAGACGAATAGGTAATCATCTGATGATATTCCCTGAGCTCAGGTTTTCTCTCTGTAAGAGGGAGTGGGCTGTTATCCACCGCATGTGCCCAATGAGGGTTGGTGATTAATATTTGTCAACCTTTTCCTATTGATTGTGGCTAACTCAGGACTTGCCCCATGCGCCCAGCGTCAGGTGGCACCCTGTGTGTCATCTGACATTATATGCTGAGCTGAGGCTCATTTGGCATTATACATCACTGGCTGTTGCCCGCGACTTTGTCTGCGATCCAGTATGAATAGTAGCCTATATCCTTCTCCAGGTCATGGTCTACCCATGTGCCAATTTACATCCAAATCCGTTCAGCCGTTTTAGCGTGAAAGTGTAATCAACCAACAAACAAACACACTTTCGCATTTATAATATTAGTTTGGATAGTTAGGAGGATGAAAAACCGGTCTATCGACAATAGACTCACGAAATGTATTAGGTAGGTACTTCAATAAAATAAAAGAAGTCATCAAATAACTTCTCCCGCTCTGGGTGGAGCGGCTGGGCGTGTCAGACTTCTACTGAGACTAAAACCCACCCGTCTTCCTTCAGTTGCCTGTTTCTATCTATACGTATATAATAAATTATAATAATTATCTATCTGTTTTAATTATCCCGTATTGTCCCACTGCTAGGCAAAGGTCTCCCTACTCTCTTTCCATCTCTCTCTGTCCAGAGCTGCCAAGAACCAATCTTTCTTTGTTAAAGGAGTCCAGCTCATTTTTGCGTTTCGAAATCCTCATGGATGTTCTACGGTTGGCTGCAGTTTACTTTAGACAAAACAAGACCGTAATCATTATTTTTCGTTGTTTTAAAATTAACATGGCCATGGTTTAAGAATATAATATGATATTTGATAATATCCAGTAGACGTGCTCTCTTGATGTAGGGTTACAAAGTATACATAATAATTGCTTTTTTGCGTATTTTGTATTAGGTAAGTAGCGCTCATCATGGCCATTTTTAACTTTAATTGTCTAGGTAATGTGACAGTTTAGGACATTATATCACTGACATTTTTTGTTTGTCTATATGACCCCTATCCATATATATAGGTATTATCGTGCGACGCCATTTTGAAATATAATCAAGATGGCGAACCGTGACGAGGCCCAAAAGGTGCAAACCCCTTTGCTACATTCTCAAAGATTGGATATTTTGGGAGTTGGACAGTTACGGAATTGGGCATTTTGACAATTGGACATTTTGACGATAGGAAATTTTGAGATTTGGACATTTTGACACCGTTGGAAATTTTGAGAAATGGACATTTTGCCCCTGAACGTTTTTTTTTTCGTCACGAATGCACCTCGCAATAAGGAAGTACTTATGACATAATGGAGTAAAGTTCTTGTAGTTTTATTTTAATTGATTTAGAATTACAAAGACTTGTACTAAAATATTCCAAGGGCCTCTCACAAGTAGCAATCGCTTTCGGAGTGTTTCGTATTTCTACTATTCCATTACGTTACATACTGGTATTCAGCTGCATCCAGTTAGACTGGAAGCCGACCCCAACATAGCTGGGAAAAGGCTAGGCAGATTGATTAACTGTCCTGATCTGCCTGAAAAAGGTTTTATGTATAGTGATGGCACTGCCATGTTGTTATTTATTAAATTATATTAAAATAGAAAAATATGTACATCGTCAAAACCACAACGCAAGTTGCAGGCAGATTACTAGTTTTAAGTGTTATAATGTAACGCTTGAAACATTTTTCATATTGCATTCGTTACAAAACAGCGTTAAAAAATATACGATTATATTGATTAAAATAATTTATACCATAATTGCACCCTTTTATTTCATCGATGCGTATATATGCAAGATTTGATAAACGCTTTATATTTTCAGATTTCAAATGTACGTAAAAGTTTATGATTAGACGTTATTCCTGCATCTAGAGTTAATTCTAGGCTCTATTTTGTCTACATCCTTATTATATTTTAATGTTAGAAGCTGAAGTCAAGGCTATGCTAATCTTGTATTCAGTGGTCGATTCTAATTATTGCCATAATTTCAGATTCCGTGATACAGATAAGGATACAAGTGATCACGAAACGTTAGATATTGTGAGGGGAATAAATATTCGGCATAAGTCCCGAAAACTGTTGTAAAAAAATTAGTAGATGCAGTTCCGAGTCCGCGTCGTTTGTTTTTGTGAAAATAATAGGTTGGGGAAAAAGTTTCTTCACATTTTTTAAGAAAATTCAAAACAGTTTTTAATATAGTTTATTTACATTTAACTAAAGTATGTAGGTACCATTTTGTTCGATAACTTTTTGCCATCTTGTAGGTGTAGGGACATGATCCCATTGCTATAGAAATTTTGGGACTTCTGGTCAAATTACCGCGACAAGTGGTTTTGGCAGTCCTCTCGTGATGTTAACCTGACACTGCCTAAAGAATCTAAAAAAAACTTCTTGCTTTAATCTCATCTGCTGTTCGCAGTAGAGTTCAGAATCGATGGTCCTGCCTGGTGGTAACAGCTCATAATGAATAATGCCCTTCCAATCCCACCACACACACAGCATCACCTTGTTGCGAGTTAACCCGGGTTTCGCCACAGTCTGTGAAGCCTGACCGGTCTTTGACCACGACCTTTTTCGCACGTTCTTGTCATACGTGATCCACTTTTCATCACCAGTTATCAGCTTCTTCAAAAATGGTTCGGTTTCATTACGTCGTAATAAAGAATCACAAATGAGTACATGGTTCATTAGGTTTTTTTCAGTGAGCTCGTGAGGTACCCAAATGTCAAGCTTTTTTGTGTACTTACCCAGTTTTTTTCAAATGCGCCAAAACTGTTTTGTGGTCAATTTCCAGTTCTTCAGCTACGTCGTAACTACTGATATGCCGATCTTGCTCCACTTTTTCAAAAATGGCATCCATTTTATCCGTAATAGGGCGACCAGAGCGACGTGCATCTTTGACATCAAAATTTCCGGATTGAAAACCAAATTTGTGCTACTCTCACAGACACTACACTAGGTCCATAAACATCGCAATTTTTTTTCGCGGCTTGCGTTGCATTTTTACCTTTTATGTAGTAAAATTTTAAAATGTATCGAATTTCTTCATTAGATTCACTCATCTTGACGGTACGAAAAACAAATGAAAATCACACATTTTCCTAATTTGAATTTGGAATTATGTTTTTTAAAATTTAAACTTTCAATGATACCAAAACCAGCCAGATACAAATAGTATAGCCAAAGAGATTTTATTACAAGTTCATACATACTATAATGCGAAAAGACTTTTTCCCCAACCTAATAGATTGAAATTTTACTACGGTTTCCGATACTGCCGCAGCCATTGTATTTGATCAACACTAAACTTAGTAGGCTCTTTGCATTCCTTATAAAGTAAGCTTTCACCAATTATGATATTTTTCAGTTCTGAGCAGATTTACAGCCAATATGAGACGACATCTTAAACTATTTGCTATTTGCATCAGATTTTTTTACAGTTTCTGCCACAGCCGCCGTAGCTATTGTATTTGCTCGGCACTATATTTTTTTAGCTCATTGCATTCCTTTTGGCTAAGTAATAACCGCCGCACGGGTTGATCCATCAGATTAAGCTACGCTTGCCGGGGTTGGTCTGTGGATGGGTGACTATCTTTTCATACCGAGACTCCTCCGTGCCTCCGTTAGTCCCGGCTGTCATTCGTGGATCTTTGACAGTCGTTACGGGTCGTCAGAAGCCCGAAAGTCTGACAAGCAGTCTTACCAAGGGGTATCGTATTACCCAGTAACTGGGTTGTGGAGGTCAGATAGGCAGTCGCTCCATGTGAAATACTGGTATTCAGCTGCATCCGGTTAGACTGGAAGCCGACCTCAACATAGTTGAGAAAGGCTAGGTAGGCTAGTATCTGTGATAGGATCTATAAACTGAATTGATACATTGAGATTTACGCCATCGCCATATGTTTGGCAGAGTATGTTGGAACTGTCAGGCTTGCGGGTTGTTCGAAAGAGTTACCGTGGCCCTGGCACAGGCAACTGAAGGAACACGGTTGGGTTTTAGTCAGTAGAAGTCTGACACGCCCTCCCGGTCCCGGGTGATTTCCCACCCAAAAAAAAGGGTATGCTGGAACGAAAAATGTTTAATTTCTTCTTCTCCCGCTCTGGGCGGACCGGGAGGGCGTGTCAGACTTTTACAGACTAAAACCCATAACATAGATATAAGACTCATAATTAGCGTAATTACAACTGCCAAATTGCTACATAATGTGATGCGTCGCCGTGCTTCAATGTATCTAATCTGTCAAATTGCAATTTTATGATAGGCCTCATAAGCATGTCACCAGTCACGTACAAACTTATCTTGCGCGCACTCTACACGTTCTTTTGCTAATCGTGTCTTATGTCTAATCTGAAGTGACAGCTGTCAAGACCTCGTCATAATGACAGCTGTCAAACGTCTGGTAATGTTCCGCTACTACAGTCACTACTTTCTGGAATTCCAGTGGTTTAGAATAAGAATTGTTATCTCAGTAGTCACAAAAGTAGAACGGCTGAACTTTTCCTAAAAGTGCCTCCATGAGTGATGGCAAATCATTTGTCAGGGCAATTAGTACTGTGACGGCCTGAAAGACCTTCACTTCTTAGGGGCCGTTTAATTAATAGACTATTTAGGCTTAACTCTAATATGTTTTATATTACGTACTTTTCAGTACATTGTTTTAATAACTACACTTGCGTGCAAAATAATCGAACCACCCCGTTCTCTTTGAATTGAAACTTAATTCATATTTTATCAAGTTTAATTAACAATAACCTAATATATTTCTACCAAAACCTTCTTGAATGTATATAGATTACGTTAGGGAAATAAATATCAAATCTGATTCATTAGTTTTTCTGAAAAATCGTTCGTCGGTTAAATACTTGATTAATTAATGGACAATAAACGAGCACTAATAAACAAAATAATTATTTTGTCAACTTCACTGACAAATGTGTACTTAATTATAAACTTTATCTTACCTACTTTCACACTATACAAACTATACATACTATACATACAAACTATTATATACTTTCAAACTATATCGTTTATTTTTACTTCAAAGTTTGTCTCATAATCTATTCTTTAAACCTGAGGATGTTGTATGCTAGAATACTTCTGGTTGAAGTCTCTACTGTACCAAACTGCTGATTGGCTAATATTTTACCTCTGCATAAGCCTATACTTAGCCCAGGTTTGCAAGGGCGACTTTTTGGAGCACTGGATTTTCAACGCGCTGCTTAGCGCCGAGAATTGAAAATCCAACAATGAGTTTTTATGACGCGCTGGGAAGCACTCTGCTGGATCCATCATGCTCAATGCTCGGCTTACCATCGAGAGCTGAAAACTAGTGCACGATAAAATTTCGCTGCGATATTTTTACGTCCGTGCGAACGTGGGCTTATAAAAGATAACTGTAGGTACTTTATGGAGAAAGATTTTGCGGTCAAACAAAGCTGTGCAATTCGAGTTTGGGCTGGCTACAATTTTTCTAATGTTGCACATATGGCCATGGGCTGTTCGATCACGAGTTTTTCCCTAAGCTCGATAGATGGCGTTGTACCATTTGGGTATATTTCTGAATAGCGGTGTCAAGTCTCCGCGCATATCGTGGAAGGCACGTGGAAGGATTAGAACATAATACATTTTTTGTACTCGCTTTGGAAACACTTTGTTTTATTACACTAAGTTCCTCGGGCAGTTGTGGAGTGCCGAACATGGGCACTTTTATATACTTGACTTCACGTTGCAATTCGATAATAATCTAGATGTTAAAGATATCTAGATAGATCATAATATCGAGGGTTCACGGGCTATTTGTATTAAGCGACATGTTTGGAACTTTACAGGAGAGCATTTTAAAGTTTCATTATTCGGAAAAAAGAACTTTGTAAAAAAATATCAATATTTTTTACGAAAAAGTGACCTATCGACGGTTAATAATCAATAGCGTCTGTCTCCGTTTTTTATGTTTTTCACTTTTTAATGCAGGTAGATATGATAATAACTCAATATAGGCCAGGATGTCGCTTAATACAAATAGCCCGTGAACCCTCGATATGGTAAATCAAAACTGGTGTCCTGGTTCATATTGATAGACTGGACGTTGATTAGATCTGTGGATGTGCTACAAAAGATAGCAGTGTCGCGGCGTTTGCTATCTTTTGTAGTAACACATGTCATGTGATAATTATTTAAGTTTTCCATAACAGTTTTATCACAAAAATCCTAAAAAAAAAAGCAAAGTTCCCCCACCGCCCCTGTCTGTTAGTCTGAACGCGATAAACTCAAAAACATTTTCATGCGGTTTTCACCAATGGACGGAGTGATTCATGAGGAAGGTTTAAGTGTATAATTCATTACGGTTTTTTGTAAATTGGCTGATGTAAAATACTTCAAGTAGGATGAACATCAGTTGCATTTTAATCTAACCCACGTCCCACATGCTCGACGCAACAGGCTGATTAGACACTACGACAAAATGTAAGCATAATTATACAGGATGTAAGTGCAACCTTTTAAGGGTCATTGTACTCATCATTATCAACAACTTTTACTATGGGACCAAACATGAAATCGCGAAAAAAGTAGCTGTTCAGTACATTTATGTTCGCATAATTCGTCAAAATGTAGGGAGCAGCTAATTTTTTTTCGTGATTTTAGGTTTGGTCCTATAGTAAAAGTTGTTAATAATGATGAGTACAATGACCGCTTAAAAGGTTGAAACTGCTTACACTTACACCCTGTATGTATACTATACAAGAGGCAGGGACATCGACGCGCAACCTATTACCATGGATTCAGACATGATTCTGGACCCCGCGTCGAAATTTTTCGTTAGTTATAAAAAAAAAAAATAGGACGGACTGTTTTTTGTGCAGTATGCTGCACCCTAATTGCGTAACACACTATCAATGGAATCTGAATCATTTTGAAGCAAATTGCTAATCCATTGCTTCATAATTATGTTCGAAAAATTTGTCTGCTTGACAACGTAAATAACGAGATAAATGTTGTTGAACTGTTAAAATGAAATCGATTCCGATTGATAGTGTGTTACGCAATTGCGCCGCAGTTTCCTATCTACGCAATCAAAATTTATGGAACAGCAATTTTTTTTAAATAACCGACGATATATCGTCGCAGACACTGGACCACCCTGCGTTGAAATATATTTCAACGCAGGGTGGTCCAGAGTCTTGTACTGAATCCATGCACAGGTTGCACGTTGATGTCCCTGTCACCCGAGGCTATATAGTCATTGCCCTGTATGCTCTGCTACCCGTGCGAAGCCGGGGCGATTCCCAAGTGAAATGTGTACCGTGTCTTGGTAAAAACATGAGCCCGCATCCCAATAAATCGCGTAACACACTTTCTACCACAATATAAAGGATTTTGAAGGAAATTCCTAATCCATTGCTTCTTATGTTTGAACAATTCAGCTACTCGACAAAGTTAATAACGCTATGAATATTGTTGAGTTGTCAAAATGAAACTGCAGCTACTGATCTGAATAGAAATTGGATAACTGAACGAAATTACTTTTCTCTATACGACAGATCGCCACTACAGATGGCCCCATCGGCCATCTGTTCTGCAAGCCCACTGCCACTCAAGTTTGGCAATTCTTCGGGCTATGTCGGTTACCTTGGTCTCCTGCGGATATCTTCATTTCTGATTCGATCACGTAGGAAAACTCCAAGCATCCCTATCAATTGCCCTTTGGGTCACTTTTAGCTTCTAATAAGGTCCATTGTGAGCGACCACGTTTCAGTACCATATGTAGCTCGTCACTGGCAACACGCATTGGTCAAAGACTTTCGTCTTGAGACACTGCGCGTACCGGAAGACGTAACGTTAGAAGGCACCCCACAAGGTGGATCAAGGACCTTGTGAAGGCCGCAGGAATCCACTGGATGCGGCAAGCACAGAACCGGTCCAAGTGGCGGTGCTTGTGGGAGGCCTATATCCAGTAGTGGACGTCTTTCGGCTGAAATCATGATGATGATGATGATGATGATGATGATACGATAGATAAAATTATTGCTGTGAAACACAATAGAGATTAAAGAGACTGTGTGAGTTTGTTTCGGTCTTCTCAGACTAGTCAGTTAAGAAACACCTAACTCATCATCATTTTCCATTTAAAGCTGTCGTAGGGATACCCAAAAAAACTTTTTAGCAAAAAATAAAACCGACTTCTAAAACAAAACACTACAAAGTGAAAAATAACTTTGATTTCGGAAGTCGGTGTCTTTCGTTTTGTATTTTCGTTTTTTGCCACCGACTTCCGAAATTAAAGTTATTTTTCACTTTGTAGTGTTTTGTTTTAGAAGTCGGTTTTATTTTTTGCTAAAAAGTTTTTAGTTTTCACTTTTTAGTTGTGGAACCTACCCCACACAAATTCGAATACATAATTGAGCACAATAATTGTAGATATAGCCATGTAAATAACAGTGATATGAAGTTATTAAAACATCATCACATCATCCATATAAAATAAGTGGGAAATGTACGCATTATTGAAGCTAACTCAAAAACTCCCCAAGCAAAGTTAATAAAATTTATATGGGACCACCTCGGAGGTATACCCTTTCAAACAAAAAAAGAATTTTCCAAATCGGTCCAGCCGTCTTTGAGTAATCGCGTAACAAACATACAAAAAAAAAAAACAAAAAAAAATACAGACGAATTGAGAACCTCCTCCTTTTGGAAGTCGGTTAAAAAGTGTATTGTATCGATATATCGGATCGTATCTGTATCGAACTCGTTTGTACGCGATATTATCGCTTTCCTTTGTATAGATATATCGTATCGTAACCGTATCGCCTATCTTTCAATTGCTATGCGATATAATGAGTGTATAGCAATGCAAAGTATAGTATCTTTAGTATCTTTTCAAGAATATAGTAAAAATTCTTTAATTTTTAATAAGAAATAAACTCTTATATGTATTTAAAATATGTGTAGTTTTATTCAGCAAAAGTTATCTACAAGTTTAACAAAAGCCGGCTGAGCTTGATCTATAAGCAATTTTGTCAACGGTATCTCTTATTTACGAATAATAAATGTTCAACAGTGCCACTATTGTCTCTCTTCAATCAAACTTGTTACATAAAATATGATGTTGTAATAGGAATTTTAAAATTAATTAAAAAAAAGAATGCGATATTTTACCGTATGGCCAAAATATCGTATCTATAGTGCTGTATCGATATTCCGATATATCGTATCGTATCCGGCATCCCTAGCTGTCAGTTCCGTTTGCTATTTCATTTAGGAAATTCTTTCATACTTTTATACAAAAAAATATTAAAGAACCATTTAAGAGTTATTCATCTGTAGGTGGAAAATGAATCATAGCTAACATAGTATTACAATCTATAATGTTAAGACTCATTTTTAAAACTTCATTATATGTTGTCAGCACTTCATTAACTTTGATTGCTTATTCATCTTTATCGCCTTTTGTTTAGTTTTTTATATTAAATTTTATGGTGAAACCTTGAAAGTTTTAAAATATTTTTTTTATTATTTACAATTGTACGTTTTTGTAACTATGTAAGTACATATGTTGTTTGTGAAAATAGCAGATCAAAATCAAACTAGGCTAAGAATCAGCACTTTTCGAACGTCAAAATTACATAAGACAGTCCCCCAAAACGCCCGGCCTTCACCACTTCTTAGTGCTTTAGCTGAGGAGAAGAAGTGGCGCTACAAACTCCTCAGCAGCACAGCTGTCTGTTCAGTTCAAAAAAAAAAATCTACACAACACTGCGCAAAATAATATATCTAAGTACAGATTCCTTTGGCTTATTTATGGAATCTTGCTTCTTGAGATTTTTCGTTAAATTTTTTACGTAGCAAGGTCGCCTAGTTTTGGGGAATATCGGCAGCACCAAGCGGTTGGTCGACTCCTCCTTATTTTTCGGACATTCAACGTGGCAATGTTGCTAGCCTTTAAGGCACTTTACCCGTTGACTTACTTTACACTTTCCCCTTTTTATTACATAAACATATTGTTAATATTATTTTAAGACTGTAAGCTTATAATTATGTTAGTAAAAAGAATGTAAAATTCATTAAATTTTCCATTGGATAACCTTCTACTTGGAAAATAAAGTCTATCTTTTAACAAGAACTTACCGGCTTGAACATGAAACGCTATCTTTTATTAAGTTAGCAGTTATTGGTACAACGTCCTTCAAGATAAAAGGTTTTTTTTCTTGCTATGAAAGATAAAATTATAAGTTTTTCTTGTGCGAAGCTTCGGTCCTGTCTGGGTCTCTTTTATTTATATTAACTGTTAAATTGGGTTTCGTATTTTTTATGTATTCTATTTTATGAACACTGTTATTTAGCTACGTGCTCTGTTTTGCTTTACGTATAATATGTAGATATACATATAAATGTATATCATATACATATACAGGGTTATTGGTAAAACACCAACAACCTCTTAAGGGGTCATTGTACTCATCATTATGAACAAATTTTACAATGGGACCAAATCTAAAATCGCGAAAAAAAATATCTGCTGTTCAGTACATTTTGACGAATTATGCTAACATAAATGTACTGAACAGTTGATTTTTTTTCGCGATTTCAGGTTGGGTCCCATAGTAAAAGTTGTTCATAATGATGTGTTCAATAATCCCTTAAGAGGTTGTTGGTGTTTTACCAATAACCCTGTATATAAACCTAAAAAACCATCATCCAATGGCGACCGCGGGCTTACACTAGTTATGAACCTATGGGGTTCGGTTGACATTCGAGCACACATTGATATGACCTAAGTATATGATTTTTTAACTCACAAATACACAAAATACGTGACCGCATGAACTGGCTAGTGCAACAGTGCTAACTAAATAAAAAAAAATAAAAAATAAAAATGTTTTATTGACATAAAAATAGATGTAACATTTTTAACTGAAACCCTAACTCCTGAGCTAGGTGGTACCTGTGTGGACGCCCTGGGCGGCGGGAATCGATAGCCGATTCCCGGCCACCGTAGGCACGGGCTTGCGGACGGTGAGTAGTGGGTAGCTCGCCGACCGGTGAGGACCAGGCCCGGGTCGACGGCGCGTTGTGTTCCACGCGCGCCTCAAAGAGATGTCAGCAAAAGATGGGGTCCAATAGGGCCGATGCCGCTGGGGTCGCGGGTTGTTTGAAAAAGATACCGTGGCCCTGGCATAGGCAACTGAAGGAACACGGGTGGGTTTTAGTCAGTAAAAGTCTGACACGCCCTCCGCTCCACCCAGAACGGGAGAAGTTATTTGATGATTTCCCATCAACAAAAAAAAAAAAAAAAAGGTGGTACCTGTGTTCCATGGAGCCAGTGTCTTCACCCGATTTTAGAACATTAACAATCAATTCATAACCTTTTATTTATTAGTCTTGGTCTGTGATGTCTTGGTCTTTAATTTTCACCTGGTCGTCATCACTATCTGCCTAGCCTTTTCCCAACTGTGTTGGGGTCGGCTTCCAGACTAACCGGATGCAACTTAATACCAGTATTTTACATGGAGCGACTGCCTATCTGACCTCCACAACCCAGTTCATAATTCTCCTGCCCTTATCCCAATTTATTTGGGGGCAACATATCCCTTTTTTTCATAATTCACATAGTCACCCCCTGTCTAGCCATATCATCTTTCACACAGTCCATCCATCGTTTCTTTGGTCTTCCCCTACTCTTGTACAACTTCGCAACCCAGATTGTGAAAGATCCACGAATGACAGCCGGGACCAACGGCTTATCGTGCTTTCCGAGGCACGGAGGGATCTGGGTATGTAAAGATGGTCAGCCATCCACGGACCAATCGCGGCAAGCGTAACTTAACCTGATCGATCGACCCGTGCGGCTGTTATTACTTAGCCACAAGCTTCTCCATCATCCTCAATCATCACTTGGAACATTACAGACATATAAGTAAGACATGACAACTTTCTATCTGGGAAGTTCAGTGACACGTTGGACACTTCATCCGCCAATGGCGATCAAAATAAAAAGTCTGCCCAGAACCTAGCTGTAGCATCTTCGCGTCCATGAGTTCCTATAACGTGCAGGTATCATCGGGCAAAATATGATTAATGATAATAATAGTGTCCCATCGTTTGCAGACCAGCACCAGATTTGCACTTTATGGAACTTGTACCCTTCAAGGTATTGTCACTGTTATTGATGGAATCAGAAATTTTTATATTTGATGGACTTGCATTTGACCACTATCTCCTCTCCTGATGGTAAGCGATGATGCGGTCGACGATGGTGCACGCTTGCCTATAGTCTGCTTCAAAGTATCTGATGAAAACGTAAACAAATCGATCAGAAAATGTACACACGGCTACATGTCAAGCATATAAAGGTGATCCAATTCGAGGTTCCTATCATTTATTAAAAAAAAAAATACACAAAATGTAACAATACCTTATTTTTTTTTTCTTTAATCAAATATTTAGTGTTATTCGTTAATTATGGAAAATGATGTCAGGCAAATGGCCGCCTCTGGACCTTCTACACGAGTGGATTCTTTCGAGGTAATTTTCGATGACTTTTTCGCAAGTTTCGTGGTTTATCTCGGCAATAACTTGGCGGATGTTAGTTTTTAAGTGCTCCAGCGTTGCAGGTGTGTTAGTATAGACGCGACTCTTAAGAAAACCCCACAATAAAAAATCCAATGGCGTTAAATCGCACGATCTTGGCGGCCAGTTGATGTCACCGTAACGTGAAATAGTGCGGCCTCTGAACTTTTCACGCAACACATCTAACGTTTCACGCGCTGTGTGGCAAGTGGCGCCATCTTGCTGAATCCACAAGTCATGTACATCCATCCTCGATTTTGTTCCAAAAATATTCGGTTACGAGTATCATGCACCTATAGCGCTCACCGTTGACTGTTACTGCCTGACCTTCAGCATTTTCAAAAAAGTAAGGCCTTATTACACCGCTGGACTACAATGCGCACCACACAGTTACTTTTTCGGAATGCAATGGAGTCTTGTGTATCACGCGAGGATTATTCTCATCCCATATGCGCCAATTTTGTTTATTCACATACCCAGAGAGTGTAAAATGTGCCTCATCAGAAAAGAAAATTTTCTTTGAAAAATCAGGATCAAGTTGCTGCTGCTCTAATACCCAATCTGCGTAAATCCTTCGCTGTTCATGATCTCTGAGCTTCAGTTCTTGTGTTAACTGAATTTTATACGGGTGAAGGTGCAAGTCCTTGTGCAAAATGCGCCAAAGAGAGCCATAGGAACGGCCCAAACTATGCGAACGGCTACGAATCGACAATTTCGGGTCTTCGGCCACACTATCACTCACAACAGCAATATTCTCAGCTGAACGTACGTCACGATGATGCACACGGCTTACCCTATCTCCAATGCTTCCAGTTTCCTCAAAAATTTTCAGTATCTTGCGAATTGTTCGCTCAGTAGGACGATTAACTTGACCATAATCTTCCCGCAAAAGTCAATACACAGTTCTTACAGAATTGTTATTTCTGTAGCACAATTGAATCATTTTAACGCGTTGAGCAACGGTAAAGCGATTCATTTTGTAGATGTGTTGTTACAGTCTAACACTTGACGTTTGAAGACCGCGCCATTATTATCAGCTCTCAAAATTACAATGTTGCCAATATAGGAACCTCGAATTGGATCACCCTTTACATTTCCAGCATAAGCTGATCTCGCATTGTATAGGATTTACGTACAATGAGAGGTCAGCTTATACTGAAAATGTATAGCTTGATATGTAGCAGTGTGTACCTGTGGATGCGAATTTGTAGTGCCACCTACAAATTGAGTGCGTTGCTTTGATTATTTCGCTACTTAAACCTGAAATTCTAATTTTAATTCAAATTAACACTGTGGCTGCCATACGTGTTTACTCGTAGTAACTTTTTTAATGCCCTGCATTGCCACCATACAACATTGTAGGTACGAGTATACAAGTACCCAAAAAAATTCTATTAAACTTCTTTTTCTGATTAAATAATGTTTTACTTCAAATACCAAAGCATTTAACCCCGCCCTGCTTCCACTGCCACTCTTCTAGAATTCGTTCATCGTTAAATCGCATAAATCAACTACGAGAATACTCGTAGTTGGCAGTGGGGCCCAGATCTTGTATGTACACGAGTATACTCGTAGGTTGGCAGTCAAAGTGTTAAATATGTTACATTTGAAAATTGATGTTAATTTTATAACCTAACTTTTCGTCGATGACTTTTCAATTACAATGTAATAATGATATTTAAACAATAATTGTCAAAAAAGTGGTGATATATTAGGTTGGGGAAAAAGTCTTTTCGCATTATAGTATGTATGAACTTGTAATAAAATCTCTTTGGCTATACTATTTGTATCTGGCTGGTTTTGGTATCATTGAAAGTTTAAATTTTAAAGAACATAATTCCAAATTCAAATTAGGAAAATGTGTGATTTTCATTTGTTTTTCGTACCGTCAAGATGAGTGAATCTAATGAAGAAATTCGATACATTTTAAAATTTTACTACAAAAAAGGTAAAAATGCAACGCAAGCCGCGAAAAAAATTTGCGATGTTTATGGACCTAGTGTAGTGTCTGTGAGAGTAGCACAAATTTGGTTTAAGCGTTTTCAATCCGGAAATTTTGATGTCAAAGATGCACGTCGCTCTGGTCGCCCTATTACGGATAAAATGGATGCCATTTTTGAGAAAGTGGAGCAAGATCGGCATATCAGTAGTTACGACGTAGCTGAAGAACTGGAAATTGACCACAAAACAGTTTTGGCGCATTTGAAAAAAACTGGGTACACAAAAAAGCTCGACATTTGAGTACCTCACGAGCTCACTGAAAGAAACCTAATGAACCGTGTACTCATTTGTGATTCTTTATTACGACGTAATGAAACCGAACCATTTTTGAAGAAGCTTATAACTGGTGATGAAAAGTGGATCACGTATGACAAGAACGTGCGAAAAAGGTCGTGGTCAAAGGCCGGTCAGGCTTCACAGACTGTGGCGAAACCCGGGTTAACTCTGTGTGTGTGGTGGGATTGGAAGGGCATTATTCATTATGAGCTGTTACCACCAGGCAGGACCATCGATTCTGAACTCTACTGCGAACAACTGATGAGATTAAAGCAAGAAGTTGAGAGAAAGCGGCCGGAATTAATCAACAGAAGGGGTGTGGTTATTCATCATGATAACGCTAGACCTCACACATCTTTAGCCACTCAGCAAAAATTAAGAGAGTTTGGCTGGGAGGTGTTAATGCATCCGCCGTATAGTTCAGAATTCCACCTGTTTCGGTCTCTTCAGAATTCTCTAGGCAATGTCAGGTTAACATCACGAGAGGACTGCCAAAACCACTTGTCGCGGTATTTTGACCAGAAGTCCCAAAATTTCTATAGCAATGGGATCATGTCCCTTCCTACAAGATGGCAAAAAGTTATCGAACAAAATGGTACCGACATACTTTAGTTAAATGCAAATAAACTATATTAAAAACTGTTTTGGATTTTCTTAAAAAATGCGAAGAAACTTTTTCCCCAACCTATTATAAACCTTCTGAATACATAGTTGTGAGTGATTGCATTATAAGATTTACCTGAACAATGCTTGTTTACGCTTTCTTTAGATACTTTTAGAACAGAGAACATACAAGTAACCTCACTCTAGACTTGAAAACTCCACAGGTTTATACTCGTAGCTAGCTAGATACCCATTAACATACACTTTGAAAGCCCAAGGGCCTTACGCAGGCCCAGGCGAAATTTTGCTGGATCAATACTGCGGGGAAACAAATGCTTTTAGTGTTATCGTATTTTAGGTTCAAATAGGGATTTTAACTTCGGGAGTAGATATAGAGTGCTCCTTCTCTTTTTTTACCGACTTCAAATATGTTTTAATAGTAAAATTTCATAGAGCAACACACATCCAAGATTTCCGATAAGATTATTGACTAATATTATACTTACCTAAGAATAATATAGTTTACATAATCTTGAAGTAAATTTTTATAAAATTAACTGTACATCTACACTATTTATATACAAAATATTATTAACATTTTATAAGATTATGTAACTATGAAGTTTCTTGTCCATTCTTCTCCATAAGAAGTCCTTCCTTCGCTTTTGGAAGGGGTAACTAGAATCAATTATATTTTCTTATAAATATTGACGTCCAAAATCACTGTCGCTTATTTCTATCCAGCGCATAATTGCACAGCATGTTTGATTGTTATACTTACGATTAGAATTAAATACTCTAATTGGCACTTAGAAACTGTAACTAGATGCAATTTACAATATCTGGTTTATAATCTTAGATCTAAGTAAATTAGAAGAAGCAACATAAAGAAGAATCCAGAAAATCGGAATTCAAAAATGTTCTAGATTGATTGACCCTGAAAAGAAGACGGAGAAATGGTGTATGCTCATCAATGCATACGTATACAGAATTTCCCGATTCGGTAAGTTTTTCCCACAGGCAATATAATGATAATAACATTAATAACTATTGAAGAAAGGAAGGAAGGACAAAATGAAAACTTTTATACCTATTAACAAGCGCATTATTTTTACGTCATCATGACGTGACGCTGTTGATACTCAGGGTTTGAGGAGGTGGAAGCCCTCTGTGGCATAATGATCTATGTTTCACATTATAAGAATGGGGTGTGGAAAAAATCTCACCCTCTTAGGTACTGGTGAATCATGCACGATTTACCTATTTAATTCCCTTTTGTAAGGATAGTCGTCAGCGTTGGAAAAGGATACGTGCCCAAGGCTTTATTTTGACTTGACGCACCTAACCTTTAGCCTTTTTAGTGTTCCGTACATCAAAAGGAAAATCGGAACCCTTATTGGATTACTTCGTTGTCTGTATGCCTGTCTGTCTGTCAGTCTGTCAAGCCACCCTTCTTCTCAGTAACACGTAGAGGTATCAAGTTGAAATTAATATCAAATACGTAAGTCTATAGTCTCTTGGAACTGTAAAAAAATCAAGCTTTTAAAGTCAACGCAATATAAAAATATGGCCATTTAAGCGACATATTTTGATACTCGCAAGTAAATCAAAACTGATAGGGTACTTACCTAGAATCATGAAATTGACACGAAGCAGGGTCTCTTAGCACATAAAAATGTTTTTTTTTGGGACAAACTTAAATTTGTTTTTGAGATAAAATCTTTTTAACTACAGAACCCTTAATTACGCGTGGTCCGACACGCACTTGGCCGGTTTTCTCGTCTAGGCTTATGTTGGTTACGTTTCAAAATTCTTTGGTAACCCAATAAAAATAATCCGCCTACGCCACTCAGCTAATCTGTCTGATCTGCTGAGAATCCATATAATTCTCAGACTTCACTTCACTTTTTCGACTAATTTTTGGTCTTTCCTTTTTGCTAAACTGTAGCATAAAGTATCTTTGCATAAACTATCTATAGGTATCAGTTATACTTAGAAGGCATGACTTTTTATTTGTAGATATTATATTTTGGCAAAACCCATACAGTAACTGCCTAGCATGGTGCATCTGCCGAACCAAGCGATGTCATATAATATCCTCCCGACCGAAGTTCGGCGCCAGCGGCCGAATCTCAACGGTGCTTTAACTAAGTACGCAGAAGATATTATAGAACACAAGTATGTGTGCGCAAACACAGGTGCACTCTCTGTCCGTAAGCACCAAAAGTTCTACACAAAACGTGAAGCCATCCAATCATGTTACGAACTCAGGCACCGATCTAGGCTAAATCTACCAACCTCCAGGTTAAAAATGCATTCTACAGGTCCATATGTAGTGTCTATAAACATATACAACAATCTACCTGAATTATTAAAGAAGAAAATCTAAATATATTTATAAAAAAAGTTAAACAATTTCTCATAAACAAATTTTATTATTCCATAAATGAATATTTAAATGACAAGTATAAATAATAGACTTGAAAGGCATTGACATACATTTTACATACATTATTAAAAATAAAACCTCAAACAGCTATAATTATCAAATAAATTAAAATAATTAATTGATTAATTTTTAATTTACGTTAAAAGTAGTTCCTAATTACCTAAATCAGAGCTTCCTCTCTTCTACCCTATTGCTGTGCTCGACCATAATAATTCCAATTTTAAATACATACCACCTAAGCAAATATTTATGGACAAGCAATAAAGATATTGAGTATTCCTTTATTCTCATAGTCCGAAGGGATGGCAATCCAACACGACCAGGGAGAGATCAGGCGCAGGACCAACGGCTTTTCATGCTTTCCGAGGCACGGAGGTGTCGTATCACACGAATCGTATCAGAAAAGAAAGAAGAAAAGGCTGGGCATGCCTAGCCTTTGCCTAGGCTTCCAGTAAGACCGAATGCAGCTAAAACCAGTATTTTACATGGAGGGACTGCCTATCTGACCACCACAACTTACTCAAAGATGAATACAGAATGACAGTCGGGACCAACGGCTTAACGTGCTTTACGAGAGGGGTCTTGGTATGTAAAGATGGTCACCCATCTACAGACAAACCGCGGCAAGCGTAGCTTAAACTGATCGGTCGACCCGTGCGGCTGTTATTAATTAGCCATAAGTCCCTCGGAGAGGTCACATCACCAACTTCCGAAATACCAATTGGATATATTCACTTCAGCCTAATCTGGGAATCGAACACAGGACCCCATGCTCAGCAGTCTAACTTACAATCACGAGACCAACGGGGCAGATATCAGGGTCACATACGTATACATAACCGATCATAACAATACCGATATTTATTCCAAAATCGTTGTGTGCGCAGCTGATTATGATTTGCAGTCACGTCTCAGGGATTCCTAGCGTGTGGTAGAAATAATTTTGTCTACACGTCAGTCCGGGACTGACCCTGAAACCATCGGTTTTCCATTGTCTTACAATTACGATTATTTCCTTTCTTTTAACGATTCTGTTCAAGTGTGAGTGTGACGCGTTGAGGAAAACTGCTCTTGTAGGTTAAAGGGATTTACCTGTATTGAAGATGTATGATCAAACCTTGAGTTTTCTTAAGCTTAGGATATTAACAAGAAATCAATTCAATACGTTTTACACGTTGGGAAGGTTTATGGCTCTGTTACCAAGGTGGTCAATAAGTTTCCATTAGAAACCTACCTAATGGCGATTAGCCCTCAATCCTGCCTAGCCTTTTCCCAACTATATTATGTTGGAGTCGGCTTCTCGCTAACCGGATGCAGATAAATACCAGTATTTTACATGGAGCGACTGCCTATCTGACCTCCACAACCTAGTTATTAGGTAATACGTCGATCCATAAGGTTAAGCTTAAGGGTGACCGTCTTTACATACCGAGACTCCTCCATGCCTCGGAAAGCACGTTAAGCCGTTGGTCCCGGCTGTCATTCGTGCATCTTTGACAGTCGTTACGGGTCGTCAGAAGCCCGAAAGTCTGACAACCAGTCTTACAGTCAGGTAGGCAGTCGCTCCATGTAAAATACTGGTATTCAGCTGCATCCGGGTAGACTGGAAGCCGACCCCAACATTGTTGGGAAAAGGCTAGGCAGATTGAATTTTGGTTGTCAGACTTTCGGGCTTCCGATGACCCGTAACGACTGTCAAAGATCCACGAATGACAGCCGGGACCAACGGCTTAATGTGCTTCCCTAGGCACAGAGGAGTCGCGGTATTGTAAATATGGTCAGCCATCCACGTACCAACCCCGGCAAGCGTAGCTTAACTTGATGGATCGACCCGTGAGGCTTTTATTACTTAGACACGAGCTCCTTAATGGCGATATAGCCCTATAATGCGATTTTTCCACCATCAGCGATACTGTCAATAGTCAGCTTCAGAAGTAGATTAACACATTTACTTTTACATGTGATCTAGTGCTCGTACCTACCACGAGATAAAGTAAAATACGAGTATAACGTCAAATAACAATTTTTACTGCCAAAAATAGTAAATGATCACCAAAATAAAAATTCCATTTTATTGTGAAATTATAACCAAAATTTTTACGTCTTGCTAGCAAATTACTCCAAACTAATCATTGTTACCCTAACCTAACCTAGAAAGAACATTAAAAGCGAATCAAACAAGTACAAAAAAAAAAAAAAACTAACATAGGTTTCTAACCGATTCCCTTATTCACAAACTAAAGTTTAGTGCATCTTTTTCTTTCTATTTCATTAAGAAAAGGACAGATGATAAATACTAGTTTAGTCCTGTCAAATTAAGATACTCCGTAGGACAAGTTTAGACGTGATTAAAAAATTGCCTAAAATTATGTCAATTTACGTCAGGCGCTGACTAATTTGACAGGACTAAACTTATATTTATCATCTGTCCTTTTCTTAATGAAATAGAAAGAAAAAGATGCACTGAACTTTAATTTAGTTTAGTGCACTCAGGTGGTGCTCGTGTTAAACACATGCAAACTTTCGCGAGTGTCCTGAGTGACGTCCGAGCGGCGCTCGGTGAACCCTCTTCATCGCTTGCACGCAACGCTGAACGCCCCGCTGGACACTTTTTCACTCAGGTCCTACACTTAGTTTGTGAACAAAAGAATCGGCGCCCTAACCTAACGCAATAATTTGCTCGCTATGATTTGGTGATCATTTACTATCATACATTTGGAGTTTGGATACTATTTGAAGTACAGAGAGCTTAGGGTATCAAAGTATTTTTTGGTGGTCATTATATTTAACCCCTTTTTTTAGCATGTATGGACGCTATACGATTGCGGGGGAACGGGATAGCCTTTAATTACTCGTAATTAACATACTGTATATATAAAGTAGGTAGTAATAAGTAATCGGCGAATAAGCAAATGCTTGTTAAGATAAAAACTAAATCATTTCATGTGGCGATGCTCGTACCTTCTGCCTATTAAAAAAAAATGATACTACATTATCAAAGTAAAGTACGTATGTAAGTTATTAGAAAGTTCTGTGTTCGCCGTTGAATGGCATTGGCGATGTTTCGCTATCGACCTTGTTGCTATTAAGAAAATGTCCGATGACTTCTTCTGTTGTCTGTATATCTGCCTTTATTTGTCTATCCTTAGGAATATGCCGTTGAGTATGAACTGGTACCATTTCAATCTCTTCCTTGTGAGCTTGCGTTGAGACTGTGCTTACTTCAGGTAGACGGAGGCAGCGTGTTTTTATCTTAAAGTATACCATTAAACCGAATATGGTTACACAGATTGTCATGAAACCGTACAGGACGTAGTGATATTGATCCGCATCCACTGATTTAACCATTTGGATGTCCTGATGTTCTTTTAACAGCTCTATTTTTCTCTTTAGATCTTTTAGTGGTTCATCATGTATGTTAAGTTTGTAGTTTGACTATTGCTTGTTAAAAGGTCATTTATGTTATACTCCGGTGTGTAGATCTCTTGCTCATTTCCTAATTCCTTTGAGCTTTGCATATTGTAGTGTGTATGAATCCGGTGGTTATCCGGCTCGAAGGACCAAAAAGATAGGGGCAGTTTGCCCATACAGTGAGATGTTAGTATGTTGTTTATGGGCACGAATCACACGGGATGTATACAGGGAATTAAATCACTGTTTTGTGTCCGTTATTGATTGAACCAGTTTATTAGAGAAAACATAAAAAATATACACATAAAGGTGAATTGTGGTGAGCGCGATAGCCTATTATAAATAAGTAATCGGCAAATATTTTTTGGAAGTTGATTGTTTTTTTTTTGAATCTTATATTTTGAATTGTTTGTTTTTTGCAGTGTTCGCACATGTAGAAGCAACAAGAATAATGTAGGTACGCAGGATTTTGTAATATCCTGATTCGGTGTCTATGACGTAGGACGATTTGATAATTCGAATTTTCGCGAAAACCCTAGGGATATTGCGAAAACACGGATAATTAGACAGTGGTGAAAACATTTCTCAGTCTTACTGGAAAATATAGGGTTTTTGCAAAAACACGAGTCGCTCTATTAATATTGTGAACGAAACGTTAGCTAGTATGAAATAAGAACGCTGATTGCCCGGCTGGAGCACCCAAAACGAGACCTGCTCTGATTGGTTGACGTTTTAAATGTCAATCATTCACGCTTTTTTTTCTAATAGAAAACTAACGATTCTACAAAACACGATGAATAGCATGCGAAACCTAAAATAGTTACTCAATTCATGAAAACGAACAACTTTGCCTAAGGAACTATAATGTCATGTAATGTGGAAACGAAAAAAACCTCCGTATGTATACAAATAACCCGATCAGCTGATAACCACTTTGAATGAAAAGGTCAAAACTTTTCTTCTTTCCAACGCAATATAGTTCCTTGGGAAAAAGTGGTTTGCTGTGTTACTTTTAACCCTTCATGACTGCATGATATAATACTTCAAAGCTCACAGGGTAAAACCAGGAACCAATCAGAATAAGATTAGGTCAGTAAGCAAAAATCTAGCCAATCAGAGTTAAGCATATTCAATGTTACTAAAGCAACTCGTGTTTTCACCATTATCTAATTATCCGTGTTTTCGCAATATCCCTAGGGCTTTCGCGAAAATTCGAATTATCAAATCATCCTACGACATCTATATGAATTAGCCGTGGGCCGTTGCTATAGAGGTTAACTTCTCGAAAACCCAATAAAAGGCCTATAAATAAAATCTTTTGTCGAGCAACAGCGTGAGACTTCAAAACTTAATAGTACTGATAATAGCAATATTCATAGTGGATTGGTGTACTTACTACTAGAATAATAAACATATTCATAATTGACTGATACTGATATTTTATGGTATCTATTGATTATTGAACGGTCACGTATTGCTAGCACAATGAAGATTACGATAAGAGAAATAAGGTGGGTTATAAAAATAGCCAGAAATTACGCAAATCATGTAGATAGGTTGTTGGTATCGGATGTCGCAGGAAACATATCGAATTGGACTTTCATATGAATCTCCGAAAAAAAAAAATACTGCGAGCTCTGTCAAGCGTCAAAACACTGCATGGATAGTCATAATAGGGATTTAAGAGGGATGTTGTATTTTGACAACTCTCTCGCTCACACGGGACCAAATTTTTAAGAATGTTAAATGGAAAGATGCTTTTTTGCAAAAAGTAATCAATTCATGCTTGCATGCGGGTTGACGATTGTAGACTTTTATGAGTCCAGTGCTTCCGCATCCATACAATGTTTTCCTTCACGGTCAGTCTTGAACACCAATTCATTTGGAGTTGATTGGATTATCAGGCCAACGATGAATAAACTTTCAACAATTTTAGCTAATTTTAGTGTAATATGGCGTACTGTTTTGGAAAAAAATAACAAAAACATGTCGTATCACCCGCTAATTTCTCATATTTCGATATTAAATAAAATTAATTTTACTAACCAAAATTTGTAACAAATAATGTTTATAACCGTTTAAATATTTTTAAGTTGTATTCTAGTGTTATAAGGTTGGCAATAACATCAAATGTGATCAGGTTGGTAGTTCTGATTAACAGAGAACAACAAAATATATCACATCGGAGAAAAAGCAAGAAACTACAGAGAAAAGGGAGAGAAAATACAAAAAAAATAAGCATCTATTTTGGTAATGTGTAAATTTTTGTAAGTGAATATGATAAAAACTGAATAATTAATTTGTATTTATCGAATTTTAGGGAAGCATGGCACAAAAGGGAGGAAGCCTAAACTCAGCTGTGGGTGGAACAAGGCTGATGCCATTAAAGATGGCATCAGCCTTGTTCCACCCAGTTTCTTCTCCCCAGCTAAAGCACTAGGAAGTGGTGAAGGGCGGGCGTTTTGGGGGACAGTCTTATGTAATTTTGACGTTCAAAAAGTGCTGATTCTCAGCCTAGTTTGAATAAATGACTTTTGATTTTTTGATTTTTTTTTTTGATGATGAGGTCCTCGATAACCTCTCAATAGTTATTCATCCGGACAAAGTTATAAATTTTAGCAACTTTTATAATTGAAAAAACCTAGAAAATCCTAGGTGGTAAGGTTTTATCATAGATATATTTCTGTGGGTTTTACCTAGTTAAACCTCAGAAATAGGGTGCTACTCATCGGTATACCTACCTACTTAAACAAACTGTCGAAAAATCCTAATAATTATGTATATACAAATAAATACTATTGAAGTGTCTGTGATATCAAAACAATAGCTTTTTACTGAATGCATCATCATCTGTTATGTTGGGGTCGGCTTCCAGTCTAACCGGATGTAGCTGAATACCAGTATTTTACATAGAGCGACTTCCTTTCCTATCTGACCTCCACAACCCAATTACTGGGTAATACGATACTCCTTGGTAAGACTGGTGGTCAGACTTTCGGGCTTCTGTCAAAGATCCACGAATAACAGCCGGGACCAACGGCTTAGCGTGCTCTCCGAGGCACGGAGTGGTCTTGGTGTGAAAAGATGGTCACCCATCCACGGATCAACCGCGGTAATCGTAGTTTAACCGGATCGATCGAGCCGTGCGGCTGTTATTACTTAGCCACAAAACCCTATGAAAGGATATATACGTATACAGTACTTATAATTAAAAAAAATATCTTAAAATGTTTGTCTGTCTGTCTACCTGTTTGTACCGGCTAATATATAATACTTTTATTTCAGAAAAAGAATTAGAGTTCCGCGCAAAAAATTAAAACCTACGTATAAAATCCGACTTCCACGCGTCGCTCACTCATTGACTATCAACGCCTAGCCCAAACCTTTGGACCTAGAAAGCTGAAATTTAGCATATACCTATTTTCCCTATGTAGACAACGAATAAAGCCGAATCACTGGCAAAGTGCTAGTCTTATTTATAAATTGTCTGCATTTAATGTTCTGCTGGGCCTGGGGCTCTAGCCTCCTCTGTGAGATGGCCAGCCCAATGCGGTTTGGTTGATGTCACCATGTCTTCCAATTTTTAATACGATTTTATTACCTTGATATGTATCTCTATGTAACGGAATCTTTGAACGTGAATTTCACCCACTTCAAAACGTCGGATTGAATTGAAACTACACACACTTATCAAGGACCGATGACAATACAATAATTTAATAAGTTTTGATTATCCTGATCAGGATCTTCAGGATTAACGATTTGGTAATTAACTGTGCTAGATGTCAATTGTTGTAAATATTTTATTGACAGATGTTGGTAAAAGTAAACTCATCATAAAATACATTACAAAGCACTGACCCCACACTTTTTACAGTGTTCTTTTTTTGAATTGATATGTTTTTTTTTTCTACTTTTTAGTACGGCTAGTTACAAAAGCGTGGTTTTTAGTATTTTAAAATATTATTTAATTAGTTTATTTTACATTTTCCCAATATTCTTTGAGTTTGCTTCCAACATTCCAAGATAAATATAATCAACTTTAATTAAACATGATTAGGCTCATAAAGATGTTCCTAGATTATTAGAATTAGATTTAATTCGATAAGCAATATAAGGGAGATTAGGTACTCAGTGGAATCGAGAATAGCAATTCGAAAGATAAGATCAAATAAAAAAAAAGTGTTAGTTTTATCGACACGTTGACGTAGTTACTTTTGATATAGCCGCTAAGATTAATTATAGGAATTTACCCAAGTACTACATAATGACGTCACAAGTCAGTGTGGGTCTTGTGGTGCTCTAAAATTATTGGGAAACGTACTGGGGCCTAAGTCAATCTGCCTACCCTTTTCCCAGCTATGGGGCCAGCATTGGGTTCGGCTTCCAGTCTAACCGGATGTAGCTGAATACCAGTATTTTACATGGAGCTGACCTCCACAACCCAGTTAATAATAATATACTGGGTAATACGATACCCCTTGGTAAGATTGTTTGTCAGACTTTCGGGCTTCTGACGACCCGTAACGACTGTCAAAGTTCCACGAATGACAGCCAGGACCAACGGCTTAACGTGCTTTCCGATGTACGGAGAGGTCTTGGTATGTAAAGATGGTCACCCATCCACGAATCAACCGCGGCAACCGTAACCTGATCGATCGACCCAAACGGCTGTTATTACTTAGAGCGTGAGTTTTTTGTAATGCAGTATAGATATTTTTTTTTAATTTGGGTTGGAATCGAAATGAAAATTTTCACCAACTATTACGTACGTAGTATGGTTCAAAAGCTTAAAAAGTTATCAATATACGTATAGTCCCACTACTTTTATTAATATGATATATTAACATTATAAATATGAAGGTATGCGCTGGCGCAGCTCAATATCGCTGATTGGTCCCTTACTGTTTAAGCCCCGCCTACAGCAATTGATGAGGTGTCTTTAGCAAATAGCTGATCTAATCAAATTTTGATCAATCACAGGTGATATTTCAATAATGAGGATTTCGAATTAACTAGAGACCGTTTTTGTATAAACCTACATTTATATACAAATGGTGATAGTTGTTTTCAACAAGTCTTGGATAATATTTGTTAAAAATATGTCGTGTTTAAAACTCCTCTATACTCGTTTCAAACAAAAAGCAGATAAATCCAATCAGTACATATTTGTGAAGTTATGGTACCTAAACCGGCGAATTACGAAACTGCTACTCTTTTGGTTAAAAAAAAAAAAATAAGTCTTCTTTTTTCGCCATTTCAATGGTACGAGCCAAACAACAAATAAACAACAACTATGTATTCAACAAATATGTATTTAAAGAATTATATACAATAGAATCAGTAATACAATTCCTTAAGTTAGTATAATCCTAAAATATCAAGATTTCATGAAATAGTCATTTTTAGGATTACCTGGTCTTAAAGAGTTGTATTGATCACTTTAATGATTCTAATTATGTAAATAGATACTTGTTACGGCCGCAAATTATAATTTGATCAACGTACAATATAATACAGACTTGTAAATTGCAAAAAACTTAAGAAATTTGAATTTCGCGGGCTACCCTGACGCTTTGACCTTAATATAATTTAATCAACCATATCTTACCAAATCCAGATTTATTATACTTTAGCTGTTATCAACTTATTAGCTATCACACGATCTTGATAAGAGTGCAATTCTCACTTACCTTTTGCGTCACTCACTTATAACTATTTATTGCCTATCATTATTGATGAATTTTGATCAAGATAGCTATTGCATGTTAATTTTGCTTTTGCTACCTTTTGCTTGTTTCATAATTTTACATTTTTTTTAATTAAAAAAAAATCATCGCATTATCTTTTAAAACAGTACCTTATCTGCAAAGAGCAGAAATTCTGAATTTGAATGAAAGTAAAGCGTGGCAGTAGCGGTCATTGACCCACCTACATTGACTAGCATTCTTTATTTCAAAAACTGAAATTAAGAGTTCTTCAACATGTTCCAATAACGAAAAACCATTACCTACTTTATTTTTTGGGTTCCTACGGAGAGATAGACTGAAAAAAAAAAACGGCCAAGTGCGTGTCGGACCACGCACAATGAAGGGTTCTGTAGTTGGGGTGAATTTATCCCAAGAAGAAACCTAACATTGTTGTTGACAAAAATGTTTTTCCATACATTCCAACTGTAAGTTTGTACGCACAATATTGAGATACGTAATAGGTTGGGGAAAAAGTTTCTTCGCATTTTTTAAGAAAATTCAAAACATTTTTTAATATAGTTTATTTACATTTAACTAAAGTATGTAGGTACGATTTTGTTCGATAACTTTTTGCCATCTTGTAGGTAGGGACATGATCCCATTGCTATAGAAATTTTGGGACTTCTGGTCAAAATACCGCGACAAGTGGTTTTGGCAGTCCTCTCGTGATGTTAACCTGACACTGCCTAAAGAATTCTGAAGAGACCGAAACAGGTGGAAATCTGAAGGTGCAAGGTCAGGACTATACGGCGGATGCATTAACACCTCCCAGCCAAACTCTCTTAATTTTTGCTGAGTGGCTAAAGATGTGTGAGGTCTAGCGTTATCATGATGAAAAACCACACCCCTTCTGTTGATTAATTCCGGCTGCTTTCTCTCAACTTCTTGATTTAATCTCATCAGTTGTTCGCAGTAGAGTTCAGAATCGATGGTCCTGCCTGGTGGTAACAGCTCATAATGAGTAATGCCCTTCCAATCCCACCACACACACAGCATCACCTTGTTGCGAGTTAACCCGGGTTTCGCCACAGTCTGTAAAGCCTGACCGGCCTTTGACCACGACCTTTTTCGCAAGTTCTTGTCATACGTGATCCACTTTTCATCACCAGTTATCAGCTTCTTCAAAAATGGTTCGGTTTCATTACGTCGTAATAAAGAATCACAAATGAGTACACGGTTCATTAGGTTTCTTTCAGTGAGCTCGTGAGGTACCCAAATGTCGAGCTTTTTTGTGTACCCAGTTTTTTTCAAATGCGCCAAAACTGTTTGGTCAATTTCCAGTTCTTCAGATACGTCGTAACTACTGATATGCCGATCTTGCTCCACTTTTTCAAAAATGGCATCCATTTTATCCGTAATAGGGTGACCAGAGCGACGTGCATCTTTGACATCAAAATTTCCGGATTGAAAACGCTTAAACCAAATTTGTGCTACTCTCACAGACACTACACTAGGTCCATAAACATCGCAAATTTTTTTCGCGGCTTGCGTTGCATTTTTACCTTTTTTGTAGTAAAATTTTAAAATGTATCGAATTTCTTCATTAGATTCACTCATCTTGACGGTACGAAAAACAAATGAAAATCACACATTTTCCTAATTTGAATTTGGAATTATGTTCTTTAAAATTTAAACTTTCAATGATACCAAAACCAGCCAGATACAAATAGTATAGCCAAAGAGATTTTATTACAAGTTCATACATACTATAATGCGAAAAGACTTTTTCCCCAACCTAATATTTACCATGTTGTTTTAAGACCATAGACTTCTTATAGGTTTTCCTGTAATCTTTAGGTATAGAACTATTTTCAGTATTTTTTTTCAAAATTTTAGGCTCAGAAGTTTCGGAGATAAAGGAATGTTTCGGAATGGTCAATTTTCGTATATTTTCTTAAATAACTTTAAGACAATTTATTTTAAAATTATAAAAACTCTAAGACCCTCTCAGTAAGCCCTTTCATTTGATATGTCACCGGGTACAGTTTGCAAAACTTTTTTTTTTAATTTTCTTATTTGCTCCCGAAAAGTGACCCTCATATTCAAAATTCATTAGGGTTTCGTACGAAAATGGTAAAAAGGAACCCTTATGGTGCGACTCAGTCTGTCCGTCTGTCACAGCTGCATTTCTCAAGAACTACTAATGCTGTCAACTAGAATTTGGAATAGTTTTAGATGACGTTGGCCCAACTATTTTGCAAATAAGAAAGAAATTTCATCCAATTTCAATTTTCGGTTCATTAGATTCGGAGCAAATTGGCTGTGACAGACAGACACACGAGTGATCCTACAAGTGTTCCATTTTCCTTTTGAGGTACGGTAAAAGTAGCACTAAGGACGGATTTTTAAAATTCATCCCCTAAAGGGTTTAAATAGGGGATGGAAGTTTGTATGGAAGTTCGTCATTTTTGTCGATGGGAACTTCCTTCCGACACACGGCTTGTATGACATAAGACCTAACTCGTTAATTATATTATCTTTCGCAGTAGGCACAGTAAGTTACCGACAAAGGTCATTCGGCAGTGCGCCAAGGATTTAACGATTCTACCATTATATAGATTTGCCCGTGACCATGACATATACTATAGCATAATCTAATCTGTGTTGTGAAGTACAAGGCTAAGGCTTTCTTGTTAGCTTTTTGGAACGAATTTCTTATCGCACGTTATACCCTGCACACTTGGCGAATGACAGCTTGACCTTGAAAAGTGTAACATTTTGACCGTCACGACACTTTTGTTGCGAAGCTTTCTTGCTGCTTTCTTTTTGGAGTCCTCCTTAAGAATCGATTTTCATATACGGCCTCGAGTATGGAAATTTTGTGAGGAGTGAAATAATGCAAGCGTTAACTAAAAAGCGTTACATTTTTCTGCGTAAACGTAAAATAAAACGAACGCCTTTACACCTTAAAGTTGCTTTTTGAATATTATGGTATATGGTCCTTTCAACAATAGAAAGTCGGAACGGCACACAGTGGTCTGAAAATCGAGCTCCATACTCATAGAAACTTAAAGCAAGGAATTAAAAAAAAAAATTAGTGGCTCTGGTATACTTCCCTTACGTAATATTACGTATGGATGGTAAAAGTGAGAAAAAAAGTTTTGTGTTATTTTTTTTTCTTTTTGTGTGGGAGAAAACACTTTGGGTACATTTTTTTTTTAAATTGAATGGAACTGATAGGCTGGTGCTCACACGAGCTATTGTCCCATACACGACAATCAAGGTGGCATACAATTCATGCACTTTTGGGCGCCGCTTTGCACGTAGCAAATTTTTGAAATTTTGAATTTTTGGTAAGTATGTGATTTCACAAATCTTTGACGTGGTTTAAATTAAGTTACCGATCGATTTACTTATACTATCGTTAGTTTTAGCCTGCTAATGACTTTTATAATGACACTAATTAAAAAAAATATTGATTAAAAACTTTTTTTTAATCCATTTTCAATCCAAGAATTATTTCACCGTGATTATGGTTGAGTTATAATTAGATACTAATGGAATGCACCTACATTTGGGTGCCGTTTTGCACATAGCAATTTTTTGAAGTTATGAATTTTTAGTATGTGGATTTTCCGATCGCTCAATAAATCGCTGCTTTGCATGAATACCCGCACAAACCAAAATTTTGTAATTACTGGTTTATAACACAACCAAATGCTAAATAGTCCTTATTTCATAGAAGTAAGACTCACATTCATAACGGCAAAACCGCCGATTATGCTGTTATGAATGTGAGTCTTACTGACCATGAAATAAGGACTGTTTTGCATTTGGCTGTGTTATAAACCAGTAATTTAAAAATTTTGGTTTGTGCGGGTATTCATGCAAAGCAGCGAAATATTTGTCCTGAGTCTGGGTGTAATTATCTGGAGTATGTATATAAGTATGTATTTACAAAATAAGTAGTATATGTAGTATATCAGTTATCTGGTTTCCATAGTACAAGCTCTGCTTAGTTTGGGATCAGATGACCGTGTGTGGATAATTTCAGGATATTATTATTATTTCCTTATTTTTTATATTGTTATTATTATTATATTCATTTTAAAGGAAAAAATGCGTATTAAAAACATTTTTTAAAGAATTTATCTTATTTTGTAGAAATAAATAAATATATTATATTAAAAATAAAATTAAAAGTAAAATTATACTAATATCAATATATTACAACAAAATATATTTATAATATTACGATACACTACAATTATCTACAGCAAGGACAACAAAAATAAACAATAAAGCCCGTTTAAAATTATTAAAATAGGTAAATAGCCCAAATATGAGTAAAATAAGCATTAGTTTATTTTATTACTATTTCAACCGTTTTTAGGGTTCCGTACCCAACGGGTAAAACGGGACCCTGTTACTAAGGACTCCGCTGTCCGTCTGTCACTAGGCTGTATCTCATGAACCGTGACAGTTAGATAGTTGAAATTTTCACAGATGATGTATTTCTGTTGCCGCTATAATAACAAATACTAAAAAAACAGAACAAAATATTTTTTTTTGGTGGGCTCCCATACAACAAACGTGCGCGAGTCCGACTCGCACTTGGCCAGTTTTACCATTTACCATTGTTATAACTATGAGTAGTCTTCAATTAATTGTGAGGGTAACTATACTACACATAAAAACTATGGCTAACAGAGTGTATCTTTATAAATCTGTCCTTAGTGCTACTTTCATTATTTAAGGAATTCTTGTGCAAAATGTCATGCTTTTGGACTGGACACAACGGTTTAGCCTGTGCGTTGTCCTTCGAGGAGTGAAATAATACAAGCGTTAACTCAAAAGCGTTACTTTTTTCTGCACAACGTAAAACAAAACGAACGGCTTTACACCTAAGTTGCTTTTTGTATAGCACTGATTCATTGAAGAAACCCTGCCCCTATGGTCCTTTGTTTTCGTTGAACAACAGAAAGTCGGATCGGCACAAAAAACAGAAGTTAACTCCAGTCTTGCGTCGGAGCTGACACACTTTTTAGGGTTCCGTAACTCAAAAGAATAACACTTGTAGGATCACTCGTGTGTCGGTCTGTCACAGCCAATTTGCTCCGAATCTAATGAACCGATTAAGTTTTTAGAACCTGAGTCAACGGCTGATGACGAACGTGTTGAAAATCTTTGGATCAAACGGGAATCCAATCCTGTGATAGCTGCGGTTTTTGCAGAATCACTAAAAATTTCCTAGCTGTGTTCCCATCATTTCGATGGCTCCTTCCTAAGTATACTGAGTCAACTGTACTTCTAATAACTTTAAAGGACGGCGATAAAAGAGCGAATATTTATATTTCAAATGTTAATACAATCAAGAAAAAATAACTAATCATAGTGAATTAAATATAATAAGGCCTATCAACAGTGCAAAATTTTCATATTATTTTATTAATAACCGCGCGCTCTTTTTATCGCCTTCCTATAGAGTTATTAGAAGTACAGTTGACTCTGTGCTAAATTTCATCCAGATTCGTTCATCCGTTCTGGCGTGATTGACTAACAAACATCCGAACATCTTCACAAATTTTCAAATCTATATTGTATATAAAAATGAATCGCCAAAATGTATGTACGCGCATAAATTCCGAACGACTGCACCAATGTGCATAATTATTTTTTTGTGGTGATTGTAATTGTCAGAGCAAGGTTTGTATGAAAGAAAATGTTTGAAAAGTTGCCGGGAAAATTAGAAAATCCTGGAAAACGTAACGGAAAGTACATTTTCTATGGGGATTTTTGGGAGGAGCTCGTGGCTAAATAATAAGAGCCGCACGAGTCGATCCATCAGGTTAAGCTACGCTTGCCGGGGTTGGTCTGTGGATAAGTGACCACCTTTTCATACCGAGACTCCTCCGTGCCTCGGAAGGCACGTTATGCCGTTGGTACCGGCTGTCATTCGTGGATCTTTGACAGTCGTTACAGGTCGTGAAAGCCCGAAAGCCTGACAACCAGTCTTACCAAGGGGTATCGTATTATCCAGTAACTGGGTTGTGGAGGTCAGATAGGCAGACGCTCCATGTAAAATACTGGTATTCAGTTGCATCCGGTTAGACTGGAAGCCAACCCCAACATAGTTGACAAAAGGCTAGGCAGATTGATTATTGAAGTTTTGACAGGACAACGTTTGTCGTGTCAGCTAGTTTATAATATTAGTAGGAAGGATTGAAAACTTATTCTGAGATCTTCTGCAACTTAATCATTTCCGAAGGAGTAGCTTTACACATATCACGTGTCTGCGATGAGGTATTTGATAGCTGTGAAGTGATTCTGCCATCTATCATGGTCATAAGCATCGAGTGCTTAACAGCACGGCTTCCTATAATAGAAGGGCTACGCACGCTTCAATCTTCTTTTCGTTTCAACTTGTTTTCATTTCAAAACATAGAATAAATTGGTCTGCAGAACATTGGGGAAGATGGCTATGGATTCCCCCATACCTTTTCTTCGCCACAAACTAAGCGCAGAGGCACAAAAGAACACATAAAAAATACTGGAATCGTCTTCGTCTGCCATAATTTATTTATACAAACTTTGCCCTGAAGCACCATTAAAGCCCCACTTGCATATCATTGTCAACTCTTTGCCATCCAGCGAAGATTCCACACGTAGGAATTTTCCAAGCCTAGCCAGAGTTTTGTCAAAATTGTTTGGAGCTTTACTTTTACCTCTCTTTCCGTGATGTCTGTGGTATCTTTTGGGGGCAAGCAGTCCTTCTTCACCTCAAGGATGGCAGTATAAGAAGGATACAGTGGTTTCCTTCTTCTTTTGCACAAGATCTTAATGTTATATACTGCCACTTGGAAAGCCTCAATGAGGTCAACATACCTAAAGCTTTATCAGCGGAATATACATATACGCACAATTTTCTTTGGCTTTTGGCTCCGAGACCAGTTTAACGATATCTGCTACATTCTTGTTTTGTGCTTTCAAACCAGTTGCATGAGCAAGGCTCTCAGTGCTATGCGTTAGGAGCTCTTCCTGCATTCTCCTTCTCTTCTGTAGCCAGCTTACCTCCACGAATGGTTTTCTCGGACTCACAACTGATGTTGATGTTCCAACACTGCACGTCTCCGGTGTGTAGAACTGGAACATATTCTCTATTGACACTAAAAAAGGGGTCATCTTTTCCCTCACGACCTCAGGCCATTTTATGTTTTCTTGCAGCCATGTATCATACTTTTTAGGGTTCCGTACCTCCAAAGGAAAAAACGGAACCCTTATAGGTTCACTCGTGTGTCTGTCCGTCTGTCACAGCCAATTTGCTCTGAATCGAATGGACCGATTAAGTTGAAATTTGGTACACGTATGAATTTCTGTGACCCAAACACGGACATGTAGGTTAATTTTGGGGAGCAAATAATAAAATTTAAAAAATATATTTGCAAACTGTAACGTGTGACGCGTGTGACATGTCAAATGAAAGAGCTTACTGTGACGGTCTCAAATATATATACTTTCATGATTCTAAAATAAATTGTTTTAAAATTATTTAATAAAATAGACGAAAATTGATTGAATAAAATAAACGAAAATTCATTCCCTCCCTTATCTCAGAAACAACTGAGCCTAAAATTTTGAAAAAAAAAAAAATACAGAAAATAGTTATAGGTACCTATAAATTACTTATAAGACTTATAAGAACTCTATGGTCTTAAAATAACATGGTATATCTCTTAATATTGTGCGTACAAACTTACATTTGCAGTTGGAATGTATAGGAGAACTTGTTTTTCAACTGCAATGTTAAGTTAGTTCTAGGGGTAAAATGATCCCAAGTACAGAACCTTTCATCGTGCGTAGTCCGACATGCACTTGGCCTGTTTTTATGTATGTACGTCTCGTGCGATTACACCAGATCCATATGTTCCTCAACGAACACATAGGGGACAGTCTATATCTGTTCTAAATCCTAACTAATATTATAAATGCGAAAGTAAGTTTGTTTGTTACCTTTTCACGCCTAAACCACTGAACCGATCATCATGAAATTTTGCATATACGTTGTCTGGTGTACAGAAACGGACATAGGGTACCTTTCATCCCGAAAAAAGTACTGTTCCCGAGGACAACAACAATAACGTTCTTAATGATAATAGATGGCGCCACGTGTCTTTCGAATAATGATTGAATTATTTTATCATAGACACTTTAGTAGCGCGTTAAGAGTTTTTTTTATTATTTTTATTTAAGTACCTAATACATTACCTAATACCGGGTTTTTCATCCTCCTAACTATCCTAACTAATATTATAAATCCAAAAGTGTGTTTGTTTGTTGATTACGCTTTCACGCTAAAACGGCTGAACGAATTTGGATGTAATTTGGCACATGGGTAGACCATGTCCTGGAGAAGGATATAGGCTACTATTCATACTGGATCAAAGACGAAGTCACGGGCAACAGCTAGTTAGAAGATATATAGAAGAAGTACCCTTTTTGCCTAGCGTCACCTTCTGGCCCGACCGTCCCCTAACTCTGACAAAATTGTTTCAATTCCTTCTTTTCATTTTCTGATAAACCGTATTCTTAAAAACATTGGGCTGTGAAAAACAACTGTTGTTTGCCACCAACATGAAAATGTCCAAATAGGTAGGTACCAAAACCTTCCATCATAACACAATACCAAATTGATAACGTAATAAGTTAGCGCCTACAAGTGCTGAGAGCTACTGATAAAATTAAGCTCAAACGTCCTATTTTTATACAACTACCCTCATTATCGTTCGCTATTCTCTAATTAGGTACAGACGCCAGCACATCAAGCTACTACAATTTGTCAAATTTCTTTACTAGATTTTAAACTTTATCGCTAAAGTATTAGGTTCAAAGTTGATTGGGAAAATTTGACAGTTTCGGGTAGCTTGACCTGCTGGCGTCTGTACCTATATTACAGATTACAGACAAGAGAATTTTATTGTGACTATGACCCATTTGGTCCTGCTAGAGCTGGTTAATGCTCTTGTCATCCTAACTATATACAGGGTTATTATATTATTTTAATTTATTGTGAATGTGAAGACTATGTAGGTCATTGCTTTTTTTTTTGTTTGTTTTATTTTTTCTCTCAGTTATTTTTAATCATGGTCTGGCAGTTTGAGTAATCTATGCGGCCTACCCCAATGTCCTTTCTTTGGTATTGTTCGTCGAATCGTTGAGCTCCTTAAGTTCTGAGTTGAGCTGCGCGATTACTGACAAATGCGTGCACTGACTGGACAGGTCCTCTCAATCTGTGTGGTTCTTTCCTCAAAAGACCATTTCAGACACCAATCTACATGGTCTTCACATGAAGTGACCAAGATTATGTCTGGACTTTATAAGAGACTGTGACCTCTGAGTTTGTTTCGGCCTTTCTTCTCAGAGTAGTCAGGAAACGCCGACCTCATCTAGTTTAAAAAAATATATATATATTGACTTGTAAAAGTGTTTGTACAAACCTACTTACAGAAATAAAAATCATTTATCATTTATCATCATTGGTAAAACACCAACAACCTCTTAAGGGGTCATTGTACTCATCATTATGAACAACTTTTACTGTAGGACCAAACCTGAAATCGCGAAAAAAAGTCAGCTGTTCAGTTCATTTATGTTCGCATAATTAGTTTTTTTTTCGCAATTTCAGGTTTGGTCCCATATTAAAAGTTGTTCATAATGATGAGTACAATTACCCCTTAATAGGTTGTTGGTGTTTTACCAATAACCCTGTAATATTTATAATATTATAAATGCGAAAGTAAGTTTGTTTGTTTGTTTGTTACCTTTTCACGCCTAAACCACTTAACCGATCATCCTGAAATTTTGCATATACGTTGTCAGGTGTACAGAAACGGACATAGGGTACCTTTCATCCCGAAAAAAGTACTGTTCTCGAAGAAACCCACAATAACGTTCTTATGATAATAGATGGCGCCTCGTGTCTTTCGAATCATGATTGAATTATATTATTTTTAATTTAAGTACCTAATACATTTTGTAAGTCTAGTGTCGATAGACCGGTTTTTCATAATACTGTAAATGCGAAAGTGCTGAAAGGATTTGGATGAAATTTGGCACATTGGTAGACTATGTCTTGGGTTAGGACATAGGATACCTTAGATCCCGGTAGTGCATTCCCGTGGCTTAATTTACGATAACCACAGGGGCGAAGCCGCGGGCTAAAGCTAGTTAATATCTAATTGTAACTCAACCTTTGTTAATCACCGTGATTATCACGGTGACAAATGACACGGTGACGTGATTAACAAATGAGTTAGTTCTTGGAATTTCATTTGGAAAAACAAACTTATATAATCAATATGTTTTTAATTATTGTCATATTAAAGGTCATTAGCAGGCTAAAACGAACGATAGTATAAGTACCTAAATCGATCGGCAACTTCATTTAACCACGTCAAAGATTTGAAAAAATCACATATTATCGGAAATCCAACATTTTTGTTACGTGCAAAGCAGCGCCGAAAGGTGCATGAATTCTATGTCATCGTGATTGCCGTATATAGTGCAATAGCTCGTGTGAGCACCAGCCTATCGGTTCCATTCAGTTTAAAAAAAATCTAGGTAGGCACTTTAAGTGTTTCCTCCCATACAAAAAAAAAAAAAAACTAAACTTTTTTCTCACGCGTGGAGCGACTTGTACGAGTACTATCCATAAGTTTATATTAGGTAAAGGGCCTAAGTTTCTATGAGTATGGAGCTTGTATTTTCAGACCACTGTGACTGCGCGCACGATGCGACTCCAGTAGAACAACTTTAATGAAGTTTTCATACAAATTGTTCGACCAGAATCGCGTCGCGCCTTTACTTCAGCACTATTTTTTAAGACGGCGGCATGCTGCTCTGTCTCAAGGTTAAACTCATAATCATAATTAACGTACACCTAATTTACGAGTTATGTCAACTTTCCTTGACTTCACGGGCCTCACGCGGCGGCTCAAGAAACCGGTTTCCATTTCTTTGGCGTCTGCTAAATCATATCGAATTAAATATTTGCTTTCCAAGGAATATATAAGTGAGGGAGCCTGTACATAGATTGCTGAACGTGAACACTCTTAGGTGATTCTGACAGCTGTCATTTTGACAGTTATAAGATTTTTTTTCTTTTGGCTTCGCACGGTTCGTGCATTTAGCCAATGTCAAGTTTAAACTAAGAATAATTATTAGTTAGTTAGTTTTATATTTCTTTTCAGTAGCAGCCCGGAGCCTGGGTTTGTCCCCGGTTGATGGCAATAGGCTCCCCCCCCCCGCTATTACATGGGACTTCAACATAACTGGCGAAATGTGGGTGTACTACAAGTGCACCTCTATCTAAACCTTTGCAGAAACAATGAGGCGTGATGTTATATATGACATGTAAAATAGAGTGGTCATTAAGACTTTATATATAATATATTCATTTGACAGTTTGAGTTACTTTGTCGGTTTCCGTATTACTTCATTTCGTATCTGCATCGCAGACTATTGAAGTAATTTTTAGGGCTCCGTACTAATAAGCCTCCGCTGTCCGTCCGTCTGTCAGTCAGCGGGCGGAACCATCATAGGTAGACAGTTGTAACTTTCACAGATTGTGTATTTCGCCGCTATAAGAACAAAAAATGAAGTAAAAAATTAAAGTGATTTGGGGACCCACTTTAATTTTTAACTTTATTTTTTGTTACAAGACACGTGTGTTTTAGAACTGAAGTATTTTTTAACCGACTTCCAAAAGGAGGATTTTTTTTTTTTTTGTATTTTTGTTACGCGATTACTCAAAGACGGATGGACGGATTTGGAAAATTATTTTTTTGTTTGAAAGGGTATACTTCCGAGGTGGTCCCATATAAATTTTATTAACTTTGCTTGGGGAGTTTTTGAGTTAGCTTCAATAATGCGTATATTTCCCACTTATTTTGTATGGATGATGTGATGATGTTTTAATAACTTCCTATCACTGTTATTTACATGGCTATGTCTACAATTATTGTGCTCAATTATGTATTCGTATTTGTGTGGGGTAGGTTCCACAACTAAAAAGTGAAAAATAGAAACTTTTTAGCAAAAAATAAAACCGACTTCTAAAACAAAACACTACAAAGTGAAAAATAACTTTAATTTCGGAAGTCGGTGGCAAAAAACGAAAATACAAAACCAAAGACACCGACTTCCGAAATTAAAGTTATTTTTCACTTTGTAGTGTTTTGTTTTAGAAGTCGGTTTTATTTTTTGCTAATTAAATGTAGTGTTCATTATTGTACGCTGATACGGAACCCTTCGTCTGCGAATCTGACTCGCACTTGGCCGGTTTTTACTTATTCTTTTGAATGGGCAATGAAGACTATTGAAGTCATTTTTAGAATACAATTAATATACAGAACAACAGACATAGGCTTGTAAACGTATCTTTATTTAAATCTCTTTTGCAATTACAATTCCGCGCTCACATTTAAATAAGGCATCGAACTCCTGACCTTCCGCTTATAATATAAACAAACTTTCTCTCTTAAATAAAGCAAACAAACACTATCCTAACGAATATGTAATTATCATAATAATATTATAACATCTAAACATTAAAATGATAAAAAAAAAATACGTAACTGTTTAAATAAAATATTAATGACTGGCCAGTATATTCTAAATTGGACCGAGTGTTAAAATAGGTTCATAGTAAATTAAATTCATGTGGGATTAATTAATTTTTGTAGGTACAGTCCGGCCGTCGCGAGAATGCGTTCCTGACACCTGTAAGCTGAACAATTTCTAATACGTAGAGGGCAAAGCCCAAAAACCGTGTTTTTAATTTTTTGGACTTTGCATTTTTGCATAAAAACTTATTAGCAAAAATAAAACCGACTTCTAAAACAAAACACTACAAAGTGAAAAATAACTTTAATTTCGGAAGTCGGTGTCTTTGGTTTTGTATTTTCGTTTTTTGCCACCGACTTCCGAAATTAAAGTTATTTTTAACCGACTTCCAAAAGGAGGAGGTTATCAATTCGTCTGTATGTTTTTTTTTTTTTTTTTTTTGTATGTTTGTTACGCGATTACTCAAAGACGCATGGACCGATTTCGAAATTTTTTTTTTGTTTGATAGGGTATACTTCCGAGGTGGTCCCATATAAATTTTATTAACTTTGCTTGGGAAGTTTTTGAGTTAGCTTCAATAATGCGTATATTTCCCACTTATTTTATGTGGATGATGTGATGGTGTTTTAATAACTTCCTATCACTGTTATTTACATGGCTATACCTACAATTATTGTGCTCAATTATGTATTCGAATTAGTGTGGGGTAGGTTCCACAACTAAAAAGTGAAAAATAAAAACTTTTTAGCCAAAAAATAAAACCGACTTCCAAAACAAAACACTACAAAGTAAAAAATAACTTTAATTTCGGAAGTCGGTGGCAAAAAACGAAAATACAAAACCCAAGACACCGACTACCGAAATTAAAGTTTTGTTTTGGAAGTCGGTTTTATTTTTTGGCTAAAAAGTTTTTTCACTTTGTAGTGTTTTGTTTTAGAAGTCGGTTTTATTTTTTGCTAAAAAGTTTTTATTTTTCACTTTTTAGTTGTGGAACCTACCCCACACAAATTCGAATACATAATTGAGCACAATAATTGTAGATATAGCCATGTAAATAACAGTGATAGGAAGTTATTAAAACACCATCACAACATCCATATAAAATAAGTGGGAAATATACGCATTATTGAAGCTAACTCAAAAACTCCACGAGCAAAGTTAATAAAATTTATATGGGACCACCTCGGAAGTATACCCTTTCAAACAAAAAAAGAATTTTCCAAATCGGTCCATCCGTCTTTGAGTAATCGCGTAACAAACATACAAAAAAAAAAAACATACAGACTCCTCCTTTTGGAAGTCGGTTAAAAAAAAGAATTTGGTGTTTTATTTTCAGAGATAATTTTTAATCAAATAGTCTTACAAAAACCCCCGACCGAAACAACTGTGGAGGCCAAAGGTATTAGAAATCATAGTAAAATATATTAAAATATGTTTCCTGGCGGACACACTGGCCTCCGAATAAAGCACTGCCTGTGTATCCCAAGGAAACAAGCGGCCTCTGAAGGTGGTACTTTGTGGTTCCGGAGGGCACTCAACGTGCTAATACTAAGGGCGCTTTTGCACTACAAGGAATTTTACTGTTTAAGTTTAAGTATCAGTCACCCTATATTTTTTTTTTGTTTTTTTCGCCTCTATACTATTGTAGTAGGTAGGAAAAAACAAAATTAGGAAAAACCATAACGGAGCCGCCGAAAAAATTAAATTTAAATTTTGACAGGATAACGTCTTGATTCTATTTTTTTGGATGGGAAATCATCAAATAACTTCTCCCGCTCTGGGTGGAGCGGGAGGGCGTGTCAGACTTCTACTGACTAAAACCCACCCGTGTTCCTTCAGTTGCCTGTGCCAGGGCCACGGTAACTCTTTCGAACAACCCGCAACCCTGACGGGCATCGGCCCTAGCGGATCCCTTCAGCTAGTGCTGACATCTCTTTGAGGCGCGCGTGGAACACAACGCGCCGTTGACCCGGGCCTGGTCCTTACCGGACGGCGAGCTACCCATTGATTGCCATCCGCAAGCCCGCGGCTACGGTGCCCGGGAATCGGCTATCGATTCCCGACGCCCAGGGCGTCTCCTGCGGCGACTAGGGGCGTGAGGGCGCAAAGACTGCCTCTCCCTCACGTGTTCTGCCTCCTCCTTCGCGAGCATTACTGCTTCGTAGAAGGAGGTGACGGCTTCCCATGCACTCTCGCTCCGTACCATGGCCTGTACCAGGGCCGGACGCGAGAGATCGCCGCCGCCGACCGCCTCCACGAGGACGCGGCGATGCTCTGCCCAAGCCGGGCAGACCTCCACCGCATGCTCCACCGTGTCCTCCGAACGCACAATGGTAACACCCGGGCGTTTCCTCCCGCCTTATCCGGAACAGGAACCTCCCGAAGCAACCGTGTCCGGTGAGGACCTGCGTCAGGCGGAAGGTGAGGATGCCGTGACGCCTATCGAACCACTCCTCAAAGAGAGGACTTATCGCCGCAATTGCTGCGTGGATAACGTCTGACGGGTCAGCTAGTTAAGTAAACACAAATAAACACAAATGCATCATCATCGGCTTCCAGTCTAACCGGTTGCAGCTGAATACCAGTATATTACATGGAGTGACTGCATATCTGACCTCAAACGCATGTTATTTGCATTTACAATGGCAATAATCTAATCGATAAGATAATCATTTAAAAATCTTTGATTAAAGCTACTTAATTAGATTTTTTATTATTATAGAAAATAATATTTACCTTTGATAGATCATAAATAAATGTAGATAATATTATTATTATTAATATAAAAATATATAAAAAAAAATAATAACAGCTTAAAACAAATTAAATTAAGAACTTTTTTATTAAAATAAATTTGTTTGTGCATTTTATGTAGGTAAGTAAATATTTATTATTTTAAATAATATATGAAATCAATTTAATTATTATAAAAAATGTATATATTTTTTTTTAATTTACTATAGCCATACATATAAGTTAGGTATTTCCAAAACTAAAATGGTTTGACATCTCCCTACAATCCGATTTGCTCAAGCCCGCTAGCACAGAAGAAATTCTCGAAACGTTAAAAAAAACGCGTTTGGATTCTCACCCCAAAATTTTTTACACATTCATTGTAAGTACCGAGCAATTGACCGTGTAGAACCGGTTCACTGCCGGCTATGTAAGACGCCGTCTGTTGCTGACGAGACTTGCCTTTGTATTCTTATCATTATCACTGATTGAGTTGTCCACTTGATATTAAAGCCAGAGGTTTCTTACCTGAATGAACAGTTTGCCGTCGGACGCGCTTCCGAACGCACCTGCCGCCGGCCGCATTCGAAATACGACAACGGTCCCGCCACACGCGAACAAAAATGTAATTAATTTAAATCGAATGTAATCGAACTATGCAGATGTAATTTTAAAACAAACACTCCAGTGTAAATAATATTGAATGTAAATATTTTAAAAGTGTTTTAAGTGTGTGTAAATATAAAAAAATATTTTAGTTAGAAATATTTTTTATATTTTATAAAATCCTGTGATATTAGTATTAAGGAGTTCCGTAGAAGAAAACAGTAAGTATTTTTTTTTTAAATGTTTGTTGTGTATGTTGTGAAATGCATGCTTGATCGTAGTTTATGGATATGAGAAAAAAAAAATGGGTACCTACGTTGTCTTTACAGGTAAAGATATATTTTTTTAAATGAATGCTGAACTTTTTGACCCCCATTGACACAAACTTTAGCATAAAGTTAACTATGCTCACCAATATGACAAAAATACACATAAAAATAACTACTACATTAATTTTAAATAGATAAAAACTAATTGCAAATAAATAATACCAGCCTAGTGTTTTCTTTTAAAAAGTAAGATGTATTATTTATAGCTTTAGGGGGTACCTAAATGGTTACACAAATTTGAAAATAGATAAGTAGGTAGTTACATATTTATTTATATCTAAAATACTAATGAAAATACATCTACTTATGTCAGGGAAAACGAGTTATCCTATTTTTAGAATAAGCTATCAAGAAGTTGAAATAACTTAACTACAGTAACTGTAGCGTTCAGTATCGATACCCATCACGTCTGCGGAGTTTTGCTAGCTAATTTACTTTGACCCTGTATATTATTTAAATAAAAGGTGTGACTGTCAAAGTTAAATAAAAAATATTTAGGAAATAATGTCGTAGGTCAAGCAGATTCCATATTATGTTAACTCAGGAAAAAAATAATAAAAAATTCTTCCAAGCCACATTATTTTTAGATACAGAAAGAAGAACGTTGCATACCTAAATAGATTACAAATTATTATTCGAAGTTCAACTTATTAATTAGAGCCTAAATATTTTCTAACAATCTTTTTGTGTTATGTTCTTTAACTGCTTTTTATATTGTACAAAAACAAAGATGCGTTTTGCAAAATACATTTTTCAAAACTGTATCTATTACTAATACATTTTTGAAAATTGTACATATTATACAATAATTATTACAAAGATGCCTTAGTTAACAAATGTACTAAATACAAAAATATCAATTTTTACTATTTTAGTGCAAATAAGTACACTAAATGTCATGTGTATTGAAATACCACTCCGCCTTTTTCTACCAAAAACGTAGTTCGCAGCTGTATCTAAAATAAGTTCTATGAATCGTATAACTATAATATTTTACAAATAACCTTTATTTTTTCTAAATCCAAACAAGATATTACTTTAACTGATTTTAAATTACTCAACTGCAGAAATAAAAGTATGAGCACTGTAAAGCAATACCCATACATATTATTATCCTTCTTCTTGGACATTGAATCAGTCCGGTAAAGCTTTTGTGGTTAGTACAATTGTGAACTAAGGCATCGAATTTGCTTATTTCACCTTCAAGCAGCTGTCGTCTTGTTAGTAAACAAATGCCCAGCTGTCGGTCATTGACGTTCAAAACAACGCGAAGAATGCTAACAATAAGAATGCCGTACATTTTTAATTGTATTACCTACTGTCGCAATGTTATTGGACTTTATTATTCATTAGGTGCAATACTCACTTTAATAATAGTACCCTAATGCGTACCCTAGGTAATTGCGTAACACAGTCACAATCGCAAAACTTTCATTTTGACATTTCAACGATGTTCATTACGATAATTACCTTGACGAGCAGATGATTATTTCCAACATACGAAAGCAATGGACGCATTTTTCTTTCAAAATCATTCCAATTGCGATAGAAAGTGTTTTGCGCTATTGGAATGCCCGACTGTTACTGGGATTGATAACTCATTGTTCTTATCAAAAATTAGGTTCCGCACGTCTGGACTAAATACGAGAACAATTTAAAACTCCGTGATTCTCACCATCATCTTTACTCTATAGCATTCGACTTCTGGAAATAGGCCCCATCATTATTAAGCGTCGAGTACTCAATGCTTAATTTTTTTAAATTTGTATTGTTCCTCTTTTATTGACAGGCAACCATAGACGAAAATAACTTTTTAGCAAAAAATAAAACCGACTTCCAAAACAAAACACTACAAAGTGAAAAATAACTTTAATTTCGGTAGTCAGTGTCTTTGGTTTTGTATTTTCGTTTATGCCACCGACTTCCGAAATTAAAGTTATTTTTCACTTTGTAGTGTTTTGTTTTGGGAATCGGTTCTATTTTTTGCTAAAAAGTTTTTATTTTTCACTTTTTAGTTGTGGTACCTGCCCCACACAAATTCGAATACCTGCTATGTAAATTACAGTGATAGGAAGTTATTAAAATATCATCCGCATATTTTAAAACATCATCCACATATACTCTCCTATCCTCGAAAGTATAACCCTTTGAGTAATCGCGTATCAAACATACAAAAAAAAATACAGTCGAATTGAGAACCTCCTTCTTTTTGAAGTCGGTTAAAAATGCAATACTACATGGAAGCTGAACTAAAATAAATGGCTGGAAAGATTCAGAATAGGTACTGTGAAGGCTCGAACTCGGGAAGCTGAACTTATAAAATAATGATAGAAGGTAGAGCAATTAGGAATTATATTTTATATTGAATAAATACAATCTTAGGATAATGGCGCACTTCTTAAACCGAACCTGTCATCCGTCTGTCTAACTCCTAAAACAAAACCTAGGACTACATTTGTATTCAAAAAGTAGTTCGATATTTGCTTGAGCGATAGAATATCAGCCAGTAACATATAAGGTTGCTCACTGTATGAAACCTTTACAGTGCCTACTCATATTTCGACAGTAAAATTTTATAGCAATGATAAATATCCATGTAATTGAGGGCGACCGCATTGCTATCTTCCCTCTGACAGAGAGGAGGCCTGTGTCCAAGTCCCAACAGGCGGTACGTCATAATCTGATTGTGCTATGCTTAAGGAACTAACTACACTTATTCAGCTGAATTGAGCTGAATAAGTGTAGTTAGTCCCTTATTGCTTATGCTATTGCCATCAGGGCACAACATTGATTATTAGAAGTCTCGCAAAAAAATGTTAACCTATGGGTAAACGATTGTATTTTGGTAAAAATCACCGCGTTTAGTAAGTCGACGTGTTTTAACGAGTTTTTAATCGTACCATTTAGTTCTAAATTACGGAGTAAATGTGAGAATTTCCATTGTGACCACATTCCTAGGTTAAACATAACACCTGATGATCATAATTATATTATTTTCGTCATCCAGTAATCATCACAACTCCGTTTATCACACGCGATCATAATATATAATTGTTTCAATTCAATTCAATTCTAAATATTATTTCACGTGGACCAGGCACAACATGGGCACTATTTGCATTTCCCACAATGAAAATTAATTTCCAACGTCGCCATTTTGAAGAATTTATCAACATATCCTTCAGTTTCTCTTACAAGCTATTTGAAAATGCCTAATGGCTGTGGAAAGAATGTTAGCCTCACTGACATTTTAAAAGAATCGATCTGCCTAGCCTTTTCCCAACTATGTTAGGGTCGGCTTCCAGTCTAACCGGATGCAGCTGAATACCAGTATTTTACATGGAGCGACTGCCTATCTGAACTCCACAACCCAGTTATTGGGTAATACGATACCCCTTAGTAAGACTGGTTGTCAGACTTTCGGGCTTCTGACGACCCGTAACGACTGCCAAAGATCCACGAATGACAGCCGGGACCAACGGCTTAACGTGCTCTCCGAGGCACGGAGGAGTCTCGGTATGTAAAGATGGTCACCCATCTACGGACCAACCGGGGCAAGCGTAGCTTAACCTGATGGATCGACCCGTGCGGCTGTTATTACTTAGCCACGAGCTCCTCTGACATTTTAAAAGAGTAACCGTGATGTTTCTTGCCGGCTCTTCTCCATAGGAAACGACCAGTTGGAAACGTGCACATAGCTTCTGACGTTTTATAAGTACCCATGTAAGTTTATGTGAAATAAACTTAATATTTTGATTTTATTTGATTTGACAGGCAGACATTCTTCCCACTCCTTAACTCCCAGGGCTGACTTGTCCAGGGTCCGTCAATTTGCCGTGTTATAGCCATATGTCAAAGAATGACAGTTCTGATTTGAATATACGGTCAATTTAACTTGGTAGTCAATTTGCTTAACAATTAACTTCCCTGACTTTGCAATGAGGTATCGGCACTCAATCAATCTGCCTGGCATTTTAGCCGACCCCAACATAGTTATGTTGTGGTCAACTTCCAGTCTAACCAGATGCAGCTGAATACCAGTATTTTACATGGAGTGACTGCCTATCTGGCCTTCACAACCCAGTTACTGGGTAACACGATACAACTTGGTAAGACTGGTTAATTATCAGACTTGGACTTCCGACTAAATGTAACAACTGTCAAGGATGTCAAGGGTCTCGATATGTAATGGGTGGTCACCAATCCACGTACCAAACGCGGCAAACGTAGCCTTCGATCAACCCGTGCGGCTGTTATTATTTAGCCACGAGACCCCACGAGTATCGGCACTCGTGGAGGCTTTTTTAGTACACCCAAAGACAATATCTTAAACATATCAAGATTATAAACAACAGCCCCTACCTGCACTGATAACATTAAACCAAGCAAAACCAATGCCATTAGTACCACACGATGCAAACGTTTATCTCTCCATGAATAATCAAAAACAAACCGTTTAGAAACGTGACCTTTAATCAAGCAAGACCAAGTGTTTTCAAAAGTACGATGGTCGATGAGTGGACTGTCTGAAATATGATATGCTAGAAAAGAGGTGAGAGAGAGCTAGAAATAGAGAGAGTACGAGGCTTGTCGCCAACACGATGGTACCCGACCGAGTAAAAGAAGCTACGTTCTCGAACAAATTTCAGCAGATAGTGATGGGAACTTTCGACCGGAGTAGATGGAGGCAGATTGTCCGCTTAAGGTGGTCCAGTGACCACGATCCTCAGTAATGAGGGACCGATTGAAGAAGAAGAAAAGGGTGACTACTGAGATGATGGCTAATAGAGAAAAGAGAGAATATGGAGATAGAATAAATGCTGCACCGACTACAAATAAATTGGGATAAAGGTAAGAGAATGATGACAATGATATTGATGATGAAGTGTTTTAAAGTACGAATAGAACTGAAGTTATTGACAGAGTTGCAAGCTGAAGTGGCAGTAGGCTGGCCGTGTTTGTCGAAAGACAGTACCGATGGATCAGACCAGTCCTAGAGTGCAAGCGTAGTATAGTAGTAGTGTAGGTAGGCCCCCAGCTAGGTGGACCAATGACTTTAAAAAGGTGACTGGGACACTAGATGCGGAAGATGGAGAACCTGGTGTATAGGTTTTCTTGACGGTTCATCTGTATAGCAAAAACCCCAAATAGGAATTGGAAACGAGCACCTAACTTTTGACGTTTCAAAGTGCGCAGGGATGTAGGTTTATATGCAAAAATATATTTTGAATCTGATTTTTTTTTTGTGGCACATCTTGAGAGAATCCTTTGTCCAGTAGCGGACTGCGATAGACTGAGTTGATTGATTAAATGTTTAAACGAACTCGTATACATTGTGAAAACGGTTACGAAACGGTAATGGCGGCTGGTTTCTTTAAATTCTGTTAGTAATTGGTAAATAACGGTTATCGGATCGGTATATGTTACGATTGCGTTGAGTTTTGCTTTGAAAACATTAACTGTTAAACGTGCGATAAGTGCATCGAGGTGTTACAGAGTTTAATTTTTTTTTGTTGCAATATAATTTATTATATTACTTTATTATAGTCATAGGATATACATATGTAGGGATATAGCTACCATTGCAATAACCGATGTCAAAAGCTTGCTCGATATAAATGTATGCAGAATACAAGATTTAGAGAAAATTGGAGTCTACTATTCGTGATTACTGTAGGACACGATAGGATTGTGAGTTATGATCCTCTTCGAAATTCTATAGAAGCTTTTTGTGACACGAACAAGAAAATGGCTACATGGTCAATTTAATATCCTACTGAAGAAGAAGAAAGGAAAAATGCATTTATTGGCATTACAGCAAAAATAATACACCTTAAAACTAGAAACAAGGTGTACCACCTGACGCTGATTTTCAGCTGCAACCCACGAGTTCCATACGCTAGACTAATAAACACAAGTAACATAGTGTGCCCGTTTTAATTAATTAGAGGTGATAATATGAAAAAAGCTCATACAAAATCATAATGAATAGACACGCAGGAGAACCAAGGTAACTGACATAGCCCGAAGAATTGCCGTGGGCAGAGCACATTGTTCGCAGAACAGATGGCCGATGGGGCCGCAAGGTTCTGGAGTGGCGACCACGTACTGGAAGACGTAACGTTGGAAGGCCTCACACAAGGTGGACCGATGATCTTGTGAAGGCCACGGGAATCCGCTGGATGCGGGAAGCACAGAACCGGTCGAAGTGGCGGTGCTTGGGGGAGGCCTATGTCTAGCAGTAGACGTCTTTCGGCTGAAATGATGATGATGATACCTACCTGTGTGTGTGTACCTATGTGTGTGTTATATTGTAATTAATGAAAAACTAAAATAAATTCCCAATATCTGCGTATTACTCACACCTGCTTTTTACAGCTGGGTAAAGGCCTCCAGATTCTCAAATCTTTCAGCTTGAACCCTATTCTGACTATTTGAGGAGTGATTTTTAAAAGGGCTTTTTTCCACTTGGACAAATTTTTCACAAACCGCTTTCTGTGGTAGGAAGAAAAGTTGAAAATTAATTTTAATAAAAAAGGGTGAAAACAATGTGGAATTCTTTCTTAGAACTGCATTGCATTTTTAAAACAGACTAAGTTTGGAAATATGACCCTTTGGTTGCTACTGCAGGAAATTTGACCTTTTGTATAGAATTAATTGGAAATATGCTTTTAAAATAAATATACTAGTGACGAGCAACCAAGATTGCATTTTTTTTTTACTTTATTGTATGCGGTTACAGTATTACCATAAAACATTTATAAAATAATACGTTCGACTTTAGTAACGTTCGTTTTCTTTTACTCATTTTATACGTAAAGGATATATGACGTATTGTTTACAATTTAACGATTATATACATGAAAGAAAAGGAAATATGGCGTTTTGTTTCAAATTATACAAGCCATCTTTACTACCTTACAAATAATTGAGTGGAAATATGCTGGATTTGAATGAAATTTTGTTATTGATGCACCTTTTAGATTGAGGCGATTTGATGGTTTCTGTTGCCGATTCGAGGTGTGATTTTTGCCTTGACTATACGATCCCACTGAATTCTTCAGTCTAGTCGAAAATGGAAATAAGACCTCTTGAAAAGTCACTCCTCATTTGTTTTTTGTTTCAAATATTATTACAAGACTTGTGACAAACTTTACCACCCTAACCTCATTACAAAATAGGCAACAAATTAAATAATCCTCTATGCATTTGTCTAGAAACCTAGGTAAATCATTTCTTACATAATTTGTATAAAATATCACGTTTCTCGCTAACGCTATGCGACGGGTAATGCGGCATTAACCTTACAAACTTTCCTAGTTCCATTGTTATAAATTACAAAGAAACTTTCAAAGTTTTACTGGAAAGTTTATTGATTACCTAACAGCATCACGCCTGAATTGTCTGAAAGGGTAAGCTGTGACGTATAGAAAACCCTTATTTCGCCAATGTTTTAACATAGTCCTGTTAATAGGGCCTAATTCAGAATGACTGCTACTGAGAAATTGCTGGGGATACGAGCCGCGAACCAGACCAAGCACCGACCGAGACCGATCGAGGTCTTAAACTAGATAAGATACAAACCAAAATTTGTATGGGTTTTGAAGCAAAATTTCTAATCCATTTGCTTGCAAATTCGTCCTATCGCAATGAATGTGATTGAACTGTCAATATGAACGGCATTGCGATCGATTGTCATTTATAGTGCGTTATGCAATTACCCTGCGGGTATATACTGCATACGATAATAATAACATGGCATCACAGTTTACCACTGATCGCATATACGTATTGTTACGGCCTTATTAGCTATCTCCTCCGAAGGGGAAAATTTACAAGTCAGTGATGAGGCCTGTCGTACTGTGTGGATGGGAATGCTGGGCCGTGAAGAAGACGGATTAAAAAACATTGCATTCAGCGGAGATGAGAATGTTGAGAGGGATGTGTGGAGTGACGAAAATGAATAAAGTAAGAATTTATTTAAGGGGTTTGAAAGTGGCGCCGAAAGTGACAGAAAAGTTGAAAGGAAATCTTTGGCATATGATGAGGACGGAGGAAACGTATGTGACTAAAATAGTGATGACTATAAATGTTGATAGATGGAGAGGGAGAGGAAGGCGAAAGAAAAGATGGATGTATTGTGTGAAGAATGATATGAAAGAGGAGGGAGTGAATGATAGCGTGACGGTTGACAAGAGAGAATGGGAGAAGACAACGTGTTGCGCCGACCTCACGTAACGGGATGTTGATGATGCCTCATTATATCCATCACTGTTTTGCATTCGCAAAATCATCATCATCATCTGCCTAGCCTTTTCCCAACTATGTTGGGTTCGACTTCCAGTTTAGGTAACCGGATGCAGCTGAATACCAGTATTTTACATGGAGCGACTGCCTATCTGACCTCCACAACCCAGCTATTGGATAATACGATACCCCTTTGTAATACTTGTTGTTGTTGCATTCACGAAGTATGCATCTCTAAATTTTAATAATTTCATATATTTACGATACGTCCTTCATGTTTGAAACAGTAAATGCGAAGTTGTTTTCAATATTGCGTGAGGTTACTGTGTCGAATGGTTCAATAATGTAGGTACTCACGTCATTTCACGTTTTTTGTTTGGGTTTTGAGTATCTGAGCGCGAGAGTGTGTGGCAGGGTGTTTCACTCAATTTTCTGTTATATTGTTAATTTTGATACTGTTTATATCGTGTATAATATTAATATTATACGTATATAATCTGTCATATTCCCTACTTGTTGTTTAAAGTTATGTTATTAAAATAAAATGTACAAAATAATATAAAATGTGCAACAATTATTATCGAGTCTTGCAGTCTCGACTCTCGCTGCAAAAGTCATTTAAACATTACCTAATTTAAAACAACTAACAGTCTTAGAATAATAATTATAATATGTACAAATATATTAAAAAACAAAATTATCGGTTCGCGAACGGAATCGAGACACAATAAAAGTTTTATTGCTATCACGTCAAGCGCCCGCAAAACTGACATAATCATAAATTAAATAATCGAAACCATGTTCAAATCATACGATTAATAATTAATCGTATGATTTGAACATGGTTTCGATTATTTAATTTATTATTGAATTCACAAGATAAAACGATTGATTAACTTATCTTTGGGAAAATTTCGAGATTCCAATGATTATTAAGTATAGGTATTTCTATATTTAGGATCAAAGAAAATGTTTCTGATTATTATTATCGCGAATAAAAAAATCAATCTCAATCAATTGATTATAATGAGTGAATGATAGCGTGACGACGGTTGACAGGGGAGAATGGAAAAACAAAATGTGTTGCGCCGACCCCAAGTAACATGGGATAAGGACAGGAAGCTGATGAATTAATTGATTATAGTGACGTCATTGTGTTTGTATTTTTACACTTTATAATAAGTGTACTATTTTATTTTTAACAAGCTTTTGTTAGTTTGGATATCATCTAGGACCAGAGTTCTTGTCAAGACGCAAATCAAACGAGCCCAAACTCGATAGGGTTGCGTCGTTTTTTTTATTGAGTTCCTGTGACCATCTTCCGGCTTCATCATCAGATCAGCTGTATGGTACCAAAATATTGCATTGTTACTGATTTTACACACGTATGCCAAATTTCAGCTCAACTGAATACCGGGAAGTGAGTTAAAAACTTGCAAATCTTGAAAAGCATAGCTTACATACGAACATTGCAAGTTAATAAAAGCTTGTAATAAAAAGCAATAGCTACAACTCACAATAAAATGACCTATTTCAAAACCGGTTTATGTTTAAAAATAATACCAATTCATCATTATCAACAGCTTCCAAAAACAATAAACCCGCAGGGCAGCATGTGGCGAGCTGTTGGGCAGTAGCGACTCCACGGACCCAATCTCCCGGGAGAAGTCTTGTTCTTCACCCCTGGCTTGCCTTTATTGGCCGGCTGGAGTGAACACTGACGAGGAATAGAGCTCTCACCTCTTTCTTACCTTTATTGGCCGGCTTGAATGGAGATTCGCAAGAGCAAACGTGCTCGGAGGAAGGAAGTATTCCACTAAGGTGATGGTAGGGATCTTAACCGTACTTCCGGGATTGTCCTGATAGCCGTGGGATACCTCTCCACTCCTCAAGCACATCAGGAAGTGTTGCCCCCTTGTCGCTACGTCACTAAGTGCTAGCGGCCGTTTCCGGGGGCCCATTATTGAGTGTGGAAGTCACCCCCTGCCATTTTATCCGTGTATAATAACGTTGGTAAGGCAGGGGACATAATTCTTCCATAGTTCAAGTTACCCAATACACTTTAGCTATCCAGACCCATAGCCAATATGTTATGTTTCTACGTTCTGTAATAGTCCTGCACCAACTGGGGATTGTCCTTTGGTGTACTTGCATGCTGCAAATAGGGATAATTGTCGGTTGGTGCCTCCTCATCATTTGAAATTGTCTAAGAGGGCATCTCCGAGTTGGCTTTGGTCCCTCGTACGCCTTCCAAAGGTCCGGGACAAACAAAAGTAGTCTAGATATGTTCTTTTATTGACATCGTAAAATATAAAATTGGAGTGAAACATACCTGCATACTCTGTTACCGAACCGGTTGTACCGGACTCCGAGGATCTAGGATTTGGCAATGAACTTTAAATGCTAAAAAGTTTTTATTTTTCACTTTTTAGTTGTGGTACCTATCCCACACAAATTCTAATACCTGCTATGTAAATAACAGTGATAGGAAGTTATTAAAACATCATCCGCATAGATCCACATAAACTGTGTGGGAAAAATACGCATTATTGAAGATAACTCAAAAACTACCCAAGCAAAGGTAATAAAATGTATATAGGACCACCGACCAACTTTTCAAACAAATAAAGAACTTTCCAAATTGGTCCATCCGTCTTTGAGTAATCGCGTAACAAAAATACAAAAAAAAAAAAAAAACATACAGACGAATTGAGAACCTAATCCTTTTTGAAGTCGGTTTAAAAGAGATATATAATACAAAAAAGGGCGAACATAGCAAATGACGAGATTTCAGCACACCACAGATTTCCCAAAGGCAATTATGGAAATAATCATTGGGAGGTGATTATTCCGTAACAAAACATACAAGTAGTAACTAATTATAGTGTAAGTACTTACGTTCATAATAAGCAGATAATTATGTATTTATGCGTGATGTTTATCATTGGCATTGGCAGTCAGAGACGAAGGAAACATCACGTTCAGGGCAAAATAGTGTAACTTACTTGATAGTATACGTTTTAAGAATGGCTACATCTATTTCTGTAAGTCACGGTGGACTTTATTAGGAGTATGTCATGATTCATCATCTGCCTAGCCTTTTCCCAACTATAATATGTTGGAGTCGGCTTCCAATCTTACCGGATGCAGCTGAATACCAGCATTTTACATGGAGCGACTGACTATCTGACCTCCACACGTTACTGGGTAATACGATACCCCTTGGTAAGAATGGTTGTCAGACTTTCGGGCTTCTGACGACCCGTAACGACTGTCAAAGATCCACGAATGACAGCCGGGACCAACGGCTTAACGTGCTTTCCGAGGCACATAGGAGTCTCGGTATGAAAAGATGGTCACCCATCCACAGACCAACCCCGGCAAGCGTAGCTTAACCTGATGGATCGACCCGTGCGACTGTTATTACTTAGCCACGAGGTCCTATAGTGATATATACAGTGATATATATATACGAGTATGTCAACTGATTATTGGTTAGATATCGATGGATTAAGTTGTTTATAATGTTTTGTACGAGTAATGTCGTGGTGCCCCAGTGGTTAAAAGGCCTCGCCTATCAACCACGAGGTTGTGATTCAAATCCGGGCAAGTACCAATGTGATTTTTTCAAATCATATACAGGGTTATTGGTAAAACACCATCAACCTCTTAAAGGGGTCATTGTGCTCATCATTATGAACAACTTTTACTATGGGACCAAACCTGAAATCGCGAAAAAAAATCTGCTGTTCAGTACATTTATGCTCGCATAATTCATCAAGGAGGTTGCTGGTGTTTTACCAATAACCCTGTATATTTTCTGAATTTATCTTGGACATTACTGACATTGGTGAAGGAACACATCCTGAGGAAACCTGGACTTATAGTTAGTATAAGTCTGAAATCGCCAACCTGTCTTGATCAAGCGTGGTGATCAATGCTCGTGCCTTCTGTGTATGAGAAGAGGTCTTTGCCCTGGGACAGGGACAATAATAGATTAGTTACTCCACGATCATATTTTATTACAAAAACCAAAATCATAATTGATTTAGTATCATTTTGGCAATCAAAGCATAAGCATATACAACGTGTTTTTTTATATGCCATAACTCTAGGGTATAAATGAGACCATAATTTTGAACAACATTAACTATGGGACCAGACCTGAAGTCACGAAAAAAAAATCTGCAGTTTGACGAGTTTTGCGTACAGTATGGGACAGCTGATGTTTTTTCGCGATTTCAGATTTGGTCCCATAGTAAAAGTTGTTCAAAATGATGGTCTCATTAATATCCCAGAGGTATGGCATATAAAAAAAAAACACGTTGTAGATAGGGTAATATCAGATGCATTTTGCATAATCGTGCCCCATCATTCGAATAATTGAAATAAAAAAAACGGTATTGTTTAGAATATGTTTATTAAAGTAATTAGTCTTATCCTCTGACTCAATTTGCATAACAAAAATTAGAAAAATCTTTTAAAATGTAACTAAAACAGCTGAGATCAACAATTTCTTAAAATCTATGGTCACATTTCACAGAGCCTCTAATTTTTTTGTCTTCATCTTTTGCCTTTATTTGCATTTCTCTGGAAAATTCGTGCAATCTTCTTATAACCAACCAGTGCACTGCAAACACTGTAACCAGTCACTTTTCTTCTTCGTATGGTAGCCTCATGAGTTCGTGACATTCTACACAAGTGTTGTCGTTTTCATCGAAACATTTTTCACTAGATTCGCTGAGCTGTAACTCTTCTTCTTCACTTTCCGATGAAGAAGAAGACTTTTTTGAAAAATTCTTCTTACGTCTTGATGAGCAGGGCACATTAGCCAATGCCCCACTTGAATACGACAAAAAAGGTTACTAAAAGCGGAACGTAATTGTAGGCATACAAAAGTCAAAAGAGGTTAGATTTAAAATTATATTTTAAAAAAGTAAAAAAAAAAATATTGATTTAACTGGACGTAGAAACAGATACAAAACAAATTCATTCTGTTGTAAATACGTTTTAATCACTTTATCTCACTTAAAACCATTGAAACAATCACTGTGTTGTTTACACCGCTGCCATATTTGTGTCACTGACTCGTTTGGATCAAATTAGTGCCAAATTCAAAATGCATCTATTAGTTTCGCGACTGGGGCACGTTTGCCTAGTTTACCCTAATGCTCCCAGTGCTGAGTGACAGGCGCCCTCTACGAGAGGGAGTGGGCTGTAATGTAATCTATCACGTGGACCCAGTGCGGGCTGGTAGAGGTCACATGTTTTCGAACTTTTGGTTCTAGGACATACCGATTTCCGTTTTGAGAGCAGTGGTGATGAAATGGGTTCGAACCCACGTACAACTCGTAAGTCAGGGCGTGCACTGTGCCACCGTGCACTGCTCTTGCTCTTTATGCAATCAATTTTGATTATTGCTTTATCACCCAGTAAAAAATAAATATAATATCATTGATTAGTCTTGTGTTATCTGTCCCCCATAGCAACTTTTATTAAGTATTCTATGACACAGTGGTACCAATTAATGAAAATGATAAAACCGTACCTATTAATACGCCACGGTCGATGTGAGGGTTTTTTTTATACGGTAAAATGCATAAATTGGTTCTCCCTATTCATAAGTATACAGGGTATAAGGGACAGCCCTCCGCGAACTAACAGGGTGCATTCAGCTCCTTATTTTGAATCATATTCCACCGGAAATTTTCTCAGGAAAATTTTAATTTTTTTTTAAAAATCGTTTTTTCACTTACTATTCCTTTATTTGAATGTAAAATTACACATAAAAATTTATGTTCTCTATATGCAGCAATACAACTAAAATATATATATATATATATATGTTGTAATAATATAACGAACGACGCGTGAAATCAGCTGTTCACTTTCTGCCTAGCTACAGAGTTCATCGAACTCACCGCATATCTATTACCTACCCCTCCCAACCAGTAACAAATGCTCCGATTTGTGCACAAAACACAAAAAAATCAGGTTTATTGGATTCCTATAACGTTCCTAAAATAATTTCATGTACCGATTATCTGAATTCCCCCATCAGTTTGTGGAGGGATGTCCCTTACAGCCTGTACAATGAATGCACATTTTCTTTATTAAACTTCAAGAAAAATGACTGATTTACTAGGTGCACCGACTATGTGTAATTTTACTAAATGAAACTGCTGTAGCAAACGTACTATACTTACGAGTTAGTCACAAAAGGCCAACTTTTAGTTTTTGGAAAGGCTTATCTTTTTATTGGAATTTTATTTACCCTGCCTTGCCTCTTGAATGTAGCGGTCGGAAATGATACTGCGTTCGATTCCCGGGTCGGGTAAAGCGTTATTGACTTTTTCCATCTAGAATTTTTCAGTCGCAGCTCGGAGTCTGGAGTTGTGTCCGGTTGATGGCAATAGGTTCGCTCCATATTATAGGTTCAACCATCTCTTCCACGTATGCCCTGGTTCAACGAGGGCGGGATGAATAGGCAAGAAGTTGTGATGGCTTTGAGACTCAGATCCGGCCACGTTCCTCTCAATAGTTTCGGTTTTATGATGCGAAAAGTTCATTCACCCAATTGTACTGTTTGTGGAGTCACAGAAGATGTGCATCACATCTTGACGGAATGTAGTCGTATTGGGGATCGAAGACGTCAAGCTTTTGATAATAATTTTAATGTAAGGCTTCTATAATAGCGTTCTGGCCTCACCATTGTCAGATGACGCCAGGACACTCTATCATATTATCATCATGGGTACAAGGTTGCGGGTAGGCTAGTTTGTTGTTATATTTATTGAACTCAATAATCGGGGTGACATATTCTTAATAGAAAAAAACCTGTAAATAAAAATAAAGATTAAAAAAAAAAAACTGGCGAAATGTGGGAGTACTATGGTGCACCTCGGCCTAACCCTTCGAGGAATACTGGGTGATAGATAACATCTTTCAAAATTTCTAAAAAAAAAACATTAATTTTGCTCGAAACGTAATTAAAACTAATTACAACAAAATTAATGCATTAAATGTTCAATAAATCATTATCAGATTTGACTATCAATTTTACATTGAAAAACGTTCGATAACAATGAAATTTCATTGCCGTGTATGTAGTAATGTCATTACGAAATCAGTCAGATTAACAAATCGTCGTCGGTCAGACAAACCGTACAAGTTAAATTAATCATTAATATTGCATCAAAAACATCGTGAGGAAACGTTAACATATGTCTGAAATCGCCAACCCGTCTTGAGCAAGCTTGATGATCAATGTTCGTGCCTTCTCTGTACGAGAAGAGGCCTTTGCCCAGCAGTCTACATAAGTCAATATTTTGTATGGGATTTTATAATGGTCAAAATCAAAATCAAAACATTTTATTTCACATCATAAACCTACACGGGCACTTATGAAACGTCAGAAGCTAGGTGCACGGTTGCAATTGGTCGTTTCTTATGGAGAAGAGTCGGCAAAAACCTCCACGTCCAAGCATATAGTAGTATATATCTAATCGGGACTGGAAATTGGAGTCACCCAAAGAACTGCCGGTCTATTAAAATTCTGTAAAAATATCACCGTGAAAACGTAGGTGAAGTGAGTTTGACGTGAGCTGTCTTTCCACCTGATGCTAGGGATTGACACTATTGACAGCTCACTCCACGCTCACCACACCTAAGTTTTCACGGTGAGATTTGTACAAAATAGCACTGCAGATATAAGATACCTGGGTGAATATTTGACCTTTAAACCGCCGTCATTACCTTCCGCCAAAAGTTGATGAAAGAGAATATATTTAATGAAATATTTCAGCAATTCCTGATTCTGGTCCTTAAGCAGATTCTGGGAATTGATGAAATATTTCATTAACGATATTCTCCTTCATCAACTTTTGGCGGAAGGTAATGACGGCGGTTTAAAGGTCAAATATTCACCCACCTCTTTTATCTGTCGTCCGGTCACCCTTGCATTTAAAATTTTTACAAGCAGCGCTATTTTAAAACTCCCAATCCAATATATAAAACTTACCATCGTAAGAAAAATTAAATGGTCATAGTTAAACTGACCTCTGACAATGCGAAATGAGTTTATAAGTGATGAGTTTAAACAAGTATAATAAGAACTCAGGTTGGTGGGACATCAAAATGTAGTTTTTACAACCCGTGGCATATTTTGAAGTAATATTACCTACTAGCTAGGTATATGTTTGAGGTATTAGGGGTTGAAACGCTCGGGCCATCGCCAAGCGGTTGATCGACTCATCCCGTGACCAAAGGGCTGGGCCTCAAGTCTGCTATTACAATAGTGTCAGAATGGTCTGTCATTGATTTCATAATTATTGATTTTGACAAGTTTTGTAATCTACTAATATAATGGCGTCATTATGACTTTCCAATGGTCAACCACTGACACTCCATTGAAAGAAATGGCTTAAAATGGTAATCTCTTACATAATGTTAATAACAATGTTACTAACCATATATGAGTTGGCTCGAAATAAAGTTTATTCTATTCTATAATGACAAATGAAAGACTGACGTATGCGGTAATCTGCTAAATTTTTTACAGTTCCTTTGATCAGTACCACGATTCTATTACGAGACCACTGTCCTACCAAACCAATGATCGACCATTATGAATTTAGCAGATTACGAACTTTTAGCAAAATGACAATGGGATCGTGTTGGAATGACGAATTAATAAAAAATAGCAGACTTGGGGCCCTGGTCTATTTTAGGCCAAAGCCATCCAACGGGACAATGCTACCAGCTTTTTCGGTACTTTTCCCACTGACAGCGATGTGGACGAACTTTTCAATGCCCAATGAGCTCTTCTCTTTTTTTAATACACATAGTATAACATATTCTAATCTTAGCGTGTATTTTGTATTTAAGATCTGTAAAAATAAATACCTGTCCGCTATTCATTTCATTATGTAAGGAAGGCGAAGATTTGTGCACAAAATCTAATAACACATAACACACTGTGCCTACAATCAAACCATCACGTGTATAACACAATATTTTGCCAACCGTTCACGTGAAGTTAAGAAATCTAACACATATCACTGTACAGTCAATATTATGTTTTAAATTACATAATTCATGTATGTACTAGTACAATATTGAATGTAATTAATGAGTCTGCTGAACTCGCCAACCCACTCGAGCAAGCGTGGTGAAGGCACGAGCATTGATCACCACGCTTTGTATCAGAAGAGGCCTTGCCCTGCCTTGGGTCTGGGCTGTATATTGCTATACCCTAGTCTGGTATTATTATATTATTCTCGACTATTCCGTTGGTCTGGTCGTTGGTGGGTAGGCTTCACAGCCTGACTCTTCGGCGTATTGTTGCGTGCCTGTTGGACTTCTACAGACTTCGGAGAGTGTGCGTACGAGCTCCACGACCGGATCCCACCATCGCCGTTTTACTACCGGAATACCAGACGTACTGCAGGGTACCATCCGCACATGGTTACATGGTTGATATCCCGACCAGTCTTGTACAGGGCTTCTCCTCCACATTTACTCGCACAGCCAAAGTGTGGAGCTCTCTTCCAGCGTCTGTATTCCCTTCCACATATAACCCGTCTGCCTTCAAAGCAAGGGTGAAAGAAAGAATGAAAAGTATTTATTAAGACTCGCACAGGAAGATCACAAATTAAGCATAACACACTTAAAAAATAAAAACAAAGTGAACTAAAAATAATTAAAACATTCCCGTATGAGGTCAAAAGGCTTCTATCTCAGCATGATGCTGCAACATTTAAAGTAAGTGTCGCAGCGCTGGTATTCTGTTAAGGCCCGCTGTGATGTCACGGACAATTATTACAGAAATAAAGTGAACCGGACATCTTCTTGGCACGCTCGTTCCATCGTAGTCCTCAAGAGCAGTCCTATTCAGCGATAATAAAAACAGCACGTTTGCTGAGCGATATTTGGGCTCGATTCCCAGGGAACAGTGTTATTAAAGGTTATTCTATCACGGATATCTCAATAGCAGCCCGAAATCTGGATTTGTGCTCGTTTAGTGACAATAGGTTCCTTCGTATTACATGGGACTTAAGAGGGCTGTCACATTTTGTGTGTCACTCTCTCGCTCACACGTCACACGGGACCATTTTTTTAAGATTGTTAAATGAAAATAAATAATATGAATTAAATAGGTAATTATTAAAAAAAAAAACACATTACTATTGTGTTATCTAATGAACTCAGCTCAAAAAGTAGATCTATTTTTGAAATCAGTTAAATAAATGCTACAATAAAAAGTTTATAATAATTACCTATTAAATTAATATTATTTACATTTTCATTTAACATTTTCATTCTTAAAATTATGGCCACATGTGAGCGAGAGAGGTGACAAAATGCGTCAGCCCTCTTAAACATTGGTGAAATGAGTGTGTAAATACAACCCTGCTTATACCTGGGAATACAACCGTGATGTAGATGATTATCTAAGACATCTGTTTACCCAATACCTACATTAAAAAAACCAAGTTGCATTGCAAATTCACCGCTTACAATTGTACTATCGAAAAAACTTACATCTGAACAATTTGAAAACAAAATCCCGTGCACACGATGACTACATCTGTTAGCAAGTGTTACTATAGCGGCCGAGCGCTGCAAGCAAGAATAGCCCTTATGGTGTATAGATGTAAGTTTCCTCGATAGTACCTATTTGTTTTGTTTTTTTTGCTCTAACCATTTTAGGCATTCGGTACCGGTATTGGATCGGCCAATGACCGAAACACACAACCGTATAATTTGTTTTGCATTGAAGGTTCCGTATACGATTTACAATGCATGGTTCCGTTTAAATTATTGTTTTAAGTTTATGGTAATAAACTTTTTGTAGAATTAGCAATTGAAATAGTTTTTGTTATAAAGTATAAGATATTAATAGTTTATTTGCCGAACATCCATCCGTAATATTTTTTTTTATGAAACAATAAAATTAACCTGAACGATTTTATCTTCGCCAAAATTATTGAGATAAATAAACTAAATCGCAAAAGTTTTGTTGTCTCCTATAGTATTGGCGCAGTGGCTATGTATTGGCCTTTTATAAATAGCCTTTAAACCCATTTTAACTTGATACCTCCACGTGTTTTTGAGAAAAAGGATCTTGACAGACTGACAGACAGACGGACAACGAAGTGGTGGTGTTTTTTTCATTTTGAGGTATGGGACCCTAAAGAGCACCAAGTCATCGACTTAGTTTTCCCATCACACAACCAAAATCAATAACACAATAATAATAATTAAAGGAACTCCAATACCGACAAGCAGAAGCCCCACTTTACATAAGATACAGGAGGTTCCGCATTGAGAAACATAAGGAAGTTCCATAAAAAGGAAAGAGCACTTCCCATCGTGTCAGCCATTAGGTATTGTTTGTCAGTTTAACGCGTGATAAAAAAAAAAACAATGCGTGGCATTCGTTGTCATGGTCTTAGGCTTACCACTGGAGGGAGTTTCTTGCCAACCGTTGCCGCCATTTCTTACAGAGATGAACCCATCTCTGTAAGAAATGGCAGAATTGAAGAGTTTAGAAATTGGGGTAATATTGAAAATAGGACAGTTACCTGTAAGTGGCTTTGGTAAATTTAGTTTAACCGTTAAGGAAGTTTCTTGGCGGTTCATATCTACAGGGTTATTGATAAAATACCAGCAACCTCTTAAGAAGTCATTGTACTCATCATTATGAACAACTTTTACTATGGGACCAAAGCTGAAATCGCAAAAAAAAATCAGCTGTTCAGTACATTTTAACGAATTATGCTAACATAAATGTACTGAACAGCTGATTTTTTTTTTCGCGATTTCTGTTTTGGTCCCATAGTAAAAGTTGTTCATAATGATGAGTAAAATGACCCCTTAAGAGGTTGCTGGTGTTTTACCAATAACCCTGTATAAGAAATGACAGTTTTGAAATCGGGATAATATTGAAAATGGGTCAATATTCAAATTGAATCAATATAGAAAATGTGTCGATATTTATTCAAGGGCAATAACTATAGATATTGTGACAAAAAAATCTGAGTTGGTATAACGAATCCATTCTCAAATTCTTTGAAAATCAACCTTCTGTAAATATTATTCTGGGGCTTTCGATCGATCATTTATTAGCTATACGTCTTAAAGTGAGCAAAAAAAGTTAACAACTTTGATTAATTACTCCACGTGTTCACTTTAATTACTGACTGTTTTTTTATCATTAGGTAATCGTTAGGTTGTTAACATTATTTGGATTTCATTGCTGATGCATTTCTTTATCAACGTTTTTTATTAAATATGTAAGCTTGAGACAAGAGCAAAGTTCAAACTTCACAAAAACTTAAGTCTCCAAAACAGACAATAAACAGAAATCGGGTCATATCAATCATTTAAGTAAAATATCAAGTAAACCGAGCCTAATTCTCGAATAAACTTAAGAAATAAAAGAGCAAAAATCTGTAACAGTTCGTGTCGCAAGTCCGCGGTTCGGTGCTCACATTGCGACAACAGCTTTCACAATAAAAATGAATGTCAGTCTTTCAATTTATTTAAGGGTCAATATTAATATTTGAAGTACTACGTATCAAAGAAAAAGGTGAAACATTGATTAGATATGCTCGTGTAATATTGTTTATGCAATGTGCACGCTGTTTTGAAGCTTATTTTTTTATTTTTTGTGATTGACCTATGAGACGTGATTGCAGTTCAAATACAGTTTCAGTGGGAGTTTCTCGAAAAAAAAAAACGGCGAAGTGCGTGTTGGACCACGCACAATGAAGGGTTCCGTAGTAAGAATGAATTTATCCCAAAAACAAACGTAACATTGTAGTTGAAAAACATATTCTCCCATGCATCGATATACGTCACGGTCAATTCTCCAACTGCAAATGTAAGTTTGTAATATTTTTTTTAATGTGATAAAACTACAAATGAACGATTTTAAAACTTTTCGTTACTTGTACTGTGACACCTTGCTTTTTGCCAAATTTCATGATTCTAGGTCAATGGGAAGTGCCTAGGTTTTGACTTATTTGCGAGTATCAAAATATGTCGCTTAAAGGGCCGTATTTTATTGCGCTTACTTGAAGCTTGATAGTTTTAGAGCTCCAACGGATCACAGACCTGCGTACTTGATATTAATTTTAACATAACAATACCTCCCGCGTTCCTGAGGAAAAGATTCTTGACAGACGGACAACGAAGTAATCCTATAACGGTTCCGTTTTTCCTTTTGAAGCATGGAACCCTAAAAAGTAGCACAGTACTTTCGATTAATTGGTCTAGTTGTCGCAAGTGCTACTGCTGAGCATGATGTTCTGGGTTCGATTCCCAGGTCGGGCAATTGGGTTTTTCTATCAAGAATGTCTCGGTAGCAGCCCGGAATCTCGACTTGTGCTCGGTTGATGGCAATAGGCTAGCTTCTTTACTGGCCAAATGTGGGTGTACTACACGTACCTGCACCTCTGCCTAACCATTCAGGGATTATAGGCGTGATGCTTTGTAAATATAATAGCAAAATCCAGCGATAGACAATTCTGGGTACCTTTTAAAATGTTCTTTCCTTGTCCTCACTCGCCAATAATGTAAAAGAGTATAAACATAAACGATCAACTTATAATGTACTATCGACAAAACAGACGCCTTTACACCTTAAAATTAATTTGTATGTACAGACGCCAGCAGGTCAACCTACCCGAAACTGTCAGATTTTCCCAGTCAACTTTGAACCTAATGCTTTAGCAATAAAGTCGAAAATCTATTAAAGAAATCTGACAGATTGTAGTAGCTTGATGTGCTGGCGTCTGTACACTGATTCATTGTAAAAATCCTGCCCCTATCGTCTTTTGTTTTACTTTGTCATAAGTACAGTTGCAGCTTGCAAGCAACATTGTTTCAAAATTGGAACGGCGTAGCTTTTGTCGATCGTACATACTACTGGGACTCTGTTCCCACAGGAGGAGGGAGTCGTTCCAGGTAATCTGGTACATTGCAGCACGCGAAGCATGACCACCATGGAAACGGGTTTTGTCGACGGAAGAATAGACAAAATGACAGATTGTAGAAAGTTTTCTACCATCTAAGCATGGTGATGTGTCATTTGGCAAGCTTTTTTTTTTAGTTTCGCCTATCCCGGTGTTTGTCTGTGTCTGTAATCGAATCTTGCAAGTTAAATTTGACCCACTTCCCGGTCTCCGATTGAGCTGAAATTTTACATGCAGATATAATCGGATGACAAATCAATATTATTATGATATGGAGCTGATCTGATGACAGAGCCGGAAGATGGCCATGGGAACTTAGTAATACAACTGCGCAACCCTATCAAGTTTGGGCTCGTTTGATTTGTCTTGACAAGAACTCTGTCTTAGATGATATCCAGATTAATAAGTTTGTTTAAGAAAAAAATATATATATCTAGGTACATTTGTTTTCATGCTACGCGTGCAGGAGTAGGTGATCACAGATATCTTCGAACTTTTGGCTCTAAGGTCAGAAAATTTCCTCACAATATTTTTCTTCACCTTTTTAAGAATCTTAGTACTTACCTACGCACATTAATATTACAAAATCTACTTTCGTCAACCATAGCAAACTTCGAAATCGCACGAAACGGTAAACATTGCGTTTAAAAACATAACTGTGCTAAGCATAACCGCACTATAGTTATAGTTTCGCGATATTACATGTTATAGTGGCTCATAACGGTTAACTTTAACAGTTTATTCATCATAAAAAGAGAGCATATTATACATATAAACAGAGTATTATTACTGTGAAATAACAAACAAAAAAACCGGTCAAGAGCGAGTCGGACTCGCGCACCGAGGGTCCCGTACCATCCTACTATCCAATTCCTACTAATATTATAATGCGAAAGTTTGTGAGGATGGATCGATGTTTGTTACTCTTTCACGCAAAAACTACTGAACGGATATTCATGAAACATAGATAGTTTATAACCTGGATTAACACACAGGATACCTTTTATCCCGATATTCTTACGGGTTAGAGACTTACGCGGGTGAAACCGCGGGGCGCTGCTAGTCATATATAATTGAGAATGTGCAAACAGCGCTCTTTCATATGATACCCCACATGCCCTTGTAGCCCCACTTCGAATTTTTAGAACCCCCTTTCAGTCCCTGTTGCAAAAAAAAAAAAAATATATATATATACATTTTTATTTCTCTCTTATTTTCAAAATAGTTGGGCAAACGTCATCTATAACTATTCAAAAATTCAAGTTGATAGCATCAGTAGTTCTTGAGATATCTAGCTGTGACAGACAGACAGACAGACTGAGTCGCACCATAAGGGTTCCTTTTTACCATTTTGGTACGGAACCCTAAAAAGTGAGTGTCCGCTCCGACGCAAGACCTAAATTTACTTCATAATTATGTACGATTGTCTTTGAATATAATGGATAGATTGACCGCTACATTAAATGCTGGCCGAAAATAAACAAAGCACAAGAACGTGACAACGCTTCGCTTGTATTTATATTTCCATACCGGGGACCTTAATGAACAAGTTTATTATTAAAAAAAAAAAATGTTTTTAAATACGAGCTTTTATTAGTCTGGATATCATCTAGGACCGAAGTCCTTGTCAAGACAAATCAAATGAGCCCAAACTGGATAGGGTTGCATCGTTTTATTACTGAGTTCCCATGGCCACCTTCCGGCTCCATCATCAGATCAGCTCCATGTCATAGTAATATTGCATTGTCATCTGATTTACATCTGCATGTAAAATTGCAACTCAATCGGAAACCGGGAAGTGGGTCAAATTTAACTTGCAAGATTCGATTACAAACATCGGAACATGTGAAAGTAAATAAAAGCTTGTAAAATCGATTCACTCCAAGAAAACTGCTTTTTAATTAGCGTAATATAATTAGCTTATAATTTTCCCACTGCTGGGACACCGGCCTCCTCTCTGTGCTAAGGAGTGGGCAGTAATCTACCACGTGGGCCCAGTGCGGGTTGGTAGATGTCACATGTTCGAATTTTTGGTTCTAGGACATGCTGGTTTCCTCACGATGTTTCCCTTCACCGTTTTGAGATCAGTTGTGATGAAATAAATTACTTAAAGTAAAGCGCCTGTCTGGGTTCGAACCCACTCGTAAGTCGGGGCCAGTACCACTGGCCCATCACTACTTTTAGGGTTCCGTACCTCAAAAGGAAAAAACGGAACCCTTATAGGATCACTCGTGTATCTCTCTGTCTGTCCGTCTGTCACAGCCAATTTGCTCCGGATCCGGACCGATTAAGTTGAAATTTGGTAGGCATATGAATTTCTGTGACCCAATGATGGACGTGTAACGTAAATAAATGAATTTTGAATATAGAGGTAAATTTTAGGGGCAAATAAGAAAATTAAAAAAATAAGTTTTGCAAATTGTACCGTGTGACATATCAAATGAAAGGGCTTACTGTGAGGCTCTCAAATATATATTTTTATATAATTTTAAAATACATTGTTTGAAAGTTATTTAAGCAAATAGACGAAAATAACCCCCTTATCTCCGAAACTACTAAGCCTAAAATTTTGTTAAAAAAAAATATAGAAAATAGTTCTAGATACCTATAGATTACAGGAAAACTTATAAGAAGTCTGTGGTCTTAAAATGAAATGGTACCTAAATCTCTCAATATTGTGCGTACAAACTTACATTTGCAGTTGGAATGTACGGGAGAACATGTTTTTCAACTACAATTTCAAGTTTGTTTTTGGGATAAATTCATCCCAACTACGTAAGCTTTCATTGTGCGTGGTCCGACATTTTTTAGGATATTTTAGACTCCCAAGGAATACTGCCGTCGTAAGAAAAAAGGGCACAACTAACATTTAAAAAAAAAATCTATAAAAAATTGAGCAGATTAGCCTTTTTTTTCTGATTCTAAATATGTATGTAACTCATTTTTTTTTAAAATGTTAGTGGTGCCCTTTTTGCTTACGACGGCAGAATAGTTGTTCATATTCATGATTATTCTCAGCCACTCTTTATAATAATTTACACTATATATTCGTTAGAACTTATAAAAAACCTATTACAGATATTAAAAGTACGGTTTAAACGATAAAAAAGCAGGAATCAAATGAATTATCGCGGATTCAAATCGATTAGTCGAGCATCAGGAAAAGCGTGCGCGTTCACGTTTTCAGACAATTTTCAGTATTTGATTAACGGATTTCATGGGTGGGAAATTAATGCGAAATTATAACATTGGGGAAGGTTAGCCTTTATTGAGAATAACTTAGAAAAATGACGAACAAGTTTTGTTTTATTTCTGTTATGCCACAACAAGTCTGTTCGAATAATAAATATGAATTGGTCACCTTACAATAAAATTGTACTACAAAAGTAAGCTACTTTTAATAATATATGAATTTAGTTTTACTGCACAGGTCGTGACATTTTCTAATCATACAATTCGTATAATATTTTAGTGATGTGATCCTGGAATTATACCAAAATATTTCGTACTAATTGTTGCCCGCGACTTCGTCTGCGATCCAGGATGAATGCCTATGTCATGGTCTACCCAAGTATCAAATTTCATCCAAATTTTAGCGTGAAAGTTTAATCAACAAACAAACCAACACTTTCGCTTTTATAATATTAGTTACGATATTTAGGAAGATGAAAAACCGGTCTATTGACACTCTAGACTCATAAAATGTATTAGGTACCGTAAGTTGGGGTGATTTTGCGCCTGCCAGTAATACTTTGCTCCAAATCCGTATAAGTTTAAAAATAAAATTTAAAAAAAAAGTTTACAACTCTATGGTTTTATTGATGTCTGAACGCAATCATAAGATGTCAATGTTCTGTCATGGAAGTTGACAGGTCGCCATTGTTGCTATTACCTGTGCTAGGTTTGCTAGGTGTGCTGTGTTAGGTTTATTAAAACCTAACCCAAAATTAAATCAATGGATTTAATTTTGGGTTAGGTTTTAATAAACCTAACCTTGATTTTACCAAACTTTTTTTTTTGTAAACTTTCTACTTTCACGTTGGGACTCCTTGCACAGGTAATAGCAACAATGGCGACCTGTCAACTTCCAGGACAGAACATTGACATCTTATGATTGCGTTCAGACATCAATAAAACCATAGAGTTGTAAACTTTTTTTTAAATTTTATTTTTAAACTTGTACGGATTTGGAGCAAAGTATTACTGGCAGGCGCAAAATCACCCCAACTTACGGTACTAAAAAAAAACTCTTAACACACTGCTAACGTTTCTATAATAATATGTATAATAATATTCAATCATGATTCAAGAGACACGTGGCGCCATCTATTATCATAAGATTGGTATTGTTGTTTTCCTCGGAAAGGTACTTTTTTTCGGGATGAAAGGTATCCTATGTCCGTGTCTGTATACCTGACAACGTATATGCAAAATTCCATGATGATCGGTTCAGTGGTTTAGGCGTGAAAAAGTAACAAACAAACAAACAAACTTACTTTCGCATTTATAATATTAGTTAGGATAAATCCACAATTCCAGAAGAACTAATTCAAAAAAGACGACAGGTTATAATAATCATTCATTGAGCTTCCTCTTCTAAATCCCACCGGATATAACGTTTAAGATAATCTTGTGCACTTTGTCACCGCGCGCATATGTGCGTGCATGGCACACGGCTGCGTAAGAACAGACTCGCCTACGCAGAACACAGCTGATATTTTCTGTTTATTTATATAAGGCGGCGTTGCTAAGCAACCACATCGACCTTTCAGATCGTATACTGTTTGTTAAATTGTACAGTATACTACATAAAAGTGATGTAATACTTTGCCTTACCAGTAATGCTATTCTGTAATAATCTAACGGAAAAAACTTAGGTGATGCGACTTTGAAGGGAGCTGTCATCTCATCAATGCACAATTGACAGTTCACTTCAAGCTCATTTCACCTAAGTATTCACTGTGAGATTTTTATGGTTGGCTGATGCAAAAGTAATGCTTTACTTTTAAGTACTTACTATTAATGCATTATACAGAGTGATTGGGAATTATTCTTCGAAAAGGGTGATACTAGATCTTGAAACTAGGCAGTTCTCTAATTATAGCACTTCTTATGGTTTTTTTTTAATCGCTCTGAGTAGCCGAATAATAATTCAGATTTTAAACATAAATTATGTGCAACCTACATTACTTGTGATATTATCTTAACTCACAAATTTTTCAAGTATAATTTTACCGAAAAAATGGCAAAACCACTCGAAAACACATTGATAAGTATCGACAGACGACAAAGACGCACCCAAAGATCTAAAGATAATAGACACTCCTTACAATGATACAGACATAAACAATAGTTACTAAAACCACTACATTATTGACATATATAGATAACTCACTAGATATCTAAACAGTTACCCGTTCTTGTCATATCACATACTTTGATAATAAATGTATTTTTTTTGTTCCTTGGCTTATTCTAGTTTCAGGTTTTCCGGATATGACGTGTTTTTTTTTATATAAAGAGGTTATCTTAGGAACTAATTGTTTTACTCCGAAAAGTACCGCCACTCAGTTTATTGATATAACAAATGGCATAAGCGATTTCAGGAAAGAATTATAAGTCAAATCATTTCTTTAGGTGAATTTTAACCCTTTTCATGTTTTTTTTTTATTATTCTGATTCGAAAAACTCGAATTTATACAATGGTAATAGACATTAAGTGCCTGTCCCAGGTTTTAGTCAACGATATTGGGGTCTACTGTAAACTTTATAGATTGGGACTTAAGGTCCTTTACCTTTCACCTACAGATTTAATTCAAAGAAAAAAAAATGATTCTAGTCACCCCTTCCAAAAGGTAGTTTCTTATGGAGAATGGACAAGGAACTCCACCGTTACAGCTAAGTCGTGGCATTCTTATTCTTCTTTTCGTTTCGATGGTACAGACGCCAGCATATCAAGCTACCCGAAACAGTCAATTTTCCCAATCAACCTTGAACCTAATGCTTTAGAGGTAAAGTTGAAAATATATTAAAGAAATTTGACAGATTGTAGTAGCTTGATGTGCTGGCGTCTGTACATTTATATTGCTTATACGGTTTGCCCACTAAGTGGCCATATTTATTGCTTTAGCCTTGTTCAAATCATGAAGGGTGCGGATTTTGGGACACTAGCTTATGGGGCATAGTCTGTTCAGTTCAATCCTACTGAATGTTGAATGAATCTGTAGTGTCAAGTAGTGGGATGAAAGTAGTGGTGGGATTATAAAGGCTGAAAGTGGTGGTTATATACACTTGGTGGTACTGCATTTAGCAGTAAATTAGGATAGGCTACGGCTATAGGTATAGGCTTCTGTGAGCGTTTTGGAAAGAATCTTATAGCATTTTATTTGAATATACTAATAAATCATTTTCTTTGTGTCAAAAACTTATAACACCCCTCTTTTTGCATCAGGGGTTAAAAATGAAAGAACAATGAAAAGTTTTGTGCCTAAGTACCTTACAGTATCATTATTGTATTACTAATTTGCGAATACCCTCTTTAGTATAAATACAGAGTTTCTAGTAATTAATCTGTAAACATCATCATGTCTTATTCACCGTGGCCCAACCCTAGGCTCAAAGTTTTCAGCCCCCGGTAGGTAGGTACGCTAAGTTTTTTAAGCCCTATAGCAAATCTGAGCAACAATAATGCTCATAAGAGTGTTACATTCGCTGTACCGGGGGGCTGAAACGTTTTGAGCCTAGGGATGGGCCGCGGATGACTGAGACGTGATGATGTTTACAGATCAATTACTAAAAGCGTAATGATGCTAATGACATGAAACTCTGTATTTATACTAAATAGGGTATTCGAAAATTAGTAATATGCAGCGCGAGACAATAATGACACTTGAAGGTAAATCGATCAATGAGTTCTGAAAGAAGGATAAAATATTATGTATCGCCTTTCCACTTAATATTATTCGTTTATCGCCATCAGCGTTAAAGAAAAAAGCGAAAATCCTATTCAAGACACGATTCATTACAAAAATGTGTCATCAAAACATTTTTTATTAGCGCAAATTGTCAATCCCATTTTTCTACTAAAACCTTTTCAATTTCACCCAAAAAACGCCGTCTCATCCAGTTTTCAAATAAGGCGAGGTAGTACAAAGTATTTTTATCCAAAACTGTAACACACGACCTCTAAACGTAATTGTGTTAAGGCCATCAACAAAGTAATATGATATGAAGGAACTATGTCCTGTGGTAAAGTGAACAGCTCAAGTAACATTATTCATGCATTTTATTGTGTGTTCCTTGAACTTCTTTTCTTCACAATGTATTGGCAGGTTTCTTGCTTTGCTACACTGTCCTCCCATACCTATGACACTGTGATTTGAAAATATTGTAAAAGCCTATTATTTTTAAAAGGGTAACCGCGGAGTTTCTTTCATGCTCTCCTCGATAGGAAACGACCAATTGGAATCGTGCACCTTGCTTCTGATAAATGCCCCTGTACGTTTATGTGAAATAAAATGTTTTGAACCCCATGCAAAAGCATGGGGTTCACAATGCCAATGAAATTCATTTTGACAGTTTTACAATATTCATTGCGTTATCTACATTGTCGAGCAGACAATTTTTTCAAACATGAAGTATTGGATTATGAATATCCTTCAAATTCCATAGGATTGGGGTTAGAAGTGTAAAAATAACAAGTTCTTTCAACATTTTCCTCTTTTCACGACTGTTTTGCAAAAAATCTTGCGCGTTACCTGTTAGAATTCGTTATACTATGGTACAAAGACGTAGATACGTTCTGATTGCTATCGTTACTTTCATATATATATACAGTATGTTAACCAACAGAGGACGTTCCCGTTAACCCGCAATAGTATAGCATCCATACATGCTAAAAAAATATTACCATTCGAAAACAAAATGGTTTTTATTTTTTTAATATTAAAAAATTTACTAAAAATGCTAAAAATATTCACTAAAATATTCAAAAAAATATAAAAATATTCACTAAAAATAAAAACTAAATTGCGATGTTTCCGTCCTTCAAGTACGCGTGTACAGAGTGTTTCTTTTACGTATCAATTTAACATTTTTAGTGAATATTTTAATATTAAAAAAAATAAAAACCATTTTGTTTTCGAATGGTAATATTTTTTTTAGCATGTATGGATGCTATACTATTGCGGGTTAACGGGAACGCCCTCTGTTGGTTAACATACTGTATATTATAGAAACCATTTCTTCAGTGCAATAAAAAGAAATAGCACAACACACAAAAGCACAATTAAACGATAACAAATTAGGGGCATGAATTTAAAGAAAACACAAGGTGATACAAAACTTATTTTAAAGAAGTAAATTGACGCTATCACACACTAATTGCTTCACTATTGCATTGGGTTATACCTGTAAAAATAGTTGTAAGTGAGGATATAATAAAAAATAAATAAATAAATAAATAATAAATAAATCAAAGTTGTCTCACATGACTTCAAAATACCGACAATGCTATGAAAAATTAAAAACCTATCACCAAATCAATGTGAACACTGAAACCTATAATTTCATATGCTTACAAACATTACTAGATAAACCTGTACCCTAATTGCGTAACACACTATCGATCGATATCGGTTTCATTTTGACAGTTCAACAACATTCATTGCGTTATTTACGTTGTTGACCAGACAAATTTTTGGAACATATGAAGCAATAGATTAGCAATTTGCTTCAAAATGATTCAGATTCCGATCGATAGTGTGTTATGCAATTAGGGTACTGGTCCATTTTTAAAACTGTGCGAGAAAATTAGGTTCTTCGGAACAATGGTCAATAATGCGGTCATAAATACTACCATGAAAGCTGATGACATGTATTGATTAGATCATAAAAAAAAGTCATTGCTTGTATCCGGAAGCCAATCATCATTCATCATTACCTACGTCGCTATATATGTACTTATAGCTCGGAAAGTAAAAATAAATTGTATTGTATTGTATTTAGTGTATACCTACTCTGGCTCTTTTATTTCTGTCTAATATTATTTTCATATAATTCCAATTTCAAACTCGGAATTATTTCAAAACTCAATGACTTGGTTTAATTCTCTGTCAAAACTACTGAAGTTTTGGTATAATTCCGTGTTTTAAAATGAAATTATGTGGAAATAATATTATTCATAATTCTGATAATATTTTGTACATGTCCTATGGTGACTATGATTTCTTTATTGAAATAATGGATTCATATTTTCACCGAAACCGAACAATCGTTTCCGCCAGAATTAGTCGAATCGTAGATTCTAATCTATTAGGTAGGTATTACCAATAACTGACAACATTTTTTTTTTGTGATTCAGTTTTGGTGATTTCAAATAAAATGATTTTTTTTTTTTACTTTTGATAAAGTTATATACATTGATGATGATTCATCAATGTGAAATACAAAAATATATTTTAATTGATTTATCTCGAAAAAAAAAAATGCACCTCTGGTAGAACAATTTCCATGAGCTTTCCATAGAAATTGTTCCACCATAGTCACGTCGCGCCGTCGCGTCGCGTCTCTCTGTGGGAGCCTTAACTCGACAAAATGTAGGAAAAACGGTTTTTTTTTCGATTTCAGAGTTGGTACCCATAGATACTCGTACCTATGGGTACCAACTCTGAAATCGAAAAAAAAAAACCGTATATACATAATAAAGAGTACAAGGACCTCTTAAGAGGTGTTTTCAGTTACACCTCTTATAGAATTGGAAAAATACCTAAAACATCTTGAAATTAAAACTCAAACAAGAGTTAATGTAATTTGACTTGTCTTATTGTTAAGGCCCCTACTACATTTTGACTGTGATTTTTGCGATAAATGGCCAATTTTAGTGGCATTCTTATTTTGAGAAACTGAAAGACTTTGACAGCTTTGACTTATTAAATGGTGGAGTAGTTATTAGTGTTTAATTCATAGCAGCCTCGGTTTTCGCAATTTTATGTTACCTATTTATATAAAGCCAAAATTCCGAAGCTAGTTTTATATAAAATGCGCGACATCATTTTTTTGAGCTCGTAGATTAAACTAGTTCCATAAGAAAATGAAATTAAAAATATATAATAATATCTCTTAAATAGTATTTATGGACTAAACTACTATTTATGAGATATTGGTGGCCTCAGAATTTTGGAATATGTATGGAATAACAAAAAAAAAGAATCCCACTTAAAACCATAAAAATACTAAAACCGCTCAGAATTAACTGTAAATTTCACATTACTCCATTAATAATATTACGTAAAATTTATACCAGAATAAACGTTAGTTCAATAAGAATTAAAATTTCAAACCTTAAAAAAAATATTCATAGAAGATTCATAATAAGCGTAATTACAACTGCCAAATTGCTACATAATGTGATGCGTCACCGTGCTTCTATATACCAAATCTGTCAAAACCCAATTTTGTGACAGGCCTCTTAACAGATGTAAGTATAGATAACGGTGTTTAGACAAAAAAGGAAACTAACGGTACACTTCATTACTATAGGAGTAACAGAACTGTGTAGGTACGGTCAGTAAATAGTTTCGGTCAGGCTGAGATACCTAGGTTAGGTGCTCGCTTTATACAAACATAATGGTAACTACCCGGTTACCCAATCAATCTGCCTAGCCTTTTCCCAACTATGTTGGGGTCGGCTTCCAGTCTATCCGGATGCAGCTGAATATCAGTATTTTACATGGAGCGACTGCCTATCTGACCTTCACAACCCAGTTACTAATGGGTAATACGATACCCCTTGGTAAGACTGGTTGTCAGACTTTCGGGCTTCTGATGACCCGTAACGACTGTCAAAGATCCACGAATGACAGCCGGGACCAACGGCTTAACGTGCTTTCCGAGGCACGAAGGAGTCTCATTATGAAAGATGATCACCCATCCACAGACCAACCCCGGCAAGCGTAGCTTAATTTTATGGATCGACCCGTGCGGCTGTTATTACTTAGCCACGAGCTTTACTTCCCTTACTTTCCTTTACTTTCCTGACCTTACCCAATAACTGGGTTATGGAGGTCAGATAGGCAGTCGCTCCAAATAAAATTAAGCTTCATCTGGTTACACTGGCAGCCCATCCCGACATAGTTAGGAAAAGGCTAGGCAGATCATGATGAATTTTAACCATTTAGGTTACAAGAACTGGGGGTTATAGAAATAGTAGCAGGGATGTTAAAAGTAGAGCGGTGTATACAAGGTGTAACTTAAATAACGCACAACCTCTTAAAGGGGTCATTGTACTCATAATTATGAAAAACTTTTACTATGGGACCAAACCTGAAATCACGAAAAAAAATCAGCTGTTCAGTACATTTTGAGGAATTATGCGAACATAAATGTACTGAACAGATGATTCTTTTTTCGCGATTTCAGGTTTGGTCCCATAGTAAAAGTTGTTCATAATGACGAGTACAATGACCCCTTAAGAGGTGTGCGTTGTTTAAGTTACACCTTGTATATGTGTAGAAAACCGTAGCAAAGAACTGTGTCGTTTGTCAAAAGAGCAAAAAAATCAATCTGCCTAGCCTTTTCCCAACTACGTTGGGGTCGGCTATCGGAAAGTCTAACCGGATGCAGCTGAATTCCAGTATTTTACATGGAGCGACTGTCTATCTGACCTCCACAACCCAGTAACTGGGTAATACGATACCCCTTGGTAAGACTGGTTGTCAGACTTTCGGGCTTCTGACGACCCGTAACGACTGTCAAAGATCCACGAATGACAGCCGGGACCAACGGCTTAACGTGCTTTCCGAGGCACGGAGGAATCTCGGTATGAAAAGATGGTCACAAAAGAGCAATAACTTGTGTAAATATCTTCTCTTGACTTCGTTCGATACACAATATACTAAAATAACTGCCATATTTTTATAAAACTCCCCCGGCCCACCCCGTCGCATCGCATCGCATCGCCCCCCCGTGATATTGTTTCATTTTCGCGTAGCGTTCTTTCTGACTTTTTTTTTTTTTGCGGCGTAGCGTAACCTTCCTCAAGAATTGGGATATCACTATTCAGCTTGATTATTATACAGTATGTTAACCAACAGAGGGCGTTCCCGTTAACCCGCAATAGTATAGCATCCATACATGCTAAAAAAAATATTACCATTCGAAAACAAAATGGTTTTTATTTTTTTTTAATATTAAAATATTCACTAAAAATGCTAAAAATATTCAAAAAAATATAAAAATATTCACTAAAAATAAAAACTAAATTGCGATGTTTCCGTCCTTCAAGTACGCGTGTACAGAGTGTTTCTTTTACGTATCAATTTAACATTTTTAGTGAATATTTTAATATTAAAAAAAATAAAAACCATTTTGTTTTCGAATGGTAATATTTTTTTTAGCATGTATGGATGCTATACTATTGCGGGTTAACGGGAACGCCCTCTGTTGGTTAACATACTGTAGATGAGAACAGGAACAAGATACTAATCATTGAAAAAAAAAACATGAAAACAAACATTAATTTTTTGTATATTCGACTTCATCACGTGTTTTCAAACTTCTCAAACAATGGATGAAACCTACAACATAGACACACTTTAAGCTAGTTGTTTACAAACTAGTATTTGGGTCAAACCGACGATTTTATGCACCAATGTGTACCACTTATAAGGCTTCAGCTTCACGCTCGTTTAATCGAAAACCACACGGCTTAGAAAACGTGACAATTGGTAAACGTCACGTTTATTAAAACGGTTTATTACGAGTAAAAGCCCGGTTCTCTACAGGAAAGTCAACTTTTCCTTTCTCGTAGAACTTATCAGAAGCATACTTTTCCCAATGGCTTATATAATAATAATTAATTAATTCATAATTTAATTTATTTCACAAAAATAATACAACGGTTTAGACATACTTATAGGCTAAAACTTAAAAGTATATAACATGGGACGTGGGAAGACCTTTAGTGTGGGATGCATCGTGTATCGATACTCTTGCGCCATCCCATCTTCTTGCGCTGCGTGCTGTGCTGGCGCTGCTGCTGCGGCTGCGGAAACCTAAAGCGGCGGAAGTACACTCACCGGCACGGAATCTTGGCCAAGCGCGTATTTCGCGATAACAAGAGCTTTAAGTGTTTCCTATGATTATTTATTATGAAGGTAGGTCTAAAAAATGTTTACCTTTAGTTCAAGAGGGTAATTTATCATGTTTGAGTGCAATATGACGTTATTTTTAAGTTTTAGTTGAACCCGGTCATCTGAGCGACTAAGTTGCTGTTTTAAATTTGTGTTTTGTGAAAGTTTATTGTTAGGTTATTCAATTATTGTGATATCGTACTGTTTCTTCAATAACTAAAGGTGATTTAATTCCAATAAAAATGCCATTAACACCATCACAGGTTTCACAAGCTGTAGCATTGATCGAACAAGGGCTGACACAGCGAGAAGTTGCTGTTATACTGAATGTACCACGTTCATCGATGCAGTATGCGCTGAAACGATACCAGGAGACAGGCCGCTACTCCCGCAGACCAGGCAGCGGAGGCGTCAGATGCACATCAGCCCGGGATGACCGCTTTATTGTCCTGGAAATTTTGAGAAACCGCTACCTCACCGCTGTTGAGATACGCCAGCGACTCCAGTTCACAAGAGGTGTCAATGTTAGTGAACATACAGTGAGAAGACGAATGGAGGAAGTGAATTTACAAGCTCGTAGACCAGCACGCGGCCCAGAACTTCTCAGAAGTCACCGAGTAGCTCGACTTCGATTCGCACGAGAACACGTCAACTGGACCCATGAGCAGTGGGCTCGAGTACTGTTCACAGATGAGTGTCGAATCGCTTTACGAGCTCCAGATGGTCGGGAGCGAGTGTGGAGAAGAAGAGGAGAGCGGTTTTTACCCATTACCACCACACAAACTGTTAGTTTTCATGGAGGCTCTATAATGGTTTGGGGAGGAATAAGTTCCGATGCACGTACGGAGTTAGTTATCGTCGATAACCGATTAACGGCAACACGATACATCGAGGAGATTCTTCAGGAACACGTGTTACCATATTCAGGGTTTATTGGATTTGACGAATTCCTCCTAATGCACGATAACGCGCGCCCACACGTTGCACATTGCGTGGAGGAATACCTTACAGAGGTTGGTATTCAAAAATTGCAGTGGCCAGCTCGTAGTCCAGACTTAAATCCAATAGAGCATATCTGGGACAAGCTTAAAAGAAAAATAAAGTCCTCCTCCAACCCGCCTGAAACTCTGAATCAGCTTCGAAATGCAGCACTGACCGCTTGGGAAAGCATACCACAAGTTGAGATCAGAAACATCATCCAAAGTATGCCAGAACGAATGCAAGCTGTTATCGGGGCTAGAGGAGGAAACACCCGATATTAAAATGCAAACACAACGAAGACTTTTTGGTTATTTTTCATTTTGTGTTCTTTTTAAATTGACAGTGTTAAAACCAATATTTTTGTGAAACTGCTTATTTTTTTAAAGATTACTGCTGGTGCATCATTTTTTCAATAACTGAGTTACAAAACCATAAAAAAAACCCTAATTTAGTGCATAAACCCATAATATAGTGAAAATTAAATATTTAAATAGAAATTATCGGCAAGTTATTGGTGGCCAAGTTTCCGTGCCGGTGAGTGTATAATACCTTATCGATAATTATTATATTTTCGAGCCATTTGGGGTTGAAACCCTCGGGCCGTGGGGTCCGAGTGCTCATGGTTTGTTCAACGAAATCTCCAAACGGCTGGTTGACACTTCCCGTGACCCAAGGGCTGGCTTTTACCTTGGCCAGAGGCTAAGCATTGCCATACAACGTAGCAATGCTGCCAGTCAATCTTTCGACGCCATACTTTAGTTTTATAATTATAATAGTTTCTGTTAGGTCAGGACATTTTATAAATAATTTAAATAAAATCGTCTAACTATCACATGGGAGCATCTGTAGCCGAACTAGGATGAATCCTGTATCTCGGCAAACAACGCCAGACCCCACAAAACCGACAATAATGGACGACAAAAGACATGGTGACATGGTGGAAAAAGGTGATATTATTGTATTTGTTGATTAGTTTGCAGCAGTCTTTACAAAGGCTTTTCAATGTACTCGTATATCTATAATATAAGTAATAAATAGTGAGTAAAGGCTCCCGCAGACAGGTGAACCGCCACGGCGGCACGACGAGATTCTGGTAGAATAATTTCCATGGAGTTTTCATAGAAATTGTTCTACTAGAGTTTCGTCGCGCTGTCGCGCCGCGCCTGTATGCGGGAGCATTAACGTCACAATAGGTAATTAATTAATAGTGTCTTATGTAAATTCACTCAAGACTTGACAGCTTCAGAAAGGAAGACGCGACAGATTAGATTTTGGGGAGAATGTCAGAAAAAAACGCGTATTGTATAATATGTTTCTGAATATCGTGTTATTGGTATAAGAAGGGAGAAGGGCAAAAGTTCAAGGTATCGAAGACGAAAAAGTAATGGCAAGCTAAAAGGATTAATACCAGGGCTAAAAAATAACTCTTAATCGATAATATTAAGGGGGAAGCTCCAGGTAGTCCGCGAAATTCAAATTTTCCTACGTTTTTTGCAATTTGCAAGTCACTATTAGGTTGTATGATTCGCGATCGTAACATATATGTATTTACAAAATTATAATAATTAGAATCAGTAATACAACTCCTTAAGTTAGTTTTAATCCTAAATTTCAAGATTTCATGAAGTAGTCATTCATTAGGATTATATGAACTTAGAGTTGTACTGATGATTTTAGTGATTATAATCAAATCAACATACTCGTACAACCTGATACTGACCTGTAAATTGCAACGAACTTACGAAAATTTGAATTTCACGGGCTACCTGGATCTTTTGCCTTAACGAAAAATCCAATTTAACATATCCTCTTTCAAACCATATAGGAACCTACGGACACACGTGCCGACCCAAATATCTACTTCGAAAATAGTAATTGGTGCCAAAACGTCGACATGGCCTACTTAGCAAGTTTAAAGCTGTCAATTTGACTGTAGGAATCGAATGATATTAATTTGATTTAACTTTGAGGACAATGGTGGCGATTCTGTTGTGCACAAACTAAACTTAATTTAGGCTATTGCTAACTTATTCTCTCTAGTAAAACAAGAAAGAGACGGACGTAAATTAGTTGAACTAATATTTCCATACAAATTTAGACGATACGTAAAAACGGTAAACGGTGAAGCGCAAGGTGTAAACTGGTTGGACATCTCTAACTTAGTTCATAGCTATAGTCGTCCTTTTCTCGCGCTGCCTGTTAGTAAAAGAAATTCTCTAATTTTAGTTTAGTTATAGAACAAGAGAATCGGCACCAGTAACTGATTTTTAAAAGTTCTTTATTTTGCTTCACGTCTCAAACACTCAAGCGAATCTTGGTTAATGGTGGCCCACTCCCACTTATAGAGAAGAGCCGAAGAGGAACCATGTCCCATGGGTTGCATGGAGCATTATAGATTGATTATGACATGCTATGCCAGTGCCTTCCTATAACATTTTATTATTTATTTATTTAATACTTTAAGCACACAAAATGTACAGAGGCGGACTTAATGCCATAAGCATTTTCTACCAGTCGACCTTTGGGTGATGCAGAGACAAACAGTGGTAGGTGCAATAGCGAGAAATGAGGAATAAATATTTATTTAAATAAGTAATATAAACACAAATAAATAGACATAAATATACTAAAACAAATAAGAGAAACCATTGGGAAACATTACCGTTGTGATGATACTGCCAGCTTCTTGCGAATGTGCTCGCGAACTTTAACTTTAAAGGATAATCCATCCTGATTTCCTGGGGGAGTGCATTTCACAGAGAGATAGACTGAATGAAGAAGGAAGAGTGAATGAAGTCGGTGCGGTGAGTGGGACATTGAAGAATACGATTGTGAGATGAACGTAGATTTCTATTGTGGTTGGCGCAAATGTATACACTGACGTTGATACAGCTCGGTTAGTCTATTTTAGTTATTTTCATAGCGTTATGTCATACGGTATTCTGCTCTGGGGCAAAGCCGCTGACATTCAAAATATATTTGTTCTTCAGAAACGAGCTGTTCGAGCAATTTACCAGCTCGGTGCCAGAGTTTCTTTGAGAGATTTTTTTAAACAGATTGGTATTCTCACGGTGGCATCACAATTCATCTTCGCCAACATCTTATATATTAGACAAAATATACATTTATACACTAAAAACAGTGATATTCACAATGTTAACACCAGAAATAAGGACAAATTACGTGCTCCATTTCACCGGCTTCATAAGGTTCATAACTCATTTGTTGGTCTTGGTATAACTTTTTATAACAAGCTACCCTCTTCTTTGCTAGATTTGCCCTTTAATGCGTTCAAAGCTAAAGTAAAATCTAACCTTTGTTCAAAGGCATACTATTCTATCAACGATTACTTAAACGATAAGAATAGTTGGTCGCTGTGTTTAGCTTAAGACAATGTTTATGTTCTTTCTCCAGAATTAGCATAGCTACTGACAGGTTATATGAGTTCATATAATTATTTATTTTCTTTGACTCTCAAGGTCAATTTATTTTAATTTTATTTTTATTTATTATTGACATAATCTACTCATTTCAATGTTTATTTATTTTTTTATAATAATAATAATAATCATTTATTTGCAGACATTGAAGTCCATAGGATTAAATTAATTGACATTACACACACATTGACAAATAAAAATAACACAATACACACACATAAAAATCACAAAATAGGCAAAATAGGTGATAACAACATAATAGTAATAAAGATAAAATAAAATAATAAAAATAAAATAAAATAAATGCACGTACAGCTATCTAAACAACCTGTGCGTGCAGTCTCACCCATCGACCAAGCATCGGGCAGTCCCACCGGTCACTCAATGCTCTCAACATGCCGTGGGTGCTGGTATCTGTTCTGTGCCGGAGAGAGGCGCATCGTTTCCGAATAATGGCATGGAAATCATCCACTCTCGCATCGGCAAACATCCCCGAAGCGCTACAATACCGCGGCAGCCCCACAAGCATCCTGAAGGCATTGTTATACTGTACACGCAGGGCGCTGTATGCCTTCTGCGTATACTTGACCCAAAGGCTGCAGGTGTAAAAAGTTTGACAGTAGGCTCGAAAAAGCGTCATTTTAACATCGTAAGAACACCGTGCAAACCTACGGGCCAGCATATTACTTCGAACAGACAGCGCCCTACGCTCTCTCTCGATATCTAAATCGTCGCACAGGTCCTCAGTGACCCAGTGGCCCAGATACTTAAATTTTGAGACTTGCTTCAAGGGTGTACCTGCTAATGAGATGCAAGGAACATTTAAGTATCTTCTGGCACCACCATTAAAAACAAGTAACTCACTCTTAGAGACATTATACCTAAGCCCCTGAGTCACCGCATAGCTCTCACAGACCTTCAGCAAACGTCTTAATGCACTGATTGATGGGCTCAGCAAAACCATGTCGTCCGCATAGCTGATGTTGTTCACAGCAACTCCATCAACATGACAGCCGACACCAGTATTGCTGAGCTCAACAATCAGTTGGTTTATATATAAATTAAAAAGGCGAGGGGAGGTGATTCCCCCCTGCCTCACCCCACATTCTAATTTGTATTCCTCGGACATAGCCCCAGCCCACCTAACATTGTTTATTTGGTTCTCATACCAGAATCTCAGCAAAGACGTCACCTCAAAATCTACTTTTTTCTCATTTCTTAGCTTGTCCCACAGCTGGTCATAAGGCACAAGGTCAAAAGCCTTGGAAAGATCTAAGAAGCACGCATTAACAGGAGTTTTCCTATCCGTATAATACCGGACAGTCCGCTTTAAACACATAATGGCACTTTCTGTGGACAGCCCAGACCTGAAGCCAAACTGTGCATCGTGCAAGTCAATCCTGGGGGCCATTTTTTATGAGTGGTATTGCAATATGTGGTTAGCTAGTGACCTCGACAATTGATCATAGTTTTTCTTGCCCGAGCAACCGGCAGCAAGTTCGTCATGCTCCCTTAGATGTCACTGCTTGAGGTAGCGTCGGGGGTCGGGTTGTCTCCTTCCCTCAAATATGGCGAGGGGGATAATGGCTGATCTTTGCGTTATACTCGTGAACGGGTGCTGCTTGTGGTGACAGGTCGTCTTGCTGACCTTGGTTTTGTTTTGTTATTAGTAATTTAACTCGTTGATTTTACTTCGATGGTCCTAGTTTATCCCTATCTGTGACTTGTGAGTTACGACTACATGTACGGCTATATGTAAGTGGGCACGCCCTTTATTACTGGAGGCTTTTATTTAGGTATAAAGTTCTGCTTACGTTTTTAGTTTTGTATTTTGTTTCTGCTTGAGTATTGTTTTCGTTTTTTTTTTTTTTTGGTATATTGGCGTGTGCTAGCTTTCTTATAGCTAATCATTTAATTTAATGTTTTGTGTTGCGTAATGTACCTAAATTATTATGCGCAGTATTATATAGAATCATTTTTTTAACTGAACAGACAGCTGTGCTGCTGGGGAGTTTGTTGCGCCACTTCTTCTCCCCAGCTAAAGCACTAGGAAGTGGTGAAGGGCGGGCGTTTTTGGGGGACTGTCTTATGTAATTTTGACGTTCAAAAAGTGCTGATTCTCAGCCTAGTTTGAATAAATGACTTTTGATTTTGATTTTGATTTTTGATTTTGATTTTGTATTGAAAATGGGAAGCTAGACAACTAGGGGAAGAGGGAGAGTCAAGAATGAAAACAAAGTGGTTCTTTGCTGTCTGTGCTGGCGTATGCGCAACTACTGTAGAAGCGATGCGCGGAGACATGATCATATTTACGCAGATTGAAAACAAATCGAATGCAGTCATTGAGAAGACGGTCAAGTTTGTCGAGGAGATCTGCATTCAGGTCATAGTAACACACATCACCATAATCGATGATAGGGAAAATTAAGGACTGTACAAGCATTGTCTTCGTACTCGATGGTAATAAATTTTTCAACCGGTACAGAGCCCGCAGCGTTCCAGTAACCTTCTGGCTTACCCTAGCGACTTTGACAGCGAGTGACATTTTAAACCGGTTTTCTTTATACTTTTCCAGCAAGGCAGGCCGGGTAATTATGATATTAACTTCTTTTGTTCGAATAGTGAAATTATCATACATTTGACCCACTTCATCATCACCGCTCTAAAATCGTGCCCTCAGCCGTAGAACCAAAAATTCGATGACGTGTGACATCCTATCCACCAACCACCACTGGGCCCGCGTGGTAGATGACGGACTTGCGGTACGGCGAGCTCCCTCTCACCAGGCGTACGTCTGAGTGTCAGCAGGGTGAACATATTTTATAGGCTGCCTACTGTTGTTTTATTTTTGTATGATAACAGTTAGCTAACATATGTATATTTCTGTCTTGTCCCCAGGCATGGTCGGAGCTCCGGATGTTGTCAAGCCATCTGATAAGGTCGAAGATCAGTCGCCCTACCTCAACGGCAACCCAGTCTACACAATCAGCGGTAAGTGTCAAGTTTAGTCATTATCCTGAGCCTAACGGGCTATTCTAGATATTAATAACAAAAAATATCAATTTTGATCTCCTTGTAAGAATATAATATAAGAAGCCCTTACCTTTTCACCTCATCATCACTTTCGTTCCCTTGTCCCAATTTATTTGTCGGTCGGCTCAACATGTCTTTTTCTTCCATGCTTCTCTATTACTCGTCATCTCAGCAGTTCTAGCCATATCATCTTTCACACAGTCCATCCATCGTTTCGTTGGTCTTTCCCTACTTGTATAGCCATCCACATTCATACTGAAAACTTTCCTGACGACATTTTCCTCATTCCTCCGCATCACATGGGAAATCATCAAATAACTTCTCCCGCTCTGGGTGGAGCGGAAGGGCGTGTCAGACTTCTACTGACTAAAACCCACCCGTGTTCCTTCAGTTGCCTGTGCCAGGGCCACGGTAACTCTTTCGAACAACCCGCAACCCTGGCGGGCATCGGCCCTAGCGGTTCAGCTAGTGCTGACATCTCTTTGAGGCGCGCGTGGAACACAATGCGCCGTCGACCCGGGCCTGGTCCTTACCGGACGGCGAGCTACCCGTTGCTCGCCATCCGCAAGCCCGCGCCTACGGTGGCCGGGAATCGGCTATCGATTCCCGACGCCCAGGGCGTCTCCTGCGGCGACTAGGGGCGTGAGGGCGCAAAGATTGCCTCTCCCTCACGCGTTCAGCCTCCTCCTTCGCGAGCATTACAGCTTCGCAGAAGGAGGTGACGGCTTCCCATGAACTCTCGCTCCGTACCATGGCCTGTACCAGGGCCGGACGCGAGAGATCGCCGCCGCCGATCGCCTCCGCGAGGACGCGGCGGTGCTCTGCCCAAGCCGGGCAGACCTCCACCGTATGCTCCACCGTGTCCTCCGGGCGATCCACACAGTGGTAACACCCGGGCGTTTCCTCCCGCCTTATCCGGAACAGGAACCTCCCGAAGCAACCGTGTCCGGTGAGGACCTGCGTCAGGCGGAAGGTGAGGGTGCCATGACGCCTCTCCAACCACTCCTCAAAGAGGGGACTTATCGCCGCAATTGTGGCGTGCCCACTCGAGTAATGCCTTTTTTTTTTTTTTTTTGTGGATCGGAAATCATCAAATAACTTCTCCCGCTCTGGGTGGAGCGGAAGGGCGTGTCAGACTTTTACTGACTAAAACCCACCCGTGTTCCTTCAGTTGCCTATGCCAGGGCCACGGTATTTTTTTCAAACAACCCGCGACCCCAGCGGCATCGGCCCTATTGGACCCCATCTTTTGCTGACATCTCTTTGAGGCGCGCGTGGAACACAACGCGCCGTCGACCCGGGCCTGGTCCTCACCGGACGGCGAGCTACCCACTACTCACCGTCCGCAAGCCCGCGCCTACGGTGGCCGGGAATCGGCTGTCAATTCCCGCCGCCCAGGGCGTCTCCTGCGGCGACTGAGGGCGTGAGGCTGCCTCTCCCTCACGCGTTCCGCCTCCTCCTTCGCGAGCATTACCGCTTCGCAGAAGGAGGTGACGGCCTCCCATGCACTCTCGCTCCGCACCATGGCCTGGACCAGGCTCGGACGCGAGAGATCGCCGCCGCCGATCGCCTCCGTGAGAACACGGCGGTGCTCTGCCCAAGCCGGCCAGACCGCCACTGTATGCTCCACCGTGTCCTCTGGGCGATCCACACAATGGTGACACCCGGGCGTTTCCTCCCGCCTTATGCGAAACAGGAACCTCCCGAAACAACCGTATCCGGTGAGGACCTGCGTCAGGCGGAAGGTGAGGACGCCGTGGCGCCTCTCTAACCACTCCTCAAAGAGGGGACTTATCGCCGCAATTGTGGCGTGCCCAGCGCTGGGCTGCGACAGTCGCACTCTCCATGTCGCCATGAGATCCCGCCGGAGTTCTGTCCGCTGTACCGTGATTTCTCGCGGCAGCGGAGTTACGCCCCGGCGTTTTGCCTCCTCGCGCCACTCCCACACGTGCGCGAGGACTTTCGCCTCCAGATCCCACGGCGGCAATCCGGCAAGGAGGCTCGCCGCCTCACCGGAGACCGTGCGGTAACCCCGGACTAGCCGAATGGCCATGACCCTCTGGGACGCGTTCAACCGGCGGACTGGCCGCAGCCTCAGGGAACGCGCCCACACCGGTGCCCCGTAAAGGGCCATGGACCGCACGACCCCCGCGTAAAGCCTCCGGCAGGAGGCGTTTGGACCACCTAGATTGGGCAGGAGCCGCTTCAAGGCAGCCCCAGCCCGCTCCAGTCTGGGAGCCAAACGTCGGAAATGCTCCACGAAGTTCCACCGGCTGTCGAGGACGAGTCCCAGGTACTTCATCGTCGACTCGACTTCGATGCGAACCCCTCCTACCGTTATTTGGGAACCCGACGGTGGCGCATTCCGAGGACCATGAAAACACATGGCCTCGGACTTGTGCAGGGCCACCTCGAGTCCCAACTGCCGGATCCTCTCAACGACTATCGCAACCCCGCGTGTCGCTAATTCAGCCGCCGCCTGGTGCGACCTCCCCTGCGCCAGGACCAGCGTGTCGTCAGCGTAACATACCACGCTGACGCCGCTAGGGAGGTCGGCGCGCAGCACCCAGTCGTACCCGATGTCCCACAAATGCGGCCCCAGGACCGATCCCTGTGGGACACCGCACGACATCTCTCGCCGGTTCCACTCTCCCTGATGACCGGGGTAGATGACGGCCCTATCCGTCAAATAGGCCTCAACCACTCGACAGAGGTAGGTCGGCATCCGGTGATACCGGAGTGCCTCCCTGATGCAACTCCAGGGCAGGGTATTGAAGGCGTTGGCGATGTCTAGAGACACCGCCAAGACGACCCCACCCCGGGCCACAGCATCCCCCGTCGTGAGGGCTCGCACGCGCATGATGGCGTCCACCGTAGAGCGCCCCCTGCGGAAACCAAACTGGCTCTCCGCCAAATCCGGCCCCTCCTGCACCAGCCACCCGACGAGGCGGTCTGCAATAACTCTTTCAAAGAGCTTGCCCACCTCGTCGAGCAGCACGATGGGTCGGTAAGCGGACGGAGAGTCCGCAGGGCGCCCCGGCTTCTTAATGAGGACCAGTTTCCCCGTCTTCCAACGAAGTGGGAACTGGCCCCTCTCCAAGCATGCGCTTAGGAGCCCCCCTAGTCGAGGCCCGAGAGCCCCAAAGGCCAGAACCCAGGCTCTTCCAGGTAAGCCGTCGGGTCCTGGGGCGGCATTTTTGGCACTCAGCCTACGTACCGCCGCTCTCAACTCTACCTCGGTCACTTCCGGAGCATCGTCGTCGTCGTCGGTGATGTGGTCCGCAATGGGCACCGCAGGAAGCGGAGCCATGGGCGGGGGAGTATGTTCCCCTCGCGAAGGGAACAGAGCGCTCACCACGTCCTCCACGAGCTGGGGCCGGAGACTCTGCGTCAGCGGGGGCGCCCATGGGCGGAGTTTATTCCGCACCATTTTATAAGGGCGTCCCCATGGGTCCCTGTTTAGAGTCTCCAGCGACTCCTCGCGAGCCAGATCCCTGGCCCGCAAGATCTCCGCTCGGAGGGCGGTCTTCGCCGCTCTGTACCCCTCGTACAGCTCCGCCTGAATGGCTTCCGTATCCGGAGGGCGGATACGGAGCCTGCGGTGCCTGGTGTACCGGTGCCGCGCAGCAACGCACGCCTCGCGCAGAGCCGCCAGCTCCGGCGACCACCAATACACCTGGCGCCAGGCACGACCGGGCTGGACCCGGGGCATTGCCACGTCACATATTTCGGACATGGCCTCCCGGAACCACTCCGCCTCGTCGTTGATGTCGGCAGGCCTGTCCGGTGGTGACACCCAGGCCTGCACGATCGAGGCTTCCAGGAGGAGCTCCCGGTCCAGCTTCTTCAGCGCCCACCGCGGACTCGAGTAATGCCTAGTCTTGTATTTCTGTGCCTTTTTTCATAAAATCCTTTCCCTACGCACCATATTCATAGGTAGTAGATGGAACTGTTATTTCTGTGGAATATTTTGTGAAAATAAACTGTAATAGCTTCGGCTTTTTATATGCATAAGGAAAATGCGTTATTTAAGTATAATATGCCTTAGAGCAGCATATTTTATGCTGCCTATGTATGTGAGAATAATAAAATAATTTATATCCTCACATAATTACACTGTAATAGCAACTATTTAGTTGCTGAATTATCTAAATACATGTAATTATCACTTAATGCTGCTCGCAATCTATTTCTATCTGTTTAGTCATTGTTGTTTTCAACTTGGTCAATGGAATGGCTACGCATTTACGGTATTGCAGATTTGGGAAGGGTTAATTGCCCGGTTGTGAGGCACTGAAATACCGTCCACGGATCTAAAGGTGCCCTCTATAATATTAAATAATAATGAATTGATGAATTGCAAATAACCCGTATCTCTACGATGACGTCGTGGTGAGGCTTGCGCGCTCCTGAACTCTGGGTCTGCGCCGGTAGAGTTTACTTTGCCAAAACAGGTCTCAGGTAGGCCAGACGCAGCATGTGGCGAGCTGTTGGGCAGTAGCGGCCCTATCTCACGGGAGAAGTCTTGTTCCTCACCTCTGGCTTGCCTTTATTGGCCGGCTTGAGTGGAGATTCGCAAGAGCAAACGTGGTCGGAGGAAGGAAGTATTCCAGTAAGATGCTGGTAGGGATATTGACCGTACTTCCGGATTGTCCTGATAGCCGTCCACCAACTCCACTCCACTCCTCAAGCATTACAGGAAGTGTTGCCCCCTGGTTGCTACGTCACTATGTGCCAGGGACCATTTTCGGAGGCCTATTATTGAGTATGCACGTCACCCCCTGCCATTTTATCCGTGTATTACACAACATTGATCAGGTAGGGAACATAGTACTTCCATAGTTCTGGGTACCCAATCCACTATAAACCCATAGCCCAAGTTTTGTTTCCATGTTCTGCAATAGTTCTGTACAAACCGGGGGTTGTCTTTGGGTGCACTTGCATAGTGTATACAGGGATAATCGTCGTTTGGTGCCTCTCATCATTTAAAATTGTCTATGGATGAACCTCAGAAATTGCCTACGTATACTTGTGAGTAGCACATAACACGACGCCTCGTTGGTCTAGTGGTCGCAAGTGGTTTCGATTCTCAGTTCGGGCAATATCTATAAAATTTGGGCTATCAAATACAATTTTTTTTTTCAAATCCGACTGGCAGTTCCAGAGATTACAGAAGGGACATTACCTCTGTGCAATATTAGAATAGATTAATGATGTAATTTAAAGTAGCAACCAGCAACTAATGATTAGTTAGATAGGAGATAAACAAATAAATAGGTATTCTAATGGAAAACCCATCGACCTAAAAATAGTACAGAACTTATAATTAATTACTATAGCATGAAATCGCAATTGTCAATGTATTTTCCCTTTCAGACTCAATAAAGTGATTGATTTACTATCAAAAGGTTGTAATGGACGAGCATCGACCGATAGTCGCAGAACAATAACAATAATAGAAGTATGACATAAGACAACTTGATGTGTGTCAACATTAGGAGTAAATACTTTGATAGATAATGATGCCGATTCTGTTGAGCACAAACTAAACTTAATTTAGGCAATTGCTAACTTTTTCTCTCTAATAAAACAAGAAAGAGACGGACGAAAATTAGAGCGGTCACACACGGTGAAGCGCAAAGCGTAAACTAGTTCCACATTTCTTACTTAGTTCATAGCTATAGCCGTCCTTTTCTCGCGCTGCCTGTTAGTAAAAGATAGCGATTCTTTCATTTTAGTTTAGTTATTGAACAAGAGAATCGGCACTAGTATCTTTCTATTAGCAATGAACTGTGTACTAATTTGAAACTAATGTAGGTACGCAAAATAAGCTCCTTGGACGTGGAGTTGCGGACACCAGCACCATAAGGGCGTTTGTGCACTACAAGGATTTTACTGTCCGGCAGTCCGATTTTTTACGGTCCGATGTGGCATGAAAAAACGGATGATTGGCTTGTGCACTTGTCCGTCTTTACTCGGATCGGTGCGGCGCAGTTCAGGGTACTCGTAGCTCTCTTTGAGACTACACGCCACGCACGCGTAATTACGTTAGGAACGATGAGTACGGTCTGGAATGGAGAAAGTAAAATATCGAACGGTAAAATTACGAATAGTGCATAAACTAATATTTATGGTGTGCCATATTGAACCGTAAAAAATCGGACTGCTGGACAGTAAAATTCCTTGTAGTGCACAAACGCCCTAATGGCGTACCTACACACTATCAATCGAAATCTGAATAATTTTGAAGCAAATTGCTAGTCCATTGCTTTATACACGTATGTTCGAAAAATTTGTCTCCTCGACAACGTAAATATCGCAATGAATGTTGATGAACTGTCAAAATGAAACCGATTCCGATGGATAGTGTGTTACGCAATGTGACGTACGTAGTGTGTACGATATGTGAGTTTATATGTAGGGGGTAATCTTCGGAACTACTGTACCGATTCCGAAAATTATTTCACTAATGTAAAACTACAGTATTGCCGAGTGTAATTTTATCTAACAAGAAATTTCACTCGGATGAAGTCGGGGGCAGATGCTAGTAGGTACAATTTAAACTTGAAACTATGAATATCGTTATTAGGCATGCTCGTCGGAGGAGTCTTTAAAAACATGATGAAATCTCTGTTTAGCAACTCTACTTACTCTTGATGGTCTTAGCACATCGCCGCGAAACCGCATGATGTTTCGCATGATGTTCCGCTACTCGAGTAACGGAACATCATGCGAGTCAGTTGAATTGAACCACTACGGTTTCGATGCTATGGTTTCGCCGCGGAGGTGTGCTAAGGGCCTAAATCTCATGTTCGTAGTGATTCGTTGACTTATGTACCTAAACCAAACACCAAAAATATAGTTGTAATCTTTCGTTACATTTGACAATAGATCAAAGTGATTATACGAGTATTTTGCGGAAACTAAGGTAATTAAGTAAGATGGAGATTTTCTACTGTTGTTTGTATGGTTTAATAAAAAATGCAGCCAAGTGCGAGTCGGTCTCGCACACGAAGGGTTCCGTACCTAACAGCTTACTATATTTAACCCTACATATTCGAGGCTGAGCATAAAACGCCGAAAAAAACACGTTTCTTGTAAGTTTCCCTTTAATTTTATAGCGGCCATAGACACACTGTCAAAATTTCAAATATCTAACTACATATTACTATTCAAAAGACATATCCCTGTGACGGGAGGAGTGGACGGGCGGACAGCGGAGCGTAGTAAAGGGTCCCGTTGGCACCCTTTGAGGACGGAACCCAAAAAAATACAGAAGAAACAAGTAATAAACTACAACAATAGTATTTCAGTACTATTAACACGATAACAAACGTAGTAAGTAGAAGGAAAATCCCGCGAATAAAGCAATAAACTAATTTAATTATTACATACATTGGCATTAATGTCAATGAATTGTAGATTGTGTTGAACAATGTTTTATCTGCAGTTGTGACGTTGTTGCGCAGGCGCGTAACAGAAGGTGAAGTTCAAATTGCAGTGAAAATATTTTACTAGGTATCGAAACTTTTGTCTAAAAATTATTAATAAAATAAAATGGATCGCTTGTAAATTAGTTTACGTAGGATAATCTATTGATATTATAAATTAAAATCACTTTTCGTGTCTGCCTGTGTAGTGTGTGATGGTGTGATTACGTTGTTCTTCTAAACTTCGCAACAGATTCTGATCAGGTTTTTATAAAAAATATCTCTGTTTTTAGACAATTAGTAAACACCGTGCGAATCAGGGGAAGTCGGTAGTATACTTTAAACACAGTTTTACAAATAACTAACTCCTTTTGTCTATACAATTAGCTGCATAGTAACTGTCTATTTTTAACCAACTTCAAAAAATGAGGTCTTCAATTCGACTGTTTTTTTTTTAAATGTTTGTTACGCGATTTAGTCCGCCAATTATGAATTGAGTTTGATGATTATTTTTTGTTTGGTATATATAATACTTACTTTACTTTATAATACTTCCTGTCACTGTTGTTCACATAGCAAATTTGGTGTGGGGTAGGTACCATAACTAAAAATACTTAAAAAAAAAAACAACCAACTTCCAAAAAAAAAACACAAAGTGAAAAATTACTTTAATAACGGAAGTCGATGGCAAAAATCTCAAAATTCAGATCCAGGACACCGACTTCCGAAATTAAAGTTATTTTTCACTTGTGAGTGTTCTTTTTTGGAAATCGGTTGATTTTTCTTTTTTTTTTAATTTTTATATCTGCAAACACTACCTACGCGAATAGTGTTACGGTCATCGATCCCTTGATCGATGGTTAGGTTAGGTTACTTAAAAATTATGTAAGTACAATACAGACTGGGAAAGCAATTAAAAGTAGAGGTGGTCGTCGAATGAATAAACCGTTTTTTTAACGACTTATCATTCGTCAACGAGGTAACTGTTAATCATCAATGAAAAAACAGGTTGCAAATATTAGCTGTTAATTCACTCAACGCACAAGACGCATTAGTTCAATAGTCATTATTTTACTCAGTTCCAAAAGAAAACAGTTGAAAATATAAACTGTTAATTTACGTCAACGGCTCAACGAATTATTTCACTACAATTTTATTCATTTCTGAGAATCAACAAGTATGCGAAACGAATACTTCCGAACGATACCGATTGAATATTCAAAACCTGTTAATAATTTAACAGCTTTTTTAAACTGTTAACCATTGATGATTTATATTACATTAACCAAATAACCGTCAATGACCCATCCCTAATTGAAAGCCTACTCTCGGAAAAACACATCTGTGACTAAGTTTTCTAATAAATTATGTTGTTCATAGAGATAACAGTTAATTACTTCATGGGTGTTCCCATTTTGTACATTATCATTTAAATTACAGGCAAATACTCGAACGCCTCGTTGGTCTAGTGGTCGTAAGCGCTACTACTGAGCATGAGGTTCTGGATTCGATTCTTGGATCGGGCAAAGTGTTATTGGGGGTTTCCATCTGAAATTTCTCAGCAATGCCCGGTTGATGGCAATAGGCTCGCCCCCTATTACATGGGGAACATAACTGGTGAAATGTGGGTGTACTGCAGGCTATACGTGCACCTCTGCCTAACCCTTCGGGGAATAAGGCGTGATGTGATGTTATGAACATATTGAAGTCTAACTATTCGGAAACACTAACAAGAAATGTTGGTACCATATTTACGAGGCATAGTATATGATTATTGGTGCACAATTTCATCTTGTAGATATTGTTATTTTTTTCGTTGCTATACCTAAATACATATTTTACTTATCCTGAAGGGCTCGTGGCTAAGTAATAACAGCCACTCGAGTCGATCGATCGGGTTAAGCTACGCTTGCCGTGGTTGGTCCATGAATGGGTGACCATCTGTACCTGGGAAAGCACGTTAAGCCCCAAAGTCTGACAACCAGTCTTACCAAGGGGTATTGTATTACCCAGTAACTGGGTTGTGGAGGTCAGGTAGGCAGTCGCTCCATGTAAAATACTGGTAAGACTAGAAGTCAACCCCAACATAGCTGGGAAAAAGCTAGACAGACGATGATGATATTTTACCTATTCTGCACGAAGACAATCTCATCTGATTTATTTTATTCAATACATAAATAAATTACATATTATTATGTTTTAATGGCGTTTTTGTTACCCTGAGCACGCCATATTTTATTATTTGAGTGCAAAGTCTTCATAGAACATTCCTCTATGACGAGGTAGCATAGAAAAAAAATATCCATTTATATTGTAATTTACCAATTTATGACGTAAATACGATAGATATCGCTATTTAAAACTATAATATCGATATATAAAAATGGAAATTGTTACATTAGTTTTTACTTACATAATAATATTACATTTTATTGTTAAACTCACGCGCATGTTTTGGGATCGCAATTGAATGCGCAAGAGAGAATTAGTGGTGAAATGTCATGTCATAATCGTGGAAACAGTTATGATGAAGTCACAACTTTTTATACAATACGTTACGATTACGAAAACTAATTCTCATAGTTTTCATTTATTTTAATACTTAAGAGGGCTGTCGTATTTTGTCACCTCACTCGCTCACACGTGACCAAGTTTTTAAGAATGTTAAATGAAAAGATGTTTTTTTTTTTAAATAATTTAATCAATTAGCGAACTAGTAAATACTATTAATTTAATAGGTACCTATTTATTAAAAACATTTTTTTATTGTGGCATTTATTTAACGCATTTCAAAAACAGATCATAATACTTTTTGAGCTGAGTTTATTACATAATACTTACAATAGAAATGTGTTTTAATAATAACTTATTCAATTAAATTTATTTACTAGTTCGCCAATTGATTACATTTTTCAAAAAAATCATCTTTTCATTTAATAAATCAGTAACTGGGTCGTGGATGTCAGATATGCAGTCGATCCATGTAAAATACTGGTAATCAGCTGCATCCAGTTAGACTGGAAGCCGACACTAACATAGTTGGGAAAATGATGGTAGATCTGTAAACGCAATGTGTCAATGTGCCAAACACGTCACTCTCTCTCTCTCTCGCAATTCAATGGTTGCCGTAATTAAAACGTTGTGTGCTTTAATCCCTTTTTTTCATTTTATTTATACCATAAATCCTTCAAAAAAGGCTAGACAGTGATGGTGATGTTGCTGCGGGCAATTTTTTTTTCTTGCCTAATATAGGTGCTCTGCCCAAAACTTCGAGGAAAACAGCGTTATACTACGTTGTTTTATTAACTTTTTGCTAATTTACAGTTAATCTTCTGTATTTCGACTGTATGTTGTCATTCCGTCTAGTAGTTTAATCTCGGCAGTGCAAACACAGGATGCTATTTAATAATCATTTGTTCGGCGCGTGCTCGAGACTTTTCGCAGACCATTTGATGACGTTTACCTTGCAATAATAGGGTTTTTTGGACAGATTATTCGGTCACTCTAGAAGTGATTAAAGCAGGTGCTGATGTGGGGTGGTGGGGTGGGGGGGGGGGCTGTAGGGGAACGGGTGTAGTTGCTGCTCCCTTGGGCTACGTCTAACCTTTATTTTCTCCACCTCTGTATATAATATATACTGGATGAAATTATTTACCGTCTTGAAAAAAGTAGGTGAACCGAGTAGAAGCCTATGGCATACCTAGTTTTTTTTTTTCGTTTTTTCAATAGCTTAGACAGAAATTGCTCTATCAATAAACACTACACATTTGAAGTAAAATAGAACAATAAAAACAGAAATTTTGAAAAAACTTTATACATCGTTAAAAAATATATAGGTAAATTCATGCGTAGTGCGTATGATTTGAGTTTCGATATTATTTAAAAAAAAAAATCCGTTCATCCTATACCCTCCCTATTTTTTTCAAGAGGGTAAAAAGTCACCCAGTATAAGTTGGACATACACATAAGTTTTATAACCTGTATTTTTGCTTAGTAAACAAATCTAAGATATATTATGTAATATAATCATCCTCGAAAAGGGGATGAATTTATTGAAAATACTAACTCCTCTTTTTTTAAGTCGGTTAAAAAGGGCTTTCACGGCTTGTGAAATCTACCCCCTTCCCCCGTACCACACAGAAAGAAACATTTGCCCTCGCACTTGAGAGAAACCTCCAGGACCACGCCTGAGTAAAGGACGCAAAGGCCGCTCGTCGCGCGACAGTCGGTGCCTTTGTGTCGCATGTGCGATTCGCGTCGCGTGTCTGGTCTGTTTTTAGGAGCCTCAAAAGTGGGTCATTTGTGGGGCTGCCTCTTTATATCAATTGTGGAGTCTCGGCTAATTTAACTGCACTATCCATAGCCATTCACAGATTGTTTTTAGTTGGTATTTATCCTGTGGACCTAGCCCGAACGCACGGAGTAAAAATTACGTATATTCGAAAGATTTTTAAAATGGTAATTACTCGTTTCGTACATAATAGTCCTTCTCAATAACTGCATTCGATTCGTTTTCAATCTTCGTAAGTATGACCATGTATCCGGGCACCGATTGCTTTTAAAATGGTTACCCATTCGGCAGCGCAGGGAGGTGAGAGCTCTGTCTATGTTGTTTTCTATTCTCGACCAACCCACTTCCCCTTCTTACCTGACTTCCCATGTTCAATACTTATGCTCTGCCCATAGTAAAAATCTTCGTTCTACCAACAATCGTCTTCTACGATGTCCTTCTCACCGCGCTGGTTTCATTCACTATTCTTTCTTTGTCCAGGCGGTCTTTCTTTGGAATGCGCTACCTCTGAACATCAGGACGGCAACCAATCGGTTGTCTTTTAAAGTGAAGATACGTGAGCATATACGTAAGAAGTTGGCAGAAACATCTCTGCGCTGATTTGTTGGATTCTTTTTCTCCTCTACTGATCGTTATTTCTCCTGACAAAGTTTATTCTGATTATATGTATGTATATATGTATATATTGTTGTATTTATTCTTTTATTTTATAGTTATTTTCGTGTTATCTATCCTTTATATTGCACCTGCCATGTTTTCTCTGCATCACCCTAAGGTTGACTGGTAGAAAATGCCTCAGGCATTAAGTCCGCCTTTGTACGGTATTTGTTTTTACTTGTGCATAAAGTTTTAATAAATAAAATAATAGTAACTCAGTTTTAAGACTTTGTTTATTTAGTTGGTAGGCCTCACACAAGGTGGACCGATGACTTGTGAAGGTCGCAGGAATCCGCTGGATGCGGGAAGTACAGAATCGGTCGATGTGGTGTCACTTGGGGAAGGCCTGTGTCCAGCTGTCTTTCGGCTGACATGATGAAGACTTTATCTTACTTAATATTATAAACGCGAAAGTTTGTGAGGATGGATAGATGTTTGTTACTCTTTCACGCAAAAACGACTGAACAGATTTGGATGAAATTTGGCACACAGATAGTTTATAACCTTATAACAAAAAACTTTTTAGCAAAAAATAAAACTGACTTCCAAAACAAAACACTACAAAGTGAAAAATAACTTTCGGTGTCTTTCGTTTTGTATTTTAATTTTTTGCCACCGACTGCCGAAATTAAAGTTATTTTTCACTTTGTAGTGATGTGTTTTGGAAGTCGGTTTTATTTTTTTTTTTCTAAAAAGTTTTTATTTTTCACTTTTTCATTGTGGTACCTACCCCACACAAATTCGACAATAACAAAACAGAAAATAACAGTGATAGGAAGTTATTAAAAGATCATCCACATAATACTAAGTGGGAAAAATACGTCAGCATCTGCCTACCCTGTTCCCGACTTTGTTGGTCTCAGCTTCCAGTCTAACCGGATGCAACTGAATACCTGAACCTCCACAACCCAGTTACTGTCCTTTTTTTTTTTTTTTTTTTTTTTTTTTGGATGGGAAATCATCAAATAACTTCTCCCGCTCTGGGTGGAGCGGGAGGGCGTGTCAGACTTCTACTGACTAAAACCCACCCGTGTTCCTTCAGTTGCCTATGCCAGGGCCACGGTATCTTTTTCAAACAACCCGCAACCCCAGCGGCATCGGCCCTATTGGACCCCATCTTTGCTGACATCTCTTTGAGGCGCGCGTGGAACACAACGCGCCGTCGACCCGGGCCTGGTCCTTACCGGACGGCGAGCTACCCATTGCTCGCCATCCGCAAGCCCGCGCCTACGGTGGCCGGGAATCGGCTATCGATTCCCGACGCCCAGGGCGTCTCCTGCGGCGACTAGGGGCGTGAGGGCGCAAAGATTGCCTCTCCCTCACGCGTTCAGCCTCCTCCTTCGCGAGCATTACTGCTTCGCAGAAGGCGGTGACGGCTTCCCATGCACTCTCGCTCCGTACCATGGCCTGTACCAGGGCCGGACGCGAGAGATCGCCGCCGCCGATCGCCTCCGCGAGGACGCGGCGGTGCTCTGCCCAAGCCGGGCAGACCTCCACCGTATGCTCCACCGTGTCCTCCGGGCGATCCACACAGTGGTAACACCCGGGCGTTTCCTCCCGCCTTATCCGGAACAGGAACCTCCCGAAACAACCGTGTCCGGTGAGGACCTGCGTCAGGCGGAAGGTGAGGATGCCGTGACGCCTCTCCAACCACTCCTCAAAGAGGGGACTTATCGCCGCAATTGTGGCGTGCCCAACCCAGTTACTGTCCTAACACGATATTTCTAGATCAGACTGGTTGTCTGACTTTCGGGCTTCTGCATTCCCACAACGACTGTCAAAGATCCATTAAAGACAGTTTAAAAATACAGTAAAAGTGTATAAAACAATAAAGAATGCTGGAAAATAATAACATGGAACCAAGCTTAAATAGTTAGTAAACTGTTCTGTGATGCATTGTTTTTAATTTTCTAATCAATTATGTACCAATACTATGTGCAATCACATCTATATCGCAGTCTTTGCCTTGTACGTGTTCACAAGTGTTGATAAAACAACAAAATGTAAAATACGAACAATGTAAACAATGTCAATAATATACATAATACGTGTACTTAGAATAACACTCATACTGTGTCGCATAGCTATGTCTGATCACAATCAGGGATTTGCACTTCACTTCATAGCAGTCCATTGGAATGACAATGCTTCTCAGGCAAAGAGTTTTTTTCAATAACTACAGTGTGGCAACGATCACAGGTAAGGTAGTTTATCTTCGTAAAAACCGAACTTTGCCAAATTAAATGTGACTGGTCTCAATTCAAATTCAAATGTTTATTGCTCAACACAGTACATAATCATACATTTCTAGATGTCAAGTGAATGCGCAGTCCACTGTGTTGCATCAATTGAGGCATGCAAAATTATCATAATAAATCTAGTAGTATGTCTTACTTATCAGTAGATTATTGAGTTGCTTCTTAAATACATTTACATCTTCAGTACTTAACAAATCATTAGGTAATTTATTATACATATGTGGTGCCATTCCTAGAAAGTTTCTATGAAATACTGCTTTTTTGTGTGGCCTACCGCTTATTTTATTTCTATGTCGTGAACTGTGTAGTTTTTCTATCTATATTAGTTAATCAATCTATAATAATTTAGGTGGAAATATAAATCAGTTCCTATTTGTCGATAGTCACATTTTATTCGCTACATTTCGGCTTTTCCGAAGATAAACGATTGAACCTTTGAATGTTGTCGTACTGTACCTAGATTGATTTTCACGCCCTGTATTTCTGATGGAATAGAAACTTGTTCGGAGGTGTCAAATATGATTTCAGCCTCATGAAATATGGGAGGTAGACTTGGCTAAACAATAAGAGCCGCACGGGTCGATCGATCTGGGCCCCAAGTCTGCTATTTTTTATAAATTCGTCATTCCAACACGATCCCATTGTCATTTTGCTAAGAGTTCGTAATCTGCTAAATTCATAATGGTCGATCATTGGTAGATCAGTGGTCTCGTAAAAGAATCGTGGTACTAATCAAAGGAACTGTCAAAATTTTAGCAGATTACCGCATACGTCAGTCTTTCATTTGTCATTATGTACGAGATTACCATTTTAAGCCGTTTCTTTCAATGGAGTGTTAGTGGTTGACCATTGGAATGTCATAATGACGCCAATACCATATTACCAAACATGTCAAAATCAACAATTATGAAATCAATGTTAAATAAACCATTCTGACACTATTTAATTGTAATAGCAGACTTGAGGCCCTGATCAAGCTACGCATAGGTACGCTAGCTACGGTCGGTCCGTGGAAGTGTGGCCATCTATTTCATACCGAGACCCCTCCGTGCCTCGGAATGCTCGGTTCTTATAAACAGAAACGAATCGTTTTGCTTACCAATGGTTGTTAATTTTATTGCCAAAGTGGGCATATAAATAGATTCGTAAGCAAATGTTACCTGTGATAGCTACTTCCATATGGGAGGGCCTACTATACAAAGCTATGAGGTCTTTGCTTGATTATTGGTAAAGATACAAGAGTCTTAATTAACCAATAGCGGTCCGTAAATTATAGGAATCGGCTATAAGCCACTGCTCTCGGCTCAGTCGTTTAAGGAAGTCAGAAGAAAGTCTGACAACGAGTGTTATCAAGGAGTAACCTGTTACTCAGTAACTGCGTTGTGGAGGTTAGATTGGCAGTCGCTCCATGTGCAGATGCATCCTGTTAGTTAGACTAACAGTCTCATAAGAATGGAAAACATCCGCCACACCATTTTACCCAACTGCCTCAGAAGGAGGGTAATGTTTTTAGAGAGTATGTATGAATGTATGTCTATTTCTTTGACACATTCTGTAGCCTAAACGGTTTCATAGATTTTAACATATGAGGTGTCGTTAGATTCGTCTTGATTGTGGGAGTGACATAGGCTATAAAATATTTATATATTGCATTTGGCAATACAAACAAAGGCTAAGATTATTTCAAGCCTTTTAGTTGTATGGTACAAATCAGTTCTCTGTGGTGTTATAATGAAAAGATAAGCTAACTTATCAGGAGGTGATGAATGAAACAGGACATAACAAATTCCTATCAAACTTACTCATAACCAAAGATAATTTTTCAATTATTGTTAATTCATTACGCACTATAAGTTACAATAACATCATGATTAATTTAAATCTGAATTGACGTCGTTTCTGTGATACCTAATATCTTTAAGAAACAAAGGTCCACTTGTATAAATACTGAGTTGATGGTGTACGTCATATGTATGGAGACGGATTTTTCATGCTTACGGCTTGGCAATTGAAAATAATACTTATTCAAAATTGGCAAAACATTGCAGCACGAAAGCAGAGATTCGCACGAGCAATTTTTTTTCACGCACTGGATTTTTAACGCTCTGCTTAGGGCCGAGAGTTGAAAATCCAATAGTGTGTGTTTACGACGCACTGGGATGCACTCTGTTGGATTTTCAATGCTCAGCTTAACACTGTGGCGAACGTGGGCTAACATAACATCACGCCTGTAATCCCTGAAGAGTTAGGCAGAGGTGTATCTATCTATACTGCCCTGCTAAGCCGAAAGGCGCTATCTCTGAGATACGCCCTTTTAGTTTTTTTTATACCATTCAATAGCTATAATAATTTCGCATCTAATGGTATAAGCCAAATAGCGATATCTAATTTAAAACATTAAAATAAACCACTAAGTTTTTTTATATCTTAATTTTTCCTTAAATTCCGAAGAGATTTGACGGCATGTCGTTTTTATGAAGCCAAATAGCCTTATACCGACATAGGCTAGAAACGCTTAAAAAATGTTAATCAAAAACCTAAGTAAATTTTTAAGCCAATAAGCGGTAAGTTCATGTTTCGAAAAAGTTCCGGAGTTAGCGCGCTTTTACGCTAAGTAAATGTGGGTATTATTAGTTCGCTAAGGTTTGAGATATGGCTATACCTAAGTATAATAGGTAATTAAAATTGACTTTAATATCTTTAGCAATAAGGATTACACTCACTTACATTTCACAATAGAGCGTGTCGTGACATGAAGATAAACATTAGTAACGATCATTTCTTAGTTTGTTTTGTTTGCAGAAGGAAGCAAATTCGTTTGGATTACCAACTGGACGTTTTTTTCGTTTTTAATCTATGTTATAAATTCGGATCAGATCAATGCAGAAAAGATTATTGTTAAATACTTTTATGTCTGCAGACTCTTTTCACCATAGAGTAGAATTGGCGATGAAGCGAATGAAAAATAAAATATATGACTTTGATGACTTTTGCGAAGCTGTAAACAGTGCTGGAAAAAATGTAAATATCAAAAAAATTACAATAGATGATTTTTATGAGTGGCAAGACTATACGACCCAATACAAACTTTCCCGGTTGTCACCACGACCTTACATTAGTGACATTGTTGAAGTGGAAGTTAACAGAGGCAGTTTTGACATTAGGTACAGAACTGGTTTCGATAATGAACCCATTACGGCTAGCATTGTAGGTACAAAATTCTTAAAATTAGACAAACTTCCGTCCCCAACTAAAAAAACAGTACCAGCAGGAATATCTCAAACACAAAAAAACAATATTTTAAAATCTCTTTCCAGTTTAATACCTGCTAATAGAATGTCTTTTTGGCGGGGACTACCAACTTTTGATTAATTTTATTTCATAGAAAGCAAATAAATTGCTTTAACTTTTTTTTTGTAATTTGCTGCTACATTTAATAAAGTTGTTAAAAAAATATTAAATGAAGTTTTATTACAAATTTATTCGGTATTTTCATCAAAAATGAAAAAAACATCATTTTGTATGGAACTTTCTATGAGCAGAATAAGACTAAAAGCACTATCTCAATTTTTGAAGCCTTTATTTTTAATCAAAATAGCAGTATCTCACAAAATAGGTATAATGGTGCCATTTATGGATAATTTAGGTATGTCAGTTATATCTAGGGTCAAAAATACGTTTATATAAGTTTTAACAGTTTTAAAAATATTAGTTTTAACCCCCGTTTGAAGGTGGGAAAAATCCATTCACAAAAAGTCGTTTTTCTCAAAACTTACTCTGATTGAGTTAGCGCTTTTCGGCTTATCAGGGCAGTATAGTACACCTACATTTCGCCAGTCGGGCCACGACCTTGCCGCTACCGCTGATAGCGGCAAGGTCGAGTCCAGGCCATAAGTCTCATGTAATAGCGGGCGAGCCTATTGCCATCAAACGGTCATAATATTCCACTCACACTCACAAGCTCCTGGCTTCTGAGAATTGATGGAAAACCGAATAATACTTGACCTGGGTATCGGACCAAGGAGAATTGTTTAAAAAAAAAATACAAAAGTCATAAAATTTACCATTTATAAGACATGTGACATCTACCAACGCGCGCTGGGCCCACGTGGTGGATTACGGCCCACACCCACTCACAGAGAGGAGGTCTGTGTCCCAGCTGTGGGAACGTTATACGCTGATTATGCATACAAAATCGAAAAGACATGGAGGATTTTCTAAATAACTATAGGGGCCGTATTATCAACAATAAACGCCATCTTTTTCCAGTGCTAGAGAGAGACGGAGCTATACAAGACCTATTAACTCTGATTTTTAATTTGCTAGACTAAAATGACATATGATAACATGAGGATGAGATACCAAAATTTTCCGTTTTTTTTTAATTTTTATGTTTATATTCAAAAATCATCAAGTCTCAAAAAATTGCAAAGAATGTGCGCAATATGGATGGAGTTATAGAATTATGGAGAAATGTCTTGACGCTGCGTGAGCGTGCGTGATACAGAGAGAAAGCAGCACATGGAGTAATTGTTTGCTCCGTTTGTGTAATTGCTGTATGGCCTTCCAGTGGGAGGGTAAATAAATAAATAAATGAGTAAAATGTCAAAATGACACAAAAAGTTCGATTTGAGCTGTCATTTTAGTCTGCCTATTTAGAAACCAGAGTGTAGCACCATTCCTTTTTTGCAACGGAATCATGATGGCGTTAATAGTTCATAATACGGCCCTTGGATATAGGAAACTGGCCAGATATAATAAAAAAAAAACCGGCCAAGTGCGAGCCAGACTAGGACATGATGGTTTCCGTATAACTGTAGAATATTTAAGGCGAAATGGGTCCCGAAAAAGATGTTTTGACGCATATCGGCTTCACGCAAAATCAATTTATGTCCTCAAAAACTACAAATTTCCTTTATTTACTAGGTACTAACCTACCAACTATAAAACTGCTACTTGTCGCTATAGTCCAACCACGCCGTAAGCGCGAACCTCTGCAGAAGTATTTTGAAACCTACTTGATCACGATTGCATTTCGCCTTAACGCTACATGTTTAAAACAAAATACTTCCTTTAATTTTTAACTCTCTTTTGTTTTTATTATTATTTTTTTGTTATAGCGGCAATAGAAAGAAACACATATCTGTGAAAATATCAACGGTCTGTTACAGTTCATGAGATATCAGGCCGCTGACAGACAGACGGACGGACAGTGGAGTCTTAATAGAGCTTGCCTACTCTGAAATGACGCGAGCCACTATGTATACTCGTACTTACTGAAAATGCGATAGTGTGGCGCGTCAGTTCAGAGTTGACAAGCTCTAATAGGTTTCCGTTTGGAACCCATCGGGTTTGGAATGAAACCTTAATTAAACAACTAGAAAGAAATTTTCACTCTCTGAAACTGTAAAAAAACCCACTTCTAGCAACCATTTTGAAATTTTCAGCTAAATACAGAGTAATGACAGAGAAAATTCTTGAAAGAAAATAAACGTCTAGTGGTTAGCTACGCTAACTAGTGCTTTCTTTTTTACCCGAGTTTTACTACTAAGTCTAAAGAAGTAAGGGTCAAAAGAAAGTAGGTTAGTAGGCTACACCACTCTACTTACATACTCATATGACTTACAGACTAAAGCTCTGGTCAGACTAATGCGAATAACGCGCGGGATGCGGGACGAAATTCGCCCGCGCTTGTTGCGTCAATTAAGTTATATAGAAGTCACTATAGCTTGTGCTCGCGTCTTCGTCCGCGTGAAATTTCTTATTTTCAACATAAAATATATCCTATATCATCGCATCGCCCGCCCGCGCCTCTACTTCGTTTTCGCTTACCGTTCTTTCTGAATTTCATCTATTTGCTTGGCTCCTAAGGGTCGTAGCGTGATGTTAAGTAGCCTTAATTTTCCTCAAGAACTGGGCTATCAAATGCAAAAAGAATTTTTTAAATCCGACTGGTAGTTCCAGAGATTAGCGCGTTCAAACAAACTATAGAAGATAGATATATTGTAGATTAGATGTTCAAACTGGAGCGAATAGTCGCAAGACATCTTATTCATTAGAACAATTTATAGCCGCGCTCTGACGCGTCACGCGTCGTTTGCGGGATTTGCCTTAGTGTGGCTAGAGCTTTATTATGTCTTATGAAGTCTCAAAGCCGTTTTTGCTGCGATAGAGAGGCTTTTAATACGAAAGTTGGGTTTAGTGTAGGGTAATTCGTAGTCTGGATTTCTGCCCGGTTGATGACAATAGACTCGCCCCCTATTACATGGGACTTAAGTCTTTAATATAACTGGCGAAATGTAGGTGTGGTATAGTCCACCTCTGTCTAATCTTTCGGGGATTGCAGTCGTGATGTTATTGTAATTAGTAATTACCTAAAAATAATTGTGTCATCAACAAGGATACAAATCCATACTCCAGGCTGCTACGGAAAATTCCTCTTGGAATAAACCCTGCTTGATAATCGAACCCATGCATTATCGCAGCCAACTATGTAGCTTAATTATTATTTAATTAACCTTTCAGTTACAGCTTAGCCTTTTAACTAAACGGCGCCGTTCATCTAGCGGCCTGAATGATATTCAATTATAGGTTAGGTTAGAACTGTGTGTGACCAACGCGCGTGCCGAATTATTCGCAGTAACTAACTTCGACCTGGGTTTGGTTAGGTCAGAACTGTAACCAACCTACTTCAAAGGCTAGGCTGTTAAGGCGAGTCAATCTGCCTAGCCTTTTCCCAACTACATATGTTGGGGTCGGCTTCCAGTCTAACCGGATGAAGCTGAAAACCAGTATTTTACATGGAGCGACTGCCTATCTGACCTCCACAACCCAGTTACTGGGTAATACGATACCCCTTGGTAAGACTGGTTGTCAGATTTTCGGGCTTCTATCGACCCGTAACGACTGTCAAAGATCGACGAATGACAGCCGGGACCAACGGCCTTTCCGAGGCACGGAGGAGTCTCGGTATGAAAAGATGGTCACCCATGGCAAGCGTAGCTTAACCTGATGGATCGACCCGTTTGGCTGTTATTACTTAACCACAAGCTCCTCTGCTGTTAAGGCGAGTATAGTCGTGAAATGGTCGTTTTTGAAAGTCTAATTCTTTTAAATGAGTCTACAGAAAATTAAAAAAATATATACAATATATGAAACTTTGATATAGAATAGAATAGAATACAATAAACTTTATTTCGAGCTGAGACTCATATAAATAAATAAAAAAGGGGTTAGTAAAAATATTCTTAAACCTAGTGGTTAGTTTAACCCACACTGAGACATGTAACTGACAATAGTGAATTATACACGGACAATCCACTCTGTCAGCTATCATGCTCAGAACCCTGTTAGGGATTTAAACTTCAGTCTGAGCATTTGAAAATTTTAAACAACATTAAATAATACTGCAGAAACTTCTTCAGATTTTTTTTTTAGGATATTTACGTCGCATGTAATACTATTTGTATGTCTTAAGGCAAAACATAGCGTACTATTTCATATGTATGACCTATTGTATACTTATGTTACACAAATAAAATTTATGATTTATGATAAATACCATGCAAAAAAGATATTCAAGGTTGTTCTCACCTTTAAATTCGCTACTGCTTCTAAACTACAGGTGATATTTTCACGAGTTAGCGACGATAATATTGGTAAATCACTTATCTTACAACTGTGCATTGTTTATTTTAAAATAATAATTATTTAAAAAAAAAATCAGTTGTCTCATATATTTATGTTCGCATAACTCGTCAAAATGTAGGGAGCAACAGATTTCTTTTTCGCGAATTCAGGTTTGGTCTCATAGTAAAAAGTTATTTGTTATCATGAGTACAATTATGTGTTTAAGTATCAGTCAATAATTACCAGTCACCCTATATACAGCTTCATTTAAAAACTCCTGCGTATTATAGTCAGATAGGAAACGCCGACCTCATCTAGTTTTAAAAAAAGAAAAAACATGATTGACTTGTAAAAGTGTTTGTACAAACCTACTTACAGAAATAAAAATCCTTTATCATTAGCAATAGCTTCTATAACTATTATGTCAATCAATATCACGATAATTAACATTAATTGAAAGAAAGGCGTTCAAACAATTGTAATTGAATAAAAACCCTACGATGTTCACACGCATTGACATACAAATGAAAAGCCAGGATGTATTGGAAGGTTAAGTTCAAATGGAAGGAATAAGGATGATTTTCCTTAAGTATTATAAATAAAGACAATTAATTACACGGTGTAAAAGTCAATGATCTGCGATAGTGTGACCAAGGTTAATTGACAAGTTATTGCCTTTTGTTGTAATGCTGTGTTAGGGTGCGTTTCCACTGCCGCGGAGCTGGGTGGAGTCACAGATTAATATATATGGGACACTCCGCAGGAAGTTACAAATACGCGGCGAGCCTATCTCACTGGGCCAATTCTGTAGGACTGACGCGGTCAGAAGGTATAAGAGTTACATAGAAAGAGAGGCAACTTGTAGGTGAATATAACTGTAAGTAATAAGCGTTGTGCGACCTGAATTGCACTTTATTGTGTCGTCGCAATAGTCGCTTTTTAGGGTTCCGTACCCAAAGGGTAAAACGACGGACAGCGTAGTCTTAGTAATACGGTCCGTATTACTAAGACTACGCTGTCCGTCGTTTGTCCATCTGTCACCAGCCTTTATCTCATGAACCGTGATAGACAGACAGTTGAAATTTTCACATTTTTCACAGGTGATGTATTTCTGTTGTCGCTATAACAATAAATACAAAAAAAAAAACAGAATAAAATAAATATTTAAGGGGGCTTCCATACAACAGACATGATTTTTTTTGGCGTTTTTATAGATAATGGTTCGGAATCATTCGTGCGCGAGTCCGACTCCCACTTTGCTTATTTAAATGATTTTGCGGAGTGTGCCGTCTGTATTAATGTGGCGGAGTGGAGAGACACAGTGCTCGAAATCTCCACTCCGTTCCGCTCCGCTTCAGTGGAAACACTTGCCATTTTTCACTGCTCTTCTCCGCTCAGCTTTGCGTCAATGGAAACGTACCTCTAGTTACATCTGCCAGGGTTGCGGGTTGTTTGAAAGAGTTACCGTGGCCCTGGCACAGGCAACTGAAGGAACACGGGTGGGTTTTAGTCAGTAGAAGTCTGACACGCCCTTCCGCTCCGCCCAGAGCGGGAGAAGTTATTTGATAATTTCCCAAATCCAAAAAAAAACCTTAGTTACTGAGTAAACTGAGAGGACTAACTGCTATTAGTCTTTTGAGGCAAAAAAACTTTAAGATTTATTTAATATAACCTCACGCCTGTGTTCCCCAAATGGTTAGGCAGAGGTATACCTATAGATGATGATTGGTTGGTATTTGTCGTTTCATATTTTTGTAAAGGATTTTGATCCCTTACGAAATTAATAAGAAATAATATGGCTTAGGGTCCATTTAGGTACGGGTGGTAAATATATATATATATATATATATATATATTTATACTTCGTTAATGTGGGTAATAACAATTTACCCTTTATACCTTCATGTACGTATTTCGGTTTGTAAAAGAAATAATTACTAAACCACCTATCATTGCCATCTAGCGGCACGTTCGTGAAACACTAAACGTGATCGATATCTTTCTGAAAACTCATTCGTTAAATCCTCCTTGCTAAGACAATTTAATTTGTAAACTATTTTTTTTTAACTATCCCACTTGTAGCCAAACATCTCCCTTATTAGTCTAACATGACTTGTTAGGCGACGGAATTTACAAATGAATTATTATTGTCGTTTTTCAGATAACCTTTTGCATGTCACGTTCATAGATAAATATGGAAAAAGGCCCACAAAGGACCCGTAAACATGTTACTTTATGAGTTAGGCACTTCTTTATTTAATAATACATATATAATACCATATTTCAGGCGACATATTATAGGTCCATCGAAAAATACCTTATCATAAAAATATTATAATCATAATCTTTGGTTAATAAATAAGCCTTAAGACTATGTTAGTAGCACTTCACTTTGCATTAGCTTGACTTTGTGCTGTCCTGTGGAACTTGTCCGCGTTAGCGACGGACACCACGTCCTGCGGCCAAAAGTCTTCTTCCATGACGAGGGGCAGATAACAGTTCGGTACAAGCACGATGAACCACAGACATATAAAGAGTAGCAGACCAAACATTAATCCATAGTTATATTTATATAGAAGGATAAGATTCTCTATCCTTTTTTTGCTAAGTGACAAGTCGTAAATGGCATCTCGTTCTGTCACCTGTTCTCACACTGACTAATACATAGACAAAATTTGACGCGTGGCATGTTCCCGCGCCGCCATATTGATAAGCAACATTAATTAGTCCGGGACGGATTTGGCAACAAAGACGATTTTTTTTTTGTATTTAAGATATACAGGGTTATTGGTAAAACACCAACAACCTCTTAAAGGGTCATTGTACTCATCATTATGAACAACTTTTAGGTACTATGGGACCAAACCTGAAATGGCGAAAAAAAAAACAGCTGTTCATTACATTTTGACGAATTATGCTAACATAAATGTACTGAACAGCAGATTATTTTTTTCGCGATTTCAGGTTTGGTCCCATAGTAAAAGTTGTTCATAATGATGAGTACAATGACCCCTTAAGAGGTTTTGGTGTTTTACCAATAACCCTGTATACCGTTAAGCCGGTCGTCAAAAGGGGAAGAGTGGACTGCTGCCCATCGTCCTCTTATAATACTCCCTTAGTCACCTTTTACAATAAGCACGGGAATAGATGGGTGGTTCTATTTGTTAAGACTTTATTGATAAGTAATCTACATTTTATATACCCAGAGAACATCGATTTTCGCGGTTTTTCATTAAGTATATCGATTGTTTCAATAGTTTTAGATAATACCGGCAACCGGCCCTATTCCGGATCTGTATTGACAACATTGTGTTCGTAATGGCTACGCAATTTTTAGCGAATGTTTGTTCTGCTACTCTTTATACGAGTATGCTGTGCGCCGAACGCCTTGAAGTTGACGTTCCGGTGCGATTCCGGTAACTACACATGCACACTTACTACAACCAATATCCTAAGACTTCAGTTATTATTCTGGATGTAATAATTTTGAGGTGATTTCAACTAGAAATTTTGTTTAAATGGTTTTTAAAAAATTGGGCCAAACACATTAGGTATTTAATTTAAATAATCAGTAGGGTACCTACACAATATTTTTACAGTTTTAAATACCAGTCCTTTGGTCTTTGGTCTACTTAAGTGAGTTCCATAATAGCAATATGCAATAATAATTATTATCACATTTAGAAATCTGCTAACCTTGCACACAAGATGCCTACACAAAATGAACCTACTCAAATGGCCTTCACCGTTGTAATAGCAAACCATTTTGTACTTAGATATACTTTTACTCATATGAATGCAATAAAATGCAAATAGTTTATCATTATCACTTAGATAGTAAATGCAGTTAAACTCATAAATAAAACATTATCACTAGGTACCGGGCAGTAAACATTATAATAAACAACTTTACCCTCATTATGAAGCAAACATTATATAGAATAGTAATGATAAATGCACTAAGCGTTTGTACGTTCAGTTGAACAGTACCCTCCAAAATGTGAAAGGAATAAGCAGTTTTGAGTGTTTTGATTAACGCGACGTGAATATTAAAATTAATTTTGTTTTTGTTTACATTCGAAAATTATGTCAAAAATCGAACTTAAATCTTGATGTGTCATCGCGGTTTAACTTTTGTTTTTTTTTCGAACGCGCTCGAAATTCGAATTAATATGTTGCCGTTTTTATTTATTTATAAAAAACACGATTTAGTTTAAGCTAATAAAGATGTGACATTTTATTTGTGACGTTTGTGTAGGTAATTAAATTTAGCGCGGCGCAACAATGGTGTGAAGTGAAAATTATCAGTTAAATTAATAATCACTTAAGATCTTTTCGTGATAGTTGAATAAACACTCCAATTACGTTTGTAAAGAGATTTTTTCATGAATTCCTTATAATGAGGTGTTTTTTCGATAAGGAAATGGTTGTTCCGCAATGCAACAGCAAACTCAATCGTTTCTTAGTCTTTGTGCAGCAACCAAACGCAGTGTTTCGTTTAGAATAAGCTGAATTAAATAAACCTCTTATTTCTTTATAATTTATTCGTGAAAAACTTAGATTTTTGCCTTATTTTGCCTTTAAAATGTCGGTTATAAATATGGGTGCTAGACTGGAGATAATGTTCAGTAAAGTATTCAGAAGACTGGATGGATACACTATCATAGGTAAGGTCTTTATTTCTAACGTTTGTATGGTCATTTCCTTATCCGTGACGTCATTATGGAAAGATTATCGATTAGTTTAATTAATTGCTTCTATTTATAAATATTATTTTAACAAGGGCAGGATAATGATGATGATGACTTTATAGGGTCAAATTATCTAGCGAAACTCCGCAGACGTGATGGGTATCCATCGATATTTAAAGATGATAAAACAAAAAAATAAATTAATATGATGATGTATTTTTGGGGTCTTCAACCGTCACTTAAAATATCAGTTTAAAAATCAGTTTCTTTTGTGTAAACTTCACAGTCGATAAAACAGACCAGCGGTCACTGACCCCAAAAACATCATCAAATCTTTTTTTTATATTTGTCATGGTTAGATATCGATAATTCGATACCCATCACGTCTGTGGAGTTTCGCTAATTTAATTTGACCCTGTATTATTGATTTTAATTCAAACTGCCTCACGGTTTAGTGGTTACAATCGCGGCTGACGGATCAGCTAAGTGTTTAAATGCAGGTTGCAGGCAAATTGTATTTCTGGTTAGGAATAATGTCAAATAGATTAGATTAGCCCATTTTTTGACGTGAAAACGTCTTTTCGCTCAGTGTACTGGTGATAAGTTCAATATTTCTGACCGACAAAAACATGTAAGATTTCAACCACTAATAGCTACGAGAATTTTAATGCTAGAGTAATGGTTGAACATTCAAAAGATAAGTCATATAACAATTTTAAGGCCGGATATATCTAATTTGCTTGTGACGTCACACTGCGAGAGTACACGCATGCGCGCGACCCCCTACTTTTCACTATGTGTCGAAATATCAATTGATATAGCACAAAAACTTTTTGAGCTAGATTAGTTTTTCCGCTGTCTCTGTCACTTTACCTAAAGAGAAACAACGGAAATATTGGAAAAAATAGGGTTAAAAATTAATATGATAATTGACAATAACATAATAATATCAAATGTCTTCTCATATCATATCATATCATATCGGCCGTAAATCTGCTCAGAAATGAAAGATCCTCAATCGAAGAAAGCTTGCATCAAAAGGAATGCAATGAGCCTACTAAGTCTAGTGTCGAGCAAATACAAAAGCTAAGGCAGTGTCAAAAACCGTAAGAAAATCTGTAGCAAATAGCAAAAAAGTTTAAGATGTCGTCTCATATCGGCCGTAAATCAGCACAGAACTGGAAAATATCATAATCAGTGAACGCTTAATTTATAAGAAATGTGTAAGTCTAAGTCTACTAAGTCTAGTGTCGAGAAAATAAGCTGAGGCAGTATCGGAAACGGTAGTACAAGCTCTCTAGTAAAAAAAGGCGCGGACTCGAACGGCGCCTACTAAACGTTTTTCTTAGACTATCTACCATGCTATCAACAAATGATGTTAATTGCTGAGGCTGGATGACCGCAACTGTAACTGCCAATCAAATGATTTGACAACAGATTTTTTTTATTTGAGATGGGTTTGCTCGTGACTCTAGTCTAGGTCGGAGGCGATTTAATTCAATAGACTTCAAACCATAAACTTTGTTTGAACTTACTACCTCTTTATTGCTAGTCCGATAGCCTAATTTCCTTAAAAACAATAATAACATAACATCACGCCTGTAATCCCCGAAGGGTTTATCAGAGGTGTATCTATAATACACCCAAATTTGTCTGTTATGTTCAAATCCCATGTAATAGGGGGCGAGTCTATTGCCATCAACCGGGCACAAATCCAGACTCCGGGCTGCTCCTGAGAAATTCCAGATGGAAAACCCAACAATACTTTGCCCGAGCCAGAAGTCGAACCCAGGATCTCATCTCGCAGTAGCGCTTTTGATCAACGAGGCAATAAAAACAATGTTGCTAAGAAAGGATGTTTATTATAGAGGCGGAGAACTTTAAATTGTAATAAAACACAGAAAAATATTTTTATATCCATGAATTTGGCTTTATTTGACAGATAATTTGAATGTCTAAATTGGATTTCGGGAATGCGGCCGCGTCTGCCACGTACAGGCGTACAAGGTACAAGGCGTAATCTGGAGGTGAAATTTTCACACACTCTTCGCAGTCAATCAGGCCGAGTTTTGTCAGTAATGCATCGAATGTTGGCATCCAAGTGCTCAATTGTTACGATAAACCATATCGGCGAAGACATGCTTTACATATCCTCAGAGAAAATAATGTAATGGCGTCAAATTACACGAACGAGGTGGACAGATTTCGTGGAATTAGTCGTTTCCTTTAGTAAATTGATCTAAGTAAATTAATTAGTGGTAGTGAAAACGGATAGTCTTTATAAACATGGGACCCCAAGGGCAGTAACTAGGATCCTATGTTCTCATTGTTCTTCTAGTCTCTGATGATGATGATCAGATATAATACAAAAATAAAACACAAGAGCCACCTAGTTATCATATTGTTTTTATAGGTAAATACTTTAAAATGTTAAAATAATGGCTTGCAAAACTCTGCAATGATTGCAAATTATTATGCGATCAGAATAAGAGCAGGAATGGCCTTGCGACCAGACTTATTTCACGCAGATGATACAACACATTCTAAATGTTACCTAATGCTACTCTATAATGTGAAAGGTACTTCTGTACTGCTCTTCGTTATATCATATTTTAAGTTTTATTTTTTATTTTTTTGTGAATTGAGTTGCTCCGTGTAGCCATAGGGTAAAAAAAAAACAATTTCTTGCGTATTCCTAACGTCACCATTTAATTTTTCGTCAGAGCGGGACACCAGTTGAATTATGTAGGTACATGTGAGTTTATTAGAAAATGTATATCACTAAATATTAAGTCGTTTTCAGTACATATTAGTTGGGTTACTAAGGCTTAGTCACATGACTTTTACATGTCTAAGTAAGGAGCAGTTATTTTGTATGTTATTGTTATTTTCAAAATATCGGGTCTAGTTTTCAAGTAGGAATAGAGCTCATTACATGAAATTGTTAATTTTAGTCTTGGTAATCAAAATGGCTTTCAATACTGCTGCCTTATGTCTCTTGTCCATATTTTATTCATTAGAGGAACAAATCTGTTAACACCTGCGTTAGGTACTTCCAGGCAGACATATAACGTAGGTATGAAAGTTCGTACGGTTATGGTTGCTAGCACAGAAATACTGGAATAATTCCACCCAACGGTTTCAGCAGGAACATTCTCAGCATTCCAGCTAGTGATTTTTTATCTGTCGCATTACGATTGCAAAAATAATCGGTACTTAGATACTTAAATTAATTAATCGTTCGGTCTCATGCGAAAGCGGGTCGTTTTTGCCCTCACTGGGGAGAGCGTGACAGACAGCCTGAAAGCGGGACGTATGTTCCCGTTACGTATTCCTGTCCAAATGCAGTTTAATTTAATATCTTGTTTTTGGGCTTCTTTCTATTGTTCTCGATCTTGTTGTTGCTGGATCTTGTTTCTATTGTTTTTGGGATAAGTGGCTTATGGCATTAACAATTAAACAGCGTTTAATGTTCCCACTGCTGGGACACAGGCCTCCAGGGAAAGTTTTTTTTTTATATTTATGGAAAGATTGTCACTTAGTGACCCTAGGGGGACTACAGGACCTAAAGTGCGGTCACTGTCGGACTGCATAGAAAAGGAAGAGAAGCGCGACGACACAACACTGGTAATTTCTTGCAGATTATGAAGCAATTATTTATTTACAAAAAATGTATTGATTGGACTAAAAAATTAAAACAATATTACGTTAATATGTTGCTTGTAGAATAATATGACAAACAATCACAATGATTGCATGTATATATAGAGGGTTATTTGTAAAACATCATTGTACTCATCATTACGAACAACTTTTACTATGGGTCCAAACCTGAAATCGCGAAAAAAAATCAGCTGTTCAGTAAATTTTATGTTCGCATAATTCGTCAAAATGTACTGAACAGCTGATTTTTTTTTCGCGATTTCATGTTTGGTCCCATAGTAAAAGTTGTTCATAATGATGAGTACAATGACCCCTTAAGAGGTTGCTGGTGTTTTACAAATAACCCTGTATGTTGATATTAGAATGGTTTTTAATAATTAAAAGAAATTTTAGAGGTATCTTCGTAATTTTTTTCTGTCATATCAATTTAGTTGTATTAAGTTTTCAACACACTATCTAACTAGCGTATATCCTGAAGAAGCGCCCCGCGGTTTCACCCGCGTAAGTCTCGAACCCATTGGAATATGGAGATAAAAAGTATCCTTTGTGTTAATACTGGTTATAAACTATCTGTGCGGCAAATTTCATCAAAATCCGTTTAGTGGTTTTTGCGCGAAAGAGTAACAAACATCCATCCATCCTCACAAACTTTCGCATTTATAATATTAGTAGGATTTTTCTGATTTCGTTTACTGCTGTAGATCATATACTTTTATTCGTTATAAAACTTGCGTTTAGTTACGTTAGGTCCTGTAGTCCCGTTAAGATCTTCTAGATCTGCCTAGTATTACCGAAAGCAACCAAATAAATACATAGAAGCACGTAACACAAAAGTGAAAAGCGTCGGACTTCTCATATCTGCGACTTCAATTCTTTAGGTTTAGTTGAAAGGTGCATTATTGTCAATAAGCCGACCCCAACATAGTTGGGAAAAGGTAAGGCAGATTGATTGATTGACGCCAACGACAAAATAAAGTAATTACAGGCGACAGGTCACAGGAACAACTTGCGACCCACGGATGCCCCTCAAGTTAAAGGGGAAAATTTATAAGTCCGTGATAAGGCCTGTCGTACTTTATGGGTCTGAATGCTGGGCCGTGAAGAAGACGGATGAAAAAAGATTGCATGCAGCGGAGATGAGAATGTTGAGATGGATGTGTGGAGTGACGAGAATGGATAAAGTAAGAAATGAGTATATAAGAGGAAGTTTGAAAGTGGCGCCAGTGACAGAAAAGTTGAAAGGAAATCGTTTGGCTTGGTAAAGGCATGTGATGAGAAGGGACGAAACCCATGTGACTCAAAGAGTGATGAATATACATGTTGATGGATGGAGAGGGAGAGGAAGGCCGAAGAAAAGATGGATGGATTGTGTGAAGAATGATATGAAAGAGAAGGGAGTGAATGATAGTGTGACGGTTGACAGGGGAGAATGGTAGAAGAAAACGTGTTGCACCGACCCCAAGTAACATGGGATAAGGGCAGGAAGATGACAAGCTTTTATTTAGTTTTACCTGTCTCGGCCCGGTGTCTATGTCTGTAATCTAATTTTACAAGTTAAATTTGACCCGCTTCCCGGTTTCCGATTGAGCTGAAATTTTACATGCATATGTAAATCGGATGACAATGCAATATTATTATGACATGGAGCTGATCTGGTGATAATGTCGGAAGGTGGCCATGGGAACTCAGTGATAAAATGACGCGAATATCGAAATCCGATCCGTGGGCCGTAATCCACCACGCGGACCTAGTACGGGTTGGTAGATGTCATATGTCTTCGAATTTTTGGTTCTAGGACATCCCGGTTTCCTCACTATTTTTTCTTCACCGTTTTGAAATGATAAATGATTTTTTTATTTCTGTAAGTAGGTTTGTACAAACACTTTTACAAGTCAATCATGTTTTTTTTTTTAACTAGATGAGGTCGGCGTTTCCTATCCGACTACTCTGAGAAGAAAGGCCGAAACAAACTCAGAGGTCACAGTCTCTTATAAAGTCCAGACATAATCTTGGTCACTTCATGTGAAGACCATGTAGATTGGTGTCTGAAATGGTCTTTTGAGGAAAGAACCACACAGATTGAGAGGACCTGTCCAGTCAGTGCACGCATTTGTCAGTAATCGCGCAGCTCAACTCAGCAGTGAAAGCAGTGGTGATGAAATAATTTACACAAAGTAAAGAGCCTGTCTGGGTTCGAACCTACGTCGTGATCGTTACCACTGGGCCACTACTGCGCCTAAACCAAAAAACAAAATCACTACAAGAAATAATTTTGAATATTCGCCTCCTAAAGGGGTTTAATAGGGCTTGGAAGTTTGATTTCAAGTTCTTCATTTTCGCCGATGAGAAATGACATCACGCAGACAGCTTGTTTAGTCATAATGTAGTGCAATAGCCTGCAACGGTCATGACCACTCCGTCCGTGACATTGCAATTATGCTATGTAATTTTTAAACGTTTCTGAGGTTCCGTAGACCGTATTAATTACCAGGTTTTTTTTTTCTTTGCTTACATTTAGTTATCCCATGTTTTTGTAGCAGTAAAATACATACGTATGTACGTAATAGTAAAAATACGTATGCTTACATTCCTAATTTGTCATTTTACCATATATAATTTACATACCCATGTACAGTCACAGTCAGAAGTCGACTAGCAATCTCACAAAACTATGGCATAGCAATATTAGTTGTACTTATGACCTTCTATAAGAACGTTTGACAATACTACACATTAGCAACTTGTTGCCCGCTTATGACTCATCACTCACACCGCAGCCCGTATAGCGCAGGCGATAATGGTCATTGCGGTGTAAGTGGACTTCTAGACGTTGACTGTACCTACTGCAATACTTGAGAATGATCAATAAAAAAATATTATTATTATTATTATCTAAAATTTTCTATTAAACCTTTAACAGTTCTATAATTTACTCTATAAAAAAGAAAGTAAAAAGAAAAATGATTTATTGTGACTCTAACTGTAATTAGCAATACGGTTTTAGAAAAAGTAAAACAATCAACATGGCGGTTTATGACTTTCTACACAAAATCATGATAAATATGGATAAAAATACACCAATCTGTGCTATTTACTGTGACATGACGCAGGCATTTGATTATGTTCAGCATAATATTCTATTAAAAAAGCTTGAAGCGTATGGTGTAAGAGGAAATGTTCAAAAGCTCTTACAATCTTATTTACAAGAAAGAAAGCAAACAACAGAAATAACGACGATTAATGCGAGCACTAAAAGTGAAGTAATTTTTACATCAGAGGAGCGTAACGTCAACTATGGCGTACCGCAAAGAAGCATATTAGGACCACCGCTTTTTACCCTTTACATTAACGATTTTCCTAAATGTATCGAACACAGTATGACACTTTTTGCAGATGACAGCACGATAACCATTCCTTGTGATAATAAACATATGTATGAAGCTGATATACATAATACATTAAACAAAGCTATTCTATGGTTAGAAAATAATAACCTCAATATAAACTTAAATAAAACAGTTTTAATGCATTTTAGTCAAAGGCAGTTAAAATTTCCACTTTTTAAAATTTAATATAATAATAATGTAATTGACGCGGTAAATTGTACTAAGTTTTTAGGATTAACCATGGATCGTAATTTAAATTGGAAGGGTCACATTGAGGTCATTAGCAAAAAATTGAGTAACAGTGCATTCGCATTATACAAACTGTCGCGGATTCTAAATATTGATGCCCTATTAACTGCCTATTATGGAATAGCATTTTTTTAGAGAGGAATTATTTTTGGGGACTCTCTACGGATAGAGTTATCGCATTTAAAGCCCCAAAAAATGCCTTAGATCCATTTTTAAATAAAAATGACTGATAGTTGCAAGCCGTTTTTCATAAGCCACAACACCTTGACTTTACCATCAATTTATATTTTTGAAATCGCGATATTTGTTAAAACATATCCTAACCTATTTCCCCGCATGACAGACCTGTTTCCTAGAAATAGACGTGATAACAGTCAACTCTGTCAACATAGGTCTCAGACTGCACTTATGCACAGGAGTGTTTTTTGTATGGCTCCCAAGATTTACAATAAACTTCCTAATAGCTGGAAAGAGCTAAGTGTAGAAGCATTTAAAAGGAAATTAAAATCTTTTTTAGCTAGTAAAGCATATTATGACGTAAATGATTTTTTAATGGAATCGTTTTAAACTGACATGCTATTTTATAAATTAATTGAAATGTATGTAATGTAATAATGACTTAATGTTTACTGATACTGAATAATGACTTAACGATACTGAATGATTTTTTTATGGAATATTTTGGACGTAGGTGACATTATGGTATGACATTATGTTGTGACATTATATTAGGTTTTTATTTTAAATATGTAATTAATATTTGACAATTTTGTATGTAATTCCGATCTATTTCTATATGAATTAATTATGTAATCAATCAAGTTAATTTTATTTATTTATTTATGTTAGCATTGTCAATTGTAATGAATGTTGTTATTAATGTTATTATTTTAAATTCTAAACATATAAGTATTATTATTTGCACACCATGACAATATGGTAAACATGTTAGCACAACTCCATGTTCTTATGACACCTTGCATGCATTTATATATTTTTTCTTTATAACTGTATGTACACACATGTTTGAGCAAATAAAGCTATATGAATCTGAATGAGCCTACTAAGTCTAGTGTCGAGCAAATAGGCTGAGGCAGTATCGGAAACCGTAGTACAATCTACAATCTGTTTTCACGAAAACAAAAGGCGCGGACTCGAACGGCGCCTACTAAACGTTTTTCTTAGACTATCTACCACGCTATCAACAAATGATATTAATTGCTGAGGCTGGATGACCGTAAATGTAACAGCCAATCAAATGAATAGACAACCGATTTTTTAATTTTTTAATTTGAATTGGGTTTTCTCTTGACCCTAGTCTTGGTCGGAGGCGATTTAATTCAATAGACTTAACCATAAACTTAGTTTGAACTTACTACCTCTTTATTGCTAGTTCGATAGCCTAATTTCCTTAATAATAATAATAACATAACATGTCGCCTATAATCCCCGAAGGTTTTATCAGAGGTGTATCTATAACACACCCACATTTGCCAGTTATGTTTAAGCCCCATGTAATAGGGGGCGAGCCTATTGACATCAACCGGGCACAAATAGTAAAAGTCAAAGTATTGGTTTGTATGCCTATTATAGGTATACACTAGATTCACCACAAAATAACATCGTAATTAACTTGACTAACTAATGGAAGAAATATTCTGATGAAAACATTTTTTTCGAATCTCATACCGTGATCAGCAAGCAGGCTTAACACGAGGACCTTAGAGAAGCGTTTTGTCGACGGAAGAATAGACAAAAATGACGTTTCCGTATAGACAGTAAGACAGCAACAAAGTAGAAAAAGAGTCAACTGCACTTTTTACGTAGTTCACTTTTTTACATAATTCGACTCAGAATTATTTGTTTTGTTGTAGGATTTGTTTTTCTGTTTAATTCTCAATTTTTACTAATATTAAGTGACGTATATAAAGACAAATACACCAATTTTTCACAAAGTGATGAACAACCATATTATTTTACCATTGGCCTTAACCATTTCCTTGGTAATATAACTCCCTATTAACTAAATGATGTAAAATAAAAGAAGTAAGCTTTGTTCTTCTATTAATTATCACAGTTTTGCATTCAAAACGCTCTCCTGTGTAATCATGATTTTGTAGGTAACCGTCTAAACTTTGCGGCCGTCGAGTATAAAGTTTTCTACTGTCTTTAGCATGGCGATTACTAAATCAAATTGTCTTTAGTGCCCTCTAGGGCAGTAAAGACAATTTGACAATTGTCACTTGTCAGTGTGATTTTGACAGTTTGGGATAGAAAACTTTCTTCCGGAACAGTCTACATAAAAATGGACATATACAAAGATCGTTAGAAACGAAAGACAAAATGACAGATTGTAGAAGGATTTCTACGGTGCGATGTCAAAAATGGAGAAATGAAATGTCACTTTGTATAGAAAAGGATGTGTCTATTCTTCGTAAAGATAGAACTTGTCATGCTACGCGTGCTGGTTTAGGAGGGAACGACCACATACAAAAGGTATAAATAGTTTTATCTGATTTACCCATTTTGAACGCCCCGCTAATCGCTTTTCATGTCACACAGGCCTTACATTTCTAACACAAATACTATAATATAATAATAATAATAACCCCACCGCTGTATCTCTACGTTGACTTCGTGGTGGGGCTTGCGCGCTCCAAACTTTATGTCTGTGCCGGTAGAGTTTGCCGGAACGGGTTTAGGATGAGGAACCAGACCAAGAGAGATACAGAAACCCGCAGGGCAGCATGTGGCGAGCTGTTGGGCAGTAGCGACCCCATGGACTCTATCTCCCGGGAGAAATCTTGTCCTCATCTCTGGCTTGCCTTTATTGGCCGGCTGAACACTGACGAGGAACAGAGCTCCCACCTCTTTCTTGCCTTTATTGGCCGGCTTTAGTGGAGATTCGCAAGAGAAAACGTGCTCAGAGGAAGGAAGTATTCCAGTAAGGTGCTGGTAGGGATCTTGACCGTACTTCCGGGATTGTCCTGATAGCCGTGGAATACCTCTCCAGTCCTCAAGCACCTCATGAAGTTCTAGCGGCCGTTTCCGGGGGCCAATTATTGAGTGTGCAAGTCACCCCCTGCCATTTTATCCGTGTATAATATATAACATAGGTCAGGCAGGGGACATAGTTCTTCCATAGTTCAAGTTACCCAATCCACTTTAGCCACCCAAACCCATAGCCCAATATGTTTTCTTTCCACGTACAACAATAGTCCTGTACCAACCGGGGGTTGTCCTTGGGTGCACGTGCATACAGGGATAATCGTCGGTTGGTGCCTCCTCATCATTTAAAATTATATAAGGGGCCTCTGCGAGTTGGCTTCGGCTCTTCGTACGTCTTCCAAAAGTCCGGGACCCCAGGGTCTCGAGAAATATCAAAAAATAATAATAATATCCCGGGACATTCCACACACGGTCATCTGATCCCAAACTAAGCAGAGTACTATGGAAACCAGATAACTGATATACTACATACACTACTTTTTTTTTGTAAATACATACTTTTATAGATAATTACACCCAGACTCAGGACAAACAGACATGTTCATGCACACAAATGTTTGTCTTGGATGGGAATCGAACCCACGACCTGCGACATGATAGGCGGTATCTTAACCCTTTACCGCATTTTGGTTCATATATGAACCAAACCATATTATCTTAAATATTTTTAAGTTCCAAACTGATTTCCTTATTTTATGCATACTGTGTCAAATTCGTCCCGTACGACCGTCATTTTATGTATAAAACCGCCATCTATGAGCTATTTGTGCTATGCCTATAAACCTGCAACGAGTAGTAAACGTGGTCGACCATCTTCCAGCGTCATAGAATAATCCATTCAACAAAAAAAAAATGAGAGGGCCCATAGCAATAATGCCATCTCAGGACGTTCGTTTGGATAAGATGGATCATTTGCCTGTCTGGTCCACTAGACAGCGTTGTAAGGTCCCTGAATGCAGTGGTAGATCTCACGTGGAGTGCCGAAAATGCAAAGTCAACCTTTGCCTCAACGATAAAAGAAATTGTTTCGAAATATTCCATACCACATAATTTTTGCGTTTATATTTATTACGTTATTTTTGTATTGATTTTTGCTCAATGTACCAAATGTGATCCAAAGTAAAAAGTGTAAAAGTTAATTTTTTGCTCAATGTACCAAATATGATCCAAAGTGGAAAAGTGTTATTTTTTCTGAAACTATTCAATAAAAAGAAAAATCTTGAAACACGTGTCCATTAATTTAATGTTTCCTACTATATATATTTTTTTCTAACTTAAATAAAAAATCATGCAGTAAAGGGTTAACCAACCACGCCAGCTGGCCTGCCGAATATACAAATATATTATATGTTTTCATTAGCTTATCTAATTAAGTTATTCTCTTATTTAGTTAAGTACATACTGCCACGAGTCGGATATAAACAAGTACTTACAAAATACCTACTATCTTTAAATAGGTATCATCAATGTATTTTATTTTATTTTGTTTGTGGCTTACAACTAACAATACAAAAGTACCAGTGAGGTTAGTCACGACAAGCATCTTTATGAAAGAGATTCAGTAATTACAAAACTGAGTACACTATTTTGATAAACAAAGGCCAATTTTTTTTCGGTTGGGCGACATAATATGTCATTATTGCTATTCAGCGACTTGAGGTGAATGTACTGAAAATATCGTCAGCTTTATGGTAAAGTTGTTAAACTGTAATTTTCACAAAAATCTGGTTTTTGGTGCAACCCGTCCCCAGTGTGATAAATACACATCGTGACAAAGTTTCAAATCTGTTTACAAGATCTTGTAAACTATTACAGATCTATACTGATTTGAAACTTTGTCGCGGTATGAATTACCACATTGGGTTGCGCCAAAAACCAGTTTTACGCGAAAATGACAGATTCGCAACTTTACCGTGGATGTGACGATATATTTGTCATCTTTGACATTTACTCAAAATTCGATAACCTACAATTTGCTACAATCAGTCCGGTAAATTACCGGTTAGGTACACTCAGAATAAAGGTGTAGCTCCACCCGACTAGCACCACCTCGTCGCTCGGTGTCCACTCGTTGCCGAAAGGTGGTCCAAGGTTGGATGCCGCGTGTCAACCAGTGAACGCCGCTTGGTCAACGGGTGGACTTTGCGTTGTCCGCGAATAGATGAGTAGTTTGTCAGGGATCATCACTAGGTCTACCGACACGTTCGAAAGGAAGGCTAGGAAATAGGAATGGAGGGAGGGGAAGCGAGCGGCGTGCCGTCGATACATCGTCCTCGCGCGTGAACCACTCGCGGACAGCGCGCGATCTTTTCGGGACAAGGGGCTGCAGTCTCGACATAGATGGCGATCGCTTTACGACCGAATTCGGTCGCAAAGTCCTAGTGGGGTCCCTAGACGGTCAAAATTCAATGACAAACACGAAAAAATCTCATGCTTGTCAAGCAATTTTGACTGTCTAGGTACCCCACTAGGACTTTGCAACCGAATTCGGTCGTAAAGCGATCGCTATCTATGTCGAGACTGCAGACCCTGCGCGTGGGCAACGCAAGGCAAGCGTGCCAGCATCGGGAGGTCACCGAGTGGTCCACTCGCCGTCCGCGCGTGGTCAGCCCGCAGGCAAGGCGCTCCAGAGTTGATGTAGTGAGGGTATACCCATAGTACTCCATACAAAAAATACTAACCGCTCGAGGCGAGGCGGTGCTGGTCGGGTGTCGGGTGGCTCTAATGACCATAATAGTCATGTACGCAAGTTGCTAGGAAATCTTTGGGCATAATAAATAACCTACTAACTCCCGAATAACTGTTAGAGTATTCGGGAGTTAGTGAGTTCTGTGTCTACAATTCACCATAAGGCTGAGGCCAAACGAACGTAATTTTTGAACTGTGAGTCGCGTAAAATGTATGTATGTAGCCTATGTTTGCACATAGGCTACATACAAAATAGCCGACATTTCCCTTCGTCATTGAGGTTTCACTGTAATTTCTGATGACCTGATAAGATTCCCGTAACTGTGACGATGAGTGCTGTAAAGAGCTTTTTGTGGAAAAAAGTTGTAGATTGAAGGTTGGTAGGAACAATTGGTTTCTTTGCTTTGGGTCGCTGTTTCTTTCCCTGATAGTTGTTTTATGTCCAGACATGTTTTCACATGGATTTAATACCAAAGAAATTTTATTACGTAACAACTTCAATATCTATGTTTCTTTAGGTATTTATTGTTTTCAAATGTTCCAATAGTTGCTGAAGACTTTCTTTGGCTTGAGAAATGCTCATGCATACTGCACTACCACGGGGAGATAGTGTAGTTATATGGGACTCCAACCCACTAAAACTCCACGGTGTCCTCTGCCGCTTGTGGCGGGATAACGGCCACGCGTTAGCACTCATCCGTGAACCCACCGCGGCTGTCCGTCACCGGACCCTCCTCTGGGGAGTACCCTCCATCACCGGCGCTAGACGACCCTGTGTCTAGGCACCCTTGGTCCCTCTGCGAACGGTCAGGTCTGTCAGTGGCTCAGCCGCCTATCACTTTTCGGCCGCAGAGGATAGGGAGAACAGCGCACCGCGATACGCTCCTCTCCTGCTGCGGCCCCCGACCCTCAGTCGCGATGCCTGCCATGCTACGTACATCGCGGCCTGCCTCAGTTGCGGTTTTGCTCAAGCGGAACCGCAACCTACTTGTTGGCTGCTACGTCGTCGGCTTACCGCCAAAAGCCCTGACGAGCCCCTCCTCATGTTCCTCTTCGCTTCACCGTGGGTGACCAAGCCACGGCTACCGAGCCTCCTCGCCTTGACAACGCGGGAACTCACTCGGGATCTTCAAGACCTGTCTTTAAAACCGGTTCTCTGAAATATAATTCATATTAATAGATATTTTTCATTTCTTTTTACTTTGTTTTGTCATTTTGACATTATTATAAGAGCATTGCTTTTCTCTACATTCCATCATATTATTTTATATATTTTTTTTACAAGAAGACTTAGAATGTTGTTTACTGTGAAAATAATTACGTCGTCGTCGTTTTCCTTTACAAATACACGATTCCAAGAAATAAGTTTAAGATTACGTATAAATTCGCTACCTATTAAGTAAATAAATTGAATTCTACATAGTATACAATGTAAATTGTAGGAAACAATTTTCAACATAAGGCTACATTGTTTCAAGGTGAAAAAATGTAGGTAAGCAAACTACACTGAAATGTCAAAATAATTTAGGTGTTTTTCCTCAAATAGCAACTAATTTTAGAATCGTTAGTTCTGTTGGGATTCGTTTCCGTCTTGACGTTTAGTTAAATAATTCAGTACATTTATAAATACTTTTGCGATACTGTACCAAACAAAGAGTTTCATCACCCAATTTGTGTAACGATTCTCGTTCTCTGTGTAAATGATTTCTTTTGATCTTTCTGTTACATGAAAACTCCAGTATCTTCAAAAACATCCTTAGTAACATCGTCGTTGTTATTTACTTTTCTCTTTAATTACATTCCTGCTATTATTTCATCAAGACCATCGCCATCATAAAGCGTAAAAATATCATTACAATAAATATCAACAAAGACAGTAAAGATTTGCATAATTAATTACCTCTAATTTATTTTGTCATAAACATCGTATTTATCTTACCTAAGGCAAGGTTGTACAAACAATGCAATTCTCTTTCGCTCAAGGAATCCTACTTCTGGCTAATTTGACCTTCGGAAACTAACTTTCTCGTCGTAGCATGAACAAATGCTGACATTAAAGTCTGCAAATATTCTTTGATTAGGTTTCTGTTGACCTTCAAATGATGGAAAATTTCGAAATTTATAGTTCAGGTTATCTAATTTTAGGCACGATAGGTAATAAATTATTGAACTATTCATTGGCATGAGTAAGAAATGAAATGTGAAATTATAGAGTGATTTTTTTTACAGTTATTTTGGTGTTTCGTCATAAAAATTGACAATATTCTATAATGTAGAATAGGTAATCAATTGGCGAACTAGTAAATAATATTATTTTAATAGGTAATTATTAAAAAACATATTTCTATTGTGTTATCCAATGAACTCAGCTCAAAAAGTATATTATTATGATCTGTTTTTGAGATGAGGAGCTCGTGGCTAAGTAATAACAGCCGCACGGGTCAATCCATCAGGTTCAGCTACGCTTGCCGGGGTTGGTCAGTGGATGTGTGATCATCTTTTCATACCGAGTCTCCTCTGTGCCTCGGAAAGCACGTTAAGCCGTTGGTCCCGACTGTCATTCGAGGATCTTTGACAGTCGTTACGGGTCATCAGAAGCCCGAAAGTCTGACAACCAGTCTTACCAAGGGGTATCGTATTACCCAGTAACTAACTAACTAGTAAACTAACTGGTTGTGGAGGTCAGATAGGCAGCTCCATGTAAAATACTGGTATTCAGCTGCATCCGGTTAGACTGGAAGCTGACCCCAACATATGTAGTTGGGAAAAGGCTAGGCAGATTGATTGATTGATTTTTGAGATGAGTTAAATAAATGCCACAATAAAAATGTGTTTTAAAAAAATACCTATTAAATTAATATAGGTAACCTATATATTAGTTCGCTAATTGATCACATTTTTCAAAAAAGCATATTTTTTGGCACGTGTGAGCGAGAGAGATAATAAACTCATGCCTTCTTCCCTTGGGGGTATTCAGTCGCGTTTACGAATAAGTCGATCCATGGGTAGATTTTATCACCAATTTATCTCCTTGCTCTTCATAGTGGAATGTATTTACGATGTATGTTGATAGAATATATGAGGGTATTAATTTGTATGAAGGAGAATCAGTAAATACCTATACACTATGATAGAAACACTGATGGTCCTCAAAATGTTTTACAAAGGAATATAAATCGCTCGTAAAGTCACTGAAGTTATATCTATCACTACATATTATAAAACACAAGTCCCCGCCGCATCTGTCTGCCTGTCTGTATGTTCGCGATGATCTCAAAAACTGCTGGACGGATTTTAATGCGGTTTTCATCAATAGAAAGTGTTTCAATAGGAAGGTTTTTACCTAAATCCGACATCCACGCGGGCGAAGTCGCGGGCAAAAACTAGTCTAAACTAATTTATCTATACAAATATAATGAAGTTGAAAAGATTGTTTTTTGTTTGAATGCGCTAATCTCTGGAAGTTACAGTCAGATTTAAACAATTCCTTTGCATTTGATAGCCCAATTCTTGAGGAAGGTCTTGAGCCGAGCAAAAAGAAGAAAGTCAGAAAGAACGTTTAGCGAAAACGAAGTAATAGCGAGGGCGAGTGAGGTGATTCGACGCGGCGGTGGGTGGATGCGGGAGCCGAGGGAATTTTATAAAAATTTGTCTGTTATTTTAGTATATTGTGTATCTTACGACTTCCACTCGAACGTAGTCGCGGGCAGAAGCTAGTTTTATAATAATAATAATATATATATATGTAGGGAGTCTTGGATGACCGAAATAAAAAATCTTCACGTCTTGAAAACTTCTTTTAATATTTTTAAAAGAAAAACACCTTAACATTCGAGTCGTCTTAATCGTCTTTTCTTAGCTCGCCATCTCCCCTTCCCTTCATTCCCTCATTGCTGCGTTCACACTCATATTTTTTTTTAAAATTATGGTGCGTTAACATCCTACATATAAATATGTGTAGATCTTAACAGAAAAACTTTCATAGTTAATGTCATTTAACACAATGAAAGGTAATGAACTCATTTGTTTATTTTCTATCCACACAATTAACAAATTTTAATGATATTATTATAATATAATTTATATATTACAATAATTATATTAATTTGTTTGTTCTTTTGTTTATTTGCTAAAACGTGCGCTTGCGCTACGGATTCTTTTTCTATGATTTCATGCTAATCAACTTCTGTCACGTTTAGCTAATTATAATTTGTCATTGTCTTCTTGTGTTAAGAAAAAGGTGCTATTATTAAAATTGTTACTAGTTTAGTCACCAGACTATATGCTTTTTGTCCTATGAATTCCGTAATGGCCTTTGTGACCGTTGAACGGGCAGTACCATAAATGGTAGGATATCAAAAAGAGCCTCAATATCATTTTTCATTGTCTTTCTTAATAAGTAGTATTGTTAATATAATCGTAGGATATAACTATATTGATAGGGATTGGACTTATACGGAAAATTTATAAGTCCGTGATAAGGCCTGTCGTAATTTATGGGTCTGAATGCTGGGCCGTGAAGAAGACGGGTGAAAAAAGATTGCATGCAGCGGAGATGAGAATGTTGAGATGGATGTGTGGAGTAGCGAGAATGGATAAAGTAAAAATTGAGTATATAAGAGGAAGTTTGAACGTGGCGCCAGTGACAGAAAAGTTGAAAGGAAATCGTTTGGCTTGGTATGGGCATGTGATGATAAGGGACGAAACGCATGTGACTAAAAGAGTGATGAATATACATGTTGATGGATGGAGAGGGAGAGGAAGGCCGAAGAAAAGATTGTGTGAGGAAAGATATGAAAGAGAAAGATGTGAATGATAGCGTGACGGTTGACAGGAGAGAATGGAAGAAGAAAACGTGTTGCGCCGACCCCAAGTAACATGGGATAAGGGCAGGAAGATGGACTTATAAGCAAGAGATCATACAAGCAATACCTATCTATCAATACAACGCCATAAAGTCAGACACATCCGTTTTGGCTTATCAAACTTAAATTTTGATAATACTTAATCGGTAAACAATTTAAGCCTGAGTATTTGTTTGTATCTTCCAAGTAACTTTAAAAACCGGCCAAGTGCGTGGCACACCGCACAATCGGGGGTACCGTAGTTGCGATGAATTTATCCCAAGAACAAACTTAACATTGTAGTTGAAAAACATCCCATACATTCCAACTACAAATATAAGTTTATACGCACAATATTGAGAGTTCGACCATGTTATTTTAATACCATATACTTTTTATAAGTTTTCCTGTAATCTAACTATTTTCTGTATTTTTTTTTTTTTTCAAAATTTTAGACTCAGCAGTTTTGGAGATAAAGGGGGGAATGTTCAATTTTCGAATATTTTCTTAAATAACTTTAAAACAATTTATTAAAAAAATATTTAAAAAAGAAATATTTGAGACTGTCACAGTAGGTACAGTTTGCAAAACTTTTTTTTTTTAATTTTCCTATTTGTTCCCAAAATTAACCTCCATATTCAAAATTTATTTATTTACGTTACACGTCCGCGTTTGGGTCACAGAAATTCATACGTGCACCAAGTTTCAATTTAATCGGTCCATTAGATTCGGAGCAAATTGGCTGCGGCAGACGGATAGACAGACAGAGACACGAGTGATCCTATAAGGGTTCCGTTTCTTTCCTTTTGAGGTACGGAACCCTAAAAAGAAACAAGAACTTTTACTCATTACGTTTGTCCTTAGTGTTGGTATCTCCTGACTTACAAAATTGATTATTTCCTGCATCTGCCTAGCCTATTACCAACTAAGTTGGGATCTTCTTCCAGTCTCTAATCGGATGTAGCTGAATAGCAGTAACAACATGGAGTGACTGACTATCTGACCTCCACAACCCAATTACTGGGTAATACGATACCCCTTAGTAAGACTAGTTGTTAGACTTTCGGGCTTCTAACGACCCGTAATGACTATCATAGATCCAAGATTTACAGCCGGGACCAACGGCTTAACGTACTTTGTCTTTAATAATTAGTTACTTCTAGAGCACGTGATTAGTTTTCTCTAAGAGCTCCGAGTCCAACTTATGTATATTTTTCGGGTTATTTTATGTTATACCTAACAGTCAAGAACAAGTATATTTCACCTTGATGTTATCAAAATAACAAGAGCATTTATTGACCTCACAAATAACGTGCGTTACATTGTCAAACGTCTTCCAGAAATACAAGGGGGTTCCCCAAGGCACAAAGACCATTCTTTTTCAAACAATGAGCACGAATCTGCTCTAATCTTCTAAACAATAACCTTTAACCACCCAGTGTTATCGTCATTAAACTATTGTTTAGTTAAAGTGACTGAAATAAAACCTCCTCCAATAAAATTTTGCAATTAACCCATTGTGTACAACTGCTTATTGTCCATTATATAATAATATTTATTAGTCGATTCATGATCGTCTTACCATATTGTGAAATGATCACTCCGGTTTTATGGGGAAATAAACTTATATTTATTGCTTTATAAAAGGTGGTTGACGTAGATCTTCAGAAATTGCGTGAAATTTCCCGATATTGAGATTAGTTCAATTATTATCCTAGGTTTTTCTTATTCTATTGTTTGTATACTTTTGACGTCAATAATGATAATTGTAAATCTGCCAGTTAAATGTATTACGAACCAACTATATTTAGCTTTTACTTTGCAAAAATTCTAAATTAAGCCAATGATTACTAAAAGTAGAGAGACAGTCTTACACGGTTTGCGTAGATCGACATTATTTATCGTCAATTTCATCATATCCCGAGACTTAGTTATCTAAACATCACCTACTTATATGTATACTTTATAGGTATATCATGGCTAAATGATAACAGCCGCACGAGTCGATACTACGCTTGCCGCGGTCGGTCGGTTCGTGGATGAGTGACCATCCTTTACATATAGAGAGACGGAGGGGTCTCTCTATATGTGCAAAGTACGTGGTCCCGAATGTCATTCATCTGAAAGTCGTTACGGCAAGTCCGAAGCCCACAAGTCTAACAACCAGTCTTACCAAGCGATATCGTTACCCAGTAACTGGGCCGTGAAGGTCTGATTGGCAGTCGCTCCATGTACAACACTGGTATTCAGTAGCATCCGGTTAGCCTGGAGGCCGACCCCAACATAGTTGGGAAAAGGCTAGGCAGATTGACTGTATACTACGTAGGTAACTACTATCAATAGCACTAAGATAGGCAGAGACTTTTAATTGGTTGGCAAATCGACGTAATTATGTACGCTTAATTGCGTAGTTATACTGATAAATTTACTCTAATCCACACAGATAAACAAATCTTTTGATAACATAACCGTGAAATCGATCATTTGTTATATTTAATGACATTGGTAGTGATCAAAATTGTGATACAGATATTGATTATATTTAAAGATAATACTGGGGTTATTCACGTTGCTGTTCTGTGCAAGAATAGACGTGTTATGGCGATACTGGACACTCGTGTAATCTAAAGAAGAATAAGAAATATTAGACTGTGACCAGTTGTGACTTGTGTGTTCGTGTGGTGTGTGAGAGTGCCACATGGGTATTATAGGTAGTTTTTCGAATAATTATGAATATATTTACTTCCACAAATCACCCTCAGATATTTCAGAATTTTCACCGTAAACTGCAATTTTTCTTTCGAAGTATCATGTATTTTTTGACAAATCTGACTTGAATTTTCCATTGTTGCAGATGAAATTGGAGCACAAGACAACGATTACAGCATGGCGTCGATAAATTCTAACGACAAAAGTCCGGGGGATCCCCCGGACAAGAAACTTGCTGTAGCTGAAGCAGACGCCGAAAAACAGCCGCTTTCAGGAGTAAGTATTAATAAACAATGTAAATAATGACATGTAAGAATTACTAGACTAGACTAAGCCCATATAGTTGGGCTTTATGGCCTTAACGGAAGGCCTCAACCTCTTTACTTCTTCTTTTTGTTACATGGCTAAAGAGGAAATTATATTTAAATTATTATTAAATAATATTATAAAATTATAATTTAAAGAACTTACTTTTGGGAGCCAAGGTTCCTGCGAATTTTGAAGAATATAGAATAATGATCTGAAGCTTATGTTAACTTATTTAATTAGTTTTTACCTTGATATTTTTTTAAGACAACCATAATGTGAATGTGGAATGGTCATCGTAGTATATTAAAAAACTCGCCTTGAAATATTCCCAATTGTCACTTTCACAAATAGTTCACAATACCCTAGAGAGTACGAGTATGTTATAGATACCTACTAGTACTTCCAATTTTAACATTTTACTTATTTGTCCTTCTCTGCTTACCCCCTTGGAAGAATGCTGTGATTGTAGGTATTACTCTTTACTATCTCAACACAACCCATTGCTTACTGTGTTAATCTGTTTTATTCTTTATCAAAATCTGCTCAATGCTTTATTTAATACCTTGTCAGATAGTGTCATCTGCAGCACGACTTTTAGTAGCAACAGTAGCTTGATTAGCACTGAAAGTCTTACTAACACTAATTGTTTTAGTGTTGTCTTCGTTTTTCTCTTCACCAAAATCATTTCTTTCACTCACATCATTATGAACTACTAATATGTCCTTGGATAACAAATATTTAGGTACACATTATCTTTAGGTTTACATTATCTCTTTTTGTCGTTCGACCATATAAGAAACGTGTCCCTGAACAGTCAGGAACACGATAATTTGGGTGTCTCCCAAATACACAATAATTTGTCAAATGCGCTAGAAATGTATCATCATTTAAAAATTAAAATAAAAACAAATCAGAACTCTAATTAAGTAAATACACTACAAACTAATATAAACCAATGACGGTCAATCATAAATCGATTTTTATGATTGTGGCGAATAGACTTATGATATGTTTCACGTTTTTTCAGAATTAGGTTTGAATTTGACCGTTACATGATTTATGAAAAACTTATTCTGAGACGTCCTTCAGTTAATGGCCTATTAATTTACAATAATTAAAGACTAGCTCGGTCAATATAGTTTGCCACAAGTTTTAAATAGCTCTGGAAAATTCTGAAAATGCTATCAACTATACACTTTATAACTGTATTTCACTTTACATAAAATATACAATTAACGATCAAGTGATTTCATTAGATATATCATTATAAATTATTATGCGCAGTGTTATATAGATTCAATTTTTTTAAATGAACAGACAGCTGTGCTGCTGGGGAGTTTATTGCGCCACTTCTTCTCCCCTGCTAAAGCACTAGGTAGTGGTGAAGGGAGGGCGTTTTGGGGGACTGTCTTATGCAATTTTGACGTTCAAAAAGTGCTGTTTCTCAGCCTAGTTTCAATAAATGACTTTTGATTTTGACAAAATCTCTCAATCAGCCTTAAAAATATTGAGGAACACTTGGTTCTTAAGGCGGCAACACACTACATCATTGATCCCCTCCAGCTTATTATGTCAAGCTTGCAGAAAATCTCCCTGCGAGTCACCACCTGCAATGGCCTACCTGAAAATCCTTAAATGGGGCCTTACAGGGGCCGCTGTAGACACCACTTAGTCAGATGGGGATGCTCCAATGAGCCACAATGATTGTGGAGCTACACCTCACTCTATAACTCTTGCACTATAAAAGGCCTTTGCGAGGCCAATGCTAGCTAGGGCTCCGGCTGTCGGCGTGTGGTTGAATTTTGGTCTGAACTCATAAAATTTGGAATCATCGATACGATAAAGAAGAATTATAAAACGCTATGCCAAGCGACGCGACCTCAATGAAGCATGCTCACTAGTCACGTTTCATCTTGTCTACGGTTGGTCATTTGACCAAGTAGGGCGGCGTCGGGTGTAAAATGTGTGCTGCAGCCATAAAGCTCCAATTCACGTAGATATACTATAACACTCTCAGAATTCTAGTAAAGTATTATCTAGTTCAAAATAAATACTAAAATCCGTAATGAAAGCACTTTTATTTATAAAATGATTAAAAAGCGGATGTCGCCAATGACATGCCAATTCATATCAATCAAATAAACCTACTGACGTCGATCGTATTTTTAGTAAAGAATTATTCGGATTATTTAGGATAACATGAGCGAACCGATTACGTATTTCTACTTATATTTTGTTTGTTTTTGATGTGTGACACCTTTCCTCTCGCTTTCCTGCAATCTGTGGGTGTGATTTCGTGTAAAGGGACGGAAGTTACGCGAAATGTGTAACAGGAAGTGAAAATATTTTTCTAAAAGTTTTAGTGACGGATTGAAATGTTGCTATTTGGTATGGAACTAGAAAGTACTTTTGTTTGCCTCAGCAAAATAAATTAGGTGAGATGGCAGATGTTACACATCATATACGACTACTGTAAGGCTCGCTCGTTCTTTTTTTATTATTATACTATGTTACTTAATTAGCATAAGTAATCAATTATGACAATTTATCTTGTAACTATTCGATCACTGGGCGACTATTTCACTGGATGGGTTGTCTTATGGAAGCATACAAATATTTAATGACTAGAAAAAAAATGTAACCTTTTATTAACCAATTACAATACTCGTATCATTATCTATTGTTGCGTGAATTCCTGGAGTTCTTTATCGCTTTATGATTTAATTTATCTCTTCAAAGTGAAAGTGAACAGGCTTCTTCTGGGTAAGCTCACTCCATCGTCGACTTTGTTTCTGTCATCTCTAACGTAGACTAGAGTCAAGAGCAAACCCATCTCAAATAAAAAAAATAAAAAAAAAATGGTAGAATCCGTCTAAAATGCATAGTTGTGTTTGGTAAGTCAAAGAAAGACAATCGCTAATCTAAATAGGTACTTAATTACTTATAATCCCAAAGTTATAAGTTTTTGAATTCTAAACACAACGCTCTTAGTTGCTCTAAGTGTAAGATTATAAAGAACAACAGAGCCAAGTAATCACAGCAAAACACGAAGCATAGGTAACTACTCTATCTACAAAAGTGAACACATTATAAAGCGACCGTGGACTCAAAAGAAACTAATAACAAACACAATTGACATTGTAATCAACAATTACTGCTAAAGTACTGTTTACAGATATTATGTCCTCAATGTTGTGAAAGTTATAAATAATGAGCTACTTATTGCCAATGTTAGGCTGTGTAAATACCCGGGAATATGGGTTATCATGAGTACATATATATGTACCAATTTTTTTAATGTCAAGGAACCTTGCTAACAAAACTTAGGTTTTTCTTCAACTTACTAGACTTAATTTAAGAATAATCTAATCTTGTAGTCTTATCTATTGTTGTCTTTACTTGTATTTTCTTAATTACTTGATGAATACTCCATCTAATCTAAATAAGAACTTCTTGTCTGTGCAGTCACTTTCAGTTTTGATAATTCCTTGGCCTCCAAATGTTTCGCGACTGACACAGGACACTTAATTTTTTATCCGTGTATATGTCGTAGGATGATTTGATAATTCCTTGGCCTCCAAATGTTTCGCGACTGACACAGGACACTTAATTTTTTATCCGTGTATATGTCGTAGGATGATTTGATAATTCCTTGGCCTCCAAATGTTTCGCGACTGACACAGGACACTTAATTTTTTATCCGTGTATATGTCGTAGTATGATTTGGTAATTCCTTGGCCTCCAAATGTTTCGCGACTGACACAGGGCACTTAATTTTTTATCCGTGTATATGTCGTAGGATGATTTCGTAATTCCTTGGCCTCCAAATGTTTCGCGACTGACACAGGACACTTAATTTTTATCCGTGTATATGTCGATGATTTGATAATTCGAATTTTCGCAAAACATTCCAATCAAAACATTGGTGAAAACATTTCTCAATCTTATTGGAAAAAGATAGGGTTTTTGCAAAAAACCGAGTCGCTCTAGTAACATTGAATATCCTTAACTCTGACTGGCTAGATTTTTGCTTACTGACCTAATCTTATTCTGATTGGTTCCTAGTTTTACCCTGTGAGCTTTGAAGTATTATATCATAGAGTTATGAAGGGTTAGAATTAACAATATCGATTTAGAAAGAAAGAAAGAAAAACAGTTTATTCACGTGAAAATGACGCACACAAACTACACAAGAAAAGCGAAACACAAAATAATAAAACAAAAAACATAAGTACACACAATAAAGTTGTTGGAAATGTGCGTCACTACCCCGCGAAACGGCTAAACGCTCAGCATAATGCCGCGGCCCGTGCACGAAGGCACGAATCCACGGCGCTGGTTTTCAGCGTAAGCCGATTTATAGGAACTTTGCTTTTTATTGAACATTTTAGTTACCTAATCTACACACAAACATAACGTGAAGCCGTGAACGCTTGATATTTAAAATGTCAACCAATCAGAGGAGGTCTCGTTTTGGGCGCTCCGACCGGCCAATCAGCGTTCTTTTTTCATAATAGCTAACGTTTCGTTTCGCAATATTACTAGAGCGACTCGGTTTTTTGCAAAAAACCTATCTTTTTCCAGTAAGATTGCGAAATGTTATCACCATTGTCTAATTATCCGTGTTTTCGCAAAAACCCTAGGTTTTTCGCGAAAATTCGAATTATCAAATCATCCTACGATATAAATACATACTGCTTATTTGTTAGCTAGGGAGCGGCCACAATAGTGTTGTACTCATTATGAACAACTTGTACTATGGGACCAAATCATAAATGGCGAAAAAAAAATCAGCTGTTCCCTACATTTATGTTCGTATAACGTGTCAAAATGTAGGGAACAGCTGATATTTTTTCGCGATTTGCTTGAAAAAGGGTAGATCTTTTTTAGGGTTCCGTACCCGTGTCTGTCCGTCTGTCACCAGGCTGTATCTCATGAACCGTGATAGTTAGACAATTGAAATTTTCACAGATGATGTATTTCTATTGCCGCTGTAACAACAAATGCTAAAAAACAGAATAAAATAAATACATATTTAAGGGGACTCGCATCAACAAACGTGATTTTTTTGCCGTTTTTATAAATAATAGTACGGAACCCTTCGTGCGCGAGTCCGACTCGCACTTGGCCGGATTTTACTTTCAATCTTTTCTCAAATGTGGATATTATCTAATTCAAGAAATAAATCATTTATAATCAATGTCTTATAATTTTAGTCTTCTTTTACAAAATATTCACTACGTACTTTCTAGATCTACGAGTATTGTCAGGCTTGTCCCAGGTTGCCAATTTACGCCACCTATCTTGAATTGTAATAGTGAACAGCTTTTGGCAAATATTGCTTTAATTGCCATACGGGCTACCTTCCCGTGGGCAAATACCCTCGAAATGGCCCATTTTCGACAGTGTATCGCAACGCGCAGATATTCAGCTTTAACCTAATAGAGTAGCGTTGACCCCAATATTATTATTAGATAACGATGACGTAACTTGCTTCGACAGAGAGTAGTGAAAAGGAGAAAATGTCTCCCACCTTTAAAAGTCCTGAAGTGGGATAACATAGGCAAAAAACAAATTATTAAAAAAAAAACTTGACTGCAAAAACATAACTGAAAAGAGACAAACAAGCAATATAATCTATAGAATTTTGGTATCGCAGGCGGGGACTAACCAATAACCTGAAATATAGTCTAACTTTTGTTTTGTCCCCCCGCCTGCGATACCAAAATTCTATGATTATAACGCTCGTTTTTCTCTTCTCAGTTATGTGTTTTTATACACGCACTGCTCTCAAAACGGTGAAGGAAAACATAGTGAGGAAACCGGCAAATTCGAAGACATGTGACATCTACCAACCCACGCTGAGCTTACGGAGATTACGGAGATTACGGATTACTCTCTCTCACACGCATAAAAGAAATATATAAAATAATAACACCGGAATTATAAAACGTATGAAAATATATCAGGTTACCAAACCTTTTCTTCACTGCGTCATAGAGCTGCAGGAGTAGAGAGATCTTATTACCGTTCGTATATAAATAAAATAGAGACATCAATAATTAAAAATAAATATTTTTTGGTCCTACATTAAAAGCAACAGAAGTAATAGTAACTTCCCTAATATACTGAAATCACGAGATACAACCGCAAAACACTGGAGAAGAAATCAGTAACATGTTCAGTACACACTTTCAGTCAACATTTCAAGAGCCAGACATTGACGACCAGGATCAGGCCACAACACCATCCACGAGCACAGCGAGCATCCATTCAATAGAGGTATGCCAAGAAAAAGTACTAAAGTTACTTCAAATGCTCGATCTCTCTAAGGTGGCCCGGGCTTAATACGGCCAATATTTATAGTCAGCTCATCAACTGTGCGAAAAGCCTAGCCAAACCTAAATGTATTATACAGATATGTGTATTGGTCTTTAACAGAAGGCACTGTTCGGAAAATCTGGAAATCTGCATTCGTTACGCCAGTTTTTAAAAAAGGTGATAAGTGAGGTGATAAGGTGATAAGCCTTAAAATGTGACTTTGGTGATGAGCAGCATGGTTTTCTTCGTAAGCGATCTACCATACCTTGTTCTTTCCAACGAATTTATCTCTGAAGGTAGGGAGCAACGTGCACAAGTTGATCTAATTTATTCGGATTATAGTAAATGTTTTTACCGTATTGACCACGGGATGTACTTTTACGTAAACATTTTTTAGCTGAAATTCAGGGCAATCTATATCGATGGTTTTCCTTCTACACTGAAAATAGATACAAGCTGCAGTACTACATGGTTTCACTTCCAGTTAGAATCTGATACTATCTGGAGTTCTTCAAGGATCAATTTTAGGGCCTCTTCTATTCAATTTAAGTATTTATAGCAGATATTAAGAAATCTTTTATTAACTCATACATTCTATCTTACGCACGTAGTTCATATGACACATCACTACTCCAAGAGAATCTCAATCAGGTCTTGAAATACCGGTATTTTTGGGAACCGGTGCCATTGGCCTTGATGTGATACCGGTACCAGACGTAGTACCAGTACTATTACTACCAGTACCACACGCAGTACCAGTACTATTGGTCTTTCTTATCAGTGTCGTTACTGTACCGGTACCAAATAAATATTTCCGTATATTTAGTAGGCATTAGAAAAATACAAGGTGGCTTACCGTACGAGGTTCCTCGTACAGATATGAGATTTCTGGAACGCACCTGGTACCTAAATTTGGTACCGATACTTGTTAAGTGTACTTTTGGTACCGGCTCCCAGCCCTGATCTCAATAGCTTTGTAGATTTCTTTAGACTAAATAAACTTCAATCACAGCACATACGAGTATAACTTGATATAAGACAAGGGACTACACTCAACGGATTACATGAATCATTACAAAAGATACCAATTACCACTGGAAAACAGATGCTATGTTAATGAAATTATTTTCTGTTATATACGCACCGAGAATGCCTGGAAGGCCTATTGGGTCATGAAAGATCTAATGAAGGGCGATCTTCCTCTATCCCTCAAGAGAAGACTTATTGACATGTGTATTCTGCCCATTCTCACGAATGGTTCTCAAACATGGTTTATTACAACTCAGCAGAGGTCCACGCTCGGGGTTTGCCAGAGAGCTATGGAGCGGAGTATTCTGGGTATCAAACTTGTGGACCGAGTTAAGAATACAACAATCCGTTCTATCACTAAAATAACTGATGTCACTCGGAAAGCTGCCACGCTTAAATGGAATTGGGCTGGACACATCTGCCGCATGTCAGACGATCAATGGGCCAAACTTACGACCCAGTGGGTCCCACTTAATGGCAAACGACATCGCGACAGGCCCAGACGGAGATGGCAGGATGAGCTGGTGGACTCCTTTAATAAAGATTGGTCCTTGGCAGCTCTGGACAGAGAGAGGTGGAAAGAGATTAGGGAGGCCTTTGCCCAGCAGTAGGACAATAAAGGATAATAAAGAAACAATAATCGCCAATAGCTCCATCGATTGTTCCCATTTTTTCTCAAAAATATCGCTCCGAACCCATCACGTAGGCGTAGGCTTCAGGCAGCGGCCACTTCTTCACGTTCCATTCAAGTCAACAAACTACCGACCGTTGGAATGCTTCAATAAAATTCTCTCCCACTAAGATGTTGATCTATTCAGTACCAGTCCAAATAGGGCTTCCAATTCCAATACCAGGATCCCGGACATTTTTTGTCATTTTACAATATCGGTATTGAAATGTCCAATACCAGGATCGCGGTATTGGTGATTTTATTTTCAGTATAAACTACAGTGACACAATTTCGTTCTATTGCACCATCTATTTCCAACCAATTTTTTGTCTGTGTAAGTTTAAAAAACTGCATATTTTAATTATCTCGTGGTTTATGCAGCGCAGAGATATATATTGGCATGGCGTAGGTATAATTTATTTACTAAGCATTCCAACTATGTGCGTAGAGGCAGAGAGAATATTTTCTCGGTTACATATTTGTGCAACCGATTAAGAAGCTCGCTCTTGGATAAGCGTTTAGATGCTCTTTCCTTCCTATGAAGTCATTTCAAGAAGAAAGAGCTGAAAAGTTGTGACTGATTGATGTGATTTTAGTTTCAAAAAATATTATATTAGGTATATAGATTATCTACATGATATTACGTTATAGCTAAATGCACACATACTATGTTCCAGTCAGGAAGAAAGAGCCTTAAATTAAAAGCAGCGTTTTGACTGATATTTATGTGATTTTAGTAATATTGTATGTTGATTTTAAAGAGATTTATTTTATAAAAACATAAACTTATAAGGATCGCTAAATTGTAATTATTTAAGTAGATACTTTTTTTGCGCGGAGAAATGCTCATGCATACTGCACTACCACGGGAAAATAGTGCAGTTATGTGGAACTCCAACCCACTAAAACTCCACGGTGTCCTCCTCTGCCACTTGTGGCGGAAACATGGGCACGCGTTAGCACTCACCGCGAACCCGCCGCGGCTGTCCGTCACCAGACCCTCCTCTCTGGGTAGTAACCCCATCACCAGCGCACCAGAACACATTGCACGCCGTGACCACCCCAAGGCCCAAACCAGCACATGGGCGCTAGACACCCCCGTTTCTAGGCACCCTTGGTCCCCCTGCGACCGGTTAGGTCAGCGGCCCGGCCGGCTACCACTTTTCGGCCGCAGAGGACAGGGAGAGCGGACAACGAAATACCGACACTCCTCCTCCCCTGCGGCCCCACCGCGTCCACTATCAGACGGTGGCGACCCCATCATGGCCGCGGAAGGTAGAGAGAGCATCGCGCCGCAATACCCGCACTCCTCTCCCGCCGCGGCCTCCTACCCTCAGCCGAGATGCGTCCGTCGTCGGCTTACCGGCACAAGCCCTGACGAGGGGCTCCTCCTCGGGTTCCTCTTCCCGTCACCGTGGGTGATCAAGCCACGGCTACTGAGCCCCCCCGACTCGACGATGCGGGAACCCACCTTGGGGGGGGAATTAAGTAGATACTGATTGTTTAAAAAAACTATACTCGTATTAAGTAAAAAATAGTGAAAAATTTAATATACGGTATTAATATACCGGTACTAAAAAAATCCGGGCACATTTAACTATAAATAAAGAATACTTTGGTAAAGACCGCAATAACATTATTTCTAATTAAAGCATATTATTATGTAACTGCATTTCGTTTTATTCTTTGGTTTTGTTCTACTTTCTAAGTAAGTTTTGTCTTAAACAAGGATTTGTTTTGTTTTTTATTTGTTTAAGTAGATTATATTATATATATTTTTTTTTTACTTTAGGTACACACAGCTACATATCAGGCTATACATTTTCAGTACAAGCTGACCTCTCATTGTACGGAAATCCTATACGATTCGAGATCAGCTTAAACTTGATCCTGTATACATACAATAGTTGTTAATTTGTGGAAGCTTGTAGGTAGGTAAATGCATGACAACTGTAAGCGCTAATTGTACATTATTTGCCTAGACTGTAAGCTTGCTTAACAATAAATAAATAAATTCAATTGTCGATTTACTGTTTAAATAGGAATAAATACTTAAAACCACATTGATACTCTTAGGGTCTCAGCACACCTCCGACTTGAAAATATTATGTCGTAATTCGAGTAGCGGAACATCATGCGAGTCAGTTGAATTATAGGAATCGAAGCAAAACGTCGTCGCTTTCAACTTAGTAAATACAGTATGTCGAACCTCCTGGATTAGTTTTTCCGTAAAATCAACATCCATTTTACAAAAGCATGGAAGTTTCGCTTTATAAACTTGTCGACTGCCACAGATACCTATGTGCGAAACAAACACGGCACCGCAACAAAACAGCCGGATGAGTGCGGAGGTGTAAGTGTAACCGGTTTTCGAGCAGATTGGCGAAATCACGCGGGATAGTGATAGAATCATAATCAAATCTGGCACTGGCAGTTTCGCTTATCGTACAACGGACAAGTCATAGCGGAATTACTGCGGTTTCGCGGCGGAGGGGAGATACCTGCTTTAACATAAGATTCCGAAAATTGCAAAGAAAAGGTATATCTGAAACTCTTTGCTTGTGTCCACTCATCGTGCCAATAAAATTCCTCGCTGACTTTCCGTTTGTCACTTTTGACAGCTGTCACTTTTGTATGAATGTTATTTTGAAGATGTAGTTTTTGTTTTCTAAGTTGAAAGTTTTAGCAATTTTACTAGTACAGCGTTACTTACACAGGGCTCGGGGCTGGTCGCGGGCCTCTGAGAAGGGGCGGAGGAATCCCTTCCCGGGGCTCACTACTCCAGGAGAACCTATTAGAGTAGTGTACTATATTTAACTGCTATAATTTCTAAAATAAAATTAGGTTGCAGCCTAACAGTGGTCATAATTATTGTGCCTATAACCTTGGCAGATGGATTAATGATTGCTTTGCTATAAAGCACACAAGATACGGCCTATAATCTGGTCATAAATCCTATAAAAACACCCATGGCTTAATAAAAGTGATATGTAGTTTATTCTTCTTTGTTTCTAAACGATGTATCAATGAATCATGTTATAAGTATAAGCGGAGCAACAACGAACAAGCGTCAATGAACAACAGCGAACAAGCGTCCATGCATCGCTTTGAGCGCATTCGTGGCGTAAAGTCGCGATCACATTGCAATAACTTTAACACACAAAATAGCGATAATCAAATTTCTCATTTCGTATTGAATCATATCATTATTCATATCATCAAACCATTATCGTCTTATCAGATATCACATATCATCGGCTGTTTCAATAAACAGACACGAAATGCATATTAATAGTAGCAAATTGTCTTACTTGGCTACCAGAATTAGGGTCCTTCATATACTGCTTGTGGGATTTACATTATTTTTCCTCTATTGCAACTCTCCACGCATTTTTGAACTACTTCTTGCATATTTCTTGATATTATATACCCCTCAGACTCTTGGGGTCCTAGTATATACATGCCTGTACCCTGATTGCGTAACATACTATCGATTGGAATCGGTTTCATTTTGACAGTTCCACAACATTCATTGCGTTATTTACGTTGTTGATCAGACAAAATTTTCTAACATATGAAGCAATGGATTAGCAATATGCTTCAAAATGATTCAGATTCCGATCGATAGTGTGTTACGCAATTAGGATGCTGGTAGTAGTAGCACGAATCTGAATGCCTAACTATCGCACCCTGTTCCAGAAGAAAGAGGAACGATGGTGGAACACGTTGATGCAGGTGGCAGTGCCGTTCTTCATAGCTGGAGTTGGTACCATTGGAGCTGGTATCGTTTTGGGGAACGTCAGGGTGAGTAATACTTATTTATTTTTTAACTAGCTATTCACGGCTTCGTCCGAGGTCGGAAATGATCCCACGGGAACGTGCTACCGGTATAGAAGTATCCTATGTCTTAACCCAGGTCATGGGATACCTGTGTGCCAAATTTCATCGTCAATCCGTAAGAGATAGACAAACAGACTGACTGACAGGGTTACTTTCTCATTTATAACAGCAGTATGGAAGTATTGAATGATTATGAGTCAACTAGCTGTTGCCCGTGACTTCATCTGCGATCCAGGATGAATCGCAGATGAAGCCTATGTCCTTCTCCAGGTCGTGATGTACGCAAGTGCCAAACTTCATCCAAATCCGTTTAGCCGTTTTAGCGTGAAAACGTAGTCAACAAACAAACAAAAACTTTCGCATTTATTTAGTTAGGATAGTTAGGAAGATGGAAAACCGGTCTGTCACCACTCTAAACTCACAAAATGTATTAGGTACTTAAATAACAAAATAAAAAATCTCTTAACACACTACTCAAGTTTCTATAATAATATAATTCAATCATGATTCGAAAGACACGTGGCGTCATCTATTATCATAAAGAACGTTATTGTTGTTTTTCTCGGGAACAGTTCTTTTTTCCGGGATGAAAGGTACCCTATGTCCGTGTCTGTACACCTGACAACGTATATGCAAAATTTCAGAATGATTGGTGCAGTGGTTTAGGCGTGAAAAGGTAACAAACAAACAAACAAACATACTTTGGCATTTATAATATTAGTTAGGATGATGAATACGATCGCATGATGTATAAAACGTCATTGATTAAGATACGATTTCCTTTTAAAACATTAAACATTATCGCTCCAGATGAAACGTTATGATTAGACAGTCTTCTGTAAATCAATCAGAGATAATTTCTAATCACTCAAGTAGGTAGGTAGATACTTACATAAATCTGAAAAGTTAAATTTATCAATGAAGATTTATAGTTACTTAGGCAACGTTTTCTATCACGTGTTTTAGGTACTTTTTTTATTTAAATCTTTTTATTTTTGTATTCTTAATTACCTTTTTTTTAAAAGCACCAGAGTGAAATTGAAAAAAAAATCGTGTCTTAACCAAAAATAATAAATTCAAATCATCATTCAACTTGAGTCATAAACATGCAAGGTGATTTGTAGGATAAAAAGTTACGCCCAAAAGTGGGTTCAATAATGTTCCTGCCATTGGCTGAAACTGTAAGATGGAGCAGACGCCAGCACATAAAGCTACCGGAAACTTTCAAATTTTCCCAATCAACCTTGAACCTAATATTTTTGCGAGAAAGTTGAAAATCTATTAAAGAAATTTTACAGATTGTAGTAGCTTGATGTGCTGGTATTGTCTGTACTTTCGTTACACCTACGGATAAATTCGACTTAGTTAATTTTGTCACAGCATAATAATTTTAATAATAATAACTTAATAATTTACTTATTCAAAGTATACGTAGTTTGTACATGGCATACAAAGTTGTATGACATACTTAAGTGTTATAAAGAGAAACCAGTACACCAATATGAAATGCGTCATGAACTCCCTTTCCTAACCTAGGCAGAAAACTTGTCTGTATATTAGGGAAGAGTATCCATTTAAAATTAGTCTTATTTCGGTTACACAATATTGGTACGTGCAGTGGGCGAAGTACTTATCGCACCTTCATTTCGAAACCGTTCTTAAACAAAAAAAAAACTAAATTTTACAGGAGAATTAATTTACTTTTTTTGCATTATTATTTAACTCTTAATAAAAAAGCGATGAACTCGTAAAAGATATTTCTGAGATTATTCGTTAAATTATTGGTTTCTTTTTAAGGTGTGTAGTTGATTTTGGCGATTTAAACAAGATGGCGTTATTAACTAAATTTCGTGTAGTAACGGTTTCGAAATAATAATTTATAGAAAATAAAATGTGTGTGTGTGTGTGTGTGTGTGTATATATATGTGAGTGGTTGTGTGCGTATGTATGTATTTGTGTGCAAGCCTATAGTGTGTATATATACCTATCTCGTTTTACTTTACAGCGGTTAGAAGTTCTTCGGTATCACTATATGGTAATGTTTGTAGCCAGGAATTGAGCTTGTGTTTTAACTCACCCTTAGTCAAGGCGTATAGATATTAAATTGTTTATGGGCTTTGTTATAGTCTAGCACTTAAGCCATTAAACTGCCGTCTTGCGAAGGCAGTCTGCAAGAGACAGTTGGACATAAGGGAAAGCGACAACACCCTTGACTGATAAGCCGCTTATTGTACGAAATCATGGAGTGCTTGTAAGATGTACAGTTTCTTAACAGTGAGGACATTGCATTCCGAGTATAATTTATATGTAGGGTAGTCTCGTGGTTTAAAGTTATTTACTTTTAGCACAGCCCTTTGAGCTCTTTCAAGCTTTAATAGCTCATTTTTATGAGTTCCCCCCACACAGGGATACAGTACGTTAGGATTGATTGATACAGAGCCAAGTAAACCATTCGGAGAGTATCATTATCCGCTGAAAACCTCAGTTTTTTGAAGAAGTATATGAGTCTTATGGTGCGAGAAGTTAATGACTCCAATTGAGTGGTACAGTCTAGTATAGCATACAATCAATCAATCAACTCAGCCTATCGCAGTCCTCTGCTGGACACAGGCTGCGTCACAACACCCTCTCCTCCGCCTTCCGCATCCAATCTGGCCTAGCCACTTTTTTAAGATCGTCGATCCATCCAGCTGGAGGGAGTCCCACACTACCTTTACCGATACGTGGTCACCACTCCAGGACTCGTCTGCTCCAGTGGCCATCGGTCCTTGGACAAACATGGCCAGCCCCCTACCACTTCAGCTTGCATTCAGTTTTTAGAAAATAATAATCTCGAAAAAATCAAAATAGTCATTCTTACGCAAAATACAATGCAGACGACGATTAGGCAGTTCTTGTCATACTTTTTGTCTTCATTACTAAACAGTAAACATTTTTCTGGTGAGTACTGAGCATACCAGGGTCATTGTTTCGCAAGCAGATAGTAAGGTCGAAATGTTTAAGAACTTGCCAAAGGAGACATTGATGACGGTGTGAATTTACCTTTTACCCGACATCATAGTTGATGAAAAGAAGGTTATTATAACGTGCACGTCCTCGAAATTTGCTGAAGTGTTTTGATATTAAGGAGGACTGATAGTCTTCGGAACAGGCGAATCCTGGGGGCGTTCAAAACGTCGCTTTTAAAGCGTCCAAATCGCTTGGAAAGCGTTTCGTATTTCTACGAGTGCAGTCAACAACAGAATTAACATAACTTTTTCGGTAGATTTTATGTCAATCATTTTTTACTTTTCATTCAACATTATCGCTGATGGAATGCCATTTGTCTAGGCTCTCCGAAGTGAAGACTGCATATCGTCAAGCGGGATTACCGCCAGTTAGATGAAACTTTATTAAGGTTGCACTAGTCAGCGGCTTGAACTCGTTGGTGGCGTGGCTAATATGCATGCTATTTAGTTTATTTATTTAGTTTTATTTACATAATTATATGTATAGACGCTGGTTTATGACGAAAACGAGCGCTTAAAATTTCATGAACAGACTTATTGGTATAGATGTTATGAAAAAACTACTGCAAGTATTTATTCAAAATAAAGTTATTTGAATTCTTGGATAAATTTTATATGCTTGTACTATAATAATTTTGCTATATTCCTACTCCGGGAGCTATTTATTTACACCCAAAGATGCGTTAAAATTAGTGTTGAAATATGGAAGTTTTTAATGACGAGACAAATTGATATAATTTTTAGTTTTGAAAGTGAACCGTCAAACCGACGAGTAATCACCATACTACATTAGTATGGAAAAATGACCGACTAGCGTAACCTTAAAAGGTGGCTGGGACGGACTGGATGCGAAAGAGGGACCGGGAGCTCAGCATGGGAGAGACCTATTATATCCAGCAGTAGAAAGCGACAGGTTGAATTGATTGGTTTGATATCAAATCAAATAAGGTTTCTCTATAAAAGTAATCCGTTTATTATTTCGACAATTATGTTTATTTACGCTTAAAACTGTATCCCCGTTTTACAGCGAGAACTATTTACTTATGAATATCGTTCTGTAGTTTTTGCCTACCCCCACAGGAAAACCTTTTTCCTGTGGGGGTAGGCAAAAACTTTATGTATTGTATATATGTATGAAAATAAATGAATAATTTCTTGTATGTTGTTACAGGACTGGCCCGTATTTATCGAAGTATCTGCCATCTTCGTTCTTGTGCCATCACTCTCTGGTCTTAAAGGTGAGTCCCATGTTGTACCTCTCTTTATAAATAGTATAAGATTATCAACATCGCAAACCGCAGGTGGTACCTACTGTTCACTATGTTTGTGGTTCCGGTTCGAAAACCAATTTAGACACTGTTGGTTTTTCCTTTAGGAATTCCATATAATAATATATGTGACCAATCCATTCATAATGTGTGTCCATCGACTTCGTCTCTGTCACCTCCGACCTAGACTAGAGTCAAGAGCAAACCCAGCTGAAATAAAAAAAATTAAAAAAATGTGACAATAGCCTAACCGCTGACTAGCAAAATGTGTCTGTGGGTGTCTTTGCCTAAGCCAGCGATACTTTACGCCTAGACAGCTTTTAAGCCTTTACAAAGCGCAAGTCCGATCCTGGATGGAGTTTTGCAGCCACCTTTGGGATGGATCAGCTAAATACCAACTTGCCGCGCTTGACTCGGTGGAACGCAGAGCTAAGAGGCTCATTGGCGACGTAAAACTGGTGGATGCCAAGCTTCACAGCTTGGCTCATCACCGCAAGGTTGCCTGCTTGTCGGTCTTCTACGGATTGTTCTTCGTTAAGTGGGCCCAAGAACTCCACGACCTAATTCCACCGGCCCCACCATCGGACATCAGGAGCACTGCCAGTTACCATTCCTACCTAGTTGCTATTGCACTAATTCGCACTAAGTGAATGTGTTTCCAAATGTCTTTTATAATGCGTACAGCAAAAGAGTGGAGCTCACTACCTGAGTCTGTGTTTCTGAACGCATACAACCCTAATCTCTTCAAAGTGAGAGTGAACAGGCTTCTTCTGGGGAAGCTCACCCCATCGTCGACTTAGCCGCTGTCACCTTCGACCTAGACTAGAGTCAAGAGCAAACCCATCTCAAATAAAAAAAAGCCATAATATTTTTTTTGTGTTTATCAGCTCTTCAGGAACCGGATTGGTTTTATCATGTTTCTGGGAATATGATCAACCCTGATTACATCTTATCCTTTTGAGTCAGTCAAGTCAAGATTAGGTCAGAAGCTCTGACGTATAGGTACTTACGATTTTTTTTTTCAATGACTAACATCATTGAATGTATAAAATGTAGATAGAAGATAAAAAAAAAAAAACAATAAATCATGGGAACGAAGGACCGCTAATCATGATTATATCTTATTCTTTCGTGTAATAAGATTAGAACCTTTTAGATATTATCACCCTTTTGTTTATAGAATAACTAGCTTTTGCTAGCGGCTTCGCCCCCGTGGATGTTGGAAATTATCCCACGGGAACCGTACATTTTTTCGGGATAAAAAGTATCCTATGTGCTATTCCAGACTATAATCTATCTCTGTGCTAAATTTCATCCAGATCCGTTCAGCCGTTCTGGCTTGGCTGAGTAACAAACATCCAAACATCTTCACAAACTTTCACATTTAAAATATTAGTAGGATATAAATGAAATAGCGAAATATAAGTTATCGAATTAGATCTAATCTTTGCGATAGTACAAACTAGCCCTTCCGAAACTCATTTTGAAATACCTACTAACCTGATTTCCAATGATAAAATTAATCAAAACGGATGTTTGTTAATGGAATTTTCCTTGTTAATGGAATGAAAGGTTTATAGATTTTACCTTTTGATAATTTAGTGCTACTTCAGGCTTACTCATCATCTGCCTAGCCTTTTCCCAACTATGTTGGGGTTGGCTTCCAGTCTAACCGGAGGAAGATACCAGTATTTTACATGGAGCGACCACAACCCAGTTACGGGGTAACATAATACTCCTTGGTAATTTAACACTGGTTGTCAGACTTTCGGGCTTCTGACGTCATATTAACGTGCTTTCCGAGGCATGGAGCGGTCTCGATTGTACCCATCCACGGACCAACCGCGGCAAGCGTAGCTTTATCAGATCGGTCGACCCGTGCGGCTGTTATTACTTAGCCACGAGCCCCTAATTGATTCTAGAGCTGTAATGCCAGTATTATTGTGCAATATTGACACTGACAGCTATTAAAGTCAGTTTAGATAATAATAATAATATCCTGGGACATTTCACACACGGTCATCCGATTCCAAACTAAGCAGAGCTTGTACTATGGAAACCAGATAACTGATATACTACATATAAGTACTACTTTTTTTGTAAATACATACTTATATAGATAATTACACCCAGACTCAGGACAAACAGACATGTTCATGAACACAAATGTTTGTCCTGGATGGGAATCGAACCCACGACCTGCGGCGTGACAGGTGGTATCTTAACCAACCACGCCAACTGGCCTGTCTGTGCAGGTCGCGTTCAGTTTCTTATGTGAAATTCGCCCCTAATCGAAATTAATCGAATTAAACACATTTCAATCGATTTTAATTCGATTCAGAACTTGCAGTAAAGAAAGGTTTCTAAGGTTTGTTGGTTTCCTAAGAAAACGAACGTCGGTCACATAATAATCATGGCTGTCCTAATACGGAGAGATTTTTAGGGTTCCGTACCTCAAAAAGAAAAAACGGAACCCATAAAGGATCACTCGTTTGTCTGTCTGTCTCAGTCAATTTGCTCTGAATCTAATGGACCGATTTTTAATTTTATATACTGAGCCTAACATTTTGAAAAAATGCAGAAATAGTTCTATACATACAGATTACAAGAAAACCTATAAGAAGTCTTTAGTCTTAAAATGACATGGTAAATCTGTCAATATTGTGCGTACAAACTTAAATTTGCAGTTGGAATGTATGGGAGATTGTTCATGGGATAAATTCATCCCATTTTGCGTGATCCGACACGCACGCGGCCGGTTTTTAAACGTTGTTCGACAAAACTAAGTTAGTCTATACGCATCTTTACATGGTTTCTTTTGTCATTTCCGTGATTCAGAATAACATAGTTTAGAGATAAAAATCTGTCATTTACTTGAATGTACCGTAGATGATTGTAGTGTAATTACAAACGGTAATTGCTTGTTCGTCTTGGACAAAAGCAATTGATGTAAGCATAACAATGCTTGTATGTCCTCCTAGAGTTTAATGGCTACGTGCACTTGGCCAAAATATAAGTGGATAATGACATTTGTTACTTGGTTGAGATTACGCTTTTTTTTATTTTCTGTTTAATAAATTATGGTAATTAATGCTAACACCCATATTCTAAGTCGTAACCTCTAAAGCTCCTCGACTCGACACAACTTGTTCGAGGAAACCTCAAGGCGTGCCTCGAATGATCCTCAAAATCGGTATTCTACGTAAGTGTGAGTCGAGGTGATACGTCACGGAAACGTCATTGTTTGGAGAAATAAAAATAATAATAATAAAATTTATTTATTTCAAATAAGTAACAGACGAGAAAACATGTAGTTGTTAAAATTAGGTAAAAGATGGATTACAACTGGTTGGCATAAGAGTAAAGACAAGTATTACATAATTACCTATGCTGGCTGTAATCGCAGTAATATGTAGTAGGTCTGTACATGAATTGGGTGAGCCCTGCCTCTTAAACTAGGATGACCTGTATCTTAAGAGGCAAATTATATTCCGTTTTTAATAGCTAAACTTATTTTTAGGCATAGGTATTTCTTGATTGGTTGCTATACTTACCAATTTCCTGTTGCATAAAATATTGAAGCGGCTAATACTTGGGATTATGGGTAGAATTGGCAATCCACAATATCATACAGCGAAATCTAATTTTAAATTCATTTGCATTATAAAACTCAATTGAGCATCTCGTAGATAGCGTCGCGATATATAATTGTATGGATTATCGTTCAATAAACTCTTCAAAAGTAAAATACGCATTAAAATTCCTCAAGGTTGATGCCGACATACCTTATATTTGACAGTTGTTTCCTCAACCCAAAGTCACCTCGGCTTAGGAAACTGTTTGAGATGAGGACTAAAATCGTAACTATGAATATCAAACTACCTAAGTGAGGTTGAGTCAAGTCGAGGAAATCAACAATTTTGCGGATTAACTGTTCATTATTTAGCTAATTAAACTTTACGCCGCGTTTAGAAGATTAAAGCTTATAATACTTTATTTATACTGCTTTCCTTATCCTTGAAAAGAATAGATTGACTATTACATTTCTGCTTGCTGACGCCATTCAATGGCTATCAAAGAAAAGTTGTAAACAGTGGCAACCTTTTAAGGGGTCATTGGGTTCTCACCATTATGAACAACTTCCTGTTCAGTACATTTATATTCGCATAATAATTCGTCAAAATGTAGGGAACAGCAGATTTTTTTCACGATTTCAGGTTTGGTCCCATAGTAAAAGTTGTTAATAATGATGAGTACAATGACCCTTAAGAGATTGTGCGTTATTTAAGTTACACCTTGTATATGTATAGAAAACCGTAGCAAAGAACTGTGTCGTTTGTCAAAAGAGCAACAACTTGGGTGAATATCTTCTCTTGACTTCGTTCGATACACAATATACTAAAATAACTGCCACATTTTTATAAAACTCCCTCGGCTGTTTACACTGTATTTTACGACTTTGTGATGAGGGTAAATTCAGGATCGAAGGCTACGCTTGCCGCGGTTGGTTCGTGGATGTTTGACCATCCATTACAAATCGAGACTCCTCCGTGACTCGTTGGTCGCGGCTGTCATTCGTAGATGACAGTCGTTACGAGTAGAAGCCAAAAAGTCTTGCAGCTAGTCTTGCCAAGGGGTATCGTGTTACCCAGTGACTGGGTTGTGGAGGTCAGATAGGCAGTCGCTCCATATAAAACACTGTTATTCAGCTGCATTTGGTTAGACGCCGTCCTCAGCGTAGTTGGGAAAAGGCTAGACAGATTGATCGAATAAATAGATCGTTTGACGCGAAAGCAATCGCTACCTAACTCGACCGTAAACCAATCGATTAACACGTTCACAAAAGTGCAATCAAGAATTAACAAGATTGATGAAAAAAACACATACATATGACTCATAGAAAAACCTGTAAGATAGCGTGCAAGTAATCAGAACAGAATCACTATAAAAACGGACATGTGCGTATTGCACCACGCACAATGAAGGGTTCCGTAGTTGGGATGAATTTATCCCAAAAAGAAACTTAACTTCTCCCTTACATCGAACTGCAAATGTAAGTTTGTAATCGCAAAACGAAAATTATGTGTTAAAACTACAAATGAAATATTTTCGCACTTTGCCTTTACTTGTGCTATGAGACCTTGCTTCCTGCCAAATATCATGATTCTAGGCCAGCGGGAACAACCCTACTAGGTTTTGATTTATTTGCGAGTATCAAAATACGTCGCATAAATTCTCGTATTTTTTTATTGTGTTGACTTAGAAGCTTGATTTTTTTTAGAGCTCCAAGGGACCGTAGATCTACGTATTTCAATTTGATACCACCGTGCGTTCCTGAGAAAAAGGGTCTTCACAGACTGTCAGACAGACGGACAACAAAGTGGTATATCAATAAGGGATCCGTTTTTTTTTTTACTTTTTGAGGTACGGAACCCTAAAAATAACTGTAAATAGACCAATAACATAGGAAGTTGTTCACAGATGATATTTTTCTATTGTATTTTGTAGGAACGTGTACATAATCATGTGAAGCATTTACCTACCAGAGCATCGACAATTGAATTTGAAATACATAGAAATTGCTTTATAAAAGTTGGCTCTTTAATCTTTTTATTTGGGACTTGGGACCAATGTGTAATTTATCAAGTTCAAATAAAAATTACTTATTTAAATTAGGCAAAAAATCAGCACTAATAGGGATGATGCCTGGGTAAAAAAAAAGAAATTCTATTTAGTCCGTCAGTCAGATAATAAAAAAATATTAGATACGTATTTTTTGCTTTATCATATTAATAAAAAATGACTTAGATAACTCGCATTAAAGTTCGGGAGTGGGGGCTTGCTACGTCACTTCTACGTATAAAATCTACAAAGACGTGACGTCATGCCACATTTTAACTCAATGTATCGCCGTAATCTTTTGATTACGTAGAAAAAGAAAAAATACGTGTCCAATATATTTTAATAATCTACATGACGGACAAAAAAACATTTTTTAGTCATCATCCCTATTGAACGTCGTACATCTATAGATATAGGTAGATGTACGACGTTCAAATAGTGCTGATTTTTACACTCTTTTTTTTTTTGACAAACAAACAAACTTTTCAGCTTTATTATTAGTTAGTATAGATATCAATCTGCCTAGCCTTTTCCCAACTATGTTGGGGTCGGCTCCAGTCTAACCGGATGCAGCTGAATACCAGTATTTTACATGGAGCGACTGCCTATCTGACCTCCACAACCCAGTTATTGGGTAATACGATACCCCTTGGTAAGGCTGATTCTCAGACTTTCGGACTTTTTATGAACCAATACTAACGTGTCCGCAAAGTGCTCGTACCATTACTACATAATATGCGATCGCTATCTATGTACTCGTATATTATACGAGTACATAGACATAGACTCGACATAGATAGCGATCGCTTTATAACCGAATTCAGTCGCAAAGTCCTAGTGCAGTCTATAGCGATCGCTTTATAACCGAATTCAGTCGCAAAGTCCTAGTGGAGTCTATAGCGATCGCTTTATAACCGAATTCAGTCGCAAAGTCCTAGTGGAGTCTATAGCGATCGCTTTATAACCGAATTCAGTCGCAAAGTCCTAGTGGAGTCTATAGCGATCGTTTTATAACCGAATTCAGTCGCAAAGTCCTAGTGCAGTCTATAGCGATCGCTTTATAACCGAATTCAGTCGCAAAGTCCTAGTGCAGTCTATAGCGATCGCTTTATAACCGAATTCAGTCGCAAAGTCCTAGTGGAGTCTATAGCGATCGTTTTATAACCGAATTCAGTCGCAATGTCCTAGTGCAGTCTATAGCGATCGCTTTATAACCGAATTCAGTCGCAAAGTCCTAGTGGAGTCTATAGCGATCGCTTTATAACTGAATTCAGTCGCAAAGTCCTAGTGGAGTCTATAGCGATCGCTTTATAACCGAATTCAGTCGCAAAGTCCTAGTGGAGTCTAAGTCTCAAGCCGCCTTCCCACTATGGGATATAATGTAATTTATATTACATCTCGATATATAAATTAATATCGCTCACCGTACTTTTAAATGGAACCGTTTACACTGAGATGTATTACATCTCAAACTACTTATAAAAATTTTTTCTATCGACCGAGCGATATTTTCATATTATATTTCGCCTCCTCCTCGTGTCTATAATTACCCTTATTGGCGACGACAAGAAAACTAAGTACATTGTAACTGATTTTTGTGGAAGGAATACTTTTACGTAAATGTGTGTCTTGCTTCATAATGTCATCATCAATAATAGCATGAAGTTCGATGAATTTGCTTTTAGTCATGCGGTAATAATTGTAAAACTTTTCTTCATCCAATCCATTTATAAGTCTAAATTCACCACATTCTTTTCTAAACTATATATGATTTGATATCTATGTAGTATCAACGCTTCCTCTTTTTACTCAAAATAAACACACGTAAATCGAATTCTCTGATGAACTGTCGACGCTATCTAGCAAAACAATATCCATTTTGTTTGAAGATTGATTTTGTTTGTGAACGACGCATGCGGCGTGATCCAATGACGAACGCAAGATATATCTCACAGTGTGAAGGCCAATCGCGGGATATAATTTAAATTATATTCCGTAGTGGAAAGGCGGCTTAAGTCCTAGACGGTCAAAATTGCTTGACTAGCAATTCGGTCGTAAATTGATTGTTATCTATGTCGAGAATGCAGCCCATGTTCGTAAATCGTTAACTATAGTCGTAACAAGCAGAAACAGTCAGCGTAGCCGAAATCGGATGGGATGTATTATATTGACGAATTGGACGTAAGAAACGCAAATTATAGGTCATTGTTTTCCTATTGAAAAGTTCTGAATCAGTTTCACTAATACAATATAAGAATATGACCAAGTCATAAGTATTTTTGTAATACAAAGCAATTTCTTTTGTTTGATAAGTGGATCTTATGAGGGGAAGTCCCGGACCAGCTGTCAATAAAATGGATAATATTTTTGTTTTCACCAAAAATCTAAAGGTACATCTATGTATGCATTTCTAAAATATTGATCTTAAACCCGTTTAATTGTTTTACTATAATTAAACTACTCGGCCAACAAAATAAGTTACATCAAACAAATTCCAAATTAACACCAAGATATAACACTTTTTTATTGTAGTGCGCTGCAAATATTCTATTGTAACAATAACTATTTTATTCTTCCCCGAAAAATACTGATCGTGCACCAAATATTCCTGAATGTTACACAAAATATTTGGATAATGTGTTCATTTTTTATTAATAAAGATACATTGGACATTAATTGGTGTTTGATTCAAATACATTTTGCAGTGCATTATCTGAAGTAAAACTAAAAAAATAAATGCTTGTTTTTAAAATTAGGTGTATTACTATTTTTACAAATTTGCAACAGTTGTTAAATAGATGCTCGTTATGACATATTTTAATGAACATATTTTGGTGCACATTCAGTATATTTGGTGGAACACAGGCAAAATTAGGTAAATGAAATGGGAATAAATTGAAGTACTTTGAAATACCATCCCAATAAAATTAACTGTTCTGTCAGCACTATTGTAAGAAAATATTGTTGGGTTTTTTTTCTGTTTAGTTCTCAATTTTTTTCTAATATTAAGTCACGTATATAAAGACAACTGTCTATACCAATTTTTCACAAAGTGACGAACAACCGTATTTTGGAAAAAAAAATATTAATATTGGCCTTAACCATTTCCTTGGTAATGCCCTATTAACTAAATGATATAAAATAGAATAAGATAGCTTTGTTCTATTAATTATCACAGTTTTGCGTTCAAAACGCTCCCCTGTAAAATAATGATTTTGTAGATAACCGCATATACGTTGCGGCCGTCGAGTAGAAAGTTTTCTACTATCTTTAGCATGGCGATTAAAAAAAAAACCGGTCAAGAGCGAGTCGGACTCGTGCACCGAGGCTTCCGTACTATCATATATAAAAAAAGTGTGCTATTCAGATACACCATTTTATTTTTCCTGTAATATTTACATAAACTTCTATCACGCAGATTTTTCTCTATGCAAACTTCGGAGATTTTTTTTTACATTTTTCATTAAAAATCTAAAACCTAAAAAAAAGAAAAAATGTTTGAAAATGTGCAAACAGCGCTCTTTCATATGATACCCTAGTATATATACATGCCCTAGTAGCTTCACTTCAAATTATTTCAGTCCCTGTTGCAAAAAAAATATATATAGTTTTATTTCTTTCTTATTTCCAAAATTGTTGGGCAAAAGTCATCTAAAACTATTCCAAAATTCAAGTTCTTGAGATATCCAGCGGTGACAGACAGACAGACAGACTGAGTCGCACCATAAGGGTTCCGTTTTCCCATTTTGATACGGAACCCTAATTAAATTGTCTTCACTACCCTAGACAGTGGTCAGTTTGATTTTGACAGTTTGGGATAGAAAACTTAGTCTACATCAAAAAGGACCTAGATAAAGATCGTTAGAAACGAAATACAAAACGACAAATGGTAGAAGGAAATCTACGGTGCGATGTCAAAAATTGAGAAACAAAATCTCACTTTTTATAGAAAAGATGATGTAATTTCTTCGTTTTAAATAGTTATTTAAATAGAATCGAATTTAAATAAAGTCACTTTTCGTTTCTGTGTGACCGCGTTGTTCTTTTAAACTACGCAACGGATTTTGATGTGGTGTTCACCATTATTTAGATAACAGGATGGTTTATGTATGTACATACACTATGGTTGGTTCAACTTACACGTACCTAATAAAAAAAAATTCGATGTTTTGTCAAGTTATAGAAAGCATGCGAAGCTGGGACAGGTACTCTAATCTAATGTAAAGAAATGTAATCTACATTACATTATAATATAGATTACATTTCTTTACATTAGATTAGAGTATAAAAATATTTAAAAATATAAAAATATTATTATTGCATACTTATCGAGGGTTCACGGTCTATTTGTATTAAGCGACATGTTTGGAACTTTACAGAAGAGCATTTTAAAGTTTCATTATTCGGAAAAAAGAACATTGTAAAAAAGTATCAATATTTATTATTTATTTTTATTTTACGAAAAAGTGGCCTATCGACGGTTATTCTATCTCAGTTTTTTACGTTTCTCACTTTTTAATGCAGGTAGATATGATAATAACTCAATATCGGCCAGGATGTCGCTTAATACAAATAGCCCGTGAACCCTCGATATAATCACATCCAGACGCATTTTCAAACACGTAGGTCAGGTTAAGAATTTTGTTTTTAATAAATATGTACCTACTATCTTAACCGACATAACAAAAGAGGTGTTTACATTAAACGTGTGTTGATGTTGCGCCGGCGTCAGTCAAAGGCGCACACGATACTATTTATAAAACATAATAGTTAGTCGCTACAGGCGCATATCTTTTTATATTGTGCTCCAGGCTTGTACTATTGCATAATTACTCTAGTCTAAACACTGCTCTCGACTCGTTCAACTTGAATAACCCTTTAATATATAAACACTGGATAAAATTACTCTACGGTCAGCTGCAAAAAGTACTTACCGGTACCTAACAACTTTATTTACAATAATAACATCACGCCTTTATGTCCCGACGTGGTATACAGGGTCAAATTAAATTAGCTAGCGAAACTCCGCAGACGTATGACAAAAGCTAGTCCGAGATAATGGGGGCGAGCCTCTTGCTACGAATTTTCCTTACCCTACTGGTTAGTATTTTATTATACAGGATGTAAGTGTAAACAGTGGCAACCTTTTAAGGGGTCATTGTACTCATCATTATGAACAACTTTTACTATGGGACCAAACTTGAAATCGTGAAAAAAATATCAGCTGTTCTGTACATTTTGACGAATTATGCGAACATAAATGTACTGAACAGCTGATTTTTTTTCGCGATTTCAGGTTTGGTCCCATAGTAAATGTTTTAATCATGATGAGTACAAGGTTGACTATGTTTCACTAGTTTACACCCTGTATATGAAGACAGATTTGCTTCCTCGTAGGTTACAAATATTTTATAAATAACATTGTGCTTTGTCATCAGGTAACCTGGACATGTGCCTGGCATCCAGGTTGTCCACGCAAGCTAACCTCGGTAATATGTCATCTACAAGGGAAGTCATATCCATGGTCGTCGGAAACATATCATTAGTACAGGTAAATATGTACATCATGCTAATTATTTAGTCCACAACAGTTCTTAATAATTATTATTAACTAGCTGACCCAATAAACGTTGTTCGTCAAAATTTCAATAATTCATACAAAATTCCCATAGAAATTGTACTTTCAATTTTCCCGAATTTCCCAATTTTCTCGGCAACTTTTCAAATATTTTCTTTCATGCTAACCTTGTCCTGACCATTCCAACAACAACAAAAGAATTATCCAATTTGGCGCAGTCGTTCGGAAGTTATGCGCGTACATACATTTCGGCGATTCATTTTTATATATACAGACCGACATAATGAATCTATATAAGATTCTTGTCTATAAGATTATGTCTGTCTGAATATTACCTTTTAAATTTGGCAAGGAGATAGATGGCATCCTGGAGAAGGACAAAGGCTACTTTTTGTCACAAAAATAATCATAAAGGGGTAAAAATCCGTAGCATAATTCTATTATGTCTCTCCCTTTTCTAACGTGTCCAGTCCATGTCTGCATGACTTCGTCTTTGGATTTTCTCTTTACGAAAAGCGGAGTCGTAAATCGGTCGCCAACCCACCACAATAATGTCACAGGATGGTCAATTTCAACACATGGTGAGGTACCTGGGATCTTGATCTTGAGGCGAGTATTACAGAACCTAACTGAAGACTCATTTGAGTCAAGCATTACTTAAAACAAATTTCCACCAGTAAAATGGCTTTAAACTAGCTTTTTAGTAATGATTGAGTCTTGAATAAGGTTCTCCAGTTTTGGAGAAAGATACCGGTGCTTATAGGCCTTTTCTTTTTCAAATTAAACGTCCAGTCTGACCCAGCTACCTTCTATAGACTTTGAAAAAATTACGTCTACTATTCAACCATTGTTCCATATGGCGTGTGTAGCCTGGCTACTCATATTATTTCTTTTACATAACATCACGCCTTTAATCCCCGAAGGGTTAGGCAAGGGGTACCTATAGAGATCTTTAGAAACGAAAGACAAAACGACAAATGGTAGAAGGATTTCTACGGTGCGATGTCAAAAATGTAGATATGTACACTTTTATTACATGTAATTAGGAAATTAAAGACTAGAAAAAAGAAAAAGGTGGAAAAGAAGGTTAGAAAGTAAAGGATTACTTTCTACTATATTTTCATATATTCTCACAAGGTTATTTAGAACGTACTATTTAAACTACGTAGGAATGTTCAGAAATTTACACACTTCCTTATTTGAAAAAGTGATGTGAAAATACACACATTAGACATATGAAACGACGTGTAAATCGCTGTGATTGTTTGAGCCTATCGCACGGTCATTACACGCAGTAATAGCTACGGCTCAATTTGTGGGTGTGTTTACATGTTCACTCTGTCAACCTGTGTGTCCAACTCGTATGATATAAAAACAATTTCTAGAATAAATTAAATAATACAGATATACGAAATATATAATCTTCTTAGTTCTTTCTATTACATAAGTTTTTGCGTTTAAATGGAGTCACAATCTAAAATAGCTTGGTATATCTATCTAGCCTGTATTGACCAACTGCAGAACAAATGCCTCTACTCTATTCTCTCTCTTTCTCGCCATCTTTGCTTTGATCTCATGTTATCGAGAGTCTTGAGAGCCGAATCACCATTATCATCTAGGCTCTCATTATTCAGGTGGACTAAAGGCTTGACGTACCTAATGCGCTAGTCTATTTCTGAACACCGAATTTATTGGTATAAATATAATCTAAATATTTATTTTTCTTTATCCAGGTGCAAGCGATAGTAGCAGCGACAGTGGTGTCAATGTTCGCGATAGTGGTCAACACTATAACGGACCGGGCCATCAACGGCTCGTTTGTGTTACTGCTGGTCGCTTCGGCTGTCTTCACTGCAACCACCACTTGTTTCGTCTTGGGTACGTTACTTTTACATACTTCATCATCATCCACAGCTTGACGTCTCTCTTTTCTTGTGCTCATCCCCACGCTCCTATGCCAACATCATCCAGGTTTTGCCCGCGATGGCAATAATGTCGTCCGCCTATCTTGCCGCCGGATGATCGACCAGATCTTCCGGCGATTCTGCATAGGTACTTACTTCTTTTGCATTATTTTTAGGCCTGATGTTTCCAGTATCAGATAGCTGGTCAGATTAGTTAGATTGTGGTTAATGACATTTTGATAGAAAACCTGTAAAAAAATTGTAATTGTTCATTGAAAATTAGCCCTTAACAGTCTGGTTAGCCGCGACCGTTGCCAGATAGAGCGCAATACTTTAGGCGGCTTGTATGTTCTTGGGCAAACAAAAGTTGATCTTCGTAATATGTACGTCATCATTGTAATCATGTACATTGTACAGCTTGATTCGTTACACTAAAGGTAGGCCTTCTCTTTTTGTAACATTCTCTCCTTGTTTTTTGCCAATCTTGGCCAAGATATTGTTGTTGTTGTTGTCCTCTACGAGATCATCATCATTCTCCTGCCCGTATCCTTATTTGGGGTCGGCGCAACATGTGTTTTTCTTCCATACTTCTCTATTAGTCGTTACCTCGGTAGTCATCACCTTTCTAGCCATATCATCTTTCACACAGTCCATCCATCGTTTCTTTGATCTTCCCCTACTCGTATTTCATAGTCCAAACTTTTGTGACGACATTATCCTCATTCCTCCGCATCACATGCCCATACCGTGACAACCGATTTCCACGCAAATATTCAGTCACCGTTGTCACTTTCAGACTTCTCTTATATACTCATTTCTTATTCTATCCATTCGCGTAACACCACACATCCCTTTTACATTCTCATTGAGATGAATTCAATTGCCTTTCATTCATTCCTTTTGTGGCCCAACATTCTGATCCATACAAGACAGCAGGTCTAACCTCTATGAGATTTAATGAGATACATATTGATATTACTCGTATACCTATATATACGTAGTGTAGTCTCAGTTTTGTGAAATGTACTAATTATATTCAAGAAAGATAATAACCTTATCCGCATGCCATGAAATGGCAAATTTCATAGCCCTTAACAAATCACATAAGACAAACGTGTCAGCCAGCACATAGAATATAACGTTACCACGTAACTTACGGTCAACGGTTAATTGTATATAATTATTCTGGGCACGTACACGTAAGGAAATTAAGAAAGATAAGATTATCAACATCGTCTCGTGAAATGTAAGTAATTGGTTTTAGTAGACTATAACCTGTAACAACGATGACTTGTGTTTGATTTATCCGTATATGTCCACATATTTGAGGATTTCCCTTAAAAAGTAACTGCTTACTCGAAATATAGACCAAAGGCTTACAAATCAGGCACAATTATCTATGTCTATTACAGTCGGGGAATTGTAATGTTTAGCGGAATGACACACAATCTTCTGGATAAAGACATTTCTTGCGACTGTTATGGTATGATAATTGGTGATTTGAACAGACGGACTTTAATCATTATCGCGCTGCAAAAGAACTAAATCAAACAAGCCAACTTTGTTATGTTGGTTACAGCTACGTCTTGAACTTGTGTGCGTACAAAATGCGGCCAACAGTTGGACGCTATTTTTGCCGACGAGTTCACAGCTTTGAGTGTCTAGACTTGCATGCGGACTATTTAAGTTGATAATAAATTTATAGAACAAAACTTTTTCCTGAGGTCAAAGAATGCAAAATACCTGCAAACGCCTGTATTCCCCGAAGGGTTAGACTGGCGTATTGTACAGACGCCAGCACATCAAGCTACTACAGTCTGTAAAATTTCTTTAATAGATTTTCAACTTTATCGCTAAAGAATTAGGTTCAAGGTTGATTGGGAATTTTTTACAGTTTCGGGTAGCTTGATGTGCTGGCGTCTGTACAACTACAAATAACCATATGTCGCATACCTACGAAATAATAGTCTAATTAATAATTATGTTTCTTTTTCCAGACTTCGTGATGGTTATGGTGATCTATGGCTCCCATAAGTTCAAGGTGAACCCTGACAACGTGGCGACGCCGCTGGCGGCATCTATCGGTGATATTGTTAGCAACTCAGTGCTTGCTGTCACTGCGCAGTATATGTTTGAGCAAATACGTAAGTATGCTTGAGCTATCCGCTTATTAGATAAGCTGAACAAGAAAATATTTTGCCTACATAGGGATGACACACGTGTGAAAGAGTAATTAATATAAATGTGCTGGATGGAGGTGATGAAAGATGGATGATACGAAGGAAAAGTGAGTAGAGAGGTATTGATAATGAATTGGAAGTTAATGGAATTGAATGGTTGACAGAGGAGAGTGGAAGAAGAAATTATTTTGAGCTGATCCCGCCCAAGTAACACGGTGGGAATGGGATACGAAGAAAAAACTGTAGCAAAAACAAAACACTATGGTCATAAAGTAATTAGATGGATTAGGAGAGGAGTTTGATATATAATATTAGATAAGTAGTTTAGTGAGAACTATTTAAAGCCTCTTGATCTAAACTTGATAAAAATAATAATACAAGTCATCAATTTTCAAAATTAAAAGGTACTGATAAAGGAAGGAGTGAGAAAGGTGAGTTTAGTGAAATCACAAAATAGACTCTTTTGGTTAACTTAGAAGATTTATTTGGCACGTCTGTTTTTTTACTCACACTTCATTTAATTGTATGAAAGTAATAACAATTCACTTGAAACGTTGCATGTGGCTATTTTTGCATTAACTAATAATAAATATGATTAAGTACTTAATACAACATTGAAAATAATCTTCTTAGCAAGATATTCATCTATATCTAAATAAATTAATCTTAATAACATTGTGTATTCTATAAGCACGACTGATCACTATTATTTAAAAAATATATCTAGATCCTCTTTATCACTTTAATTGTTTCCCTGTTGATTGACGTCAATCATAATGATAAATAGCTTATTCAATAAATATTATCTACGCACTATTCGACCATTGCACTTCTTATTTGCTCGTTTTGAATAATTGGCGGGCAAATTACTGTTCTGTCTTCTTTTTCTTAGCTTATTTGATCTACAATTTAGTTCATTACGAGATTAGCATCATCAGTTGCGTCCATAAGATCCTTTAACGTGCAGGTATCAAGGCACACACGATAATAATTTCAAGTGTCCCAACTCTGGAATCTCTACCTAGAATCGTCTGATTCTTTACTGTATAGGTAAATTAAACTAAGTTGACCTGTACTCATTTTGGAGTATATTTATCGTATTCTAGAGTTCTAGACTTTAGTTGGCAAGATATTATTTTCTTTGTCACCATCACAAACCAAGCTACGAGTACAATAAAAAACTCTTACTTATGTAAAACGTATACGCATAATTAAGCAATTTATATGGTCAGTAAATGCAACTGTAATTCTTTGTTAGTCGTATGAAATGGCTGTAATACGGCAAATTGACATATTATGTCAATCTGCGTAACAATCAAGGTTCCTTTATATCAGTCTACTTTTGTCATAATCCTATAATCCTAACTAATATTATGAATACGAAATTGAGTTTGCTTGTTACGCTTTCACGCTAAAACGGCTAATCGGATTTGGATGAAATTTGAGACATGGGTAGACCATGACTTGAAGAAGGACATAGGCTACTTTTTATCCTGGAACGCAGATGAAGTCGCGGGCTACAGCTAGCAATATTATAAACGCGAATGTGAGTTCGTTTGTTAGGCTTTCACGGCTGAACGACTAGACCGATGTTGATGAAATTTGTTATGGGGATACTTGAACTTTTTATCGACATACTACGCGGGCGGAAGCTAGTAATATATATTTCTAAGAATTTCGTGATTCCCGCAGAGATATCGCTATGGCAGCCCATTGCGCTGATGTGCGTGTACTACAGCCTGCTTCCCCTGTGGGTGTTCATTGTCTGGCGCAACAAGTACACCAAGGAGGTTCTCACCAGTGGCTGGACTCCTGTCATCTCCGCACTCTTCATCAGTGGGTATGTATTATTCTAGATAGAGATTCCCGTCGTGCATTTTTCTGACATAAAAAAAGTATCCCTTTGGAAGTATAACGCGAGATTTTGGCGAAACGCGAGATTTCGCCATTTACGAGATCTCACCGAGATTGGTGGATATTTTAATTTTAAATTTTATTGGCACAGTAATAGAATAATTGATAGGAAAATAATAAGTTTGATGTAATTTTAATAAACGTTTATTTATAACATCTTTTGAAAATCTTAATCAGTCTACTTTTTTGTGTGAAAATAATTAAGGTAATAAAAATTAGTCTTCAGAATTTTGGAAGTCGCTTTGAAAAAAGCATAAAGTACCTATCTAATGTGTCGTCCGACAGACAGCTTCTAATGCAGGCTATATAACCAGCTGCAGAGAAAACTCTCTTTCACCCTCTACACTGGTACTACAGAGTGCAAATAATAATTGTTTGCACTGGGAGAACTCTTACAATAATTGTCTGCCAACTCCTTAAACCTCCCGAAAAACACATCCTCCGCTTCGAAAATCGCTTATATTCATGCTCCTGTGTAATCTCGCGAGATCTCGTCTGACTTTCAGCCGAGATCAACCTCGATAAATATGACCAAAATCTCGCGAGAACGAGATTGCATTCCCTAATTGGGAGCTTTCACAGGATTCAGGCATTCTCGTTATGCTACTAGAAAATACACTAACAAAAGGAAAAATTTGGCAACATAACAGTGGTAATCATCAAATATAAGGTAGAGTATATTTACCTAAACTTCGAAGGAGAAGTAACATGAGATAAACTTCATTATTATTCCGGGATTTTAGGGTATTATCCAAATACCACCTCTAAAATCCCGGAATGATGATAATGACGTTTTATCCCGGGATTTCAAAATTATGAATTATTTATTGGAGGAGTTATTCTCCACTCTGTTACTTACTTCCTCGAAGTTTAGGTAAATATACTCAACCTATCTCCGATCTCTGGTAATCATACAAAGGTAGCTAGCTAATCACGAATCGAACGAAAATTATCTTGGGAAGCTTTTGTAATTAATTCTAGCTATTGTTATCTCTCAATAACAATACTCTTAAGATTTTAAATTAATCCATATCTATTAATAATCCGGCTTATTTATCATTTGCTATGATTATAATGACACAAAGTTGTTCTAATCATTCATATTTAAATCCAAATGATTGCAAAACGTGTCTTATCCTTTGTACACAAAGATTTGGTGCTTTTATCATTTTGCAACTTTATAAAAATGCTGGATCGTGTTTGCCGACCTGCTGCGTTTGAGCGCGGAATAAAATTATATCTGTCGATTACTGATTTGTAAAGTACGCGGGATTTGGAACTCAGCCGTGTATCAAACTTTCCATAAGCGACTAAATTCCTTATCGCTGATGCTAGAAGTAGCATGCCCTTTGTTAAAGCCCCTGATTTGGCTTCCATATCTTTATCACCATTAATTCCATTTAATTTCTCCACCAGTGTCGGAGGTATTGTCCTCGACCAGGCAGTGGACCAATACCGCGGCTACGAAGTCTTCCAGCCAATCGTCAATGGTATCGGCGGCAACCTGGTGTGCGTCCAGTCTTCGCGACTCGCCACCCACCTGCATCAGACCGCTATTCCTGGAGAGCTTCCGGAGAACACCAGGCTCGTCGAGTGGCCTTGGAAGACGCTGTTCTATGGAAGTGAGTGACCGAAAATATACAGTCTTTTTCAGTAGGGAACCTTACTGCCAATTGCTCCCGCTAGATGGCACCATTGCTTATTAAAATTGTAAATAATTATAATATTAAATGCATTTTATGAGACCGTACTATCGCATTAGGTAATGAAACCTGTAAGGATTGTTATACGGAGGATAAATAAATAACGTAAACAGAAAAACATGAAGTTTAGGCCTCTTCTGTCATCTATGTATCTATATACAGGGTTATTGGTAAAACACCAGCAACCTCTTAAGGGGTCATTGTACTCATCAGTCTGAACAACTTTTACTATGGGACCAAATTAGAAATCGCAAAAAAAACAGCTGTTCAGTACATTTTGACGAATTATGCGAACATAGATGTACTGAGCAGCTGATTTTTTTTTCGCGATTTCAGGTTTGGTCATTGGGCGCAATTAGGTAGCTTATGCAAGAACGAAGGTATCCATTAGTTTATTAAAAACGAATACCTAATTTCGCAAGCAATGGTAAAATGCAACGTTGCAAGCATTTTACAGTCACAAAACATTAAAGGTTGTGTTCTGATCATTTTAGAGTTGAAAATTTGAAGGGTTTTTTGAATGTAGAAACACAATATTTTTAGTGATATTTACTCAAATTTAACGTTAAAAGTACTGTACTGTAAAATAGCTCAACATCAAAAAAAAAATGTATTTCCTATATGCATGTTTTTGACCTTTTGGCATTATTTCAACCTACAATTATACTAACAAGGATTAAATAATATTGAAAAACGTCGAGAAATTTTGCCGCGTGCCTTTGACAGTTTGCTTTGTTTACCCCGTGTCAGAGTGGCGCCATCTGCTGTCTCAGCTTAGCGTCATATTCGATTCACAGGTCAGGTACAATTTCTCAGTAACAGCACGGAGTCTGGATTTGTGCCAGGCTGATGGCATTGGGTTCGCCCCCTATAAAAACGATTTATTGTAAAATATAACATGAAAAGCCTTAAATTCTTTCTATTTGTGCTTATTTCTAAATCGAATTCTATATTATTTCCAGCTGCCGCAGCTAAAGTGGCTCGTATGCTGTTGGTCCTTGCGCTGTTCGGTCAGATCATCTTCATGGTGGTCGCTGACGTCATTTACCAGGGCGAGGTCACCATACAAGTAGCCTTCGGCATCACTTATTTGTTGAGCTCATTGTTGCAAGTAAGTCATTGTTTTAAGGCATACTTCTCTTATGGTTTTGGAACGAAGTTCTTTAACGCGGCTTGTTTGTAAACTACAAAAAAAAAAAAACTTTTGTCACTTCAAACTTGAGACCATACTAGATGACTCTGTATCCATACATAATATACATCGAAAAGAACTTCGTTCCAATACAACCGGGGTGTCCCACGACACCTCCCGACTTTCTCTTTCTTTTTCTTTTCTTTTTTTTCTTTATTTTCTGTCGTGTCACTTAGGTATAGCTACATGCAGCTATGAATCTTGCTGATTAACTAATATTTTAAACACAACATGAGTTATTTCCAAACAGTTGGTGCTAATACGCCAGTGAGAGCCACCAAGTTATATAATCTTTCCAACTATTTATTTTACTTTAGTTTCCATGAAGTATGTGTTGCAGTTTTTGTATATTGTTGCCTGTCAATAAATAAGGAAGTTCATAGCGTCCATGATGTATTGCACTTTTTTCTCGTATATGGTTGCCTGTCAATAAATAAATAGCGGCCATTGAGTATTGCATTTTTTCGTCTATGGGTGCCTGTCAATAAATAAGGAACTTCATATACCTGCTTATGTCAAAGTATTGAAATAAATAGTTGGAAAGAGTAACTACATCAAATCGCATGACTTTTTAACCATAGTGCGTCACCCACAAAAATAATGATGAAACTCCAAAATTCAATTGTAACTGAGGTATTATTCAACTTGATTCCAGGTCATGGTACTGTTATACCTAGCTTACATGCTCATCCACCTGATGTGGCAGAAGAAAAAAGACCCCGACAACGCAGCCATCCCCTACCTCACCGCTCTCGGTGACTTGCTCGGTTCCATCTTCCTCGGACTTACCTTCGTCATCCTCTCACAGTTCGACATGGAGTATGGAAACAACGTCCAGTGAACAGGTATAGGACACACCTGAAGGAATGAAGAACAAAGAAATATGGATCAGTTTGTTTCAAGGATTTTAAGTAATAGTTTTGGATGTAAAATGAATTTTTAATAGTCTTTTTTGAATAATCTTCTGGATTCAAGATCAAAATTGTTGCAAGACTGTCGTTTTACGAGTTTGTTCCTTTGAGGATCAGTACTGAATTGAAGTCTTGTCCTGATGTTCTTCTTTGCTCAGCACGTTTTAGCATAGCTAACCAAAATGACATTACCAAAGGAAATGGAATCATTCATCGCGTTTCCCCAGCTAACGGTGTTTCATCAATTTGCTTTTAGATGGTGATTTATTTTTTTATTCCAATATGATTTGGTCAACCTAGGATAAAATGGATGATTTTATTCAAGTTCCATCAGTATTGATACTTATTATTATGAAATTTGTACATGTCAATTGGTGTGCCAATATGATGTTGATATGTGTGTTGACGACATCATAACTTTTTAACGCGACAGTATTTAAAAAATTCAAAGATTTATCGTTTTTTGAACATTATTTATTACTATTTTGAGAGATTATAGTTAGGGTATCGCTCTCTTTGTATTAAGAGTTGACATGTTGAGAGTCAAACTGTGATATATGAATGTAAAAATGTGATTTAACGCAATTATTAATGTTTTGACTTCAATTTTAATGAGATGGGCAATAAATTATACGGTGGAGTGGTAATTGATGAATTTGAACAGCTAAATATAAAATATTGACTCTCTTAATTTAAAGTTTAATTTTTGCTATTCAAATATTTAGTTTGACTTTGATATATTTAAAAGATTAACTAAATTATCGGCAGCGAGACTTTTGAACAAAAAGCCAGGATACAAGAAGTTCCTAATCGAGCTATATTCCCTTGCGATTAGATTCTTTGTTAATTAGGTGTCATATCCAAATATAATTGGCGATAGTTTTAGATGAATTTGTAGATACGTGTGTAAATATTACTTGTATGTCACTACATAGTGATGCTGTAACATCATCTGTTAGTACTTACGTGATATATATAGCACTATGCATACACTTGGTTTTTGTATAAGCTAGAGAAATTTTCGAAAACCGGGCCAGATGTTAGTACCACACCAACAAGGCATAAAAGCGACTCGGAGTTGGTAGATCATGGTGTGTTAGTACACATTTGTATTACAGTGCAATATCCAAAATCATCAGACCTTTTTCAACTTCATTAGGGTCGGCTTTCAGTCTAACCGGATGCAGCTGAATACCAGTGATTAACATTAATGTGACTGCCTATCTGCCCTCCTCAACCCAGTAACTGGGTAATACGATGCTTCTTGGTAAGACGGGTTGTCAGACTTTCGGGCTTCTGACGACCCGTAACGACTGTCAACGATCCGCGAATGACAGCCGGGACCAACGGCTTAACGTGCTTTCCGTGGTACGGAGGAGTCTCGGTATGAAAAGATAGTCACCCATACACGCACCAACCCCGGCAAGCGTAGCTTAACCTGATGGATCGACCGTGCGGCTGTTATTACTTAGCCATTGTTAGTGTACATTTTAATTATTACAGTGAAATATCCTTATTCATCAAACCTTCAAATTTTGCGTCATTGATACCTTCAAAACTTACATGTCAGGTACTTTTTATAGGCTCAGAAAGGTCATCGATTGTCATCCTTGACCTTCTTGGTTGCCAATTTCAAAGCACTGCACGTAAGGACTTAAAATTACTGTCATTGATTTCCTCTGTTATTGTTTTTATCCCTTGCTACATTGACAATGAGTTTCAATACTTCTGGGATTTTTTTTAACGTTAATGTTATGATTTTTTTTCGCGTTTTTTCATATTTTTTTTTGTTGACAACGCGATTTTAATGCTTATTCAAAAACCAAGTGTTAGTCCTTAATCTAGATAAATAGTTTAGGAAATTGAGTACAATAAAGCAATTACGTAGTATTTAAGTTAAGAGGCCTAAAATAATTTATTGAATTAATGTCGTATAGAACAGATTGGTCACGTCAAATGTAAGGTTTTCACCAATTTGATAGTATTAGACAAGCATTTGATGAACTGGCAATAGAGAACTAACGTAGAAATATTTAATATACGTTTTTGTGAGATCTCAGAACATAAAAAAAAAAAAATATAGGGTGGCAGGTACACAACCTGTTACCACGGATTCAGTATATGATTCTGGATCCCACTGCGTTGAATTTTTTCTTCGGTTGTTAAATCAGCTGTTTCCTACAAGTGCAATACCTACGCGGGAACCATAAATGTATGAAAACAGCACCCTAATTGCGTAACACACTCGATCGGAATTAGAATCATTTTGAAGCAAATTGCTAATCCATTGCTTCATATATTCGAAAAATTTGTCTGCTCGACAACGTAAATAACACAATGCATGTTGTTGAAATGTCAAAATGAAACCGATTCCAATTGATTGAGTATTACGTAATTAGGGTAATTGCGCGTCGATGTCCCTGCTTTCCTGTATTTGGTGACCTCTTTATTTCTACCTCTACTGGCAAATACACAAACTTATTGTGTATAAAAATTGTATGTGTATAAATGACAACTTATTTTTGTTAGTCAAGTTTTAATAAAATTGTAAAAAAAAAAAAATATTAGCCAAATTATTTGAGGGTACAGTCAACCGCGTGAAAATGTTGGTAACGTGAAATTTGTCCATGCCTAATTGTAATGTATAACTAGGTACGTTGTTGATTGTACTTCCTTGGATGCAGTGCTTCTTAATAGGATAGTAGTGACATTTAACCAAATATATTAATCAAATAATATTTATTAGCGTACAGTCTCACGAAATCCCATCAAAATATTTTTGCTCTTATTTTTCTTAAAACCCTCAATTGAAGCAAATGGGATGACAAAAAATCTTAAGTACTAAAATTTTACAGTTTTCTTGATACTGTACGCAAATAAAACAAAATGTGACCATACTGCAGTAATATTAAGGTATATTTTTTGAATGAATGATGTGATAAATGAGATTTTAACTTGTATATAGAGAATTGTTATGTAGTACGTAAATCACTGAAAAAAGCTGTAGATAGTTTGTTAAAAACGCTTACCTTTCGTAAAAGGCTGCACTAGACATCAATGATTAGTAAAAAATAACAAAACTGGATGATTGGTTGCACGATTTTCTTCTACTTGTACGTTTTTTATCAAGAAACTTTCATGACTTTTTTTATTTCGTTCCAAAGGAATGATTTTAAGTAAATAATAATTATAAGTTATTAAAAAACTGAAAAAAATTACGTACCTACTGGTAGCAGGCAATCTATGAAAAAGACGACTAGTCAATATACAAAGAACTATAAAGTCAATATACAAAGAAATATAAAACCCAAATTCCTCTGTCCTTAGTTGCGTTTTATATTAGACACTGTCTGACGTCTGAATTTGTTATTATTTTTTTACTACTATTAATACATTTTATACCTAGTATTTTTCGATAACGGTTGTCCCTACATTTATTTTTGTCCTAAGTAAAAATGACTGAATATAAGAAAAACTGCTAGATTGTTCCGTAATTAATTTAATAAGTATAATTACATAAACAATGTTGGTGGCTAATAATAATATGAAAATAAACTCGCTTACGTTTATACTTCACGAGAAAATAAAGTGCAACCATCCGTTTACTAAGATAGGATAAAATAAAATACACACTTTGGTCTGAAAGTACCATTAAGGTTCAAATTATAGGTAATATCTTGATTTTTGTAACACTATTTACTTCTGTGTAAAATTGCTATCTTGGTTTATATATTGAATATTTTGGTTCATGTCTTAGAAAGAAAATAACGCTATTTTATGAGGGCCAAATTGGTTACCTTAATACAGAAGTCAACAAATGCTGTTATTAGTATCAATTTCTTGTTAATTATTATTAAACTTTGATTTTTTAAATATCTTTCAATAGTTACTTATGACAACTTTTACTAAGAAACCATTATCTAAAATCTGTAAATATTCAACGACGAAATTGATAATTTTTAATTTTGACTTATAGAAAACACTGCATGACATCAACCAATGCTGAGGATTTGATACAAATTTTAGCATATTAACGTTTTTAAATAAATATAATAAAATTATAAACATATACAATAAAAAATTGGTGCCTCACACTGCCCGCCGATTAACTTTATTTTGTTTTCCGTACCTACTTAATCAAGAATAGCAAGTATTATATTATCACTATATTAAAAAAAGTAATTTATTTTCTCTTAAAACTTCATACAATAAATAATCACTTAATTTTGACGCTGACTGTACATGACAATAGTCAAACGTCAAAGTTTTTTGGCCAGTTTTCTCACATGTAAAAATGTAAATAGTGTTATATAAAATATACGTTGATATTATGTACCTACATTCCATTTATGCACAGCTTTTGAACGACAATCATGGGGTTTATGAACTGTATTGATTTAAGTCTTATACCATCAATGTATTCCTATTGTGATGTCGGAACATAATGTAATGTAATTTTTATTTCAAAATAAAATCGATTAACTTATTAATTTTGTTTTAATTTTGTTAAGAACTTCAACACAATTGGGATATGCAACTTTGCTCGTATTGTAACATCGCAGGGAATGGAAGAAATTGTAATTGGGCTAGCTAGACACATCTGCCGTTACATGTCGGACGAAGGATGAGCCAAATTCACGACCCAATGGGGCTCTTATGGCAAGTGGCATTGCAGCAGGCCCAAACGGAGATGGCGGGATGAGCTGGCCTCAACGCGAAAGCGCCAGGGCACCCCGCGGAATTCAAATTTTCTTACGTTTTTTGCAATTCGCAGGTCAGTATTAAGTTGTATGTTGAACAAAATGTAATTCGCGACCGTAACAAGTGTGTATTTACAGAATTATAATAATTAAAGTCATCAATACAACCCTATCAGATCAGGTAAACCTTAAGGGGGAAGCGCTAAGGTAGCCCGTTAAATTCACATTTTCTTACGATATTTGCAATTTGCAGCTCAGTGTCTGGATGTATGTTGACTAAAGTATGATTCGCGACCGTAACAAATATGTATTTACATAAATACTGGGTGGTTTTTTTTTACCGTCTTGAAAAAAATAGGGCATAACTGACGCTTCCCCTTAAGGGGAAGGGCCTGTAGGGCTGCCAGGTACATTTCAAAAGTGTCTCCACCTAGTTTTGTGAAATTAATACATTTAGAAACTAGATAGCCTCTGCCCGATGCGTCGCAGTAAATTAAATTAATTATTTATTATTGGCTTCATCGGTACCTAACCCTTTTTATTTATAGTTATAACCTACGCTATATAAGCGTAAATCTATTATATTCTGCATGAATTATATGTATATTCATTCAATTTTAGTAATATTACAAGTGAATAAATTAGCCGAAATAATTATATCGGCTAATTTGTTGATTAATAATTTAAACAAAAATGTCGCTAAAACTACCAAATGAATACGTTTTAAAAAAATAAGCAACTTTTTACTTTACTTATGTGGCCATCCTTGAAAACGGCATTATTAGGGACCGAAGCTAAGAGTATAATATGGACCGAAGTTTTTAGGTCTCACATAATAGAGGAGAACTTGGCAACATAGGTCTAGCCCCCGTAGGCATGCCTACATTACCCAATGAGACGCCCAATGCGAAATGTATACTAAAGCATCAAATCTGGTTGCGGTTCATTCATTCATTCAAACTTCCCACACTTAATTTGTATACTTTTGAAACAGCGCTATCTTTTTAGTTCATACTTAGTCTTTAGTTCCGGAAAATTCCTCCAGATGACAGGACCTGTACCTACAATTCACTACCTCATGGTGAAAAGGCTGATTCTGTTTTCACACTGACGTCATACTGGAAACTTTAACTAACTAAATGCAATGTAGATGGCGCTACATTACCTTTGTTAACAACAAAAAAGGATTACAAGTAATTGAAAAAATACGAAAATCTGAGTTTATGAGTTTACGCATGTTACATAGTATTTTTTCAAAAGTCGACAATGGATTTATTTTGTGTAGGTTCCATCAAACATGTGTGCTTCATTTTTCTAGAAAACAGTTAACATAGAAATGCTATTAATTAGATTAATTAATTGTATTTATTCATGTAAGTACCTATCTTTCTAACATCACAGTTATGAAGGTAAATCTGTTTTCGTTCCGAAATTAAACAAAAAGTATATCATTTGACTCCCATATCTTTTGTTCACTATAAACACTCGTATACTTATTCCCGAGTACATAGTTACGGATACTACATGTATCTCGTTTTATTTTCGTAGAGAGAGCGAGATAGACAACAACTACTATTCATAATGTCAAACGTCATTGCAAACTGTAAGGCAAACAAAAGATCAACGCGAACGAGAGCTTTTACATACAGTACTCATTTCCACCGCCAGAGGCGCCACAATAGCTCGAAAATACAACGAAACATGATAAATAGCCCCACGTCCGGAATACTAAAACATATTTATTAGACGAAACACATTTAATACTTCCAATAAATCATACAAATGGAACAAACGGAAGTTTTGTTGGTTAAAATTATGTCAGAGCTTTCAATGTCATCGTCCATCCATCGATTTTCAGATTTTCAGCGAACGACTTTACTGTAGGTAACAAATATGTTAGGTAATTAACATTGGGAATTTGTGTGTAGCTTGAAAATGACATGATTGTGGCAAGAGAATTAATATGCGATAGTATTAGAAAATGGACGCGATACACCTGTTCTGGATCGCGCGGTGGCCGCGGCGCGCGCCCGAAAGCTATTGCGATCGTTATGCTAGGCGGCGGGCAGCGCGCGTGCGCGTGGCGGCCGCCGGAGCCCGTCAGTCGGCCGCGAGCATCGGGCCCCGACATACCTTGCCCAAAAATCCGCCGCCTAAAGGTACCCACCACACCCGTACTATTTTAAAACCGTTCGAGACATCGCGCATGCGAATATCGATCCGCTTCACTCGGAATGGTCCCCGTATCTAGGTTAACCGGCTAAAATTAAAGGTGCGTTCCGAATTCAAGGTTGTAACCGCCGGCGCAGCTCCGAAATAGAGCTATCGTGCATGGAAAATGGAAAATATGTACCCAACGCACGTTGTCTTTAAGGGCGATTATCGTGTGCGTCACACGCTGTAATGGCGGACGGGAATTATGTAAGAATCGTACGTTGTTGTTCGAAAAAAAAATGAAATTCCTATGTATAAGACAAGTGTAGCCTGAGGTCTGCTGTCGAACTTTTCCGTCGATGTTGAATCAATACAGTTACGTATGGTATACCCGCGAGTGTCGTGTTGTTAGAGCGTTGAGCCTTTACTTTTTGTCAATATAACGTTTTGGGAGTGTCTCAGGATGGTCAGTAAGTACACGCGTGTAGAATGAGTATTCCTACGTGAAAGATTTAAATATAAATTGAGCGGCTCGCTCTGCAGAGAAGCGATGACTGCTAAAACATTGTTTTTCGCTCGAGAGCATGTTACATGAATTTCAGTGGACGCCACTCGTTTGTGCCAACGCTTTCCCGAAGCTTTCCGTTATATAAACTAATGAAGGACACAATACAAGCCGTTATAGCACAATAACCTTTACAAGGCCCTAAATTAAGCTGATTTATGGTGGTCATAAAACCCTGGAGTTAACCTAATTTTCACTTATTAGCTTTTCTTAGTAGTTTGTGTTGATGTAGCAGACATTAAACAATTGCCTTGTTGTATAAATATAACTATACTTCCATACACTGAAAGTATTGATTATCAACCGCATTTTCATTCTGAAACTTCAGTTTTCCGAACGATTCTTTTCAGTTTTCAGTTACATTCACAATACTTTCAGTGCATTGTACAATAAGGTTACTATGTAATAGTAAATAACAGGAATCTTTAATTAATACATAAGATTTTCAGTAGCAGTGCTAACCTAGAAAAATACTCACGCTATTTCCGCACGCGACTGATAGATGTCGCTAAACGCCACTATCGACTTTTCCGAGGGAATGCAAATAAATATTCCTGTTTTAATCAAGAGAGACATTATTTAAAAGAATGTTTATTAATGAATGCTATTAACGTAGTCTTAGATGTGCCAACATATCTAATGTCTGTACTTACTAAGAGGTAATTACAATCTTAATTTATTTTCTTCTAATGTTAGCACATTTTAATTAACTAGGCGGCGATTCAGCTTTGATTTAAATTTTATTTTAACCCCTCTTGCATTTTGATTCATCTATTCTTCTATTTATTCCTTCGTTCTTTATTATTTAGGTACTCCTTATCATATACCTTCCTATACGTACCTTCATAACCTTTATTTGCTAATTACCACGTCATCTTCAACATTGGTACATATCTAAAATCACTACATATTTCCCACAATATTATCATGGAATTATTTATGTAAATAGGTACATCTAACAATAAAATGGAAGGTATTAAATAGGTAACACATGGCCAGGAAAATCACAATAAATCTACAGACCGGGAATCTCCCAAGTCATCATCTGCCTAGCCTTTTCCCGACTATGTTGGGATGGCTTCCAGTCTAAAACGATGCAGCTGAATATTAGTATTTTACATGGAGCGGCTGCCTATCTGACCTCCACAACCCAGTTACTGAGTAATACGATACCCCTTGGTAAGACTGGTTGTCAGACATTCGGACTTCTGACGACCCGTAACGACTGTCAAAGATCCACGAATGACAGCCGAGACCAAAGGCTTAACGTGCTTTCCGAGGCACGGAGGGGCTCTTGGTACGTAAAGATGGTCACCTATCCACGGACCAACCACGACAAGCGTAGCTTAACCTGATCGATCGACACGTGCGGCTGTTATTACTTTGCATAATTTTCCTTAATTTTCCCTCAATCTATTTTCTTACTAGAATTTTCATTTATACAGGACAATTTTTTTATCACTATACAAATTTTCACAGGGTGTTCTACCCATGAATATGAACAACTTTCACTATGGGACCAACTCTGAAATCACCAAAAAAATTCTACTGTTTCATAAAAAGTTCAATGTCTACTCGACCAAAATGTAAGAAACAGCTGATTTTTAGGGTTCCGTACCCAAAGGGTAAAATGGGACCCTATTACTAAGGCTCCGCTGTCCACCTGTCTGTCCGTCTATCACCAGGCTGTATCTCTTGAACCGTGATAGTTAGACAGTTGAAAGATTCACAGATGATGTATTTCTGTTGCCGCTATAACAAAAAATACTAAAAAACAGAATAAAATAAATATTTAAGACACTCCCATACAACAAACGTGATTTTTTAACCCTTCGTGCGCGAGTCCGACTCGCACTTGGCCGGTTTTTTCTTTTTCATTATTTCAGAGTTGGTCCCATAGTAAAAGTTGTTCATATTCATGGGTAGAACAGTCTCTGAAAATTTGGATAGTGATAAAAAGATTGTCCTGTATTTGCGTTCTATAATGTTAACAAGATCTAAGATACATTTCGGACCCTAGAGGGCACAGTAAAAAATAGTTTTTTTTAATTATATATAAAAAAGTATATATATCCAAAGTAGGTACAAACAGAATAACTCCCTTACCCTTATAATCAGGTTCTAAAGCTCCGATGCCTGTCGCTGTTTATTAAATACTGACATTCAGCCTTATCTAGGCAGACTGAATGTCGGCTACAAACGTAGGATGATGCAATAGGTCCTGTGTATTGTGAATCATGCTATGGTGACCCCTTTTCTTCCTCCATTGCTCGATAACTAAATAATACTGGCCTGCAACTCTTCCACTGCGGGATAAAACCCTCTTTTCATACTGTGTATTGATCACCACGCTTGCTCTTTGACGATTTAAGAACTTTACCCATTCATTTTATTAAGATAATTATATCGGGTGTTTATTTTAGAGGCCGAGAAAATTAAATTTAAATAAAACACAGTTTCTTTTTTTTAATATCCATGAAGTTGGCTTTAATTGACAGATAGTTTTATGGCATTCCTAATTGAATATGATTTAGGGCATGTGGCCGCCGCTTTGACGCGAAGACGTAGTTTACTGAAAAGTTATCTTTTTATTGGCTCCCTAAGACGACCCACACATCGCTTAATGTACTAAAGGAAACATTTGACGAACGACTAATTTATTTCCAGAAATCTGCCCACTTCGTTCGTGCGATTTGACGCCATTACGTTATTTTCTCTATGGATATGTAAAGTCGCCGTGTCTACGCCGATAAACCAGTAACTTTTTCAGCACTTAGATGCCAACATTCGACGCATTATGGCCGAAATACAGCCTGATTTAATGCTAAGATTGTGTGAAAATTTGACCTCCAGATTACGCCATGTACGCGCACACATCATTCATTCTGCCTAGCCTTTTCCCAACTATGTTGGGGTCGGCTTCCAGTCTAACCGGATGCAGCTGAATACCAGTATTTTACATGGAGCGACTGCCTATCTGACCTCCACAACCCAGTTACTGGGTAATACGATACCCCTTGGTAAAACTGGTTGTCAGACTTTCGGGCTTCTGACAACCCGTAACGACTGTCAAAGATCCTCTAATGACAGCCGGGACCAACGGCTTCACGTGCTTTCCGAGGCACGGAGGAGTGTCGGTATGAAAAGATGGTCACCCATCCACGGACCAACCCCGGCCAGCGTAGCTTAACCTGATGGATCGACCCGTGCGACTGTTATTACTTAGCCACGAGCTCTCTCACACATATTCTGTATATAACCTATAGTTATGGAAATTACTTACATTATACGCAAAATGCTTCAGTCAACATATTTTTTCACTTCCCATTCCAAATGTGAAGTCAAGATGTCTCAAGAACTTACCTACATTGAATATTAGTGGTTATTTCAGTAGCTTGAACTGTAATAGTTATATATTTTTAGGGTACCGTACCTCAAAAGGAAAAACGGAACCCTTATAGGATCACTCACGTGTCTGTCTATCTGTATGTCCGTCTGTCCCAGCCAATTTGCTCCGGATCTAATGGACCGATTAAGTTGAAATTTGGTACAAGTATGTATTTGTGTGATCCAAACACGGACGTGTAATGTAAATTAATGAATTTTGAATATGGGGGTCAATTTTGGGGGCAAATAAGTAAATTAAAAAAAATATTTGCAAACTGTACCGTGCGATATATCAAATGAAAGGGCTTACGGTGAGGCTTTCAAATGGAAAATCTATAAGAAGTCTGTGGTCATAAAATAACATGGTAAATCTCTCAATATTGTGCGTACAAACTTACAATTGTCCTTAGTTAAACGAAAAGGATCCAACCTACATTAGGTGTAATGTGGGTTGGATACTTTTCGTCTAACTAAGGACATTTGTAGTTGGAATGTATGGGAGAACATGTTTTTCAACTACAATGTTAAGTTTGTTCTTGGGATAAATTCAGCCCAACTACGGAACCCTGCACTATGCGTGGTCTGACACGCACTTGACCGGTTTTTTATGTACATAATACTTCGTCCCATACAATTTTCAGTGTCTTATATCTTGCATACAAAAAAAAAACAAACTCACGACACGAATTTATTCCAAATCCTCTTCTTAGATCTTTGACAGTCGTTACAGGTAGTCAGAAACCCGACAGTCTGACCACCAGTCTTACCAAGGGTTAAATCGTGTTACCTAGTAACTGTGTTGTGGAGTTCAGAAAGTCAGTCGCTCTATGTTAAATACTGGTTCAGCTGCATCCGGTTCAGTGTCTCCAGCCACGCCATAATACGGTAGACCTACCGTAATTTTTCTAGATCTACCATCTACCGTAGACATTCCATTACGGTGCCACATTCTACCATAATTTCGTCAGTGTCCTTATTTCTATAATGGCAACACTTAATTTAATTAAATATTACTATTTTATTAAGGCAAGACTGCAATGAAAAAAAGAAGAGTCGCTGCCATTCTTTTTTTATGACTTTATGTTAGGAATGCTATCCCTGCCACATGCAAACGCCGACTTTGAACGCATTTTTAGCCATATTACTGAATTGAAGACGAAGAAAAGGAATCTGTTATCCACAAAATCTATTGCTGGGAACCTGATCACGCAACAGGTTATTAAGAGACATGGCCAAAACTTTGTTGATTTCGATGATTTAAAAAATGTGTCGATGTATAAAAAAAACGGATCTGTAGGTATTTAACTTGATTTAAGTGAGATAATTCATTGTTATGATAAATAAATAATAGGATACGTATTTAGAATACAAACAATTCTTGAACGTTTTCTTGAACAATTGATGAAAAAAAGGTTACCGTATTTTTACCGTATTTTATTTTGTTTGCCTGCTGTAATATTCTACCATTTACCGTATTTTTAGACCAGCAACACCGTCATTTTGACAGAGAGAGTTGGAGACACTGATCCGGTTAGACTGGAAGCTCCCTTCAACATAGTTGGGAAAAGGCTAGGCAGATGATGATGACAAATTATTACTTAACCTGTGCAGAAAACGGGGCGCTTTTAAGCCGATTAAGTAGACAAAAGATCTACGATATCGAAGAGACCCTACGTTAAGGATAATTTTAATTTTTAGGGTTCCGTACCACAAAAGGAAAAAACGGACCCTTATAGAATCACTCGTGTGTCTGTCTGTCTGTCTGTCACCGCCAATTTGCTCCGAATCTAATAGACCGATTAAGTTGAAATTTGGTGCACATATGTATTTCTGTGACCCAAACACGGACGTGTCACGTAAATAAATATTTTTTTAATATGGGGGTCAATTTTGGGGGTCAAATAAGAAAATATAAAAAAAAGTTTTGCAAACTGCAAGAGTCTCAAATGTATTTTTTTTATAATTTTAAAATAAACTATTTTAAAGTTATTTAAGAAAATAGACGAAAATTGACCCCCCCTTTATCTCCGAAAGTACTGAGCCTAAAATTTTGAAAAAAAATATAGAAAATAGTTCAATACCTACAGATTACAGGAAACCTATAAGAAGTCGATGGTCTTAAAACAACATGGTAAATCTCTCAATATTGTGCATACAAACTTAACAAAAACTAAACAAAAATGATCCAACCCACATTAGGTGTAATGTGGGTTGGATCATTTTCGTTTAACTATGGACATTTGTCGTTTGACGAAATACTCATGTAATGTATGGGAGAACATGTTTATCAACTACAATGTTAAGTTTGTTTTTATTCAGCCCAACTACGGAACCCTTCATTGTGCGTGGTTTGACACGCTCTTGACTGGTTTTTTCTCTATTAGTCGTCATCTCGGTACTTAGTTACTCCCTTTCTAGCCATATCATCTTTCACACAGTCCATCCATCAGTTCTTTAGTCTTTCCCTACTTGTCTTATTACTATTTTCATAAAAAAATTCAATTAATGTTCCACACTATGATCCCCACCACTAATCGTATCAACTTAAATGAATAAAGATTAAAACTGTGGCGAGCTTAGCAACAACGCACAACGTAGTAACGTCGACCTCTGACATTTAGGAAACGAGGCCAGGGGTTGCAAGCCTTGGGTCGGGAAGAAGATAACTTTTATGTTACAGATCCCATGTTCTGCCAAGTTTATTTAATATTTACTTAAATAACTTCACGATTAGTATGACGGGCACCAGTTTTAAACTTCGCTTTAAACGGACGGAAGTAGAAATGTTACTCAAGTTCCAGCAAGAAACTATTTTTTCTTTAATATATTTGGTTTCCCTTCTGTTTTGTCTCTAAACAGCCTTAGTTGTTATACTCACATATGATATTATTTATGAATAAATCATTTAGGTTATTACAACAAAGCCACTTTGTCATATTACATATTAATTAGGTACTATTGTTAGTAGGCACATACAGGAGCTTGTGGCTAAGTAATAACAGCCGCACGGGTCGATCCATCAGGTTAAGCTATGCTTGCCGGGGTTGGTCCGTAGATGGGTGACCATCTTTACATACCGAGACTCCTCCGTGCCTCGGAAAGCACGTTAAGCCGTTGGTCCCAGCTGTCATTCGTGGATCTTTGGCAGTCGTTACGGATCGTCAGAAGCCCGAAAGTCTGACAACCAGTCTTACCAAGGGGTATCGTATTACCGTAGTAAGTGGGTTGTGGAGGTCAGATAGGCAGTCGCTCCATGTAAAATACTGGTATTCAGCTGCATCCGGTTAGACTGGAAACCGACCCCAAAATAGTTGGGAAAAGGCTAAGCAGATTGATTTTTTGATTGTTAGTAGGTACATATAGTACTTTTCCCAAATAGCTACCTATATTTTTCTGATATATGTTTTACCTTTATTTAAAATCGTATTAAAAACACGAAGTATTATTATTACGTCCTTCCTATTGTCTGAAAACATCAAGTACGAGTACTTACCTAGACGTGCCGGGATTTCACGTTCGTATTCAGCACTGATAGTGGCAATTCTGGACAGAAAAAACGCGCGTTTGTGCTAACACGAGCAGTGGAATTTGGCGTGTGTTTGTCCCTAGCCTTACCTTATCGAAATAACTTAGTCCGAATTCGGTGAACCCTCCGTTCTTCCACATTGAATAATTAACAGTTATTTATGCGAATTAATTATAATTTTTATGGCCAGCCCTGATCCTGTATGCTTAGGACACGTATCGGTACCGCTGCGGGATCGTTTTCGGTAGGTATAATGTCGATATCGCAAAAATCTTTTCGTTATACAGAACCTTTGTATGTAATATTTATTTACATTTAGCTGTGTGGTTGGCGCTTATAAAATAATGCTTGCTATATTTCACTTTGTAAGGCTTTTCATGTCGTGGGAAATTTTAATTAATTCTCGCGCGGAAATATTTTTCCTTAGCTTAGAACAAAAATATTTGTAGTCGGTATTAGAGACTAGCTTCTGCTCGCGACTTCGTCCGCGTGACATTTCTTGTTCCCCCGACATCCCCGTGGCATCGCATCGACTGCCCGCACTATAACTTCGCGGGCGTTCTTACTGACTTTTTTTCTTTTTGCTCGGCTCCTGAGGGTCATAGCGTGATGTTACATAGCCTATAACTTTCCTCAAGAATTGGGCTATCAAATGCAAGAAGAATTTTTCAAATCCGGCTGGCAGTTCCAGAGATTAGCGCGTTCAAACAAACAAGCAGAAAACAAACTCTTTAGCTTGATTATTAGGGTATAGATACATATTTGTACTAAATTATTGTGCATGTCTAATAAACGTGATAAAAGAAAATCTCCATCATTGCGTAAACACATTTTTCTTTCTTTTTAGGGTTCCGTACTAAAATGGTAAAAAGGAACCATTATGGTGCGACTCAGTCTGTCTGTCAGTCTGTATGTCTGTCACAGCTGGATGTCTCAAGAACTAATGCTATTAACTTGAATTTTGGAATAGTTTTAGATGACGTTTGCCCAACTATTTTGCAAATAAGAAATAAATAAAAATGTATATATGTTTTTGCAACAGGGACTGAAAGGAGGTCTTAAAAATTCGAAGTGGGGCTACTAGGGCATGTGGGGTATCATATGAAAGAGCGTTGTTTGCACATTCTCAAACATTTTTTCTTTGTTTTTAAGCCACATAGTTTTCGACTTTTGATGAAAAATGTAAAAAAAAATACCGTTCCCCACTCATCTCCGAAGTAGTTTGCATAGAGAAAAATCTGAAATTATTCTGTGTGATAGACGTTTATGTAAAGATTACATGAAAAATAAAACGCTCTAAATAGCACACTTTTTTCTTTATCATCATCATTATCGTCTTTATAAACTTTAATAGTCTGCACAGTAGGTACTTGAGGCTAAGTAATAACCGTCGCGCAACCGTACTCGTAGCAGCAGCAGTAATAATAGGTCTTTGTTTTTACTCTGTCGTCTTTACCTATGAAAATGCCGATTTTTGATACCGGCTAGTGTGAAGAACAATATCTTTCATTCTATTTAGAATTCCAAATTCAAATTAATTTTATTAAAAAATCTGTTGTTCATTTGTTTTCCCGCCTTTCGATTTTTCTTTGATATCGATGTTTTTGTAATCATGGCAAAATCTAAATTGCGCGCTATTTTCGAATACGAGTTTCGTCGTGGCACCAACGCAACACAGACAGCACGCAATATTAACGACGTGTATGGACAAGGTACCGCAAGTGAACGCACGGTGCGTTTTTGATTTAATCGGATCTGTTTTAGAAATTTCGATCTCAATGAGCTCCGGGGGGAAATTTCAAATACAACGAGGCGGTGAAAATCGCCTTTAAAGAATTTATCGATTCCCATCCCCAGGATATTTAAAGCAGAAACATCAACGAACTTTCATTAAAATGCCAAAACTGCATCGACAATATTTCTTAAAAAAATTGTTTGTTTTTTTCTATGTAAACCGGCAATTTCATAGGTATACATATACATTTTATACGGAGCGTTAGGTTAAACGAGGGATTTACTTTAAAGGGTCATTGTACTCATCATTATGAACAACTTTTAATATGGTACCAAACCTGATATCGCAAAAAAAAATCAGCTGTTCAGCACAGACTTTATGTTCTCATAATTCGTCAAAATGTAGGGAGCAGCAGATTTTTTTTTCGAGATTTCATGTTTGGTGCCATAGTAAAAGTTGTTCATAATGATGAGTACAATGACCCCATAAAGTAAATCCCTCATTTAACCTAACACTCTGTATAGTTCTATGAAGGTACTAATTATAACAACCTAAACAAGTAAAAATGATTTAGTTGAACATGAGTATTTCGTCAATCATTGAATTGATTAATGCATGGTACCCATCCATTACTAAATTATAAAAGGTCAGTAGAATCTAATCATAGATACACATTTATTATCATTTTCCTGCTTACATAGATAAGATACCTACCTGCCCACAATAGGTGAGAAGGTAAAAAAATAGGTACCCCATAAGAGCTTATGTTCTTAATTCACACTACACTTTCCTGTCAGCGGCTTTCCTGTGAATGTAAATTCCTAAATAATATACTAGGCTTAGAGTACTAGGCACTAAAATGCATCTACCATGGCTAGGTACTATATTCTGTTGAGTGTTGACCTCTCCAACAAAACTAGGTACCTAAACCAAACAAGTTTTTCCAGTTTATTGTCATCCTCCTTACCCACGGTCAATTCTGAACTAAGGCAGACAGAGCTGACTTTTCTATGACTCCTCTTCTGTGCTTAGATTTCTTCGTAATCATAACTTTCCAGAAGTCTTATCTAACCAACGCAACGTGCATATTTTTTGTCTGGTCATAAACTCGGCCATATAAATCTGCAAAACAACATTAATAAAAATAACTTCGTATACTCAAGTATACAAAATAAATATATTCAACAAAAAAATGGCCCAGCAAATCGATAAAAACAAATAATCGAAGAATCAATCAATACCCAATTAAAATAAAACAGAAGTAACCATAAATGCTCAAATAAATTCCGCTACTGGATAACAGATGTCGCTGTTTGGCACATCATGGCGTCTATATTTTTACGAAGCAAATTAATGGCTTTATAGCTAACATTTGTTTGGTAATTAAAATTATGGGGTATTTGTTATTTAGAATTTGAAAGTACATTAATATTCAGTGTGAAATTTATGGAAAATAAAATTGGGGTAATTACGCCAGGCCGTCGGGTAAAAGGCAAGAAAGAACCGATATATTAAAATATATTTGTGCATTAATTGTTGTAGTACTCGTAGGTTAACGATAGTACAATTAATTAATTGCCAGCCAGTTTCAACGCTGTTTGCGTATTGATATTAAAAGAATATTAAAAGTTTATGATGGGGTATAGGTGCGCTGGGCTAGCTACAGCGTTAACTTCTCGTCTTCCTAACGCCCTAGAACTTGAGATTAGCTGTCAATCACTTTATCTGCTTACCCCATCCCAGTTGTTTTAAACCTGAAAGAAGCACTAAAGTAACATCAAAAGTTTAACAAAGGACCTTGATGGATTCGCGTTTATTTCAAAGTTCCATACTGAAGTTACTTTACAGAGAGTGCTTTGGTTACGATAGAATACCTCATAAGTGGGGCCAGCACGAACGCATGGAGTGAACGTCGTAACGTAGGTACAGTACGACAACGTTCACAGGTTGCATCGTTTATCTTCGGAAAAAACCGAACTTTGACGAATTAAACGCGACTGGTTCAATAAGGGAGTGACGGAATTAGCGCGTCAATCTATAATAATTTAGTTGGGAATATAGGTAAATCAATTTCTATTGGACGATAGTCATTTTATTCGCTATATTTCGGTTTTTTCGTAGATAAACGATGGAACCTTTGAACATTGTCGCACCTACTGTAAATTGGAACGATTTTAAAATTTCGTTTCGAACATAATATTCACTGTTTTAAAACTAAGTCCAAGCCTTAAGGAGGAAGCGTCAGGGTTGCCCGCGAAATTCAAATTTTCTTACGTTTTTTGCAATTTGCAAGTCAGTACCTATTAAGTTGTATGTTAAATAAAGTATGATTTGCGGTCGTAGCAAATATGTATTTACAGAATTATATACATTAGAATCAGTAATATAACTCCTCAAGTTAGTATAATCCTGAAATGTCATGATTTCATGAAATAGTCATTCTTTAGGATTACCTGGTCTTAATGAGTTGTATTGATCACTTTAATGATTCTAATTATGTAAATAGATACTTGTTACGGGAGCAAATTATATTTTGATCAACGTAAATATAATACCGACTTGTAAATTGCAAAAAACGTAAGAAAAAGTTTGAAAGAGTTACCGTGGCGCTGGCACAGACAACTGAAGGAACACGGGTGGGTTTTAGTCAGCAAAAGTCTGACACGCCCTCCCGCTCCGTCCAAGAGCGGGAGAAGTTTTTGATGATTTACCACCAAAAAAAAAGCCTTTAGACATATCGGATGATGCTTAACTTATTGTGCTCCTCGCAGAAATTCAAATCAAAACTTCGTTTCGTTTTTCTTTCGTTCTATGGCTGGTTACCTCAGCTTCGTGTACCTAAATGGTTAAGTCATGGGACTGCATAGCAGATAGCCAAAGTACTTTGGAAGCTTAAGGGGATTCAACCATTCAAGCTTCTTCTTAATATTTTTATACGTATAAATCTCATGTCCATTCTATCTTCCCCTTTTTATTCGTCAGGAAATCCATCCAGAAGGAAAAGCTCCCTAGGGACATTTGAATTTTTTACTCTCCAAAATACCATTCGGTACCCAGTTTCAGCACGTGCGGTTCACGATCTCAAGTGAAACACATTGGTGTCCCTCCCTTTTGTGACACTTGTCTCTGAGACTTAAGGCGATATTAAAAGGCGAACTGGGCGAAAATAAGAAAGTGACAGAGCCAGTTACTCCCACATGCGAAAAAAGAGAGAGCAGGAACCAAAATAAAAGCGCCAAACCAATCAAAAATTAAGCTATCTATCAAAAATATTTTCAGGCAGAGTTTTCAATTACCTGATACGCACGTTTTGAATGCAATTTTGCAATGAAATTACTTAGGATTTTAGAATTAAGGAAAAAAATATAAAAAAGTAGAGGTATTTTCGGAATTGAATTCTATCGAGGTTTAACCCAATTGCGTTTTCCTTTGTTAAAACTATCTTCCAATCAAATAGTCAATAAACATATATTCAAAATTAAATCCATACATGCTGTAATAGTGAAATAAATGGTTACGAAAAGTCTCCAATTTATTTTGGTATCGCCGTAAAATACGTAACTTGGAAAATTTTGCTAGTGAAAGTAATTTTAAAAGGTCGCACAATGCTAGTTTAGTTATAAGTATGTACCTGTTCGACCGAGCTCCGCTCGGGTGAAAATAGAGAAAACAAATTTTCCCAGATATGAACCTAGCTAAATCGCTTTTTCACCCCCGTAAACTCCTATATTGCAACTTTCATCGAAACCTAGGGCCGTTTTCGAGAACGTGATTGCAAATATACAAATATTGTTAATTTAATAGTATAGGATATATCTTTATGTATGTTAGTAATAACCTGCGTCAGTGTTTCCGAACGCATACAACCCTAATCTTTTCAAAGTGAGAGTGAACGGGCTTCTTCTGGGTAAGCTCCCTCCATCGTCGACTTTGTGTCTGTCACCTCTGACCTAGACTATAGTCAAGAGCAAACCCAACTCAGATAAAAAAAGGTGACGTTTGTCATGTTGATTTAAATCTGCTATATTTCTAAAACCATATTCGCTTAATTTCTGGAAACTGTTCAGTAACGTGGGCTGAGAAGTGTTTCATAAAAACTACACTACCAATGCTAATTCATTCAATAGGTACATTTATTAGACTGAAACAAAAATGTTTCATACCATTTTAAATCCTTAGCTCGCTCGTGCCTCGTAGTTCGGACGTGCCACGGCTCGTAGCCGACTCAACCTAGCATAAATCATCTCACTGAGAAGATGACATTCTGAAATTAACACTAAAATTTTTCATACAAAATAATACCACGCCTATAGCCGTACTGTCGTCAAAAAACCAGTCAAGGGGTACCTTAAATACCAACAAAAGATACCGGAATAAAAAAAACCATATTACAGGTATGTAATATGGTTTTTTATTTCGGTAATAGCTATTACTTAATAAACCTCAAAATCCCCGCTTTCTACGTAAGACCTACCGAACAATTTAGATCTATTTCTGTGTTTCTAGGCGATTGTTTCACGAGTTTCATACATAAATGCATGAGATAAGGCCGCACCATTGCCAGGCTCTCCAGATAACCTCATTAGCTACTGACGTTATACTGATATTCAGATATCCTTTGTTTTCACGTGTGGTCATTACATTTTCCTACTTGAATACTCTTTTCCTTTCATATGTTAAGTAGCAATGTAATTGTAGTTTAGGTACTTATTTATTTATTTAAGTAACCAACGATATATATAATATGTTACAGAATAATGTATTTCAATACTGTATGGCTAATAATAGTTTACCCTGTTTAACTAGAATAAGTATAAAACATGCGAACGGACTACTAAGGTATATTTAAGTTCAAAAGACGTCACATTAAATATCTAAAGTGAAGTAAATAAATTTGTGACTATTTACTTATTTAATTCCGTGAGATATTCCAGCTTTTTCAGGAATAATGATAATCCTAATTTAATATTATAAATGCGAAAGTAAGTTTGTTTGTTTGTTACCTTTTGACGCCTAAACCACTAAACCGATCATCCCGAAATTTTGCATATACGTTGTCACGTGTACAGAAACGGACATAGGGTATCTGTCATCCCGAAAAAAAGTGGTGTTCCCGAGGAAAACAACAATAACGTTCTTATAGATAATAGATGGCGCCACGTGTCTTTCGAATCATGATTGAATTATATTTTAGTTTTTTCCGATAACTACGCGGGCGAAGTCGCGTGCAAAATCTAGTTTACTTTATGTAGGTATTGCATATTTCTTCATAACTAGCACAAGCAGGTTTGAACCTTGTTGAAAAACATGTTCTCCCGTACATCGATATACGTCATATCGATATCGAATTTCGTTGACTTAGAAGCTTGATTTTTCAGAGCTCCTACCTAGGGACCGTAGACCTACGTATTTGATATTAATTTCAGCTTGATACCTCTATGCGCAACTGAGAAAAAGAGTCTTGACAGACAGACAGACGGACAATGAAGTGATCCTATAAGTTTCGTTTTTCCTTATGAGATAAGGATCCCTAAAAATCACGTAAAAAACAACTAAGACTTATAAAATTCAAACCTATGTTTTGAATCATTTGCGTGCTATTGAATTATGACTATGAATGAAGGGTTCCGTTTGTTACGTTTGAGGTACTTACGAAACCCTAAAAAAACTTTTTAGCAAAAAATAAAACCGACTTCTAAAACAAAACACTACAAAGTGAAAAATAACTTTAATTTCGGAAGTCGGTGTCTCTGGTTTTGCATTTTCGTTTTTTGCCACCGACTTCCGAAATTAAAGTTATTTTTCACTTTTTGTTTTGTTTTAGAAGTCGGTTTTATTTTTTGCTAAAAAGTTTTTATTTTTCACTTTTTAGTTGTGGAACCTACCCCACACAAATTCGAATACATAATTGAGCGCAATAATTGTAGATATAGCCATGTAAATAGGAAGTTATTAAAACATCATCACATCATCCATAAAAATAAGTGGGAAATATACGCATTATTGAAGCTAACTCAAAAACACCCCAAGCAAAGTTAATAAAATTTATATGGGACCACCTCGGAAGTATACCCTTTCAAACAAAAAAAGAATTTTCCGAATCGGTCCATTCGTCTTTGAGTAATCGCGTAACGAACATACAAAAAAAAAAAAAAAAAAATACTGACGAATTGAGAACCTCCTCCTTTTGGAAGTCGGTTAAAAAATAGTGAATTATTTTAACAAGATAATACCTTGACAACTACTGATTAGAGCCTCCTTTATAGCAAATAGGCCTGAGACTCCGCTCTTCCTCATCCCATTCACAAATAATTTTCCTCAATTCTCGCAAAAAAATAATTAGGTAACCCAGTAAGTATCAATGTCCTTATCAAGTCAAATGTCAGGTGGCGACCTTTCCCATTGAGTTGGTACCTGACGCCTATCACGGATAGGAACTTCCAAGCACATAATACCACAAACACCGACTTACGCAGACCTCTGCGAATGTAGAACGTAGGAACATTCTCTTTTAGTGAGTAGAGTTTAGGTTATGTTGGACGGCATACAATGCATGTCAGTATGGTTTTATCGTACAATATCTGTTGCCTATGGTAGTGGGGTAAACAGGAATGTAGGGTAGTTTTGGGTTAGTATGTTATACGCCTGTGTGTGTAAGTGGCACATTACTAATGATAGTCTTACTACAATTTGACTTAAAACCTAATCAGGATTTGCTGAATAAAATAAAATGGTTAAGTCCTTACAAAACACGTTTATGTGGCAAGACCAGTAGTTTAAATAGTTGCTCCTTGCCAATCTATTAAGAAAGAACACGAATTGTTAATTTAGATTGAAATCAAATTATACAAGCTACGTTTTTAAACAATTTATTAACTTCATTATGAATTTGCAACAAATAATAGGTGGGTACTCCAATTAACTATACAAAATAAATAAAAGATCACAAAAATCCAGTCAGTAATAAGCAACCACAGTTTACAGAACAAGATCATAATAATAAAAAAAAAACGTTCAAGTGCGTGTCGGACCACGCACAATGAAGGGTTCCGTAGTTGGGATGAATTTATTCCAAGAACAAACTTAACATTGTAGTTAAAAAACATGTTCTCCCATACATTCAAACTACAAATGTCCATAGTTATACGAAAAAGATCCAACCCACGTTACACTTAATGTGGGTTGGATCTTTTTCGTTTAACTATGGACAAATGTAAGTTTGTACGCACAATATTGAGAGATTTATCATGTTATTTTAAGATCATAGACTTCTTATAGGTTTTCCTGTAATCTATAGCTATAGAACTATTTTCTGCATTTTTTTCAAAATTTTAAGGTCAGTAGTTTCGGAGATAAAGGGGGGAATGGTCAATTTTCGTCTATTTTCATAAATAACTTTAAAATAGTTTATTTTTTAAATTATAAAAAATATATATTTGATACCCTCACAGTAAGCCCTTTCATTTGATATATCGCATGGTACGGTTTGCAAATATATATTTTTTAATTTTCTTATTTGCCCCCAAAATTGACCCTCATATTCAAAATTCTTTAATTTACATTACACGCCCGTGTTTGGGTCAGAGAAATACATACGTGTACCAAATTTCAACTTAATCCGTCCATTAGATTCAAAGCAAATTGGCTGTGATAGACGGACAGACAGATAGACACATGAGTGATCCTATAAGGGTTCCGTTTTTTTCCTTTTGAGGTACGGAACCCTAAAACAATGAAGGGTGGTGTAGTTAGGATAAATTTATCCCAAAAACTAACTTAACATTGTACTTGAAAAACATGTTCGCAAAATTAATCGCAAAAAATATTTATTTATGTGATAATCATAATCATAAATCATTTATTTCGCCAGAGATATGGTACAATGGATGGTACAAAAAAAGTAGTGCTTAACACATTCACTTATAGGAGGCATGCGAACATTTACTATTACATAGAGTCAAAATAGAATACAAAAGTTTACAAATACAATAGATCATCAATACATACTCTATAGGGATTAAATCTTACAGTTAAAAAAATCAACTAAGGAATAAAAACAATTCTCTATTAACCATGATTTCATTTGCTATTGAAACTTATGTAAGGGAAGTTCTCTCAGCAGACGTGGAATCTGGTTGTATACTTTGATGGACATCCTATAGCTATTCATTAAATTATAAAACGACAAAACTACAAATCAACAATTTTCGGACTTTTTCCTTTACTTGTGCTGTGCGACCTTGCTTCCTTTACTTGTGCTGCCAAATTTCATGATTCTAGGTCAACAGGAAGTAATAGGTTTTGATTTATTTGCGAGTAGCAAAACATGTCGCATAAATGGCCGTATATTTTTATTGCGTTGACTTAGAAGCTTGATGTTTTTAGAGCTCCAAGGGATCATAAACCTACGTATTGGATATTAACTTTAACTTGATACATCCAATCGTTCCTGAGAAAAATGGTCTTCACAGACAGACAGACAGTCAGACAGACGGACAACGAAGTGATCCTATAAGAGTTCCGTTTTTCCTTTTGAGGTAAGGATCCCTAAAAATCACGTAAAAAACAACTAGGTAAGACTTATAAAATTCAAACCTATGTTTTGAATCATTTGCGTGCTATTGAATTATGGTAGAATGGATCCGGCGCCATCCTTTATACCATACTTTTTACCATATTTAATGCGAATAAAGATACTTAAATACTTACTTAAAAATAAATTAATAAGCAAAGTAGCTACTTAGCTTAGCATAAGTTACCACAAGCTAACGTTCAAAAGGCGCTATGGCGCAGATCAATGCGCATACTTTAAGTCAGCTTCAGATATCGATCTGAAGTTAGCCGAAAGCGTATTGTCGCCGTTCTATAGCCATAAGCCGCTCATTTGGCGAACTGCTGCTTGAATTCCTATGTAATATCTGTGGCTACACTGTATAACGTGTAACTTTTAGGACTAAGTACCCATCCAACTAATTATTCTTAGTGCGTTGTACCCTTCATAAACTCATGGATATTTAACTAAACAAAATATAGACCACGCCTAATAAAGCCACATTGATCTGAATTATGGAACTGCATAAAGCCTCATTTTTTAGACGGTCCGATTTAAATCCATAAGTTGAAACAAAAAAAAATATATTTTCAAGTCAATTAAAAAAAATATATCGTTTGCCACAGGCAAGAAATCATGTTGGGTTTTAGCAATGATTTAATTCTCTTTGGGTTTTAGAAAGCTATTCAATTTTGCTCAAAGTAACCAAACATTCTGTGTTTTCGAACGCATAAAGCAACGCATAAGCATCTCATCAAAGTGAGAGTGAACAGGCTTCTTCTGGGTATTCTCAGTCCATCGTCGACTTTGTCTCTATCGCCTTCGACCTAGACCAGAATCAAGAGCATCTCAGATAAAAAAGTCCATGTATTTTTCGTTGTTTGTAATCTAATTATTTTCAATCATTAATTAATTATTTTAAAGTCATCAATTGGATAAATTGATGACTTTTGTAAGAATAATTAATGTTACCTTACCTACCTAAAATATATTTCTTCTTCACAAACTCTACACCTTAGTCAAAATATGTGGCTTGGCCGTTTCGCTACCGCCACATGGGCGTAAGGTGAAAAATTAATTCACTGTTCATTATTTTTATGTTATACAATAGTTCTTGCAGTAACGAAACGGAAAAGCCTCATATTTTGACTAAGGTGTAGAGTTTGTGAAGTTAAGGCTTGTAGAGTTAGGGCGTGAAGAGTAAGCTTGGCTCTACATGAGATCTGGGGGCCGATTCTACTAATTTGCAACGTTACACGTTCAATTGTGTTTCAACAACAGTTCAGTTTCGATCGCCGTTCGATAGTTACCAAAAAAGTCATTCTACTATTCTATAAGCAAAATGGAAACTAAACTTAAGCTGAATCGTAACGGGAACGTATCAGCGGGTAACCTGTGTGACCAACATTCCAAATAGTATGTTTTAATAATACCACAGAAAAAAAGTTGAATCTAATAATATTACTAAATACGAATAAGTGCTACTAAAAGTATTTTTAATACAAAAACATATCTAGACCATACTTATACTTTTAGCCTGTATATTTTTTTGTAACATTTCAACTTTATAAATAATAAAAACTCAGAAGAACGTTTCGTTTTCGGCCCCAGCTTGCGAAATCTGTGAAACGAAAGGTTTCAATTATGTCAAAAAGATAATGATGCGACTAAACGTCACGCTCATGTTCGGTTTTCTTAGCAGAATAGCTTTTGAGATTGTTTCGATCGATCGGTGACTGAACTGAAACGTAACCGCAGTTGGATCGTTGTTACATTAGTGGAATGCGAAAACGCTCAAAAGCCGTGGTTCAGCTGCCATTCAATTGCGATTTTCGACTTCACTGACAGCTGGGCCTCTCTTTTCTTGTGCTTATCCCCACGCTCCTGTGCCAGCCTCATCCAGGTTTTGCCCGCGACGGCAACAATGTCGTCCTCCCATCTCGCCGCCGCCGCGCCGGACGACCGACATCTCGTCTTTCAGTCCTTGGACGCCACTCTGTCACTCCCTTACTCCACCTGTCATCACTGCATACAAACTCACAAATTTTACCTCTTCATAATAACTAGCTTTTGCCCGCGGCTTGGCTCGTGTTAATTTAGAAAGCGGTTTAGGGCGGGAAAGGTATCTAGCAAACAAACTTACTTTAGTTAGGAGGTTGAAAAACCAGTCTATCGACACTCTGTGACTCACAAAATGTATTATGTACTTAAATATAAAGAAAATATATAAAAAACTTAAAATTAACACACTACTGAAGTTTCTATAATTCAATCATGATTCCAAAGACACGTGGCGCCATCTGTTATCATAAGAAAGTTATTGTAGTTTTCCTCGGGAACAGTAATTTTTCGGGATGAAAGGTACCCTATGTCCGTTTCTGTACACCTGACAACGTACTATCGACAAAACGGACGCCTTTACACCTTAAAGTTGATTTTTGTGTACACTGCTTAATTGAAAAAACCCTACCCCTATGGTCTTTTGTTTTACATTGTCATAAGTACAGTTGCAGCTTGCAAGCAACATTGTTTCAAAATTGGAAAGGCGTAGCTTTTGTCGATTGTACATGCATAATTTCAGGATGATCGGTTCAGTGGTTTAGGCGTGAAAGGTAATAAACAAACAAACAAACTTACTTTTGCATTTATAATATTAGTTAGGATTATTATAGATAGATTCATTACGTTTAACATTATGGCCACCAAAATTATGTCCGATAACATTTTTCTATAATTAAGCGTTACTAACTACAAAGTAATAATTATTACCAATTCTGGTCACGCCCTGTTATTAAAATGTCACTACCTATGGGTACAATTAATTTAGTTCATTTATAAATTAATGGTTCGTATGCGTGTCACGCAACGCGTCAATTTCAAATTAATCATTACTTTAATTGTTTATAAAACTTAATTGAATAACTCATTGTTGTCTTTAGACAACAATGAGTTATTCAATAAAGTTTTAATCAATCAATCAATGCTGCTGTATGGTGGGGTCGGCTACCAGTCTAACCGGATGCAGCTGTATACCCGTAATTACATGGAGCTGATGGAGCTACTGTCTATCTGACCTCCACAGCCCAGATACTGGGTAATATGATACCCCTTGGTAAGACTGGTTGTCAGACTTTCGGGCTTCTGACGACTCGTAACGACTGTCAAAGATCCACGAATGCCAGTCGGGACCATCGACTTAACGTGCCTTCCGAGGCACACCCTTCCACGGACCAACCCCGGCAAGCGTAGCTTAACCTGATGGATCGACCCGTGCGGCTGTTATTACTTGGCCACACGAAGGTCATATAGGACTTTAAATACCTTTTAGATCGATATGTATAACCTATACAAATGTGAAAGAATGGATGTTTGTTACTCAATCACGCAAAAACGGCTGGACTGATTCGGATGAAATTTAACACACAGGCAGTTTATAACCTGGATGGACATGGACACACGATACTTTTTATCCCGGTTAACTGACATACACACAAGCAAAACTGCGGGTGAAAGGTAGTACCTACAGTCACGAGCATTAATATGTATACACTTAGCAAAATTCAAAAGCGACTTTCTCGTGTAATAACGACTGCAACTTTGAGTTACTATGGGTTCCAAAATACTATGTTCATAACAACTAAAAATTACAATCAACACAGTCGGAGAAAATCACTTTTAAATGTTGTTTAGTGTATAGGTACATATTAGTGCTCATGACGGTCATAAGCATTTTGTTACTTTTCAGAAAATCTACCTACATTTATATACCTTTTACTATAGATAATTTTATGATAGGAAATATTCTAGCATTGTAGTAACATCGATATCTCTTCTAATGCCGCATTGCTACGGCTTATGAACACTCCACGGATAATCCCATACATTCGATTGCACCGGGCGGGGCGATGACAGGCCACTGCAGGCTAACTGTTCCCACCGCCTGTAGGCCTGGCCTGGTGCGGTCTGACCTGTGAGAAAGCGGGCCGTGGGACCGCGGCATAACTTGGCCTTGACATCTCCCAAATCTTTGTTCTTAAAGCAAAAATGCGAATTAATTTGCCAATGAAAACTATAAGTACGTCTGATTAATGGTTTTGTAAATGAACTTTGTTGAAATTTCGGTGTACAGTAAGCCATAATTATCTATCTAAAGCATATATACTATACACTTTTGCCCGCGGCTTCGCCCGCGTGGAGTTTGACCCCACGAGAACCTAGGCTACCGCAATAAAAAATATACGGTCATAACGCAGGCAGGTCATATCCGTGTGCCAAATTTCATCCATATCCGTTCCGTCCGAAAAGTTAACAGAAAGACAGAGTTACTTTCACATTTGTACCTCATATTAGTACGCTTGTGGCTATATAATAACAGCCGCACGGATCGATCTGCCAGGTTAAGCAACGCTTGCCGAGGTCGGTCCGTGGATGGGTCACCATCCATTACTTACCGAGACCCCTTCGTGCCTCGGACAACACGATAAGCATATTTTTAACCCGTTGATTTTGAAAAAAAAAATTCACTTCGATAGTGTCGCTAATAAGGATTGAATTCTGGGAAGTAATGACATACGGCAAACTAAAGGAAAGAGCTCATTTGTATCAAAATACTTTTTTTTTTATTTTGCTTATGTTATCTACCTATTAAACCTTGATAATGATTTTTCAAAAAACCCAATGATGCAGTTTTAGTTTTCATCATAATCGAGCCCGTAACTCCTTTCAGTACTTTTCACTATTCCTCATAGTTTCAGATTTGGCCATCCACGCCCACTTAAAAGATTCATCCTGTATATCGATACCTACCCCAAGGTAGGTATAGATATACAAGTACCTATACTTATATATTATATTAAAAAAGGTAGTTTGTAAGTTTGTTTATAGGTTATCTCCGGAACTAATAAACCAATTGTAAAAAAAAAACGCTAGTAGAAAGCTACATTATTCCTATAAATTATAATCTGGGACATTATTCACACACGGTCATTTGATCCCAAACTAAGCAGAGCTTGTATTATGGAAACCAGCTAACTGATATACTATATATACTACTTTTTTTTGTAAATACATACAAATATAGATAATTACACCCAGACTCAGAACAAACAGACATGTTCATGAACACAAATGTTTGTCCTGGATGGGAATCGAACCCACGACCTGCGGCATGAAAGGTGGTATCGTAACCAACCACGCCAACTGGCCTGTCATTTGTATATTGTGCATATTAGTCGAGCTATCACAATTTTTGTCTAGCAAGTCGGAAATAAATACCTCTTTAAACAGAATTATTTGCATGCGCTGCCTAAACAGTTGTTTAAAATTGAAAACAATATATGGCAATCTGGTCGGTCTTAAATAATTCTACAAAAAAGTCCGCGACACTATATTTCTATCTTTTATATTTCATAACTGTTTAAAAAGTATTTTTTCGACATTCTTACGTTTGGATGATTATTTAAACAATAGATTATCATAATAAACTGTATGATCACACGAACATCACAGAAGATTTGCCCTTTACAGTATGTCAATTGGTCATTAGTGTACGGCCTGAGTGCACGCTCGAGTCGAGCGTCCGGCGAGGCGGGGCGTGCCATTCGCGAGTGTCCTGAGTGACGGCCGAGCGGCGCGCCAAGGTGAACGCTCTTCGCCGCTTGCACGCAACGCTGAACGCCCTACTGGACGCTTTTCACTTGGGTCGTACATTATAGTTTCGGAGATAATATAAAATTACTAAAACGCATAATAACTTTCATTCATAGTGCTCGCGCATAGAACATATTTTGTGCGGACGTTTTATCCATTTACCCATAGAATAGATGGCGTTGTGCAAATACATAATTTTTTTGAAACGCGAGTTGTTTTTCTTCCGCGGATTGACGACCCTCCTGAATTTATTATTTCAATATTGTCGGTAGAATAAAGCGAAAGAGTTTCTTCTTTGTTAGTTTGTTTGAACGCGCCAATCTCTGGAACTACCCCAGTCGGATTTGTAAAATCTTTTTGCATTTTATAGCCCAATTCTTGAGGAAGGCTATACTGGGGCCCTTAGGAGCCGAGCAAAAAGTCAGAAAGAACGTGGGCATGCGATGCGACGGGGTGGGACGAGGGACAAAGCGGCCGCCATAAGGAAAAAGGACAGAAATATTGAAATGGAGAAAAAAATATTTTGTCCTGTTTAAACTATAAGATACAAAGGCAGATGCGTCTTTTAATAGTAATAATTATTAGGTTTTCGTTAAGTTTACGCCAATATAAAAATACTGGTAGATGCGTCTTTTTTTGCTGATTCCGAATATGCAGAAAGGAATTTCACGCGGACGAAATCGCGGGCAGAAGCTAGTACTAGTAATAAAGCTGAAGAGTTTGTTTGTTTTTAAATTGTTTGTATGTTTGAACGCGCTAAACTCTGGAACTGCCGGTCGGATTTTAAAAATTATTTTTCATTTGATAGCCCAATTTTTTAGGAAGGATGTAAGGCTATTTAAAATCTCGCTACAATCCTTAGGAGCCGAGCAAAATGAAAAAAAATTTTTAGCAAAAAATAAAACCGACTTCCAAAACAAAACACTACAAAGTGAAAAATAACTTTAATTTCGGTAGTCGGTGTCTTGGGTTTTGTATTTTCGTTTTTTGCCACCGACTTCCGAAATTAAAGTTATTTTTCACTTTGTAGTGTTTTGTTTTGGAAGTCGGTTTTATTTTTTGCTAAAAAGTTTTTATTTTTCACTTTTTAGTTGTGGAACCTACCCCACACAAATTCGAATACATAATTGAGCACAATAATTGTAGATATAGCCATGTAAATAACAGTGATAGGAAGTTATTAAAACACCATCACATCATCCACATAAAATAAGTGGAAAATATACGCATTATTGAAGCTAACTCAAAAATTCCCCAAGCAAAGTTAATAAAATTTATATGGGACCACCTCGGAAGTATACCCTATCAAACAAAAAAAGAATTTTCTAAATCGGTCCATCCGTCTTTGAGTAATCGCGTAACAAACATACAAAAAAGAAAAAAAACATACAGAGGAATTGAGAACCTCCTCCTTTTGGAAGTCGGTTAAAAAGTCAGACAGAACACTAAGCACAAACGAAGTAATAGCGAGGATAGCCGATGCGTTGCGACGGGGTGGGACGTCGAACAAGTCGGGCCGAACCGCCAACGCTAGTATAAATAATAATTAGGGGCGTAACCTTTTCCATTTTCCATGTCACGAAATCGTTATTTTAAGGTTCTAATTGGTTCTGATTAACAAGGTTGGTAAAGTATGGTAACATAACTAAAACTATAATAAAAAGCAAGCTATATATTTCCAGTATAAGCTAACCTCTCATTGTACGGAAATCCTATACAACGCGAGATCAGCTTATACTAAAAATGTATAGCTTGATTTGTAACCGTATGTAAAGCAGCCTGTACGTCAATGGTAACCAAAACTGGCCTCTTATTTATTGAAACTCCGTACTACGCTAGGCCAACTCAAGGTCAAAGAGTTATCACTGACGTGCGGTCTATTGTACATATACAGAGTCAAATTAAATTAGCTAGCGAAACTCCGCAGACGGGGTGGGTATCGATATCTAAACACTGTTCGAACGCTAGCTGCAGATCTGCTATACAGGGTCAAATTAAATTAGCTAGCGAAACTCCGCAGACGGGATGGGTATCGATATGTAAACACTGTTCGAACGCTAACTGCAGCCCTACTATACAGGGTCAAATTAAATTAGCTAGCGAAACTCCGCAGACGGGATGGGTATCGTTATGTAAACACTGTTCGAACGCTAGCTGCAGGCGTGCTATACAGGGTCAAATTAAATTAGCTAGCGAAACTCCGCAGACGTGATGAGTATAGATATCTAAACACTGTTCGAACGCTAGCTGCAGCCCTGCTATACAGGGTCGAATTAAATTAGCTAGCGAAACTCCGCAGACGTGATGAGTATCGATATCTAAACACTGTTCGAACGCTAGCTGCAGCCCTTCTAAACAGGGTCGAATTAAATTAGCTAGCGAAACTCCGCAGACGTGATGAGTATCGATATCTAAACACTGTTCGAAAGCTAGCTGCAGCCCTGCTACACAGGGTCGAATGAAATTAGCTAGCGAAACTCCGCAGACGTGATGAGTATCGATATCTAAACACTGTTCGCACGCTAGCTGCAGCCCTGCTATACAGGGTCGAATTAAATTAGCTAGCGAAACTCCGCAGACAGGATGGGTATCGATATGTAAACACTGTTCGAACGCTAGCTGCAGCCCTGCTATACAGGGTCGAATTAAATTAGCTAGCGAAACTCCGCAGACGTGATGAGTATAGATATCTAAACACTGTTCGAACGCTAGCTACAGCCCTGCTATACAGGGTCGAATTAAATTAGCTAGCGAAACTCCGCAGACGTGATGAGTATAGATATCTAAACACTGTTCGAACGCTAGCTGCAGCCCTGCTATACAGGGTCGAATTAAATTAGCTAGCGAAACTCCGCAGACGTGATGAGTATAGATATCTAAACACTGTTCGAACGCTAGCTACAGCCCTGCTATACAGGGTCGAATTAAATTAGCTAGCGAAACTCCGCAGACGTGATCAGTACAGACATCTAAACACTATTCGAACGCTAGCTGCAGCCCTGCTATACTGGGTCGAATTAAATTAGCTAGCGAAACTCCGCAGACGTGATGGGTATCGATATCTAAACACTGTTGGAACGCTAGCTGCTGTGCTTTACAGGGTCGAATTAAATTAGCTAGTGAAACTCCGCAGACGTGATGAGTATTAATAGATATCTAAACACTGTTCGAACGCTAGCTGCAGCCATGCTATACAGGGTCGAATTAAATTAGCTAGCTTAGCTAGGTAACGCAAGTATCACGATCTGTGTGACAACCTGGCGTGCTATTTTTTGATTACCTACTTCATAGTACTTAGGTAGTCAAAACAACAATAGCCAAACAAACCCAGTCCAGTAAGTTGATTTCAAAATCGATTAAGGGCTCGTCTCTCGATTGTAAATTATCACCAAATTACTGTGACTTTACCCATCTTTACATACCAAGACCTCTTCGTGCCTCGGAAAGTAAGTTAAGATGTCGTTACGGGTCGTCAGAAGTCCGAAAGTCTGACAACCAATCTTACCAAGGGGTATCGTATTACCCAGTAACTGGATTGTGGAGGTCAGATAGGCAGTCGCTCCATGTAAAATACCGGTATTCAGCTGCATCCGGTTAGCCTGGAAGCCGACCCCAACATAGTTGGGAAAAGGCTAGGCAGATGATAATGATGAAAGTGACAAATTGTCAAGCGCGTGTTAACTGCTGTGATGATCAACAGCCGATGACGATATGATTTATCAACAGCCAATCGCAGCAGTTGATAATTTATCACATTTGTTTTGCGATCATTTTCGAACGAGAAATAAATAGCCCTTAGAGGCTTTCAGAAACTTGAGAAATGTGCTTAGCTGTACCTACCTAATATTTTAATTTTTATTTCACAGGTAAGTTTCGTGGCAGGATTCACCATGGTGTAAATGCAGGTAAAAACTTAAATATAACTGACAAATCTTAACCAATGACAATTAAGAAAAATTTTGACAAATTTTGACCGCGTAGGTCAAACTTTTCTATGAAACAGCTGATTTTTGTTTTGTTAACTGACGAAAAATTTCTACGCTATATAGGGGGTAGAAATGTAATATTTGTAATCATGTGCTGAATTTATAGTTACAGTTTGTGTCTGTGCCACCCTGTATATGTTGCAGCCTACTGGTCAATTAGCCGTTTCTTCTCTTCTTCAATCGGTCCCTCATTACTGAGGATCGTGGTCACTGGACGCTTTTAAGCAGACAATCTGCCTCCATCTACTCCGGTCCAAAGTTGCCATCACCACCTGCTGAAAATTGCTTGAGGACGTAGCGTCCTTTACTTGGTATTGCCAACAATAACCAGCTTTTCAAGGCTGCTATCTCCCCTTCGCATTATGTGGCCGAAATAGGTCAGAATACGCTGTAGACATATTGTAGACAATCGGGTCTTGACATCTAGTTGGGAAAAGATAGACACATTTGTGCGTTTGGCTGTCCATGGTATTCGGAGCATCCGCCTCCAGCACCACATTTCGAATGCATCTATCCTCTGTCTTTCTCTTGCTCGGATTGTCCACGTCTCAACTCCATGGAGGAAAATCGGGAAAACTAATGCTCTGACCAAACGGGCTTTAGTTTTATAACTTATAGAGCGATTTTTCCTGATGTTTTGGAGGTGTGTCATAACATCTTTAGCCATGGCTATCCGTCGTTTTATTTCTGGGACGCAGCTGCCTTCATTAGCCGTTTAGTTAACCGCTTAGCCTTTGGAAGTGGTGCTCGCCGGCCGCTGCCGCGGCACCGCTCGCTTCACTCGCTCGGCTCGGACGCGTTTTGTCACAGTTCTATCCTATCCTAACCTATGTGGTTGGGGTACCCCGGCTTAGGCTCATTTTCACTACACATCACTAACCGCGTTTAACGCTAAACGAGTATAAAAAATCTCTCCGTTTCTTACATCGTTGGAGGAAGACAGAGACAGAATGTTTTAAACTCGTTTAGTGTTAAACGCCTTAAGTGATGTGTAGGTGAAAATGAGCCTTAGTTACTGCGACCAATCCGGCTTGCGCGTGTTCGGTCACAGTTTTGGAACTGTTAGTTTGGCCTAACTTATAATTGAATATCATCCGGCCACTAGTTGAACGGCCGCCGTTTAGTTAAGAGGCTAGGCGGTTAACTAAACGGCTAATTAAACCAGCTGGCTGCGACATATATATTAGGAAAATATAAGCATGGTGCATTGGGCATAAAAAAAAAGCTGTTGACATGTCGATTGTCTTTAAGATAGTTATTATGAATTAAAACTTTAATAAGTAAAATAAAAAAAGTATAACTTTGCTTTATTATATCTATCGAATTTTCCGATTTCACAAATAATCTAGAGCGCCTAATTTCGTAGAATCAAATTCGATTTATAGGAACAAAGATAAGTTTAACCCAATTTGATCAGTATGTTGCGATTTTATAATTTCTAACGTGACAGTTTCACGATAACACCAGGAAGTAAAATGTATGGAAATAAATGAAGACGCTTTTAAATTTCCGTGCACGATAATATTATACTGTGCATGTATTTCCATACATTTTATGGACGTGCACGTCCACGATAATATATCTGGATATTATCGTGGACATTAGAAATTATAAAAGCGCACAATGGGTGCAATATTGGAAAGTTCAAAGTAATTTATTGCATTATATATTTTATTTACGGAAGAGACCTACAACATAACAAGCGCTGTGGAGATGTTCTATAGGTATATAACTCTGGGTCTCTGTCTACCCTTCGGGAAATACAAGCATAACGATATTAATTAAAAAGAGTAACTATACAATTACACATCATCAACTGCATTCACGATATTTTTAAGGTACCTCAAAGGGAAAAAATGGAACCCATATAGGATCACTCGTGTGTCTGTCTGCCACAGCCAATTTGCCCCGAATCTAATGGACCGATTAAGTTGAAATTTTGATACACGTATGTATTTCTGTGACCCAAACACGGATGAGGAATGTAAATAAATGAATTTTGAATATGGGGATCAATTTTGGGGAGCAAATAAGAAAATAAAAAAAGCTTTGCAAACTGTACCGTATGACATATCAAATGGAAGGGCTTACTGTGAAGGTCTCAAATACATTTTTTTTTATAATTTGAAAATAAATTATTTTAAAGTTATTTAAGAAAATAGACGAAAATTGACCGTTCCCCCAGCCCTTATTTCCGAAACTACTGAGCCTAAAATTTTGAAAAAAATACAGGAAATAGATCTAACCCTATAGATTGCAGAAAAATCTATAAGAAGTCTATGGTCTTAAAATAACATGGTAAATCTCTCAATTTTGTGCGTACAAACTTACATTTGCGGTTGGAATGTATGTAGAACATGTTTTTCTACTACAATGTTAAGTTTGTTCTTAGGATAAACTCATCCAAACTACGTAACCCTTCATTTTGCATGGTCCGACACGCACTTGGCCAGTTTTTTTATGTATACTACTTCAGACAAAGATTAAAGCAAACTACTATATAAACAATATGTTAAAAATACTCCAGACAGACTAATGTATGTACACAAAAAAGTGAATTTTGATTAGAAAAATATTTTTTTTCTTACGATGGCTGCGATTCAATGTTGTCTGCCGTCAACAAATCATCAGGGTGTCTTTTTTTTTTAAACTGCCTATTTTATTTGTCAACGTCTGAATTAGCTTAATACTATATTATTATGTCGGTTATTGTTTTAGATTTTCTTCCCATATTTGCCCTTCAAATCTTGGTAGATTTATTGTGATTCATAGTGATCATATCGCACCTTTATTTCGAAACCGTTACTAAAAGAAATTTTCAAGAAAATTACGTTTAGTAAAAAAACATAAAATATTAAATTATTTAACAAATAATCTCAGAATTTATGACGAGGTAAATAATAATGCAAAAATCGTAAATTTAGTTTTTTGTTTAGTAACGGTTTCGAAATAAAGGTGCGATATAACAAATTTTTTTGACTTTTTCGACCGTTTTTTTTTTCTTTTTTGTATGTTTGTTACGCGATTACTCCAAGACGGATGGACCGATTTCGAAAATTCTTTTTTCGTTCAAAAGGGTATAAGTACTTCCTAGATGGTCCCATATACATTTTATTAACTTTGCTTGGGTAGTTTTTGAGTTAGCTTCAATAATGCGTATTTTCCCACTTACTATATGTGGATGATGTTTTTATCTTTGCGGATGATGTTTTAATAACTTGTTTTTTGTTGGTAGGTAGGTAGTGGTATTCGAATTTGTTTGGGGTAGGTATGTAGCTACCACAGCTAAAAAGTGAAAAATAAAAACTTTTCAGCAAAAAATAAAACCGACTTCTAAAACAAAACACTACAAAATTTCGGAAGTCGTGGCAAAAAACGAAAATACAAAACCAAAGACCGACCCCCGGAATTAAAGTTATTTTTCACTTTGTAGTGTATTGTTTGGAAATCGGTTTTATTTTTTGCTAAAAAGTTTTTATTAAAATAATGTGAAATGGGTTCAAAGTAAAAGTACCTTAGTAACTTGGTAACATATATTTTAAGGTTAGATTGGATAAAAAATCACAATTGTATTATATGTTGTTGCATATTTTTTTAAATTATTGTAGGAAATATTTTCCATAGAATAATAATCATCGCAGTAAACATATACACATAATAATCCCAGATCCCAAATCCATAACATAATAATCCCAGTAACTGGGTTGTGGAGGTCAGGTAAGCAGTCGCTCCATGTAAAATACTGGTATTCAGCTGCATCCGCTTAGACTGGGAGCCAACCTCAACATAGTTGGGAAAAGGCTAGACAGATGATGCTGTTGATTTTCCATAGAATGTCTTTCACAGGTGCAAATATTACTCAGAGTTTTCTTCGAAAACAACCCATGAATAAATAAATATTACCTGTATTCTATCTCTACACGAACAGATCACACAAATTCTTGTCTTCCAAACATCTAAATATTTAGCTGACCTAATTATTATAGTCGTCTAAATATTCTAGTCCATGAGCAAACCGATTGTTGTTAGATCTATTCATAATCGTAGGTAATGAGAATCTCATTGTGTGACGAGACTGAAAACTAACCTACATTTGCTTCAACAATTCCACCAAATTATCTTTTATTTCTATCGTGCATCTTCCCATGATCTACATAGCAGAAAGGTACTAATGTCCCATCTATACGCCTATACAGACACATTGCTATATAGCAGCCAATAAATTTAAAAACATGTCAGCCAGCCTATTACAATAAATAAATTAAAAAATAAATTACAACCAAACGAACAGCTGTAGCGAATGCCCGAAAAGAACTCGATTCTGAATGTCAAAAACATACAATATCCGGGCTAGTAGTGTCGAAATTACAATTATTTATAAAAATAGTTGATAAAATTCGCTTGTATAGGCAATTAAGCGACATGGTGAGTGTCGCTTGGTCTATTTGTGTGCGCGGGCGCTGGACTGAAGCCAGATCGCGCGGGTACAGACCAACAGCAACGCAGACGGGATGCTTGCGTTGTCAAGGAACTAAAATATTGAGAAAAATAGACTCAAAACATTCCTCTAGATATCCTAGAATCTATGCAAGTGCAAGTGGAAAATCTCAAGGACTAACGTCGAAAAACGATGCCCCAAAAATGTAGTCTATAAATGCGTGTTTTCACCAAGCATCATATCTGTTGATTGACTTATACAACGTAATAGGTCACCGACCTGACACATTACCCTCATGAGAAGATTATTATTATTAAATTATTTTTTATTGATTTAATTATTATTGACCCTGGTAATTAGTCACCGATACTTAAACACATGATTGTACTCATGATAACAAACAACTTTTACTATGGGACCAAACCTGAAATCGCGAAAAAAAAAATCTGCTGCTCCCTACATTTTGACGAGTCATGCGAACATAAATGTAAAGGAGCAGCTGATTTTTTTTTTCGAGACTTCAGGTTTGGTCCCATAGTAAAAGTTGCTTGTAATCATGAGTACAATCATGTGTTTAAGTATCGGTCACTAATTACCAGTCACCTTATATTTATTTTACTGCTGAACTAAATAATAGTGATCAGTCTCCTCTACTTCTTTTAAAACCTATCATCATCTGCGACCTGAATCTTTAATACTCTTTGCTGATGACGATTCCCTCGGTCCTGTCCTGCGGGGTAATTGCGTAACACACTAACGCTCATCATCATCTGCCTAGCCTTTTCCCAACTATGTTGGGGTCGGCTTCCAGTCTAACCTGATGCAGCTGAATACCAGTATTTTACATGGAGCGACTTCCTATCTGACCTCCACAACTCTGTGTCTGGGTAATAAGATACCTCTTGGTAAGACTGGTTGTCAGACTTTCAGGCTTCTGACGACCCGTAATGACTGTCAAAGATCCACGAATGACAGCCGGGACCAACGGCTTAACGTGCTTTCCGAGGCACGGAGAGGTCTTGGTATGTAAAGATACCAACCGCGGCAAGCGTAGCTTAACTTGATCGTCCCACTCATTCCTGTACCTCCTTAAACTATCAAATATAGCAATTAAATATATTAATAACATATTACTTCACATCAAGTGACCAAAGCATTTGATCAAATTAAATACTTAATACCAAATTCATTGGCACAATGCATCGTTTGTTAGGGTTGCCTCTACTTTTACAGATGTATAGTTATTGTATAAATAGATTAAATTTAGGTTTACGTCTATTATATTACTCCTACATAATACAACAGAAACATCACCCGACCATCTAAAATTACAGCTAATTAAAATACAGGGTGGTCCAAATAGTGACGTCAAAAAGAAAAATCTGAATTCCTCATACCCACGGGTATTCGAAAATACCCCATTTCACAATTTTTGTAGTTTTCGAGTTATTTTTGTTTTTGTAATTATTTGGATTTTTCTGTCGGTGGAGCTTCAAAAATTCATATTTTTTTGTAGTATGTATTTTTCAGATTTATTTTTGCGACCGTAAGTAAGTAGTAAGTAACATTACATAACATTACCGAAAGTAACATTCAAGACTATGTCTCAAAAAAAAAGGCTGAAAAATACACACTACAAAAAGATATGAATTTTTGAAGCTCCACTGACAGAAAACTCATAGGAATTCAGATTTTTCTTTTTCACGTCACTATTTGGACCATCCTGTATATTTGGCAAATTTTCCCGGACATAAGCGTAACTGTTCATAATTACACTAGTATCAGAATAATGATGATAAAACTACTTGGCGCACCTCTACGTGACGATATTTACATCACTATTCAACAAAAAACGCGTAGAAACAGTCGTCAGAAGTTATGATCACGTGGAGAAATTGGCAGATCCGACCAATCAGGTAGTGGGAATCCCTTGGTGAATTGAACTGCCTTTAAGCAATTTGCGACCTTAAGAGAGCTGTTCCGTTTTGTCACCTCTCTCGCTCACATGGGACCAAATTTTCAAGATTATTAAATGAAAGGATGGATGCCTTTTTGAAAAATGTAATCAATTAAGTAGCGAACTAGTAAATAATATTAAAAACAGTAAACACTATAATGAAATCAGACCAAAAAGTATTATGATCTGTTTTTGATGTTTTTGAAATAAATGACACAATAAAAATGTGTTTTTAATAATTAGCTATTAAAAGCATCTTTTCATTTAACATTCTTAAACTTGTGAGCGAGAGAGGTGACAAAACGAAACAGTCCTCTTAATGTGAAGGAAGAATGGAATAGAATAAGGGCTGACCTGTTTTTTGGCCAAAGAATAAGCATTGCCATACAACGTGGCAATGCTGTCAGCCTTTTGGGCAGTTTTCCTGTTGACTGCGATGCGGACTTTTTTGAAGCCCTATGATTATTTCCCCTCCTTTTTTATATACTTACTTGTATAGTCACACGAATGCCGCCCGTTTTTCGTTATTGAAATGTCACATTATGGACAAATGCGTGCACTGACTGGACAGGTCCTCTCAATCTGTGTGGTTCTTTCCTCAAAAGACCATTTCAGACACCAATCTACATGGTCTTCACATGAAGTGACCAAGATTATGTCTGGACTTTATAAGAGACTGTGACCTCTGAGTTTGTTTCGGCATTTCTTCTCAGAGTAGTCAGACAGGAAACGCCGACCTCATCTTCTTAGTTTTTAGAAAAACATGATTGACTTGTAAAAGTGTTTGTACAAACCTACTTACAGAAATAAAATCATTTATCATTTATCACATCATGTCAAATTTCACGGGCGGCATTCGTGCAACACAACCAAGACCAAGTTAAGATGGCATGCTATCGGCTCAGAAATCAATATTAAGACAACATAACTAGGTATTTCTCTTGTTTATATAATAAAACCTTATAACAGAATGGAATTTAAAGTTCTTTTAAATTTTCAGAAGCGAACGTGAAATAGTTGATAGTTTAATTAAAGATTTTTAAAAGTTCATTGTAGCAAATTGGCGATAGTTAGAGTTATAATGTCAAATACATATCACAATTTAAGACAGTTGGTATATTCTTGATTAGTATCTACTAAATCAATAATAATAATAATATAATAATATCCTGGGACATTTTCACACACGGTCATCTGGTCCCAAACTAAGCAGAGCTTGTACTATGGAAACCAGATAACTGATATACTATATATACTACTTTTTTTTTGTAAATACATACTTATATAGATAATTACACCCAGACTCAGAACAAACAGACATGTTCATGCACACAAATGTTTGTCCTGGATGGGAATCGAACCCACGACCTGCGGCGTGATATGTAGTATCTTAACCAACCACGCCAACTGGCCTGTCAATATCTCAATTTCGCAGTTTAAGCCGTAACTATGCAATCAATACTGTTCATACTACTTAATTATCTTCTTCTCCTCAGCTAAAGCACTAGGAAGTGGTGAAGGGCGGGCGTTTTGAGGGACTGTCTTATGTAATTTTGACGTTCGACAAGTGCTGATTCTCAGCCTAGTTTGAATAAATTTACTTTGATTTTATCACTATCATTCCATATTATAATACAAAGTCCCCGCCTGTCTGTCTGAACGCGTTAAAGTCATAAACTACCGAACGGACACACCAATGAACGGCGTGATTCATGAGGAAGCTTTTGTGTAAATTGGCTGAAATATGACGAAAATTGTTAAAGATGTCGGAAAAAATCATGCCGACTGGGAGCTTTACTGGCGTGCGCCGCGTAAACCAATATAAATATAAAAAACAATATATTATGGTATTAATACATAGTTTATCTGGATTAACTTTTAATCCCGGTGCGTTCCCGTGGGATATTTTTCGTAAGGTATCCTACCTAATATTTTAAATGCGAAAGTGAGTTTGTTTGTTACGATTTCACGCTAAAACAGCTGCACGGATTTGGGTGTTTGGTACATGGGTAGACCATGACCTGGGTTAGGAGTAGGACATAGGATACTTTTTATCCCACGTACGTTTCCGTGGGATAATTTCCGACATCAACGCGGGCGAAGTCGCGGGCTAAAGCCAGTTATTAATATTAAAAATGCGAAAGTGTCTGTCTGTCTGTAACCTTTTCACACCTAAAACCTGAACCGCTCGTTATGAAATTTGAAAGTTAGGTAGCCTCGGATCTGCTACTGTACTCCCAGGATATTTGAATTAAAAGAAAAAACACGCAGACGAATTCACAGGCTAGCTAGGCTCATAGCTAGTTCAAAATAATGTTTTACACATTCGTAGTTTTGCAGCAAGGATGACAAACCCGATGACAGATGTATGCTAGTCTGTCGGTACGTGTGTCACAAGATTGATGTGTCACAACTCGCGATAAATGATTTACTCATCGGCTGGATACTTCGAATCGTACCTAACATTTCGAATTGAAATATGCCTTTGATGTACGTTCGAAACACCGTTGCAAAATTAATAAAAAATAGGTACTAGAGTGGCTTAATAGAGAAGTATGAAATAAAAAGACATGTTGCGCCGACTCTAAATAAATGGCTTATGTTTAACTTATCACCAGAAAAACTAAAATATAACATCAAAAAAACACTTTTTACTGCCAAAAATAGTACCTAAATGATCACCAAAATAAAAACTCCATTTTATTTTGAAATTATAACCAAAAATTTTATATCTTGCTGTCGTATTAAGACGCCCCCGGAGCATGCGTAGTTCATACAAACGAAATACCAAAATAATTTATTAAATTTTGTTTATCTCGTTTTCAAATCAGTGCCCTTTCAAAATATATGTTTGGGATCCTAGATATTCTGTAATCCAATCGGAATGAATACACACTACCTTAAGAATATGTTTGATTTACAAATTATTTTGGTATTTCGTTTGTATGAACTACGCATGCTTCGTGGGCCTCTTAATGCAGATTCCAAAACGTATATCAATATTCCATATCTTTTTTAGATACAAAGTGATTTTTTTTACAGAAACAATTTTTCACTTTAAGATTTTAAAAAATACCAAATGATCTACTCTAAAACTGTACACATCTTATAGCACGTGTATTTAAGAATATTATGCAGAAATCAAGTACGGTAAACTGGGGTTACTTTGATACTACGGGGTTACTTTGTTAACGTTTTTCGACATATGAAAAACTTATTTTAATAATATCTACAAAGCATCATACATCTATTTAAGATAGTTTCTTTTTGGCGTTGTAGATTATATGTTATAAAAATAAGTTTTAATATGTCAAAAGTTGTTATCAAAGTAACCCCAGTGGTATCAAAGTAACCCCAGTTTACGGTAGTGAATATTCCTTCATTTGTGAACACGGAGGCCGAGGAAAGGTGGCAATTTTTCAAAATATATATATATTTTTTTAAATTGCGCGTACCTATCGACTCCGGGGTTTGACAATTGTTTTTCTTTTAAATACACAGACAGATTAATATTTATATGTTTCCGCTGATATGTCAAAATGTCAAAAGATCCCTACGGCGTTTATCCACCGCCGCCGTCACCGGGTCGCCACCGAGAAACGAGATTATTCGAACCGAACGTGAGGTCCCAGTGACGGTGATCATGTGTCCACCGCAACCGAAATCGGCGCTTCAGTATGTTATGATAAACAAAATAAAAACCGGGCGAAAAGCGCGGCGACGGCAGTGTATGTACAAGATTAAACGTTTTTTATACTGCCGGCACATCGAGGAACGAATGTCACGCCGAGTTCTAGAGGTCGCGTCGAACTAGTCAAAACGTCATGCGGCCATAGTAAATGTATGTATCGCTACTTCGGCGCCGTAATCTCGTTCTCGGTGACGTCCCGGTGACGGCGGTGGTGGACAAACACACTTAGCCTGTCCATAAATGTAACAGAAGTACTTTCATATAAAATATAGAGGATACAGAAATTCTCTTCCGAACTATGGCGGAGGTTGCGATAAATAGTTCGCGATTCGTGTCAAGCACATTTCAAAACATTTTTGTAGCATTCCTGATACCGGCACTTCCGAATTTTAAGCCGAGACCTTGCTGGTAAAAGTTCTTTGAGATACACGTGTCTCGTTTTAGCACAAAACTCTTTCAGATACACATGTTTTATGCCTAAAAATGACCTCAAAAATAGCTAAAAAATAAATAAATAACACCGTTCGTAGCACAATGCGAACTAGTCTAGTTTATTTCGGTAACAAAAGTCGTCTGGACAATCTCGCAATGTTTTATTACCTTCGGGACAGTCAGTGATTCCGTACTGTAAACTATTTTATTTTTAAACTAAACGTCGTGTTGTGTTACTGAGATTTTAGTCGAAAGAATATCTGTAGTTTTGTAGGCTATGGTTGGTTAGATCTTTTACAAAGACTAGTTTTAATTCGTATCTTGTCAAATTAATTACAGATATAATTTTAGTTAAAACTGCAGTGTATAAGAAGCTGGGTTCGACATTTTTATTTACAGATCTGTAACTTCTTAAATCTGATTATATTTTACGTATATGTCACCGTATGTTTATGTACTTCGTTTGGTTCATAATATATCTCGCAATATTATAAGTCATCGAAAAATATTGTGAACTGCAACAAACAATTGGCATTATTTTTCGATAGTTTATATTTTATGTCTATCCATGGCAAACCGACAAATTGTAAACTATCCTGTAAAAATCTCACCGTGAAAATGTATGTAGATGAAGTGAGCTTGAAGAGAGCTGTCATTCCACCTGATGCTAGGGATTGACACTATTGACAGCTCACTCCACGCTCACCTCAAGGTAAGTTGTCACGGTGAGATTTGTACAAAATAGCACTGCAGATATTAAACTGGCATGCGACGAACGCATCTTGCGCTAATACTAGACCAACTTGGAAGAAGCGTCTGGTCACATTTCTAACTTAAACTATTTGGTCGGGGTGCCCTGGCTTAGTTACTGCGACCAATTCGGCTACCGCCAAGACCTACCTTCAGGGACGGTTCACAATTTTACGTGTGATAAAATCGGACAGCTTATGAACCCTGTTGGTTCAGGTTCCTTCAGGATTTGACGGTTTAACATGGAGAGATTATAAACTATCGAAAATGAATACGTTTTAGTATTGCACAGTTCACAATTTATACCTATATATGGTGACATATACAAGTGTAAAAGTAAACAGAGTCAACCTTTTAAGGTGCAACTAGTCGACATAGTTTCCATATAAATTTCGTGGGGGTATTACTCCACTGTTTGACATTGTGCATCCAAAGTTAAAGATGATATTGTTTTATCTCATTATTAATTTTGTCTGTGCGGAAACAGAATAGTAAAATAAAAAGCCATTAAAAAGTTATGAGCCAACAAAGATTCGTTTTTCTTGCTAATTTTAACGAAATTTTAGGCAAGTAAGTAATAAAAGACGTGTAAAACCAAAACAAAGTCGGCACCGACAAAGCTCAATTATCAATGTTTTCAATAAACTTTATTTATAATTGATTTATGCAGTGGTTTTTTCTTAAAACACCAATTCCCAAAGGACTTTTCGTAATTTTTTACACGCTCATTTTACTATGAAATATCGTGCAATTCACTGAACAATGTTCCCCCGCGCGGTACAGAGGGAAGAAGCTCAGGCGAGCGGCACAGCGGCCGGCGGTGCTGTGTGCGTCGTCAAACGTCGTTTCGGTTCGGAAAGGTCGCGCGAAAGCGTCTAACTGCTCATCACTGATACTATCTCTGTCGCACAAGATGCCAGATGAGACAACATGCTTGTTGGCCACGCCCACAAGTGAGTTCGAGCCCGCGACTAGTTTCACCTTAAGGCGCCATTGTACTCATCATTATTAACAACTTTTACTATTGGGCCAAACCTGAAATCGCGAAAATAAATCAGCTGTTCCCTACATTTTGACGAATTATGCGAACATAAATGTACTGAGCAACTGATATTTTTTCGCAATTTCAGGTTTGGTGGTCCCACAGTAAAAGTTGTTCATAATGATGAGTACAATTACCCCTTAAAAGGCGGCCACTGTTTACACTCACACCCTGTAGGGTCATGTATTGTACCTATGGAAATTTCAGACTATCTCCAAAATGGCCTCACACTGCACACAACACCGATAGCGTCACGCCACTCACTGGTGTTGCTAGAAAATAAAAATGCCACCACAGTGTTGCAATATTATATTTTTAGTACTGCCAGTTTTTTTTTAATTATAATCAATGTCCAAAGGTAAAAGCGTCCATAGGTACAATACATGACTATATATATGCTTCAAAGAATTTCTGTCTTTCGAAATGCTACGTATCCATGTCGTAATCATCCTAATACTTGTTTAATTTCCCTAAGAAGAAGGAATTTAGATTCTAGTGATCGAATAATTTAAACGTTACTTATAGCCTACTATAAAGGATGACTGGTAATTAGTTAAACACATGATTGTACTCATGATAACAAACAACTTTTACTATGGGACCAAACCTGGAATCCCCAAATAAAAATCATTTGCTCCCTACATGTTGACGAGTTATGCGAACATGAATGTATGGGACAGCAGATTTTTTTTTTCGCGATTTCTGTTTGGTACCCATAGTAAAAGTTGTTTGTTATCATGAGTACAATCATGTGTTTAAGTATCGGTCACTAATTACCAGTCATCCTATATACCGGGTGTCTAAGCAAGGGTGTCGCCAACTTAAGGTTGTGGTACAGACCATCAAACTGAACCACTTTTTCCCGCGGACCAATGTTGTAATCGTGAAAAAAAAAAATCATTCGTCCCATACAAAACTTCAATACCTAATTGTAAGGGACGACTGATTATTTTTTACACGATTATTATGTTGGTCCCCGGGAAAAAGTTGTTCAGTTGGTCTGTACCACAACCTTAAGCTGGCGATACTCTTTCTCAGACACCCTGTATATTCAGTCAACAACAGTTAGTCTTAAAAAATTTACTTCACCCTTAAAACCATCTAAGCCACCCCAGAATCATAAATGAGCCTCCAGCTAACCTAATTAAAACCAAAATCAACGATTAAATTTTCAAAGAGCCCATCAAATGTCAGGCTCTTGTCATCACTAAAGATATAATACATTTGGACGCAAATCCCTTTGCCTCTCAATAATGTAAAGCTAAGGGAGGAAAGGCTGTGAATCTTTTATAATGGGACTAAACGAACGATTACATAGAAGACGGAGGAAACCGATGGCCTTTTAGTGCGTGTTTTAATAAATAAGAGTATGTTTAGATGGTTTAGTCAAGGAATGAAAGGCGATTCACAAAAGTAATTTATTTATGAAATGGATGTTACTGGAAAGGCCGAGAGAGAAGGTAGTGGAAGCACGAACCGCATTTGTAATATCAATCAATATAACATTGCAAAATAAAGGAATCGACTCAACTCAAAATATTATGCAAATTAGAGAGGTGGTATGTATGAATCGTAGCATGTTCTGCCTATCCTTATGGAAAAACGTGGTGAGTTTATATCGTAAACTGAGACACGAATAAAAATTTCCGTCCTTCGCTTTGGTCGTTCGTATTTTATTAGCGCCATTTTGGGCAGTATTCTATTTTTAAAAGATTTATGAAATGGGTTGCCTGTTTTGACAGTAACTTTGATAGTAAAAAAATATTGAGCGACGCTTACCCAGGATAGAAAGTAAATACTTTTTGGGAAAAAAGTTTCGGGTTGTATGTCGGATTTCGGACCTTAGCGGACCTTAGGGACATGTGTGTCAGATTCAGCCAACTAAATCGTGCTTTGGAGGATTAAATGTAAAATATAACTCGATTAAAAGTTTGAATTAGTCTGTCCGACATTTATTGCAATCAAAAGAGGACTGTGTGAAAGATGATATGGCCAGAAAGGGAGTGACTACCGAGATGACGACTAATAGAAGAAGTATGGAAGAAAAAGACATGTTGCGCCGACCCCAAATAAATTGGGACAAGGGCAGGAGAATGATGAAAAGAGACAAAGCAGGATTCAGTCCCAGATTATTGTGAAATACTTGGGTGCTAAAATTTTGTGGCGTAATTTTGACAAGGTATAATAATGCACAAAACTTTATGATTTTCGTCTAGCTTATAGCCCGTATAAAAAAATAGTATGTCATGGGGATTGCCCAAAAAACTTGACAGCGTGACGTGACGCAAACTCATAGACAAGATTTCCCCTACCAAAAATTGCTCAACGCGCCTAAAGAAGTTTTCACTTCAAAAAAGTTCCAGACTATTTGGCCACTTCTAAAACTGTCAGTGACAACATTATCTACAATTTTTTATTACAAAAAAATGAATTTAGCACATAAAGTATACTTTATGTGCTAAATTAATAATACATTTATATCGTCATAATATGCAGATTGTGTGCCAAAAGTGATGTCAGAACTTGCGTCATGCGTCATCGTCATCATAAAATGGTGATGACCATAAGGGTGATGACGTAATGGTTATTTTTCTGTCTTTTCTTTTAATAGTGATGCGTGTCATTTCGGTCAGATGTTTTGGTTAATAAAAGATTGTTACTTTGTGTCTCGTACTTTCGGTTTTAAAAATAGAATAAAAACATGTCATCACTGTTAAAAGAAAATTCTATTCATAGATCAGTATTTTCTTAAGTATAGGATGTTGCCAAAATCTACATTCTGATTTTACTTAAGAGGCATATTACAATTTCACCGTGATTTTTAATTAAATGGTCAACTTTGGCGTTCTTATTCTGAGAAACTGAAAGACTTAGACAACTTAGACTTATTGAGTGGTAGAATAGTTATTATTATAGTATAGTTTATAGTGGCTTCACTTTTTGCTATCTATACAGGGTTATTGGTAAAACACCAACAACCTCTTAAGGGATCATTGTACCCATCAACAACTTTTACTATGGGACCAAACATGAAATCGCAAAAAAAATCTGCTGTTCAGTACATTTATGTTCGCTTATTTGGTCAAAATGTACTGAACCGCTGATTTTTTTTTCGAGGTTGTTGGTGTTTTACCAATATCCCTGTGTAAATAAAGTCAAAATTCCGATGATTTCTTCTAAATTAAACGTAATTACAACTGCCAAATTGCTACATAATGCGATGCGTCGCCGTACTTCAATATACCTAATCTGTCAAAACGCAATTTTGTGATAGGCCTCTTAAGTGAACTATTATTTTCTCCAAATGTTTTATTCAACTCCAAACATTTTATTTTATATAAAACTATCAGTTTATGCCCGGCGTCGCCCGGGTGAATTTCATGTCTCTATCTCCAGTGGTTTATTGTGATTTTTAACCGACTTCCAAAAGGAGGAGGTTATCAATTCGTCTGTATGTTTTTTTTTTTTTTTTTGTATGTTTGTTACGCGATTACTCAAAGACGGATGGACCGATTTGGAAAATTCTTTTTTTGTTTGAAAGGGTATACTTCCGAGGTGGTCCCTTATAAATTTTATTAACTTTGCTCGAGGAGTTTTTGAGTTAGCTTCAATAATGCGTATATTTCCCACTTATTTTATATGGATGTTGTGATGGTGTTTTAATAATTTCCTATCACTGTTATTTACATGGCTATATCTACAATTATTGTGCTCAATTATGTATTCGAATTTGTGTGGGGTAGGTTCCACAACTAAAAAGTGAAAAATAAAAACTTTTTAGCAAAAAATAAAACCGACTTCTAAAACAAAACACTACAAAGTGATAAATAACTTTAATTTCGGAAGTCGGTGGCAAAAAACGAAAATACAAAACCAAAGACACCGACTTCCGAAATTAAAGTTATTTTTCACTTTGTAGTGTTTTGTTTTAGAAGTCGGTTTTATTTTTTGCTAAAAAGTTTTTTCATATAATAATATGTTTTGTGTTGCGTAATGTACAGACGCCAGCACATCAAGCTACTACAATCTATCAGATTTCTTTAATAGATTTTCGACTTTATTGCTAAATCATTAGGTTCAAAGTTGATTGGGAAAATCTGACAGTTTCGGGTAGGTTGACCTGCTGGCGTCTGTACCTAAATTATTATGCGCAGTGTTATATAGAATCATTTATTTTAACTGAACAGACAGCTGTGCTGCTGGGAGTTTGTTGCGCCACTTCTTCTCCCCAGCTAAAGCACTAGGAAGTGGTGAAGGGCGGGCGTTTTGGGGGACTGTCTTATGTAATTTTGACGTTCAAAAAGTACTGATTCTCAGCCTAGTTTGAATAAATGACTTTTGATTTTGATTTTGAATACCACGCAAATTACCGACTTTTCCAATAGACCTTCCAAAAACATTCTTTCATACAAACGTAGTCCTGACAATTACGAACACAAAAAAAACAGCTATCTATATATCTATCGCACCATATTGAGCTTGTATTAGTTGAATAAACGGTGTAACAATTGTAGATAGGCCAATAAATAAATAAATAAATAAATAAAACGTCGCGCCGTTCTCAAGTGACGATCCTTCATACATGAAGCAATAGATTATTATTTATATAGGTATATGTTATATGTTTCCTTATTTTGAGAATATTTCATTTCAAAATTAAAAGTCATTTATTCAAACTAGGCTGAGAATCAGCATTTTTAACTATCACTGTTAAGTTAAATCGGACCGGCATACTAATTACGTAACACACGTGTGTTACGAGATGTTTTCCCTTTACACCACACCGTACCTCGTATCAATAAGCCAAGCCGTCACACTTACACGTCGTGTTAGTCCATATCTTGAAAACTATTCTATTGATTTTATGAAACATGCACTGCTCCCTAAGTTAAAGTAAATGTAAGACAATAAAACAGTGATCGCAATCTGATTAATAGTTTAGGAGAAATGCGTGGACAAACATACATACACCTATAAAAAATTGTATATTTGTTTGGGAGCCCTAATAGATATATAGATATGTATACGTACAGACGCTAGCAGGTCAAGTTACCCGAAACTGTCAAATTTTCCCAATCAACCTTGAGCCTAATGCTTTAGCGATAAAGTTGAAAATCTATTAAAGAAATTTGACAGATTGTAGTAGCTTGATGTGCTGGCGTCTGTACATACTTGTTGAATTAATAATCTTCTTTTTTTTTTTAAGTCGGTTAAAACAAATACACATACTTATTCGTAATTTCTACTCTATTCACCAACAAAAAACCATAATCCAAAATTAAAACAAAACTCATCCCACAATATTTTTACCATTTTCCGAAATGGAAACCGGAATACGACGCGTTCAGGTGTCGATGTCGCCGGCCACTTCCGGTGGCCATGTTACCGTGTGTGACTAAGAACTGACATACACGTGGCAATAAGCCTTTAATACTTGGAATATATCCTGTAATACTGCAAGGCTTTTTTAATATAGAATTAGCATAATGTTTATGCTATTTAGAAGGGATTTAGAGGATTATTATGGATATTTAGGGGTTATGTAATGTCATGGTCTAATCTTCGTAGAAAATAAAAACTAAGAGTTTTTTTTTCTATTTGATTTAATAAATAGGCATTATTGTTATCAGAATTTCTTCATATTCAATGCATTTTACCACTAGCGCCATCTGCGCATAAAACTATGAACTGTTATTAATTACAATTCCATAATAAGGAACGTAAGTAGCAAGTAAGCGTAGTAAACCCACTTCGTCACTTTCATTGATGTCTTCTAAATAGTTCGCAATGTTGATAATAGATGTCACTGTTCTTTTCTTCATCAAAATGCATCGCGGTGTTAAGATTCTCCAAGAGTTAGGGGAAGCGTCAGAGTAGCCAGCGAAATTCAAACTTTCTTACGTTTTTTGCAATTTACAAGTCGGTATTATATTGTACTTTGATCAAATTATAATTTGCGTACGTCTACGTAACAAGTATCTATTTACATAATTAGAATCATTAAAGTGATCAATACAACTCTTTAAGACCAGGTAGGTACTCGTAATCCCAAACAATGACTATTTCATGAAATCTTGACATTTTAGGATTATACTAACTTAAGGAGTTGTATAATGTATAACTGATTCTATTGTATATAATTCTGTAAAAACATATTTGTTACGGCCGCAAATCATATAATACTGACTTGCAAATTGCAAAAAACGTAAGAAAATTTGAATTTCGCGGGCTACCCTGACGCTTCCTCCTTAACGACCCTCGCTACAAACCTTTGTATTAGGTGACTACTACACAGGTGCACTTAGAGACTACATCAGATTCCAGTAAGATGTAGTAGGTACATCTTACTGGAATAGTTACGTGAGACTCCTTGGATGGATAGTTATTGTTTCATTTTATTACGTTTTACGTATAGTTTTTGGGTTAAAGGTCATCTGCCTGCCGCTTCCTAAGTCCAAGCGGGCGTAGAATAGCTGGTGGAAATCCTATAATAAATATACCTATGTTGTTGTTGGTATTTAGTCGATTTAAATGCAAAAATTAATCGATTCTTACTTACACGCCCGTCACCTGATTTCCTACAATAAATTGTCGCTATCACATTGTAATCATCCATAACTGTTGGAAATTACAATAAAGCATCCTGTAAAAACACCTGGAGTTTTCTTTCTGCCGGAACGAGTGACGTCATCGACTTGGTGTCAGCGCAACCCCCTTACACAATTTTATTTATTACTTAGCTTCACATTCAAATTAATTTATTTGCTAGAATGTAGGTACAAATTAAGACTATCGTGGCCCAATTACATTCTACCATTAGATACATGTGGTGTGCAAATATGTAGGTACCTACTAATAACATGTACGGCTCAAAAATGGAACTAATATAAATTCAATTCAAAAACATACATTAATTTTAATTAAATAAAGAAAAATAATAATAAATGTCAAATTATGAATATATACGTAATGCAATGTCCATACTCAATAAGATAATATCACGATTAATTAATATTGGTCAGATAATAAACATTAAATTAATTATTACGTTCTGCACGTTATGACATAAAGTCCTTTAAATCATAAAAACAATTTTCCTTTAACCACTGTGTCAACTTTTTTTTTGAACATATTCAAAGGTCTTTGAAGGCGTCTGGTAATTTATTATACATCTTTATAGCCGTTATATAAGAATTCCTTTTGACTTCACCAGCGTGGATGTCGAAAAATATCCCACGGGAGCGAATACCGGGATTAAAAGTACCCTATGTGTTAATTTTATTTTATGTATAGAAGAAAATACTCTTCTCTGTTTCGCAAAAATGAAACCTTAAACATACACGCTAATACAAAAATAAACTAAAAGCTGAAACCAAAAGTACGCCCAAAAAAAAAACAAAAATGTTTACAGAATATATTTATTTATTTATAGTAGGTACCTACTTACAAACACATTGCGTTCTGCGAACCGCAATTCATATTTTCAAATGAAAAACATTGCTTCAAAAACCGCAGCCAGTGTGAATTATGAAAAAACAAACAACATAATCGGCCCTCAGTGTAAAGTAATATTTAAAATTTAATGTCACTATTTTTCACCATTCAAAACATAATGGATAAAATCTTAATTACAATATACAAGCGAACACTAAAATACAGGGTTACTGGTATAGTTTGACCAAGACCGCTGTACCGCGCCTTAGGAATGCGCGGCGAGGCGGGGTGCAGCGCTGGCGAATGAGCGGTGGGACGCCGTGAGCGTTGACAAATGAGCGGCCTGCACTGCCCCCCGTACGGCGCGGTACAGCGGTTATGGTAAACTATAATTCGACGTATTTCTTGCAGGACGTCATAGTAGGGTTAAAATGCAACAAATCAAGCCGCCAAATGTTCTACCGAAATTTAGTAGCTTTTGAGTTTTTTTTTTTTTAATGTAATAATACAGAAGTTACGAAAAATAAAGCATTTAATTATTGATTTTTGCTAAAGTTTTAGGCATTTTAGCACTTTTAATTATTAACAAAGATCTATGATAATAACTTAATTACCTGTACTGTACAGTCGCGTCGTAAATCATTTTAAATTGGATTAAAAAAAAACTAAAATCTAAGTAACTCAAAACTACAGAACATTAGGTGGCTTAGTCTGTTGAAGTTTAACCCTACTATGACGTCCTGTAAGGAATACGTCGAATTACCAGTAACCCTGTATATGGCTGACCTATTTTTAGCCCAAAGAATCAGCAAAGAAAGAATGCCCACCAAATGCAAAAAAAAAATGCAAATGCAGCCTTTTGGGCACTTTTGCCATTGACAGCGATGCGGAAGAATTTTTTTGATACCCAATGAGCTCTTCCTCTTTTTGTTTTTATTTTTAATTATATACTTGTACATAATATATATTATTATATATATTTTATTGTTAGCTTGTATATTGTATTTATCCTAAGAACAATCTTAACATTGTGGTTGAAAAACATGTTTGCCCATATATTCCAACTGCAAATGTAAGTTTGTACGCACAATATTGAGAGATGTACCATGTTGTTTTAAGACAATATACTTCGTAGTAGTAGTCATAGGTTTTCCTGTAATCTATAGGTATAGAACTATTTTCTGTATTTTTTTCCTAATATTAGACTCAGGAGTTTCCGAGATAACGGGGAATGGTCAATTCGGGGGAATGGTTAATTTTCTTCTATTTTTCTTAAATAACTTTAACACAATACCTATATTTTACAATTATATAAAAAAAAAAACTATTTGAGACCCTCACAATAAACCCTTACATTTGATATGTCAGTTTGCAAAAACTTTTTTTTTCTTATTTGCCCCCTAAAAGTGACCCCCAAGTTTAAAATTTCTTTATTTGTGTTACACATCGTGTTTGGGTCAAAGAAATTCATATTTCGTCGTTGCGACTTTAAGACCTCTTATGTGTCACTTTTGGCAAAATCACTTTTTTACGCCAGCCGATTCTACATTTTGAAGCTCTATCGAATGCAAAAACTCTCATGTGTATACGACGTTTCAATCGTAATTTGTTTACAAACTTCAAGATCTCCAATGTTCTTGCTAATTAAAACGATGCGACGGTTTTTATCGATTTTCTCACAAAATTGATTTTTACACATAAGAGGTCTTAAAGTCGCAACGACGATTTGTACCAAATAGAAAATTGGCTGTGTGTGACAGACGGACAGACAGACACACGAGTGGTCCTATAAGGGTTCCGTTTTTTTACTTTTGAGGTGCGGAATCCTAAAAACAAACTCTTCAGATTTGTGCCCGATTAATGGTAAGTAATCATAATTTATAATAAGCTCGTCCACGTCCAGTACTACATGAGACGTAAACATGCGACTGGCGAAGTAGCGAAACCGTAGTAGGGTTTGCAACACTCTGAAGAACCCTCCGGGGAATACAAGCGTGACGTTATGAACCTAAACCTAATTGTATTGCCACTGGGAACCTATTCCAAACAAAACTCAATTACGCAGAAATACACTTGGTAACTTACCTCGGGCTCGAAACTGTCAAATAGAGATGAGCCATCGCCCGCGAATATCCGCAGGGTATCCGACCTAAATAAACTCACTTCATATTTGGGTACCCTATCTCGGATACCGCACCGTGAAATATGATTATCACTGAATGAATATGACCAATCAAAATACTGTAGCTATGAATGGAATTATAGTTTGTAGCTATTTAAAACAACATAAAAAGTTCTTGTTAATTCATAGAACAACGCTCAACTTTTGTTTCAAGTTCAGTTCAAGGAATTAGAAGTAACTTACTTGTTGCTGTTTATTCTGTTTGATAATTAAAATAATCAGAAATTTTAGCTTTAATTAAGTTAAAATTTCTGATCATTTTAATTGTCAATATAATTTGCATCTAAAGCCGATGTATAAAATTTGGCTTTAGATGCAAATTAGATTTCTAAAGTTCTCTAAAGAAATTGCTCACCTAAATCTTGATGGGCTTGTAGCTAACATGAGGTCGAGCTATTTCAAATAGCTAGACGTGCGACCTATTTTCAAGTAATTAAAGAACCATTTTACTCATTAAGTAAACGGCGGGAATTTACGGCATGGTTGCTTAGTATATTGTACAAAACATGAAAATCGATACTTTTCATAATGCATACAATATGAGAAGCTCACACCTGTGTTAACATTATGGGTAAATTTTCCAATATTTAGGTACCTATATTACTTCAAAACTTGCTTCAGCGTGCCAAAGTGCCTTGCAAGGTAATTTTCGTAGTTGTCCTACCTCTAGTTATTGACAATGCAGTAGATTAAACTAACAATATCAATATTTGTATATCCACGTATTTACTGGTAACAAAACATTTTTATTTTCTTTTCTTCTTCTTTTAACCCGACTTTGCAACAGCAAAGACAGGGTTATTAATAAAATCAATTCCTTTTTTCTGCCCTACTGTTTTTATTATGTGCTAAAAAACAGTAAACTTCATTTCAAAACACTAATTTATATCACTTTTTTTATCTCAGATTTACTGAAGAATATATCGTGTAACATCACTGTTGTTGCATATATTTGCACTTACGTATAAATATCCGCACTCATAGTAGTGCGCCCATCGGCAGCGTGTCTCGCTGACCACACACTGTCACTCATGCGATATGCGGCGGACACGCTAACTACTTAAATAACATTAGTACTGCTTGTTTCCATTCTACCTTCGATTGAGTTTACGATAAAATAATACTGTCTCTTGACCGCAAGCGCTTCTGCGGAACATAAATAGTACAGGGTTCGATTCCCAGGTCAGGCAAAGTGTTTTTGGGTTTTTCCATCAGAAATTTCTCAGTGTAGACCGGAGTCAGGATTTGTGCCCGGTTGGTGACGATTCGCCCCTTATTATATGGGACTTAAAACATAACTGGCGAAATGTGGCTGTACTTATAGTACACCCACATTTCGCCACACCTCTACCCAGCTTACGGGGAACAAGCGTGATGTTATGTTAAAATAATACTGCACTTACCAAACGATCCCAAACTCTATAGAAACAAATATTGTTTTGTCACCACGTATTGGTCCAGGGTAGTTTTAAAACCGGGACTTATAATGTCAAATAGAATTAAGAATGTCACTATATTGGATAAGTAGTCGAAAGCTCAATTTATTGATTCACCTCCATCTATAGACCCTTGTCGGCCAACCTTTATTTGTGATTCCGTTTGTAAATGAGGGTTACAATTTATTCTAGCTACAATAAATAGTGAAAGGTTACATAATTTATTGGAATTTTATCTTCATCTACAAATTAAATAGCCGCTAACTATAATGTATCCGAAAATACATAGATAAATATCCGCAAATCGGTCACATCCCTACAGACCTCACATATTGCACGAAAGCACTGACCGATGACCACAACCTTTAATTTAAAACTATTATTACGTCATAACCATTTCATTAAGCAAATTAAAATGACGCACTCGCCGTGTCGCGTGTCATTGGACAAGCTCACCCGCAATGAATACACGTCGTGCCCCCAGGAAGATGGCAATTGCCGGATTAACGCGTTCCTATTTCCTTGCCATGCACGATATTGTGTTGCCACTTGCCACGTAAAGTTCTTTACGTTCTATGAATTAACGTAGAAAGTGGTGCATTTGTTTAATTAAACGCCGGTTTTTTGCTTTGTTATTAATAGCATATAATTATGTTAATACGTGCGGTTGTTACATTTAGTTTGCTTAATGAAAATAGTCGTGTATAAATGTATTTGTGGTGGCCAAATAAATAAGGCAAAATAATGGCATCCTGAAAAAAAAGTAGACTAATTTATGCACAGATTTTATTCATACTTCGTTACCTATACAGAGTGGCAGAGACATCGACGCGCAACCTGTTACCTAGCCCCCTTTTTATAATTGACTTGAAAAGAATGAGATTATCAATTCGACACGTATAATACATATATAATACGTATATACATAGAGCGCACCACAGTGGTTTGTCTTTGGTCACTGGCTGGCCCTGACATCAAACAATGGACAATTATTTCTATACTGCTTGAATACGAGTCTTTTTGCCTTATCTATTATTCTAAGGATTTTTTGAATACTTTGCATGTGTGTAATTACTTACTAAGGTCTGTTTTTTTTTTGTAATGTGCGTTTTGTTTGTGCAGAATAAACATTTTTTCTTTCTATCTTTCTTTCTATATAATATACTATTATTAGAACTGCAATATATTCACATATGATAATCTATTAGGGCTATATATCCTATGGTACTCGGCAAATGCAGATTTCTATATGTGTAATCGTTTTCCCAGGGGTCGAAATAAACGAAAACTGATTTTGGGGGCCGACGAGGTCTAAAACCGACTCCTATTAATTAACACAAGTTCTTATTAGATACTGTTTAAGTTGTTACGTGTACCAACTTGTTATAACAATGACTAATATTTTAGTTGGAAGTATAATTGTTATAGGTACTTTTAAAAAACTCAAAATTTTGTCAAGTTTACTCATTTATCCAACCAAAAAGTTTTTAAATTGGTAAGTATTTTGTATCAATAGGAAAAAACTAGAGATAGGATTTTTAAAGTAATTTGGCTATGGGGCCTGAGGTATCAGTTCATTTTGGGTAAACGGCCTTCGTTTATCGGCTCTTGCCTTTTTTCCCAGCTTTTTGTCAATCAAACAATATCAGTTTAGCGGACTTTAGCGCATTTCCAATCGTATGTGACCGCGGCACCATGGCGCCGAGTGTAACGATCACAATTAATGACGGCTGTACATCGGTTACAATCATTAAACTTAAGCGATTGGTTGGCTCTTTTTGTCTTCCATGTTATGTGGTAGAAGAGGATTTACTTCTTAATCTGTAGTACAACTTTCACTATGAGACCAACTCTAAAATGACAAAAAATATCAGCTGTTTCAAACAAAAGTTCAAAGTTCAATACCAAAATGTATGGAACAGCTGATTTTTTTTCGTGATTTCAGATTTGGTCCCATAGTGAAAGTTGTTCATATTCATGAGTAGAACACCCTGTGAAAATTTGGCTCCTGATAAAAAAAAATTGCCCTGTAGATACCATATTTTCATAAAAAAGGCTCCGCCAGATAGAAAAAAACCGGTCAAGTGCGTGTCGGACCACGCACAATGAAGGGTTCCGTAGTTGGAATGAATTTATCCCAAGAACAAACTTAACATTGTAGGTGAAAAACATGTTCTCCCATACATTCCAACTACAAAATATCCATAGTACGAAAAGAATCCAACCCACATTACACCTAATGTGGGTTGGATTCTTTTTGTTTAACTATGGACAAATGTAAGTTTGTACGCACAATTTTGAGAAATTTACCATGTTATTTTAAGACCATAGACTTATTATAGGTTTTCCTGTAATATATAGCTATAGAACCATTTTCTGTATTTTTTTTCAAAATTTTAAGCTCGGTAGTTTCGGAAATAAAGGGGGGGGGGGGTAATGGTCAATTTTCGTCTATTTTCTTAAATAACTTTAAGACAGTTTATTTTTAAATTATAAAAAAAAATTACTTTAGTCCTTTCATTAGATATATGGCACGGTACAGTTTGCAAATATATATTTTTTTTAATTTTCTTATTTGCCCCCCAAAATTGACCCCCGTATTCAAATTTCATTAATTTACATTACACGTCCGTGTTTCGGTCACAGAAATACATACGTGTACCAAATTTCAACTTAATCGGTCTATTAGATTCGGAGCAAATTGGCTGTGACAGACAGACAGACACATGAGTGATCCTATAAGGGTTCCGTTTTTTCCTTTTGATGTATGGAACCCTAAAAATTGACGAACGTAATTTCTACTGTACTATCAAAGGTTTTTGATAATAAATGAATAATTTCGAAGATACATTGGAAGGAGTATCTCCAATTAAATTTTCAAGTCATTAAGCAATAAAATAACAAAGGGCCCCGCTGGATGGAAACAAAATGAAATACCATTTCTGTCTTTGTGGCGGAAGTACATTCAATATTTTCGTTTGATTAGACAAGGAACTTCAACAAGCTGACAGTCGACATCGGGTTTGTTGCTGTGGCTCAGGGGGGCCAGCTAGATAAAAAAACAAATTATTTGAGTTCATCGACTATTTTCAAGCTACGACATGGCTGCTATTGATCAGTCGTTGTAGATTGCTGGCATAAAGGAACTATGCAAGTAACTGGCATGCCGTGTACCATAACAACTTCTGATTGGTCAATGTCGAAATTGCATGGCAGTTGCTTGCATAGTCTTGTACTAGCTACATGCATGTGTTTTTTCGCCTTAATCGCCATCTTTGATAAAGGGTTACACACAGCCTCATTAAAAAAAAGTGGTAGTCAGGGGACTGCTGACAGAAGTGAAAACTTAAACATAAAACTATGCATAGTATGTCGTGGTGACGCGGCTGCGCGGTGTCCGAAACCCGTAAGATTTCCCCCTGCCAAAAATCGCTCATCACGCCTAAAGAAGTTTTCACTTCAAAAAGTACTCATCATCTGCCTAGCCTTTTCCCAACTATGTTGGCGTCGGCTTTCAGTCTAACCGGATGCAGCTGAATATCAGTATTTTACATGGAGCGACTGCCTATCTGACTTCAACACCCAGTACCTGGGTAATACGATACCCCTTGGTAAGACTGGTTGTCAGACTTTCGGGCTTCTGACGACCTGTAACGACTGTCAAAGATCCACAAATGACAGCCGGCTCCAACGGCTTAACGTGCTTTCCGATGCGCGTAGGGGTCTCGGTATGTAAGGAAGGTCACCCATCCACGGAACAACCGCGGCAAGCGTAGTTTAACCTGTCGATCGATCGTGCGGCTGTTATTACTTAGCCACGAGCAATAAGTACCTACTATTCAATTTTATTCAATTTTATGTAATGTTTTATGACTTGTCTCGGCTACATAACGATGCTGATTGAATTCTCAATCTGTCGTCACACCTGTTTGGATGTTGTTATTTGCAGTGCAGATTTACTTAAGGCGCAGATAAATGCTAATGGCCTTGAGTGGTTAGCAATGCGTCGTACGTCCAGCCAGTAATAAGACTCGCCCATCAAGGAGAGCTGTCCCAAATTAGACGCATTATAAATTTATATTTTAATAAAACACGTATATTAAAAGATAAAATAATTAAATTACCTTTAAAATGGTGAAGGTTTCATAAAAATACGCTTGATAGTTTTTACGGGACACATTTAGACATAAGTTTACAAATTAATTACACTATAAACATAATCTAAAATATTCACATATTAAGTTATTAAAAAAATGCTTTAATTTAACATATTTTTTTTTCATATCATTAACACTACTCGTTTAAACGTGATCTTCAGAAGTCGGTTATCGTCGCCTTAATATACAGGGCTATTTTTAAATCATTAACTAAACTTTAACAGGGTGTTCTACCCATGAATATGAACAACTTTCAGTATGGGGCCAAACCTGAAATCGCGAAAAAAAAATCAGCTGTTCAGTACATTTATGTTGGCATAATTCGTCAAAATGTACTGAACAGCTGATTTTTTTTTCGCGATTTCAGGTTTGGCCCCATAGTGAAAGTTGTTCATATTCATGGGTAGAACACCCTGTGAAAGTTTAGTTAATGATTTAAAAATCGCCCTGTATATATATATATATATATATATATATATATATATATATATATATATATATATATATATATATATATATATATATATATTTAAAGTCGGTTATCGTCGCCTTAATAGACATGCACAAAGTGTCAAAATCGCGGGTGTAAGCCATATAGACGCTTTCAGTTTTCATCCTACCTTTTTCTACCTGATCTTTCAATATCGGAACTCCAAATCCATCACAATCAATCTATCCGTCGCATACCCATCAATCTTCAAGCCTTGCAGCAGTTTGCGTCACCCGGCGTCCTGTTGTGATGCATTTACGACTAAAAGCTACTCTGTGTAGTGAATAACTTTTATGGACCACAATCCTGTATAAATGTAACCTAACTAACATCCTGTATATGAATGATATGTTCTATTTAAGTAGGTTACGAGTCGCCACGTAAATATTGTACAGGGTGGCAGAATTGTGGATATTTAGTTAGGGTCTCAGGTTTTTTTGGCATAAGCGAAGGTAATTATTAGGTAATTATTCGCTACCATAAATACTGCATTAATCCTAATAAGTGTCATTTGATTTTGCAGTAGTGCGAATGATCTTTAACAGTTTTCAAGTCAATGTGTATCCGAAAATGCGTAGGTAGGTATCCGCAAATTGGTTACGTGTCACGTCCTACAGACACCATATTAGTTGGTGGTTAAAAACAAATCCACAATCAAAACTTCAGTATATTAGCAGCAACGTTTCCTTAAATTCAAAAGAAATAAAATATGGAACGCAAATAACACTTGTGTGCGTAACTGTAGCAGGAACAAAGGCGAGTGACTCAACAATTTCAATACAAAGAAGTGCTGCCAAGTGGTAAAATACTTTTCATCCCGATTGTATCACGGGATTGTGATGCAGATTAAATAAAATATTATGTTGAATGTAAAATAAGAACGAGTAAGCAAAATAAATGTCATTGATTTTGCAAATTATACCATTCAGTCGTGATGCATACATTTTGTTCCTTATTTTGTTCCTATCTACGTGGTTGCAAGCTATGAATTCAATCTCAGAGGCCTATTTACTCAACGTAAATTCGAACGATTTTTGAATCTAAAATACCTGCAAGCAAGCCAATACAAGCAAGCAATGCAAGCAAGCCTTATTTGAATCATATGTATGCTTGTCGCAAAAATTTAAACCAAAAGGTTTAAATTTTGGCGACAAGCATACATGTGATTCAAATAAGGATCAAACATTTTTTTAATAAACTGTATACTTCAGAATATGTTTATATTTGAGCAAGAAGAAATTAATAAAAAATAATAAAAATATTTAAGGAAAGAAATTAATGTTTAAAAAGTGGAAAAAATCTGTGGGAAAATCAAATATTGAAAAGCGACGCCATTGATCAGAGTGAATGTGACGTAAAAGTCTCAACCAATCTGCAACGTAAAAGACAACAATAAATGTCAATCTGCTATGTAGTAGTTTGCGATTAAGTCAGTTTTGTTGTCATAGACTATGACGTCACACCAAGCGCGCCAAAATGGAGGGCATTCAAGGTGCCCGTGTCGTTTGCCTATTTTTAAAGCTTTTTTAAGTACTTTTAATTGCTTTTTCGGCGTTGAATATTTTATATGGCGATGTAAACTAACGAATAAAAATATTTAAAAATACATGCATATTCCCCTCTTGATTAAAATCTAAAATTAAGTAAATATTATGTGCGAAACGAGTATTTTAATTTTAAAATCTTTCTAATTTTTGTTACGTTTATTCCGTACGTTCGTGCTAGGCCTATGTGCTAGGTTCACCACAGGCCCCATTCAAATCAGCATTTTTTTAAAAGGTAGTTTACTATGTCTCCTACTACCTACTAACATTCCGTTCCACTGCAGAACCTAAAATCCAATTTAAACCAAAAATGGAGTGCAAACTAAGTATAAATAAACACCAAACCTCTTTCCATAAGGAAATGTGTAGATAAGAGTATTTCAACATAAAAGCTTCATTTTTGTCTTATTTTTCAACATTTTCTCCCCTCATGGCAAATGTTTTAAGGCGAATACGGCACGTATCTACCCCGATAAATGGGTCAACACTACTTCTCTCTGGCATGTTTAGTAGTCGAATGCCGCCTCACTGAAAACTTGATATATTGTAGTCTAGATACTTACTAAAGATACTGTTTTTAAAAGTATATAAATTGAGTCTAAGATCATGGAACGGTTGTTTATCTCGAGAAGTTAAAGTTTTAGTGTATTTCGCGCATCGAAATCTAGTAAAGTTCCGCTTCAAAATAAACAGCATCAAGGAAACAGAAATAAAACAAAGAAGTTAGTTTATGAAACTGTTGTATAATGAGCGATATTAAAACACGAGTTTTTAATATCACACGAGTGTTTTAATACCTAGTTATGTTGAGTATCATACACTACCTTATCTACACTCATGCAATAGGTAGTTGCCTATTTAAATGAAAACCTAAATCAGAAAAAGTAAACAAACACAATATTAGCTCCGAAACCGAAACTAACGTGAATTACGTTACTATGGTTACGGGGCTATCATCGGTGAACCGCGCATGCGCCCTAGCGCGGTCCCCATATTATGCAATGATAAAAATCGAATTAAAAACTCCTTGGTCGATCCGATTTCTAATAGAAAAAAGTTATTTTATAGCAATATAGATATTGCCTTCTCCAAAAATATAGGCACAGTGAACTCTTTTAAAAAGAAAGACCTTGGTCTTTACCTATCAAATTGCCGATTTACATAGAAAAAAAATCAAACAATTTTTTTAAGAAATATTGTCGATGCACTTTTGCCATTTTAATGAAAGTTCGTTGATGCCTCTGCTATAGATAATCTGGGAACGGGAATCGGAACGTGTTAAATTCTTCAAAGGCGTTTTTCACCGCCTCGTTGGATTTGAAATTTTTCCCCGGGGCTCATTGTTGAGATCAAAATTTCCAGAACGGAAGCGATCAAACCAAAAAACTCACCGTGCGTTCACTTGCAGTACCTTGTACATACACGTCGTTAATTTTGCGTGCTGTCTGTGTTGCGTTGGTGCCACGACGGAACTCGTATTAAAAAATAGCGCGCAATTTCGATTTTTCCATGGTTACAGGAACATCGATATCAAAGAAAAATCGAACGGCGGGAAAACAAATGAACAACAGGCTTTTTTTAAATCTTAAAAATTAATTTGAATTTTGAATTCGAATTGAAAAAAGCCGGTAACATCGGCAATTTCATAGGTAAGTAAAGAGAAGAAGAAAGGTATAATAAGATAAACTCGCTGCGCTGTTCGTGTCTGTCTTTCGACCGCGTTGAACGACGCAACGGATTTCGATGCGGTTTTCACCATCATTTAGTTATTTTATTTTACATGGTTATATATATATATACATTACATTAAACTTACATAATAATAAAGATCTCGATGTTTTGTCATGTCGTAAAACCGTTTGAAGCACGGCGAGTCGTCAGTCAATTTAACTCATAATTACAAGGACCTCATTCCCATAAACAAAGCAATGACGTAACGATTTCATCTTACTCGTACTCGATAGCACCGAGTACAAGCTATGACGTCACAATACAATACTTCTAGAACGAACAACATTATCTTCCATCCGACTTATATGTATGTCAGACAAACATTATTGGCAAAAACACTCGGTGGCTCTTGAAGTGCCCCGAGGCATTAAGAGGCGGCATCGAGGCGGGGCTGCGGCCTTGACCCACCCCCTTTTTCACCCCAACTCACACCCCCGACTCACCCCCGAGCTGAAGCAATGACCTAAGATTTCCATGATGAGAAATCCCGGAATCCTTTAGCAAAATTTATATAATTTTGAATTGTTGTAAGTTTTAGTTGGAGATGTCCAGTACTTTTATTCTTTTAAAAGTTATAGAGTACTAGCTTTTTCCCGCTTTGCCCGGGTGGAGGCCAGAAATTATCCCACGGGAACGTACAACCGGGATAAAAAGTATCCCTATGTCCAAATCCAGGCCACCCATAGTACCCACGTGTTAATATAATTTTCATCCAAATCCGTTCAGCCGTTTTAGCGTAAAGGCGTAACAAGCAAACAAACAAATTCACTTTCGTTTTTATAATATTATTATAAAGTTAGGATTATGAATTGTCCTTTTCTTTTGGAGTTGAAACATTAGCGACAGTAGAAGCTAAAGTTTAAAAATATTTTCACAAGTGTCCTGAAAGTTATTCGTATTTTATACGACATTGGTTTGCTTCGTTTGATTCGATCTTTGTTCTTAAAGAAAAGGGGATACTTTTATTAGGGCATTAAAGAGCTTGTGGCTAAGTAATAACAGCCACACGTGTCAATCGAAGTCTAAGCTACGCTTGACGCGCTCGGTACGTGGATGGGTGACCATCATGGGTACATATCGAGACCCCTACATGCCTCGGAAAGCACGTTAGCCGTTGGTCCCGGCTGTCATTCGTGGATCTATGACAGTCGTTACGGGTCGCCGAAAGTTGACAACCAGCCTTACCAAGGGGTATCGTATCCAGTAACTGGGTTGTGGAGGTCAGATAGGCAGTCGCTCCATGTAAAATACTGGTATTCCGCTGCATTCGGTTTGACTGGAAGCCGACCCCAACATAGTTGGGAAAAGGCTAGGCATTTTAGGGCATTAAAAACACACTTTAAAATGTAAATTCATTTTAACTTATGCTAGTGGGTAGGTACCTACGTGATGTCTTTTTATTCAACAAGCAAACATTTGGTGGGTACGTAAGCCACGAAAAAATCTAAGTTAATGTCACTTGATAAGCTTTTAAACCACTAATTCCTTTTCTAAGAGAAGATAATTTAAAGTTTCTTGCGCTCACCAAAGCATATCTATACAAATAAATAAAATTGAAAAATAAAGCTTTTTACTAAATGCATATGAAAGTACATATATAAGTAGGGTACATATAACAAAAATATTTTTTTTTCAATTTTTGGGTGTCTGTTTGGGCTGACTGTTCTCCGAAACATCTGGACCGATTTGGACGTGACTTTCACTGGCAGATAGCTGATGTTATAAGGAGTAACTTAGGCTACGTTAATTTTAGAAAAAGTATTAAAGTTCCGCGCAACAAAACTAAAACCAATGAAATTGTGAACAAAATCCGAATACATTCATGCGAACAAAGTCGCGGGCACAGCTAGTTCCTATATATAAATTCAGGCCATACAAATACGAAACGGTATGTATAACTACTTAATACAAACTTGTGCATGAGTAATCGAATTCGAAAACCCTTTTACTTTCGCGTTTCTCATGGCGGCGAAAGATTAATCGATTCGATGAATCTCGTCGATTCATCCTGGTTGCCCTTACAATTATCCACTAAGGATGAAACTTAGTAACTTAGCTTCCTCTTTTTGACAATCAATCTGCCTAGCCTTTTCCCAACTACGTATATGTTGGGGTCGACTTCCAGTCTAACCGGATGCAGCCAAAATACGAGTATCTTACATGGAGCGACTGCCTATCTGACCTCCACAACCCAGTGGCCGGGTAATACGATACCCCTTGGTAAGACTGGTTGTCAGACTTTGGGCTTCTGACGAGCCGTAACGACTGTCAAAGATCCACGAATGACAGCCGGGACCAACGGCTTAACGTGCTTGCCGAGGCACGGAGGAGTCTCGGTATTTAAAGATGGTCACCCATCTACGGACCAACCCCGGCAAGCGTAACTTAACTTGATGGATCGACCCGTGCGGCTGTTATGACTTAGCCACGAGCTCCTTCTTTTTGACGTGATAGTATTTCACTCTGCAGGCCAGCATGATCCAAAGTTTCTTTTTATTTAGCCTTCTAATACAGGCCCCTGTGAAAAGGTCTCCCAAAAGTTTTATACGAAAAATACCTTGTCTATGGCTTTATCTGTGTAATTGTAGATGCAATATCTTTATAGGTAACTGTTCCATTTTGTAACTTAACAGCTTAGTATGCATATGCTATAACTATTAAATGTAGGAAGTACCTATATTGTCCAACTTAAAATTTTCTTGTTTTAACTTATTATAAGTTTTAACTTATTATATGCTCCTAAGGGTTGTAGCGTAATGTTAAATAACATATAACCTTCCTCAAGTATTGGACTTTCAAATGCAAAAATATTTTTTCAAATCCGACTGGTAGTTTCAGAGATTAGCGTGTTCAGACAAATAAACTCTTCAGCTTTATTATATTAAGTATACATATGCTTTATTTCATTAGAGGAGCTCGTGGCTAAGTAAAAACAGCCGCACGGGTCGTTCCATCAGGTTAAGCTACGCTTGCCGAGGTTGGTCTACGGATGGGTGACCATCTTTCCATAACGCGACTCCTCCGTGCTTCGGAAAGCACGCTAAACCGTTGGTCCCGGCTGTCATTTTTGGATCTTTGACAGTCATTACGAGTCGTCAAAAGCCCGAAAGACTGACAACCAGTCTTACCAAGGGGTATCGTATTACCTACCCAATAACTGGATTGTGGAGGTCAGATAGGCAGTCGCTCCATGTAAAATGCTGGTATTCAGCTGCATCCGGTTAGACTGGAAGCCGACCCCAACATAGTTGGGAAAAGACTAGGCAGATTGATTGACATATGTTTTATTTCGTTCATCCATAGAGGTGCTTACCAAGCTGAAAAAATCCCATTTTTCGGGCCAGTTTATTGGATTAACTGGTATTTAAGACGCACGGCTCTGCCCGCGTTTAAACTTTTTAATTTTCCGGTGTTAAAAGTTCGCCAATGTTTTCCTCCAGGAACCAACATAACTATTTGTTACGCTGCCTATATCTACTAAAGTTGGCTAGGTTGTTATACATAATCAGCATATAATGTTCCCACTGCTGGGACATGCTGGGACACGGGCCTCCTCCCCGTAACGCCGTGGTCCTACGGCCAGCTTTCTCACAGGCCAGACCGCGCCAGGCCAGGCCGACAGGCCGTGGGAACAGTCGAACTGCGGCGTCCTATCGTCGCGTCGCGTCGCCCATTCGATCGGATGTATGGGATGATTTCGACAGGCCGTGGGAACAGTCGAACTGCGGCGTCCTATCGTCGCGTCGCGACGCCCATTCGATCGAATGTATGCGATGATTTCGACAGGCCGTGGGAACAGTCGAACTGCGGCGTCCTATCGTCGCGTCGCGTCGCCCATTCGATCGAATGTATGCGATGATTTCGACAGGCCGTGGGAACAGTCGAACTGCGGCGTCCTATCGTCGCGTCGCGTCGCCCATTCGATCGAATGTATGCGATGATTTCGACAGGCCGTGGGAACAGTCGAACTGCGGCGTCCTATCGTCGCGTCGCGTCGTCCATTCGATCGAATGTATGCGATGATTTCGACAGGCCGTGGGAACAGTCGAACTGCGGCGTCCTATCGTCGCGTCGCGTCGCCCATTCGATCGAATGTATGCGATGATTTCGACAGGCCGTGGGAACAGTCGAACTGCGGCGTCCTATCGTCGCGTCGCGTCGCCCATTCGATCGAATGTATGCGATGATTTCGACAGGCCGTGGGAACAGTCGAACTGCGGCGTCCTATCGTTCCGTCGCGTCGCCCATTCGATCGAATGTATGCGATGATTTCGACAGGCCGTGGGAACAGTCGAACTGCGGCGTCCTATCGTCGCGTCGCGTCGCCCATTCGATCGAATGTATGCGATGATTTCGACAGGCCGTGGGAACAGTCGAACTGCGGCGTCCTATCGTCGCGTCGCGTCGCCCATTCGATCGAATGTATGCGATGATTTCGACAGGCCGTGGGAACAGTCGAACTGCGGCGTCCTATCGTCGCGTCGCGTCGCCCATTCGATCGAATGTATGCGATAATTTCGACAGGCCGTGGGAACAGTCGAACTGCGGCGTCCTATCGTCGCGTCGCGTCGCCCATTCGATCGAATGTATGCGATGATTTCGACAGGCCGTGGGAACAGTCGAACTGCGGCGTCCTATCGTCGCGTCGCGTCGCCCATTCGATCGAATGTATGCGATGATTTCGACAGGCCGTGGGAACAGTCGAACTGCGGCGTCCTATCGTCGCGTCGCGTCGCCCATTCGATCGAATGTATGCGATGATTTCGACAGGCCGTGGGAACAGTCGAACTGCGGCGTCCTATCGTCGCGTCGCGTCGCCCATTCGATCGAATGTATGCGATGATTTCGACAGGCCGTGGGAACAGTCGAACTGCGGCGTCCTATCGTCGCGTCGCGTCGCCCATTCGATCGAATGTATGCGATGATTTCGACAGGCCGTGGGAACAGTCGAACTGCGGCGTCCTATCGTCGCGTCGCGTCGCCCATTCGATCGAATGTATGCGATGATTTCGACAGGCCGTGGGAACAGTCGAACTGCGGCGTCCTATCGTCGCGTCGCGTCGCCCATTCGATCGAATGTATGCGATGATTTCGACAGGCCGTGGGAACAGTCGAACTGCGGCGTCCTATCGTCGCGTCGCGTCGCCCATTCGATCGAATGTATGCGATGATTTCGACAGGCCGTGGGAACAGTCGAACTGCGGCGTCCTATCGTCGCGTCGCGTCGCCCATTCGATCGAATGTATGCGATGATTTCGACAGGCCGTGGGAACAGTCGAACTGCGGCGTCCTATCGTCGCGTCGCGTCGCCCATTCGATCGAATGTATGCGATGATTTCGACAGGCCGTGGGAACAGTCGAACTGCGGCGTCCTATCGTCGCGTCGCGTCGCCCATTCGATCGAATGTATGCGATGATTTCGACAGGCCGTGGGAACAGTCGAACTGCGGCGTCCTATCGTCGCGTCGCGTCGCCCATTCGATCGAATGTATGCGATGATTTCGACAGGCATAAGCGGGAGTGGGTCGTATTCCACCACGCGGGCCCAGCGCGGGTTGGTAGATGTCACATGTCTTCGAATTTCTGGTTCTAGGACATGCCGGTTTCCTCACGATGTTTTCCTTCACAGTTTTGAGAGCTGTGGTGATGAACTAAGTAAAGCGCCTGTCAGGGTTGGAACTTACGACCTACAACTCGTAAGCTGGGGTCGTTACTGGGCCACTACCAATCTCTATTGTTATAATATGTCTATATTAAATTAGTAATGAAAACGTTCAAATCTTAAGAACACAGATTTTGTATGTGCATCTGGATTGAGGGCTCAATTTCTCAATGTCTTTGTAATAAAGTGAAACATTTAGGAAAATTAGTAAATAATAATAAAAACCTAAAACAAAGGTTTAAAAATTTCTAAAACTTAAAATAAATGTGTTATCACCCTATGAAGAGTGCTCTCAATTCAGACGCTAGAACAAAACATGATATTTTAAATCTCAAAACGTATAACCTTTGTGGCAACTGCTTTTATCTTAAAATTTAATAAACATTTTCTCAAAACTTTTAGAAAAAATTCAGCTCCGTAGACTGAGAATTTACAGATTTATAGCAGTTTAACTAGAGCCCTCAGTTCAGTACTAGTCTGAACTGAGGGCTCAACCAAAACTAAGTTTGGCTGAAAGAATTCGTAAAACAACCTAGTTTATATTATAATATATGTTAACATACAATTCCTAAAATATAAATAATGGTTCGAAAGTAATCGGTTGCAAAGTACATTGAATTAAAATTATCGTGAAGCGTCTGAACTGAGAGCTCAATATTTTCGTTTTTATTTTAAATACTGAAATACATAAATCGAAAAAAAATTAGTGCATATGTTTGAAGAATAATTTTATTAAAACTTGGTAAAAGTTCAATTATCCTACATGCTGTAATTCAGGAGATATACATATTTCACACATTTCATACTGAGAGAAAAGTAGGGTGACTATGATGTTGTTTCCAGTGTTCTAGTAATGTAAGTACCGACCTAAAATGTAAATGTTGTAAGTACAATTGAAACGAATACATAAACATGCAAGAAATTTATTCAATGCAGAGCTATCAGGCTCATTGGCGACGTAAAACTGGTGGATGCCAAGCTTCCCAGTTTGGCTCATCGCCGCAAGGTTGCCTGCTTGTCGGTCTTCTATAGACTGTACTTCGGTAAGTGTGCTCAGGAACTCCACAACCTCATTCCACCGGCCCCCTTCTACCATCAAATATCTAGACGCACTGCAAATTACCATCCATACCTAGTTGCCATTCCACCAATTCGCACTAAGCGCTTCCAAAAATCCTTCGTAATGCGCACAGCAAAAGAGTGGAATTAAAATTAGAATTAATTTATTTGTTGTTGTGTTGAACTCACCACCTGCGTCTGTGTTCCCGAACGCATACAACCCGAGTCTCTTCAAAGTTAGCGTGAACTTAGTTTTGGTCTCTTCAAAGTTAGAGTGAAATTAGAGTGAACGTGGTGAAGTGGCTTCTTCTGGGTAAGCTCACTCCATCGTAGACTTTGTCTCTGTCACCTCTGACTTATACATGTCATTCAAAACACATTTTAATAAATTGTCTTCCGGCAATGGCAGTTCTGAAGAGATACAGCATAAAATGTACTAAATTCGTAATTTTACTTTTTCAGTACAAACAAAGTTTACCTTTTGTGCCAAGTTTATATGAACGAGGCTTTTTTTTGCTAACCCATTTTACTTATGTAGTTAGTTAGTTTATGTATTTCTAAGTTATAATATTGTATTTTCTCTGTAAGTGATTGTGTAATCTTTTGAGAAAATAAATGTCTAAAACCGTAACCGTAGTTACAAATATTTCAAGTTAATTAAAAGCTTTTAAAAAGTCATTAAACCGATCTACATAAATACCTAGTCTTGCCATAAATATTGTCACAAAGAAAAAAATTTTTTTTTATTGAAAATAATATTTATTACTAAGTGTGTTAGTTTAATACATAAATATAAAACAACTTAAAATATAAAAAGCTTATTCGAAGTGGTCTCCATTGGCTGCAATACAGTCCTTTAAACGTTGAGGCCAGTTATCAATAGAAGCACGCACTCTTCCCATGGGAAAATTCTTCACTGCCAATCATATGGATTGTTTTAGGGACTCCAAATTATTATGGCGTTTAGAGCAAGCCGTACTCTCTAAAACTGACCATAAATCATAATCCAGCGGATTAAGATCGGGACTAGACGACGGCCAGTCTTCAGCTCTGATGAAGTCCGAAACATTCACTTCCAACCAAGACTGCGTGGACCGAGCTTTATGACCCGGCGCCGAGTCTTGTTGGAAGGACCATACTTGGTTATTGAACATGGTCTTGTTAAGGGGCTTAACTACCTTCTCAAGAATGGTATCTTGATACACTTGTGCCGATGTTTTGATACCTTTTTCACAAAAATATGGCTCAGTCACTCCTTCATAGCTAATACCCCACTAAACCATCACTGAAGTCGGATAATGCCCACGTTGCACTCTGTCGACTAATTGGGAAGCTTTCTTAGAGCTTTGAGCATAAATACGGTCATTTTTTTTGTTAAAATGTTGCTCAATTGTAAAGATTTTCTCATCCGTAAACAAAATTTTTCTGTGACCTCCCTTTGCGTACCGCTTCAGTAGTTGTTTCGAATTTACTACCCTATTCTTTTTAAATTATCAGTTAAAAATGACCAGTGCGTCTCTTATAGGCTGCAAGTCCTAAGTCATCTTTTAAAATACGCGACATGATTCTGGGTGCTATCTTCATCTCCCGAGATAAAATCTTTTGCTTTCGGACAGGATTTCTTCGAATTCTTTCCCTTATTGCTTTGACGACCTTTTTCGTACGAACACTACGTGGACGGCCAGATCTGTTTCTGTCACAAACAGAGGAGGTCTCATTATACCTATTAATAGCCCGGTACACAAACATTTGACTAATACCAAGCGTATGGAGAGATTTAAAAATTGCATTTGGCTCCATACCAACTTTGTGTAATGCAATCACAGCGATTCGGTTCTCTTTAACACCCCACTCCATTTTAATATCGCAAAATATTGTACAATGTATTGGTGCCAAAATTAGAAAACTTAATGAACAATCGTATAAAAAGTGACAGATTCCAAATTCAAATGTAATATCTATCTTATTTTTAATTGTAACAGTATTTATGGCCAGACTGTGTATTGTATTGTAATTACGACAGTCACTCACGAACTGGAAACGACTGTGATGATAAATTATCAATAGTAGATACAGTGCACTATTATATTATTGATTTCTACATCCGTGGACATGCACCATAATACATTGGGAAACCGACTGAACAAATGCTATAATGAAGGTAAATGTGTCCGCGAAACAATGACCAAAAACATATCTACCCTACATTGTTTTCTGTTACTAATGTATTAAAAAAGCAGATCTTCCTAATTACAGCATGTAGGATAATTGAACATTTACCAAGTTTTAATAAAATTATTCTTAAAACATATGAACTAATTTGTTTCGATTTATGTATTTCAGTATTTAAAATAAAAACGAAAATATTGAGCTCTCAGTTCAGACGCTTCACTATAATTTTAATTCAATGTACTTTGCAACCGATTACTTTCGAACCATTATATATATTTTAGGAATTATATTTTAACATATATTATAATATACACTAGGTTGTGTTACGAATTCTTTCAGCAAAACTTAGTTTTGGTTGAGCTCTCAGTTCAGACAAGTACTGAACTGAGGGCTCTAGTTAAACTGCTATAAATCTGTAAATTCTCAGTCTACGGAGCTGAAACTTTCCTAAAAGATTTGAGAAATTGTTTATTAAATTTTGAGGTAAAATCAGTTGCCATAAAGGTTATACGTTTTGAGATTTAAAATATCATGTTTTGTTCTAGCGTCTGAATTGAGAGCACTCTTCATAGGGTGATAAAACATTTATTTTAAGTTTTAGAAATTTTTAAACCTTTGTTTTAGGTTTTTATTATTATTTACTAATGTTCCTAAATGTTTCACTTTATTACAAAGACATTGAAAAATTGAGCCCTCAATCCAGATGCACATAGATTTTGTCATAACATTATCAAAAAAGTAAACAAAACTACCAAATGAAATTCAAGCAGGTAGATTCGTTTCCCAGTTACCTACAGCATTTTTTTCTTTAAGCATAAGATGAATGATTACAGCAAGCTCATATTTATTCAAATATAATTCTATTCATACAACTTATGTATAAGCAAGGATACGTAAAATTCCAAGCCGATTCGAATGCGTCATATCGAAATCAAATGCAATGTAGAAATGTAATAAACAGTCTTCAAAAACCATTTATTCTAGCATTTCTGATAAACTTAATAATTAATATCTACAAATGTTCCACATTTCTGCTTAATTGGTCCAATGACGTCAGAGATACAAACGGTTTTATACCAGAAAATATTGTTTCAAAATGCGTGTATAATTGTTGCGAGTTTGTTTCTTTTGGCCTTTAACTATTGGGTTTTGGCCAGTTTTCAATAACACGGGAACATAACACGACCACAGCACTAGACCTGTCTTCAGAACAACGAACGAACATCACTAGTTTAAGTTATATTGGTCTGCCAATAGATAGAAACGTGTAGTTTTATTGTTTTACTGATTTCCAATAAAATCAGGAATCTGCTGATCGTTGTTTTTGAAATATACGTAAGTCAGTAAACGTAGTGTCCGAAAACGAATTATTATGATAAAGATCAACAACATAATTTTATCAATATTAAATAAATAAAACTATAATACATCACTACCCACAATAATGAAAATGTGCCTTTTATATTTTCTTTTTTGCTCACGAGATAGCGACAATTTGCAATTCAAATATAGAACAAATCTATTTGATTTCTAAAATCGAACCCAATTATTTTAAAATTATACATATGAAAACAGCTATCATTCTTATAACGTTTAATGTTTTCGACCGTTCCCTTTTCAAATACAAATCTACGAAGCTTTTTAATTCTTATAGATCATAACAGATGGCATTGCTAGTTATATCATAGATCAACATAAGATATTTATGTTTTATTCAATAGTTAGTGTTATCAATTCGTAGGTTATGACGATATTTGTTTATCTTAAGTAAATAATTAACGCTTTCCAATGAAATAGATAACATTTCCTCTCACAACAAATAATAATTTGACCTAATTTCTCAATCTCGCAATCAAAGTTTTGGAAGTTTTTGTTGTAAATAGTTTCAAATAATCAAAGACCTCAGGTGGTCATCATCTACACAGTAAGCCGGCTTTTGGGGAGCTGGTCTGATTTTCCCTGACGTTTCATGTATCTATACAACACTTCGTCTTTCTATATGTGTTCGTTACCCACCATGTTAAAAAAAAGACTGGCATTTGACCATTTAGAGAATATCTCAACACCACTGATGTAGATACTTTGACCACTTTTTTACTCAACTGCCCCAAAAAACGGGTAATATTTTTACTACATTTATTGCAAATAGAGCTCCGCGGTTTAATAGCAAAAACGTCCGTTTTTAGGGTTCCGTACCTCAAAAGGAAAAGGAACCCTTATAGGATCACTTTGTTGTCCGTCTGTCTGTCTGTCAAGACCCTTTTGCTCAGGAACGCGTAGAGGTATCAAGTTGATATTTTTATCAAATAGGTACTCGGGTCTATAATCTCTTTCAGCTGTAAAAAATCAAACTTGTAAGTGGACGAGATCATAAGATATGAACGTTTATGTCGCATATTTTCGCATATTTTGCGATTTCACAAGGGAATCAAAACCTATAGGAATAACCTATAAGAAACCTATAGGAATCAAAACCTAAGTCCCGTTGACCAAGAATCATGAAATTTGGCAAGAAGTAAGATCTCACAGCACAAGTAAAGCAAAAATGCCGAAAATGGTTAATTTGTAGTTTTATCACTTAAAAAAATGATTTTTTGTGACTACAAACTTAATTTTGCAGTTGGAGAATTGACCGTGATGTATATCGATGTATGGCAGAAAATGATTTTCAACTACAATGTTAAATTTGTTTTTGGGATAAATTCATCACAAATACGGAACCCTTCATTATTTAAGTTTCGTGAAATAAACATGTTGAACAAAATGTTTTTATTTTCAGCACCACTAAGGCTCATGTTCACCACACATCACTAAATGCGTTTAACGCTAAACGGGCTTAAAACATCTCTCCGTTTCTTTCAATCTTTTGAAGATGACAGAGACAGAATGTTTTAAACTCGTTTAGCGTTGAACGCGTTTAGTGATGTCTGGTGAAAATGAGCCTTAGTGATACCCAAGCCAGTTTTCGAGATATGATACTATACGTATTAGTCGGAAATAAAAACCTTATCTGAAATATTTTATATCGTGTTGCTAAGTAATTTTTAAGGTAGACAAGAAAATACCGTCAAAATAGAAATATTGTCGCTAATGTTTTCGTACAAAATATTATAAAAAAACATTACATTATTATTTAGTCTGACTGTGTGTAAGGCCATCTAATAACAGTTATCACTGACCTTACCGGATGTCTGCGACGCGCGACTCGGCGCGTGCGCGCGCGCAGCCGGAAATAAACATGATCGCCAATAAGACGGAAAATACACAAAACTCACTAAGGAAAGTGTCACTCACATTAGTATCACAATATCTGTAGCTTGTACAAAACTATGCAACTAGCTGGGATGCCATTGTGACATTCACCAAACAGAAGTTGTTATGGCATACGGCATGAAAGCAACTTGCATACTTTTGTGCAAGTTACAGGCACTTGTATTCTCACCTAGACATGGGTCGGATTAGGTAAAAACGATACCTAATCCACCTAATCCTAGTATTAGGTGGATTATAACGGTAGGCGGTTCCAGAATTTGGACCGAAGCCGCACTTTTTCACTGTGCATGTTCTTGGATCCCCGGTTTAAACTATATTTTTGACTTTAAGTACCGTTTGCCCATAAAAAACGAAATATAATCCGTTCCACAATATTATATCAGAAACGGAATGTCCATACTCCATGCCGAATATTTCTTACCCAATCCACATACGATACCACGATACTATCGGTAACAGGCCAGCGGCTTTATTGAATAAATATTCGGATTAGGTATTTTTAAATACTAGGATTAGGTGGATTAGGTATCGTTTTTACCTAATCCGACCCATGTCTATTCTCACCTTTATTTTCAATAGTCGCACGTTCTAAAGAGGGTTTTTGGAAAAACACTAACAACTTCTTTAGGGGTCATTGTACTCATCATTATGAACAACTTTTAAACCTGAAATCGGGGGAAAAAAATCAGTTATATATACCCTACATTCTGACCAGTTATGCGAACATAAATATTCCCTATATTTATTTTCGGTCAGAATGTAGGGAACAGCTGACTTTTTTTTTGACTGATTTCAGGTTTGGTCCCATAGTAAAAATTTATTATAACGATGGGTACAATGACCCCTTAAGGGGTTGTTAGTGTTTTAAATTACACCTTGTGTACTGATTGACTTCACGGTTTCTTGTATTGTCAAGCCTCTGATCAGTGCATCTAATACATACATAAACTCACGCCTTCTTCCCAAGGGGGTAGGCAGAAACAGAACGCCACCTGCTACGATCCTTACATATTCCTTTTGCGTCGTTTACATTCATAATATAGACTGGAATATTTGTTTGTATCAAGTAGTTAATAGTTTTGTTCTAAATATTGCACTAGTATTTGACCAAGGTTTTGAGATGTTTTCCCTTTGACACCACACCCGTAACTCGTATAAATAATCAGGCCGTCACACTTACAACACGTATTAGTCCATTATCTTGAAAACTCCTCAACCGATTTTGATGAAACTTTCACTGTGCCTTAAATTGAAGTAAATTTAAGCCAACAAAAAAAATGATCACGATCTGATTAATAGTTTTGGAGAAATGCGTGGACAAACATACATACGTACAAAGATACATACATACATCTATAAAATTGTGTATTGTTGTTCGGAAGCCCTAATAGATATTATCTTATGTGAATATTAATTAATTAATTAATTAATTACCTATTTTTAAGGACTTCAAAAAAAGGAGTTATCAATTCGATACGTATACTGTATGTAATATTATTGGAACTGCAATATATTCACTTAAGATAAACTATTAGGGCTTCCAAACAAATAAACAAAATGTTATAGATGTATGTATGTATCTTTGTAGGGTGCGGGGGTTTTCTACGCTACCCCCGCACCTCCCTTCCCCAATCCCCGCACCCCTGCAAAGCACGCCTGCGCCGCGCCGTGACGCCGCCTCCACTCTAGCTCGTGTGGGCGACGCGCCTTACGGCAGCACCGGGCAGTACTACCTGCTACTAACATTCAATTCAATCAAATCAATGAAAATGAAAATAAATTATAAAATAGAACCGAAAGCGGTTCAATTTCTCCAAAAATTGTAATTATCCGTAGGATTTTTATATTTAATCTGTGACTACAATTTTCCAAGTAAAGCTGTCTTATATGCGGCGCGGTAACGAAACCATAGCGAGATCAAATTCGACGCCAACGCCATCTATCGACAAAGAGACAACTTTATTTTTCGACGATTTCATTGCACGCAAAATTGCTCTTGAATACTTTTGAATATTCTGGACTGTTGTAGAAATTTCTAGAGGGCGAAACTTCCAGCCCTTTATCTTTAAAAGCACGCCCTTCAGGTAAAACGGAAAGCTTTATCATGGATGGGGGATAGAGGGCTAACACACCATAAACTCTCTTGATTGTACCGGTACTCGTTTCCGAGTTTTAACGGCATGCACTTTGTACACTTTCTTTTATTATATATTTTATTATATATTAAACCAATTACACGCACTTTTGAATTGTTGAGGGGTCAGTCAGCCACAAAGATGACTCTATGAAGTAGCCCGATTTACAAGTAAAGATTGGATGCTAATCCGCAGTGCTCGCGCTAGCAGTAATTTGTCAACTAACTTAAAAATATGTTTAATGCTATTATAAGTGAAGAAAGTAAGTAGGTTGCTGCGTATGTACGTGAACCGTCCACTGCGGTTGTCACATTTGACCACTTCTTTAGTTTGGGAGAACAAAATGCTGCGCAAACATTTTGTTCGCGGAATCTGCTCTAGTTTACATTGAACCTCAGTGCTAGTTGCCCATTCGAAAAAGTAGTAGGCTCCTATGGAAAAGAACGGGCAAGAAACATCTCAAGTTATGGTATGCCACAGGCAATTAAATAGTACCGAGTAAATCAGCTTTAACATTATAAACCTTTGGTTTCCTTGGTGAGTGGTTCCGTCATATTATAACGGCCCATCATGAAAATATGTATGTCATTTTGACCAGTATTTGACATTAAGTCAAATCCCGCTGAACAAAGATTTACATCGCTAGATTTAATAATCATTTTATTATTTTTAACTGAAGCCCATTGAAAAAAAAAATTGCCACCGACTTCCGAAATTAAAGTTATTTCATAATTTTGAGTCAGTTTCTTTTTGAAGTCAATTTTTTTTTATGTCCAAACAATCTCATGTAGTCGGAGGCAATAAATCTTTATTGTTAAATTTAAAAAGATGCATGCCTCCGACTGCATGAGATTACTTGGAGACAAAATATTAGGTTGGGGAAAAAGTCTTTTCGCATTATATGTAGTATGTATGAACTTGTAATAAAATCTGTTTGGCTATACTATTTGTATCTGGCTGGTTTTGGTATCATTGAAAGTTTAAATTTTAAAGAACATAATTCCAAATTCAAATTAGGAAAATGTGTGATTTTCATTTGTTTTTCGTACCGTCAAGATGAGTGAATCTAATGAAGAAATTCGATACATTTTAAAATTTTACTACAAAAAAGGTAAAATAAAAATGCAACGCAAGCCGCGAAAAAAATTTGCGATGTTTATGGACCTAGTGTAGTGTCTGTGAGAGTAGCACAAATTTGGTTTAAGCGTTTTCAATCCGGAAAGTTTGATGTCAAAGATGCACGTCGCTCTGGTCGCCCTATTACGGATAAAATGGATGCCATTTTTGAAAAAGTGGAGCAAGAGCGGCATATCAGTAGTTATGACGTAGCTGAAGAACTGGAAATTGACCACAAAACAGTTTTGGCGCATTTGAAAAAAACTGGGTACACAAAAAAGCTCGACATTTGGGTACCTCACGAGCTCACTGAAAGAAACCTAATGAACCGTGTACTCATTTGTGATTCTTTATTACGACGTAATGAAACCGAACCATTTTTGAAGAAGCTGATAACTGGTGATGAAAAGTGGATCACGTATGACAAGAACGTGCGAAAAAGGTCGTGGTCCAAGGCCGGTCAGGCTTCACAGACTGTGGCGAAACCCGGGTTAACTCGCAACAAGGTGATGCTGTGTGTTGGAAGGGCATTATTCATTATGAGCTGTTACCACCAGGCAGGACCATCGATTCTGAACTCTACTGCGAACAACTGATGAGATTAAAGCAAGAAGTTGAGAGAAAGCGGCCGGAATTAATCTACAGAAGGGGTGTGGTTTTTCATCATGATAACGCTAGACCTCACACATCTTTAGCCACTCAGCAAAAATTAAGAGAGTTTGGCTGGGAGGTGTTAATGCATCCGCCGTATAGTCCTGACCTTGCACCTTCAGATTTCCACCTGTTTCGGTCTCTGCAGAATTCTTTAGGCAGTGTCAGGTTAACATCACGAGAGGACTGCCAAAACCACTTGTCGCGGTATTTTGACCAGAAGTCCCAAAGGTAGATGTCAAATTGACGTTTTACGTTTCGTTGACGGTGGAGGTGTGTTTCATTCATTTTTATCATATTATGTCTTTAAATATAATTATATTTTCACATAGTAAATTAAAATTAAATAAAAAAAATGTAAATTTGATACGTAATTAATGTGCACTAAAAACGCGCTGTACTATGCAATTACATTGACTTTTTTACATTAAAAATAACCAATATTTTTTTTAAACTGGAACGGAACGTGAAGCGATGTCATTTTGTTGTGTATTCGTCAGTGTCAGACAGTGTCAGTCATCGTTCGTTTGTTGCCTTAGCGAGTTGCGTTCGTATGACTACCATGGCGTCCCTGAAGCCCCATGCTTCTGTGTCTGAAGAGTCGAGTGATGTGCAAGTGATGGACTCAATAGAGCCGCTTGTGCCTACTCCGCGAGTACAACTGTTGGACTCAAATGAGCCACTTGTGCTCCCGTGTGTGTCGTCGATCCTCGACGAACCGGTTGCTGGTCCCAGTGGAGTAGCAGCGGGCTCTAGTGGTAGCTTACCAGCTATCGCTAGTTCTTCGGAGGACGAGGATGAGGACATTGTTCCTGCGATGCCCAGGCCTACTGGGTCAACCAGGAAAAGAAACAATCCTTGCTCGGATCCGTCGAGCTATCTTGGCAGGTAGGGTAGTGTTTAGGGCACCCCGACACGGATAAGGTTAACCTTCGTGGTTATTTTTTTATAACTACCCAGAAGTAATTACTAATTTAAATCATTTTTTTATTTGTTTCAGATCTATGTGGAATTGGAGAAAGATTTTCTCCAAACTAGGAACAAATGACCAGTGTGTTCAGTTTGCGGAGGAGAGCGGACTCATTCCTAGAGCAAAATTATGCTCATACCACAAATCACCGATGACATTGTCAAAGCAATCTGGGCAAGTTGGAAAATGTAGATGCCTAAAAAGCAACTGCCGGGCAAAACAAGTTTCCCGTGCTATTGGAACACGGTCAGAGAACACACGGTTGTGCCTTACAGTCATTTTCCAAATGATGTATGCCTTTAGTGAGGGACTGACATACCATCAAACTCAAAAGGAATTGACATGCGATGATGGTCCGGTAGTCTCTACAAGAACTGTGGCGGACTGGTTCAGTTATTGCCGGGAGACTGTCACAATTTATGAGCTGGAGAATCAAAGGGCCCAAGGGAAGATACGTGGCCCCAATAAAGTTGTCCAAATTGACGAATCCAAATTTGGAAAAAGAAAATAAAATCGTGGTCGACATATCGAGGGCCATTGGGTTATTGGCATGATAGAAGACGGTAGTGATGATTTGCGGCTGGAGGTGTGTCCCGATAATGATAGGTCTGCAGAAATGTTGGTGCCACTAATAAAAAAACATGTTGAGGAAGGTTCCATCATTCATACAGACTATTGGAGAGCATATCTGAGCCTTCCTCAGCATGGCTATATACATAAACGGGTCAACCATAGCGACCCGACTAATAAGTTTGTTGCACCAGATGGGACACACACTCAATGTATAGAGAGCCAGTGGAGGGGACTTAAACAAAAATTCAGACAGCAACAAAACAAACAAAATTTTACACAATGGTTGTGCGAGTACACATGGAGGAGGAGAAACATGATCGAACATTTGGATCCATTTGAGGAATTAAATAATGCTATTAAACATGTTTATAAATATGATTAATATAAGAATAATAATATTTCTTGTGTTTTATTCAAACTGTCTGAAAAATACCCTAACCTAACCTCAAAATTTTAACCACGGATATCTCCGTAAATATGAGGTTCCGCGGGGTGGGGTTGGTACAGGGGGCTAGGCACCTCCCACCCTCGCCCTCTCCGCCCCATAAATATTTGGAAACTAGAGTTCAAATTGATGGAAATTAGTGTTTTAACCTAACCTAACCTCAAAACTTTAACCATGGATATCTCCATAACCATGGGGCAGCGCGGGGTGGGGAAAGGACATGTGGTAGCCCCTCCCCCCTCTCCCCGACCCATAAATCGATGGCCCATAATGGAAAGTTTTACCCGTATTAGGAATATGGTGATGGAACAGATTGCTCCTCGTCAAGTAAGCACCTATTTTAAATAATTATATAGTGTATTTTATAAATATAAAATGCAATAAGTACAATGTAAATTATTTCTCACCAGTTTTGTTAAAATTCATATTTACAGTAAAGCGAACATAAACTAAACAAGCTTGTATATAGTGGCACTCCGGGACTCCCGACAGCAGTATTTGGACATAGTTTGGCATATGTTTTTGCATGCCTTGGTTTTGTGTATATAAATATTAAATCTAAGCACATATTATTAATTATTTTTTTTATTTTTTATTACTTCTTATATTTATTTTGTTATAGTTACATGGATCCGATCAAATCTGTCATACCTGCTGGCAACGAGTAGATCAAGCTGCTGTCCGTGCCACTGAGGCTGAAAGACATTCGGATGAAACAACTATCAACTTGTCTTTGTATACCAGAGACTTGTATGTTTAGTGCCTGATGCTCTGGTATACAAAGACTTGTATACCAGAGCATCAGGCACTCAAAAAATACTGTTTTTATCCAGATTGTCATTCGACCCAAAGGCTAGCTGTTCCTAAATGGCTAAAGATGATGTTATTTGTAGATTATAAATTCTATGTGCCACAGAAATGTAGGATTTGCTCATTACATTTATACAGTCATTGGGGAGTTCTAACTGATATCCAGTCACCCATTCATACATTTAATGCAGAACACATCCAAGATTTTGCAACATCTGTAATTGAGCAACAGTTAAACCTGGATTTTTCGAATATAGAAACTATGTCAGATGAACTTTTGCATTATTGGGTTGGGTTGAGCAAAGAGCAATTTGGACAACTCTATTTAGAATTGCCAGAAATGCAAAACATTCGCCAAAATAAATTAGCGCTTGCTGCCTATCTAATTAAATTGCGAACAGGTGATAGTGATCAAAGGATCTCAAAACTTTTAAATATACCTCACACTACACTAATGAGGTTCAAGCAGGGTCAAGCTCGAGATATAATAAAACGAGTAGGTATTTGTCCCAAATAACTTAGGGATCAATAAAATAAGTAGAACACAAATCTCTGAAAGGAATTTATTAATACCTAATGGTTTATTTGGAGGTGAAAATAGGCAACCAATCATTATAAGTGATGGAACATCTTTATATGTACAAAAATCATATAATTATATGTACCAAAAAGATACATATTCTATGCACAAGTATAGGAACTTGATGAAGCCTTTACTTATGGTTTGTTGTGATGGATACATTATAGATGTTGTAGTGACACAGTACCTGTCACAGTTACCTTCATACCTCGAACCACCTTACCACCATAACAGTTACCTTCATACCTCGAACCACCTTACCACCATAACAGTTACCAGTACCTCAGAACCAATACCACGTTTTGACATCCATCAAGAAATAGAAATAGAAAACGTTTGACAACCGTTTAAGAAACATGACAATCTCGTAAGAGATAGAATATAGCTCTGGAAGCTATTTGTAAGCGCAAGCAGTAAGCAGAAGCTCCAGCACCCGCCGTGATCTTCACTTCAATCTTCAGGACCGCGCAGATGGAACACGTGGGCTCACGCAGTGCAGAGACGTTCACTCGACGACGGCGTTCCGGGAAAAGGACCGCGAATTTTTTTTTTTTTTTTTTTTTTTTTTTAATGAATGGCATCTCGTAGTTGACCTAGAGAGGTCGAGACTACTTAACCGGACTATCCTGTGGCTGCCTTAAGAAAAACTCAAAGCCTCCAGCCAGGGGCAAAAACTTACAGACTAAGCGACTACACGCTAAGGGCTCCCCCTGTGGGGAACGGGCCTCGGCTTAGGGCGTCGCTGGGGGGAGGACAGCAAGATGGGACAGGCTGGATCAGATTTGAATTATTATTATCAGGGGAGTTTAAAGCTACAGGCTCAGCTACGCCACCAGCTGGCACATCATACCCGAGCAAGGGACGGGGGGGAGGACCATTATTACGGGGTCGTCGCGAGGGACCTCGGCGGCGAGGTCGGAATGTCGATTTGTTTTTGTTCCTACGGTCCCTACTGCTCTCCTGGAGAAGAGTTATGGGGTCGTCGGGATCTGAGAGGACAAGCCTGGGGCGGCGGACCTTACTAATAAGAGAGGGGACATAGCTAGCCGCCTCGACAACCAGAGGGTTGCGATGGTTGGTGGCTGAGTCGAAGAAACGCTTGGAATTGCGTTTCAAGAACTGGGAGATGGTGGGAATGTCAAGATCGACATGGAGGATTTCGTTCCGAACGAACCAAGGGGCTCCCGTTGCCTTTCGGAGGAAACGGTTTTGGAGGGCCTGCATCCTATGTATGAGGTGAGGTTTTGCGTGCGCAAACACTGAACCCGCATAGGTCATGATGGGGCGAATGCACGCTGTATAAATGCGCAATTTGCACCTAAGTGACAATTTGCTACGTGCATTCAGAACGGAGTGGAGTCTACCGAGAGCGAAAGCGGCGCGCGAACGCACCTGCTTTATGTGCTCAGCGAAGGAGAGGTGGTGGTCGAGGGTCACACCGAGGTATTTGGCTCGCGTCTCCCAAGGGATCGGCTTGCCGAACATGGTGATCGGTCGGGGGGGGAGTCGAGTGCGACGCGGTCTCAGAAAGAGAACCGCTTGACTCTTGTCGGGATTGACCTCGATTCTCCACTTCCTAAACCAGGCGCCGAGATTATCGACTGCGGTTTGGAGAGTGCGAGATATCGGGTGTTGGTCCCTGCCCGAGTAGTAAATGGCCGTGTCGTCTGCGAACAGAGCTAACTGCGCCTTTTTACTTTTCGGGATATCGCTGGTGAACAGCGTGAAAATGAGGGGAGCGAGCACAGAGCCCTGAGGGACTCCTGCACGGATGGGATGGGGGGAGGATAGCGCTCCTTCTATGCGATAGCGAAAGGTACGATTCGACAAAAAGTCTCGTAAGATGAGTACGAGACGATCCGGCACGCCAAGTTGGTAGAGCTTATATAATAAGCCGTTGTGCCAGACTTTGTCGAACGCTTTCGCTATATCAAAGAAGACAGCGCCCGTCATCAAACCACGTTGGAAGCCAACGCTTATGTGTTCGATGATGCGGTGGACCTGATGAACGCAGGAATGCTGCGTTCGGAAACCAAACTGCTCGTTAGGGATGAGACCCTTTGTCTCGGCATAGTCTCTGAGTCGCTTATAAATAAGCCTCTCATAGATTTTGCCGAGCACATTGAGCAGACTGATGGGGCGGTAGCTAGAGGGCTCAGCCTTGGGCTTACCGGGCTTGGGGATGCCAATTACAGTGGCCTCTTTCCATGCTTGAGGAAAGATGTTGTTGCTCATGGCACCATTGAAGATGGTGACCATGAGCATTATAAGGTGGGCGGGGAAGAGTTGGATCACCCTATTGGTAATTCCATCTGAGCCGGGGGCTTTACGGGGTTTAAGACCCTTGATTATGTCCTGCACCTCGTCTGGAGTGACGGGGGGCAGGGGACAATCAGGGTCTTCAACGGGAGGGAGGGAGGCTCTACGTTCGACTTCCGCGTCGACCTCAGAGAGGTGAGCTTGGTCTACTGGTTGGGAGCTGGGTGAGCACTGAGTCTCAAGACTGTCGGCTAGGCATTCAGCCTTGTCGACATCATCGAAAGCGATGGTCTTGTCAGGGCGGATAAGGGGGGGCATAGAGGCAGACTCTTGGGATCTGAGCTTCCTCTGGAGTTGCCAGAAGGCTAGGTGGGTAGGCTCTAGGTCGCTCAGCATCTTATCCCAGCCAGTGTTACGCAGCTCCTCTATGCGTTTCTTTACAGATCTCTGTAAAGAGCGCATATGGGCTTTGTTCGCTTGGCAGGGAAAGCTGCTGTAGGCACGGACAGCCGCGTTCTTCTCATTCAGCAGCTCACGCACATCGTCCGGCAACTTCCAGCGATGGTCTTCCATCGCTGGAATTTCCCTTGAACAATCGTCCAGGACAGATTGTACGTGTTCTGTGAATGAGTCGATCGCGGCCGTCGTGTCAGCGATAGAGTCAAAGTGGTCGGGGATGGAGTCTAAGTGGGGGGACGTGGTGGATTTCAGACATTCGCTTACTTTCCTCCAGTCGGTCACTTTTTGAGTGAGAGGGGGTTGGCTGGGGTCACGGAGACCTATGCGGGGTGCCAGGTTTACAACGACTGGTCGGTGGTCAGAGGTCAGTTCATGTATCGCCTCTATAGAATCCAACCGTAGGTTGACATTCTTTAGAAGCGCCACATCAAGTACGTCAGGGGTGTGGTCAGGGTTGTGGGGAAAGTGAGTAGGAGTCATCGGGGCGATGACATCGAAACTCAGGAGGGAGCAGAGGTTGAACAGAAGTCTACCTCTGCGAGAGGTCCTGGTACTATTCCAGGCGGAATGTTTGGCGTTGAGGTCACCCGCTATGATAACGGATTCACTCAAGCCAAAAAGGGTGGAAAGGTCAGCAGATAGGGAACTATCTGAGGAAGTCGGGGAGAGGTAGGCCGATACTAGAGTGATCGGTTGGTGGCCTGTCATGCCTAGGCGGCAGACAGTCACTTCTAAGTCTGAGAGGGGGGGAGGGTCTATAGGGATGCAGTATAGGCCTGTCTTGTAGTAGATAAGGGTGCCGCCCAGGTGACATCGAGTCCTGTCGTTGCGAACTATGCGATAGTTGGCAATAGACGGGTTTCGATGACGAGGCTTTAAAAAGGTTTCCTGAACTAAGAGGATGTCTATTTGGTGATCGCGGAGGAAAGTGGCGATCTCAGTACGTTGGCTATGAATGCCATTGGCGTTGAAAAAACCTAACTTGAGGGAACGGGGTTTGAATCTAGCTAAGATGCCTTTATCCATTGTTGATTTATTTTTTGGTAAAGGCCATCAGAGCTTGCGTAATCTCCGGGTACGCATTATAGATGCTCTGGATCCTGAAGAGATCACAGGCATTCCTAGCGGCCACGATTTCGGTGGCCATTTGGGTGGCTCGAGGGGACATGAAGGTCAGGAACGTGCCGGAGATAACGCTAAAGTTATCTAGAGGCAGACCTTGACTGGCTCCTGCGGGTGAGCGAGGAGGGGGGGGAGCTGAGACAGCGGGAGCTGAGACAGCGGGAGCGGGGGCAGCAGCTCTGGGAGGAGCTGTGGGTTTCCGGGCATCCGTGGGAGCCGGGATAAGAGGGGGGGGAGGGGGAGGCTGGGAAGCAGCCAGAGCAGGGAAGGCCTGCTGGTGGTTGAGGTAGTTCCACGGACTGGGTCTCTGAGGACTTAGTCGCGTGGGCATCTCGGTTGAGGGGAGTACCAAAGAAGGGCATTCCCTTTGCTGGCGAGCGTTGGCACGCTTGGCCAGTTTAGGGGAGGAGCTCTTTGGAGCTTTGGAGCAGCCACGGTAATTGGCTGGGTGCCCCGACAGGCCACATAGCACACAGCTGGGTGGGTCGGGGCAGAGGGAACGGTCTTTTGGCCGGGGGCAGTCTGCCGTGCCATGCTCTCCCAGGCACTTTACGCACCTCGGTGTGGCATGGCAATGCCGCTGCGAGTGGCCATAGAGCTGGCATCGGTGGCATTGGCCAACGATGCTGCTCTTATCGGGTTTCTCGATCTGAATGCCTGTAAGGCAACAGACCGATCTGACCCCAAAAATGGGATGATGGCCCTCGGTGGGTGGACATACCACGAGGACCATGTCATATTTTGCACCGCCTCTGGCGCGGTACATGCGGTGGACTTCGTCCACCGGGACATTTTGCGACTGAAGGTCGGCTTTTATCTCCTCCACAGGGATCTCCTTTGGGACCCGGCGTATTACCACTCGGGTCTGTCGCTCCTCAGGGAGGGCATAGGTGTGAAAAGACACACCTCTGCTCCTCAGGAGCTTGGAGAGTTCCCTGTAGTCATGAGACGAGGGAACTAGGACTTTAATACCCTGCTGGGTATTGCGGGCACTAGTATAGCTGATCTTGCGATCGGTGCACCATTTGGACACATCGGTCCATTTCCCTTTGTCCTGAATGAACAAGGGAGGAGGGGGGGCTAACTTCTTCTTGCGAAGAGAGGCATCCTGCGAGGAGGATGAAGAGGTCGGGATAGGGGCGGAAGCGGGGGAAGCCGCTTGAGCAGGGGGAGAGGCGGGGGCAGCAGTAGCGGGGGATGCCGTTAGAGCTGGGGCGGGGGCGGGGGGAGGGGTCGGGCCACGGACTGAGGCAGTCGTAGCCTTCTTAGGAGGGGCAGAGGGGCAGGGGGCCTTAGAGCCCTTCAGTTTCCTCTTCTTGCTTCCCTTACGGAGGACGGGCGTAAAACCATCGTCCTCCGAGGAAGCAGAGGAAGCGGAAGCCTCAGAACTTGGGGCCTCCTCGTCGGAGCCAGAGGCGGACTCGTTGTCGGACGGGGAGGGGGCGCGGTCGGACACCGAATCGGTGTCCATGCACACGGTCGGACTGGGGGGAGCGACATCGGGGATGTCGGAACAGGGAGGGGCGGAAGGGAGCTGCAGAGCAGCAAGCTCCGAGCCGTACTTCTCGGTGAAGTAAGGGTCATTGAGGATGACCCTTTTCACAAAGGAGAGGAGACCTAATATGTCTGCCATGAGGAGGCAGGGTTGGGGGGGGGGGGGAGAGGAATTCTCCGGAGAGCCTAACTCCCCGGGTGGGTGTGCCCGGGGATGAGTAACCCTCCCTGTCGGGTCAGACAGGGAGGTGTGTACCTACTGGTGAGCCCTAAGCTTGTAATCCGTCGCCAGTCTTAATGTGCGAACGGGGCCCTGACCAGTCTAGCGCGAAGGGTGTAGACACACCCTAAAGACACTAGGTGTGTAGCTGAGGAGGGAAAACTGTACACCAGAGCCGACTAGGAGATCCCCCAAGGCCGGTTAACTCTGGGACCCGTCCAATTGACTGCCTCCCCCTGAAGGGGTTCGGCGGGTGTTATTGGGTCAACACCCCACTCGGCTTCGTTGGCACCGTAAGGTATCCACCGAGGACCACGAAACTGTGGTTTTGCCCAGAAGGGGCCTGGTGAAGCTACACACGCGGGATTAAGAAATAGTATTTGCCTTGAAAAAGGCACTTGTGTGACTTTCGAGTCGATTAATTAATTGCTTAATTAATCACTCGAAGATCGGTAGTAGTCAGGTGACTACGAGAGGCGTTGCGGGGCGCAACGGGGGGCGGACTCTTGACTCAGAGCGCAGACGGCGGGTGCGGAGCAGGCGACCGTTCGCGGCGAGCGTCGAGCGTCGAATGAATGAGCGTGAGGACCGCGAATTACGCGCGACCTTTATTTATAGATTCGGCGGTAATCGCGGCGGATAGTGTCGTGGCAAAACAGCGCCCCGCGCCCCGCGCGCGCCGCCTGACCTATGCCCTCTTGCTATTGGTGGATTTGTGTTAGTAGTAAGATTGTATCACATTAACTGTACTATAGTAGGTTTTTATAAATAAGGCGTTTTTTTGGAAAAATAAATATAGAATATTCGATACCTTGATCGATCGTCGACATTATACTAGTCCGAGTTTTATTCACGACAGACGAGCCAGTACCCCTGCTCTATTAGCTAACCAAATGCTAAAGTGGTGACCCCGAGACTCCGTGAAACCAAGAACCCGTGAATACTGAACCCTCGAACAGCATGCAGAACGTTGTGGAAGACTTCAGTGATGCTCTGGGCATTACAGCAGCGACGAACGACGTGGCAGCAGTCTCGCTTCCTGCACGACTACCACCTTTTTGGCGCCAAAACCCGCGACTATGGTTCGCGCAGTTTGAATCCGCCGTCGCTGCCAGCAAGATAAGTGAGGAGCAGAAATACCACCTCGTCGTCCCGCTACTCGGCAACAGTGACCTAGAACAAATTGGAGACATCATCCTGCACCCACCGAGCACCGGCAAGTACACTGTGCTCAAAGAACGACTCATCTCAACGTACCAGGAGTCAGACCACCGGCAGTTACAGAAGTTACTCAGCGGCCTCGAGCTCGGCGATAACAAGCCAAGCCAGCTGCTACGCAAAATGAGAGACCTCAGCGGCAAGCTACTGTCGGATGAGGCGCTGCAGGTCATGTGGCTCAACCAGCTGCCCGCGCAGGTGCGCGCCGTGCTCTCCGTCAACACCGAGTCATCGCTCGACGTGCTCGCCGCTATGGCGGACAAGATGATGGAGCATTTCGAACCCGCTACAGTCGCCGCAGTCTCCACAACAAACCATATAACGACAGCAACAACAACAAGTCCAGCAGTCAACGAGGTACAGATTAACGCAATAACAACTCTTCAAATCAACATGCTCACGAAACAAATAGAAAAATTATCACTCGAAGTCGCCGAACTCCGCAACCATCAACTTGCGTCGCATCGCCGTTCCCGCCAAAACTCCGCATATCGTGGCCGCTCACGCTCACGACAGCGTACAGATAACGCCCCCAAGCCCGGCGATCCCGACTGGATGTGCCGTTACCACTACCGATTCGGCAACGGGGCACGAAAATGCGAATCACCGTGTTCCTTCACGAAGCGGGAAAACTAAAACGTGCATCGATAGTGGCGGGCGTCGATGTAAACCAAGCAAGCCGCCGCCTATGTGTGATCGACACTAAAACCAGAGAAAAGTTTCTTGTTGACACGGGAGCCGACATATCAGTACTAGCCGCACGAAACCAGAAACATTCAAGGCCGGCAGATAATTCCGGTTACAAACTTTACGCGGCAAACGGAACTGAGATTCGTACCTACGGTGAGCGCACACTTGAGCTCAACCTAGGCCTACGAAGAGGTTTCAAGTGGACATTCGTCGTCGCCGATGTGAAGACTTCATTACTGGGTGCTGACTTTCTAGTACATCACAAACTGTTAGTCGACCTGCACCAAAGAAAACTTATCGACCGTGTCACCGAGCTCAGCGTGAACGCCATAAAAGTAAATAACCAAGAAGAATCGATCCACATAATTAACCGCGACCATACCCATCACGACCTGCTGAAGAAATATCCAGATGTGCTACGACCTATGACAACCAAAACTCCCGTCAAGCATGACGTCACACATCACATCGAGACAACTGGGCCGCCTATCTACGCACGACCGCGCCCTCTACCGCCCGACAAATATAAAGCGGCAAAACTTGAGTTCGAGCGCATGATCGAGATGGGAATATGCAAGCCGTCAAACAGTCCGTGGGCAAGTCCACTTCACATAGTCAACAAAAAAGACGGATCGCTACGAGTTTGTGGCGATTACAGAAGACTCAACGCCGTGACAGTTCCGGACCGATACCCTATTCCACGCATCCAAGATTTTACATACCAACTTCACGGCAAGAAGATATACTCGAAACTCGATTTGAAAATGGCCTATTATTGGATACCTATATCAAAAGAAGACGCTCCGAAAACAGCGATAATAACACCATTCGGACTTTTCGAATTTAACAGCATGACGTTCGGTTTGCGAAACTCCGGACAAACCTTTCAACGCTTCATGCACGAGGTACTTCGAGGACTAGATGACAACGTATTCTGTTTCGTCGATGATTTACTCGTCCACTCGAGAAATAAGGAAGAACATCGCCGCCACTTAGAACAAGTACTCGAACGCCTAAATACCTACGGCGTCAGTCTTAACATTGACAAGTGCGAGTTTGAGAGGGAAAACATCGAGTTCCTCGGATACCAAGTAACATCAGAAGGTATCAAACCCACTCAAGAACGAATACAAGCCATAGTCAGCTACCCGAAACCACAAACAGTTCAAGAACTAAGAAGATTTCTGGGAATGATAAACTTCTACCGTAGTTGTTTACCTCATCAAGCTGAGTACCAACATGAATTAAATAAATATCTACACAACAGCAAGAAGAAAGACAAAACTCCGATACAATGGTCTCAAATAGCAGAAGAAGCCTTTGAGAAATGCCGACAAAGCATTCTCGAGGCAACAACATTGACGCATCCAATACCTAACGCGCCGCTATGTCTATATACCGACGCTTCGAACACTAGCATCGGCGCCGTCCTGCAACAAAAGGTTGACAACACCTGGAAACCACTGGCATTCTTCTCGAAAACCATGAGTGATACGCAGCGACGTTACAGCGTGTACGATCGCGAACTATTAGCAATGTACACAGCTGTGCAACACCTACGACGACTGATAGAGGGCAGTGACCTGACGATATTCACCGATCACAAACCGCTTACGTACTCGCTGACAAGAACGCCAAGTAGCAGCGATACACCACGAAGAGAACGCCAGCTACACTATATTAGCCAGTTCTGCTCAAAGATCGAGTACGTGCACGGTGATAACAACGAAGCAGCGGACGCCTTATCACGTATCGAAGAAATCGACTTATCACACTCCGCAATCGACTACAACCTACTCGCCCAAGAGCAAGAGAATGATGAAGAGCTGAAGACCTGCATGTCCAACCCAAATCTTCGATTTGCACCTATCACATTGCCCGGAGGTCAACGACCTATCATATGTGAAACATCGACTGGCAACGTTCGCCCATACCTACCAACGACTTAGCGTATAGTAGCATTCAATGCGCAACACGAACTAAGTCACCCTGGTGTGCGAACAACAAGGAAGATAATGTCAACAAAGTTCTTTTGGCCAAGTATGAACAGAGACGTTGGCGTGTGGGCCAAGTCGTGCATCGGTTGTCAGCGCGGGAAAGTGCAACGACACGTTATCAGTCCACTCGGCGAGTTTCAAAAATCAGCGCGTTTTGAACATATACACATGGACATCGTGGGACCGCTACCGCCATCTAACGACTACAGATATTTAGTGACAATGATCGACCGCTGCACTAAATGGCCCGAGGCGATACCTATTCGTGACGTCACCGCCGACACTGTTGCTAAGGCATTACATGAGGGATGGATATCGAGATTTGGCTGTCCATTACGTATAACGACGGATCAAGGAAGACAATTCGAATCGTCGTTATTCAATGCACTGATGAAGAAGTTTGGCATCACAAGAATACGAACTACTGCATACCACCCGCAAGCAAACGGCCAGGTCGAACGTTGGCATCGAACTTTGAAGGCCGCGCTCATGGCTAGAGGCGCCGGCACACACTGGAGCAACGAACTAGCGACCGTGTTACTCGGACTGCGTACAGCTCTGCGAGAAGACACGCAAGTCAGCCCGGCCCTGATGACCTATGGGTCGACACTAAGAATACCGTCAGATTTCTTCGCGCCTACACAGACGAAAAATGATGACGCAGAATTTGTTCGCCAGCTGACCGAGACAATGTCGTCACTCGCTCCTACAAGCAAGTCGCATGTCAACAACAGGAGCACGTTTGTACACAAAGACCTAGCGACGTGTACACATGTTTTCGTGCGCAACGATACCGTGCGAAGTCCATTGACCCCTCCTTACGACGGCCCGTTCAAAGTGATTCAACGAAGCAGCAAGCATTTTACCATCCAGATGCCACTTCGAACTACAGTTGTCTCAATAGACAGACTTAAACCAGCACACCTACTCAGCGAAGAAGAGTGTACTTCTCCAACAACATGCGCGCACCACCAAGCAACGCGCCCTGAGAGCACACCTACCGCGAGCGTCGAGCCGCGGCCGTCAACAACACCTAGCGCGCCGCGCGACGCATACGTCACTCGATCCGGCCGCGCAGTCAAACTCAACGTACGCTTCGCTTAGGGGGGAGTGATGTAGTGACACAGTACCTGTCACAGTTACCTTCATACCTCGAACCACCTTACCACCATAACAGTTACCTTCATACCTCGAACCACCTTACCACCATAACAGTTACCAGTACCTCAGAACCAATACCACGTTTTGACATCCATCAAGAAATAGAAATAGAAAACGTTTGACAACCGTTTAAGAAACATGACAATCTCGTAAGAGATAGAATATAGCTCTGGAAGCTATTTGTAAGCGCAAGCAGTAAGCAGAAGCTCCAGCACCCGCCGTGATCTTCACTTCAATCTTCAGGACCGCGCAGATGGAACACGTGGGCTCACGCAGTGCAGAGACGTTCACTCGACGACGGCGTTCCGGGAAAAGGACCGCGAATTACGCGCGACCTTTATTTATAGATTCGGCGGTAATCGCGGCGGATAGTGTCGTGGCAAAACAGCGCCCCGCGCCCCGCGCGCGCCGCCTGACCTATGCCCTCTTGCTATTGGTGGATTTGTGTTAGTAGTAAGATTGTATCACATTAACTGTACTATAGTAGGTTTTTATAAATAAGGCGTTTTTTTGGAAAAATAAATATAGAATATTCGATACCTTGATCGATCGTCGACATTATACTAGTCCGAGTTTTATTCACGACAGACGAGCCAGTACCCCTGCTCTATTAGCTACTCAAACGCAAAAATGTATTGGGCCCCTATCCAGCTACAACATCAGATGCTAATATAGTAATAAATGAATTTAATGAAGAAACAAAACCACTAAGGAGATATTTCCAAGCAGGCGATGTATTTATTCTGGATAGAGGCTTTAGAGATTCTGTGCCATTGCTGAGAGTATGTAATTATTCAATTCATATGCCTGCATCCTTACAACAAGGTGAAACTCAGTTGTCAACCTTGCTGCTAATAAGTCGAGAGCTGTCACGGTTTGTAGGTGGGTGGTTGAAGCTGTAAATGGCATATTTAAACAATCATTTAAATTGCTTAGGCACGAATTTTTTAAAAGTGCATCAAGACATGCAATGACAGACTTTCGCATAGCAGCAGCTCTGATAAATAGGTTTCACCAAAGAATTGGTGACAGAGAGGATGCAGGGCAAATACTAGAAATAATAAATCAAAACATTAATAATTCTCTTGCTGATTTTGTCAATCAAAATAATTTAAATAGACGGCGAACAGATTTCCTCTCAATTAATGTAAACATACATAATGTATCCTTTCCGAGGCTGGAATATAGTGATTTAATTCTAATTGCATTTGGAACGTATCAATTGAAACAGGCACACTCTTACTATGGAGAACACATAACGAGGCGATGGTTCCTATACTTACTATTGAGCTGTGCAGAAATACTGCCAGCAACCTACTGGAAAGTTTCACGCTCCCTTCGGTCAACTGCAGTTTATTGCGTGGGAAAATACAGAGCAGACACATCAGTAGAAAAATATATTTCGTTTATATATTATATGAAAATAACACTGAAGGAAGGGCAGCAATAAAACAATATTGCTGCAACTGTATGGTGGGCCGTAGAACAGTAGGTTGCTGTGCACATATTATGACCATTATTTGGTTTTTAAGTTGGGCAAGGTATCAGAAATATATTAATCCACCTGCCCAGTTCCTTGACCATGTTCTTATAACATATGAATCTGATTAATAAATATAATTTTACAATGCATGTGCTCGAAAAGAGAGTTTTCCAAGCAGCCCCTACTTTGCGGAATGTGACACTTTTTTGCACGAGTGCTTTTTACTTTTCAGTTTTTTTTTTAATTTTTAACTCCGTCGTCAGCCCGACGCAAAGAGTTTTTATTATTTGAGAAAAGCTTTACAAATTAGTCAAGTACAGATTATCATTCAAATAAAAGATTCAATAAAACTAATACTTCATTAAACGCGTTATTAATTACTCTAGATTTAGATTTTGATCAGTAAATTAATAGGTATTAAATATTCATTAAATATGTTTGGCTGAACGTATATTTTGCTCGTGCCTTTTTGCGATACAACATGGCAGCTATTTGCACATGCGCAGTAGTAGATATGCTGAGCGCGCATGTATTTAAAATAAGCCCGCCATTTTACTAATTTCTTGCTTAGTTTGGAGTCAATCTGTGTAAATCTGTTAAAAATGTCAATTTCAAGTGACGAATCCAATAAATTAACCCCGGAAAATGTTATTCAAGCAGCACAAAATGCCAACAACTGCCTATTACCGGCTAAATCAAAAGAAAAGTACATAAATACTTATAATGACTTTTTGCGATGGAAAGAAAACAAGAAAGCCAGCTCCTTTTCTGAAAACGTCCTGTTGGCATACTTCTACGAATTTGCCAAGAAATATAAGCCAAGCACATTGTGGTCCTATGAAATGTAAGAATGACATTGACATAAAAAGTTACTCAAAAGTAATTGCGTTTCTGAAACGACAAAACGATGGCTTTAAATCAAAAAAGTCAAAAGTGTTGACAGCAAACGACGCCTGACGTGAAGAAGTTTTTAAATAAGGCTTCAGATAATAAGTATCTGGCAACCAAGGTAAATTACCTATATTTTAACCTACCTGTGTTAAATTAACTTTGTACGTGCCTAATTAAGTATTTTGTTTATAAATTTTATTTACATTAAACGTTGTTGTTACCAGGTTGCATTGATTTTCGGCATTACGGGTGCGTGCAGAAGAGAGGAACTCGCCAATATAACTGTACATGACATTGAAAATCACGGTGAAATGCTTTTAGTAAAAGTACCGAACACCAAAACTAAAATCTTTTGTGATTCATGGGTAATTCTACAAAATCTTAAGAAAAATTAACCCTTAAATGCATCTTGTATCGAAAACGATACTACGTATTTGTATCGATTTTATCAAGTTTTTATAGGTTCTGTAACTTGAGTTGATTGTTAATATGCTATCTGTGTCCCATTACTAACTAAAAAAAATACTAACTAAAAATACTAATTAAAATCCTCATCCTATAATAAAAATATTTTTTTAGGAATAAATCTGTCATCATGCATTTAAGGGTTAAGAAATATTACACGAACATACTGTAAGCCAGACAATACAGTTTGCTGGATAACCACAGAGTTATAACTTCGAAAATTGTACAAATCTAAAAATCTTTCATTTTAATTAATAAAAAACGCCTTTTTCAATATATATATTTTTTTATTTTCACACACAATGCATAGTAAAACTTTGTATGATATACGTGCGTAAGATGATTTCCGCCTCGTGTCGACTTATAGGTACACTCGTCGGGAATCATCTACTTCCCGCACTTGTAGCATAAATAACTATTATTAAAAAAAACAAACAAGTTTTATTTCATACATAACCTGTTTTAATTAAATATTAAAAAAAATATCTAAATATACGTCTTGATACAAAACTAGGTTTATATCCTCATTCTTACTGATATTAGCTATTAAATCAATCACATACTATTAGCCGAACTGTTTGTTTATGAGTAGTCAAAGTCCTATAGAAATTGGACAATCCCCTTTAATTCTTTTTTATTTTACACTTTTTAGTTTATTTTCTCTCTCTTTAAGTAACGGTCATTAAAATTACCTTTCAAAGCATTTAAATTGTGGGTTTGTCCCTCGATTTTAAGAATTATATTATGATAATTAACTCTCATGCGTACAATACCCACTATAATCGGGTGACATGATATTGTTTTTTTTTATCATTTCTCATTCAGAATTACATTTAAACATTGTAATTTGTATTACATTTAAACATTTGTATATATTTTTGTAATCACCTTTTAAAACCCTTCATGTTGATACACACTCGATAGGTTTGGGAGATTAAAAAAAAAACACATTTTGGCGCTAAAAAACCGCCATTTTGTTTTTTTTTATATAATTTTTATATTATACCAAGTGACACTTGCGTAATAAAGACAAATCTAACGACATATCATTCATCAAAAGCGGTTCAGCCGTTCAGGCTGTCGGAGGTCACAATGGAACGGACATACATACATTAAAACGCGCGAAAAACATTACCCTCCTTCTGGCAGTCGGGTAAAAAATACCATTGATTCTAGTCGTTCAATCCAAAAGGTAGTTTCGTATGGAGAAGAATGGGCAAGAAACTCCACCGTTACTCTTTTAAAATTGTTTTACAATATTTTGTATACATTAATAATTATATCATTATATGTGAAGACGGTGCACCTACTAGAATAAAATTACTATATTATACCACAATAGGAAAAATAATTTAAAATGAATCAATTTATCATGATGCTTACATATTAACAAACATTGTAAAAGTATATTGGTATTTAAAGCAGTAGGTATCAGATTTTCTGGGATTTCATAAATAGGCTTTCCCCTATGTTCTAGCATTTTGAATGATTCAAAAACTTTACACACATTCAATGCCTTCCTACATCCTTTGGATATGCCTGTCATGTACATCTTGTTTATACTTATTTTTTTCAAACTGAAAACGGTAGGTTGGATCTTCTGCCGTCTTTTTATCGTGTATCCGCCATGATGGCACGATTTGACTGCCCTGTTTTATTGTTTTGAATAAATTCCATGGCACTGTCGTCATTGGAGATTTATATGTGTGTTACGTTAATTGATCGTGCTCCATGGGAGTTTTTAAGGTCAAGCTGTGATGAAAGAAGTCTATATTGTGTTGCTAAGGCGAATTTTTGAAGGGATTCTGGCCGTTTTTCACATGATGACAATGGAAGAAAAGTATCGTCATTTCGATTATTGACAATAGTTTAAAGAAAACACTCCGAAAAGGTACTACTAATTGAATACTGGCTCCAGCTTGTAACTGTCACACAGGGTAATCGTTATTTGTTACTAGCCGTTGCCCGCAACTTCGTCTGCGCTCCAGGATGACTATTTCCTAATCCAGGTCACAGTCTACCCATGTGCCAAATTTCATCCAAATCCATTCAGCCGTTTCCGAAATCTACAGGGTGTTTTTTAAAACATGCGACAAAATTTAAGGGGGTGTTCTACCCATCAATATGAACAACTTTTACTATGGGACCAAACCTGAAATCGCAAAAAAAAAAATCAGCTGTTCAGTACATTTTGACCAAATAAGCGAACATAAATGTACTGAACAGCTGATTTTTTTTTTGCGATTTCAGGTTTGGTCCCATAGTAAAAGTTGTTCATATTGATGGGTAGAACACCCCCTTAAATTTTGTCGCATGTTTTAAAAAACACCCTGTATAATAATATAATTCAATCATGATTCGAAAGACACGTCGCGCCATCTATATTATCATAAGAACGTTATTATTGTTTTCCTCGAGAACAGTACTTTTTTTCGGGTTGAAAGGTACACCATGTCCGTTTCTGTACACCTGATAACGTATATGCAAAATTTTAGAATGATCGGTTCAATGACTTAGGCGTGAATATAATAGATAATAATATCCTGGGACATATCACACACGGTCATCTGATCCCAAATTAAGCAGAGCTTGTACTATGGAAACCAGCTAACTGATAAACTACATACACTACTTGCAAAAATGCAACAAACAAAGAAACAAACTTACTTTATCATTTATAATATTAGTTAGGATGCAAGGCTGTAGTTTTTTGGCGCGAGTAAAGGTACGAGACGCAGAATAGGTAACTATGCTGCCGAGCAAAATACACAACTTTTCACCTCACTACAGCGAGGAAAATGCTAGGTGCAAAAAAACAGCTTAAATAATGATAAATGATTTTATTTCTGTAAGTAGGTTTGTATATATTAAATTAGTGTTTATTTATATTTTTTTTTTCTTGCAGTCGTCAATGCTGGCCAGTGCGATTATTTTAAAAATGAAATAGGTACTAATGCATTTTCAGCGGGCTTGTGGTTTAGAAAATTATTGAATAGAATGTTTCGAATTAAAAAAAAATCTTTCCACGCTAACGGATAAAATGCACTTTTGCACTCGGGTTTAGAATGATAAACAGAATCTTTCCGAGGTTGTGAGGTAAAACAGTAGTTTTTAAAACATAATGAGGGGTATTAAAACACAAGTGTGTGTTTAAAAACCAAGCCGTAGGCGAGGTTTATAATAGTACAACACGAGTGTTTTAGTAGGTACCTAGTTATGTGCAGTTCCATACACTACTTTATCTACTCTCATACATAGGGAACGAACCTAAATAAAAAGTTTCCCATGAAATTCAGTACAACAAATCGTGCCAAAACCCAGCACATCAACGCGCATGCGCTAAAGCGGGCGCTGCCACAGACAAGTAAAGAATTGGAATCAAAACTTTTTTATAATGCTATAAAAATGGAGCGCCCCGCATATGCGTTCCAATAGAAGAAAAAAAATATGGAAACTCCTTGGTCACCTGTATCGTAATGGTAAAAAGTTTTTTTTATAACATTATTTTGTTAGAGAAAAAGTGTTATAATATAAATCTATTTTTAAATTTCGGTATTATGTTTGTAAAGTATGTCAATATAAGCTCGTTTTGAAGTTTTTCGAATTTTGCGACGTGGGAGTAGATAAAGGTTTTTTTTTCACACAGAGAAGAAACAAGCATTAATCACCAAGCTTTTTCATGACTATAGCCACTATTAAATTCTGAATCCCTATCACAAACGCGCGAAGAAAACATACCTATATGTAAAATAAATTCGAACGATTTTTGAATCGAAAATACAACTATTATTTTGGTTTATAGTTTTGCGGCAAACTGAGTACTACCGATAGATATTCAGTCTTAATACCTATGAAATAAATATTTTGTGCGAAGTGAGTATTTTGGAATTATTAGTTATGTTTACTCTGCGCGTTCATGCTATAGGCCCACAGATTTCAAACAACAGTGACATCACAATCGTCACACTTTGTGTCGAATGGTTGACATCTGTTAAATTGTTTCCCTATAATTTGGGGAATAATATTGTATGGCTAAGATATCATATTATTATTATTTTATTTAAGATGGGTTTGCTCTTGACTCTAGTCTAGGTCGGAGGCGACAGAGACAGAGTCGACGATGGAGTGAGCTTACCCAGAAGAAGCCTGTTGACTCTCACTTTGAAGAGATTAGGGTTGTATGCGCTCGGAAACACAGACGCAGGTAGTGAGTTCCACTCTTTTATTTATTTATTTATTTACGTAAATCTTACCTACAACTACGATTACAGATCTGCGATCCAATGCGATAGAGTGGCCTTACATGCTAACTCCTTAATCTACATCCTATAAAATTACATACTATATCCTAAATCTTAACCTAAATCCAAATAACATATTATATACAACGTAACTTTTGCGAATTCACTCAAGTTGCACCATAACACATCAACCCTCTCGTGAACCTCGTTCACCACACGTATGGCTCTAGTGAGAGGAGTTCTCGCCAGTAGATTGGTTCTGGCTGCAGGCACAGCAAGCAGGGGCGGGCGTCGCCGCCTCCACACGTACCGGTCTGGCACGCAAAGCTCCAGGTGCCGCAGCACTCCCGGGTTATGCACCTCGCCACGCAGTAGCTTCACTACATACGCTACGAGTGCAAAGTCCCGTCGCACCTTCAACGCGTTGTACCTACCCTACCTTTTGCTGTGCGCATTATAAAAAAAACGTCTGCAAGCGCGTAGTGCGAATTTGTGGGATAGCAACTATAAGTTGCTATCCCACTAAGTTGTTTTATAGAATGGGGTAATTTTAAATCGTATTATGGCAACCCTCGCACTTTGTGTCACTGCGTTCGTTCCTTGAGGTTTTTTGTTCAAATTAACATAAAACTCATAGCTTATTTAATAAAAATAAAAAAAACAATGTTATTTCAAATACTTACTTACAAGTGAAAAGTCATTCCGTGAGACTTTTTATGTGATTTGCTATTATTTTTATTACAAGTTTTCACTACACAGGAAGGCCATAATTAATTTTTTTTTAACAATGTTAACTAGACTACGACTCGTCACCTACTAAAAGTGGTGAGCAAGGTTTTAGTTTTATGTGTGCGCGTGAGCGTGTATTTTACTGGCAGGGGCACGGTTTTGTGGCTTCACTTTTGATATTCGCGGCGCTCCATCTTCCTTTTCTTGTTGGCCTGAAATGAAAACTCAACTAGCTAGTTTCTCTCTCTCATTCTCCAACCAACATTATGCAAACTCGACTAGTCCAAAATTATCAACAGATTACTTATCATCGTATCAACCAACAAAGCTAACCAATCGCCTTCAACCTGAAAGCCTTCCAATCAAGTCACTATAGCACTTAAGGTGGAGCTGAGCTATTTAGCAACACAATGTGCTATTGTGCTAGTACATAATCTGCCATGTTATCTTTAGTCAAAGACAATGGCGACTTTGGCACAAAAGCGTGTGGCAAACTATTATTGTCCTTTCTTTATGTTTGGGGATACCAACATGATTGTGTGTTTTAGTTTCGGGGTGAAAAATTAGAAGCTTTGAGCTGCGGGTTCTGAGTTTGATTTAATTATTTTTATATAGTTACTAGCTATTTATTGCCCAGATGTCAATACTTCTCTATTTGAATCGGATTTTGTAACTATTTCATGAGTTTAAACTTTTTTAAATTCTAATTATTTTTCTGAAATAAATGTAGCCTAAGTTACTTCTTATAATATCAGCTATCTGTCAATGCAAGTCCCATCAAAATCAGTTCAGTCGTTTCGGAGATTAGCTGGAACAAACAGACAGACAGACAATTTTTTTTCCGTTATATGTCGAGCCTTCACAGTGCCGTATATACTTTCATATGCACTTAGTAAAAGCTGTTATTTTGACGTTACAAACACTCACTTCAGTTTTATTTATTTGCAAGTTCTAGGCTGCTAGACCCACTTGCACAAAGAATCACATTTATTACGTTTAACGCTAAACGTATTTAAAAGGTCGTTCTTTGTCTATCAGCTTCAAACGATTGAGAGAAGCAGAACGATGTTTTAAATACGTTTAGCGCTAATCGCATTTAGTGATGAGCGGTGCAAGCGAGCCTTACCTATACTAAAGCCAACGAGACGAGATTTTCATGCTTTGGCGTGCATTGCATGGCGAGCTACCCATTGCTCGTCATCCGCAAGCTCGCGCCTACGGTGGCCGGGAATCAGCTCTCAATTCCCGACGCCCAGGGCGTGTCCTGCGGCGCCTAGGGCGTGAGGGCGCAAAGATTGCCTCTCCCTCACGCGTTCCGCCTCCACCTTCGCGAGCATTACTGCTTCTCAGAAGGAGGTGACAGCTTCCCATGTATACTCGCTCCGTACCATGGCCTGGACCAGGGCCGGACGCGAGAGATCGGCCGGGCAGACCTCCGCCGTATGCTCCACCGTGTCCTCCAGCGATCCACACAACGGTAACACCCGGGCGTTTCGTCAGCAGGTGCAGGGTCGAAAAGCTCGTTTGTCTTGTACGCCACTCCGAGGTACTTTTTGCTACGAGGCATTGCTGGTTCCATCGGGTCTGGGGGTGAGAGTAGTGGTGCCCCAGTGGTAACCGCCGCGACTTACGAGTTGTAGGTCGTAGGTTCGAACCCAGACAGGTACTTTACTTGATGCAAATTATTTCATCACCACTGGGTTACACTGGGTGGCACTGGTTAGGTCAGCAAAAAGAATGATGTCACCGTAAGATTGTGAGAACCGTTACTGTATAATCTATCGGTATTATTTCGGTAAGATTTTAAACTGTCGAAGAATTGTGAACTGGGTGACATGAGCGAAGCGAGCGGTGCCGCGGTAGCAGCCGACGAGTGCTACTTCCAAGTTGCTCGCAGCTAAGCAGGCTATTTAATATTTGCGCAAGGTGCGTTACGTCGCAAGCAAGTTTGATACCAGCTGGTCTATTCTGTACAAATCTCACCGTGAAGACTTACGTGAAGTGAGCTTGAAGTGAGCTGTCATTCCACCTGATGCTAGGGATCGACACTATTGACAGCTCACTCCACGCTCACCTCACCTAAGTTTTCACGGTGAGATTTGTACAGAATAGCACAGCTGTTCACAATTTGTCACTTGGATAGATCGACTATCGAAAAATAATGCGTGAAATTGTAAAGTAGATAGATTATAAACTGTTGATAATCTATCGGAAATAATACCGATATATTATAAACTAGCGAAGTTCATAATTATACGGTGACATATATATTTTTTAGTATTATCTCCTTCGCAATGAAATTGAATAATGAATGAAATATTTCAATATCTGACCCAGACTTGACCCAGTATATCCCGTCCCAAATAAAACAGGTTACGAGTTAAGATACGATGAGAACTGGGTTTCCGTCCTTGAACAAGATAGCTTGATTCTTGGGAAATGAAAATATACATTGCAAACGGGGAAGGGTATACGATGATCTTTTAATAATTATTTATTTAGTTTTTTCAGCTATTACTTAACGCTTTGAAGGTAATCATATTAAAACTTCTATCTTCTAACATAATTTCATGAAAATTCAATCAATCAATCTGCCTAGCCTTTTCCCAACTATGTTGGGGTACGGCTTCTAGTCTAACCAGATGCAGCTGAATACCAGTATTTTACATGGAGCGACTGCCTACGCCTCCACAACCCATTTACTGGGTAATACGATACCCCTTGGTAAGACTGATTGTCAGACTTTCGGGCTTCTGACGACCCGTAACGACTGTCAAAGATCCACGAATGACAGCCGGGACCAATAGCTTAACGTGCTTTTCGAGGCACGGATGGGCCTTGGTATGTAAAGATAGTCACCCATCCGCGGACTGACCGCGGTAAGCGTAGCTGTAAGCTTTGGTTTCCTAGGAAAGCGGATCCATCATATTATAACGACCGTCATGAAAATCTGTAATTTTCACCTGTATTTGAAATTAAGTCAAACCCAGCTGCCCAAAGATTGAAATCACTAGATTTGCCCTCACCGTACTTAGTCACAAGAAAAAGTCTCCATACTGAGAAAAGTAAGCTCACAGATTAATAAACAGCGTTTCCATGATAATCAAGTGAACTCACTACGTCATTATGTGGAAGAGATGTCAAAACGAATCAGAAAAGCGACTATCTTTAGACGCGGTAGAATCTAACGATTTAAATCTTTACCACTGCCAAACATATTCATGACAGCTGTCACTGAGGCCGTTAGAGGCGGCCATTTATCTTCTAGGAAACCGTTGTATGGAACAGCTGATTTTTTTTTACTAACTGGCGAAAAATGTCACCACAGCTGGATCTAAAATTATTGCTGAATTCATTGTAACAGTTAAAGCCTGTATAAATAAAAGTTAAAATTGGTGGCTAAACATCACATACACAAACGTAAACACACGCCTTTTACCCATGGGGGCTAAGCAGAAACTACAGAACGCCACTTGCTACGATCCTTACATATTCCTTACTTACTTTTGTGCTAATCATCACACCACACCTATATTCTCAAAACAGGCAGAAGAGTTAAAGCCCCATACAATAAAGAGCACGCCTATTGCTATTACCATTGAATTTAATATTAGAAATACATGTCTAACGTATCATTAACTACAATGGATCTAATACATACATTTCCATACAGCTCGACAATATTAATAGAATAATTAATATCATTCAGTAGAAAATGTGATCTAAATATTCCGAAAACTTCGCGTAGCACCGTGACCCAATAACTTCATTGCTACGAGCTACGCAAGTGCGTCTACGAGTCTACGCCGCTACGGCGTAGAGCTACGAGCAGGAATGTGGCTGTCAGGCAATTAACTTGTAACCTCAAAATGTCGATATTTAAATTAATAGTTTCTCTGATGATTAGGATTATTTTACTAATTAAGGCTGTGATGCCATAATGTTGCCGTAGGTAAATAAAGACTTTTATATTATTTCTTATTAAAGTCTTCACGTACACTATTTATGACTTATGGCAATAACAAGGTGTAACTTAAATAACGCACAACCTCTTAAGGAGTCATTGTATTCATCATTATGAACAACTTTTACTATGGGACCAAACCTGAAATCGTGAAAAAAAAATCTGCTGTAGCATTTTGACGAGATATGCGAAACATGCGACATAAATTTAGGAAACAGCTGATTTTGTTCTCGCGATTTCAGGTTTGGTTCTATAGTAAAAGTTGTTCATAATGATGAGCACAATGACTCCTAAGAGGTTATGCGTTATTTAAGTTACAATACATATGCATTGTAATATAATTTAAAGTGGTATTATAACTGACGTTTTAGATCTAATGCCTAGATCCAATGTAATACTAGACATAGACCCCAGATCCCAGTATAATTTAGGAGTACAATATTGTGTTCGAAGCAACTTAGTCACTCACGAAATTTCTAGATTGTTCAAAACCCTAAGTAAACCCTAACTCTCATATGAAACTCATATGCATAGTCTTACGTTCATCGAACCTTGTGATATATTGATGATGATATTTTTTTAACATAACACATTGACAGGCCAGTTGGCGTGGTTGGTTAAGATACCACCTATCATGCCGAAGGTCGTGGGTTCGATTCCCATCCAGGAAAACATTAGTGTGCATGAACATGTCTGAGTCTGGGTGTAATTATCTATAGAAGTATTTATTTACAAAAAAAAAAAGTAGTATATATGTAGTATATCAGTTATCTGGTTTCCATAGTACAAGCTCTGCTTAGTTTGGGATCAGATGACCGTGTGTGAATAATGTCCTAGGATATTATTATTATATCAACACCAAAACATTTACAGGGCCTACCATATCTTATGTTAGGTTAAAATAGACCTAAAATAGCTAAATCTCAATCTATCTGTTGTTGCACAATGAAGCTAACAGATATACATCCTGGCTCTTTGTAGCCATGGATTTTTATTTTCGGAATATACCATGTATAATTATAATATATAAAAAATTTATAATATATACTAGTAATTAGTGACCGATACTTAAACACATGATTGTACTCATGATAACCAACTACTTTTACTATGGGACCAAACTTAAATTCGCGAAAAAAAATTTGCTGTCGCATACATTCATGTTCGCATAACTCGTCAAAATGTAGGGAGCAGCTGATTTTTGTTTCGCGATTTCAGGTTTGATCCCATAGTAAAAGTTGTTCATAATTATGAGTACAATCATGTGTTTAAGTATTGGTCACTAATTAGTAATTACCAGTCACCCTATAATAATGACTTATTATTAAATGATTAATTGACCGAGCGAGCAAAGCTCTCTGCTTCAAGTCTGGCAAAATTTTCTTTCGTCTGTCAGTTTTTTGCTAAGCCTCTACCGGTCGTATTTTACAAACCATCTGGATGAAACTTGGTATACAGGTTTTACAGCTTTATAGTTTTTTTTTGTCGTCGAGGATTTTTGATTGTCCCCTACAATCAAAAAGGGGGCTACTGGATATCTCCGCCTTATGAGATGATTTCGATGGTTCTTTTTTATTTGAAAAGTAGTAACTTTAAGTTGGTCTCATAAAAATTTGGTGGAGATTTGATGAAAAAAAACATGGTAAAATATCCCGATTTAAATAACTGTAGTGGTAGGTACATTAATTGCTGCAAAAAAGTTTGTGTTCGCGAGGTCTACTGTTCGCAGGACTACTAGTAATAATATGTACATGTATCTAATCTACCTATATAAAAAAAAACCCGTCAAGTGCGTGTCGGACCACGCACGATGAAGGGTTCCGTAGTTGGGATTAATTTATCCCAAGAACAAACTTAACATTGTAGTTGAAAAACATGTTCTCCCATACATTCCAACTACAAATGTCCATAGTTAAACGAAAAAGATCCAGCCCACATTACACCTAATGTGGGTTGGATCTTTTTCGTTTAACTATGGGCAAATGTAAGTTTGTATGCACAATATTGAGAGATTTACCATGTTATTTTAAGACCATAGACTTCTTATAGGTTTTTCTGTTATCTATAGTTATAGAATTATTTTCTGTATTTTTTCAAAATTTTAAGCTCGGTAGTTTCGGTGATAAAAGAGGGGAATGGTCAATTTTCGTCTATTTTCTTAAATAACTTTAAAACAGTTTATTTTAAAATTATCAAAAAAAAAAAATTTAGGACCCTCACAGTAAGCTCTTTTATTTGATTTAACGCACGGTACAGTTTGCAAAACATTTTTTTTTAAATTTTCTTATTTGCCCCCAAAATTGACCCCGTATTCAAAATTCATTAATTTACATTACACGTCCGTGTTTCGGTCACAGAAATACATACGTGTACCAAATTTCAACTTAATCGGTCCATTCGATTCGGAGCAAATTGGCTGTGACAGAGGGACAGACGGACAGACATACACATGAGTGATCCTATAAGGTTTCCGTTTTATCCTTTTGAAGTACGGAACCCTAAAAATAGGGAAAATATTCAATTTATTGAACTACAATTGAACGACAATTGAACTACATGGCTTTCTTTCTGATCTCATGTTCACGTTTTTACTCAACGAGCTTTTCATTTATTTTTATGTCGCACAAAGCTCAACATTTAGGTCATTTCATAATAACGAAACCACGTACAGCGAGCCAACTCATAGACTAATCAGACCTTTGCTTGTTCCAGGTTAATGTGCCACGAGACGAGTGACAGAGACCGACGATCCCGACACTTCCTCTTAAACGCCTTATATGGAGCGGGACGGGTATACCACGCGTGCTCCGCCGCGTATCAAAACACACAAAAACCGCGGATGTAGGTAATAGCACAGGAGCTGAATAGCTTTTTAATTAATAAAAATAAAAAATAAGCCAAATTGCAACGTTCAACCGATTTTGAATTCCGAACGCCTAAATCCGATCAGACTTTAACGCCTACTTTTCCGTGGACATGTTGGGTGCTTAAAATGGACTTGCCTTACTTTAATTTTTCATGATGTATCTGACTGTATAGTGGGGGTCGCGCTGTGCTCCTAGTAATAGTTATAGTATATAATAAGTAAATAAAGGCGGTGAGGACGGTGTGTGGGTGTGATATCAAAGTGTCGGCGGCGTGTGTGATGCAGCGACGGCCGAGGCGGAGCGAGTGTCGGCTACCTGAGAAGCAGCCTTGTACGCTCGTCTGACGAATCTATAAAGGTAAGAACTCCGATTTTAGATTCAATACTCAATCCTTAATTGCATTCCACAATGTGTACTTACGTGGCACCTAACTAAAACTTTATGAGATCAATATGGACCCTGTCGGACACAGCAAAATAATAGGAGAGAAGAAGTTATCAGTCTTCTGAACTAAATCTAATGTTATTCTATTTGTGTGTGTGTTTTTTTTTTTAAAGTTCAAAGATTCCATATTTTATCTTCGGCAAAACCGAACTTTGCCGAATTCAATAAGGGTGTGACGGAATTAGCGCATCAATCTCTAATAGTTTAGGTGGGAATATAAATCAATTTCTAATGGTCGAGTAATTTCTATGATGGCGAGGTTTAAAATGGCGAGGTTTTTTCGCGATTCGTTCAACCTGAGCTAAGCCAGCTCTTAAAACAATATGACCTCACATTATAAATTTTATTCCTAACGTTAGGTAATTGTTCTTATACACTTGCGTGCAAAAAATAGATCTCCGTTCTTTTCGATTTGACCCAAGATAATTTATCAAGTTTAATTAATAGATAATAACCAAATATATTTTTCATTAGTTTTTGAGAAAATCGCAAACTAAAATTACTGGTCGAATAAAGACCCTATTTTTTAAGTCAGTTAAATACTTGATTAATTAATGTTCAATAAACGAACACTAATAAACAAAATAATGCTTTTGTCAACTTCACTGACAAAAAATTTCACCCATTTTTTCCAAAAAAAGTGAGTGAATAGGACATCTAAAGAATCGAGTCGATATTGTAAAGAATATTGCTTTGATCAAAGTATAGGGTATGTGTAAATAAACTTTATCTTACCTAGATTCACACAACATAATATATAATAATTAAAATATACATTAACATTTTTGAGATATCGTCTCACAAATAAAGAGCATGGAGTGGGCCAATTTTTTTAAGATATCGTCTCACAGATAGAGAGCATGGGGTGGGTCAATTTTTTTAAGATATTGTCTCACAGATAGAGAGCATGGGGTGGGCCAATTTTTTTAAGATATCGTCTCACAGATAGAGAGCATAGGGTGGGCCAATTTTTTTAAGATATCGTCTCACAGATAGAGAGCATGGGGTGGGCCAATTTTTTTAAGATATCGTCTCACAGATAGAGAGCATGGGGTGGGCCACTTTTTTTAAGATATCGTCTCACAGATAGAGAGCATGGGATGGGCCTATTTTTTTAAGATATCGCCTCACAGATAGAGAGCATGGGGTGGGCCAATTTTTTTAAGATATCGTCTCACAGATAGAGAGCATGGGATGGGCCTATTTTTTTAAGATATCGCCTCACAGATAGAGAGCATGGGGTGGGCCAATTTTTTTAAGATATCGTCTCACAGATAGAGAGCATGGGGTGGGCCAATTTTTTCAAGATATCGTCTCACAGGTAGAGAGCATGGGGTGGGCCAATTTTTTTAAGATATCGTCTCACAGATAGAGAGCATGGGGTGGGCCAATTTTTTTAAGATATCGTCTCAACAGATAGAGAGCATGGGGTGGGTCAATTTTTTTAAGATATCGTCTCAACAGATAGAGAGCATGGGGTGGGTCAATTTTTTTAAGATATCGTCTCACAGATAGAGAGCATGGGGTGGCCATTTTTTTTAAGATATCGTCTCAACAGATAGAGAGCATGGGGTGGGTCAATTTTTTTAAGATATCGTCTCACAGATAGAGAGCATGGGGTGGGCCAATTTTTTTAAGATATCGTCTCACAGATAGAGAGCATGGGGTGGGCCAATTTTTTTAAGATATCGTCTCACAGATAGAGAGCATGGGGTGGGCCAATTTTTTCAAGATATCGTCTCACAGGTAGAGAGCATGGGGTGGGCCAATTTTTTTTAAGATATCGTCTCACAGATAGAGAGCATGAGGTGGGCCAGTTTTTTTAAGATATCGTCTCACAGATAGAGAGCATGGGGTGGGCCAATTTTTTGCACAGTTATAGGTAGGTTAATACAATATTTGTCTCTTAATCTATAGTTTATACCCGAGGAGGTTTTATGCCAGAACACCGCTGGAGTTGAAGTCTCTACAGTACCAATACAATGTAGTGTCAAATAGTTGCAGTACTTGCTAAACAGTCTTTCTTTCAGAATAACTCAATAAAATAGAAGAATCTAGACAAATCAACACGAAATACAAACACAACTTTAACCAATCCTATTTAAAACCGAGCCCGAGTAACAAGCCAGGTTTGCTGTCATCATCATCATTCTCCTGCTCTTATCCCAATTTATTTGAGGTCGGCGCAACTATTACTCGTCATCTCGGCAGTCACTCCCTTTCTAGCCATATCATCTTTCACACAATTCATCCATAGTTTCTTTGGTCGTCTCCTACTCTTATAGCCATCTACATTCATACTCAAAACTTTCCTGACGATGCGATTTCCTCCGCATCACATGCCCATACCATGACAACCGATTACCGCACAACTTTTCAGTCACCGGTGTCACTTTTTACCACATTCGCGTAACACCCCACATCCCTCTTATGCCGCGATCCCACGGCCCGTCGAGAATTCCACGGATCATCCCATACATTCAATCGGACGGGCGATGACAGGCCACCGCAAACCGACTGTTCCCACAGCCTGTCGGCCTGGCCTGGCTTGGCCTGGCTTGTGAGAAAGCGCGCCGGGGGCCTGTCAAACTAGTTAAAAGCTTTACTAAAGTCACACTGTAACCTTATTAAAATTATTTCAGCATTTTCTTTGCTAACTATTCTCTGATGTCATTTCTTGCATGACACATTGATTAAATACATGCCTATTTATTCGGAATTCCCATTTTGCGCTCCTAAAAATATTATTGACACTCTAATTTAATGATTGCGCCTCTTTTTAGCATTTTGGTGTTCTAAAAAGTCTAAATCTATCCAAGTAACTACGACCAACTTGGATGTAGGGCTCGCCAGCCGCAGCACTGGTCGCTTTGTTCGCTCGGCTCTCGCGCGGTTTGTTACATTTCTAACCTAACCTAACCCGTTTGGTCGGGATACCCTATCTTATTTACTTGTAAGAGAAGACCGGAAAGTTAAAAAGAGACTCATTTATTTTAAAAAAAATGTGCATCATTAAGAAGCCCAAAAAGTTTTTAGAGGCTCATTAATTTTAAAAAAAAACATGCACAAGGTCAATATGTTTTTAAAGGATCAGTTAAATATATTTCTCTATAAAAAATGGTAACGTTACTACCAATAAAAACATAGATAGGTTACGCCACCTAATTCCAAAGTAAATCAGGGTCGACACTGAGTGCAAACAATAAAAACCGGTCAAGTGCGTGTCAGACCACGCACAATGAAGGGTTCCGTGGTTGGGATGAATTTATCCCAAAAACAAACATAAGATTGTATATGAAAAACGTGTCCTCCCATAAATTCTAACTGCAAATGTAAGTTTGTATGCACAATATTGGAAGATTTACCATGTTATTTTAAGACCATAGAATTCTTATGAATTTTATAAACTATTTTCCGTATTTTTTTCAAATTTTAAGCTCAGTAGTTTCGGCGATACGGGTTCCCATGTCAATTTGCATCTATTTTCTTAAGTACTTAACTTTGAAAATATTTATTTTAAAATTATAAAAAAATATATATACTTGACAGCATACTATGACATACGCGACTTTCTAAATGATAAAATTATTGAAATATGAATGACCTATTAAATTTATGTCGTGAATGAATTTAATTATGCTATATTGAATTGAATCGGATTATAATTATACTATATTGAATTGAATTGCATTGTATTATATTATATTGAACTGTTGTGTAAGTTTGACTACTTTATATATTTGTACGCCTTATAGGCCAAACGTGACAGCTCATTTATAAAGTGCCACCTTGCATGCTATACTGTATGTACACTCATGTTTGCACAAATAAAAATTATCTTATCTTATCTTATCTTATCTTGACACCCTCACAGTCCTCAGCCCTTTCATTTCATACGTCCCTATAGTGTGCAAAAATATCGTTTTTATTTCTTATTTGTCTCCCAAAAGTGAATTTCAACTTAAACAGACGACGCGACAGACGGACAGACAGAGGTTGTCTGTCTATCCGTCTGTCGCTGCCAATTTGCTGCGAATCTAATGAACGGTTTAAGTTGAAATTTGGTACACATATCAATTAATGTGACCCAAACACGGACGTGTTACATCAATAAATGAATTTTGAATATGGGGGTCACTTTTGGGAGACAAATAAGAAATAAAAACGATATTTTTAAACACTGTACCGTGTGACATTGAAATGAAAGGGCTGAGGACTGTGAGGGTGTCAAGTATATGGGAATCCTTATCGCCGAAACACACGGATAACAGAGTCAGAGAGAACAGACAGAGTCTGTCTGTCTGTTCGTCTGTCGGAACGGAACCCTTATAGTATCACTCGTGTATCTGTCTGACAGACACACGAGTGATCACTATTAGGATTCCGTTTTTCACTCGAACATACGGAACCTTAAAAGAGCGGTAATCAAAAATCTGTTTGTTCCATTTTTGACCTAGATATGAATGTAATGCGTCCTGCCTCAATTATAGCAAACTCCTATACGACATTAATATTGCAGTTTTATTATCTCTATTTTATGCCTGTTCTATATTTGCGGATGGATGACGTCATGGAGTGATGTAATGCAGGGTGTACGTGAGGTTGGCGGGAATGAAATCGTTCTGCTGATCCTTGAGTCCTATTTCTTTATTTGATTTGCTCGTTAGTCTGTTGAGTCGAGTTATGTTGTTAAAGGTGATAGTTTTCTTTGTAGGTTATGGAAAATTCTTGCTCTTGCCTTACCGAACGGACATTAAAAAAATCCCGAAGTACCTACACTTCTCACTTTTGAGGAGTAAAGCACAAAATTTATTTTTTGAAAAGAGGCATGGCGTATATAAATGAAAATACCATCAAGTTATAGGAAAAAGTAAATTCTAAACAAAACCATCATAAAGTTATTTTAGCACCTATAATTGAAAAAAAAAAATTTGGACTTATCATAAGTAAGTAGGACTGAGGAATTTTTCGAATTGGAGCACCCAATTGTACTTACTCATTATTAAGCATAAATAGTATTCACTGTTATGAATACTAAACAGACTGAACTAAAATCTACGCTCTAAAAATCCGCATGAAGTCCGTCTTTGTACAGTTTTTTTTTTACTTGTGCATAAAGTTTTAATAAGTACCTAAATAAATAAATAAAATATTCAACTGGCGAAATGTGGGTGAACCTTCGAAACAAGGCGTGATGTTCTGTTGTGTGAAAATATTCAACTCAATCAATCTGCCTAGCCTTTTCCCAACTATGTTGGCTTTGGCTTCTAGTCTAACTGGATGCCGCTGAATACCAACCAGTATTTTACATGGAGCGACTGCCTATCTGACCTCTACAACCCGGATACTGGTTAATACGATACCCCTTGGTAAGGCTTGTTGTCAGAATTTCGGGCTTCTGACGACCCGTAGGTAACGACTGTCAAAGATCCACGAATGATAGCCGGAGGAATCTCGGTACCTATGTAAAGATGGTCATCCATCCACGGACCAACCCTGACAAGCGTAGCTTAACCTGATGGATCAACCCGTGCGACTTTTATTACTTAGCCACGAGCTCCTCGTAAAAATGTTTAACTATCAGTAATAGAAAATAGCACCTCAAGGTACAACCTACCTATATTATTTTCACTTACTACTCAAATTATATACAATAACCTAATATTATAAAAAGGTACCGAAATAATTCAAAAATGGCTACCTACTTTAAACTCCAATCAAATAATAATCGTAGGTTACGAGAATACTAACAGTTAAATACTAGGAAACTTCTATATTTGTTCGATATTGTCCCAGTAACTGATATTAAGTATTAACTTTTTGACAAAGATAGCTGTTACGTATAGGTACTGAAATAGAATGGAATCGATCTGTCTTTGTCACTCTTGACCTGGCATTATTTGGCGAAAATTGACAAATATACTTTTCTCTATACGGGGTCGAGGCTAGGGCACTATCAATCATGGGGTGTCAATTGCTGGTTCCCCACCGATCTTAAATTTTAACCTGTCTTAAAAATATTGTAAGTATTGCACTTTTGTTACAAGCCAGCTAGAGTATGCGTCTCAGATATTGAACTCACGATAACTTAAGTACATTGACCGCATTGAAAACATTCAAAGACGTTTCGTAAAATATCTTTGTTTCCATCAAAAGATTCCATATCATTCAGTCGATAATCTCTGTTCTCTGTAATGCTTGAATGAACTTGTATGGAGTGATAATTTTTTTCCCAAAATCTAAATAACATGATTTTGATAAATACGATTAGATACTATAACGAAAGGCAAAGGCATTTTCTCATACAGAATAGTTTCTCATGCTTGGTCCTTCCAAGCAATAATCACAACGGCCGCTCACTCACATAGACTGGTTATTTGCAATTTCTGAAGTAAACTTTACACGTCATAAATAAAATATGTTTTAAAAGTATATGAGTACGGTGTGAGTTATGCATACCTTTCAATACAGACAATAAATACATCATGTTTTCTTGAGTAGTCGTGGGAAATGAGGCTTGTAGAGTTGTAGTATGTTAAAAAGAAATGCCTAGTTGGCCTTCGACCAAAATCTTGTTCAACTAAACATCGATCGTGTAGCCGAGCCCATACACCCATTTTCAGGGGTCGTAAACTCGTAAAAATAGTCCAGTTTTTTCAACTGTAGTTTAGATTACGGTACACGTAAATGGGTCAAATTATACATATTGCGTCCCATGGGTCCCATAACCATATTAATAACTCATCCAGAACCGGAACAAATTGAGTGCTGGAATTAAAGTACCGTGGAAGTCATGTTTTCTATACATATACCTAAGCACAAAAATAAAATGGGTCTCGCACTTCGAAGGTTTTCGGATGAAAACGGACGGACGGAACATTACAAACCCGCCCTACACTCAAATTCATAAATCAACTCGCTTTCAGAACTAAACGAGAAAATAGCCTAGCCAGGTTGATGACCGCCGATCGACATGGCAAAGGCTCAAATCCTACTTCAAATAAAACTAACGAAAGTATATATTTAACTCAGCCCCGTATTACAGAACCTCACTCAAGACTCAAGCTTAACTTAAAACTAATTTAAAGCCATTTGATTGGTTGAAGCTAATTTCAAGTAATACTTGTGTCTTGAGTAAGGATCTGTAAATACGGGGCTTAGTTTAGAAAAAAACCATCGTGATTGCCTGCTTAGCCTTTTCCCAACTATGTTGGGGTCGGCTTCCAGTCTAACTGGATGCAGCTGAATATCAGTATTTTCCATGGAGCGACTGCCTATCTGACCTCCACAACCCAGTTACTGGGTAATACGATACCCCTTGGTAAGACTGGTTGTCAGACTTTCGGGCTTCTGACACCCCGTAACGACTGTCAAAGATCCACGAAAAACCATCGTGATTATTCATTACAAATTAATATCAACCAGGTTTACAGAGTTTGTTATTTTAGGACGAATAGAATAACGCCTTAACCCTGCTGCATAGCAACAAAACAGTTCCGTAAGCACAGAATCAAAATTAACCCGTGCGTGCACACGACATAAACAAACGTTGCTGGTCATAAAGAGCGAATGATGACTTACGGAGAACTGAAATAAAGTCGGCTTTGAGTTGTAAATCAATACACTGTCAAACAATAAAGTCGAGTGATGCGGATTCGAAGTGGTTCCGCGTAAGACGGTTTACTGAAACAAGCCCCTACAAAGACTGGCGAAGTTTGCGCTGGGGAAAACTCTCGAGAATCTCAATTGATATTATTAATAACGGTAATGACAGTCTTGCCTAAAAACATGAAAAGAAAATTCTTTGGAATTATCTTACAAATTATGAATTTAATTTAGATAGGTACGCGATAGAAAATTAAGTAAATCACTCGATGATGCATATCCATCGATTTACCAATCAATGATTGTTCGTTGAAGTCGCTAGCCGCCTTCACGAGCACAGCTAGTTATTAAGTTAAATTGTAGAATGTGTTTAAAAGTTTAAACTCAGGTCAATGCGTTTTCTCGGAAATACACAGAGGTTGGTAGAAATTGTACGATTTTATCCAAAGTAACACCGTATTTATAAACATAACTATTTAATCCAGAAAGAAAGCAACTTCATTTGATTTAAAAAATGTATGCGCCCCTCGGTGATTCGCTCGAGTTCAACGTAAAAATAATACCCTTGTAAAATATAATACACTATTGTGCCGCTAGATGTCGCCTCAATCCCTCGAGTGTAACGAACTCCGCAAACTTTTCCCTTGGAAGCCAGATTGGATTTACAAAACGCGCGGAATTAAATTATTAGTAGGATCATGTCGGAAAAATAAAACAAACACGATCTATTTGAGGTTTTAATGGATATCAATTTGGTTTTATCGGTAATTTGTTTTGTAAATACGCCTTTGGGCGTACTTAGTAAGTTCCTCTTTTTGAAACTTTTGCATTTAGGTACAAAGCGTGTGTTTACAAAAATATCTTGAAGTACTTACATAAATTATTAGAATTATTATGTAAGTATAAGGCCTCTGATTTAAACAGAAAAGAAACACAAATTATATTATTGCTTACACACACGCTAACGCAAATAACATGACTAACAAAAATTTTATAGAAAATGTTTGTTTGCGATAAGACCTCACATACGGCTGTCAATTGTTGGTACCTACCGACAGTAAAATATTATTTCAGTACAATAGACTCACGAATTTATTTTTAAGCCCATTATTATATCAAAGGAAAAGCACTCTACCGTGTCATTGTTTTCCATATTTTTGAAGAGCAAAAGATATCCCAGACTTTTTTATTTTTCTTTCTCGGTAGGTATGAAAAATACATAGTCTGGGTTTTATAACTCACGAACTTTCTGTCTTGTAGTTACTAAAAGACTTACTAGAGAATCTATAATACTTTTAGGTAGGTACCTATCTAAGTAGTTATTGCCCATACCTAGATCTTATTTATTTTCCTTAGTGGTAAAAAAAATTAAAATGGTATATTATGAAGGTTTAAAATAACTTTTGCTTATTTTGTATTCGGTGTGTCATATTTAAACCTAACCTTAATTATAAATAGTGGCTCGGCTATTATACCCCCTCAGCACGTGTTACAATAAAATTGGATTTACATTGCACTTTGTTGGCGCCTTTATGACTTATAACCTTTATAAACCTTTTACCGCCTTTTCCTTTGTAAGCTCTAATAGTTTAGCGCTTAAAGCGGTTTAAGACACGACTAAAAGTGGTCGGTCTAATAGAGAAAACTGCTGCAGCGCTGCAAGATACCGGTCTGGATCGATCGGGCGGGCTGCGCGCGCATATTATGACGTCAGAGCCGCCGAGCGGGCCAACGAAATAATTTTGAAAGCTAAACGTAGGTAACACAATCTTATTGCTTGATTATACAATATCAACATACATTATTTTGTATTAAATATTCATGTATGATATTATTAAAATTCTATAAAGCACTGAACGGTCGTTCTCTGTTGGTCTATTCAATTTTTGTGAGTAGATTTGATGATTGCAATGAATTGAGTGATGAATAGCAAGTCCTACTAAAATTTTACTACACTGCTAACTAGGCTACCTACTGGTTATCAAAATGTAAATAAATAAAAGGAAGATCAGTAAAGACAATCATGGAATCTTGTAATTGGTAACATTTGACCTTGTATCACCTTGTATGACACTTTCAAATACTGAGCAACCAAGAGTTTGAAAGGGCAAGGGCGGTAGGCTTACTTGCCTCGTATCATATCACATCTGGGTAGAAATATGTACAGACGCCAGCACATCAAGCTACTCAAAACTGTCAAATTTTCCCAATCAACCTTGAACCTAATGCTATGGCGATAAAGTTGAAATCTATTAAAGAAATTTGATAGATTGTAGTAGCTTGATGTGCTGGCGTCTGTACTACTATAAGCGGGTAATTACCGTTTCCATGCAAGTTTCCATTGCAGAATACAGAACTTTGCAAAAAAAACAAAAATATTTGGAACAACGATTAGGCAAGGTCGCGGAAAAGTTTCAATCACATAATTTCTACTGAGTTATGTAGTTGAAAATTTGCAAATTGCTCACACAGCCTGCGCAAATATCGAGAGAAAAAAAGTATTTATTTACGCGGCAATGTTGGAATTGGGTTGCCTAAAGCTGGCTATAAACGGGTCGATTTTACGTTTTTTTTTTTATTTCTCTCGGAAATATAAACGCGAGACAGTGATGAGCAAAAAATGTTGCTTGTTATTTTGACGAATAGTTATTGTTTTTCTTGTGGACAGTCACTATTATTTATATTGTGACAGTTACAAGAAGAATAGGTATCTACTACGGATATTAATCTATACTATTAAATTATATTAAATTATTTTACCTAAATTGTAGGTATTTTGCTCGATTGTGCTTAAAACTTATACGTTTTAACTTACTGCATTATTTTATTTGTACTTAGTATTTTTTTTATGGTAGGTAAGCTGGGTGCCTGCGTGTGCTTAGAAACAGTCCAAAGTAAATTCTTTACTTGACTCACATAATGCGGCAAGTTTGTGCGCACCTTCAAAAGATAAGAATAATCTGTCCGTATTTACCTAAGAAACGAATTTACGAAAACAATGCGGCAAAACTTATCATTATCAACTTATCTACCTAGTAGGTAACTACCAAAAAAAAAATGTGCGTCAAAACGCAACACGTGCGTCAGAAGATACTTACAACATAATTTATCTTTATGTATAAAGTCAATTTCCAATATCCCGCATTAGTACAATGATAAGGTTTGTTAATCAGTTACAATTCATATTTGAGAAGTTAATTATCTAAAGGTATTTCATTTTTCCTTTAAACAAGAAGCTTAAACATAGAGATGCTAAAGCATTAAATAGATAGGTTCCAATCTATTTTTTATTTTAGAAAATCATACTAAGTACTTAGGTACTGATTTCCGACTGCTAACAGATTGAAGTCAGAGGGTGTAGATTAAGCCTTACGTAAATGAAAATGTTGCAAAAATAATTCCATCACAATAATGAAATCGTACACCTGTCAGGTGAACTGATACGATTGATCAGTCACTAAATATAGTGAGCAATATAAAACCATTGGATAGACAGATTGACTCTGCTTTGTTTAGTCTCTGTATTGTTTGAACTTTGCTATTTTAGTTGTGCACCGATTTCATTGGATAAAGTTTATAATACCTACATAGAGCGAAGCGATTAAATTTCAGTTAGCTTTCGTGCACCGACAGGATTGGTGCTCGTCTTCTACGTTTTCCTGTACGAAAATGCAGAAGGAAACGATAAAAGAAACGAAACATATTAATGCGTAAGCAAATTAATTAGTTTTAAATAATTATGGTCGCAGCGACTAGAATTCCAATACCTTCGGAATAAAAAGTGTCCTCCTGCATGAAATAATAGAATAGAATAGAATAGTTTATTATCCAGGTAATACATTAAGCAGGTTTATGGGTTAACAATAAGTTGAGACGATAATGTATCTTAAAATATTACCCCTATAGGTTGCAAATTATTATTTACTAGTGAGCCCCAAACTAGACAGTTAGTCTGTATCTTGGGCTACAGATACAGAGCGGAGACTAGAAAGTGATTTCAGGTGTTTGTGTGTTGTGTGGGTGTGTGAGTGTGTAAGTGTGCGTATTTGTTCCCATTGAGCGTCGTTTGATTCAGTGTCAGGTCAGAGTATTTATATTAATTGTTCCGTGTCATCATAACCAAAGTTTTGCAACATTTTCTTTATAATTTTTTACAACTGAATTTTGTACGTATTAATGAGAGAGTAAGCTGGGGAGCGTCTAGCTAACAATGAGGTGTTGTCAGGTGTTGAGATTCTGTAGTTTCTTTTGCTTATGATTGATGTGTAGTCGGGTCTGCTTTTAATAGTCTGAGAACTGTAGTTTCACGATAGAGTAAGTCAGTAGAGAACCGGTAGGGCTTCTTAAAAGTTACTTTAAGAAGCGCTTGCGTAGTCTACGCATGGTGTGGATGAGTTTTCTTATTCTGCCAGAAAGGTTGGATATATGTTGCTTAAATGTTAGATGGGCGTCAATAAGAATACCGAGGTATTTAATGGAAGTGGTACGTTCAAGAGGAGGACAGTCACAAGAGGAAGTAGAGATACGAGAAGAGCAATGATGAAGTTTGATTTTTTTGGTGTGCCGGTTTTAAAGCGGCGGTCTTGGGGAAAACAATATATTTTGTTTTACTGTCATTTAATGTGAGGAGGTTTCTGTCCAGGTTGTTCACGATTAGTGACAATCCCTCTTCTGTTACTCAGTGTACCTGTTCCCATGTTGCCCCGTGAAATATGATGGCTGTATCATCTGCATAAGTTATAATGTCAGCATTATTCACAGAGAGGTTAAGTATGAAATAGACATAGACAATGAAAAGCGTGGGACCAAGTACACTGCCCTGTGGAACTTCAAAGTTAATGGCGAGTTGGTCACTTGTAAAAGAGCTACCTTTTGTGTACTGTTTCCGGTTTGTCAGGTAGCTTTTAAACCATTCGAGGCAAATTCCTGTTATTCCTACCCATTCTAGTTTCCTCAGGAGTAGGCCAGTTGAAACCGTGTCAAATGCCTTTGCAAGATCAAGGAAGATGGCAAGGCATTTTCCATTTTTCTCAATATGAGAAGAGACACAATTGACAAGGAGAGTAGCACCATCCTCGGTCGATCTATTCCTTTGGCAACCAAATTGATTTTCAGAGATGAGATAATTTTTCGCAATGAAGGAAATAAGACGGTAGTTAACTATCCTGTCTAATATTTTAGAGACAGAGCTTAGTAGTCGGTAGTTATCGGTGCATGTTTGGGGCCGCTTTTGTGGATAGGGGAAACCGCAGCAATTTTCAAACATTCTGGGAAGGTACCGGTCTCAAGACTCAGGTTGAAAATGTGCATCATTGGTAAATAAATTAATTAAATATGGTAAGTAAATTTTGTCAGGGCCTGGAGCACTTTCGACTTTAAGGTCTGATATAATTTTAATAATTTCGTACGCATCAGCAGGTACAAGGAGGAGCGAATGAGGGTTTGAGATGTCGGATGTGTATGTATTTATTAAAGATTCATGAGATATATTCAGTTTTTCTAGTAACTGGTCTGCCAAGCGGGTTACTACTGAGGTATAAAGTGTGAGTTACAGGAGTTGAGTGTCTCATTTTCTTTATTGGGGCTCAGTAATTGGGAGCTTTCATTGTATCTAGGAGATATGTGACCTATTGATTTTATTATTTTCCAGAGATTTTTTGGATTGTCTTTATTATCAACAATCTGTTGGTTATTGTAGTCAGACCTGAATTTTGAAAGAAGTTTGGAAAAAAGTTTCTATATCGAGTGTATATTTTATTTCGGACAGGGTCATCAGGGTTAGATTTACAATTATTATGAAGTTGTCACGATGGACGGGGTTATCCATGGTTGGAGGATACGTATTTTAGATTAGATTAGATTTATGTGTTTTCTGTTTTACATTTTGTAAAACAGAAAACACGTAACGGTGTACCTATATGTATTAAATCTGATGTTAAAATAAAAATATATAAAAGAGCTTTGTGGTCGGTATCTAACATACATTATAGTGGATATATTTTTAGGCTAACTTCAACAAATTTTATCACAAAACCTAAAAATCCCTATTACCATAATGCTTAGTGAATGCTGTTTTGAAAATTAATGATAGCATTTTTTATTCATAACCTAAGCGCACTTTCGCCAGTCTTTTGCTCTCAGCTGTTACAACCTAAGGAATTTATTTAGGGAGAAGGAAGCCGAGCAATTGGAAGTAGTGCAGCCTGTTTGTGGGCGTATGGCTAATAAAATCTCTACCTACCTTTTCGGTTTGGCATGCCGCAAAGGTGTTTTTTGCCATCGCAATGAGAAAAAATAAATAAAAAACCCGTCATGTTTCTGCCCTAATATAACCATAACTAATATAATTGTTTTGTGTCAAACTAAATACATTCCATAATTTCTGGTACCAACGTCTCGAATAGTTTTCCGAATAACCTCACCCGACAAATGAGCAGTATTTTTCATAACATTGACAACCGTCACTTGTCACTGCTCCCGAGTTTTCTTTCATCAAAAGAATGCGCCTCTCCTCTCTTCGCTTACGCCGCACCATAGTAGTTTTGCAGCGAAGGTTTCGTTTCTTGGCCTAAGCCGAAAACGAAATTCGCTTTCAACGTGACTTTCCGGCTGAATCGAAGACAGAGGTCTGTCTGTCTGTCATCCAATTATTTGTTACAAAAAGGTACTTATAAGATCCAAGAATAAGACCCAAACACCACGTCTGGTAGGTAAATCAAGGTAAATTCTAATTACTATACAGGCTGTTAGTATGATAAGTACGGAAAATTGATTAGGAGCGTAACAGGTCCTAATCACAAGTACTAATCAAATATTTTAGTTGATAAAATAATTATTTAATCATTTGGTGCTTTTCTGGCCAAAACCTCCTTTTGCCAAAGCCGAACCCGAAATATAAGCCGAACACTCGTGCCTAGGTAGGACGTTCAGACAATGAAATAATCACCCGTCTTTTATGTTTGGCGTTTATTTTGGGATACATCAACATTACCTAAGGCCGTGCTGTTTTCAATCCAACGCTCGCCTTGAACAGTTCGATTGTCTTCCTATTGATCATATATCATGCACCTTCAGTCGTTTATATAAACAATTTGACATTTATCGTCAAAATAAAGACAAAAACTTGTTGTGTTACGTGTTCAAAAAAAAAATAGGAAACGAGAGGTTTTTCTGAAATGACGTTCACTAGGAAGCAGCACTGAGACGTGGTCCGGGCACCCGTCAAAAGTGCCCGGAGTCCCGGACAGTATTTATATTTTTCTTTAGTCGTGACTGAATGAATGGAACGAATGATTATAGTTCCCGATAGAAATGGAAGACCTAAGTGGCGCCAACTGGCGACGTGAATTTTTATGAAAACCGTCATTGCAAAATCTATGCTCTATAGCAAGGTGAGTTTTAACTTTAGTAAGGCATTTTATTCCACATCATAGTTTACTTTAATACCTGTGCATATTAACATTACTTATATTTAAAAAAATAATACATAGTAACGGGTAGGTCAGAGATAAAAATACAGGTATAACTCAAATATTTTCCTCATTCCCGATAAAATATAGGTATAACATTACTTATATTAAAAAAAAAAAATACATAGTAACGGGTAGGTCAGAGATAAAAATACAGGTATAACTCAAATATGTTCCTCATTCTCGATAAAATATAGGTAAACGAATGATTATAAAACTCATTAGTGGGTACAGTTGATCTCAGGTCGAACTACAGTGGAAAATCCTCTGATAGGGTCAAAGGCTTTTTATTAGTAGATCGTTTTGTACAAAGTGAAGTGCACGTAAGGTAACAATGACCTTATCTCATGATATGGCACTGCAGTCCTGACTCATGGGGTTTTAGTCGATAGAAGTCCGATATAACCCTCCATTTTCCCAAGATGGACAGTAATGAGAATGGAGGGTTCTACCTACTACATATTTATGAGGATTTAGCAATGGATTAAACAGGAAATGCCCAATTTTGCCCATAGTCAGCAATCTACGCTTATCAGCTGGCCCTGAAACCGCCGTGCGTGGGAACAGTGTGAATTGAAATCATTTTCTTGCTTTCTTTTCAGTCGGTGGTCCATGAACTGTTATGGCTTATAGCAACAAAGAACTTGCGTAGATACACTTCATCATATTTTATCGTGTTACTAACTAAAATGTTGTAATTATCTGGCTATATGAATTTAGACTAAAATGTTTAAACTGAATATAAAAATTACAAACATTCGGACAGATTTATTATACACAATATCTAAAATATTCACACAATATTTGTATTAAAATATTAGAAATCATATCGGCTGCACAGCTTTGCGATAGCGATTATTGATTAAAATTGAAACATATCTTCTCGTCGTCTAGGTACACTTATTTAACTAAAACCACCCGGTTTAAGACATTGTAGCGTAACGTTTGCATGGCCTTTTATATTTATATTGTGTAGGAAGGTACCTCAGCAGATAAAGCAGCAGCACATTTTTCAGTGTACAGACGCCAGCACATCAAGCTACTACAATCTGTCAAATTTCTTTAATAGATTTTCAACTTTATCGCTGAAGTATTAGGTTCAAGGTTGATTGGGAAAATTTAACAGTTTCGGGTAGCTTGACCTGCTGATGACTGTACCTAATTACCGCCCAAGGTTTGTAATGACTTGCCCAATTGGCTGTCATATATGGCAATCTCGCCTTATCATATCGGACATCAACAATTCTGCTTATACCTACATGAAAGAGGTGTATCTAGTTAGTTATATAAACTTTTTAAATAAATGCCATTGACACTGTCATAAAAATATTTTATCTGCGTTTAAAAATAAGCTCGGTTGTTAGATTTTTATCTAAACTCAAGTTTTAACGTACAGACGCCAGCACATCATGCTACCCGAAACAGTCAAATTTTCCCAATCAACCTTGAACCTAATGCTCTAGCGATGAAGTTGAAATCTATTAAAGAAATTTGACAGATTGTAGTAGCTTGATGTGCTGCCGTCTGTATAAAAAACAATATTTTTAATCGTTTTTCATATGGCTTCGATATTATTTTTCAGTGTTTCAGCTAACCGTGCCGCGCCGCATTGTACTTGCTTGTTATTGCTTATTGCCTACACTACGGTTGTACTATACCAAATATAAAAGTGGGTACGTAGCTAGCTACTCGCACTCAAGAAACCACATTTCTTTTGAAATCGATCGGTTAACCGAACCGATACAAGCGCAGGGCTTGTCATTCACTGACGTCGTACCCGCGGCCCGACTGACGCATGCGCGTCTGGCTAACGTCTATCCCGTACGGATATAGATGAGTGTTGGCTTGTACATATTTTCGTAGTGCGCTGAGATCTTTTCATCGTGGCCGCATTACTTTATTGCTAGAATTCACGTTCGAACGGTTATCTCATTTTGTCGCATCGTAATATAGATAACGTTGACGTTGGTATAATATTTTATCAATTATGAGATAGCGGTACAGCTACTATTCATATTATATAAATGAAAATTAAATTGCGACACAAGCACGTAGCGTTTAGCTTTAGCTGAATGTCGTGTAGTGTATGGGCCGCCGCATGGATATCGTGAACGACTGAACGGAACGTGAAGGATAGTTGGTGTGTGGTGCCCTCTCACTCATCAGTCAGTAGAGCGGACTCGGATCGCGCGGACGCGCGGCGTGTCGGTGCTTGTAGTTTTTTAGTTTGACAGTTGGCGCGTTTTTCGTTTTGGTTCAACTTGATATTTCTTGTGGAAATCATAGATTTTAAGTTAGTGTAATCTGTGTATTTTCTGTTGATTCTAAGTGTACGACTGTTCTTTGTGAATTTTCCACGCCGGCTGTGAATCGAGTGGTTGGTTGCACGCCCTGTGTACCTGCTCACGTCGTGTTGTGCAGAATTTTTGTGATTTCTATTTCGGAAATTGTTTTGTGGACGAGTTGCACCCGCTGTTGGGAACGACTAAGGTGAGTGACACACTTTGCCGGTACATTGTGCAGATATAAAGTTTCTAGTCGGGCGAAATATGCGATTGCAGCTATTGCAATTTAGGGCGTACAATTTCTCTGTGGACCCGACAAACGGGTTCCAAATATAGCGAATCAGGTTTATTCCGAGCCCATAAGCGTTTGAATAGATAGTTAGATGCTTATAGGTTGTTGGAATTAGTGATTTTTCCTTGGTGGCCGGGCTGAGACGATCCAGACAGCTGAGAGTGCGTAACGGGTAAAAATAAATACACGGGCATTATCGGCCGGTAGACAAATCAGCTTTACTGAGGACAACGCGTTATTATTAGTGCATATTATACAATATCGTGGTAGGTGAGGTTATATTGAAAGAGGTTCAAGGCCATAAAAAGTACAGTTGCACTAAAGCCCCCTTTTCACGAGGTAACTTACATGTGACGAGCGAATAGCCAGTAGTGATAAGAATTAAATAGTTAATGTTACTCTAAGTAGGTACTATGTATAGTAACATCTTTGCTTACTGAGATAATAAGTACTTGTGGTGATTATTGCACCTAAATTCTGTTAAATTTTAATCTTCCAGCATTAAAACTCAATAGCTTAGGTTAGATAGAAATACAAAACGTGTATCCTCATCATAATGTCTCATCCAATAAGAATTCATCACATAAAATTGTTGGCGACTTTTACTATTGAATAGGATTTGAAAACTAGAGATTTCCTCCATTTGTGGGACATTAAACGCCCATAGATGTCATAACAATAAAACTTCTATTGTGTCTCGTTGTGTGCCAGAGTTGATTAAACTAGCATACCCAAATCATATTTACCAAGACTTATTATAATGTAAAATACCATAGCCTGTCTCATTTCGACATAAGAATCGGGCCTTTTCATAGAATAACTAACAAAAATACTATCCAACCTACTAAGTGTCTAATACTAAGTACCTAAGGTAATTGCATAGTGACAGCCACAAAATTCAAATTTTCTTACGTTTTTTGCAATTTGTAGGTCAGTGTCAGGTTAAATGTTGATCAAAATATGATTTGTGACCATAAAAAATATGTATTTACATAATTTTAACCAATAGAATCATCAATATATCTCTCTAAGTATGATTTCAGAAATCATGATATTTTGGTACATACTAACTTCGAGAGATGTATTGATGATTCTTATCATTATAATTAATTCTGTAAATACATATTTGTTATAATCACATTTTGATCAAAATTCACCTTGACACTGACCTACAAATTGCAAAAAATGTAAGAAAATTTTAATTTCACAGAATGTCGCTACACTCTAACCTACTTATTGATTTCCCAAAATTCTGTTACACTTTAATCAAACTTTATTACTATAGCTGATTATATGTATTATATAATAATATTTCAAATAAAATGTACTGAGTATGGAGTTCAATGACTTGACAATAAGGGTGTGTTCTCCCCCCAAACCCTACACACCTAGACAAAGATTTAAACAGAAATTTACTACTTTAAAACTTTGCAGGACACTAAACACACATATAGGCATTATAACAATAAAACTTATATTGTGTCTCGTTCAGTGTCCCTGAATAGGTTAAAGCTACTCACTGATGGATTTTATTCTACAAATAATTTTTTTTAACTACCAAAACCGCATATTGACATCTCAACTGCCCACAATTTCGTACAATTAATTTTTTTGTGTCTGTGAGACTTAAAAGTGCTAAATTGTTCTGATTGATGAAGTAATTTTATCACATTATAAAATAGTGAGTGAGGCCTAAATATGCTAGAATATAAAATATTGAAAGAATACAAAAAGAAAAATTATCTTGAAGTGTGCCTACTTAATAACTTGATTTTTCTGTTAGAAACCCTGGGTTACTGGGTCATCTTAGGGGTGGAGTTTTTACAACTCATGGTTTTCGACTAAAGCAGCACTTTTTTTCCAGAAAAGATTTTCATTAGAGCTATCATTTTGGAAATATAGAGTTTTACAAAAAAAAAAAAAGGAAAAAATCGGAGGCCCATAATTCGGAAACGGTACGTCTTAGGACCATGCTACTCAGATCTTGCATGGGTTCTAAGGTCAATGTCAACCCGATACTACAAAAAAAAAATCTTAATTTTTTAAGCCCTCGCTCCATAGCGTCCCTAACGCTACACTCCAACCAAACCCTGATTTAAAAATTAAACATGAATTCCATACAGTCATTACACAAACACATTGCATTAACAGTTACCTACTTACTTGATTTTTGGGTTAGAATTATTAAAAATAAAATATTTAATAAATTCCATACAAAATCATTAAGTATTATGACAAAACCCATTGTATTATTTCTTTCTCCTCAAAAGTACAGTTTTTCAGCAGAATTAAATATCCTAAAGAAGTTAGACCTTTCTACAACTTTACTGAGTATTAGGTCGTAACCAGTTCGCAAACTCTATTATAACTCGAATGTACCTTTTTCACATGTTAAGATTGGCATTTATACCTCCCTCCATATGTGCAATAAACAAATCTGAAATGTAACAGTGATCAGTTCTTTTTATTTGAAAATAAAACCCACTGATATACTGTGTCTCAGTTTTGTAACATTCGGTAAATACCAAGTCTGACATTTATTACTCCGCTGATGTGCTAATTCTGTAACTTTGAATAATCATGATTTCATGATTATTTTCATTGAAATGTCTATATCTATATTGTGTTTGACGGTTGCATTTTCAGAATAGTGAATTCATTGTGTCACATGTTTTGGTCATTCAATGTCTTTTAATTGTTTTGTACTGTATAATGTTATTTATCAATATTATCCACCTTGTTTGCTACGTAACTACAGTAAAAATGATGTGTCTTGTACCAAAATAAAATTATGCCTACAGCATGTTCTTTTTTTTTTAATTTCTGTAAAATCTTTTCTGGGTTGAATAAACTGATATTTAATAAATAGATTACAACAACTTTTGTCAGTTACGTATGTAACATTGCTCTTAGAAGCCTTCTTGTAAAATTGTGTGGTAGTAGTTTTTTCTTTAAAAAGGATGTACCTATGTGGTTGTGTAACTATTTATGGCGCAGTGGCGCCCTCATCGTTTGTTTTGTTATTTCTTTTAATTTAAAAAGAAAATGCAGAAAATAAGCACGTTAAGTTGGACTCCACAAGACTATACGTTATTATTATTATAAGCAGTAGTTTTATATTGTTAAGTTTTATTGTAATCATTAAAACGGGAAATGGTGGCCACTTTTTTCCATTTTAATGATTACAATAAAACTTAACAATATAAAACTACTGTTTATAATAATAATAACGTATAGTCTTGTGGAGTACAACTTAACGTGCTTATTTTCTGCATTTTCTTTTTAAATTAAAAGAAATAACAAAACAAATGATTAGAGCGCCACTGTGCGCTCGGTAGCCTCTTAAAAGAGGCTAAGTAGTATTCTGTAATTATAATGAATGAAACATAATTGAAGTCTATTTTAAGAATGTTATAATTAAGAATAGGTACCTTAAAATCTAGACAGTCCAGACAGACAAAACAACTTTAAAGTTAAATTTATTAAAAACATGCTAAGTAGATACCATAAATAAGCGAGAAAATTTTAATTGTTCAAACATTAATTCTTTCTTACTGTAATACACTATCTACTCATTATTATATTTTTTTAGTCTAGTCTAGGTCGGAGGCGACCAGAGGCAGAGTCGACGATGGAGTGAGCTTACCCAGAAGGCGCCTGTTCACTCTCACTTTGAAGAGATTAGGGTTGTATGCGCTCGGTTACACAGACCACTCTTTTGCTTTTTTGTAATTGTGAAAACAATGAATGTAGCACTAGCACCCTACAATAAGTTACATTTTGGACATGAAAATTGAAAAATTGATCTACATTATTCAATATCATCGTCATCTGCCGAAGTGTACGGCCTGAGTGCACGCTCGACTCGAGCGTCCGGCGAGGCGGGGCGTGCGACGTTCGTGTTAAACACATGCAAACACTCGCGAGTGTCCTGCGTGACGGCCGAGCGGTGCTCGGTGAACGCTCTTCGCCGCTTGCACGCAACGCTGAACGCCCAGCTGGACGCTTTTTCACTCGGGTCGTACACTAACCTTTTCCCAACTATGTTGGGGTCGGCCTCCAGTCTAACCGGATGCAACTGAATACCAGTATTTTACATGGAGCTACTGCCTATCTGACCTCCACAACCCAGTTACTGGGTAATGTGATACTCCTTGGTAAGACTTATAGTCAGACTTTCGGGCTTCTGATGACCCGTAATGACTGTCAAAGGTCTACGAATAACAGCTAGGACCAACGGCTGAACGTGCTTTCCGAGGCCCGGAGGGGTCTCGGTATGTAAAAATGGTTACCCATTCACGGAGCAACCGTGGCAAGCGTAGCTTAACCGGATCGATCGACCCGTGCGGCTGTTATTACTGATCTTCATCAACATTTATTTACATTATTCAATAGTAGAGTAGAAATTATGTACCTAACATGGTATATAGGGTGACTGGTAATATCGATCACTATACTTAAACACATGATTGTACTCAAGATAACAAATAAGTTTTACTATGGGACCAAATCTGAAAAAGCGGAAAAAAAATCAGCTGCTCCCTACATTTTGATGAGTTATGCAAACATGGTATGGACAGCTGATTTGTTTTTCGCAAATTCAGGTTTAGTCCCATAGTAAAAGTGGTTTGGTATCATGAATATAATCATGTGGTTTAAGTATGGTCACTAATTACCAGTCACCCATATACACAGTTATATCACACCCAAGTCATTATTTTTAGGTTTCGACATTAAAACAAATACCAATAAGCTGTAGAATGAGACTACGTATACAGTAAAGGAATAACAAACGACATTTATTTATTACAGGCACGCACGAGACATTCAATAGTTCGCGTTTCGAGGCTACATATTTTATTCCTATATGTAATTTGTATTGATATTTTGCTTGGCCATATGCCAAAATGTAATATGGAATCTGAACTTGTAGTCGGAATTAAGTATTCATTCATTGCTATAAATCTTTTCTATCTTACTCATAAACGACTGAGGCTGGGTACCTTCAGTATGGCCTCATTTCTCGCTGAGAGAGAGGTACATATCGAGAGCGGGTAGGGTAACCATGCCATACCGGCCGCTCGGGCAGTCCTATTTACGATTGTTGATTCGCCGTTTGACAAGTTTGACATTGTGTCTACTACTTGCGTAAAGTTTCGTTTCCAACCACTAATGATTGGATTTGTAATAGTATTTTCTTTTACTTTTATTACGAAGTAGACAATTCAATGATCACGAACACTACTTGTTATTTGATTGTAGTCCTGCGCCAGGAGATGATTTGTTTTGTTATAGTAAATTCATTTGACTACGAATTAAAGTTATTAGAAATGTTTCGCGAAAGGTCGGGCAGTCTCGTAGGTTCCTACTTTTTTTATCTACGCAAATCGAGCAAGGAATCGTACTATCCTACTAATATTATAACTAATTCGAAAGTTTGTGAGGATGGATGGATGTTTGTTACTCTTTCACGCAAAAACTAAAAAAAAAACTTAAATTTAATTTTAGATTTTTCCAATTAATTTGCACTTCAATAAGTAATAGGTTATGATAAATCATATAAATCGAAGGTTGTCAAATCCACAAAACTTATGGCAACCCTATAAATTAGAAGAATTCAATCCTCTTTGTAATAATATTCTCTCAAGCAATTTGGCAGTGCAACGCTGCAGTGACCAGGCTGAAAATTAATTGAAAGAGGGGGTGAGGGGCTATGCGACGCGGACTTCAGCTGAAATATGGCTACTAGACGGCCATTACCCCGCCGCGGTGACGATGTTCCAGATGCCTTTAATTACGCGACCGATTACGGTTGGGGGGGTGAAGCGGTGTATTTAAAGCGTATGCGCGGGCCACTCGCCGCGGAGCGTCATCGGCGCGTGCGTCACTTCTAAACGCGAATAGAAAACTGGTGACCCTCGGATTGGATGACGCCACCCGCTTTGCGTGACGGACGGCTCACGTTACTCGGTTGTAGTGAAAGTGTCGTGACATATCCCGGGATGTTACGGGAGCGTTGACGAATGTTACGTCGTCAGTACACAAACAATGTATTGCGAATGTCATACACACGCTAATTTAAAGCTTCAGCTATTAATTGATACTAAATCTTCTCCAATACTCGAAACGAACTATCCTAACTCATGTTAAGAACTCGTATTTTCTCTCGCAGATATTAAAAGTGTGCCAAGTTTGCAACGAAATACATTACTGACGGAACAATTTAATCCCAAAAGTATTCGTTACGACCCTTCGAATTCCATAGCACGCTCCCATTTGGTTTTATTACCTCAAACTATCATCAGAGATAAAGCGTCCTTAGTGGAAACTCTTAAATGGACGAAAATATATGAGGGTACCTAACGCGGGTGTAGGATGCGGCCTCCATCAGACTGGACTATGACAAATGACGTCTTCCGAGAACGTATAAAACTGTGTAGAATCAGAATTTACCATTTATCACCTTTGAGTCTTCTTCAGTGTTATTTTGTGGATTTACAGCCGATGTTTGTCGCAATCCTATACTGAGTATAGTTGAAATCCATCCGGGTTTCGCCCCTCAGCAATTCAATCCATACTAAATACGATGCTGCCAATCAATGCCGAGTTTACTCTCGGCTTCCTCCTAGTTTTATTTTTTGCGGAATCTCGAAAACCAAATGAATGAAAAGCTTCAACGGTAATCGATCTCTCTCCGAAATGTTATACTGGGTACTTGATTGTTTAGTTCTTCAGAGAGAGGAAGCTGGACGTGGAGTAAACAAAAGTTGGAACAAATTTTGACATCGATGTAGATTTCTATCGAATCTATTGATCAAAACCATAGTATATATACTCGTACCTACGGGTGAATTTTTCATGTGGGCGTGGATAGCCAAATTCTATATTCAAATCAATAATATTGTAATGCTGAATGCAGTACAATCGTTGACACGTCGAATCCAACTATGTATTGAAATCAATGGTCATCATTTTGAACAATTAATCAGTTCAGGTTTAATAAGAAAAATAAAAAGGTATTTTGTATAAAATGAGCTCTTTCCTTTAGTTGCCGATGTCATTACTTCCCAGAATTCAATCCTTATCCTTATAGCGACACTATCAAATGGTGTAGGTTAATACAGCGTGTTTTTTTTTTCTCTTCAAAATCAACGGGTTCGATTCCTGGCTAGAAATATTGATTTTTCAAAAATCCAATGATGCTGTTTTAGTTTTCATCAAAATCGAGCCCGAGACTCCTTTGAGTACTTTTCGCTATTCCTTATAGTTTTGGATTTGGCACTACGCCCACTTGAAAAATTTATCCTGTATACTACTAGCGTTGATCAAAACAACCTTCTAATGTTTACTCGTCCTTGTCCAATCATATTTCACAGTTGTCACTCATGTGGAATGACTGAATTTATTGGAGTTTACTCATTTTCATCTATGATCCTGATGATATGGTATGGAAAAAAATATGAGGAGTGAAGCGTTGTCACGTTTTTGTTTTTGTTTATTTTCGGCCAGTCTTCATTGTAGCGGTCAATCTATCCATTATATTCAAAGACAATCGTAAAGTAAACTCCAGTCGTGCGTCGGAGTCGAGTAGCCGACACACTTTTTTTTATTGCCAACACTGTTTGTTTATCGATTTTTCAGCTTATTGACATTTACGTATGGCTTGTGGACACGTTGGACACTATCTGAGCAATCCTTTTAGCACTCTGCTGCATTGAGGGTCAGTTATGTTAGACATGTTCATACACAATGTAAACGCACAAATATGTCCTAATTATCACAGACACGATAAATGAGCGGGAGTTATTTTAAGAGCTATATCATTTTTATTTATCGCTTCAATGACTCATTTACCATGAGGTCAGGGGCCAAAGTCATGGTGACATCATCATAGAAGAGAATCCATTGCAGGTGGGTGTTGGCCTTTCAATTAAGAGGTTACTGACCGTTTTGTAACTCCGATTTTAATACCAATACTTCGACCTTCAAGAGGATTAGGTAAGGTGACATGTGAGGTGATTTGAGATAATTCACCCTTATACTTAACAGTTTTTATTGCTACCTTGATTTGATCTAGTGCACCGAAGGGTCAGGTCGAAATGAGTTAAATTGGCTTAAACACGCAAGGCATAAACATATTTTTAACCGTCGAAAAAAAGGAGGAGGTTCTCAAGTCGAAGCGTATAATTGTTTTTATGTATATGACCACGCATAACTCTTTACAGAGTAGTCTGATTTGAACGATCCTTGTTTTATTCGGGAGGGTATACCTTGAAGTTGTTCGCATGTAAAATGTATTAACTTTGCTTGGGTAGTTTTCAGTTAGCTTCAATAATACGTATATTCCTCCACTTAGTATATGTGAATATTCTAATTTAAGTAATACAGGATTGAATTTCGGAATAAACTAAAATAATGTAATTAAGACTTGTCGTTTAATTTAAAAAGATAATGAAACTTTTGGACCTGGGAATCTGTTTAACACTCAACTGTTATTTGGTTCTCTGCTGATATCTGCAAATGACTCAATTACTTAGTAATAAGTTGTAACTAACCTAGTCCAAGTAACTAATTAATACGCTAACGCGATAAGATATTAAAATGAGCACAATCCAGTTCTGACTGAAATAAACAGACGAGGACGCAGACAAAATGAAAAATTGATCTTAAGCGTTATCGATTGCAAATTGTTCAATGAGACCTACTGAATTGCTCAGATCACTCAGTGGTCTAGTGTCTTGGATATTGGTAGCTACACGTGGTTGAATTCTTAAAGTATGTATAAAAACCATATCTTCATATGATTTATACCACTCACTGCTTTTAAAGTTTGCTACCAAAGATAGTGCTCGACCTAGTGTGGAGTCCATAAGCAAAATGCTTCCTTTGCGTCTTCTGTTTTTGAATGTAAATCTAGCTATTAAGGTAGACTACAATAAGGAAATGTAAAGCACTGCTTTTGGGAAATAAATAAATAAATAAAATAAAAAAAAATAAAAAGAAGGAGGCTCAGTTAAAATAATTTTAAAAATACTCATGGCGGACTATATTATGTAGTACGGTCGCAAGTCCCAACACGTTTTAGTATTGAGCGAGACTCCGTTTTTATAATCCATAAAGAACCCTAACAACAAGTCCACAACAATTTTATTGGCAAATCATTCAAAATTCCCCAGCAAACGTTATGTTACAATGTTAGTTATAATAATAAACAGTTTCCCTCTATTATTTATCTACATTTTATTGTTTGAAGCAGTTCTAAGCTACATAATGGCAGTGCAGTGGATATTCTGTTAATTATACATGTATGTGCTCTTATATATTCCGTAGGACATATTCCATTGTTCCCTCATTCCACTGACGTCACAGGGGCGGTTTAATTAAATTTCTAGCTAAGTAATTGTAATTAGAGGCGTTTAAAGATAGTTACGGGAAGATTACTTAGAAGATTCCTAATACTTATAGTATGGGAGGCCACCGTGTTAATAGGGATTTACTGCGTCGTGGGAACCTATTGTATTTTGAAGATGAGATGGTCGAATGAAAAATGTTATATGATGTATAAATAGGTTTTCAAAAATGCAAAAAAAAAAAACTGTCACATGGATTTACTCGAGCGCGTCAGATATTGATGGTGTATATGCCCCACGTGTTTCTGATAACGGAGGAATATTAATCTGCCGATTTGCATTCTGGGGTTGGCTGTACGAAGGGGTTGAAAATGGGAGAAAAGAGCGCGTCAGATATTCAGAAAGGATGTTAAGTAAACCACAAAGACTAACGATTTAGACGCGACCAAAACTCATGTCCGATTTTTGGAAATGGGAAAAATAAATCGTGACATTGAAATAGGTACTCGAGCGCGTCGGATTAATATACAGACAGTTCAGCTTGATGTCCTTGTCGTGCAGACCCATAATCTAACAATTATGTGGAGGAATGTCCTTAATACGACGGGTTTGAATTATTTTTTTTCAAACCGTCAGATTAAGGAAACTCCCGATTCCCGATTTTCTGTAAATGACAGGCGATCATTTAGTATTGTTGATAGGTATATTCTTAATTTGGAGTATCCGTTTGGAAGCTGAATGTTGGATAGATATAAATCAGTTGAAGAAGAAAAAAATAAGTGAAAATGTGGTCGCTTGAAGTAACACAGTGAAACAATAAAACGACGATGAAGATAAAAAAGTCTACCTGCAAGCTCCTGTCCTATAGAAAACAGTTTAGTATTCCAGTCACGTTCATCTATATTCACTCATCGATAAGACTATTGACTTCCAAGTTGTTAAAGTTAAAATATCCGTACTTAGATACCTAGAAACTGCTAAAGCACATAATTTCATATTCAGAGAACACCTACGCGGCATACATTAATATTAATCTGGACAAAGGATAACAATAGAAAACTGGGGTTAGAGTAAAAGGGATGAAAGATGACTGGCACCTTGTTTATTGGCGTAACCCAGCCGAATCGTGGAGCGTCAGTTTGTATTTATGTGTATAAATTTTGATGTACTGTTTAAATCGCCCGGTGTCTGGCAACATTGGCGTGCGTAGGAGTGCTCGATCGTACGGTGACTCACGGACAAAGATGGCGGACCAACAATATGTAATTATCGGCAACGGCAACAGACCAGAGCCGGGTTTATGCAACACGCTTGTTATCTGTTTCATAAATAAAAATAAAAAAACCCGTTTCTGATAATAATTTGTCGATTGAACATGCTGGGCACGTAGTGATGCGAAAAGCGCATCTAAACTTTAAAATTTATGGTCTTAACGCTGCTAGACTGAATGTTGGCATTTTAGCAGCATATTGTAAGTGCTCGTGAGTGAAATTACTCCTTGTTTTAACTTTAAATTGCTGCCAAATGATTGGTTTGAAAATAGACCTTTTGAGCTTGGTATTGGCGATAGAGAAGCCTTTTGAATAAAATTCTTGGATGGCACGTGTATGGCATACTGATCTTGTGAAGTTGTGATTGTAAGTCTGTTTCGGCCCACGTATCGCAGTTTTATGGTCAGAGGCCCGCAACCTCTCGAGGTCACCGCCCAGCATTACATCACTGCATTTTTTTACGAACCCACTTGTGCTTACTTCGCGCGGCAATGGCTTGCTAGAACATTTATTCGTTTAGAATAAAAAACGTCTACTTACCTTTAAAATAGGCTCTACACAGTCAGTACGTGTTTTTTTCTACATCCGTTCTTCTAGAACCATTCGTGGAAGTTGCTCACACCGTTTCTTTCAAGTTTATCCACTATGATATATAAATATCTTTCTGGCAATAGGACGGAACTTTTTACATATCCCAGGGGTGCTGTAAACCAGGTTTTTGTTCGAAACGAGTCTTCGAATTCGGTTCCAACCAACGTGTTCCCCTGTAATCAAAGAATCTGCGAAAATACGACTCCAAAGTAATACTTAAATAGTTGAAATCTTTAGTCTAGTGTGATGTGCCTCGAAAGGTCATTGAATGTAGAATCCTCTCCAACTTTGTCTGAGATAAACTATAGCTATTTTAATATAAACCAGTTTGACTAGTAGTGTCCTGACAACTTTTAACTTGCTTATTTTGACGGATATTATAATATTTGTTCACCGCTTCATCCGTTAATCGATAGTTGCGTTACGTCATCCACCAAGGCTGTTTCCAAAATGGTACTCTTATCTTTCGCAGCTAATTAAGGGAACTGTCGTTCCAAAATCTCTTTACCCTCGCTTCTTCGATAGTAGATGTCCTTGCATTGACAAATATTTCATACGACCTCAATATCGCCCATCTGTGTTCCGCTGCAGCGAAAGTATGTCATCATCTTATCTTCATTTGCAAGTCGAGAGTCTGCTGCTTTACAAAACTGTCAACTTTGACATCGCATCGTCGGTATATAGTGATCGTTGAATCCCAATTGCGCGCTGTAAACTTCAAGAGCATCACCGCTTTTGTTAAGCAATACTCTTCAGTAACGGATAAAAGGTTGGGCGATGCCTCAGAAACATTTTTAACTATAAATCCACTTGGGGTTTTAGGATTGGCCGCCCAGCGAATGTGTGTCAGCATTCTGACGGCAACGTCGCCCCACAGTTTGTTCGATTTCTCGCTGTTCCATTTTGTTAGCGCTCTAAACAAATAAACCCCGCTTTGCCGGTCCGATTGTTCCCAAGTGTTGGCTTCGTTTTGCGTCCGACCGACGTCGGCTCGTTCCGTAGCTTTTGGATTTCGAATATTGAAGATTTGGCTTTATATTCGCGTCGCGACTTCCGATGGCACGCGTGGTCCTTCATGTTCCGTTTGATGTTGCTACGCACATCATAAGGTTTAAGTTTTACGAATGATTCCAGGACTAGGTTGATTTATTGTATTGTCGACATTTTGATTATTTTCCATGTTCGTCTATGGTTTTGGTATATTACTAAAGATAACGTCCTGAGCAAAGCTCTGCATGTTGTTCAATTTATTGCGATACCTACGCTATGAAGGTGTTTATTATAAACTTCCCTTGAAATATTCTCTCAGGCGCAGTTATTTATTTTTTAGAAAAGTAATTATTAATCAGCGTCGATTAAGCCAATAAATATTTATAAGTTTGCTTGAAGTTTAATACAAAATTGTACGTGTAGAAAAAACTGCCTAATGCATATATTTTTTACTACCTACCTTTTTGCTGGAATAGGTATATTTTTTAGGTAACAAACAGTACTTTAAACATTTCCTGAAACCGGTTTTTTTTTTGTTGATCAAATTAAAACTGTTTTTCATATCAGGATTAATTAATGATATGGTGACTAATGGTACCTCCATTGAATGAAGCATTAAAACTGGCCGTGTGCCTGTCGAACGCCGTAAGCCGTATTTAGATGTACAATCAAAAACAGGATCTCAACATTCTTGCCATCTTCATGGTCAGCCAAAACATCAGCGTGGTTTATTCATACCCAGAATAAGAGATTCCCACCTTTTTTGTTTGAAACTTTCAAGCTTTTAGAACATATTTGCCTTTGCTTCGCAACGGTCTCCCCCAAAGACTGAGTCCATAATCTTCTATTACAGTTACACTATCATCATTATCAGCCCCAGAGTCCTCTGCAGAACATGGTCCTCCTACTAAGCTACTACAAAAGAAATAATAAAACAGCATATCATCAATGTAACAAAATAGTAGTGTCACAATTCTATTAGACCTCAGAAACGCGTGAGAATCATCGTAGCAAAGTTTCTTAATGACAGGTGATTGACCCTGGCCACGTGATGACGACTATTATCTTAATGTCATGCTTGAGGGTATCGGCAGTTAGAGTAGTGTTATGTAATGTGGATGATGAGTTATTGACGTGGTTGTGAATGAGGTTTGTGGTAATGCAGGATTTGATATCTAGTTGATGTTTGGGTAATGTTTATCAAAGAAAGCTACACACCGTTTTGAATAGTCATTTAAGAGGAAGAATGGCTGACAGATTTCCCAACTTCTGTGATCTGCTGTGATTGGTTGATTGCAGTAACAATAGCCAATCAAATCACTCGACATTAATTTGCCAGTATGTCCAATTTTTGGCTCTAGACTCTTAGACTACCGTGAAACCGAGTTCTAGTGTAACAGATGCTACGAAGACCTCACCTTGAATTTAATTTCACAGTTTATAAGTTGTGTGAAATACCTTTCTAACTTCAATGACGGGCTGCGGTTTTACACTTGGACCTAGGATTGAATGTCTACGGATGACGTCACGTTTAACGTCTCGTGTTACGTTGGACACTCATCTCGGAACGCGTTAATGTCCATTAGGCTGCACGGGATTCGGATTACTCTTCTATGTTCTGTAGCGGAGCGGATTTAGACCAAAGTTGGAGTCTTATGTTTTTTGCCGTTTAAAATGTTTTAGGCTTAGTGTCTTTTTTCTGTGCATAAAGAAAAATGCAGTAAAAAGAACTACGCAGAAAAACGCTCAAGTAGGTGCCGGATCGAACCTGGACAAGATTGGGGCGTGGAGAGAGGCAAGATCAAAGAGACACCTATCCTAGCAATAAATGAAGGCAGCCATCAATTTCCTCCTCCAATATTTATGGGCACATTAAAAGATAAGTTTCCTATCATTAATGAAAATTTTCCCAACTTCGACACGCGGAAACTATGCAAAACTTTAATAATAAGAATAACGGCAGTTTGGCAGTGCCTCCCCCATGTTTCCGGCGTACTTACGCTCCAACAGTTTACTGCATACAATTGTACGAGAAACTTCTAGAAACTGTAAATGACGTCGTTGAAATAACTGATCTATAAATTTATCTTCTGGGCCTGCTCGGAAAAGTGGTGTATCACTCGTTGCTGGTCGGGAAACTTGTGGAAATAGGTTGTGGTTTTGGCGAGATAAACTGTTTCTTTCTTATGCATTGCTGGTGGCTTTAATATATGCCAGTTATTGTGGGGTATAGATATGATTTTTTTAGCTGCATATTATAGAGAGCTTACAATCTGTTTGTGCTTGATCACAATCAAATACAGGTTTTTATTCATGATCGGCTTTTTTACTCTCGGTTATGAGCAGATACTTACATTGGCTTTGCTGCCTTTAAACACCACCAGCTATGATGGGATGAAAACCAAAAGGGATGCACCTGTTTCGTCTTCTCACGTGATATTTTAGTGCTTATTAGGACATTATCTGAACAAATATTTTCAGTCTAGTAGTTACTTAATTTACGCACTAAACTCCTAAATATACTAAAGACATGCAATTCTAATCAGCAAACAGTCAGAATACATTAGATTTATACCATTAAATACTAAGTAATTGTGATTGGCTGCCAGACCGTCGCCTACGCCATTAAAAACTTGAATGATCTCAGTCTTACATAATCAAAATGTCTGCTGCTTCGTACTACTCATATTTAGTACCCGACCTTAGATAAATGTGGGTTAACTTAGATTATTGTTTCATGACAGACATCTACAAAGATGATATAGCTAAAAACGGTGACTACCGAGATGACGACTAATAGAGAAGTATGAAAGAACCCAAATATATTGGGATAAGGGCAGGAGAATGAATATGATGATTCAGACTACCAAATAAATTAAAGTTTTTTTGTCTGTTAATGAGATGTTGTCTGATAGTTACGGATGTGATTAACATAATATTTGCTCAGCGTTATCTTAACCAATGCTAAAGCTAATCGAAGCTTTAAAGAAAATTCTTATCAATTTTCTAGGTGTACAAAATCAAGCAAGATTACACAATTAGCACCTAGAGGTTAGGTCAATCCCATAACGTCCGGTACTCACGTCTGATTGGCTAACTCAGCTGTATTGAGGCATCTGATCCAATCACAGCCTGTTTGCTGACTTCGGATTGGCTGACGCTTTGCTGTGACTATTAGTTTCTGTGTTTTGGGTTGATTGTATGGATAGGTTAAACAAGGCGAAGGCTGTTACTTTAATGAACATGGTTACTAAGTTGTATTTATGTAGGACACGAGAGGCCAGCTCATACGTTTGACCTTGTTGGCAAGATTAATCGCTCCCTGGCCTGCACACAATATCCATTCATATCTCTAGTTCTTATGGCTGAAATACACAAAATCCTAAATTTAATGTCGTAATAAAAACACTTGGCAACTAAATCTAGAGAATAATCATTATTATTTTGCCGGCGTCTGACTCAGAATGAGTGAATCGACCATTACAGTATTTTTTTTTCTTTCAATAAAACATTTGAATGACGCGGAGTCTTTCGTAAGGCATTGATTAGGCAAGGAGACTGTGAGTCTTTCAGTAACATCTAGTAGGATGGTTCTAGTTTAGTATTTTGGCGATTTAGTAATACTAATGAACATAGGCATGTCCAAAAAGCTAGTTGTCATTGGTGATCTTAAATCCTGCACCCTAATTGCGTAATACACTCTGAATAATTTTTAAGCAAATTGCTAATCCATTGCTTCATATGTTCGAAAATTTTGTCTGCTCAACAACATAAATAACGCAATGAATGTTGTTGAACTGTCAAAATGAAACCGATTCCGATTGATAGTTTTTACGCAATTAGGGTGCTTCGCCCTTATTGCGTAAGACACTATCGATCGGAATATGAATCATTTTGAAGCAAATTGCTATTCCATGTTTCATATTTTCAAAAAAATTGTCTTATCAACACCTTATATTACGTAATGAATGTTGTTGAACTGTCAAAATGATTCAGATTCCGATTGATGGTGTGTTATGCAATTAGGGTGCAGCTGTATGAAGATGAATACTTACAAAATCCAGATTCCGAGATTTTTAAAAATGCTTCTAAGTAATACTTAATAATAATAATTGTAGCGATACAGTAAACAGGCTAAGGGACACACTATTGTTGTTAAACATTATTTTCACCTTTTTTTTGTTCACGAACTGTCCAAATAAAAGTTTTTCATTCTTTCTAATAGTTTACATGACTTTGCTGGATGTTGACATTTATCAAGTCATAACAACAATGCAGTTTAAGATAATCTCATGTCCTCGAAACGGTCACAGTCTCACAGAGCTCGAAAAACTTAATGATGTGACCAACTTAATGGCTGCCCGTAGGCGTCAACTTAATTTGACACTGTGGAACTGTTACAAGCTACGAGTATTTTATTATCGTTCGTGACTACAATCGCATCTTGTCTTAGCACTACTTGGACCCGATCCCAGCGACTTCTTTACACATATTTACGTGTTTTCACAAACGCGTCTCATGAATCACGCAGTAACTAAGTCAATTAACGATGGCCTACCTGCATCCAGCTCCGTTTACACTAAAGCGTTTATTATTAACGACGATCCGCAAACAGTGACGTAATACTTCCCCATCAGCCAACTGAAATATCGACTTTATCCCAACTCAAACGAGCGACTTTTATTTCCTCAAATTACAACTCAAATACCACTGTCCTTGGCGTATATTTGCACTTTTTGCCAGGTTTTAATTTCAACTGTGACGTTCATTTCCTATCAAGGTTGCTCATTGTTAGCCGAATTTGTAGCAGCTGCTTTGGATTAATTGGATCTACGATCGCAGCTAATATCTGAATGAAAATAGCAACCAAACATTTGAACAGATGATCGGAACTGAGCTTGGAAATGTGTTCCATTTTTCGATTTATCGGTACATTTCGGTGAGAAAAATCCGTCGGTTGATTCACCTCACTATAGACTGATGCAAAAAGCGTAAACATTTCAAAAGCATTCGCGCTTTACATCAGTTCGCTTGTCCAAACAGTAGCGTGAAGTAAAACAAGTTCGTTCAGCGCCAACTAATTCTGAGCTGGTTCATCTGAGTTATAAAATGTCGTAATCTCTCGTGCGTGAGTTCTAATGAGAGGGTCGATTTACGCAGGAACTCTCCTCGAGAAACGTTAGGGACTAATCACTTTGATTATTGCGCGTAATTACAGTTAGTTATTTCAGCGTAATGCGCAAACGATTATTCTTTTCTAGCCTGGGCCGGCAGTCTCGGCATAGATAGCGATCGCTTTACGACCGAATTCGGTCGCAAAGTCCTAGTGGGCTACCTAGACGGTCAAAATTGCTTGACAAGCAATTTGATTTTTTCACGTTTGTCATGCAATTTTGACCGTCTAGGGACGCCTCTAAGACTGCGACCGAATTGGGTCGTAAAGCGATCGCTACCTATGTCGAGACTGCAGGCCCTGGTGTTATAAACTATCGCCATAATTTGCCAGTTAGCGTGGTTGGTTAAGATACCACCTATGCCGCAGGTCGTGGGTTCGATTCCTATCCAGGACAAACATTTGTGTGCATGAACATGTCTGTTTGTCCTGAGTCTGGGTGTAATTATCTCTATAAGTATGTACATATTTACAAAAGTAGTATGTAGTATATCAGTTATCTGGTTTCCATTGTACAGACGCCAGCACATCAAGCTACTACAATCTGTCAAATTTCTTTAATAGATTTTCAACTTTATCGCTAGAACATTAGGTTCAAGGTTGATTGGGAAAATTTGACAGTTTCGGGTAGCTTGACCTGCTGGCGTCTGTACAAGCTCTGCTTAGTTTGGGACCAGATGACCGTGTGTGAAAATGTCCCAGGATATTATTATTATTATATCCGTCGTAGTTTGTCATACTGAATTTGTCGTCCACATACCAGACGAATCTGGCGCTTATTACGTTCAAAAGACAAATGACTTAATTAAATAACTGGAAGCAGTAGAACGACTATAAAAAAGCGTCTGCGATCCATTATGAGCTTATTAAATGTTGAAGAGACGTCGGAGACTCCCTGTAGTGTTGGGTGACGTTTTATAAAAAGCGCCAAGTGTGCCTTTAGTCCATTTATTTTGAGCTGATCCGAGTCTGGCTCGCTGAATTAGAAATTCGAAACTGTCACTTGAATATTCTGTGTGCGATACGATTAATAAAATGTTCATTTCAATGCTGAAACTCCCGATATATACCTACGTCGGTTTAGTTTAGATCTGTTTTCCGTGAGAAATGTACTCTCACGTTAAGTAATCCGATTATCAACGTAAGACTAGCGATTTCTGATTTGAATTAGGCTTAATACTGGATGACGGATGGATACATTTATCACATCGTAGGGAAATGTAGGTACAGTAATTTATCGTTAATGTTCACAGTTTCCTTCGCTCTGTTTAATCTATAGGTAAATTACTCAACAGGAGTAAACAATGAAGTTTATTCTTGGGTTAAATTCATCCCAACTACGGAACCCTTCATTGTGCGTTGTCCGACACGCACTTGGCCGGTTTTTTTCTATGCATCTCTATTAGCCGTCACCCCAGTATTCACCCTCCTTTATTCCAGCCTATAAAATAAACAACCGTACTCCTTTACCTTTTTAAAAAACGTAGCAGTCTACTTACATAAGTAGACTGCTATGTTTTTTACGGTAATTAGGATGAGGATAAATAACAACATAAGTTGTTATTTATCCTCATCCTAATTACTGGTCAATGAACTATTTCTAATTTATTCATTCAACACATAAAAGTGCCGATTGCTGTTGTGCAGAATTTAAACTTAATTTAGGCCATAGGTTCCCAAAGGGGGCGGTAGCGAACCTTGTGGGCGCTAGAGCTTTTCGTGCGGCACGATTACAGAGAGAGAGAGAGAGAGAGAATTCATTTTTAATTTGTGATTATTCATAGATAATAGACAGCCATATAAAATTGGTATAATTAACTATTATGTAACTCCAAACTTCCATAAAAGTTTGGGAACCTATGATTTAGGCTATTGCTAACTTTTTCTCTGTAATAAAATTAAAGTTATTTTATTCGTTTTAGGTTTTTGAAACCGGTCTTTATTTTTTTAAAGTAAATTTATTTTTCCATTTTTAGTTGAATATACAATTGTATAAGCCCAAGACGAACGAAAAAAAGACGAATCATTAAAGAACATACAGTACATTTATGTATATAACTTTGTACATAAGTTTAATTACCTAAAGTTTTATATACTAAAACCTTCCTGAAGGTATGTAGATCACGCTAGTGAAAGAATCATCAAAATTGGTTATTAGTTTTTGAGAAAATCGCGGACATACAAACTTACATACATACTCAGGTCGAATAGACAATCTCCTTTTTTGATGTCGGTTATAAAACTAGAAAGAGGCGGACGTAAATTAGAGCTGTCTTTAGTTGGATTGGAACTAATATTTTCTTACAAATTTAAAGGACACGCAAAAACATGTCGACTAAAAAAAACACGGTGAAGCGCAAGGTGTAAACTAGTTTGACATCTCTAACTTAGTTCATAGCTATAGCCGTCCTTTTCTCACACTGCGTCTTAGTAAAAGACAGCGATTCTCTTAATTTTAGTTTAGTTATTGAACAAGAGAATCGGCACCAATAATGCGGCTGCTATGTGAACCATCTTGTTTCTTGCATATTAGTAATAATCCGCACCGCTTGACATATAAAACTGTTTCCTTACAGTAAAAACATCACCATTTCTTCAGAAACTGCTTTTAATTCTGTCAACGACAAATCAGTTGTCGTCTTGTGAATATTTCATTTTTTTATTTGTGATGGGTTTGCTCTTGACTTTAGTCTAAGTCAGAGGTGACAGAGAGAAAGTCTACGATGGAGTGAGCTTACCACTAGTCACTCTAACTTTGAAGAGAAGAGATTGTTTAAAAGTTTTAAAAGGCAAAACTATCAGTTAAACTATCCAGTCTATCCACTTGAAACAAATAGGTAATTGAATAAAGCAAACAATGTTATCGTAAAACGAAATGGAGGACCGAACATTATTCCGTAAACACGTCTCAGCTAACGAATAATAATCGGTTGCATTTTATGAAGGATGATAAATGATAATTTATGCGGCTAGAAGGCCACAATACTACATGATCACTTGTAATTTGACGTATTCCTTCTAGGTGGTGGTAATGTGACCCATTTGCAACAATTAAGAACCCCATAAAGCCTAGGCGAAAATTCGTGGGATTCGAGAAAACACAGTTTTAGTGTATTTTTGAAAATTTCCCACAATTCGTCACTAAATACCACTTTTCTAAAATCTCAAATTGAGTGGTCTTCATTGGTATTCCATTGAGTATCTAATATTTTAAAGAACCTTTCGATGTAACCAAATCTTCTAAAACATCAAACAGTTATTAAAAGTTAAAGGAAGAAGTTTATTACAGCTTGGCTCATCGCCGCAAGGTTGCCTGCTTATCGGTCTCCTATAGGCTGTACTTCGGTGAGTGTGCTCAGGAACTCCACCTCATTCCACCGGCCCCCTTCTACCATGGAATATCTAGACGCACTGCAAGTTACCATCCATACCTAGTTGCCATTCCACCAATTCGCACTAAGGTCCGGTTTTTTGATCCGTTGTTAACTCGTTATCCCAAAACTTTCCTAGGACATAGCGTATAAATTACGGGGAAGACAACTTAGAGTGCAGGTCATGACGACCTGGGTGCCTAACGTGTCATTGATAGCTGGAAGGTTAGAACGTGGTCTGATGGTATAAACCAGTTAATTAATTCGATTATCACACAATTTTTAAATATTTCAACAATTTGCATTTCGACCTTTGCTGGTATCGACTGTTTCATCGGCACATCTAAATATTTGCTTAACTTTTGCACCTCGATAGACAGCTGATTAAATGAAGATATCTTTCTTGTTATTTGTACGCTCAATGTCCTAGTAAATGTTTGAGATAACAGGGGTCAAACTTTATATTACTATAGACGATTTTTGAAAATGGTTATCAAACCTTTTCCTTTAACTTCTCCTGTATAATTACGTCATACCAAGTACGTATACGATTGGCAACACTTGTTCAGCGTGTCAAATTGTTTTGACACTCGATCCGATAATTAAGTGACATTAGGAATAACCTTGGTGATGATCCCTGTCATCGCGAAACTTCAAGGATGGACACGGGGGGTGCCAAACATTTTTTCTTTCAGAAAATTATTTTGAATGAATTGTTGGGACTGGAAACATTCGTGTAGATACTTACGTTTTCTTAATACATAGTTGGAAAACCCACAGAATACGTCAGAGTTGAAGTATGCTATTGTTGTTGAGTTGAATTTAAGGTTGCCACTGAAACCGCAAATTCAAATGTTTAAGATATTATTACAGTACCTAACTACAACATAAATTCACTTTGGTTTATTCTAGAACACTAAGAAAGAACTTATCCTTATCATTTCTACAAGAAAATTGCTACGCTAGCCTTTCCTTACTTAGAAAATTGAATGGTTTGATCCAAAGACTGACAGTTAAGACACTTGATAATTCGATTAGCCTCGATCTCAAATAGATTTAGAAGATATACACTGTTATTGCCAATTAAGACTTGGTTAGAAGAGTTAAAAGGTCAGAAGCGAAAATTGAGTAGGTACCCCAGAAAAGTGTACTTCGCCCAAAATAGGCAGATTCATTTACTAATTAAAACTAAATCAGGCTCTGCACATTTCAAACGTTCATTACTTATGTATATGATAAAGGACTAGTTTCTGCCGGCGGCTTCATCCGCGGGAAATTGCTTGTTTTAACATTAATTTAATAAAAATAGTACCTGTCGACTGAGCTCTGCTCGGATGAAAATAGAGAAAACGAATTTTCCCGGCTAGATCGATTTTTCGCCCCCGTAAACCACTATATTGCAACTTTCATCGAAATCGTTAGGGCCGTTTCCGAGAACGTGATTACAAAAATAATATACGCTTTTGGGTATTAATGAGACCATCATTTTGAACAAATTTTACTATGACATAACCTGAAATCGCAAAAAAAAATCAGCAGTTCCCTACATTTTGACGAGTTTTGCGAACATAAATGTATGAGACAGCTGATTTTTCTTTTGGCGATTTTTGGTTTAGTCCCATAGTTGACCAAAATGACGGCCTCGTTAATACCCTAGAGTTGAGGTATATAAAAAAAACACGTTAATAATTAATATAAAAATATTGCTCATTTGATAGTAGGTATAGGATATATCCTAGGACATTGCAATGAAAGAATTTTCGGATTCGGATTAGTAGTTACGAAGATTAGCACCTACATAGAAACTCACTAATTTTAGGTATCTACAATATTATTATAGAGCAAACATCCTGCGCTGTAATGATGTTTTCGACACCAATTTCAAAGTTCACAGTCAATTGTAGTATTTATGTGTCCAATATCACAAACGTCTCCCATATATACAGTACGCGAAAAACTTTATAAGCACTCTGAACGTAGCCCGAATAAGGGACCGCGCATGGTATAATGAGTGCACAATCATTATTGTAAGACGTGAAACATTTTTTATAGTACTTATATGCCTCATACAGCATTGAGTGGTTAATCACAAAAATAATTAGCTATTAATAATACTTTGCAGCCACTCGCGTGCAACTTCAGAGGGCTTATAAAGTTTTGCGTGAACTGTATCCCGTACCGTATCTCAACAGCAATATTTATCCAATCCAGATCAATCTTCCTATTGTGACTACATTGTGATCTCCCCAGCTAACTGAATGAAGTGTTCACGTCCATCGAATTGTTTGACACGCAAACCTAGCTATGGTAATGGGGACCCTCGAAACATACTTACAATCGATTACTGGTGAAACGATCTGTTTTATTTAGCTGTCGGAAACTTTGTCGCCTTTTCATTAATCTTTGATCAACTTAGATCAATCTAAAAGAGGAGTTTATTTTAGTTTGTATAGTGTGGATTGGTAATTATAGTCTTGTTTAGTCCTCCATCTCTTTTTTATTTTCTCGCGTCTGCTACTAAATTGGTGTTATACAAAATACAAAGACACAAGATTGGTGGGTTATTGGTAATATGTCGGTAATCCATTAAGAGGATGTAAGCGAGATCTTGCAAATGACCCATTATGATCCCATGGAAATGTCAACCATTATTTTTTTTTGCAGACATCGACCATTTTTTTGCCAAAAAACCTGGTCAAAATTATGAAAATTGTAACGATTTGTAACACTGATTTAAAAACATAAACATAATTGTTATTTTATAGTTGATTATTATGTATTGAAGTGTTAGCAAGCAGATATTAATACATTAGGCGCGGCAGACGCACATGCGCGTTTTCGGACGTTCACCAGGTGCTTGACGGCGCGTATGCGCGTCCATACAATTTACATAACTTTCTTCGAGTGCGGCGCGCCGCACCTGTGCGGTCGTTGCGCATCTCTATTGTTTCGAAAACATCGTAAAATAAGGGTCGGTAAGGGTGTAGCATAAAGAAGCGTTTGCATAAAGAATTAAGCAGATAATGTGTTAATAGATAGATGACACAATAGCGGTCATAAGGGTTTGGTTGCAAATGACCTCTCCAGCATCTCCTTTATGGATTGCCGAAATAATTACCAATAACCCTGTATTTCCCAAATCTGCTTATAATATACTGTCTCCTGTTTCCCGCAAAGCCACCCCCCCCCCCCCCCCAATCTGGCAGTACCCCGGCCCCCCGTATTTTCTGAGTATCTACAGCCCAGATGGGACCTCTCGCTTCAATAGCTCCCAGGACCAATTTTAGGATACGACCATAAACTAGCTTGCGTGGTTAATCTGTGCTATATCAATTAATTACGAGCCGTGCGTGTGTGTGAACAGTAGAGTACTACCACGATCTTTGAAGCTTACACTTGCTTTTGAATTATAATAACCTAACTGTATAGGGCCATGCAGCACTAAGAAATGCTGGCGCGAAGACCTAGACTCGTTCTTGACTGATTGGTCGGACAAGGCAGCAGATAAAGACGAATGGAAAAGTATGGGGGAGATCTTTGCCCAGCAGTGAGACAGTATAGGTTAAAAAACAAACCTTATTAGATTAGTATGTTTTTTAGACAGGATTTTGCCTTTAATCATGTAACGGTATTAGGAGCTGTAAAGCGGGTGTTACCATTGCGTGGGTCGCCCGGAGGACACGGTGGAGGTCTGTTCGGCTCTCTCGCGTCCGGCCCTGGCCCAGGCCGTGGTACGGAGCGAGAGTGCATGGGAAGCCGTCACCTTCTTCTGCGAAGCAGTAATGCTCGGGAAAGAAGAGGTGGAACGCGTGAGGGAGAGGCAATGTTTGCGCCCTCACGCCCCTAGTCGCCGTTGGAGACGCCCTCGGGCGTCGGGAATCGACAGCCGATTCCCGGCCACGCTAGGCGCGGGTTTGCGGACTGGGAACAATGGGTAGCTCGCCGTCCGGTAAGGACCAGGCCCGGGTCGACGGCACGTTGTGTTCCACGCGCGCCTCAAAGAGATGTCAGCACTAACTGATGGGGTTCGGCAGGGGCCGATGCCAGCCAGGGTTGCGGATTGTTTGAAAGAGTTACCGAGGCCCTGCCACGAGCAACTGAAGGAACACGAGTTTTAGTCAGTAGAAGTCTGACACGCCCTCACAGCGGGAGAAGCTGTTAGATAATTTCCCACCCAAAAAAAACAAAAGGAGATGTAAAGCGCTACTCATCCTATTATAGGTATGTATGATTTAGTCAGCGTCAACAAAACCCTTGGGAAATATGGTTTCGGAGTCCAGAACTGAAACAAACAAAAATTAAAACGGAATTTCAATTGTAATTCTCGCAATGAACATTTTTAAGTATACAAAAACCTACCAGAACTTCCTACCAAGATTCATCTCACGAGTGCTCTCGACTATAATTCCCTGGAGTATTATTCTGGTGTAATTAAGTAAAGAACGTTGTCCGTCCGTTGCTCTCGTGCTCAAACTTTTGACGTGATACCGTAGAGATTCGTCTCGTTAATCATATTTTTGTGCGGTCTCTATGGATAATGTGTTGGTAATTGACGTGATTTACTCGCTCTTGATGGTTTTTCGTGAGATATTCTGGATTTCTTGTGAAAGAATACGCTTTTATCTAGGTCGGGAAACTTCGCCGATTTTCGTGTAAATTCATGACTGTCAGGTCTTGTGGTAATATCATGGTTTCAAGTACATACTCGTATAAGTTGATATCTACTCATGTGATATGAATCCATATAAGGCGAGTTTGAAAAACCTCATTATACCTTTTCGCGGAAATGAACTGCCTTTAAAAAAAAAAAAACGCTAACGTACCATGAACACTGAACAATATTTGAAAGAAAATTCATCACTTAAAAATACATATAGGGAGAAAAGTTGTTGATTTTCACCCCACTCTTATTTGGTCTATCACAGAAAGCGAAATTAAGGGCCTATTGAAGAATAAACAAGATTAACATATTTTCACTGGTCGGTAATTTTCGGAGATCGGTGTTCAGTAAAGGCTCCCGCAGACACATGCGACGCGATTCTGGTAGAACAATTTCTCTGAAATTTTTTTTAAGAGCCGTGTCGCGCTATCGCGTCGCACCTGTCTGCGGGAGCCTTTAATCTGTGCCAGTCGTTTTATCTATCAATTTATAATTTTATCTCTCAAGGTGGTCTCGACTATTATCCTCATGAATATATATATTGGTTACTTACCTAGACAGATATTACTATATCTACAGGTTTATCAACATTGTGTAGGCTTCAAAGGCGTGATTGTTTTTAATCTGATTTAAAACTGATGTTTGTGATAAACTAGTACTTTAATAGGAAATCATCACTGTAGCAAGTGAATATCTAATAAAAAACATTTATAATGTCAGACTGTGTATCAAATACTGTTTGTCACGTTACAAAATTATCTCCCAGGATATTTTGCTGACTGAATATAAAACTGGAGAACAAAATCTCTGGGTTCATCGCCCACGCATGGGAATTGAAGACAGGCCAACATAGACGATTATGTGTAAGCCATTACACATTTCTACTATGACTTACGAGCACACATGACATTTAAGACTGCACATTTAAAATGAATTGCTATATTATGTCGCGCTATACATCCATTACCGAATAAACGACTAACATAAAACGACACACAAAAGGGCTGAGTATATAGCTAATAAAGACTGTAGTACCAGTAAAACAATCAGATGAACTCATGTTGCCAAGTCTTCGAGCATTAAACTTTGCTATACAATTTGGTGCTTTATTGCATAACCATGGTCTATGTCCTATCCTACTGTTTGTTTACGACACTGAAATCGTAAATCGTATAGTAATATAATAGTAATTCTATTTGACTAGTATGAGTGACTAGTTTGTCGATGTTGGTGTAAGATACGGCGACATTTGACTAATATGACTAGTTTGTTTGTTGGTGTAATATACGGCGACATTTGATTAGTATGAGTGACTACTTTGTCGATGCGGTGTGATACGGTGGCATTTACTAGTATGAGTGATGTTGGTGTAAGATACGGCAACATTTGACTAGAATAAGAGACTACTTTGTCGATGGTGGTGTAAGATACGGCGATATTTGACTAGTATAAGTAACTAGTTTGTCGATGTTTTGGTGTAAGGTACGGCGACATTTGACTAGAATAAGTGACTAGTTTGTCGATGTTGGTGTAAGATACGGCGACATTTAACTACTATGAGTGACTAGTTTGTCGATGTTGGTGTAAGATACGGCGACATTTGACTAGTATAAGTGACTACTTTGTCGATGTTGGTGTAAGATACGGCGACATTATAACTAGTATGAGTGACTAGTTTGTTGATGTTGGTGTAAGATACGGCGACATTTGACTAGTATAAGTGACTACTTTGTCGATGTTGGTGTAAGATACGGCGACATTTGACTAGTATAAGTGACTACTTTGTCGATGTTGGTGTAAGATACGGCGACATTTGACTAGTATGAGTGATGTTGGTGTAAGATACGGCGTCATTTGACTAGTATGAGTGACTATTTTGTTGATGTTGGTGTAAGATACGGCGTCATTCGACTAGTATGAGTGACTAGTTTGTCGATGTTGGTGTAAGATACGGCGACGTTGGACTAGTATGAGTGATGTTGGTGTAAGATACGGCGACATATGGGTATCATATCATTAAAAAATTAAGTGCGTCTTGGCATATTTTTTAATTTTTTATTTGTGATGGGTTTGCTCTTGATTATAGTTTAGGTCAGAGGCGACAGAGACAAAGTCTACGCATATCATAAGATTTGAAGATTATTGTGGAACTCTAATGAAAGAAATCGGATTCCGGAATTTTAGTAGTGAAATTAGTTGCACAGTTTACAAAATCGAAGTCTTTCAAATCAATCCTTTGAACTTTGACTTATATAAAAGTACTTAAATCTTTTCAAAGGCTGCAGACCTGATTTTCGAAGCTCGAGTTCCGAGTGAGCTGAAGTGTAAACTAGTACGAGTCTACAGTTCAGTTTGTTACAGAATCTTAAACTTTTACAGTTTGACACGCGAACTTCATGCCGGTTAAACGAAGTTAAGTATGTAAATATTTGTTTAAGCGATGGAAGCTTCCAGAAGTCAGCATTTTCCGAGTGGAATAAGCTTTTGCATACGATCAGGTTCTTCATTGCTAATTGAAATATTAGCAAATAACATTATGGTTATTAATGCATTTGATTGGTAGTTAGCTACATTCTAAGTCTCTTTTTACCTGCTTTAGAACTTGTTACTTGGGGCTCGGCTGGCACAATGTTCTACGTTTTTCTCTTCTTTCAAGGCAATAAAGCAGGTTCAATCAAACAACGCATTCGTTATTAGAAGATAGACGATATATTATATTATTATCTTAGCCTTTCTATGAAATGACAGCAAATAATTCATCTGCCAGCAAGTCATTCAAAACCTGGTTTAAAAAAACTAACGGAACTCCAAAATCTAGCATAGCGTGTATTAAGCATTTCATTGTAACAGCAATACCGTATAATGTTTACGACGGTGTGCACGCCAAACAGGCGATTACGGCAGGTGGGTCAAGGTGTACGCTTGTGCCCCACCCTTTATTGCAAGCTCATTCGGTTTAGCCTCTTGGATTCCACAAAAAAATATTATTGGATATTATTTGACACTTAGGTTTTATGTTTTTTTTTTTTATTTGTGATGGGTTTGCTCTTGACTCTAGTCTAGGTCAAAGGTGACAAAGACAAAAAAAAAATAGTTTTTTTATACAGGGTTATTGGTGAAACACCAACAACCTCTTAAGGGGTCATTGTAATAAAAAAAAGGCTGATTTTTTTTCGCGATTTCAGGTTTGGTCCCATAGTAAAAGTTGTTCATAATGATGAGTACAATGACCCTTTAAGAGGTTGCTGGTGCAAATAACCCTGTATAAGGTCAAATTAAACTAATAGTTCTTCGAACAGTAGACCTCGCGAGCATAAACTTTTTTGCAACAATTAATATACCACTAAAGTTATTTAAAACGGGATATTTATCTTTTTTTCATCAGATCTTTGAGACCAACTTAAAGTAAGTACCTTTTAAATAAAAAAGAATCATCGAAATCGGATTTCATAAGGCGGAGATATACAGTAGCCCCCTTTTTGGAAGAAGTACTCCTCCAATCAAAAAACCCGGCGACAAAAAAAAAATTCTATATAGTTCTATATCGCCTGTATAGTTAGTTTCGTCTAGATCGGTTGTAAAATACGATCTACACCCTAATTGCGTAACATGATCGGAATCGGTTTTATTTTGACAGTTCAACAGCATTCTTTACGTTATTGAGTAGACAAATTTTTCAAACATGATGCATTGGATTAGCAATTTGCTTCAAAATGATTCCGTTTGATAGTGCGTTAGGCAATTAGGGTGCTGTAGTGTAGAGGAGTAGCAACAAACGGACAGATGAAAGCAAATTTTGCAAGACTTATGGTATGGTATGGTCGATTGTTAAGCCTGATTTACGCGGTGCGATTTAATTGCCTGTACCATACCATAAGTGGAAGCAATAATATAATTTTTGCACCAGTTTTTGTCTAAACAGTGCTTAGACGATGCAAGTCATTTGTTGTTTCAATTTTATTGTATGCCACAGGCAAAAAACTTGCATCGTGTAAATGGGACTTTAGTATTACTCAGTCTACTTGTAGTGTCTAAGGTGTTGGGTTGGGCAGGTTGGGCTTGCTAAGTGGTTATTTATGTAGAACTTTCGATGTGGTTTACAACATATTTATAAACGTTAAACGATTATGTGTTGTATGTATGTATGTATTCTGTAGTGTCATACAATGGAGGCTGGTTGATGTTTTTTGAAGTGAAAACTTCTTTACGCGCGTGGAGAGATTTTTGGTAGGGGGAAAACTTACGGGTTTCGGGCATTGATATACAGTATGTTAACCAACAGAGGGCGTTCCCGTTAACCCGCAATAGTATAGCATCCATACATGCTAAAAAAAATATTACCATTCGAAAACAAAATGGTTTTTATTTTTTTTTATATTAAAATATTCACTAAAAATGTTAAATTGATACGTAAAAGAAACACTCTGTACACGCGTACTTGAAGGACGGAAACATCGCAATTTAGTTTTTATTTTTAGTGAATATTTTTATATTTTTTTGAATATTTTAGTGAATATTTTAATATTAAAAAAAATAAAAACCATTTTGTTTTCGAATGGTAATATTTTTTTTAGCATGTATGGATGCTATACTATTGCGGGTTAACGGGAACGCCCTCTGTTGGTTAACATACTGTACCTATATATAAAAACCCGGTTCGGGTCACCTCGACACCGCGACAGGTTTTCACTTATGTCTACAGTCCCCATGTTTTTCTCCAACCTATTCAGTTTCACTGCTGGGTAATTCTCATTAGTTTTCGCTCTTTTTTTGCATCTTAAATAGTCATGAACTAGTCTACAGCTACGTACTAACTATAGTACATTTTTTTTTAGCTGTAGTGTTAAATATTGTACCTATGGTGGTACGGACCCCCTTCATGTGCGAGTCCGAGTCGCACTTGGCCAGATTTTTCATTTATATTTTTATAAAGGTACCCAGTATGTAGCACATCAATGGTAGTGCCTTTATGACATAGCAGTAAGGATGATTTTCGTAGTGCAAGTGTTACCACTGATATTAGGTTGACTGTATCTACGAAAAACTACCACTCCTCGACATTAAAAAGAAATAAGTAAGTACTAAGTATGGGAACTTTCCATAACTAAACATTTCCATTTCCCTCGGAGCTAGCTAAATATAAAATCCGCTCAATACACGTGTAGTCTGGCAGCCTATTATTCAAGGCCTGTTCCAATTAATTTAACTTGCAAGTTTAAAGGGAAAAAACACAGCTGCATATCAATCTGATACCCGTATAATTCAGTTTAGAAATGCAGCTACGTTTTAACTGTCAGCAGGACCAAATGTCAAGGTCTTGAAATGATTCACCATGATTGGTATATCGATTGGTTACCTATGTGAATTAAGTACCAATAATGATTAATGCAGTCCAACAACTGATCTAGACCTGTGAATCAATGACGCCCGCGAGTAGAATTAAAAAAAAAAACGGCCAAGTGCGAGTCGGACTGGCACACGAAGGGGTCCGTACCACCTTACCATATTTAACAAAACATATTTTAAAAAAAACTTAATTAAAAAAATAACCGTTTCTTGTATGACCCCCTTTAAATTTTTATTATTTATTGATAGAAATACACTATCTGTGAAAATTTCAACATGTCTACCTATTATAGTTCATGAGATACAGTCCGCTAACAGACAGACAGACGGACGGACAGCGGAGGCTTAGAGCTTATTAAACCAGCCAATTCAAGTACACTGCTGGACATAGTCCGGTGCTAAGTACTCTCGGTCTCGTCCTTCCGTATCCAGTCTTTCCCAGTAGCTACAAAACTGAAAGGCAAATATCTGGCACCGTCTAAACCACACGTACAAAATTGTTGCACGATACGGGCAAAATTTTTAATTAATTTATAAACAGCACATATTAATTAAATTATTAAATTCATTAATTTTTAATTTGAATTTTGATATTATTTTATTTTTCCAAAAAAAAAAACTAGGTAGGTATGCCATAGGCTTCTACTCCGTTCACCTATACCCTATTTTTTTCAAGACGGTAAAAAAATCACCCAGTACAATTTTAAAAGAATAAGGCTGCCCGCAGTTAATTTACTTGTTTCTTACATAAACGTTTTGTTTTATGTATGAAATATTGTAAGTGTCATACTTATTTTTAGACTGCTTATGTGGCTTGGTGACGTTGATAAAAAAAAAACGGTATAAAAATCCGTCTCGGTTCAAATAGGTGCCATTGTTTTGTCTTTTTCATAATCAAAGTTTTACATAAAAATATTTAAATGCATATTATTATTCTCCTAAGGGCCGATTTGTCAATCGTTAGATAACTTTGAATTTGGAGAACATGTTTGTCGTTTTGACAGCTTTTGTATAGAAAATATGCCAAACCGCCATATTTATTCCTAAGATAAAAGTTATGACCATTGAAAACTCAGCCTGACATTTGCTGTGAATCACTTTTGAACCTTATTACCATAGTAATACGATCGAACAGTGGTTCACCGCAAATGTCCGCGATCCATCTTCAAGTAATTCATGGCTAGTAATGGCTAGTCTTTCAGTACTAAAACCGGTAGTAGATACTATTATTTATTCAGTTCTAAAACAATATACTAAAACATGTCTATCATTAGGTATTCATTATTTTCTCAAAAGTATTGCATTAAAAATGCAGTTGGTATTGTCAGCATCATCAGAGCCAATAACGTTATATGTAGACATAGGCATCCACCAAGATACAAAATGCTGAAATATATTTACCTAATCATCTCCATGAAATAATTCATATCCATATTGTGTCTGTCGTTTACCTTTTCACACCTTAACGGCTGAACGGATTTGGATGCAGTTTGGCACAGAGTATGACCTAATTTAGCACAATAGGATTCTTTTTGTCACGGTTGTACGTTCTGTTTACTAACTTCACGCGGGCGATGACGCAGGCAAAAGCTTTTCCTAAATATGTATTGGATGGTCTTGTTAAGGCGCTTTCCCGACCAAATGACTATGATCGTTCGGTCCTTCTCTGTTCCACCGCATAGTCTCGCTCTGTCCCGTTCCCTGCGCATGCCCCTTTATAATTCACAATTTTTTGGATTTATATTAATAAAAAAAGAATAGCGATCTTTTGAAATAAAATAAAACGTGAATTATTTTGATTTTTAAATTACCTATCCATTTGTGTAATCCTGAAATGAGTAAAACGTCAACTTTAGCAAAAGATGCATGCAATCAATAATTTTAGTAACTTTTTTACAGGGAGATTGTAAATATATTTATTTAATTTGACTCTTCAACAATGAGTACACTATTAAATAATATTATAAGAACACAAACAAACAAATAAGAACGTGCAATGTGATAATAGGATATCGAACATTAATAATGTGTTTTTAGATGTAGTTTCTTACTCTTAGGGCTGATTTTTCAATAGTCAGATAACTGTAATCTGAAGATTAAATGTGACAGTTTGGCATATTTTCTATACAAAGGCTGCCAAATTGAAATATTTATTCTTCAGATAACAGTTATCTGACTATTCAAAAATTAGCCCTTAATTAATGTAGTTATAAGGCTTAGTTTATAGCCTCTGAATATCGCGCTATCGCAAGCTTTTGGTCGGGGTACCGCCTTAATCCATCCCATTCCACAATCGCATTTCTGCCACCACAACTCGCACAAACGTACGGCTGCCAACAAAGCTCATGCAAACGCATTGATATCAACATCCTATTTTTAAAAACATGCGTTGGTAACACAGCAATTCTCAACGCTACATCATATACGTAATATTATTTATTATAGGAAAGGAAACACCTTTTATTACGAAGCTCGTGATCGTATAATTTATTTTTATACCATTAGTGATTGGTGCAAAGTCGTCGGTTAGTATAGTATTAATAGTATATAGTTAAGAATCAATAGTGTATACAGTATGTTAACCAACAGAGGGCGTTCCCGTTAACCCGCAATAGTATAGCATCCATACATGCTAAAAAAAATATTACCATTCGAAAACAAAACGGTTTTTATTTTTTTTAATATTAAAATATTCACTAAAAATGTTAAATTGATACGTAAAAGAAACACTCTGTACACGCGTACTTGAAGGACGGAAACATCGCAATTTAGTTTTTATGTTTAGTGAATATTTTTATATTTTTTTGAATATTTTAGTGAATATTTTAATATTAAAAAAAAATAAAAACCATTTTGTTTTCGAATGGTAATATTTTTTTTAGCATGTATGGATGCTATACTATTGCGGGTTAACGGGAACGCCCTCTGTTGGTTAACATACTGTATATCAGTTTTTACGTTTTTCACTTTATAATGCACTTTAATGTAGATTTAAAGTTTAATTTGGCTTGGCCTATTTAGGCACTATCTCAAAATTCACAAAATATTTTTTTCTATTTTTAAAGATATAAATTTTAATATTTCATTTATCTTTCTATTCAAAGCAGATAAATATTTTTTTTTATTCTCCTGTAAAGTTAACTTAATTAATTAATAGATACTAAATAAGTAAGCTCTGTTGGATTCTCAACGCTCGGCTCAATACTGAGAGTTGAAAATGCAGTGCGCGAAAAAAAAACGCCCGTGCGTACGTACTCTGTAACCTAACCTAACAATTATGTTGTTAACGCTTTATAACAGTAGAAGTTATAAAAAAAAAGACTCGATACCTAGATATAATAATGTAATATGTTTAAATATATAAACTAGGTAAATTAGGTCTAAACAATTCTAATATTTCACACTAGCTTCTGCCAACGACTTCGTACGCGTACAATTTGTTATTCTCCTGACCCACCGCATCGCATCGCATCGCCCGCCCGTGCTATTACTTCGTTTTCGCTTAGCATTCTTTCTGACTTTTTTCCGGCTCCTAAGGGTCGTAGCCATAGTTATGTTAATAAAAATATACCTATAATTTTTCAATTCCAACTGGTACAAAAAGAAAACCCTTTAGCTTTATTATTAGTACTCGTATATTATAGATGCCTGAAGCCAGCATCTAATCCAGGTCTTAAAGGTCTTAAATCAACTAAGTCTTACTTGAACAATAGCCCTCTAAAATCTTGCGTAAAGCTAGCAAGTTTGGTCTATAAACCAACCCAGTTTCCAGCCTCGTATACCGCCAACCTTTATTACTAAATGCTCTACACACCTAAAACCTCACGTACTACCCGATTAAGCCATAAAGAAGAGTCATTACATAACCTTCACCGCCTTTACAAGTTCCTTTATGTCTTCCTGGTACCTCGTGGTTTATCAACCAGCACGCTTACGGAAAACTACTTACAAAACTATGTTACTAATTATCCTTAAACCACTAATTACGTAATACCGCGTGCTAGCTAGCAAAAAATTGTACCAAAGTACTGCAAACTTGCGCTACTGGCAACACTCAGGTCGCACTTGACCGTTATTTTTTCATTTCATCCAATCATCACAAACCCCTTCCGTAGGGATTTAATTAAATATGAAAGGTCCTATGTCGGGTGTTGTAACTTCACGTCGATTATTCTTTCAGCTCCTCTCTCTCGCGAACGGTTACGTCCTTTTCTGGCAACCTATATTGTTTCCGTGCCAAGTCTTTATATCGAACCGTACAACCTAGCCAGCTTTATAGATTTTAACATGAGATTCGTGTAGTACAGTGACAAAAATGTAATAGAAGTAATGGTAGTGCGGTTGGCAAGTGGTGGCGGCGTCGTAAGTGGCACAGGAAGTGCATGAGTGAGTAGTAAGTATGTGGGGGTAACCTTGGTGCTGCAGCTGGGCCGCCTCCCGCCGCGTCTGCCCGGGCCGGCATTCGATTTTCACTTGGAGCATCAGCGCGGCCGTGTCTCGCCCGGGTGGGCGTGGTCTGCGGGCCGGTCAATAGCACGGTCTCCTCCCTCTCGCTCGCTCGCGCCGCGCGCCCCTAGCCCCGTCCCTGTCCCCCCGGGGATGATTGAAACGTCTGATGCCGCAGGCGCCCCGCGCGCCCCCGCGCCAAGGACGTTCAGTGAATCCGTCCCTCTCTGCCGCGAGAGCACGTGTCCCCGTTACTATTTCATAATATAATGTGTGCCCCCTTGGTATCGCGCGAAAATTCACAACCAATTATGAGTCAAGTGCCTGATAAATTAGGTGGCAAATTTGATGCCTGAAAGGAATTCCGGAGTCGCTTTTAGCGATGTGCGAGGAACTCGGCATTCGAGGACTTATGAGGTGCCCCTGTGAAGTGATATGGAGATAAGAAGTTGTTCTGGGAACGTCATCTCTTCGTGTTTTCCGTCCTGTGCACTCACTTGCCTTGATACTGCACTCGTGATATTTTCAGGTATGTTTTAGAAAGTTCGATATTCGATTGTTCCCGATTACCATATCGGTGCGTCGAATCGGCGAGGTGGCTTAGGTCGGTTAACCTCATTTCGATGAAATCTTGGATGTGTTGGTTCTAATAAAATAACCTAGCGTCGTAATATTTCCATAGTCGCCTAGCCGTCGCCGGGAGTCTAGACACATGATAATTATACAACGAGCCAACAAGGGCGGTTCTGGAGATGTGACTCACTCGAATTCGTCTCCGGCATCGATCGTATCTCATGTATTTGCGGAAGAGGTCACAGTCATCGAAAAGGATCCATTGTTGAAGAAAATGTTTTAATCTGCTCAAAGTCGAGAATACTATAAATGACCTAGGTGTGAGTAGTAGAGTTCATGGATTTTTTATTTTATTATTAAAGTGTTGTGAATGTAATAGCGATGATGACAGTATCGAGCTGTTCCATCCAGTGACGTCATGGATATGACATCACTTGCACTGGCATGATTCACGCCTGCACTGGCATACTCGACACCGCTTAGCATTGATACGATGTGATCATCGGTACGGTGCACGGCCGGTTTACGCAACCGACATACGGTCAACTGCACGTTAGTAGTAGCCTAGTAGTTTTGAAGTACGAAAACAGCCCTTACTGCTACGAAATAAAAGTTCTGTCAGTCAAAAATTTACCCAAGTTACGTGCGGTCGGTTGTAACACGAAGATAAAAACGCCCACTGTTTAGAACAATTTTAAATGTTTTTGGGGATATCCGAAATTTATCGTATTGCATTTATAGAATTAGTGGTTATATGATAACGATTAACTTCTTTTTTATAACCACAAATTTTGGCGTGGCTATGGTGTGGCGGTGAGATTATAAATTGCCCGGTTTTCTGCTATTCTATTCCAAAAATAGGACTAAGTTCATTAAAAACCTTTATACGGCTACAAATATTCCATTCAATGGTTGTTTAAAAGTAATTACTGAGAATGTAGGTGAATGCTCGTTGCGAGTATTTGCCTCAAGATTGTATCTGCATACCGCTTAGATTTATAAATCTACTGGGCTTACTATTTAAGAGTGCTAAGTGGGTTATTAGGTAAGTTCAAAACTTGTACTACATTTATTAACGTTTTTTACTTATATTTTCAGAAATAAGATCCTTCTAATGTCTGTGATTTTAACATTAAATATCCAACTAAACCCATGTTATAAATCGTCACGAATTTTTTTGGTGATTTTAGTAGAGGAGCTCGTGGCTAAGTAATAACAGCCGCAGGGGTCGGTCCATCAGGTTAAGCTACGCTTGCCGGGGTTGGTCCGTAGATGGGTGACCATCTTTACATACCGAGAGTCCTCCGTGCCTCGGAAAGCACGTTAAGCCGTTGGTCCCCGCTGTCATTCGTGGATTGGCAGTCGTTACGGGTCGTCAGAAGCCCGAAAGTTTGACAACCAGTCTCACCAAGGGGTATCGTGTTACCCAGTAACTGGGTTGTGGAGGTCAGATAGGTAGTCGCTCCATATAAAATACTGGTATTCAGCTGCATCCGGTTAGACTGGAAGCCGACCCCAACATAGTTGGGAAAAGCCTAGGCAGATTGATTTCACAACCATAATAAGTCTTACTTATGTATAATTGTTAATTATTTGATCCGTCAATTCCCTTAAACGTATTATATATATTATATTTAGCATATAAACATGATGTTAGCAAATATTTTTGTTTTGCTTCGCTAGCCCACGTTGTAGGAAAAATGGCGATATTATTATACGCAAATAAATGTCCACTGAACGCCATGCATGGAAATAGTAATTTCATTAGACTGATCACGTCAATAATAATTAGTATTCCGGGACTTTGTCCTGTAGGTAACTACACTAAAATATCTAGGCCTTCAAGCCTTTATTCCGCGAAGGCTTAGGCAGGGGTGTACCCGCATTTCGCCAGTTATGTTTAATTGATCGGTTGATGGCAATAGGGCCGCTCCCTATTACCTTCTTAGTGGTTCACTCTTGACAGAGTGGTCGTGGTTGGTGACTGCATTTTCTTTGGACAAAGCAGCCCTCGCGATGCTCCTCTACTTACTCCGGTCTTCAGCGTCTCGGAAATTCTGAACTATGGAGGTTTGTGTTGACGCTTTGATAAGGTCACTTGCTCCCTATTACATGGGACTACGTTCCCTTGTTCACAAACTAAACTAAACTAAATTTAAGTTCAGTGCATCTTTTTCATTAAGGGAAGGACAGACGATAAATATTAGTTTAGTCCTGTCAAATTAAGATACTTCATAGACAAGTTTAGACGTGATTTAAAAATTGGCTACTAAAAATACGTCAAATTACGTCAGGTGCTGATTAATTTGACAAGAGTAAACTAATATGTATCTTCTGTCCTTTTCTTAATGAAATAGAAAGAAAAAGATGCACTGAACTTAAAATTAGTTTAGTTTGTGAACAAGGGAATCGGCGTCAATGTCCTGTCCTATTAAACTTTATTGTCAGAAGTCAGAATAATATTTGCGCCATTTCTCATGTCTATTCTACGTTATACTATCATGACTGTGATGGTAAGGATAAATTCTGCAAAAAATTGGCTTATATGTTTGGCAGCATCTCTATTTTTTTTTAAATTTCAAAACAGACCTAAGACCTAAAAATGATGTATTTTATAAGCATGCTCATTTATTCAAAATATATTTTTTTGTTTTTTATTTTTTTTATTAGCCATTATTCAAAGCTGGGCAAAGGCCCCTACTCTCTTCCCACCTCAGTCTGTCCAGAGCTGCCAAGAACCAATCTTTATTAAAGGAGTCCAGCTCATCCCGTCATCTCCGTCTGGGCCTGCCGCAATGTAATATACAGGGTTATTGGTAAAACACCAACAACCTCTTAAGGGGTCATTGTACTCATCATTATGAACAACTTTTACTATGGGACCAAACCTGATATCGCGAAAAAAAAATCTGCTGTTCAGTTCAGTACATGAAATGCGAACATAAATGTACTGAACAGCTGATTTTTTTTCGCGATTTCGAGTTTGGTCCCATAGTAAATGTTGTTCATAATGATGAGTACAATGGCCCCTTAAGAGGTTGTTGGTGTTTTACCAATAACCCTGTATATATTTATTATATTAGGTATGTAATTATGAATCATTTACAAAAGAAACAGTGATATACATACATAACTGCGTAGTTTGTGGCGTCAACTGTGCGTTAAACCTTCGGTTAAGCCACTATTTATAACCAGCTGTATCATGTTGTCTTTATTATTGCTACATATTAATTGAGATATTTAAATTAAATTGATTGTAACACAATAATACAGTTATTAACAGGAAACACTTAATTAACACTTGACTTAGCACCGACTAAGTATCGAGCATAGTTAGTCAGATTCAAAAATAGCAGCAATAAACACTGGTTTTTGGTTACTAACAAACTGAGATCACTCTCGATAAGCAGGCAAGCTAAGCCTGTATCGGTGTCAAATCCATGTGGAACGACGTCAATTCTAATTTAAAAATGATTGCATATATTCTATAATCATTTAATGGTTAATCTTCCTCCTACACGAATTATAAATGTCAAATGTAAAAAATTGCCTACCAACTGTTCACGACATCAAAAGAAACCGATACCATATATTTTTTAAATTATAAACTAAAACTGATCCAGTAACTAAACTGGATGGAGAAAAACCTTGATTCTAGTAAGTACTTATGTATTTAGATTTTTTATTTCCCACTATTTTATTCATTACATTTGCTGTAGCTACAAATCATGTATTAAAGAATTTGACTCGCTTTGCCCGACAGCCCCAGAAATAAGGTAATGTTTTTTTTAAATTATATTCTGGACATCTCAATCTTTTTAGTCTGAGCACCTGTGCTGTACTAAGCTTTTATAATAAAAAGGGCACAACTGCCCATAGTTCAGGCGCTGCAGCTGTTGAAGCGGTGACGTTGCTAGTTTGCTAGGAATGATCAAACTGGAAATATATTATATATTTTTTAATTCTCAAAGCAAACATAATATATATAAAACCTTTCATAAATAAAAGGGTTTTATAAGTCAAAGACGAGACAGTTGAATTTAATAGGAAAATAATACAAGGTTATAAGTTTTAAGCCACAATTAAAACGTATTTGTCATCCGATTACCTAATAGCTACCAGGAAGACGGTAATTACATTACTTTAACATGTACAGTATACGCAAACACGGAGTACCGCAATATTTGTACAGACAACAGCTTTATCTAACGTCAAGAGCAACAGACGTGTTTAATGTCACATCTACACAAAATATAGAACAAATAATAGGGTATTTGTCGGTTTGTGTGTTTTAGTTTTTATATATGGAACGTGAGTTTTTTTTTTTTTTTGACGTGAAATTGTGGGTTAGACCACCCACTGTTAACGTGGAAATTGTGAAGAAGGTATGATGTGCAGAGGAAGCAGTTTTCTCTTACGATCAGGAATCTAGTTGCAAAGGTTTTCTGTTAGTTTGTCACAATGTCACACAGATTACAGGAACAAGACCAAATGAAATCACCGGTAGTTGTTACTACCTCATCATACTTAATATTTTTTATCTTAATAATAAGCAAACTTCCCTTGAGCTAAATATTAGTAACACATTTTTTATAATAATTTTATGTTTGCAATGATTTAAGTTCTTATGTACTTACCTTTCCATCTTTGTGCGATAATAATAGCCTAAAAATTACATACTAGGGTAAATAAAACATGTCATTAAAACATTAAATACGTATATGTACGTGTCTTGATATGTTGCGGTTATTTACTCCTAAAAGATAAGAAACGTTTAGTGTTTTATACTGAGGGAATTAGCGTCAATCTCATCTAATTATTTCATTTCACTTCAACACTGGCCAATGGAGACTGAAAGCTAGGTTATATAATATACAAAGACTAGCTTCTACAGACTGTCTAAAATCGCCGTCTAGCAGTACCACCATATATTCTGTGATACTTTGGTTGCTCTTGATATCCTTGATAGTTCGATTTAGTGCTTGGATACACTTTACCCTATTTTACCCTCTTAGGGCTGGAATTTCTAAAAACCCTATCTTAGTGGATACTTACTCTTCACAAAGAACACACTTTCTAGATTTCATGTCTCTAGGACCAGCGGTTTAGGCTGTGCGTTGATATGACAGTCAGTCAGTCACTCAGGACTTTGAATTTTATACAGGGTTATTGGTAAAACACAAACAACCTCAAGGGGTCATTGTACTCATCATTATGAACAACTTTTACTATGGGACCAAACCTGAAATCGCGAAAAAAATCAGCTGTTCAGTACATTTTGACGAATTATGCTAACATAAATGTACTGAACAGCTGATTTTTTTTTCGCGTTTTCAGGTTTGGTCCCATAGTAAAAGTTGTTCATAATGATGAGTACAATGACCCCTTAAGAGGTTGTTGGTGTTTTACCAATAACCCTGTAGATAAAAGTTACAGAAATACATAGTAACAGTGATTTAAAAGTATCTGAAGTTTCTTGTGGGCTCTTCTTCAACGAACTTTTTGGGACACACACACATGTCATAATATCACGCCTGTATTCCCTGAAGGGATAGGCAGAGGTGTACCTATAATACACCCAAATTCTGTGCAACTAAACCTCTTAGTAAGTGCATGTAAGTTATATATACTGGGTGACATTTTGCGTATGATTTGAATTTCGATATTTTTTAACGATCTATAAAGATTTTTCAAAATTTCTGTTTTTATTGTTCTAGTTTACTTCAAATGTGTAGTGTTTATTGATAGAGAAATTTATGTCTAAAGGTCGGTTTTTTGATCCGTAGTTAACTCAACCAATGGTTAAACATAGTAACTAATGGTTGAATTTTGGCTAAATGTGTAAGGCTAAACATGAATGAGTTATGCCATTAGTTACTATTTTTTTAATATGAATGAGCTAACATGTCTAGGCTTTCACATTTAGCCTAAATTCAACCATTAGTTACTATGGTTAACCATTGGTTGAGATAATTACGGATCAAAAAAACTGGTCCTTAGCCATTGAAAAAAAAACAAAAAAAAAAATTAGGTACCTATGCCATAGGCTTCTACTCCATTCACCTATTATACTATATTGTTTTCAAGACTGTAAAGAAATCGTCCAGTACACATATTTTTTAATCTTCCTTACCCTAGTCCAATTCGCGTGGAAGACTCCTTCTTTGATTGTTATTCTAAACGTAAGGGCCTGTGCACAAGACGTTATGTATACGCGCGTCGTGCGCGCGTTTTCTGCCTTGAGTAAGCAGCGCTAGTTTAAATAAAAGCCGTGTGCGAGCGAGTAATTCTTTCATCCTTCCTACATTAAGTTCTAGATCACTCAAACCGACTTCCGTCCACCCCCACAATCCTTTCCTCTAATCAATCCATTAATCCTTCCACATCTAGGTGGTCGCAAGCGCAACTAACGTCCAATTATCCAATAAAATAACGTCGAAAACAAATAAGATTTGTTTTGCCAGACGTAATGCGTCACCGTACGACACTCGACAAATATTATCACATTTGCTTACCCCGCCTTGCGACCTTATTCTTGTTTGGACTAGCTCTTATACCCTGCCCCTCTTGTACCCATCCCCGATATTGAGCTCTTAGGGATGTTAAGATAAAAATCTTCTTAAGCATTTTGTCTTAATTTTTCGAGGTCGGATGTCTGGCGGTCGACTATGTTGTTTCGAGGATAAAATTTCTCGTGACCCTTGAATAATTTTGGCTGTTATTCTTCTGGATTTTTTTCCTATAATATATAGTACCTACTTAGGTACTACTTAACTACTATAGTGTATCTATACATATGTATTATAAATTTCAATCGCTTTTTTGTGTCTGTGGCCGCGTTGTTCTTTTAAACTACGCAACGGATTTTGATGAGGTTTTCTCCATCCTTTAGAGAATTTATCCCGAAACGTTTATATGTATAATCTGCCTAGCCTTTATTCTTGCCTTTTCCCAACTATGTGGGGGTCGGCTTCCAGTCTAACCGGATGCAGCTGAATACCAATCTTTTACATGGAGCGACTGCCTATCTGACCTCCATAACCCAGTTATTGGGTGAGTCTCGGTATTAAACGATGGTCACCCATCCACGGACCAACCCCGGCAAGCGTAGCTTAACCTGATCGATCGGCCCGTGCTGCTCTTAATACTTACCCACGAGTATAATATATTAATTTTTCATATGAAAAAGTGCCTTCTTTTAATAAGTTTTTTTTTTTGCTTTTTCTGTAAAACTATACTTAGAATGGAAATATTGGTTTTTGATCAGACACTCCTCAATTTTAAACTTACACATAATAAATAAATCTCCATGTTTTGTCAAGCCGTGAAAACCGTGTGAAGTTGAGACGGGTCGCTAGTAAGACTATAACATTATGTTAGTTAGATTTTTTAAAAATTATTTAACCATTTATGTACGCAAATAATTTATGTTCGCCTACATTGTCCCACTGCTGATTAAAGTCCTCCCTCAAATCATTCCAAGCATCCTTTTCCAGGGCCACCTCGATCCAACCCTTGCGGTACACGTCTAGGTCGTCTCGCCACCTCTTCCTGGGCATGCCTCAGCGGCGCCGTCCATCCTCAGGCACCCACCGTGTGGAGACTACCGACCTATGAATGAAACTACCAATACAAAACTATTTTAAACCTTCAATAAAAGACATATATATGTTGATCTATACATACAAATAAATGAAATTGAAGTGCCTGTTTGTAATTTCAAAATAACAGTTTTTTACTAAATGCATAATAATATGAAAGTATAACGGTACTTATAACGAAAATGCAATTTAAAATATTTTTGTCTGTCTGTCTGTCTGTCTGTTTGTTCCTGCTAATCTCCGAAGCGGCAGGACCGATTTTAACTGGACATTCACTGGCAGATAACTGATGTTATAAGGAGTAACTTAGGCTACTTTTATTTTAGAAAAAGAATTACGGTTCCACGCTACAAAATAAAACCCTTAAATTGTGGACAAAACCCGATTCCAATTGGGAAGTATTGACATCCACGCTGGTGAAGCCACGGGCAACAGCTAGTTAAGTAATATAAACGACAGGTTATAAATTAACAGAGCTATCAAGGTGTTAATGCTCGAGTCGGCTGTGATATCGAAAATCAATTCTCTATTGAAAAGGACTTGCGTGAAGGTATTTCAGTAATCTTACATCGATAGACTTGTTATACATATTTATTATTCGATTCGACTTCGTGTGTTAGGCGGAGGGTTAGCCAAACAAAGGGGATTCGTAGGTAGATCCATTTAGGAAATACATATTTAGTTTGAGGACCCTAAAGGTTCACAGAATTTTTATATATATATTTTTTTTTGTAGTATTTTCAAGAATTCCCAAATTTTTTGTAACACAATTTTTTTTTGTTTTTGTTTTGGTATATGGCAATGGTAGATGCAAATAAGAACTTAATAATTAGTTCTGAGCTCTCGAAAAAAACTCAATAAGCCTAACTTTATAACTAAAAAAAAAATGAATAAGAGGGATCTTTCACACTAAATATGTATTTCTTAAATACCCTCTGGTTTGGCTAACCCTCCGCCTAACACCGTGTATAGTTAGAAGTCTACTACGAGATGTAGTACTAACTCATAGAAAGTTATTAAATGATAAATGATTTTATTTCTGTAAGTAGGTTTGTACAAACACTTTTACAAGTCAATCAAGTTTTTTTTTATTAAACTAGATGAGGTCGGCGTTTCCTATCTGACTACTCTGAGAAGAAAGGCCGAAATAAACTCAGAGGTCACAGTCTCTTATAAACTCCAGACATAATCTTGGTCAATTCATGAAAGACCATTTCACTTCCATGTAGATTGGTGTCTGAAATGGTCTTTTGAGGAAAGAACCACACTGATTGAGAGGACCTGTCCAGTCAGTGCACGCATTTGTCAGTAATCGTAATACGAGTAGTATTGTGTAGTCTTTGTGCAAGATATGTCTGGAAATGTCTTTTATAATGCGCACAGCAAAGGAGTGGAACTCACTACCTGCGTCTGTTTCCGAACGCATACAACCCTAATTTTTCAAAGTGAGAGTGAACAGGCTTCTTCTGGGTAAGCTCACTCCATCGTCGACTTTGTCTCTGTCACCTCTGACCTAGACTAGAGTCAAGAGAAAACCCATCACAAATAAAAAAAAATAGGTAAACAATTACACTTGTGACGATATAGTCTCGTCTGATATGATTAAGACACACGCTAGTCTATTTTTAGCATAGAAATACATATATATCAATACTTCAATAGCAAAACACCAATTTCCAATAAAACTAACGACCCATAGAATTTCTCCAGCGTAAATCTCAAGTTTCGATTAACTAACTAGAATCCACGTGAGTTCGATTTGTTTCACTCCCGAGGGGAACTGTATAGTTAGAATTAAATAAATGGGGCTGTAAGCTCCTTCTGTGCAAAGGCTTTAAGAGCTATGTCGTAATAAATCAGTGCAAAAAAACAGGCAGTTACGGTTACTAATTCGCTCCAGAATTCGTATAACCAGAATTTACTTAAATGGTTAACAAGAAATAAAGCCACCGATCTAGAAAATAACAGAAATCGCCGCAAATAAGCACTTCTGTCAACAGCAATTATACTATTCAAACTAGCAAAACATTGAGCAACGCAAACGTTTCAAGCCAATTGTGTTCCGAATCACACTCCACAACTTGCACGAAGTTATTTGCTCAACGTTATCCCGTAAACCTCTAATCTGAACTCGGAACACCAAGTATTATTTAAACACTAATACCCTGGAGGTTTTGCAGCTCCACAATAATTAATTCTCTACTGAAGCCAATTGGACTGGCTTTAAATACATGCACTGAGATTCTGGCCTAGACAAAGGCATGCCCCACATTGCTTACTGTGCTGGCCGGATTTACAAGCAAATTTACTATGATGTATGTTCTTGGGTCGTTGCGTTATTCTCTTGTTACGTCGTTCTATAGGACTGTTGGGAAAAAGCTCAGTAGTAATTGTATCTTGACAGTTGTATTCTCGTCTCTCTGTGTAGCTTAAATTCTAAAATTGCAGTCAAGATTCTTTCGGGCATACAGAACGTTTTTTTACTATAGACGAGCAAGCATTTTAAATTTTATTCCACTGTAATAGGCATCTTGGAATTGATTGGTTTCTAACCTAATATCTCTCTGATGTCATGTTTGCTAGATTTCCTTAGTTACTTCAAGAACAAACGATTTAATGGTTCTTACTGTTCTTGCATTGTACAACAATGAAATAAAAGATCGTATCTCCAACACCGTCTTTATGTATGCATAAAAGTTAAGGTCGTGCGTGACCAACATTTTGTTCAAACAAACATGAAACATTGATGCAGAATATTTTGTCTTTTAAAAGCTTTTCCGGTCACAAATGAAAATAGAGGAGTGATTCGCTCTTTTTTGAAAGCTGTTTTAGCACCGTTAATTGGCAAAAAATATGTTCAGCAAATAGTTTTAAAAGTTTCAATTTTTCGCTCGGGATTTTCGTTCACCGCGTTTGGCTTTATTTATTCGTTCTTCATGAAATATTTTTCTTTTTAAAGCAATTTTAACCTACTAACATTTCGATCATCGCGAATTATTGGTATCTGAACTGATGCTCTCTCTCTCTCCAAGCAAACTTAATCTTCTTACTCTGGTTTCTCGCAAACCTACGTATCAATTACAGCAAACCACCCAACGCTTACTATGAACAGCATCCATTCAACAAAATCGCACGGACGTATTATGTCCATCTCTAACCGAGCATATCGCTGTACCACGAATAGTATCCGGCACAATTCTGAGCTACAGCTTTGCAATTAGTCACTCGGTCCACTAATGCTTGCATCTGAACACGGAAACGCAGCAGGAATCCACTCTCTAAATATAAAACGGCCTGGTTGCATAGCGGTAATGGTTTGGCGGTAAATGGGCTAGTCTTGTTCGGTCTTGGCGAAAATAGATCGGGTCTTTAGTGGTGGCTTGGGAATAATATTGATTTCCACATTAATAGCCTTTATTTTTCCATTTACTATTCTGATTAGCCTTAGAATTTTAGGTTTCAATTCGACATCCGGAAATCCACCTAGTGTGTCCAAGTAACCTCAGTTTGTGGCGGCGTCATTTACATGGAACACGTAGAATTAAAACCTTTAAGCCTTTCATCGCTAATTGATGCTAAGTACGAGTTTTTGAACTTTTGAGCTCAAATCAGACTGCTCTCTAGACTATGCTAATGAATGCGCATAATGTAAAGTTAACCTAGCATAGTTCACTCGCTAAATTGTAATGAAGAAAAGTTTTAGAAATCCTAAGAATCACTAAAATTATTTCAAGTAAAAATCGAAGAAGTAGACTAAAAGAAGTTATGATATTAACATGCTCTTCTACTAAGCAACCTTCACCCTCAGTATCTCAGTGCATAATTGCCTATTAACTTCAGTTTTAATGTTGATTAATTATACGTAGGTATATCACAATGATGAGTAGTAATGATGCAAGAAAAGTGTGTCGAAAAATGACAGCATCGCAATCGGCTTTAACAAACCTGTGATATATTTCGAAATCCTTAATTTACCAAACGTGATCTACCCACTCCTGTTTGTTTGCTCCAGTTTTTGAGGACCACGGTGACGAATATTTTTCCTGTTCGTTTCAATGAATCTATTGTTTTATTGTTTCAGTTCGCACCCTGCAGCATAATAGGGAGCCATACGCCGCGGCAGAAAGACGGGTGCGACACGCACTCGTGGTACGTATATCTTTATTACTTTTTTTGAAACCCTATTGATACTGTCGAATTTTTTCGTACTTAATTGCCTGGAAGTAGAAAAAAATACATAAATAATCATAATCATAAATCTTTATTTATCTCAATATCATATTACAGGCACAAGTTATTAAAATTCACAATCTTAAATAGAGAAAGGTGTCTGAGGTAGGAGGGTCCTGAGTTACATACCGCTCATTTGCTACAAGGTCGACATATCTGAAAATTGATAATTTTAAAGTTAATAATACAGTTGTGTTGAACAAATTGCGTAGTATGTCGTGTGTGCTTTATACATAAGATTTAATATTTTAACAGAAAACTATACTAACCACACTACATTTTTGTCTAAATAAGTTACTCTAAAAATCAACGATTATGGTATAATTATAACTTGAAACTATAAAATTGCTCTCCCTGAAAATTATATATTTTTTTGAGAAATGTCGAACTTGTCGTAAATGAGCGATACAGATCACCCGGCTTTTTTAGATATGACATGTTAAATTTACAAAATGGTTAGAGTGAAGATATTATATAATATAAGTCTGAAATCGCAATTTGGTAGAAGGAGAACCTAGAAAATTAAAAGCAAAATTAAAGACAGCAGTAGGTACTTACAGTAACTAATAGTTAACAAAATTCTGAACATAAAAAAATAAATTCAAAGAAAAGCAAATCAAATATAAAATTCAAAGAAATGTAAAAAACTTAAGTATCTAACAAAAAAAAAAAAAAAAATTGGGCATAACAAAAAGAATTCAGAATGGAAATTAAGAAAGGTGAGTGTATGAATGTTTGTGAGTGTAGGAGTGTGAGGTAATGTGTAGGTCTTAAGACACTGGTTTTAATAAGTTTTCAGTGGCAATGTAGTCAAGGTTTAATAGCCAAATGCGTAATTTTCTTTTACAAATAGCTTTTGTATGCGTGTATATAGATATTTTGTGATTAATTGAGTTATAAAGAAAAGTACCAAGAAAACAGAAAAACTTTTGGCAGAAAGCAGTATTAAAGCGGATGATTGAACAAACATTAGTTGATCGTCTATTTTGTGTTGTGAAATCGTGATCTAAGGGAAGTTCAGAGTGTTTTTTTTAGTACTGTCCATGAGAATGAACAACTGCCGGACCGTTAGCACTTAGCAGTGTTGGTAAAGTTCAAAAGTTGGATAGAGGATTGGTAAAAAACAACTAACTTTTAATATAGCTTTTTGGGCTCTCTCTAAATTTATCATATTATTATAAGTTTTAGAGGTACCGCCACATGTGGTAATGCAATATACTAGCAAAGATTGGCAAAGTGCAAAGTAAACTGTAACTGATGTATCAGATATAATATTGTATGTCTTACATTTTTAAATATGTAGATTAATTTTCGGATTCTTTTAATTAGGGTTTCAATATTTTTGGAAGCTGAGACGGTAATCTATGATGATGCCAAGATATTTTATAGAATTCGTTTTTCACGGGACACGAACAATGGTTGAGATCATTACACGAGTGTGCTTTCAAGTTGAAATTTGGTTGGTCTAAGGTCTAAGTCATGTATTTTGTCTTGTCCACATTGAGAGTAAGCAAATTGAAATGTAACCATTTATAAACAGTATCAAAACCTTGTTCAGCATAATTTTTTACCTCTTCCCACGTGTTAGCATTGAATATCAAGTCAGTATCATCGACCAAAGTGATTTGTTACCGTTTTGCAGCTTGACGTCACATAAATCGTTTATATAAACTAAGAATAATGTTGGACCAAGGATACTGCCCTGTGGAACGCCGTACTGATTAGGAAGTTCGTCGCTAATCCAACTATCAACTTTAATAGTTTGTGTTCTGTCAGACAAATAGTCTATGAATAGTTGAAGTGGTAAACTTCTTACTCCCATATTCTCTCATTTTTTTTTATCAAAATGGGAACACCATGAAAAGACCTCACCGTGTATACGAATCTGGTAGAGTTTTCAGTGTGATCCTGAAATCAACTGATCTATAAAATGAGCATACTAAAGTTAATTTCAACAAAATTAAGATGGTGGTCGAAAAACACTTCAAAAACATTTCAAATAATATATTCTACGAAAATTTTTATTCATCTCACAAAACAGGTATGGCTGAAATATGATAATTTTTTCAAATTATGGAGTCACTTTTGGAATATAAATTAACCACATAATTTTCCGAGTTCCACGCTGGTCTAAAATTTTATTTTAAGTCGAACTAGAATATTCTTTCCTCTTCGCTGACATAATATTCACTAGCTGTTCCAACATTTTTACTAGCCATACAAACAGTTATTTGTACTTTAATGCCTCTTGATTTCCTTACAATTCTACTAGGACTTCTCTGTTCATATTATGTTGAAACACTGCCACAGCAGTATCTGCAAGTAGTTCCGATTCATGTCCAATGTTTACAATAAGCGATGTCTCCTCTTCAACTGCAATACACTATCTACCGTACGTTATGCACGCCTCTCCTGTCCTACTCTGCTACATTTACTCACTTAACGTTGATACGTTCACCACTCCTACCCCACTTCAACTGTCGATACGTCAATTCTTTTTGTGCCTACCGTTAGACTCAACGACAGGTTTCCGACCCAAATTCAATTTCTCTTCTGTATCGATTTATACATTCGAGGTCAATCCATTTCGCTACAAACCGATTTCTTCAAATTAACTTTTAATTAGAATAAGGTCTTCCTTTTTCGGTTTTCTAATTTGCTTTTGCAATTAATTTTCTTGAGATTTAAATTCATTTAATTTCTCAGGTACTGCATAAACTTAATTGTTTAAATCAATTTGCGCTCGCAGTTGTTTATCTTTGGACACTTTATGAAATGTTTGTCCTACCTTATCTCCTACAGAACTTGAGGTCTTTGAAGTGGAAATTAATTGTAGCATTACAAAGATCCCTCTGTAATAGATTCAAGTATAAAGTGAGACCTTTGTTCATGCATATCACGTCCACGGTCAGAGCTGTGCCGAGGTTCCCGCAAATCGAATTAAGCCTCGTCTGTAATCGGTGAAGGTATAGAGGAGCTTCCATTTAGATTGTACTAACAATGCACGGGGGTATGTTCGATTAGACGAATATCGATTACAATATGTCGACTGCACAATGTAATCCGCCGTTCCTATCTCGCTTGCAGACATAGGAGTGCTCCGAGTTAAAATATAAGATGGATTGAACCTATCTACAGTTACATGGATATCTCGCAGTTCATTAATTACTCTAGATAGGATTCGGATGAAGGTTTGTTTTGCCGTAATAAAGGTTTAAATTGAGTAAGATCACCATTCTGGGTTTGCATTATATGATAAAAACACCATAATGACGTTATAAAAAAGAGCTGTGTTTTCATAGCAGTGACTATACAATATGGCAAATGATTAATTGCATTACCTACGTGTTGTTAGGAATCTTTACAAATTACAAAAATACCAATTGAAGATCTAAACTAGCTAAAATAAAGACCGTTTATTTTAAAACTAAGCACTAGAGAAAAATAATCCCTTTAAATTCTATGCAAAGAAATTCCAAGTTTTTCTACTTACCTGACTTGCGACTGGCGCCGCAGCGTCGTTCACAAAACAATTTAGATTTGCTCAGAATACTAGAGATCGTAGAATTTGTTCGCAGTCACACCATCCAATTAAATTTCATCATCATCAATCTAGCGCAGCTGACTGCACATCACAACATGAAGGCGACTGAAAACCAAAACCAATTACAAGAACGATTCGTTCAACTCAAAACACGTCCAATTTTATCACAGTCTCTATGAAGTTTCTCGAATATGAATTCTCTTACGGAATCAAATAGACTTATCGACTAGGAAATGGAATCGATATCTTAGAAAGGCTCAGTGATATGTCATTCGTGTTCGAAAATACCTTGAAATGCAGAATTTGTCTTTTCAAACATAAATTCTGTATTTCAAGGTATTTTCGTATAGGTAGTAAGTAATATATTGCAGTGCATACGTAAACGCTTTTAATTATTAAATGGGAAGAAGCATTGTTTGAGTTGGATTTTTTACGTTGTCTTAATGCAGTATCACACTCTTGTACGGCTTTCATTTTAAAAGACTTCGTTGTCTATTGTTTTTATTATAGAGAGCTTCATCTGGATGGAGACTTATTAATTCAAAAAGACAGATACATTCTGCTACTATACGTAATTGTTTAAAGTAACATTCATTTGCGGTTCCCCTCCCATCCCTGTAACCGGACTGCAATCAATTAAGGGTGTACTGTACACTAGAAACTAGTTATTGGAATGGTGTTTCTGTGTTGTGTGTATAGTGAGGTCTCATATGTAGCCGTCCTGCGTGACTACGGGTTAGTTTGGCTTAGTTGCGACTCTTTGAATAAGACAATGGCTGACACTATTAATGTTGGCTGAGTGAATAGTGACGCTATCGCGCTATAGAGAACTCGAGTTCTCTCGTTTTGACGGCGATGGTGTTATCGAACGTGCTTGCATCTTTTGATCATCGGGTTGTTGAGTTAGGTACAGCAGTTTTAAAGGTTTTTATAAACGCTCAATGCTTTATAATTATGTTCGTCGTTTTCAAAATTATCTTCTTTACCTTGATTGAACTTTCTACTATGAGCTTTAAAACCGTCTCTTTTATCGTCTCAATATTTCAGCCAATAAATCAAATATTCATTAAAAAAAAAAAACATTAAAAGTCTTCGGAATTCAAAACTTCCGATATCGTTGTCGTTCCAACCATAATTATTTTTATTCTGTTACCATGTGAGGATTATAAATAAATGTCGATGAACTCCACACTTAAAATGAAGCTAAGCTAAAAATGACCTTTCTTGGAAAATATCTGTAGTAAAAACCCTACAAGAGATATTTTTAACTGTATTCGCGACACGGTCTACTAGCTTTCTAGAAAGTTCTGTGAACCCAAGTTTTTTTGGTCGGTTAGGGAGATTCATTGTATCCGATTCATCGTGTACTTTTATGGCGTCTTCTTTGCTTGCAATGCCATGTTTGTATTTAAATGAGTTTGTTGTTTTGGTTACTGAAAGATTCTGGCGATTTACTTCGTTGCTATGCGTCTTGGTCATTGTATATTCGCTTAATTTCTAATATTATGAATGATCTTCCAATCATACTTGCATGCAGTCCTTCCAGTTTTTGCCGTGTTAATATCTACCGTTGAAATCTTTCCATCTTTCTTATCTACATCACTAACATCAACTAGAAAAGACTAAATTAAATTCCTTCTAATATGTTTTGTCGCTGATCAAAAGTTGTCTCAATTGTATTTCTTTAAAGAGGTTAAATATATTTATCTAAAGGTGAGTCCAGACTATATAACATAACATGTTATAAAACATAGTTATAAGTTTTATTAGGATGAACGATATGTGTTAATAAAACAAGTTATATAGCACGTTATTAATATGTGCTATTAATTTTGCTAGTGTTATTAATATTATATCTTATTTAAAAGTACAATAGTCGCTGCAGCAGCTAGCAAAACGTCCTCTCTTCTCCTGTCGACATTGTGAACAGCAGTACAGTTTTGTTTTATGTTGCAATGTTATACAGCAATATTAAATAATATAGACGTGTTATACGAGTATAGCATAAGTTATTTTACGTGTTACTTAATCTGGACTCACCGTAGGTCCTTACTTACTCGTCTCGTCATAGACCAATGTCTGGCACAGTCGTACGACAAAGCTGCCATGTACTTAGACAATCTAACAATTACCTAGATCGATTCTGTATCCTATTATTAACTACACACTATCTTACTTGAAGGTGAAAATTGCTTCTCTACTTCATTATTATATGTACGCCTTTAGCTCTAGACACTATATTACGAAAAACTTTTTGTCCGTTGCTTGATTAATTAAAATTCGATGGTCCAACTTCAAAACACTTCTTCACGATCGTAGGTTAGTTATTAGGTACTTTGTGAACATAATTGACAATACTTTTAGCGCTCAGCCTACAAATTACAGTTTCGCCAACGACATGACAAACTGCCTAAAATAGATTTAGAATGGAATAGACTGTTCTCGATTGCATCATGAGTTTTACTCACGGTCAATAAAAAGTTAAATAAGACAATCGACAATGTACCTTTTTCTTTTCCTCACTTTTTCCGCGGCATCATTTCACCTAAAATCCTTTGTGGTGGTCCGGTATAAAAAATACCGATTTCTGAACAGTTAACGCCAGCAAACCGACCCCTCGTAACCCACTTAACGCAATTTATATGGGGATTTAATATAATTAAAACGCACCCGTTTTTGTGTCGAACCTAGGTTAATTAACCGGCCAGTTTGCCCTTAACGGATTTAACTTTTCATATTGCTCAGCTCGATTAAAAACAAAATGTCGATCGTTCAACTTTTAATGAAGCCTACCGTCTTATAACGAGCAAAAGTAGCTTTGAATGGGAACCTTATCTCAGTTTATTTTTGGGATAATAGATTAAGAAAACTTCCATAAAATAAATTTACTTTAAAAAAAGCAAAAACCGACTTCAAAAACCTAAAACGAATAAAATAACTGTCATAATAAAACTTAACAGCTTCTGAAGTCGGTGCCAAGCTAAGGTGCACTGAAGAATTAAGACACCGACTTCAGAAGCTGTTAAGTTTTATTATGAAAGTTATTTTATTCGTTTTAGGCTTTTGAAGTCGGTTTTTACTTTTTTTTAAAGTAAATTTATTTTTCCATATTTAGTTGAATGCCACAATTACATAAGCCTAAGACGAATGAAACGAAGAATCATCAAAATCCGCTTAGAAATGCCAGTACAGTTGTCGGCACGTAACTTGGCAGGTTTTTGGCGTAGTGAGGGTAAGTTCGCGCATGCTACACTTAGTGCAACAAAAAATGGTCACTTTAATTGCTTGAAATTATTCTATGGTTATTGCCATAATTTATTTTTAAACATGACTGTTTGGAAAAAGTTAAAGAAAGGAGAGGAATTCGTGAAGTATACTAGGAGTTATAAATAAAATATATACAATAATTATTGGTTATGAAACTTATTTTAAAACAAAATATTGTAACAGTCGTCAATTCAATATGCCGTCGTCGTCACTATCGCTTTGTAAAAGTGTTACCCCTGGCATGAAATCAATGTTAGAACATAGATATTATGATATAACGTTAGAGAATATATAGAATTACGTAAAATAGTAGTTGTATGTGCCATTACAATTAAATTTAAAAATTCAAACAAATCAATAACAAGAACTTGCAACAAAAACAAATGGTACAGTTTTAGTGCACGCAAGTGTACTCGGGAGTGAACGGAACGTGGACACGTTGTTGCGAGAGACAAGGGTCGATTGACCAACCAATCGCGCGCTCGGAACGATGCTACCTCGTTCCCCCCGTCCCGCTCGCGACCAGAGATCTAAAAAAATGAATTCTGCGCATCTAACGACTCTTCCCAAGTTACATGCCGGGGACTGTAATACAGTACATCTATGCATATAACTTCATACATAAGAATAATGACCTAATGTATTATTTATACTAAAACCTTCCTGATAGTATGAAGATCACGTTAGTGAAGGAATCATCAAAATTGGTTCATCGGTTTTTGAGAAAATCGTGGACATACAAACTTACATACATACATACATACATACTCGTATGATACATACATACGGGTCGAATACAGAACCTCCTTTTTGAAGTCGGTTAATGAAGAGATACTGAGCCGCGCGAGGGACACATTTTTAAAAGCACATTGACAGAAAAGGGTCTTTACTAGACGTCTTTCTCCGCGTCTTTCGTTTTAGTCCCGAAGTGCATAATGGCGGCATCCTTTTCTTTTAATATTTCAGTATGTCATTCCAAATTCTTCTCGACTGCAGAAGGTAAAAGCATTTTTGTATGATTAGCTACTAGTTCACATTTGTTCGCAATACCCAAATCATTCAAGCAAAGCTCAAAGCAGTCTTTAATAGAGGGTTTTTCGATACAGTTTATTAGCTCAAACATAAAGTCCTAATCCAATAGCCATTCTCTACCTAATCTCTACACCCAACTGTGATAACACCTATCAAATAGGACCCACAAACAAATACGACGAAGTCCAGTTGCATTTTTATTGAGTTTTCAATGCTGACAAATTAATGTAATCAAAAACTTAGTTCTAGTCAAGTCTGCCCTCGTGGTGTGAGTCCTGATTAGTTCGACTCGGTTTAATGGAACCGGAACGTGCCCCGAATGTATACAGGCTGTACGGCACACGCGCTGGCCGTTAGCTCATATTGATCCTTGTGTCTATGAGAAAGTAATTTGATATAAGCCTTGAGAAAATTGAGTAAGGGTTTCTACATTGTTTTAATCCGAAAGATTTTGATCGCGGCTATTGTCAGATGGTTGTTCAACTTAATATTCTCTGTTTCTATGATGGCTAAGTGGCTATGATATTCGTATAGGAAAACAATATTAAATTTGGATGTTTAAATATTATCCACTATCTAAAAGTCCCACAGATAAAAGCACAAACTATTCACTAATTTATTTATTCACGTTAAACCTGTCCGAATTACATCAAAAACAGATCAAAAGCTTTTGTGCCTTTTATCGTGTTTTCTGGCTATCGGTTCATCCCCAATTTTCCCATTACGGGCGCACACGTTCAGGCTGGTATGCCGCAGGGTGGTAAGTCTGGCAGTCAAGAGATATACTGATTAGCGGTGCGGTGACACGGACTGGCTGCGGCGTGCGTGCGTTGAATACACTAGTGATCTCCTTTTAGTGCTGGGCTCCTGGTACATCAATGCTATATTCGAATGCTCGTGAATTCCGGGATTTGGGGTTTTGTTTGTACGGTATTAGCATTTAGGGCTGAATTCAGGTTTTCTGTTCGAAACTATTTGGTCTATTTCCTAATTTACTAGAATAGAAAGGCTTGAATAATTCCCTATAGGTAAACACTGAACGTTAATTTAAAAATACTTGTTACTTTATTGGAAAAGCGCCGTTCATTATTAATTTTGGTCAATAAATTATTTTCTTCCATAGCTTTCGACTCCAATTAAAATTTCCGTTAGCCTTATGGAAATACCCGATTCATTAGTTCAAAATACGATTCTGCTGTTACACGCCTCGTCTGTCAGTAAACAGAGTTTCCATTTAAATATCTGTGTCAATGTAGTATTTCGACAGTGCATTTTTGTTTTGTTGTTCTCGTAAATTCAATGTTGGAATTTTAAAGTCGATAGGTGATTGCGTTCTGGCAGTGTTGACTTTTAACGTGGGGGAATGTTGATTCTGCAGCCGCGTTTTCTTTATATTTGAGACATGCATTGGTTTCCCAATTGTTTGTAATATTTTACTGATTCATCCGGTTTGTCTGTTGGTTGTTGAAGACAAGGCGAGGATAGATGCAACCAGCTGTCATGTTGGGCATGATTTGCTTGTATAGGTGCCAAGAGGGGGAATTCGCATCGTTATTTGCCCTAAATAAATCTGGATGGCTGGATAAATCGTTGACGGACATTGACATAAAAGAGAAGAAAAATAACTCATGGAATTGCTCTCATAAATAAAACATGTCTGACGAAATCAAATCCAGACAGTCAATAAAGATTTCAGCAAATAAATGGAAACACACTTTCATTTTTAATCCTGCCGAATATCAGGACGATATAAACTGCTATATAGCGTTTTACACATGTAATATTCCCAGATAAAGGTGTCACGCAGTGTACGTGAGCTACATAATAAGTATATTGTGGCTTTCTTCTCACGTTCTCCAGGGTACCGTATGAATCGGACATGACACCATGAATAAAGATAAATCATTGCTTAGAAAATTGGATTTGGTTCTGTAATTGTATAAATTCTGGTGTCTTTTAACATTTGCAAGTTGTAAAACCAGGTTGTGAAAATTTTTGTGATATTTTTAAGGTTTTCCAGCTATAAATTATGTGATGTCTCTGATCTTAGTGATGTCATCTAAAGAATATCGTTACACGATGTTAGCTGGTTTGCAAAGCATATTCTTCTACTAATTATAACGACCTTAACTTCTTTCCAAGATGCTTGAACACGAGTTTCTCCGTTGTCACTATCAGAAACTTTCGACACCTCTAACTTCACTTTAAAACTTCGGTCCCCTTCTTCCTATTCAGGGCCGACCGCTTCCCGGACGTGACGTTATCGTTCCGTGTCGATATAAGCCGTAAGCCTTTTAAGGATTATGAACACGCGATTGTTCTTGCATGGAAACAACACAAAACAGCAGTTAGTAATCGTAATTGTAGTTGTGGCGATAACAACAATACTATTACTTTGATGCACTGGTAATGTAGCAAAGATATATATTGAAATAGATAGGCTTAAAGCGTCTAAACCTGAAAATAAAGAACTAGAACCAAAAACCAATGATAATCATGATACTCACGACATCTATAACGAAACTAGAACAAGTTAAAAACTAAATACATTTAAATTATACAACGTACCACAACACAGAGTAGACAAGGCAAAAATTATAGGCACTCAAGCAAATGAAGATTGGATTGTAAAAAGTGGAGTAAACTGTAGAATAAAAGTAACCTTTTGACATCGGCATCGAGTCTTGTCGAGCGTGCATTTTATATCTTTACTTAGATATTCAATATTAAACAATCGAGGTGAAAGAGCTGAGGCAAGAGAAAAAATTCAGGTAAAAGTAAAAGGGTGTTTTATGAACTGAAGAAAGTACACCTTTGATTTTATCAGGGCAATCAGTATTTCGCTCCAAGAATATACGTTTAACAACCTCATAACTTAGGAATCCTACTAGATTTTAATAAGATAGCCCACCTATTGTCTGCTTAACTACTTTATTGGACTGTAATTGCTAAAATCGCTCGCCAAATCGACGAGCCCACATTTAATAACTAAGTTGCGAAATTCTAGGCGTGGGCCCTGATAAAACCCAACAAAACACGCGATGCGACCGTATATCAGAACTTTGAATTCTGGTATAAAAAATATAGGTGTTAGTTAACCTTCGCTTAGTAAAAGCTCCGGTGTTTCTTTTTCTTTACGAAAACCATTAGCGCATCGAGTGATTTGTGGTTTTCGAATTTATAGATGTGCTCGATTTATTGGTTTACAGTTAACGTTGGAATTGTTTCGAGTTTAAATAGAACCAGCGTTCTTTTGATGCTGTACCAGTGTTTCTTGTCAATGGTTTCGCGATCGCATTTGATAGAGCATGGCTTGTAAGTGATGACTGACAGTTACAAGGTATTTTATGATGTGAAATCGTAGCTTGTTTTTTATTGTAAATTTATTTTTATTTTTTTATTTCATGCAAGAGTAAATTGCAATGTGTTCTCTTCTGTGTACGCTTCTCTTCATAATCTTGCCAACCAAAGAACATTCTTTAACAGGACTGTCCAAAACATTGTTACAAGATTTTTCATGTGTAGCATTTACGATGTGCACGTTCCAATTTCCAAGACAATTTCACAGACTATCCACATTTTATATGCCAGCTTCATCCTTGTTATTTATAGTCGGAAAATATTTGAGTCGCGTCACGATGTGTCTCTTTGATGTCGAGAGGTTAGCGGTCGTGGTTAAACCGAATTTAAAGTGAGGTTTGATGAGCTTACCCCTCTAATATGTGCTGTTATGTTAGAAACTGTAGATGATTCTGGAGAGTGTAGTTTCTGGTGGGATTAGGGTGTGTCATGTTATCTGTCAACTAGACACAGACTAGCTTTGACCCTAAATTTGAAAGCATTCAAATACCATGTGAAACAGCAAAAGAGGGGATAGTGTGTTCTGTATAGGCCTCAACACATCACTTTCAATCAGACAGCTTATACAAAAGCGAGCTAAACCAAGATTAACAACAAACGTAAACCTCAAATAACTGTCTAATCCTGACGAATATAATTACAAAATCCACCGCCACCTATATATCATCAGCTCAGTCATTAATCATTAAGCTAGCAGGCAACGGTTAGGCTCGTTCGATTTATCCCGTTCAGTGTAACCGATTAGGGGCACTTTCAATCAAGATTGTTTGCCTGGCTGTGCCAAGTTTGCTGAGAAACGCGATGATTGACCCACTTAGTGGTACTGGGTATATTGTCGCCGGCAACCACGTCCATCGGGTCCTTTTAATTGCTTTCTAAACATTGTATGTACTCGCATGTGGATTAACCCGTGTGTGCGATAGCGGACTCATAAGCGAAGAGTTTGTTTCTATTAGATTTAAATAAAGTTCTTGGTTTTGTGGATACACGTCACAAGGTGATATGATAAAGCTGTCAGATATAATCGGCTATAGTTGAATTTATTTATCTTCATCAGTACCGTTTGTTAGGGTAGATCAGTACCAAGTGTTTGTGTCTTCAAACTTTGAACTTTGTATATTAGTAGTAGCCCGTGTATCCTTGGCTTGTGGCTAAGTAATAACAGCCGCACGGGTCCATCGATCAGGTTAAGCTGCTCTTGCCGCGGTTGATCTTTACATGCCGAGACCACTCCGTGCCTCGGAAAGTACGTTAAGCAGTTGGTACCGGCTGGCATTCGCGGATCTTTGGACAGTTGTTACGGGTCGTATTACCCAGTAGCTGGGTTATGCAGGTCAGATGGGCAGTCGCTCCATGTAAAATACTGATATTCAGCTGCATCCAGTTAGACTGGAAGCCGACCCCAACATTGTTGGGAAAAGGCTAGGCAGATGAGATGACGTGTACCCTTGGGTTCATGATCATCATCATCATTTCAGCCGAAAGACGATCACTGCTGGACATTGGCCTCCCCCAAGCACCGCCACTTCGACCGGTTCTGTGCTTCCCGCATCCAGTGGATTCCTGCGGCATTCACAACGTCTTCGGTCCTTGTCGGAGGCCTTCCAACGTTTCGTCTTCCGGTCGCCACTCCAGAACCTCTCGGGCCCATAGGTCATCTATCGGGTTATTTCAAACATTTTTTGCTAGTGGTTCCGAAATATCTGATGGCTATTATTGTGACCCGGATACGCTGATTCTTTTGGAATAACACCAAAAATACAAATACGTTCAGGCGATGCAAAACCTGAAATTGAAGCTAATGTTGACTCGGCAGTAGTATTTTCACAACCAAGCCAGTTATTAAGCACAATAAAATAATAATCAAATAGTTTTATATCCGTGTTTGCTGTTTACAAATAACAAATAAAACTATAGCTGTTTGTACTCGCTTATGTACTCGCAATCAATAATTATTACCGGATGAATTGACCGGAATATCGGGTTGTTAATATTAGATAAAATGTGGTATTTGGTTGTTACATCAAATTCTGTATCAAGCTATTACTAGTTTTAGGAAGAGTAGTTAACTAATTTATTGACTGGCCCGTTGGCGTGGTTGGTTAAGATACCACCTATCATGCCGCAGGTCGTGGGTTCGATTCCCATCCAGGACCAACATTTGTGTGCATGAACATGTCTGTTTGTTCTGAGTCTGGGTGTAATTATCTATATAAGTATGTATTTACAAAAAACAAGTAGTATATGTAGTATATCAGTTATCTGGTTTCCATAGTACAAGCTCTGCTTAGTTTGGGATCAGATGACTGTGGGTGAATAATGTCCCAGGTTATTATATTATTATTTATTTATTTATTATTATCCAAATGTTTGAGGCGAGTAAAATACTCAGTATATGCGTGAATCGAGGCGAAAAGAAATTAATTTTGAAAAGGTTTAACCAGATGAGCGGAATCGCAAACTGGATAATATGTACAGGAATTGCATGCAAAAATGCATACGATTATCCTGGAAGGAAGACGCTGTCTGTTAATTTTATAAAATAAAATGCGAGGCCTTTCCCGACGAATATTTACCAGCTTTATGTGCAGACATGACAGCCGGCGCAGACTCCACAAATCATAACCAAGCACAACCCATAGAGCTAAGCCAACAAGTTATTTATAGTCCAATAAAAAGCCAATAAACATGTTGAACAAGCCAAAAGATTCAAAGATTCTCGGGGCGTCTTGGAGGCGCGTCTGAGTCGGCGATGTCGACCTAATTGTTGGCCGTTCAACGACACTCAACGCGGATGGTGTTGGCAGCCTTCGCAGGGTGGCTCTCAGGCTCTTCCTCGACCCCCTCTTCCTCTCTCCTCACCAGCCTGCTTTACTGACGGATAATAGTATGTACTCGAAATATTGTTGGGCTAGTGACGCGAACTAACAATTGAATTTTTGTTTATCAAGTTTTGTGACTTGGATTCTGAGTGTACCTTGACGATTCTTTCTCATTTTCATCAGTGTGTGTCAATTGTGTTTGTGACTTAATCTCCTGGTTAAACTTAGAAGATTGTTTATTCTCAACAGCGTGTGTTCTCGATTGTGTTTTTGATTTTGTTCGTGTCTTGGTGAAATATTATTATAGTAGTGTATTGTGTTTGGAGAATTTATTGGTGAATCCTTCGTATCTTTATAGTTTTTTTTTCCACTGGTAGTATTATTCATAGATAGATTATAAACTATCAAGTCCTATGAACTCACTAGCACGGAATTTGCAATAACTTGCATAGAACTCCCTGAATTTGAACTTTGATCTCTTGATATTTTGCTATCGAAAACTTGTCATAATAAATCGATTAACGGTTTGCTATTTCGCGATATTTCCATATCTTAAATATTACGCGAATTTGATTTCTACTAGGAACAGTTACAGTTTAAATACCTTTGACAATTGCATCATCATCCGGCTTTAAAACTATTTGAAATTTTTAATTAACCAAAGGAAAATTAAAATGTTTATCCACCCCTATCTAACTAGTAGAATTAATTAGTTAAACATGTATTAGTGGATTATGTACGTCATATGGTTTACCCCGGTGAGTTCTGGCCTTGTTTTTTTTATTACCATATAGGCCTGTGGTTAATCTGGGAGTAATTATTATCAAGTGAATGTATATAGGTGTGTTATCGACACTAAGGTCACATGTGAAATTAATTCCTGTTACTAGCCTAGTTTTTAAAGGCTTCTTGGCTTCTTGATTCTAAGCCATGAATAATCCACTTATTCCGAATTCATTCTCCAGGAATAATTTATCATTACAATGAGCCATGATATCCTTTATTTGGCAGCATTTCTAATCAATAGAAGGCCGTTGCTCAGCTTTAGTAACTTAGTGGTCATGTTTAGTTTCATCATCTTCCTGCGCTTGTCCCATGTTACATGGTTGGCGCAACACGTTTTCTTCTTCCATTCTCCGCTGTCAACCGTCACGCTATCATTCACTGCCTCCTCTTTCTTATCATGTCATGGTTAGTTTGTGCGTTTTTATTTCATCATTATTGACAAGACAACTGTAATTTCAGTCCTCTCTCCCTGTGATCAGTGTTCTTCAATTTTCAATTAAACATACAAATCAAATGGCGGCCGATTTTAGAGGCATATATCCAGTAGTGGCCTGTTGTACGTATAGGCTGAAGATGATAAAATCAAAAGAATCAAAACGATCCTTTAATCCACACCCTTTCGTTTTGCATAACTACAGAAATAACGACACATAATTTGCCATCATCTTAACTACACGTCTCCCATAACTTCCGCTCGAGTTGGTTTTGCGTATATAAAATACGGAGGATAAGCATAACGCACCCCCTCACCCCGACACTACCTCTATTGTGTATTCAGTACGGTTTATGGAGGACTTAACCCTCTCTTTTTGGCAAGCTCCGCCCGGCAACCGCGTTTCTAAGCGGCAATTGTAGTGATCACGTGTATTTTAAAAGCTTAGGCCCACTTTACATGGAACCTGTCGTAAATATCAAACGTATGCTAAATTCTCCTTCGTTAAAGTAGAACCTCCGAATGTTTGAGTTTACTTTGTAGGCTCAGCTGTCAGGTTTACGATGTTTTTATTGTTTAATTAAGCAGATCGAGTACTGGTTCCTTGATCACGTTTTAGTTTATGTATGTGAAGTATTCCTTTATCGCTATCAGCAAGTACAATAGCATTATTGAGAACTTGCATTTACTTTCTATTTAGCCGTTGTTGTAATCCCATCTAAATTATTTTTAAGATCCTTCTAGAATTCAAAAACAAGTCCATTATGAAAACCTATGAGGCATTTATTCAGCTGCGGATATCTTATTTCTAAAATATTACTCATAGTATTGTTGATCTTACTTAAGTCGTCGTAAACGGTAAAATTAACTGTTTACTTTGTGACATATTTTGTTGTATCGCGAAGTGTCTTCATGATACTTCTAAATTATGTAAGACACTGCAATAAACCACTGGATGGCTTTATAGCGCTGTAACAAAAATGTAATAGCTTTGCAGGTGTTGTACTGCACCTGACCCTCTCTGAAATGAACGATTGAGGCTTTGGATGATGTATGAGGAAGCTTTGTGACAGTCAGTTTTAATAGGAATCTTGCGAAATAATTACTAGTGGTTGTCTTGAAATTGATACTGTTATATTCCTCAATTCTGTTTTTAGTTCTATGTTCGAATACTTTAATACATTACGAAACTATTACGATTTCACATATTCCACAGAGCGTAGAACAGTCTATGCTGCTACGCTTTTATTGATTTCTTATCTTACCAAATAATATGTTTAATTCACTTATACTCTCGAATTTTGATAGGCTCCAAGGAACACGCACAATAATAATGCTATTGAATATCCTTACCTTTACCAGTAATTATGTGGAACGAGCTCACGCGCCCCTACGGAGTAGGTGCGAGGATCCCCCACCCTTGTTTAATTATGCACCGTTCAGCGCTAAAGTGCACTCGACGGGAAGTTTTATAGTGTCGTAAATAGCGCCCAGGTTTCTACTTATACAATGAGAATAACGCAGAAAGGTTACTCCACTGAATCCTTTTGCTGTAATAGATTGTATCTTTCTATCACGTGTAACGTCGTGCAGAGCTGATTCGTCACCGGCTTCCGGAACTCATTACAGTCAGAGTATCGTAAATTTCTCTCACAGAAATACTACGGTCTTAATTTAAGGCAACAACTGTCAGGAATTCTCGGAAAGTGTAGTTTTATATACAAATACATTCGCATTGTCAAGTTGCAGATATTTCGTGAACGTCATTGGTTCCTTTGACGCAGGTGCGTTCTGTGGAATTCTGATTTAATCATCTATTTGTAGTTTCAAAGCTTTCTTCTGTAAACTGTCTCCTAGTTTTAACTTCAATACCATGTTTATTCTGGGTTCTGAACTTGTAATGCCAATTTTGACGAAGCATGTTTTTCTATGTCTAAAGCCTTTTAGTTCTTCGTTTGAAGGTTAAGGAAAACGAATGTACAATTTACAGTAACGAGACTTTCACTACTATAAATTATAGCTTACTACTGTTTTGCAATAATAAATAACTCATGATATTCGGAGTATTCCCATTTGAGCACCTATTTTAGAGCACCTATGCATTTTGCACCAAAAGTATTCTCAAATGGGAATATTATCTTTGATGCAAAATGCTTAGGTGCTCAAATGGGAATACTCCTGATATTCCGCATTTGAATTTGTGTTTATTCAAATTCATTTTATTGGTGTGATTTTTGGTACATTTTACAATTAATAAATAATTAGTGCCTCAAAAATGTACCTTAAAAGTGTACACTTTCAAATAATGAGTAAATATTATAAAAAAGAATAATCAACATATTAAAATTAAATAATTACAACAAAACACAACATAACTTAAGACAGAAAAAACAAGCAAAACATTAACAATTGAGTATAAATATAAATAATGAATGGAAATAAAGATAATAATACATTGTCAAAATTAAATAAATATCAATGTGAAATAACTTACAATTGTTCATTAAGAAATTCGTCAATAGTATAATAACATTTTTCCAATAATAGATGTCTTAATTTGTTTTAAAATTGAATAATATTTAAGTCCTTAATTCCATTTGGTAATTTATTAAATATTTTTGTGGCCATGCAAAGTATGCTTTTTCCACCATCAAATACCGCCTTGATGCACAAGGCGGTATTTGATGGTGGAACGCATAATTCATGTCTACATACTTATCAAATCATTTTATAGCAATGTTCATATGCTTTTCTGAATAGATGCATGTTCTTTTTAACAAATAAAACAGTCTCAAATATGTACAAGCAAGGTAAAGTCATTATTTTTAACAATACAAAATAAGGTTTGCAGCTATCACTTATTTTTATACCGGTAATTGCTCTAATGCATCTTTTTGAACACCATGTCCTTATTGCAGTAGTTACTCCAAAACATGACTCCGTAGCGTTGTATAGAATCGACATATCCATAGTATGCAGTGACAGCCGCTGCTTGATTTACTTTCTTTAGTTTATAAAAAGCAAAAGCAAACTTACTCTTTTTTTATTAATATTGAAGTATGTTGTTTCCAATTAAGTTGATTATCGATTGTTAACCCTAAAATTTTTATATTTGTAACTTCTTCATTTTTTTCATTATGAAAGCTTACATTTAGTTCCGAATTAGGTACTCTTTGACGAAAATTCATAATTTTTGTTTTCTTCAAATTTATAATCAAGTTGTTTTGTTCTGACCAGTTAACGGCTTGTTGTAATGCATTGATTATGTCAGCTTCAAAATCTTTATTTTTTTTTTTCAAGTTTAACAATGTTAGTACTGTCGTCGGCAAACAATGTCATAGGATAGGGTATATTCTGGGGAAAGTTATTTATATATATAAGAAATAATAGAGGCCCTAGCACACTGCCTTGCCTGAAATTATTAATTATTCTTTCCGATATATACTGTAGAGCGCTACTACAGTGTCTGATGAACTGTGAGTGCATCCGCCCACAATACCTACTTAGTAGGCGGAACACAACGTGAGTGTAGTAGAATCATGTAATCCTCTGCCCACACCAACAGGTGATTGCAGATTTTATTTCTACGTAATAAAATTGCCGATATTCATTTGGATCTTAAAAGATTGGAAGTTGAATCTCGATACTTGAAGAAAGGTTAGGGTATGCCATGAATATGATGAGTGACGTGCAACTGAAAAGGCCTAAGTCAAGCTATGATCTGCTACACAGGTTGATGATGCAGATGATGATGTAGATGGATAGATAATCTTTGTAGCACACTAAGACGTATAACTGTTTCATATCCTAAGTGGACAGCTACAGGCTGATGTTGCAAATGATGACGAAGATAGGCTTTAGGTACCTATAGTGCACTGAAAGAAGTATTGTATGATTTATTAATTGTAGTGCTTTTTGTTGCAGAGCTAGAGGGTTGTCGGGCGTGGTGCGGGCGGCGGCCGCGAGCCCGGCACCATGGCTACGGTGGAGGGGCGGCCGGCGCAATATGGCGTCACCCTACGGCAGCTGCGCGAGCTGATGGAGTCTCGCGGCGCCGAGGGCCTGGCCAAGATCAACGCGCTCGGTGGTCCGCAAGACATATGCAAGAAGCTCTACACATCGCCCACAGATGGTTCGTACCGATTCCTTATATGATCTCCCTTAGCTTACCTTTTTTTTTAGCAGCAGGACCAGCGTTATCTACAGCGATGGAATCTTTCTAGTCCAATTGTCTCTTAGTGTCCATTAACAAAATTGGTCCACCTTTGATAAAACGATTGTGGTTAATACCATTAACTTCTGGTATTTTAACTTCAGAACACAAATACGGAGTTGAACTAGACTCATATGAACTTTTATATATATATACGAAGCTTTCATTAGTAAATTCTACATAGACCGCAGAATTTCATAAGCTCACAAGAGAAATAATAATTGTTCGCCCTTTGATGATTTGACAAGTTGATTCATAGCTGTAAATTAAATAGGAATTCTTCAAAAGTATAACGCTGTATTTCAATGTTTGAACATTCGGTGATGTTGGTAATATGAGTCACAAAAGCTTGCTTTATTTATGCATATGTAAGAACTATTCTTGAAGTCAAATATTTACATGAACATACAAAGGGTTTGTCAATCAGTAGTTTGCTGTTTACAGTGTGCATTATTTAGTATATTTCTTCGTATTGGAACTGATAAATACTTCGTTGGCAACTGATTGTTCATACGTACCATTGATAGCTCTTGCAAGTCAATATTTATTCAGCGTGACGACCTAGTTTTATCCGTCTCGAAAATATCACACTTTTGTCATAACGTCAATCATGTCAACTTTATTCTCTGTCATATTTGGAATACCGTTTAAACACGACAACAGCGTCCGTAATACTCATTCATCAATCTAATCCAAACAAACTTTTAGGAAATTGGAGCTTAACGAAAATACCCGAATAAATGTCCAATTTTTTTCCTGAACATCAAGTTTAATCTGGTTGAACTGTTGTCAAAACCGCTATCAGATCGATAGCTATCCGAACTTCCCGAACAGGTAGGGTGGCTAGTGGCTCCTTATCCTTTGCACCCCCGATAATGTCCCCGATAACAGTTTCCTTAATAGCTTCGTCGCTTTTACCTGAACCGCTGATAATAACTTGTTTAAGTTGCTAGGTATCTAGATATTATATCGTTAGCTTCACTTCCGTGTGCTACCGTTATTTCATTAAGCATTCACATAATGTCGTTGTCCTTATTGCAGACAATGCCACGGCAACAATGACCGTTGAATGTCCTTTTATAATGTCTAGCTAAAATTAATCTCCTGCCTAATATTTTTCTGACTAGCAAAATGTAATCTTCGTTCAGCGACCTCGGATTTAGTTCGGATTTTAATGTTAGCTGTAAAGGTTTGTTCGCGTACTTTATCATCGTTTTTTCAGATATTAGTGTAATCAAGAATATTGAAATAAGCAAGTTGATGGATATTTAGTTTACCATTATATAATAGTGTCACTATTTGATGTTGTCTAGAAAAATGTACGTTAAGCGATATTTGATAGTGCATCAACCTTTATGGATAGAAGTTTACGAGTGTCGGTATCTTGCGAGGTATTTATAGTGGCTTTTAAATCTAAAAAGGGTTTTCACGCTTCTATCGATCTTCCGCCGTATGCTACACAGACTATATCTTAAAAGTTTATTTTTGTCACAAACATCTCAGTGTAGAAAATACATACTGAAATATTATGTTGTGAGTTCATAACAATTTACATAAGGGAAAAGTGACAAAAAGACCACAAAACATGATTCAATTTACTTTTCAATAAAGCAAGGGATTTTGAAAGTTTTTGAATTTACATTATCCAGCTTGAAAGTTTGTCATCACCGTACTTAACGAAGTTAAATTCATAAGGGAGCAGATATCGCAAATCTCGCCATAACAATTTACAAGTTTACCTACAATCTCAGGTTGAGTTACACTCGCAGTTAAGTTAACCACAATCGGTTCGGAGACGGAGTTAAATCTCCGGGGGATGGTGCCCCTAATCCCCTACGTGCTTCATAACCTAGTCTTGGACTCAGAACGTGCTCTTTTTATCTGCCTGTCTCCTCTCAAATCTACACCCTGAATTCTTTTCGCGAACAGTAGTTTGCTTTTAATTTAGGATAAAGAAAATGGAGTGGCATTTCTTCGTTTTTATTTTATTACCTATCTCTTAATATATTTCTTATTTGACATCATTGTAAAAACCCTTGGAATACTTTGCCTTTAATCTCGCTCTTTTATGTTATTCGTCATTTTTGTTTTTACTGGCGACTGTTTTACTGTCTCCAGTTACAGAGTAACTCGAAATAGACTATTTCACAAATACAAAACCTCGTATCTATTACAAAGTGTCCGGTATTTGGCATCGACTCCCATCATAGCGACACTATCCAAGTCGACTTATCGATATTGTTCGGAAAATGTCGCGATACGTATCAACTAACGGGCAGCGCCTATTTATTCCGACCCAACTTGCCTTCAGCAGATCGGATAGTTTGATTCACTGCCAAAGGAATATTGTAGAAAAAATATAAACCGACTCGATCCCAATGTCAAAGTTGAAAGACCTAAAGTTGATGTTGACAAAACCTTTGTTGGGCCAACGGTAGTGAGGCGCCAAGCTGAAACGTCCCTTGGAGTGGGAAAGGTCAGACTGAGTACACGTTTAAGTCGACAAATAGCTTATTTGACCCCAAAGAGGACGCTTGCAGAAATCTTTGATTTTCGAAATGGCCACAATGAAGAGGTTCGTTAATTCGGTCGTGTTAAAGGTCGATTGCGAGGCGCGATATATTTATGGCTGAATTCTTGCTTCGGTTTTTTAAAGTGATTAGTCTCTTGAACAGAAACTCGTTCTGCGTAAAAGCCACGGAACCATCGAAAGAGTTGTAATGCGAAATACAAATAGCCTTAACCCTTAAACCCTACCCATTCCTGGAGAAACACTATTACTACCCAGGGGTTTTAAGGACCCCAATACATAAAAAAATATACTTACAAAATAAAAAACAATTTAATTAAAATTATTATTTAATATTATTAAGTGCTTATTTAACAATACAAATAAAAACTTAATTGTTTTTGGTAACACATTTTTGGCACATAGCCTCAGTGTGTTCACCGCAAAGATGTTTTTGGCACTTGCCACAGGTGACCTTGGTTTTCCCTTCCTTACCCCTTGGGCACATGGCACATCTTTTCTCCGCAGTGGGAGCAGAACTTGGTTCTTGCCATGGCCGCTTCTTTTGCAAGATTCCACCTAGGAGAACTTGAAGATTCATGGGCAAAGAGGGCCATGTAAATCGTTCTTCCATTTGAGGGGTGATCAGATCTAAGGCAAGTTTTTTCAAGAAATGACGTCTTTTTGTAGCTCTTTTCGTGGCCATTTTTAGCAAGACATATGAATTAACACCTACTATATTCAGGAGGCCATAAAAAAATGCCATTGGTCACCTTTTTGATCTCCTAGACACGCTGTACTATATTGCGTTATTACTACCCTGGGGTCTGACAAACCCGTAGATAGCAATAAATCCGTCAAAACAGTGAAAGCGCTGACGCTCGACTAATGACAAGATGGCCGCCGACGTCATTAGAGATTAGACTCGAGTGACATAAAAGTGCGTTCAATTATTGCAAAAATATTTAGAAATATTCATCCTCTGGGGTTTGCTGGACCCCTGGGTAGGGTTTAAGGGTTAATTAAGACGTCGTAACAATCGACGCTGATGTTGAATTAGCGTTTGAAAGCGATGTTAAAACCGACCGCGCTACCTAACAGCTGCCAAAGTAAACAGTCGAAATTAAAGTTTTCCCAGTGAAAACGGTTGGAGACAATTCCACAATATCCCACGGCATGAGGGGAGATTAGCATTCTGTAAACCGGCACTCTAGGCGGTTCCAAACGTCCGGCCTATCTTTAGTTTAGTATTAGTAGATCTAATAACACTAGGTTTGTAGTCGCCGCTATAAAACAAATTTATGAAATACCTACCTAAGATAGTCTCGGTTTAACTTTAGACGAAGACGAGGACCCACAGGACAAAATCTCATTCATAGTTCAATCATTAATTAGGACGTTTGGAATTTCGAATCTATGTCACAAGGAAATTAATGGTAATGAGCAAAGCAATTCATCAAGATTATACATCTCTGCTAACAGCCTTTAGTACTTTCAGAAAATGGAAGCAGTACTTAATGTCTCCTTTGTTTAAAGCTGGTACTACAAAGAGATACAGAGTACACATTATGCTAATGAACGCGTAGGTAAAAATAGAACGTTTTATGGAAAGTGTGGAATGTGTCATGTCCTTTTAATGCATCTCGTAATCTTGTTACTCACACTTTGCTCATCAAAAAGTAATTAGCGACAACTAAAATATGCTTTTACTAAAGAGTGGCGCTGTGCACACCGCCTCGTGGACTTGTCGCGACAGAAAAACGTCTAGAGGTTAATAACATCGCGGATTTTTTATGCTTTTCATGAAAATAGAACTGAATGTTTTGACAAAATCAAAGGGTTTCCAAAAAAAAAAAAAACAGTCTATAAGCTACCACAGATTCCAACAGTCGTCATAGACAAACGCGTAAAATAGTCACAGGACACACATCAATATTTGCTTAATTACATTAAAAGGTCACGTCTGCGCGGCAATCCTCTCGGATGGTGTCATGGCGTCCTAATTAATAAATGTCTGCACCCACTCGATAGAGGCCTAATACGGGAATTTAGTAGGACTTTATGGTCCCCATGCCATCCTCGTTAATGAGGTCACGCGTTACTCAGCACTGTTCAACCTGTGCGAAGTATCAGCGTTACTAGCTTTATTTCCTTCACCGTTTTTTACCTTCGCTTTAAAAACCATCCATATCAACATTTTTGTTCCTAAATTAAGAATTAACTCAGACAACCTTACATTTACGCTAAAGTCATTTTAAGTCGGGTTTCCACTTAATTCTGGACGCCATCCATCCATGTCATCTCCCACGTAAATCGCAAAAAATCCTTTACTACCTTCATCATGAAAAGGCCCGAATTTTATGTTCCCAAGTTAGGATCCCGCCTTGATGAGTCTGAGAAACTATTTTATATCTTCCAACATTCCCGACGTTTTGTTCCGAAACGGGGATGGGAAATGTAACTTGAAAGACGTTGTATCGACTTGACCTTTATTTAGAGTTCGATAGGCCTCGAGGGGCTAAGAATTCATAGAATAGCTATTGATATTGTTGGAGCAGAAGAATTTGCGCTAGAATCTTGGATTCGTTCCCTTTATAGTGCGATTTGTGTCAGGCCTACTGCTGACGTTAACGCAAAGCGCTCGATATTTTTATCGAGCGCAAGGCTTTTGCCTTGATGTTATATTGTAGATCCAAGTGGCTTTGTTTTATAGCTTGACTACCAAATATTGACTGAATACTTGTCTCTTATTACTTCAAAATAATATAGAACAGACGTAGCGTTAAACCAAGATGCCTTTAACTGTAATTTCAAATATCTGGACTCAGATACAATCATACCAGTCTTACAGAAGGTTTTCAAAATTCCTCCTTCTAAGTTGCAATTCTATTTGGCAATACCGGTAACGGACTACTCTGAAGCTAGTCCGTTGACTCCAATTCGATTCAACGAAGGTTCTATTGAAATTGCACGTTGTAACTGCAATATCGTATGAAAACTTAATGCAGCCAATCCTCAAAGGTTGTCTGTAAGCTAATCTGTGTCATGACATGACGTCTCCTGAATTATTTAAATCGTTTTGTCGTAATCATTTCGTTGAATGTGAATATTAAAGAAGTCCAACTATCGTATTCTTGATAGACAATTGAGTCGAAAGTTTTGCGTTATTAAACGAACGATGAGATTTTTACAGACTTCCGTTGTGTCTCGGTATGCTTCAACAGTAACACAAAAATTCACGATAAAAAGAAATGTCAGTGTTAATGAAACTCGTATCCTGTCATAAACTGTAAATTACAATGTCCGCGTACACCTTCCCCATACATTTGACAGTTGAAACTGCACAAATTACGTGTGTAAATAGCAATTGTCACTACGGCTGATAGCGACTATAATATTTCATTATGATATATGCGACCGCCGAAATTCCCTCGGACCAGTCACGCGATTATAGACCTTAATGTAAAGCATAATTTATACACTTTATCGACATGTCCGATACATTTTGGCAGACAATTAGTTAATAACAATTTGCTAAAGGTTTATTACTATTATTACATATTAAGGCCCTTTGTACACATACGTTTTTCTTGCCGTGAAAAACTACGGTTTATTCGGCGTGTGTACACGGTCGTCACTTCGTCAGTGTTGTATGGATCACTATGGAGGCTTTTTGACAAAAAGTTTTTTTTTTTGTCGCGGTTTATATGCCGCACCAGAAAGATACCGTGCAGTGCACAAAGGGCCTTAGCTGTACCTTCTATATAAGCGCTGTTGTCGTTTATTAATAGAATGGTAATTCGGTTATCGGTTCCCTGTTGCCGATAAAAATTGTAGGTTATCGTCAAACGTTCCAATCAGTATGAATTTCCTTTCCAAAATATTTGTGAAAGTACTAGCTAGACTCTACGAAACCTTTACTAATTAATGCCAGTTCAACTTTTCATTTTTGCGTTTTCACGTATTTATTTTGAAATATGTAGGTATGTACTTGTGTTCACCTATCTGGTGAGTATATTATGCGATTGAACAGGCAAATTACAACACTGAGAAACACATTAAAAAAGCACGTTTAAAAGCGCTACTCGTAAATTTCAGGAATCGCACATGTTTATAGCTGAATATTTAGAATGAGCTTTTTTTTTTAAAAAAAAAAAGGTTTATCCGACCCACGGAGCAACAGTATCCGTTCTCGCAAAAACATGATACCTAATATAAAAATTTACATTCACGCCGATTCAACGTACGAATTCACCTTTGTTCCAAAGGTTTTATTATAATATCAAACAGGCCGGAGCCACGGAAACCCGCAGCCTCTTTAGACCGTGGTATTCCAAGAAATTCGAGGATCGTTAACTACGGGCAATTTTGCTTCTTACCGCTTTAAATATAAAGTTGTTTTTGACATGCCTTTTAGAGCGTAATTCTTCGCCTCTGATGGATCGACCCTGTTAACTGTTCAGCTAACAAATGCTAGCGAAAAATGATCCTCTTTGCTTCTAGCGGAATAACATCTTTATCCAGGCTATAACGGGTTATTACTCATCTTATACACTAGATTATATGGTTTTAAGTTGAAACCATATTGAACTGGAGTTCAAATGTATGTATTATCGCGTGGATCAATGCCAAAGTTCCGATAACATTGTTATGTTTGTTTGAAACGGTGCCGGATTGAAACGTACAGGTGCAAAGGAGGTACTGGAATTACAGGAGAATAATTGGTGGCATTGCCTGCTAATTAATTGATTGAATAAATTCGGCTGGCAATTACTCGTTTTCATTAATTAAATTCCATTAACACGGCCTTTGTGCGAGGTTTCCATTTGTGGTTACAAGCAGTTTCTGTCACCCGCATTTGCAGCAAATGCTATCAATATCCATCACAACACCGTGTAAGACTGACGTCATATTTGATTCAGAAGCACTTCCTGAATAAAACAAAGGCATCACTTATACGGTCATCCCAACTTTCTTTTAAACAAACCTCTTTGCAACGTCGTAAACTCAAGTATTTCCCAAGCATCGGTCAGACGATACTTGTACGATACGATACGTTTACATACTTCAATAATTCATGGCACACCCTAGACTACCAACTTTGGGATCCACAAATCGTTCCGATGGAATAAATTAGGCGGAAACGGTATGCAACCAATTATCCTGGTGCGACCTTTCCGTGCGTAATACGTCAGCACTGTGATTGAATAGTACGGTTGGTGTACCTATTCATATATGAAGTTACAACAAACATGCTTAGACTATTATTCAAGAAAATTCGGGCGAGTTAGTCAATCCGAATATTAGTTATAGAAGGTACGCATTCATTAATAAGCCCTGCTAACTAATAAAGGCAAAAATACCTAAAAATTGTCTACAATCAGGAATCTTGTCGCCATTCTGGCCATTATTCAGCTCGGCGCACCAATATTTATTCGAGTAACGAAGCTTGAATAGCCGGTAGCTCTCAGAAATGCGAAGGGGTACCGGAATGTGCAAACGACGTGCACCAAGCTTTAATGAGACAAATACCAGCAAACACTGGTGGAACATTCAAAGCCAGTCTTCTTCATCGTGTTCGTGTCGATGGTACGGCAGTCAATTAGATTTTGTTGGCCCAAAACTTCGCCATTTCCATCCGGCATCGTCGGTGGCAGCGCAAAGTTTATCATGGCTACATTTTTTGGGGCACAGAGCACACTATAGTAAAGCGGTTAGACAGAAAAAGCTTAAATTCTCCTGGCCATGCTCACCACAGTCACAACTGCAGTCTGCAGGCTTTAAGGATTCAAGCTTCGATAAATCCAAATGTCCTTCCAAACGTTTGTCCATACACCGTCAAACATTGGCAGCCAACACGCGTATCTTTTGCATTAATAAATTCAGTTGGATGCCGTCACGGCTTGAATTATGCGAACCTTGTACTACAATTGAAATAAGCATCAGTACGGATGAATGAAATTTAATCTTAGTACACCTAGGTGGTGCGGTCAATGTGTTGGGAGATTTATTGCATTTCCGAGGTCTTGCAAAATGAAATGGTTTTGCCATAAGTGATGTTGATGCTTTACAAACAATTCTGGAAGCATTTACATGTAAATACAACCAAATGCAATGCAATTTTTGTCAAAAAGCTGTATAAAAAACAGCTGGTTTTTCCATGTCTTTTAATTCCATGTTTTTTGGTCCTCTTTACAATGAAGGCTAGTCTCATTATTATCTTTACAATGCATGTGCTCGTAAAGAGCGTTTTCCGAGCAGCCAAATTGTGCGCAAAGTACCACTTGCTCGCACTACTTTTTACTTTTCATTCAGTTTTTTTTTAACTCCGTCGTCAGCCGGACGCAAAGTTTTTATTATATGAGAAAAGTTTATAGATTAGTCAAGTACAGATTATTATTCAGTACAGATTGACAGGCCAGTTGGCGTGGTTGGTTAAGATACCACCTATCACGCCACAGGTCGTGGGTTCGATTCCCATCCAGGACAAACATTTGTGTGCATGAACATGTCTGTTTGTCCTGAGTCTGGGTGTAATTATCTATATATGTATGTATTTACAAAACAAAAAAGTAATATATGTAGTATATCAGTTATCTGGTTTCCATAGTACAAGCTCTGCTTAGTTTGGGACCAGATGGCCGTGTGTGAAAATGTCCCAGGATATATATATATATATATATATTCATATAAAAGGTACAATAAAAGTAATCCTACATTAAATGCGTTATTAATGACTCTAGATTTAGATTTTGATTAATAAATTAATTTAAAATATTCCGTAAATATGTTTGGCTGAACGAATATTTTACTCGTGCCTTTTGCGGTACGACGTGGCACCGTTTTGCACATGCGCAGTAGTAGATATGCTGAGCGCGCATGTATTTAAAATAAGCCTGCCATTTTACTAATTTCTTGCTTAGTTCGGAGTCGATCTGTGTAAATCTGCTAAAAAAGTCCAGTTCAAGTGACGAATCAATTAATTTAACCCCGGAAAATGTTATTCAGGAAGCACAAAATGCCAACAACAGCCTCTTACCGGCTAAATCAAAAGAAAAATCCTTTTTCAAAATATTTTTTTTTATTTCCTCGCACAACGCATAGTATACTATGTACGTTGTATGATACACGTGCGTAAGATGATTTCCGACTCGTGTCGACTTATACACTCACTCGCTTCGCTCGCTCGTGAATAAAAATGCAACTCGTCGGAAATCACCTACTTTCCGCACTTGTAGCATAAATAACTACCTATTATTTTCGTCTACAACTAAGAATCTTATTACATAGAACCTTCTTAATTAAGGTTGTTGCAACGGCCACTTCCATGCAGAACTTTTAAATTCCCGGACTAAATAATTTTTCTAGCAACTCCTTCGTAATTAATCTACACAGTTTTATAACTTCGGAAACTAACGAACACCATTTTCTCTCTGAACAAACTAAAAACTAGCCTGAACTGATTCTTTCGAGGTTTTTTTTTTTTTTGAAAAGTTTAAAAACGGTTCATAAAGTAACCACCAAATGGATTTTTAATTAAGTTTAGCCCCATTGTCCTGCTTAGAGCAACTTGTCTAAACTAGTTCGGATCAGATAGTAAGGTAACACACAAATCGCATTAGATGTAATCGAGGGTCGATGCAGTGCGGCTATTCGCGGCTGGGTGACGTCGATGAGAAGGGTTATAGGAGTAGAAGGGCATCTAACACACCGGATCTAGATTATTCTGTTACTAATCTCTCTGATGACCAGGTAATGAATTGACGAACAGTAAGGCAGACTATATTCAAAACAATAATATATGTTATATTATTGTTAAAATTTGGTCACGCCCTATTAAGGAAAACGATTAGAATGTTAACTTATACACGTTTCAATTATACTCGGGTCAAATCGTTTTATCTTAACGACGACGTACTAAACTGACGTCTCGACTTCATACATAACGTCCAGTATAATATTCTGATTGTAGCAGAACAATTCACTCATCAAACGTGCATCTCGATCGGAGGTGAGTGTGATGTGGAGTGGGGCGGGGTGGGCTGCGATCAACTGACGTCATACCGATGCTCTCGAGCCTACCCTCATATGTCTGCGTTTGACAGCTCGTACAAATGATGCTCGGTCACGTCGATCTCATGAACCTATTCCCCTTTGTTTTACAGCTTTCAACACATATTGCCTACCTAATCGATTTTTTGTTTATTGAACTTGGCGAAAAGTACCATAGGAATACTGGTACGTATAGAAAAATCCGTAATCGTAGTCAAGGTCGCGGCAACACCATTAATTATGGGCATTCATTTGTTTCAGGGTTGAACGTATACATGTGCTTTTCTTTAGGTGGTTTGCTAAAGGTTCAATAATTCAACTTAACCTTGCAACAACACTTTGTTTAGAAGAAGAATGTACTAATATTTAGACATCGAGATCCGGCGAAGTCAATCATTTAATCGTGTAGATCGGACGTGTGGGTATAAAGATGAAATCTAAAACTCATATGATTTAAGAACTGAAAATAAAGGAAGTAGAAGAGAAAAAAAAACACATAGATCAGTACTAACAAATTGTAAATAGTGTTTTAGTCTATGTATAAAGTAACATAGATAAAGCCAGCCAAGGTCTATTAAAGTGATTTGTACGAAACAGCTCGAGTGTAATGCATAGAGAACAGTGTTAAAATTAGAAATGATATCATTCATACGAGTATTATTGTTTAAGACCTGCGGTGACTTGATACCTCACTTTGCAATGCTAAGTGACCATTTCAGCTGCCTGAGTCACATCAAGATTAGGATCGTATTTTTAATGCTACAGGGTTGCAAATAAAATGGGGAATTTATTAAAAACAAAAAGGTGAATTTTTTACCCATTTCTCTTTGTAATTGAACCCACAATTTTATTTTCTACCGGTCGTAATTTCGTTCGCGTGTATTCAAATGGAGCTCAAATAATCGTCGCTCAAAGTAGAATTACATATCTGTTACAAGAATGGAAACTAAATGTTTGTCATTGTTGATTGATAAGCAGACAGACATTGGCCTTTTGCCAACTACCAGTTGTGATTTTTTCAGACAACGTTATTGACTTACACAGTATCGTATTCATTAATAGTGTTAGTAATGCAAGTTGGTGGTTATTGCACCCTGGATCGCGTGCACACGAATTGTTTACGCTAGTCGGACTGAAAGCCAATTAAACTAATTTGTATAACAGTTCTTGAAAGTAACACTGTGTTGAAATGATAATAGACTTGTTAGGTACAAGGATCTTGTACAAAAAGTTTGCTAAAGCACTACTTAACTTTCATAAATTCTGACCTTCATTTATGGTTTTATTGTAAATTGTTTCACTTTTCTTCTATTTACTTTTGCTGAGTGATGTTGCCTGTTTTTTAGTGTTGCTATTCTTACAGTTATTTTTTAACAGTGTACAGTCAATTTCCTAAAATCTTCCATTAGAATTTCAACTTCTAAACACTGACAAGCAAGTTCACCTATATCATTTAATTCATCATTGCCAGCAAAAACTGCACCTTTATCCTAAAATGGATGACGTCAATAGTCTCCAACCTTCCCTCCACCACTCTCATCGAGGTTTATACCTTGAGGTGTCCATGAGCCAGTTGCACCCTTTTGCTCGGCTGATCGCTCTAAGCGCGCCCTTAACTCTATAAAGGCCAACTGCGGTAACACCACTTGTGATATAACAGCTGTTCTTTTAGAATTATCCAGTAAACCGATTAGGTATGTTTTTTTTTCAAAGAGGACAGGAAACTTTCATAATGTCGCTTGTCCTCTGGATTTCCCAGTATATTAACAAGATAATGTACGTTTTTCATGCACTGCCTCATCCAAGTGATTACCCTAAAGTGCACATAAAAACTCTTTAACAATGCAAAGTAAAATATACCATATTAACAATAATCACATCATTATAATGATTCTGACATCAGTTGACGGAAATGCTTAACGCCATATCACAAATAGATCCCACGTCATCAATGAGTAATAGTTGACTGAATAATTTTATAACTAGCATGTTCTCGTCAACATTATATTAACATATTCATTCCAATTTCCTCTAAAGGCTTCGATCCGGTTTTGAATAAACGGCTATGCGTGTCAAAAAATTGCTTTTCATCCTTGTAAGGGGGTATCTTAAAAATATGATTTTTTTTTACCAGAAATCTTCTGTATTTTTCTTCTGCGTTGCTGACTGTGTCATGATATTAATTTCGACAATTGTGACGTAGATATGGCACGTTTTTCTCGGTTTCCAACAATTTATTGCTTTTAAAGAAAAATTAAAAGGCATTGTGGTATGTTTTCAGACTATGAATCAGAAATTATAATCCATTATACAAGATAAAACAGCTATGCCGTCATTACTTGAGTCACAGCTGTGACCAGAATACTTTAATGACGTGTAATGACGTCATAAGATGCGAAGTGATTAACATTGTCCCATTGTTTTATTGCGATTCACCCATTAGTCTCCACGACAAGTAGGTTAACTTAGTCAACCAAGTGTTTAATGACGCAAAGGTGGTTAAGAATTAATGACACAGAGTTAGAATAAAAGCTATGGGTTACGGGTCGTCAGAAATCGAAAATGTGACTCCCAGTCTTTCCAATGGGTATCGTATTATCCAGTAACTGGATTGTGAAGGACTGGAAGCCGACCCCAACATAGTTGGGAAAAGGCTAAGCAGATGATGATGATGAGTTAGAATAAAAGCTAAGGATATTGTTTAACCTATAACTAACTAATAATGGAGGTAACACAAACCGTAAGTTGGTACAACACTTTGAATAGAAGAGTTAAAATTAAAGTTAATTTAGCGTAGGGTCATTGAGCCAATGTGACTCAATATGTTAAATCGTAAATGTTACAATTTTCCTAATAAACCATTTTAAAATTGCTAATTTTAATGGAGTTGTTTTGTTAAACTTAAAGGAAGTATGACACATAAACGTAATTTATAACCGCAGTGATAAATTCATGATTTGGTCAGGCTCCACCATCCACCAAGCGGAAGAATCCTCGCGCATCCTCGAGCACTTTTTAAATTTCACTGAACAAGTAACTATCAATATTGACTTTAAGTATTTTTGACGCAGACATCACGCTTGATAAACACTTGATCGGCTTTGAATTTTATATTTAAAATCAATAGTGATACAGTTACTTATTCAGTGGATGATTTTTTAGTTTGGTGGGTGCTGACCCAAGTAATTTTAATTATTAAAGTAGTTACAATATGACTATGACACATAGAATTACAGAATAATTTCCATTACTGACAATAATTGAACATTCATATTCATAAAATACTTGGAAACCATGTAACTAGGAACTACATACACTGCACCATTCTTAAGTTCTGATCCTGCTTAAGTTGAAGAATCACATAGTAACACAAAACAGGCTACCTGACCAGAATAAGATAATGACGTATGTATGATGTCACCCAATAAGACCGCCGATCAAATTGGCGCCATTGTCTTTGTACCAAATAAAAATATCTATGACATCAAATACGAGTTCCTTGGTAATGAAGACGAAGGAATTTATCATGTCCTTTTAGAAAAATATGAGAATTACATGTAGATAGCAACAGCAACTTTGCAGGGTATTTATTATTGTTACTAAGATTTAGCAAAAAAAAAAAAAAAGTATAATTTTAACCAGGAAGAAAGTAGTCGCTCAATGTACGTAATATAGGGTGACTGGTAATTAGTCACCGATACTTAAACACCTAGTTGTACTCATGATTACAAACAACTTTTACTATGGGACCAAACCTGAACTCGTAAAAAAAATCTGCTGCTCCCTACATTTTGACGAGTTACGCGGACATGAATGTATGGGACGGCTGATTTTTTTTTTTGCGAATTCAGGTTTGGTCCCATAGTAAAAGTTGTTTGTTATCATGAGTACTAAGTTTAAGTATCGGTTACTAATTATCAGTCACCCTATATATATGTATATTGTTTGAAGGTGTGAAGGTGCTTGAAATTTTTCTTTACAATAACTTGGCAAACATGAAAACCATAAAGAATCGCTTGATAAATCATTCACTTTTAATACCATATCGATATCAATAAGTTCAACACGCTATGTTTGTTAAACTATGACTAATACGTATGAAGTAAAACTGATTACCTCACAAGAAATCTTATAGTTGTACTGAGAACTGATACTGTGGTCATCAGCTTCTTGTGACTAACCAGCTTTATAATCATTCGATTATGACCAATTTTTCTAGTAGTTATTGGTACTATGACAGATTCATGTTTAGCCCTTTTTAGGGTTCCGTACCCGAAGGGCACCTAACGGGACCCTATTACTAAGCCTCCGATTTTCGTCCGTCTGTCTTTCAGCGGGCTTTATCTCATGAACCGTACTAGATAGACAGTTGAAATTGTCACAGTTTGTGTATTTCTATTGCCGGTATAACAACAGACAATTAAAATAAAGTCAGAAATTAAAGGGGATATAAGAAAATGTTTTTTAAACTGAAGTATTTTTTTAAATATGTAATGTTGAATATTGTACGGTGATACTTGCTATTCCGTAAAAATCTCACCGTGAAAATTTAGGTGAAGTGAGCTTTAAGTGAGCTGTCGTTCCACCAGATGCCAGGGATTGACACCATTGACAACTCACTTCACCTAAGTTTTCACGGTGAGATTTTTACAGAATAGCACTACAGAACCCCTTCGTGTGCGAGTCGACTCGCACTTGGCCGGTTTTTTTTTTAATATGCTGTACAGTATCCTATTTTATTCCGAATCTCTAGCTAGACAATGATCTCAAATGTGTTTGCTTATGCTTTAACGATCTTTATGTCGTTTTCAGATAAGTATACACAATTCGCCCTTTGTTGGGCATCGTTAAATGCCTTCGTGCCGCCGGTATCTTCTTAGGCGATCATTTTTAATTCTTGAATGTCTGTTTTTCATACCGGTCTTGGAAGCAAATGTTCAGACTTCACACAATCCAAATTGATGAAATTACATTTCAGTTAAAAAAATTGTAAATGTCGACGCTTTGCATGTTCAAGTTACAATCCGTCTGGATAATTCACATTAAAATACATGACATATTGTGTTCACCAGCGTGTGCAATGGACACTATTACATGCTAATGTGACTCATTCCCAGATTGTTCGTAGAAAGACAATAGCATTATACATATTATTACCTATCGAGGAAAACACCAGTTGCGGTGACAACAGTAAATAAAGCAATAATGTATGAGAATCTTCAATTATGCCGTGTAACGGTATTGCAGCGGTAATTTTGTATGGAATATCGGGAATTGTCGTTGCATTTTTGATTGGTGGTGCCGTTTCAATAAACAACATTATAGCCGTTGTTTCTGAGTGTATTGGAACAGCTACTGATTTATTTTTAAAGTTTTATTAATCATGTTTGTGTTTTACAATGTCATTGTTGCCAGGAATAGCTTTGAACAAGGAAAGTAATCCATCAGTACGGACTAGATTAATGATATTATTTTAAATTGCGCTTCCACTAATTTCTGTATGTACCTACGCATACATTTGTATTATTCATACATTTATGCATGAAGTATTAAGTCAGTAAGTATTAACCCTATCATGGATGAAGCTTGGCCTAGGTTCAAAGAAATGAACACGGAAAGTGCTTTATGCAACCTCAATCTAGTGGCTAAGTAATAACAGCTGCATGGGTCGATCGATCAGGTTAAGCTATGTTTGCTGCAGTTGGTCTGTGGATGGGTGACCATCTCTTCATACTAAGCCCCTCCGTGTTTCGGAAAGCACGTTATCCCGGCTGTCAATCGTGGATCTTTGACAGTCGTTACAGGTCGTCAGTAGCCAGAAATTCTGACAACCAGTCTTACCAAGGGGTATCGTATTACCCAGTAACTGGGTTGTAGAGGTCAGAGGCAGTCGCTCTATGTATAATACTGGTATTCAGCTGCATCCGATTAGACTTGAAGCCGACTTCAGCATAGTTGGGAAAAGGCTCGGTAGGTGATGAATGATGGATGAGAAATAAAAGTAAGCCCGCATTGTTACTACCATTATACGTACATTGTTCAAAATAGTAATCTGTATAACAAAGCTTTCTAAAGTGCATGAACACCATTTGTTTTCTTTGCAAACAGTACGATTCATTCTTGCAAACTTTAAAGAAATAGATGAACAGTATTTTTATATTTCCAATAACATTCGGAGCTCTATTTATAGTACGTTTCACTTCACGGGATATTTTAGTATCTGTAATTTTCGCGTGTACTGTGAGCTGTGCGTTGACCTCCCTTTACATTATTTTACACAACGAAGGATAATTGGCTTTATCACCACGTCCGCTATGTTAAACTAGATCCACAATCTACATTTTGTATTCGTCACGAAAACTAGAATTACTTAATTCGCCCTAATGTTTATTAACACAATTTTCAGTAACTCAATCCGCAGCTATTGTTTTATTTTGTCCTCGTCTCGGTATCAAGGTCGCTGGTATTGATCTCCTCGAAGACATTAGCCTAAATAGTAACATGATAAGCGATGCTCGTGTACATCCACAGCCATTACGTAGCATAAAAGACGGTCCCCGTCCGACTAAAGTACTAAACAAATAAACCACTAATTTATGTCTAGTCGACGGACGCAGCGCCCTTGTTGCGGCCCCGTTTTTCGCCTCCGAATCAATTTCCATGATGACGTCACCCGCACTTCCTCGATCCCGACCCCTCTCTTCACCCCCCGGACCGCGCCCGCCACTAGGAACAGGAATACGACTACTTCCGCTCCTTATGTAGCAATGTCTTTCCATTTTCCGTTGACTTACATAAACATAAATGGTGATAATTTTCCTGTCTGAATATGTTAGCAACACTTTCGGACTTTTCCAGCGATATCTTATCAGAACTTATTGCTTTACGAGCTGATGATTTACGGTTGGTAGCTTTCAGTGGATAATTCCATTATGATACCACGTTATTATTATTTTTTTGTGCACCACAAGGGTGGTCTGTAGCGCGCTCGGCGCTGCATAATTTTAATTGTGAAACTTTATATTAAGTCTGAAATCATGCACACATGATGATGAAGTATTCGCGATGAAACACGCACACATCCATTAGGCAACAACTGAGCTAACGGAAACATAAACCGTAAACTGTATACCTAAAACGAAACTAAATTCGTGCGCAACAGAAACAAACCAGGTACAAACGGTTTATGATTGAACGCTAGCAGGTATTTTTGTACATAATATTAATGCTGAGATTAAAATAAACCTTAGATTAACGAAAGACGGACGACCGGCTTACCTCCTAAAACAAATAACCAAAACGTTCCTCACCACACATTACACAAGCCCGTTATTGAGGTGCTACATCATTTTATTTACAGCTGTTGCAGGTTAATGTGGTACAGCAACACGAAACAATCGAGATATTTTTGACGCCATACCCCGCAGTAGATAGGAATGCTTGCCGTATCAATAACGACTTTACCGACACGTTACAACGTTACATTACTGCATCGAATCCTTTGAAGTTCGCTCTCTATCAGCACGGAAGCAAAATCAATACTATTGCTATTCACGTTTTTATTTCCAATGTGAAATTTTCCACTATGAGTAAACGATCGATATGTTTACATCCAATTTGGCAAACGGCAATAATTTTAACTACAGTTGCATAACGACCTGTTGTCACCAAGGTAATAGCCCTGAATTCATTATCTTGTGTCATTTCATATCGCTTAATAGCAATACCAAACGAGCTGAATGCTTTTATAGTGCGCGAACACGTCAACGCTGAAATGAAGCTATAATTGTAAAAGCGGTTGTAGGACAATTAGCGGATGCGACCCTACGTTACAATTAACACTGAACTGCTCCACATCTCACCTTAATCCTCACGTTTTTAACTCGTGGATCATTAGTCACATGATTTCTGATGTTCCCAGACACATAGAAATGAATTCCGAGACATGTTTTGCGACGATCAGAAATAGAACGCAGCGGGTACTAAGCGTTTTCGCGCTGTGACGACGGGCGGTGTTCGCGTCCCGCTCCGTCTCGTACCCGGTACGTAAGCGCGTCCCTTTCGTGCGCACTCACTTCATTGTTTCAGCGTGTAGCTCCGTTTGCCGGCGGACTGAAATAGGTCGGGAGCGTCCGAAACAGACGGTTCATGCTATCGAAAGCTATCGCGAGGTCACTGCCGGAGAATCACGACACGACCACGTTCAATTCCTGTAACTGTCATTTTTCTTCATCACAATAGACAGTTACTCATCGTTGATTACATAATCGTTAGTATTTATAAAGCGTAGCATCGACGTTGCCTCGCAACTAATTATAGTACGGTATTACATACCGAAAATAGAGCAATAACACTCTTACATCGTTACGTATGTACTGCAGTAAGCAATCGGCGGATTGTTTCCATAATAACTGTTACTGGCATTACGTAACAAATTGTATTACTCGCGTACATTACCGGCGTACTATGCGGGACGGCGTAGTAATCGCGTAATTTCGTTGTGACCTCTAGGTACTTGTTCAGCGATCGCTATTCCTTTTGTAATCCTCCGGGTAATCTCATTGAGTTAGATAAATGATTGTGTCTAATGTTTTCTAATCTTCGATCCCTTTTTGTTCAGGGTCGTGATCGATTTGCTCCAACAATAGTTTGGTTGGAATGGATGAATATAAATAGATTTGCTGCTATGTTACATTATATTACTTGTCCATTTCTATAGAATTAGATATATTACTCGTATCCTTGATATCGACATTGATGTACAAATCGACATCAACGTTATCATTTGCTTTAACAATAACTGTATTATCAAATAAAAACGGCATTTACGGGTCACATCGCGTTCTCATCATTATTCTCTATAACATAAGACTCTCTGTAAACAGGAACGCGTAATTTACGCGTTATTTAACAATAAAAATAAAAAGCATTGGTATTTCTTTGGATGTTACATAGATAGCGTTGTTTTCCCACGTAATTTTTCTGCCGTCTCGGAAGATGGGATGAATACCAGCTAAACGGAGAACATTATTCTTAACAACCTTTGCGTGTATCAGGTGCCTTGTTCATCTCCCTTAAATTCTGGGTTGGAAACGTAGGATTGTCAGATGCATGTCAGAAGGTGTGAGAAAGACGAAAAAGCGTACAAAGCGAATGTTTGAAAAGCGTTGCTAAATTTCGCCTTTCATCTTTCTCAATTATTTCATCAATTTTCGGACACGTTTGCCGCTGAGAAATTCGAGGGCGAGAAATTCCACATGACAATCGATATCGGAAATGTGCGATTGTAATATTTTTTCATCTGTCATTAGTTCAAGGTTGAAGAAAGTCTTCAACAAATCATGATTTCGATTTTCTAGACTATACCTACTCCGTTAACTTCGTATATGCTAGATCCCTATCAAACGCATTAGCATTCCTTAAAGACCATTTACATATCTTGCCATCGTTCTCATAAATGCTAAAATATTATTTTTTCTTTTGCCAATGACACAGTGTACTTGTGGTCTGTGACCTGTAGGTAGAGGTCGTGTTAGGAACAGTATAAACAGTTTCTTGTGTTCATGCATTTATATGCTAATTTTAAACAGATGTGCTAAATATTATTCCATATTTTTGTTTACATTAATTTGTGACTTATGCCTTTATGAGCTTTGTACTCTTTGCTGGAGTATGTTTAACTTTATTAATTGCGGTTTGGGTCGTCTAAAACTGTGTTTTGAACCGAAAATGTTTTATGCCATTCTAGCCATTTTGTATGACTGTAACTGTTTTTGTTAATAATCACAATAAACCTTCCTTTAATTTAAAATCAATTTATGAAATATCATAATTTGGCAAAGAGGTTTCTGAAAAAGTGGCAGAAGCTTATCATTCTAATAAAACCCTGAATGAATCAGAATTCTAATAGCTAATCATGGAGCGACCTATATCCAGTGTTGGACTGCCACTATAACTAAAAATTCCAGTAACGAAAAATTCTAACCACCAGGCATTTCACATAGCCGTTCATGAAAACATGACGCACATATACACTGGTGCTCCATGAATTTTGATGAGCGTTGACTAGCAGTCACTCAGCAATGTCACACAGCTCTTTGATGAGGTTCGCCGACAATTTGTCATTGGTGTTTCCCTTCTATCGCCCCTATAAAAATGTAATGAGATTTTTTCGTCCAGTTTCGTGTAACATGATGGATTTTATGGCAATTTCTGGGTCAATGTGACTTGCACATCAAGCGAGATTAGTATGGACATTAATTAGTTTACGCTTTGGTGGCGACGGTGAAATGAGAATTATGTGTTTGATTCTTTTAAAGGCAACAACCATAACTTGTGGGACTGCTAACATATACATCGTAAATATTATGACAGCTTTGAATGAAATATGATTTCATTCTAAAATAGCATGAAAGCTCTGAAGGGTCGCAAAATAGTATATATTCAAAGTGGAAATTCTGTGATCTCCAAGCTGCCGATCAGTCTATTTCCAGACCTAAGCCAGTTTGGTTGGATCGATTGTCAAAGCTAGTTTGGATGCCGTTGTTTATTCCACAACAGACGCAAAATTAGGATCTATCGTTTTCCTTTTCAAGTTCAAGCAAATTACAATAAATCTACATTTGGTAATGAGGTCTTTAAACTCAGGTACAAGGAGAATTAGGTTACTTAAGATATTGAAAACATGGAAGGTTGATGACTATTCGCCTTTTTTGTCTAGTGGAATCAAGCAGTCTACAAATTTTTCATTCTTGGCCAGTCACTTACACTTGGTTGTCCTAAAGTTTCACTGGATTTGAGCCTCTTAGACAGGTATTCAGAAACTTCATCCTCTCACATGCTGAATAAATTAACTTTTGATCATAGCTTAGGTTACATTATTCAAACTATTATTAAATAATTTACTTAGCAACCCTGCAACCTCTGTCAGTTTCAATTACTGCTTTGTTGCTCCGAGCTTCTGTTTCTAATCGTTCATAAACTATGAATACGAGGAAATAATTCTACTCATGTACTTTAGCTAGATCTGTTTCAAACTTAACATTAAGACGATAAGGCAGAAATTGCTTTGTAGCACCAAAAGGAAATGTTTTCAGTACATTGAGTGGCAGATTCGCAGTTGCTTGCTTAATTACACTTCTTCGATTTTGACAGGGGATGTAATTGTAATAACACACCGTTATTTTCGCACGTATTTCTGTTTATGTTTCCATTTCAGTTTCTTTTCTTACAAGAAAACATTTCTCTTTATATACGTACTGAGCTAAAAATAAATCAACGTTTTCATATATATGTCGGAAGAATTTTCTGTGTAATTTTTTGCAAAGACCTTATATATATATATATATATATATATATATATATATATATATATATATATATATATATATATATATATATATATATATTTGAACAGGGTACGTTACGTTTTATATTTCTGTATTTCAAAAACAAATTACCATTTAACCCAGCAAAAACCTCGAAAGACGTTTAATATAATAAAATGGTAATTAAATACGATAATCCAATTACCGAACCAAAATGGTCGGCGCACCCGTACTATATAAATATAATCTCTTGAGTTAACGGTAACGTACGCGTTGGCGTAAACGTAAATGCGTAGCATATCCGTAGTAATCCAAGTAGTCATGATATCACATGGCAAGGATTGGCTATTACAGAGAACACAAATCGCTGTTAATAAGCACGACATGGTTGATGAAATCACCTACTCAACCGTTACAAGACTGTAATAGAGAGTATCGAGACCACATGAGGCACTTTATGGTTATTTTGAATCCAATTAGTAAACGCAAAAAGTTAAAATGGCAACCCATTGTTCCTTGAAGACGCATAAGAAAACCTGCTTCGCCTTATTAAAAGAACTGGTTCTTCATGATCGCCCAAAAAGTGCTGTAAGAATTGCATCACGACAGGCTTTTAAACGAAGCTTTCGTTTAAGATTTAATACCGACATACGATCGATGAAGGAACAAATCGATAACTATTAAGAGTATAATAGAACAATGAACATTGAGAGCATACTCGTACCAGTAGTGTAAGACAAAATGCAAGTGCAAGAAACCATTCGATAATTCAAAAGAGTCGAGAGCGTACGAATAGTCTAAAAATATTATTCTATCAAAAGAAACTATTCCCAAACTTAAAATACATATTATGTTCCCCAGAACAGTAGTAAAATTCGAGATCACATCAATATTGGCAGGAGTAAAAAACACCATTGAGGTAACTCACGGTTCTATTAGTAAAGCAAAACGGTGAACAGCGGCCGGTGCCACCGCCACTGACGATTACAGTTACGGTGACGTTAATTAGGTCGCGTACAACGAGTACACGTGAAATCGACGCTCGCGTGCGGATGACGTTAACGACGAAACAATTGGTAATTCGTTAGCGAGTGTAGTTTGGTCCTTTGTAGAAAGTGATCCTTGTAAAAATATAAAAAAATTGAAGTCTTCGTTCCTAGGTGAGGATTTTGGGAGTTTTCTTGTCCTTGCTAATCCATCGATAAAAGCAATCAGATATCTACTAATCACTTTATGCCTATCTATTAAATTGAAGGAATTTAACTACATCATCGCATCTGAACAAACAAGCACACATGGAGATAACCAGGCAGTTTATCACAACATCAAAAATGATGGCTGCCATCAAATATTAACAGTGTATGCGAACACTCGTAAACAACAGTAATTACCCCATCCACGTGAAATTTAAAAATAAAAATTCGCCATCGTGTAACCCTTTTGAGTTATTGAGCAATAGAAAATTCCATGATTATTTATTCTAGGAGCGGAGGTAACATAAAATCAGCTGTTTACTTTCCCGAATTGTGTGTGTGAGTCAGCTGACGGAAATGTGGCATTATTGGGATCGTTACCAATGGGATAGCGGTCCTTCGATACAAACTAAATCTTTAGAAACTTTGTTCTAAGCTGGCCCTAGTACCAAGAATTTCTAAGCAGAAAAAATGTAGGTCTTGGCTGTTACATAAATTCTCAGTGCAAAATTGGAACTTTGCCCAAAATTGGTCCTATCTCACTAGAGCCTATCGGCTAATACCGACATCGACATCGAACTGTAGGTATACGATTACAGGAGATAGATACACATATGCCTTTTAGCACATGGAAGTTTTGATTTTTTTTATATTTGGCTCGATATGACCCTGTTAGAAAGTACACATTTGAGAGATGTAATTTTTGATGCCAGAAATGAAAATCTAGTGACGATTAACATAGTGTCAGCCAATCCCATGTCTGATGACGCGATGTTGAACGACGTCTCGCAGACGTCAATGCGGTTGGTGACGTTGGAGACCAGCTTCATGTTTACTCAACCAATAACTATTCAAATTCACGTGTCATGACTATGACGTCACAAGCTAGACAGCTAAATAAAGAACACTACACATTCCTGATATTATTGGAAAGTTTGACACAGTTGAAACTAATGTAGTCTGGCATTGCTAGGAAAAGTTTTTCAATGGTTTTTCATGAATTAGCAGAGACTTTAAGAACCTTGATAGTATATATTAGCAAAGGATCTATTATCAGGAATGTAATAGACACTAGACATCTTCAAACGTAGGCTGTATTTATAAATTAAATACAATAATACGATCAGTCAATAAAGTTTTATCAAAAGAGTGTACTTAGAGATCTTTGCGCTAGTGCATGTAGCATGATTTATTTCAAGGCAAAGAATATACGAATGAATGAAAGAAGAGTGCAGCTTATGACACCGTACAAGTTGCTCACTGAAGGAAAAACTCAGCAGATTATTTACGCACTATTGAACTTTAAACTCCTTCTAAAAAAATAGTATTGTAGTATAGTTACAGACGGCGATGTCATCCGAGCTGAAATAAATGTCGAAGCGAACAAATTCAGCTTTCAAAATATTTTCAAAGCTAGTCAAGAAATTACTTTGGGCAAACTCACATTCCCTTTTATTATAGACATTACAGTCACCGTGCCAACAAATGAACCATTAACGCTTGAAATCCCTCACTTCATAATACAAGTAAAGCTAAAACATTTTAACTCATATCAGCAGATGCGTTCACTTGAAGATCTGCCGTTATTAACAGACGAGAATAGGTAAAATCTCCATATGAATTGTTAGTATTTGGACGTGCGCCCGCGCGGGTCATGTTAGGTAACTGATGTACGTCATCAACGCCCTAATATCTGAGTTCTGATACTTCATTACAACTGTAATCTCTAGGCAATCGCGTGGGAGGGGCTTGCCTCGGATAAAATAAATGTGAATTGCAATACACAATTGTGTTTGTAATGTCTGTTTGAATTTTGATTAATGTGGTTTCATCTTTAAAGCAGGTTTGGTAAATTTGTCCACATTTCAATATCTGACAGTTCGAGATATCTAGAAGTATCAATGGAACAACTGCTTATCTATGAGCAAGTTTAGCTACTTCACAATATTCAATCTAAGACGAATCTTATCTTACGGTTCGCCGCTTTGCGATTGATCAAGCACTACCATTTTAACTATAAAGTTTAGACAAGTAATGTTCTGTTGAAACTCATGAGGATTCAGTATTCTAGAAACAGCTTAGTGAAATTATGTTCTCAACTCAAATTATTCAACTGCAAAAATACGGGGTGTTGTAACTTGAAGTATAAGTTGATAATATCTGTTTTCTTTGTTTAACCATGTTGAGATATCGACAACCATCACGTCTGTGAAGATTACACAAAAAAAAAACTGATATTTCAAGTGACTACACCAACGGTCATTTGACAAAAAAAAATCAAATCAAATTAATTTATTTTATTGTTTTATCATGTTTAGATATCGATAGTTTGATACTCATCACGTCTACGGAATTTCGCTAGCTAATTTAATTTGACCCAGTATAAAGCAGAAATCTTCGAGTTTTCGTTATTATAATCACCTTGAAAATATTTACGTGTGTTTATTTCACCACCTTTTATTTGTGGCCATTACAGCTGAAATGAGTCCTGAAGACGTTCGTCCTATCACGTCAAATGTACTGAGTCTGGGAGATTTTATTATCTCAACATGTGCGAATAGGATCTTTCATCAAAGCTAACGCCGCGGAAGCAATTTCGTTTCGTAACCCTTTGCATGATATTGTGCTTATGCGTGTATCCTCCGGTGTACCTTTCAGATTTAGTAACGTGTGGGGACGCGCTCGATGACGTCACTGTTCCATTTTCGCTTAGGCAGTATTGCGATACGATATCTAGGCAGTTTAAAAAACGTCTTCGTGAAAGTCTTTCATTAGTTATTTAAAAGAATATCTTGATACGTTCAAGGTGACTGACTTCTTGTTGCTTTAGCTTAAATTCCAACTCCCAGGGGCGTAACAGGAGTTATGTAAGGCCGACAGCAATCAACTTTCACAAAATACAATTTCAAATAAGGGAATATGAAAAATAATTGAAACACGTCATCGAATGACGTCATAATCATCCAACATCTGTACTTTCACAAGCCCTACCAGCTTGGCAAGTTAGCTTCGATTAGACCAAATTACCCTTTTTACTAACGTTATATTAGCAGAAAGCTATACGTCACAATGATTGATTGAAATACAAAAATATACTCAATATTCGCAGCAGCAAGTGACAGCTAATTAAGAACTCACATATGTTTTATTTGTGCCACTGTAAATTGTTCTGAATAATTTCATAGTTTCTTCTAAATCAGCTGAAGGAAAATAGACTGTAATCTCTGGTGTCTGAGTCTGTATTTCATTGCTCCTTCTGCAAGGATCGCGGAAGCTAAGCCGTCGTCTAAATATAATAAGTATATTTTCGGATTTACATCTCTCGTGTAATGGTAGTATCTAAGTTCTGAAAGTGTATCTGCGTCATTTACGTTGTCTCCAGTCTCGTCCTTACTTTTTTTATTATTAGTAAGATCACCGTCTATATCTACTTACAGTGATTTCGCTAAGTTGTTTGTCACAAATATTTTGTCTCAGACTATATTTATTACGTTTTCTATTCACGATACAGACAATATAGGCCTAAAGCAGCTGACACTATATGTTTACGACAAAGATACTTTCAGAAAATTACTTGTCTTTGTTAAGACCATCGATATATGTAAATACTCTTTTGCGATTTCTCGGGTATTTTTCAGTCTTTGACGAAAGGCACAAAGGTTACCGTCCAGTACAAAGTAGGTGCAGCTGAAAAAAGAATAAAAGCAAAGTAATATAGATAACACCATTCTCCTAAACAAAGAGCCATACAGAAGAACGACAGACGTTATGCAAACGAGATTTTATATTTGGGTAACTTCCTCACCACACAGTGCCCTATCGCTGCATTTAGCAGCCGTTGTAACTCCAAACGAATGGTTATTGGCTACGCACCGTTCCCGGGTTCGACGCTCGGCTAATCCTATTTGGCCAACACTTACCTATTTTACTGCCTTTGCAAATTGGTCGCAGAAACTGTCGGAGCATTTCGACTGGACTCTGAATGTATTTTGTTTTCTGGGGCATTTTTAACACCCACGTTACTATATTCATCTAAAAATAAGTTCTTTTCGCTAATGAGTTGTTCAGCGACATTCAATGAGTCTGTAGACTTGTTTTATGACTTTCTACTAAAAATATTACCTTTAACGTTCCTTCGAAATAAACTGGAATTGAGTTTAAATGCAATACAATATTGCTACACAATAAAATCCAACGCAGATGGACCTCTTCATTGAACACTTCAAACTTGTGAGATCATTTCCCAGATAATTTTTATGACGACAATAAAACCGGACGTTCGGACGAAAGAATATCTCAATCTTAATTCGATACGAATTGGCGATTTTCACTGTTCATAAAACTGACAACGACTGAAACTCGCCGGAATCGAAACTGTCTTTCAAAGATGAAAATGTCGGAATGGAAGTTAAAGACAAGTTTAGTTATTTTGCTATGGTCGACAACAAAGTAAACGATTTGTGTATCTCCAACATTACTGGCATTGTTGAGAAAGGAGGAAACTTGTTTGTTTAGGATTCTCGTAAAAAGCGTACTTCCGGGTGATATGGAAACTTTACCATACATATATCGTTTATATATAGGATAGTTCAAGCGATATGCGTTGTCCACCCAAACATGACCCTAGTAGAGGGACACTGATCAAATATGATCAGTATAAATGACTTTCGATACCGGGTTGCCCAAATGTTATAGCTTCGTTTTCAGTCACAAATATTTCTATTCCATCTGTTATTATTTGAACAACAAAAAGCTAACATTTGACAACAAAAATGCCTATCCGTTATAAATTCCTGACTACTATCATTCCGCATCCCACATTCCTTATGTTCAACACTGTCATTGTAATCAAGTATATTGTAAGACCCTATCTATAAAGTAATCTTTGTGTCGGAAGGTTCTCACTGACCATTATTTCGCATGTCGAGCGAAACTGGATCGTTTTTCACGCCAATTGTAAGGACGCTGGGGACCGGTTGCCGAGACCCTTTTGCCAGATTCCCTGCAAGATAGCTTAATGCGTTATACCTCTATTTATTACTTGGTATGTACGTGAATATTATATGTTGAGGATTGGAAAATACTACCAGTTTTATTATTCTGCTTGGAACGGTTTCATGTTTAAAGCCCTATTGTGTTTGTTAATGTTCAAAGTGGCGCATGGCGTGGCTCTGAACGTACGAAAGGATGATAAATGAAGCAGTGATGATGAGTCTAATGATAAAAGGCAAGCATTTACAAGTGACCTTGTACAAATTAATTAAGCTGGGACAGTGTTAAAGCGACTGCTAGGTGTACCGTCTAAGGCTTTCTGCCAGCTTTATGAAGCGTGTCTAAAATTGAAGCAATAGCAGCTAGGCAGGTCTAGCAATAACCATAAATATATTAAACGATTTAAGGTGTGGTGCTTTATTGATAGCTGTCGAACTTATCGATATAAATGATCTTCATTGGTTTCGATTATACCTAATTTATTGCGTATCTTTAGATTAAATTGTTTCTGACATTCATAGACACGTTTTCGCTGAAATAGAATACAACAGTTTGGGAGCGTTATATACTCAGTTATTTTAATGGATACCACCTCCCGTCGACGTCAATGATCACAATTGTTGGGATCCTGTTGTCTAATTATTGTGTAATTGCTGAGCATATTCACCAAATAGGTACCATTAATTTACACGCAAAAACTATTTTCCGGTGATATAAAAACACACGGCAAAAATGTTCAGACACAATCTGTTAAACTGATTCTTCTCCAGTATCATAGACAAAATGTCAGATCCTCATATTTATTTTACACGTGGAAAATTTATACCGTGATTGGTATTTTATTTTTACAATTTATCATTCCGGTCGTAATTTCTCCTCATGGGATGGAGCTTGTGAAGTGGGGCATCCTACCATACATTTTCGCATCGAGGATATTTCAGATAAAACGTAAACATATATTTATGTTGTCCCATTGTACCTATGTACTTTGATGTTTCGCACTGATATTACCTATTCATAGTGTACCTACCTATTTATAGTGAATAAACTCGGTGCTGGGTAGGTAATTACTTATATTTTATTACGATTGAATATCATACGGAGCAATTTGTTTAGTATTCCAAATGGAGATCGTTCGGCAATAATCAAATTGAAATTAAATTTTTATGTTATCACTACAATGACCTTTACAGAATCGATTGCTTTCAGTTCACTGCCGCCCATACATTTTCCATTCATGAATACTATTTTCTTCATGAATATTTTAGCATAAGGTTTTGTTAGATCTAATTTTGGAAATTGTTGATATTTTGTTAGATAAACAGTCGAAAATTGGAGTTAGTCGTCTCCTTGATTAGTGGCGCTCAGGTCGGGCGGTATCGATGTTCTATTTCCGTCGATACACGGTCAGACAGCTGTGTCGATGTGACGCTCCATCAGTTATTCAGATATAGCCCATTGTACTCCACCACGTGACTGAAAGGCCTTGGATACCACTCCAACAGTTCCATGGACGAAACAAGACCTATGAGAATTTCATATCGATTCGTTGATTACAGAAGTATTTAAAGATGTTGTCCTTAATTTTGATAGTGTTCTTATCACTTTAACAAATAATGATGGTTTTCTCGAAAAAAGCGATATCGTCAGAACTAACTGACACACAATTTGATCTCTACAAATAATGTACTTAGACAAAGTGGCAAGCAAAAACTAGCTAAGAAACTTCTATATTTTCATTATGTTGATAGTCACATGCATAAGGAAATAAAGGTGCAATCAATCTTAATAAAGATCTCTATGAAACAAATAGAAAATTCTTGTTCAACAATGATACTGCCGTCATTAGGAAAAACCGGTCAAGTGCGTGTCGGACCACGCACAACGAAGGGTTCCGTAGTTGGGATGAATTTATCCCAAGAACAAACTTAACATTGTAGTTGAAAAACATGTTCTCCCGTACATTCCAACTAGAAATGTCCCTAGTTAAACGAAAAGGTTCCAACCCACATTACACCTAATGATAAATTGGATTGGATACTTTTCGTTTAACTATGAACAAATGTATGTTTGTACGCACAATATTGAGAGATTTACCATGTTATTTTAAGACCATAGACTTCTTATAAGTTTTGCTGTAATCTATAGCTATAGAACTATATTCTGTATTTTTTTCAAAATTTTAAGGTCAATAGTTTCGGAGATAGAGGGGGGAATGGCCAATTTTCGTCTATTTTCTTAAATAACTTTAAAATAGTTTATTTTAAAATTATAAAAAAAATATATATTTGAGACCCTCACAGTAAGCCTTTTCATTTGATATATCGCACGGTACAGTTTGTCCAGTTCTTATTTGCCCCCCAAAATTAATTTACATTACACGTCCGTGTTTGGGTCACAGAAATACATACGTGTATCAAATTTCAACTTATCGGTCCATTAGATTGGCTGTGACAGACGGACAGACAGACACATGAGTGATCCTGTAAGCGTTCCGTTTTTTTACTTTTGAGGTACGGAACCCTAAAAAGACGTATCTATCCTACTTTTACTAAAAAGAAAAACAAAATGTTATTTATTTATTATGTAATATATATTTATTTAATAGATGCATCTATATTTCCATAGTTCAAACTGTAATCAACACTTTCGCACTACAAACTTACAAAGTTATTGTTATTGATGTTATTTTCCTTCACACAGCGAATTTTGTATTTTAAAAAGGACAAAATATTTTTTTTTTTCTCCTTTTAAATATTTCTGTAGAAACTTTCTTTTTCCTTACGCGGCGGCAGAATAATGAAACAGCACAATTCTAGCAATACATTTCTATTGCTAAGCACCGAAGGGCTCTTATTAAGCTCCTTATTGACACCGATTCTACGCTCTTGAGCAGTCAGGACACTCGGAAAATTCTATTTCACTCAAATTCTCAGATATAAACCCAAGTAGACTTCTTGAAATGAAATTTCCAATTTTTGCTTGTTCTAAATCGTTGTCGATAGTCTTTTATCATTCTCGCTGACAACAAGCAATAAGCATTACATTGTTTTCTGTTTAATTCGTTTGAGGTGTGTAAACGTGTTGGCAACTACTTCAAATGTAAGATTAACCTGTGCTTGCTGTGATGTAGTGTTGGTTTGAAACAGAATTACTGTGTCAATTTATTTTAAACCAGCGGCATGCGTTTAATGAGTGTAACAAAACATCAGAATGTCTGTGGCCCTTGGCTAAGTGTTTTTTTTTTTTTACGAACTAGCTTCTTCGTCTATGACAGGTTCACAAGTAGCTCCCACATATATTTCCTTCGATTTATCGCAAGGCAATTCTAGTTTCATGTTTTTCCTGAAAATAGTCACGGTAGAAACTAAGCAAGTAAACAATAATTACAAAACTTTATTATAAAAGCTAATTGTGTACAAATAATAGCGACGAATATGTGTTCACGAATGAAAGTCATGTTATTTTAATAATTCGTTCGATAGCGTTTACTATTTCGACCTCCGGTTTGGTTGCACGAAGGTCGTTCGGTTCAAGGACACTTCCTATTGGTCAATATTTTACGAGCTTTGGGAAGTTAAACGCTCACAGTACCTTCATACTACAACATATAAATAACATGCAACATTCATGAACATTTTGAATCCGCGCTGTAGATGTAAAATCTATAAAATGGTTTTGTAGTAGGTACAAGATAGTTATTTTCTGTTTCATTAATGTTGCAATGAAAGATCGTAATGCTAGAGAAATCTGTTCTCACGATACTAAAATTAGATTTCTGATTTTCTGACCTAAAATGGTCAGAAAATCAGAAATCTGTGTTTGATTTGATATGTCATGATTGTCAAGCGAAAAGTCATGCGTGCTCCACTAACCCTACGTATAAGTCTCATCACAAATACAGGGACCTAAACGAACAAACACGAGCCTAGGGCTCTCGAATCAAGTGATGTTCAGGGAGGTATTATACAGCTGTTGATTAATTATTTATTTTTCACACATTGCCGCAAACCGTCGCTGTGTTGGCGCCAACTCGGACTCGTATTTCGCGCACCGCGCACGCTCTGTGTATTTTGATTTTATTACACGAGTAATTTTATCACAGGTATGTGTGTATGTTTGTACCGTCGCGAGAGGCCTCATTTATCCGTGACTACAGTCGTTCACTCGATTTATCGGCAATAAACCGTTTTTCGTACTCTTTTTATACGATGGAGAGTACGCAAATATAAAATTGCTTACGATATTTAATCGATTATCAAAATAACGTTTCATTACTCGCGTGTGTAGGTGTAACACGAAGTAAACGACTATTAAACTGACAAGAACAGATCTGTAATTGTTTATATTGTGGGATGTAGGCGTTTGTAGTAACAATGCTTTTTCAGCCGTTCCATTGGGAATATTTTCGTGGAAATCGATACGAAAGTTCGATCCCGAAACCGTATAACAGTTTATTTGCGAAGATTAGTTATTATGCAATACCGGAATTAGGTTACGTTAAATTGTCATTTTTATGTTAGGAATGGAAAAAATATTTTATCATAGGCACTCCACATTATTGTATAAATAATGTGGAGAGCCTATAATAAAACATTTTTAGTAGGTACCTATAATCTTTATCATTCTTATCATAATTAAAATTATCGATGGCTTCCAATTTTTTTTTTTATCTATAATTAGAAAAGATTGGCGTCTTTGTATCTCTATCAGTAATCGACCTAAATAGATCTATGCTATTGAATGATTATCAAATTTAATTGATAGCTTAAAATATAATTACAAGCTTCAGTTCAAACTATGATGGATGATATTCAATAACCAAAATCAGATACGGAATTGTAACTAACCATAAAGGACATAATTTATTTTTAGAACAATCTAGAAGACTGGCCTATGTAAAAGTACAGAAAACAGCTGATATTACAGCTATGTTAGCTGAAACAGATGTAAAAGTGGACCACGAAACTAAAATACAGACAAGAAACAAATTCAACATTGTATTAGGTACTTTACATCAAGAAGAGAGACTAGGAATATAACTAAAAATATATCTAGGTGTGGGTTCAAAGCTAACTAAATTACACTTCCTATACAGGGTGTTTTTTAAAACATGCGACAAAATTTAAGGGGGTGTTCTACCCATCAATATGAACAACTTTTACTATGGGACCAAACCTGAAATCGCAAAAAAAAATCAGCTGTTCAGTACATTTATGTTCGCTTATTTGGTCAAAATGTACTGAACAGCTGATTTTTTTTTTGCGATTTCAGGTTTGGTCCCATAGTAAAAGTTGTTCATATTGATGGGTAGAACACCCCCTTAAATTTTGTCGCATGTTTTAAAAAACATCCTGTATAATAAACTGATTGCCTCAGGTATTAAGTCCGCCTTTGTACGGTATTTATTTTTTTACTTGTGCATAAAGTTTGAATAAATAAAATAAAATAAATAAATAAACATATAGGAAGTGTAATTTAGTTAGCGGTTACCACGGAAATTACCATAATAATCAACAAAGTTACTTACCACGTATAATAAAACAGAGGGGCAGCAGCACTCATTAGAGAGATCTTAATCTACTATTAGTAGGTCGTAATAGTCGTACTAAACCCCCTTGTTAATGTTTGGGGGCCTTTATATCCTGTGGATGAATTAGGAATATGTTCTGATGTTATAGCATCATTATAGTTATGTAGGAGTAAAAGAAACGAGATCATTGCAGCTACTAATTATTATTCTACTGGTAAAAGACTGTCGAATTGCATCGGGAGAGTCTATCTCTAACATGAAGTGTAATCTTACGACTGACTGATGGATTGTGTGAAAGATGATATGGCAAGGAAGGAATTGAACACTAATACCATGGCCGGTCCATTTCTATATAAATAATAAATAAATTCTATATTTTCACCAAAAGCCATCACAATTACAGGAACTTAAAACTAAGAGCATATAAGGCTTATAACTAGGTCACAATAATTTTAATTCCCTGACTCCTAAACTAGGTGTATGTGCCTGTGTCTTAGGAGTCAGTGATTCTCCGCAAAAAACAAGTCAAAAGCCATAGCAATAAAACGGGACGTTACAAACAATAGGCAAATGGCGTAAAAGAAGACAGGGTAGAACGATGATGAATATTATGGTATAGGTCGTACGATCAAATGTAGTAAGACCATCTTTGAATGGATCAATATATACGACAGAATCAATTGGCAAAATCAAGCATCCCACAATTTTATCATTACGCATATACATTTAGCAATCATTACGCTTAAATATTCTTTACTCCAAGAAAAGCAAACGTCCAAAATCAATAGGGACTACATTATAACATGCCGAGCATACGTAGTAGCATTAACATCAGCTCAGTAGCTCGGTACATTGACTCCACTTCAATATTTTACGATTATCGACAGCCGTTCCGGGCTTCCGTTTCGGTATGCAGCTGTTCACTCATTATGAACATAAGCTACTTATATTTCACGAGTTTTTTGTCGATGAATCTGAGCTGTATCGCGGAAGCCCGAGTTGATATGATATCAGCCAAAGTATCTGCTACCTGCTGATCTTCTACATCTTTAAAAACATGATCAGTAAACGCTATCGTGATTCAATCGCAGTAAACAGTGATTAATGAATGTTGGCATATCTACTTCTAGTAAACAGTTTAGTGATAGCTGAATAGTTATCACCTCAAGGAGGGATGCCTGTTTCCTTGTCAAACTTGACGTTGAAATGCATAGCAGGAATAGCTACTTTATGCCAATTTGTTGTATTGGTACCATTATCTATTAAACGAATTACAACTGACCAGATAATTGTTTATTACACTCAAGTGGTGGCAGAGCCTTCATTTTTTTGCGAAAAGATCGAATGAACTCTGCTAGAAGCCCTCCCTGTTTTCCTCTTCCGAAATTAACATGCTATAAAGTACCTGTGTTCATTGTTCATACACTGTTTCTGATTCTGGGACAGTTTACATAAGAACCTCTAAAATAAGAGTAACGATGTGATTAAACGGCATGTCCAAACAATTTGATGCAGGTCATGACACTTTATGGGATAAAAGGAAAAAAGTAGCTGGTACCTGTTTTACAGTGCCAATTGCTTGTTTTATTCTGCTTGTTGCTAAATCCCATGACGATGTAGTCAGGAATGTAGCAAGCGATTTATTCATGATAGCATTCTTTGAGATATTGCTTTGGATGGGCAAAATAGTGACATCAAAAAGATGGCTGAAAATAAAAGTCTTAGGTTACGAGAGAAACCAATGCGTGTTAAGACAACAAAAACAAAAGATAAAAAAACCACTATAATTAATTATGTCACCAGTAATTTTACTACTGACTCACAAAAAAGCCATAAGTAAAGATATATCACTCGCTTGACAGGATTTTCACAAGATAAACAAGTCATAGCAAACAATTCGCCTCAAGCATTAATATTCATCACAGATGCACAAATATTACATCATCACTACATTACGTTGTTTGTATAGAACATTTGAGTAAGGCTGGAACACCATATACCAAGGGAAGTTGAACCCTCCTAGACATCCGTTGATTTGGTTTAGAACAGAAATTATATATATTTGGTAGTTTGTCCATAATCAATTGCAAAAGCCTCTGAAAGCGGCTTGTGGCTAGTAATAACAGCCGCACGGGTCGTCAGGTTAAGCTACGCTTGCCGCTATTGGTCCGTGGATGGGTGACCAATGTGGCCATCTTTACATACGGCTTAACGTGCTTTCTGAAGCACGGCGGGGTCTCCCTCCGTGCCTCGGAAAGCACGTTAAGCCGTTTGTCCCGGCTGTCATTCGTGGATCTTTGACAGTCGTTACAAGCCTGAAAGTCAGACAACAGGCTTACCAACGAGTATCGTGATACCCATTAACTGGGTTCTGGAGTTCAGATAAGCAGTCGTTCCATGTAAAATACTGGTACTCAGCTGCATTAGACTGGAAGCCGACCCCAACATAGTTGGGAAAAGGCTAGGCAGATGATGAAAAGTCTCTTCTAAAACCAACTCCAGACTTAGACTATAAGCCAAGTCTTGGCATACATTATTGTTTTTGAGGGATTCACTGCATTCACTGATATACCTATTGACTATGCTTATGTAGCTGTCGATATTCTTTACGTTTCATTCATTGGCTGCATATTCTGAATGAATTTGAAAGACAATGTTTGAATGTGCCTCTTATCACTCTTCCACTGTTTCATTTACTTTATTATCGTGAATTTGACGTCTTCGAGCAACGCCTGAATACTGTTTCATTTTGATACAGAAACTACTTGAGGTCTGTAGTAGTACTTGTAGTTTAAGTCTGTATTTGATAAACTTAAAACTACTTATCATTGGGTTCTTTACTGGTAGAAATCGTGTTTAGCTGTTTATAATGGTAGGTATTCCATTCTACAATCAAGTTACAATGAATATGTCAAAACTATTTTGCAGAGTATTGCAAAAATGTACGATATTTTACTGGCTGGCATGCCGTGTTTACGAGACGTTTAAATCCAACATGCACACAAAATGCAACACCTTTATTGAACTAACGTTATTCTAAAAATAGTTTTGCCATACCTACAACGTTCGTTTAAAAACAATTGCCATTGATAAATAACTAGGACGCAGCGGTGGTAGTGGCGTGAGTAAATAATATAAATGAGTGTGAACTGAAGCCACACAAGGCCTGTATAATTCTGTTCTTTAGTAAATTTCATGCGATATTACAAATATTCTTCTATTTCCCCTTGAGGTCGTTAACACTGAAGAAAACTGTGGTTTGAATTACGTCTTAAATTCAAGATGAAGACTTAAAGGGGCCTTCAGTAGATCCCCTTAACATTTGAACAAGAAATGCTATTACAGAACAAATAAATTAAAACTTGGCAGTTCATTTCTAAACAGGAAGTTCTAGAAAACGTCACATCAATTATTGGAAGAAAACATCTTAAAAACGGATGTCCCTACCAGAACGGTTGCAGCCTCCGTTTTCCCTCTCTTTATATACCAAAGTAATGTCCCTAAAAAAAAACTGGCCAAGTGCGTGTCGGACTACGCACAATGAAGGGTTCCGTAGTTGGGATGAATCCCAAGAACAAACTTAATATTGTTGTTGAAAAACAATGTAAGTTAGTACGCACAATATTGATAGATTTACCATGTTGTTTTAAGACCATAGACTTCTTATAAGTTTTCCTGTAATCTATAGGTTTAGGTTATAGGTAACTATTTTCTGTATTTTTTTCAAAATTTTAAACTCAGTAGATACTTTCGGAAATAAGGGGATAATGATAAATTTTCGTCTATTTTCTTAAATCGCTTTAAAATTATTTATTTTAAAATTATAAAAAAATAATAAATATTTGAGACCCTCACAGTAAGCCCTTTCATTTCATATGTCACACGGTACAGTTTGCAAATATTTTTTTTTTATTTTTCTTATTTCTTATTTTATTTTCTAAAATTGACTCCCATATTCAAAATTCATTAATTTACATTACACGTCCGTGTTTGGGTCACAGAAATACATACGTGTACCAAATTTCAACTTATCGGTCCATTAGATTCGGAGCAAATTGGCTGTGACAGACGGACGGACAGACAGACACAATGAGTGATCCTATAAGGGTTTTTTCCTTTTGAGGTACGGAACCCTAAAAACAACATATTCTTTTATTTTATTCCATCGCTTTGAGCATAAAGGCCGGCGCACACTTGGCGAGGCGCAGCGCAGCGCGGTTCTCACTGCCAAACAAATATTGTCCTTGTAGTAGTTGAAATAAAGTTGAGAATAAATAAATTTTCATTAGCTCGAGAGCGCATCTAAACGAAAAGAGGCGCGCGTCTCATGTCATTTATTCTCGACTTTATTTTAAGGCACGCCAGGTTGTTATTTGTGCGCCGGCCTTAGGGCGCCGCACGCTTGGCGAGCGCTGAATTTATTTGGCAAATTGCGAGAACCAATTCACTGAACAATTTCAAAAGAGGAGTTTCGAGTTTATCTTTGAATAATAACAATTGTTTTGCTGCCATGTGTTTGGTTATCAGAACAGTGAACACATTTTCGACGATTACATAGTGGCTAATTGGTGTTTTGCTAATTAGAAAGTTTGATGAGCAATTGTTGGTTGCTGTGTTTTTGGTTCTGGTGGTTTAGCTAGTCATTGGTGAGTAAACCCTTTATTCATAGTGTGGTTTTGTTTTACGCAAGTGCAGTGCTGGCCTAGTGGTAACAGCTTACGAGTGTAAGTCGTGGGTTCGAACCCAGGCGCTTTACTTTTTGTAAATAATTTCATCACTACTGCTCTAAAAAACGGTGAAGGACAACATTGTGAGGAAACCGGCATGTCCTAGAACCAAAAATTCGAAGACATGTGACATCTACCAACCGGCGCTGGGCCCGCGTGGTGGATTACGGCCCACTCCCTCTATAATTAAAATAAATATTATATATAATGCTTATGCTTACGCAAGTTTGAAGCAAAAGGCGTGGTCTAGTTGAGCTTGTTGTCTTTCTTTGTTATTGCGTACCAACCCATTTTCGTGAGTCAAGCTGACCTTTGCTATGTCAATCAACTTGTGGATATCGGCCCAAATTATTCATGAACCTTCCTATACTTGATATCATAAAACGGATTCAATAATTCAACCGAATCCCTTAACAATTGCCCCTAATCCCATCCCATTTCAAATTGCTTAATAAGTAATAAGAAAAAGTCTTCGAAACCCATACTCGAGCTTTAGCAGAATTAACATTTCCATCGCTCAGACGATCCCTAAGGACTCGATGATAAATATTCATAGAAGGATGGAACCCACGCTGTCAGCGGGTATTTCGTAAGGAACCCGCCTAATAAATTCACAAGTTTAAGAGATAAGGAAGTAGGTAACAGGACTGAAAAATGTTCTCGTAAAATTCACGGATTATGGGCGTTATCATGGACCGGGAGGATTTTTCATAGCAATGTTATGTCTGGAGCATACAGATTTAGCTTACAAAAATATAGTTCGGAAATTCCGTATGATTGGTGAGTCGATTCTCTCCGCTGCCATATGCCAATCACTAAAAACCTCTTAAGCAAAAACAAAATATTTATTTTTTATTTATACAACATAATATCTCATAGAGTTCATCGTAAAAAGTTAGAAGTAGTTCATACTCGTAGTAACATCGTTCGTTAATATATTTATGTACCACGCCAATGTTACTGAGGTCGATGCTCCACCCGAAACTAATACACAATCAATCAATCACACTGATGCGCATACACTCATGATTGATATTATTATGTACGATTGACAGACAGCAGCATAAAAAGGGAAGTAACCAAAGAAGAACGTAAAGAAATTAATTAAGGATGTTTCCTAAAACCCTTTTGAAATATCAAAAGCAAGTTTTGAAACTCGGTTTATTTACTTGAAGCAAGACGAAAAAGTGGAGTAAATGAATGGAGCTACTGACTTCGCAAAGGCTTGTTGGTTTAACTAAAATGAAGAAAGCATTGAGAGGTCTGATATTTTAGCTTGAGACTACATTTCTATCCGGCTACATGAATATTTAGCAACTATGCAATCTTCGGTGAAGTTTCACGATGAAGCTATCAAATTATTTTCAGTCTTTTTGCAAGAAACGAGGAGCGTATTTACTTCATTAACATGTAATCCTACCGGATTGTTTCGTTACTTTTTTGATAATGCTTTTTTGTATCGCGAGGCTACATAATCATGGCTAGCTTCCTTTCAGCCGACATGGAGCTTCCGTTTGTTTATTTATTTTCAAGCTACATTCTAACTAGAATTTATCTACTATTTATTTTTATTTGGTACCTACTTCAGAATTTTGTTGATATTATTTATTCAGTGTTAATGATTAGAATAACTCACTTTGATTACCTAAAGGTCATGAATATGTCGTAGGTATCACACTAGAGTTTTTTAAAACGTGCACAATTAAAAGGTAAATCATTAAAACCACAAGCATTGAATTAAAAAAAAAATCCATTGCCCCTAGACAAGGTCACTGCGTTTATCAATTCGTTTGACATACGCCAATGTTACCGTAGACGTAATACCAAAAACGAATTTCCTAACATTTCATTGGCTTTTTGACGTACAACCACAGGAAGTGACTTTGTACAAGCGTTCTTTGTACAATTTCCAGTGCTGAAACGGTCCAAAGATAATACAAAATCTCGTTTCCCCAATCAACAGTTTCAATGTACAGTATACATTTTATTATAAGCGTAGCGTGGGTAGTTTGTGCGTTATCGCATGCCCGTTCATGCTCATCCAATATGAATGGCAGGGAATACGTCGCTTTTATATCGCCATTCGAAACTGTTCGCATCAACTTTACGACGATATTTTTTTGGTTACACAAAAATAAGACTTACGTAAACGGTTTAGGGCTTAAATCTTGTTTTATTATGATTGCGTATTTGTAGTTATAGTCAGCCGAACAATAAAAAGTTTAATCTTTTTTATTCGAATATAATATAGGCTCAACACATGTTTTAATCGATAGGAAACTGATCTCGAGAAAGTAAGCCCAATTTTTTCAACATTTTTAATATCGATTTTCAACCAATCGAGTGTGCTCTTATAATCAAGACATAAATTGGAACGAAATATTCCAAGAGCTTCAATGGTAGTAGCGGCCAGACTTCAAACGTATTTGAAGATGTTTTAAGTGTGTTTGTCTAATTAAAGAAACAGACGTTTTTGTTCGAATGTTTATAAGCTTCGGCCGTGTTTTGTCATAGTTTTTTTTACGAATTTTAAAGTCATTCACTGTGTAATAAAAACTAAAGACGTTCTCGAATATGAATTAAATTACAGTTAAGGCGCCCCCGAAGCATGCGTAGTTCATACAAACGAAATACTATAATAATCTGTAGATAAATCAAATGTATTCTTAAGTTAGTGTGTATTTATTTCGATTGGATTACAGAATATCTAGGTTCCCAAACATATATTTTGAAAGGACACTGATTTGAAGACGAGATATGAGGAATTTAAAATTTCTATACAAAACTTATTTTTCTAATATTTCATGTTTAAATCAATGTTCTTATTTATTATAATATTTGGGATCCTAGATATTCTGTAATCCAATCGGAATAAATACACACTACCTTAAGAATATGTTTGATTTACAAATTATTTTGGTATTTCGTTTGTATGAACTCCGCATGCTCCGGGGGCGTCTTAACCTTTATAGAATTTTTCAAGTTGATTTATGAATAGAATAACAAGTATTACAAAGTACATAATTGCAATATGAATCAGCAGAATATTCTACAAAACATTAAAAGGCGAATTGAAAAAGGACGTCATCAAACTTTTCTGTTGTATATCACCATAGGTATGATGAAAAAAAACTAAGTAAAGGTTGTCTGTAGACATCGATGAGCGATAAAACCGCCATTGTAGCTTTAAAATTATCGATTTCGTATATGATTCGTTTATAATTTTGATGTTTATTTCTAGGTACCTACAATAAAGTATTATTCAATATTCTATTCTTTTCTAACCTGCCATTTTCTTTGTCTCCAGGTCTTAGCGGTTCGAAAGCCGACCTGCAGCACAGGCGGGAAGTGTTCGGCTCGAACCTGATCCCACCAAAGCCCCCCAAAACGTTCCTTACGTTAGTATGGGAGGCCCTGCAAGATGTGACTCTCATTATCCTGGAGGTGGCAGCCGTGGTCTCCTTAGGGTTGAGTTTCTACAAACCGTCAGATGACCCTAGTGATGTTGGTAAGTTCCGAACACCTTTTCAAGGATAGGTCCAATTTAAGACTAGAAGATTTGAAAGTCCTTGAGTATACTTTGGGAAAAACTCAGCAATAACCTGACCCTGATATTATTAATGTATGAAAGTGAAGAATCGTTCATAGTTGCTGACTATACCTTAAGGAAAACTTCGTGAGATTAAATACGTAGTGGAAATCCCGAAATTCAGGCATCTACCTGAGCTTGCAACAATGCAACTCAAAGACAATTTCTATTCGAATTCTCGTCTACATTCATCACGTCCAATTCTGTAACATATCCAGTCACATTGTACCACAAACTCATTCCCGTACGTAACTGTCACTATAAGATACCATGAAAAGGTTACGATCGATCGCAAAACCCATGTGCTCAATGTGAATAATTCAGCGCCGAGTTTTTGCCCCGTTCTAACGCGTGGGTCACATGCAGTCTTTAGTTGAACACAATATAAATGTTCTCTAGAAGGTTCATGTTGTCGATGTGTGTATATAGCCTTGCAAAACGTAAGTTAGCATTGGTGAGGATATTAATAGGTCCTCATCATTTGTGGATTAGGAAAATGCTTACTGTAATTGGCGATGTTCTCAAAACTTTGGATAGAAACTTTTTAGGAGCACAATCTAAGAAAACTGTCGTGAAAAGTTATACTTAGTCAGGTTTTGAAAGAGAATTATTCTATCTAAGATCTGTTTATTCAGTTAGGAAACCACAACGCAACTTTGAAAGCTGGACATAAAAATTCCATTAAGTTTATTAGAGTCATTTATACATATTATATAGACTTTCGTAAATTAAGTATTAATAGAACGCCTTAGACTAAGGTAATGTATATTAATTATATGTATTTTTTTCTTTTCAATAACAATATGGAAACATTAGACGATCCTGGTAAGATTGTGTGAATAGAAGTAACACGGTTTTCGTTGTTAGAGCTATGTAGGTACTCGAGTACAATTGGCGAATAGATAGATCACAATTATTTTGGGTACACATTTGACCAACGAAAGGCGAAAAGCTTTCCTTCGGGGACTACCCCGTTGTCGTTCGCGAAAGCATCTTGACGTAGTCGAGGAAGGCTGGTGAAAGTACTTTGTCGGCTTTCGTTGGTTTGTCTGCATCCAACCTAACAATAAAATTCCTTTATACGACACTTGCAACTAAATCGATACTTTGGTGTTCTACTAAACGCCTGTGTTCGGTATTTTTATGTCTGTTTCTATACCATGGTTTACTGTCACATGAGTGAATCGTAGTGCTGATATCGATATGTTTTTGCTTCAACCAAATAACAGAAAATATAGTACCAATGTTCATCGGAATTCGAAAAACTATGTTGAATCAAGATCGTATCGAGAATGACTCAATATCAGCACTATACCGTGAATTGGCACTAAATACCACGACTTTTGCACCTTGATCATGATCTGTTTCTAAAATTTACACACGCTGCATTTTCTAGTCGAAATTCGTCCAGAAACACAGAATTATTGGATAAATCCAAGTGTAAAACAGCATTAATTGAAAGCGATTGATAAACAATTACTTTTCCGCTAGATAGACCACGAAATGCAGTTTCTATTCATAAGTTACGAATTCCGACCTTATGTGGTCATTACTAGAGACCATGGTAATGGGGCATGTTATATTGATTTAGTTGCGCACATATCTTGAGTACCACATTGTAGAATGCACCCTGTCTGTAATCCTGTCCGACCCAGTAGGTTTGTCTGTCCGCTTGCTAATACATGTAACCACTCTATATTGTCTACAAATTCAGCAATTTCCTGAACATTTGAACGTATATAAATATCATCAAAAATAAATATCTCGTCAAATTTTAACTTTGTCTGACTAGATACGAGTATTTTCAGTAACATTAAATCTATATTCGTTCTTAATGATAACAAAACGAATGATACAACAACGTTACTACTAGTACATTGGTTGACCGATATTGTGAAGGTATACCTGAATTCAATGAACTGAAATGAATCTACATAATCACACGTCGAGGCATGGCTGCCAACAAATTGAAATACGATCACATACATATTTCAATAAATTACGAGTGAACTGGCCGAAATTCACAATTCACATGTATCCATATATTATGTTCTTTGATGAGGTTTTGGTTGATAATATTAAAATCATAAATATAGAATATCAAATAAATAACGTCTCTTTAATCTTATATTTCCTTTGAATGTCGAGTCTCTTTTCTGAGGTTTTTAATGTCACCTGTTGTAATCATGATATGCTAATCCTCTGCTATTAAAAGGATTCTGTTATAAGTCTGCCTCACACTTAAGTGTACATAATTATTACTGAAGGTTAGATTTGTGTAAAGCTTACCAAAATATACGAGTTGTATACTGTAGGGTAATTCCAATATGTACATTTATAAATATATCATCATCATCAGTTTATAATTCATTGTTAAGTCCCATATCAATAGTATTGCGTGCTCAGTCTAGATCTTCACAATCTGTATCATTTGTAGCTTCCACAAGATTCTCGTTTTACCAGAAATTGATATAGCCTCAACCAAAAGCGGTCACAGCATTACCATCCCATCAATTAATCCATTGAATATTACAGCGACTATTAAATTCAATGCCACACCGTTATTGAATCTGTATTGCACCTGATACGGTTTATTATGTCTCCCTTCTCTCTCCTACTCTATATCTTCTCTGTCTATGTCTCTTTCTAGTAGTGTGATTGTATTACCGTTGTAGTGATGTTCGTCTACGATGTTTGTTTAAGTGGAGTCTTTATGAATAGTAACTTTAATGTTTAGTGAATGGTAATAAATTTTTATAGCTGTTGTTATTATTGATGTATCTCCAACTCTTCTGATAAATTCTTCTTAAAATTGTAAATGATTATCGAAAATTTTAATGTAGTATTAATTGTAAGTTATAACGCTTTGCTAAATGTCCTGCTATATGCTTAAATTATATTAGTATACACTTCTAAGTATAGTTAAACCAATCAACAGTTAAACTGTGACTAATACTTCAAGCTTTACTGCCAACCAAGGACCTGTATTGTTGTACTCCTGTTCAAGACAACAGCTTTGAGTCTCTGCTTAGTAGATAAAGTAATACATCTACTATGTTTATGTACGACTATTATGCCTATTGCTTTACTGCTCAGCCATACTTCATTAGGTTTAAAAAGAAGGGTTGATTGTTTTGCGTCAGCACTTTTAGGCCCGAGTTACAGAACCTCAGCAGGACTCGAGCATTACTTAAAACTAGTTCCACTAGGTTCTGGGTTTGATTCCCGGAGAGAGTGTTATTGGGTTTTCCATTTCGAATTTCTCAGTTGCAACCCGAAGTCTGGAGAGCAGTGGTAACGGCCCAGACTTACGTGTTGTAGGTCGTGGGTTCGAACCCAGGCAGGCGTACTGTGTGTAAATTATATCACCACTGCTCTCAAAACGATAAAGGAAAACATCGTGAGAAAACGTGTTAGAAAATGTGTTAGAACCAAAAATTCGAAGACATGTGAGATCTACCAACCCGCACTGGGCCCACGTGGTGGATTATAGCCCTGCCTTCCCCCCCCCCCCCTCCCCCCATCGAAGAGAGGGGGCCTGTATCCCAGAAGTGGGAACGTTATAGTCTGATTATGCTTATATTATAACCGGAGTCTGGATTTGCGCTCGGTGTATGGCAATTGGACCGACCCACATGTGGGTCATTTTGGGTTGGAACGAGACGTCCGTGTCATACATGTGGGTCACTGCACATTTCATACACAATGGGTTCTTACTTCATGGACATAATAGAGACATACTACATGAACGTATGAACAATTATGTAGGTAAAATAAAAAAGCAATGAGCCATCGATTTTTTTTATTTATTTAGGACTTACAAAGCTTTGAAAATTGAACTTAAAATAAATTTGAAAGGGTTCCTTCAACTTTTATGGCCGCTAAGGACCTGAAGTGGTGTAAAGGCAAGTACCTCGGTACATAGGAACGAAAAAATAATTTGGACGTGAGAGCTAATTTCGACATTTTGGCTGGACATAACTGGCTAAATGTGGATGTACTATAGATACATCCTCTGCCCAACCCCTCGGGGAAACTAGGCGTGATATTATGTTATTTCCGTGTTCCACAAAATAAACAAGTTTGTCCAAAAAACTAAAGAGTATTTAATTAAATAAAGCCGTTACAAGTTCAACTTGTCGATAGCCGACCGGATACTTATCGTGGCCCGTTCATTTGATATTCATTGAGCGCACGACGCGTTAATGAATTTAACACTCCTTATCAGGACCTTGGTGCTTCCTGGCTGACAGCTAGTTTAAACTGATGCGCATGTGACAAAAAACGAGGAAAATGATTTTTAATAATTATGTTTTCTAAGTACAAACTCTTGGAGTATTGTTGGCAGTAATTGGCATTCACAAAATATGGCAGAAAGAGCATTTAAAATGATGGTTTAAAATTGAGTCTAAATACAAGATTAAATAATTGTTATTTTATTAAACATCTAAATTAATCTAAATCATATTAAGGAGAAAATAAATTGGTGTTGCTATGTTAAAACTTTAAAACCACAGACTGTTAAATGTCCTAAAATTATACATGGTTATTGGTAAAACACCAATTTTTACTATGGGACCAAACCTGAAATCGCGAAAAAAAATCAGCTGTTCAGTACATTTTAACGAATTATGCGAACATAAATGTGCGCGATTTCAGGTTTGGTCCCATAGTAAAAGTTGTGCATAATGATGAGTATAATGACCCCTTAAGAGGTTGTTGGTGTTTTACCAATAACCCTGTTTTTATCTATGTACATTTATACGCCTATGTATCTTTGTACCACCTTTCCTATCCATTTAGAAGAATGTTTAGAACATCTTGTAATTTGTACTGTCTATTTCCGAAGTGCCGGTTTTTTGATACGTAATTAACTCAACCCATTGTTAAACATAGTAACTAATGGTTGAATTTTGGCTAAATGTGAAACGCTAATCATATTTTTTTTTAACATGAATGTATTCATTTTAACTCAGTCATGTTAAAAATTAGTAATAATTGCATTTTGGCAAACACATTTAGCCAAAATTCAACCATTAGTTACTATGTTTATCCATTGGTTGAGTTAACTACGGATCAAAAGACCGGCCCTTAGTGTATTATACTTTTACCTTTGATAGATAGGTATTTAACAGATTTTAAAACATTTTTCAGCTCATCTTGACGAAGAGGAAGGTCACTATCAATGGATCGAAGGTCTGGCGATCTTAATATCAGTCATAGTCGTCGTTATAGTTACTGCGTTCAACGATTATACGAAAGAAAGGCAATTCAGGTATGTGGACAATTTTTTCATTTAATTTTATGAACCAATGATTCAATCTCAACTCAAACCAATTACACTACGGCCGATTTATCTTGGCAGGTCCGAACATAGGCACTAAGATGTTTCGCGCATGTTCTCTCACTCGCACTCGCATCATGTCACCATTTGGTTCCTAAAAAATGTTACTGCGCAGCCTTTTGCGCGAAGTTCGGACTTGCCAAGATAAATCAACCGTACTGTACAGGCACTTTTAAATTGTCAAAGAGGCGGTCAGTTAGTCAGAAAGTTGAAGCTCTCTGTAGAGAAGAACGGACAAGAAACTCGGGCTTTTTAAATTAAGATATTAATTACAAAATCCTGGGTACATTATTCTTGTTGCTTCTATTTGTGAAAACAATGTACTTAAAAAAAAAACAATTCAAATTATAAGATTAAAAATAAGCTCTGGCAGTTAAGAGATGACCAGTCACTACTGACGGCGCCCGTTCACGAACATGATGCGTGGATCAGCACTATCCAGCTCAACCATTTTGTAGGACGACCTAATAAATAATTATAGGGACTGAGCAGATAGATTGGCGAAGGCTTGATTAAAAAGCAACCCATGCGGCGGTGACCAGCAGTTTCATTTTGAAAGACTATCTACATACATATCTAACAAGATATTTCGGTTCAGTCACCTTTCATTTAGATGCCCATGCACTTGTTATAATGCTTTATCGCTTCTATAACATCCAATTTTATTACCAACTGGCTAGGTTTTCATCCCAAATCAAAGTAAAATTAAACAGTCACACTACGGCCGACGTATCTTGGCGAGTCTTGAACACAGGCTCTCCGAACTTCCGCGCATGTTCTCTCACTCACACTCGCCTCATGTCACCATTTGGTTCCTAAAAAATATTATTGCGCAGCCTTCTGCGCGAAGTTCGGACTCGCTAAGATACGTCGGCCGCATTGTACCTGTTAATCTGAATTTAAAAAGATATTTGCCCTACCGAAATATATGCTAAGCAAGCTACCGTTTTAGTAAGAATTACCAACTTTTCTTTCTATATGAGAAGAGGATTTTCCCTTGCACTGAGAAAATGATAATCTTGGTTGGTTATTTTATATCAACCTGTATTGTCCCACTGTTGGGCAAAGGTATCCCCACAGCTTTTCACTCTTGCCTGTGTGTTGCCTGCTTCGGCCAATCCCCCATAAACGCCTGTAAGTAATCACGCCAGCGTTTCCTCGGCCTCCATCGGCGACTACGCCCGTCTTCTGGGTCCCACTGCGTGACGACTCTGGCCCATCTGTCCTGATGCATCATACATGGCTGCCCAATCCCACTTCAGCCTAGCAGACTTGTTGCCCACATCGGTGATTCCAGTTTTGGAGCGTATCGTTGTATTACGTATTCGGTCGCCAATACGCTACGTTCCATCGCCCTTGGTAAACCCTGAGTTTAAGACTTTTGAGACCGAGTTTGAGCACCGTAGGTTAGGATGGGCAGAATGCACATGTCGATGAGTTGAGTCTTGGTTGGTTACTTATACTTAAAATTAATTAACTAATATTATTTCCTTTACCCATTTTCCAGAGGGCTCCAATCTCGGATAGAAGGCGAGCACAAGTTCGCCGTGATCCGGGCGAACGAGGTGAAACAAGTACCGATCAGCGAGATAGTTTGCGGGGACATATGTCAGATCAAGTACGGTGACCTGCTGCCCGCTGACGGTATACTTTTGCAGAGCAATGATTTGAAGGTATGAAGCAGAACTTTACATGCCTGTAATCCCCGAAGGGTTACGAAGAGGTTTGCCTATAGGCTGCCCACATTTCGCCAGTTATGTTTCAAGTACACTTTACTCTTAGAAAAGGTACAAAAAGCTTATCTTAGGTATGTATATAAACGTTTGAATGGATATTATCCGTTTATGTACCCTTCGAACTTTCTGTTAGGCTGTTTAGGGTACAATTATTCTCTCGAGGTCAGAAGAAAAAATGACCACATTATTAATATGTCGTCGTTGCGACTTTAAGACCTCTTATGTGTCACTTTTGGCAAAATCACTTTTTTACGCCAGCCGATTCTACATTTTGAAGCTCTATCGAATGCAAAAACTCTCATGTGTATACGACGTTTCAATCGTAATTTGTTTACAAACTTCAAGATCTCCAATGTTCTTGCTAATTAAAACTGATGCGACGGTTTTTATCGATTTTCTCACAAAATTGATTTTTACACATAAGAGGTCTTAAAGTCGCAACGACGATGTGTAAGATCCTTCACGGAAAAACAGATGCACCTGAACTGCACGACGAACTGTCCCATCTTTTTGCTCCAATAAGTTATAGCCGTAACAGGAGGCACAGATTGTTCTCCGTGCCTCGGAGTCGAACTGTCGCTCGAGCCCAGTCTCCTGTCCCTCGCACACTCACTGCGCTCAACGCTCTCTTGGATGCTAAGCCTGAATGTGATGTTCGCGGATGAATGGAAAAAGATCTTGTCAGTATGTCTGGAGTATTGTGAGAAGATCGTATGACTGTCAAGTAGTTGTATACTTTTACTATTGTACTTAAATAATGTTTTAATGTCTTAACTAATGTAATTGGTCTTGGCCGTTTTATGTTGAATAAATAAATAAATAAGTCCCATGTAATAGGGGGCGAGCCTATTGCCATCAACCAGGCACAAATCTAGACTCCGGACTGCTTCTGAGAAATTCCTGATGGAAAAACCCAATAACACTATTTCCGACCCGAAAATCGAACCCGGGTCCTCATACTCAGCAACTCGCTTTCAACCATTAGATCAGCGAGGCAGTCCAGAACAGGAGTCAGTAAACAGAACTTATCATTTGAAAAGAAAGCATTTTAGGTTCATTAAGTTCAGTGACAGGCCTTAAGTTGCCATAAACCATGTTTTTGTAAGAATTTAGGACCATTCCACCAACAAATCTATATTTAACAGATTTTTTTGGTGGAATGGTCGCAAAGCACCTTCTTTTGCATGTAGGTGTAAAGATGACATCAAACAAACATGCTTGCTAAGGAGGCTAGAAAGTTCCTATGGATAGATCACATACAGATTCCTCCTCGTAATTCGGTTTGAAAAGTAATTCAAACATATATAAATAATGCTAACACAAAACAATACAAGGAATCAATAAAACTCTAGGGCTTGCCATCATTAAATAACCTGAACAACGAACTATCTAACAAATAATCAGTTAAAGTTACACCTATTCGATCTGATGATTCATTCAACTATACTCATGGACTAACCCAACAACAAGTATCTTCAAATATCTGTCGTAACACTGTGGTTACTACCTTGTCAATACATATGTGCTAATAGTCAGGTACTAGTGTATCATAAAGTCTATACGAATCGTTGTTTCCAATTTGATGTTACATTTGATGAACAAATTTCAACTTTAAATTAGTGTAAATTAAATCCCACCAAAAACATTTTTTTTAAACTAGCTCACCCGACAAACGTTGTCCTGTCAATAATTCATACAAAATTCCAGTTTTCCTGAATTTTCCAATTTTCCCGGCATTTTATCAAACATTTTCTTTCATACAACCTGACAATTACAAACACAACAAAAAATGAATTATCCAATTTGGTGCAGTCGTTCGGAAGACGAGACCATATGGCTTGCACTGTCAAAAAGTTATCAGATCTCATGTAGAGCCAAGTTTCTAACTCTACACGCCCTAACTTCACAAACTACACCTTTGCGAAAATATGAGGCTTGATCTAAAGTATAAGAGCTATGCAATTGGAACTTTGTATTTTGAATAAGTCCACCATTGACATTATACCACGAGAATTTTGTTTTTCTGGTATAATCCAAACCCAAGTTATGAGGGTTCAAAAAAACGACAAAGCTCTCCGAGAAAAGGTAGGTAGTGCCCTTACGCTTCGCTTGGCTCGTCTTGGCGGGGACACTACCGTGCTCCCAGATTGAAATTAAAATGACAAGTCCTATTCAAAAATTCATAAAAATAAGTTGTAGCGTAAACTAATTTTATGTTAAGATTAAAGTAGTTTTTTTGAAACCACACATTATTTTGTTTACATGTTTAGAAACTAAATAGCGAACGCAGTATACATATCTGTGCTAATAGTCAGGTAGTTCAATCCTATCTGATTTGTACGAGTAATTGATACAACGTGCGTCAATTGATAACCGAATGCCTTTGCCTTTGATAACGCGTTATTGGGTTATCGGTTGTAACTATATTACCTATATGAAAAAGCGTGCATAAAAATATGAAAATATTTGTTGTCATTTCTAGACTTCCCTGGGCTCGTGGCTAAATGACAACAGCCGCAAGGGTTGATCGAAGGTTAAGCTACGCTTGCCACGGTCGGTTCGTGGATGGGTGACCATCCATTACATATCGAGACCCCTCCGTGCCTCGCAAAAGCACGCTGTCATTCATAGATCTTTCACAGTTGTTACGGGTAGTCAGAAGCCCAAAAGTCTGACAACCAGTCTTACCAAAGGGATGTCGTGTTACTCAGTAACTGGGTTGTGGAGGTCAGATAGGCAGTCGCTCCATGTAAAATATTGGCATTCAGCTGCATCCGGTTAGACTGGATTCGACCCCAACGCCAACATAGTTGCGAAAAAGCTATGCAGATTGATATTATACCATCCTCTCTAACGCATGAAGGCTTGCTTCAATCGACAACGATCTTTAAATGTGAGGTGTTATATGTTTAACGTGACGATGTCATCGTGAACGTCCACGTTCACGTCACGGCATCACGATAACTCAAGGAAGAAAAATGTATGGAAATATATGAAGACGCTTGTAAATTTCCATCCACGATAACGTACACGTAATTCTATACATTTTATGAATGTGGACGTCCGCGGTAATGTCATTATGATAGACATTATAAAAGCCCAGACTATTAGGCAATACCGATATTTCTTTCTGTAACCCAAACACATCAAACCACACTATCAAGTATTACTGTCAAACCTGCTGTCTGCATGCCAAGATACACACAAAATTGTACGATTTGCGTCATTACTAGTCATTAGCGAGCCTAGATTGATCCGATAAGCCCTCATTTTAAGATACCGCTGAAGTTTTAGATAATAACCATTTTTTAGGGTTCCGTAAGTACCTAAAGGGTGCCTCATACGGGACCCTAGTACTAAGGCCCCGGTGTCTGTCCGTCCGCCTGTCTGTCACAGCGCTGTTGTATCTTTTGAACCGTGATAGATAGACGCTTGAAATTTTCTACTATGGCCGCTATCATCATCTTCCTGCCCTTGGCCCATGTTATATTAATACCTCCTAGCTGACATTTTTCGAGAAAATCACTTTTTTATCGTTTTGAATTTAAAGGCGTTCTCCTAAGTGTATTTACTTGCAACAGCATTAGGAGATTTCACTAAAACATACGAATGACGGTTAAAAATTCGAAACGATAGAAAAGTGGATTTCTCGAAAAAATGGAGGTGTTGGCACTTCATCGTCGATATATTATGGCCGCTATAAAAATAAATATGCAGTGTGAAATATTGTACGGTGGCACGGAACCCTTCGTGTGCGAGTCCGACTCGCACTTGGCCGGTTTTTTATCATTTATTTTTTATTATATGTGTATATTTGTCGAGTGCTGATTTAGCGAGAATTATGTCATGTGATTGTTTGATTATGACATTCTTTTGTAAATGCGATAGTAGTTAATGTGGGTATGTGGGTAATTATTTGCAGAAAATGCTATGTAAACGTCAACATGTTAAAAAGCGAAGATCATTGATAATACTTTTGTTGATCTGTATCTTTTAGTCGTAAATTTTTAACACTATTACGTAATTTTTTTACACTATTACGTAATTTTTTTACGTATAAATAATGATAACTTTGAATTTATTTTTATTCCTATTTTTTTTTCTTTTATTGAATTGAATTGTATTAGAGAAAATAAACAACAAAATAAATAGAATCAAATCGGTCAAGCCGTTTTTGAGTTTCAGCGAGACTAATGAACAGCAATTGATTATATACGATAAACGTATTGCATACGCACACAAAGCACTCCAATATTTTGATTGTCAAATTCAGACCATATATTCATTTAAATTTAGGCGCTTGTCAATTGCCAAGGAGTCGGTTGGTCAGAAAGATGAAGCCTATTGCCATCAACCGGGCACAAATCCAGACTCAGAGCTGCTACTGAAAATTCCAGATGGAAAAATCCATTAACACTTTGCCTGACTCGGGAATCGAACCTAGGACCTCATGTTCAGCAGTAGCGCTTGTGACCACGAACTCGAGGCAATCGAACGACGAGGTATTTCAAAGGCAAAACAGCTTCAAAAACTTAGACACTGTTAGCTAAGACCACATGGAAGAGCACGTTTACGTAAAAGCCCCTGGAAGTCCTACCTATATAATCTGTAAATTATTAAATAATATCAACAGAAATATATATTCAGTTCTCTGTATGTTCCAGGTTGATGAATCGTCGCTGACAGGCGAATCGGACCATGTCAAAAAGGGTGAAGCATTTGATCCCATGGTGCTATCCGGTACACACGTTATGGAAGGTATGTTCAATAAAAAGTACAACAATAATATTCTGACGTTGATGTTTACATAAACGAAGAACATGTAAACAACTGCACATTATAAAATTAAAAAAAATAAAAATTTATTTCAGATGTCATGATCCATATAAATTTATAACAAGATTATACAGGGTTATTGTTAAAACACCAACAACCTCTTAAGGGGTCATTGTACTCATCATTATGAACAACTTTTACTATGGGACCAAACCTGAAATCGCGAAAAAAAATCAGCTGTTCAGTACATTTTGATGAATTATGCGAACATAAATGTACTGAACAGCTGATTTTTTTCGCGATTTCCGGTTTGGTCCCATAGTAAAAGTTGTTCACAATGATGAGTACAATGACCCCTTAAGAGGTTGTTGGTGTTTTACCAATAACCCTGTAAGATTACAGAAATAGTAGGTAATTAAAATTGAAATTATGTCCGAATAATAAATAATTATAATTTATGATCTTCTTTTCTATTTAGAGGTCTTTTATTATAACTACTTTTATCAAACGTTTTGGTAAACACAACATGTGGCTATTGGATGCTGCATATCCTTTTAAGACCGGGAAAAAAAAGTCTTGCGTAGCTTGTTTTCGATCTTATATTCTAAGTACCCATGTCCAAAGTCATCCTAGAAAAATAATAAAAAAAATCCCGCCCCCTCCCCCCCTGAGAAAACGCCATGTCACGATAGTGCGATATCGGCGCGAAAATATTTTTGTAAAGTTGAACGCACGATCGTATAAGAGCGTCGTTAAAGGATTATCCTCTTTAATCCTTTGGTTGCTTTACGACATTCGTGACCACAGGAAAGCTCGGGTATATTCAAGATTTCATGCAGATTTTACTTTAGGCTACAGCTCGAAACTAGACACAGGCACTTTTCAAGTTGTATGAAGCTGACAAAAAAGAAGGAGTGTCCTAGCAGGTATTTTTATTTCCAACCTAACATTCCAGGCTCCGGCAAAATGCTGGTAACAGCGGTCGGCGTGAACTCCCAAGCTGGTATCATCTTCACTCTACTGGGCGCGGCCGTAGAGAAGCAAGACAAGGAAATCAAGCAGATGAAGAAAGGTCAGTGCCCCCGTGTTCTGCTCGCTAACGTAGCATAGTGAACTGTCCCTAGACATGTACCGCCTTTCTGATGACAGGTGATGGCCATGTCATGTTCTTGTTTGTGATTTGTCTGTGATTGTTACAAAATTGGGAAGTTTTTTGTAGTCAAACGTAGTGAAAATTGTCATCAGAAAGGTTGTCCTATAGCAAAAACCCCGCAACATAGATTAGCTATTACTTTGCTCATTTATGTAAGCTTGCAACATGCTTAATCAAATATAAACCTTATGTGAAAGCAGTAAAGTATAATCTAGCTTGCCTAAATGAGCATAGTACGCCCCAATGCTTGGTGCATACATTAGTGTAACCAGTGACGTATTACCCCCTCCCCCTTGTCATTGAGCCACCGCACTCCCCGCTCCTTTTGAGAGGGGAAATATCATAAACGAAATTGGTAAAAAAATTAGTTCACACTTTTGGCCACAAAAAGTGTATGCAAAAATTTTTTTTATTGTTTTAAATTTAGAGTTCAATATTTTTAAAATGTTGCCATGTTTTTTTTTCTACCAATTCCGTCCCTGAAGTGAGATTATTTTATTTATTGATGACTAAATGATACCGAATGCCATTACGTTTTTTGTCTTGAGTTTAGTGTCTTTATCCATACAGTCTTGTTGGACGTTGTCTGTCTATGTTATATGTTTTAACTAATAGCCTGAAATGTATTGTGACAGCATGACATATTTTAAAGTGAATATTTTTTCCATAAATTGTGTGTTAGATCGATGTTGTTAAATATATAAATAATTGTTCTGTCTCAATAAAGAAATAATCTCTTTTAAGAATCATAAAATTATAATTAAAATGATCCTAAAAGCATACATTTCTAAATGCAATTTTAGTCGCTATGTTTGAGCAGTTGAGGCAGTGAAAATATACTCAATTTGATTTCAAACTATTTCTAATGCTATTCATGAGACAGATAAAAAATTATAAGTTGAATTTTCTTTCTTATGTACAGGGTTATTGTTAAAATACCAACAACCTCTTAAGGGGTTATTGTAATTATAATTATGAACAACTTTTACTATGGGACCAAACCTGAAATCGCGAAAAATAAATTAGCTGTTCAGTATATTTTGACGAATTATGCGAACATAAATGTACTGAACAGCTGATTTTTTTTCGCGATTTTAGGTTTGGTCCCATAGTAAAAGTTGTTCATATTGATGAGTACCTACAATGACCCCTTAAGAGGTTGTTGGTGTTTTACCAATAAGCCTGTATATTGGTTTCTCAAATGCTTAAACAGTGTATGACATGAAACCCTTTAGATTTAGTGCCACGACCAAACATAGTGTGATCCGTACAATGACATCCAACTTTTTTTTCTCCACCCCCGACCCCGGCCTGCCGCACGCACCTCCATGTCGCCGATCAACAAAAAATATAATTAAAAAAACAAAATTAAAAACAAATTAAAACATACACATTCAATGCATCGTGTTACTGTCGTGTTGACTGCATGATGTATAATTGAAATATTATCCAATCGTCATAAATGTGTATGCTTGTCTGATTTATATTGGATAAAAAAATATCAATGGCTATTGGAAAATTTGACGCGAGTAGAACGCAAGCAGCAGCGCAAGTCTACGCAACGCAAGAGTCTGACCGGTAACGGTAAGTAACCTCCTTTGCTATGCCCCGCTTTACGTACTACCCTCCGTACACTCAGGGCCAGAAAATATACGCCTTATATTCTATTTTACATATATAAAGGGTGGTGGTGCTTAGTTTTGTGGCTTCGAGCTTACCTGTGGGACTGGGTAGATAAATCTGTCCTTAAGTGTACTCTTAATGGCATTCTACTTTTAAGGCACATTCTTGATAGTAACAATTACAGTAGTATGTTGTTCCTAGTTAATACAGTAATAGAACTGTAGATTACAAAGTAATTTTACTAATTTTCTCGGCGGTAAAACGTAGGTTCTTAAAATAATACTAAATAAATTATAAAATAATATAAATACCATATTTCATTTTCACATAATAGCATCCTAGTGCTTTCTTCTGTAGTAACACTTCTGTAGTGTTCCTATTAACCTGTAATAGTGTATATTTATGCATCTTGACCTTCTCCTAATATTAACTGAAGCAAATGTAGATAGAATTAAATACGAAAGAGAACACCCTGTTGCACAATTTCTGAGAGTCCAAAATTAAAGTAATAAATTATATTTTTTTTGTTATTTTCAAGTACTTTTCGTATTGACACTGAATAGTTACTTTTTTCTACATTTTGATAACAAATTGGACAGCCTTTAATCAAACGTACCATTTCAATAATAACTTTTAACTTCGGCCTTCGGTCTCAAAAGAATAACTCTATTTCTTAGTTAATAATTTAATGTTTTATTTCAGGCTGTTTCACAGTAAAATCTATTGGCATTGTAACTAGTATGATCCTATTAAATTCTGAGCTTAATTATTCCAAAATTTAAATGTCGAAAAAAAAAGAAGTAAAAGCGACAATAGCCCAATAACTGAAGCGTTGACTGGCCATCGAGACATTTCGAATACTAATTCTTTTGTCGTTATTTTATAGGAAACCCATTTTAAGTACAGCACAGAATAGAAAAAAAACAAGTGGAAGTGCCCACGCAGCTATCAATTATGCGGAAAAAATGTAAAATAATAACAACCTTCGTCAGTTACAATAAGTCTTAATTTTGTATGAACAAAAATTGTGTGTCGAAAACCTAATTTGTAGTTCATACAAAATTAAGACTTATTACAACTGACGAAAGTTATTTTACATTTTTATTCCGCATAATTGTGACACACGCCGGTTAGCTGCGTGGGTACTTACACTTGCTTTTTCTATTCCGTGTTCATTTGCGGGACACTAAACGCCCATAACAATAAAACTGCGTATCGTTGTGTTCCGCACAATGTCAAAAATGAGTTTTATCGTAATATTGATACAATGAATGGCAGTCTTGATCTCTTGATCATTGTCTCGTGTACAGTTAACAAAATTATGACACTACACAGCTATTGAACTTTTTAGATTCGTCGTTCAACGCATTCATATGTAATTGCTGGCATTTAGAGGCTCGAATCGGCAATTTCCTGCAAAAAGAGCATTACAATTGCTTGCATTGAACTAAAGAAACGAAATATCTGTATAGCAACATGATTTTGAGCTATTGTCGCTTCAAAATCTCTGCGACAGTCTTCTAAAACATCCCTCTACAAGCAGGTGATGAGGACGCAACCCTCCCCGCGTCGGGCAACAGTCACGGCGCCAACCACACGCTGGCTGACGACAACCACGTGGCGCCGCCGCCTAGCGACAAGCCACCCGCCGAGACCTCGCACAAGAAGGAGAAGTCTGTGCTACAGGCTAAGCTCACCAAGTTGGCTATACAAGTGAGTTCAATCTAAACCTGTTTTTTTTTAGGGTTCCGTACCTCAATAGGAAAAAACGAGACCCTTATAGGATCACTTCGTTGTCCTTCTGTATGTCTGTCTGTCAAGACGCTTTTTCTCAGGAACGCGTGGAGGTATTAAGTTAAAATTAATAACAAATACGTAGGTCTATGGTCCCTTGGTGCTCTAAAAAGTCAAGCTTCTAATTCAACACAATAAAAAATACGGCTATTTTTATGCGACATATTTTGACCGTTGACCTAGAATCATGAAATTTGGCAAGAAGCAAGGTCTCACAGCACAAGTAAAGGAAAAAGTCCGAAAATCGTTAATTTGTAGTTTTATCCCATAATTATTTAGTTTTTAACTATTCCAACTACGGAACAAAAACCCTTTATTGTGCGTGGTCCAACACGCACTAAGCTATTTTTTTTTTTTACTTAATGTAGCATCAAGAACGCTTTAGCTAGACCAACTGAACAACCAACCTGTAATCGCGAAAAAAATCATCTGTTCCCTACGTTTGTTTCCATAACTGGTCAAAATGTAGGAAAGAGCTGATATATTTTTTTCGTGATTTCAGTTTTGGTCCCATAGTAAAAGTTGTTCATAATAATGACTACAATGACCCCTTTTTCATTATCTTTTTTTTTTCGATACCATTCAAGTCCGCGGAGTTTCGCTAGCTAATTTAATTTGACCTCGTATGGCTTGCGAAATGAAATAAATATAAATGCCTATCTCTTCGGGGAGTACAGATGTGATATTATTTTATTCTACCTTAGTAATTTTATATCTTAACTAACCACCTTTCTTCCTTCACAGATCGGTTACGCCGGCTCAACGATTGCAGTTCTCACCGTCATAATCCTGGTCATCAACTTCTGCGTGCACACCTTCGTGATCGAGGAGAAGCCGTGGAAGGCGACGTACGTCAACAATCTCGTGAAGCATCTCATCATCGGTGTGACCGTGTTGGTGGTTGCCGTGCCTGAGGGGTTGCCCTTAGCTGTTACGTTGTCGCTTGCTTATTCTGTCAAGGTAACTAAACTAAAGAGTCTAATTTATTTAGTTATTTAATACTTTAAGCACACAACATGTACAGAGGCGGAATCCCAGAAGTATTATTTACCAGTCAACCTTTGGGTGATGCAGAGATAAAACAGTGGTAGGGGTAATAGCACGAATGCGGAGGATAGACATTCTAGCATTATTTTCGAGCAACTTATAGCTGGATTCCCTGAAGCAACTCGGTTTTAAGTCGTTATTACGTGACAGCTCCTTTGTTTTAGTACATACATTACAATCATCACGCCAGTAATCTCCGCAGGGTTAGGCAGAGATGTATCTATAGTACACTCACATTTCGCCAGTTATTTTAAGTCCCATGTAATAGGGGGCGAGCCTATTGCCATCTACCGGACACTAATCTAGACTCCGGACTGCTACTGAGAAATTCCAGATAGGTAAACCCAATAACACTTTGCTCGACCTTCCTAGGTCGGGCAATCGAACCCAGGACCTCATGCTCAGCATGAGGTCGCTTGCGACCGCTAGACCAACGAGACAGTCTGTATTTATCTGACAAAAAAAACCGTTTAAAGTAAGTGTCGTTGAGACTTTGGGTAACATTTTTAACATTTTTAGGTTAGTAGGTTAACATTTTTCTTGAGGTCGGGCAACATGTATTTTTGAGTAAAATATATGTATGTATGTGTGTGTGTAATATATGTATGTGTATGTGCTTTGCCCTGAGTAGTACTATACAGTTAACAACACATTAAAATTCAGGACTTGCGGCGTAAACAAGCTACGAGTATAATGTTTCATTCTTCATGTAGTTTTCACTATGTTATAAAGGTGTTAAATCGATTTCGAGACCGATAAACGAAATATTACTTGTTCGATTCGTGTAATTACAAAATGAAAGAGTGCCAGTGCATTTAGGAACTGATGTCGATCCATCAGGTTAAGCTACGCTTACCGGGGTTGATCCGTGGATGGGTGACCATCTTTATATACCAAGACCCCTCCGTGCCTCAGAAAGCACGTTAAGCCGTTGGACCCGGCTGTCATCTTTGACAGTGTCATAGATCGTCAGAAGCCCGAAAGTCTGACAACCAGTCTTATCAAGGGGTATCGTATTACCCAGTCACTGGATTGTGGAGGTCAGATAGACAGTAGCTCCGTGTAAAATACTGATATTCAGCTGCATCCGGTTAGACTGGAAGCCGACCCCAACATATTATAGTTCGGAAAAGGCTAGGCAGATTTATCTCCTATAAACAGACATCTCTATTGACAACACCCTATAATATTTCTTTCTCCCACAGAAAATGATGAAAGACAACAACTTAGTCCGTCACTTGGACGCGTGCGAGACCATGGGTAACGCCACAGCCATCTGCTCCGACAAGACGGGCACACTCACAACCAACCGCATGACGGTCGTGCAGTCCTACATCTGCGAGAAGCTGTGCAAGGTCACGCCCAACTACCGGGATATACCGCACGACGTTGCCGAGACTATGGTGGAGGGCATCTCTGTTAACGCTGCGTTTACGTCTAGGATTATGGTGAGTTTTGTAAAACTGACTATTTTTTTGATGTGTAAGTTTTCTTCTGGGTATAGCGTCCTCCTCCTAATATAAGAATTAAAAATACAATAAGTTGAATACTTACCTATCTTTGAACCATCTTGTCAAGGCGGATCCGCAGTGGGATCCCACGGCACGGGATTCAAATTTTCTTGTGTTGAACCACTCCCTATATAGTCTGTATAGGACACCACTAACATTTAGATTTTTTAAATATTACATTTTCATTATTATTATTTTGACATTGGTAATTTCCAATGTACCTACGTACAATTCCTTACCTAAGTACTAACACACAATAAAATTGTGTGTTAGTACTTAGGTAAGGAATCGGGATGATGACTATTTTTTTTTTAATTTGTCCGTCATGTAGAATAGTAAAAAAATATTGGACACATTTTTTCTTCTTTTACGTAATCAAAAGATTACGGCGATACATCGAGTTAAAATGTGGCATGACGTCACGTCTTGATAGATTTTATACGTAGAAGTGACGTAGCAAGCCCCCACTCCCCAAATTTAATGCGTGTTATCTAAGTCATTTTTTATTAATATGATAAAGCAAAAAATACGTGTCTAATATGTTTTTATTATCTGACTGACGGACTAAATAGAATTTCTTTATTTTTACCCAGGCATCATCCCTATTGTGTGTTTTATTTTATTTTTATTTTTATTTTACTTTATTGGGACATAAAACAGTTACACATTACATATAAGGTATGCCAGAGAATTTTCAAAACTAGGTAAACATGTAACCCACAAAAATGTCCGCGAAATAACAATAACAATCAGTTATACAATTAAATTAAAACGTGCGCTAATAATACAGAAAAAGTAAGTAAAAAGTAGTCGTTAGTATTTAGACAATAATATTAGATGACTAAAGTCTATTTTAAAGATTCTAAAGCCAATCTTTTAAACTTTACGTGAGTAAGCGCGAAAATATCCAATTTGATAAAGTGTGTGTTATACGTATCTACGATACGTGTGTTAGTATGTAATTGATTTATTTCATTTTAAATGTGTCTATTGTCTCGAACAACTAACTTTATTATTATTTATAGGCTCTCGAGTAAAATGTAGCGAACTAACCATCTTATTATAACACCATATTGTATTGAAACCGCTATTTGACTCGCTCTCGAACAGAGGAGGCCTGTGTCCCAGCATTGGGAACGTTATAGGCTGATTATAAAAATAAATATTAACTTAACCTGGCTTCCACAACTAAGGTGGAAGAGATGGGAGATCCTTTCATATATTATTAATTTTGACTTTTCCGTAGTGCAAATACTACAATATGATTATATTTCCTGTCCACAGCCAAATCAAGACCCAACCGGGCCCCCAATGCAGGTCGGCAACAAAACCGAATGCGCGCTTCTTGGCTTCGTAGTAAACCTGGGACAAAGTTACGAGGCAGTTCGCGAGAGGAACCCCGAAGAGTCCTTTACGAGAGTGTATACTTTCAACTCAGTGCGCAAGAGCATGTCGACTGTTATACCGTACAAAGGAGGCTATAGACTGTATACTAAGGGAGCTTCCGAGATTGTTTTGAAGAAGTGAGTAATTTTTTTTATATATCTTAAGAGAACCAAGGTAACCGACATAGCCCGAAGAATTGCCAAACTTAAGTGGCAGTGGGTAGGGCACATTGCTTGCAGAACAGATGGCCGATAGGGCCGAAAGGTGTGGTGACCGCGTACCGGAAGACGTAACGTTGGAAGGTCTCCCACAAGGTAGACCGATGACCTTGTGAAGGCAGGATTATACGGCGAATGCATTAACACCTCCCAGCCAAACTCACTTAATTTTTGCTGAGTGGCTAAAGATGTGTGAGGTCTAGCGTTATCATGATGAACCTGATCTTGCACCTTCAGATTTCCACCTGTTTCGGTCTCTTCAGAATTCTTTAGGCAGTGTCAGGTTAACATCACGAGAGGACTGCCAAAACCACTTGTCGCGGTATTTTGACCAGAAGTCCCAAAATTTCTATAGCAATGGGATCATGTCCCTACCTACAAGATGGCAAAAAGTTATCGAACAAAATGGTACCTACATACTTTAGTTAAATGTAAATAAACTATATTAAAAAATATTTTGAATTTTCTTAAAAAATGCGAAGAAACTTTTTCCCCAACCTATTATAATGTGGCTTATGTCTTCATATTCATATTTATTTATTTTCATATAGTGTTTCACTGACGGCAGTCCACAAACAACTACATTATATTACCAAATATCTATTCATCACACAGCTAAAGGGGCTTGTGGCTCAGTAATAACAGCCGCACGGGTCGAGCGATCAAGATAGCTACGCTTGTCGCAATTGGTCCGTGAATGACCATCTTTACAAAGCAAGACCCTTGGTCCCGGCTGTCATTCGTGGATCTTTGACGCCAGGGGTCGTCAGAAGCCCGAAAGTCTGACAACCAGTCTTACCAACGGCTATCGTATTACCCAGTAACTGGTTTGTGGATGTCTAGGATAGACAGTCGCTCCTTGTGAAATACTGGTGTTCAGCTGCATCGGGTTAGACTGGAAGCCGACCCCAACATTGTTGGGAAAAGGCTATAGGCAGATGATGATATAGTTAAACCCAATCTTACCTCTCTCCACAGATGTGCATTCATCTACGGCCACGAAGGACGTTTGGAGAAGTTCACACGCGACATGCAAGAGCGGCTGGTGCGACAAGTCATTGAACCCATGGCCTGCGACGGACTCAGGACCATCTCCGTAGCCTACAGGGACTTTGTGCCCGGCAAGGCTGAGATTAATCAGGTAAAGAACAAGATTGGTAATTGGTAACGCAAGCAAGCTCATGAATGAAAAGCACAACAGATATATTGTTTGTGCTTTTCATTGATGAGCTTGCTTGTTCTCCTTGTTTCTACCTCTTTTTTCATGAGTGGCGCGCGATAGTAACTGACTATACCATGGCCAATTATTATTAATGTAAATTCAGAGTGAGTGAGTCTTCAAGTTTTCTTTTCGTAATCTTCAAATATGAGAAAATATTCTGTGGTTATAACGTGTAATTTTGTTTTTGTCTAGGTGCACATAGACCAAGAGCCCAACTGGGACGACGAGGACAACATCGTGAACAACCTGACCTGCCTGTGCGTTGTCGGCATTGAGGATCCTGTGCGACCAGAAGTACGTAACGTTATAATTATTAAACTACACTTTCTTATGAGTTGAATACTATATTTCATATACATTCAAATGCTTAAATACAATACGTATATATAACAAAGGACCTAAAGGACACTTAGGCGTCGAAGTATGCGTACGAGCCGTATCGCTGTCACCCGGAAACGTGCCCAGAAGACTAGCAGCATTGCCACGTTATAAGGCAATGCTAATTCTTTGGCCAGCCTGGTCACGTGAAGTGTAAACCAGTCGGCGAGAAATTTCCTTAAAAAGGAGACGTGCCACTTGATCCGAGCGTTTCGATCCCAAACGGCTCAAAACTGCAAGACCCATTTGCGCCGGTCTCAGCAGCCACAAGAAACAGTGTCCAAACTGATGCGATGAGTGAGCTCACACATGATTAATTTATAGCGTCTATGACAATCAAGTGAAGTCACTGCGTCATTATATAATATGTCAGAGATGTCAAAACGAAACAGAAATGCGACTATCTTTTGTCGCGGTATGGCGAATCTAACGATTTAAATCTTTGCCACCGCCATCATTTTCATGACAGCCGTCACTGCAGCTGTTAGTGGCGGCCACCGGCCTTCTAGGAAACCGTAGTTTTAGCCCTTATGACCTAAACTACATCCTCACACCAAACTAATTATAAAATAATTATCCCGCAGGTACCCGAAGCCATCAGGAAATGCCAGAAGGCTGGCATCACAGTCCGCATGGTGACTGGCGACAACGTGAACACCGCTCGGTCTATAGCCATCAAGTGCGGCATCCTCAAGCCAACCGACGACTTCCTCATCCTTGAAGGCAAGGAGTTCAATAAGAGGATCAGGGATTCCGACGGCGAGGTATGATGCTCCGAAATATCATGTCGTCACTACCTTTCAGAGAGAACTTGTTAAGTTGTCCTACGTTCGTATACGCGCTTCAAACGCAACTAGCCTTCTCAAGGCAGCAAACGCACCGTAGGGCAGTGTTGGTGAGAGCCAGAGAGAGAGAAATAGGGAGTGGGCTGCAATCCCCCATGCGAGCCCAGATTGCTTGATGTCACACGTCTTAGAATTTTTGGTTCTAGGACATGCCCGGTTTAATCACGATGTTTTCCTTCACCGTCTATAAGTTCTGGAATATAAGTTATTAGTCCATCGTCGGCAGTAACCACCTTTTCTTATGTGTTATTTCTATGTTCTTCAGCCAATAACAAATTTACTTACTCATTTAATTTACCCAACAGGTACAACAACACCTACTAGACAAAGTATGGCCGAAACTCCGTGTGTTAGCCCGATCGTCACCCACAGACAAATACACGCTGGTCAAAGGAATGATCGAGTCCAAAGCGTTTGATACGCGCGAAGTGGTCGCCGTGACTGGAGACGGTACCAATGATGGACCCGCCTTGAAGAAAGCTGATGTTGGATTTGCTATGGTAAGGGGTACTTTATTTGTATAGGGATAAGCGTTAAAATTAATTGTAGATGGTGGTTTTGATCTTTGTCAATTAATATGCTCATTTACTAATGTTGAACGATTTCAAGTGTTTCCTACAGTCTCAATCAATTTTCTCCTGTGGATGTATTTACAGACACAAATCTTATAAGCACAAAACCGGATAGTTCAGACTCAGGAAAACTGTTTTTCGGTCAAGAATAAGTGTTTCAAACCCCCAAATAAATATATTATTTATTTATTTATGTGTATTAGCATCCATCTTATCGAATCGCAGTATGTTCATTTTCAAATTCAGACCTTTACGTATAATATTGCTGCAACCTAATTAGTTTATTAACTCGTCTGTTAAAACGCAGAGAAGACGTTTACGGATATGGATGACTTTATTTATTGTATTAGTCTACTCTGTCCCTCTGGGCAAAGACCTGCTTCCTTAAAAACTGGAGAAAATCGTGACATATTTCACATAATCTAACCTACCTTTCTTTGCAGGGTATCGCCGGCACAGATGTAGCAAAGGAAGCTTCAGACATCATCTTGACAGACGACAACTTCTCATCGATAGTGAAGGCTGTGATGTGGGGTCGAAACGTGTACGATTCCATCGCCAAGTTCTTGCAGTTCCAGCTGACCGTTAATATAGTAGCTGTTATTGTGGCGTTCATTGGTGCCTGTGCGATACAGGACAGTCCTCTTAAGGTATGAAGTGCTATTATGAAGGAAAGCACGAAATATTATGCGTCCCTGTTTAGAATATGCTAATGGCTAGGTTTCCCGTTATCCGCTAGTATGGAGGAAACTTACATACATCTGACTAATTTGAAAACAAAATCTCGTGCACACGATGACCACATCTGTTAGCAAGCGTTACTATAGCCGAGTGCTGCAAGCAAGAATAGTCCTTACGGTGATAGATGTAAGTTTCCTCGATAGTACGAATATCAGTTATGGGAACTTCTGTGCAACCAATACTTATAAGTAATCAATCGACAAAAAAAAAAAATTACTGCTCATTTATTGCGTCGTCGTTTCCAGATACTCGCATATTAGCGTATGATATACTTGGAAAGTCCGTTTCTTGTTCTTTGTTTTCTGGACAAGTAACAGAACATCACATAGAAAAGCAAAATGCACTTTAAACCTCAAAGCTCAATACTCATAATTTATTTGCATTTCACAATAGGAGACGGGATGCTTTGAAATATTCAGCTTATCAGTCTTCTGAACTAAATGTAGTATTAGGTTTTCTTACATGGTGCATGTTATAGTTCTCGAGATGTAATCAGTATTCAAATCAGTCAGGAGTTCAAAACTAAATTCTGCAAAACTAAACCTTTGTTCCCTCCACAGGCAGTACAAATGTTATGGGTGAACCTGATCATGGACACGCTAGCCTCCCTAGCCCTGGCCACAGAGATGCCTACACCTGACCTGCTTCTACGAAAGCCCTACGGGCGAACCAAGCCCCTCATCAGCCGCACCATGATGAAGAACATACTCGGACAGGCCATCTACCAGCTCTTTGTTATATTCTCGCTGCTCTTTGTGGGTAAGTCCCAGTTAAAATAAATAAATAAATAATAATAATATCTTTGGACATTGTTCACACACGGTCATCTGATCCCAAACTAAGCAGAGCTTGTACTATGGAAACCAGATAACTGATATACTACATATACTACTTTTTTTTTGTAAATACATACTTATATAGATAATTACACCCAGACTCAAGACAAACAGACATGCTCATGCACACAAATGTTTGTCCTGGATGGGAATCGAACCTACGACCAGCGGCATGCCAGGTGGTATCTTAACCAACCACGCCATCTGGCCTGTAAAAATAAAAAAATCTTATTACCAAAATTTTCACCGATTGATCTTTTTATTCTAGAATTCGGAGTGAGCTACTCTCACTCAAGTGGATCGAATTAAACAATCTCTTATAAACGGACTACAATTTAGATTCTGGAAAAAACATCTTACAAATATGTCAATGTTTTACAGTTTACTTAAACATTTGCCTTCGATACTGTATAGCGTGGAAGGGATAACTTTATTACTGTAATTATCGCTGTTATCATCAATGGATGTTGCCAACAGACCAGAAAAATGGAGAATCTACTAATGATAAAATAGTTCTGTCGATTTTATTGCAACTAATTATTAATCACGAGACTATCCATACAGCGCAGTAGACTCCATTTCAATCTATGTGCTACGTAAATTCTTTAAAATTATTAAACGTGCTGACAAACAGTTAGCTGAGAACTTTTTAACCAAGAAGAAAATTACTAGAGTTCACGGAAACTCATCAGATCTTTTATATCAATGAAAAAAAAAAAAGAAAATAAAGAAAAGTTGTTTATTCTGCATAAACAAGACGTAACAAAAAAAAAACATTGACAAAATACTAATACAAAGTAGCCAAAAGCCTCGTATTCAAAACCCTAAAGTTAAAAGTTTGACAATGTTGTCCATCGCTTGATGTCAGGGCAGGTCACAATTTAATTGTGTACACCAAAAAGTCAAATTCCAAGACCAAAGACAATACACGTTGCGTAATTACTATGCGTTGCAACATTTACAACAAAATGACAACAAACTAACAAAACGTGGAAATGATCTACTTTCCTGACCACCCCACTGACACCCACACTCACTCACCTTCTTCACTGACCTTCCTTTTTCTTCCTCAGGTGACAAAATCCTGAACATCCCGTCAGGCCGCGGCCAGGCCCTCGCCACAGAGCCCTCGCAGCACTTCACCATCATCTTCAACACCTTCGTCATGATGACACTCTTCAACGAGATCAACGCGCGCAAGATACACGGCCAGAGGAATGTGTTCCAAGGACTATTCACTAATCCCATCTTCTACTCTATATGGATCGGGACGGCGGCTTCACAGGTATGTTGGGTTATTTGTGGGTTATGTCAGGCAGTACATCATCTGCATAGACTATTCCCAACTATTTTGGGGTCGGCTTCCAGTCTAACCGGATGCAGCTGAATACCAGTATTTTACATGAAGCGACTGCTTATCTGACCTCCACAACCCAGTTACTGGGTAATACAATACACCTTGGTAAGACTGGTAGTCAGACTTTCGAGCTTTTGACGACCCATAATGACTGTCAAAGATCCACTTATGATAGCTAGGACCAACGACTTAACGTGCTTTGTATAAAAAGTTGGTCACCCATCGTTGGTCCGGCTGTTATTTCTTAGCCACGAACCCCTCGGGTTATATCAGCCAGTTATTTGTTGAAATTACAGGCACATGAGTCATTTGAACTAGGCTCTATGGTTGGATGATCGAAATTCAATGTTGTAGCTAAGGTTGGGAATTGATTGGCAAGCAGCTGCAGATCTTGTCAAAAGGTAGGTCCACTGTCCTTTAGAAAGCCTTTTTACGAGCATTGATGTCATAATAAAGACAGGACCTATCTTCTATCTATGTTTTCTTGCACCATAAATCATTAGTGTCCTAAAATTCGAGTCATCGCGATGCAGTAGTTATTTCTCTAAATATTGCTGTGGCAACGTCAAGGGCAATGAGTGTTTGCCGCATCATTTGTTTTTCCAATTCGGCTCTTGCCAGAGAATGTTGAAATTGTTATAGCATCGGTGCTCAGCTTTTTAAGTTTCTTAAATTATATGAAAGTTAAAAAAAAAATAAAACAAAAGGCACGTCGTCGTAATTCATGATCTTTATACGATGGATCCCATATGACTCCTTCATTTGAATAGAGTTCTAAAAACTTGAAAAAAAAATCGTTACTCCATTCCATTCCATGGTTTACGGTCGCCAGCGCATCAAGTTATACCAAACTGTCAAATTTCTCCAAATGATTTTAAACCTTAAAGCGTTGCTAATTAAGTTCAAAATCGATTAAGTAAATTTGACAGTTTGTGGTAACTTGATGTGCTGGCGACTGTACTATCGAGGAAACTTTCATCTGACCAATTTGAAAACAAAATCCCGTGCACACAATGACTACATCTGTTAGCAAGCGTTACTATAGCGGCTGATTTTTGTAAGCAAGAATAGTCCTTACGGTATATAGATGTTCGTTTCTCCTTTAGTACGAAGCTTGCCACTCGGTAAATAAAGCAAAACACGTCAGTTAGCTCCGCGCATTCGGTAGCAAGTGAGCGAGAGAGCAATTTATAACTACTCATTCGCGCTCGCGTTGCCGGTGCTTTGATTTCCGCACAAAAAACCGCCAATTTAGGGATCGCCAGGCAATGGCAGTGGCGAGGGAAGTGACCTGTTTTGCATACTCGCGCTGCCCGTTTTATTGCCCATTTTATTGCCCATTTACTTGCTAGTTGCCGTGGAAACGGGCGGAATGTAAACGGGGTAGAAGGCATTGACACATGAAAAGCGGTGTATTAGTGTTTTACTTCCGAGAGATATGATGCAAATTGTACCTATATATTTCTGACAAATTTTTGTCGATTCATTATACAATGTTTGTCAAAAATTCCAGGTGGTTATCATCCAGTTCGGCGGCATGGCGTTCAGTACAGCCGGGCTGACGATAGACCAGTGGCTATGGTGCCTGTTCCTGGGCGCTGGCACGCTCGTGTGGGGCCAGCTCGTCACCACTGTGCCCACCAGGAAGATACCCAAGAGACTGTCGTGAGTACCACTCCCACTATAGTTTGACCGTTACCGTTCACGGCGTCTCACCCTGCGGTAGAGGACAAACTATACCACTGAATAGTGCCCGGGCGTTAACATAGCACATCATTTTTTAGAAAGGAAGTATCATACAGACAGGGTGTGACAGAGACTACGGTCCACAAGGCCGATATTTTTTCGATTTAAAATTTATTGTCCCATACTAACGGATCCTTTGCCGTGTTCGGACCAAAAGTGGTCTTAAGAAGACAAATGTGATAAACACGATTTTAAGAGCTGAGAAGCCGGTCGCTGAACCACCGAGCCTAAATTTCGATAAACTTATCGAGCAAATTATTTCAATATACAAAATTTATTGCATTTTTTAATTCTGCCGTGCCTTTATCCCAATTTATATAGGATCGACGGCAGCATGTCTTCCTCATCTTTGTCTTGTTTTCTCTTAAAATTCCATCTTATCCGTAAACCAACATTATAAGCAAATAAATTATTTCTATTTCTACATCATAAATATGTTACCGGCCAAACCCGATTTCAAGCCAAACTAGTTTTTCCTAGGCCAAACTGGTTTCATACACGTGATATATCGGAGCGAACTAGCATGATTAGCCGTTAAGTTAACAGCCTAGCCTTTGGAAATAGGTAGCGCGTGGTTGGTCGCGATTCTAACATAACATAACCCATTTGGTCGGGGTGCCCTGGCTTAATAAACCTGTTTGGCCCGAAATCAGGTTTGGCCGGTATCGGATACATATTTCGATCCGTTACACAAAAATGACTGCTTTCCCAGATGGGGCCGAGGCCAGCCCGACCCAGAGGCGATTCAGGCCGGCGGGGCTGACTATGAAGGGGACCTGGACAAGAAGCCGCGCGCCGGCCAGATCCTCTGGATCCGGGGCCTGACGCGCCTTCAGACGCAGGTACGCACTCCGCCGGGTACACGCACACGGCACACTGAGCACATTCAGACGGATGACATATGCTTAGGATTAGGAATAAATGTTATTGTCAACGACTCCACCTTTTGTTGGTAATTAAATATTTTTGAAACTTAGTTTAGAGTACCTTGGATAGGGCTGACAATACCTTAAAACATGCTTAAGAAGATAAATAGGGGGAATATAGTTAAATTGACTTGTATGGGAAGATGTAGTCTTTACGACAGACCAACAATATAGTAAAATGTAAAGGCTTAACTTTTATAGATATAACATTTTCTAAAAGTGATAAGTTTTGCAAAACTTACCATGAAGCGTCAAAAAAACAAATATCACGCAAAAACACATAATAATATAGTTATTTATTAATTTGTCAATAAATTATAGTAACTATAGGTATTACACTGTCGATCGAAAGAACCAAAAACTTGAATCTCATACAAAAGTATATCTCATCCGTCAAACATTGCTATGTGGCTTAATTCAGCAGCTGAAATGTCGCTGAATTTCGTCGGGGCTTTAATAATTTCATATTAAAACTAATCACAGTTTTTCTATGACATTATTGGGTAATTAGGAACACTACACAATTTGGGATAAATGTTGGGGTTGATGTATGTACATCATCATTCTGGGGGGAATCCAATGGTTGAACAAAGTTTATTCATGCCTGAATATATTATTTGGGTTTGAATAAATTTTTTAAACTGAAAATAATAGTCGAAAACTGGAAAATTAAATATAAAAACCAAATTGTTTTATGTGAAAGTGTCTGACTATAATTTACAGTTATTTTTTTACTGGCGGCATTCTTAATTAATAAATAAAAATAATATTTTGGAATTATACAGTTTTATTAAATTCAATAGAGCAATATAGTCGTATACATACGAAGAAGCTGTCAGTAAATCCTCATGGGTTACATCATGAAATATTGGCTGTGATATGAAGACTGATAAATTAAAAAAAAACAACATGATGATAGTCCATGCTAATTTATAAAAAAAAAAAAATTACTGCGCATTTTTACCAAAATACGATTAAGTATTAAAATGAGTAAACATGTCACAGTAATAATAAAAAAATTAAAAATCAAAATAATAATAAAAAAGAGAAAACAAATCAATAAAAAGTATTAGGACTCGCAGATTACATGTTCGAGCTTTCGAAAGAGGGATAAGTTTTGAGTTTACAGCTTTAATACATACAAATATATATACAGCAAAAGTCAACAGGTCAACACTCAAGATACCTTGGGCATCCTAACGCTAAGTCAACGATATTATTGTCCTTATTATATATACTTTTACTATTTTTGCATACAAATGATTATAAACACCATTTTATTATGCATCCATATAGACTATTATCGTCATAGAATAGAGATAACGCTCAATCATCTTTATATTACACATCCTTTGGTTTGTTCGTACAGTAAGCGCGAACTTTCACAGTATGAGTCGAAATAAATAATAAATATATATTTCATAACAAAATAATAATAATACACAAATAATTGAATCCGTAAAAAAACCGAATTTCAAAATAACTGTACGTTACTTTTTTGTTTTTATTATTTCTTTCTTGATTTTTTTCTATTTTTATTTTCTTATTATTTTACGTCTCGTATTTTTCGTTTCATTCTCCTATACTTCTGTTCTTTTCAAGACATTTATTTCAATACCTACACAGAGAAACACTTTACAAAGTAATAAATAGTAGTATACGCTATTATTATTTTTAGCCCATGATTAACGTAGAAATTAACTCATTGTTCGGTCACTAATTTTGTTTCAAAAAAACCTTTTTCTTTTAATATAAAAATAATCTTGAAATTGGCAACCGAACAATACAGAACTTTAGAACTTTTAATTTGTCCAAACAAACTATTTTTCATTTTACTACTTTCAGACCTGGTTTCATGACATTTATGTATTTGTTTATTGAACTTGATTTTTATCTATTATCTGTATTTCAGTCTTCAGATTCACAACCCTGCTGTCTCCTGCCCTAAATCCTTATTTGTCATGAAACCGGGACTCCCCCGTTAGTGTCATTAGATAGAATCGGAAGTAACCGCCATGCATGAACCGCAGTATAAAAAATACAGTCTGACGCTTCCCGTTTTTATTTCTACTATATTAATACCTGAGTTGACTACGCCCCTCCCACTACCTATTGGCATGCTCTTTTAGGCTGTGACAATGTTACTTATCCCTCGTATTTACTTTCAAACAGTTACTATGACTACCCCGATAGATATATCAATATAATATTTACTGAACATAAACCACATCGCGGTATGAATATGACTATCTCTGTCCTACTCTATCTTTTATTTAACTCTAGTCATACTGACTGTTTGATTTTTTTTTTACTATTTTTGTTTTATTTTTGTCTGTTTTTATTTTTTATTTTTAAGAATAGTATTTTTTGCTTGTGATACGCCAACCCGAAACATCCTCGCTACTGATCCAAAGCAACCCAGCTCTGTAAATGACTGCCGTTACAAAGAACCTGATAGTGACAGGCCCGCACGGCGTACCGACTAACATACGTTACCGATATCAAAGTAATTAGCAGTAACATGACTTGTTCACATTCATAATAATTTATCCACTTACATATATTATTTTTAATATTATTTTTGTACCAAGTTGTGTTCAGTTACTGCTGTTAAAATGAACGTTAATTTTGAGTGTGGAGTGGATTTTTCTTGAGAAAAAAAAAGACTAGTAAAATACACACGTAGCGAGCGCATGCCGAGTGTGCTCTGTACTAACACCAAAGTCTAACCGTCTTCGGCGGAACCTCTCTTTCCTTTGCCGTTGTGTTGTTGTCAGTGTTTTATGTTTTGTTTTTTTTTTCTGTTATTTTTTTTTTATTGTGTTTTGTTTTGTTTTTGTGAATGTTGTCCCCGTAGTGGCGTGTTATGTCGGGGTGTGTTTGGTCAGGTGGGTACAGCGTCAAACTGGGCGGCGAGGTCCATCATCCGTAGTTTTGCATTGCCTTGCCGTTGGAAAGTTGCCTTCTTTGTGTTATTTTGCGTAACTCTTGTTAGGCTTGATGTAGTGTCCTTTATTTAAATGTATATAGCGGTGCTCTAATGCAGCATTGCAGGTAAGTATAGTATGTATGTAGAGACAAATAACCAGTAATTAAATTTATAAAAAAAAAAAAACAATAACAAAAAAAAAGTGATTTTGTTTAGCTTTCTAACTTTTTTCGACGTTCTAAGATTGTGCAAATATCAAAGTATTTTTTGTTTTTAAAAACAAAACTTTTTTTTTTTAATAATAAATAGATATTTTCACAATAAACAACCGTCAAAAATACTAAAAATCACGTAATATGTTCCTCCTTGGCTCCTAAATAGATGTTTAACAAAATGTTGACGATAAATATCAGCATGGTAGATGTTCTAGTGTAAGTACCTGTTGTCACAAGTATATGCGGACTAGCGAGCCACCACCATAGAACGCATATGGAATTTGATATTAGACATAAATAGAAATCAGTATAAACATTACTGTATATTTGTTTTAAATAAATAAAGCCTGATGGCAATTAAATTAGGTGTAACCCAAGATTAGGTTTAGTGCACCCTCGTCCTTATCCAAGCATCTTAGGCGTTCCCTACGTTGTTTAGGACTAGTTTAGACGGCTGTCGATCTTCAGGGTAGCTAAGGCCTCGATTCGTACTCCTATTATTTTCTCATGTTATTTTTATTTTTGTCTCTTTATTTTCTCCTCCGTTGGCACTCTTTCGGGTCATATTTGTATCACGCGACACTGGCCAGTCCTGGCCTATACACGCATCAGTATACACGATACACATAATTCCATTTCGTTTTTGTTTCCTGATTTTTGTTTTGTTTTAATAAAGGGTCTGTTTTTCCGTGTTGGCCTGCTTGCGGCTGGGACAGATATGGAACAGATGTTTAATGATTTAAATGTGGTTAATAAATGTTTTTTTGTCTGACCTCATCATCTCATAGAACACTTTTATTTTGTTTTGTATTCCATTCTTGTGAAAAAAAAAACAGCTATTTATGGAGCTGAAGAGCTTTTAAACAAAATTATATAAAAATATTTTTTATGGTTTTTAAAGCAGAATAAACACATGTTAAATAATCTAATCAAGTGTGTTATTTACAGTGCAATAAATAAAACATATCTAATAAAAAGAAACAGATCAAAATATTGGTCAGATATTTGAACAAAAACCAAACTTCTCAACAATACAATCGTCCAAAATATGCACTCCCTAAGATAAGACAAAGGCCACCTATACTGAGATGATGACGTCACTAAACCAAAACAAAACACGGCGAATGACGTCACTACCCTTGTCAATAACTGCACAAATATGACGTCCCCGTACCATACGCTGGAGGTCTTAAAGGCCAGTTAACTCCAACCTCTTTGGTAGAGGAGATGCCATTACAAAAAAAAAAGCCCCGTGCCATATCTGTCCGGCGGCAGTTGTAAAGCTAGGGCTGCGCACGTAGGACGGTGTCGAATGGGGCGTGGAGCCGCGCGTCGTAGAGAGATGTTGTTGGCAGCCCCGGCCTGTGCTGGAGACCGAGGTCTAGTGGCGGCCGCGGCGGCTCGCGGCGCGCTGCGTGCACAGGACGCTGACGGTACCGCACCCGCCCCCTAGCCCCCCTAGCCCCCTAGCCCCTAGGCGCGAAACAGATAGGAACAAACACGACCATGAATATGTGTACTCTTAGCAAAATTAAAAAGCGAGTAAAATTGTATTGTGGTACAAATATAGTATTTTCACTTATGATATACTTGAAGTTAAATTCGTTATTTCACGCGAAAATAGCTTCAGGATTTGGCTAAGTGTACACATACTGATGCGCCTGGCTGCTCAGAAAGCCAGCTCCATACAAAGAGAGAAACAGTCACGCACACATAGACGCATAAGTAACTTATATGCCTCGATGTCAAACTCTGTCAAATTACAGTCGCGAGTGCGCTTGCACTCGCTGTTTGTAGACGCGTGTCTATGTGTGCGCGCGTTTTCGCTCGTATCGAGCTGACCTTCGGTACCTATCTATTTTGTGCCCTAGACCCTAGCGCGTAGCATCCCGGTGCCCTTACACCTCCAAAACTCCCGTGCAAAGGTTACGGCGACACTCGACTTCCTCCATAACTTCGCAATAGCACATTTGTGGACAGATTTGGCACGTTTGAGCACTTGTAGCTAAAGAGTGCACCTGTCGCAAAAGTTATGCTGAATTCGGCACGATTTTTTGACAAATCTGCACAGTCGGATTTGGCACAGTTGTGCCAGTGTGTCACTTAAGTTGGTGGATTAGGCACAGTTGTGAAATAAGCAACAGCTGTTTGCATTTGGCACATTTTTTTATGATTAGCGCGAATTAAAAATATTTCAGAATGATGTAAGGATTTTCGAATTTTTTTGACAAAATTGAATTGGATTATGTTGCAGATTCTAAAATAAATGGGGATCAAAGGTTTAGTAAAAATATTGTTTCATTGAATGTGCAAAAAAATATAGATGTGTGTTGAAAAAATGCGAGTGTCGTCGAGTAACCGTTAGCAATCAATAGTTCTGTTTTCTCGTCTGTTATGCATCTCCACGACTTCTGTCTGTAGATCTCGCCCTGTTCCTACTAAAGCCTACAAACGTGCAGTTTGTGCGCTTGAGTGTTCGCTCCAATACTGGCACCGTCTCGTCCGCCCGACCTTGAATCAGCACCCTGTGACATCGAGTCCACCACATGTGACACCCATGTCGCCATGTCGCCCCGACCGCGTCCCTTCTCGCCCCGCTTTGTGATCTCACTCTCTTGTCTCCAGTCAGCCAGTCATCTAACACAGTGTTTGTTTTAGCAGTTATCGCAGCACCTTAGCTCTTTTGTTTTGTATTACGTAGCTATGCGAGCATGGAGCCCACCGTCCCCACCGCACCGGATCCATTCATCGTGTTATCGTCACTTCGGTAGTGCATAGTTAGCAACGAGGTTCGAATAGATGCATGTCGTAGCCACGACGTAGACGTCCCATCGTTCCCTCCACAGACGTGTCCGAACTCTGAATACAGACAACTAGGTCGTAACAAAGAACATCCACACCACACTCTAAGATAAAGGTAGCGGTGGGTCGGTATCGCGGCGGAGCGTCGGACCCTCGGACAGGACAGTCGGTCAGCAGCGAGGGTGTGGCGGGCACGCGGTGACACGAGAGCCGTGTTGGTTGCAGCTGCGCGTGGTGCGCGCCTTCAAGTCCACGCTGGAGGACATGGAGGAGCGGCTGTCGGCGCACTCGGCGGCCGGGCTGCGCTCGCGCCTGCGCGCCGCGCCGCAGGACATCGCCTACATCGACGCCGACGACGTGCCCGCCGCCGCCCGCACCGAGACCACGATATTCTGAGCGGCCTCTGACCCGAACCGACCGACCACGAGACGCACTGACGACGTTTTATTTTTATTGTATGCAAGTTTTTCGTTTGTCCCCGGCGGCCCGGCCGTCGATCGTACTTAACGCCGCAATCTCCCGCGAAATCTCATCGCTATCGCCGCGCCCCTATCTCGTTTCAGTCTCGATCGAGTTTACGCTTTAAACGATTAATCGACTCTTAATTTTTTAGTACGTTAAGAATTTTTATTAAGTGTTGAAATTTTTTAGGTAGTTGATAGAGCAATAAACTACTAGACGATGTTAGCGGCCCGATGTTAGGCTCCTAGACCGAATTGTGCCTGTTACCGCGCCGCCATGCGTGTGCGCATACTGTACATTTTCAAATCATATTTGTAACCTGTTGATGTTTTCATAATAATGTTAACGTTTCAATAGAGAAGTGTTTGCATATATTAATAATTGACGAGTTAGTGTCGGGACCCCTATATTTCTTATGCGTAGGTTAAACGACTCTTTCTACCGGTAATTATAAATGAACACTGCTATTTTAGAGATGAACATATTTGTACATAAGTTAGTGATCTTCAAAACGTCTTTTTATGAATATCGGAGCAGTGATATTTTATATAGGTAGCTATATGAAACTAAATTATAAAACTCCAATTTAAATTGTAAACTTTTTAATAATCCTTGAACTTCGAAATTTTACGAAAAAAAAATTAATTAATAAAAAAAAAACTTTTTAAAGTTTTCAACTTCGTCAGCTTTTTGTGTAAGTAGTTTGTTACAAGAAAATAATAATTATTATGATTATGAGATATTGAGGGTACTTGGCAGCTTGTGTGTTTTGCTTCATAGTAAATTTTGGGACCACTTTTAACCCCTGTCTACCTTTGAGATCTATATCTTCATTATATATCGGTTATGAGACGGTAATTTGTCTATAAAAAAAAATCATTATAATTATTGAAACTTACATGGATTCTTATGTATACGCCTAAAGTTTAGTATGAATGAGACACTTCACGCCTACTAAAGAGAACCGAAAGAGCTCTAACATAAAGTGTATCTTTAAAAACTTCTTGGTTTTTGCGAAATGTTACGAGAGTATTTACATTGAAAAATAAAACTGTAAGCAAATTCCATAGCATTTTTTTTCGCCTGTCTTGTTCTGGTGGGGGTGGCCATTTAGCCCATACGCTCTATTTCAGATGTTGACGGTAAGTTTAGGGCTGACGCATAGGGAGCGTACCGTAGTAAGTATCACGGCGGCAATGTAGGTACACGTTGAACCAATAAGTTGAATAGAGCATGGAATCCGTGGTGTCTGCACCTTGGCTGCCCAGCGTCTTCGGTCTCCTGGCCGCGTTGAATCATAGCAATTGGTCATCCACTGTTGGCACATACTTCATAATATAACACTATTGTACGAGAATGTTTAAGCATAATCCTATTTTTTTTTTAATAACTTGTAGTGAGGTTACTCTATTTTAAATACAGTAAATGTTGTATTTGTTGTTACGATTTTTAAATCTATAATGCAAGACCAACAGTTTTTAATGTTTTATATCCCAGTTAATATGACAATTGCATATCATTCAATAAGCCGTTTTACGTACACCAATAAAGGTGAGACCGCAAGCGGCCATCTTGTGACGTCACGTCAACAAAATGGCCGCTGCGACTAGATTGTAAGTACTAAGCATTATAATGGAGCAAATGTGTATTTTTTTCGTACAAAATGTTGTTTCTTTGATTGTTTTTAATTTTTAATTAGTTTTGCTTCGCATTTACAGTGTGATCATGCTTATTACCGTGTTATGCATGTATACTGATGTCAGTGAGTATTGCACAATTTGTATTTTTTTCTTTAATTATTATTCTGTACGTAGACGTTTGTACAGTCTCTGGTAATATAATTTTTATTTGAATAACTTTTTCATATTATCAGACTCTCGAGAAAGGTTTTATATCCGAATTTTTCATTTTTTTATTACTGTAACAGTTCAGCATTTAACAAAAAATGTTTTTTTTTTATATATACAACCACGATAAGTTACTTACAAAACTTCTAACACTGTAGTCGTTAAGCTGATAAAATATTTACTTGAAAAATAAAATGAACGCATAAATCTTATCTCCACTATAACACCAAATTAGTAAACTAAGTTATATTTTAAAAGTAAATAAAATAAAACGGCTCTTACATTATCCACTTATTTTTTTTTTTTTTCACTAACTCGGTTGTGTATGTACTTATGTAATAAGTTGATTTTTGTAATCTTTATTTATTTTTGAGTTTTACTGTAATGATACGTTTAATTATTAAATAATACATACTTAACCGGCACTATAAACCACTATAGTAAATAAAAACTCATTATAATAAAAGTATTTATTTGACAAATGTTGATATTTTTATTTTGTACCTCAAACACGTTAATAGTAAAACCCGAAGCAAATGATCCGCGAAGTAGCTCACATACCGGACGTTTTTCATTTTCTGAGTAGCAGTAGATCCCACACGGTATTTAAACTATATTTTTATATTATTATTTTGTTTATATATTTAGTATTTTGCTACTGGATGCCCTCGACCCCGACCCAGCTAGTGAATGCCCCCTATCCTAGTTACAGTTAGGCACTTTACTAACGAAACTGCTTTCTAAAATAATTTCCATAGTTTTCTATAGCTACAACTCTTCACTATCAGCTGTAGTTGTGGTGTTCTAAAGACAAATGATGTTACTGGTCATTATTGATTGTTAAAAAGAAGCCGTTTGATTTTGGAATGCCATTGGCGAGTTTCCACGTAATGTCTAGTGTATTGGCGACAAAGCAGTTTGGTTATGCGGCTGTGGTAGTTAGGCCACACTGCGCACTCGCGCCTGCCGGACGCGTACTGACACGTCCGTCATGTTGTTTTGCAGCAAAAGGCGGACATATTGGCCGGCCGCAGAATATTTGTCAATAATTATTTGGCGGAGCACCGAAGGATCAGCGTGCAATCTGGCGGGAGCTCCCTGCCCGCTCTCAGCCCGGTATCGCATCAGAGCGATGATTAAATGCCCCAAAATATCTATAAAACGACACTAAAGTGAAATTAACAAGTTAAATAAAGAAACACGGACTCAAACTACTGCCATTTAAAAAACTAAAACAAAATATTCCTCACGAATATTCTAAAATTATTTATTATTACAGTTTTACGCTAAAATTTCTAAAAGTAAAATATCTTTTTTGAAATCTCTTAAAAATGTAAATGCAGTAGATAGTTAAGAATTGTTTATTAAAATATAAGTAAAACATTAGACGATTCGCAAAAATATATTGATTAGATTTATATGATAACTATGGTGCACCACTACTTAGATGGAGTATATTAGATTTTGAGCTAATTATTTTATGACCGGTATAATTATATGAGGAAATATTAAAAGTTTCTGATAATATATTAAAATTTATATCGTATTAATTTTTCTGTAAATATATAAATCTTTAAAACTCATCTTTTCTTGTAATTAATATATTTAAAATAACTGTTGTGTGTTAAAAATAAAAGTATATAATACGGATAAAGTCATGTGCCATTTTTATAATATATAAAAATAAAAAACGAAAATACACAATTTGTGCTACTCAAGTGCTTTTATAAACGTTCTTAATAATAACGATGATATTTAAATTTGCTTGTTATTTTTGTTTGTTTATTTTATTGGAAGAATGCGATCTAGATGTGAAATGTTTAGTATTAGATGATGTGTCTTTTTTTAATAGAAGCTCGTTGTGTTTTGTCTTTAAGTAGTTGGGGCTTGATTGGTCTGTATGTGTCGGCCGCAACTACAAAACACAAACGCTATGCTCATATTTTTATAGACGATTTAGCAAAACAGTAGAACTGTATGCATATTTGTTATATGGCACAATAATATACTTTTATAAATTTTGCATGAATCGGAGAATTACTATTTTATTATCAAAATCTGTCTTTTGTTTTCTATCTACTAAGTATTTTGGTAATGACGTGCACGATGATGTGTATTTTGTTCTGCATTATCGTTACCAACGTACCCTATCTTTTATATCTCTACACTACACACTGTCCCCTATTGTTTGGTCTTCCATCTCATCTCTTTTATTTATTTTCTCTTCACCAAGGTATCTCAAGCAAATTTAATTATCATTCCAATGTTTTGTGGTAAAGTTTAATAAGTTTATATGTTAAGTATATACTAAATATTTAATAATAAAAAAACCTTTGTGTATTGATTCTTAAAGTTTAATGCACCACAAGTAGAGACTAAAACATCGCCTGCTACATCAATATTAAGACTTAGAAGAGTATAGTATACAAAAACAAATAACTATTATACTTAAATTATGGATGAATACTCGTGTCTTGGTGTACACCAAAAGTTAGATGTAAACATATGAAATACGTTTTTTCAAAAATTTAATAATTATGCTTGTAGTAGGTGCAAACACGCCGATAGTGATAAATCACGTAAAATATAATTAACAAAACCATAGCAAAGCATGATTTCTCGCTATACCTATCTAACTCGGTATAATAAGCTGGTACTGTTGTGAATTCGTTACTTCTAACGCTTCTTGTCTCTTAAACTTTAGTAATAAAGTATCTATACTCCAAAGTAACTTTCATTTCACCTGCCACATTGTGGAGAGCTGCAATAATAAGGTAAACTTGCAGTATTGGGAACATTTTAATGTGTCGATGTTGGTCCAAATGTTTGTTGTTGGCGGCCTGTGGCCAACATGGGCCATGTATGTCGTATGGTCTAGTCGATGTTAGAACGCTTGGCGCTTTCACGCGACGCTGTAGTCCTGTAGCTACACAGTTCGACTGGCATGGACGTAGACGTTGTGTCTTTGCGTATATGATGCACATACAACAAACTGCAAAAAAAGTCCACAGCAAGGTAAACAATACTTTTCTTATTCGCACATACTGTAAGACATTTTGTCGACCGCACTTGGAACGGCACGTCAACGAGAAACGAGATTATTCGGCCATATTAAATGTAATGGTCGCTACTTCGACGCCGTCATCTGTTTTCTCCCGGCTCTGTTTTTTTCGGTGACATCCCGTTCAAGGTGCGATGAACAAACAGTGTAAGGCTTGCAGTTTCTAGTCATACACGAAATCTCTAAAGGGGTCATTGTACTCATCATTATGAACAATTTTTTCTATGGGACCAAACCTGAAATCGCGAAGAAAAATTCAGCTGTTCCCTACATTTTAACTAGTTATGCGAACATAAATATAGGGATCAGCTGATTTTTTTTTGCGATTTCAGGTTTGGTCTCATAGTAAAAGTTGTTCGTAATGATGAGTATAATGACCCCTTAAGAGATTTCGTGTATAAATAGATACACCTTATATATATTGTATGTAACATATATGCATTGGCAGTAAACAATAGATAGTGCTCAGCTTGAAATATAATCGCCACGCTAAACCAATGTGTAAATAGTAACACATAAACAATAATTCGACAACCAAAAAAAAAATCACAGAAATCATAAATGTATAGGCATCAATGTTGTTAGTTTCACTTTGTATATATATGTATGCTTCTGTAATATAGTTGTATATAGCTTGATTAGACTGTCCTATACCGGTATATTTTAGGTAGAATTTATCTGGTATGTGAGCGACTACGTCGGTCCTACGATATATATGTGTGTGCTTCACTAGAATAGATCGCATGATGACAAAACACACACAAACACAAGTGCCGATTATTTACAAGGACACAAAAACACAGACACACAAAACATGATATATTTAAACAAAGTACTACGGAACCCGATCAAGGAACCCATAGGATAAGTGTTCAATGTTAAATGTTCATAAATATTGTATTTTTTAATTTTTTATTTCACTTAGTTGTTATTATTATTTTTTTGTTACTTACGTTTTTATAAAGATGGATGTAACGGAGCCCTGGATGGAAAAAGACATAAAAATTCTAGTTTATAAGTGCACACCCCATGAATGTGCTTCTTAAGGTACCTAATAGGATGTACCCCGCGTCTTGTACCTTAGTTCTGTTTACTGTGTATCCTATATATTTACTTCTTCTAATATCTGGTCATCGCTTCGCGAGGCGCACAGCTTCGTATACTCCCCCTGACTAATTTCTGTACTTTCTGAATTACACTCTGTTGAAAATATACTTATCACTGCTAAAGCGTCGGACGCGATTCTACCCAAAACCCCTTTAGAAAAAACTGTATAATCTTTCTAAATGTCTTGTCTGGACTATGCAGTCATAAATATAATTTATATATTATTATTTATTTTCAATGTATTTGTATGAGTAGAATCACGTCTGACCCCCAGCACGCAGAATATATATATATATTTTTATTTATCCCTTCCGTGCGGTCGCTACTCGGCGGCGCGCGCCTCTCTGTGTCGTACCCTTTACTTCATGTTCTCGTTTTTATTTTCTTTTCCATGAATACCCAATTGCACACGGAAGGTGATAGGTGGCGAGTTACAAGAACGATTGATACCCGTCCCCTACAGCAAGACTTCAACCGATCAAGCTGTAAGATTCATATTTATGAGAGGACAGCCTGTTTCACTCACTTTTTTGTTTTATTTTACTATTTTTATGTTAACATTTTTTCGTTTTTTATATGTTCAACAATGTTTTAATACTGTACTCTGTCTATCTATACCCTACAACTTATCCGTTCTATCTCTATCCACTCGCTTGTGTTGTAGTGTTGACTGTGCACTTCCACACTTATATATTACACTTTTAAGTCCATATATACGCTTTTACACTGCGTGTGAGAATCCTATAAGACCGCTTTAACCTGCACTGATGCTTATTTTCTATAAATCCTAGAATGTACAGACGCCAGCAGGTCGAGCTACTAAGAAACTGTCAAATTTTCCCAATCAACCTCGAACCTAATGCTTTAGCAATAAAGTTGAAAATCTTTTAAATAAATTTGACAGATTGTAGTAGCTTGATGTGCTGGCGTCTGTACCTACACTAGCCTCGTGTATACAGGGTTATTTTTAAATAAGGGTCACTAAGGCACCTATAAGACCCGTTAGAGATACGAAGATCTCGCTCATATTTGCAAAAAAAAAGATGCGTTTATTGACTAGCTTGTAATCTAAAGAAAAAACATTTGAAAAATACCTTAATTACAGTATTAGTACGCTTGATAACAGATTGATATCTAACATCTATTGTTCCTATCTGCTACGGTCGTCTAGATGCCTCAGCCTCATATAATTATGATGTTGTTGAAGTGCTCCAGTCAATGTCGTCTGCATGGCTATCACAATCATTAGCATGGATCCTGGATGCATGCGCTGTGTTATACATAATATTATATTCTTATTTCCTTCACTTGCGCTGCGGGTGTGTCGATGAAAACATTTATTTTTTCACTAATTGTGATCGGATTTATGTGGAACTGTGTTGTAAATTAATCGACTTCAAATAATTAATAAGAATAATTATTTAAATTATTCCTGTAAATATTTTAAAGTCTCCTTTTATTGTAATGATATCTTGAAGTCGATTTTCTAAACGTTGAATGCAGTGTAAATATGGGAATGTTTGTATTTTTTTAAACTATTGATGTTAACATTGTTTTTGATTGATGTGTTAATAGTTTAATTAATTAATAATAACAACACAAATTTTCGAACAATGGATTATTAAATTATTATAAATAATATTTAGGATTCAGATAGGGCTTTTTTTAAATGTAAATAGTCAATTTATGAACACAAGTATAACTAGAAGTCCCTAAGTAGAATCAAGAGCTTTTATGTTAATTTGGCAACCATACATCATGGCATAGTGATTTTTGTTTTTATTTTTTGCCTCACATAATGCACTTAGCCTGGTCCACACATCGGTACCCGCATTAATCTGTCGTAAAACACGATCTACTGTCCTTTACAACAGATTAAATTCGCAACCACCCTACTATGTGTAACCAGAGCAATGAATTCGTCAATTCGTGGGGTCCTACAAATGTAGTGCCAAAAAGCCAGGGATTCGTCATAATAGCTTTTAATTCATTTTAAAAACTAGACGCATCCAAGGTCATTTTTTAACTATATAGCTTTTAGAAATACAAAATTTTTCTCTATCTCTGTCATAGGCTATTACAACGCTTTACGTCTACGTATATGTATGTAAAAGGAAGTCGAAGATCGTTGAGGGTTTTTGTCAGCTTGCTTACAATAACTTCGGATATAGGACGTTGTTGGGTAAAGCGATGTTGCTTCGTATCATGTGCAATGTATTGTGTAAGTAGGGCAAGAGCATTACCATAGAGCTTTCGCGCGTAGCTCACATAGTGGAGAGTAAATACAGTCACAGAGGTGCGGAGTGCATGCACACGGAGGTACCTCCCATCCTCACGGCCAGGGTGTCTGTATTCAGAGGCGAGAGGCGAAGCCCCGGTCACTCACTGCATGGCATGGCTCGCCACCTACAAACTATCCTGTGACTGGAATTTTGATATCTAACGCTTTCTTGCCTCTTTTTTATGGTTCGGTGTGCTTCTATATGTTGAAATTGTACGTCCTGGTCGTCCCTCCCGTTGGCCTCTCATATACAAGTGTGTCGTGTAGACCATCTGGAGGGATTAGCACCGGGTTCTGCGGCATACGTGGCGCTCTGAACGATTTTATCATTGACAATTTGATTGGCATACGAAACTAAATCAATAATGTCTTCCAAATTTGAATTGTATTTTGTCAGTGAGAGAATCTACGCACTGGTGTTTACCACTCGGCTTTTTTAATTTGGTGTCACTGTAAATTCTCTGCAAGTGTAGCGTGCTTGTGTCACAGGGGGCCTTTCTCGAACAAAAATTATCGCAGAATTATTGTGACAAATTGTCAAGCGCGTGTAAACTGCTGTGATTGATTGAATGATTTATCAACAGCCAATCGCAGCAGCTTACGCGCTCTTGAAAATTTGTCACATTTTGTTTTGCCATAATTGTCGTTGGAGAAACTGGCCCATGGTGCAGTCGAGTGGTAGACAGCGGGCGGGCGCGACGCATGCCCTTGGCTCGTACTGACCCGCGCGCGCCCGCAGATTCGCGTGGTGAACGCGTTCCGGCAGGGGCTGGACTCACGCGGCTCGCTGGCCGACGCGGCGCTCGCGGAGGCGCTGCGCAAGCAGACGGCGCTGTCCAAGCGGTTCTCGCACTCGTCCAGCATCGACTACGCCGACGCCGCGCGCGACACCCTCGCGCCGCACGACATCGACGTGGAGCGCCTCTCCAGCCACAGCCACACGGAGACGGCCGTGTAGCCGCCACAGCCCGCACGCACGGAGCGGTAGGACAGTGTGCCGCGCGCCGCAGCTCACCGATGCAATAATTTAGCGTTAATATCAGTATTATGGACGCCGCCGCCCCCACACCGACCGTGCCCGCGCACGCGCACGATACGAACCGTTACGCTGCCATCGCTCTAATTATATTATTATACATACATGTAATAATAATGCTAAAACGATTGTGTATAAAATCATATTTTGAAAGGTAACAAGGATGATCAAGTTTGGTATTTGATTTAGAACACGTATGGTTGAGGGCGCCGGTCGAGCCGGTTCCCGCTTCGTCTCGCAGCCACAGTGTACTTGAGCATAAGTTATATTGTTAACTAGTGTGTTTAATTATTCGATTGTTTTGAAAATATTTTATTATTATACGCGCGCGTCGCGATGCGCGCGTCTGTTGAACAAATAAAAAAATATTGTCTAATTATTAATTTTAGATTTAAGCGCAGTGATGAGCGAATGGACGTGTGTTTTTTGAAAAAAAAAAAAAAAAGTTTTCGCATACCATCGTGTCATCTCTTACACGGAATGAAATGTTTTATATTGCTTTTGTCAAAGACATGTTGTGGGAGAGTGAGGCGGGCGGGGGAGGGCGGGCCGGGCCTCATCTTTTGTATAAAGTTATTTCATTTGTAGCGCAGATCATCGTTTGTACGTACGCCGAGTGATATTATCGGCGCGCGCGCACCCGCCCGCCACAACTACATAAGTATATATACTTAACTAAATTATTGAAGTATTCGTTAAGGTGTTTGTTATAAATTTCAATAACTTTTTTGTTTTTACGACCTTTTTCCCCTAAATCTAAGTATACATTTAAGTCATATCTCGAAGCGTAGACGCATAAACTGAAAAGTTTCTATACAAGAACCGGTAAGCAACTGCATTCTTGTGTAAAAACCGACGTAGTCCACTTTGAACATCTTCAAAATGTTTAAAATAGAAATAAACATTAAAATTGTATAGCTGAAGGTATTTATTTGTAATGCTAGTCTCTTATGAAACAAAATACTAATTATTCAATTATTATAATGTACTTATTGATTATTGATAAATACTTCAAGTTTATTAAACAAGATATAGTCTACGGTGTAACGAATTGATTTCGGAATTTTTTGTCTTTGAGCAATAGCGAGGCGCTCCACATAGGCGACGTAGGATCGCAGCAGTGGCATTTTCAACTTATAAAGTAAGACATGTACCTACTTAATCGAGTTAGTGACGAGTCGAACCGATCGCTCGCCGGCCACTTGTTATAGTATAATATGAGTATAATAATGAGAATCAAACGATCTAGCGAATCGGCAATGTTCAATTTTGTATAGAACGTTTCATAGTAGCGGTATTTTGAGAGTTGTTACGTTTGATTTGTGAGTTTCGTTGGTAGGCGCGCTCCGTAGGACACGGACTCGACACAAGGACTCGACTCGCCCGGCGACCGACGGACGGACGAGTTGCGCGACAACTATTAAAACTATTAAACAATCTTGTAAGTAATTAAATATTAGCTTCGAATCAATAAAGCCTTTTTAAAAAAAATTAGTTAAAAAAATGAAACTATTGAAACTTCACAATGTTTAAATAAAATAATATTAGTTTTGATTTCAGTGAATAGTGAGGTCATGGTATCGTTTTGTGTATTATATAATATTGTTTCGTTGATATTCGTTACCACGAGTTCCCCAATGAAAGACATAAATAATTAGGAGGACGTATTCGTAGAGATGCGTGCAGCCCGCGCCATCCTTTACCTAACAACCAATTTGTTTGACACGACAGTCTGCCACTAACCATTTTAGGTGATAAGTCCCATTGTTGTATTTTTCGTCTCACAATAAATGAAAATCTATTTTATTGTTTTTATACATGTGTTTTATTTTTACTTGCCCTATCTCAGAGTTGGGGACAGCGGGGCTGGTTGTAACGGGGGTAAGAATTAACTTACTTATTACCGCCAAACCATGAAAGTTACAAACATGATATTCGGTATCCCACTTCAATTGACTGCATATTAAGCTCTTGCACAAAACTAGAACTACAGCATTTACTGAAACTAAAATAGTCGCCATCTTAATGTCTAGTTGATCTAGCGGTTGCAAGCGCTAGGTACTGCTAAGCACGAGGTACTGGGTTCGATTCCCAGTTATTGGGTTGGTAAGGAAACCCCGGTGTCTGGATTTGTGCCCGGTTGATGGTAATAGGCTCGCCCCTTAATATGGGAATTAAACATAAGTGGCCAAATGTGGGTTTACTATATGTACAGTCGTCGTCAGATATATTGTAGCAGACAAGGTGACCAAATACTTCTGAACAATTTAAAATGTCAATAAGTTCCATACACTTCAGAGCAAATGCTTGTCAATAATTTCTATACACACAACTAACCAAAAATAGCTGAACGCTTACAACGTCGAGTGTTTTATTCCCTTTTCATCGCATTTATACTATAGATAGTGTTTGTTTTTGGTTCATCATTTATATTACGCAGTAACGAATTAGATGAGCTCAGTTTTTGTCTGTTTTTTTAGAGTTGTGTGAAGTAATCAATAATAATAATAATAGTCTTTATTATAAAAAGCCACATACAATTTGTCCATCTCAACCAAAACATAAAAACGGCATTAAATGGATTACAACGTTATTTATTATTATTGTTATTCCTCTTACAGTTCAGTGTTAATTTGCTGCACTTAGTAGAAGTGTTTGTAGGCATAAAACTTAGAAATTGTTTTACATAACAGAATGGGTGTATGTGAATGTTCTGATATTAATGGTAACTTGTAGTGTATGAAACTTATTGACATTTTAAATTGTTCAGAAGTATTTGGTCACCTTGTCAGCTACAATATATCTGACGGCGACTGTACCTACAGCTGTGTCTAACCCTTTAGGGAATACAGGCGTGATGTTAAAATTACTAAAGCAGATCACAGAAGTGTAGTGAATGGTATCAAACATCGCGGTTCAGGATCGCCGGTGTATTTCACAGAAATGGTCGAAATACACTCCTTTGCAAGCAAAAAAAAACCGGTCAAGAGCGAGTCGGACTCGCGCACCGAGAGTTCCGTACCATCATATTATATAAAAAAAGTGCTATTTAGAGCCATCCTTTTATTTTTCCTGTACCTAATATTTACATAAACTTCTATCACACAGAATAATTTCAGATTTTCTCTATGCAAACTTCGGAGATAAGGCGGGAACGGTATTTTTTTTTTACATTTTTCACCAAAAATCGAAAAATTGTCAAAAAAAAAAGAAAAATTGTTTGAGAATGTGCAAACAGCGCTCTTTCATATGATACCCCACATGCCCTAGTAGCCCCACTTCGAATTTTTAAGACCCCGTTGCAGTCCCTGTTGCAAATATATATATATATATATATATATATATATATATATATATATATATATATTATATACTTATTTCTTCTTTGCAAAGTAGTTGGGCAAATGTCATCTAAAACTATTCCAAAATTCTAGTTGATAGCATTAGTAGTTGAGATATCAAACTGTAACAGACGGGCACGCCACAATTGCGGCGATAAGTCCCCTCTTTGAGGAGTGGTTATAGAGGCGCCACGGCGTCCTCACATTCCGCCTGACGCAGGCCCTCACCGGACACGGTTGCTTCGGGAGCTTCCTGTTCCAGATAAGGCGAGAGGAAACGCCCGGGTGTTACCATTGTGTGGATCGCCCCAGAGGACACGGTGGAGCATAAGGTAGAGATCTGCCCGGTTAGGGCAGAGCACCGCCGCGTCCTCGCGGAGGCGATCGGCGGCGGCGATGTCTTGCGTCCGGCCCTGGTCCAGGCCACCAGGCCTGAGCGAGAGTGCATGGGAAGCCGTCACCACCTTCTGCGAAGCAGTAATGCTCGCGAAGGAGGAGGCGGAACGCGTGAGGAAGAGGCAATCTTTGCGCCCTCACGCCCCTAGTCGCCGCAGGAGACGCCCTGGGCGTCGGGAATCGATAGTCGATTCTTGGCCACCGTAGGCGCGGGTTTGCGGACGGCGAGCAATGGGTTAGCTCGCCGTCTGGTAAGGACCAGGCCCGGGTCGACGGCGCGTTGTATTATGTTAGCACTAATTGATTAGGACCGAAGCCTGCCAGGGTTGCGGGTTGTTTGAAAGTTACCGTGGCCCTGGCACAGGCAACTGTGTGGGTGGGAACACGGGTGGGTTTTAGTCAGTAGAAGTCTGACACGCCCTTCCGCTTAGTGTTGCCCAAATGCAAGAACAAGACGAGATTTAGCCAGTCTTGGTCTTGCAGCAAGAGTCTTGCAAGTCTTGCAATGACCTATTAGTCTATTACTATTTATTAAAGTTTACTTTAAATCTTAGAAAAACGTATTAGAATTGGAACATTGTGAGCTTGAATTAACATAGCCATAGTAAAGATCAAGCAGATTAATAAATAACTGAAGATTTGATAAGAAATTCGAAAAATCAACTGACCTATATGTCGTTTTCCATGGAAGTAACTGTTTCTTAATAAACATTTATGATTTATAAGCTTACATTTGCTAAAACATGTAAAAAAACAAATTAATTACAATAACTTGACTGTATTTTAAAGAACAATACTTATCTGTCTAGAAAGAGATTGAACCCTCAACTTATAAGAAATTTAATAAAAGAGTTTTACGATTTATCATTTATTTGAATAAAAAATAAAATACAACACAAATCAACAGCTTTATCATTAGGTTATGATACTTTATATCAATTTTTTTGACCAAGAATTAATACAAAGTAACCATCTGGCTGACTCATCACTTAACCTATTTCTATGTTTTCTAATTACTAATGATGCTTTAGAAAATAACCTCTCAGCAGGTACTGAAGTTGCAGGTATTGAGAGAAAATCACGGGCCATTTTCGATAAAATCGGATACTCTGTCTCATGCGTCCTCCACCAATCTAAAATGTCTTCCGAGCTGGCAGTTCTTGGTTTTCTCAGGTACTCCTCCAACTCGTCTATCACTAAGCCTTGAAGACAAGATCCAGATGACGTCGAGGGACATTCATAGAGTTTATCAAAGTCTATTACGTCTTCATCTTCATCACATACTTTATTTTCTTTTTCTGGTAATTCCAGAGATTTGTTCAGTGAGTGTAGACTTTTATATTCTTCATAAAGTTCATTGAACTTGCGCAGACTTTCTGTTTTAAGTTGCTTCCCCCACATTGTCAGGTCAAAAGTCTGAGCCTTATGCCTTGGGTCTAAAATTAAAGAAGTACAATAAATCCAGTTGCTCTTCTTGTAATGTTTAAGCATTTTGTCTCGAGCTGCTTGGAAAGCTAGAATGAGCCTTTCATCCACTTCAGATCGATTAGGTTTCTCATCTAACTGTTTTACCATGGATTCAATTTTATCTAGCAAGAGATTGAATGATACAATGACTAGCGGTAATGTAACATATTTGTCTCCACCAAGTTTTGTACTTAAAAGTTTAAAGTTTATTAGAAATTTATGTAATTTTTCGAGTACCTGCCATTCATTAGCTGTGATTTGAAAATCATTTAATTCGGTGACAGAACTGCACAATATGTCAATGCCCGCTCTCACTTTTAAACCAAATCCAATCATATCATGTGTGGAATTCCATCTCGTTGGACAGTCAAGAATGGCATTTAGATTTGATGGCACGCCAGCTGCTTCACAAGCAGACTGAAACTTCTTCTTCACTATCTCACTTCTTTTTATTTTACTGGAAATACTGCGTAACTTTGTTACAGATGTACGCGAGTCAGCAATATTTGGTGCAGATTCTTCATCTTCCTCATCCTCAGTTTCGTCTGCATAGTCTTCGTACTGCTGATCTTGCGCGTTAGTGTCAGACTCACAGTGTAATGCTAAGGTCTTTAATAAATCTTGTACACCAAGGTTTAAAATGTGAGCAAAGCACCGGAAATGTTGATTGTCTGAATCAAAGTGTGGCGGCAGCTGTTTGCCCAGTTCATACATAAATTTGGTATTTGCAGTTGCGTTGTCGACCGTGATACCTTGTATTTTATCAATTATGCCATATTCCAATAAACATTCATGGAAAATCGTTGCAATATCTTCCCCAGTATGTCGACCGCGTGATGGTATAAAATCAAGAACTACATATTGATACTTCCATTCGTTGTCTATATAATGAATAGTAACCCCGTAGTAACTCCTACCAGCAATTGACGTCCACCCATCAATGGTAAAAGACATTTTAGATGATAATTGTTGAAGTCGTTCCTTGAGATTCAATTGGAGCTCTTCAAATCGCTCTTTGACTTTCCTTCTAAGTGTAGACCTTTTAGGAAACACCATATTAGGGCAAATACGTCGAAAATATACTTGTGTAGCTTCGTCATCGAAAAATGAGAAGGGAAGATATTTTTTCACCACCCAATCAACTGTAGCTGTCGTGATGTTGTCACTGCTGTTTTCCGACTGAAACAAAACAATAAATCTTGTGTTATTATTTAAAACATACTAGGTTTGAGCGTATAAGAGGAGGAGGTTTGTTGTTGTTAAATCGAGAAAATCGTTAAATTGATATTTGTTATATTAAGGTTGCACTGTACTGTAATTTACCAAAATAAAGTACTTAGTTGTTACTGGCCGATTAAATGAAAATATGGGTGTTTATAAAAAATATTTAAGACGATAATTACATACTTAATATGTCGCACCCCTAGATGAAAACACCACTAACTCAAAAATACTTACGTAAGTTAATGGCGTTTTTGAAAGTATCGCATGAATAGCTACGCGGAGTTAAAATTCTTTTAACTGTTAAAAAAATATTCTTACCTGTCCACTTCTTCCAGCGGTTACTAAAAAGCTTGTGATATCTCCACTTAATTTTGGTTTAACAGGAAGAAATATTTCTGATTCCTTTTTGTGGAAAGATATTAGATGTTTCCTTAAGCCTGAAGTGTTTCTGTTTTTCATTTTTATTTCAATCTTTTTATGTTGGCACAATTTACAGAAGGCAGTTTGGGATGCATGAATTATTTCGAAAAACTCCTCAAATTTGCTTTTGGGTCTTTTAGATCTGTGACTCAAACTCTCGTTACTCGGACTAGAATAATTTGAATCTTCGTCACTCATATTAAATTGTACACGTGATACGTTTTTAGAAAACAACGAGAATTAGTAAAAACAATTATTAAGTTAGACTCGAAGCACAGCTCAATTGGAAATGACTGGAATTAAAATAATTCCTTTATTTATAGTACGTTTCCTTGCTTTCTACCGCGCCGCCTCGCCACGTGCCGGCTCTATGAAAAGGATGCCGCCGCAAATCAAACAATGCCGCGTGCGGCGTACAAACACACACTAAATATTACCTACTTGTACAGACGCGACGCGTGAATAAAATAGAATTAGTGCCAATCACTATTCTTTACATATAAGTGAATGTTTTGGCGTACATCTATACTAATATTATAAAGCTGAAGAGTTCGTTTGTATGTTTGATGACAGACGTTTTAAAATAAATAAATAAGTCCTGAACGTCACTATACCTCCAAAGTTACTATTCCTCGTGGACGAAGTCGCGGGCACAGCTAGTAAATACTTACTCTCATCATCTCTCTCAGAGATATTCGGGCTGGTAAGTAATACAAAACTCTTATCGCAGGCTTTTTATTTTATTAGTAGGTACGCTTTTTATATTATTTTATTAGTTTTGTAGAATTTTTTTACACGTTTCAAGTATATTTAAAAGTGGCTACAATATTTATTAAACGGGTGATATTTGAACACTTTTTTGCTATTTTTTCTTGTAAAAACTTAAGAAATATAATGACTAAATGTACAATAATAGTACCTAAGTAATTAGTTTAAAACCATATAAGTAATCAATATTATAATATATACTTACTAGAATGAATTAATATGACATCTACTACCTATCCTTACCATTTTATCCTAATCATAATACTACTTGCGTGATCAGTATAATGTATTCATTTTCATTCTAAGCACTCTGAAACTTATTTATTCTTTGGAACACCTGTAGGTACTCTTAAAAAAATTCGAAATTATTTTGCATGAGTATACCTACTCCCTATGGCGGCAATCAAATAGTGTCACAAATGTTATGATTTCGGCGTGGCGGCAACGATTGTTTTAGATTTCAAAAGAAGCCGCCGGCGCGTGTATCATAACCATGTACTTCCGAAAAGCGGCAAATTTCTTTGAGAAGTAAGTACAAAACCTTTGATGCCGCATTATCAAAGTGCCGATGGTTAAAACATAACTATGCATGCACTCAGTTTGATTTTAATAGATATTTTTTTATTCGCTATGTTTATGGTATTAGTCGTAATGCGCATAGGTCCAGTTTTTCATATTCTTTGATACAGTTTTTTGCGTCTCATAGAATTCCTAAGCGTACCTACCTATACACCGAACTGTTACACCTAACTACTCAGTGAAATAGCGCTAAGTCCTAGCTGCAAGACGCAAGAGTCTTGCAGGCTATGTCTTGTTCTTGCTCAAGTCTTGCACGGTCAGTCTTGGTCTTGGTCTTGCTAAAAATACGCGGTCTTGTTCTTGGTCCTGGTCTTGCAAAAACGCAAGAACAAGACCAAGACTGCAAGACCAAGACTGAATTTGGGCAACACTACTTCCGCTCCGCCCAGAGCGCGAGCAGTTATTTGATAATTTCCCACCCAAAAAATAAAGGTGTGAGGGTTCCTTTTTACTGTTGTTTTTTGTTCTTTTCCTTTTGTCACCGATTTCTCCGTCAATTGGGGACCGATTTCGAAAATTCTTTTTTTGTTTAAAAGGGTATGCTCTCGAGGTGGTCCCATTGTCACCAAGTCAGAATCTGATATGGGGATCCCATGGAAATCGAGGGCAACCCTCAAATTTTATAAGCACACCTATAGCAATTTGGTTATTTTTTGTAGTAATTCGTGCATTTACTCTCGGAAAGCAGGCCATCGGAACTACTCAATAATAAGTATTTCACGGGTTGCGATAGTGAGAGTCCAGAACAAATCAGAGATGCAATGAAAACCACTGACGAGAAGAAGGAACAACGATGTTTGTCCGGCGATGAAGCTCTGGCGAACTACGTAGAATCTAAATCAACTAGTCTCACTTACAAACAGACCCGGAAGTGGAGTATGCTTGCTGGACATAAGGTATTTCCATCGTTTCACTGTTTGAAAAAAGTCAAGACAGCTTGTATGCCATTAGAAGAAGAAACAGTGGTAACTGAAACGCGAGCTGAAATTAAACTTCAGGCAATTATTGATATTAGGTACTGCTCAGCGTTTAATATCAGCGCAACGTGAAGTTATCGCCGCTTGTCCTCCTGGTGATGACTCAACATTCACTTTAGTTAGCAAATGGGGTTGTGATCGAAGTTCAGGTCATAGTACATACAAACAAAAATTTTGTGACAGTAATGATAGTGATAAATTTTTGTTTATTTTTTCATTAGTTCCGCTTCAATTACGTAACGAAACTGGTATCATTGTTTGGCAAAATCCTCGGCCGTCATCGACTACCTATGTATTGTCGACTAATAAAGTTTATGATCTCTAAAGAAAGTACACAACTGACTGTGTCTGAAACAAACAGAGTATTAGAGGACAGGAACCAGCTATTGCCGACAATATGTGTTGATGACGATTATAAAGTCAAGCATGATTTGGTTTTGACGATGGTTGACGGTAAAGTATGTAATGCTTTGACCGAAACTTCTTCATCACAAAAATGCTTCATTTGTGGAGCAACACACACAAATGAATGATGAGTCTAGGGAGTATGAGGCTAGCCGTGATAATCTGAGTTTTGATTTGTCTACATTACATGCCTGGATTAGGTGTTTTGAATGCCTGCTTCACATTAGCTATCGCGTAGAAGTAAAAAAATGGCAATTAAGAGGTGCGTCTGACAAAGCTAATGTGAAGCAGCGTTCTTTCAGCATTGCAGCTCGCTTCAAAGCAGAAATGGGATTGATTGTAGACAAACCAAACCCAGGGTTTGGAAACACTAACGACGGAAATACCGCAAGTAGGTTTTTCAGGAATCCTGAACTGAGTGCTGAAATTACATTATAAGACGTGTCCTTAATAAAAAATTCGACATTATACTCAGAACTGTCATCTGGTGTCGACAAAGAAAAGTTTAAAAGTTTTACACAGGAAACAAGATCGTTGTAAGTATTTAAGTTTATATTCGTGGTATTACATACGAATTTAAGTTTATATACATGCCTGTTACTTTGCACAAGATTCTTGTGCACGGGGTGGATGTGATACAATCGGCTCTTCTGCCAATCGGGCAGCTTTCTGAAGAAGCTCAAGAAGCTCGAACTAAAGATTGCAGAAGATTTCGACAGCATACACTCGAACGCAATCACGTATTGCCACGAATACAGACTTGCTTAACATGTTGCTTATCACGTCTGATCCTGTAGGTAATTAACAGTCTCAGGGAGGTGCCCAAAAAAAGACAGGTTCTTTCCCTTCTGAGGTCTTAGATTTAGTATTAGAGCCATCTTCTTATAATAGAAGTACAATTCATAGGTTAAGTGTTGCATGTAATGATTACGTAGAAATAGATTCTTCTGAAGAAGAACTAAGTGATTTTGAGTAGCTACCAATTGAAAATTCTTATCTCTTATTCTTCTTTCATTTCATATTTTTTTATGTAGGTAATGTACAATGTTGTAGTTAAATTAATTTCAATCGTGTAATAATTTTGTCACGTAATTAGTCATTTTAGTTTTAAGTCCCATCCAATTAAGTTAACTAAATAGCTTAGTACGTAATGTATTGTATATATAGGTATTAAATTAAAGCTAACAACAATTTCACAGAATTTTGGTCATATTTTATCAATTTATTGATTCGTTTTATTTTTTTGTGTGTAGTAAGAAGTATATATGCAATAAATTGTGTTGATAACAACTTTTGGTGAACTGTTTTAAATTTTATTTTAGTTGAAACCATGCACTGAAAATCGCTAAAATGTTTATAAACAGTCATAATAAACACATTGAAACTTCATAACATCGATAAATAATTTTGTATAGCTAGCTTGTTCTAGGCGACACACTGTGCGCCGATATTGACATGAACGTCGTGCGTACTTCGATTGATGATTGGCCTTGCAGATTGAAGGCTTGTATCGACGCAAGAGGAGGACATTTTGTATAATTTTAATGTAGTGTAAATCTGTATTTTATACTCTTTCATTTAATGTATGTAGTGCGTAACTCATTTTGTCAGTTATTTAACTTTCCATATGTGACAAAACTTATGACCAGATGAGAGATGAAGATAAATATTAGTTTAGTCCTGTCAAATTGGTCAGCGCCTGACGTTAATTGACGTACTTTTAGTAGCCAATTTCTTAATCAAGTTTAAACTTATCTATGGAGTATCTTAATTTGACAGGACTAAACTAATATTTATTGTCTGTCCTTTTCTTAATGAAATAAAAAGAAAAAGATGCACTGAACTTTTTACTTTAATTTGTGAACAAGGGAGTCGGCGCCATTGTCACATAATTAATAAAGTCTAGATCTAGATTATTATACCTACTAATTTATTTTACTCATGTCACACTCACAAACTCCCTGCTCACATTATTTATGTACGATTGTGTTTTATGTCCCTTACGAAAAAAGTGGGAACACTTGAAACTTGAAGACGACTTTTGAAATTTCCACCGTATTATTTATTCACTTTGGACTATTGTTGAACATCACAAGCATGTTTGTACACAAGTTAGACCTTTTACAAACTGTAAAATTACATAAACTACGACTTGTAGACTTGTATTTTTACAAATTGTACAATTATGTAGGGCGTCGTGGCCTTTGTGTTACCCTTTTAAAAAAATATTTGTAGATTATTAATTGTAACTTATACATATTTGTAATTTCTTTTACAATTTAATAATTTTCTAGAATTGTACGACAACGTTCAAAGGTATGGAACCTTTCTTGTTTATCTTCGGAAAAACCGACCTTTGCCAAATTATATGTGACTGGTCCAATAAGGGAGTGACGGAATTAGTGCGTCAAACTAGAATAATTTATATAAATCAATTTCTTAATTTATTTATATAAATCAATTTCTAATGGTTAATGCAAACCGTGCATAGCCAATTAAAAAAAAATAGTTACATTTTATTCGCTATATTTCGGTTTTTCCCAAGATAAACGGTGGAACCTTTGAGCGTTGTCAGCTTGGCGGGTGTATCTTTTTGTAAACCTTGTGTCTAACTTGTGTAGTGTACCTGTAGTCCACCTGTGTTACTCCGATCCCCTGACATAAATATGCAAATCATAGTAAAAGAAAACAATACATAAATAAAAATTATTTATTTAAACACTGAGGTCTCGGTACATTCATTGGTACATATACATCTAATATTGATTTGTAAATTAATTACTACTATGCGAGCCAAATAAGAATAGTACTATATCTATAAAGAAAAATTATACTCAGTTTAATTATTATGTGTTTTTTTTTTTTTTGGCATTTGTAATCAATTTTACGGCAAATTAATTATACATGAGCAAACTACATAATTTTTAGGAGGCTTTTGTTTTTTTATAAGTTGGTGCAACTCGCCCTTTATAAAATTCTTGCCATATTCAACGTTTTAGGCACACTGGTAGATTCTTAGTTGCGTAGCAAAATGGCGACATATTAAGGTGACCAGTAGCATTTCGTGAAGTTAACTATATATTGGTACATGTGTTTAATGAATACTGTTTCCATATATTATTAATTTATTCAAATTTATCTATTTATGGAATTCAAGAAATAACTTTTTATAAAAATGAATATAAATAAATGAATGAAATTTATGAATAAAAAAATATAGCTTTTTTTTTTGCTGGCAGTACTAATTTGACAGCTATCGTGTAAAGTTGGCAGCAAGCGCGATCCTATTCTTAGTTGGCTCGCATAGTACATACTGAAATGAATACGCCGTATTCTGACACAATTTGATTCATGTTTTGACATAACTATCCTAATGATACATAATTTAGAAACAATTCATGTCATAAGTTAGATTTTTCAAGGTCAAATTAAATTAGCTAGCGAAACTCCACAGACATGATGTAGTACCGATAACTACCTAAAAATATAAATTAAAAAAAAAAAAGATTTTTGGGGTCAATGATCTTAGTTTATATAGTTATTTGAAACTTCGTTTTTATTTGTGTAAACACGATAAAAGAAAAAAAAAAGAAAACTCGTACTTCAAGTAGTAGTCACTAGCCCAAAAATAATAATATCAAATCATTATGTATATCGTGAGGCCGTTTGTCCACCGCCACCGTCAACGAGAAACGAGATTTTTCGAACCGAACGTGACGTCTGGGTGCTGTGCGGTAGACACGCGGCCATAGTAAATGTATCGCTACTTCGGCGCCGTCATCTCGTTCTCGTTAACATCCCATTGACGGTGGCGGTGGACAAACGACCTTACCCCGTCACCCCTGCGGAGTTTCACTATCTCATTTCATTTAAGGTAGCACACATTTCAACTCGGAAACGGATCGTAACCGTACCAACTCGAGCCGTTTAGTATTCTTTGTATGAAACTCCCTACTGACAAGCACACTAATCGGAATAGTAACGTAAACGATTCGCCTCGGGACAAGCTCACGAACCGCGGTGCGGCGCGTGTTCAACCAGCGGTCCCCGCGCTTACGGCTCGTCGTCCCCGCGCTTACGCCTCTCCGTCGCCGCGCTTTGCTTCACGTTCGGATTCAAACTGATCTGGTGCCAGCCAGGTCAACCAGCGGTCGGCGAGCCGTAAGCGCGGCGTCGCCTAACTGTAGCAGAGTCGACGTATCGGAGTTTCTGGTCCGCTTTGGTTACTAGCTTGCGTTAGGTTGACGCCTGTTTAACGGAGAGGCGAAAGGCGATACGGTGACGAACCCTTTCTGAGTTGATTTGTGTGCCTTTAGCCATTTTATTAAGGATATAAAATACAAAATGTGTTTGTTTGCGACGGATATGTAACAAATTGAATTTGATTTAATAATTTGACTCTCAAATATACATGATTCAATCAATATGCCTAGCCTTTTCCCAACTATGTTGGGGTCGGCTTCCAGTCTACTTCCAGTTATGGAGCGACTGACTATCTGAACTCCACAACCTAGTTACTGGGTAATGGTAACGCTGTTTGTCAGACTTTCGGGCTTCTGACGAGCCGTAACGACTGTCAAAATTCCACGACTGACAGCCGGGACCAACGGCTTTCCGTTGGTCCCGGCTGTAACAAACCATTTAGGAAAGTCGGTAACTATTAAACTCATTACACTACTACTAAAAGTATGAATTATTGAACTTTTTGGTACTTCTAGTACCAACATATCGGAATGTTTTTACCTACATTAGTAAGGCACATACTTTGTTATCACATTGTGCTTATAAATAATACATTAAATATCTAAGAAATAACATCATAAGGACAAAGCTTATACAACAAAATAAGAAAATGTGCGATTTCTTCAAAAAAATTAAAAAAAACTATGTAATATACATAACTCTTTACATGATTTTCTTTAGATAGTATAAAATGGTATATTTCGTTCTCAAAAACGAATAAAAAAAAACTAAGAAAAGTTTTGCGGCAAAAAAAATATACATCATAAGGCCAAAGCTTATTTATGCAACAAAATGAGAAAATATGCGATTTCTTCAAAAAAATATAAAAACTATGTAAAATACATAACTCTTTACATGATTTTCATTAGATAGTATAAAATGTTCTAAATGTTCTGTTAAAGTTCTTAAAAACGAATGAAAAAAAAGTAAAGAAAGTTTTGCGGCAAAAAAATGTACATAAAAATACTCCTATTATAATAAAAGTAGGTAATCGTAAAAATGCACACTCTATTGCATGTAAAACTAAAAATAAAAAGTAAAAATATATAAAATGTTGCTAGACGAAATAAAGCTTGATAATGCAAAAGCAAAATACTGTAAATTACTTTTTTTATTTTGTTTTAAGTTGCAACTTAATGCAACAATGCAATGTTTTAATGCAACTTTGTGAACACAAGTTAATCGAAGGCACCGTAGATTGCAACACAACGTGCATTTTGTAGCATTGTACAGACGCCAGCATATCAAGCTACTACAATCTGTCAGATTTCTTTAATAGATTTTCGACTTTATTGCTAAAGTATTAGGTTTAAGGTTGATTGAGAAAATCTGACAGTTTCGGGTAGGTTGACCTGCTGGCGTCTGTACCATAAGACAAGTTTATAGAATACTAGCTTTTACCCGCGGCTTCACTGGGGTGGACGTCGGAAATTACCCCACGGCAGCGTACTACCGGGATAACAAGTATCCTATGTCCTAATCCAGGTCATGGTCTACCTATATGCCAAATTTCATCTAAATCCGTTCAGCCGTTTTAGCTTGAAAGCGTAACAAACAAATCATAGAAATCCTAACTTAATATTATAAATACGAAAGTTTGTTTGTCACCTTTTCACGCCTAAACCACTGAACCGATCATCCTGGAATTTTGCCTATACGTTGTCAGGTGTACAGAAACAGACATAGTGTAACATCATCCCAAAAAAAAAATAGTACTGTTCCCGAGGAAAACAACAATAACGTTCTTATGATAATAGATGGCGCCACGTGTCTTTCGAATCATGATTAAATTATAAATGTGTTAAGAGATTTAAAAAAAAATTAAGTACCTAATATATTTGTGAGTCTGGAGATTTGATAGGCCGGTTTTTCACCCTCCTAACTGGGTATAATATTATAGATACGAACATAAGTTTGTTTGCTTGCTTGAACCGATCATCATGACATTTTGCATATACGTTGTCAGGGATACAGAAAAAAATACCCACCTTTCATCCAGAAAAAAAGTAGTGTTCCCGAGGGATAAAATAATAAGACAAACTTACTATCGCGTCCTAATTTTATTAATATTATAAATGCGAAAGTGAGTTTGTTTGTTACGCTTTCACGCTAAAACGGTTGAGCGGATTTGGATGAAATTTGGCTTATGACGAGGATTTGGACATAGGATACTTTTTATCCCGGTATTTGGGATAATTTCCGACCTCAACTCCGGCGAAGCCGCGGGCTAAAGCCCAAGAAAAAATAAACGATTATATCCTAAGTGATACATTGTTCATTTGAGAGGCGCGGCATAAATATTAATTCTAAAGTCGATAATATTAAGATTTTATCGATATTATTTTAGTGATGCGCCACAGGAACATACCCTTTCTTATAGCTTATTTAGTATTATTCCCATATAGGTCTTGGCATAATACTAAATCGCCTACAGAAGACTGTCCCATTTGATATGACTGCATTGAAAATGTTCTAAAAATGTGATTCATTTTATCAATATTATTATACTTTAGAGGCCGGTTAATGTCATAATTTAAGGCAAGAAATACTTCATACAGAGCCTTTACGCTTTTATTGTTAGACCACCATTGACCTAACAAATTCAGCTCAATTTAGAAAGAGTGTTTTGAGTCTATATTGAACTAAAAGAATCTAATCTCAGCTACCTTTACCAGAAGAATCGAAGGCCGAGTCATTGGTTTCCTTATCATATTTGATAACGCTATCACAATCCAAGTAATCCATATCAGTCAACTCCCTTCTGATCAACAAATGAGGAGTTTTCTTAATCCTTTTTTCTTTCACAAACTTTGGTATCATCTGTTTCGCTTCCATCAAATATTCTACTATGAATCTCTCAAAGAATAATGCTAGGAGAAGGTGGAATGACGCTAAAGCAAGTATTATGTAAGATAATAATGTGTCTTTTGGCATTCTGAGTTGTAAGAACTTGGCTACCCAATCTGCTGACCACACAGTTATGTAGATACAAATACAAGTCATTATAAACATACTGATCATTAGCTGTTTATTCGTTATTACTGATTTTCTGTAAGGAGAACCGTGACTGAAAACTATAGCTAAAATAATATATTGGAACATTGACAACGCAAAAATAGCGTAATTCTCCCAACATTCGTTTACCTCATCACCTTCATAGGTATGCCTTACATACCAAGGGAATAAAGTTAACGCGTAATAGCTAAGATATTGTCCTACACCAATTAAAAACAGCTGTCCGAATAACGAAAACAGCGGAATTAGTCCCAGTAAAGATGTTAAATGTGGTGTTTTACAAAGTTTGCCAGTATACGCTTCAGTCATACCGAAGAAAAAGGCAAAATTGACGATCAAAGCGACATCTATGAACAGAAATTGGAAATCAGTCAAATTCGAGTCGAAATAGTACAAAAAGGCTACGGAGAAGAATTCTGTTAAGGAGTAAGCTACCATAAATTTGAAGACGCCGAAGGAAGTTGACAGGGCGGCGCGACCTTCGCGTAATACTCTCGCGACGCATACGATATCGGGGTTGGCAGAAGTGAAAGGGGCTGCGACGCTTGATTCCAGTTCGGAGAGGGATATGCCTGTATGGGCGGCGCGTAGGGCTCCGCAGTCGTTCGCGCCGTCACCGCACATACCTGGAAATACAAAACAGGAGTAAATTAAATAATTATAGTTGTATGAAACTGTTGCATAATGAGGGATATCAAAACACGAGTGTGTGTTTAAAATAACCGAGCCGTAAGCGAGATTTTTAATAGTACGAGTATCACACGAGCGTTTTAATACCTAGTTTTGTGATGTTTCATACACTACTTTATCTACACTCATGCAATAGGTAGGTAACCTACCTATTTAAATAAAAAACCAAAGTTAGCAAAAAGTAAACGAACACAATATTGTTTGAGCTATCATCGATCAACCGCGCATGCGCCCTAGCGCGGTCCCCATATGCAATGATAAAAATCAAATTGAAAACTCCTTGGTCGAAAAGAAACGTACTTTAAAAGAAAAAAAGTTGTTTTAGAGGATTATGTTGTTATGAAATCTGTATCATAATAAAACTTTTTCATTTTGTTTGAGTTGTACATGCATAAAGTCTGTCATTATGGTACTATTTCTGAATTTATAATCAGAATTTTACGATACGAGTGTAGATAAATATTATAATATAACATCGCGCTCGTATTCTCCGTACCCCGTTCGGCAGCGGTATGTTTTACTCTCATTCCCCCAGTTATCATAAACTATTCGGTAAAAAAATCAAGTGTTTTCAGTTTCCTCAGTAGACTAAAATATTTTATGTAGAACCCTATTCGCTATGGCACAAAAAAAACTTGGCAACGATACTAAACTAACTGAAGAGTATCAACTCAGCCTCACACATCGCTTTCCATATGGCGAGATCGAGGTGAAGAGCTGGCCAATATCGCAAGAAAAAAAACGTGCCATCGACATTCAATTAGGCATGACCAGGTTTTTGAAAACAAGTCGACAAGCTGATCCAGCTTATAAATGTTGTCTTGTAGAATATTATTTGTTGGCCCTCCTAAAATCTTTGACAGTGTATGTGTGGAGATTATAATTCTTTTGTCAATTAAACTACTTACCCACTGTGGTTGCTGTAACTATCTGTAATTTTTTATGATTTTTTTTTCTTACATATCCCGGGACCCTGGGGTCCCGGACCTTTGGAAGGCATACGAGGGCCGAGCCAACTCGCAGAGGCCCCTTAGACAATTTTAAATAATGAGGAGGCACCAACCGACGATCCATATATGCACTATGCAAGTGCACCCAAGGACAACACCCGGTTCTTGCAGGGCTATTGTTGTACGTGGAAACAAACATTAGGCTATGGGTTTGGGTGGCTAAAGTGGATTGGGTAACTTCAACTATTGAAGAACTATATCCCCTGCCTGACCAATGTTATATATTATACACGGATAAAATGGCAGGGGGTGACTTCCACACTCAAAAATGGGCCCCCGGAAACGGCCACTAGCACATAGCGACAAAGCGACAAGGAGGCAACACTTCCTGAGGTGCTTGAGGAGTGGAGAGATATTCTACGGCTATCAGGATAATCCCGGAAGTACGGTCATGATCCCTACCAGCACCTTACTGGAATACTTCTTTCCTCCGAGCACGTTTGCTCTTGCGAATCTCCACTCAAGCCGGCCAATAAAGGCAAGAAAGAGATGAGGACAAGATTTCTCCCGTTAAATAGGATCCGTGGGGTCGCTAATACCCAACAGCTCGCCACATGCTGCCCAGCGGGTTTCTGTATATCTCTTGGTCTGGCTCCTCATCCTAGACCCGTTCCGGCAAAGTGAACTCTACCGGCACAGACCTAAAGTTCAGAGCGCGCAAGCCCCACCACGACGTCAACGTAGAGATACAGCGGTATTATTATAATTCGAGGTCAATCAATCTGCCTAGCCTTTTCCAAAATCTATTGGGGTCGGCTTCCTGTCTAACCGGATGCAGCTGAATACCAGTATTTTACATGGAGCTATCGCCTATCTGACCTCCACAACCAAGTTACTGGGTAACACGATACTCCCGTAACGTCTGTCAAAGATCTACGAATGACAGCCTGGACCAACGGCTTAACGTACTTTCCGAGGCACGGAGGGGTCTTGGTATAATTAATATTTTTATCAAATCGAAGTGTAACAATAATATCTACTCACCGACATAGTACCCTAAGGCCTGGTACTCAACAATGAGTTGTTGCTTCTGGTCTGACGTCATGCGCGCGAACACTGCGCCGCGTGCGACCACACGAGATAACACGTTCGGATAATGCTCGCGAAGGACCTGTGACCATAAATGAAGAAATTACAATCAGGAGGAATGAAAACCATCGAATTGCGAACTTTTACGTCACTAAACATTCAATTATAAATCGGAGAAGCTTCCTACCGAAATTGGAAATGGTAGTGATCTTTTAATAAAAACTGCCACAAGAGACTATTAGGCAAACTGTTGATAGCTGCCAATGAAGCAAGGAAACCTAACATAGATTTAAGACCTTTGTAAGACTTGTAACTAACAATTATGGACCAATTAATTAGTTTGAAATAAATTAAATTAATTTAATTTAAAATGATGATAATAAAGGCACTAAATTTTTTATAAAATTACATTTCGTTTCAATTGTGCAACCGTTTAACGAACAACTTGAAACTTCTCTAAACATAATTTTAAAAAAGTAAATAAAGTAAAGTAAAAATTCATTTATTTTCCACACTAATTCAAACACTACAGATATTATAATCATTAAAACGGAAAAAAGTGGCTACCATTTCCCGTTTTAATGATTACAATAAAACTTAACAATATAAAACTACTGTTTGTAATAATAATAACGTATAGTCTTGTGGAGTACAACTTAACGTGCTTATTTTCTGCATTTTCTTTTAAATTAAAAGAAATAACAAAACAAACGATGAGGGCGCCACTGTGCGCTCGGTAGCCTCTTAAAAAACTAATCATATCATCTCAAATACAAAAATAAGTAAATGCTAAAATATTAATAAAATATATTACTGATCGGTTTCAGCGATTTTTAAATTAACTTAAGAAAAGAGAAGGTTTTAGTTCGCATGATGAAGCTGTCATAAACTGGAAATTTCGGCCCCCGACCCACCGCGTCACATCACATAGCGTAGCCCGCCCGCGCGATTACTTCGTTATCGCTTAACACATTCACTGCTGAATTATTTGGCGAATTTGCTCCAAGTGCTGCTTTATGATACACTAAACCCTGTGCGGCAAACGCTCATGCGCGCCCAAAAAAATACTTCGTGTGGTGCTATGAGCGCGCATGCGCGGTTGAAGAAACTCTACCCAGTGCGGCTGGGCGCATATGTGCGGCGTTACAAACTTGTCCCAAGTGCGGCGAGACGCTTATGTGTGTTTGAAAATTTTCCAGTTTTATAAGTCATAAAACAATTACGCCAATAACAATAGAGATGCACAAAAAACCCACAGGTGCGGCGCGCCGCATTCGAAGGAAGTTATATAAATTGTATAGACGCGCATAAGCGCCGCCAGCACATGGTGAACGTTCGAAAATCGCGCATGCGCGTTGGCCGCACAGAACGTGTTAACGTTCTTTTTAATCGGCTCTTGAGGGTCATAGCGTGATGTTAAATAGCCTGTAGCCTTCCGCAAGAATTGGGCTATCAAAATCAAAAAGATTTTTTAAATCCAACTGGCAGTTCCAGAGATAAGCGCGTTCAAACAAACAAAAAAACATAGATAGAATAGATAAATCAAGAGTAAAAAAAAAGTTCGCAAGCAATAAAATGCAAACACAGAAATATCGCTAGAAACATAACACACATACCCTCCAAGTATCTCCAGTCATAACGATCTTATACCGCGGTTCCATACTACCACCCTCCACGTCAAAGCACTCCCCACTCAGATGTCCTTCCGGCGCGGAGTGTGACGGCTCCGCGGACGCCGACGCGGAGCGCCACGAGCCGCGTCCACTGTCCACACTGCGCCACTCGCGGTCAAGAGGGAAGCGACGACCTACTGTTGCCTGAGGATGAAAGGGATTAAGTTTACGTAAATTAATATTTCCTGAACGACGACAGTTGACGAGCGTAGCCGACGTGTGGGAATGCACTTTAGACACCTCGTCGTTCATTAAAAATGCTTACTATACGTGACACGATATTTCTTGACGAACTTGATTTTTTTACGAGATTTCATGTAAAACTTTGCATTTGATGGATCAGCAGAGGCAGCCCACGAAGTTCAAATTTTCTTGCGTTTTTTTTTAGAATTTGCAGGTCAATGCCAGGTTGTATATTAATCAGAATATAATTACTATAATAAATATAATATTTACGAAATTATAACCATAAGAATCATCAACCCAACATCTCTCAAAGTAAGATTTGTTCCGTTTTGATCCGATTTCCGAAATCAGATTTATGTAAATATATATTTGTTGTTGTCGCGAATCATATTTTGATCAAGATACAACCTGACACTGGCCTGCGAATTGCAAAAAAAACGCAGGACAATGTGAATTTCGGATCCACCTTATGTCGCCCCGTCTAGATGAGGAGTTGGTTTTGTATTCGGCGTTTTGCGTTAGGCTTAGCAGTATATTAGTGAAAAAAAAAAAAAAAAAGAATAAGTCACTCACCCCATGAAGCATGCTTTCACAGTATATGACCGGCGTAGTTCCGCTGGTGTCTGCGTGTAGATGCACTATTCGTTCTTCTCCCATTAGGATCCCGCATTCTTTGGCCACGCTGACAGCAGTCAGGACGTTGTCACCTGCACACGATTAATCAACGCCTTGAACCTGTCACACTATCCATATGGTGTAGTTCTTTCACTAGCAAAGTTGCGGTCACAACGTAGTAGGTCTGTCTCCTCTATTTTTTTTTTTTTTCAGAGAAGAACAATGGCAGGTAGATTGCCATACATTGTTTTATTAGAAATTAAATTACTACGTATTTAAATGAAAAATATTTAACTCAGGGTTATTTTCTGAGCTAGTTTGTGCAAGATTTTTTGTGAAAGCAGGCGGAGATTAACAGATATTCAGTATTGAACTTTCGAACAACACAGGACAGAGCGCAAGCTTCTGGTCAAGAGTTGTAAACTATCAACAGCAAGCCATTTTTTTAAGACTTTAAATACTGGTCTTTTTAGTTCAGCATTACCATAACATTTGATATTTTTCCTACTTTACTGCAATATTCTTATCTAAAGTAAAAGAACGTAAAAGAAGTGATTTTTTTTTAAATATACAACAAAATAAATCTGTTACTTATTCATTTACTCCATGTAAATGATAACAACACCACGACAATTATGTTGTATCTACTATTTATGAAAATAAATATAAAATGCAATACTAAACCAATGCAACCAACAATTTCCTAACCTTTTAAAACGAAGTAATCAAATAAATTTTCATTATTATTATTATTTAAGCTTTTCGCATATCTCGCGACCCTGGGGTCCCGGACCTTTGGAAGGCGTACGAGGGGCCCGTTAGGCGCGTCACCCACACGAGCTAAAGTCAAGGCGGGGTCAAGGCGCGGGCGTGCGGTGCAGGGGTGCGGGTGATGGGAGAAAGTGGATGCGGGGGTAGGATGGGAAACTCCCCGCACCCTCCGTCCTCCACCCCTCCTCGCCTCGACTCTAGCTCGTGTGAGCGACGCGCCTTAGACATTATTATAATAAAAACCTGCGGTGTCCCACTGCAAGGCCTTTGTGTTTAATTTTCATTAAACACATTTTTTTCACTCGACCTAAACTCGATAATATGATAGTTAAAAAAAACGACGATAATTTAATTTAATTTTTTCCGTATAAGTGTCACTTAGACGTTCAAATTCATTTCAAATAAAATTTCGCCATTGTTCTGTGATAGGCTCTCGTTTAATCACTATCTTTCAAATAGGTAACAGTCCTCGGTGTCATCTTGAAAAGGTTGGTATGCAGGGATGGTCCTCTCATTGGGTAATGTAGGCATGCCTACGGGGGTTAGACCTATGTTGCCAAGTTCTCCTCTATTACCTAAAAACTTCGGTCCCTAATAATGACGTTTTCAAGGATGGCATATTTCAGTTGTGAATTATGGGCAAAATATTGCTGTCCGGACAAATCATGGTTTAACAAGGACGTTCAGTTGAAACTGCATCTGAACACATAATTTAACGTATAAGAATAACTACTGTTTTCATTATAAAAATACTAGTGAGAAGCTTTGACTTTTACAAATAAACCACAAACTGGTGATTTTGTCAAAATTCATAGTTTTTTACAAGCAAGAATTGTTTCTTAGTCACCTTTTAAGTTAATTTTAACAATAAGGCTGCTTGAACACCAAAGCGGAGCTGGAATGTTTTAACCAACAATGAAATTGCGTTATAGTTTCCCAGTTCTGCTTTCGTGGACAGACCTTTAATAATAATAATAATAATATCCTAGGACATTGTTCACACACGGTCATCTGATCCCAAACTAAGCAGAGCTTGTACTATGGAAACCAGATAACTGATAAACTACATACACTACTTTTTTTTTGTAAATACATACTTATATAGATAATTACACCCAGACTCAGGACAAACAGACATGTTCATGCACACAAATGTTTGTCCTGGATGGGAATCGAATTAAATAAAATACTTCAAGGAAATCGGACTGAATTTCTCGCTTTCGCGAGTTTTTGGGGGCGTCCGCCAGGTGGCGCCAAAACTGTACCATTTTATTTGTACGTACTTGTCGTTCTTCTCCCTAAGAGTAATAGTGTTCTGTGTTGGTATGTAGGCCGATTTAACAGGTTTATGCTCGTGGACGCTTAATGCAGGTCATACTTTGGATGTTCCCTATTCTTACAATGTTTTAAACGTGTTGCATTGGCACACGATGTCGAGTAACTAGCACGGCAAAAGAAGATGATTACTTGCATTTCTATCAAGCAACAAACGTTTACACATTAAAATAACTTGGCAGTGACTTCTCCAGATATTAAGTTTTAGTGCATTATTGTAGTGCTTACCTGTAATCATAACGACATGTATGTTAGCCTCCTTCAGTTCACGAATGATGCCGGTGGTGGCCGCCTTCAGACGGTTATCCATTATCACCAGACCTAGGAACTCCAGGTCTCGCTCCACCTGAAAGATAAAGTGGGTCATCAGTAAGATATTGTTGGAAAAAGAGTACATAAAATTAAATTGAAAGTGGACTCGTCTATGTAAGAAGGCGTCTTAAAAAACTTCTTCAGCGTGGAGTAAAAAGAGCATAAACATACGACGTGGATTAAAATTCATTTGACGGAGTTTTCTTCTCAAAGATAGATCTTAAAGATTTAGTGACCTCTGTGTCATACCCCGTTCACTCATACGTGATCTTCTTTTGGAAGTATGTACTACCTAACTAGAAAGTTTTTTTTAATTGAAAATATGTAATTTTCTATAGTGCGCGCGGAACTAGTTGGCCGCACCTTAGGTGGCGACAGGGGTGAGGTGATTAGACAGTGATGACCAATCTCGAGATATCATGAACAATAATTGTTCAATTATTGAATAGAATAAATAAAAAACAATTGAACTTTTAGAAGTTTATATTGTACCTATCTAATTATATTGTAATTAATAGTAAAATAAACCAAAAACAAAAAAGTATATGAAATTATTCTGACATATTTCCTATCACTTCGTTCTGATATCCCTGTTGCTTCTGCTACTAATTTATGTATATTCGCATCAGTTTTATATTCTAAACTATTGACATCGGCTTTCCTTTTTTTAAAAAACGTATGCACTTTAAATATTATTTCCTTAGATTGTCTTTTTATCGGCGGACTCATCTTGCTATTGCAATCTCATGTGCGTTTTGTCTAAACTAGCCGGAACTTTCAACACGTGTTGCCGTCGCGAAGTACGGCGCCGCACTGAGTAATGACAGCAAGCGCCCCCCGCCTCTCCGTCCCAGCGCTCACATACCTAAGGCGCGGCCAACTAGTTCCGCGCGCACTATACCTTATGATATGGGACAAGTAAATACCTCCTCTCGGGTCATCTTCTGCAGCTGTTTGAAGGTAGTCTCCAGCACTCTGGTGGCCACGGCGATCACTCGGTAGCCCTTCTCCGCGTAAGAGTTCAGGACCTCGTACAGGTTGTCCGGAACTGAGGAGAAGCAGAATAATATAAGCATGATAAAGAAAAATTAACGACTTTACCGATATAATATCTTTCGAAGGCGTAGGAGGGGCCGAAGCCAACTCGCAGATGCCCGTTAGACGCATTCAATGAAATGAGGTACCAACTGACGATTATTCCTGTACGCACTATGCAAGTGCAACCCCCGGTCGGTGTATGACTATTGCAGGTTATGGAAACAAAGATATTGGACTATGGATTTGAGTGGCTAAAGTAGACTGGTTACCTACAACTATGAAAGGACTATAGACCCTGTCTGACCAATGTTTTATATATAACTAGCTTTTGCCCGCGGCTTCGCCCGCGTGGTTGTTGGAAATTATCCCACGGGAACGCACTACCGGGTTCAAAACTATACTATGTCTACCCATGTGCCAAATTTCATCCAAATCTGTTTAGCGGTGTTAGCGTGAAAGCGCAAACAAACTCACTTTCGCATTTATAGTATTATGAAAAACCGGTCTATCGCCACTCTGGAATCACAAAATGTATTAGGTACCGACTTAAATTTAAGAAAAAAAACTTAACACACCACTAGTTTCTATATAATAATATAATTCAATCATGATTCGAAAGACATGTGGCGCCATCTATTATCATATGAAAGTTATTGTGGTTTTCCTCGGGAACAGAACTTTTTTTCGGGATGAAAGGTACCCTATGTCCGTTTCAGTACACGTGACCACGTATATGCAAAATTTCAGGATGATCGGTTCAGTGATTTAGGCGTGAAAAGGTAACAAACAAACAAACAAACAAACTTACTTTCGCATTTATAATATTAGTTAGGATACACGGATAAAATGCAAGGAGGAGACTTGCACACTCAATAATGGGCCTCCGAAAACGGTCGCTAGCACATAGTGACGTAGCGACAAAGGGGCAACACTTCCTGATGTGCTTGAGGAGTGGAGAGGTATCCCACAGCTATCATGTATATATTATAAAATTAATTTGAATTTGGAATTCTAAATAGAATGAAAGATATTTATCTTCACATTATTTCTACGGTGGAGGGTGTAGAATCATGTAGGGTCATGTATTGTACGTATATGGACATTTCAGACTATCTCCAAAATGGCCTCACACTGCACACATCACCGATAGCGTCACGCCACTCACTGGTGTTGCTAGAAAATAAAAATGCCACCACAGTGTTGCAATATTTTTAGTACTGCCAGTTTTTTTTTATTATTATCAATTACCACAGGTAAAAGCGTCCATAGGTATACATGACTGTACTGAATTCATGGTTACAGTTTGCGTGTCGATGTCTCTGCCACCCTACATAACGTACCAGTATCGTTGGTACAGAGCGTGCGCAACATCTCGGGCGCGCCCTTAGTATAGACGCGCAGTACGTCTTCACCTAACACGCGCGTCACCACGGACGCGCGCTGCAGAGATGAGACGAACTGATGTTGTTGGACTATGCCCAATTCTAACGGCACCTGGAAAAAACAACAAAAAAATATTTAAAAAATAATTACCCACATTTCGGCAGTTAAGTTTAAATCCCATGTTAAATGCGAGCCTATTGCCATCAACTAACTCCGGGCTGCTACTTTACATTGCCCGACCTGGGAATCAAACCCAGGACCTCGTCCTCAGCAGTAGTAGTTGCGACCACCAGATCAACGAGGCAAGCTAGAACATATTACCATTATTTGAAATTCTGGAATGTACCACAATAAGTTGACGAACTAAAAAAAAATCTTAATTTTAATTGACCAGCATATCTTAGTCACATGTCAATAAAATTTTAATGTTGCTGTCATATTTTTGACTAGGGTCGACCGAGACCTTTTTTTCGTTTTCAGCCGAGACCGAGAACAGAAAAATCGTGAAAACAAATGAAAATGCGTAAATTTTGCATATTCCAACATTTAAGTTTTAATATTCAAAATTAATCAACATGATATTGTAGCACAAGAAAAGTAATTTTTCGGCGTTTTCATCCTTCAAAAAGTGTCGTCTTTCGTCGTACAACTCACTAGCTCTGCAGACTCTGCTAAAGAGCTGTTCACTTGCTACACTAGCAGGCGGCGCTGATAAAAACTATTTTGCTGCAGGTCGAAGTAGGTACGTTATAAAGTGACAAATAACAGTACTCAAAAAAATTATACAATATGTAACAAAAAGCCTGTTGTTCCTTTTAGGGAAATTATAAATGATAAATGATTTTATTTCTGTAAGTAGGTATGTACAAACACTTTTACTAGTCAACCATGTTTTTTTTTAAACTAGATGAGGTCGGCGTTTCCTATCTGACTACTCTGAGAAGAAAGGCCGAAACAAACTCAGAGGTCACAGTCTCTTATAAAGTCCAGACATCATCTTGGTCACTTCATGTGAAGACCATGTAGATTGGTGTCTGAACTGGTCTTTTGAGGAAAGAACCACACAGATTGAGAGGACCTGACGGAGGATAATTATAAAACATTAAGCATTGGCTAATCGAGAGGTCAAACTATTAAAATCGCCACATTCAAAAAAATGTTTAGAGTATCTGTATTTACAAGTATATCGGGGCGCACGGGCCCTGTGTCGGTACCACGTACCTACCTACCCCTTTACCCGGCCACGTGCCGCCCTGCGAATCACTTACTTAGTCTCCCGCGCAGCTTACTTTCGAAAGGATGTCGCGTCATCGCTTCATGCAGAATTGCAGAGGTAAGAAATCGGTTAAACATTACATATGTTAAATATTTATTTTAATTATTTTTGTGGAACAGTTTTTTTTTTATAAATGACTTGCTTTATTACGTATGTATCTTCTTAAAACGTAGGTAGAAGGAACAACAGGGTTTTTGTTACATATTGTATATATAAATATTGACCAATCACAATCGATAGCTCACGCACTGACACCAAGCAACGAACGCGGTAAATTTAAATTACCGTACAAGTCTCGATTATGGCCGAGAATCTCGGCGATTTTGAGCCGAGAGCTAATACCAAGTTCATATCAACAGTAAATTATCTCTCCATTCCGTTCGTTTCTTTCATGACCCATCAGGTTCAAACACAATGTCTTAATTCTGGCAAGTAGCTTTTTGCCAGTCTAGGTATCAGAAAAAGAAGGAGCTCGTGGCTAAGTAATAACAGCCGCACGGGTCGATCCGTCAGGTTAAGCTACGCTTGCCGGGGTTGGTCCGTAGACTGGTGATCATCTTTACATACCAAGACTTCTCCGTGCCTCGGAAAGCACATTAAGCCATTGGTCTCGGCTGGCATTCGTGGTTCTTTGACAGTTGTTACGGGTCGTCAGAATACCGAAAATCTGAAAACCAGTCTTACGGTATTACCCAGTTACTGGGTTATTTTATTTTATTTTATTTGGGAAACAAACAGATGCAATAACAAATATATGTATACAAATAGTTCAACACAATCCAGAAACAGTTATGGAGGTCAGATAGGCAGTCGCTCCATGTAAAATACTGGTATTCAGCTGCATCCGGTTAGACTGGAAGCCGACCCCAACATAGCTGGGAAAAGGCTAGGCAGATTGATTTTTTTGTATCTAAAAAAGAAACTACTGCTTACATGTATATCATCGACGTCGATATTAGCAGTCTTTCTAGGCTTGACGATAGTTGGAGTCAGGATCTCGTAGTTGGAATGTTCCGGGGTGTCCGGCTCTTCTAACACCCATCCGGTAGACTCGAACATCTACACACAAATTATAATATTATTCTGTAACGTTGCTTCTTCTGTGAAGAAATTACGATAAAATAGCATGTTGGTGTGGTATTAAACAACATAACATCACGCCTGTAATCCCCGAAGGGTTAGGCAGACGTGTACCTACAGTACACCCACGTGTCACCAGCTACGTTGAAGTCCCATGTAATAGGGGGCGAGCCTATTGCCATCTACCGGGCACAAATTCAAACTCCTGATGGTAAGACCTAATAACACTTGCCCCACCTGGGAATCGAACCCAGGGTTTCATACTCAGCAGTACCGGTTTCGACCACTATACCAAACAGGGCGTCATGTGACATTACAGTTTACAACGTCGTTGTAATCAGCACGGTTAGTAGAGGTTTAAGCAAAGTTTTGGAAGTATGAATAATATGATTATGTCCGGATATGTCATAACAACTTCTACAACTGCTGAGGATACAAGGAAGAGTCCTTATATGAGGTATAATACAACCAGACGATGGACAGTCGTGAATTAATCATCATTCTCCTGCCCTTATCCCAATTTATTTGTGATCGGCGCAACATATCTTTTTCTTCCATACTTCTCTATTAGTCGTCATCTCGGTATTAATAATAATAATAATAATAATATTCCACAACTATCACACAACGCCGTCTAGCCTCAAGTTAAGCAGAGCTTGTGTTATGAGTACTAGACAACTGATAAACATACTTATATATTTCTAAATACATACATATATAGATAAATTACATCCAGACACAGAACAAATGATCATGCTCATCACACAAACATTTGTCCTGGGTGGGAATCGAACCCACGACCTCCGGCATAGCAGTCAGGGCCACTAACCACTAGACCAACAGGCCAGTCAGGTATTCACCCCTTTCCATAATTTCTTTGGTCTTCCCCTTAGATATGAGGTGTTATATCTAACTTAAAGAGTTCTTATTAAGAACCTTCAGATCTTAAGTCATCACCCTAAATCCTAACTAATATTATAAATGCGAAAGTAAGTTTGTTTTTTTTGTTACGCTTTCACGATAAAACGGCTGAATGAATGGATTTGGATGAAAATGGACACATGGGTAGACCATGACCTGGGTTAGGACATAGGATGGTGTTTATTCTGGTAGTACGTTTCCGTGGGATAATTTCCGCCCACCACACGGGCGAAGCCGCGGGCAAAAGCTGGTTTCCAATATTGCAAACGTCATAATTATAATTAATCGAAACAATAAAATATAATCTTACAGACAGAAATATGTAATTGTTGAACGTCTGTGTTCCCTTCCACATAAAACCCGTCTGCCTTCAAAGCAAGAGTGAACAGGCATCTGGGTACGCTCGTCCCATCATAGACCTTATCCATTGCTTTCCATCAGACGTGATCGAGGTCGTAGTACTCGCAACTGGCGCGTGTATGACCAGATGTATGAATGTAAACGAGGCAAAAGGAGTATGTAAGGATCGTAGCAGGTGGCGTTCTGTAGTTTCTGACTACCCGCATGTGAAGAGGGCGTGAGTTTATATATGTGTGTATGTTTGTGATCGAGGTCAAGAACAGGCCCTGTCAATAAAAAAAAATTAGAAAGAAGCTGCTAAAGAAGTTTAGGCGTTAATATTAGTCAAATAATAAAAGGTTGAGGGTAACGTTCTATTTCTCCCATATGGTCGTAACGTCTTACCTTTAAATCCAAAGGATCGCCAGCCAACTCATCGTCCAACAACGTCAAACTATGACAAGACGCCATTGCTAACTTCAAGGGGTGTAGTTCATTAAGAAGTCGGGGGTCTCGCTGTGGCCTCCCAAGTCGCGGGGGGCTCGTGGCTCCACTCACGGCTACAATCCCCCACATATCCAAGCCGTCTTCGGTTAACGTTCCTGTCTGAAAAGAGGATGGATGCTTAAAAAAACATGATATTTAATATGATATACAGGGTTATTGATAAAACACCAACAACCTCTTAAGGGATCATTGTACTCGCATAATTCGTCAAAATGTACTGAACAGCTGATTTTTTTTTGCGATTTCAGGTTTGGTCCTACAGTAAAAGTTGTTCATAATGATGCGTACAATGACCTCTTAAGAGGTGTTTTACCAATAACCCTGTACAAATACACCTTCCGTGTCTCGCAAAAGTTCGTTAAGCAGTCCGTTCTAGCTGTCATTCGTAGATTTTTGAGGGTCAATACGGGTAGTCAGATGGGGTCGATCGAAGGTTAAACTACGCTTGCCGCAGTCGGTTCAAGGATGGATGACCAGCCATTACATATAGAGACCCCTACGTGTCTCGTTAAACCGTTGGTCCAGGCTGTCATTCGTAGATCTTTGATAGTCGATAACGGTAATCAGAAGCCTAAAGATCTGACAACCAGTGTTACCAAGGGGTATCGTGTTACCCAGTAATTGGGATACAATTACAAGTGTACAAAGTACGACAACGTTCAAAGGTTCCACCGTTAATCTTCGGAAAAAATCGAATTACAGCGAATAAAATGTGACTATCGACCAATAGAAATTGATTTATATTCCCACCTAAATTATTATAGATGGACGCACTAATTCCGTCACTCCCTTATTGGACCAGTCACATTTAATTCGGCAAAGTTCGGTTTTTCCGAAGACAAACATGAAAGGTTGCATACCTTTGAAAGTTGTCGTACTATACCAATACAAAATTGTTAAACGGTAAAAGAAATAACAAATATTTTTTTAATGTGTAACACAATGGTCACGATGCCTTACAGAATTGTACGATTTGTAAAAATACAAGTCTAAATATCGTACAGTTTATGTAATTTTATAGTTTGTACAAGGACTAACTTGTGTACAAACATGCTTGTGATATTCAACAATAGTTTAAAGTGAATAAATAATACGATGGAAATTTCAAATGTCGTAAGAGACGCTATATGCGTTGGATGGTAAAGGACATCGACCATTTTGTATGGCGTTTGGGCTTGAACATGAACATAAAAATATTGCACTATTATTGATTTTATTGAGTGGCTTACAGTAGAAAGAAAACATATATATAAGAAGTTTTGTATCAAATTGGTTAAATAACACAAAAAAAAAAAAAAACTTCAATACTTAAAAAAAATTGTTTATTTGCAAAACTATTCATTTTCATAAGTTAATAAAACATGTTCTAAAAACTGAGCAGGTGGATTTACATTTTCATACCTTGCCCAGCTTAAATACCATATCACAGACATGATATGAGCGCAGCAACCTACAGTCCTTCGGCCGACTATGCAGCTACAGCAATATTGTTTAATTGCTTGGATGCCGGAAGTGTGATTTTCGTATAATATATAAACGAAATATATTTTACGGCTTATGTGTCTGCTTTGTATTTTTCCTCGCAATAATGTGCAATTCTCAACCGAAGGAAATCCTTGTAAAACGTCACTGGCTCTATCAATGCACACTTCAATAGAATAGGAACCATCATTTCTTATGTGCTCCCCATAATAAGACTTTGCCTGTTTAATCTGATATGTTCCACATGCTAATAATACAAGTTCATTAAATGTTAATCTAGGAAATTCAACATTATCAATAGTAGCATTTAAGTTGGAGAACTGTGTCCGTCTTCGATTCAAATTATTTTCAATTACATAATTAGCTAATAAATTGTTTGTGTGCAGTTTTTCATTTACCACATTTAGTATTTCTCCTGCGTCTGGTCTATCTGAAACCCTTTGGTGAAACTTGTTTATCAATGCAGCAGCTATTTTGAAGTCTGTCATAGCATGAGTAGATGCAGTATTGAAAAATTCACTCCTAAATATTTTATAAGACATTTTAAAAATCCCATTTACTGCCTCAACAATCCACCTGCACATTGTCACCGTTCTTGATTTATTTGCTGCCGCTGTTGACAACTGAGTTTCACCCTGTTGCAGGGATATTGGAAAATGAACAGTATAGTTACACTGTTGTAGTAAAGGGACACTATCTCTAAAACCCCTATCCAGCAAAAAAACATCCCCAGGTTGAAAGTACCTTCGTAAAGTATTTGTTTCATTATTAAATTCATTAATCATAATAGCTGCATCCGATGTTGTTGCTGGATAAGGACCGAGTACATCTATAATATAACCATCAGAACATACCATCATAAAAGGTTTCATGAGGTTCCTATACTTGTGCAAAGAATAAGTATCTTTCTGGTATAAATAATTAGAACTTTTCTGAACATATAAATAGGTACCATCAAGAATAATAATTGGGTTCCTATCTACTCCCCCGAACAGCTCATTGGGTATCATTAGATTTCTTGCAGCAATTTGAGCTCGTGTTATATGATTTATCCCTAAGTTTCGTGGAACAAAATCATCAATAAGTATTTGACGAACCTTTTTTAATAATCTCACTAAAGTGGTAGGGGGTGTATTTAATAATGTCGATATCCGCTCATTGCTGTCGCCAGTTCTTATTTTTATAAGATATGCAGCAAGAGCTAATGTGCCATTTCGCATATTATTTATTTGTTGCACATCAGTTTTCAATTCAAAAAACTGGTGCTTGGTTAAACCAGTCCAATAATGCACTGAGTCATCAGACATTTGCTGTATATTCGTAAAGTCGAATATCACTCTTTCTTTTACAAATGAAGCAAAGTCTTCTATGTGACTAGCAGTAAAATATTGAATTGATTGCATTTCATTTCTCAAAATGTCAAAATTGTCATTTCTTAAATGGAATTCACAAATTCTACATTGCTGTGGTACATAGTAATTGTATTCACTAAAAATATATACTCTAAGCCACACAGGAATCCTAAGTCTTTCTTCAGCATTGCAATCAGGTAAGAAACAACGTGATTGTGTATCTGGAGCTCTTCTCATATTGGGTAAAAATATAGAACCTGACTGGACTCCACTGTCACTACTTTGCCGAATTTCTGCATTATCACCTTGCTGTACATCATCAATAGCATCTCTCCCGACATTACGTGTACTGTGTCTGTCAGCTCTTTGCCAACAAGGATGGCATATTCTATCAGATGATCTCAGCTGAAACAGAAAAGATCTTTACTTTAAGAAGAATTAATAACCTGGTCATCATCATCATCAACAGCCTATAATCATTAAAGTCTCCCATAAATGAGAGGCTTTGCATAATCTCTAGTCAGGTTAGGAACCGCTGTTGTTGATCATTACATCAGTGAATGCTATTGGCCATTCCCTGACATTTATAGGTGTCCTTAAGACGGCTTACACGGAGAAGCTAGGATGGTATACTTTGGTGGGAACCACATGGAAAATAAATAACCTTGTAGATCTCTGCAATTATAATAATACACTATATGGAAAGACCACATAAAGCTTAGCTATTTTAGAACCTACATCAAATTAAAACAAAAAAACTTACCTCCTGTGGATGAATCCATTGTAAAATAACACTTTGGATATGTCTCTCTCGTTCTGTGTCATTGCTTATCCCATGAGATCGAATCCTTAACAGTGAACATCTGCAGTTCACACATATCTGTCTGTGACGGCCAGGATCTGAGCTTGTTGAGGCATCAGATGATAAACCTTGCACATTAATTGATGCATTCAATGCTATAATCCAACAAGGATGACATACATAGCTGTTCTCTCCAGTCTGTAAAAAAATATTTATGTCATATAAATAAAATGAACCATCAAATACAACAGATTAATTTTTCATTTAAAGAACCAAATTGCATTCTAAATAGTATTTAGAATTGTCAATTCTAATGGCTAACACCACGTCTAAAAACATCTTGCTGTCGCAGACAGGCAATAAAACATTATACAACATCTCTTATGATTAAGACGAATCTAACAACACCTCATTTATGTTTTAATTTACCAAGCCAGTTTAGCTACAGAGTGTGCTAAAGAAACAGACATATACCTACATACATTTTTTATATTCCACAATGGGCTTGTATGCTGTCTTGCACCCAGGTTGACTGCGAGAGATCTCTGCTAGAGATAAGCTCGCTCACCTTTGTAAAGCAATCGTCCTAATATATTCTTTGTGAGTAATATATTCGTAATAGGTACAGGTATTATAATACAAGCCATGTATATTAATATTAGGATATGCAAATATAGAGTAATAGGTTACCAGGTATTAGTCAAATAATAGGGACAGATGTGTAATAGGCAGAGTCGCTTCGCTGTTACTCGCTATGTTATTATTATTTGCCGACAGTGGTCATCTCACTCACTCGCCGACGTCTCGGCGCCTGACGCGTGAGCGAGATGACTAGAGTCGCCTAAACCGACCTGAGGTGGGCGAGTGAGCGAGATGAATTTTGTATTGTATGAATAGATCCTGGTTGCTTGCTTATCATTGTGCATGTGTAAAGTGTGTATTTTAGAGACATACACGTCGGGCTTCGTATGAAAGCTGCATGAGTTGGTTACCAAGTAAGCATGCAATGAAAACAGTTTTTTTCTAAATATGGTCATTTGTTTCTGTCGCATTGTCCTTAGTATAGCTAATATTGATGTTGGTTTATAATAATATTTGTAGTGACCAAAGTTCACAGTAGTCACAGCGACTCCATAATGTAATCACCGTTTCACTTCTGTAATAGGCATACATGAAGATATTCATGAGAATCTTGTATTTCATATTAATTATTATGGAGAATATCGGTTCACTAATATTTGACTAATACCCAGTAATAGATATGGTATCATGATAATTATGTGATATAACTAATATATTCAATAATAAGATTACCTAAAAATGACCTTAATATAACATCTCTAATAAAAATGTATTTTTTATTATTGTGCAATAAAGAGTTTTAAATGATGATCATCCAGAACCTTTAACTAGAGATGGATTTTAGCCAACTCAAATATTCAATTATTTACATAATCAGCTCAGAAGTTGGAACTTACCACTTGCGGTGCGATCCATTGTAGTATAACTCGCTGCACTTCCACAAGATTAACAATGTGTCTTCTCCTGTGCGTGATTTCAGTACCACAATTTATACAATGTATAGATTCACTAGGCAAAATCGGAAAGTCCACGTGCACGCGCAAGTCTTCATGTAAAGCGGGTTCGTTATGCGGAGAAATGCCAGGGTTAACGTTTGAAGCAGGTACTAAGTCCGAGAGTGAGCCGGGGTCGTCGTTTAGAAAATCCTCAGAATCCATTTTGAACAGCACAAGTCGTAAAAAACAGCTAAAGTCGAAATAATATTCACAATACGATACGAAAAAGAGCGCAAACGCAAAGCGAATGACATGACATTGACAATCAGGTCTGGGTCAGTGTTGCCAGTTCTCTGCGCTGTCAGTCGAACACTCGATTTGAAATCGATTCCATCGTGCGGTGCTGTTTTGTTTTGCGTAATTCTTTTGGTTATGGACCATCCGCATTACAATTAGAATCTTCAAGAAAAGCACGTGTTAATAATACCCGCTACCACGACGGACAAAACCCAAATGAACGAAGACGAATTACCAATTACGAACGATTCTTACTATTTTTCCTCGATAACTAGACAACGTTTGTTCTACGTGGGCACGCTATAATCATGGCGGCAAGTCTCCTCTTTGAACAGTATTAGTAAAAGTCATAGAGCGGCAGAAAAATAAATAGATGATTTTACCACCTCAAAACAAAAAAAGTTGTTCTACGTAAACTATATCTTTTTATTTATGTAAGGTTAAGATGATGATGGGGATGCTGACGATGAACCTCCCAACGGGCAGAGAAAATCTCGATCTTCCAGGAAAACATTTTAATGTTTCGAAGCTCTCGAATCGAATCATCATAAATATCGATATTATTTTTTCTGTTATTATTCTTTAGGCAACCCTAACTAACTCAACGCACGCCACGCCGTAACTGTCACCATACAAATACAAATCAGTTAAAGATCTTTTTTATTCGTTATTAATATTATTTATATTGACACTCCCGAATAGGAACCAATGTTCAGTAAATATTATTACTGAATTATTTATGAATTTCTTCTTTCCCAATACGGTTGTTCACGGTTAGCCCATTTTGGTTGATGTCTTTTCATTCTCTATCAATCACTTTACTTGAAATTTTTATATCTCTGCACCCTGTGGGTCAGCTGTACTAAGCGGGCACTCAATGCCCTTCGTGTGCAGTATAACAACGCCTTTAGGATGTTGTTGGAGCTGCCGAGATGCTGTAGTGCGTCTGGCATGTGTATGGAGGCTCAGATTGATGGCTTTCATGCCATCATGAGAAAAAGAGCGGACTCCATTTTGCACCGTATCCGAGCAAGCTCCAACAGCATTCTGAAAGTAATTGCGGACCGGCTAGACGGTCCTTTCCATAGGCACTGGATTGCACTCCATGTGTCAACATCTGTTGACTCTGTTGTGTGATCCTGATTTGTTTTATTTTTTTTGTTTTCATTTTATTGTTGAAATTGTGATATACTAACATAGATCTTAAGTACTCACTAACACAATTATGGATGTTTTTTGTTGTCTGAAATAAAGTTAATAATAATAAATAAAGGCTTTATTATGACTATCACTTTGCAGTAACTATAGTAACCACCCACAGTCATGGCGGCCTATCACTATTGTAATATATTACTAGCATACCTTATCGAAGCACACACAGTCCAGTGAGCCGCTGACGTTGACGGCGCGCGTGTTGAGACACGCGATGCGCGCGCGCTTGAGACGCGACACGGCGTACAGGCGGCCCACTGTCATGGCGGCGGGGAGGGCGGGCGGTATCACTATGGTGACTATGTCAAGGGCTTTGATGGCTATGTCGCCAGGGCTGAAAGCGCGGTATGCCTGTGGAAACAGAAGAAAAGTGTTAGAAGTAACACACGGGGTGTACTTGCGTTCTAATTATAATAATAATGTGCCCGACCCAGTTCTCGAAAATGACCATGTCACGTTGTACTGGGATCGGTCTATCATTACTGACAGGACTATTGTCGCCAATAAGCCTGATATAGTGGTGATAGATCGATTAGTGCGCCGCGCAATGATTGTCGATGTTACCATTCCACATGTTGAATTTTGTTGTTGTGTGAACCTCGTGAAAGCTGAGAAAGAGAAGCAAATGAAGTATCTCGACTTAGCACACGAGGTTGTTGACATGTGGAATGTGAGCTCGGCTGTTATTGTGCCGATTGTAGTAACGGCCAATGGCCTGATGGCCGAAAGTCTCGATCAACATCTTTCGAGGCTCTCGTTAGGCGGTTGGATCAAGGGCCAGATTCAGAAGGCAGTATTTCTCGATACGGCTCGCATTGTGAGGAGATTCCTGTCTCTGCAGCCCTAACCACCGGTAGCTTGGACCTTGCTCCCGCTACTGGCGGATCACTATTTTATATATTTTTAAATGATTTTTTTAAATGTTTTTTATAAAAAAATATTTAATAAGTTTTGAAAATGAATAAAGGACATAATAATAATATCCTAGGACATTGTTCACACACTGTCATCTGATCCCAAACTAAGCAGAGCTTGTACTATGGAAACCAGATAACTGATATACTACATACACTACTTTTTTTGTAAATACATACTTATATAGATAATTACACCCAGACTCAGGACAAACAGACATGTTCATGCCAATGTCAATGTTTGTCCTGGATGGGAATCGAACCCACGACTAGCGGCATGGCAGGTGGTATCTTAACCAACCACGCCATCTGGCCTGCTTTTTTAGTTTAATTAAAAAAACTTAAAAACAAAGATATACAACAAATATAGGGTGTTAGATTAAAAGGAAGTACTTTGAAAATGTACAACTTTTACCAACCATGAAATCTAAAAAAAGAATATGCTGTTCCCTACATTTTATCGAGTTATTCGAACATAAATGTATGGAGGTGAATTTTTTTCGCGATTTAAGTTTTGTTTTTTTATAAGTTCGCTTACTAAGTAAAGTTTGCCAAAAGCTTGGAAGTTGCATAATATAACAAAATTTCTTTGTCTTCTTTCTTTAATATTTTTCTAAATTCTCTTTCTTCTGTTCTAACCCTTTGCTTGTATTGTAGGACTCACCTTGAGTGCCACACTGTAAGCCATGCCCACGACGGCGATGCACGCGAGGATGATGATGAACTTGTAGGAGTCGCGGTCGAACTTGAAGTCAGCCGGCACCGGGTACAGGATGCTGCGGACTAGCTGGCCCTTGCTTGTATTGTAGCCTGTGCGGAGGACTAGAGCCCTGAGGAAAATAGCAAAATAATTTTAATAAGCGGGGTCAAATTAAATTAGCCAGGAAAACTTCACAAATCCAGCATGTTGGTGAAGGTAAGTGTTATCTTGTTCTTGGGATACATTAATTCCAACTACGGAACCCTTCATAGTGCGTGGTCCAACACGCACTTGGCCGGTTTCTTTATCATTAGAAATGGAACTTGACTGACATAACAAACAGTCAAGTAATCTAGAACCAGTGTGCCTTTGAGAGCAGTGATAGCAAGTCAAAATCCGGCCAAGTGCGTGTAGGACCACTCACAATGAAAGGTTACGTAGTTGAGATGAATATATCCCAAAAAGAACTTAAAATGTTAGTTGAAAAAAATGTTCTCCCATACATATACGTCACGATCAATTCTCCAACTGAAAATTATATAAGGCCGAAATCGCAAAAAAAAAATGTTTTTATGAGATAAAACTACAAATTAATGATTTTCGGACTTTGTCCTTTACAAATGATGTGAGGCCTTGTTTCTTGCCAAATTTCATGATATATGATGATGATTATCTAGGTCAACGGGTTTATTTGCGAGTATCAAAATATGGCGCATAAATCGTCGTATATTTTATTGCGTTGAGTAGAAGCTTGATTTTTTTAGATCTGAAAGGGACCGTAGACCTACGCATTTGATATTAATTTACTTGATACGCATTTCTGACAAAAAGGGTCTTGCACACAGTCCGGCTACGAAGTGATCCTATAAGGGTTCCGTTTTTTCTATTTGAGGTACGGAACCCTAAAAATTAATGAAAATGTAATCATCATCATCATCATCGTTTCAGTCGAAAGACATCCACTGCTACTTCGACCGGTTCTGTGCTTCTCGCATCCAGCGGAATCCTGCGGCCTTTAACAAGGTCATCGGTCCACCTTCCAACGTTACGTCTTCCGGTACGCGGTCACCACACCAGAACCTTTCGGCCCCATCGGCCATCTGTTCTACCAGCAATATGCCCACTGCCACTTAAGTTTGGCAATTCTTCGGGCTATGTCGGTTACCTTGGTTCTCCTGCGGATCTGTTCATTTCTTATTCGATCGCGTAGGGAAACTCCAAGCATAGCCCTCTCCATTGACCAAAATGAATATGAATAATAATGAAAATCTATACATATATAAATGAATCGCCGAAATGTATGTACGCGCATAACTTCCGAACGACTGCACCAAATTGGAAAATTCGGGATAACTCAAAGTGCATTTTCTATGGGAATTTAGTATGAATTATTGAAATTTTAACGGGACAACGTCTGTTGGGTCAGCTAGTAATGAATACTAATAAAAATGTAATATACTCACTTAACGGGCTCGTTGTTGTAGTACCGCGTCTGTATGACTCTGGTGCCACAAAATAACACGCTAGAAGCATGCTCCTTCAGGTCGAACGGACGGTCCACACGGAGTAGTGCTGTCTTTGTTACGGGTACCGATTCGCCTATGAAAAGGAAGTAAAATTTAGCAATATAAAGTTATAACTTTTTGAAGTTATTACACGAATCCATAAAACGTCTCCGGTACAAGTATCTAATGGGGAAAGAATCAATCTAGGGACAATAATGGGGGCGTTAAGAATATAGGAGTCAATAATCTAAGCCTCAAGCATCTAGGAGTCACACTAACGTATGTATTTAGAAGGTTTAAAAAAAAAGAAGGTTGAAGGTTTTTGATATTATTGGCAGTCGGTCACTGGCCTGTGTAAAAAATCACATTTACACATTATGTCTGTCATCGATTTAAAATAAGCATAGTTACGGCTTTTGTTTATTTTTTGTACATTGTCACTTGCGCGTAAAATATTAACCTCGAATGAATATAGTAACTCTCAGGCCATTGCTGCTCTTATTGCTGCCACCATTTCCAACCATTAATGTTCGAATAACACTTTTAAATTGTAGTTGAAAAATCATCGACGAAAATTGAGGTTGTAAAATTAAGCGTAATTGTCAAAAGGAAAACATATTTAAGGTAATTTAAAATAAAAAATATCCGGTTTAATTATCTAAATAATCAAATCGAAGCACTCAACTTGTAAGTGACACTACAAATTGGTACCCACAGATACATTATCTAATACATTTGTTTACATTTTAATCAGATACTATTGGAACAGACCATCAGATACATATATACATATATTCAAACATCTTTGAATCAAGAATTACGAGATCAATTACATATTGGGTAACTGGTAATCAGTGACCGATACTTAAACACATGATTGTACTCATGATAATAAACAACTTTTACTATTGGACCAAACCTGAAATCGCGAAAAATAAATCGGCTGCTCGCTACATTTTGATGAGTTGCGCGAACATGTATGTATGGGACAGCTGAGTCCCATAGTAAAAGATGTTTGTTATCATGAGTACAATCATGTATTTAAGGGCCGGTTTTTTGATCCGTAGTTAAGTATCGGTCACTAATTACCAGTCACCCTATACAGGGCTATTTTTAAATCATTAACTAAACTTTAACAGGGTGTTCTACCCATGAATATGAACAACTTTCACTATGGGACCAAACCTGAAATCGCGAAAAAAAAATCAGCTGTTCAGTACATTTTGACGAATTATGCCAACATAAATGTACTGAACAGCTGATTTTTTTTTCGTCTCTTAATATTAGGTTGGGGAAAAAGTCTTTTCGCATTATAGTATGTATGAACTTGTAATAAAATCTCTTTGGCTGTACTATTTGTATCTGGCTGGTTTTGGTATCATTGAAAGTTTAAATTTTAAAGAACATAATTCCAAATTCAAATTAGGAAAATGTGTGATTTTCATTTGTTTTTCGTACCGTCAAGATGAGTGAATCTAATGAAGAAATTCGATACATTTTAAAATTTTACTACAAAAAAGGTAAAAATGCAACGCAAGCCGCGAAAATATTTGCGATGTTTATGGACCTAGTGTAGTGTCTGTGAGAGTAGCACAAATTTGGTTTAAGCGTTTTCAATCCGGAAATTTTGATGTCAAAGATGCACGTCGCTCTGGTCGCCCTATTACGGATAAAATGGATGCCATTTTTGAAAAAGTGGAGCAATATCGGCATATCAGTAGTTACGACGTAGCTGAAGAACTGGAAATTGACTACAAAAGAGTTTTGGCGCATTTGAAAAAAACTGGGTACACAAAAAAGCTCCACATTTGGGTACGTCACGAGCTCACTGAAAGAAACCTAATGAACCGTGTACTCATTTGTGATTCTTTATTACGACGTAATGAAACCGAACCATTTTTGAAGAAGCTGATAACTGGTGATGAAAAGTGGATCACGTATGACAAGAACGTGCGAAAAAGGTCGTGGTCAAAGGCCGGTCAGGCTTCACAGATTGTGGCGAAACCCGGGTTAACTCGCAACAAGGTGATGCTGTATGTGTGGTGGGATTGGAAGGGCATTATTCATTATGAGCTGTTACCACCAGGCAGGACCATCGATTCTGAACTCTACTGCGAACAAATGATGAGATTAAAGCAAGAAGTTGAGAGAAAGCGGCCGGAATTAATCAATAGAAGGGGTGTGGTTTTTCATCATGATAACGCTAGACCTCACACATCTTTAGCCACTCAGCAAAAATTAAGAGAGTTTGGCTGGGAGGTGTTAATGCATCCGCCGTATAGTCCTGACCTTGCACCTTCAGATTTCCACCTGTTTCGGTCTCTTCAGAATTCTTTAGGCAGTGTCAGGTTAACATCACGAGAGGACTGCCAAAACCACTTGTCGCGGTATTTTGACCAGAAGTCCCAAAATTTCTATAGCAATGGGATCATGCCCCTACCTACAAGATGGCAAAAAGTTATCGAACAAAATGGTACCTACATACTTTAGTTAAATGTAAATAAACTATATTAAAAAATGTTTTGAATTTTCTTAAAAAATGCGAAGAAACTTATTCCCCAACCTATTATAATACCTTTTGTTTTGTGTATAATAAATTAATAATGCGTCTAGTTTGGGCCAGCGCACCTTGATGGGCGAATCCTATTACTGGGTGGACGTACTGTTACAGTTTCCCAATGCTAAGGAAAACCCTTAATAATCAATAATAATTGATTACATAGATTTCCCAGAAATTGCCTTGTCATCATTTAGGGACAGCACTGCCTCCCTGCTCCCGCAGCTCGCCAGTCTCGTCCTATCCGCCGAACCTCTACCATCTCCGTATATCGTTGTGTCTGCCAGTTTACTTAGTGTTAACCTAAAGTCCAAAAATTGTAACAAGGTCAAACTCGGAATTAAAACTAATTCTTTTCGTGTATCTCAAAGTGTTTTTTTTAAAACCTTGTTTACATGGTCTCGCGTAACATTGGTGGCAGCTTAAGGGATTTTAAAAATCCTCGGATCGCCTCATTTCAGTGAAAAATTAAAGAAAAACCATACCTACTTGTGTTGTGATTGTGACAGTGAAAAGTGCTAAATCCGATCTCATCTCTGTGTCCTGTCGCTGTATCCTGTCGCTGAGTCTTTCCGCTCAGTGCCACTGTATCCTGCTGGTCTTATTAGGCCCTCACGTGCCGTGCTGGTGTAACGGGGTGTGCCCGGAATACCTATCACTCACCTTGGGTGATCTCGCCTGGCTACAAAATGATCCATGTTGCCGTCGTATTCGCAGTGTTCCTGTAAGTACATTCATTCTACATCGAAACTATCCGTGCTGTGAAAATAGTGCCAGTGATTCAAACTACAAAGTTTCATCACATAGTTCCAATTTAAATCGAGCTTCAAAGTGCTAGACTTAGTCTTATTAATTATTCCAATGTATTATTTTATCACTCAGCGCCGAGACTAGTGCAACATTCCTTTCTTATCGCAACTCCGTACCTTGCGCGTTATCTTTGTTTTGACTAACTGTTCATGCCTAGAGACGAGCCCAGTATCATGTCTAAACCTGAAATTAAAGAAATCGACATGAATTTTATAAGCAAATTCATTAATAAATTCGATGGAAACCGCGAAAAACTAAATGCGTTTTTAAATAATTGCAGAAATGCAATAAGCCTTGCGTCACCGTCACAACAAGACACAATATTAAAATATATTTTAAGCCAACTTGAAGGCCGTGCCGAAAGCGCGTGCTCCATTAAAGAATTCGAAAACTGGCAACAGTTAGAAGAATTTCTCAAAAATCAATTTGGCGAGAAAAAACATTATGCTGCACTACTCTCGGATCTCCAAGATTGCTGTCAAACTAATAGCGAAACAGTCAACCAGTTCGCACTACGCGTAGAGACATGCCTAGCCAAACTATTAACCGAAATCAATATTTCAATACCCACAAAAAAGAAAGGTGAACTGACTGGCCGTGTCGCTGCAATGCAAGACTTAGCATTGCATACATTTATCAGTGGCTTAAATTCCCGATTATCAACTGTAGTCAGATGCCGTGACCCTGAAACTTTAAATGAAGCCATTGGCTTCGCGGTGTCCGAAGAAAAAATCTTACAGACCACCTCTAAGCGTAATCCATCAGCAATCAATACCAATTCCCCTAATCAAGGACGATGGTCTCAACGTCGATTCCAACAGAACCGTAACCCTACACAGCAAGGTGTTTCAAACGAGCTTAATAATCAAAGACAATCTACTTCAGGTCCTCCAGTGTGCCGTTATTGTAAAAACGTGGGCCACACTATTGAGGAATGTAGAAAACGGGAATTCAATAATAATCGTTTCAGAGATCAAAATAATCAAAGACTATTTCCAAGGCGTTACCAAAATAATCAAGCTCAAGTTCACGCTGTAAATAGCAACGAAGGCAATGACTACTTGGAAGATACTCAGGGTAAACCAAATGATGATTTAAACGAATAAAGGGCTCACGGTGGTGTCTCGTGAGACCCAAACTTCAAATTCCAAAACATTTCTATATCAAAGACACCAATGCTATGTCCGCTGTATCCTCTGTATCCCCTAATAATAGGGACTCGCGAATAAACCGCAACACTGTATCCTCTGTATCCTCTGCATCCGCTGTATCCTCTGTATCCCCTAATAATAGGGACTCGCGAATAAACCGCAACACTGTATCCTCTGTATCCTCTGCATCCGCTGTATCCTCTGTATCCCCTAATAATAGGGACTCGCGAATAAACCGCAACACTGTATCCTCTGTATCCTCTGCATCCGCTGTATCCTCTGTATCCCCTAACAATAGGGACTCGCGAATAAACCATAACGCCGTATCCTCTGTATCCTCTGCATCAACACTACCCTCTGTATCCCCTAACAAAAAGGTCTCACCAACTGGTCGCACCGCTGTATCCTCTGCATCCACTGCCCCCGTTGAACATAAAATAAATCATCCTATATGTGCTAAATCTACTTTAAACGAAGTCGTTCCTCGTTCAATTCCTGAAACAAAAATTTATGAGATTAATATTGGTCCATTTAAAAGACGCTTACCTCACATCCTTGTCCATACCCCAGTGGCAAATAATACCTTATCTCTCCTTGTAGACTCCGGCGCAACTGTAAGCCTTCTGAAACAATCTTCCATACAAATACCAGTTGATATCACAACAGAAATAATTCTTTTGAAAGGTATTGACCCCATTGATCAACCGTCACCAACAATAGGTCACTTTCCGCTAAAATTAAAAATAGATGATAAAAATAGTGTCACGCATAAATTTCATATAATACCCCGAATACACTTACCTTATGATGGTGTAATTGGCACTGACATGCTAATTGATTTTGGCTGCACTATTGACTACACTCGTGAAATCCTGAAAATAGGTAAACATGAAATAAAATTACATTTCAATGCGCCTACTTATGTAATTCCTCCCAGGACTGAAACTGTCATAGAATGCTCCGTCTCCAACCCTGAGGTGAAAGAAGGGCTCGTACTAGACCAATGTTATCACGAAGATTTACTGATCGCAAATTGCTTAGTAGCAGTCAAAGAAAACAAAAGAATTAATTTATCAGTAATCAATACTTCTGAAACTCCTATAACCCTAAAGTCAAATCTGGATATCACACTTATTCCTTTAAGTTCTTTAATCAAACCTTCTGATCCAGTAAACGCTCATACAGTTTGTCATTTCAAAGACACCAACTCTTACCTCCGAACACAACAAGTATTAAACCTTCTTAGAATCTCCCACCTCAATCCTGAAGAAGCAAATGCTCTTCACGACGTTTGCTCTGAATACTCAGATATATTTTTTATTCCTGGTGATAAACTTTCCCACACAAATGCACTTAAGCATAACATAACGACGAGCGTTCAAAATCCAATAAATGTAAAATCTTATCGGTTCCCAGAGGTACACAAACAAGAAGTCAACAAACAAATTAACGAAATGCTTGATCAAGGAATCATAAAACATTCAGAGTCTCCATGGTCTTCACCAATTTGGATTGTCCCAAAAAAAATCGATGCGTCCGGACAGCAAAAATGGCGCATAGTTATTGATTACCGGAAACTAAATGACATCACTATTGGGGACAGCTACCCTATACCGCAGATATCCGAAATTTTAGATCAGCTGGGTCAGAGTAAATACTTCTCGACCCTTGACCTTACATCAGGGTTTCATCAAATTTTAATTAATGAGGAAGACGCTTCTAAAACAGCGTTTAGTGTACCTCAAGGACATTACCAATTTACAAGAATGCCATTTGGCTTAAAGAACGCACCCGCTACTTTCCAACGGTTAATGAATACCGCTCTCACGGGCCTCCAAGGTATGCGGTGTTTTGTATACTTAGATGACATAGTCATATACTCTCATGATTTAAATTCTCACATCGATAATCTTTCGTTAGTATTTCAAAGACTTCGAGATTACAATCTAAAACTCCAACCTGACAAGTGCGAGTTTCTTCGACGCGAAGTCGCATACCTTGGCCATCAAATAACTAAAGATGGTGTAAAACCTAACCCTGAAAAGATAAAAGCAGTAACCAAATTTCCTATTCCAAAATCTCCGAAGGATATTAAGTCCTTCCTCGGACTTGTATCCTACTATCGCCGTTTTATCCCTAACTTCTCGAAAATTGCTAAACCACTAACTCAACTTTTAAAAAAGGATGTCCCGTTCCTATGGGAGAACCAACAACAAGTCGCCTTTGACGAACTTAAATTCAAACTTACCTCTGCTCCTATCCTCATTTATCCAGACTTTTCTGCCCCTTTCATCCTAACGTGTGACGCTTCTAATTATGCTATCGGTGCCGTACTAAGTCAAGGTCCAGCTGGTAAAGATAGGCCAATAGCCTATGCCTCTAGGACCCTCAACAAGAGCGAATGTAACTACAATACCACAGAAAAAGAACTCCTTGCCATTTTGTACGGTTGCAAAACCTTTCGCCCATATCTCTATGGACGAAAATTCTTGATCATTACTGATCATAGGCCATTAAAGTGGTTGTTTAATCATAAAGATCCTAGTAGCAAATTACAAAGATGGCGGCTTAAACTAATGGAATACGAGTACGAAATCGGTTATCAGAAAGGAAAACTGAATGCCGTTGCTGACGCCTTATCCCGATATCCTGTAAACCCAATTCAACCGTCAGACTGTGATCCCATTCCATCCACATCTAATCAAAATGCAGATAATTCCACACCTCAATTCAGTCCTCTAACACTCGAGGATCTTGATATACAACTACCTCCTGGTTCCCTAGACGCTGAAGATAACCTACCATCTGTAGACCTCCTAGAAAACGACGATTCACCACCAGGAATCGACGATCCAATTACACCTACCACATCTAACAAATCCCCAAATCTCACAACAAATCCTTCTCGTGACGATACCTATAGCAAATTCCTGAAAATAATGAGCAGCAAAGATTTTAATAGTAACGCTAAAATCACAGAACACAACGAAAACATCCTGAAGACTAACTGTAAAATCATTGTTATACCTACTTCTATCGATCTTGACGACTCCAACCCTCACGTAGAAGAAATCCTGAGCAACCTCGGAGACTCTAATGAACTCCTAGATAGGGAAAGAACTCTCTACTCCTTTATCTCATTCAATTACAAAGAAAAGTTAATATATTTCCTATTCACTAAAGTATACCACTTTCATAACAGTTCATACGAGGACATTTACAAAAGTATACTAAATCTTCAAACCGATATACTACGTGATTCTACTGATTCCGAGCTAAATTTAGCCATCACTGATTTCCAAAATCCTTTTGATAAGCATATCTGGGCGAAAATATACAACATGTTCTGCTATATATTTAACAATACTCAAGTATCGGTTCATATTTATCATAATACTATAATTTTCCCTACACCCTCGGAGATACCTAAAATACTCCGCGAAAACCATGACATTCCTATTGCCGGACATTTAGGATCTACGCGAATGTTTAATCGAGTAAAAGAAAGGTATTTCTGGAAAAATATGCGGACAGATATCGAAACATACATAAGAAATTGCTCCCAATGCCAAAGTAACAAAGCCCTAAGACAGATTAATAAATCTCCAATGCAAATAACTACTACTTCCACTAAACCATTTGAACGACTCAGCCTCGACCTTGTGGGTCCCCTTCCAGAAGCTGGCCTTACTAAGCTCAAGTTCATTGTTACACTACAGGATGACCTCACTAAATATTCCCTCGCTTACCCTATCGCTAATGCGACTGCAGAAGAAACATGTGAGTGTCTCGTGCACTTTATTTCTGTTTTCGGTATCCCGAAGTCTATTTTAACCGATCAAGGCACAAACTTTACCGCAGATCTATTTAAAAAAACCTGCGACTTTCTAAAAATTAAACAAATCTGGTCTTCCCCATACCATCCTCAAACTCAAGGTGCACTTGAACGTAGTCACTCCACACTTAAAGAATATCTTAAATCTTATGTCAATGAAAATCATTCTGATTGGCATAAATATGTTTATACTGCTATGTTGGCGTATAACACCTCTACTCATTCCACTACTAACTTCACACCATATGAGCTCCTCTTCGGCCAAAAGCCTTTTATTCCGGATTCCGTCTACGAATTACAATCAGATCTTACATATCCAGAATACCTTAAGTCTCTGCATCATCGTCTAAAACTGTCACGTGAAAAGGCCATCGAAAACATACAGAGATCTAAGGAAAGATCTAAACAGTATTATGACGCCCGCTCGCGACCTGTTCAATATAAAGTCGGAGATTATGTATATCTTAAAAATCATGTACGTTTGCGCAAAGCTCTTTCGCCAATTTGGAAAGGACCGTATAAGGTTGTAAAAATCAATGGTAGAAACACCTTGACCTTACTCATAAATAGACGTCATGTGACACATCACTATGACGAAGTCAAACTAGCTCCTAGATCTGAAACGTAGCCCTAGTTATATACTTAATACTAATTTTAGTTTTAATTATATTTTATTACAGTAGTCCTGCGCTGGGTCAGGAGTTCATTACGCCCTTGACGAACAGTCCTGGCATCTACTTCGACCCCTTAGGTTCTTTAAGTTTAGTCGATAGTCACCTTAGTATAGTTATTCCTTATGATGTATCCTTTATTAATCCGCATATTCTAAACCTCCGTCTTATTCTCAACAAATCCAAACAAATATGTGATAATGGTAAAGTCTTTGATTATTTAGAATGTAGTAATCTCTTTGAACCATTGAACACGCGTTATAATGATATAGCCCATGACAATGAAGCTATTTTTCACCTTACATCTCGCCAGTCGAGAAGATCTGCACTTCTAGGATTCGTAGGCACCATATCTAAAAAATTATTTGGCACAATGGATGAAGACGATGCCATCCGATACGACAATGCCATTAAAGAGGTAGAAACAGACCAAAAGAAACTAGCCCTTCTTATGAAGGAAAATATATTAGTCACTACTTCCTCGCTTAAATCCTACAATGAAACTATGTATATAATAAAACTAAATGAAAAGCATCTGAAAGATGCAATTGATGAATTGTCCCAAGATATTCTGAATCTGACTTACGTTTCAAAAGAACTAGGTATTAGGTCTCGCATGCTGGAATTAACCTCCATGATAGAAAATAGTCTCCTAGCCTTGTCCTTCAAAGTCGAAGACATAATTAACTCTATTATGTTCAGCAAATCTAATGTCCTGTACCCCACTATTCTAACACCTAAAGAACTTTATACCGAATTGGTCGATAATTATAGATTCCTACCCGAATCTACACAACTTCCAGTTCCCTTAAACCTCGATAACATGCATACTATTCTAAATATATCAGAAATATCTAGTTACTTCAATAAAGAAAAAGTAGTGTTTACAGTAAAAATCCCTCTCATTAACCCTATACACTTAAATGTATATCATAACTTACCTTCGCTGGTTCCTCATGATAAAAATAATCCAAGGTCATATTCAACCATCATTCCATCCTCCAAGTATATTGGTATAAGCAGAGATAGGTCAATGTACTGTAAGTTAGATAACCTAGATTATTGTAAGATAATTAATAATGACCATTACCTTTGTGAAACATCAATATTATACTCCTCTTCCGCGACGCCTTCCTGTGAAACGGAAATTATTACAAAAGTACTTACCTCAATCCCTTCGATTTGTGAAACCAAATTTATTCATGGTCACGTTAGCATCTGGCAGCCACTACGTTACAGTAGGTGGTTATATGTAATGTCGGATAAAACTAAAATAAGTATTGAATGTAATAACTCCCAATCTACTGAAATAGAATTTAGTGGAAATGGTGTATTGTACTTACCTTCTAAATGTGTTGCTTACTGCAAGGACACTCGTTTAACCTCGCATGAAAATCATAAAATTCAACTAAAAACTATTGTTTCTAATTTTAATATTTTAAATGATTCATGTTGTAATACTGTAGCTTATAATAATATTGTATCAAACCTACCTATAGTTAATCTTAAGAACATTAACTTAGATTCCTTAGCTTATGATAATCCTGAAATCCTGAAAGGACTTAACAATATAATTGAAAAACCACATATTGTTTTATATCAAGAATACTATTCAGGTATTATAATTGTAATTATAATTTCTATTATGTGCTTTATTATCTATAAGGTGTATAAAACTGGCATACACAAGAAAATAATAAAATTTAAAGAAAATAAAAGTTCTGAAAATAATGACCCTGAGTTAGATGACATTGAACTCTCAAATGTTAACTCGGGTCCCTCTCTTCGCATCGGCTGATTCATATTCATTAATTTAAACGTAAACTTCACTTTGAAGGGTGTAGTTTACTCTAAATCGGGGGGCTGTTACAGTTTCCCAATGCTAAGGAAAACCCTTAATAATCAATAATAATTGATTACATAGATTTCCCAGAAATTGCCTTGTCATCATTTAGGGACAGCACTGCCTCCCTGCTCCCGCAGCTCGCCAGTCTCGTCCTATCCGCCGAACCTCTACCATCTCCGTATATCGTTGTGTCTGCCAGTTTACTTAGTGTTAACCTAAAGTCCAAAAATTGTAACAAGGTCAAACTCGGAATTAAAACTAATTCTTTTCGTGTATCTCAAAGTGTTTTTTTTAAAACCTTGTTTACATGGTCTCGCGTAACAGTACGATGCGTTGCGTGAGCCCAGCAAAAAACACGCAAGCTAACCAGTCAAGGCCATTGGCGTATATCTACGTCTTAAGCATAAGATTTAGGACTTACCAGTAAGCATGCTCTCGTTAAGCACTGCGGCTCCCGACAGTAACACAGCGTCGAAGTGCAGGATGCAGCCGCGCGCGGGGAGCACTATGATGTCCCCTGGGGAGATACAGCGGCTGTCTACGCATCGCCCGTCCCATAGCTCTACTGTGTCGTGGGCTTCCACTGTGGCGCGGAGGTTGGTTTGGTTCTGGAGAAATGGTGAAAATGTATGAGATCTATCAGATTGATTCAGTGTATTTAGGATTACATAAAAATTAAATGATAAGTCAAGATTACAAGAATATCAATATACAGGCTGTATCAGATTGGTGTGGTCAAATTTAAGGTTCATCGTAATCGAGAATAAAAACTTTTTAGCAAAAAATAAAACCGACTTTCAAAACAAAACACTACAAAGTGAAAAATAACTAATTTCGGTAGTCGGTGTCTTTGGTTTTGTATTTTTGTTTTTTGCCACCGACTTCCGAAATTAAAGTTATTTTTCACTTTGTAGTGTTTTGTTTTGGAAGTCGGTTTTATTTTTTGCTACAAATTCGAATACATAATTGACCACATAGTTGTAAATATAGCCATGTAAATAACAGTGATAGGAAGTTATTAAAACATCATCCACATAAAATAAGTGGGAAATATACACATTATTGAAGCTAACTCAAAAACTCCCCAAGCAAAGTTAATAAAATTTATATGGGACCGCCTCGGAAGTATACCCTTTCAAACAAAAAAAAAAAAAATCCAAATCGGTCCATCCGTCTTTGAGTAATCGCGTAACAAAAAAAAAAAAAAACAAAAAAAAATACACGAATTGAGAACCTCCTTTTTGAAGTCGATTGAAAAATTATCACCCGTCCTATGCATTTAGACTGAAGCTTTGTATGGGACAGCTGATATTTTTTTTCTCGATTACAATGTTGGTCCCATGGAGAAAGTTATTCAGTTTGATGGCCTGTACCACACCCGTAAATTTGACCACACCTTTCTGATACATGTATAATATCACTGTGATAAACACAGTAAGCTATGTTAAAGAAGCTATAGTTGCCGCGTTGTAGCATGCCAATAGCGGTCATTGCCCTTTCCCTAATATCTCTCCGTAGCAATCCAAAAAATAAATGATGTACTCGTATGGTTTTTCGTTATTGGAACATGTTAAAGATCACGATAGATTTCAGTTTTTTTTTTTTTTTAATATAAATCTAGATAATGTAGGTGGGTCAATGACCGCTATTGCCATGCTAAAGCGCGACAACTATAGTACTTGCATTTTTTTACCGTTTCAAATACAGACATTTTTAACACAAAATAATGACACAATTATATATCTAGAAGAGAAATAAAGCCTATATCTAGAATAAAAACATCATTGTTTTACTACAAACTCTAAGACATATTTTAAGAACATAATTATGACCCAAAGCTTCTTGGTTTACTTTACTTTTCTTCTTTTACTTCTTCGCAAGGAGAGTGCCCAAAAATCAAGCTATGTGGCGTCCAATTGGAGAGGCCTACGACCAGCCATGGACAGATAGAAGCTAGTAATTATGAGGAAAGCATCCTTACCTTCTTAGTCTGTATAACAGAAGTAGCAACACCGAACGTAGACATCATCACCACAGCGATACAGTAGTAGTAATAGGCCTCCGCAATCCACACGCCTATGGTGAACAGTTGGAACACGTAGAACGGGTTGAAGACCTCCAGCAGAATGAGGGTCATTATCGACTGGAACGGCACGTTTATCTCGTTCAGGCCGTAGATGTTGAGCCTGGAAAAGTGGATTTATTACCATTTATTTATTAGAGTGTTACGAGTCTTTTGTGAACGAATTCGGGGTGCAAAATAGATTAAGAAACACAGATAAAATGGCGATGTATCGTACAATAACCACAAATTCTTTTTTTTTATTGCTTACTGGGCCTGCTCTTGACCCCGATCACGCCAATTTTGCAGTCAGAAAGAGGATTATTTCATCGTAAGCGCAAGATCATGAGCTTGCACATTTATATTGAATAGTTTTTTTCTCACGTCATAAGCCTTCGGTGATAAAGCTTTTCGCCAAAGCTCACTTTGTACACTTAAACTCATGTACCCATATCTATTAACTACGATGGTTTCCACCTATGCAGTAATCGCAATGTCTCAAGACTAAAGTCTTTGACCAGTGAGTGTTGCCAGTGATAACCTACGGCACTGAAACGTGGTCGCTCACAATGGACCTTATTAGAAGGCTAAAAGTCACCCAAAGGGCAATGCAGAGAGCTATGTTTGGAGTTTGCATTTCTGATTCGATCACGTAGTGATCTACGTGATCGAATCAGAAATGAAGAGATCTGCAGGAGACCCAAGGTAACCGACATAGCTCGAAGAATTGCCAAACTTAAGTGGCAGTAGGCAGGGCACATTGCTCGCAGAACAGATGGCCGATGGGACCGAAAGATTCTGGTGTGGTGACCGCGTACCGGAAGACGTAACGTTGGAAGGTCTCCCACAAGGTGGACCGATGACCTTGAAAAGGCCGCAAGAATCTGCTGGATGCGGGAAGCACAGAACCGGTCGAAGTGGCGGTGCTTGGGGGAAGCCTATGTCCAGCAGTAGACATGAAATGATGATGATGAGTAATCGTGCTCAATAACGCCACTTATTTCATAATTGATTGATTTTCTTTAAGTGAATAAGATTCTGGAAAACTTCTTACATAATAACTGGAAGTTCTACTCATAGATATGATAGTAATCTCCAATTTCTCCAACCCGTGAACTCTTCAACCGCAAGTATATATTTTTTTAAATAATGGTACTTACATCATTAACTCCTCGCTCACTAGACGGTGGAATGGCCCCCCTGGTCCGTAACTGTGCATAAGAGGCCATTGTGCGCGACTACCGTTCGATATAGGGGAGCAAGTAAGTTGATACTTACATCCTAACTCGTCGTTCGCTAGAAGGTGGAGTAGACCCCATGGCATGTAGTTGTGCACAGGAGGCCCCAGACTCGATGCCGGCCAGCCTGATCCATTTTGCGCGACTGCCGTCCCATATGAGGGACTGCTTCTTGTGACGGAAGTACCTGTAGTTCTGGACATCTATTGAGAAAACGACATAATTATAATTTATTATCTTAGTCCTTAAAGAACGGATGGGACAATAAAAAAAGTTTTAAACGAAACCGAAGCAGAGATCCTCTTATTTAAAATTGCATACTTGTTGCATGCACATGGCATGCAGTTTTAAATTAGACGACCTCTAATGGTTAGTTTACACAGTGCGAGCTAGCGTGCGAGTCGGCCTACCGAGTAGCTGCAGTGCAGCAACTCGCACTGTGTGGACGTATCATACGAGTTACTCGCGCTTGCGAGTTGGACAATCGCTCGCAGCCGAGTAACTTCAACATTTTTCGTTTTCACTCGCCTGCTCGCACATCACTCGCATCGTATTTTTTGGCAGTAGCTCGTCAGTCACATGAGCTACGAGTACACCGTGCGAGCACCTGTCTACTGTCTAGTCAGCTGCTCGCACTGTGTAAACCAGCCATAACAGAAGTGAGGAAGTAAAAAATGGTATTGCCATCTGAAAAGGCCTAACTAGCGATATATAGGTATATATAAGTATCTATAGGTTGATGGACGCTTGAAATCTTTGCTGTTGTTCATAACAAAACCGTACATTCTAAGGGCTTTGTTGGTAATGTTGTCTACATAGATATTAAAGTGAAGTTTGGAGTCTAGTACCACACCGAGGTCACGCAATGAGTATACTCTTTTTAATTGTGTATTTAGCAAGTGATAGCTATAAGTGTGCTGATTTATGTTTTTAGTGAATGTAATGGAATTACATTTGGATAAGCTCAATGAGAGTTTACTCAAGGTTCAGTAGCTAGACAATCGATCTATTTATGGATATCAAGTGGTAATGGCTCTTTCACCGATTGAAAATGGAAGTATTTATTATATTTATTGAGAATGGAAGTATTCTTATATTTAACATTGGATGGAATTGTCGAGGTATTGCGTTTACTAGCCACACAGCCCCAGAAGTGTTTGAGATTTTTGCTTACATTTTGTTCTACAGTTTTTATATAGTTAGAGTAACAAAGTTCAAACATTCTCATTGTTTGTTGAAACTGCGACGAAATATAGAATTGCTCATAGTCAGGTATATTATTGTACACTTTCCATTTGGTCCAGGCGTTGCTCTTATTTTTGAATAACCTTTAATCGGCTTTAATTATTTTTTCCCAAATTCAGATTAATTTGTCGCCGCTTTAAATACCATGCCATAATTTATTATTCATACCTAATTTAACCAAAACAGATAATGAAATAAGAGACATGTAATTAAATCTGTTTACAGTCCGTTCAATCGATTTTGCCTTCAGTTCCGTAGGTATAAGGACGGCATTAAAAGCAAAAACGTGGTTACAATACCAACTGTTTACTGAAGCTGCCATTTGTGATGCCACCAACGCAATAGAAGTCAAAATCGGTAGATCGGACTGTAAAAAAGATTTATTTGAATGTCTAATCTTATTTCAAATGGAGTATAGTCATACAAACAGATTTTGCAAATAATTTGTTACGATAACAGCTTAGGTATTACGCTGATTTCCGCAGAGTCGCATGCGTAGGAGTTGGTAAAATCCCGCTATCGTGAAATAGTCGGGGTTAGGGACTTCCCTGTGTTGTGGTCAATTGAGTAATGAAAGGATATCAGTTCCGTACCTACACTTGCGAGCAACCAACTCGACTCAACCCCTTACAACCCGTGCACACAAAGCAGTTTTTTTTTTTTTTTCAAAAACTTCTAATTCCATTTATGAAAACGTTTATCTTTTTTAAAGCCTGACGTTTCAGCTTAACATGGTACTATAAGTATTAAAATCGGTTTAGTTGTTTTCGAGTAATTGCTATTTGAGTCGAAAAGCATGATTAGGAGTTGAGTCGATTTGGCTGCTCGTAAGTGTATTTAGCATTATTATTTTTGCATTTCTCGGGACCCTGGGGTCCCGGACTTTTGGAAGGCGTACGAGGAGCCGAAGCCAACTCGCAGAGGCCCCTTAAATAATTTTAAATGATAAGGAGGCACCAACCGACGATTATCCCTATATGCACTATAAAAGTGCACCCAAGGACCACCCCCGGTTGGTGCAGGACTATTGTTGTACGTGGAAACAAAACAAATTGGGCTTTGGGTCTGGGTGGCTAAAGTGGATTGAGTTACTTGAACTATGGAAGAACTATGTCCCCTGCCTGACCAATGTTATATATTATACACACGTATAAAATGGCAGGGGGTGACTTGCACACTCAATAATGGGCCCCTGGAAACGGGCGCTCGCACATAATGACGTAGCGACAAGGGGGCAACACTTCCTAAGATGCTTGAGGAGTGGAGAGGTATTCCACGGCTATCGGGACAATCCCGGAAGTACGGTCAAGATCCCTACCAGCACCTTACTGGAATTAGTATTATTTATTATTAGTATTAGTCAATTATTTGTAATAATTAATAGGTGGAGATGACTTATCTTTTGAAGTCTTTAGAATCAAAAGATGCCCTTTCTCACTAACACTACGCAACATCTAAAAGCAATGTCTAATACAGCACACCTTTGGATTTTCAACTCTCGGCGCTGAGGCAAGCATTGAAAATACAACAGTGCCCTTTAATTAGGCAATACATTTAGGTGCCACGTAGTGTTAAGAGAAAACGGAAATGAATGTCGCTAAAGATTTATTTTAAGTTTATAAAACATCTCTAAGCAACTATGCTAATGGCTAATTTGCTGTAGTTACATATCGTCGTCATGCTGCCAAAGTTATCTAAATGCACAATAATGCAATTTGAGATAAATCAATTTGAAAGTTTACTGTAGATTGTTTTGTTAAATACTAGCTTTCATTAATATTTTTAGTTCTTTTCCAGACACATTATTTATCCTTCTGTAGCAAGCAAGACTAGTCGATTCGATTATCCTTATAGAAACGGATAAAAAATATAAAAAATCTCCGAGAGGAGTGCTTTTAATCACTTTTGGCTGCCAATTATCAAAAATAGATTTTTTGTTAAATTTGAACCTTTGAGTTTTAAAATTTTAATAATGCATAGAAGTAGATATTCATTTCACTATTATACATATGTAGAAAATTTTGAGTGTATTGAATGTTATCAGAAGAACAGAAAAAAAGAGTTAGACATAATTTTAGCTAGTTTTACCTGACGAAAAAATGAAGAACTTTTCATTTATTCATTTTATACTCATCTATACATTTTGTCTGTACACATTAATATCCGTAACTACTGAACGGATTTGAATGAAATTCGGTAAGTAGATAGATAAAGCAAAGGATTAACACATAGGCAACTTGTGTATCTCACTGCTGGACACAGGTCTCTTTCAAAATTAATCTCTGAAACTACTGGAACGGATTTAGATGAAAGTTGGTAGGTAGATAGATAAGGCGCAGGTTTAACACATAGGCTACTTTGTAACCCACTGCTAGACATTGCTATTGAGCTTGATTTTAATAGATCAATGTAAATAATAACTTAGTAATGGAGTTTAACGTACCCACTCAGTAGAATGATAACTGCTACAGTTATTTTGAAACATCGCCTATCATCATTTAATCGCTTTTGGCTGCAGAAACGTTTGTCTCGTGTGTTGTTGTTATCTAATAGAACCCGTAGTAACTTTACCCGAAATCAATTAAATGCATATAATTATTTTTTTCACAAAAACATTATTTCATCTTACATTTCTTAAGATCGCGAGCCAAAATGAGTTAAAGTCATAGATATCCGGAGATATGCCTTCATTGCGGAATAGTAAGGAGTCCTAGTGCCACCGCCTATCTTCCACCCAAATAATTACAACATTAACAAATAGTGTACTTACGACACACACTTAAAATTTGAACACGCACACTAAGAAGAAAGCAGCTACACTAACTCAATTTCTAATAGCACACATACATAGAATGGGCGGGGCATTCATTTGTAAACATTTGCTATTTGCGAACATTCAATGCACACGCATGCAATTAGGGAGTCGAAAGCGATGGTCGATAATTTTTATCGATATTTAATTTTAGCACATTCTTGTATTATAATAACTTTGTTTAATTTTCTTTAAATATATAGTTTTTTTTTTATATAAGCACCTATCCGAAAATATAGTTTATTTTTACTGAAATAAAATGGAAATATTTTTTTAATATTGTATTACCGGTTAAAGGGAACGCTTTCTGTTAAATATCATGCTGTATATTTATATAATATATTACTTAATCTCAGATGTGGATCTTTCAGAAAACTGAAAATGAATTTGTAATTATACGGTGGGTATTACTATAGTATCAAATTATTATTACTAAGGATAATATAATATAATACGTTATGTTATATGTGAGCTAAGTTAATACGTCTGAGGCCGGATTGGAGCCGAGAGCGTAATAATACAAAGTTCACGCGAGTTATACGCCATTTTTAACACATTTGTAAAGAAATAAAATAAAATGTGAAACCCTCAGTATTTTGACAAAATAGCGACGGATCGCGAATTTTCTAATTCAAACTTTGACCCTTGACGGCTGCTCGGCCTTATGACTAAGGTCGGCTTGCGATTTAGTGATCAATACAATAATATTGCGCAAAATATTGTTTTTTTTATTTTCAACAATATTTAACCATCAAAATCTTCAATATTAATCTTACTCGGTCAATAATATTGCGCAATATTATTAATCCTCTAGGGCCCACCTTATGAAATCGCCAAATTTTTTTAAATAATAATTGATTATTATTTTTGCATATCGAACACAAATTATTGTATTTTTTTTTACCAAAAATAAATAACTGGATGAAATATAATATGTATTTATCATATTACTTATCATATTGCACTATAAATTAAAAACTTCTTGTGTCAAAATCTTTAGGCATAATATTAATTTAAGTTCTTACAGTTCACGTGTAACTGTAAATGATAAATGATTTTTTTTATTTCTGTACGTAGGTTTGTACAAACACTTTTACAAGTCAATTTTTTTTTTTTTTTAACTAGATGAGGTCGGCGTTTCCTATCTGACTACTCTGAGAAGAAAGGCCGAAATAAACTCAGAGGTCACAGTCTCTTATTCGATTCGATTTCGATTTCGCTGGCCATTTGGGTAGCTCGAGGGGACATGAAAGTCAGGAAGGTGCCAGAGATAACGCTGAAGTTATCTAGAGGCAGGCCTTGACTGGCTCCTGCGGGTGAGCGAAGAGGGGGGGGAGCTGAAACAGCGGGAGCGGGGGCAGCAGCTCTGGGAGGAGCTGTGGGTTTCCGGGCATCCGTGGGAGCCGGGATAAGAGGGGGGGGAGGAGGAGGCTGGGAAGCAGCCAGAGCAGGGAAGGCCTGCTGGTGGTTGAGGTAGTTCCACGGACTGGGTCTCTGAGGACTCAGTCGCGTGGGCATCTGGGTTGAGGGGAGTACCAAAGACGGGCATTCCCTTTGCTGGCGAGCGTTGGCACGCTTGGCCAGTTTAGGGGAGGAGCTCTTTGGGGCTTTGGAGCAGCCACGGTAGTTGGCTGGGTGCCCCGACAAGCCACATAGCACACAGCTGGGTGGGTCGGGGCAGAGGGAACGGTCTTTTGGCCGGGGGCAATCGGCCGTGCCATGCTCTCCCAGGCACTTTACGCACCTCGTTGTGGCATGGCAATGCCGCTGCGAGTGGCCATAGAGCTGGCATCGGTGGCATTGGCCAACGATGCTGCTCTTATCGGGTTTTTCGATCTGAATGCCTGTAAGGCAACAGATCGATCTGACCGCGAGCCGCCGTTCGAACATAAGACCAATTTTATAATATCGAGGGGCCACGAACCACGCCCCCAAGTCATATCCCTAGATTTCCGTGGTTAAAGTTAATAATTTAATTTTTGCTGACGTATGTTATTAAAGTTTTCAATAAGTAAATATTTTCACAAAACCGGCTAACGGCATTTGAAATACTATGGCAGAATAAATCATATGTGGACCTGCTCCAGTGCGGAAATGAGAAAATCAACTAAACGAGTTTAATATTATTTAGCAAGCGTACTGTCGAAAAACGTATCGTTTAACTAATTTAATCGTTTTTGTCTGGCGACTTTTTACAGAAATTGGTAAATACCCTTTATTATGCACAGATTATCTCGGCAACTAATGGGTTTCTGCGTTTAACCGATATTGGCAGATGACAGAACTGAAAAACTGAATCGATTGGTATTTTTAACACATAATTGACTAAAATTGCAGATAATCGGTTTTGGCAGCATGACGGCGATATATAATTATAAATAAATGAATGCTATTTAATACTTTTAAATTATAATATTATTATTGATTAAAGATAAGGTCTACATTTAAGGTAATAGGGATGATAACATTTTTTTTTTTATTTACAGCTCTAAAAAATATTTGTATGCAAATAGTGCAAACAGTTCTATAAAAAATGTAAAAGCTTAAACAGTTATAAATGTTTTAATATAACTGCTAGACAAAGACGGCACTATCACAGAAGTGACTCACGACAACGTAACTTCATAGCTTGTACTAGCGCCATACTTTGTCCGTACCGCGCGAGAAGCACGAGAATCATTTCAGCCGAAAGACATCCACAGCTGGACATAGGCCTTTCCCAAGCACCGCCACTTCGACCGGTTCTGTGCTTCCCGCAACCAGCGGATTCCTGCGGCCTTCACCAAGTCATCAGTCCACCTTGTGGGAGACCTTTCAACGCTACGTCTTCCGGTACACGTTTGCCACTCCAGAACATTTCGGTCCCATCGGCCATCTGTTCTGCGAGCAATAAGCCCTGCCTACTGCCACTTCAACCAATCAGCCTAGCCTTTTCCCAACTAAGTTAGGGTCGGCTTCCAGTCTAACCGGATGCAGCTGAATACCAGTATTTTACATGGAGCGACTGCCTATCTAACCTCCACAACCCAGTTACTGGGTAATACGATACCCCTTGGTAAGACTGGACTTTCGGGCTTCTGACGACCCGTAACGACTGTCAAAGATCCTCGATTGACAGCCGGGACCAACGGCTTAACGTGCTTTCCGAGGCACGGAGGAGTCTCGGTATGTAAAGATGGTCACCCATCTACAGACCAACCCCGGCAAGCGTAGCTTAACCTGATGGATCGACCCGTGCGGCTGTTATTACTTAACCACGAGCTCCTCCACTGCCACATGTTTGGCAATTCTTCGGGATATGTCGGTTATCTATGTTTCTCTATCTAGTTTCCCTATTTAGAACGTCAATAGATATTACATTCTGAATAATAAATAATAATATCCTGGGGCATTTCACACACGGTCGTCTGATCCCAAACTAAGAGAGCTTGTACTATGGAAACCAAATAATATAATAATAAGGAAACTCCAAGCGTAGCCCTCTGTATTGCCCGGGAGGACGGGAAAAATCCCTTCCAAAAACTTTTAAAGCGCGATTTTACAGTTTTTTTTTTCGATTATCTCGTTTTCCTAAGCCTTCTTTGAAATGACAGTATTTGTTCGAACGTTTCTATTTTATTAGTCATCATCCCTATTCAGAATGTAAATACTCACTGAGTGTAGTTCCATCGTCTAAATGTATGGGAGTATGTATAGCGTCAGCACTTTCTATTGGTTCCTTCTCCTTATTTCCGTCGTCATCAAATCCTTCATTTAGTAGTCCACTGAAATTACAATGATAATTATTATAGTTCTCGAAAATTTATTAAAGTTCACATATTCACAAGATAATAGGAGAGTAAGGAGTTTCAGGATAAAAAACCGGCCAAATCGTGCGAATCGGACACACACACGATGGGTTCCGTACAACCTCCATACAATATATAACACTACATACATAATTTTTTTAAATACTACGGTTTAAAAAACCACGATGACGAAAATAAAACTTTAATTAATTTTTTTAGTTTTATTTTATTTTTATTATTTGATAAAGCGGCAATAGAAATACACAATCTGTGAAAATTTCAACTGTCTACCTATTACGGTTCATAAGATACAGCCCGCTGACAGACAGTCGGACGGACAGCGGAGGCTTAGGCTCATTTTCACCACTCGTTCCGTTTCTTTCAATCGTTTAACGACAGAGACAGAATGATGTTTTAAACTCGTTTAACTTTAAACGCGTTTAGTGATGTGTGGTGAAAATGAGCCTTAGTTATTAATAGGGTTCCGTTTGGCCCCCTTCGGGTACGGAACTCACAAAAAACCGCCGTTCCATACATTTGTGTTTAGGTACATAAATCGGCAAAATGTATGGAACAGCTGTCTTTTTCGCGATTTCAGGGTTGTTCCTCATCCGTGGCCCTGGCGCATGCAACTGAAAGAACACGGATGGGTTTTAGTCAGTAGAAGTCTGACACGCCCTCCTGCTCCGCCCAGAGCGGGAGAAGTTATTTAATAACATCCCACCCAAAAAACAAAAAAAGAAAATGCTGTCCCTTATCAAAAGTCGTTCTAAATTATGAGTAGGCACAATGACCTCTTGATGACCTCTTTACGGATTTAGCTTAAACAAAAAGTAATGTTGTATAAGCGTACCTTGTGTCTGCTATATCTTTTTGTAATATTAGGTGAATGTAGGTACTTTTGCATTTTTTCTGATATGTTTCCTGAAAATAAGACAATATAAATTATTACTTTTTTATAGGGTGACTGGTAATTAGTGACCGATACTTAAACACATGATTGTACTCATGATAACAAATAACTTTAAAAAATAATCAGCTGTTCCTACATGTATGTCCGCATAATTCGTCAAAATATAGGGAGCAGCAGATTTTTTTTTTCTCGCGATTCAGGTTTGGTCTCATAGTAAAAGTTTTTATCATCATGAGGACAATCATGTGTTTAAGTATCGGTTACTAATTACCAGTCGCCCTATATACCAAAAAACAAAATAATATTGACCAGATAACAATGTCAATGTTCAGGGGCCGTATCATGAAGTGTTTGTTAGACATTATTTTTTTCCGTTGAGAAAAAGAGATAGTGCTATATTTTTCTGTACATATCCATCACTTTTACACTGGAACAATATACAATTCTCAACCGTTAAAATACGGGCAGTTCAAGACGGTACTATTATTCAATTTTACTGCTTTGTTGGTCTAGTGGTCGCAAGGGCTGCTGCTGGGGTTCGACACCCGTGTCAGGCAAAATGTTATTGGGTTTTTCTATCTGGCATTTCTCAGTAGCAAGTGGAGTCTGGATTTATGCCCGGTTGATGGCAAACATAAGTTCTGGCGAAATGTGGGTGTGGCTGCTTTAGGTACACCTCTGCTTAACCCTTCTGGGAATACAGGCAGCGGCGTGCGTTTCATAAAGACAGAAAGACACTGCCTACCCTGCCTAATTCAGTATAATCTTGTTCTGATATCTATTATTATTTTATCTACGAGTCCGACGAGTACCTACTTACTAACAATAAACAAAAAAAACAAAAACAGTCGCTCCAAGCAAGCTCGTTCAGTATTGTATTGTGGCATTGCGCGCGGCACTAGCGCCGCGACGACCTGAGTACCAGGAGTGCCTCGGGAAAGACACAAACTATTCGGGTCTAAATGTTTATATGTGTGCTCTCGTGGTCATGCGGATTGAATGGGTGTGCGTTCCTATAAATACGTAGCACACATTGTCACAATAACGCACACAACCGTACAGAATAGACAGTGTCTTTTTCACAACACGACAAATTACGAAATTATCCGATGTTTTCCGAACCGAAATTAGCTATACAACTATTTTAAAAAGTGGCATTGTTTCATTTATATTGCATCCTAGCTTACACTATTTCTTTTTTGTCGTATTATTTTTTGCACTATCTCCGAGTTTGTGACTAGTTTCGTGGCCATATTGTTTCTTTGATTCGTTTTTATTTGTGTTGTGAGCCATAATAATTGGTATTTAAAGAGTTTAACGTCGATAATAGTGTGAAAAATGGATAATATTCATTGTGAAAGTTGTTCAGGTGGTGTGTGTATAGAGAAAATAAAAAATGATGCGTTTTCAAAACTATCATTCGGTGATAAAAAACAAGTGATTGTAAAAGGTCGTTGTACACCGGATTTGCAATTAGTACAAACTAAAGGATTGATGTGTCTATAAAATCAGTCAATGTATGGATATTTGAGGTGGCTATTACCTACGTCATTATTTAATCGACAAGACGACGAACCAAAACCAATATGCAGTAAGTATTTTGGCTTTTAAAATTTTCTGTCTACCCTGTCTAAAAACTCTGTGCACGCCACTGAATACAGGCGTGATGTTTCTTTTAGATATTAGATTTTAGAGATTAAATATTTTCAACTCACAACAACGAGCACTCTGTCAGCAATTTGGAAGGAGCACCTGACGCAGGTCACGTTCAGCAACCAGATAGGCACCCAGTGGAACACCAGGAAGGGCAGGCCGCCAAACAGGCAAGAGAATGTGTACGTCAACACCTGCCGCCACCGACTCTTGCGATAGCCGTATACTACCTGTGGATGAAGAAGTATTGTTTATTGTACATAATATTTTTAAAGCCTGCGTTAAGGGGGAAGCGTCAGGGTAGCCCGCGAAATTCAAATTTTCTTACGTTTTTTGCAATTTAGAAGTCGGTATTATATTGTACGTTGATCAAATTATAATTTTCGGTCATAACAAGTATCTATTTACATAATTAGAATCATTAAAATCATCAAAAAATGACTATTTCATGAAATCTTGACATTTTAGGATTATACTAACTTAAGGAGTTGTATTACTGATTCTATTGTATATAATTATGTAAAAACATATTTGTTACGGCCGCAAATCATACTTTATTTCACAAACAACTTAATACTGACTTGCAAATCGCAAAAAACGTAAGAAAATTTGAATTTCGCGGGCTACCCTGACGCTTCCGGCCGGGATTGCCCGCGAAATTAAATTTTTCTTGCTTTTTTTTTAAATTTGCGGATCGTGTCAGGTTGTATGTTGATCACAATATAATTCGAGATTTTTTTATTTTTTTTATTTGAGATGTGTTTGCTATTGACTCTAGTCTAGGTCACAGGTGACAGAGACAGATCGTAACAAACGTGTATTTACATAATTATAATTATTAAAATTATCAATATTACTATACACAGGGTTATTGGTAAAACACCAACAACCTCTTAACACATTCACTGCTGAATTATTTGGCGAACTTGCTCCAAGTGCTGCTTTATGATACACTAAACCCTGTGCGGCAAACACTCATGCGCGCCCAAAAAATACTTCGTGTGGTGCTATGAGCGCGCAGGCGCGATTGAAGAAACTCTACCCAGTGCGGCTGGGCACATATGTGCGCCGTTACAAACGTATCCCAAGTGCGGCGAGATGCCTAGGTGTGTTTGAAAAATTTCCCATTTTTTATGAGTCGTAAAACAATTACGCCAAGAACAATAGAGATGCACAAAAAACCCACAGGTCCGGCGCGCCGCATTCGAAGGAAATACATAAATTGTATAGACACGCATATGCGCCGGTAGCACATGGTGAACGTTCGAAAATCGCACATGCGTGTCTGCCGCACAGAACGTGTTAAGGGGTCATTGTACTAATCATTATGAACAACTTTTACTGTGGGACCAAACCTGAAATCGCATGAAAACAATCAGCTGTTCAGTACATTTATGTTCGCATACCTAATTCGTCAAAATGTACTGGACAGCTGATTTTTTATTATTATGAATTAACGATTTTCGTGCTTTTTCCTTTACTACTGCTGTAAGACCTTGCTTTTTGCCAAATTTCATAATTCTAGATCAACAGGAAGTAGCCGATAAGTTTTGATTTACTTGCGATTATCAAAATATGTCGCATACTTAAATGGCCCTATTTTTAGTGCGTTGACTTAGAACTACCTTGGTCGTCCCTTGCAGCTCTAAAAGCTCAAGGGACGTAGACGAAGGTATTTGATATTAATTTACCGATACCTTCACGCGTTCCTAAAAAAAGGGCCTTGACAGACTGACATACAGACACGGACAACGAAATGATCCTATAAAGGTTCCGTTTTTCCTTTTGAGATACCGAACCCTAAAAAGTCAAGTTCAATATTCAGTGTGATGTTAATTATTGCAATTCATACTTCCATACTAACATTATAAATGCGATAGTACAGACGCCAGCACATCAAGCTACTACATTCTGTCAAATTTCTTTAATAGATTTTCAACTTTATTGCTATAGCATTAGGTTCAAGGTTGATTGGGAAAATTTTACAGATTCGGATAGCTTCATTTGCTGGCGTCTGTACCTCTCGTTTGTCTGTCTGTTACCTGTCTGGGCAGATTTAAATTAAAGGCACACGGATAGACCATGACCTTGATTTGACTTAGGACATAGGATACTTTTTTATCGGTAAGTACGATAGTACGTTCCCGTGGGATAATTATGACCTCCACACTAGCGAAGCCGCTGGCAAAAGCTAGTGGCTTATCAAACGATGATCGGTGTTTAGTCATGGGAAATAAGCTTTATGTGCCTATTGTGCACTGTATGTGCAAGGTCTCTTTATACAAAAAAAACCGGCCAAGTGCGAGTCGGACTCGCGCACGAAGGGTTCCGTACCATTATCTACATAAACGGCAAAAAAATCATGTTAGTCGTATGGCCCCCTTAAATATTTATTATATTCTATTTTTTAGTTTTGTTGTTATAGCGGCAACAGAAATACATCATCTGTGAAAATTTCAACTGTCTATCACGGTTCATGAGATACAGCCTGGTGACAGACGGACGGCGGAGTCTTAGTAATAGGGTCACGTTTTACCATTTGGGTACTGAACCCTAAAAACGAGCATTAATCACCACGCGTATTACCTAATTAGGTGCAGACGAGTTCAGCCCATGAAATTCCAGGTACCTTTACGAATTTTTTTTGTTAGGAGTGTTAAAATATCAATCTGCCTAGCCTTTCCCCAACTATGTTGGAGCCGGCTTCCAGTCGAACCGGATGCAGCTGAATACCAGTATTTTAAATGGAGCGACTGCCTATCTGACCTCCACAACCCAGTAACTGGGTAATACGATACCCCTTGGTAAGACTGGTTGTCAGACTTTCGGGCTTCTGACGACCCGTAACGACTGTCAAAGATCCACGAATGACTCACGGGGAGGTATGTAAAGATCAAGCGTAGCTTTACCTGGTCAATCGACCCGTGCGGTTTTTATTGCTTAGCCACACGGAGTGAGAAACTAGTAAGAAAAATCATTAACAAGTAAGTTGATTGGTATATTCAACTAAAAATGGAAAAAAAAATTAACTTTTAAAAAAGTAAAAACCGACTTCAAAAACCGAAAACATAAAATAACTTTCTTAAAAAACTTAACAGCTTCTGAAGTCGGTGTCTTCAGTTCTTCAATGTACAGACGCCAGCAGGTCAACCTACCCGAAACTGTCAGATTTTCCCAATCAACCTTGAATCTAATGCCTTAGCAATAAAGTCGAAAATCTATTAAAGAAATCTGACAGATTGTAGTAGCTTGATGTGCTGGCGTCTGTACCTTAGGCTGTTACCGACTTCAGAAGTTAAGTTTTTTTAAGAAAGTTATTTTATTCGTTTTAGGTTTTCTTTTTTATTATTTCAGATGGGTTTACCTCTAGTCTAGGTCAGAGGTGACAGAGACAAAGTCGACGATGGAGTGTAGGTTATTTATTTGACATTAGGTTTTTGAAGTCGGTTTTTACTTTCTATAAAGTATATTTAATACATTCAAGATCGCTTGCATTGCATCGAATCGCCAGTTGTAACACATAGCCAATATGGAGCGCAGCATCCAGTAAATGTGAATGCTACCACTTGTTCGCTATTTTTAGGACGGAAAGCGACGTTCAACTAGAAATATTAATGTACTCAGACAGGCCAGATTGCACACCTATCATGCCGCAGGTCGTGGATTCGATTCCCATCCAGGACAAACATTTGTGTGCATGAACATGTCTGTTTGTGCAGAGACTGGGTGTTTTACAAAAAAAAAAAGTAATGTATTTAGTATATCAGTTATCTGGTTTCCATAGTACAAGCTCTGCTTAGTTTGGGATCAGATGACCGTGAGTGAATAATGTCCCAGGATATTATATTATTATTATTTACTCTTTACAAGGTCGAATATCTCGTTTGAAGCCAGGGGAAATACCTGATGTGCAACGCTTGGCTGTCACAAGGTGAAAACTGAGGAGTATTCATTCCTATTTGAGCACCTATGCATTTTGTACCAAAGGTATGCTCAAATGGGAATAATACCTTTGGTGCACAATGCATATGTGCTCAAACGGGAATACTCCAAAACTATAATGTACCCACCACAAAGGTCCTCGGTATTCGTGAAGCTTGTTTTGGACCTAACTTTTATACAACAAGGAATAAAGATGGTATTAATAATGTACCAATGACGGCTGACGTGTGTCGGGCATGCCACCGTCGGGGTGAGTCCATTAGACATTATTATCTCTGGTTGTTCTACTCTGGCTAACGGCGAGTACTTGCACACGCACAGGCATAACCAAGTGGCCAGAATTATTCACCAGCAACTTGCTTTGAAATATAAACTTATAGAATCTGAGGTACCGTATTACAAGTAGGTATGTGCCCGACACAGTTCTCGAAAATGACCATGTCTCGTTGTACTGGGATCGGTCTATCATTAACAGGACTATTGTCGCCAATAAGCCTGATATAGTGGTGATAGATCAATTAGCGCGCCGCGCAAAGATGTCGATGTTACCAATCCACATAACGAGAACCTCGTGAAAGCTGAGAAAGGGAAAAAAAAACTTTATACCAAAAAATAAAACCGACTTCCAAAACAAAACACTACAAAGTGAAAAATAACTTGAATTTCGGTAGTCGGTGTCTTTGGCTTTGTATTTTCGTGTTATGTCACCGACTTCCGAAATTAAAGTTATTTTTCACTTTGTAGTGTTTTGTTTTGGAAGTCGGTTTTATTTTTAGGTAAAAAGTTTTTATTTTTCACTTTTTAGTTGTGGTAACTACCCCACACAAATTCGAATACCACTACCTGCTATGTAAATAACAGTGATAGGAAGTCATTATAACATCAAAAATACGCATTATTGAAGCTAACTCAAAAACTACCCAAGCAAAGTTAATAAAATTTATATGGGACTACCTTGGAAGTATATCCTTACAAACAAAAAAAGAATTTTCTAAATCGGTTCATCCGTCTTTGAGTAATCGCGTAACAAACATACAAAAAAAAAAGACATACAGACGAATTGAGAACCTCCTCCTTTTTGAAGTTGGTTGATAACATCTCGGCTTAGCACTCGAGTTTGTTGACATGTGGAATGTGAGCTCGGCTGTCATGTGCCGATTGTCGTAACGGCCAATGGCCTAATGGAAATCGAGGCTCTCGTTAGGCGGTTGCATCAAGGGCCTTTCAGAAGACAGTACTCCGCGATACGGCTCGCATCGTGAGGAGGTTCCTGTCTCTGAAACCCTAAACATCGGTAGTGCCGGTAGCTTGGACCCTGTTCCCGATACCGGTGTACTACTATTTTTTTTAAATATTTTTTAATGTTTTTAATTTGTTAATTTATATGTATTGAAAATAAAATATAGGAAATAATAATGTACCTATGTTATGTATATATATTTAATAGATTGCCATTCTAGGGAAGAACAAAAACAATGGGCTGATTCATCCTAAACGTAATCAACGCCTATTGTGAATCATACCCACGTATGACAATTATTACTTACAACGTAGCAAAACATTGTATTTAAGTAATTTCGGGACTATTTTCTATCCAGCGTTTTACGCGCGAGTTCTCACGTGATACGGGGAACATATGCCGCCGTAACCAAAAAATCACGTTTCTACAGAAATATTGAAATAGAAAAAAATATTTTGTCCTTTTTAAAATACAAAATTCGCTGTGCGAAGGACAATAACATCAATAAAACTTTGTAGTGCGAAAGTGTGGATTACAGTTTGATCTATCAAAATATAGAAGCAAATATCAAATAAATATATATTAATAACATGTTATTTTTCTTTTTTAGTAAATACATGATAGATACGTCTTTTAAACGACTTCAAAAAAGTAGGTTATCAATTCGACACGTATGTAAGTAATATTATTGGAACTGCAATATATTCACATATGATAATCATATTTAGGGCTTCCAAACAAATATACAAATATAGATGTGTTTGTATTTAAGTATGTTTGTCCACGCATTTCTCCGAAACTTTTGATCAGATCATGTACATTTTATTTTTATTGGCTTACATTTACTTCAACTTAGGGAACAGTGCAAGTTTCATCAAAATCGCTTAGTTATCAAGATAATACGTGTGACGGCCTGGCTTTTTTAAAATTACGAAATAAAATATAATTTAAAAAATTAAATCGACTTCAAAAAGAAATTAACTCAAAATTGTGAAATAACTTTAATTTCGGAAGTCGGTGGCAAAAAACTAAAATACACATCCCAAGACACCGACTTCCGAAATTAAAGTTATTTCACAATTTTGAATTAATTTCTTTTCGAAGTCGATTTTTTTTTTATTTATATGTCGTGATTGATGGCGCCATGGTGTAGCAGACAGCGCCATCTAACAATTAGTTTTGTAACTAATAATATCGTTACCGGAAACGCAAGCGCGCCATACCGCTTGGACACGATCGTCGGTAGAGGGGATGCAGTGGGGACTATTGGAGGACAACACTCCGTGTTGCATTCTGTAGGAACGTCGAGTCCGTAAATCTGTCGCTGGATGCCATCTGCTGGGCTTCCCCCATGTAGGTGGGGGTCTCACCCGGTAGTGGTTGTCCGCCGATTTACGGTGAAACAAGCGGCGTTGGGCATCAACGTCGTGGCGTGCCTACAGACACAAATTTCAGACACCTCTTAACATGGGCGTGTATGCCGCACACCCAAACATCTGCTCGCCAGTGGCAACAATGATGAGGGGCCCGTAGTTACGGGCCACCGTGTTGCTTCCGCGGTCGGGGGGCCATGCCCCGACACCGCACGCCACGCGACATCTCGACTCCGTGTTGCGACAGTCGAACTCGAACAGTCTTGGCAGACGCTCAGTGTACCAGCGCACGTGTTTGTTTCTTGTAAAACCTTTTGGTGTAAATAAAATGGTTGTGACTCAAATTATTTTTCGTTCGAGTACCCACGACAGTGCCCACATCTATCTAAAACTATGTCGGATCATGAAGAAGACCCGATGTTTCGCATCTCGGCCACCCATGATGCGACATCAGAACTGGGATACACTCGAGCGGAAGAAAATACTGAAAATGGAGCGATGACGTCACTGTGCAACGAGAATTTGCTTCGTACCCTCAAAATCAGAAGAGTTTGGCTGCTCAAAATCAGAATATGATGTCCCGATATAAGCCATCAAGGGCAGTAGTCGACAATTGCGGCAACACCAGACATTTTGCTACAAAAGGCCCGGAAGCAATGGCAGGGCGGCAGGGGGCTCAACCAATTCAGTGGCAGTGCCTGCAGCAACGGCGAGTAGCGAGCGACGCGCTGAAGTTTGTTACGCAATGCTAGCGGTGTGTTGATGAATACCGGTGAGTCGTACCCATTTTATTACGATATTGGTGTCGAATGCTCTCTCATCAAAGATAATGTTGCATCAAAGTTCAGTGGCAAGCGTGTAAATAACATTGTAAATTTAACCGGGATTGGTTATGGTAGTGTGCAAAGTACCTTACAAGTTGAGGTTATGTTAACGATTTACGATTAGAGATATTATTTCATGTTGTACCGGATAGTTGTCTTAAAAATGATATTTTAATTGGCCGTGAGATTTTAGGTCAGGGATTTAACGTTAATATGACGTCTGATAGCGTTGTTTTGTGTCGTGATTAGGTTGTTAGGTTATGTGATGTTTCAAATAAGCTCAAGAACGATTCTAATTGTCAAATTGATTTCGATAAAGTTGATACAGACATTCCGTCAGAATTAATCTTTTGTCACAATGTTCATCTTCGTTTTCTAGTGGTGTTTCTTGATCCCAGGTTACTACAGGACAATTGCAAATTCGGCTTGTAGATCCTAGTCTGTCAATCGTCGTCCTTATAGGCTTAGTGCCGCGTGTTCTTTCGCGAAGTTATTACTGTTAAAGTTCGTAAATTAAATCCGTAAAAATATTGTCTCGCAAGATTCGGCGTAACGGTCGCACTCGATGTCTGCCTATTGTACCTAGATACGAGTAGCTTAGGTGGTCTATAATTAATAACGTCCATGAGTCTGTCATGCATTTAGGGTGGAAGAAAACTCGCGAGAAAATTTACGAGCACTATTGGTTGGAAGGCATGTCGAGTTGCGAGTTGTTCGAAAGAGTTACCGTGGCCCTGCACCGGCAACTGAAGGAACACGGTTTTAGTCAGTAGAAGGTATGTCTAAATGTGTGAGATTTGTCGACAATTGTATCACTTCTAAAGTAGCGAATCCCCACTCAGAAGCTGAACTTCACCCAATTCCCAAGTTCAATTTGAGTTACTGTCATTCTCTTAACATCGACACTAACAATAGTATTTGTGCTATTAAGTTCTGTATAGCGTTGTTTGGTACACCGAAACGCATAATAGCAGATCAAGGTCGTTGTTTTGCAAGTAAGGTTTTTTTCTAGTTTCTGTACCATTTCTAAAAACATAGATTTGCACTTGATAGCTACTGCAGGTAGTCGTGCAAACGGTCAGGTCGAAAGGGTAATGAGTAACCTCAACGTGACCGCTCTTGGCAGGACGCTTTAGGAGAGGTTCAGTTGGCTATGAACTCTACTATTAATAGGGTGACTAAATCTAGCCCCCTCGAGTTGATGATTGGAAGGGTAGCGAGACCGCTTAGTTTAGTAACCGCTGATGATGATGTAACTGACGTTAATTTAGATGAGATTAGAGAGCACGCAACACAGAATATTGAAAAGAATGCCAATTACGATAAAAACCGATTTAACTAAAATAAGGCTCAGGTTTCTGACTTAAGCTATTAATGATTAAGTTTTAATTGACAATGAGGAAAGGAATCCCATTTAAGATTATTGATGTTAGACGGAGATAGATACCTACTAAAAGCGCTCGACTCTAAGCACATACCCACATGATCATGTGAGGAAGATCCCCGATCACCAAGTTTCTCGAGTATTAGATGTCATAGTTGATGACAGTGGTAGTGAAACCAAATCTGACTTAAAAGCGCTTGTATAGTCGTACTCGAAACTCTAGACCGCACCTCATGAGTAACATGTGGCGATGGGTCTACAAGGAATCGTTGGTGCGATTCTGGTCTATGTTGGTGCACAGAGTGCTTTGTGTTGTAGCACATATTGCGTTAGTATGAGAATCGTTGGTGCGATTCTGGTCTGTGTTGGTGCACAGAGCGTTTCATGTGTTGTAGCACATGTTGCGTTAGATAGTTTGAGAATCGTTGGTGCGATTCTGGTTTGTGTTGGTGCACAGATTAGGATGAGTTTCATGAGTTGAGTATGCATGGCTTATGAATTATGGTAAAGAGTAACGGTATTGTTAGAATTACTTTGTTGTTTACTTGTTGATCGGACCTTTTCCAATGAATGAGGTTGTGCAGGGAGCACTGTGTACGAAGACTTAATAACAGGGCAATGTTGATCATGATAGTTGATTATTGTACTTAGAAAAAATAAAGTGCCATGGAGAAAACTTTTGTTTCTAGGGGCAGGATAGCCGATCTAGTTTACTCTTTGAGCACATTTTTTCCACAGGTACTACACCCGAGGACAGGTGCTAGTCAGCGATGGCCGTGTCGTGATTGATGGCGCCATGGTGTAGCAGACAGCGCCATCTAACAATTAGTTTTGTAACTAATAATATCGTTACCGGAAACGCAAGCGCGCCATACCGCTTGGACACGATCGTCGGTAGAGGGGATGCAGTGGGGACTATTGGAGGACAACACTCCGTGTTGCGACAGTCGAACTCGAACAGTCTTGGCAGACGCTCAGTGTACCAGCGCACGTGTTTGTTTCTTGTAAAACCTTTTGGTGTAAATAAAATGGTTGTGACTCAAATTATTTTTCGTTCGAGTACCCACGACAGTGCCCACATCTATCTAAAACTATGTCGGATCATGAAGAAGACCCGATGTTTCGCATCTCGGCCACCCATGATGCGACATATATTTTATTTCGTAATTTTTAGTTTTTAGTAAAAACTGGAATAGTTGCACTAGAATTTTTCCAAGGTTTTGAGATGTTTTCCCTTTGACACGACACCCGTAGCTCGTATCATCACACCCAAAAATTTCAATCTGTTTTCACGAAAACAAACGGCGCGGACTCAAATCGCGGCTACAAATTTTATTGTCAAACAATTTTAAATGTAATTTAATCTTTTAAACGAATCTTCTTAAACTTTTAACAAAGTTTTACTATAAATATTTAATTTGTTACTAATGTATTCAAAGTACAAATAATAATTCAAAATTTCTTAAATCCCGAGATTTAATCGTCATGTTTATCATTCTGGGATTTAATAGTAGGTATCCATTCTTGTTGGTACTTCTTTCCTCGAAGTTTAGGTATTTATGCTCTACCTATTCCGATCTCTGGTCATCATCATCAGCCTAAAATCCGGACTACAAATGAAACCCCGCCCGGACGCTCCCCGGACGCCCTCTAAACTAGGACAAATCCGGGGAAACCCGGATGGATGACAACCCTAACTCTAGTGAGTATCTTCAAACTATGTCAATATATCTATTGTTGAGAGATAAGATTACACCATCTCTTCTCATATATAACTCGACCAAGTTAAGTTTGCACCTCGCGTCGATTACGTCACACTGGGTACGGTCTGCAAAAAAGGATTCGCTATGATGAAACGGGAAAGCAGTAATAGACTTCGTTACAATGACTTAAAAAACGCGTGTCGGCGACATAGATGCTAACCGTATTGACGCGACAGGGCGATCGCGGGAAGGTAAGCGGGGAAGCGGGCAGGGCGCCGCATTCGAGGTGCAAACTTAGCTTGGTGGAGTTGTATAAGAGTATATCCCTATAAATATATTTAAATATCAATTGATAACAAAGTATTACGTTCAATTACCTACATAATTAAACAATACAGTTGTAATCCAATCCATTTAATTAAGTACATATTACATTAACAATACATATAATCATTAATTAATTAAAATACCTATAACATTTTACTGGATGCATTACAGAATCCTACTCTGATAACATAATACATTCAGATAAACTAATATCAGGGTTGACTAGCAAGCTATCATCATAATTCATAACCTATATTGCTCATTAGACTTATATTATGTATAGTTATTGTAATCACGATCTCGAAAACGGCTCAACGATTTCGATGAAAGTTGCAATATAGCGGTTTACGGGGGCGAAAAATCGATCTAGCTAGGTCTCACCTGGAAAAAAATAGTTTTCTCTACTTTCATCCGAGCAGAGCTCGCTCGACCAGGTACGGTACTTACTATTTAAAAACACAAGACTAGATAATGTGGATTATTTTGAATTATTTTGTGTACAATTGTGGCAATTTCAAACTCCATACATAAATTACAGACTCTACAACGCATACCTATAGGTGTAAGAAATCCATTTCTGTATTTTAATAACGAAAATACTGTAGGTAGGTACCTATATTAAAATATTTTCTGGAAGAATTAACAAAATTGTAAATGTTGGCTAAAAATTTTCCAATGTTATCAGAGCTGAATGGTGCTGTATACAGGTTTTCACCTAGTTCGGCTGCAGATGCTCCCATGTTGTATTATTTTCATTATACCCTACCAATATCTTTTCACGCAATGTGATTGTAATAATGTTAATATTTTTGGTGTCAATAAATATTATTATTGTTTCCTTTATTTCATTTCTTTACATAACAAAAAATATCAATCTGCCTATCCTTTTCCCAACTATGTTGGGGTCGGCTTCCAGTCTAACCGGATGCAGCTGAATACCAGTATTTTACATGGAGCGACTGCCTATCTGACCTTCTTTACATATAAATTATATTTTTAAATAATATAATACAAAAATAGAAATATTTAAAAATAAAAAATAATATTATTGTTATTATTATTTTTTTTTAATCTCGGGGCCCTGGGGTCCCGGACTTTTGGTAGGCGTACGAGGGCCGAAGCTAACTCTTAGATAATTTTAAATGATAAGGAGGCACTAACCGACGATTATCCCTGTATGCACTATGCAAGTACACCCAAGGACAACCCCCGATTGGTGCAGGGCTATTGCAAAATGTGGAAACCAAACATATTGGGCTATGGGTTTGGGTGGCTAAAGTGGATTGGGTAACTTGAACTATGGAAGAACCATGTCCCCTGCCTGACCAATGTTATTATTATTATTAAATGCACATAACATATAATGACCAAAAAAAAATAGTCTGGCATCAATTATATAATTGATGATAAGTTTTTTTTTTTTAATTATGCCTAGCAGATGATGCTGTAATTGCCATCCCTATTGCGATAATAAATGATCATGAAATAATAACTGAGCTGTAACTGTGTCTGTTCTTTTTAATAATGTGATTATCTCAAACTATTCTATAATACCAACATTACCAACACACTGATATGGACATACTCACATACTCTTCATAATGTAATTGACAGGAAGTGAGAAACAGATATTATTAACTGGGGATTGTACAATAAGAATAGGGAAATATTTAACAGATCCTATAAAAACTTAATGGCCATCTAATGATGGACACTTTTAAATGAAACCTCTAAAAAATTTTGCGTTTCTAATAATGCACAGTTTTTTAAATGAACGAGCCTCTTTTTAATTATCTGGCCTTTTCTCACAGTTGGTTGCAGTAACTAAGCTAGATTAAACCTGTGACCAACCGCACTACATCCAAATTGGTCATAGTTAGTGTTTTAGGACCCCAAAATTGGAATTATTTGAGGTTCACAAAAAAGGCGCAATCATTATATTAGAGTCATCAATAATATTTTTAGGAGTGCAAAATGGGAATTATTAGAGGTTCGAATAATTACATGCCATAAGAATAACAAATATGTATTAATCAGTAAATATTAAAACTTTTCATAGTTTGCTCTGGTTTTTTAGTAAGACATTAACAACATAATTTTTATAATAACTGTTTACTAGGCGAATATTTTCTACATTACCTAGCAAGCCATAGACTAGTAAGGAAATTACTATGTTGGGGATTTTTTGACACGGACGAATAACTTTCTACTCAAAACTGCATTACCACAAAATTAAATTCTGCTTACCACACATTTGCATGTCTTTTCTTATTTTATTTTATGTAGGGAAGTTGTAAACTAAATATATCCTGCAACAAGTTAAATAGAAATAGAAAATAGTTTATTATTCAGGTAACACAGTAAGTAGGGACATACGCCAAACAGGATGAGACAACATGAGTTACTTAAAGTACTACAGCTGGTTTGCAAAGTATTATTTGTCAGTGAGCCCCAAAATAGACAGTCTGTATCTTGGGGCTAGGGATTTCATGTTCAGAGTAGAGACTAGTAATGGGATTCCGTGTTCGGTTGATCAATTTCATTCTGACCCATTTTTAATCATGTACCCATTTTTAGCCCCTATTTGGATAGACTCCAATGGTGTAGCCAAAACATAATGTTTATATTATTTATAAGAACAAAAAAACATAGAATAAGTAGCTGTTTTGTTGTAGGCTGCATACAACATGTTTATGATGATACGGTTGCATAAAATAATAATTACTATTATCAACTTAATTAACTCTCTTTGTTTTCCACATAATACTATTAAAATATTGATAACAAAAAAATAAGTTTTCATAATATTATTGATTGTAAGCTATACAGGCATTAAAAAGGAATATAAATGGAAAATATTGTTCAATATAGTGTATGAAAGGATAATTTAATTATTAGACTTAACTCAGGAGTGTCTGCTATAAATATACCTACTATTTGTTAGATAGTAGAAAATTACATAATATTATATTCACTGGCGAATCTTATACTTCTTTTCTACTTTGCATGTGAATTTGATGATTTGTATTTATGTGTGAGTAATAAAATGAAAGGAGACACCAACCTTTCTAGCAAAATGGTTTTGCAAGCATCATCCCATTGACACACACATAGAGGTTTGGCATGCCTTTTTTTTATTTATGATGGGTTTGCTCTTGACTCTAGTCTAGGTCGGACGCGACAGAGACAAGAGTCGACGATGGAGTGAGCTTACCCAGAAGAAACCTGTTAACTCTCACTTTGAAGAGATTAGGGTTGTAGGTGCCTGGAAACACAGACCCAGGTAGTGAGTTCCACTCTTTTGCTGTGCACACTATAAAACTCATTTGGAAGCACTTAGTGTGAATCGGTGGAATAGCAACTAGGTAAGGATGGTAATTGGCAGTGCGTCTAGATGTCCAATGGCAGAAAGGGGCTGGTGGAATGAGGTCATGGAGTTCTTTAGCACACTCGCCGAAGTACAATCTGTAGAAGACCGACAAGCAGGCAACCTTGCTTACATTAAATTCTAGTCTTATTTAGTCCTACTGATATTGCAGAGGTTGTTAACAGGTTCATTGCCACCTACAAAATAGAAGTTCAACCGTAAGGCCAAATATGAGAACAATATTTAAAATGAAGGGGGCAAACTACACACACCGGTGCATGCTAGACACTGGGAATGAAATGAAATTTCATTACCAGGGTCGAAGAATGCACGGGTGCGTTGTCAGTTTATTAATACACATTTATTCAAACACACACTGGTGCATGGTCAGTCCCCCACTTGGGCAGCGCTCCATGCACCGCTGCGTGGGTGGCAGTGAAACATCTCATGATGTACACTACGGCCAAAATATCTTGGTAAGTCAACATAGGCACTACAAACTTTCAAGCACGTTCTCTCACTTACCTCGCACTTGCCGCCATTTGGTTCCTAAAAAATGTTACTGCGCAGCCTTCTGCACGAAGTTCGAACTCGCCAATATATTTCGGCCGTAATGTAAAATATAATTTGTTTACCTGTTCAAACTCAGGGTCAGCATTTATAAGTTGTGCATCGAGTTCCAAGTATAAGTCCCTGCTTCCTTCATACTCAATAAGAGGCTGAATGTCATCTTCAGAATCCATTGTTTATGTTTTATATTCTTTATTTACACAGCTTTTAATCAACATATTTACACTGTGGCAGTTGCCATTTCAGCAGTTAAACATTTTTGTATTGAGTTTCTGGTTTCCATAAAACATTTCTAAAATAATCGAGGACAGAAAAATTACTAATTTGTTACAAAATGATTAGTTTCCGTGCATTTGTAACATTGTAGTGATGTAATATGATATGCCATTATGTTTCGTAAACAGCAGTGATAAGCAATGTTAAATAAAATAAAATCAAATCAAACCATATATTTACTAGGGCAACGAAGATCGATAATGTAATGTCTGTTAAGGCACGTGTATTCTACCTATATTTTAATAGCAATGAATCCTTCTAAGATTACTTATTCAATACCCTTTTTGTTAGAATAGCAAATTAGTTAAGGTCAATTTTAAGGAATACTTTTTCCGCAAAATATCGTTTTTAATCGTTTCAAAATTAAATGTCATTCTAAATGTAACTTGTATACGGTTGCAGTAATTATCACGTTTATTTTACGTATTAATGGGACTGGACAATATTTATTTTCGAGCCATAATGAGAACAAGAACACAACACAATACACAAAAAATGAGCTCAGCTGTAATCTGATCACTGACAGTACTGACAGCCTGGCCTGCCTGTACACTGTACGTACTGTCACTTTTATGACAGTCAACACAGATTAAATTAGCACATGAAGTATAGATAAAAATGTATTCGCATTAGTCAGTCAAGTCACAATAATATGGACAGTAGGGAAACTAGGCCTATTTGTTGAAATAATTACCTACGCTCCATTTTGGAGCGTTAGGGCTGTCACTCTCAATGTTTGTAAAATTTTCGAGTGTTTATTGCAACGAAGTTCTTTAACGCGGCTTGCGGTAGATGTTCACTGGTAGAAATCGTTACCCGAAAAAGCGTTCATACATGGTATGGCCCGTCCATCTCCATCCTACATGGTGGCAGCAAAAATTTTCAATTTTTGTCATGAGTGTCGTTTTCATGGTTTTCGAGGGTGCTAAAGCCGATAGTAAAGTTATAATGAAAATCCAAGATAGCGGCTGTGAAAATTTTCCAGTTTTTCGACATAGGTGTTGTTTTTATAGTTTTAAAGCCGATAGTGACGTTAAAATGTAAATCCAAGTGCGGGTGGTCGTCCAGAGTGTGGCTGACTTTCAAGGCTCCTGTCTCCTGATTTAAAACGGTCAAACCATCGGGACACCATCGCATGCCTTGTACTTACAGCGCCCAATGCAGTGTCAATATTGTCAGCAGCAGCCCGCGCACTGTGGCCTAACAAGTAGGTACTCGTATAAGTATAGTGTTCGAACTTATCACTCGTACATTTTTCTTCAAACTGACTAAACCAATTTTTTTTTTTTTTTTTTAATGGCATCTCGTAGTTGGCCTAGAGAGGCCGTGACTACTTAACCGGCCCTACTAAACCGGGGACTAAAACCGATCGCGAGGCGTCTTTATATACCCCCACATCACAAGGACCTAGCCTGTTCTACAACATTCTAGAATATAATCGAAAACAATTAACTTGAAAAAGGAAATGTATAGAGTTTTGTAGAGTGTCTCATTACTTTTGTGTCAACCCAATAATAATAGCCGCACGGGTCGTTCGATCAGATTAAGCTATGCTTACCGCGGTCGTTCCATGAATGGGTGACCATCTTTACACATCGAGACCTCTCCGTGCCTCGGAAAGCACGTTAAGTTAAGCCGTTGGTCCCAGCTGTCATTCGTGGATCTTTGACAGTCGTTACAGGTTTTCAGAAGCCCGAAAATCTGACAACCAATCTTCCAGTAGTCCAAGAGGTATCATATTACCTAGTAAATGGGCTGTGATTTGTGAAGGTCAGATAGGCAGTCGCTCCATGTTGTACATACAATATTGGTATTCACTAGTATTCAGCTAACACACACAGGTACACTGTCAATCGGAATCGGTCTCATTTTGACCGACCAACATCATTCGTTGCGTTATTTCCGTTGTCAAACAGACAAATTTTTCGAACATATGAAGCAATGAATTAGCACTTTGCTTCAAAATTATTCAGATTTCGATTGACAGTGTGTTTTGTTAATTAGGGGGCAGGTTAGACTGGAATCCAACCCCAATATAGTTGGAAAAGTGGTAGGCAGATGATGAGTAGTATGATGTTTCGCCGACGCATGTTTTGGTAGCAGTGGCGCTGCAATGGCCCCTCAGAGACAGGTAACTGATGATAAATTATAATAAATTATATTGATAAATGGTAGTACAAAATTGAGGCACCAGGAATTTCAAATCACAGTTCGAAAAAAAACAGTTCAAATAAAATTCGAGATCAAACATGTAAACAAAGGTGTTGCCAATTTAAAAATTGGAACAATATCATTATCTTCAATTGTGTAGTTTGTTAAAAAGTACTATAATATAGTGTTCAAACTGTACGCATATCTTAAACAGGTAAAATATAATATTACACGCAGTTTTCAACTTTAAAGTGACGTAAACTACGATCCAAGAATAAAATATAACTGTTTGAAATAAAATCAGGCAGAAGCTTAACTGACATTTGGACTTCATTTATCTATTATTTTCTATTTATAAAATGTTTTTCCTTGTAAACAAGAGAACCGTTGAAAAAATCGTAAATAATATTGCGTTACCCTAATAATCGACTCTAGTTGGGCGTCCCTACTGGTCGGCATTTTGTTTGTAGGTTTGTAGCATAGAGGAATGTAATACTGTCATTCGGTTTCTGAGGATTGTCATGTCTGAGTTTTCTTTGTTGTTTTTTACGTTTTCATAATTTCAAAATCGAAATCAAATAATTAGAATGACTGGGGAATTGCTTACTATTTCTGAAACGTCAGTTTGATAATGACATTTCCTTGTTTACATGTTTGATCTCGAATTTCATTTGCGAATTTACAATCTGAAAATGACTTCATCAAGTCAGCAGTGCACAATGAATGTGAGACATAATTATAACGTGATGATTCCAGCAGAGCTATTCATAATCGTTCGATTTGCCACCAGATTCGATTGTCAAGGTTAATTTAGGGGAAATGCCACAAAATGGTAACTTCTTTGGTAGAAAATGAATCGAACGGTTGTGAATAGCTGTGCAGAAAATGGAAACAAACTCTATTTACCGATTGACTGTCATCTGTTGAGAGATATTGTTCCATGCTCAGTGTCATTTTGATGCAGTTTAGTGCCGTCTAGTGAACCTGAAACCAATAGAAAAGCAGTCAAGCAAGGGATTGATAGCGATCATAGTCTAAATATCTTACAAAATATTTAAATTTTCTTACGTTTTTTGCAATTCAGTATTAGGTTGTATCATTGTATGGTGATTAAAGTATAATTCGCGACCATAACAAATATGCATTTACAGAATTATTATCATTAGAATCAGTAATAGGTACAACTCCTTAAGTTAGTATTATACTAACTTAAGGAGGATTATAATAATCCTGTCAAGATTTCATGAAATAGTCATACGTCTTAAAAAAGTTGTATTGATGACTTTAACGAGTATAATTATATAAATACATACTTGTTACCGTCGCGAACCAAATTTTGATCAACATACAACCTAATACTGACTTGTAAATTGCAAAAAACGTAATAAAATATGAATTTCGCGGGCTACCTTGCCACTCTCGGCTTAAGTTGTTCTCGTGATTCATGCAACAAGTTCCACAATAGTACGTCAAAAATCTCAAGTGAACTTTTAACATCACATCATCATTAAAAAATAAACAGGCTGACACAGCCTAGATCGCCATCGACTTGCTAAAACGAAAACAGCTAAAAAAAAGTTTTATTATTATTTTATTGAAATATCCACAATATTTTTTGATTGGGGACCACCCTACGGGACCACCACAGTAGTCACTTTTTATTATCTGTGCTTCAATACCGTGAAGTTATCGCCGTTATCCGCTGGCGGTTTGCTGGCGCACGCATTCATTCGTTCAATTTTACTTCATTATTGTCGTTTGTAGTTTCATTTTATAGTTTGTTTTGTGCGTGTTTGTGAGAAGTTCAATATCATACATAATAAGTGACAAAAAGTAGTCCGTCAGGATTTACGTTTTGTGATTTGTAAGTATGTATAGAGTAGAAGCTAGAACCATAACCACACATAACCTAAAAATCTCACTACGAGATGTTTGTTTTGATATATTGTTAACTATTACAATGACTTCTAAAATTAAAACTCGTAGTTTCAGCAGTATTCTACAGGTTTTCATACTGTTTGTTTCTTACATCGCCGACAGTTTGCGATAATATTTACTTTACACTATGCTAACCAAGCTAACACTAACATATATTATTAATTTTCAGCAAACATGATTATTCCAGTACGTTGTTTTACCTGTGGGAAGGTAATCGGTAACAAATGGGAGGCGTATCTTGGTCTCTTGCAAGCAGAGTACACTGAGGGGTTAGTACAATTATGATGTGAAATATCTAAATAAACAAATTTGCTTTTCCATGTGGTTATTTAGCACTACTACTTAATGGATTTGCTAATATATCCAAGACGACAATAATTTGTAATCTTCTACTGGTAAACTACTGGTAAATATGGGCTCATTAGTAAACAGTAAAGGCATTGATCGGTAGCCACCAATTATACATTTTTTGGATGGGCAAAACAACACTGGCCTGAAGAAAATGTGATATAAGCCATTGATAATAATGGAAGAAGAAAAACATTAAGCTTTACAATGGACTTTGACGTGGTCCACTCCGCTCAAAAGGTAGATGTATGCAAATAATTTTTGTTCATGCTTGGTGTCGCCCAGGTAAATTTGATTCCAAATTCCCGACTTTTCAGGTGTATTTTCCAAAAAAATTCTTTCATACAAACAATTCCTGACAATTACGAACACAACAAAAAATAAACGGCCAAATCGGTTCAGCATTCTAGTGATGGTTCATACATGTGGCAATTGATTTTTATTTATAGTTATAGATAGACTACCTCTTTATTTCATCATGAACAGGAGAAAACGCACATTTTGCTTTATAAAATAAAATGCAGAAGGAATATTTCTAGAACAACTAAACTATTGACAGTTACTTCAGTCAGAGAGTACTACCTACTGCAGTATATTATCAAGAGGTTACTTCTGCATGGTAAAATACTGGTATTTAGCTGCAAGTTAGCTTGGAAACTGACCCTAACATGGTTAGGAAAAGGCTAGCCAGATGATAATGATGATGACATGTGGATATGGGCTACTATTTATACAAAATACAAAGTAAATTAAACCTTTGTGCAGAAAACGTGACAGTTGTACACTGATAATTAATGTCATTCAGTCATTAACTGAAAAACTCGTAAAACTCGTCACTTACCTTATCTTGTGTTGTTTGAGCTTAAGCTTAGTGTTAATGATAGGAAAACTGCTGTTATCTTGTAGGAAATGGCTTTGAGAAAATAGTTTAATGATTCTAAGGTTAACTGCAAATTAATGAGGACAGGCAAGGTTGGTTTTGAGTTTTTTTTTTTTTTTTTGTAGAATTTATATGGGTTTTTGTTGCCTTTTAATATTTATGGCTTAAAATTTGGTGCCTAACATGTGTCTTCAAAAAGTGTATAAATTCGGCTACATTTTTAGTCAGTTATGTTCATGTAATTGGAATAATTGACTCATGTAATAGAGGGATGAGCAACTAAGTAGGCACAAATACTCTCGAGGCTGCTACATAGAATCACCTAATTAAAAAAGAATCGATAAGCCGAGGTTTCACGGGTGATGTTTTTATAGCACACTGGTTTTTCAAATCTCGGTTTTGAACCGAGCATTGAGAATCCAAGAGAGAGCATCACAGCGTGTCAAAAAAAATACACGAATTTTCAACTATCGACGCTATGGCTGACAACAGATCTGTCTGTCGAACGTACAACTGCATGCAGTTGAATATATCGATTGCGTGCGGTTGTTGCTTTGCAGTCCGTCTGTTGACAGCCTAAGCAGTGCGTTGAAAACCGAGTGCGCGATTAAAAATCGCCCTTTTCGAAAAGCTATTACTGCCTCAGCTCAAGACGCCACGCTCAGTAGTCACATTTTGCGACATGCGACTAAGATCAACGAGGCATACTATTTTAATGTGCAGTTTTTCATAACGAATATAATCTCATCAACTTCCTGCCCGTGTCGTTTTTCATTATGCATACGTCGCTAAAAGACAGACATTATTTTCTAATGCTCATAATAATTTTTCATGCAAACGAATGCATTACTTAATATAGTTGCTTTTCTGAAAACTCATAAATGTTTATTGAAAGAACAACACACACAAAAGTTTTTATTCACATGCATTAGACGTGATTTTGCTCTCACGTTTTATGCTAATAATTATTTCGCTTTGCTATATACCGTGACTTTATGACATCACGTTCAAGTCATCAAGTCTGAAACATCCACTTTAACCTTCATCGTCTGCCTTTTTGCAACTATGCTGGGGTCGGCTGCCATTCTAACTGGATGCAACTGAATACCAGTATTTTACATGGAGCGACTGTCTATCTGACGTCTACAACCCAGTTACTGGGTAATAAGGTAACCCCTTTGGTTGGGTAGTAAGACTGGTGGTCAGACTTTAGGGCTTCTGACGACCCGTAACGACTGTCAAAGATCCACGAATGACAGTAATGACAGCTTTGTCTCTCCGATAATGTGCTTTTAAATAGAATAAAACTTTATTAACACTTATCTCTCAGATATATCTACAAAGCGGAGAGGCGAAAAGCACTAGGCTAGGCTATGTGTATATTCGACTTTATTTCAACAGAGCAGTGTTGAAACTTTTTCGGCAGTAACAGCCGCTGTTGCGCTATGCTTCACCAGTCTAGTGGACACCCCATAAATATCTCTTTTTCTATTCATACATAAAACTATCATTTGTATTTCCAGTGACGCCCTCGATGCCCTCGGCTTGAAGAGATACTGCTGCAGACGAATGCTTCTAGGACACGTCGACCTCATCGAGAAGCTACTCAACTACGCACCATTGGAGAAATAGTTTCTCCATTATGGAGAAGAATTAGTCATAAGCTATTATAATATTTGTGATACTGAACTTTGTAAGCTTAAATAAATAAATAAAAATAATATTATACTCTATGCAGTGTTGATTTTTCTTAAATGTAAAGAAGGATCGAGTTCCACGAACAGACGTAATTAAGTTTTTATTTTTGTAATCAACGAAACAGGTATTATTGCATTTTTGTTTCGGCGAATACAAGGTTTTATACAGGCTGTCTCAAACGTAATGGTCAAATGGGGTAAAGCAGCCACCTATCACTTAAAAAAAAAAAAAATTAGGATATTCTCAACAGTTGAGAAAACGCTAATTATATATTACTATAGGCTGTATTTCGGTGAGTGAGCTCAGGAACTCCACAACCTTATCCCACCGGCCCTCTTCTACCATCGAACATCTAGACGCACTGCAAGTTACCATCCCTACCTAGTTGCCATTCCACCAATTCGCACTAAGCGCTTCTAAACATCTTTCATAATGCGCACGGCAAAAGAGTGGAACTCACTACCTCCGTCTGTTCCCGAACGCATACAACCAGAATCGGTGAACAAGCTTCTTCTGGGTAAGCTCACTCCATCGTAGACTTTGCCTCTGTCATCTCTGATATACTATACGTATAGTCAAGAGCAAACCCATCTCAAATAAAAACATAATTTTCAAGAAATTTTACAATTTCACTTGGATTTTTCGCCCTTTGAACAAAATTTTCGACGTAACGAGTTCAAATCTGGCTGGAAGATGCCTTGATAGTGTAGGTACAAGATTATGTTCCTATTTACGTTCAGTGTGGCTCTGCAACGCTTCAGATTTTACTTTCACTTGTCTTTTCTAACATTTTATTTAGCGAAACTTTCAAAGCCAAGATTTAAAAAAAAATTACTACTTTATATACCAACTTTTAAATAATAGGTGGCCATCTCTGTTTTACTCCATTTGCCTTTGGACCACTACGTTTGAGACATCCTGTATAATTGGATTTAAAGATGTTAATTCCTTCTACCTACCTAACGACTAGACTTTATTGATCAGTGCGTAGCTCGTAGTGCATAAAATATATTATTTTGCATACCAACTTGGCGAAATAAAAGAAATCTTTGATTATAAATTACTTAATTAATCTTTTAGATAGAGAAAGACATTGTTAAACATGCTAAATTTTGGCTCATCGAAATTCGCAATTTATGCCCACACAAATGTGCAACAATCGTACCTAACGTATCATCACGCACTCCTGGTATCTCTGCGGAGGTAACAGAAGCGTAGGCAGGTATAGTTCGTACACCCACATTTCACCAGTTATGTTAAAAGACCTTTCTAAAAATGAGCTACTCCATTGTCATTGGCAAAAATCGAGATATAAGTTGCTACTGGAAATTAACTGACGGAAACTAATACCTACTCCACTCGATCGACCCGGGAATCGAAACAAGAATTTTTAGTGTCCGTTCATACAGAGAGGAGAGGAGAGTACATTTTTATCGCGTTTAAAAAAGAGTTTTGGGTCATGGAAATAACGTTGATTAATGTTTTACACAGCGCGTTAGGTCGGCTCTTAAGCGGGTTGCAGACCGCAAACTAAGTTTAGCTTAGCTCACATAGCTGGCGTAGTTTTTCTTATCTACTTGTGTTCAGACCGCAAACTATGCATAGTTGTTGGTTCAAGTGTGAAAAACTACGCCAGCTTTGTGAGCTAAGCTAAACTAACTTAGCTTAGTTTGCGGTCTGCAACCCGCTTTAAGCATTCTAGTGAAATGATAAATCAACCTTATTTCAATGACCCATTATTTTTTTTATTTATTTATTATTATTTTTTAAACGCGATAAAAATGTCATCTCTCCGTGCCGGTCTGTGTGAACGGACACTTAGCAATTGTCCATAGTTAAACGAAAAGGATCTAACCCCCAATGTAATGTGGGTTGGATCCTTTTCGTTTAACTATGGACAATTGCGCTTGCGACCACGACCAACGAGGCAGTCATGTGCACACTGCAAAGAAATAAATCTTCATTTAAAATAATAAGTTGGGAAATAGTAATTGTTATTAATCATAATTGCTGTTAATAGCTGTTATCATAAACGTCAATATCAATTGATGGACAAACAGAAATTCTTATGAAAAACTTACACATCAAGTGGGGGAAATTTTGCTGTAAATAAAACGAACTGAATATCAAAGAAGGAGTTATCTTTAGCGTCTGACAGCAGCAGATATCCACTTCAACGATAGTTCGTCACACACATTATAGTTTTAAAGTATAGACGCATGTACCTACGCATTGTTTATCGTAGAAATTATCTAAGAGTACCTAATGTGAGTTATTCCTCTGTTAACTAAAATATGGATTAGAGGCATAGCATGCATTATGTTATGGCATTGAACCTGTTTTTCCAAGAGCCTTTATTATTGGCTCCTGATGGCGTACCCAACACGGCAGCACACTACACAACTAAGCATTTATCTTCACTCTCTGTACCTAGCTAGGTAGGTAGGCACTATCGGACCTGTACCTATGTATTGTATGTATTAATCATCATCATTGTAGTGCCCTTGCCCCAATTGTTTTGGGCTCGGCGCTACATGTCTTTTCTTCCATACTTCTCTATTAGTCAATATCTCGGTAGTCACTCCCTTTCTAGCCTTATCATTTTTCACACAGTCATCCGTCGTTTCTTTGGTCTTCCCCTACTCGTATTTCATAGTCCAAAATTTCCTGACGACATTTTCCTCATTACTCCGCATCACTTGCCCATACTATTCAGTCACCGTTGTCACTTTCAGACTTCCTCTTAGGTATATACTCATTTCTAATTCTATCTATTCGCGTCCACACATCCCTCTTAGCATTCTCATCTCAACATTGTTGTGACCCAACATTCTGATCTATACGGATCTAACCATTGTTTCAAAAACAATATGCGACTCCCGTGACCTGCCGCCATTTCATCTGTCCAGTGTTAATTATGTGCTTAACAGTCCGATCTACTTCGCCATCGCTTTGCACGAGTGAACCGAGATACCGAAAGTCGGAGCAGACCGGGAGAAGCGCGCCATCCAGCGTAGCAGTACATATTATACTCGGTTTTGGTTCTGCTGATTTTCAAGCCAACTTTCTCCAGCTTCCGTTGTCACATAAACGCTGCTTCTCATGACCATGTACAATGGTCATGAGAAGCAGCGTTTATGTTGCTAAAGTGAGATCCTGGCAGATGGGTTGATCAGCGTTTGCCGGGTTTGGTAATCTTATTAACTATTTAAAGATTATATGACAACGGAAGCTGGAGAAAGTTGGCTTGAAAATCAGCAGAACCAAAACCGAGTATAATATGTACTGCTACGCTGGATGGCGCGCTTCTCCCGGTCTGCTCCGACTTTCGGTATCTCGGTTCACTGCCAACCTTTACAATATTAATGCAGTCAACTACGAGTACAGTAACCGACCGAAAATATTGCACATGGAACAAGTACCTTATATGACATATCGAGCATTAGAAAAGTCACACAGTAGGTACACAGTCACAGTAGAAAAAAAACACAATTACCAGTGACGAAGACGACTCTCTACAAAGCCCAACATTTTCTAAAAATCCCATGTCGTTTACTGTAACTGATCTGATTGTAATCAAAAGCGACTGCTGCTGACGCCGCCTAAGCATTAACACCGCTGCATCTGCTTTATACAAGTGATATCTACGTTTTTCGCAAACGGATTTCATGGCTTTTCCCCATTGATACATTGAAAGTGAAACAACAAATTAGTTAATCCTGTGACATTACTCAATTGCCATCAAACGAGGTCTATAGCCATTTGAATTAAAGCGAGGAAGGTTATTGTTACTTCACTGGTTAACTATTTAATATGCGCTGTACGTCACAGTGGCTTGACCCCTGTCTAAATCTGGCATAGGAAACACGTCATCATTGTATTGTAGGTATGTTGCTCTATCCTATCCTATTGTAACACCTACCTTTGAACGTAGCAAGCCGAGGAACTTTTACCCAGAAGTAAAATCAATTAATTTAAGTTGTAATCGGTACTCTAAGTGTACGGCCTGAGTGCACGCTCGACTCGAGCGTCCGGCGGGGCGGGGCGTGCGACGTTCGTGTTAAACACATGCAAACACTCGCGAGTGTCCTGATGGCCGAGCGGCACTCGGTGAACGCTCTTCGCCGCTTGCACGCAACGCTGAACGCCCCGCTGGACGCTTTTTCACACGGGTCGTACACTAAGGGTTCCGCGCTCTTAGAATACCTACCGGGATTATCAATGAAATAAAAACCTTATTTAGTATTCAAAAACTACATTGTGACCAACCAGTTGATGTCCAAAAAGGCTCGACTGGCTGTTCACAATGGTGTGCTGGTGTCTACGCTTATGTATGGAAGGGAATGTTGGGTGTAGGTAAAAGAAGCATGAAAGTAAAATAAATGCTGTGGAAATGCGTTCCTTATGAAGCATGTGTGGTGTGATTATGAATGATAGGCTGAGGAATGATGTGATAAGGCAACGGAGCGGTTTAAAGGAAGATGTAGAGACTAAAATTGAAACAAGTATGCTTAGATAGATGGTTTGATGATGTTGAGAGGATGAATGAAAGGCGACTAACAAAAGGTATTTACAAGGCAGATTTGAGTGGAAACAGCGCGAGGGTACGCCCTAGGAACACATATTGGTAAATTACACAAAGAGCTGCAAATTAGTTTATAAGTCATTTATTGTTATCTTTTCTTCCTAAATTTAATTTTTTGTCACCTTTTGTAAACAATCGTCTCAATATTGTTTAATAATGCAAGGAAAGAGCGAGATAGCCCCAACACAAGTATTATCAATTATTTACTGGCGATGTCTCATTTATAATCTATGTAACAGTTTTCGGACTAATAGTTAAAAAAAAGCTAAAAAATAAGAGTACGATTGCTGCCAGCTATGGTACTCTTATTTTTTTAGCTTTAGCAGGAAGAAAGTGGTTATTATTAGTTATTGTCTAATCTGTTTAAATAATTATCTTTGAAAATCAACATTTTGTCATTAGTTTAGTATCGCTATTCGATAACAGATGGCGTTGGGCCGTGACGTCACTTTTGTAGATCGCGGTGTTAAGTTTTCTTGTAAGCCTTCGTGGTTATGTTATGTGTTAAAGTTTTGTTTTACTCTGGACACCCTTGTCATATTTTTTTTTTTGTTATTATAACCATTAACTCCTAGTTCTAATATCTTTACCATTACTTATGTTCAGAATAAAGAACAACAGAATCGTTTTATATTGGGATAACGGGCTACTACGGAACCCTACACTGTGCGTGGCCCGACACGCACTTGGCCGGTTTTTTTTAAGCGGTTTTTAGAATCAAGATGTCGGTTTATTTAAATTCTGAATATCTTTGAGATAATCTCAGATGTTTAGAGCTGGAAATCACAAACTTTTTTTAGGTCACCTGTAAGTACCTAACGAGTTTTAAAAGGACTAAGTACCCATAAAATGCGGAAACTCGTCTGCCTCCACATTTGTAATATTTAAGGATATCCAACTGGTTTGTAACATCTCCGAGTCGTTTCTGTCCTCGTAACACTTATATTGCAACATTGCGCTTGCACTGGTGCCGCGGTGATTCAAATTTTATGATGTTTCTGATTTGGCATTGTGTCTTCTCTTAACTGGGTATGCTGTACAGGAAAACGAAACAGTTGTTTATTATTGGGGACATTTACGTGGGTAGTCGTGTTTGTAAATATTAAACCGGAATAATTTTTGTAAAGACAAAGATTGTCTTAATAAAAAATCAGATCTACCTCTACTTTATGTAGGTTCATGTGCCAAGAGCAAGTGCATAGCCAAGACACGGAATAAGTAAATTGATTTTCGATTCATCAAAGCGTCGTGTACCTATGTGTAAGTTGAAAGATGTACAACCAAATATCATCGAAACGGCGCTCTAAATCTCATATAAACATCGTCCTTTAAGTTAAGCGCCTCCCAGCAGCAGAACAAAAACGGATTACACCCATTGAGACCCATAATAATTATGTGTGACCCTTGTTCATGTAGTTTTTGGCAAAGATTTTTCCAGCAGAATAACTCAACAATTTCTACACAGTTTCTGTCAAAAACGACGACAATTTTATACCTATTTACAATTATTTACTATATCTACAGTACCATTACCATACACATACATGCACTCCATTGCAAAAAAACGGGCGGTTTTGATTTTTCTACACTATTGGTAATCATTTAGTTCTAAAGAGGTTTTAATAGACAAACTATGTTACTGACACTCAATAAAGAGTCTGGGTATGAAAAAAAGTGAATTCCAAATTCGAAACTTTTGTTTTTAAAAATAATAATCCCTTTTTCAGTTTGTGACTGTTTACTTACTTTTCGCGGGTTTGCGGTTAAAAGGTTATCAAGCAACTAAAACTAACTTCTCGTTATTTTTAGTAGAATGATTTGTTTGTCGCATAATCCTGCCTTATTGTGACTTAAAACAGCTATCGTTGTGTCGTTGTAATTGCAGAAAAAGCAATAAGATCTAGTAAAATTATAGCGCTGCTGGAAGAGGGGTGAAGCCAATGTAACGTCTCACAGCGGTTCAGCGGCAGCTGAGTCGTTCAACCGTCCAAAGAACCTGGACTCGATACCAAGAGACAGGTTCCGTTTAGAGAAGGCAAATTTTTGGGAGAAAACGTTGCACACAATCACGAGACGACCGCTTTGTAGTGACTCAGGCGCTGACCTCAACTGAAACCTTGAAGAGGTACGAGGAGCACAAGTTAGCCTATGGACAGTGAGGAGGAGGCTTTTAACGGCTGATATACGCAGTCGACGACCAGCGCACGTCTGAGACCTCCTAAAAAGGCGAATACGATCTGTCCAACCACTTCCACAAAACAACAGGCAGCTCAAACGTGTGATCACGGCTGAGTGGGAACTCATTCCACAGGACACCATCAAAAGCCTGGAGGAAAGCATGCCAAGACGATTACATGTCGTAATCGCTGCAAGGGGAGGTCATACTCGATATTAATTTTTATTTGTAATGTGTTTTTTTTAATTATTAAATACCATAAAAATACTCGCAGTTTAATTTCATTATACCCATAAAGTGTCATTTTTTTATCACGGCTCTCTGTTTACATTGAGTAAAACACCGATTCCCAGGATTTAAATGTTAAAAACTATAATCTCATTAATAATAAGAAATTTCTAGTCATTGATGCTAATGATATGCTAAAAATATTAATATTATCCATAGAAAAGTCAATGACTGTAAGGTGCCCGCTTTTTGCAAAGGAGTGTATAAATTTGTACTCTGTGGAGTACCATTGCACGACACGAAACAGTGTCCCAAAGGCACAATGTCATGTAAAATCACGCACCACACAGCCAAAGGTTGTCACCATCACTCATACCATTGTCACAGCCCGTCAAACAACAAATGAGTGTCATTATGAGCCTCCATACAAGAGCGCCTTCGTAATCGTATGGCACTGTTTACGTAATTGTAAGCTATTGTTTTTATTTCACACGCACGACATTGATTTGTAAATTAATGGTTGCTTCTTGTTGCTCAACAGAAGACAATAAGTCAATAGGTAACTAATTGATTTTATTTATATTCTACGTTGTTCATGAACTTAAAGGGTGAACGTAAAGATTTTATCTGAGGAACATTTTCATAAATAAGATCTCGCACTCCCTCTCCTACTTCCTTGTCCTTCCTAGTGGTCGCAATCGCCACTGCTGAGCATGAGTTCTTGGGTTCGATTCCCGGGTCGGGCAGTGTTAATGGGGTTTCCATCTGGAAAATCTCAGTAGCAGCCCAGAGTCTAGATTTGTGCTCGGTTAATGGCAATAGGCTCGCCCCCTATTACACACATGACTGGCGAATTGTGGGTGCAACGGGCAACCTTATATCTCACTGGCTGACATTCTATCGCTCAAGCATAGATGGAACTACCTTTTGAATACAAAAAGGTAGTCCCAGAAGTTTGGTTTTATGGCTAAAGTCGATCTAATAGAGACTATAAGTTAGGAAGTGCGCGATTTTCCGAAGATTGTACTTCGAATGCCAAAACGAGAAATTTTGTACCCAATCAGTTAATTATGGTATATACACGTAGGCGTGTATCAGATAAGAGCATAAAATTATGTAGATTATATAACGGACCTTATCAAATAATAAGACGCTTATCTAAATATATTACGTTATTAGAAAATATTTAGGCGATTCAGGGATATTGCGCATGTAAATAGATTAAAACATTTTCATATTATAATGTAAATATTTGTCATCTTTAGACATGTAAATTATTTTTCCTTTAAATATCATTCAAAATGGCTTTCACCGGGCACGGTCAACTGGCGATCTTCTTGTGTATGTCACGCACTGCTGTGGCGAAGCCATCGAGAAACACGGCGAAGCACTGGCTGTATCGCTTGACATCTCGAAGACCTTTGACAGGGTCTGGCATGCTGCTCTGCTCAGCAAGCTTCCTGCTTATGGCAGCTGATTTTTGTAGCTGGATATCAGGTTTCCTTAGTGAACGGTCGATCAGAGTAGTTGTTGACGGCTGCTCTTCTGACCTTATGGCTATTGATGCCAGAGTTCCTCAGGGGTCTGTTCTCTTGCAACTCTTTTCCTGCTGCACATCAATGACCTGCTTCGGTCTGGTATTGTTGGGTACGCAGATGACAGTACAGTTTCAAAGAGATACTTGTCCAGCGCAAAAACCAGCGGGGCCGAAGTTCGTTCCTTGAGAGAGGCCACGGTAGAGCAGACAGATTTGACCTTAAGCTTTGTCTCCCCGTGGGGTGATGATAATCTGGTCTCTTTTAACGCCACCAAAACACAGGCGTGTCTTTTTACCGCTAAAAAATGTCGTTTCGCCCAAACTCCTACTTTTCGTTACATCTGTTCCTGTAACTGATCGACTTGAGCTTCTAGGCATGGAGTTGACATCTGGTCTCAACTTCGGCGCCACCATCGAATACAAGGCCCAAACTGCGGCCAAGAAACTGGGCATCCTAAATAGGGTGAAGCGATACTTTACGCCTGGACAGCTTTTAAACCTTTACAAAGCGCAAGTCCGATCCTGCATGGAGTATTGCAGTCACCTTTGGGATGGATCAGCCAAGTACCAACTAGCCGCGCTTGACTCAGTGGAACGCAGAGCTAAGAGGCTCATTGGCGACGTAAAACTGGTGGATGCCAAGCTTCATAGCTTGGCTCATCGCCGCAAGGTTGCCTGCTTGTCGGTCTTCTACAGATTGTACTTCGGAGAGTGTGCCCGAGAACTCCACGACCTCATTCCACCGGCCCCCTTCTACCATCGGACATCTAGACGCACTGCCAGGTACCATCCCTACCTGGTTGCTATTCCACCAATTCGCACTAAGCGTTTCCAAATGTCTTTTATAATGCGCACAGCAAAAGGGTGGACCTCACTACCTGCGTGTGTGTTTCCGAACGCATACAACCCTAATCTCTTCAAAGTGAGAGTGAACTTTTCTTCAGGGTGAGCTCACTCCATCGTCGACTTTGTCTTTGTCACCGCTGACCTAGACTAGAGTCAAGAGCAAACCCATCACAAATAAATAAATAAATAATTCACTTTTAAGTTTATGTGTCTACTCATCATTCTCCTGCCCTTGTCCCAATTTATTTGGGGTCGGCGCAACATGTCTTTTTCTTCCATACTTTTCTGACGACATTTTCCTCATTCCTCCGCATCACATGCCCATACCATGACAACCGATTTCCACACAACTTTTCAGTCACGGGTGTCACTTTCAGACTTTCTCTTACATACTCATTTCTTATTCTATCCATTCGCGTAACACCACACATCCCTTTTAGCATTCTCATCTCAGCTGCATGCAATTGCCTTTCATTCATTCTTTCATTTTATGTATTTCATTTCATTTTATATTCAGTTTATGTGTCTACTATCCTGTGACTCCTAAATCGGGATTCCAGTCCAGTACAGTCCTTTATTAATTTTATCAGACCCTCAGCTTTAATGTTTGACTGCCCGGTTAGGGTCATCCTGTTATACTGCTACAGATGGCAATCTTTGTAGGTTACAGTAACCATCACAGAGGTACTGAAACGTGAGAATTATATCCGGTTTTTTTAGTTTTTATTTCGCTCATTGGTAGGCACTCTACTCTATGTATCATATCACAATAAACCTTATCAATAGCAACCAAGTATGCAACCAATATCAATTTTTCTTCTTAGATAATCGATGGAATAAAGTTCAAATATGTTTGGCCCGAAATTCAGCTGCGGCTGCGCAAACTCCGCTCACTGACGCAGTCATAAGATCATCAAGCAAGTGCATAGGTATTGATATACGCAGTAATATATAAGTCAATGTGCACATGGTGACATGTGGCGCTTGAGGGAAGGTGGGCCATTGTCTGTGAACCATTTCGCAATGAATGTGTAATTACAATGAAAAGAACCTTGGTTTTCCCTTGGCTGAATACATACCTATAAGTACTGCTATCAGTTATGATTACCCACAAGAAATAAGTGGGTAGGCAGCAACTAAAGTAATTACGCTGCAATAAAAGTTGTTACCTACATAATGATCTGTGTTTTCAAATTATGATTTCCTGTATCATTATTGAAGTGCGGCCGTACAGAATTGGTACCTACATGCATTACTGCCGACTCTACACTTAGAGTGACTTAGGGCGTTCGCTACGTTAAGCGTGCGCACGCGGCGGGTGCCCGCCTCGCGTGTTTGTATTGAAAGATTATTAGCAGCGCTCTCTGGCGCGGACGCGTGCGACGGTTGGACACACACATGGTCCGGAGCGGGCGCCCGCTCCGTGCACCCGCCGCGTGCGCACGCTTAACGTAGCGAACGCCCTTACACCATCACGTGTATACCTTATGCTTAATAGTCATCATTACCTAACTAGCCTTTTCCCAACTATGTTGGGGTCGGCTTCCAGTCTAACCGGATGCAGCTGAATACCAGTATTTTACATGGAGCGACTGCCTATCTGACCTCACAACCCAGTAACTGGGTAATGTGATAACCTTAGTAACACTGGTTGTCTTTCAAGCTTCTGACGACCCTCTCAAAGATCCATGAGTGTCAGCTGGGACCAATGACTTAACGTGCTTTCCGAGGCACGGAGGGGTCTCAGTATGTAAAGATGGTCACCCATCCACGGACCAACCGCGGCAAGCGTAGCTTAACCTCATGCCTAATAGTAAGGTCATCACAATCTTCACTACTTTAATACTTATCCAGCCAGCTTCCAGTCAAATCTTATTCCAACTCAGTTTTTTTGCTAACTGCCTTGTTGATGATCTAGTGGTCGCAAGCCCTACTGTTGAGTATTGAGGTTTTATTGAGTTTTCCATCTAGAATTTCTCAGGAGCAGCCCGTATTCTGGATTTGTGCCCGGTTGATGACATTATGCTCGCCCCCTATACATTACTCGGTCTGGGTCCCTTCCACAATAACCCGTCTGCCCTCAAAGCAAGAGTGAACAGGCATCTTATGGCGCACGTTCGTTCCATCATAGACCTCATCCATCGCTTTCCATCACGCGTGATCGAGGTCAAGAGCAGGCCCATTCAGAAAAAAAAAATGGACTCCCATATAAAACTGACGAAATGTAGGTGTACTATAGATACAACCCTACAACCTTGTCTAATCCTTCGGGAAATTCAGGCGCATGATGTTATGATGTTGTTTGCCATGGGATAAAGATTGGTTATTGTAGTTGCTTAGTTGTTCATTGTATGCTGATGCCGCCTTTATTGAGGATACCCACCGCAGGGACAATCTGGCGCTGCCAGGGTTGCGGGTGGCCCTTGCACAGGCAACTGAAGGTACACGGTTGGGTTTTAGTCAGTAGAAGTCTTGACACGTCCTCCTGCTCCGCCCAGAGCGGGAGAAGTTATTTGATAATTCCCCACCAAAAAAAAAGATAAAAAGTGTAAACTGGCAATTCTTTGTCGTGATGACATGGGAGATGAGATTTGATGATTTTGTGAGATGATGATGATTCTATTACTTACCACATCTAATAAACAACAAATTGTTTGTGAGATGTGGTAATAAAACAAGGGAAATATTTAACTGATCATTTAAAAACTTACTGACTTAATAATGCACACTTTTTTTAAATTACCTAATTTAGCCTCTTTTAACTTTCTAGGCTTTTCTCACAGTTCAGGTACCTACAGGTCGCAGTAACTAAGCTAGGGCACCCCGATCAAATAGGTTAGCAATGTAAACGTCCGCGTGCGAGCCGAGCGAGCGTTGGGTTGGGTTTTGAGTTTTTGATAGAAATTATTTGAGGTTCACAAAAAGAGGCGCAATTATTAGGTAGGTATATTAGACTGTTCAATAATATTTTTAGGAGCGCAAAATGGGAATTATTAGAAGTTCAATTACATAATAGAATACATGCCATAGAACAATAGCCTGGTCTAGGTAGGAACTTAGACTTACAGTAGTTACCGGTAAGCAATCCATGCAAGTTTAAGGGGGAAGCGTCAGGGTAGCCCGCGAAATTCAAATTTTCTTACGTTTTTTTGCAATTTACAAGTCGGTATTATATTGTACGTTGATCAAATTATAATTTGCGGTCGTAACAAGTATCTATTTAATAATTAGAATCATTAAAGTGATCAATACAACTCTTTAAGACCAGGTAATCCTAAAAATGACTTTTTCATGAAATCTTGAAATTTTAGGATTATACTAACTTAAGGAGTTGTATTACTGATTTTGTTGTATATGATTCTGTAAATACATATTTGTTACGGCCACAAATCATACTTTATTTAACATACAACTTAATACTGACTTGCAAATTGCAAAAAACTTAAGAAGATTTGAATTTCGCGGGCTACCCTGACGCTTCCTCCTCTTCAAGAGCTACAATATACGTATACGCTCTTGAAGAGCTGATAATAAACTTAAGAGTTTTGTTTACACTGCAATAATTGCAGCGTAAACAAAACTAACTTTCATAAAACATGTTTCTCGTGATAGTGATATTGTGATACATAAGTGTACCTTTCAACTTAGGGTCCATTAGATTCGGATAAAATTGGCTGTGACAGACGGACAGACAGATAAACTGACAGACAGACAAACACAAGAGTGATCCTATAAGGGTTCCGTTTTTCCTTTTGAGGTACGGAACCCTAAAAATAGGTAAGTACTATAAAAAAATTATGATTTTGTTTTTCTTGGCGCCTTTGCTTTTGCGAGCTTTAGGGTTTGCAAAAATGCCTCTTGCAGTGCCCGATGCGGACCACACCGCTGACGACGATGACGATGCTCCGGAGGTGACCGAGGTAGAGCTGAGAGTGGCGGTACGTAGGCTGAATGCCAAAAATACCGCCTCAGGACCCGACGGCTTACCTGGAAAAGCCTGGGTTCTGGCCTTGAAGGCTCTCGAGCCTCGACTAAGGGGGCTCCTAAGCGCATGTTTGGAGAGAGGCCAGTTTCCACTTCGGTAGAAGACGGGGAAACTGGTTCTCATTAAAAAGCCGTGGCGCCCTGCGGACTCTCCGTCCGCATACCGGCCCATCGTGCTGATCGACGAGGTGGGCAAGCTCTTTGAAAGAATCATTGCAGACCGCCTCTTCGGGCGGCTGGTGCGAGTGGGGCCAAATTTTGCGGATAGCCAGTTTGGTTTCCGCAGGGGGCGCTCTACGGTGGACGCCATCATGTGCGTGCGAGCCCTCACAACAGGGGATGCTGTGGCCCGGGGTGATATCGCCAATGCCTTCAATACCCTGCCTTGGAGTTGCATTAGGGAGGCACTCCGGTATCACCGGATGCTGACCTAGAGATGTCGTGCGGTGTCCCACAGGGATCGGTCCTAGGGCCACATCTGTGGGATATCGGGTACGACTGGGTGCTGCGTGCTGACCTCCCTAGTGGCGTCAGCGTGGTATGCTACGCTGATGACACGCTGGTCCTGGCGCAGGGGAGGTCACACCAGGCGGCGGCCGAGTTAGCGACACACGGGGTTGCGATAATCGTCGAGAGGATCCGGCGATTGGGACTCGAGGTGGCCCTGCACAAGTCCGAGGTCATGTGTTTTCATGGTCCTCGGAACGCGCCACCATCGGGTTCCCAAATAACGGTAAGAGGGGTTCACATCGGCGTCGAGCTGACGATGAAGTACCTGGAACTCGTCCTCGACAGCCGGTGGAACTTCGTGGAGCATTTTCGACGTTTGGCTCCCAGACTGGAGCGGGCCGAAGCGGCTCTTGCCCAATCTAGGGTCCAAACGCCTCCTGCCGGAGGCTCTACGCGGGGGTCGTGCGGTCCATGGCCCTTTACAGGGCACCAGTGTGGGCGTGTTCCTTGGGGCGGTGACCAGCCCGCCAGTTGAACGCGTCCCAAAGGGTCATGGCCATCCGGCTAGTTCGGCGATACCGCACGGTCCCCGGTGAGGCAGCGAGCCTCCTTGCCGGATTGCCGCCGTGGGATCTGGAAGCAAAAGTCCTCGCATACACATGGGACTGGCGCGAGGAGGCAAAACGCCAGGGCGTAACTCTGCTGCCGCGAGAAATCATGGCACAGCGGACAGAACTCCGGCGGGATCTCATGGTGACATGGAGAGTGCGACTGTCGCAACCCAGTGCTGGGCACGCCACAATTGCGGCGTAAGTCCCCTCTTTGAGGAGTGGTTGGAGAGGCGTCAAGGCACCCTCACCTTCCGCCTGACGCAAGTCCTCACCGGACATGGTTGCTTCGGGAGGTTCCTGTTCCGGATAAGGTGGGAGGAAACGCCCGGGTGTTACCATTGTGTGGATCGCCCGGAGGACACAGTGGAGCATACGGTGGAGGTCTGCCCGGCTTGGGCAGAGCACCGCCGCGTCCTCGCGGAGGCGATCGGCGGCGGCGATCTCTCTCGTCCGGCCCTTTTACAGGCCATGGTACGGAGCGAGAGTGCATGGGAAGCCGTCACCTCCTTCTGCGAAGTTGTAATGCTCACGAAGGAGGAGGCTGAACGCGCGAGGGAGAGGCAATCTTTGTGCCCTCACGCCCCTAGTCGCCGCAGGAGACGCCCTGGGCGTCGGGAATCGATAGCCGATTCCCGGCCACCGTAGGCGCGAGCTTGCGGATGGCGAGCAACGGGTAGCTCGCCGTCCGGTAAGGACCAGGCCCGGGTCGACGGCGCGTTGTGTTCCACGCGCGCCTCAGAGATGTCAGCACTAGCTGAAGGGGTCCGCTAGGGCCGATGCCCGCCAGGGTTGCGGGTTGTTCGAAAGAGTTACCGTGGCCCTGGCACAGGCAACTGAAGGAACACGGGTGGGTTTTAGTCAGTAGAAGTATGACACGCCCTCCCGCTCCACCCAGAGCGGGAGAAGATATTTGATGATTTCCCATCCACAAAAAAAAGGGTTTGCTATACGCTAAAAAGGTTCTATAATTGTACCATAAAAAAAATAGTGCTACTATATAAAAGCGATGGGTTTTTTACTGCAGTGGTACCCACTTCTCAACCCAGTTACTGGGTAACAGGATACACCTTGATAGGACTGGTTGTCAAACTTCAATCACAAAGCTTACCTTGGTCCGAAATTTTTCTGATCCATCCAACCATAATGAAAAAACAAAAAATCGTCAGCTACCGTCAATGCGTCATCATGTTAGTGTTTAGGGGATTATCAGCGTCAATTTACTGTTTCTACGTCAAAAATATCTTTACAAAACTGCGTATTTTTTAATTGATTTAGGTAGAATTACCTACGTAGTACGATAAGACGATAACAGTAGCCACGTTTTTAATTTTGATATTTATCTTGGTGTCAAAGTGGCGCATCTACCTTGTCTTTGTAGGTACTATAACAGTATTTTTATGGCATTTTTATTACAAAACGTTTCCATTTTATCATATCTGATCTACTTCTAAATCTGTAAATGTGAATGTTGGTCATCACTCAAAAGACATACTTTTAGATATAGGATTAAAACTTATCATGTTTACTCCTTTCTGTAGTCATTTGTTTGAGTGAATTCTTGAAATAAAATCACGCAGACAAACAGATCGCAAAAAAATGCTACCTACAGGTTTCTGAAGAGGTTTTTCCAAAGGTTTATGTTTTTACCTGCCTCTGTTAACTTCAAAGAAGTATAGACGTCCTTACCTACTGAGTACCTGACGGTAAGGTGTCCTTATAGGTGTACGTCCTGTGGTGCTAAAAACACATCGTTAGAGTCATATTATTTTTTTTCTTCTGAAAACAATAAATTAAACACTGTTTTGCTAAAAAATTATGATGGGATTAACTTGAAGGTGTATTATTCAATATATGCATATACCTCACTACATATTTGCAAACATTGATGCGACTAATGACGTTTTTTTTTTGTGGGGAAAGTTTTAAGTTAAACAAAAATATGATTTTTTTTTACAAATGTATGATTTTTTTTACTTATTTTATTTAGGCGGTTATTAGTTTAAAATTATCGTCAAGTATTTTTTTCGCTTGTATAAATTACGACACCAAGACTTTAAGTGGTGGTTTTTGGAAACGGAGGTGGATGACGATTTGCGTGATGTTTTGTTAGTTTTCTTTGTTTTCGACAGGTATATGCATATATTGAATAATGCGCCTTCAAGTTCATCCCATGAGAGCTATTTAGCAAATCAGCCTCAGTGTTAAATTGTTTCCAGAAAAAACATATGCCACCGGAACGTGTTTTTCGCCAAAACGGAGAAACACCCGGGTATCAAAGCGGATCGAGAGTAAACGAGAATAAAATCCAGCAATGAACAAAATTGGAACTGTAAAAAAAAAACATACAAAAAAGAGACAAGTATTTGGCCTTTGTGAATGGTGAACTGGAAACGAAAACCATTGCCGCAAAGTTAGTTCCGAGTTTACATAACTATGTATTTCCTAATACAGAAAAAAGAATCAACAAAACAGCACCAAAGTAGATCTTCGCTGAAAATGGCGTCGCTCAGCCGGGTGCTTAGCAAAACACTCATTGATCTGGTCACGCCCCAGTTGCTGCAGACCGAAGGTTGAAGGACAATGGCATTCATTAGCTGGAATCAGGACCGGAACGAAGGTCGATCAATACGGCTTTTAACTAAGCTATCACTGCACAATACCTAACATCCACTTTTAAACGAACTGTCTGCTATTGTAAGGAAGTATAGGCAGGTCTGTACTACATTTCAGGTACCCTTACCCTGTTGTAACCTGAAAGGGTTTTAAAGAATGGCCGGAAAATGTCGGGAAAATCGGATGTTGGTTTAACATATTGTACCTTTTGAAATCCTTTTGAGACTCACGCTTGCTACATACGAGCCAGCGAGTAATCGCTTGCCGTCGTCGTTCACTCGCTGCTCGTTGCTCGCCTACTCGTTTTTAGTTTCTAGCTCTATTCGCTTCTCGCTCATCGTTGACGGTGGGACCAGTGCCTTAGGATGAATTAACATTTTACACGAATGGCGATTCTTACGTTTTTACATTTGGCAAACTTTTGGTAGCTTCAGGACCTCGCTGACAGGCTAATATCTCTACCACGGCTCGAAACTATTCTTCGTCAGTGTCTGATAATCCAGGCTGATATTTATTTAATACTTTAAGCACACAACATGTACAGAGGCGGACTTAATGCCAGAAGCATTTTCCACCTGTCAACCTTTGTGTGATGCAGAGACAAAACAGTGGTAGATGCAACAGCGAGATGAGGAATAAATATTTATATAAATATAAACACAAGATACAAGAGAGAGAGAGAGAGAGATATGATACATTAAGAGAAGAAGAACATAGCCAATTCTCATATTTTTAAGAACTTTCGTATTCTAATCACTCTCAATCTGTCAAATATTAGCTCTAAAGTACCGACATTTTTGACAAGTTTTTAACAGTGCTTGTCGCTGAGACGAGATTGCGTCTTGAATAACGTTTTTAAGTACTAGAATTGGCCTTCAATTCCTTTTTAGGGTTCCGTACCAAAATGGCAAAACAGACAGACAAACTGAGTCGCACCATAAGGGTTCCTCCTTATGGTGCGACTCAGTTTGTCTGTCTGTCTGTCACAGCTGGATATCTCAAGAACTACTACTGCTATCAACTTGAATTTTCGAATAGTTGCCCAACTATTTTGCAAATAAGAAAGAAATAAAATAGTATATATATGAAAGAATGCTGTTTGCACATTGTCAAACATTTTTTCTTTTTTTTAGCCCGCATAGTTTTCGACTTTTAAATAACGACTTTTAAATAAAAATACCGTTCCGTTATCTCCGAAGTTTGCATAGAGAAAAATCTGAAATTATTATGTTTTAAGTGTATGTACAGATTACAGGAAAAATAAAACTATATCTGTAATTAGCACACACTTTTTTTTACAACGAAACTTTGTTAAGCAGCGCCCCGCGGTTTCACCCGCGTAAGTCTCTAACGCGTAAAAATGTCGGAATAAAAAGTATCCTATGTGTTAATCCAGGTTATAAACTATCTGTGTGCCAAATTTCATGAATATCCGTTACGTAATTTTTGAGTGAAAGAGTAACAAACATCCATCCAACCTCGCAAACTTTCGCATTTATAATATTAAGTAGGATAGGAAGTAGGATAGTATGGAACCCTCGGTGCGCGAGTCCGACTCGCTCTTGACCGGTTTTTTCACATCCCGTGTCTTTAGACAACTAGGTATCCCCACTTCAGACAACTATCGAAACAGACAGACCTTATCAAATTTTCATCAATCTCCCAAAACTAAACTAGTTTTTAACCGTGTCACCAGACGACATAATGGAGGGACATGGAGGGGACCTTGAGCCCCCCTCCACCTTGGCCACCGTGACATATTGCGAATACATTACATTTGACTGCTGTTACTATGAGGTAGGTCATGGCAGGACTATAGATAGATTCGACCTTTATTTCGGAAGATTTTTATGAGGGCTTCCGTGATGCAAAAATTGAACACAACATCAACCTAATTGTGTAACACACTATCAATCGGAATCATTTTGAAGCAAATTGCTAATCCTTTGAAAAATTTGTCTGCTCGACAACGTAAATAACGCAATGAATGTTGTTGAACTGTCAAAATGAAACCGATTCCGATTTATCAATCAGAATCGGTTTCATTTTCACACTATCGTGTGTTACGCAATTAGGGTGCGTAAGTTAGATTCAAATATTGGTTTTGTATTGATTTTAGAAGTGCATGTGCATGTCGAACGAGTCATGGGCCAAATCTACCACCATCTGGGTCATTAAAAACGCCTGCTGTCATCGAGGCAGTCCCAGGAGAACTGAGAAGATGGCGAGACGAGCGTGACGCCTACAGACAGGATTGGTCGACACTAGCTCATGACAGAGAGGAGTGGAAAGGAGAAAGGGAGGACTGTACTGCAGTGGGACCAGACAGAGTAAAAATAATAATAAAATAAATAAATAATATGTGCATGCTCTTACTCATTGAAAAAAAAACAAAATTCGATCATGGGGCAGCATCAGTAATTTTATCGACAACTAACTTTTGCCAGCGCCTTCGCCCGCGTGGTTGTTGGAAATTATCCCACGGGAACCGTACATTTTTTCGGAATAAAAATTATCCTATGTGCTATTCCAGACTGTAATCTATCTCTGGGCTAAATTTCATCCAGATCCGTTCAGCCGTTCTGGCGTGATTGAGTGACAAACATTCAAACATCTTCACAAACTTTCACATTTATAATATTAGTAGGATTGCCACGATGTTTTGACTGTTAGCACGGAAATAAATACAATAGATAAATAATAATAAATTCTAATATAATACTAGGTACCTACCCATTATCTGTTTGTGATATGGTATGTCCAAAAAGCAGTATATACTTAGTTACACAGAAATATACGCTACTTATTCGATATTTTGTTTTAGTTTTTCAGCATTTAAACTAAAAACCACCTTGCACTTTGATAAGTAGTTGATATATAGTCTCTAAAATATAAAGGGATTAAATATAATGATCACCATAAAATACTTTGATACCCTAAGCTTTTTGCACTTCAAATTGTATTCAAACACCAAATGTAGTAAATGATCACCAAATCTAGTAAATGATCACCAAATCTTAACGAGCGAATTATTGCGTTAGGTTAGGTTAGGTTTTTTTTATATTTGTTTGATTTGCTTTTAATGTTCTTTCTAGGTTAGGTTAGGTTTGGTTAATAATGATTACTTTGTAGTCTAGGATAGCAAGATGTTAAACATTTTGTTTATAATTTCACAATAAAATGAAGTTTTAACTTTGGTGATCATTTACTATTTTTGGCAGTATTTTACTTTATTTGGTGGTAAGTTAAACATAAGCCAAATATAAATAGGTAGGTACGAACGGTTTTTTGGACGCCCATAAGACTTAGAACAGCAACAAAAGTTATCAGGTGCTCATATTTACAAAGCTAACTCCAAAAACAAGACTTCGGCGCTTAAAACTGGTATTTTGTCCATTATTCATCATTTTTCAATTAGGACCTAAAATTATTGTACAAAAATACAGGTGCTTACGTTTAACCTTTCGCAATCATAATAATTACTATTGCATTGTTTCATATTTGGTTCTCACGAGCGTGTCGCCATTTTTAAGAATAAGAAACTTGAGGAGCTCGTGAATAAGTAATAACAACAGCACGGGTCGATCCATCAGGTTACGCTACGCTTGCCGGGGTTGGTCCGTGGATGGGTGACCCTCTTTACATACTGAGACTCCTCCGTGCCTCGCCGTTGGTCCCGGCTGTCATTCGAGGATCTCTGATAGTAGTTACGGGTCGTCAGAAGCCCGAAAGTCTGACAACCAGTCTTACCAATGAGTACCGTATTACCAAGTTACTCATGGGTTGTGGAAGTCGCTCCATGTAAAATCCAGCTGCATACTGTTAGACTGGAAGCCGACCCCAACATAGTAGGCAAAAGGCTAGGCAGACTGATTGGCAGATTGAATCTTGAATGTTAACACCTCCATTCAAGATGGTCAGGGATGCTCCATTACCCAATGACCGATACCCCTTGGTAAGACTGGTTGTCAGACTTTCAGGCTACTGACGACCCGTAAGGCCCGTAAAGAGGGGTCTCAATATGAAATAGATGGTCACCCATCCACGGACTTACCTCGGCAAGCGTAGCTTAACGTGATCGATCGATATGTGCGGCTGTTATTACTTAGCCACGGGCTCTATCATAAAACTGCTAATAAGCTGACTATTGGGAGATCAGCTTATACTGGAAATAATAGGTCTTTACCTATGAAATTGCCGCTTTTTGATACCGGCTACAATTCTATTTATAATTCCAAATTCAAATTAATTTTAAAACATAGCATGACATCAGTTGTTCATTTGTTTTCCCGCCGCCGTTCGATTGTACTTTGATATCGATATTTCTGTAACCATGGAAAAATCGAAAAATTGCGCGCTATTTTCGAATACGAGTTCCGTCGTGGCACCGACGCAGTACAGATAGCACGCAATATTAACGACGTTTATGGATAAGGTTCCGCAAGTGAACGCACGGTGCGTTTATGGTATGTTCGCTTCCGTTCTGGAAATTTTGATCTCAACAATGAGCCCCGGGAAAAAATTTCAAATCCAACGAGGCGGTGATAAACGCCATTAAAGAATTTATCGATTCCCATTCCCAGGATATCTTAGCAGCTAGGCATCAGTGAACTTTCATTAAAATGGCAAAAGTGCATCGACAATACTACTTATAAAAAAATTGTTTGATTTTTCTATGTAAATCAGTTCAATGCAATTTCATAATCGATAAAGACCTAAGTATAGGTTGATATGTAGCCGTGTGTACAAGGATTAGTTGTATGTTGACTCACAAAACAGTACAAACATTTTACTTGAAAGTAATCACAGTACACTCGAGTTTACCTTTCATTAGATAAAGACTATCTATGTAGGTAAAATAACAAATGAAAGTTTCACACCCAGTCACCTACTTAATTATCGATTGACATACTCCACAAGAAACTATGGGCTACAATACAAGTTAAGTGGTTATTCCTAAAATTGATAAAGAAATGAATGACTAAAGTCTTTTACACGTTTTTACTCATCAGCACAAATAGGTCTTACCCGTCAAATGTTGATTGCACACCATGTGTGCATAAGATTTTTTTTGTATATGTATATAAACGCAAAATGTTATACAGCTATTAAGATCAAACCATGAGAAGTACCTGGACCTAATCTTGGACAGTAGACTGACATTCAGACTACATATTGATTACGTTAGAAACAGATTGATTCCGTTGACTGGAGCTCTGCGAACTATTGCTAAATGTGTGCCATTCCAATTACGCTACACAATACGCTAGTCAAACCGCATCATATTTAATCCAAGTGTGGGGATAGGCCGCTACATATCTTCATGACCGACAAGTAACGCAAAACAAAGCAATCAACATTTACGAAAGAACTTTACGATAAAACTAAACTTTTTAACCTTCAACAATTATATACTTACTAATAAAGCAAATTTTAACAAATAAAATACACAAATAACCTTCAAACACAAAACTCACCACCACTACACTAGGAATAGGGATAGCATAGAACTGCTTTCAGTTAGAAATTTGTATAACGGAAGAAGAACCATTCAGTTTGAGAGAGCGCAGCTTTATAAAAGAAATAAGAGATTTTTCATCAGAGAACATCTTTAAGAATAGGTTAAAGATGTATTTGGCTAACCAACAATAATAAAGATTCATTATTGACTGTATGTGCTCGATAGATCCTACGACAATTATGTTCATTACCTAAAATATCTCTAGTTTCTCATATTTAAGTTCTATGTATGTTCTTTTTGAGAAATAAATTTCTTTAAACCGAAAATACCATCATCCAATGGCAACCGCGGGCTTAAAACCAATGCAGTGCCAATGCGGTGTCATGCTCGTGGGCCAGATTTGAAATTAAAAGCATGAATTTATGCATTTGAATTTTGAAGTAACAGCCCCAATTGGATTAGTGCCCTCTTAATTGCAATAGACTCGCCCCAGTCTTAAATGGAACTTAAAAACACAAATGGCGAATTGTGGGCGAACAAACACTTCTGCCTAGCCCTTGTGGATTCAGGCGTGATATCTCTAAGCAGAAAGAGATAACACAGGATCACTGCCGTGTATTCTACCGGAGATCGGTTATTTTGTGGCTTTCGTCGGTAGGAGAACCTTCCCCAGATTGAATTCATGTTGGGTACTACTGTAAATTTTTGTCTTACTAGCAGCGCCCCGCAGTTTCACCCGTGTAAGTCACGAATCCGTGGGAATATGGAGATAAAAAGTATTCTATGTGTTAATGTTAATCCAGGATATAAACTATCTGTGTACCAAATTTCATCAAAATTCGTTTAGTAGATTTTGCGTGAGAGAGTAACAAACATCCATCCATCCTCACAAACTTTTACCATTTACCTATAATATTAGTAGGATAGCAGGAAGTAGGATTGACATAAAACCAGCTTTAATCCGAGCATTCGAGCTTTTAACCGAGATGATTAACTAGGTTGAAAGCACAAATTATCTATCGGTTTCGAAATCTGAATGACGTAAGCCACTGTTAGGTATCACAAAGCTTTATAGAGAGCTTATCGTATGTCATCGTAGACTCTATTTCTTTAAGTATAATTTTTCTTTTTAGGGTTCCGTACCCAAAGGGTAAAACGGGATCCTATTACTAAGACTCCGCTGTCCGTCTGTCACCAGGCGTCTGTCTCATGATTTCATGAACCGTGATTGTTAGACAGTTGGAATTTTCATAAATGATGTATTTTCTGTTGCCGCTATAACAACAAATACTAAAAAACAGAATAAAATAAATATTTAAGGGGGCTCCCATACAACAGACATGATTTTTTGCCGTTTTTATACATAATGATACGGAACCCTTTTTTGTATATTGGCAACTTGTTTTTATATACGAGTACCTATAATTCTTGTATAACCTAATGTGTTATATGTAATTAAATTGTGCTTTTATGTGTTTATGTCTTTTGTGTGCACTGAATAAATGTATAATTGATCTACAGGGTCAAATTAAATTAGCTAGCGAAACTTTACAGACGTGATGGGTATCGATCTCTAAACATGATAAAACAAAAAATTAATTAATTTGATGATTTTTTAGGGTCACCAACCGCCGTAGTGCAATCACTTAAACATTTTTTGTGTAAACTTTACAGGCGGGATGGGTATCGATATCTCAACACGATAAAACAATTTTTCATCAACTCACACTTCTAGTAACAGCGGTCACTGACCCAAAAAAAATCATCAAATATTTTTATTTTTTATTATGTCCTGCGCGGGGCAATTGCGTAACACATTATCAATCTGTTTAATTTTGACAGTTCAATAACATTCATTGCCTTATTTACGTTGTCAATCATAGAAATTTTTAGAACATATGAAACAATGGATGTTCTAAATTGTTAGTAGGTAACGCTTTCGGCTAATGATGGCGAAACGAGTTTTGCAACAGATAGTATACTCGTAGTGCAAGATCTGGGCTCCACCACAGATTAATATAGATGGGACACTCCGCAAAATCATTTAAATAAAAAGCGACTCTTGCGACAAAATAAAGTGCAATTCGTCGCACAACGCTTATTACCTACAGTTATAATATTCACCTACAAGTTGCCTCTTTTTGTAACGCTTATACCCTGCTGATCGCGGCAGTCCTACTGAATTGGCCCTGTGAGATAGGGCCGCCGCGTACTTGTAGCTTGTAGCTTCATACCTAATCCGCGGTGTCCTATCTGTCCACTGCCAACTACGAGTATTCTCGTAGCTCGATTTGTAACGAATTCTAGAAGAGTAGCAGTAGAAGGAGGGCGGAGTTAAACTCTTTGGCATTTGAAGTAAAACATTATTTAATCAGAAAAAGAAGTTTAATAGATTTTTTTTTGGTCCTTGTATACTCGCACTTACAATTTTGTATGGTGGCATTGGGCATTACGAGTATACACGTATGGCAGCCTACGTGGTAATATCGATCTAATTCTGTATAACATTATATATAATAGTTAGATTAGTCATTTTCGATACGTTAGTTTCGCAAAATATATGTTTATTTTTAACTGAATTGTACAAGTTTAAGAAAGATAGAGCTGCGTGTAGGTACAGACGCCAGCACATCAAGCTACCCGAAACTGTCAAATTTTCCCAATCATCCTTGAACCTAATGCTGTAGCGAGAAAGTTGAAAATCTATTAAAGAAAGACAGATTGTAGTACAGACATGAGAACTAATATGTATAGGTACGAGTACATTGAGAAACTTTTAAAATTGATTTTCTCCTACTGTATTGTTTGTAATTTCATAAATGATAATAATAAATGATTTTATTTCTGTAAGTAGGTTTGTACAGACGCCAGCACATCAAGCTACTACAATCTGTCAGATTTCTTTAATAGATTTTCGACTTTATTGCTAAGGCATTAGGTTCAAGGTTGATTGGGAAAATCCAATAGACCTGCTGGCGTCTTTACAAACACTTACAAGTCAATCATGTGTTTTTTTTAACTAGATGAGGTCGGCGTTTCCTATCTGACTACTCTGAGAAGAAAGGCCGAAACAAACTCAGATTTTTTTTTCGCGATTTCATGTTAGGTCCCATAGTAAAAGTTGTTCATAATGATGAGTACAATGACCCCTTAAGAGGTTGCTGGTGTTTTACAAATAACCCTGTAAAGTCCAGACATAATCTTGGTCAGTTCATGTGAAGACCATGTAGATTGGTGTCTGAAATGGTCTTTTGAGGAAAGAAGAACCACACAGATTGAGAGGACCTGTCCAGTCAGTGCACGCATTTGTCAGTAATCGCGCAGCATATTGTTACAAACATTACATTTTGGAATCCATATATTAAGAAATAGGTCATAACTCAAAGTTGCAATCGTTATTACACGAGAAAATGATTTTGAATTTTGTTATATGTAAGTAAGTATATTTTTTGTACAAGCTGACCTCTCATTGGAAAGAAATCCTATACAATGCGATGGAAATATAGCTTAATATGTAGCCGTAAATGTGAGTTATGTGGTATGTATGCTACCTTTGTTGTTTCCCGCAAAAATACACTTACTCCTCAGATATTAAAAGACTTATCTCAATGCTCAAGACACAACATGACCTCAAAACCATAACGAATTTTCATCACGCAATGTAAACCACAAACACAATAAGATCTATCAGTATTGCCATTGCAAGAGTATCTCCATGCACTTCATACCTCCATTATTAGGAGCTCGTGCGGAAAGCAAGTTAAGCCGTTGGTCCCGGCTGTCATTCGTGGATCTTTGACAGTCGTTACGGGTCGTCAGAAGCGCGAAAGTCTGACAACCAGTCTTACCAATGGGTATCGTATTACTCAATAACTGGGTTGTGGAGGTCAGATAGGCAGTCGCTCCATGTAAAATACTGGTATTCAGCTGCATCCGGTTAGACTGGAAGTCGACTCCAACATAGTTGGGAAAAGGCTAGGCAGATTGATTGACCTCCATTATTATGAAGTACTGCAAGAAACGCTTCGTTTCAAACCGCAATTATCAGCTGGCACAAATAACTAGTAACAGATCGTCACAAGGCTGTACTTACTAGTGGTCGCAGTTACTTGTAAGCAGGCTCATTAGTTTAATCTTACAGAGCCATTCACATTTCGCTGCTTTGCATGAATACCCGCACAACCCAAAATTTTGAAATTAGTGGTTTATAACACAGCCCAATGCAAAATAGTCCTTATTTCATGGTTAGTAAGACTCACATTCATAACGGCAAAACCGCCGATTATGCCGTTATAAACCACTAATTTCAAAATTTTGGTTTGTGCGGGTATTCATGCAAAGCAGCGATTTGCACATTTTCTAGATGTTTCTGTTGAGGTCACAGTTGCTACAAGCTGCAATATTACTTTGAATGGGCCATAGTAAAATTAAAATGTTTCAAACTTTCAACTTATAGCAGCAATCACCTCTGTTTGCTTAAATGCAGGTACAGACACCAAGACAAAGTGTAAACGGTCAGGTAAACAGAACTGAACTATTAAAGAGACTACGAGTCGACTATTTTACTTTATCCCAAGAACAAACTTGACATTGTAGTTGAAAATCATGTTCTCCCATACATTCCAACTGCAAATGTAAATTTGTATTCATAATAGTGATAGGTTTACCATGTTATTTTAAGACCACAGACTTCTTATAGAACTATTTTTTGTATATTTTTTTTTCAAAATTTTAGGCTCAGTAGTTTCGGAGATAAGGGATATGGTCAATTTTCGTCTATTTACTTAAATAACTTAAAAAAAATGTTTTAAAATTATAGAAAAAATATATTTGAGACGTCACAGTAAGTTCTTTTATTTGATATGTCACACGGAACAGTTTGAAAAACTTTTTTTTTTAATTTTCTTATTTGCCCTCCAAAGTTGTCCTCTATATTCAAAATTACACATAACATCACGCCTGGTTGCCCCGAAAGGTTCGGCAGAGGTGTACCTATAGTACACCCACATTCGCCAGTTATGTTTAAGTCCCATGTAATAGGGGGCGAGCCTATTGCCATCAACCGGACACAAATCCAGACTCCGGGCTGCTACTGAGAAGTTCCAGATAGAAAAACCCGGGAATCGAAACCAGGACCTCATGAGCAGCAGTTGCGCTTGCGATCTCTAGACCAACGGTTACCACAAACCGATAGTAAACTAACAATGACTTTAATTCTCTTTGTAAACTAACTATGTATTTACAAGGACAGTACAGTACATATTTACGCTTAGGTACAGGCTCAATGAAACTATACGTAGAGTATCCAAAAATAATTTGAATTCTAATCAAAATTACTGATTTCACAGCAAAATACTGTAAGTACTCAATATATAACTAAATATGGAAAAGGATAAATATGGAATTCATGATAACAAACAACTTATACTATGGGACCAAATCTGAAATCGCAAAAAAAAATCTGCTGTTTCCAAGCAGCAAAACTGTGCGGAATGTGCCACTTTTTCCCATAAAGTGCATTTTAGTTATAAGTTTTTTTTTTAACTCCGTCTTCAGCTCTACGCAAAGAGATTTAATTATTTGAGAAAAGTTTTACAAATTTGTCTAGTACAGGTACAATTCATATAAAAGGTACAATAAATATGTATGTACTTAATATAATATTTCATTAAGCGCGTTATTAATTACTCTAGATTAGATTTTGATCAAAAAAATAATTTTAAATAGGTAATCATTAATTATGTTTGGCTGAACGTTTATTTTGCTCGTACCTTTTTGCGATACGACGACGTGGCAGCTATTTGCACATGCGCAGAAGTAGATATTATGCTGAGCGCGCATGTATTTAAAATAAGCCCGCCATTTTACTTAGTTCGGTATAGTATATAATATATATGTATAATCTATGGTCGATCTGTGTAAATCTGCTAAAAATGTCGAGTTCAAGTGATGAATCAGTTAATTTAACCAATTTAACCACGGAAAATGTTATTCAAGCAGCACAAAATGCCAACGACAGCCTCTTACCGGCTAAATCAGAAGAAAAATACTTTTTCAATGCATATTTTTTTATTTCCTCGCACAATGCATACTAAAACATTGTTTAAGGTTGTATGATACACGTGCGTAAGATGATTCCGCACTTGCAGCATAAATAACTATTGTAAGTACCTAGCTAAAATTACTACAGCTTTTTTAACACGTTTTCTGCCGGTTTCTGATGTGTTAACAATTTTGGATACAAAACATAACACAAGCTTCCATAGAAAGTTTGTCCTCTGTCTCAAGAAGTCGTTAAGTTGTCGCACAATTAACATAAGTAGATACATAACAGTTTACATAACTAGCGTCTACAACTTACAAGGCTAAGCACACTTTCTATGTGACTCATTGATCTACTGTAACAAATATAAATAAACTTTAGAGTTCAATGACCCCTTATGTATTGATTATAAAAATACAGTCATTTGAATTGTATATGGTTATTTATTATCTTGTTTATGTAGACAATCGGGTAATAGAAATACAATATTGTTCATATGATTAACAGTAATTACAGAAACAATTAAAAAGCCATGGTGTCTCGCGTAGATCTGCGTTTTCGGCATAAATTAATTAAAGGTACATTTAATCGCTTTACCATCTACTTACCTAAGTATCATATAAACTTAAATTAATGAAGATAGCATACTAGGAAAGATGCGTTCTCAGACCAAATAAAAAACCTAGACATAGCGCTGTCAATAATGACGTGAGGCTGGTTTCGTAAACATGTGTGCATTTAGTGAGGTGTAGTTTAGGTGTAGTTTGGTGTAAATGTGTAGTTTTGCGCATGCTTCACTGTATTGCTCGCAGCGCAGCGCTATGTCTATTTTTTATTTGGTCTGACGATGCATCATAGATAAAAAATGGTCTGTGCCGATGATGTTAATTTATATAAAGAGTAAGTAGGGCCTAGATTATAGGCCTTCAAAATTACAAATCCAAACCAAAACAACAATTATTTTGATTGAATCACCAAAAGACCCGTGAACTGACGATCAAGGTAATCTGTGACCTCAAAGCTTGTGATTGGAATTATAATCATAAAGCAATTCTTAGTTAGGTAGGAAAGACCATTATTTAACATTATTTGACGGGCCAGTTGGCGTGGTTGGTTAAGATACCGCCTATCATGCCGCTGGTCGTGGGTTCGATTCCCATCCAGGACAAACATTTGTAACATTTTAAAAATGTATTTACAAAAAAAAAAAATAGTGTATGTAGTATATCAGTTATCTGGTTTCCATAGTACACGCTCTGCTTAGTTTGGGATCATATGACCGTATGTGAATAATGTCCTAGGATATTATTATTATCATCATCGAGGGTCATCATCAGCCGAGGGTACTACGTGAGCTCGACAAATGGATGTGCGATTACCGCTTGTGCTTGGCTGCATTTGCCTCCTGCAAGAGTGCCCTGCATAGGACTCTAAACGACTGGTTCTAGTTTAATATTAAGTCTTTATCTATGAAATTGCCTATTTACATAAGAAAAAATCAAACAATTTTTTTTAAAGAAATATTATCGATGCACTTTTGCCATTTTAATGAAAGTTCGTTGATGCCTGCCTCTGCTATAGATATCTTGGGAACGGGAATCGATAAATTCTAAGGGTGTTTTTCACCGTCTCGTTGGATTTGAATTTTTTCCCCGGGGGCTCATTGTTGAGATCAAAATTTCCAGAACGGAAGCGATAAAAAAAAAACGCACCGTGCGTTCGCTTTTGTGGTACCTTGTCCTTACACGTCGTTAATATTACGTGCGTTTTTATTGCGTTGGTGCCAAGACGCGCGACGGAACTTGGGTATTCGCGCAATTTCGATTTTTCCACGGTTACAGAAACATCGATATCAAAGAAAAATCGAACGGCGGAAAAACAAATGAACATTCGATTTGTTTTTTAAATGGATAAAATTAATTTAAATTTGGAATTCTTACAATTAGATAGATACAAAGATATTGATCTTCACACTAGTCGGCATCTAAAATTTCATAGGTAGACCTATTATATCGGACATGATCTCTCAGCATTAGTATCGGCTATGCTGGCAGTGCCAACGGCTTAGAGGGCTCTGACTATATATACAAACTAGCTTTTGCCCGCGGCTTCCCTCGCGATAATTTAGAATAGCGGTTTAGGGCGGGATAAGGTATCAAGCAAACAACCTTACTTTCGCATCTATAATACTCGTATTATAGTTAGGTGGATGAAAAACCGGTCTATCGACACTCTACGACTCACAAAATGTATTAGGTACTTAAATTAAAAAAAAAAAACTCTTAACACACTACTAAAGTTTCTATAATAATATAATTCAATCATGATTCGAAAGACACGTGGCGCCATCTATTATCATAAGAACATTATTGTCGTTTTCCTCGGGAACAATACTTCTTTTCGGGATGAAAGGTACCCTGTGTCCGTTTCTGTAAACCTGACAACGTATATGCAAAATTTTAGGAGGATCGGTTGAGTGGTTTAGGCGTGAAAAGGTAACAAACAAACAAACAAACTTACTTTCGCATTTATAATATTAGTTAGGATAGGATTATAATAATGAATACAAAGTTTGAGTCTCCAATGTCGCACTAGCGTGATGTCGAGGATCAGTGTATGGCACACGCGTTAATCGCACATCCATTTTTCGAGATGCCATTTCCCAACTATCGTCGGTCGGTTGGATCGGCTTCCAGTCTAACCGGATGCAGCTGAATACCAGTATTTTACAGCTATTCAGGGTATTCAGCCATATTTTAAATACTTAAGAAGTAGGTACCGTTTCTCGTCAGTCAAGTTACAACAGTCAACTTACAAAGTTGCGTTAATGTGCGCTTTCATAATTTGTAAAGCTATAAAATGTAAGTATGGAAATAGGTACCTACGCAGGTATTTCGTTACAACATTATCGTGGATAGAAAAAAATAAGCGTCTTTATAATATTTCCATACACTTTACTTCCATGTGTTATCGTAATCTCGTGACGTGGACGTCCACGATAATATTATTATCGTGAAATATAAAAGCGAACTAATCAGGAAAAATCTTAATTATGTTGGATTAGTTGACCAAAAATACCGACATGATAATTTATGTTATGACGGCAGATCCATCCATTTCAATAGGCTTACAAAATCCTGGTGTTATCTACCCCAAAAATGATAGATTAAAAACTTACTTTTCATTGTAAAACCAAAGCGTGCCTCGTTTTATTTCAAAGAGTCGTTTAGTCCCACGTACAACTGCAGAGGGTGGGGTCCTGCCAATCCCCAGACAAAGTGGTATTATATTGGGAATTTCCATTAGTAATTTGGAGTCTCGATTTCGTCGGTCCCGGCCGTCATTCGTTCTTTGACGGGTAGTCAGAAGCTGGAAAGTCTGACAACTGTGTCTTACCAAGGAGTATCGTGTTATCTAGTAGGTAACTAAGTTGTGGAAGTAAAATACTGGTTCTGCATCCGGACAGACTGGAAACCAACCCCATAATAGTCAGGAAAAGGCTAGGTAGATGATGATGAATCTCGATCCTACAGGGTCAAATTAAATTAGCTAGCGAAACTCTACAGACGTGATGGATATCGAATATCGACATCTAAAAATGATAGAAATAGAAATGATTTTTTTTGGGTCTCAACTGTAGTGTAGTTGACGTTGAAATTTCAGTTTAAATAATTAGTTTCCGTTTTTGCATAATCTTGACAGACGTGATGGATATCGGTCGATATCTAAACAAGACAAGTAACAATACTACCAACGGTCGTTGCCCAAAAAAAAATACTAATAATAAATCTTTATTCGCATAAAAGTGACAAATTCTTAAGAGTTCCCTGATTTCCCTGGTTCAGAGACCTGTATTACAGAACTCACTCACACATACACACCCTCCCTGACACCAAGTCATACTCCCTTACCAAAATTGCCTTCTCACGTTTAAATAAGAAGACAATTTGGTAAGGGATTATGACTTGATGTCAGGGAGGGTGTCTATGTGTGAGTATATGTGGGAGTGTTTGTGGTGTTGTATGTATGTTATGTAATAGGTTGGGGAAAAAGTTTCTTCGCATTTTTTAAGAAAATTCAAATCATTTTTTAATATAGTTTATCTACATTTAACTAAAGTATGTAGGTACCATTTTGTTCGATAACTTTTTGCCATCTTGTAGGTAGGGACATGATCCCATTGCTATAGAAATTTTGGGACTTCTGGTCAAAATACCGCGACAAGTGGTTTTGGCAGTCCTCTCGTGATGTTAACCTGACACTGCCTAAATAATTCTGAAGAGACCGAAACAGGTGGAAATCTGAAGGTGCAAGGTCACGACTATACGGCGGATGCATTAACACCTCCCAGCCAAACTCTCTTAATTTTTGCTGAGTGGCTAAAGATGTGTGAGGTCTAGCGTTATCATGATGAAAAACCACACGCCTTCTGTTGATTAATTCCGGCCGCTTTTTCTCAACTTCTTGCTTTAATCTCATCAGTTGTTCGCAGTAGAGTTCAGAATCGATGGTCCTGCCTGGTGGTAACAGCTCATAATGAATAATGCTCTTCCACCACACACACAGCATCACCTTGTTGCGAGTTAACCCGGGTTTCGCCACAGTCTGTGAAGCCTGCCCGGCTTTTGACCACGACCTGTTTCGCACGTTCTTGTCATACGTGATCCACTTTTCATCACCAGTTATCAGCTTCTTCAAAAACGATTACGTCGTAATAAAGAATCACAAATGAGTACACGGTTCATAAGGTTTCTTTCAGTGAGCTCGTGAGGTACCCAAATGTCGAGCTTTTTTGTGTACCCAGTTTTTTTCAAATGCGCCAAAACTGTTTTGTGGTCAATTTCCAGTTCTTCAGCTACGTCGTAACTACTGATATGCCGATCTTGCTCCACTTTTTCAAAAATGGCATCCATTTTATCCGTAATAGGGCGACCAGAGCGACGTGCAAATTTTGATGTCAAAACATCAAAATTTCCGGATTGAAAACGCTTAAACCAAATTTGTGCTACTCTCACAGACACTACACTAGGTCCATAAACATCGCAAATTTTTTTCGCGGCTTGCGTTGCATTTTTACCTTTTTTAACCGACTTCCAAAAGGAGGAGGTTATCAATTCGTCTGTATGTTTTTTTTTTTTTTTTTTTTTTTGTATGTTTGTTACGCGATTACTCAAAGACGGATGGACCGATTTGGAAAATTCTTTTTTTGTTGGAAAGGGTATACTTCCGAGGTGGTCCCATATAAATTTTATTAACTTTGCTCGAGGAGTTTTTGAGTTAGCTTCAATAATGCGTATATTTCCCACTTATTTTATATGGATGTTGTGATGGTGTTTTAATAACTTCCTATCACTGTTATTTACATGGCTATATATACAATTATTGTGCTCAATTATGTATTCGAATTTGTGTGGGGTAGGTTCCACAACTAAAAAGTGAAAAATAAAAACTTTTTAGCAAAAAATAAAACCGACTTCTAAAACAAAACACTACAAAGTGAAAAATAACTTTAATTTCGGAAGTCGGTGGCAAAAAACGAAAATACAAAACCAAAGACACCGACTTCCGAAATTAAAGTTATTTTTCACTTTGTAGTGTTTTGTTTTAGAAGTCGGTTTTATTTTTTGCTAAAAAGTTTTTTTGTAGTAAAATTTTAAAATGTATCGAATTTCTTCATTAGATTCATTCATCTTGACGGAACGAAAAACAAATGAAAATCACACTTTTTTCTAATTTGAATTTGGAATTATGTTCTTTAAAATTTAAACTTTCCATTGAAAGTTTATTAGTATAGTTTAGTAGTATTTGTATCTGGCTGGTTTTGGTATCATTATACCAAAACCAGCCAGATACAAATAGTATAGCCAAAGAGATTTTATCACAAGTTCATACATACTATAATGCGAAAAGACTTTTTCCCCAACCTAATATGTGTTTCACAAGATTTTATAGTAATAACAATTCAGGTTGTTCATAATCTAGTCCTAATAACCAATTCTTAATAACAGATTTAGCTTCGCGATTCGTTAAAGGATGAATATTTTTCAATTTATTAACAAATCTTTTTTATTATTATAAAAAAAACACATTAAAAAACAACCGGCCAAGTGCGTGTCACGCATAATGAAGGGTTCCGTAGTTGGGGTGAATTTATCCTAAGAACAAACTTAACATTGTAGTGATTAATATTGAAAAACATGTTCTCCATACATTCTAACTGCAAATGTAAGTTTGTACGCACAATATTGAGAGATTTACCATGTCAATTTAAGACCATAGACTTCGTATAAGTTTTCCTGTAATGAATAGGTATAGAACTATTTTCTGTTTTTCAATATTTTAGGCTCAGTAGTTTTGGAGATATCCTTATCTCCATTCCCCTCTGGAAATGGTCTATTTTCGTCTATTTTATTAAATAACTTTAAAACAATTTATTTCAAAATTATAAAAAAATAACATATTTGAGACAGTAAGCCTTTTCATTTGATATGTCACACGGTACAGTTTGCAAAACTTTTTTTTATTTTCTTATTTGCCCCCAAAATCGACCCCCATATTCAAAATTCATTTATCTACGTTAAACGTCCGTGTTTGGGTCACATAAATTCATAAGTGTAGCAAATTTCGACTTAATCGGTCCATCAGGTTCTGAGCAAATTGGCTGTGACAGACGGACAGACAGACAGACAAACACTCGAGTGATTATAGGATCACTCGTGTGTTTGTTCTTTCCATTTTTTCCTTTTGAGGTACGGAACCCTAAAAGTAATTAAAGAATTTGGTACTTCTGCCAAAAGGTCCTCAGCTCATAAAGACACACACACAACACACTACAACACTACGTACTTACCAGACGCTGATTTTCAGCTGCAGCCCACAAGTGCAATATGCTTGAATACATTTAACAATTTAATAATATAAACACATAACAAAGGGTGACCGGTAATTAGTAACAGTAACCGATATTTGAACACAAGTTATTGTACTCATGATAACAAACACCTTTTACTATAGGACCAAACCTGAAATCGCGAAAAAAACCAGCTGTTCCCTACATTTTTGTTCGCATAACTCGTCATAATGTACAGAACAGCTGATTTTTTTTATGCGATTTCAGGTTTGGTCCCATAGTAAAAGTTGTTTGTTATCATGAGCACAATTCTTTGTTTTAAGTATCGGTCACTATAGTATATTCTGTATATTATCTGCCTAGCCTTTTCCTTCCTTTTTTTTGACTATGTTGGGGTCGGCTACCAGTCTAACCGGATGCAGCTGAATACCAGTAATTTGCATGGAGCGACTGCCTATTTGACTTCCACCGCCCAGTTACTGGGTAACACGATACCCCTTGGTAAGACTGGTTGTCAGACTTTCGGGCTTCTGACGACCCGTAACGACTGTCAAAGAACCACGAATGACAGCCGGGACCAACGGCTTAACTTGCTTTCCGCACGAGCTCCTAATAATGGAGGTATGAAGTGCATAGAGATACTCTTGCAATGACTGACTGATCGACTGTCAGACATTCGGGCTTCTGACGACCCGTAGCGACTGTCAAAGATCCACGAATGACAGCCGGGACCGAGGCATGGAGGGGGTCTTGGTATGTAAAGATAGTCATCCCCGGACCAAGGTAGCTTACCCTGATCGATCGAGCCGTGCGACTGTTATTACATAGCCACGAGCCCCCCCCCCAATCATTATTATACAGGGTTATTGGTAAAACACCGACAACCTCTTAAGGGGTCATTGTACTCATAATTATGAACAACTTTTACTATGGGATCAAACCTGAAATCGCGAAAAAAAAATCAGCTGTTCAGTACATTTATGTTCGCATAATTCGTCGAAATAACAGCAGATTTTTTTTACGTGATTTCAGGTTTGATCCCATAGTAAAAGTTGTTCATAATGATGAGTACAATGACCCCTTAAGAGGTTGTTTGTGTTTTACCAATAACCTTGTATACTTATACCTAAATAATATAATAAAATGTGATGTGTACCTATGTATGTATATATAACTCATAAGACAATGAACTATTTACCGACCGGCATTGAACTTGGCACCGTTCGCGTAGGCAGTCAGGCTCACCTGTCTCTGGATCTCAGCTGTCCGCGTTATTGGCTCAAATGATTTTATCCGGCGAGAGGAAACTCTCTGCTGGGTATTTTTAACGCCCATGTGTCATATTTGTTACTAAAGTTCTCTGAAGTTATCCAAAATTGATCTGGGTTTGATTTATTTCCTAGAGCATAACATATCATTACGCTTGTATTCCCTGAAGGGTTAGACAGAGGGGTAACTTTAGTACATCCACATTTCGCCAGTTATGTTCAAGTCCCATGTAATAGGGGGCGAGCCTATTGTCATCAACCGGGCACCAATCCAGACTCCGGCTTGTTACTGAGAAATTCTCACTCTCAGTTTGCCCGACCCGGGACTCCAACCCAGGACCCCATGTTCAGCAGTTGCGCTTGTAAACAACGAGGCGATCATAGAGCATCATCTGTGAATTTAGAGATCAACAGTAGACACCGAAGATATGGCAATGAGATACGCGCGTAACCATATATTCATCAACCCGAACAAATAATAATTAGGAGCTCCTTTCGAGTTCAGAAATTAGTCGGACAAATACGAACAAAATGAGCACGTGAAAAAAAAACTTACAATTACAGATGTTGTAGATCTTTGTTTCCACAAAATAAATAATAGCTCAGTTGAACTCTACAAGCATGTAAACATCCCACCATCATCAGCATTATTTGATTCCGCAATCTGCCTCAATCTTGTCCACTTTAAACCTACATTCAGTCTATAAATAAATACACTGATTAGTTTGTAGGAATCTGCAATCTTTTAAGGCGAGGAAACTGCATTTTTCATTTGCAACACCTACGCCCATTAACGACTACTCGTGTGTATAAACGTAGTGAAATATTGTATTGATTAGTAGTCCATTCGTTCATATTGTGACGCGAACTACAGGGGAACTGTGATGAAAAATCTTTGAGGAATCTTTTGGTGGAAAAAGATCAGGACCCTATTTATTTTACTGATAATGCGACATATTTGTCATAAAATTACAAAATTGACACACTTTTGCGACAGGTGCTGTTTACAGAAAATTTATGAAGGTACGTAACTTGAAAAAAATATATCAGATTGTTGCTTGTTGGTTTTATTAAATAGACCCTAGGGAAAAGAACAAGAGGTCGACGATCAAAACGTTAAACAGATCAGATCCTCCGGACTTTTGGGGCGTTCTTTTTAAAAAGCTCCAAGGGCCAATTTGGCAAAAACATTACAAAATGAAAAATAACTTTAATTTCGGAAGTCGGTGTCTTTCGATTTATTTTAGTTTTTTGCCACTGACTTCCGAAATTGAAGTTATTTTTCATTTTGTAGTGATATTTTTTATTATTTTTTTATTTTTCACTTTTTAGTTATTTGTACACACCAATTTGTATACATACCACTAATTGCTATGTAAACAACAGTGACAGGAAGTATTATAACATCATCAAGTAAGATACACAAAGTGGATTCCTAAATACGTATTATCGAAGCTAACTCAAAACTACCAATGGAAAAATATTTTTTTAAATCGGCCCACAATTGATGAAAATACTCATGAAACTACATCATACAGACGAATATAAACCTCCTTTTTGAAGTCGGTTAAAAATGGCGGTTCACGATCATGAGCACTCAGGGACGTAGTATGAAATAAGAAGATTGAATGTGGATGGCTATAAGTAGACAAATACCTAAGGAACAATAGATAGTGTGCGAGGTAAGATAATAGCTAGAACGGGGGTTAATACTGAGAATGATAAAGACAACTGATAGCTCAGAGATGAGAGAGAAGAAGTACTGCCGAAATATGGGATAAGTCCTTATCCTAATATTCCTAACTAGCTTCCGCCCGCGAGTTCGTCCGCGTGAATTTTTTTGTTTCCACGTCCCACCCCGTCACATCACATCGCCCGCCCGTGCAATAGCGCAATAGCCTTCCTCAAGAATTGGGCTATCAAATGCAAAAAAAAAAAAATTCAAATCAGACTGGATGTTCCAGAGATTAGCGCGTTCAAACATACAAACAAATATAAAAAAAAACAACTCTTCAGCTTTATTATTAGTAGTATAGATAGATAGATAGATATAGATGGAAGGATGTGATGAATGAAGAACTGTGTGATTTTATAATGTACAGTCACGAACCGGGATTGTTGAGCCACTAGCTTACCTATCATCTTAACTTGGTTGTGTTACACGAATGCCGCCCGTAAAATTTGACATGTGACATTTCAATAACGAAAAACGGGCGGCATTCGTGTAACACAACCAAGTTAAGATGATAAGCTAGTGGCTCAACAATCGCGGTTCGTGACTGTACACTTGTACTGTGACGGGGGGCTTGTGGCCAAGTAGGTAGTAACAGCTCCATGGGTCGATAGCGCTTGCCGAGTTTGGTCCATGGATGGGTGACCATCTTTACATACCAAGACCCCTCCGTGCCTCAGAAAGCACGTTAAGCCGTTGGTCGTGGCTGTCGTTCTTGGTTCTTTGACCGTCGTTACGGGTCGTCAGAAGCCCGAAAGTCTGAAAACCAGTCTCACCAAGGGGTATCGTATTATCCACTAACTGGGTTGTGAAGGTCAGATAGGCAGTGCTCCATGTAAATTATTGGTATTCAGCTGCATCCAGTTAGACTGAAAGCCGACCCCAACATACCCTACGGCCGAAATATCTTGGCACGTCCGAACTTCGCGCAGAAGGCTGCGCAATAACTTTTTGTAGAAACCAAATGACGACATGAGGCGAGTGTAAGTGAGAAAACATGCGCGAAAGTTTGTAGTGCTTATGTTCAGACTTGCCAAGATATTTCGGCCGTAGTGTAGTTGGGAAAAGGCTTAGGCAGATGACGATTTGTACTTGTTATGACTATAGATGCTGGCGGGAAAAATTCCGAATCATTCCCGTCGAATACTTCGGAAGTATTCCGAAATATTCCGAAACTTTGGGAATATTTCAACGTTTATTCCCATTGAATTATTCGGGCGAAATATTCGGCGGAAACATTCGATTGCGGGGTACGAATGTTTCTCGCGGGGGGAAAACTTCTCCGGGGAGCATCTCCCCTCTTACCGCACCGCGCACCGCCATCGCCTGCACGCACGACTCGTGGCAGTCGGGCGTGCGCGGCGCGGCGGCAGCGGCCGGCGCACAGAGGGGCAGCGGCGGCGGCGATCGACGATCGATGCAAAATACGATTTTGCAGCAAAAAAAATAAAAATGTTAATTAAATTCATTTTGAATAATTCTAATTTAAAGAAACTTTCCCAGAAGTATTCCGGAATTATTCAGAATTTTTCGGAAGTTTTGCAACTATAGTTATGACGTAAAAACTGTCACTAGTAGGTATTTACTTTCTAAACAGTTAAAGTAATAACATCAGTGCCATCGTGACGCTCGTGATCATAAAAAAACATACGACTTGTCTATGATAACGATAAGGTTACGTAAAGTATTACGTTTTTATATCAGACTGTGAGATAAAAGTGTGTGCATCGATGTGTATCTGTCGTAGCCAGATCTAAGGATTGATAATTTCATGAAGAAGTGTTCGACCATTTCATGAAATGCAACCATTTCATGAAATAGAACATCAACCGCTGGTCACATGAATTGAATACTCAACGTTTGACGATATGAACAGTTAATCGCACGACTAGTTCATGATGTGGCTAGGGTTGCCAACTCAGATGATCAGATACCAGGTAGGTTAAAAAAAAAATTTACAGTTGTATTTTTTTACATTGCGAGAATACCTTTTTATTAGAAACGATAAAATCATTGAATTCTTTACATTTGTGTATTTGAAATTTGTGCACATCTGTATTTCAGATTCAGCCGACTGCGACTTTTTGACCAGAGTTCGCGCCGACGTTTGCGATAGGGATCGATAGAGTGAATGTAACAAGTTTTTCCGGGAGCCGGGAGACTTTAAAATCTAATGTCCTTTCTCCGGGAGAATCCCAGAATTCCAGGAGAGTTGGCAAGCCTATAACTCCATTTGAAATAAGATAAGACATTTAAATAAACCTTCAGTCCATTCAACCGATTTTAACTTTTGCGTTGGCGGCATGACAAATGACAGCTGCAGTAAACAGTTGGTATTGTAACCACGTTTTTGCTTTTAATACTATCTTTATGCCTACGGAATAGAAGACAAAATCGATTGAACAGACTGTAAAAGATTTAATTAAATGTATAATCTTATTTCAAATGGAGTATAGACGTGGCTAAACATTAGTGATCATATTGTAAAATAGTTCGTTTATCCACCGGTAGAGGCGTTGATGTCGCTTTGTTTTTGTTGTGCATCTATTCCTACTCGAATAATTCCTATTTTAGGATCCTAAAATTGTAAATAGCCAAGTAATTGCGACCAACTTGAAAATAGCGCTCGACGGCCGCTACCGCGGAACTGCTCGCTTCGCTCGCTCGGCTCCCGCGCGTTTGGCCACAGTTCTAACCTAACCCTGAAATGCAACTACTTCGCGATTTGCCCATTGGTCAACTGGGAATGTCCATAAATAGGTTGCTTTCGTCACGATATGGCCATTTCTAAGATCGGACCACGACTGATACTCTACTTTAACGTTATGGCCAAACGTCGACTGACATATCATTAAACGTTGACGTTTAAAAGATATGGTCAATTTTAGCTGGCTATTTCATGAAACAACCATTTCATGAAATGACCGAACACTTCATGAAATGATCATTTCTAAGATTTGGCCACGATATATAAATCACGTAAAAATTGACAATTGCAATTGATCGTTTCGGGACCCTTTACATTAGGTACACAATTCCTAATCCATAGCTTAATAGGTTTGAAAAATTCGTCTGCTCAGCAAGTTAAATAACGAAACCATCGAATTCCATTGTATGTACCTATGTGTGACACAACACAACTTAAAATGTTCTAAACGCAAACGCAATACCTACCTTGTAAAGTAATATAGCTAAATACATTCGAAAAATTTCATAATGAACAAAAGTACCCTGAAAATCAAACGACTGGTTCCTGCCTACGTGTAGTTGATTATGACAGCCCAAAATATACTAATCTAATCTTTGGAGTCTGCATCGAATTGAATTGATTTGAATTCGTCAAGTGCGTATGATAACAAATATTCGATTTGATTCAGAACTAACGTAAGTAACCAGATTACTAATTCTGAAACATTACATAGGTTATGTGTTAAGTAAGTAGCTATTTAAGCTGAATTATATAGGTATATGATGTGTAAAACCTAGTTAAATCTGTCTTTGACCTCAACCTGATTAAAATTTAACGACTGTGGCTAGGACATCTGAAAAGACAATTGTTACCGTTCAGAATCTGGTAAATGGTAATAGTTCATTAGAAGAAGATTAAGGGCCGGTTTTTTGATCCGTAGTTACTCAACCAATGGTTAATCATAGTAAGTAACTAATGGTTGAATAATGTGTTTGCCAAAATGCCATTAGTAACTATTTTGTAACATGAATGAGTCACCATGAATACATTTATCTTTAGCCTTTCAAATTTAGCCAAAATTCAACCATTTGTTATTACGTTTAACCATTGGTTAACTACGGATCAAAAAACTGGCCCTAAGCATAGCTCTGACTTTATTCTATTTTCTTTTACATAATCCCTTAGATAAATAATAGGTCTCGCTGCGAGACTTATTATTTATCGAAACATAATCCTCTAAAACATCAAGATATTGTCTAAAATAAAAAAGTGCGTGTCAGCTTCGACGCACGACTGGTGTGTAAACTCCAGTCGTGCGTAAGGAGTAATCCAGACGATCGTACGATCAACGTAAGACAATCGTACGTAAGGAGTAATCCTTATCTACGATTGTCTTTGAAGGAGCTCGTGGCTATGTAATGAGGAGCTCGTGGCTATGTAATAACAGCCGCTCGGGTCGATCCATCAGGTTAAGCTACGCTTGCCGGGGTTGGTCTGTGGATGGGTGACCATCTTTTCATACCGAGACTCCTCCGTGCCTCGGAAAGCGCGGTAAGCCGTTGGTCCCGGCTGTCATTCGAGGATCTTTGACAGTCGTTACGGGTCGTCAGAAGCCCGAAAGTCTGACAACCAGTCTTACCAAGGGGTATCGTATTACCCAGTAACTGGGTTGTGGAGGTTAGATAGGCTGTCGCTCCTTGTAAAATACTGATATTCAGCTGTATCTGGTTAGACTGGAAGCCGACCCCAACATAGTTGGGAAAAGCCTAGGCAGATTGATTTTGTTGTCTTTGAATTTACAATGAAGACTGGCCGAAAATAAACAAAACACAAAAACTTGGCACAAAATCGTGACGACGCTTCGCTTTAATTCACTTCTCATATTTTTTCATACCAGGGGTCTTATATGAAAATCGATTCTTAAGACGCCCTCGGAGCATGCGTAGTTCATACAAACGAAATTCCAAAATAATTTGTAAATCAAACATATTCTAAAGGTAGGCTGACCCCACATTTGGCGTGCGCGATCCTCGGGCGTGCGAGCTGCACGGACGCAGCGCGCGCGTCGGCAACGCCCGACGCTCACGCAGCGCGCGCAACGCGCACGCGGCGCTCGCGCTACTCGCACGCCCGAGGATCGCGCACGCCAAATGTGGGGTCAGCCTTAGTGTATATTTATACCGATTGGATTACAGAATATCTAGGTTCCCAAATATATATTAAATAAGAACATTGATTTAAACCGGAAATATGAGAAAAATAAGTTTTCTATAGAAATTTTAAATTCCTCATATCTCATCTTTAAATCAGTGTCCTTTCAAAATATATGTTTAGGAACCTAGATATTCTGTAATCTAATCGGAATGAATACACACGACCTTAAGAATATGTTTGATTTACAAATTATTTTGGTATTTCCTTTGTATGAACTACCCGTGCTTCGTGGGCCTCTTAAGGAGTAAACTCCTTGGTGACTTTTCTTTACATCTACATGAATACTATGAAAGATAAGACTATAATTATTTATGTATACAGAATTTAACAACTTGCTTCATAAACTTGTTTTACCTAGTATTATCAGCTAATGAGTAATATTTGTCTTTCATAATATTAGACAATTCATAGGTAATTATGTCGTTGACTATATAATACCTTGAGTGCAACTAAAATTAAATAGTTATAATATGTAGGTATTTCTGTAGATATATGCCGCGGTTGGACCGCGGCATATATCTACAGAAATACCTACACCACACCACTGCGCTTTCTCACAGGTCAGACCGTGCCAGACCAGGCCGCCAGGCCGTGGGAGCAGTCGGCCTGCGGTGGCCTCCGTGGAATGCTCAGCACGGGCCGCGATAGACCTCGATAGGCACGGGCCGCGACGGGCCGTGGGATCGCGGCATTGTACGTATGTATCTCGTTTATTGATTTCTTCATTTCAGGATTTTCCGATAAGAATTAATATGATGTCTGATAAGCATGATCCATTTGGACATCGAGTGAATTTTCGTAACCGTTTATTTCACTATTGCAGCATGTATGGATTCAATTTTTGGATATAATGTTTATTGACTATTTGAGTAATACTCTGACTGAAGGAAAACGTAATTGGGTTAAATTTCCTCGATAGAATTTAATTCCGTTTTTCTGTAATTCTAAAATCCTAAGTAATTTCATTGCAAAATTGCATTCAAAATGTGCGTATTAGGTCATTGAAAACTCTGGCTGAAAATATTTTTGATAGATACTTTAATTTTTATTTGGTTTGGCGCTTTTATTTTGGTTCCAACGCATTGTTGCGCGCTCTTTTTTTCGCATGTAGAAGTAATTGACTCTGTCACTTTCTTATGACCGCTCAGTTAGCTGACTGTGTCTAATATACTTACAACATCACACCTGTATTCCTAGAAGAGGTTATTGGCAAAAGGCTAACCCCCCATTATGTTTTTGCCAATAAAAGAGACACAATGCAGACTCCTGGCTGCTTATAATAAGTTACTGAGAATTTCTTAATGGTCTAACCAAATTCAGACGAGCAAACTAACCAAAGTCAGAAGACCAATGGGCCAAACTTACGACCCAATGGGTCCCTCTTAATGGCAAGCGACATCGTGGCAGGCCCAGACGGAGATGGCGGAATGAGCCGGACTCCTTCAACTGATCGGCAAAGGCCTCCCTACTCTCTTTCCACTTTTCTCTGTCGAAGGTGACATCACAGGCTTTTAATAATTTAATAATAATAACTAATCAAATACCAAAACTAGCAAATGTGAGTGAGCCTATGGTCGATATATTGTAGATCGCGATCGCTTCATCGCGAGTCGTAATGGGGTCCTAGACGATCAAAATTGCTTAACAAACACGAAAAAATCACGAGCTTGTCAAGCAATTTTGACCATCTAGGGACCTCATTAGGATTTTGCGACCGCATTCGGTCGTAAAGCGATCGCTATCTATGTCGAGACTGCAGCCCCTGAACCCCAAGCTCAGCAGCCGCCCTTGCGACCACTAGACTAACGAGGCAGTTCATTAAATAAAATATTTCAGTTAATTTTGTAACAAAGAAACTACCTACGTCTTTCAAATCAATCATATCAGTGGACGCAATCAATATTACTTAAATGGTTTACCTAAGTCATTTTACGTCAATTAGTTGATTTATTAAGAAATAAATGAGAAATGTGTATGGTTTTCAATGAGTACATCGCACAACAAAAGGTAACGGTAACTAAAGGTAACTACGTGCCACTGAAATAGGCTATTGTATCATATTTTAATGTCATGTTCTTAGTATATAGAGCTACCACGACTATTAAAAAAAAAAGAAAACACGTAAGCTTTGCAGTCCAGTCAGTGGGGACGAAAAAGAGGCTTTGCCCTACAAAAGGTGGATTAGAATGATTTGATTTATACTTAAATTTTTCATGACTAGCTAGCTGGCTAGTTAGCCTTTCTATCGCTTGTAACTTTTTATCTATAAGACGTACAGAATAAATATACAAATGCAAAAAATGTTTTAAATTTTGTCTTCTTTATACTTCTCATAGACATTTTTAACCGACTTCAAAAAAGGAGGTTCTCTATTCGACCCGTATGTATGAATGTGTATATGTACACGATTTTCGCAAAAACTTATGAACCAATTTTGATGATTCTTTCACTAACGTGATCTACATACTTTCAGGAAGGTTTTAGTATATAATACATTCGGTAATTGTTCTTATGTACGAAGTTATATGCATAAATGTACTGTATTAAAACTTCCGGCATTTCTAAGCGGATTTTGATGATTTTTCTTTTCGTTCGTCTTGAGCATGTGGTATTTTGTATATTCAACTAAAAATGGAAAAATAAATTTACTTTAAAAAACTAAAAACCGACTTCAAAAACCTAAAACGAATAAAATAACTTTCATAAAAAACTTACCAGCTTCTGAAGTCGGTGTCTTCAGTTCTTCAATACCCTAATAGCTTAAGACCGACTTCAGAAACTATTAAATTTTTTTATGAAAGATATTTCATTCGTTTTCGGTTTTTACTTTTTAAAGTAAATTTATTGTCATAATATCAACTGTTGAAGCATTATGTAAAAACAAAAAAAAACTAATTTTGACACCTTCAATTCAAGATAACGCTGTCACCCCTCGAGGTCAGAAACTTAAATTTTTCATGACTAGCCTATACAAAGCGAAACAATCAAAACATTTTCTACTCCACCTTTTGTAGGGCAAAAATACCTGCTGACTGCTGCTATTGTTTTTCTATTACAAACTTGTTTGGATTCCTTAAACTGTAAACTTTAGCAGGTTTTCCTTTCAGCACGACGCTAAATGGCTGGTTTTAAAAATGGTCATGGAAAATCCTTTGGGAAAATCACAGTCGTAGCTTAAATTGACTAATCCTAACAAACCTGAAATGCCGCTGAATTCACTCAGCATTTATTTGCATATGGCTGAACCTGAATGGATGGTTACGTAAACACGAATAACTTCAAACAATCAGTCACCATAATATCATAACATTAGGTACATTACATAGAGACATTCTTAAACATTCTTTTGTTGTGTTAATTAGTTAATTAAACAAGAAAACGGATATAAAAACGTAGGTATATATTAGTAATATACATTACAAAGTATGTCAAAACAGACAAGTCTTTTTTGATTATGGAAATATACTTTTGCGAACTTTCTTTTATGGAAGTTTGAATCCAATAATAGATTTCTTCGCAGTCTATAGAAACATAGGTGTTAAAGAGGAAGTCAGCCTGCAGTTGAAAATATGTTGAAATATTTATGGTAGAAAGTGGTTGATAGTCCATTATATAAAAATATAACATAATTGCCTTATGTGCACTGTAGCATGATATAAAACATTCACAAATAATACTGGGTAGGTACTTATGCTATTGTAAAACCAAAACTTACTTAAATAAATAATTTTGTACAATTTTCACCTGAAAGTCATTGTTGAAAATGTGCTACAAAAGAAATTCCTAGTGAATATAATTAAGCATTTAAATGCAAATGCATTTCCTGGTTGCGTGATGATAACGTTATATGCCATTAAAAGTAATAAGTGTTGACGGTGTGACCATGACAATAACAGCTGATCTATTCTGTAAAAATCTCACCGTGAGCTGTCAGCGATTGACACTATTGACAGTTCACTTCACGCTCACTTCACCTAAGTTTTCACCGTGAGATTATTACAGAACAGTAGTGCTATTCTGTGTAAATCTCACCGTGAAAACTTAGGTGAGGTGAGCGTGGAGTGATCTGTCAATAGTGTCAATCCCTAGCATCAGGTGGAATGACACTCTTCAGGCTCACTTCACCAACGTTTTCACGGTGAGATTTTTACAGAATAGGCCGGATCGGCAGATTATTATGTAGTAGGCAAAGAGAATTAAGAGGCTACATAGTCATTGGTTGTAGGGGAGGCCTATGCTGAAAAATGGTCGTCAGCTTGATTGGTATCTATACAAACAAATAAAATTGAAGTGTCTTTTTGTAATGTCAAAATAACTGCTTTTTACTAAATGCATATGAAAGTATATACGGTACTTATAACAATAAAACATTTTTTTTTAATTGTTGTTTGTCGGTCTGTCGGTCCGTCTGCCTGTTTGATTCGGATAAACTCCGAAATAGTTAGACCTATTGTGACAGGAATTTCACTGGAAGATAGCTGATGTTATAAGGAGTAGCTTAGGCTACTTTTATTTTGGAAAAATAATTAGGGTTCCGCGCAAGTAAATAAATATCCGATTTAAATACGCGCGGGCGAAGTCGCGGGAAACAGTTAGTAGTATTTAATCATCGTCATTTTAGTCGACAAACGTCTACTGTTCTATATGTAGGTCTCCCACAAGGATTGCCACAACGACCGGTCCTGCCTGCACTGACATGAATGAAGTGGCAAAGTGATTTGAGGTCTACAGATGACGAGTTCGATTTCCGCATAGTAAAAATATTGAATACGGTTTACAGGAAATGATAAATGAAAGTAAACACGACGATAAAGTGGTACAACTCTTTTAAGGAGCACAAGCGATCAATTGTAAAGGAAGTTTTGTTTTGCAAGAAGCATTCGTGTAGTGGGCAGTTGTTGATGTTGGTGTTTCTTAAAATTCAGTCGTAATGTGGAAAATTTTCTTCCTAAATCTTTGCCTAGCAACTCTAGTGAACGTTAACCGCTCTATAAACCTATTTTAGATGTACGTATAGAAGTGTTTAGTCTTCTTTTTTCGAATTATGATTCGAATTTGAAAGAAGAAGACTTCTAGACACTTCTATAACTAAAATTGGTTTATAGAGCGTTTTATTTTTCTTTTACACACGAGCAACACGCGTCAACGGCAGAGGCAACTGCACGCATTGATGACCGCCGATGAAGCCGCCGTTCAACAACATTCATTGAGCAGACAAATTTTTCGAACATATGAAGCAATGGATTAGCAACATGCTACAAAACAATTCAAATTCTAATTGATAGTGTATTACGCATATGCTTACTTAGCTCGTGGCTAAGTAACAACAGCCGCACGCGTCGATCCAGCAGGTTAAGCTACGCTTGTCGGGGTTGGTCTGTGGATGGGTGACCATCTTTACATACCGAGACTCCTCCGTGCCTCGGCAAGCACGTTAAGCCGTTGATCCCGACTGTCATTTGTGGTGGACCTTTGACAGTCGTTACGGGTCGTCGAAAGTCTGACAAGTCTTACCAAAGGGTATCGTATTACCTAGTAACTGGGTTGTGGAGGTCAGATAGACAGTCGCTCCAAGTAAAATACTGGTATTCAGCTGCATCCGGTTAGACTGTAAGCCGACCCCAAAATAATTAGGAAAAGGCTAGGCAGATTGATTGAGTGTGTTAAGCAATAATAGGATGCTGAACTATTTTGCAGTCCACTGACACCCGTCGACGCGTGCGCCGTCGACGCGTGTCGCTCGTGTGTAAGAACACTAACACGATGAAGTTATGAAAATCATTTTTTCATGCTTTGGCGATAAGAGGGGAGTGTTGTTTTGATGCGGGTTTTCATTGTTTCAGTAAAAGATTTACATACCTACCTACGTAGTGATAACAGCGGTTTAGGTTTTGTGTATTTCCTTGAAAGTGTTACGAGTTCCTGAATTAATGTTATTATAAATTCCCGCACAATCAATCTGCCTAGCCTTTTCCCAACTATGTTGGGGTCGGCTTCCAGTCTAACCGGATGCAGCTGAATACCAGTATTTTACATGGAGCGACTGCCTATCTGACCTCCACAACCCAGTTACTGGGTATTACGATACCCCTTGGTAAGACTGGTTGTCAGACTTTCGGGCCTCTGACGACCCGTAACGACTGTCAAAGATCCACGAATGACAGCCGGGACCAACGGCTTAACATGCTTTCCGAGGCACGGAGGAGTCTCGGTATGAAAAGATGGTCACCCATCCACAGACCAACCCCGGCAAGCGTAACTTAACCTGATGGATCGACCCGTGCGGCTGTTATTACTTAGCCACGAGCTAAGTAAGCTATTGCGTAACACACAATCAATTAAAATTTGAATATTCCTGCACATCGAATGTACAGACGCCAGCAGGTCAACCTACCCGAAACTGTCAGATTGTCCCAATCAACTTTGAACCTAATGCTTTAGCAATAAAGTCGAAAATCTATTAAAGAAATCTGACAGATTGTAGTAGCTTGATGTGCTGGCGTCTGTACCTAAATAATTAAAACAGTGTTTTAGCTCTTGATAAGTCGCCACTTCCAGTCATCGCACTAATATTATAAAGGCGAATGTTTGTGTGAGTATGTATGTATGTTTGTTACTCTTTCACGAAAAAACTACTCAACGAATTTTGATAATTGGCACACAGGATTAACATATAGGATACTTTTGTCCCTATATTCCTATTCCTACGGGTTCGAGACTTACGCGGGTGAAACCGAGCTAGTAATTTAATAAACTTGCTTAATTTACATAGTTATACGTTAATAATAGTGTGTGCAAGGAATTCGTCAACAATTGGCCGAAATGAAAATATATTATCGATAATGTTTACATAACAATGAATATGTTGAATTCTCAAACCAAACAACGAATATTTGGAATTCGTCCAAGTTGTAACATTCAACAACACTGAACCTTATCAGATTAGGGTAAAACCAATTTCCAAACGTTCTTTTGAAGTAATTAAACTGTCTAATTTGCCTAATTTTTTTGGGTTTGAGTAGCACTCATCATCACTACGTAAGCCGTGCCTGAAACTTTCAGGCTTCTACCTCAGCTAAAAAATCCAGACTGGCTTTGGGAAATTAATTTATTTATTTAATGGTTTATGAACGAGTTAGAACTGCACACTGCTTTAGTTTATTCTACTGATCAGACACATCTGAAAATGGAAGCCAACTCCAACGTTCATTCTAACTAATATTTTAAATGCGAAAGTAAGTTTGTTTGTTTGTTTGTTACCTTTTCACGCCTAAACCACTGAACCGATCATCCTTAAATTGTGCATATACGTTGTCAGGTGTACAGAAACGGACCAACCCGAAAAAAGTACTGTTACCCAAGGAAATCAACAATAACGTTCTTATGATAATTAATAGATGGCGCCACGTGTCTTTCGAATCATGATTGAATTATATTATTATAGAAAGTTAGTAGTGTGTTAAGAGTTTTTTTTTTTAATTTATTTAAGTACCTAATACATTTGTGAGTCTAGAGTGTCGATAGACCGGTTTTTCGTAATACTATAAATGCGAAAGTGAGTGTTTTTGTTTGTTACGCAGCGCTTTCATGCTAAAACGGCTGAACGGATTTGAATGAAGTTTGGCACATGGGTAAACCATGACCTGGATTAGGACATAGGATACTTTTGATTCCGGTAGTGCGTTCCCCTGGGAATATTTTTCGACACCCACGCGGGCAAAGCCCCGGGTAAAGCTAGTGCCTGAATAGGTGGAAAATCAATACGCAAATAAATCTGGTTTTCTGGCCTTTTTCGGAAATTCTGTCGATGTTGAATGACGTACAGAAAGACCTTGTGACGAGTAAAATGTTTACAGTAAGGAAGTAGGTACGTACCTAAGCTGCATTTAAATAAAAAAGGTTGCTTACAATACTGATACAGCCACATCATTTAACTCTGGGCTGGCAATACTTACCTTCACATAATGATCTCATATTTTATAGCTTTTACTGCTGTGTTGATTATGGGGTAAAAAAACATACAATGGGGTGCCTACAACGTGCTATTCATCAACGATTAGATGATGACTTTTGTCATCGGGTTTGAAATCTAGCAACAATGAATTAATTCTTTAATAAAATTGTAGTAGAAAATACGTATTATCGAAGCTAACCCATACACTACCCAAGCAACGTTAATAAAATGTATATGGGACCACCAAGCAAGCTTCCTCCACAAAATTAAAAAAAAGAATTTTCAAAATCGGTTTACAATTGAAAAAAATATCGATGAACATACAGTCACGAGCACGAATATGTATACACTTAGGGAAATTCTAAAACCATTTTCTCGTGAAATAACGATAGCATTTTAGAGATGCCTACCTATTTCATAATTCTATGTATTCCAAAACGCTATGTTCGTAAAAACATACAATAATAATCAATACAGTAGAAGAAAATCAGTTTTAAAACTGGCTAAGGGTATACATATTATTGCTCGTGACTGTACATAAAAAAAATACAGACGAATTTTCTTTTTACCTAATTTATTATTATTTATTTTTAATTCCTTTTTTGACGTCCGCGTCGTCGGTAAAAAGTGGCCTATGTGCCTCAGAGGAAAATTATAAGCCGTCCACCTATCACCACAATTAACCCAGAGTCTAACCCTGGTAATCAGGGTATTTATATACTATTTCAGTAAGATTTAAAGATAACGAAAGTCAGACCTTGAAATATAGCTGTAATAGGCTAAACTAGAAAAGTAGTTCTAGAGATTATGATTAGACCAGTACTTGTTAAGTACTGGTCTAATCCAATTTTCACGCATATTGGTATCAGCAGGACCATCTTTTCCATTGGCCATTCTGGGCAAGGGCCCAAGACCGCGCGTTTCATGGGGCCCCCTCGTTCCTGCCAGCGTCGTAGCTAGAGGCTGTCAAAAGAAAAGCTAAGTAAATCCCAGGGTATCCAGGCTAGTAGAGGCGGTCAAAAGAAAAGTTAAGTAAATCCCAGGGTATCCAGGCTAGTAGAGGCGGTCAAAAGAAAAGCTAAGTAAATCTCAGGGTATCCAGGCTAGTAGAGGCTGTCAAAAGAAAAGTTAAGTAAATCCCAGGGTATCCAGGCTAGTAGAGGCGGTCAAAAGAAAAGCTAAGTAAATCTCAGGGTATCCAGGCTAGTAGAGGCTGTCAAAAGAAAAGTTAAGTAAATCCCAGGGTATCCAGGCTAGTAGAGGCCGTCAAAAGAAAAGCTAAGTAAATCTCAGGGTATCCAGGCTAGTAGAGGCTGTCAAAAGAAAAGTTAAGTAAATCCCAGGGTATCCAGGCTAGTAGAGGCGGTCAAAAGAAAAGCTAAGTAAATCTCAGGGTATCCAGGCTAGTAGAGGCCGTCAAAAGAAAAGCTAAGTAAATCCCAGGGTATCCAGGCTAGCAGAGGCGGTCAAAAGAAAAGCTAAGTAAATCTCAGGGTATCCAGGCTAGTAGAGGCCGTCAAAAGAAAAGCTAAGTAAATCCCAGGGTATCCAGGCTAGTAGAGGCGGTCAAAAGAAAAGCTAAGTAAATCTCAGGGTATCCAGGCTAGTAGAGGCCGTCAAAAGAAAAGCTAAGTAAATCCCAGGGTATCCAGGCTAGCAGAGGCGGTCAAAAGAAAAGCTAAGTAAATCTCAGGGTATCCAGGCTAGTAGAGGCCGTCAAAAGAAAAGCTAAGTAAATCCCAGGGTATCCAGGCTAGTAGAGGCCGTCAAAAGAAAAGCTAAGTAAATCCCAGGATGCTAAAATTTTGGAGCTCGCTACGCTTGCTTATAGGTAGGTGCATCCTGCATTCTCCATAGTAGATCCCTATTACTAAAGTGCCCAGAGCCTCCAATCCATGATAATCGGGCAGGTACCTACCTTTATTCGAATAAACTTCTAAATGGCCGCTCTCCAAGCCAGAACCACAACTACGCACGAGCTGACTAACATCCGACACCTGTGTTCACTATGGTAAAGTCCCCGCCGGGGATTGGTTGCAAATTATAAATGAACTTACCTTTTTGAGCGTCATTTAACATTTAAATTCTGTAAAGCAGTAAAGTACCGACTAATAAAGAAGTCATCATCTGTTTAGCCTTTTCCAACTATGTTGGGGTCGGCTTCTAGGCTAACCGGATGCAGCTGTCTCTGGTCTGGTCAGATAAGAAGTCGCTCCATGTAAAATAGTGGTAGTATTTTACATGGAGCTACTTCTTATCTGACCTCCACAACCCAGTTACTGGGTAATACGATATACCCCTTGGTAAGACTACTTGTCAGACTTTCGGGCTTCTGACGACCCGTAACGGCTGTCAAAGTTTCAAGAATGACAGCCGGGATCAACGGCTTGACGTGTTTTCCGAGGCACGGAGGGGTCTTGGTATATAGAGATGGTCACCCATCCACGAACCGACTGCGGCAAGCGTAGCTTAACCTGATCGATCGATTAATAGAGAAGTATGGAAAAAAATACATGTTGCGCCGATCCTAAATAAATTGGGATAAGGGCAGGAGAATCATGAGGTGATGATTTTTTATTTTCCTTTTCGGTCTGTTCTTACTGCTGTTAGCAAGGACAATGGGCATCTCTTTTTATACTAACCAGAAAAAAAAAAACCGACATTAATTGATTTTGTCTTGAACATCACTGAAATATATGTAGGTAAATTGTACTTATAAATCAGATTAGTGAATGTAAACCAGCACTGTGGAGAAAGTTAGACACGGGTGTGACCTAGGATATTGGTATTAAACAGAAATTGGATTGCAGAGGTCAGATGTCAGTCGGCCAGTGTAAAATACTAATACAGTGTCCCCAATAAAAAACCGTTATAATTATAGTATTTACAACTTGTGGCTAGATTGTTTATTAATCATTCATGGGCTAGGTATTGCGGGGCGTCAGTTTTGAATCTACTCTCCAGGCCAAAGTAATGATTAAAATATGTCTACCTACCTATTACTTACATAAAACCAGGGGCGGCAGTCTCGACATTCGTAACGATAGCTTTACGAATGAAATCGCTCGCTAAGTCCTAATGGAGTACTTACTAAGACGGTCAAAATTGCTTGACAAGCACGAAAAAACCATTTACAGTTTCAAACCAGTTGCGGCGAGAACCGTTTTTTTATTTAATCATGTTCTCCAATTTTCTTCGATATTCAAGGTTAGTTTGAAGTGGCCAATAATTGTCTTTGAAAAAACCTAACTATTACCATTTTGCCCGTCTAGGTACCCCATTAGGACTTAGCGAGCGATTTCAGTCGTAAAGCTATCGTTACGAGTGTCGAGACTGCCGCCCCTGTATGGTCGTTGCTTAAAGCCGTCATCTGTGTTTTTAAGATCTGTGTCTGCTCCCAACTTTGTTGGGGTCGTCTTCCTGGTTCCCAGATGTAAATAAATACCAGTATTTTACATGAAGCAACTGCCTATCTGACCTCCACAACACTTACTGGGTATCAGACTTTATTTATTTATTTATCAGGAACAATTTATATTGTGTTTGATATATTACAGTATTCAATATTCGTTATTATATTCTAAAAGTAAACATGCAGCAATATAAATAAAATAAAAAAAAACAAAAGAAACATGATTAATAAAAAACAACAATAATAATTAGCATTAAAATTAAATAGAAAATTTGAATATTTATATTAAATTACAGTTCGTCCACAGAGTACAAATTTTTTTCCAACAGAAATTCTCTGAGCTTAGCCTTAAAAGAGCCAGTGTACAACAAAATTTTCAAATCCGCCGGCAGTCTATTAAATATTTGTACAGCTTGATAATGAGGTCTATGCTTGACAATGTTAAAGTTAGTTACAACTTTGTTTTTAACGTCTTTTCTACGAGTGTTTTCCCTGGCTGTTCTTTCTTCCTCAGACTCATATTCATGGATATATTTTTTTAAATTAACTAATAACACAAGTATGTATAAGCTGGGCAATGTTAGAATATTTAAACGCTTAAAATGAGATCGACAGCTTTCTCTTTGTGTAATTCTGACAATTGTACGTATTGCTCGTTTTTGGAGAATGAAGGCTCGCTGAGAATTATAACCGTAACTTTTCCCCAGAACTGTATACTGTATCGAAGTCTGGACTCGACAAGAGCATAATATACCATCTTTAACTGTTCCGTATTTATTTCGTCTCTCAATGTTCTCAACGCATAACATGCAGATGATATAGTAGAGTCTATGTGTGCTAGTTCTTTTTTCCAGTTCAGCAAATCATCTAAATGGATACCTAGAAATTTAACGTCTCTCACTAATTCTATCTTTACATTGTTAAGGGTTATACACATATTATCTTTATTGCCTCTGACTGACTGATTGATACCCCTTGATAAGACTGGTTGTCAGACTTTCGGGCATCTGACGACCCGTAAGGACTGTCAAAGATCTACGAATACAGCCGAATTCAACGCTTTAACGTGCTTTCCGAGGCACGGAGGGGTCTCGATACGTAATGATGACCACCCTTCCACGAACTGACCTCGGCAAGCGTAGCTTAACCTTCGATCGACCCGTGTGGCTGTTATTATTTAGCCACAAGCCCCTCTTACTTAAAACCAAAATCATTTAGGTACTTCTTAAAACTGAAGAAAGCACGGTAACTAAGTTAATTGAATGACAAATGAATTATCGTGAAGAAATAATATATCTAACGAGCCATATTATGGCTCGTTAGACTGTAAGTAGATCTAAACAATTATATTATTTACCTAGGTACTTAGCAAAAGACAGGTAGGGAAACTTAGCCATATTATATTCAATATTATGACGCGGTTTCAGACGTTAAGGCAATGTATACAGGTTTACGTTGGTTTCAATCATGTTATTATAACTCTTGGTTAACCTGACGCAAACCATATTGTTTTGAAGTATTAAACCATAGCCCAGTATTATAAAGCATCAAGTTTAGCGTTAATTTAACTGCGGAATACATTTTTTTATTTATTTATATGAAACTGTAAGGCGCATCGTCCAGCTCGTGTGGGCGACGCGCCTAACCCATTCAATAATGATGAGGAATTTAACTCTGGACTTTAACTAAGGCGCCAAGTCTTAGGCTTAGGGCGCTTAAGTAGGCATCTATCTTACCTGTGCTTGAAAAAACCGGTCAAATGCGTGTCAAACTACGCACAATGAAGGGTTCCGTAGTTGAAAAGTATTTATCCCAAAAACAAACTTAATATTGTAGTTGAAAAACATGTTCTCCCATACATTGATATGCTTTTCCTTTACTTGTGCCGTGAGGCCTTGCTTCTGCCAAATTTCTTGATTAACGGTAAGTACCCTTTAGGTTTTGATTTACTTGCGAGTATCAAAATATGTCGCTTAGATGGCTGTATTTTTTACTGCGTTGACTTAGCAGCTCGATTTTTCTAGAGCTCTAAGGGACCGTACACCTACGTATTTGATATTAATTTCAACTTGATACCTCCACGCGTTCCTGAGAAAAAGGGTCTTGACAGACTGACAGACAGATAGATGGACAACGAAGTGATACTATAAGGGTTCCATTTTTCCCTTTTGAGGCACGGAACCCTAAAAATGAGCAGACATTCTGAGAACCTCGTCCTTTTTTGCAGTCTGTCAAGTATGGAAGTCAAAGTCAAGAAGTCGAAGATAGGCCAATGCTCTTTTGACAGCCACAATGACCTTCAGTCTCACAATGACCGTCAAGACTCTTGCTCATTATATTTGATGGAAAAATAAACATAAGAAAACATGAAAATAACACCTCTATACAAATTGGTTATTACCGGATTCAGTCAACGACGAAAATGTTTTCAGTAAATAACTTCAGTTTATATAGAGCGTAGGTACATACCTACTTACATATAATTAAGATTTCTTATGGGTTCTAGTTATGGTCCACTAATTTGAATGGTTTTGGTCATCGGAAATAGATATTTTTCGGCAATTTTGCGGTAATTCTCTAAAACTGTAATATCTATAAAATAATAGGGAAGTAATTGGATTGAGAAGTCCGTGGCTAAGTTATAACAGCCCCACGGGTCGATCCATCAGGTTAAGTCACGCTTGCCGGGGTTGGTCCGTGGATGGGTGACCATATTTACATACCGAGAATTCTCCGTGCCTCGGAAAGAACGTTAAGCCGTTGGTCCCGGCTGTCATTCGTGTATCTTTGACAGTCGTTACGCGTCGTCAGAATCCCGAAAGCCTGACAACCAGTCTTACGAAAGGGTACCGTCGTATTACCCAGTAACTGGGTTGTGGAGGTCAGATAGGCAGTCGCTCCATGTAAAATACTGGTATCCAGCTGGATCCGGTTAGACTGGAAGCCGACCCCAACATAGTTGGGAAAAGGCAGGCAGGTTGATTGAGGGAAGTAATTGATATAGGTATAATCGCGTCAGTTTTTAGGTTTATAACGTTATTCCTTTACGTATTTCACATACCGTTTATTTATTTTACATTTATGACAACATCGAAAATTCACCATCCAGTAAACATTGTTATTTTTATAAAAGTAGATTTCCAAAATAATAACAATGTTTCCTATTATTACACATAGTGAAAATGTGTACCTATTTACTTATTTTATTTTTCCTGTTGGTAGTAGGTACACTAGCGGTCGTTTTGGCATACAGGAGATATCAAAACCTATCTATCTATGGTTTTAACGTCGCAATATCTAAGATAAAACAAAAGAACACGAACGAACGACAGATACCTATATAATTATACTGTCTTATCATCAATAGCGATCTGTCTTTTACTGAAAATAGGTTATTGGTATCGGCCGTAAGAATATACTATCTATATTGTAATTATTATATTTTATTATCGTTTTTATTTTTCAAATTAAATAGTTGGTTTCATTTCGTGACTATGTGACACTTAGTAAAAAAAAAAAAACAAGATTTTCCGTGATAATTTCAAGTAATTAAAAGTTACAGAAATCAATTACAAATTAGGTTTCAGTTTATTTCGATTAAGTTAAATCGACTATGAGCATAATACAGTGGATAGCTCAATAAGCGTTATAGCACCAGTTCTCAATTACTTTTTAATGTAAGTATTCCTTCGCTCATTAGTGTCAAGTTTCAATAGTTATACTAATTATTTCCATTTCACAGCATACATTAGAGCTAGAAAAGAAATAATTTTAATTTAATACGCTACGAAATTACAATGAACTAGTTTAAAATAGAAACTTCCCTAAAGGTGTAGTAATTATTTGTAGTTCACGCTTAATTTAATTGTAATTACAATCAATAAAAAAACAGCTGGTTCTTTAGCTGTTTTTTTTTTAATTTATGTTGGTATTTATGTTAAATGATGTCTTTTTCTAGGTTTTATTTATATAACAATGGCTTCTGACCGCGACTTCGTATTCGTGAAAATTCTTGCTCTCCCGACCCACACGTCGCATCGTATCGCTTGCCCACAGCGATTACTAACTTCGTTTTGGTTTAGCGTTACTTCTGATTATTTTTTCTTTTTCCCGGCTTGTTTAGGGTCCTACCGTGATGTTAAATAACTTATTATCAAGAATTTGGCTATCAAATGCATAAAGATTTTTTTCCAATCCAACTGGTAGTTCCAGAGATTAGCGCGTTCAAATAAAAATACAAACTCTTCAGCTTTAATGTATAGATCCTAAATAAATAACAAGTGCGCAAGACGTTTATTTCATACACGCATTTTTCTTTCTTTTATTTTTAATGTTTTCTCTAAGTTGGTACATATTGGAATTCAGAAGCTTTTATTTTTCTGGTACGTAACTATCCTAAAGGTATATAAATAACCTCGCCCTACTTACCAGCAAAGAAGAGTCCCACTGTCACACAAACTTATTTCACTATTCACATAACCACAGACACAAAACCAAAAATATTTTCCTTTGCCCGAAAAAAATTTAAAATATTTTCCCGCCAACGCGCGACGTTCGACAACCGAATTGTGCGCGAAGTGACAGCAATGGCGGACGCCGAGTTACTGTCGCCGACAAACGTGGTGGCTCGAGAAGGTCGAAGCGAGCTGTGAAGTCGTTGCATCGTTTAGATAATGTAACTCGTAAGCATTTGCATCAACAACAGCAGGAAACAATTCGCACCCACCAGTCGGCTGAGAGTTTTGCTATCTGGCGCCTGGGTTACATTTTGGAGATACTTAATTCTACATTTTATAATTATTTTTTAAATATATACAACGTGTTTTTTTTTATATACCATAACGCTAGGGTATTAATGAGACCATCATTTTGAACAACTTTTACTATGGGACCAAACCTGAAATCGCCAAAAAAAATCAGCTGTCCCATACATTTATGTTCGCAAAACTGGTCAAAATGTAGGGAACTGCTGATTTTTTTTTTCGCGATTTCAGGTTTGGCTCATAGTAAAAGTTGTTCAAAATGATGGTCTCATTATACCCTAGAGTTATGGTATATCAAAAAATAAAACACGTCGTACCTATATCTAATAATATAATAACCTGGGATTCACACACGGTCATCTGATCCCAAACTAGGTAAGCAGAGCTTGTACTATGGAAACCAGATAACTGATATACTACATACACTACTTTTTTAGGGTTCCGTACCTCGAAAGGAAAAAACGGAACCCTTATAGGATCACTCATGTCTGTCCACCTGTCACAGCCAGTTTGCTCCGAATCTAATAGACCGATTAAGTTGAAATGTGGTACAAGTATGTATTTCTGTGACCAAAACACGGACGTGTAATGTAAATGAATGAATTTTTAATATGGGGGTCATTTTTGAGGGGCAAATGAGAAAAAAAACAATTGCAAACTACGATATATCAAAGTTGTTTAAGAAAATAGTCGAAAATTGACCATTCCCCCCCCCCCCCCCTTTATCTCCAAAACTACTCGGCTTAATTTTTTTTTAAATACTTACTGAAAATAATTCTATAGCTATAGATTACAGGAAAACCTATAAGAAGTCTATGGTCTTAAAATAACATGGTAAATCTCTCAATATTGTGCGTACAAACTTACATTTGTCCATAGTTAAACGAAAAGAATCCAACCCACATTACAACTAATATGGGTTGGATTCTTTTCGTTTAACTATGGACAATTTTGTAGTTGGAATGTATGGGAGAACATGTTTTGCATCTGTTCTTGGGATAAATTCATTCCAACTACGGAACCCTTCATTGTGCGTGGTCCGACACGAACTTGACCGGTTTCTTTTGTAAATACATAGGTACTTAGGTATTTTAATAGATAATTTTACTTAAATAGACTCTAGCGGAGTGAGTTTTCGGGAACGACGATTTTTATGAATGAATGATTTGTAAACTTTCTAATTTATAAACAAAGATACCTACTAGAATAGTTTACCTTGTAATGATTAACGCATCAGTTACTTTAGATACTCAAAACTATAATTTAAGTGGCAATTTCAGGTCCAAAGATTAAGACAGGCCTACCTAATTACAGAATCATTAATAGATATTCTACACAATTCTTTAGATATTCTACACAAGTCTTCGTAAATGCTGATTTGTTAAACAATGGCGCTGATGATGGAGCATCTTTTCTTTCTATTTCATTAAGAAAAGGACATAAGCTATCTATTAGTTTAGTCCTGTGAAATTAGTCGGCGCCTGACGTAAATTGACGTATTTTTAGTAGCCATTTTTTTAAATCAGTCAAACTAATCAGGCGCTGACTAATTTGACTGGACTAAACTAATCTTTATCTTCTGTCCTTTTCTTAATGAAATAGAAAGAAAAAGATGCACTGAACTTAAAATTAGTTTAGTTTGTGAACAAGGGAATCGGCGCCACTGTCAATGTTGGAGAAACAATTATATTTGTAGAAGTGGCTTTGTTGATGCATTCATGTTGATTTTGATTTTAAGAGATCTCAGATAAAACAGTTTACGACGACAAATATTTATAATGAAGGCTTCAAATCCCTAGTAATACCTGAGTAAAGTAACAACACAACTTATCCAGAACAGCCATAAAAACAAGTTTGATTAAAACTTGTTTCAACCACATTTTACTTTTGGACCGATACCTACTTTTATCTGAAAAAAAACTTTTTTTATTACAAATAATACCAGTCAATTATTTTCCCACTGCAGGTCAAATACAGAAGGCACTTGAGCATTGATCCGGGTGGGCGATTTCAATTCAATCAACGATGTTTTTTTTGACCAATGTCAGTAATGTCCAAGATAAACTCGGCACGTACATATGAATTGAAATACCACATTGGTAGTAGTCTGGATTTGAACCCATAACATCATGCCTTAACTAACGGGCCATCACGACTTTCAAAAAAAAAAATCTTACAATGAAAAAAAATGATCAGCACTACTAGAGCTCGTCTGCTGGACTGACGTGCCCCACTACTTATATTATACGTACACTACTGTAAATGGAGCTCGTGGCTAAGTAATAACAGCCACACGGGTCGGTCTTGCTGGGGTTGGTCCGTGGATCGGTGACCATCTTTATATACCGAGACTCCTCCGTGCCTCGGAAGGCACGTTAAGCCTTTTGTCCCGGCTGTCATTCGCGGATCTTTGACAGTCGTTACGGGTCGTCAGAAGCACGAAAGTCTAACAACCAGTCTTACCAAGGGGTATCGTTACCCAGGAACCGGGTTGTGGAAGTCAAATAAGCAGTCGCTCCATGTAAAATACTGGTATTCAGCTGCATCCGGTTAGACTGGAAGCTGACCTCAACATAGTTGGGAAAAGGCTAGGCAGATTGATTGACGTTATACTTTACTGTGAATGCGGTAGTAGGGCTCGTGAGCTCTACCATTATTACACGGATTAATACTTCTTAGTACCTAACCCTGACTACCTACTCCTTTTTTCGTCTTGTGTCGAACTCCTGCCGTCAAAAACTGTGCTGCTCTTGCTACCATGATTTGGAAGATTGGGAGTGCTTCAGTGCCTTTCATACTCACACACCTACTTCAATCCACGACAGGTCTTGGTCCTACCTAGAAACCAGGACATGAAGCATTTCAGCCATGTTAACATCAGCTAGCAGATTTGTTTATAATATTCGTCAGCTCAAGCGCGTACAGAGATGTATTTGCTAAGAGTTTATTATCTAAAGATCTAAAACAAGATACGTCGTCCATTGGCACTCGACTCAAAGCCAAACGGAATGAAACTACATTGTCTGTTGTTGTTTCTTGCCGCAGTAATGAATCGTTTAACGTGGATATCATTTTTATCAGTAGGTAGTACTAGATTATCGAGATAGGTAATGTCTTCAGCCTTCAGCTGCGAACAAGTTATATCTCCATACAGGGTCAGTCATCTCAGCTAGAGGAAATGTGGTCAAAGCCAGGATTACATTTGATACTGGTGTACGGCACATCTATCACCAAAATTCACACTATTTGCCTCAGAAAGCACGTTAAGCCGTTGGTCCCGGCTGTCATTCGTGTATCTTTGACAGTCATTACGGGTCGTCAGAATCCCGAAAGCCTGACAACCAGTCTACCAAGGGGTATCGTATTACCCAGTAACTGGGTTGTGGAGTTCAGATAGGTAACTCCATGTAAAATACTAGTATTCAGCAGCATCCGGTTAGACTGGAAGCCGACCCCAAGATGGGAAAAGGCTAGGCAGATTGATTGCAGATTGACTTGCAAAGGCATGCGTTTAGTTTAGAAGCATGCAGATAAACTGTTTGAATGCTCGTTCTGAAGCGATATCTTCTAATTTTGACGAGAGGACCTTGAAATAATACTCGTGCCTACCTAGCCCGAAAGATCGGTGTAATTATCACTAGTTTAGGCACTGTTGAAATCTGGGGAGACTTGTATTCTTGTAACCAACCAAGAACACCGATAAAAAGCAAATCAGATCAGAATCTTACTAATTCTTAGATAGAATAAAACAAGAAATACGCGAAATAAAAATAACTAGAATTTGTTGTCAAGAGTCGTCGTAAGATAAGTTTCTTTCGTGCTCAGATATCTAATACTAACGACAAGAGAGGAGAAACTATTTAGAGTGTTAACTACCACAGTTTGTAACAGGTCAGTGTATTCAGACGTATCTAAATATATTTAGAAGATGGCTGTATGGATCTATTCTTCTATCAATGGAGCATAGTTATTCTGTGAGTGACGCCTTAGGTAAAGGCCCCAACATTGTAAGTAAAAAGAAGAAGAGAGAGAAGAACCCGAGAGAAGAAAGAGAGAAGTGCCCGGCCGTTGGGAGAACGCTTTCCTGACACCTGTTGGACAATTCTAGTTGTAATAAGGATCAAATTCGCAAAACACATATTCTGTTAGTATGAAACTGACAGGTGAAGCGAAGAGGAACCCGACGAGGGGCCGCTCGTCAGGGCTTTTTTCCAGGAAACCGTCGACGTAGCGGCCAACAAGTAGGTTGCAGTGTCGCTTGGGCGACATCGCAATTCTCATTTTTTTTATATATGAAGTCTATGTCTATGATCGCAATTGAAGCGGGCCGCGATGTCGTATGGGAGGCATCGCGGCTGAGGGTTGGAGGCCGCGGTGGGAGAGGAGTGCCGGTATTGCGGTGGGAGAGGAGTGCCGGTATTGCGGTGCGCCGCTCTCCCTACCTTTTGCGGCCTTGATGGGGTCGCCACCGTCTGATGGCGGCCGCGGTGGGGCGTAGGGGAGGAGGAGTGTCGGTATTTCGCTGGCCGGTCTCCCTATCCTCTGCGGCCGAAAGTGGTAGACGGCCGGGAAATTGACCTGACCGGTCGCAGGGGGACTTAGGGTGCCTAGACACGGGGACGTCTAGCACCTATATGCTGGTTTAGTCCCTGGGGTGGTCACGGCGTGCAATGTGTTTTTATGCCCCGGTGGCATATAAGCAAAATCCACCAACTGAGTTATGAATGTCGCTTCTGATTGGTCGTTAAACTCCCGTAGTAGACTATGTCAACAAAATCCACCTCTGGGGAGTACCCAAGAGGAGGGTTCAGTGACGGAGAGCCGCGGCGGGTTCGCGGTGAGTGCTAACGCGTGTCCGTGTTCCCGCGTTCCACAAGCGGCAGAAGAGGACACCGTGGAGTTTTAATGGGTTGGAGTCCCACATAAGTGCACTATATCTCCCCGTGGTAGTGCAGTATGCATGAGCATTTCTCCAAGCAAAAAAAAAGGTACGATATAAAAGCGTACAGGAGCTTGTGGCTAACTAATAACAGCCCCACTGGTCGATCCATCAGGTTAAGCTACGCTTGCCGGAGTTAGTGGATGGGTGGCCATCTCTCCATATCGAGACTCCTCCGTGTCTCGGAAAGCACGTTAAGCCGTCGTTGGTACCAGCTGTCATTCGTGGATCTTTCACAGGCGTTACGGGTCGTCAGAAGCCCGAAGGTCTGACAACCAGTCAGGGGTATCGTGTTCGGTATTACCCAGTGACTGATTTGTGGAGTTCAGATAGCTTCCCTCCATGTAAAATATTGATATTCAGCTGCATCCGGTTAGACTGGAAGCCGACATCAACATAGTTGGAAATAGGCTAGGCAGATTGACTGTTTGACAGAATATCCACTGATCCTGTCGCAGTATGCAGCAATACCTACTTCAAGCACATAACAGTACAACAGTAATTTATTGGACTTCATCACTGACAGTCTTGTTCCAGCCTCTGCTGAGTATAGGCTTGCATCCTTTTATGCCATGCTTCCCTGGTCTGTGCGTGCCTCGTCCATCCAGGTCTTACGGCGGTCTTTTATAGGTCATCCACCCATCTGAATGCTGGTCTGGACTGGACAGAATTGGATTTCCCCTAACAGAATTCTCACTAACCACGTTGAATAGGGAAAGGCTATTGACGGAAATTTTATTATGTAGGTGACCAAGTCTAAAATCCGATGCCAATTTACGACCTCGACTAGAGAAGATTGTAAAACGTAGGTAATAATGTAACATTTCACTGCGAATTGTCTTTTTATTATTTTGTTAACCTCAATGCAAATTGCAGAAAGATAACGTGATTCTGCCATAAACTCGGTTCGTTCGAGTGGGTACAGTCAACCGCACCTAGGGTTACCATTTCGAAAGAAAAGACCTGATCAAAGGCCGGAAATTTGCAGAAAGTCCTAACACTTTACTTTTTGATATTTCTTGTTTTAGTACCTACTCATTTAACTTTTTTATTTTGTAAAAAATGTAAGTACCTAGGTATTTACCTTTATGTCGTAAAGTCCGAACAATGACAAGGCCGGACAAAGTCCGGACGGATGGTAACCGCACGTCTATGGAAACCATTTGACGGCGCCTTTATATCATAGCAGGTTTTCGTAGTAAGTGTTACTTAATACAACTACAATATGTTTCTCACAAATCATTATCAATTCGACATTGGCGCCGATTCCCTTGTTCACATACTGAACTAAATTTAAGTTCAGTGCATCTATGTTTATCAGTTGTCTAGTACTCATAACACAAGCTCTGCTTAGCTTGAGGCTAGACGGCGTTGTGTGATAGTTGTGGAATATTATTATTATTATTTGTAATCTTTTTCTTTCTATTTCATTAAGAAAAGGACAGAAGAGAAATATTAGTTTAGTCCTGTCAAATTAGTCAGCGCCTGACGTAAATTGACGTATTTTTAGTAGCCAATTTTGTAATCACGTCTAAAACTTGTCTATGGAGTATCTTAATTTGACAGGACTAAACTAATATTTGTCGTCTGTCCTTTTCTTAATGAAATAGAAAGAAAAAGATGCACTGAACTTAAATTTAGTTTAGTTTGTGAATAAGGGAATCGGCGCCAATATCAGTACCTACTTGAAGAGGCTCCACAATTTTCATAGAAGTTATCTGAAATTACGATGTTTGGAGAGGTTTAATAAGAGGATTTCGCTTCACATTTTATTAATAGGTTTACTATTTATACAACGTCTTAGTTATTATCGCGTGATGGTCGATAACAATGGATGAGTGGCTCATGACGTCATGGCTAACTCACAAACCGATCATGAGTAAGGTTGCAGGCTGAAGTACTGCTATTGCTAGTAAAAATTGCACAATGGAAGGGGAGAATGACAGGTGCCACACAAAAAGGCGGATTCCTACCAAGATCTTTGTGCTCCGCTATGTGCTGAAGACAGCCTTCAGAGACTTGACTGTACTCAAACTTCTTGCCCAGGGGCTGCAGTCTCGACAGGGATAGCGATCGCATTGCGACCGAATTCGGTCGCAAAGTTCTAGTGGGGTCCTTAAGACTCCCTAGACGGTCAAAATTGCATGACAAACACGAAATAATCACATGCTTGTTAAGCAGTTTTGACTGTCTAGGTACCCCACAAGGACTTTGCGATCGAATTATGTCGTAAAGCGGTCGCTATCTATGTCGTGACTGCAGGCCCATGAAAGCTGCTACAGTACGAGTTACGACATCGTTTATTTTCGAAAAAAACAAATTTTGTCGAATTAAATGTGACTGGTCTAGGTCCAATAAGGGAGTGACGGAATTAGTGCATCAATCTATAATAATTTAAGTGGGAATATAAATCAATTTCTATTGGTCGATAGTCACACTTTATTCGCTACATTCCAGTTTTTCCAAAGATAAACGACGCCGACGGAACCTTGGTAACGTTGTCGTACGTTGCTGATATCCAAATATTTTCATTAGACCAAAAGGCGTCATGAAACTTGCAGACAAAACGTGATGTAGTACTACTAGATCATAGATCATTGTCAAACCACAGAATTAGAGAGGATTCAAATGACAAAACAATTTATTTGTATAACTCATTTATTTTTATATTCACATTGTAGTTACGAGTTCCAAGAGGTGAAACACCAGCTTTTACATATAAAATGAGAACAAAAATATTTCACAAAAAAATAACTAGGTATAAGAGAAATGCGTTCCAACGAAAGCTAATAATGTTTGTATTCACTAGAAGTTGCTATAGTCATGTTTATAGCAAACGATACTTAATTTATCTATATGTACTTGGCAGTTATATTGCGAGTCGAGAATTGAAACATAATGATTAATACTGATCGATGCCAAGCGGAGCCGAAAGGAGTCAACGCCGACGTCGTAAGTAACGTAGAACATGTGAACAACATATCCTATCACGTTTGGAGGGGAGTGATTGACTCGGCTCATCCCTCAAGTTTCCAAAGTTAAAAAAAAAGCTATACAATAATTGACTAAATACCTTAAAACGCTATGGGAAGCGTGATGATACACAAATTGTGAAGTAAACAAAATAACATCGCACGCAGACATAGCTTTGTAAAGCTTCAACTTCACGACAACAACCAACTTGGACTGAACAGAACAAGCTACACAACTTTCGTTTAGCTATTTTATTGTAAGTCATTCAAACAATCAATGTATCTCCACGTCACAAATAATAAACTAAGGTCATCGCACAATTTTATTAATGTCTAGATTAGACAATTCAGAGTACTAAGACATTAAACTATCATTGAGCATAATTATAAGAAAACGGCAGTCAACTTAAACACAATTATCAAAATAAAAATGCTATATTGAGTATAGTGAGATAGGTCAAATGATAAAATACAATTAGGGAAGCAAGCACGTACGGAACTTTAGTATTTAGAGGTCCGTAGCGTAAATATAGAACCCTCATTTTGTTCAATTGGTCGACATCTATATATATATACGTATAACGCACAGGAATTATCCTGTTTATTAAACAGGGTATCAAACATTAATATATTTCCAAAATCTTTGTACATTACATTATTATAACAAGTGAGAAATTAAAGTATCAAACATTCCAATTACAGTAATTATATTATTAAACTAAAAATTATATATATTTTTTTTTTTATAAGATAGATATTATTATCATAGAAATAAAGTTGCATAAGTGCTTGCTCGGACTACAATCCCACATCGAAATAATACATTTCATTTATAAGCCATTACAAGTATCTAGATACGTGTATCCAAAAAATTCTACAAACTAAATCGAAAAATAATAAAAAAAATGCATGTTAATTGAATAAACATTATAGGCCCTTTGTAAAACGTTACAAATATAATATACGAGGAAGACGAAATTATAATTTTATGTCAAACATATTGCACTAAATACAAGGACTGTCATCGAGGTTTGTATCAAATACATGGACATTGTTAGGGCACGCACAGACAGACTGCGGTCTACCGTTCTGCGATCCGTTAAAGTATTATATTGTCCTCATTGGACGCAAGAAATCTAATGCGGAACGCAGCCTGTTTGCGTGCGCTCTAAAGCTTATTCGTTTTATGCTCGCTATTTAGTCGAGTGGCCAAAAAAAAAAAGAAACTTGACTAAAGTAGAATTGATTTGTTCACACACGTCTAGCTACTAACTCCGCTCGACTAAATCACAAGCATAATGCGAACTGTAAAGTTTACACAAGTTAGTTCGGCTTCGTCGAGGTAAGCAATCGTCACATCGCAAGAATCGCTCCAAACACATATTGAATCAATTCTTACAAGCTAACGTAAACCTATAGTTTACACATAGCTTGGACTAGGTTCAGTGGCCGACTAGTTACCTCGATCAACCTCTGGCAGGACTGAAGGCTCGCCTTGATATGTTTGACTATCGACAACAAAAAATATATGAAAAACATCTGTAATAAGTAGTAAAATAAAAAATGCTGTAAAATGTACTTAACTGCGCTATATAATAAATGTAACTTTCCATGTATACGGTGCAAGATACAATATTATATTTTACTACTGGTACGAGTACATAAGCGCTTTACAAATTATAATGTAAAATCATATCAATGAATCACAACATCTACTACGCTAGTCGACAAAACAAATCGCGTAGCTTAGCTCCTTAATCTAGTTTCAAAGGCCTTGTAACTAACTACCCTTATATCCTTTAAGAATTCCGATTATAAGGTCACCATTTCGTTACGAATACAGCTTCATTATATCACTTGAGAACAAATTAACTAATTACAAAAAAATGTAACTTAAAATCGAATTATTTAAAAATAAAAAAAGAAATTGAACGAATGACATTTGATTCTGTAGAAAAATGTTAAATTATTTTAGTCACACAAGTTCGCTTAATCTACAGTTTCGAGGGGGAATTTTTGTGCGAGTAGCTCGTTGCTTGCGGCGCTCGACTTCGACAGCTTCGCGAGTCGTCGCGCAAGATCGACCGAGCCGCGAAAAATTCGGCCCTCGAAAGCTAACGAGTCGTTATTGGTAAAACGATCGGGGATCGTTTCACGGTGGTCGAGGGTTTCCCTAACGCTAAACGAGACTCACAGGCACTAACACCGTCACACCCGAACGTTCACGTCAATAATACATAGAAAACCGTAAAACTCGGGGGTACTCTCACAATTCCACTACACGCTCGTATAACTTAGTTTTAGAGTTTATTGAGATCATTTGGGCCCGGCGGGGGTGGCTAGGAAGGCTAGGAACAGTCTCGCTCAGACGAGATGGTCGCGCTCGTCGAGCGACACGTCGGAGTCGCGGTCCACGCGCAGCTCGCGCTCCAGGTCCAGCGAGCGCCGCTCCAGCTCCAGGCGCGCGCCGCCCGCGCCGCCGCGCCGCCCCGACTCCAGGGACGACACCTGACAATAACCAACACATTACTAACATGCTCTCAAACGTATCGAGGCTGCTGGAAAATACTGACCAACCGAAAAAAAAAGTTACTTAAAAACGGGCGTAGATAAATACTTTCGGACGCCAGGTTAGACAAAGCCAGTATTGAGTTTAACAGATCGTCAATTGGGGCGCCGAAAAGTTCTAAGAGGCGCCAGACTAGCTTAAGCCACGTTTAAACCAAGTACTTTTATAAAATCATGAGATGATATTTATATTTGCTTGACAAATGGAACGACACGGATCGTTTCCCTACCGAGTTCTGTCGCAAAGTCATAATGGGGTACCTAGGCGGTCAAAACGACAGTTGCTTGGCAAGTATGTATGTGATTTTTCGTGTTTGTCATGCATTTTTGACCGTCTAGGGACCCCACTGCGACCGAATTCGGTGGTATAGCGATCGCTATCTATGTCGAGACTGCAGGCCCTGGATAACTTAAGTCATTAATGGTTTGCTTAACTGCATCTCTTGACACATACCTTGGCGAGGCGGCGTGCGTCGGGCGGGCGCTAGGAGGGCGCGGGCAGGTGCGGCAGCTTGGCGGCGGCCCAGTAGCGTGCGCAGGCTCCGCTCGCTCCGCTCACCGCGCTCACTGCACTCACACCGCTTACGCCGCTCGTCGTGCTGCCGCCCCCGCTCTCCTCCGATAGCGCCGCCTGCAATTTCGCTTCTGGGGAAAGAAGAAGAAATAATATATTAATATAACTATCTATGTGTGTACAGTAAGGATATTTCCTACCTTACACAAAGACGGCGACTGAATCAGGTGCTCTCCGATAATCCTGATTTAAAGTCTTTGCGGATTAAATCCACGTGCCCTGCAAGAGGTACGAATATCCAGACTTGAAAACATAGTTCAAAGCATCAAAGACTAGATCGATTTGTTTATATTGACATCATCTCTTGTGATTGCTTCTTTTTTTCCTTCAGCAAGCAGGTGTTTCATTGCTTTGGGAAGGCTAGTGTCAAACACATCACAATCTCCCCCGAATTTAAAAGTTTTTATCTTGCATTCGGGATGAGTCGTGTTATCGTGTGGGCTGGAAGAGAGTAGCAGAAAGTAAAGTCAGTATACTCACTAGCGACTTGCGAGGCATTGAAGGTGACGGGAGTGCGCGCAAGCGGCGTGCGCAGCGAGCCCCCCCGCGCGCCGCTCCCGCCCGCCCCCGCCCCCGCCCCGCCCGCGCACCCGCCGCTCGTCTGAGGACAACCAGATACTAATATGACACTATGAACTTAGCACCCTAGTCTACTTTATAAATATAAACATGACTCCATCGCAACCATATCGAATCGTAACTTGCAGTAATGTCCGTTCCAAAAGTATAGATAAAAACGTAAACAATCCCTGACCAGGTTAAATTCTTACACACAAACACTCACTAAAGGGAATTAAAGATACATTAATCCGTATTAAGAAGGTTTCAACGCTAAATCTCGCCACCTCTCACTACTTTGTCCAACAATAATTATATATTGATTGAATAACATTCTATGAAAACACAAAAAATATCTATGAAAAGTGAGGTTATAAAATTAAACAATTGTCAAACGAAAAACATCTTCAAGGGGACTACAGCACCTAAACGCAACTAAACGCAAGTTTTAGGGTCAACTCACATCTGTTAGCACGGAATCGAATTTTTTCAAGCTCTATTCTTTTCTCAGGATCGTCATTTGCTAGAGCGAGAAAGATAGAGTGCGCGCGGCGGAATCGGCGATGCGTTAGCATTCCGCCGCGCGCACTTTTCTTTCTCGCTCTAGCAAATGACAATCCTGAGCGATAGAAAAGGATAGAGCATGAAAAAATGCGATTCCGTGCTGACAGATGTGATTTGACCCTTATAATGCCTAAAAGTACGTGATCTACTGTAACACAAACAAAATCAGGAAAATATATGATAAATTTAAGGATATATACTATATACTGGATGACTTTTTTTACCGTCTTGAAAAAAATAGGGTATATATAATAAAAAAAAAAAATGTCCGTTTTTATTGTTCTAGTTTACTTCAAATGTGTAGTATTTATTGATAGAGCAATTTCTGTCTAAGCTATTGAAAAAACAAAAAAAAAACTAGGTATACCATAGGCTTCTACTCCGTTATACCATATACCCTGTTTTTTTCAAGAAGGTAATAAAAAAGTCATCCAGTATAATATAGGTAGATAGTTAGTTAGTCAGTACAACACAATTTAGTACATGGTGTAAATAGTTACTTGTGATATAAATAAAATGTACATAGGATATAATTATGCTAGTTAGATAGTGTGTTGAAAACATAATACAACTAATTTGATACGATAGGAAAAAAATCAAAAGATACCTCTAAAAATTTCTTATAACTTAAAAATCATACTAACATACATAGGTACTATAATTCTCATTTTTTGATTATTCTACAAGCAACGTATTAACGTAATAGTGTTTTGATTGTGTAGTCCAATCAATAGGTTTTTTATAAATAGATTTTTGCTTCATATTATGCAATAGACTACCGGCATTGTTCATCGCGCATCGTTCTTTTCTATGCAGTCCGTCAGAGACTGCGCTTTAGGTCCTGTAGTCCCCTTAAAGTGATTTAAAATGAAGTATAATTTCGGGTTATTCAAATACTCAAAATCAAAACGCTGAATTTGTAAGTGGCACTACATAAGGCATCCACAGGTACGTTTTCTGATCCGTTTGTTTACATTTTCATCAGTTACTTTTGGGACAGACCATAGACACTAAGCAACGTATAAGCTTTGTGTGCGGAGGCTAAACGCATGGCAAATCACGCTTATGTTGGGTTGGAGATAAAAAATAATTTTACCACACAACTAGCAAAGCTTCCAATCTATTCTGTAAAAATTTCACCATGAAAACTAAGATGAAGTGAGCTTGGAGAAAGATGTTAATAATGTCAATCACTAGCATCAGGTAGAATGACAGCTCACTTCATCTAAGTGAATAGGCCAAAAGGGATCTAATGCATTACCAATCAATCTGCCTAGCCTTTTCCCAACTATGTTGGGGTCGGCTTCCAGTCTAACCGGATGCAGCTGAATACCAGTATTTTACATAGAGCGACTGCCTATCTGACCTCCACAACCCAGTTATTGGGTAATACGATACCCCTTGGTAAGACTGATTGTCAGATTTTCGGCCTTCAGACGACCCGTAACGACTGTCAACGATCCACGAATGACAGCCGGGACCATCGGCTTAACGTGCTTTCCGAGGCACGGAGGAGTCTCGATATGTAAAGATGGTCACCCATCTACGGACCAACCCCGGCAAGCGTAGCTTAACCTGATGGATCGACCCGTGCGGCTGTTATTACTTAGCCACGAGCTCCTCATCTAATGCATTACCACAACTAGAATTTAAAATGGACTTCGGAAGCACGGAAGTAAGTATAAAGTCAGTAGTTGACTTTACGAAGTATATTTACCAAAATCTAGAATTTCAAACATAAACAACAAACTACTGAACTGCAAACACGGAATCAAAATTTTAAATGGCCCACAGCTCAACATGCCCCATAATTTTACAGCAAGCCTATAAAAACAGTGGCATCGATTGTCACAAACTCTGCGATAAACTAAACGCTTCACTAACTAGGGCAAAAGATAATGATCTACGTTTATTCTAGTGCACGTTGCATGTTGCGTGATTGCCCAAATTGTAATATTATGCGTCGTTGGTACTTAACTATGCAAATTGAGTAATAATTGACGTTATTGTGGCATGTTGACAAACTAGCTGGTGAGGGAAATTAATAGCGATTGGAGAATATTAAAATTTATTCATTTGTGATAGTATCTATAAAATGTTTGTCGCATGACTGATCGCAAGTCTCCTTGCTGAAATATTACGATTCTTTTCCAAGTAAAAATGCAGTTTCTGATTAGGTATTCTGATGACTGAATGTTAAAAATTTTTACACGCATTAACAAAATTTCTTAATCTACAACAAAATTGAGTATTTAATATTTTTATGACTAATCCAAGGGGCACTGTAGTCTCGCTAAATTAGTCAATCTGCATAGCGTGTTCCCGACTATGTTGGGTCGGCTTCCAGTCTAACCGGATGCAATACCAGTATTTTACATGGAGCGACTGCCTATCAGACCTCCACAACCCAGTTAGTGGGTAATATGATACCCCTTGGTAAGACTGGTTGTCAGACTTTCGGGCTTCTGACGACCCGTAACGACTGTCAAAGATCCACGAATGACAGCCGGGACCGACAGCTTAACGAGCTTTCCAAGGCACGGAGGAGTCTCGGTACTTAAAGATGGTCACCCATCTACGGGCCGACCCCTGCAAGCGTAGCTTAACCTGATGGATCGACCCGCCTTCGCAAAAAAAAAACCTAATCACTAGGGCATAAAACAATGCTACAATTCTAAACCTATATTTAAATGGAATCATCATAGACATCCCAAGTTCTAATCACCTAACCCTCATCCGACTCACAAATGAAAACCTACAATTTCCACGTAATTCTAAACAACCCGCCACATCATATTATCTACGTCAGTTAGTTAATGTATAATCTAAATATATCGAACAGTCAGCTGTCACAGTTCGCTGGGGAAATACATGAAGCGTCCATTGAAGTGGGCAGTGCTCACTCATAAATGAAGGGTAGCTAAACTTGGAACTGATGTCAGAGTTCTGATTGAACGAGAGGGCTAACGTTGGGGAAAAGGTGAAAGTATTCTGACTATTCAGTAACTTTTAACGTCTTTCATTGACTTGGACGTGCTCTGGCCCTGGCGGCTGAGAGTATACCATGCTCACTCGTAATGTCTCGCTGAGCGTGGCGCGTGCGTTTCAAAATGATTGAGCTGAATAGCGCCAGGTTCGTGAACGGGCTCCGTCAATAGGGACTGGTCATCTCTTAGCTGCCACGGCTTATTTGAATACTGACTAACCCCTTGACAATTCAAAGGCGCCTGTAATTGGTTTATTTGAAATAAATGCTTTGATTTTGAGTTAGGAGGAGGAGGAACTCATGGGTAAGTAATAAAAGCCGCACGGGTCTATCCATCAGGCTAAGCTACGCTTGCCGGGGTTGGTCCATGGATGGGTTGACCATCTTTACATACCGAGACTCCTCCGTGCCTCGGAAAGCACGTTAAGACGTTGGTCCCGGTTGTCATTCGTGGATCTTTGACAGTCGTTACGGGTTGTCAGAAGCCCGAAAGTCTGACAACCAGTCTTGCCAAGGGGTATCGTATTACCTAGTTGCTGGGTTGTGGAGGTCAGATAGGCAGTCGCTCCATGTAAAATACTGGTATTCAACTGCATCCGGTTAGACTGGAAGCCGACCCCAACATGTTAGGAAAAGGCTAGGCAGATTGATTGCTTTGAGTTTGAGTTAACCTGACTAATGATGCCCTATACAACACCTACAATTGAAGCTATAAAACTTCGGCCTCTTAAATTGCAAATATAAATCTTATACACCTATATCGGGCAAGAAATGTACATTTATGTTCCTGACCCGTGTCTAGTATTTGTGTCGACAAATTGTGAAGTTTGTTCTAAAAGACACTAGTTCATAAAGCGTTACTTCAGTTAAGGTGGATCCGCATTGGTAGCTCGCGAAATTCAAATTTTCCTGCATTTTTTGCAATTTGCAGGCCAGTGTCAGGTTGTATCTTGAGCTTGTGGCTAAGTAATAACAGCCGCACGGGACGACCCTTCAGGTTAAGCTACGCTTGCCAGGGTTGGTCCGTAGATGGGTGATCATCTTTACATACCGAGACTCCTCCGTACCTCGGAAAGCACGTTAAGCTGTTGGTCCCAGCTGTCATTTCGTGGATAATGACAGTCGTTACGGGTCGTCAGAAGCCCGAATGTCTGACAATCAGTCTTACCAAGGGGTATCGTATTACCCAATAACTGGGTTGTGGAGGTCAGATAGGCAGTCGCTCAATGTAAAATACTGGTATTCAGCTGCATCCGGTTAGACTGGAAGCCGACCCCAACATAGTTGGGAAAAGGCTAAGCAGATTGTCAGGTTGTATCTTGATCAAAATATGATTCGCGACTATAACAAATATGTATTTACATAATTATAAGCATATAAGAACCATCAACCATCACTTATATTTGTTCTCTTTTGATCTGATTTCAGAAATCATTTGTATTGATGATTCGTATGTTTATAATTATGTAAATACATTATTAGTAAGATATAACCTTACACTGACTTGAAAATTGCAAAAAATGAAAGAAATTTTGAATTTCGCGGGCTACCACTGCGGATCCACCTTCAGCAGCTGCGCCGAGAAGCTTCAAAATTAATGTAAACAATGATGAACATCTTGTTGCTGTAGGAACTGAACTTTTAGGGCTATGACACACGTACGGTGCGACGGCGCTACGTAGCGTCGCGACGATGTTGGCTCATCATTGGCGCCACGCGAGTTGTGTCAGTTTATAAAATTGGTAGAATGGCTCAGTTTATTGCGATGACACAACAGTTCCGTGCGCTTGCGCTGACGCCTTCAATGTTACGTCCAGACTGGTGATTGGCAGTGGAAGAAACTCATAAAAAATCCTAATAATAATTCCCACTTCCTGGACTAATTCATCAATCCATGCACATAAATAAAATATCGTACTTTAAAATAAAAACTAAAGTAAAAAAAATGCAACTAAAATAAAAAACCTAATTAAGTAACTGTTTGTGGTAATAGGATAACTTTGAAGAGAAGAAACAAATAAATTAGACTATTATCTAAGCGCACCTTTGCAAGCGGTACTCACACACGTTTTTGAAGTCAAGATTGTCGATCAGCAACACAAAACATAATATGGTTTACCCTCAACGCACGCAAAAATATTAAAAGTAGCTACTTATAAAATTTTCACGTACAAAGTAATTCCAGTTCTGAACATATGTTCAAAACCACTTTTAGTTTTTGACTGAGAGTAACCCTACATAATGCGATTATCTGATCAACGTCTTACCAAACCCCATCATATTCCCACAGACAGTCAACCAAAGAAACATAAATTCAAAGAAGCAAAAAAACAAACCTATTTGTCAGTGCACTTAGGGTGCGCGAGCCGCTTGGCATGGTGCGCTATACTAACGTGGTTGGCGGGCAGCGAGTGCGGCAGCGGCATGGGCAGCGCCTGCGCCGGCTCGTCGTCGTGCGGCGGCCGCGGCAGGCGCCGGCGCAGCCACGCGTGCCGCAGGGCTTGTGCGGGAGTGAGCCGCTTCTCTGGGTCCCATTCTAGACACCTGGAACGAGAAAAGTAGAGATATTGATGGATCTGAAAGGTTTATTATCATGGATGTTCTCTTGTTTCCTGAAATTTGCACCCACTGTCGTGCAATATGGTTTTTGCCAGTCGCTAGTCGTGACGCTTAGAAGTTGTTCGAGCTTTTGAAGCTCGAAGAATTTGGAACAGAGCATCTATCAATTTATGTTGGTAATGTTATCTTTGATATGCATATACGCATATCGACGATAACAAACAAGAAAATATATAATGTTTATGTGAAGTCCAGACAGAGAAACATACTGGTACCACACTGAATATTTAAATAAGTAATATTTAAAAGTCTAATGCAAATGTATTCCCACGGAGGAATGGCAAGTGCTAATTTATATGCCGTTTCTCGCTTCGAATGCAATAAAGATTTCAGCAAATTGACATGCTTGGAGCGATCGCAGTAAACTCTTTGGGAACACCTAGCCAGCCATAGCCAGTTGATATAATGTTCTAGATATTTTATAGCCCCATGTTTACCCAATTTCTAAGAAACGTTTGATGAAATGTTGTTCGAAACATTAAATAAAAATAATAAAAAAAAAACATGATGCGGAAATCCTTATTTGTACTTTAATATAAATTGTAAATAACTACGGGTTTTTACTCAGAGCGACAACAACTTCGGATGCAAGACTTGTATATTCTATACATCCTTATAATATCAATAAAAATAATTTTAATGACGAATCAATGCTCTGTGTACTAGGAAAACATACATCGAAAGGCGAATTACATTTCAAATTAACAAACCAATAAAATTATTTTCCCAGATCACTTTGACTCGCCCAGTTTTATTCGTCGAACCCAAACCACAAGGAAAATTCGACAGCATTTTACCAAAGTTTTCCTGTTCAACGAGGCGTTGACAAATTACCCTTTTGATTTCCTAAAAATTAAAGTACGTATTTCTTGCCCATTTTGGCAACCACTCCGCTAAAAAGAATGTTGACTAACGCAAGAACTGGCAATCCAAAAGTAGTTAGTGCTTCGTGAAAACCGCTCTTATCATCAACACTAAACAATTACTTAGGTCTATAATTAAGAAATTATTTTTATTACAGCAAGTAATTAACGTCAATTACAAATGGGCGCCACGAAATACTCAAAGCTTTCTCGATCTATTCTAAGTCTAATCTTTATGGTTAATTTTGCAATTCATATAGATAATAAAATATTCTTTCAAGTTTTGTTGTCTAAATCTTACCTTCTAATAAAATCAATGAAGAATTTGTCTTGACAGCCCTTGAGGGCCGTGACAAAACTTTTTGATCCCGGAGGACCTCTAGGCTTGCCTCTTCTTGACATTCCTGTAAAGAAACATTATTAACATTAAATTATATAGTTAAACTAAGACTAGATCAAAACGGCTCAAGGTCAGGTTAGAACTGAATATAGTGAATATATCATTAAAACTAAAACGGTCATAAAATGCAGGTCTATTTAGTTTCTCCGAAATAGACGAGTTCTCAGTCACTAGACTCACTAGCATGGTTTGTATTTTCCCTGAGACATTTGCCATTCTTTATACTTATTTGGGCAATTTTAATGGTTTTAACTGATGGTTTGACTTCAGTTTCAAACTTTATTTAATCATACTGAACTACTTCTGAGGAAAATTAAAGTCAAAAATAAACTAAGACACATGCATTACATTTTATAGGAGCAGCAAATATTTAGTAATTCTATTGGGTGACTGGTAATTAGTACTACTATGGGAGCAAACCTGAAATCGCGAAAAAAAAATCTGCTGTTCCCTACATTTTGACGAGTTACGCGAACATAAATGTAGGGAGCAGCTGATTTTTATTCGCGATTTCTGGCTTGATCCCATAGTACGAGTAAAAGTTGTTTGTTATCATGAGTACAATCATGTGTTTAAGTATCGGTCACTAAACTACCAGTCACCCTGTATAGTGAAATATTTAATGACAAAATATATGCTGCTATATGATTACATCAGTTGAATTTGGCTACCCACCAAAACAACCAGAATGTTTCCTCAAAACACATCGATTACATCCGTGACTTTGCCTGCAGTGTAATTTATGTTTTCTTTAATAGAAATAAAAAATGGTTAATTAAAAAACTCATTTTATCCAACATGGAGCCATTCTCTGCCTGTCTTAGATTTTTAATTAATCGTTTTACGAAATCTTACAAAACAACCATAATTACCACATAAATTAGTCACAACGTCCTAGGTAACTTTTTACGTTCTATGAAAACCTATTCCTACAAGCCCAAAGATAAACAACTACAGCTAATAATGAGAATCAACTAATCAACATAAAAAATTAACCACAAATTCCTAAAACTTATAGGTCAGGCCGTCAGACAGACACCAGACAGACACGTGTTATATTATGTAGGTACACGTGTCGTCCGATGACTCAGCCTTAGGTCATATAATGGAAGGAAGAGATCAACATTAGACATCACCGAAACATCCCGTAGTAAGATGATTCAGAAAATTTCACATTTCAGCATCATGACGTTGAGAGAAAGTATTGCGTGGTCAGGAATTTCAGTAAGTGATGATGATATTTAATTTTAGAAATGTCGTACGAGTATGTGTTTGTTAGTTTGCGATTTGTTACATTTTCTTTAATGTCTATCGTTATCCGAAGATATGGTGAGATATGATTTCCGTTTGAAATAAGGTCGGGTATGGTGAAAAGAGGGTCAAGTTACGATAAGTCAATAGCAGACTTGATAATCTTAATCTTAATCTTTTATATTTGGGTTTTATTTCTGAAGGAGTATAGGTATTCGTATTGGGAACAAACAAGTACATGCTGACATGATTAATAACTTGCGAATCCAATGGCGTACTGAAAACACTCCCTATATACCAATAGATAAACTGGTATCTGTGAAAGTATGAATGTATTTTTATTGCGAAATTCCAACCTTGATTGGAGATCTGCAGTTTTCATTGAAATATGACTAAATCAAAAAATCTCTTGAATCAAGTCAGAACTTTAAAATTTCGCAACAAGATACAGACAAATCAAAATGGACCATTAAAGTTCACAGTTCACTCTTCATAAAGTCAGTCCTATTTACTTCTACATGTCTTGGATGCACCTACCTCCACTAAGAACGGTGGTGCCATCAGCCAGTGTAGTAGCCGTGCAGTACCGTGGAAGACCTTTGCTGCTGATGAAGTTCTTGGAGCGTTTGCCTTGCTCGATAAGCTTTTGTGGCGGCATGCCGAGCAGCTCGATGATGCATGCCATCTGGTCCGCCTCGTCCTCGCCCGGGAGTAATGGGAACCCTGGAATTGTGGAAGAACACGTTGTAATGATTGTTAATGTGGACCAAAGGACCAATTGAGAGAAGACAAAGTACTGAAAAATCCGATAAGCTGATTTGTTCGGCTTATGCGATGATGTTGATATAAAGATTTTTACACAGAACCACTTTTGTAGACGAATTGCAAGCCCAAATACTGGCTGCATTTTGATTTTTTAGGGTTCCGTACCCGATGAGTGCCAAACGGAACCCTAATATTAAGCCTACGCTATCCGTCCATCTATCAGCGAGCTGTATCTCATGAACCGTAATAGGTAGACAGTTGAAATTTGCACAGATTGTGTATTTCTATTACCTTTATAACAATAAATAATATAAATAAAATAAAGTTAAAAATTAAAGGGTCCCCCTTTAATTTTTAACAATCACTATCATTACAGGTTTACCTAATGCAATAGTGTAGTTACAACTTACAAGGTTAGACTTACATTGCTAAATTATATTATGAACCACAAAGGGGGGAGACCCCTTTAATTTATACAAGAACCGTGTTTTTTTTGTAAATTTTGTTCACTTTCATATTGTACGGTGGTACGGAACCCATCATGTGCATGTCCGACTCGCACCTGGCCGTTTTTATTTTAATAGACTTCACAGGAAAACACATTCTTGAAATCAAATAATAAGTACGTGTTATCAAGTCACGTCCTATCATCAAATCGGCGATATCAATAACCTCAATAATGAACTCCAATTTCATGTCATTGTCCCGTCCGCGTCCGCAAATTCTATTGTTTATAACATGTAATCATAATTCGCAAAAGATTGTTTACAAGACATATGTATAAGAATAACATTAATAACACATGTAGACATGTAGTGGTGTAGGTTACGAAAATATTTAATGTTTATTTGTCATGTAACCCAAAGATTTCAATACGTGTAGGATTTCAAGAATTCTTTGAACTAATCCCAAATACATTACAAGGGTTTTCGACTTTAGTCATACAGTTATTTAAAAAGTCTTGTCAGACGAAAGACAATTGCGGCCGTTTTTTTTTTTGTGTCTGCGAAGTTAAACGCCTAAGCAAAGGGTTTTAAAGTCGATGCCGGGTAATGGAAACGCTAAAACGTTTAGTTGACGTGAAATGGCGGAGGCAAGATTCGTTTATGGGGGTTCGTTATGGTTAAAGTGAACGGGAGGTCGATTGTGCTTTTTTAAGCAGCTTTTAACGATGTGGCGTTACTTGAACGTGTTTTTTGAGTACTTAAGGCAGAGGCCAAACGAACGTAATTTTCTGAGTTGTGAGTCGCGTAAAATGAGTCGCGGAATTTACGCTGCATTCGGTTTCAACTAAAGTCCTGTTTGTGTCACACGGCGACGCAAAATGAGTTCATCACATTTTATAAAAAAAAAAATCCGCGACTCATTTTACGCGACTCAGAGCTCAAAAAATTCCGTTCGTTTGGTCTCAGCCTAAATATTTTTCATTGGGAAGGTATTTCAATCGAAAAGCGCAATTCAAGAACAGGCTAAATAAGCAAGACAGGCTTGAACAAAAATATAACAATTTTGTAGATGTTTTTCTAATAGCACTCCCTAAACACTGTTTATATCTCACCTTACGGGTGTAATTTTGGTCTTTTCAAATAAATGACCAATTAACCACCTTAAAATAAAATATCTCACCTGTAAGTAGCTCCGCCAGTATGCACCCTAAGGACCACATGTCGATGGGCATGCCATACCTGGCGCCCATCATCACTTCTGGCGCCCGGTAGAACCTCGACTGGATATACGTATACACCCGCTGGTGCTCGTAACACGAGCTGCCGAAGTCTATCACCTGGAAACAAAGAAGAATATCGTAAGTTTTGATGTAAGGAAAAAATAATTATAAGAATTCTACCCAATGGTAGGTCAGTGCTAGACTTATGTAAATACGAGACACGCGTTCGTGGTCTATGTGGTCTACAACTACACCGTGCGTCGAAAAATTTCAGTGATAAAACAACGGAATAGTTAATGTTATGTGGATAGCACGAATCATACCAACTCAAATCTGGAGGTCGCCAAAAAGAACTCAAGATTTCAATAATTAATGTACCAAGGGCATTTTTTAAGGGAGGAAGTAAATAAATTAATAAGTGCTCTTGGCACCGGCTGATGATTATCGTTTTCTTATTAGGCTAGAGCAGATAATTACTTTTTTTATAACCAGTCCTTGTGAATAAAATAATACGCGGAACTCACTTAACGATGACATACTCGTACATTAACCTAACCTAAATATATACATACACCTGCGCTCGTGGGTTCAACATCAAGATTGAACCCACGACCCCTGACATTCAACACCTCCATTGTCTTGTCATCTTAATAACATTTTTTTTCTTCAAACTAATAAAGTTTGCTACACACCGTAAAGCTCACGCAAAATCAATCAATCTGCCTAACTTTTTCTCAACCATGTTGGGGTCGGCTTCCAGACAAACAGGATGCAGCTGAATACCAGTATTTTACATGGAGCGACTGCTTATTTGACCTCTACAACCCAGTTACTGGGTAACTTGATACCCCTTGCTAAGACTGACCGTCAGACTTCTGGGTAACGACTGTCAAAATCTACGAATGGCAGCCAGGACGAGCTTTCCGAGGCACGGAGGGGTCTCAATATGTAATAGATGGTCACCCATCCACGAACCGACCGCGTCAAGCGAAGCTTAACCTTCGATCGACCCGTGCGGTTGTTATCATTTAGCCACGAGCCCCTCACCGTAAAAGCTCTAGAGCAAAATGGCAGAATTTATTAACTGTGAAACTCTGACATAAGGAAGTTGCATCACTTCGTAGAAAATGATATTACTGAAACGTTAAATATTTTCTCTTCAGATGGTAAATAACATGGCAACTACACGCAATTTGAAAAGCTGGAGTTACATCAAAGGTTCGCGTTCCCATTTGGAAGTTATTAAGTTGTTTATTTTTAATATACTGTAGTTAAAGAAAATCGCACTCCAGTTTTCCGTGTGTTAATAGACTTTGAGACTGGGTCGCAATCGTAACCAGACTGAGTTGTAAGCTTTTCCACGTTTATCGAATGAGTTGACCCACTTATATGGAACTATACATTGCTTGTTGACTAAGGTAAGTATCGATTTCAAATGAATACTTACAAATAAGTATGAGGAGCTCGTAGCTAAGTAATAACAGCTGCACGGGTCGATCCGTCAGGTTAAGCTACGCTTGCCGGGGTTGGTCCGTAGGTGGGTGACCATCTTTTCATAAAGTACGTTAAGCCGTTAGTCCCGGCTGTCATTCGTAGATCTTTGACAGTCGTTACGGGTCGTCAGAAGCACGAAAGTCTGACAACCAGTTTTACCAAGGGGTATCCTATTACCCAATTACTGGGTTGTGGAGGTCAGATAGGCAGTCACTCCATGTAAAATACTGGTATTCAACTTTATCCGGTTAGACTGGAAGCTGACCCCAACATAGTTGGGAAAAGGCTAGGCAGATTGAGGCAGATGGACTAATTTAGCGAGACTACAGTGTCCCTTGAATTAGTCATAAAAGATTAAATACTCAATTATGAATAAATTTTAATATTGACTTACAAGTAAGTACATATATCCTTCAATTAATAATCTTTAGATAATATCGAAGACATAAAATAGAAATACAATGAAGCTTGGTTAATCTAAGCCGGGCTAATTTCACCAAGAAACTAAACGCGATCAGCACAGCCCACGTCATCTAAACTGCGTTGAAGAGCTGTCAGTGTCATCATATCAGTGGATAATTGACAGATTGACACTGACAGTTCTTGAACGCGTTATATGTGCTGACCGCGTTCAGTTGCACTGGTGAATCTCGACCTTAACAGCTATTAACACGAGAGGAGTCAAATTTTTATTTGAAAACAATAGATACACAATTTTAATACTCAATTTCTAGAGAAATCCTTGCATCAAACTCGCGCTATTTGCCTCCCAAAATAACAATAGTAAGACCTTGTATAAAAACGAAGTCAATGCAGAATAAAATTCGATAAACGTTAGATATATTAATGACGTGCACATCTGCTTGTTTTTCTACGCCGAAATATATTTTCTTTGATAATATTTATATTAGTTAGGAAAAACGTTATATTTCATGTTTAAAAAAAATATTCCGTATGGATGGGAATTGCAGGCGGTATCAATAATTATATAAATAATAATCATCTGGCTGTTGCCCGTGGCTTCATTCGCGTGGATGTCTGAAAACAATTACGATATTTGAATCTGATTTTGTTCACAATTTCATGGTTTTTCTTTTTTGCGCGGAACCCTAATTATTTTACTAAAATTAAACTAGCCTAAGTTACTCCTTATAACATCAGCTATCTGCCAATGAAAGAAATAATCTCGTCAAAATCGGTCTAGCCGTTTCGGAGATTAGCCGGCACAAACAGACAGACAAAAAATTTTCAAAATTGTTGTTTGTTATACTGTAGTTTATACTTTCATATGCATTTAGTAAAAAGCTGTTATTTTGACATTACAACAGCCACTTCAATTTTATTTATTTGTATGTTTATGTGGATAAGTTAAAGGGAATTTTCACATGAGCTATACACAACTTCACATCAATTTCCAATTGGCAAGGCAAATCAACAGTTAGAGTTACTACATTTTAGAATATAGGAAAAGATTTGTTATTAGATCTGTATTAATCCTGTAATAACATCAGCTCAAAGAAGAATCGTAATATTACCAGTATTCACGCAAGGTTTCTCTTACTCGGCTGTGGCTGTTTCTTACCAAGAAAGCTCTTCAAGAATGTTAAAATAAAATTGAAAATCCAAAAGGTAACTAACGCCTCACAGAAACATGTTGACGATAAATTTTACGGAAAAAAATCTAAGAAATGAACGGTTATGAGTTTAATAACGAAAATCAATGATGGAAGAAAACTTATAGAAAAAGATTTAGATTGTGTGTGACGACGTGAATCGTGACGACAAACAGACACACTTCCCAACGGAAAGCACTACACATACTTCTTTTAATTAGATTTTTTGCTATGTACTTTAACAAGGTATATCTATCTACAAATATATTAATCTTAAAGTCTCTTGTTTTTAAAACTTTCCTGCTACTATGAATTCCTTGCATAATCAGAAAGATTTTATGTTGGAAATTTTTGACAAGCCGACATATTGAAATGACTCTCACACGCTGAAACATTGTGAGGCGTGCAATATCGTATTCCTACATAATACATACATATAAAACGATGTGTTTACTATACTAGACCATAATCACAATCTAGTTAAAATCCATATCCGTGAACATAACTCCTCGATGTCCATTCTCACTGTTTACAACTCAAATTATTTTAGAGTGCCTTTATTGACATACGCACCCTTCTAACACGACCTAATTCCTACTGGTTTATATTTTGATCATAGCCCGGAAATGTTTACGTCAATTTGATTATGTATTTCAGATGTATTTTGCTATTGGATTTCAAAACATCGATTGATTCTGATAATATTAGAGCATTATTCGTAATAATATTTTGACTGCAAATATTATCTACTATTGTATAACTTGACTTCCTCGTTTCCTCGTCGTGGACGCAAGAACTACTGCTGAAGTCCTGGGGTTGATTCTCGGGTCGGGCAAAGTGTTAAGGCGACGATAACCTTCTTTTAATGATTCTAAACTGAAGAGCACGAGTACAAGGTTATATTATTTAATAAGTTGTCTCTAGATATAAAACGCGCTAACTACTCAAGCTCTTTCAAAAAGCAACTTAAAAGTTTCCTGTTGAATAAGTGTCTTGTCTTTATGCTGTTGAAGATCTATAATGAAATCCCTATATATGTTGTATTTGTGCATTGTTAATATTAAACGTGTTTTTTTCTTTATGTAATTTAATTTTCTTTTTTTTTACCATGTAATTTCAATACAATTTATTGTTCATGAATAAATGACTTATGACAAGTACGAGTAGTAGTTAGTTAATGATTAGGAAACAATAAATGTTAAATTAGAGCATTTTCTTAATACATAGTGTAATTAATTTGCAAAATGTCCAACGCGGATAAAACACTGAGAATCACGCCAAAACTGTAAAGCATATTTTGAAACCATCACTATTTTAAAGATAATTTAAATATTTTTATTTTTTTGACGTGCTTTCTATTGCTTTTTGCTTTATGTATAATAAACTAGTAAGTTCTGCGACCTCGCGAACACAAACTTTTTTGCATAAATTGATAAACTTATTTATAACCATGTTTTTTTTTTCATTAGATCTTCACCAAGTTTTTATGTGACCAACTGACCTACCTTTGAAATAAAAAAAGAACCATCGAAATCGGATCTCATAAGGCGGAGATATCCAGTAGCTCCCTTTTAGGAGAAAGTAACCCTCCAATCAATGATCGACGTGTAAAAGTGTTTGTACAAACCTACTTACAGAATTAAAATCATCATTTATCAATCAAAAATCCCCAACGACCAAAAAAAAATCTATAAAATCGTAAAACCTGTATACCAAGTTTCGTCCAGATCGGTTGTAAAATACGACCTGTATAAGAGTACCAAGAAACTGACAGACGAAAGCATATTTTGCCAGACTTGAAGCAGCGACGCTTCGCTCGCTCGGTCACTCAATCCTAACTAAAATATTATAAATGCGAAAGTAAGTTTGTTTGTTACCTTTTCACGCTTAAACCACTGAACCGATAATCCTCAAATTTTGCATACACTTTGTCAGGTGTACAGAATCGGACATAGGGTACCTTTCATCCCGAAAGAAAGCACTGTTCCCGAGGAAAACAACAATAACGTTCTTATTATAACTGATGGCGCCACGTGTCTATCGAATCATGATTGAATTATATATATAAACTTTAGTAGTGTGTTATTTTTTTTTTATTTAAGTACCTAATATAATACATTTTGTGAGTCTAGTGTCGATAGACCTATCCTAACTAATATTATAAATGCGAAAGTGTGTTTGTTTGTTTGTTGATTATGCTTTCACGCTATAACGGCTGAACTGATTTGGATAAAATTTGGCACATGGATAGAACATGACCTGCAGAAGGACACAGTCTACTATTCATCCTGGATCGCAGACGAAGTCGCGGGCAACAGGTAGTTAATAAATAATACGTCTAATTTGGGGCAGCGCTCCTTGATGGGCGAGTCCTGTTACTGGGTGGACGTACGACGCGTTGCGTGAGTTCAGCACAGAACACGCAAGCTAACCACTCAAGGCCGTTGGCACTCATCTGCGCGGAGAGGCGCGACAATAGAACAATATCTATGAAGTTTTCATAGATATTGTTCTGCGTCGCGCAGTCGCGTCACGACTGTCTGCGGGAGCCTTTATTGGTTTTTTTCCTTCTAGAATACCTCAGTAGCAGCCCGGAGTATGTATTTGAGCCTGGTTGATTGTTGGCGATAAGCTCGCCCGCTATAACATGACGAGACTCAAACATAACTGGAGCATTGTGGGTACACCTACTATAGGTACACCTTCGCATAACCCTTCGGGGAATAGAGGCGTGATGTTATGTTTTAATGGTATAACTTAGGAGTCTTTATGAAGGTTCCTACTTCCTTCACTCCGAGATAGAAAGTGGAACCACGGAATAAGTATAGGCTCAAAACGTTTCGTGAACAGTGCATATGAACCAGCCAGGTGCACTTTGATAATTGAACATTTTTATGACTTGAATGAATGAATGAATGAAATTCACCAGACTCGATTAGGTACTCGAATGAACCTCAAAATTCACACTAGCCCCTGGAGCCCCATGTGTCATGGGACTGCAGAGACCATTGTATATCAAGGAGTAGACTGGAGGGGCGCGATTAGAATATTGATTTTCGATTACCATATTAAGTTAACGATAATCAAAATCAACCTACGTCCACTGCTAAACTGCAACTGAGTACCTTTCTTATTGGTTTAGGCTTCTCTCGATTTGAAATTTGGATCCTGCAATAAGGACTAATGTGGCCTAGAAATTTCCAAGTCTAATACTTGTGTATGCAACAGAACTGACCCCACAATACACCCTAGTAGTAGTGTGAACTTATAGGGTGTAATTTTAATCAAGGTTATCTACTGTACTCATCATTATGACCAACTTTCACTATGGGACCAAAACTGAAATCGTAAAAAAAAAAAATCAACTGTTCAGTACGTCTATGTTCGCTTATTTCGTCAAAATGTAGGGCACAGCAGATTTTTTACGCGATTTCAGGTTTGATCCCATAGTAAAAATTGTTCATAATAACAAGTACAATGACCCCTTCAAGAGGATAACGGTGATTAAGTACACCCAGTATACGCAATTTTTATATAATGCATTTTCATAAGTCAAATCCCAACCCATTCGGTTTATTGATCCAAATAACGTGCATCACCTTACATACAGTGGACATCAATCAACATCACATTCATCACAATGTTTCTAGCACATACAGGGTTATCGCGAGAAAAAAATAGCAATTGTAAGCAATCAATTTATTTAGACTTGAAGTAACGACTCATGTTATATGTAATAGATTTCTGGATCAAAAGATCGATAAAAAAACGCTTGAGCATCGCATGGCGATTGAATCGAATGCGGTAGCACGCGTGTGCGCACGCAAGCGTACGTCAGTGTTGCCATACCAATCTATCTTTCGGTGTTTCTACCGATATGAAGACTGACAAATGACAAGGCAGTCATCTACGTAGAAATACAGACAAGTGTGATGTTTGATAGTACAGCGAAAACCTTTAGAAATTGACACATTTTCGTTAAATTCTCATCTCTACAGCGAAAATCATTAGAATTTGACACATTTTCGTTAAATTCTCATAAAATCCAAGAAACATAAAGGTACGGTAAGGTAGCAGATAGAAGCTTTTAAAACTAAAAGAAGAAAAGACATTTTAGTAAACAATTTTCCATCTTCTATGTTAGGTTTGGTTTCCGCACTTAGTCCTTCAGGTGGACCATTGTGCGTGGGATGTTTGTTCTCTTTATCTTTCAATCAATTTATTTTATTTCTACGAACTGCAAGTGATACAATAAATTGGCAACACCGTGACGGCGTTTGACGCACGCGCAAGTTCCGATCTACGCGCTTCAATGGCCCATTGTCTACTGATTACGTTCTTACGAATTTATCATAACCCCATAACCGAGCTCTTGGAATTGAATTGAAGGCTTCACATATAAGGTATGGCCGAGAATTGTTGAAAATCAATTAGTATTGGTGTTTATCTGTCTTTGAAACGAGATACCTTAACACCCGAGAATGTAATTCGTAGTTTTTTTGCGATTACGAAGATTCATTGGTAGAAAAATCTTTAATTTAATTGGGTCAACGATATGGTGCAAGCATTTTGTTATGCTCCAGTCTCGAATGCAGTTCTCAGAACTCTCGAAAAGTATCGAGAAAAACAGCTTGATTGATAGTACTTATCATTATGATTGATTGCCATTTTCCTACACTAAATAATTATGATGGGGCCTGACAGCATCGGAAGAAACACAGACAAAAACCGATGCCAAAGCGTTGTTGCAAAAATTAATAAATGGCTGAAAATATTGCTTTGTCCAGACAAATCTACGTCAATGGACCGTTTAATACTTTACAATAATTATGTATTCCATAGAAAAATGATTTTGACAGCACTAAATGAGGGACGGAGGCCAATGCTTGTGTTCCACGAAGCGCCAGCGTCATTGGCAGACCTCCAATGATTGTCATCAGGTTATGTATCATATTAAGGTGACAGGTTATATCTTACAATGACCGAACTATGGTTTAGTCATGAAGTAATGATTGTGCGAATTAAAATAAGATAAACAAACCGCTTTGTGATAAAATATGATACTACCACAATAAATTATGATAGAAATGTGTCTTTCTTCTTAGTAATGATTAATAGAGAGACAAAGAGTCTGGTCCTAAAGTTGGCATAGAAGTAAAACTTTGTCATGATTACGACAGGATGACTACAGTCCGGCCGTCGCGTCGAGACGTCGAGAGAATGCGTTCGTGATCCTGACACTTGTCAGTTGGACAATCGGACCGTGTTATACAGAAAGCAGCCATGTCGGGAAAAGTACAAACAGAGTTATAAGCATTTTTCTGTCGATGGGTGCATTATGGATGTATGTACAAGGCTGCATTTGACGGCTCATATCTCTGTGATAAATAGAGATATCGACATGGTTGTTTTTGCAAAAAGTCGTGTATGTCGAAATTAGTATGACTGTGTTTATAACTTATTTTTGGAAAAAGTGCCATATGGCTGCTTTCTGCATAACCAGGTCCAATTTCTAGTAAAACACATATTTACTAACGTATGAAACCGACAGGTGTCAAGAACGCATTACCTCGACACGACTGATGGAGTCTGATATTAAACGTTTTTATGTGATTATAATGTGCACATTACTAAATTAAATTACGTTCCGTGCCTCGGAAAGCATGTTCAGCCGTTGCTCCCGGCTGTCATTCGTAGATTTTTGACAGTAGTTACAGGTAGTCAGTAGCCCAAAAGTCTGACAACCAGACTTACCTTGTTACCCAGTAACTGGGTTGTGGAGGTTAGATAGGAAGTCGCTCCATGTAAAATACTGGTTTTCAGCTGCATCCCGTTAGACTTGATGCCGACCCCAACATAATTGGGGAAAGGCTAGGCAGATGATGAAGATGACTAAAAACGCTATTAAAAGGCATATTATTAAATTAAATTACACGAAAATGAAAGTCGAAAGTTGGCAAACCTAAACCGAAAACATTGTAAATATAGTGAAGGTGTTAATCAAAGTAAAACTTACATAAAGTTTTTTCAACTCAGCAAAAACAACACGTTACGGGCGCCATCCATCGCGCTACGATAAACATTCGTCTGACGTACCTACCTATACCAATATTTACTTACGCTATGCCAAAAGCTACTTTTTTTCGAGTCTTTGGCAGTTTTTTAACGGCACTAATTAGTAACTAAACATTGCACTGAAAGATTGGCTCTAGTTCCCCGAATGAGCCACAATTCTGCATAAAAAAAAAATATTTTTTTTTTTGTAACAAAATGATGAATTGCGTAGTTAACTTCTGTTTAGGAGTAAAAGATCAAGGTTTGCATAAAATAAGAAATATTGTCCGACTGGAATAAACAGTTTTCGTGAACTGTTGCGTTCAATTTTGTAATGAACCTGTAATTTTAGTAGTTGAAAATATATTTTTCCATTTTCCAAGAAATGTAGATTGTAAACTTTACAGTTTCGGCACTATTATATTTTCCTACAAAACAGAGGTTATCAGAAATACATGCGTAACAAAACAATTAGCTGTACTTGCATGACGTCAAATACCTATTAAGTGAATAGTGAATAGGAGTTAATTACAGTACAAGAGCAATACACGAAAACCAGAGCCAGAGCCTTAGAATAGAAACCCTTTGTTGACTAACCCGGTAACCTGTTCTAATTGCTTTACGTAAGTCATACATTATTCCTCTGTTTGACAACCCCTTTGCAAATCTACCGTCGTGTGTGCCAATAAAATTCACGCCTACCCTCATTGACATAAAACCGAAAATTGAACTGTAACCTGGTTGTTTGGCGGCAGCTACACACAAATCACGTATTTATTGTATGTCACAACTTGATGCAGAAACGGCAGAATCGGTCACATTAACAATGCGATGACGTCATGGGAGCCTGAGATTGATGTGTTCCCCATATTTCACGTGAAGAGAAACGTGACGTATAAATCAAGTTGACACGCTATTACACGTAGGTGGCGTTCCCGTTTTGGGGGTAAATAGGCGAAATAGCGAGGAGATTCTAGGCGAAAGTGACGGCATGCAAGAATTACCACTGTAGGCATTTCCAGGCGGATATCGCTGCATAATAATATAAGTAGATATCCGTCTGGAAATGCCTGAAATGTGTGACGCTATTACAGTACTCTGACCAGATTCTGTAGGGCGAGTGTTTCCGAACGTAATTATAACAATGGAGAAGTCTTAATTCCTATTGAGCAATTCGTAGCAAAGTTTAGATTAAACTATTTAGGTATAATAAAAGCTTGTAAAACTAAATACACAAAACGATTTTCGCCATTAAACAAAAAAAAAAAAATAATCTCACATATTTTTAGCTTTCCACCAATTCTTAGTGCTTCAGTTTGGCGTTGCGCAAAAAAGGCTGATTGTAAAATTCATTTCATTGAAATAAAATTCACGTTTCCATTTCTGCGGTTCAGTCATTCACATAAACACATAGCACATGCTCTGCTCGTTGCTAGCGAAGCGTGCTGTTCAACGAAGGTAAATATGTATGTATTTAAATATTACGGAATTTTGCATTTCTGGTAATGTAATTCAATGCTGAATATTAAGCTGATGATCACTGAAAGCATTCTACTGTTATGTTTGGCAAAGACTAAGTATAAGAGGATTGTGAAGTGCCGATACGCCGCGCGAGTCTTGGAGGCAATTACCTACATTTCAAACAATTATTTACATAAATATTGTTTCGGGCGATAACGTTTTCACCCCCCTAAACCTTTACAAAATGAGACAATTTTGACCTTATTATATTTAGAGCACCTTAATCTAGGTCTGTACGTTTTTCTTTTTTAGTAATTCAATTTAATTTAATTTCAAAAAATAAAAACGCTGCAGGAAATTTTAATGTCAAAAATATAGATATTTAGATACTAATAACTTATATCGTATGGAATATTTTTTTATAATAAAAACGTAAGGACCTAGTTTATCATGATATCTATAACATTTCCAAAAAAATATGAAAATTAGACTATGTTTACGGGGAGAAAAACGTTATCGCTTTTTGTATGAAAATTTACAGGTTCACAATCCTCTTAATGACCAGCGTTTTGACAATATAGTCTTCACGATTCTGCTGCTTCTGGCCACCTACTAAGCCCAAGTATGTATATTCGAAAATAAGATCCTTTGTTGCAAAATGCATATTACAAGCAACACATCAGAAATATCCAGGATTGCATCAATTTTGATTATGCCCTTATGCCAACCGACACAATACACATAAGATGTAAAAATATAGATTTGCCTTAGTAACAACCGAGAAAGTCTAAAGTATACAACCATAATAAGTTATTTCAACACATCCCACAATTTTACGCCATATGGCCGATTACAATGAACTATTTCAATTTAAGTATTACACTGTTTTTATATATGAACTATTTATCACGCCACATGGTGCAACCAATCTTCTAACTTTAAACCCCACGTGAGGCGTAGACATATCAATCAATCTGCCTAGCCTTTTCCCAACTATGTTGGGGTCGGCTTCCAGTCTAACCGGATGCAGCTGAATACCAGTATTTTACAAGGAGTGACTGTCTATCTGACCTCCACAAACCCAGTTATTGAGTAATACGATACCCCTTGGTAAGACTGGTTGTCAAACTTTCGGGCTTCTGACGACCCGTATCGACTGCCAAAGATCCATGAATGACAGCCGGGACCAACGGCTTAGCGTGCTTTCCGAGGCACGGAGGAGTCTCGGTTATGTACACCGGTCACCCATTTATGGACCAACCCCGACAAGCGTAGCTTAACCTGATGGATCGACCCTTGCGGCTGTTATTATTTAGCCACGAGCTCCTCATATGACATATAATAGTATATGATAGCCGATGTTTTTGAAAGTGCTATTATAATCATACATACATGCTTAATTTTTTTTTTTTTTTTTTTATTTGTGATGGGTTTGCTCTTGACTCTAGTCTAGGTCAGAGGTGACAGAGACAAAGTCGACGATGGAGTGAGCTTACCCAGAAGAAGCCTGTTCACTCTCACTTTGAAGAGATTAGGGTTGTATACGTTCGGAAACACAGACGCAGGTAGGTAATATGTGCATTCTTCAATAATCTAGACAAACAGGGTCAAGTTTAAATCAATTTCTATCTAAAATTAGTTTCGTATGTTTTACATATTTAATTGATTTATTGTTATCAAGTCACGATGTATTGAAATCTGTTTGTAATTAGGTAAAGGTCGGACGTAAAATTATGTTTGATGACATGCAGTCGGACTATGAATAGATTCCCATTACACTGTTCACATACTGTTGTGGATGTCGCCAACGCATTACGGAATATTCCTGAAGGTTTTCCCAACCCTCTGGAATATTAATTTATAGCTTAGCATCATTCTTTACCTACCTACCGAAAATTAAAAGGGAAACCCCATTTATTGGTGGTATAGGGAAAGTTGAATCCCCGAAGTGGACATTCACTCTATGACATATAAAAATTGGTGTAAATTATGCGAATTTCTGGCACATTTTCCTTATAGTTTTTTTGCATTGTTTGGAAAACGTAGATAATAGAAACGTTTCTGAGAGCTTGAGACCTTTACGTCATAATTCTTGGCGTTTGCCGCACTTTTGTTTATGATTCGAGGCGAAAGTCGTAATATAGCTGTGCTGTGGCTGTTAAATATCAATTGTTCACTGTAACACATCATTTAGCCACTTATTTACTATTTGGAAAATCTATTCGTTTAGGTCTTCGGAATCATTTGGCCTTAGGTCTATAATAAACAGGCTATAAGCTATAGTGTAAAAGCTTAGCAGATAGTTATGGCTACAACAGAGTTTTCAGCTGTTCACATTAGGCTTGAAACCATTTTCGACGTCTAGAGTTGGCGTACTGGCAAAAGGAAGGGAATACAGAGGACAGAATAAAGGTAGCGAATACTAGCATCGAGTAGTGTAAAACTAAACCAAAGCGCGAGAATCAAGCAAGAAGGATGTTCATAATTGCAGCCACATGCCTCTGAGAAGGTAACACACCTGCGATGTTTCTGGTGTTGCAGATGTCTATAGGAAGCGATGACGACTTACCATCAGGTCAGCATCCTGCTTGAATGCCATCCAATTAGTGGTCATACACACGCGTCAACGGCAGAGGCAACTGTACCGACAACGTGCCGCTCGTGTATTTGAGCACCGTACTCAGATAGGGCCACGAGCGGCACTTTGTCAACGACTGCAGTTGCCTCTGCCGTAGACGCGTACCGTTCGTGTGTATGACCACTAACATGAAAAGCGATCACCTCAATGTGCGTAAACACTAGACCAACGCGCTGCATCAACCGGTTGATAAGAAGCACATCTTAACTTTAAAATCAGGAGAAAAACAATAGATTTACCTCATATAAATCCATATAAAAAAAAAAAAAACTCAACTTCTAAATCCGTTTCCTACATTCTCGGAAATTAAAATTCTATTTGTTCCATGTATTTTAGGTGTTATGATGATGGAAACCTACGCCCAGACTATTGTTTGTAAAACAACACTTCCTTGATAATATTTATAACTTTCAATGAAGAATCCACTATTCTGTGTTACAGTCGGTATTGTTTACAATGGGCGATGTATCTCCGAATATCTATGAATGGATGAAGGTTGATAGATATCATGTGGAGGAAATGGGAAGACTGGGTTTCATGTTTGTTGAATTAATTCGGTATATACTAATCTATACTTATAATAAAGCTGAAGAGTTTCTTTGTTGTATGAATGCGCTAATCTCTGGCACTCCCAGTCGGATTTGAAGAGTTATTTTATCATTTGACAGCCCAATTCTTGAGGAAGACTATATAGGCTATTTAACATCACGTTAGGACCCTGAGGAGGCGAGCAAGATGAAGTAATGGCGCGGGCAGGCGATACGATGCGTTGGGGTGGGTCGAGGGAACAAGAAATTTCACGCGGACGAAGTCGCGGACAGAAGCTTATGTTGAATAATCGGATTTAGCCTTTAACGTAATGATAATCGGAATAGAATTGAGCAATCAAAGGAATTATAGGCAAATAGTAGCGGCACAAAAAATTAAGAAAATAAACGTTAATTCTCTTTTTGAACGTAAGACATTTATCGATCTTGTTTAGGTTTATCTGAACCAAGACGATAAAAACGCAGCCGACACAAAACACGCATAGTACAAAGCACTGCTTTTAAATTCACATTTGGTTCAGCAATGATACTTTTCACATCCAATTAAACCACAAAACATTAACAAATGAGAATTCCTAGGCAATAATACGTGGTCTGCAGTTAGAATTTCCTGTTAGCATCGCGTGCAACCTACATACATTGTGCATATTAGTGTCCTAGCATTTAATATCGTTATGTCATACACTAACCTGATTTGGTGCTCAAGGAAACTGCTTTAAGTGCTTATTATCTGGGACTGGTTTTGTTCCAAATTGTGAATATACTTTAGTGAGCCTAGCAACAGTATTTCACATATTCCACATATTTGTGTAAGTCTTAATACCTACATCAACAGATTCTTCATTTGTATCTTGACGGTTTTCAATGCCAGACAAAGGTATCTTTATGCTCATAGCATTAACCACGAACTTGGTTCTTATCATCAGAGCATTAATACCAATTATGCAGATAACATTCTGCTTCAATGACCAAACTGTCTGCCACTGTTAGTCACCTGAATATCGATTTTTGTAGCTCTCTTTGACGCATGAGGTGTATAAAGTTGCCAGAACTTCATGCAAGTCACAGTTATTATCAACGTTCCCATCATATTTCAGGTACCTTTCATCATCCACAGCTCGACTTCACCCAATGCTGAGCACACTCACAGGCCTCTCTTTTCTTGTGCAAATCCCCACACTCCTGTGTCAGCCTCCTACAGACTGCATTCTATAATAAGCCCATAGAAAATTCCAGGTTTCTTAAGGCCATACAAATCTATTTCCTTGTTTTCCTTCAAATACCTCAATTAAGTTTCAAGTCTAATCAAGCCAAGATGCTCCTATTAAGGCTTAGTACGCATTAGCCATCAAATCGCGTGTTCGCAACCTAATTACTGTAATTCTGAAGCTATCATCCACTCTGTAGACAAATTATACCTTCATTAAGTTATCTCGGCGACCTTCACCGATATTGCGCTGGTACTTGGTGCTTGGTTAAGTGTGGATGTGTCACTGAGTAAGCAGCGTAAAGGTTTATTGTTAGCTGTTTATTTGGTAAAGGTAAGGTAAAGGTGGATCCTCGCAGAAGTGGGGATTAGTACCACTTAGGATGACATTCCGCGGCTATTAAAAAAGTATAGGACACATAAGTTGCTCCAATTTTGGACAGTTTAATTAACCGATCTTATTGAAAAGTAGACTCCGTATGTAGATAAAAAGTAGATTATGTCCTTCCCCAAGGTTCAAAGTATCCCCATACCAAATTTCATCAAAATCGGTTTAACTGACAATAATAAATGAGAAAGCTTTTATGGTGGCAACAGCTCATGTTTAAAGTTTTATATCAAGCACATAATACGATAAAGCCATAATTAAGTTTGGACAGATTATTATATTATATATTATTATATATTCTCTAAAAGTAATTTCATGCCCATAAAATATTCCGAGTAGAGAGGAAGTGATGGATCCTTATAATTAGTAAAACATCTGTGTCTGAAACATTGGAAGTTCTGTGATATTTTTTGTAATATTACGATGTTCAAAGTCAAGGCGAAAACCAATATGGGAAAGGAAAGAAGCCATCTAGTCTCTTGAAGGGGTTTAGAAAAAATAAGTAAGATCCTACGATGCGCTAGTTAAACAGAGACTTAAAAATATAAAGTTTATAACCAGTCACTGCCAAAATGATAGCAAATATGACAATATTCAAGATTTTACCCGCGGATCCGCCCACGTTGTGGTCGAAAATTATCCCACGGGAACGTACTATCGAGATAAAAAATATCCTATGTCCTAACCTAGGTCATAGCTTATCCGTGTGACACATTTCATACAGATCTGTTAAGGCGTGTTAATTTCGCAATTATTATACAGGGGCAAATTTAATTAGCTAGCGAAATTCCGCAGACGTGATGGGTATCGATATCTAAACATTATAAAACAAAAAGAAATTAATTTGATGATCTTTTTTTTTTGGGTCATCAATAATAGTCGGTAGTCACTTAAATATCAGTTATTATATAGACAATTTATTTTTGTGTAAATTTCATAGGTACTTCAAATAACTACACTACTAATGGTCACCCCAATCATTCTTTTTTTAGGGTTCCGTACCTCAAAAGGAAAAAACGGAACCCTTATAGGATCACTCGTGTGTATGTCTGTCTGTCTGTCAGTCTGTCACAGGCAATTTACTCCGAATCTAATGGACCGATTAAGTTGAAATTTGGTACAAGTATGAATTTCTGTGACCCAAACACGGACGTGTAACGTAAATAAATGAATTTTGAGTATGGGGGTCAATTTTGGGGGGCAAATAAGAAAATTTAAAAAAAGTTTTGTAACTGTACCGTGTGACTTATGAAATGAAAGGGTTTACTGTAAGGGTCTCAAAAAAAAAATATAATTTTAAAATAAATTGTTTGAAAGTTATTTAAGAAAATAGACGAAAATTAACCATTCCACCCCTTATCTCCGAAACTACTGAGCCTAAAATTTGGAAAAAAAATACATAAAATAATTTTATACCAATAGATTACAGGACAATTTATGAGAAGTCTATGATCTTAAAATAACATGGTAAATCTCTCAATATTGTTCGTACAAACTTACATTTGCAGTTGGAATGTATGGGAGAACATGTTTTTCAACTACAATGTTAAGTTGTTCTTGGGATAACTTCATCCCAACTACGGAACCCTTGATTGTGCATAATCCGACACGCACTTGGCCGGTTTTCATTCATCATGTTTAATACCTGAATTGATATCGATGCCTGCCACGTCTGCGGAGTTTCGCTAGCTAATTTCGCTAATATGACCCTGTACAATACCTACAGTATGGATTATAAAGGATAAAGTACACTGTTACAAGGCTATGTTAGTTTGAATATTTTAAAAAGCACATCAACTCTAACTTTAACGACGAAGGCTGCCAAGACTATTTCCCCGCAAATTAAAAATTTCTCTCGGGACTAATTAATCTCTTGCAACAGTTTATTTAAACAAAGAAACCAGGTCAAGAAAATCAAAACCACAGCAAAAAAGAAACTATCTAGTGTAACCTTCGCAATTAATGAACGATGTATAACGTCTGACAATCGAAGAGGTAGTAACTATTTTAAAGTATTCTCCGTGAGACATAATCATTATCCCGTTTATATTCCCCAATAGGGCAGGCTGAGGTGTAGGTGTGTCACATTTCCCTCGTGGAGTAATAGAAAGCCGCACGGGTCGATTCATAAGGCTAAGGTACGCTTGCCGGGGTTGGTCCGTGGATGGGTGACCATTTTTATATATACCGAAACATCTCCGTGCCTCGGAAAGCTTGTAAAGCCGTTGGCCCGGCTGTCTATCGTGGATCTTGGAAAGTCTGACAACCAGTCTTACCAAGGGTATCGTATTACCCAGTAACTGGGTAGTGGAGGTCAGATAGGCCGTCGCTCCATGTAAAATACTGGTATTCAGCTGCATCCGGTTAGGGAAAGGGCTAGGCAGATTGATTTCCCCAATGTAATAGAGGTAACTATGCCAAATGCCATCAACTGGCCACAACTCAAGACTGGGGCTGCTACTGAGAAATTCCTAATAGAAAAAAAAAACCCATTAACACTGCCAATATTGTAAACCCAGGACCTCAGCTCAATAGCCGATCACTAAACTCTACTAGACCAACGAGGCAAATCAATGGAATAAACACACTACAGTCCTGCCTTCGAGAGAATGCGTTCTTGACACCTGTCTGTTTCATACTAACGAATATGTGTTTTGCGAATTTTATCCTTATTACTACTAGAAATTATCTAACTGACAGGTGAAGGAACGCATTCTCTCGACGGCTGGACTGTAGCAGAGCTACAATACAGTTACAAGTCCACTGTAATGATTCATATTGTGAAAACGTAACGTTATGTCAGTAATCTCGACAGATGTGGGCTACGTTCCCGATGCGAGCATGTAAAGAAACGCCCGGTAATTAAGAATAAGATGGCGACTGTCGTAGAAGAAAAGTATATTAAAAAGAAACGTTTTTCAAGCGAAGCGCCTCTGATTTTGAATAATTAATCCTATCGTGAGAAATTCACGGAATTTCTCGCTCGTCGAGTGACGAAGATATTCGTCACACGGGCGAGCGCTAGGTAGTTGTGACAGGGAAAGACGGGTTGCTTGGACACATGCCGAGGGTGCGCGCTACTTTCCCAAACGGTCCCATCCTACTCTTCCATGTATAAGCGATTCCGGTAATCGATTCTGGAACACTTTGTGTTGGATATAATTTCCAGTTAAGTTTTCTTTTTCTTTGAAGAATGACTCAATTACTTATTCTAAGCTTCAATTTTGGGTCAAATTACCCTGAAAGTTATATTCTGGTGAGCTTTGAAATATAAAAGGGTGGATGATATCTTTATTATTTTTCGGAATTAGTAGGTTCATGCGTTATGATAAAATCACTTTGTATTTTAATCATTTGTATCTATACATATTATAAATTAAAGTTGTTTTTCGTGTCTGTCTGTGTGAACGCGTTGGTCTTCTTAACTACGCAACGGATTTTGATGCTGTTTTACATAATATCTTTTAGAGAATAGAATAGGTACTCTTTATTATGAACTCCATATAAAAAAAATAAACGAGCGAGCCTTACAGTAGTCGTATATGATGTGTAACATCTGACATCTGCACCCCTAATTGCGTAATACACTATCAATCGGAATCTGAATCATTTTGAAGCATTGCTTCCATTTGCTTCTTTTGTTCGAAAAATGTTGTATTCTCAACACCGTAAATGACGCAATTAATGTTGTTGAACTGTCAAAATGAACCGATTCCAATTCCGATAGTGTTACACAATTAGGGTGCTGTTTGGGTTGGTACCATACGACGGCAGACTCTAGCACTGCGCGCGCTCATTGTTCAAATAAAATAGCGCGCGCTTCCCCGGCTTCCTGTTACACACTTCCGTCCCTTTTCACTAAATCACTCCCACAGATTGCAGGAAAGCGAAAGGAAAGATATTACATATAAAAAAAAAAATATTTATTCCGGAAGGCGTTACGTGTACACTTACTTAAAACAACGAAACCTCGATGTTTTGTCAAGTGGTAAAAACCGTGCGGTGCAGAGGCGGGTCGCTAATCATACTTAATATTATAAAGAGGTAAAACTTGTGAGTTTGTATGTAGGGGGTAATCTTCGGAACTACTGATCTAATTCCCAAAATTCTTCTTAATGGTAACCTATAGTATAAATTTCACGCGGACGAAGTCGTGGGCAGAAACTAGTACCGTATAAATAAAACAAATAATCGGGCAACGCTATCACGCACACCCCTATCCGCGTCACGCCATGTTTACATCGCCGATAGCCGCACACGTGCGTCGTGCGCTTGCGCAATGTCACCAGCGAGAGTCACTGATTCATTGATTGTGGAACATTGATCGATCGTGGGCATTTTTATGCTAAGTTATGTAAATCGTGGTAAAGAAAGATTTTCTTTTGAAGGTTTTCAAAACCATCTTTAACATCTCATCTCATCACATTTCATCACTTATTTACCTTACCAACCTGTTGCATAAAACTTAAAACTTGGTAACCAAAATTAGCTTAGGACTTGGTAACAAAAATTTACTTAGGACTTGGTAACAAAAGGAGTATGTTAGGATCGTAGCAGGTGGCGTTCTGTAGTTTCTTCCTACCCGCATGGAAAGAAGCCGTGAGTTTATGTTTGTATAACTATAAATAAATGAACTTTTCCCGACATGCTTAACGAAATGTAGGAGAGAAAATAATTAGCAATTATATTGGGTGCTCCTTGCGGGGCTCCATATCGCTGTCAATGCGGTGAAGGAGTCGACTGCCTCGGACACCAAGGACTATTCTGCAGCAAGAGCGCTGGTCGGATGGCACGGCAGCATTAAGGACATCATCCGTCGGGCTCTTGTCACCGCCGGGGTGCCAGCTGTTTTAGAACCCAATGGCTTCGCACGCGACGATGGGAAGAGGCCAGACGGAATGACCATAATGCCTTGGAAGTTGGGATGGCCTTTGGTGTGGGATGCAACCTGTGTCGACACCCTCGCGCCATCCCATCTTCTTAGCACGGCGGGCTGTGCTGGGGCGGTTGCTGCAGGAGCAAAAAACCTTAAACAGCGCAAATATAGCAGCCTTATTGGGAGCTATATGTTTGAGCCGTTTGGGGTGGAAACATTAGGGCCTTGGGGTCCGAGTGCTCTTTGAGTATTTCGGGACATCGCCACGCGGTTGGTCGACTCTTCACGGGACCAGAGGGCTGGCCCATATTTAGCCCAAAGAATCAGCATTGCCATCCAACGTGGCAATGCTGCCAGCCTTTTGGGCACTTTTTCTATTGACAGTGATGCAGACGATTTTTTTGTTGCCCTATGAGCTCCTTTTTATTTTTTATTATAATAATAACTATGTAGGTGTCGGCTTCCAGTCTAACCGGATGCAGCTGAATACCAGTACATGGAACGACTGCCTATCACTACCCAGTTACCCCTTGGTAAGACTAGTTGTCAGACTTTCGGGCTTCTGCCGACCCGTAACAAATAACTACAAATAGGGCAAATAACTACATACTAGAGAAACGAATATTATTATGTTGTTGGTAAGAAATTCTATGAACACATAAAAATGGGATACTGAAAACTTCCTTAAGAGAAACGTGTAAATCTGTCGATCTATTCTGCTCACTTCACTTCACCTAAGTATCCATGGGGAGATTTTTACAGAATAGACCGGCTGATCTTGAAGTGAAAACTTGAAAAGCAAATAAATTGGCCCATTACGGTATTTTCACTAGTATACTAAAAGGAGGGGAAATATATATAATATAATAATCATAGGACATCAAAAAAGCCCGCATCGCTGTCAACAGGAAAAATGTCCAAAAGGCTACCACGCCACGTTGTATGGCAATGCTAATTCTTTGGCCAAAAATAGGCCAGCCTTCTGGTCACGTATAGTAAATATGTTGTTCTGGGACAATTTATTCATCTAGCGATTTGAAGAATGCTATAGAGAACAAGATTGAAAAGCAGCAAGCAAAAACGAGTTTGAAGAAAATAATAACATACAAAACTCCTCCCGTACAAAATAGTAGGATTTAAGTAAATAGATATTTATATGCGTGTATAAATTGAAATGAGTATTTAAAACGTTTAAAAAACTAAACTTATGTTTTACAAGTTACGTAATTACGGAAATAAAACGAGTTTAGTCCTGACTGGTGAAACTCACCCAAACTTTCTTCGATTCGACTTTAATCCGAGAGTTTCGGACGGATACATTTATCACCAAAGTAATTAATACAACATTAATTATTCCGCAGGTGCTTAAAGCGATGCAAGTAAACAAAATTACGGTTACCAGATGTTGGAACTAAACCTCAATTTAATCAATAAAGATTTAAAGTTCGCGAGAAACACCGTCAACTTATTGAATTTCGTGTTAAAACGATAAAATATTATGTTTTATTATTTTCAACATTTAGGTTTATTGATTGCATGGAACCATCTGAAACGGTTAAGCTTCCTAATTAACGTTATGGCCCGTGTGACACATTTTTCGTTATGTAAAATATTATGGCTCCATCAAAATAATATTATACATGAGAGTTCATGAGACATGACATTTAAGAGTCAGACACACCACATATTTTATGGAGTTAAAAAATATTGCTTCAACAATGTCCCTTTTCAGTCGTAAATCGGATATTACACAAACATTGTGCACTTAGCCGCATGTTAGGATAATCTCAAGTTTCCAAATAGCCACATGACAGATAAAACGCTCCTTTTCTTATTTTTATAACATGCTTTGACATGAATCAGCGAGCAAATAAACGATAAAGTCGATTCCAAGGAACCGCGCAGGTTGCTGCACCTTGCAAAAACTCCAAATTATGTTGACGCCTCGCGCCTCTCCAATTTCGGTCGGGGGTAATCAAAGTTTCAATAAAAATACGCATTACCAAGATCACTTGTCGCGAAAGGTTAAATCCGTCCGCCATTTTGGATCGAATTGCGGTATTAACTTGTCGAAGTTTTAAGACTGTGTTCAAAGATATCGTGTTGTCGTTCGGAGAAAAAAGCGTCGTTTCTTTTTTTTTTAGATTTTTCAACGTGTCGTCGAAGTGTTCCAGCTACCGAGTCGTTAGCCAATAAAATGGTGACAGTATGCATTTTAACGAAGTGGATGTCCCGGAAAAAAGTTAATGGTGATTGAATGAGGACGAGCACGCTCCGGTGGTCCTGAGGACTCCGCCAGCTGATGCGGACTGAATCACTTTTTCTTTGGGTTGCCAACAAAATTAATGGACCGTGTCGTAATGTTCCAGGCAACCCCGAAATCTGTGTTTACACACATAAACTTTTTTGATGCATTTTTTTGTCCATCATGTAATCGAGGAAACAGTAATTGTCTATTTTCTTCCGAGATTTAGATATGTAATTTATATTTCAATAAGGAAATCATAAAAGTTGAAACTGCGAACAGCATACAGCCAGCGACTGCGTAAAATAATAAATGAAAATTGAACCAGTCTGAAGAAACGTGTAATTAATGCTGGAAATCTTCCGTGAGCAAAAACACACCGTTGACTGAACAACAAAGTATTTTCTCAACAATTTATCTCCAAAGAGAATTTATTACGACATTTCCACAAAATAGCTGAATTATTTAGTATAAGGCCTTGACATGGTCGTGGGACCCAGTAAAACATGTGTCTGGCCATCGTAACACTGTTATGAGAGTCGGGGCAATAAACTATATACTGGATCAAATTAAACAACGAAATGAGGCAACTAGTTTCTTTCTTTTGGAATTACGTGAAGACTTGTGTTGTTTTAATCCTAACATAACTCCGGATTTGTTTTGTATAACATGAAACATGGATCTTTTGAAGCGGAATTGGAGTACTTAACTGTTTACAGAGATTGGAAGGACAATATAAAATATAAGATCCGAGAGACAAAGGCAGTTCCCAATACCTACTACTAAATATTTAGTAAAATATATAAATCCAGGCTGACGAACGTCTGACTAATATTCCAGCCATGACCCGACTTAGCTAATCTTACTTCATCAGATCACCTATTTTCCTCAAGCGACTATTACACAGAAAAGATTACCTGATTCACGCTTTTTCTAACACATCCGAGTTGAGACCGTAATATAAACAAAAAGTTAACAAGAATTGAGGCTCAACACCTTTCAAACACATCATACTCAAAAGAAAAAAAAAAGAATTTTAAGCGCAGAAAAAAGCAAGATTTCAAATATTGAATCCGAAGCTGGCAGATTTGAAATGTTCTTAAAACATTCGAAATGTGAAAAGGATATTGTGGTATTGTAATAATTCGGGTTATAGTGCGGTTTTCCTCTTCGGTTCATTGGAATAGGGCGCGCTCTGTAAAATGATTTCAGTGCCAGGTTTTCTTAATGTTCTCAGAAAAACTAATCGGAATTTCTCAGGTGATATTTCGATTATAAGTATTTGTCTACGTGATTTCAGTAGCATAATATCTAGGCGCTGGAAATCCCACGGGGACAATGTACGACTTTGGCTTCGATAACTAGTGTAAGATGAATATAGCTAGACTTGCATTCGGTCCAAGTATTTTTAGATACGGTTTTCTGTTTAACATTATTTTTAGAACGAACGTACATTACATGTGTTGCATGTCAATGTTTCAGTCTATTTGTACACACACTTGAGAAACTCAAACAGAATATGCTGTTTATAATTAACATAAGAAAGTGTTCTATAAGTAATAACTTTTGAATGTACAGACGCCAGCAGGTCAACCTACCAGAAACTGTCAGATTTTCCCAATCAACCTTGAACCTAATGCTTTAGCAATAAAGTCGAAAATCTATTAAAGAAATCTGACAGATTGTAGTAGCTTGATGTGCTGGCGTCTGTACATACTTTCAGCATAAAAATCTTAAACTAACCTCTTCAAGGTTTCACACTGTTAATAAAAAGAATTGTTTAATCTGAAAAATTGCTTTATAGACGGACTTTGAAAATGCTTTGAATGTTCATTTTGTATAATATTTGTCCGTGGTCCTTGTTGGACAACACCCAGCCTAGATCATTGAAAAGAGCAACATGGGTGTTTAAACTCCATGCGGTCAAACGGAGGACTGAACGAAATGATAAATTTTATCATAAAATCGGAACAATAAATTTTTCTACAAGACAGCATTTTTTCTGCAAAATGGAGCAACAGCAAAGAACCAAAGTAACCTAATCTTTTCACTTGACAGAGAAAGAAATCAAAACCGTTGCTTGCTGCTGGTTGCTATTAAGCACGCTAATTGGCGGCGACGTGAAGAGAGCGTGACAAGGCCAGACGAAAGTCTCACTCTAACTATGGGGCTGGCTACTGATTATATGTTCCTAGGTATTGCGGGAATTATAACGTTTTAGCTTTGGAAAGTCTTCTTTAATTATGGTTTTTTCCGGGAAGTTTAACAGAGTCTTGTGCTAAGGGGTCGAGCCTGGCTGAAAACTGCTTATATGCAAACACATTTTTTCTTCGTCTGTGGCAACCACCAACGTGGCAGGAAAACTAAGGCAATTTTGATAGACATCCTATCGGTCGGGCCTTGGACCAGAATGAAAAGAGATGCAGGTTCTATTTTCAGCAGAGTTATCGAATTTTCATAACTGAATACAATGATAACAAAATATATTTTCAATGTCAAGGCAAGACACTAAATACCCTTTGAAGAATATTTATTAGCAAAACATAACAAAGCGGAAGTAGGTATCGGAACAATAAGAGTATCGATTTCTTGTCGCATGAAATTAAATCGTATCGACATAAAAAAAAATAACAATGACTTAAATCTATTACGTTTTTGCACGTAACTAAAGTTCAAGGGAAATCTTTATGTTTACTAAAATATTACTCTAAACAACGGAAGCGATTTGTTTTGTGTTTTGGAATTTAGGCCAACACTTGTTCAAACATTTGTCCGAACGTTTGGTCCAGAGCGCAATTCGTCAACGACGCAAAGTGGGGCGACACGGACAATGAAGTGCCAGAGATCCAGAATCCAACATTTTCACTGAATTTTATCTATAGATGGATGGTAAATGGAACAGAAACAATATTCCAGGAATATGAATATTAATGTTTCTGGTCGTCCAAATGTCGACAGCAAGTGGGTCAGTTCTGACGACCTAGTGTGACACCAACGCAGACCACCATGGTTTCATGGAATCGCTCTAGTCTAAAACATGGAGATATAAAAGTAACTGTCCAACATAATTACGAATATGATACATTCTGACGTTTCTAATCCTATTTAAGATTTTCTAAGACTTCATACAGTCATACTAAAAAGCTAATTTATCCTACTTTTGATTTAGTCTGAGAAAATTGTACTTTAATCAAACAAACGTTTGAAACTTCACTTTCTAACGTAATTTACCACTAATATTTAACCAGTAGGCTGTCAGAGTGCGTTAATTTGTTAAAGAACAACAATGCGAAAACACTACCGCGATTTTTGTTTGAAGTAATGTGACTCACTTTGAATGAAAAGTAAACAAACGTTGTGAATAAGCTCATTAATTAATCTACAAGAAGACTAAACAAGACATTATATTTAATTGAATGACTATTTAACATGTAATTTTGACCAGACTTTTTAGCCTATAAGATATCGTTTACATACACCTTTTTGGAATAGGCGAAAATAATGAAAGCCACGTGCTACAATCCTTACTTATGTACCTACTTTTCTTTTGCTTAGACAATACATACAATCTTCTTCTCATTAATCCAAAGTAAAACTAAAGTTACAGCAAACGCTCTTGAGGATGATATTTCATTTCATTATAAGGCAATGGTGTGAAAGCAGAAGATTATTCTTTTGAAATAAGCATGTTCTTTTCTTCTTGTCTGGTTATACGTACATAAATGGTTAAATAAATAAATCAATAACAATTAACACCATCAGTAACGACAGTTTCGAGGAGGATAGGTGACAGTAAACATTCCGGACATTCGCGGTGAACCAATTTACTACCTTATAACCTTAGTAATAAGTGCGAAATGTGTTTAACCTCAAATGTCCGCGGTTATACATTATATCATCATGCAAAGTAATAAAAGGGAGATTATACCTTCTCTAGGACCACACAAACTCACACAAAACTAATGACTTCTCTTCTTCCGAAAAAGAAATGTCAATATATTTGGCGAGTTGCCGCCTCTGTCCGTTAGCAGCATTGGACTGAAGTAGGTCAATACATTATTTATAACCTGCACGTCAGTATGCTGCAACGCTAGTAGTGACAGCGCAAACAATGCGTGGCTGTTGCTGTAACGTGCTACGTGCCGTGTTGCACTACGGAGTCGGTTTTGGGGTGAAGAATGCTCCCGTTACGAATGGTATTTATTGCGTGCTAAAATCAATGGATTTAGTGTTGCTAGGATTATGATATATTCCGTTTGGGGCTGATTATAGCTTTAGTTGTAATAAAGATTAAAATGAATGTGATTGGTGCCGATTCTCTTGTTCAATAACTAAACTAAAATTAGAGAATCGCTGTCTTTTACTAACAGGCAGCACGAGAAAGGACGGCTGTAGCTATGAACCAAGTTAGAGATGTCAAACTAGTTTACGCCTTGCGCTTCACCGTGTTTTTAGTCGGCATGTTTTTACGTATGGAAATATTAGTTCAACTAAATTTGACAGCTCTAATTTACGTCCATCTCTTTCTTGTTTTATTAGAGAGAAAAGCTAGCAATAGCCTAAATTATGTTTGTACACAACAGAATCGGCACCATTGTTAAGTTTGGGAAGGTTGTAATGGAGAATATCTTGTAACTAGCCTGAGGAAAGTAGAGAAGTTTCAGTTTTAAGCGAATATGGAGTCGACAATTCTTGTATCTTATCCCAAACGTCTTGATATTAATTTTCTTATATAGTAAACATAATAATATGCAATTTTATAAAAAAAAAAAAATCTTTCTCCTACCGTTTTTTAGACTTTAGACCTGTTGCCAGCTGTCCTTTTAGCGAAAAAGATAATTTTAAAAGAAAAGCTTTTCCAGTTTAATATGGCTGACACAGAATTATTTCAAAGGTATACAATGACAAGCTTAAACTGTTATTTTTATTAAAGAATCTTCAAAGAACGTGCTTAGATACTTAAAACGCCATTATTTTAAATCCACTTCTTGTTTTTTTTCTGGTTAGCCTCACTTTTTACAGAGAGCGGTAAAAAATACAGTTTAAAATCAGCAATTACGGGGATTAGGGATTATTAAAACACAATCTGCGGGTAGATACAACTGTAAACAAAGTCAATATACTCATCAACTGATGAAAAAACCTTGCAATTACGCAACTAGCTCCATATTGGATGTATTCCAACGGAACAAAGACTGGCTTTATTGCACGTAAATCATTCTTTGTGAAGAGCTAATTCCCGTAGACGCATCCTTTATGGCGTTTTTAGATCATAGATAGACTCGTAAAACCGATGTTTACGAATATTACGAAGCTACATATCGAAAATTCGGAATGTAGTCCGAAACCCTGAAGGTTTTATTACGTAGTTCAGTGCCTGCTGCTTTAAAGTCAGAATAAAAACATGAAATCAGGCCGAGGTTGCAGCGTTCGATTTACTATGCGAATTATAACGGATTGGATCGATTTAATTGACGTATGACGTAGCTACGCAGATCAAGACTGATTGTCTGTTCCCCAGTGAAAGTCTGTGCGAGTAATTTTAGAATAACAACAGAAAATAGTTTAGAAATTAGAAATAATTACTGTAGATTTTGAAGACGTATTTTCCTTTGAGAATAACCACTAAATTGTACGTTAGAAAGTTTAAACTATCAGAGATAATTTGTTTTTGACCTGAAACTCTCTGGCTGGAACCATCTGCAGTGTAAACAGTTTTAATAAAGACGACATCAAACCACATTTATTTTATTGTTATACTTAGTTATTTGAAATTTTTTTTCACTATATAAGAATTTACAGATTTACGTAAAAAGTTCCTTTCCTAGCCTAGCCTTTTCCCAACTATGTTGGGGTCGGCTTCTAGTCTAACCGGATGCAGCTGAATACCAGTATTTGACATGACTGCCTACCTGACTTCCACAACGCAGTTACTGGGTAATACGATACTCCTTGGTAAGACTGGTTGTCAGGATTTCGGACTTTTGACGACCCGTAACGACTGTCAAAGATCCACGAATGACAGGAATGGGTCTTGGTATCTAATGATGGTCACCCATCCACGGACCAACCGCGGCCAGCGTAGCTTAACCTGATCGATCGCCCCATGCGGCTAAATTCTAAATTATTTTAATTTGCTTGATGCAAATAGGCTCAGAAGAAGAAGTGTGTCACTTTTTAAGTGGCGTGAAGATCTACTTAAAATGACCAACAGGATCGTATTCTACCACTACAAGTGGAAATATTTCAGCTGATTTCTGTAGCTATATTTGATTATGTCAGTATTTCCTTAAGATTGCTTTTTGGTCTACGGTCTAAAGACGATCAAAATTCCCCATTCACCTACAATAATATCGGAAATAACCAAAACACACCGGTTGCAGACCTGCACAGTTCGTCAAGTGCACACTTAACCAACTATTTACGGCCTCCGGTTTACGGCATAAGGTTTCAGATGTAAATCTCTGACGTCAATGTGCGCAGGAGTGCGCAAACTAAAATCGAACCGCATTATGGCGGCCGATACACCTATAAAGGAGGTTGTAAACTGTGTAAAAAGGTCGCATACTTTGCCCCCGTTAGGAAACCTGTTGGAGGTTGGGATTTCGATGCAGTGTTTCCTGTTCATGAAAACATTTGGATACAAATGCAATGTCACTGTCTTTATTATTGAGTAACTGACTTATACTGAGTTATCCTTATCACCATACTCCATAGATACCTAAATCTATCCCAATTTATTTGGGGTTGTCTTTCCAGAGATCTCCATTATGACAGGCCAGATGGATGGTTGGTTACGATTCCACCTATCTTGCCGCAGGTCGTGGGTTCGATTCCCATCCAGGACAAACATTTGTGTGCATGCACACATGTCTGTTTGTCCTGAGTCTGGGTGTAAGTATCTATATAAGTATGTATTTACAAAAAAAAAGTAGTGTATGTAGTATATCAGTTATCTGATTTCCATAGTACAAGCTCTGCTTAGTTTGGGATCAGAATATGACCGTGTGTGAATAATCTCGCAGGATATTATTATTATATTATTATTATTTTTGTTGACATATCTCAGGAGCCTGGAGTCCCGAACCTTTGGAAGGCGTACGAGGGGCCGAAGCCAACTCACAGAGGCCCCTTAGACAATATTAAATGATGAGGAGGCACCAACCGACGATTATCCTGATAGGCACTATGCAAGTGCACCCAAGGACAACCCCCGGTTGCCGCAGGACTATTGCAGAACGTAGAAACAAAACATATTGGCCTATGGGTTTGAGTAGCTAAAGTGGATAGGGTTATTATTATTATCTGTCATCTCACTGTTCACTTCCCTCAGCCATTATCTCTCACACAATCCAACTATTTGGTCTCATTTTGTAAAAAAAATAATAATCAAAAATAACAATTATTCGTTCTTTTCTTTCTAAATGTATACAGCTTTTCACCGAATACATAAAACATCATCCTTAAGGGAAAAAATATATTAAAAAAAAAAAATAAATTAAAGAACTTTCAGCTTACCTACAGCAAAATGTTTTTCAGCTGAAATTCCCAATGGAAAAACAGCCCTAGAGAGTTTACATAGAAGAAAAACCACAGATTTAATATTTTACAAGCTATTATTTTTCTCATAATAGTTGTAACACGGGATTTCGTCATAACATCACGGCCGTAGGTATTCCCCGAAGGGTTCGGCAGAGGTGTGGTGGCTTATTTAAATATGAAAAAAAATTCTAAAATAGTTCATTCGAGTCCTGTTTTCCTTTGATGTTTATCGTATTGCAATAATTTTAATTCATTTAAGCGGTAAGGTGTCTGTTTCTTAGAAAATGTTCTCTCAACACTCATCGCGTTTCTCAAACATTATGCTCAAGTAAATTGATAGTTCCTTTCCAAGATCTGAAACATATCTCGGAAGATGAAAAATATATCCTGTTTCGTTTATTTTTAGTACAAAAGGCTTTTATGAGCTTTGTGCCATGAAACACTATGCAAAACGGCTCATTTGGGGTAACAACACGGAACATGTAAAAAACTAAAACAAACAGAAAATCACTTTATTTTCACGCCAAAAAGTTCAAAGAATTCGAAGTTGGTAACATAAATTTTATTCCGTTAAAAGTGAGATTTCGCTAAACAAAATAAAAAAGTAAAGTTTGCGGTATGTAGTGGAAATTCAGTGTTGTTTGGTCCAAAAGTTACGAAACTGAATGAATATTTTGTAGAAATTTGATTTATTTGTTTACGCTGCATTAACGGGTTACTAAATTAGTTTTATATTAATATTTATAACCGTTAATTGGTAGGTTTGACTAATATTTAGCAAAGCAGAAACTTAAACCGATATTCTAATAACCTGTGTGTATTAAGTACGTACGAGTATGTAGTGAGGTCTCCATTACGTGTGCTCGTAAAACCGAAATAACTTTAGAGCTATTAGGAGAGTGTACTGGACATTAACAAAGCTTGTTCTAAATATGCACAAAGCCATTCTGAGAGATATACCTACCTAGTATATTCGAAGTGATATAGAAAAAGAGTATATAAAAGGATGCATCCTTATAGTAACAGACGGTTTTAGACGGGCTTCCCCGAACTATATTACTTGCACCTTAAAATACGAAGGCGTGACTACGTGTTAAGTGGAAGACACTAACGAAGCGTCTTCCTGAAACCCGCCCTCTTTCCCACTCCCATCCTATAAATATGACGCTGAAACGTTTCGCCTTCAGTCGTTCAGGAGAGCTCGAGGTGTGCACTGTGCCAAATCAAAGCATTCCCTAGTGACAACGTGATACGGGACGCGTAACACGACAGCAAATATCTAACCGCAGAAGTTTTTTATATTGTTTTTGAAAACATTTTTTTCTAAGTGATTTTTGGGATTGTTCAGTGAAAAGTAAAGTGAAGCAAGATGTTGGACAAAAGCATCCTCGGTGGTAGTTGGGAAAGCGTGGTAAGTTTCACTTAATATTTAAGTTAAATTCTTTAACTTAACTATAACTATAGAAAATTTAGGTTTGGCTCAGATATTCAGCTCTGTTTAACAATAAACCCACGTATTCGGATTACAGAATACAGCTTACACAGCGGTGGCCAGTGGTAACTATTACGCAAAGTGCATGGCCACTTTAATGCGCTTAAAAGGCAACTGACTTGTCTATGGTCGCTGTCATTGAACTGCGGCGCGTGCGTGTCCGCTGTTTGAATATGGAATTACGTTCTTTTTGTGGTAAAGCTCTTGACATTGCCGCCTGTGGCCATTCTCATGGCTATACTCACATTCAAAGCCGAAAGCATTATATTAATCATTGCCCAAAATCGATCTGATCGAAGCATTTGAGATTAATCATACAGATTACTTCCATCAAAAGATTTTGTACGGTTCAGAAAAGGTTATCGGGTTATAAAAAGTGACTTTGATAAACTTTGGCTTTTAATGTTAAAAGTTTTTATTACTGTCTTTAATTAAGCTTTTCAAAAAGTACCTTGTATCTAATCGCTATAAATAATATAACAGTCTATATAAAATATGCAATGCTAGTTGTAAGTAATTACAATTGAAAACTGACTCCCTGATGTTGCTAATGGGCAGTTCCTGCAGTTCGTAAAAACGGAAACGAAGCGCCCGAGAAAAAAACAATTACTCTTTGTCTATGAAAATCTATCAAGCCGCCTTTGCTTTAGAAATTGAACTGTCATTTAAAACAATTTGTTATTTCGATATTATCAGATAGCGAGTGAATGATTAAACTGGGAAGCGTAAAGCTGTCATTGTGAGCAATAATAACAGATATTAGAAAGTGATAGGTTGTCAAACAAACAATGAGCTGTCAAAACCGCTGTCAAAAGTTTTTCGGATCGATTGTTGTCAAATAGTGGTCGATATTCTTAATTCGAAGACCGGTCTTAGCGAATTTCGTTGGGATACTTTCACCGGAGTTAAACATATCCGAACTGGATAGACTGCTTAGACATTTTCGTGTTGTTGTAACAATCTAAGAGCTGTCATTCGTCGCCCGCTATTCCGGTTTATGGTTTCGAAAGTGGAGAGCTGGAGCGACCTCTAATAATGACAAATGACAATTTTAAAATGATAAGCATTAAAAAATGTGCTGAATACATCACTGCCATTAGGTTTTAATAATGCAAAGTCGGTCACGTAAAAGTGTAAATATTTGTTTAGACTTTAAGAGTACGTTTGTCGCTTCAATTAATTTTGAAATAAATATAAAGTATTTGTCAATGTCATAAAAAGAATTAAATTGAAAAATTTAATCATAATTTTGTGCTTTCCTAAGAAAAATCCTCTTGCGATTTATTTAATTTATCATACATAACTTGGGGGTATTTATTTAGGTTGTGAACTTTTCATAACTGTAAGTTTATGTCAATAAACTCTGGGTCATTATCATGAATACTGACGAAATCTGATGGTGCAATATGTATTAAAAAAAACTTGTTACTCATCGGAAAATTCATAGTGACGAAAAAATGCGCGTGGGCAAGGTACAGTTAGTCAGGGTACAATCATGACCACGTCATTTTCTAATAATAATAATAATATGTCTCATCAATTTAATTATCTTTATCGGTTATTGAACCGTAACAATGGGATTGTTACGGGTTCAAGTAAGAACCAATAAGATTCTAATTAGACAATTCAATTAACATTAATAATTTGCCGGTTGGTAGGTAATTGATTTTATTTTTCACTATAGGTAAAGATAGATAATTGACAGAAAACAAATCTCAAATCGATCGAATAAAACGTAAATTCGCGACAAAAATAAGACCATATAAACAACCAAATTCTAAATTTAAAATCTCAGTTTTGCACTTTGAATTTCGATTTAATTGTGTGCTAGAGATCACGTATATAACCGGTGCCTAAGAATAGCGGCCTATACTTGAACTGGCCCCAAAAATAGATACCGTTTGCCTAATGTTGAATATGAATAGCAGAACCAGCAGATTTCGCGGAGTCGATCGCGTAAATTACACATGCTGTACTGTTTACGTTTCGCAAACTTATGTTAAATATATCTTGCAGTTACTGACGAAATGTAAACATTGAAAAAAAAAAATACGTTTGGGATTTTATTTGGTGTAAACTGGCTGAAGACAAGCTGTATTTGCTTTCTTAATTATGGTGATTCTTTATCAATGAGGGCAATCCTAAATATAGAAAACAGACTTTATAGAATTAAGCCTAGGTTCGCCCAGGCAGGTGCGACGCGACTGGCGACTGTGGTGGAACTATTTCTATGAAAACTTCATTAAAAATAATTAAAATTGTTCTACCGGAGTCGCGTCGCGCCGTCTCGTCGCCCCTGTCTGTGTGAGCCTTAAATCTATCACAGAAAGAAAAGTCGGTACCTACCGTTAAAATAAGTAACAGCAAATGTAACGATAAAGAAATTATAAAGTTAAGCTCAAAGCATTAAGTCCAGCCTAAGTATTACATAGCATAAATACAAGAGGAGGTAAGAGTATGTAGCTGTAAATTCAACAGAAAAAAAAAACGATGTGTGTCGAGTTTTTTGCACGAAGTTTGCACATAGTTAACGGTACCAAAAAACTGGGTACAATTCACATGAGAAACAAAATTAAACCGTAAGATCATCTGAACAGAGACCGTTTTATATTAATAGGTAGTATTGACGATGGAATTAATCACAGTATCGTACTGATTTCTATTCTTGTTCTTAATCAAAATACATAAGTCATTAAGATATTAAAACGTTATGGGCAGTTTTGTAAAATTGAATTAACTTGCATAATCGTAATTAATATGAATTGGTAATGGATTAAACATTGATAATTATATTACTTTCTAGTTTAATCATTGGCGTAATCGGCGTAATTTTATGTAGTGGAATTAATCTCTTCGGTAATCCATAATTGGTTTGAACAACTTATCCCGCTAAACGTAAAGGCGATTTCCGAAGGCTGTCACTTCCGTAGGCCTCAATTTATCAAAAGTGCAATAACAAACGCGTAATCGTACGTAATAAACACGTTGCAACGGTACAATAATAGACATTGCATTGAACATTCTGATGCGATCTCTAAAATAACCTGTGACAAAATTAACAGCACCTTTTAGTAACGTTATCACCTTCACAACTATAATAAGTTCCACAAATAACACGGAGTATGCACGTCGGGACAGAAATACTATACACATTTTAACGTGGTATTACAAAACGGGTGTACGAAATAGAACACGCGGAGCCAGCGTAAGAGTAGCGTGGATACGTCAACTCACAAACACTCACCCAGCGACGACCACCACGACGCATGTCTCTGTGATGGACAGTAAAAAATTACCTGAAAACGAAAAAGTACAAGGTTAGACGAAATAAAACACGAAAAACAAGAGGTTGTAGCCTAGATATACGAGACTTAATTTCAGTTTTAATTAGAGCGTGTTAACTAACCCTGATAATAGGACAACTATTTAAAAATGACCCATTTTACGTTGCGACCTAAATTCGCAACAGTGCACTGATTTTTTTCACAACCCATTAAAAAAATGTTATTTAACACGAGCTGTCAAAATATAAAGTAGCGAGTATTTGTTGTGTCGGTACCAATGGACATTGAAACATGAAATTTCTCTAGCCTGTAACAGTTAATAAAAAAAAACATTGTGTATTTGATAATAGAACACTTACAAAAAACAACGGTTAAGTGGACCTCAATATTTTGTAAACCAGTTGCATGTTTGACATTTAAAAATGTATTGCCCCAAATTTTTTGACTAAAACATTTAGCATGTTATATCATCTCACATAAGTTAGCATTAACGCTGTAATAGTGATTAATATTATTTTAAAACACGCACTATTTCATCGTTAAGACTCATTTTCTTTTCTCCCGAGATCAGTGCAGTCGGATCCATAGCATTCCAATGTTTCATATACACCATGTTCTAATGAACTCCAATAATAAACAGTCTATTTCTGCGTGACCCATTATTTGACCACTGGCTGACTACGTCATACTCTGGGATTCCAAGAAAACCATAAAAATATTACATAATATTAAGATTAAATTAAACCTCGGGACAAACGCCGGGAATATAATCTCAAGAGAGTTGTGCAAGCGAGCCGTTAACGTGAAAGCTTTTAATACTTCAAACGACACATTAGCAAAGCGTTTTCAGAAGGACATCTTTATAAACATATTTTTTATCGTCCGACCTTTTCCCGACCTTAGTTAATTTCTCATTTGATGTCATCATACTAAAAGCATCTTTTATTACAATTAGAATCGAGATGAGCGACCTCAACTTGATTAATATTGTAAATACCACACTTTTATTGAGCTTCCTAGACAGCTCACGGTTGCAGTTAAAAATTGGTCTTATGGTTATTGCCAAGTTCTTGTAGATTGAGACATTATGGCGATCACGACAGGTGGTGTTAGACATGTGGGCACCGTACGAAGGGCTCTGATGACGAACGTGCTGAACAACGTCGGAAACGACCCTATTAATAATAGAAAGGGACGGCGATACACCCCAGCCTCACGTTCTAGCAGTCACGTAGTGTGTTACAATACGTTCTATTGATACTTTAAATAATCCACAAGATCACTGGCGGCCGGGACTTGTTTATGTTACAGCCGGGAGATTAACATTGAGTGTTGTTTATGTAAGCAATAGTCACTGATCTAAGATTTATTTGATTCCAGGTGTCGCGAGACGACTACGAGATTGACTACAGCCCGAGCCCGCGAGGGTCTCCGTTGAAGGATACGTCCAACCTCCAGGATGAGCCAGGCTACTGCATCAGCCGCCACAATCCAAACAAGACCTTCCGTCGTGAATCTGTAATCGCTTCGTGGAAGAGTTTGAAGAAGGAGAGGGAGCTGGCTTTGGGAAAGCGCTTCATATATGTCGATGCCGACAACTACCAAGATTACTACGGCAGGAATAAGGTCAAGCGATGCAAGAGCGACAGGGTGCCTAACACACCCAAAGTGCCGAAGAAAGTCAAGCGTACATACTCTGTGTTGTACAGGTATGACCCGTCAGAAGAGAAAGTCGTTAAGGAGTACAAGTACCAGCTTCCTAAGGATGCTGAACCTTCAGACCATCCAGTGATGAAGAAATCCTACTCTGAGCCCTTCTTGAGGTCGGAGTCAACACAGAAGAAGAAGGTGAAGAGGTCTTTCACAACGTTACTCAACATCAAGACAAAGTTCTTGAACATATTCACCTCCAAGAGTTAAATAATTGTAGGGATCTAACTTGGTTTAATTGCTCAATTCAATGCATTTTATGATTGGCGTATTACTTTGCTTACAAGGTTTTAACCGCCATGATTCTAGTCGAAATTTTGCCTAAGAGGTTCAATGCCAGAACCGTCTATTTTGATATTATGTGGTAGAAAATCGTAATTGGATAGATCAACATGCTGTTTCATGTAAGAACAGATAATCATTGGATATTTTAGCAGCTCGTAACTTTGTAAGCTTTATTAAAAGGTTAATTCTGAAGTGCCAAATGTATTCATAAATAGTAAGTTTAGTTGATAATTTGTGATATTTTTGTGTGTTGTGATATTTTTTTTTTAATATTTTCTGAAGTATTGTTATAGTAAGGTTAACTTACTATGATAGATGCCTAAAAACCTACTATAATTACAGCTAAGGATATTTTATTACAATAACCAATAGATAATTATCCACTTAATTAATTGCATGTAATTATTTATATTAATAAGCATTAATATGAATTTAATTACTTATCTTAAGGGTTTTAATTGTCCTATTAGCAATTCTTTATATTTAAGATAAATATAAAAGTAATTGTAGAACATAAATGTTTGCAAAACCATTTTTAATGTAATTCTTTGTATTTACTTGTAAAAACAAATGATATTACCTAAACATTCATAACATGTGATCAGAAATATTGATTGCTTTACTTAATTAATTGTATTTTAGTATACAAATGTGGTTAGGAAGTTGCAATTTAATTGTATTTAAAGTTACAATTTAATTCTTTATATTTAAATGTCTAAATATAACTGTAATTATATATGTAATTTCACAATATTTTCTTAATAACAGTATAATCAATTCATTATATTTTACACCATAAATATTAATGTAATTGTCATTTACAACTAATAATACTGATATATCATGATTACTCTGCAATAAATACTAATGCAATTTAATTGTATTTTAATGATTATACAGCTTGTATCAGAAAGGTCACACATTTGGATCTGGTAGGTGATGATGTTTGGTATGGGACAGTTGATATTTTTTTCGCAATTAATATGTTGGTCCCATGGAGAAAGTTGTTCAGTTTAAGAATCTATACTACAGTCTTAAATATGACCACACCTTTCTCTGATACACGCTGTATACAATAATCTTATATATATTTAATTGATAGTTTCATTCCTTTAGTTTAAGAAGATTTACTGACTTAATCATATGTATTTTAAGTATAAGTTATTATAAAATAACAATAAGACTACGCTACTTATTGTTAGAATTATAAACATATCAATTAATTATTAATTACTAGTTTATAGAGTTAAATGATTATTAATGTGATGGGATATTTTTAGGACAGAATTGTAACAAAAGTGAAAGTATTATTATCCATTATAATTATCCATTATATATAAGTATTAATTTAATTACAATTAATATGAATAAATATTTTGTAATATTAATAAATATGTATTTTTTTTTCTTCATATTTCTAGGATATTATTTTATAAAATAGCATTAGGTTCTTTTTATATTATGTAGGGCGTAGGTAAGGTAGATCAAACACACAACATTGTTGGGGAAATTAATGGTTACTTTATATTAGGAAAATTGTTTTACATTATTATAAAAGTTTACTTATGTCTGCAGTAAAAGAATAGTTACTCTGATACAATTCCAATTCCGAATGTGATAAACCAGTAAGATCTCATGCAAATACTATAATGATTTTTAATATTGTACTATTTAGTACGATTGATCTTTGATAGTCGTTACGGGCACGAAAGTCTGACCACCAGTCTTACTAAGGGGTATCGTATTACCCAGTAACTGAGTTGTGGGTAGATAGGCATTCGCTCTATGTAAAATACTGGAAGCCGACCCCAACATAGTTGGGAAAAGGCTAAGCAGATTGATTTAGTATGATTGAACCTAAATAGTACATTTTATTTAAGGGTCGAGTGAGAACAGGGCATATAATGTAACGCTTTTTACACGCCCTTTTTCGATATTCATGTTTAGAAAATGAACTTATCGTGATATCCTTTTATCCAACAACAAAAAGGGATCTTATATAGAACGTTATAGTGATAAGCCAAACTTAAAAAAAAACAGGGATTACGCAATGTGCCCGCATAAAACAGTTTTTATTGTGAATGAATATTAATTAAAAGCCCGATATTATGTTGTTGCTTTTGAATTAAATATGCGGGATTGGTGAATATTGTGCTACTGAAGAACTATTGATACTAAATTAGGATACTAGGTAGCCTTTTAAGGAGTATGATATATTGAAAGCTGTGGATACTATAGGAACTATATTATGGATATTTATTAAATATTATGAATAAAAAAAAATATGTCAATAATATATTTATTGAAAAAAAAAATACACACAACAATCTAAGTTATAATAAAGATAATGACTATACAAGAAATAACTATACAGCTACATCCACTGTATAACAAACTTCACAACAAAAGTTACGTAAAATATCGACAAGCAAACAATGATATCGAATATCAGTCGCAGATCGCAGATACAAACCAATTGTAGGTAAGTATTGTGGTCAGTTACACATTTCTATATAAAAAGGAATTCTGTTATAACGGCACAGATTTAAAAAGCGTCATTATTTTCATGGATGTTACCTACGATGTATCATCATCTTCCTACCCTTATCCCATGTTACTTGGGGTCGGCGCAACATGTTTTCTTCTTCCATTCTCCCCTGTCAACCGTCACACTATCATTCACTCCCTTCTCTTTCATATCATTCTTTACACATTCCATCCATCTTTTCTTCGGCCTTCCTCTCCCTCTCCATCCATCAACATGTATATTCATCACTCTTGAGTCACATGCGTTTCGTCCCTTCTCATCATATGCCCATACCAAGCCAAACGATTTCCTTTCAACTTTTCTGTCACTGGCGCCACTTTCAAACTTCCTCTTATATACTCATTTCTTACTTTATCCATTCTCGTTACTCCACACATCCATCTCAACATTCTCATCTCCGCTGCATGCAATCTTTTTTCATCCGTCTTCTTCACAGCCCAGCATTCAGACCCATAAAGTACGACAGGTCTTACCACGGACTTATAAATTTTCCCCTTTAACTTGAGGGGCATCCGTGGGTCGCAAGTTGTTCCTGTACCTACGATGCATCAATATCATATAAATAGTTTGGTGTAAAGAGTATTCTATCTATGTATGCACCGGGAAGGATGGGCCAGTCGTCACGCAAGGGGAGACAGTAGACGGGCGTCGTCGCCGAGGGAGGCCGAAAAAAAAACAACGTTTATGGGGGAAAGCAACACACAGGGAAGAGTGGAAAGCTGTGGGGAGACCTTTGCCCAGCAGTGAGACTATACAGATTGACAAAAAAAAAAAAAAAAACACATACGATAGGTTCACGACCACGTAGATTTCCCTGTCAACAAAGCAACCTTATCCTAGTAAAACAAAACAAAATATTTCATACAACCATAATCCTAAAATCCAATTTGATATCCATAAAATTTAGTATTCAGATCTAAATTGGAGGGTATAACCATATAAATACGAATTTAGCCCCGAGGTCGACGTGGAGTGGGCTATACGTATTCAGAATTAGACCTGATGTAAATATAGGCTGTGGTTTGCAGATTACCTAGTAATGAATGTGTTGCATTATTTATTAGATGCTTTATACAAAGGGACTATTTATTAACGCTGACTTGTTGAAAAAGGGCAGGTTTTCTATTCAAGGTCTCCTAGAACGCTACACGTACGCAATGGTGCTAGGTGATTCGAGTAAATGGAACCAGATATAGCATGCTGGATCTACCTATCTGTAACCAGCCTCAAGCCTGGTGTATTAAAAATTGTGGTATGGTATGTTTCTGAATTCTCAAAAACTCAGTAAATATCTTATAAGGTTAATGTAAGTTAGTTGGAGGGGCCTGTGGCTGTCGATCGATTAGGTTAAGCAACGCTTGCTGCGGTTGGTCCCTGGATGGGTGACCATCTTTACATACCAAGATCCCTCCGTGTCTCGGAAATCACGATAAGTCGTTAGTTCCGGCTGTCATTCGTGGAATTTTGAGTCGTTTCGGGTCGTCGGAAGCCCAAGTCTTATGAAGGGGTATCGTGTTACCCAGTTACAGGGTTGTGGATGTCAGATATATGTTTATCGACTATTTGATTAATACTCTAACTGAAGAAAAACGCAATTGGGTTTTCCTCGACTGAATTTAATTCCGAAACGACCTCTACTTTTTTATGGTTCTCTGTAATTCTACAATCCTAAGTAATTTCATTGCAAAATTGCATTCAAAGTGTGCGTATTAGGTACAGACACCAGCAGGTCAACCTACCCGACACTGTCAGATTTTCCCAATCAACCTTGAACCTAATGCCTTAGCAATAAAGTCGAAAATCTATTAAAGACATCTGACAGTAGCTTGATGTGCTGGCGTCTGTACCTAATTGAAAACGCTGGCTGAAAATATTTTTGATAGACATATAATACAGCTATATATAATTTATTTTTAAACAATTTTTATTTGGTTTTGGCACTTTTATTTTGATTCCAGGGCATTGATGCGCTCTCTTTTTTAGCACGTCGAAGTAATTAACTCTGTCTCTTTCTTATTCCCGCCCAGTTCGCCTTTTACATAACACCTCAACTCGCTACTTTACATAATTAAAAGACAGGGTTATTAATTACATATTAATTATCACGTATGACAGTACGACTACGAACTATGAAGGGATTTCTGTTAATAATGTTGTTTCTAAGCTAGCGAATTGCAATCAATTGAATCAATAAACGTTGGTAATCGCCACTGGCTCGATAAGCCGTCAATAATCACAGGTAATCACATCCTTATTAGGTGATTAATATTGATTGCTTATTAGTAAACAAACACCTTTTATGGTTTGAGTTGGAAGGAAACCGGATACTTTTCTTTCATTATTTTTTCTGTTTCTAATTTTTAGGCAGCAATTTTCTACCAAGCCTTTGTTGTTCTTTAACCAGTATTGTTCCACGGCTGGACAAAGGTCTCTCCGTGCCAGGAGACGGACGTTGTCGCAGAGGGAGGCCTAGGAAACGCTCGATGGCTCCTATGTACACTCGCTTGTGCTCGCACAGTTCATAGCAATATAATCCTTAGCATGCTTATGGACTTTTGAGCGTTTACTGTGCCTATATCGAGTCAATAGTAATTCTAATAACTTAAAGGAAGGCGATAAAAAGAGCGAATTAATTAATAAAATAATATGAAATTAATTTTGCGCTGTTGATAGGACTTATGTATAGGTCGTATTTAATTCATTATGATTAGTTATTTTTCTTGATCGTAATTTTATCCATTCGCTCTTTTCATCGCCTTCCTTTAAAGTTATTAGAAGTACAGTTGAGTCAGTACACTTAGGAGCCATCGCGCTGTCGTGATGACTTACGAGCCAGCGTGCGCTTGTGATTTTTAATGAGCCATAGTTTGATCGTTCTGGGGATCAGTATGGACTTATAATGGCAGTGCGCGCATTTGACAATTAAAAATCGACCAATATCGTCGTACGATAGCGACTAAACTATCGGTCGTCAAAATATCACACTGGCTCTTAGGTATTATAGTCGTATAAGAGAGATTGGCCGGAGAAGGCAACACAGGGAAGACCGGACAGCTTTTGTCTTTACGTCACTTTATTTTGTGGTCGTAAAATAAACGTACTGAGGTAATCTCCATTTTCACGAACGTGGAAATGTATGTTTCAAGTTTGAAACAATCTTTAGTCAATTCCGTCAAACATATTTTTAGGTCCTATACAAGTGCAATTTCCACACAACTTTCAGTACTTATAAAGTTATAAGTACTCAAAGTTGTGTGTGTTTTGAGTAAGTATGAATGTGGATGGCTATTCGAGTAGGGGAAGACCAAAGAAACGATGGATAGACTGTGTGAAAGATCATATGGCTAGAAAGGGAGAGACTACCGCGATGATGACTAATAGAGAGGTATGGAAGAAAAAGATGGCTATACGAGTAGGGGAAGACCAAAGAAACGATGGATAGACTGTGTGAAAGATCATACGGCTAGAAAGGGAGAGACTACCGCGATGACGACTAATAGAGAAGTATGGAAGAAAAACACAGGTTGCGCCGTCCCCAAATAAATTGGGATAAGGGTAGGAGAAAGATGACACTTTATAAGGACAATCTTGCTTTGCTTGTTAGCAGAACTTACGGGCAAAGGGTCTTAAGGGCGGAGCGGCGGAGTCACCAACATAACAAACCCAGTTACCTCCCATCTAAAAATATCTGACCTACAAACGAAAACCCAAAATCTTTTAAATTCGGTCAGGTGTAAAATGGTGCCTGGCGCTACCCGTGGGAACCCCAGCCCATTCCCGCCGTTGTGAAATTTGAATAAAGAATGAGACACGGGCGCGGATGACATGCTACGATTCACAGTGTAGGTAAACCAGCACCCTAATTGCGTAACACACTAACAATCGGATTCGATTTCACTTTGACAGTTCCACAACATTCATTGCGTTATTTACGGTGTTGAGAATACAATTTTTTCGAACATATGAAGCAATAGATTAGCAATTTGCTTCAAAATGATTCAGATTCCGATCGATAGTGTGTTAAGCAATTAGGGTGCCGATCCCGATGCACGATGTACAGACGCCAGCACATCAAGCTACTACAATCTGTCAAATTTTTCTAATAGATTTTCAACTTTATTGCTAAAGCATTAGGTTCAAGGTTGATTGGGAAACTTTGACAGTTTCGGGTAGCTTGACCTGCTGGCGTCTGTACATACGGAGGAATTCAATTTGAGGTTGGTAAGGAGGAAGGAAAACTGCTGAGATGGCTGTTAGAAATATATCATCGGTATATAGAAAGAGAGTAATTTATTTGAAAGATAATTTAAACAATTCCACAGAAATGTAATGTATTTCAGTTAGCTAAGTACCGCACCGGGGAAAAATAAGGAAGGAAAACCAAAGTAACAAATTTCTAACCTTCTCACTTCAAAGAAAATGAAAGTGGGCAGACCACGTGAATATAATGGACTGGACCACTAGGCACTAGAAGCAGAGGCAGGCTTGGCACTAGATGGGTAGATGAGATTGTGGAGATGGCGGGACCAAAGAAAATACCACCATCGAATAGAAAGTATGCAAACATGATTAAAAAAGTAAAGATGCTAAAATCGTAAAGAAAATTCAGATAATTCGAGCATTGAGGACGATCATATTACTCCATGATAGTTTACCAGAAAGGGACATAGAATACGAAAGCCTTGGATATATTTGCGTAGTGTGTGGCGTGGTTACAGTGTGTTCAATGCGAAATGTCGTTTCATAAAGACTGCAGTGAAGATTCAGCGGAATGCCTAACGTGTAACGTCTGATTATGTGTTATTTGTGGGCATCTATCCCTGATATCTATAGGCAACTCACCCATATGCCTGGGTGAGATGCCATTTTACATTTTTTTTTTAAATATTCTTGAATCAAAATATGTTGCACAATAGTTCCAAATTTAATTTGATTGGCATAAATAAACAGCGATTCAAATAAACTATGCGTATTTCATTTAGTAGGTATCTTACATATATAATTAATAATGTTTTTTTTTTAAGCTATAGGCAACTCTCCCTGACTTATCCTATTATTTATTATAAGTACCGGGATTTTGGTACCGAAAGTTAAGTATAAAGTAAAAGATGCTTTTACATACATAAACAACTCATGCCATCTTCCCATGGAGGTAGTTGGTAGAAACTACAGTTCCGAACGCTACCTGCTACGATCCTAACGTTCATACATCTGCGGGCTGCGGGCAATTGCGTAACACACTATCAATCGGAATCGGCATGATTTTGACAGTTCAACAACTTTCATTGAGTTATTTAAGTTGTCGAGCAGACAGATTTATCGAACATAATTAGCAATTTGTTTCAAAATGATTCAGATTTCGATTGATAGTGTGTTACGCAATTAGGGTGCCGGTCATACAAGCACGCCAGTTGCGAGAACCTAATAGTGTACTGCGCACCTGACCTTTCTAAAGAACACCAAATAAGGTCACTATTATGTCCTATCACTTATGTTTTATTTCCCAAGAAAAATATTTTCGTGCGAAAATCTCAGTTCTAAGAGCATTCTATGGCCATAAATAATAAGGAACTGGCCAGCAAAATTACACATCTCCGTGTCTACTTTATAAGGCAGACACGTACATATTAGGAAGTGCTGTAGTAATGCATAGCCGAAAGCCATTGCATGGAGGTCACAGGCCACGGCCGACCAACGGAACCTTGAACCCTAACTGTCACTACACCTTAACTTGATTTATAACTTAACCGCAGCTACTTGATTAACTTGATTGATCGTCTATTACTTTAATTGATTGTCTCGCGTAATGATCGCGATTGATGATTGCTACTTTATGTTTTGAAAGTTTTGAGATTGCAATTCATTGATATTTACGATAAGCCATTAAATGTAGGAACACAAAAAACGAAACAATTATTTATCGATATTACAGTATGAATCCGTAAACTCGTACAAGTAACGCCATCTGTTACAACTCTGACGAACTTGATTGTGCTTCTGAAACTGAATCTATGAATAGAATACCGACATTTGGACTCGGGAGATCAACGTACGTGTATTTTTTTACGATCCATTCACTCTTGCAAAAATACGCTTATTAAAAATTTCTAAACGACTCCAGTTAAATAAATTATATTATATTCCATTTAAAAACATACAACAAATAAAATAAACCTGGAAACTTATTAGACATAAATCTGAACGGATTTACTAGTAGCTAGATTATTTTTTATTATCCTTTTATACATCAATATTTCATATTGCGTAACTTTTTAAACTGCTGGCTGTGCGGTAAAAAATAACGGTTCCATTTTTAAAATAATAATGATAAAAAAGAACAACCATAGAGATCAGCACCCTAATTGCGTAACACACTTTTCATTTTGACAGTTCAACAACATTCATTGCGTTATTTACGATGTTAAGAAGATACATTTTCGAACATGAAGCAATGGATTAGCAATTTGGTTCAAAATGATTCAGATTCCGATCGATAGTGCGTTACGCAATTAGGGTGCAGGATTATAGAATCGAACACAGATTAAAAATCTAATCTACAAATCGAATCGGTAAGGTATCATTACATCTCGATGACTACGGGACAAAGAGATTATGCAAGAGAATGGAGTTAATTACCGCTTATGTAATTAAAATAACAATAAAGGTCACGGATCGACCTCAGTAATTAAGTCACTGGCTCATAGTGACATGAGTTTTAATGTCACCGCAAATATTATGATTGTATTAATAAAACTGTAACAGTAATATCCTCGTATCAAGTAAAGGTCTAGCTAAAACTACAAGTATTGTCAAGGCCTAGCCTTGACTGTAAGCTCTAGTAGCCTCTAATGTCTTTTTTTTTCCAAAACTAACTATGGAACATTATTCTGTTTTATGTTTCCGGAGAAATAGCAATAAATGTCATCAAGAAAAAATGTCGTTGAGTTTATTTTACTATGTTGGGATCGGCTTCCAGTCTAACTGGATTCAGCTAAATACCAGTGTTTACCAGCTAAGGCCGACTGCATATGTGACCTCTACAATCCAGTTACTGGGTAATAAGATACCCCTTGGTAAGACCGGTTGTCAAACTTTCGGACTTCTGACGATCCGTAACGACGCGACGGTCAAAGATCTACGAATGACAGCCTGGCTTAACGTGCTTTCTGGTCAAGGTCATATCCGAGACACGGAGGGGTCTCGATGGGTAATAGATGGTCACCCATCCACGGACCGCCCGCAGCAAGCGTAGCTTAACCTGATCGATCGACCCGTGCGGCTAATGTAAGTAAATCATCTTGTAATAGTATTTACATTTTAATTTTAATGAACACTAGTTATGTATTGTTTCTTGCCTAAATCATTGTTACAAGAAAGCTATATACATACTGTAAAAGATGGCAACCGCGATAATACATTTGTACATATGTATTATCGCGGTTGCCATCTTTTGAATAGAACATTACATCAATCAAACTGTAATATTTGTTCATCAGATACAAATAATCTGACTATCGAAAATCAGCAGACGGCACCCGGAATATTAACTAAGTAAAGAAACTTAATATTTTTCGCTGTAGAGCTGTAGCACTAATAGACTATAGAGCACTAATTTATTAGTGGTCTTAATAAAATCTACGTGCAACCCAATCAAATTAGATTCCATGCGATACGACTTCAATTTCTAATGAATACGATGAAAAATCCCATTCAATTTGATGAATAGGTCCAAATTAGCCGTTCGCCGGGTAAATAAGACTTTCTTCACATGAAAAGGTAATAAATAAAACCAATAGAGTTAATGCTCCCCAAGGCAGACACGAAACACCGCGACGCGACTCTAGTAGAACAATTTCTATGAAAACTTCATGGTGTTCTGTGCTGAACTCACGCCATAATGTCCACCCAATAATAGGACCACTTAGACGCATTATCTATTTATTACAATAAAAGATAAATAATTAAATTATCTTTAAAATTGTGAAGGTTTCAGAAAATTACGCTTGATAGCTATTGCGTGATACTCAAGTTTTTTATACGCGTTAGACATAACAAATTAATTTCACTATGTTATTACAAACATAATCTAAAATATTCACATATTATTGAGTTATTAAGAAAATGCTCTAATTTAACATACCTACATATATGTATTTTTATTCCAAAACATTAACACTACTCATTCTGTGATCTTCAGTTTAAAATCGTTGAAAGTCGGTTCTCAGCGCCTTGATTATTATTATTATTTTTTATCAAGAAATTGTTTGATTTATTATTTTAATATTTCCTTTAATGTTATGTTGAATTGTGATTAAATTTCTCTTTGGATCCAGATTAAACAGAATAACGTCTAGGAGGTTATAAATAGTGCAGGAAAATAGCAGGATGTCCTAAGTTTCCATTCGTCGTCAGAGTAATCGCCTTCTGGCCACACAAACAGAGTCGTATTCGTACAGAATGATCGGCCGTTCACATCCTGCAAGTTATTAGTGACAAGTGACGTCATTTCGTACCATTTCCTCAATTTTGTTAGAAACATGTTTTTAATGGTGGGATATTATGAAGTTATAGTGCAGTAAAGGGTTTGTTTAATAATATAACATAACGTCACGACTGCAATCTGCATGCACCCTTATTGCGTAACACACTATCAATCGCAATCGGTTTCATTTAGATAGTTCAACAACATTCATTGCGTGATTTACGTCGTCGAGCAGACATTTTTTTCCAACATATCAAGCAATGGATTAGCAATTTGTTTCAAAATGATACAGATTTCGATTAATAGTGTGTTACGCAATTAGGGTGCAGGCAGAGGTGTACCTATAGTACACTCACATTTCGTCAGTTATGTTAAAGTCCCATGTAATAGGGGACGAGCCTATTGCCATCGACCGGGCACACACATCCAGACTCCGGGCTGCTACTCGAAAAACCCAATAACACTGCCCGATACGGGAATCAAACCCAGGACCTCGTGCTCAGCGCTTGTGTCCACTAAACCAACGAGGCAGTTGTTAGGGTTCCGTACCAAAAAGGTAAAAAAGGTAAAAAGGAACCCTTATGGTGCGACTCAGTCTGTCTGTCTGTCTGTCCGTCTGTCACAGCTAAATATCTCCAGAACTACTGATTCTATCAACTTGAATTTTGGTATAGTTTTAGATGACGTTTGCCCAATTATTTTGCAAATAAGAAAGAAATAAAAATGTGTATATTTTATTGCAACAGGGACTGAGAGGGGTCTTAAAAATTCGAAGTGGTGCTACTAGGGCATGTGGGATATCATATGAAAGAGTGCTGTTTGCACATTCTCAAACATTTTTTTAGGCCGCATAGTTTTCGACTTTTGATGAAAAATGTAAATAAAAATACCGTTCCCCCCCTTATCTCCGAAGTTTACAAAGAGAAAAATCTGAAATTATTCTGTGATAGAAGTTTATGTAAAGATTACAGGAAAAATAAAACGATGTCTCTAAATAGCACACTTTTTTATATATATGATGGTATGGAACCCTCGGTGTGCGAGTCCGACTCGCTCTTGACCGGTTTTTGTTAATGAAGTTATAGTTCAGCAAAGGGAGTTAAACATTTATGTCAGCAGTGCTTTCAAAGGACGAGAAAATGTCGTGTTTTTAGCTCTTCTCACAGGTCTTAGAAAGCAATTAAATCCTTATAAGACGTGTGTTATAAACGGTGTAGTCGTCCGTTATTTTTTACGATAAGAAAAGGTTTATGATTTTCCCAGGTTTAAGCGAACCTGGGAAAACCATAAAACTATGTCTTACTGCAAATGGTGAGACCATAAACTTTTAATACCTCTTGAGAATTGTATATCATCCCTTTGCAACGATATTATCAACACTGCTGCTATACAGCAGCACTTCAATTAAGCAAGTTTGATAAGCAAACGTGCATTCGTGATCATTTCATGAATGCAAGTCATTTCATTGTTGATGTGTAACATCTTTCCTCTCGCTTTCTTGCAATCTGTGGGAGTGATTTCGTGAAAAGGGACGGAAGTGTGTAACAGGAAGCTGGGGAAGCGCGCTCTATATGATTTGACCAATGAGCGCGCGCATTGCTAGAGTTGGCCGTCAGATGGTACCAACTCAAACAGACGATCAGATGTGTAAATTCATTGTGCGACTACTGTAAGGCTCGCTCGTTTTATTTTTTTTATAATTTCTAACGTGACAATATTATCGTGGACGTCCGCCACATCCATAAAATGTATGGGAATACTAATCGTCTTAATATATTTTCATACATTATACTTCCCTGTGTTATCGTGATGCCGTGAACGTCCACGATAATATCATTTGTCATGTAAGAAATTATAAAAGTACACAATCCATTGCCAGATTTTTTTAAACCTTCCTACCAACAAGGAGGAAGTAATTATGATTGTAAGTTATGCAAAAAAGATGCTGGATCGGACAAATTAATCGATTGTGGAAAGACTTTAAATTTCCAAAAAAAAAAAACCGAATTCCAAAAAAAAACTACAAAGTGAAAAATAACTTTAATTTCGGAAGTCGGTGTCTTTAGTTTTGTATTTTCGTTTTTTGCCACTGACTTCTGAAATTAAAGTTATTTTTCACGTTGTAATGTTTTTTTGGAAGTCGGTTGCTTTTTTTTTTTTTTTGTAAAAAGTTTTTATTTTTACTATTTTAGTTCTTGTACCTACTCCACACAAATTCGAATACCACTACAAACCACAACGTGACGGGAGACCAAAACGTTATCTGTGTATATATTTTTTGCTTTTGTCGATTTTTTCATGAAGCGCTGTAGGTAGCAGTTTCGATAAAATTTATATGGGACCACCTCTGAAGAAAAAGAAAAGAATCATCAAAATCATAATTGGCGGAGTAATCGTGTAACAAACATACAGTCTAAATGAGAACATCCTCCTTTTTTTTAATTGGTTAAAGTCTGCCTTCACTTTTCTGTTCATAAAATAAATTCCCAGACTCTTAACGCCTGTACTCCATGTATGTAGGCTTTAGAAAAATAAAGGCAAAATAACGATAGTGATTGTGTAATATTATTGAATACAATGCACTTTAGAGTTATTTTTTTAATGTAAATACCTTACATTGCTTTGTATTTATCTAGAAATATCGGAGTTTATTTTACGTTTATATCGAAATAGATAAGGAAAGGGTGATGGTAACCATTATTTTTCTAGTGTTATAAAATAATAAATGCAGTGTAGTAAATCCTCCCACAATCAAACATCGTACAAATACTTGTGTAGCCATTACCTTCCATTCATAAGATAACCTCGGCAGTGACATTGGCTCCAATTGGAAATAATACAGCAGCGAAAAGATTTAGCCTTCGTTATTATTGTTGTATCACTGTTAGCGTATTAGGCAATTGAAATGACTTGCTTTGATACAAGTGGGTGTTATTTATAGTCATTTTTAAGAGGATTAGCACAGCCGTCAATTTTAACTGAGTAAGAGTGGAGCAAGGTCGGGAAAACTCTAAACGAGACCTAACATGATAAATCATAGGTTATTTATTATTTATTAAGCTTCATCTTTTGCGATGGGACAGATCCCTTACTACTCCTTCCCCTCAAGAACTAAGCGATGCCAAGAATTTCAGAAGGGACCAAGATAAAGAGTTGGAAATAACGTTTCCATGTTTGCAGCCCACGTTCAGAAGGAGCTCGTGGCTAAGTAATAACAGCCACACGGGTCGATCCATCAGGTTAAGCTACGCTTGCCGGGGTTGGTCTGTGGATGGGTGACCATCTTTTCATACCGAGACTCCTCCGTGCCTCGGAAAGCACGTTAAGCCGTTGGTCCCGGCTGTCATTCCTGGATCTTTGACAGTCGTTACGGGTTGTCAGAAGACTGAAAGTCCGACAACCAGTCTTACCATGGGGTATCGTATTACCCAGCAACTGGGTTGTGGAGGTCAGATAGGCAGTCGCTCCATGTAAAATACTGGTATTCAGCTGCATCCGGTTAGACTGGAAGCCGACCCCAACATAGTTGGGAAAAGGCTAGGCAGATTGATTGTTAACAGAGGGTTCAAATATGCAGCAGTTCCTACGCAGCACGAACCTAAGTTTTTCTTCTAGCCTGCTCTGTCCCTCTCCTGGGGAAAGGCCCTCCCTTCACTCCTTCCATCTTCCACGAGCCCGCACGTCCTTTGCAATATTGTGTTTCAAATAACCAGTTAAGTAATGCGACCCGATTTATTTGCTGGAACAGTTTTTCAGACTCGAAAGTTTAAGTAAAATATTGTCGAAAAAGTCTTGGGTTTTTCTAGCCTTACCGGGCAATATTTAGTTTTAATATTTCGTTATAAAAAAACTTGTTAGTCGACTGATCAATTAGGTATCTACATAAAAAAATGCACGTCTCAAGATTGATTTTATTTTTAAGTTTCTACACGAATACCTTTCAAGTGTCACTTAAGAACCACAAAGGCTAGAAAGATTGTCTTTTTTAAGCATAAAGCGAAAGAACTCAATTTCCACAATACTCTCTTGAACAACCATACTCTTTTATACATTTTTAAAAGGTTTTTTTCCTCAATGTCTTGTTAGTACAATACCTTACATAACAAGTAGGCCAAGCTCAAAAAACATCGAACTTCCACGAATCAATAACAACGTTTTTGCAATAATTTACTATACTTAAGTAATTTTTTATCAATATTTGACAAAAGAGCACTAAATTGTGCCAATAAAATAACGTTGACATCACCCAGTTACGTGTACCAAATTGCGTTAACCAGAAATGGTAGAAAAGTAATAAGACTCCTAAAACAGCAAACAATAAAAGCTGTAAAATTAAATGCCTTTGCTTTTTATTACTGTCAAATTTCCGCCATGTTTGATCAAAAACCGTTTCCGTTACGTCATTTCTCATTTAAAAATTGAATTTGGAAAATATTAATTACCTACATTGACATTTTTCATTCAGCTTGTCATTTATTTTAAATCGGCTATCCATGTTTAAAATTGTGTTCGATTTCGTTAAACGTTATTTTTTGTGAATGACGTGTTCTCTCTCTGTCATTTCTACCAATGTTACCGATAAATAGTAATTAATAATCGATACTTGGAATACTGATTGTTAAAATGTTTTGGTTTTTCCAATGTTTTGATAATAAACACATTGTTAAACCTACTTATATAACTTTCCGTCATGTCCATTATTTTATTAAAACTTGGTATTATGGATAGGCTGACTAAGTACCTACTATCATTATCTCAATCTTCTAATTCATAAATAACAAGGTGCTAGATGATGCTGGCACATGTGCGTGGGGCTTTGTTTGGCCCTAAAAAACCTGTAATTTTCTATGGGATTCTTGTAGAATATAGTCTATAGGAAGGTGAAATAGGAGCGTGGAGATTGGCACAAGAAAAGAGAGGCCTTTCAAGTCGGGCTGTGGATGATGTTGTTGATAACGTTGCTGAGCACTGGGCCATACAAAAAACGTAACTTTTTTTTTAGAAACCATATTTGTCAGCGACACGCTTAGAAGGAGCAGAAACAGATAAAGTATCATAAACAAGCTATTTTCGTAGTTTATACCAATTAAACAGCTCACATTTAAGTTGTTAATCGCTTAATCTTAACAGTTAACGTGAAATAATAATTTGCATCTATCAATCTGCCTGGGTTGTGGAGGTCTGACAGTTTTACCAAGTGGTATCCCCCTTGGTAAGACTGGTTGTCAGACTTTCGGGCTTCTGACTACCCGTAACGACCCTCAAAGATCCACGAATGACAGCCGGGACCAACGGCTTAACGTGCTTTCCGAGGCACGGAGGAGTCTCGTTATGAAAAGATGGTCACCCATCCACAGACCAACCCCGGCAAGCGTAGCTTAACCTGATGGATCGGCCCGTGCGGCTGTTATTACTTAGCCACGAGCTCCTCAAATAGGTATAATAATTTGCATCAATCCGTCATCAACGCTAATCAACTTATACATTTGCTTGAAGAACGAAATTAATTCGGCATCAATTAAATCTGTGTGTTAATCAGTTTTATTCATAATCATCTTGGAAAGTGTGCCAGTAAATCTTGCTAATTGGTATGTGGCGCCTGAGGAGCTTGTGGCTAAGTAATAACAGCCGCACGGGTCAATCGATCAGGTTAAGCTACGCTAGCCGCGGTTGGTCCGTGGATGGGTGACCATCTTTACATACCAAGACCCCTCCGTGCCTCGCCGTTGGTCCCGGCTGTTATTCGTGGATCTTTGACAGTCGTTTTGGGTCGTCAGAAGCCCGATAGTCTGACAGCCAGTTTTACCAAGGGGTATCGTATTACCCAGTAACTGGGTTGTGGAGGTCAGATAGGCAGTCGCTCCATGTAAAATACTGGTATTCAGCTCCATCCGGTTAGACTGGAAGCCGACCCCAACATAGTTGGGAAAAGACTAGGCAGATGAGGTATGTGGCGCCTGCAATTTGTCGGTTAAAGGCCCCCGCAGACAGGCGCGACGCGACCCTACTAGAACAACTTCTACAAAAACTTCATGGAAATTGTTCTACCGGAGACGCGACCCTTAAATTGCCATTATTTATACAGATTTTCTTGAAATGGTGTCTCGTTACCACGTCTCATTTTTGTGGGATTTGCCTACGCATTACTCGAAATTGGCGATCAATACCCTATTGGTATCAAATAACTACGAAGACCTCAGAGATTAATCTGGCACTAGACTCACAAGCATTGTGTGATGTGATTGACTACTAATATGATGCTACTATAATGATTGCACATCAAGTGCATGAATTTAGAGACCTAGTTCTTACAAAATTGTCTGAAATGGATCTGTAAAAGAGTGCTAATACCAATCAGCCAGCTAAGGATCAATATGCCCAAGAAATCAGGATATAATGAATGACAAAAGTTCAATATCGAAACATAAACATGCATTAATGTTATTCTCTTACCGAAATTAACAAGAAAATAATAAAATACAGTAATTTAACAGTTGTCCTCGACACGATAACCAGAATTACCTCCTTCACCTTTATTTACACGACTTCATTGACAGCAACCAAATATTACCTGTGGACAATCAAAAAGTAAACATTAAAATATATTCTGACACATCAAAGGTTTTTAGAGTTCCGTACCCAAAGGGTGTCAACGGGACCCTATTACTAAGGCTCCGCTGTCCGTCCGTCCGTCTGTCCCAAGCAGGCCTGTATATTTTGAACCGTAATAGGTAGTAGCTACTTGAAATTTTCACAGCGTGTGTATCTATACTGCTGCTATAACAACAAATAATAAAAATAAAATAAAGTTAAAAATTAAATGCGGGCCATTTTATGCAACTGCAAAAAATTACTTTGTAATTCACAGTATCATTATGAAATACAAAATTATCTTTGCGATTATTAAAATATAGAATGAAAAATATTCTTCATATTTTTTATTATTTTTTTATTATGTATAGTGTTAAATATTGTACGGTGGTACGGAACCCTTCGAGTGCGGGTCCGACTCGCACTTGGCCGGTTTTTTAATAATAAAAATTGATTAGTCTGTCAATCAAGTTTGCAATTTATGAAGTGTTAAAACTTTAAATTTTAGGTTATAACGAGGTAACCTGTTCGAGGCGAAGACTTTTTCGCTTTTATAAAATTATCTTGATGCCAAAACTGGAAGCGTTTGGACAGTGATAAAACGAGACATTAAGGCTTGATGCCTTGATGATCAACAAGCTTAAAAAGGTGGCTGGGACAGACTGGATGCGCATTCGCAAGGCGAAGGACAGGGTGTTATGGCGCAGCCTTGGTAGAGGCCTATGTCCAGCAGTGGACTGCTATAGCTGAGTTGAAGGTTTGATAATAATCTTTATCTTTATTACATAAGAGTGATTACAATTTGTGCGAAGTCCCTGACACCTGTGCTAGGTGGGTTAACCTGTGAAAACTTATGCAATAAGATTAACAAGAAATAAAAATACTAAAATAATACAAAACAATAAAAAGTGGTTAGCAAAAGCCTGTGATGGTGATTGTGTAGACAGAGTATGCGTGAGTATGTGCGTTTAAAGTAATGCGAAAAAGCGACTTAAAGTAATGAGTGTTATGATTATGACCTACTAAAAACAATTTACTTTAAACACGATTTAAACATCATTGTTTCTCTATCAAACGTTTGAAGTTGACAGGCAGAGTGACGTTTTAATTATGTTTTGCTCTTAGTACCTATAAGTTATAATATAATTTAGGGATGATGACTAAAAAATGTTTTTTTGTCCGTCATGTAGATTATTAAAATATATTGGACACGTATTTTTTCTTTTTCTACGTAAATAAAAGATTACGGCGATACATTGAGTTAAAATGTGGCATGACGTCACGTCTTCGTAGATTTTATACGTAGAAGTGACGTAGCAAGCCGCCACTCCCGAACTTTAATGCGAGTTATCTAAGTCATTTTTTATTAATATGATAAAGCAAAAAATACGTGTCTAATATTTTTTTTATTATCTGACTGACGGACTAAATAGAATTTCTTTTTTTTTTACCCAGGCATCATCCCTATTCATATATCAATATGGCAAGAAAATATATTTGCGTAAATTGCTAGGCAAAACCTAAAACACTGAAAATAGAAAAGTTAAGCGTGAAGGTAGCTCATGGTAAGGTGTTGAGAAAGGATTTTACGAAACTACACCCCTGATCTGGTGATACAGGCAAGAGGTCCAATTTTATATGCAACACAAGTCACGAGCAACAGCCAGTATTAAAGACAATAAATAAATTGGTGTCAATAACACATCGAAAGTAAATACCGACACAAAATTAATAAAAATGGAAAATTTCTGCAGACAATAACAATTAATATGGAATAACACAAACCCCTGCATGTACACGTATCTGGGTCTGTAGGCCAGAGTTTTTTCAGTCGAGAATAAATTATAATAAATTACAGTAATGAAATTATAATTTATTAATCATTGGCTCATTATTATAATCCAAGTCTTGTTACTTGAGTCTGTTTGCATACAAAGTGCAAGTCTGAGTTGAGAGGGACAAGCTAAACTTTCCATAATACCAATCCACACCAGCACCCTAATTAAATGCGTAACCCACTTGATCACCATTTGAATAATTTTTGAGATCCATTGCTTCATATGTTCGAAAAATTTGTCTGCTCAACACCGTAAATAACGCAATGAATGTTGTTGAACTGTCAAAATGAAACCGATTCCTACTGTGTTACGCAATTACCCCGCTAAACACGGTCTAAGTATCAAAGAGACCAGTGGGAAGTAGACCGTGTTCATCACAGGATATTCCAAATTCTCTTGAAATAGTTGCAGAGAAGTCTTTACGACACCCATGAGTGTCCTATTCCGTATGGTTCTTTGATAAGTTTGACTTTTCCTTCTCCACTGAGAAAAACAAAAGTGACTGCCTCCGTGCCTCGTTGGTCTAGTCGCCGCAAGCGCTACTGCTGAGCGTGAGGTCCTGGGTTTGATTCCCGGATCGGGCAAAGTGTTGTTGGGATTTTCTAACTGGACTTTCTTAGTAGAGTCTGGATTTGTGCCCACCCGCCCCCTACTACATGGGGCTTAAACACCCACATTTCGCCAGTTACTATAGGTACTAGTGTAGTATATACCAATACAAACCATTTCTGGTATAATGGTACAATACAAAACAAACTTGTATTAAGATTGTATGCACAAATACAATAAATAAATAAATATGTACACCGCCGCTGCCCAACCTTTCGGGGAAACAAGGCGTAATGTTATGTAAAAACAAGTCTGTATTACAAGATACCAACGTAGTAATAAAAAGTCGTCCTATCAGCATAACTGTGTTACAAAAAATCCAATAAAAACCGTTTAGCTTCATCTCGCAGCTTCCATATTTTATTGCTGCCTTGCCAACAATGAACTTCATTATATATGTCGACGATCTATTTATACAGTACCATGTTTATTACAATGCCGGTATCATAAAATGCTAAATAGTATTTTAATATAGTCTTACATAATAAAACTAGACTTTTACACCAGAAATGAAGTCTCAACTTTATTGGATTCCAACCGATTAGTTTTTCATAGTTTTCACGGTTAAGGGCCTTTATAACGACAAAGTCTACACGTAAAGACAGAACATACCGACAAACTATAAAAAAAAAAACGGTCAAGAGCGAGTCGGACTCGCGCACCGAGGGTTCCGTACCATCATATATAAAAAAAAAGTGTGCTTTTTAGGGTCATCGTTTTATTTTTTCTGTAATCTTTACATAAACTTCTATAACACAAAATAATTTCAGATTTTTCTCTTTGCAAACTTCGGAGATAAGGGGAGTTTTGGTATTTTTATTTACATTTTTCATCAAAAGACGTAAACCGTGCGGCCTAAAAAAAGAAAAATGTTTGAGAATGTGCAAACAGCGCTCTTTCATTTGATATAGTAGTCCTTCCCCCTTCGAATTTTTAAGACCCCCTTTCAGTCCCTGTTGCAAAAATATATACACATTTTTATTTCTTTCTTATTTGCAAAATAGTTGGGCAAACGTCATCTAAAACTATTCCTAAATTCAAGTTGACAGAATTAGTAGTTCTTGAGATATCCAGCTGTGACAGACAGACATACTAAGTCGCACCATAAGGGTTTCTTTTTACCATTTTGGTACGGAACCCTAACAAACACATTTGAAGCTCAACGATTAGGCACAGAAGTCATAATTCAAGACACTATATATAAAGACTTGCTGCTACTTCAAGATTATAGCGTGACTGTTCGACCTTGGCTGCGGAGCCGCCGAGTCTACGGCCATAATACAATAACTACGAACATTACCTATCTAGTGGAGCCAATCTCTGTGTATCTAACTATATACGAGTATATATACAGATGTTTGTCTTGTGAATCATAATATAATATAATATAATATAATATAACAAAACCGTCTACTGTGTTACGTGAAAGAGTAACGAAACTCGAAAGTTCAGGACGTTTTTGATGGAGACTGTTCTGCTTCGTCGGTCGCAAACGCTGAGCATGAGGTTTTATTCCCGGGTCGGGCAGTGTTATTAGGTTTTCCATCTGGAACTCTCAGTAGCAGTCCGGAGTCTGGATTAGCACCCGGTTGATGGCAGTAGGCTCGCCCTCTATTACTTGCTGGGACTACTTAGAAAAAAGAAAAAATCGACTTCAAAAACCTAGAACGAATAAAATAACCTTCATAATAAAACTTAACAGCCTCTGAAGTAGTTGCCAAGGAAAGGTGCATTGAAGAATTGACATCGAATTCAGAAGCTGTTAAGTTTCATTATGAAAGTTATTTTATTCGTTTTAGGTTTTTGAAGTCGGTTTTTTTTTTTTTTAAGTTAATTTATTTTTCCATTTTTAGTTGAATGCCTAAGATACAATTATATAAGCCCAAGACGAACGAAACAAAGAATCATCAAAATCCGCTTAGAAATGTCAGTAATACAGTACCTACATTTATGCATATAACTTACATAAGAATAATTACCTAATAAAAGAAGCGAAAACACTAAAACCTTCCTGAGAGTATGTAGATCACGTTAGTAAAAGTACCATCAAAATTGGTTCATTAGTTTTTCAGAAAATCGTGGACATATAAACTGACATATATACACGGGTCGACTACAGAACCTCCTTTTTGAAGTCTGTTAATAACTGGTATACAGCTCTGCCTAACTTATAAAGGAACAGAGGCGCGATGTTATGTTATTATGTATTAGTTTTGTCTCATGTTGCGTGCATACTATGTCGAATAGCATCACTATACTGCAGTAATATCGACACGTTAATGCAGGGATACGCAACCTTGCAAACTTGTAACCGACCGAGCCGCAGCAAAAGCTCAGAGGTCAGGCCAAAGCAAAAAGTTCCGACATTCCTTACAAAATGCAGAGGCTTAGAATCTCACATGTGTGCTGTGTAATCTTGTAGGGGACCTTCGAGACAACAATAACCAATTTTATTTTACAGTAGCAGTAGACAACGAGCTTTCACATGAAACTTTTCATTTTATTACTTTTCTATGCTTTGTTATTATGCAGGTACAGACAGGAATAAAAGTACGAAATCACAATACAGAGCAAAATTTTACCAAGAAGACTTTTATTGATAAATTTTCACAAAAGTATCTTCTCACGTAAATCATAATAAAATCGTCGCGACTGATCGTAACGCCCCAACGCGTGGTGTGGTGAATAACAATTGCGTCTGAAGTCTAGACCGTGTCTCACCGTGTACGGTGTACGTATCAGTCTCCGGATCTGTGCGATCTATACCTAGATTTGGGAAGAGCGTCAGACTGGAGCCGAGTGACTAATGTCCGGGAAGTTACGTCCTTTATAGATATTCGATCGATGCTCGGATATTCTCCCATGTTTCGTCTGGGGGAGTCGGTTCAGGTGGATTTCCCTTTATGCCTATGATACACGTGCCAAATCTAAATCGACCGCTCTGCTAAACTCTTTAAGGCCTAGACAAAGTGACATTCTGTCAAAGGTAACGATGATCGAAAAGTCGAAAAATGTATGGGACTTTTAACCCTTCGAGTGCCGGAACGCAGGTCTGCGCACCATTTTTTTATGCGAGTGCGCCACTCGAAAAAACACCTAATTACATTAATGTAATTAGGTGTTTTTTCGAGTACAGCTAAAATCGCGCAGACCTACGTTCCCGGCATATGAAAGGTTAATAATACTTATAATAATATGTCTAGATAGTGTCGCGCAGCAAAAGAACAAACAAACAGGCAAACTTTGTTATGCTGATGTGCGTGACAGCTGACGACGTCTGACACTCGCGCCAGTCATTGTGCTTTTTACCGACTTTAAATAGGAGGAGGTTCTCAACTCGTCTGTGTTTTTTTTTAATATGTTGTTACGCGATTTTCAAAGACAGGTGGACTGATTTGAAAATTCTTTTTTTGTTTGAAAGGGTATACTTCCTAGGTGGTCCCATATAAATTTTATTAACTTTGCTTGGGTAGTTTTTGAGTTCAATAATGCGTATTTTTCCCACTTAGTTTATGTGGATGATGTTTTAATCTATGCGGATGATGTTTTAATTATTTCCTATCATTGTTATTGACATAGCAGGTACCACTAGGTATTCGAATTTGTGTGGGGTAGGTGCCACAACTAAAAAGTGAAAAATAAAAACGCACACTAGATAAAAACTCTTTAGCAAAAAATAAAACCGACTTCCACAACAAAACTCTACAAAGTGAAAAATAACTTTAATTTCGGTAGTCGATGTTTTTGGTTTTGTATTTTCGTTTTTTGCCACCGACTTCCGAAATTAAAGTTATTTTTCACTTTGTAGTTTTGCTGTGGAAGTCGGTTTTATTTTTTGCTAAAAAGTTTTTATCTAGTGTGCGTGCAAAATGCGGCCAACAGTTGGACACAATTTTTTCGACGAGTTCACAGCTTTGCCTCTGTAGACAATACTAGACATGTTATATTTTTGTATGGAAATGACATACGGATAGCATGTCAATTCGTTGAAGAAGTACGATTTAAAAGCGATTGACACTGTCTTGTTTAAGCCTCGCCTCAGGTCATTTTTAGAATTGGAAAAGTGGAATGGGATCATCAATGAAAAATTTTCCTAGATGCCCACTTAAAAAATTTACTCCAGTTCAATGGTACTTTGTCTAAAAGCAAGTGCAGTTAAAAAGAAGTAACTTTCCTAACATTCAAGTTTCAAATCAAACAGGCCGTCGGCGTCTTCTCCCCAGCTAACGCACTGGAAAGAGGTGAAGGTCGGGCGTTTCGGGGGACTGTCTTATGTAATTTTGACGTTCGAAAAGTGCTGATTCTCAGCCTAGTTTGTATAAATGACTTTTGATTTTGAATAAAAAAGGATATAATAATACACAGCAGAAACTCAGAAAGTAATTAGTCGCCAGAGGGTTTGTCCAACAAGCGACTGATATACTGGGTGAAATTTTCAAGTGGGCGTGGATGGCCAAATCCGTAACTATGAGGAATAGCGAAAAGTACTCAAAGGAGTCACGGCCTCAATTTTGAAAAAAACTAAATCTAATAGGATTTTTCAAAAATCAATATCAAGGTTTCATAGGTAGGTAACTTAAGAAAAAGAAATGTTAAAAATAAGCTTATTCCTTTAGTTTGTCGTATGCCATTACTTCCTAGAATTCGATCCATATTTATTAGCGACACTATCGAATAGTGTGATGTCACTATGGAATACAGTGTTTTTTTTTTTTTTTCAAAATCAACGGGTTCGATTCCTGGCTGTAAATAAAATCCAATGATGCTGTTTTAGTTTTCATCAAAATCGAGCCCGAGACTCCTTTGAGTACTTTTCGCTATTCCTCATAGTTTCAACTTTCAGATTTGGTCATCCACGCCCACTTGAAAAATTTATCCTGTATCATTAAAACGTTCTAATCCCACGTAACCCTTTGTAGGTCTTTATACGCTTTCATGATTCTGTGAGGGCGACTCGGCACTATCTTTGAGCGCATCTACCAATTTGTTAGAGGTAGATAGAGTGCTGTTTTTCATGAACCTGGTGTAGAATCAACAGGTATTTGATGAAGTCAAGCGAGTGATCCGGTAACAAATTAGCATGACAAAGCGACCACGACACCGCTTTAGATCGGCTCCATTCGCCTTTGCTTGCGCCACGTCATCGCATTTTGTGTACACTTTCAGAAGTTGTTCAACGAGTTTGGCGGCGATTGATTAATTCGTTGACTGCGACATGGCTAATTTATGGTACAGACGCCAGCACATCAAGCTACTACAATCTGTCAGATTTCTTTAATAGATTTTCGACTTTATTGCTAAAGCATTAGGTTCAAGGTTGATTGGGAAAATCTGACAGTTTCGGGTAGGTTGACCTGCTGGCGTCTGTACAAATAGCCTTTTTATTAATACTGAGCTGTAAATAACAAAACTTGTTATAAATGTCAATCACAGGACAAATCTAAGCTCTTATTGATGCTTAATAAATAAAACATTTATGACTAAGTTGCATTGCTGGCACGTGTGTGGGTGTCCTCATAACCAAAACAAAGGCCCAGACAGACGGACAGACAAAGGTTCGGACGGCTGGAACTGTGCCAAGTACATTTGAGCCGTTGCGTGAGGAATTATTCAGCCTACGCACAACTGCTTAGCCGATCGGCGCCTTAAAATGTTGCTTGATTTACGGCAGCTTTTTTAAGTTAATTTATTACTTTTCTCGTTATCTTTTTGTGTTGTATTACGATGCTTATTTTTCTTAACTTCCTTTATTTTGTGTGAGAAATAACTCGAGCAAGACTGTAGTCTAAAACAATAACTGAATTATTGTTTGAAGTAATCTGTTCTATTCATGCAATGAATTCTATTAAATAACTCACAGATTAAATAAAATTGTTTTTCTATTTCTAGAAGACAAACGTCCATGTTTTCTTCAGTTATACAATTTTCTTTCATGACATTATGGCGATAGCGGTGAAATAAAGGGTTATTAGTTATTAGAGCTTACGACATCGCTATCTAGCTAGATCTAGTGCAGTTCCAATGTCACCTTATTTACGATAACTACCCCCTTATCTTCAAGGTTAGTGGAGTAGCAACCAGCTTGGTTTGTCTTTGGTGTTACATAACCGAACTAGAGGAGTTACCTAACGTTGCAAAAGAATATAGAATAACTTGTCAGAGAACATAATATTATTAGATATAACCTAGCTAAAAATAGAGGTTGCGCTTTATACAATGTTAGGATGAATCACTTAGGCAGCTTTAACTGCAGGCAACAAATCCAGTCGGATTTCATCAGTCCCCAAGGGTTTCGTGAAACAGGGGTTTGCAATGCTTTAGTAAATAAATTACACTTAAGTGCATAGTAAAAATTTAATGACTACAGTAACGACATTACCGTTTCCATTTATTTAAATACTCTCAAACAAATCACAAGTATAATTAGTTTCAATAAAAATGTCCATATAACGATCGGGGACGATATTTTTAGCGCCCCATACTCTTTTAACCGTGTGTCTGCGACGGGGTATACATTCGAGCGGTACCCGTGGGAACAGTGTACGCCTCCATGATTTTTCCCCGACCACTCTCTGTTTATTGCTATATTTTTAACATTTTATTGAACGGGGTCCCTTTTCAATCACGTTATGAGGGCGGGGATTTGTTTGTGTTTTTTTTTTTCTATACCGTAATCATAATGCGGGTAGGTAATATTTATGATCATTAAAAGTATTTTGGGGAGTATATTAATATTATAACTTAGCTATATTGCCTGCCTAGCCTTTGCCCAACCATGTTGGGGTCGGCTTCCAGTCGAACCGGATGCAGCTGAATACCAGCATTTTACATGGAGCGACTGCCTATCTGACCTCTACAACCCAGTTATTGGGTAATACCCTTGGTAAGACTGGTTGTCAGACTTTCGGGCTTCTGACGACCCGTAACAACTGCCAAAGATCTACGAATGACAGCCGGGACCAACGGCTTAACGTGCTTTCCGAGGCACGGAGGAGTCTCGGTATGTACAGATGGTCACCCATCTACGGACCAACCCCGGCAAGCGTAGCTTAACCTGATGGATCGACCCTTACGACTGTTATTATTTAGCCACGAGCTCCTCATAACTTATCTATATTGTTGCAGGAAAATAATAGACACCGCCGAGGGTGTCGCAAGAAACTATAGGATAAGCTAGAAGAATGGACTGCTGACTGGAATGGTGTTTTACGCGTAATCCGATGACGTCATCCAGCAATCACCAATCCTGTCTAATCTGTGGTGATTATGGTAACATTACTTTCATAACGCACATGCAACGTGCAGCCATGTCCAGCAGCACATTTACGGACAATGAAACAAACAAACACACGCGCCATTTTGCAAAACAAAGCAAAACCGGACGTGTCGTAATCCGTAGTGACGATGACGTGCTATGATTTATCAACAGTTAATTTTATTATATTGAGAAACACTGCTGCAGTTCAACAAACACTGTTTATCGTTGATAACAGTTCACGCGACATTACGTTGGAGCTCACACGTGACATACAGCTGGGTTTGTTACACGTCTGACTAATGTTATGCACGCACGGGTTAAGATTAGATGTATTTACTTCCACGTTCATCTAGAAGGGGTAATGGAAGTAGAGATTTATCATTATTAAACTATGATATAAAAGTCGATTTAGATAAATATTAGTCAATTATATGTAAGTACAAAAAAAGCTATATCCCAGTAATACTCAGACCAAAAAATTAAAAACCAAGACAGCGCTGCGAACAATACAGTGAAGCATGCTCAAAACTACACCTCGCTAAGTGCACACATGTTCATGAAATCGGCCTCACGTCACAGTTGACAGCACTTTGTCTTGGTTTTTTTATTTGCTCTGAGGTTTCATATACATAATTGTCCGTCTTGTTCTGGAAGGAGATCTGGAAGGTGTCTGTCTGTATTCCGCTCAAAACAGTTTTTGATTTAGCCGCTAATAGGTCAATAATATGCGAACCTGATCTTGATAACATATAATAAAACTTGGTCATTAAGCCTTATTAAGAAAATGAAGATCTAATATGACCATATTGTACTTTAACGGATCTCTTTTGACACCTTTAGAAACGGTGTGAACTGAAACATCAAAGAAGCTCTTTCAAATGATTATTTTATCTTTAAAACCAGTTGATATTTGATTTAAATCCTGCACCACATCCATATAAAAGCAATGCAGGATACAAAAAAAAAACTAAAGCAAGTATAATTTTTATTATCACCATTTTCAGGAAAAGCTATAATAAAAATGTAAATATGTAGACAAACAAGATAATTTTATTACTTAAAACTTTAAAAGTGACAAGTTTGAGCCGCAACAATAAACTGCTGATTTATCATCGACTTGCGCGCAGGATTCCGCGAAGGACAACACTGGTTTGATGCGCGGACGCACGATTCTCTAAACATGGCCGCTCTTTGTTTCCTTTGTGTGAACTTTTGATATTTTAGACTAATTTTGTTATAAGGAAGGAAGATCATGAGGAAATACGTGAGAATTTTTTTTTATACTGGTGGAAAAATCTTTTCATTAACTAAAGTAATAACTATTAAAAACTATGAGGGGCCTGTGGCTAAATAATTAATAACAGCCGCACGGGTCAATCGATCAGGTTAAGCTACGCTTGCTTGCCGCGATTGGTCCGTGGATGGGTGACCATCTTTACTTACCAAGACCCCTCCGTGCCACGGAAAGCACGGCTGTCATACTTGGATCTCTGACAGTCGTTACGGGTCGTCAGAAGCCTGAAAGTCTGTCAACCTGTCTTACCAAGTGGTATCATATTACCCAGTAACTGGGTTGTGGAGGTCAGATAGGCAGTCGCTCCATGTAAAATACTGGTATTCAGATGCATCCGCAGTAGTATTTCACCGCAAGCCGAGCCCTACATAGTTGGGCTAGGCAGATGATTATTAAAAACCATGTTGCAAAGCTATTTCGTAAGTAGGGTTTCAATAGCCCAAGCATAATCAAAAAGGGAACTAAGTATAATTGGACCTAGTTATGCAGAAAGCAGCCATATGGCACTTTTTCCAAAAATGAGTTATAAACACAGTTATACCAATTTCGACATATAAGATTTTTTGCAAAACCAACCATGTCGATATCTGTATTTATCACGGAGATATGAGCCGTCAAAGGCACCGTTGTCCATACATCCATAATGCAACCATCGACAGAAAAATGCTTATAACTCTGTTTGTACTTTTCCCGACATGGCTGCTTTCTGCATAACACGGTCCAATTGCAACAGGCTGAAGAAAGAAAAGTACGAAGATGTTCACACCTCAGACCAATAAAAAAGTATTTTATTGGTCTGAGGTTCACACATTCAATAAATCTCAAAAGCACACACATTGTTTAAACGTCCTTCAAACATTGCCTTCGAACCCAAAATAACGGCAGTATAATAAACATTGGTCCCAATATAGCCATCACTTTGCCACATTTGGCATGTGTGAGCTGTAATCGATCCTTCTAATGTGTACAATGTGATTTACAAGCTTTTAAGATAATATTATTGAATACAAAACGATAAAGGTGTTAAGAGAATTACTGTTTAGTATGTATACATATTATAAATTAAATTCGCTTTTCGTGTCTATCTGTGTGACTTGGCCGCGTTGTTCTTCTAAACTACGCAACGGATTTTAATGCGCTTTTCACCACCAATTAGAGAATCAATTGGACTGTGTTATGCAGACAGCAGCCATGTCGGGAAAAGTACAAACACGAGTTATAAGCATTTTTCTGTCGATGGTTGCATTATGGATGTATGGACAACGCTGCATTTGACGGCTCATATCTCCATGATAAATAGAGATATCGACATGGCTGTTTTTGCAAAAAATCTTGTATGTCGAAATTAGTATGACTGTGTTTATAACACATTTTCGGAAAAAGTGCCATATGGCTGCTTTCTGCATAACTAGGTCCAATTATTCCAGAAGGTTTATGTGTATAACACATTAAATATTAAACTTGCATAATAATAATGAAATGACGTTTTGACAACTCATAAAAACCGTGAGAACAGGGGCGGGTCGCTAGTAAAGTTATAAACAGTAATCCTAACTAATATTATAAATGCGAAAATGAGTTTGTTTGTTTGTTACGCTTTCACGCTAAAACGACTGAAAGGATTTGGATGAAATTTAGCACATGGGTAGACCATGACCTGGATTAGGACATAGGATACTTTTTATCCCGGTAGTACGTTCCCGTAGGATAGTTTCCGACCTCCACGCGGGCGAAGCCGCATGTAAATAAACTAATGATAAAATTACCTTATGTAAGTTGCTCGTCATTTCCAAAAGCTTCGGCAACTAATATCGGTTAGGGCCAACAGAGCAGAACAGACTTTGATATGCTGATTTGACCCCAACTATTTACCTATGCGCAGTGGAGGGTTAAATTAGTTGTCAGCTTTAATTTTAACCGATCGATTTTGTTCGCCGTATGTGTACGTAACATAAGAGGCAATCATTTATTCAATACGAGCAAGTTGCCCTTTTTATTATCAATGTTAAGCTGACTTTTAGTTGATAAATAGTTCGGACCGTTTGGTTTTTCACAAGACCCTATGTCAGTCTGTTCCCTCCACAGTTCCCTCGGGGCTGCTACTGAGAAATTCCAGGTGGAAAAACCAATAGTACTATGCCCGACCCGGGAATCGAACCCAGGACCTTATGCTCAGCAGTAGAGCTTGCGGCTGCTGGACCAACGAGGCAGTCATACCGTGGAACATATTTTATACTAACTAATTTTAACAAATCCTTCTAACAAAACCGATGCCTTTAATAGAGTTATTTTGGCAAATCCTTGAATAAAACAATACAATAGGTGCACGGCATTACCGCCAGGGTTGCGGGTTGTTCGAAAGAGTTACCGTGGCCCTGGCACAGGCAACTGAAGGAACACGGGTGGGTTTTAGTCAGTAGAAGTCTGACACGCCCTTCCGCTCCACCCAGAGCGGGAGAAGATATTTGATGATTTCCCATCCCACGGCATGGCATTAATCAGCAGTTTAGTTCATTGAATCATTCAATATACATTGAACTAAACAATTCCCTCCCTATTATTAATTAATCTCTTGTTATATCTAATTAGTTCAAGTATTTGTAGTGACAAATTCAAAACAATACTAGCTATAATATTTAATGTCCCAGTAGTTCACAAAGAAATTATATCACAATCAGGGCTTGGGAGGGTACTCAAAATAAAATAAATGTTCTCAGTCTCACCCTTCTGAGCTATCGATTTTAATTTTGTAACAGCAGTAGTCACCCCCTAAAACACAATGCTCACTTATTTGGGGATATTGATGACGAACATAATATTTAAAGTGGCATTAGGGAAGAAAACCGGCCAAGTGCGTGTCGGACTACGCACAATGAAGGGTTCCGTAGGTAGGATGAATTTATCTCAAGAACAAACTTAATATAGTAGTTGAAAAACATGTTCTCCCATACATTCCAACTGCAAATGTAAGTTTGTATGCATAATATTGAGTGATTTACCATGTTATTTTAAGACCATAGACTTCTTATAATTTTTCCTGTAATCTATAAGTGAAGAACTATTTTCTATATTTTTTTCAAAATTTTTGGCTCAGTAGTATCGGAGGTAAGAGGGTTATGGTCAATCGTCGTCTATTTTCTTAAATAACTTTAAAATGATTTATTTTAAAATTATAAAAAAATATATATTTCAGACTCTCACAGTAAGCCCTTTCATTTGATATGTCACACGGTACAGTTTGCAAAACATTTTTTTTAATTTTCTTATTTGCCCCCATGTTCAAGATTCATTTATTTACGTTACACATCCGTGTTTGGGTCACAGAAATTCATACGTGTACCAAATTTTACAGACAGACAGATACACCGAGTGATCCTCTAAGGGTTCAGTTCTTTTTCCTTTTGCGGTATGGAACCCTGACAATGTGGTTAATTTATTGACTGAAAGTAACTATACCCTTTACTTGCGTCATACTTAGCCAGAAAATAACTATATATATGTGGCATAACCATAATAACAGCCGCACGGGTCGATCCATCAGGTTAAGCTACGCTTGCCGGGGTTGGTCTGTGGATGGGTGACCATCTTTTCATACCGAGATTCCTCCGTGCCTCGGAAAGCACGTTAAGCCGTTGGTCCCGGCTGTCATTCGAGGATCTTTGACAGTCGTTACGGGTCGTCAGAAGCCCGAAAGTCTGACAACCAGTCTTACCAAGGGGTATCGTATTACCCAGTAACTGGGTTGTGGAGGTCAGATAGGCAGTCGCTCCATGTAAAATACTGGTATTCAGCTGCATCCGGTTAGACTGGAAGCCGACCCCAACATAGTTGGGAAAAGGCTAGGCAGATGATGAACCATAATCAGCCTATAACGTTCCCACAGCTGGGACACAGGTCTCCTCTCGGTGAGAGGGAGTGGGCCGTAATCCACCACGCGGTCCAGTGCGTTAGTGGATGTCACATGTCTTCGAATTTTTGGTTCTAGGACATGCCGGCTTCCTCGCGATGTTTTCCTTCATCGTTTTGAGAGTAGTGGTGATGAAATACATTTTTTTACTAAACCAAATTCACAAGTGTTAGTTCAACTACAGCTCTACATTTTTTTTTTCTTTTGGGTGGTGTCAGGACGAGCTATACAATAACACGTCTATATTGACTTAAGTAACTAAGTAATTCTAAGCACTTAATGGAAATAAAAGCTTCGTATCTTAAACTTATTAATAGGTTTTTCTTCTTTGAAAGTTAAAGTTAAATTAAATCTCCATATGTATAAAAGCGTCTGGATGTTTGACCGGTCACAGAGATTGTATCAAAGTTGGGAATTATGTTAACTTATACATTGTTGAACTTTATAAAATTAATTAAAAGCTTTTTCATTATTGTAAGAGTTTGAATAACTCAAACAATTCAGTCAAAAAGCGCAGCTACATCAAACGAATACTTATTACTTGCTAGAGCTTGCTTGTAGGGTTCGTGGCTAAATGACAACAGCCACACGGATCGATCGAAGGTTAAGCTACGCTTGCCACGGTCGGTTCGTGGATGGGTGACCATCCATTACATATCGAGCCCTCCGTGCTTCGGAAGGTCCCGGCTGTCATTCGTAGATCTATGATAATTGTTATGGGTAGTCAGAAGCCCAAGTCTGACAACCAGTCTTACCAAGGGTATCAAGTTACCCAGTTTCAGGGTTGTGGAGGTCAGATAGGCAGTCGCTCCATATAAAATACTGGTGTTCAGCTGCATCCGGTTAGACTGGAAGGCGACCCCAATTAGTTGGGAAAAGGCTAGGCAGATTGATTGACTTAATACTTGCTACAGGTGCTTTCTCATTTCAAAAATAAAAATGTTATGTACAGGCTGTTTTTATTTTTGTTTTCGAAAAAAAAAAAGATTTCTGTCACAATAGGATCCACCCACGACGACAACGTCCAGAATCATTCATCACAGTGCTATATAAAGTGATAATGATAGTGAACAAATTGCATTGTCTTCATTTATTCAATTAATAAGGACATCCTGACGTGCCTTTGTTGAAGTGATAAGTGCGAAGTGCTGAGCAGTTATAATCAGAGTTAATCAAATATGGCAGTAAGTGATCGTTTTCGAGATTAAGCCAATTTTCTTGGCTGATTCATCATCTTGTTATACAGTAGTCACTTTTTAGAAGCATCGCAGAAACAAAGCTGAAATGTCTCACGTGCTTGTAATTTTACATCGATTGTACAGGTTGTTTTGAAGTTGGGTGCAAAGCCTTAAAAGGGTGATAGTTGACACCGTTTAGAGAATTTTGAGCTTAACTGATATTTTTAGTTTTTTTTTTTAATTTATTAAATAACCCACCCAATTTCTGACAGTTAATTCAATTTAAAATTGGCACTTAAAACTGGTATGTTATATTTTTTCACTTTTTGTGGTTTGTCTGACGTGTACCTAATATAATAAACCAAGTTCCAAGCATCTGTGTTATTGAAAAAAAATCTAGAAAAAAAAAACTTTGCAGTTAAAAATAAAAGAACATACTTCGTCTAAGACATGACTGTCTCAAAATGCTCTAAATGGGATCAACTATCACCCCCTTAAAGCTTTGCACCCAGCTTAAAAACACCCTGTATTATACCGGAACACAGCAACGGTGCTTGTTGGTAAAATTTATATATGATTGATATGATTTCCTTCCAATATAGAAGCAATCCCACACGTTAGTAACCACGCACCTATCTTCCCAAGATTATGAAACAAACAGAATGAATGCATCATGCTTTCACACCTACGAGATGATTGCAGTTACGGCGCAAAACAAATCCCGCAATCTCTGATATTGAAACCGCAATATCCCAGCAGCACTATATCAATTATTCCGCATCCGATTCCCGCTCCGATTACCTATACGATACGAACACGGAAACGATTTTATTTTATTGTGAACCTTATTGTGCCGGAGCATCAGCTTATCACATGCCCTTGCACTTACACCCCGATATCCTGCCATTAATCACTTGCAAATAAATACCTATAGAACTTAATATAAACCCAACGTAACTGTACCCAGGGACCGAAAACCTTTATAAATTACGGTACAGGTATCGAAGAATTTCGGTTACCTCTATGATTAAGGTAACCGCTATCTGGGTAACCCAAGAAGAAGAAACATGTTACCTTTATTTAAGTTACCGTTTTAATACCAGTTACCTAAAACTGACCTTGATTACGAGAAAGACAGAATATCGCAATGCCGACAATTTGTTGGCATTAGAAAAAATACATTACCAGGGAAATTGTCATGCGTCCTGCCAGTATTATTTACGTTTATTTAGTTCGCCTTTTTGCGGAGAAAATAAAAAGGAAATGAACAAGGTAAGTAATACGAGTATTACATTGTAAATTGGTAAAATACCATTTGTTTATCTTTTTCCCTCATCATAGAAAACAACTCGGTAGTTTGTTTATTTAACTTGCGGAGAAACGTACACGCCCTATTTTCTAATAGAATGCAGCACTTATTCGTTTGGGGTGGCTTGGGATCTACCTCCTATTGGTCCACCCCGGGCAACGGCACCACAGGCTTGCCTGTGGTAAGGCTGAACGATCCCACTTAGCGGTGGTAGGCTCCGCTAGGGGCCGCCTGGCTTGCGACCACCATCCCACCGGAGTCTGGCGCCAAGCAGCTTGCTGTGTTCCGTCGGTGTGTGGGAGTGCCAGTGCCTTTGGGGGAGAAGGAGATTGTCAGTTGCGCTGTTTGGAACCGGTCATGGTCTCTGAGTCGGCTAGCCGGGTAACTCATTTTGGAGGGTAGCGGGATCCGAAGCACGGTGCCAGCCGTTGGCCGACCGCAGTCAGTACGGCGCCCAAGTAGCACGCTAGCCACGTGCCAAAGGCTGCCCCGCCAACTCGCGAAAAATCCCGGTATGCTCCACCGTGCCAGCCGTCGACTGGATGGGAGGACCTGGTGGCCATATCCGAGGGGGGTTCGGGCGTCCCCGCAGTCTCCAAATGAGTTCCCCATAGGTTTGCTTGGCTCTAGTGTTCCACTTGGGTCACTAAGCTATGCCTCGACAATCGACTTTTTCCCCAACAACTCCACTCAAATGACCAAAGTAAAGAAAAATAAGGGTAAACAATGGTTGCACTTCCTCCTACTAAAAATGTACCTCGCTAATATCAGGGGGTTGCACTCCAATCTCGATCCGGTCCATCACCACCTTGAGACCGAGAAGCCGCACCTGTTTTTCCTAACGGAGACGAAGATAGCAACCCCATCGGACGTGGCGTACCTCAACTACCCGGGTTTCTCTCTTGAACACAAGTTCAAGAAGCAAGCTGGGGTCTGTGTGTACGTTCGCGATGACATTTGTTGTTGTCGTCTCCGTTGCTTTGAGAAATCGGGTTTCTCTGCCATATGGAAAGAAAGAAAGAAAGAAAAATATTTTATTTGGCTACTTGTGGATACTGGCGTGGAGAAATCTCTCTACATCGGCATCTGCCGAACGCACAGCGGTGACCAGGAGACAACAGCGCTCTTTAATTTCCTCGTGGAGTCGACTGACGTAGCCCAGCAACGGTACCCAACGGCGAAGCTCATTATTCTGGGGGACTTCAACGCCCATCATAAAGAATGGTTGTTCCCATACCAGAAAACTGACCATGCTGGGTTGGAGGCGCGCACGTTTGTTTTAGCGCTAGATCTAATCCAGATGGTGAATATGGCAACGCGGGTACCGGATGTTGACGGCCATACACCCAATTGCTTGGACCTTCTGCTGGCATCTGATCCGGACAGTCATTCAGTATCGGTCTCAGCCCCGCTGGGAACGTCTGACCACTGTCTGGTGAAATCCATATCGACCTGCTCTCCTCCAGATGAGAGCCCTAGAGGCACGAGGCAAGTATGGCGATACGGGTCAGCAGACTGGGACGAGATGCGGCACTTTTTTGCGTCTTATCCATGGCAGCAAGTGTGCTTTTCCTCGGGTGACCCCTCGTGCTGTGCTGACTCGCTTGCGGACGTGATTCGGCAGGGGATGGAATATTTTATTCCATTCTCCGACATCCCGCTCGGTCACAAATCCCGGCCTTGGTATAATGCAGAATGCGCCCACGCTGAGGCCCGAAAAGAGACTGCCTACCAAGCCTGGGTCAAGGCCCGCGACCGCAAAGTTAAAGCGCGTAGGATTCGCGCGAAGAAAAGAGCCTTTAATTCTGCCGCCAAGTTCTGCAAGCGGGTTTTACGTAGGGCACGTTTTGACCATGTCGGACGTATCGGGGCCAGGCTGGCTTCGCACCCTCCGGGTAGTAAACAGTTCTGGTCCCTATCTAAAGCGGTTGAAACAAATTTCTGTCGTCCCACTTTACCTCCTATGATGAAACCTGATGGGTCGCTGGCTCACTCTGCAACTGAGAAAGTTGCATCTCTCTTTGCAAGCAATTCACGTCTGGACGCTGGCTCAAAGCAACTACCTACTGTACCTCATTGTGACTCCTCGATGCCGGAGATCGCAGTACACATTAAAGAGGTCCGAAGAGTATTGTGCAGTCTAGACGTGAACAAGGCCAGCGGGCCTGACAGCATTCCAGCGAGAGTGTTGCGGCAGTGTGCGCCTGAACTGTCTCCTGTATTGACACGTTTGTTCCGCCTCTCTCTTGAAAAAAGAACGGTGCCGAAATCCTGGAAGCTTGCAAATGTATGTACAACCAGTGCCCAAAAAGGGCGACCGTGCAGACCCTGCCCATTACCGTCCGATCGCCATTACCTCCATTTTGTGCAAGGTTATGGAAAGGGTCCTGAACAATAAGTTGCTGATCTACCTTGAAGACAATGATCTCCTCAGTGACCGTCAATATGGCTTTCGCCGGGGACGGTCAACTGGCGATCTTCTTGTGTATGTCACGCACTGCTGTGGCGAAGTCATAGAGAAACACGGCGAAGCACTAGCTGTATCGCTTGACATCTCGAAGGCCTTTGACAGGGCCTGGCACGCTGCTCTGCTCAGCAAGCTTCCTGTTTATGGCATCCCAGCTGATTTTTGTAGCTGGATATCAAATTTCCTTAGTGAACGGTCGATCAGAGTAGTTGTTGACGGCTGCTCTTCTGACCTTATGGCTATTGATGCCGGAGTTCCTCAGGGGTCTGTTCTCTCTGCAACTCTTTTCCACTGCACATCAATGACCTGCTTCGGCCTAGTATTGTTGGGTACGCAGATGACAGTACAGTTTCAGAGAGATACTTGTCCAGCGCAAAAACCAGCGGGTCCGAAGTTCGCTCCTTGAGAGAGGCCATCGTAGAGCGGACAGATTTGACCTTAAGCTTTGTCTCCCAGTGGGGTGATGATAACATTGGTCTACAAAATGTAACTTTTTGTGTGCCTTTCAATTGAATACTTTATTTTTATATTGCTTTAAGGTTACTGAATAGAAAAACAAGAATATGTTTTTTAATTAGCTCTTATTTTGGAAATATACCTAATATACAAAATTTGGCTTCTAGTAACACGTTAAAGTACAAAACATTTTATTAAAAAAAAACTATAATAATTATTTACTATTAGTTTTTGCTTTTTACTTATATAAAATTGGAAATATTACAATAAAAAAAAAAATCGTATTTATTTAAGATTTTCTCTTCTTTTTGTTTGTCTTTTGTAATCACTGTTATGGGTATCTCTTTTCAAATTCCAGCAGTAGTCCGCTAACATTGACGCATCCCTGGTATATCTCTTTTCCATTGTCGAGATATCTTGGTGGAATCGTTCACCATGTTCGTCACTTACATCACCGCAGTTAGAAGGGAAAAAATCAAGATGAGAGTGAAGAAAATGAATTTTTAGGGACATATTGCAACCCAACTGTTGATACTTTTGAAGGAGATTGTTCACAAGTTCAACATAATTTTCATTTCTCTTATTGCCCAAAAAACCATGAACGACTGCTCTAAAAGATTCCCATGCTTCTTTTTCAAAGCCCTGTAAAACTGAATCAAAGTTTTGGTCCTTTAGAATCTCTCTTATTTGAGGTCCGATAAAGATTCCTTCTTTAATTTTGGCGTCGCTTATACGTGGAAATTTACTTCGCAGGTATTTGAATGCTCCGCCCTCCGAGCGGAGATCTTGCGGGCCAGGGATCTGGCTCGCGAGGAGTCGCTGGAGACTCTAAACAGGGACCCATGGGGACGCCCTTATAAAATGGTGCGGGATAAACTCCGTCCATGGGCGCCCCCGCTGACGCAGAGTCTCCGGCCTCAGCTCGTGGAGGACGTGGTGAGCGCTCTGTTCCCTTCGCGAGGGGAACATACTCCCCCGCCCATGGCTCCGCTTCCTGCGGTGCCCGTTGCGGACCACATCACCGACGACGACGACGATGCTCCGGAAGTGACCGAGGTAGAGTTGAGAGCGGCGGTACGTAGGCTGAGTGCCAAAAATGCCGCCCCAGGACCCGACGGCTTACCTGGAAGAGCCTGGGTTCTGGCCTTTGGGGCTCTCGGCCCTCGATTAGGGGGGCTCCTAAGCGCATGCTTGGAGAGGGGCCAGTTCCCACTTCGTTGGAAGACGGGGAAACTGGTCCTCATTAAGAAGCCGGGGCGCCCTGCGGACTCTCCGTCCGCTTACCGACCCATCGTGCTGCTCGACGAGGTGGGCAAGCTCTTTGAAAGAGTTATTGCAGACCGCCTCGTCGGGTGGCTGGTGCAGGAGGGGCCGGATTTGGCGGAGAGCCAGTTTGGTTTCCGCAGGGGGCGCTCTACGGTGGACGCCATCATGCGCGTGCGAGCCCTCACGACGGGGGATGCTGTGGCCCGGGGTGGGGTCGTCTTGGCGGTGTCTCTAGACATCGCCAACGCCTTCAATACCCTGCCCTGGAGTTGCATCAGGGAGGCACTCCGGTATCACCGGATGCCGACCTACCTCTGTCGAGTGGTTGAGGCCTATTTGACGGATAGGGCCGTCATCTACCCCGGTCATCAGGGAGAGTGGAACCGGCGAGAGATGTCGTGCGGTGTCCCACAGGGATCGGTCCTGGGGCCGCATTTGTGGGACATCGGGTACGACTGGGTGCTGCGCGCCGACCTCCCTAGCGGCGTCAGCGTGGTATGTTACGCTGACGACACGCTGGTCCTGGCGCAGGGGAGGTCGCACCAGGCGGCGGCTGAATTAGCGACACGCGGGGTTGCGATAGTCGTTGCGAGGATCCGGCAGTTGGGACTCGAGGTGGCCCTGCACAAGTCCGAGGCCATGTGTTTTCATGGTCCTCGGAATGCGCCACCGTCGGGTTCCCAAATAACGGTAGGAGGGGTTCGCATTGGAGTCGAGTCGACGATGAAGTACCTGGGACTCGTCCTCGACAGCCGGTGGAACTTCGTGGAGCATTTCCGACGTTTGGCTCCCAGACTGGAGCGGGCTGGGGCTGCCTTGAAGCGGCTCCTGCCCAATCTAGGTGGTCCAAACGCCTCCTGCCGGAGGCTTTACGCGGGGGTCGTGCGGTCCATGGCCCTTTACGGGGCACCGGTGTGGGCGCGTTCCCTGAGGCTGCGGCCAGTCCGCCGGTTGAACGCGTCCCAGAGGGTCATGGCCATTCGGCTAGTCCGGGGTTACCGCACGGTCTCCGGTGAGGCGGCGAGCCTCCTTGCCGGATTGCCGCCGTGGGATCTGGAGGCGAAAGTCCTCGCGCACGTGTGGGAGTGGCGCGAGGAGGCGAAACGCCGGGGCGTAACTCCGCTGCCGCGAGAAATCACGGTACAGCGGACAGAGCTCCGGCGGGATCTCATGGCGACATGGAGAGTGCGACTGTCGCAGCCCAGCGCTGGGCACGCCACAATTGCGGCGATAAGTCCCCTCTTTGAGGAGTGGTTAGAGAGGCGCCACGGCGTCCTCACCTTCCGCCTGACGTAGGTCCTCACCGGACACGGTTGTTTCGGGAGGTTCCTGTTTCGCATAAGGCGGGAGGAAACGCCCGGGTGTCACCATTGTGTGGATCGCCCAGAGGACACGGTGGAGCATACAGTGGAGGTCTGCCCGGCTTGGGCAGAGCACCGCCGTGTTCTCACGGAGGCGATCGGCGGCGGCGATCTCTCGCGTCCGAGCCTGGTCCAGGCCATGGTGCGGAGCGAGAGTGCATGGGAGGCCGTCACCTCCTTCTGCGAAGCGGTAATGCTCGCGAAGGAGGAGGCGGAACGCGTGAGGGAGAGGCAGCCTCACGCCCTCAGTCGCCGCAGGAGACGCCCTGGGCGGCGGGAATCGATAGCCGATTCCCAGCCACCGCAGGCGCGGGCTTGCGGACGGTGAGTAGTGGGTAGCTCGCCGTCCGGTGAGGACCAGGCCCGGGTCGACGGCGCGTTGTGTTCCACGCGCGCCTCAAAGAGATGTCAGCAAAAGATGGGGTCCAATAGGGCCGATGCCGCTGGGGTCGCGGGTTGTTTGAAAAAGATACCGTGGCCCTGGCATAGGAAACTGAAGGAACACGGGTGGGTTTTAGTCAGTAAAAGTCTGACACGCCCTTCCGCTCCACCCAGAGCGGGAGAAGTTATTTGATGATTTCCCATCCACAAAAAAAAAAAAACAAAGGTATTTGAATGCTGGTCCATCCTTGTTGAGAGCCTTCACAAAGTTTTTCATTAGTCCCAATTTGATATGTAAAGGTGGTAGAAGAATTTTTTGGGAATTAACTAGAGGAAGGTGCTTGACGTTCTTTTCTCCAGGATTCAGGCTTAGTCTAGGATTCCAATCTTTTTTTATGTAATGTAAAGATCTAGCCCGACTATCCCATTCGCACAAAAAACAACAGTACTTGGTATAGCCCATTTGTAAACCCAACACCATTGCTATGACTTTTAGATCACCACAAATCTGCCATTCGTGCTCTGAGTATGATATAGCATCTAGAATTAATTTCATATTTTCGTATGTTTCTTTAGTATGCACAGCATGGCATAACGGAATCGATGGTTGTGTGTTACCATTATGGAGAAGAACAGCTTTTAAACTCAATTTTGAGGAGTCTATAAACAGCCGCCATTCCTGTGGATGGTATTCAATGTTCAAAGCGTTCATCAAGCCATTTACGTTATTACAGAATGCAAGCTGGTTTTCGGATTTGAAATAGGGTATCAAGTTCTTCTGACGATATCTGTATAAACTGATTTTGACATCCGGTTGAAGCAAATTCCATTGCTTAAGTCTCGATCCTAGTAATTCCGCTTTATTTTTTGGCAAATTTAAATCTCGTATAAGGTCGCTGAGTTCATCTTGCGAAATTCTATGAGGTTCGTCACAAACAATATTGTCACCCACAAACTGTGACGATTGTGAGGCTGTAGGCTCATTGTAATCAACTTCCATTGAAATCATCGCTTCTTCAGAATCTTCCTGGTATTCTTCGGGAGGTCGAGGAATAGGTAAATCGATTCCGTGTGGTACAGGTCGCGATACAGAGGCTACGTCAGGGTATACTACGCTTCGTTTCTTTTTTCGTGATATACCGTGCCGGATGAGTGGAGTCAAGCAAAAGTAACAGTCATTCGCATGATTGGTAGGTTCCCTCCACATCATTGGTACACCAAAAGGCAATGAACGTTTCTTTTTGTTTAGCCACTTAATCAGATTTGTGGAGCAAGTTGTGCAACTAAAATGTGGTACCCACGATTTGTCTTGGTTTTTAATTTTAATTCCAAAATAATGGAAGTAAGCAGTTTCTAAACGTTGTATTATCGAGCATCTTTGGTTAGTAAGGGTCACCTTACCACAAATGTAGCAAAAATTGTCTGCACTATTAACACATTTACGCGACATAACGAAAACTGTAGATTTTTCACTAAAAATGTAAAAAAACGGTAACAATTTCACGTTTTAACTGTTGAACAAAACACAGTCAGCGTTAAACGCAACAAACAAATGTGAAATAATAAAAATTTTCCGCGGGTAATCACTAAATATTTTGAGTTATCATCATTAATGTGATATATCTGTCGCGCTACCCGCTATTATATTTATATGGCATAAATGCACAATAAGAGCTAACTATGAATTTTAACTTGTATATTTATGTTCAGCGAGTGGAATACAATCAATATAGTATATTTTCATGTAAAAGGCAATTTTGATGTAGACCATTTTGAAGAGACCAGATTATAATCTGGTCTCTTTTAACGCCACCAAAACACAGGCGTGTCTTTTTACCGCTAAAAAGAGTCGTTTCGCCCAAACTCCTACTTCTCGGGGTACATCTGTTCCTGTAACTGATCGACTTGAGCTCCTAGGCATTTAGTTGACATCTGGTCTCAACGTAGGCGCCACCATCGAATACAAGGCCCAAACTGCGGCCAAGAAACTGGGCATCCTAAATAGGGTGAAGCGATACTTTACGCCTGGACAGCTTTTGACCCTTTACAAAGCGCAAGTCCGATCCTGCATGGAGTATTGCAGTCACCTTTGGGATGGATCAGCCAAGTACCAACTAGCGCCGCTTGACTCGGTGGAACGCAAAGCTAAGAGGCTCATTGGCAACGTAAAACTGGTGGATGCCTAGCTTCATAGCTTGGCTCATCGCCGCAAGGTTGCCTGCTTGTCGGTCTTCTACAGATTGTACTTCGGAGAGTGTGCCCGAGAACTCCACGACCTCATTCCACCGCCCCCCTTCTACCATCGGACATCTAGATGTCGTGCCGTGGTGGTGATGTGCGTCTAGACGCACTGCCAGTTACCTTACCATCCCTACCTGGTTGCTATTCCACCAATTCGCACTAAGCGCTTCCAAATGTCTTTTATAATGCGCACAGCAAAGGAGTGGAACTCACTACCTGCGTCGTGTGTTTCCGAGCGCATACAATCCTAATCTCTTCAAAGTGAGAGTGACCAGGCTTCTTCTGGGTAAGCTCAGTCCATCGTCGACTTTGTCTCTGTTACCTGTGACCTAGACTAGAGTCAAGAGCAAACCCATCACAAATAAAAAAAAAAATAAAAAGAAAGAAAGTGCATAACTTTTTGCTTGCAATTTGTTTGAGCGCGCTAGCACAGTACCTACACTTTTTATATCAAAACACTATCATGAAGTGTTTGACCATTTCATGAAACGGTTGTATCATGATGTGGATGTGGTCAGCAGTCAGCGCAGGCACCCATTGCGTAACACACGCTCAGTCCCAATCGCTTTCATTTTGACAGTTCAACAACATTCATTACGTTATTCACGTTGTTGAGCAGACAATTTTTTCGAGCTTATGAAGCAATGCAAATTCAGATTGTGATTGATCGTGTGTTACGCCATTAGGGTGCTGGCCAGATTATTGAATACTCAACGTTTGACGATATGAACAGTTAAACGCGGCGACTTTGACTAATACCGACGGCACGTGTAAGATATAGGTAATTTTTATTTCGGTAACCGGTATAATACCGGTTGTATTCAAGGTTTAAGAATTAAGGTAACCTTTGAAAATACCTGTAAAAAAAATAAAGGTTGTAACCGAAAAATACCGGTATTGTTCGTACCGGTTTCGGTCCCTGACTGTACCGACCGCTATGGATAAGTGCATTTCCCAGCTTCTAAAGAAAGGCGGTGAGATATGCAAACAACACGGAGTAGTGAGTAAACAGAGTTCCCATTTACAAATGTTTTATGTGACGTTAATTTTGGGGATCCTTGGAGAAAGATTTACCTGTTATTGGGCAGCAACAGCCTTTTTCCATAATGTTGATGTATTTAGCGACATTGCCTATCTTGTGTACTCTCTTGCTATTCATAATAGCAAGATAAGAACTATTGAAGAATAGCTCACGGCGTGCTAAATATAGCCAATCGGCTGGACTGACTACCCAAGTAACGCGTCCCCTGGAGGCTAGGCTAGTGATATTAATGAGGCTCATATTCATATACTTTTACAGAAAAGACATTGTTTTCCAATTCCACACGCATGTTTTTGTTCTTCCGCTTATTATTACTCCTTTTACATTCTACTCTTCGATACGATAGTAAGGTCGTAAATAAACAAAGTCCCTTAATCAAGTCCTTTGTTGTCTCGCCAGCGAGTTTACGAACACAGCTTTCAGACAGGACGAATGAATGAAGTCGATTAGAGAAAGTTAGTGTTTGTAAGGTGTGTAGGGTACTTAGGTAATTGGCTGCTTTTATTAAGGAAATCTAGTGTAGATTTACATGACCAACAAAGCACAGAATTCTTGCGGCAAAATCTTTTTGATAAAAGCTTCGAATCGTTAACGATTTGGAAATAAGAGAGTAAGTAATATCCTGTAATATCCTACCGAGATGATAGCATAAGATCGCAATCTGATAGGGACTGAAAATAACGTTAAAACCACATTACCGTATCTGATATCCTTCCAAGAATTCAACTCGATAAATCAAATTGTATATGGTGGTCAAAAGCGATGATGCCAAAGAGAAATGCATGAAGTTTGTTTGATAATGTTGAGATGCTGATGATAAGCAATGATGCCTTAGCTTTTAGTAGGTATGGCGGCAATTTTGCATCGCCTGAAGAGGGAGAGAGAACTGTGTTCTATCAAAGTCAAAGCCAGTGTCAGGGTTCCAAAAGTCGATTCCTACGTCACAATGAACACCTGCAAGATTCCATCTCGCCACGAAAATCTACAGATCACAAAGGCAACTCGACAAAGACTAAAGAATTTATTTAAAAGGAGACTACAAAGAAATATGTTCCGAGAAATATTGTAGAATAGAAGCTTTGACGTTTGCTGTTCCTACAATGAGCGTTATTACTTCAAAACGAGGATCTAGTTGCAAGAAATGTGGAGCACCGCTCTTGTAATTAACGGGCTTTGACATTCAGGCGCCCCTCAACGGAGCATTCGCCTGTAATGTAACAAATTGTATCACGGGAGCTCCCACTCACTACTGACTGTTACATTACAGACGAATGGTGTCGCTGAATGTAATATTACAAATTGTATCATTACAGGTTCCGCACTGTAATTCTCGGTTATCCTCTCTCACTGATGTAATGCTCGAATCTGAAACATTACAGGCAAATGCTCCCGGGGAGGGAGCGCCTTTACGTTTATTACCTTGTTAAGGGGTACTTCATAATCTTTTTCACGTCTGTTAACTCAGTGAGGATAGGTATATAACTGATGGTCGGGACCACAACATAAGATTTCAGATAATTCGATTAGAAACTTATCGTACGACTTCACTAATGAGTAACCCAATTATAGTTAAGTCGCATATTGCATTGCGAATTGCATTCACTTTTATCGATTTTATTATTAAATAATCGATTACCTATTTCGTCGGTGAATAACTAGTTTTTGTTTAACTATTCCATTTCATTTGGCATTTCTTGTAGCCGATTTTGGCCAAACCTTGGTTTTGTTAAAGTATTTTTTATCTCACGAAGCGACGCGCGCTTTACACGTGGTAACAAGTTCAAAGACTGTGAATTTGTGCGTAAAGACGAGTAGCGTCAGCACATAACACACGCACACACACACACTTCCGACTTCGCCATTGGCGCCGATTCCCTTGTTCACAAACTAAACTTAATTTAAGTTCAGTCCATCTTTTTCTTTCTATTTCATTAAGAAAAGGACAGCCTATAAATATTAGTTTAGTCCTGTCAAATTAGTCAGCGCCTAACGTAAATTGAGGTATTTTTAGTAGCCAATTTTTTAATCACGTCTAAACTTATCTATGGAGTATGTTAATTTGACAGGACTAAACTAATATTTATCATCTGTCCTTTTCTTAATGAAATAGAAAGAAAAAGATGCACTAACTTAAATTAAGTTTAGTTTGTGAACAAGGGAATCGGCGCCATTGTCTCGGACGGTCCGAGAGCTCCTGCGCTTACACACACATTCACAGCGTGTTTACACTTGGTAAGCGCAAGTAAAGCGTGTGTCGCTTCGTGAGATAAAAATACTATAAGAGTTGACTGGAGGAACAGAGAAAGGCATATTAATTGACAGACCCTAGACAGTGACATAGAAGTGTGCTACGAAACTTTAGCAAAAGGATTACGAAAACCGATTTGACCGATCGATTGTTATCGGTCACTGACTATCGATCGAGTTCATTATTTACTTCTGATTACCTTCCGACTATCGCCAAAACCATTACACAATCACCAACAACATACAAATTTAAGCCGTTAGTCCCGGCTGTTATTCGTAGATCTTTGACAATCGTTAAAGGTAGTCAGTAGCTCAAAAAGTCAGTCTCAAGTAGGCAGTCGCTCCAAGTAAAATACCGTTATTCAGCTGTATCTGTTTAGACTGGAAGCCGATCCCAACATAGTAGGGAAAAGGCTAGGCAGATTGACAGTCATCCAAATAAATTCCAAAGGCCCAATTCCAAGTCAATCAGCTGTTAACAGTTCGTGACTAATAGGTACCTACATGAAATGTTTACAATCGTATCGATTGACGTTATTGCACGCGATGCTTGAAAACTTATCCAAACATACATTGTTTTCCAATACCTCTTCAGAAGTTCGAAGGGTACCGAGAAAACATGTCCGTTTACTTATTGTTTATTGAAAACTGTACCCTAAATGCGTAACACATTATCAATCGGACTCTGTTTCATTTTGACAGTTCAACAACATTAATTGCGTTATTTACGGTGTTGAGCAAACAAAATTTTCGAACATATGAAGCAATTGATTAGCAATTTGCTTCAAAATGATTCAGATTCCGATCGATAATGTGTTACGCAATTAGGGTGCTGGTTCATGTGTACGTAATATGTTGACTCTTGCTTAGCCAGTTACGGAAATATATATATATTATGGTAATTAGGGTGTTTTATGTTTTAGGGTCCGTTAGGTGTTGTTGTTGTGTTTGCGGTGTCATCAATGGAGAAGAAAGTGTTTTAAAGTTGATAATTAAAAGGAAACTTGATTCACTTGTATAGAATTTTGCTAGTTTGTTAATAGGTTTTCTCTATCTTGCATAGTCGTTAAAAAGAAAGCGGCCCAAATTTCGATAATTAATTGTAAGGAAATTATAGCGGCCGCAGCAGAGGATGTGTTATAGACAGTCGCTCCATGTAAAATACTGGTATTCAGCTGCATCTGGTTAGACTGAAAAGGCTAGGCAGATTGATTGAGGGAAACTCCAAGCATAGCCCTCTCCATTGCACTTTTGGTGACTTTTAGCCTTTTAGTAAGGCCCATTGTGAGCGACCATGTTTCAGTGCCGTGGGTCATCACTGGCAACACGCACTGATCAAAGACTTTCGTCTTGAGACACACTGATTAATATAAATAAATTCAAAACTTAAAGCTTGGTTAATTGTATAAAAATCAATCAATTTGCGTCGCCCTTTCCCAACTATGTTGGGGTCGGCTTCCAGTCTAACCCGTTGAAGCTGAATATCAGTATTTTACATAGAGCGACTGCCTATCTGACCTCCACAACCAAGTAACTGTGTAATACGATACCCCTTGGTAAGACTGGTTGTCAAACTTTCGGGCTTCTGACGACCCGTAACGATACTGCCAAAAATCCACCAATGACAGCCAGCCCCAACGACTTAACGTGCTTTCCGAGGCACGGAGGAGTCTCGGTATGTAAAGATGGTCACCCATGCACGGACCAACCCCGACAAGAGTAGCTTAACCTGATAGATCAACCCGTGCGGCTGTTATTACTTAGCCACGAGCTCCTCTGAGTCTTCTCTCCTATGACGATTATGATGACGTGATTTGGTCAATCTAACATTAACACAATCTGTCCATATCTAAACCTTATAGGCCTGAACTTATAGCATCTAGAACAAACTAAGATATCTTTTCCTACAACATTCTTTAATTTCGTAAAATAATAGGCCTATTAAAATCTTATTTTCGAATAGATGATACAACACATTCGTCTAGTTAACTACGTCGAAATATGAACAGAAACGCGTGTGTAATTCAAACCATATCGCGAGATATTTCGTTTTGCGCTTGCACAGAGCTCGACCACAAACCGCGGCTCCGCTCGCTTGCGGACACTGCCCTGTCAGCCGGTAATTGGGCTATATTGCGACCGAACAAAGACTCCATCTGTAGCTAGTGGGCTTATAGATCATGCTGGTGGATACGACCGGGAGTTTACAGAAGAACAACTGTGATCAATTACCGAATTTTAGTGATTGGTAAGTACGAGTAATTAAGAAGCCGGTCCTATACCGGTCGATGAGGTGACGCTTAGGGGAGGCCTTTGTCCAGCAGCCTAAAAGAGCAGCAGCCTTCGGCTGAAATGATGATGATTTTAAAGTAAATTTCGACCGTTCAGTATTGGGGATATTAAATGATGTCTTACCAAGGAGTATCGTATTACCTAGTAACTGGGATGTTGAGGTCAGATAGGCAGGTGCTCCGTGTTAAATACCTGTATTCAACTGCATTCAGTTAGACTGGAAGCCGACCCAACATATTTGGGAAAATGCTAGGCTGATGATGAGGGATCCAGAACACGAATTGCACGGGATCGAGGCAAAGTGCATGCATTCAAGAAAGGCTTTTGCCCAGCAGTGGGTTAAGGCTCGTAATGGCGCGAACCGACTCTGGTGAATCAATTTGTATTGAAACTTCATTAAAATTCTTCGCCTTTCTGCAGCTGCCTTAATACTGAATCCTTCGAATGATTATGTAAGTATAGTGTTAACAAAGTCTATGTTCAAAGCATATCGTTAATCTCACAAGTTGTTTAATTTTGATTTGACGATCAGTCATTTAAATCTGATTTTATGACAGCGAAATCTACATCAACAATTTTTAGAATGAACAAAACGTATAAAAACAAGATTTTATTAATTAGAAAGTATTAAAAATCACGGTGACCTTTTCACAATGTCCCAATGAAAATATATTTGCGAAACCATGTTATAATCAATCAAGATAAACTTGTTAAGGTATAAGCTAGTAGGATAACAAGTATTTAGATAATCCTGGTGTAGAATAATAGACCTTAATGCCTTGATAATGAACTGGCTTTGTCGAACATTTTAAATATTAATTAAATCTGAAACTGTGACAGGGTGAGCGGTTCTGCGTGAAAGGGTGACCTGTTGGTGAAGTTCTTCTCATTATTAATTCAGCCGGCTCCAATCCACTGCTGGCTTCTTTTAATTAATTCTAGAAATAACATACTATGAAAACGTTGAAACTGTATGTCATAAAATGAGGCTGGGTAGGTATACGTACCACCTAAGTCTTCTATTTCGTTAACGCTGAACTTTCTTTGTTATCCATCTACAATTTCTCAGTTGCAGTCCGGATTCTGGATGTGTGCCCGGTCGATGGCAATAGGGTCGCCCCCTTGTTACAAGGGACTTACGAGTAATAACATAACTGGCGAAATATGGGTGTACTATTAGGAAGATACACGCGAAAGAAAAACAAGCGTGATGTCTTTGTTTTCAAGACAAACAAAGACAGGGCTTGTTTTAAATTCTGTACTAAAATCAAGTCGGAAACTTTTTCAGATGATGACGATGAAGAGCAATAGAAAATTGTATTTCTGCTAATTCCCTGCCTGTTTCCATCAGATAGTAAAGCACCTACTTAAAGGGCCTGTGGGCGATGCAAAGGACACAATGTTATCTCATAGGGTTATTTCGGTAAGTCTGACGCGTTGTCCCATTGACATAATTGCCATTTGCCGTATTCAAAAGTCCTTTAACGCTAGGGAATTTGTGGTTTAATCTTTATGAAGCATAGGACTTGATTCTAAGAATAGTTTGGAAGAGCGTTGTAATCATTTGTGACTACTAGACCAACGATCACTGAGTGATGGGTTGGGAAAATGACGTGACGAAAGTTTTGAGTATGAATGTGGGGTTAGAGTACGGAAAGACCAAAGGCACAATGGATGGGCTATGTGAAAGATGATATGGCTAGATAGGGTTTGGCTACAGAGATGGCGCCGACCCCAAATAAATTGGGATAAGGTCAAAGGAATGATGATGATGATAGGTTCGGATGGGTCCTGGGTTTTCGATTCCCGGTTCAAGTAGTATTGGGTTTTCCATTCGGAATTTTGCAGTAGCCTGGAATCCTCCAGATTTGTTGTATGGGATTTATATCTGGCAAACTATGGTTGCACAGTACGACAGCGTTCAGAGGTTCTATCATTTTATTTCCAATAAGGGAGTGACGGAATTAGTGCGTCAATCTATAATAATTTAGGTGGGACTGTAAATCATCGATCACATTTTATTCGCTATATTTCGGTTTTTACCTAAAATAAACGATATAACTTTTGAACGTTGTCGTATGTACTATACTACACTTCAGCGTGATGTCAAGTTACTGTCTTTAAAAAGTAACATGTGTATTTTAATGTTAATTATTTTCAGTTGTAAGTGCTACTTTCGAGACATTCAACACCAACAGTACCCATAAGTGGATTATCTTGACTGATTTCATCTGAATGGCGTAATCTGATATTTGACTTTTAATAATTGTTTAAACTTTTACGTAATGCCTGTTATTACGAAAGAGCTGGTTCAAAGGTGAGTTGATCAATAATAATGTATTATATATCCTGAAATACAGACTCACGTCTAGTTTAGGCACCAGTCTCCCACAGTACAATTATTGCTGTTACGTATTTTGTATCGATCGACCTGTCTAATGTTACTATTGTGGTGAGAAAATAAATCATTATTATTTTTTGACATTTCTCGGGTCCCGGACCTTTGGAAGGCGTACGAGGGGCCGAAGCCAACTCGCAGAGGCCCTTTAGATAATTTTAAATAATGAGGAGGCGCCAACCGACGATTATCCCTGTATGCACTATGCAAGTGTACCCAAGGACACCCCTCGGTTGGTGCAGGACTATTGCAGGATATAGAAACAAAACATATTGGGCGGCTATGGGTTTGGGTGGCTATAGTGGATTGGTTACCCAGAATTATGGAAGGACTATGTCCCCTGCCTGATCAATGTTATATGTAATACATGGATAAAATGGCAGGGGGTAACTTGCACACTCAATAATGGGCCCCCGGAAACGGTCGCTAGCAGATAGTGACGTAGCGACAAGGGGGCAACACTTCCTGAGGTGCATGAGGAGTGGAGAGGTATTCCACGGCTATCAAGACAATCCCGGAAGTACAGTCAAGATCCCTACGAGCACCTTACTGGAATACTTCCTTCCTCCGAGCACGTTTGCTCTTGCGAATCTCTACTCAAGCCGGCTAATAAAGGCAAGAAAGAGGTGGGAGCTCTGTTCCTCGTCAGTGTTCACTCCAGCCGGCCAATAAAGGCAAGCCAGGGGTGAAGAACAAGACTTCTCCCGGGAGATAGGGGTCCGTGGGGTCGTTATTGCCCAACAGCTCGCCACATGCTGCCCTGCGGGTTTCTGTATCTCTCTTGGTCTGGCTCCTCATCCTAGACCTGTTCCGGCAAAGTAAACTCTACCGGCACAGACCTGTTCGGAGCACGCAACTACGACGTCAACGTAGAGATACAGCGGTGGGGTTATTATTATTAAATCCTTTTAAAATCATGACTGCCTCGTTGGACTAGTGTTAACAAGCGCTACTGCTGAGCATGAGGTCCTGGTTCGATTCACGGGTGATGTAAAATCTCAATGTAGTTGGGTTTTTACATTGAATTGAATTGAATTGAATTGAATACATCTAGGATTTCTCAGTAGTCTTAATTTGGGCCCGGTTGATAGCAATAGGCTCGCCCGCTATTACTTGGGGCCTAAACATAACTGGCGGTGTGGGTGTACTATAAGTAGGTATACCTCTGCCTATATAAATATAACCCTTCGAGTAATACAAGCGTGATGTTATGTAAAACTAAGAAATCGACTCCTTTATACGTCACTATGAAAATGCCCAAAAATAGACCTGTAGGTACGTGACCTTTAAAAAGTAGCAAAGTAAATTTAGGCTATCTAAAACTCCATGACGCAAATGTATGACTGAATGTTTTCATATCTACCAGCTACCGCCTCATTACCAAATATTATTACAATTCAAAGTCAATACCACTGAGTTCAATGACTTTTTAATTAGAAGCTTTTTCTCACCTTCCTCTATATGAGTAGGTAAGTCACGTCTGTATCATATATGGAAAGGCAGCTGGTTTCAGATTGCAGGCATTGCTATTGACCGAGAATGTGGAACTAGAATATGTAGTAGTGTTACTAAGGAAACTCGTCATTTTATTCCGGTGGCTTATCGACAAACTCATCAAATCACCAATTTTGAAGTTAGAATCGTGCAAGTTTAAAGTAAAAATTTGTTGATAATCATTTGGAAATTGTGCCTTACAGCTCCTGACAAGTTGCCCACTAACAAAAAAAAAAAATAACGATCTTTCACCTCAGCGATGACGATAACTGGATTGGTCATCAAATCACAACTATATGCGTACAATTTAAATAATTTCAAGGCTGAAATTGTCCCTTAAAGCTCCTGAGAAATTGCCTACAGATAAAAAAATAACGACCTTTCATCTTAGCGATGACGATAACTGGATTGGTCATTAAATCACAACTATTTTTGCGAACAATTTAAATAATTCCAAGGCTGAAATTGTCCCTTAAAGCTCCTGAGAAATTGCCTACAGATAAAAATAACGGCCTTTCATCTTAGCGCTGACGATAACTGGATTGGTCTTCAAATCATAACTATTTTTGCGCACAATTTAAATAATTCCAAGGCTGTCATCATTTCCACTTAGGGGGCGTTCATTAATTACGTGAGGAGATTTTGGCGATTTTTCGCCCCCCCCCCCCCCCTCTCCTTCCCTTTGGTGAGATGTCGTGAGATTAGTCACGACCCCCTCCCTGCTCCCTAATTTTTCATGAGATGTTTCAAAATGCGTATTTTTAGTGCAAATACGTTAATCTGTGCTTGGTTGCGTTAGATTTATTTCATCAATCGCCTGCCCTTGTCCCAATTGATTTGGGGTCGGCGCAACATGTTGGATTAATTGAAATACCCATAATTTGCAAAATTATTTTTTATAAGAAATAATTACACAGTTTTCTCGCAATTTTACAATGTTTCTAGCAAAAAAAAACATGATATTTGCAGAGCTCCCTTTCCCTCACGTGGATGAGACTTAGCTCAACCCTCTTCCACCCTAAACGCCTCACGTAATTAATGATTGCCCCTTTACTAAGCTACACTTCTAACGGTCAAAGTCAAAGGTCACCGAATGATCATACACTTGTTGAGATTTCACTCTCATCACACTGTCATCAGTAAATAGGTTTGGTACATCATTAGTGGGGTCGATGACACCGGCTGGGCGTTAACCCCATCAGCTGACCGCATGTTTATGATGTTCACGGTATTACTTTTGTATTTCTATTGTGAATTACTTACAATGACAAATAATGATGGTAGTAAAATGTGATGATATAGATAAACGCAAATCTGTTTAAGTTTTATCAATATAAATTAAATAAAAACTCGCTGGAATTAAGATTACACAAAGTATTTTATTGTCTCTTTGACTCATGAAATATTTATTTATTTAATATTACTTTATTAAGCACTACAAGCATAGAAATATACTTATATCTATGACTACATGTGTGTGCTTACAGATGCCATAGGCATTTTCTACCAGTCAACCTGCATGCATGCAATAACGAAAATTGTGGGATAAATATTTATTTAAATATAATATAAATACCTAATTACATATAAGCACAAATTAATCACATAAATACACGAATATACTAACACAAGATAAATTTATGTTTACGGTTGAAAGTACCGTATTAATTAAGTGACTAATAAATGCACTTTTGACGTCAGAATCATTCGATCCAAGAATCGTCTTGCGATAATTTCAAAGTCAAACGCCAATTCGTGACTACATTTTCCGAGAAATGTTACAGACTAATCAATTAAAGTTCGCCAAAAACCAGTGCAACAACTTCCATGAAGTCATAAATCAAATTGTTTTTTCTGAACTATGACCTAAGAGATAATTACGATATTTTCTTAGAATCAATTAGAAAGCCGAAACATAAACCACAAATGGAAATCGACTAGTTTATTCACACCTACAGCTTTCCTACATGTGTTTCCAATGATTTATATAGATGACCAAAAATATTGTATTAATTAGAGCCAGCGATGGATTGGATTAATTATCGTGGACTTTTATGAATTTCTTGATTGATAGTTCGAATGATTTAATTGATGAAGCACAAATATTAAACTTAATTAATAAAACAGTTAGGAATTGACGCAAACGAGAGCCAAACAGATGCTTTAAGATATCAAGTTCGTAATCAGGAATTATGGTTAATTTATATCATACAAAAAAAAATGTAGACGATCTGCTCTCAGAAACTGTCAATGTCAGATAGTTGGGCCACTGCAGCAGGAATTATTCAGGTACACTATGACATCATTGCGAATTCATAGTTAATTAAACAGTGTTTTAGCTAATGACCGCAATATTATGTATGGCCACAGATAATGCAGGAAATTTAGGCCAGCGATACATGCATGCGCTTAAAACCAATTACTGAGTTAGGGCGAGGCTACATCATTCTCAGGTTGTAGATCAAACAGAACCTAATGTGTTTCGGACATTTTTGGAACACTTAATTGCTAAAACGACAGCTTATTTTTTATTTCAAATTAAAAATGCCAAATTAGTTCAACTTTGATTAATTTGTTTAATTTATTTCGAATCTGGTTCACATTTTGGAAAGGACATTAATTTCGTTTAAAAGCCATTAGAATCGATCGGATCAGAGCCATCAGTAGTCTTACCTACCTTGATGGCTTTTGATACGAAAAATGTATTGTATTTATTTATTAATCACAGAATCCACAGCTCTTAAAAATACCTTAACACACTTATTTTACTAGTATTACAGCCAATTACGGATTCACAATTTAATAACTATACAAAGAAGAAATAGCAACAGAAACATAGAAAACTAAACAATATTATAGGACTCGTGTGAGGTGTTAGGAAGTTGTGTTGTAGTTCAATTATGTGGTCCAACTTGGAGGTTATTATGGTTATTACTCGATATAACTGTCAAAACGTTGTTTAGAGGTGTCATTATCAGGTTTAAGACATTAATAATAATGAAAGGCGTTGTTAAATAGGCCTCGAAAGCCTCGAATGTGCTCCAGCCTTTATCGAAAATATCGTGATTACCACGCATCGGTGTCGTCGCGTGACGTGCCTCTATAATGAACGAGTTGACAAGTCAGATAATTAAACGCAATGACAACACTAACCATAGTACAGAGTATGGCAACACTCCTTGTTATGCTCGATAGCACACCTGAAAATATCAACCTTGGGAAACTAGCTATAGGGTTCAAAATCCTTTGACGGTTTACATAGGTAATGACGATGATAATGTTGCCGTGTGTACCTAAAATATAGTTTACAAATGAATGAATGAAAGTCTTTATTGAACTTTGATGATCTTCCTTTGTAAGGAGTCATAACAACAAGTGGGCTAAGGAATCGTATGACGTCCACCTGATAGGGTGATTGTAAACAAACACTTAGTTTCCTTTGTTCGCTTTTAATTGTTGATGTAATGAGAGGTGTTGAGATAAGAGGAGACGTGGACACTTGGACATTCAGGACATGTCGTGAACATCCAAACTAATAATAATAATAATATACGAATGCGAAAGTGAGCTTGTTTGTTTATTAAATTTGTTCGTTTGTTTGTTACGCATGCACATAAAACGGCTGAATGGATTTGGACGCGACATAGACACCGCTAGTCGCGCGACACGCGGTGCCTTTGTGTTGCGTGTCGCGCCTGTTTGTAGGAGCCTATATTTGTGAGATTACCCAAAGGTCAGGATTTTATAAGCTGAAGGCTTCTAAATAAACTTGCTAAACAAGAAAATGGAAATTGTATTATTTCAGCTGGCCTTCAAACCTTACGAAAATCGAAACACCTTCACAAAATATTACAAATTAATTTCTTTAATCATGCACAGGCTGAGCCGCCAATCCGTCTCTATGAAGCAACCTAATAGGATGTGCTAGTATCTGTGGCGGAAGCGGTTACTGCCACGCGACGTTGCGCCTGAGTTCACTAAATGGTAATATGGCGGGCGCAGGCGCGGAGGGTTACCATCCGTTCGGATTTGTCCGGCCATGTCCGGATTTTTGGTACCCTGTCCCTAGTTTGTCGGGGCTTGTAATAATTGTATATTGGATAATTCCTTTAACCGTCTTGAATAAAATATGGTATTGTACCATATTTTATTTACATTTTAGGTGAACGGAGTAGAAACCTATGGCACACCTAGTTTTTTTTTTTTGTTTTTTCAATAGCTTAGGCAGAAATTGCTCTATCATTACACAATACACATATTTGAAGTAAACTAGAACAATAAAAACAGAAATTTTGAAAAAAAAAACAACTTTATAGATCGTTAAAAAAATATCGAAATTCAAATCTACACACCCTACGCACCCTGCGTAGCGCCTATGATATGAATTTCGATATTATTATTAAAAAAAAAAAAAACTTTGTATGTATGCCATATTCTACTCCGTTCACCTATTATACCCTATTTTTTCAAGACGGTAAAAAAATATCATCCAGTATAATAAGTAAGCAATTTCAGTGAGAAAAGTTAAACGATTTCTGAAAAAGACGTTTTTGCAAATGTCCTGGTTTTTGCCAGGTCATTTAATTCTACTGCTAAGCATGAGGTGCTGGGTACGATTTCCTGCTATTGGGTTTTTCTATCAGGAATTTCTCAGTAGCAGACCGGAGTCTGGATTTGTGCCCGGTGGCATTAGGCTCGCCCCCTATTATAGTGATGTTATGTTTTCAAACTTCGACATGGTTACCCTACAAGCGCGTTGTGTACCTAACGCGGGACGACCAGGGTTCCGGTTTATCGAAAGCATTATGTGGTCGGTACCTACTTGGAGGTTTTTATTTTGATGATAATTGAGGTTAAGGGGGAAGCGTCAGGGTAGCCCGCGAAATTCAAATTTTCTTACGTTTTTTGCAATTTGCAAGTCAGCATTAAGTTGTATGTTAAATAAAGTATGATTCGTGGCCGTGACATTATAATCATTAGAATCAGTAATACAACACTTTAAGTTAGTATAATCCTCCTCAAATGTGAAGATTTCATGAAATAGTTATTCATTAGGATTACCTGGTCTTAAAGAGTTGTATTGATCACTTTAATAATTATAATTATGTAAATACATACTTATTACGACCGCGAATTACATTTTGACCAACGTACAACCTGACTGACTGACTTGTAAATTGAAAAAAAAACGTAAGAACAATTTTAATGAATTTCGCGGGCTACCCTGACGCTTTCGGCTTAAAGTAGTACTGAAGCTGAGCAATTGTTCATGATGGAGCCTTTGCCCAGCAGTGCGATGATATGGTTTGACAGTATTAACAGCATAATTATATTAAGCTCCATAGACGATTTGTTTTAAAGCTTTCTCTTTAATTTTTTTTTTGTCATTAATTTCAGGTTCATCAGCAATTCAGCATCACCAAATTAACCACTCTTTAATACCTAGAAGCCCACAATGAATAAAACACTAGATTTATACTTTAGTGCAAAGGAAGATGTTCACCGTCTCATGGACGAAGGAAATAGCCATAATAACGATGAAGATGCACGCTCTTTGAAGAGGATGGATCGATCATGGACAACCGGAAAACTTTAAAACAAAGATGAGCAATTAATTAGTAGACAAAATTGCGCCAGCTATTTAGCCTAATCTAGAAATTAAAACTATCTCCCCCAATTTCATGAAATTATACGACAGTGAAGGAGCTATGCATTTCATATCAAACAATCTTCGGGACTACTAAACCAGCTAAACCAGCGGTGGAGAAAAATCGAAACAAGATTAAAAGTAAAATTCTTTTTTTTTTTTTAACCATGGCCAGCATTTGATCTCGAGCATAACATCAAAAAGGTTAGATATCGAAGAGTTCGTATCATCAGTATTTAGCTACTTAGCAATTAGTTAATGTTTTTTTCAAAATGTAAAAATAACAATTCTAATCTATACTAATAATAAAACTGAAAAGTTTTTTTTTCTGTTTGTATTTATGTTTGAACGTGATAATCTCTGGAACTACGTCGGATTTGAAAAATTCTACTTGCATTTGATAGCTATGTGCCATAGGAGCCGAGCAAAAAGAAAAGTCACAAAGAACGCTTAGCAATAACGAAGTAATAGCGCGAGTAGGCGAAGTGATGCGACGGGGTGGGTCGCGGGTACAATAAATTTCACGCAGACGAAGTCGCGGGCAGGAGCTAGTGAACCGTTAAATAGCTCTTTCTTACTGTTTCATTACTTAATGAGCAGTAAAAATTTTATTATCAGCTTTCGGTACAAAGCAGGAGTCTATCAATGCTTTGAATCCAACTGCAGACTAGTCGTAAAAACAGAATGAAATAGGCACGACATAAACTTGTATTATACCAACATACTTCCCACAGTAAAGCCACCAACAGTCGGCCTTACATTATGTACTCGAAGCATTCCAACCAAATTTAATATGCACCAAACTGTGAACAGACGGTCCACGTCAGCTTGCAGATCCCTGCGTTTAGTGCAACTCGAAGCGCTTCTAAAACCAGCCGTCTAATAGCAGCGATGCCACATTTCAACCGCAGCGAAAAAGGCAAATTAAATCTGGCAACACAAGGACAGGTTTAAAAAGATGGAACGGGACAGCGATATCATCGTTGATGGCATCTTGGCGAGTTAAGGCGAGACAAATCGATTTAAGCGCAGCCTGCTAAGTCATGAAATCGGATTGGAAACAGGGACAGAGATATCCGAGTTCCTTTGGGAAAAAAGCGTCGAGTTGCAGTCGCTTGAAAGCAACCGGGAACGGGTAAGGTCGTTGCCATGTAAACAGAAAAAAAATGAGATCTTTTGTAAGAGATTAGCCGCCAAAATGAGGAATGCCTTTTTGGTAAACAAGATCTCAGCGGACGTGTGTTAAATCTGTAGACAGTATCTGGTTTTCTCTGAAAAGCTCGTTGTGGAAGACTCTTATCTCGTGCCTGGGTATTTTACCGTTCCACAAAATAAAATATAAGGTGAAATGGAGAGAGTTTGTAAAAAACGCACCGGACACACCCTCGTAAATGAACAGCATAATGGGGTTCGCATCGCCCCAAGTGATGGGGTCGGATTCGCAAAGGGTCTGTTAATCGATTTAGTGGTATGTAATGTACGTACCGAGCTGCTTCAAGTGGTACATTTATGTACAAACCATGAACTCTAACAGAGTTGAGTAAACTTTAATCAGTTTACGAAATTATATATAAAGAATTCATCATTTTGAAACTCATCCAAACATTTAGGGGTCGAAACACTCTGCTAGTGAATTGCCAGACAGTTTTCCAAGAAACAAAGCAATAAAGCTATTTATCTGGACGTGTGATCCCGTGGATGTCTCGCGACATACTATAGGCTAGTGTACCGACACACACGTGATTTTTACGCGCACTATTTATAACCTGCTAATGCGAGCAGCTAACGGTGTAGACAAATGTATGAAGCGAGAAATTATCGATATCGATAAATCACCAAGACCATAACATTGTTTCAGATTAGCTCCCGACAAGACAAAACGGTGAATACTAAAATTCTGACGCTAGCAAATGAAGTTTTGATGTGCATTAGAGAACAATAGGATTACCATTAACCTCATAAATCCAGCTGTTCTGCGTATGTACAGTACGACAACGTTCAAAGGTTCCATCGTTTCATCATCATTTCAGCCGAAAGCGGTCCACTGCTGGACATAGACCTCCCCCAATCTCCTCCTCCATCGTTTATTTTCGAAAAAAACTGGAAAAATAAGGGAGTGACGAAATTAGTGTATCCATGTATAATAATTTAGTTGGGAATATAAATCAATATCTATTGGTCGATAGTCACATTTTATTCGCTATATTGCGGTTTATAAGACAATCGATGGAACCTTTGCATTGAACATTGTCGTACTATAGAAAAACTATGTGTTCAGCAAATTCTGCGACTGTCATAGTTTGTCAAGCAACAAAGCGATTGTGGTTTGATGAATCCTCAAGGCAAACCAAATTACATTACTTCTCAACCTGGGTATAAATAAGCTGTTATCTCTAAAGCTTTAACGCTCCCTATTACAGCATGCTTAATCAATCTAACAAACACAATAAAATTATCGTGGCCAAATAAATATCAATCTACTTCAAAGTCAGCATGAGTATTTGATTAATCATCATGTTTTTGCTTTTCCACGCTAATTATAACACACTAGCGCTTCCTCAAACGCACAACAGTGTACTGTATCACATGAATTATTTATCTTAAGTTTCAAGGATGCTTATTGTTTTGAGATTTAATGTGTTAAGATAAAGAAAAAGATTGAAGAACAAAGGGGGTGACAATAGGTTGCGATTGGTTTCGACTTATTACAGAGCAAAATAAACGTGAAATAAACGTCAACAAAACGTAGTGGAGGTCGCAATATACGTAAAGCTTTATGGAGATGGCGTAGCTATGTTATGCTGAAAGGGAACCCCTGTTACTGGCTCTGAATGCCGAGATCGCGAAGTCGTATGCTACAATAACCTGTTTGTTTTGCTGTTGACTACTATAAGGAAAGTTTTTGCTGAAGGAGAAATGTTTAGAAAGTAATTAATTTTGTTGGTTTCAATATTAAAAAAAAAAAAAACTTAACAAAAACGCTTGTTCGAGCGAGAACCTAAAAAACTTTTGCAGGAAACATATTCAACTTGCCACTTTGTGCTTAGCTTGCCAGGTTAATTTTAATAATATTTTTTTAACAGAACTTAATAATTATCTGTATCGAAAGATTTCTATCTTTCACAATCTTATCGATAAAAGAATATCGATATTTGTGCATCCCGATTATCTAAAATTAACGTCAGACGACGCTCAACGCTCAGAGAGAATGGACATGTTTTCCGTTTTCATTAGGTATAATCTTTGTGAATTTTCCACTGTATAAAATTTGCATGAATAAATCTGTAATGAATTGGGAAAAACGACATCTTTGTGGAATATTGCACATTGCACATGACATTTGTATCATAAACAATATTATCTAAATTAAACCAAACTCGTCCTATAAAATCAGAATAAATAATTTCTACAGACATTAAAATGTTCATTAAGTTATTTTAAGAAATACATAAATAATGGGTGTTCGCGTGCGTCCGTTCCGTGCTGACGTCACAGATCCACGGTATACAGTTACCAGATTACAGAACAAGATTCAACTACAGAAAAGCGAAACAATTTCGAATTTCATTTTACAGCATCTTAAAATAACGTTACTTGTTTAACTAAACAGTTTCGGGCCACTATTTTGTTTAGCAAATAAGTTCTTGGCGAGCTTTTGATAAATATATTAAAAACATTAATATGAGCCATTGATTCTACAACATTTTTCTATCCAATACGATTTGGATACGTATACGTGATGTTATTGAATAACCAAATTGTTTTATACAAGGTCATGTTCAATCAGCTAGCTAAACTTCACAGCCATGATGTCAATATATTATAACCCTGTGTATTTTCTTGCGTTTAGATATTGATTCCCATTACTTCGGTGAAGTTTCACCAGCAATTTAATTTATTTTTTTAACATTTTTTTGATCTTATGAAAACTTGTTGACCTAATGATGAACACTTTTTAAATGAATGAACCTTTTGCGCTTCTAACGATGCACACTTTTTTTTAATATTTGAGTATTTTTAAAGTTAATTATTTATAAGAGGTTTGATTTAATACGTGCCTTTTTTTATTCGATTGATTTTTATTTTAGTTACTAAAACAACCATCGTGGTAAACACGCGACACAACAGCACCGCGGGTCGCGCGACGAGCGGTGTCTTTGTGTCGCGCGCGATTCGCGTCGCGTGTCGCGCCTCTTTGAAGGCTCCTCCCATACTGTCATATAACTAAAGTACGCCATAAACCAATATTCAAAACACCTTGTGAATCGCTTCATGACTTCTTCAAAAAAAATCTGCTGTTCTGTTAACTTAAATGTACTGAACAGCTGATTTTTTTTTTCGCGATTTCAGGTTTGGTCCCATAGTAAAAGTTGTTCATAATGATGAGTACAATGACCCCTTAAGAGGTTGTTGGTGTTTTACCAATAACCCTGTATAAAACGTTGTACTGATAAACAGAAGGTTTTGGAGACACTTTATATGACATGATTCACATATTATAAACGATGATGAAAACCTAACAAATTACAAGTAGTAGTTCTGCGAACAATAATTATAGATCACGTGAGCACAAACTTTTTTGCAACTATTAATATACCACTAAACTAATTTAAAACAGGATATTTACCACGTTTCTTTTATCAGATCTTCAACAAATTTTTATGAGACCAGTTTAAAGTTACTACCTTTCAAATAAAAAAGAACCTTCGAAATCGGATCTCGTTAGGCGGAGATATCCAGTAGCCCCCTTTTTGGAGGAAGTACCCTTCCAATCAAAAATTTCCGACGACAAAAAAATTCTATAAAGTCGTAATACCTGTATACCAAGTTTCGATTGTAAAATACAACCTGTAGGGAGTAGCAACAAACTGACAGACGAAAGCAAGTTCTGCCAGATTTGAAGCTCGCTTCGCTCGCTCGGTCAATAACAATAAAAGGAACTTGGTGGATTTCCTGACGCTTATTCCGTGTTATTTACTTAATGGTTAATTAAAGTAAACAACAATAACCGAAGCGTGAAAACTTCGTTGGAATATCAAATATTTAATTAGTAACATGTTGTTGTATTCAATTTGTTGTTTCTTAAGGATAAAGGCCACTGGGGGCTCGTCTTTAATTTAATTAATGCTGTTACATACAATTGGGAATTTTCATTAACTTGTAATATTAACAAACAATAATTTTAAGCTCTCATGAAAATACGACAAGAAAAAATTTTATGTGTGTGACTATGGCAATGGCCCACGAGGTGTAATTGAAATAACTGAAAACCTGATAAGGAGTCATTGCACTCATCATTATGAACAACTTTTAAATGTAATCTACATTGAAATCGCGACAAAAGAAACAGCTGTCCCCTACATTTTGTGAGTTATGCCAGCATACACGTAAAGAGCGAAATTACTCCTTGGACAATGTTTTTTATTCACGACTTCATAAAAAAAAAATGGTTTACGTAGGTCTGAACAGATGTTTTTGTGAATCAACAGTAGTTATTTGTTTATATTGTTTTCCTTATTAAAGGAATAATTGTTTTAGATCACTAGCGGTTTTCCGGTCTATCCGGACAATGGCTTTGTTTGATGAAATCATATTACAATACATTTATTATAATTTGCTTTAGAAATACATATATTAAGGCTCGTGGCTAAGTATTAGCAGCCGTACGGGTCGATTGATCAGGTTAGCTATCGTATCCGCGGCAAGCGTAGGTTTGCCGCGGTCATTCCTTGGATGGGTGACCATCTTAACCATAGAGATATAGACAACTTAACATACCGGAAAGCACGTTAAGCCGTTGGTCCAGGCTGTCATTCTTGGATCTTTGACAGTCGTTACGTCAGAAGCCTTCGGGCTTCAGACAATGAGTTTCACCTACCAACGAAGTTACTCAGTAACTAGATTGTGCAGGTCCAATAGGCAGTCGCTTCGTGTAAAATAGTGGTATTCAGCTGCATCCAGTTTTACTGGAAGCCGACCCCAACATCGTTGGGAAAAGGCGAGGCAAATTGATTGATTTTTACTGCAATTAACCAAGCTTTTAAGTTTTGAATTTATTTATATTAATCAGTCAGTGTCTCAAGAGGAAAGTCTTTGATCAGTGCGTGTTGCCAGTTATGACCTACGGCACTGAAACATAGTCGCTCACATGGGCCTTACTCGAAGGCTAAATGATAGTTACCCAAAGTGCAACGGAGAGGGCTATGCTTGGAGTTTCCCTACGTGATCGGATCAGAAATGAAGAGATCCGCAAGAGAACCAAGGTAACCGACATAGCCCGAAGAATTGCCAAACTTAAGTGGCAGTAGGCAGGGCACATTGCTCGCAGAACAGATGGCCGATGGGGCTGAAAGGTTCTGGAGTGGCAACCACGTACTGGAAGACGTAACGTTGGAAGGCCTCCCACAAAGTGGACCGATGATCTTGTGAAGGCCGCAAGAATCCGCTGGATGCGGGAAGCACAGAACCGGTCAAAGTGGCGGTGCTTGGGGGAGGACTATGTCCAACTTTGTACGTCTTTCGGCTGAAATGGTGATGATGATGAATCAGTTATGTTTTGTATAATAAAGGAACAAAGTGTTTATTCATCAACATTATAATAATATTAAAATGTCAAAAAGCGTGAACATTGCATTACGATTTGTCAATTTTGAAATTAATTCAACATGTGTTTTGAATTAGTATTGTAGTAATAATAGATGAACCAAATAACCAGTTGATTGAATTTAATCTCCAATCAATGGATCTTATGTTCTTATTGGTTATGTAACAATATTGCGCTGATTCGGCTTAGCAGATCGAATCATTGATGAGATAAAAACAGCCAATTTAGGCTGTCTACACACAGACGAACTTTTTATTGTGACTTTTATAATGGATTTGTCTTTAGATCTAATAGAACTTAAATAGAAGGAGATAGATTTTTTTAAATTCTACCCAGATGATAAATGTTGATGTTGATGATATTTCTATTATAAATTATTATTTTAAATGAATATAATTGTATTTCATTTTAATATTATTAGCTGCATTGTAATCTAAATTTATATTATGAAATTATTATTACAATTATTTTTTATGTGATTGCTATGTGTACTGCATGCTATTATGTATAAATAAAACCTAATATTTGTACGGTTGAAATGCCGAATATAGTGAAACCCATAGATCTTAAGAACTTAGCTACCTATATTCTTGCAAATAAATATATCATTCATATCATTCATTCATTCATTCATTCATTCATTCATTCATTCAATGCATTCTTCAAAATAATCCACTGGTAATAATAGTAATACCAGCCCGTTCCTGACCCAAAGGCTTCTTCATAATGAGAAGCCATGACCATTGATCACTACCCTTGCTCAAGATGAGTTGGCGATTTCACATTCTCTTTGTTACCATGCAATACGAATATAGCTACTCCGCTTTATTCTCTACGGAAAATTTATAGCTTCACTATCACACAACATCATGCAAGTCATTAAGCTCATGATGCCAAGGTCCAGTGCGTAAGGAACACGATAAGAATACGTCAAACGCATCGTGCGTACGATTGGCAACTCCTGCGCAGTGTCGAGTGTGATCAAGTGATCATGATCAATCTTAAGGGGGATGCAGTAAGGTGACCCGCGATGTTGCCAAATTATTATTTTTTTATAATTTTGTGCAAAATGCAGCGCTGTTTTACGTTATATGCTAATTAAAATTAAAATGAGACTATATTTTGTGAAAATATTACGATTTACAGAAAATATCATTTCGAAATCAATTTGATGATTAAACGATTATTGTTTAATTAAGTAATTAATTTATCATAATTGCTGAAGTAAAACAGCCCCGCAATTTGCAAAACTACCTTAACGGATCCCCCTTAACTGTCTTCTTAGATGGACAGATAGACAATGGCGATGTCCAAGCGAATTTCGCATAACAATAGCAGGGTGTGCGGAGCGTGAAACACTTTCTATGTTGCGCAAGCGACAATCATGCGATTTTTGACTGATCCTATAAGTACCTACTGTAACACAATGGTCATAGTATTGTTGTCAGCTGTCTTGAGGTGCGTCTTAAATGATGAAATCAATGCTCCTCCTATCTGTCTCGTGATCTCGTCCCTCTTAGAGTCAGCACAATGCTCGATCAATTAAGGTTTTCATTGTTAAATTGATAGTGAAATAAATATTAACTAAAATAGAGTTCAAGAAAGCGTGCAAGACATGATTTCCTGAGGCGTGTGTTCAAACAAGCCGCGAATATTTTCAGTCGATATTGCCGCTGTCAAAAACTGACAACTTTTGCAACCGCCTATTTCTTCATTTTTGAAGATAAAAAATTAATAAAAATTATATTTGTACTTTACTCGATGAGTTCTAGACAATGACACAGGGTATGATTTTTTTTTAAATCAAAAGTTTATTGTATCCCCTTTAATGTTTAACTTTATTTTATTTTTATTAAGTGTTGTTATAGCGACAATAGAAATACACAATCTATGAAAATCGGAACTGTCTACCTATTACGGTTGGAGATGAGGTGCCGCCCGCTGACACACAGACGGACGGACGGACAACGGAGGCTTAGTAATAGGGTTTCGATTCGCACCCTTCGGGTACGAAACCCTAAAAAGTAACTTTAACAAACATTAAAAAGCTTCAATATCGCTGGTGTCCTAATTCATCCCACAACAGGACAAAGACCACCCACTTGCGTTCCAGTTAAGTATTTTTTGGGATTGTTTTTTAATTTAATTAAAAGGGTGGACAGGGGAAAGGGAAAAGGGGAACTGGCACCATTCTGCCCCTTTGTTGAAAGTGATGCATTGCCAAATGTTACACAAAGCGATTTTATATTATATGAGTAACATTTATTACTAAAAAGTATGACTAAAGATTGCTCCGTCTCTCTTTTTTTGTTCCCAGATTTTAAATAAATGGTTATAAGATGTAATTAGTATTACATTAATTGGGTTCCCATGACTAGTGTCTTGAAAAACTGACTGAAAGCCAGTCATGCATTTAAATTAAAATCCCTTATAAAATTGAATAACCAATTAATGCAAACTTCCGTACATCGTTCCTCTATGTTCTATGAAACAAAAAACTAGTACAATTAATTAGTCATTTAACAAAACGATAGGATAGATTAATAGGTCCTCATACCAGTCAAGGTGATATTGCTCCATTTGGCGGCTGTACAAAGAATGAGGTCAATTACCTGTAACAAAAAAGACATACTTATAAAAACATTGTTTTTGTATTAGGTACATTTTGTCTCTATATGGATTAGGTATAAAGAATTTTGGTACAGTCCATGACATAATCTCTTCATTGTTTTTAGGGTTCCGTACCTCAAAAGGAAAAAACGGCATCCTTACTCAGGACTCACGAATCTAATGGACCGATTAAGTTGAAATTTGGTACACGTATGTATTTCTGTGACCCAAATACGGACGTGTAATGTAAATTAATGAATTTTGAATATGGGGGTCAATTTTGGGGGCTAATAACAGAATTTTAAAAAAATATTTGCAAACTGTACTGTGCGATATATCAAATGAAAGGACTTACTGTGAGGGTCTTAAATATATATATTTTTTAATAATTTAAAAATAAACTGTTTTAAAGTTATTTAAGAAAATAGACGAAAATTGACCATTTCCCCCTCTTTATCTCCGAAACTACTAAGCTTAAAATTTTGAAAAACATACAGAAAATAATTATATAGCTATAGATTACAGGAAAAGTTATAATAAGTCTATGGTCTTAAAATAACATAGTAAATCTCTCATTGTGCGTACGAACTTACAGTTGTAGTTGGAATGTATGGGAGAACATGTTTTTCAACTACAATGTTAAGTTTGTTCTGGGGATAAATTCATCCTAACTACGGAACCCTTCATTGTACGTGGTCCGACACGCACTTGACAGGTTTTTTTTTAATATAAAATCGTGATAGACAATTTTTATTTTATAAAATATTTTTTTTAAGAAGCACAATACGAATTTATATTTAGGAAAACAATAATTTCCATTAATAAAATAAAACATGTTCGTCTGTCTGCTTCAACCCTAACTCAAAACCCACTGACGCCTTCTCGATAAGAGTTAAACTATGTTACCTGTAAATCTCAAAGGAGATATGATGCAATAAACAAATAAGTTGACTCAAGTGGGAGAAAGCATTGTTTGTAATAATTAACTAAATTAAAAGCAGTTGTGTTAACCGTGGGAGACCACGACCCACGACTCATAGTCTCGTACCACGCAGTTATGGGCCAGAACTAATTAATAACCTGATGTATTCCGCATAATTACAGACTGACAGATAGATGGACGATACGACTTTTATTATGAGATAGAATTGTTTCTTTAGCATAGGCCTCATAATTTACATAGAAACTGCTTATTATACGACTTGCAAAAAAGGAGTGTAATATTATCAGGGTTCATGTGTGTGTTTCTTTATTCCACCAAACTTTTAAGTGCCTGAACAGATTTTGATGTATGGGGTATCGTTAGAATCCTTACATCATCCCGAGTGACACAGGCTATATTTTATTTTAGAAAAATATCAATATGGCGGCAGTATGGCTCCATTTTCGAATGAGATTTTTTTTTATATGAGTTGATTTGAAGGCCTTGGTGAGCATATTCCAAAAAAAAAAATTATATGATTTATGAGCATGCATTTTATATAGGTAGGGCTGTACAGTCACGAACCGGGATTGTTGAGCCACTAGCTTATCATCTTAACTTGGTTGTGTTACACGAATGCCGCCCGTTTTTCGTTATTGAAATGTCACACATGTCAAATTTCACGGGCGGCATTCGTGTAACACAACCTAGTTAAGATGATAAGCTAGTGGCTCAATAATCCCGGTTCTTGACTGTATATGCAAAACAAACATTTCATCTTTGGCTGCAAACGATTTAATTAGACTTTAGAAAGACTGCAAATGTTAAATTGTCACTAACATGTATAAACTAAAAATAAATAATTTAATTTTAAAAAAATACGACTGCCCTGACAAAAAACGAAGTAAAAAAACAAGTGACAGTATTCCCTGACTAAAAAATAAATAAAAGTGTCATTGCAGTCGGGAGACCAGTGTTCCACAGAACGGTCCTCCGACAGCAATGACAATTTTATTTATCTTTTCAGCGATGACAATTTTATTTATCATAGAAGTACCAGCTGTTAAGAAGATGTCAAGCACCTAGTTTGTCTTAACTCAGTCTATCCAAAGACCACGACACCCTACGCATTTAAGACCGGCACTCGACGATAAACCGTAATCTAAACCCCAGTCACAGATGTACTGAACAGATTAAACTAGTCGTTTAATAAGTAAAAGTTGATACAAAGCAACTTTGACATCCTTGATCCCCGATATTTGTTGACTCATTGGCGTCTTAGATTTCAAATCTGATTGTTAGCAACAAATCTGTGCTTTCACAATACTCGCCTCGATTGAGCTTAATAACTTAAAGCTAACTTTAATAATGGGGCTATGAACATGGAAATTCTGAGTATTTAACGTGATAATGTCAAGTCATAGTAATTAGCAATGACATACGTTGGACAGTACAATATTTATTATTATAATAAATTCATTTATTTCCTCATATATAACAATTTACTTAACTAATGTTATACTGAACAAATGTGCGTTGTAAATGATTGTGTACTTGCGTAAGGCTGAGGCCAAACGAACGTAATTTTTTGACCTGTGAGTCGCGTAAAATGAGTCGTGGAATTTACGCTGCATTCGGTTTCATACTTAAGTCCTGTTTGTGCCACGGCGACGCAAAATGAGTACTCATTTGTACTCACAGCTCAAAAAAATACTGCTGTTTGGCCTCAGCGTTAGTGACTGTACCGGGTTGGGTGTACCATATAGGAAAACTTTTTGAATTAGCCACGCTATAAACAGGATAAATGTCTGTCTATGGGCGCTGTATTGTCTAGTCTAGACCGAGTCACGTGTTCAGAATGTCTGTGTCTAAATGGTAAGTAAGTACGTCTTTGTGTGTGAACTATTTCCTGGAACTTGTCCTAACAAGGGGTGCCGTTAGTTTGTGGTGTTTATCAAAGAGGTAACAATGTTTGAGACAGGCTCAGTTTCCAAAACGATAGATAGAAGATAGAACACTCTTTATTATGTACACTATAAAAATTACATATACACCTAAATGACGTAATTGTAAAAGTTTGGGTAAAGGAGTATAATGTGTGTAAGTTTATTAAGTATACACTGTACTCCTTAAGTTGGTCTAGATACAATAAGTTGTATTAGGTAATACAAAATAAATCTCTGTAACGATATTTTTGTAGTGATTCAAGCAATCAATTTAAATTCCACTGAATACGCCCTCCCATGTTCTAAGAATTCAATATACAGTCCTTGTATACCTTTCTTTTACTGACATATTATTTAGTATTTGCTAACTCACTAGCAACTTGGAGCATTGCCTTACCACCCACGGAGTATAGAAATCTCGGTACCTACAATATTACTAAAGCGAATGCCGAAGGCACAACCCGGTCTAACCAGATAATAATAAGGCAACAGAGTGAAATAATAGTATGTTTTATTAAACTTATAAAACAAAGAAAGTAGAATGAGTTTTTTGCGTAATTATGTGGATTTTCCTGTAAGTAATATTAGGAGGGCTGCTTGTGAGCTGCAAAGTCAACACAGACTTTTCTACGTGTCAAGGATCCCGCAGACAGGCGCGACAGGTAAACAATATCTATGTAGTAAAACAATATCTATGAAAACTTCATGCAAATTGTTCTACCAGAATCGCGTCGCGCTTTGCGCCTGTCTTTTAAATTATACTTCAAAGAAGTCTGTTTTCTTTTCTTTAATCCTAACAAGTCTTAACTAATCCTAACTAATATTATAAATGCGAAAGTAAGTTTGTTTGTTACCTATTCACGCCTAAAGCACTGAACCGATCATCCAGACATTGTGCATACAGTTGTCAGGTGTACAGACACGGACATACGGTTCTTTCCATCCCGAAAAAAAGTACTGTTCCCGAGGAAAACAACAATAACGTTCTTATGATAATAGATGGCGCCTCGTGTCTTTCGAATTATGATTGAATTATATTATTATAGTAACTTAGTGTGTTAAGTTTTTTTAATTACCTAATATATATTGTTGTGAGTAGAGTGTAGATAGACCGGTTTTTCATCCTTTTAACTACCCTAACTAATATTATAAACGCGAAAGTGTGTTTGTTTGTTGATTACGCTTTCACGCTAAAACGGCTGAACGAATTTGGATGAAATTTAGCACATGGCTAGACCTGGAGCACATAGGACATTCCACAGACGACAGATAAAGTCGCGGGCAACAGCTAGTAAACAAAACAATATGTCAACTCATCTGTGATACATAGTGTAATAAACAAACAACTATTGAAAGCAACAACATTGCACTTCCACAAAACCTAATAATAGAGGAATGAGCACATCCTAGTTCCACAAAAAATTCGACTCCATAAAAACTTCCACCCAAACTAATAATGATTAGCCAGGAGAGTAGTGGTGGCCCATCGGCAACAGCCGCGGCATACGACTAGTAGGTCGTAGGTTCGAACCCAGGCAGGTGCTTTGTGTAAATTATTTCATCACCACTGCTCACAAAATGGTGAAGGAAAACATCGTGAGGAAACGGGAATGTCCTAGAACAAAAAATTCGAAGACATATGACATCTACCAAACCACAATGTGCCTGTGGTGGATAGCAATTGACAAACATTGTAGCTGGAAAACTCATATTGACGAACTCTGCGCAAATATAGATAGATTCGTATTCGTTCTGTACAGATTAACACGTGTGACTAGTGTTGATGCGGCACTATGTGCATACCATGGCTATGTTTCATCAATTTTGAGTTATGGCATAATATATATAGAATCATTTTTTTTAACTGAACAGACAGCTGTGCTGCTGGGGAGTTTGTTGCGCCACTTCTTCTCCCCAGCTAAAGCACTAGGAAGTGGTGAAGGGCGAGCGTTTTGGGGGACTGTCTTATGTAATTTTGACGTTCAAAAGGTGCTGATTCTCAGCCTAGTTTGAATAAATGACTTTTGATTTTGATTTTTGATTTTGAATAATATGGGGTAATTCTGTAGAACTTAACAGGGTGTTTCGAGCTCAAAAAAGTGCATTCGCTCAATATGTGGAGCGCAGCCAATGGACAGCTGTGTACCATTATTCAAAAAATTAAAAATATTACCACTCCCAGCACTGTATATTTTTGAAATTTGTATTTTTGTGTACCAAAATAGGCATGAATTTCAGCTGCATAATGACCAGACCTAGCCGCAAAGTACACATGCTTGGTGTACCTAGACGAAAAATAAAACTATTTTCAAATTATGTATTTTGTATGGCGACCAAAGTTTATAATAAACTACCAGATTGTTTTAAAACACTTAACTTTAGGACATTTAAATGCAAATTATTCAATTATCTCTTAGGTAAATTCTACTACTCGACTAATGATTTTATGAATGAAAAGTTGACGTAAATATTGGGAAATAATTATATTCTCTTCTATCTCTTTGACTTAATTTAATCTTTTTGACATCTCCACAATTTATATTTAATTTTGATTAATTTGCAATTTGAATGATATAGTAATTTATTTAATTCAATGTTATACCTGCTTATTACACTAACCACAACCCTGATAATGTATCTGTACGCCGGAAACGGCAGGATATTATGAACTTTTAAAAGTATTTAACAACTCTGTAACAGTATTCTTACAAATAAATGGACTATTACTATTACAGCCCACTCCCTCTCACCGAGAGGAGGCCTGTGCCCCAGCAATGTTAACATTATAAGCTGATTATGCTATGCCATGCCATCATCAGCCTATAATTCCATATGCCCAATTGTTTTTTTTTTTTTGTGATAGTGTTTTTTCTTTGCGTCATGTTTACCGCAAAAATACGTATTTTATTCATTTCATTTCTTGGGTACTGCCCAGTCCAGAAGCACTATCCACTGGAGAAATAATCACTAAGACGTGACTACTTGTTGATGGCTGATTGTAGAGATGCTTGCTTATCTTACAGTCATCTTACAGAGACGCTTGTTTACTTTGATTTTCTTTTCTCTTGAGGGGAAAGCTGAATGCATAAACGTTTCTACAGATTTGAGATGTGCAAATAACTGATACTGTTGTTGTTATATTTATTTATAGATTGTTTCTTTTATTACAGTTCGAAACTGCTCATACATCCAGCCAGGGCTGCAGTTTCGACATAGATAGCGATCTCATTGCGACTGATTTCGGTCGCAGTCCTAATGCGGTTCCTAGACGGTCAAAATTGCTTGACAAGCACGTGATCTTTTCATGCTTTTCAAACAATTTTGACCGACTTTGCGACCAAATTCTGTCGTAAAGCGATCGCTATCTATGTCGAGTTTGCAGCCCCAGATGAGATAAAGATGAAAGATACCGAATACTTGAAGAATAAACTGGATATGGAAGGCGGAAGACCGTGTGTTTAGAAACTATTCGCAGACTATTATACACTAGAATATCAAAAATAAATAAAAAACGAAATACCAAAACGGATATCAACCACACAAAATCGTTGGTTCAATAACATTTCCTGATCCAAGTCAATTAAGTTACGTACCTAGTTATTGGAATCCATTTGAGTGTGGCATTGTATCAGGACCCAATCAAGCATATAATCAGTCCAAAAAACACAGGTGTTTGTGTCCAGTAATGGTTTTGAGCTAGACCAGTCTAAGTATAGGGCGATGACCTGGGTCTATGATAAAATATCCTTCTATGTATCTTTGAGTTCTATTGTAAAACATGTTTACCATGCATGTGCTCGAAAAGAGCGCTTTCCAAACAGCCAAACTGTGCGGAGTGCCACTTTTTCGCACTAGTGCTTTTTACCTTTCAGTTTTTTTTTTTTAATATTTACTCCGTCGTCAGCCCGATGCAAAAAAGAGTTTAATTATTTGAGAAAAGTTTTACAAATTAGTCAAATACAGATTCGTTCATATATAAGGTCCTACAATAAAACGAATACTTAATTAAACGCCTTATTAATTACTCTAGATTTAGATTAATAAACTAATTTTAAATATTCATTAAAATATTTGTTTGGCTGAACGTATATTTTGCTCGTGTCTTTTTGCAATACGAAGTGGCAGCTACTTGCACATGCGCAGTAGTAGATAGGCTGATCGCGCATGTATTTAAAATAAACCCGCCATTTTACTAATTTCTTGCTTAGTTCGGAGTCGATTTGTGTAAAGCTAAAAATGTCGTGTTCAAGTGACGAATCCGCCGCCAAATTTAAACCCGGAAATTGTTATTCAAGAAGCACAAAATGCCAAGAACAGACTCTTACCGGCTAAATAAAAAAAAATACTATTTCAATATATATTTTATAATTCTTCGCACAACGCTTAGTAAAACGTATGATACACGTGCGTAAGATGATTTCCGCCTCGTGTCGACTTATACACTCGTCGGAACGTTAGTGCTATTATTTATTCTGTGGTTGGGGTCGGCTATGTTTGTTGGTAGATTTATTAATAGCTAAGTACACAGTCTAATCTATAGATATGTATGATTCTCTAGGGGTGCACTTTTGGACACCAAATATTAAGTCATGATAGATTCCGTTCTAATGCGGATAAATGAATATTTTTGGTGAAAACTGACAGGTTTTTTGAAAATTCTAGTTAGTTGAAAAAGACGTTTAAACATAGGCTTTTGGGGGCTGCTTTTTTCGATTGAGTAGAAAATGAAAAAAAAAAAAAAACAACGCCAATAAAATACATATCTCAAGCATGAATTTTAAACTATTTTATGCGCCCTAACACCGCGAGAATTCTGTATAATATTCATGAGTACACATAATTTGATTTTTGTTCAGATTTGTTGAAACAAAAGGGCCTCAAGGGTACCTAATGTAACCGCCCGGGGCTCAACCCGAGCGAAGGTCAAAAACTATGATACTTGTTGCTACAGCTCACATATTGTGGAAAAAACTAGAATACATATTTTATTAGCATGACGTTCGAAACGGTTTTTGCTGCTATTAATTTTATTTTTCATCTCAACGGCCCAGAGACTGAATATGGGCTATAATGACAGCCGTGGGGGATTTTGACGTCATCTTCACGCTTGGTAGACGAATTGGTGATCAGAGAAGGCTATTTATGCGAACAAATTATGAAGATATATCTTCTTTTTATGACTCCTACGGGCAGTCACCCCTTTTGGTCTCTGTCGAAACCACGATGATGGATTGTGCAGAAAGTTTAATAAAAACACGGTTCAATCATGTAAAAAAGTTTACACTGAAGTGAATGATACGTATTTCCCGAAACATCCACCTGAACACTGATAATACTGCAACACCCTGATTTCCCTAAGGAACAGCTTGCGAAAGTTGGTTAATACTCTCGTTTCATGTAAATACAAAAAACTTCAATACTGTGTGTTGATCTGCAAACAAGAAACTGGATTCTGAATTCCTGACGCAATTTGGGAAAAACTGTTCAGCAGTGGACAGAACAATATAATTATCAATTAATTGAAAGCGCACTACGGCAGTCAATTAAGAAAACCTAGAATAACATACAAAGTCGTCTACAAGAGTAGAGGATGACCAAAGAAACAATTAATAGATGTATGGATCGTGTGAAAGATAATAGTGAACGTTGAGAAGACGGCTGATAGGAAAAGGGCAGAAGGTTGATGATGAATAACATAAAACCACTGTAGTTCTTTGCCATAGGGGTAGGTAGAAACTACAGAATGTCACGTGCAAACCTCATTTACTAATGATAAATGATTTTATTTCTGTAAGTTGGTTTGTGCAAACATTTTTACAAGTCAATCACGTTTTTTTTTTTTTTTTAACTAGATGAGGTTGGCGTTTCCTATCAGTCTCTTATAAAGTCCAGACATAATTTTGGTCACTTCATGTGAAGACCATGTAGATTGAAATTATTGTGTCTGAAATGGTCTTTTGAGGAAAGAACCACACAGATTGAGAGGACCTGTCCAGTCAGTGCACGCATTTGTCAGTAATCGCGCAGCTCAACTCAGAACTTAAGGAGCCCAACGATTTGACGAACAATACCAAAGAAAGGACATTTGGGTAGGCCGCATAAATTACTCAAACTGCCAGACCATGATTAAAAATAACTGAGAAAAAATAAAACAAACAAAAGCAATAACCTACATAGACTTCACATTCACAATAATTAAAATAATATAATACTTTACAAAGTAAATATTCATGTCAACATTCAGTATGCAAAAATAAAAAAGTGAAAAAAGAAAATTTGGAGCAGCTCGAAACTCAAGCCTTTTTAAATTACGGTATAAAAAAGCTTTCTGACACAACTTGCGATTAATGAATGATTTGAATTTATTAAAGCTTAGACCTTGAACGTGGCTTGGAAGTTTATTATAAAAGCGTATCTACGTCTGAATGAGCCTTGTTGGAGGTACAAAAAATTAGTGTTTGTTCCTAGTATTTATATTGTGGATATCACTGTATTTTTTAACTTAATTTACAATTTAATATTTTTATGGGCATATAAAAGATTTTCAAAAATGTACTGAGAAGGCACAGTCATTATATTAATCTCCTTAAATTTCTCTATGAGAGATTGTCTCGGTCTTAATTTATAAATGGAACGAACATCTCTTTTCTGCAAAACAAAGATACCGCACAACAGAATACCGCACGACATAACACTATGAAAATAGCTAAAGTACACTAAACGGGCTGTCTCTAAGTTAGTTAAGTTACGAATTTTCCTAATGTTGCGGAGCTTAGCTTTTTTGACAATTTATCTATATGTGGGCCCCACTGAAGCTTAGCATCCAAAGTTAAGCCCAAGAATACCGTGCTATCTTCAGGATTCAATTCTTCGCCCTTTATCAACACATTAGTTTTCACCTGTCTAACGTGAGGTAGCGTAAACTTAATGCATTTGGTTTTTTTTTTCATTAAGAAGTAAATTATTAACATTGAACCAGTGAACTACTTTTGAGATTGCTCTGTTTACATCGTCAGTAACCAGCTGCTGACGTTTAAGTTTAAACAAAAGTGAAGTATCATCCGCAAACAAAACTATATCATGATTATCCTTTATGAGGTAGGGCAAGTCGTTAATATAAATAAGAAACCAGAAAGGACCAAGAATTGATCCCTGTGGGACTCCCATTGTTATTAAAGATCCGGGCGATCTTTTTCCATTAACGTCAACGCTCTGAATCCTATTACTCAAGTATGAAGTAAGAAAATCCAGAGCGGTGTTCCGGATCCCGTAGTGGCGGAGTTTCCTGATTAACGTTTCATGAAGAACGCAATTGAATGCCTTGGACAAATCACAAAAGATGCCCAAGGCATCGCATTTATCTTCTCATGCATAATAAATTTGTCCTAAAAGTTCAACACATCAGTAGTTGAACGACCCCTTGTAAAACCGAACTGTTTGTTATGTAATAATTTATGTTTATTAAAAAATCTTCTACCTCCGCAACATTAGCCTATAGCAGTCCACTACTAGACATAGGCCTCTCCAATTGCACGCCATTTAGCTCGATTCTCGGCAACTCTCATCCAGCTGCTACCAGCCACCCTGCGAAGATTGTCGCTCCACCTAGCCTGAGGGCGTCCTACGTTACGTTTGCTGATTCGCGGTGTCCACTCAAGAACACGTCTACCCCAATGGTCATCGGTTCTACGGCTAATATGGCCAGCCCATTGCCACTTCAGCTTGCTTATTCTGTGATTTACTACCTCAACTTTGTCCATTTCCTAGAAATCTGTTAGATGAAATGTTATGTGTATTGTAAATAATTTCACAGTACATTGTAATTTACCATCATATTTTATGATCTTGTTTACATAGGGTTACTAGTCACGAATCTTTCATGATTGGTAGTTACGACGATAATTTTACGCGCTGATATCATGCGTATTTTAAGTTCAACTAGGTACATCCTCCTTAATAGTTTTTTCATTGTGATACATAATTAAATTTTATTACACTTGTAGTGTTTGGAATGTGACCGGCAAAATCTAATGGTTTTTGCCACAGTCAAGGAGATTCATTGAACTTCGTCTTGGTTTTCCGTATATGACTCTAAACGTAGGTGACACATACTATACTAGTTTAAATCTCCCCCACTTTGCCAATAATGGTCCAATTAGTGTCAAGTGGTTGACCTTAAATGGCCTTGAATACCGCAGCCGCAATTTCCTCCGGCCGTCTTACACGCAACGATAAAATCTGACATGTATGTACGTCCTACATTTTCCCTTTCAAAGGTAGCGGAAATAATAGAAATAATAAAGGGAATTCACCAAATTAGAATAGAGTAAGAACTTGTACTTTCTAATTGGGACTTAATTGCCGTTGTTTACGACTGTAGGTATAGTGAAGCTGTCTGGCTTTCCTATTGTCTGCAACAATAAATAATTAACCCACTTTGTCTGTCACTCAAACCGTTCATTGCGAGGATTTTTTACTTAAACTGATAATTTTACTCTTTTAATTCATTCGCTTCATTTTCTGCAGAAACCGAGCAACGGCAGATGTTGTCGCTCCGCAGATGTTTTCAAAAGCTCCGATTTTTTTCCAGTTTTGGATATCTGGCCTACTTATAGCCTAATAATAATAATATTTTAATAAATATTCAGTACACAATGTCTACATTGTTTACGAATTGACCCGAATATGTTGTAATAAAACGCCGAAATTTTATAACATTGAATTCTTAATTAAAAAATTTTTGAGTAACGCGCCGCCTTATTACCACTGTTTTATCGCAAGATTAGTTATGATGAAAAGCTGGAAAAGAAAGTAGTTAATAATCAAGGTACGTTATATTCTAGCCGCATCATCGTCGAAGGCCTTATAAGGCCCCTATTCGACAAGGTCGAGGTCTTGGCCATTTAAGGGCGCTGGTGGCTTGCCAGTCATTGAAATCCTTCCGACAGTTTTTTTAATCATTCATACAAGATGTTTATAGATGAAGTACGTTTGAGAAGAGATTAAAATGATGGGCATGTTATTTAAATAGTCCTCATTAATTTTTATGTCTGCCGGGATCTTCCACTGTTTACCATCATATTTTATGATTTGGTTGAGGTTAGATGGCAGACCACATAGATGTTATGTGTAAAGTGCTAAATGATATTCAACCTCATCTGTTTGGACTAAATGTCTGTTTTCTATACAAGGACGGAAAAACATAATTTTGTTCGTAAATAAGCCGGTAGCAACACGAGGAACTCGAGGAAGCATTCACTAATTCAATTTGTGAACAATATCATAATTTGCGTGTTTATGAAAGCTCTAAATTGGTAAACATCTGTGAATTGAGCAGATTGACGTAAACAAATTCCCGAGGCACGCTCTTTGGTACATTCAGTCGTAAAAGAAGAATTAATGAAAACGCACGTACTGCCAGACCGGACGATATTACTCTTTATAGCGAACATACAAGTTCAATAGCAATCACTCATGAATACTGCACAGTTTATGGACTAAACGTGGGTGTTTTGGGACAAAAAACATGTTAATTTAATGCAAAAAAAACTGTATCGTTTAGCAATACAGTTGGATCAGATATTACTAGGCAAAAAGGTTAACAGTTAGCGGTGTGGGCGCAAATGCGCAATGTAAACTAGGAGGTCAGTCATGTCAGTACAATAAACCACGGTGGAGGCATCGACCTCTTGCTCACTTATGGTATGATAAAGCGACCGTTACAGGAAAGTAATGACTTTGAAATATGCGTATGGTATTTTAATGGCGGGTTTGGTGACGGTTGCGTATTAGGGTGGTGATTGCTGTACGTTGTAATTTTGGCCGGAGTAGTTAAGGTTTGGTGGTTGTTGGCATGTGAATCAAAGGTCCTTATTCCTATCCCTTTAAACTAATTAGCGTGAATGTCCTGTAGCCTTCGATCATCAACATCTTCCTGTCTTTGTCCCATGTTACGTGGGGTCGCCGTTTTCTTCTTCCGTTCTCCCCTGTCAAAAGTCACGCTATCATTCACTCCCTTATCTTTCATTTAAGGAATAGTAATTAAGTCTTTGTAGCTTTCTATACGGAATAGAAATTAAAGCCAAGTGTAATCACATTTAACACATTCACAATTTGTCATTAAATCTTGTTCTGACAAGATTTTTTGACTCTTCATCTCACGCAATACATTACGTACTTTCTTTTACATCGAACATACCAGACTCCCAAGAGATGGTATGCTTTCAAAACACTCCTTGTTTTTGCTCCTTATACAGCATGTATCAGAAATGTACAAAACTTCTATACCTACTCGCCCCAAATCTATGGGACGGCTGATTAATTATTTATTCGCGATTACAATGTTGGCCCCATGGAGAAAGTTGTCCAGTTTGATGGTCTGTACCACACCCTTAAAATTTACCACTAATATGACTCTAATACATGCTGTATACGCTTTTTGTTTCAATTCATACATCCTCGACCTTTTTATAATACTCGCTGTCAATTTTCCAAATACGTGTTATTCTTCCAAGAACAATATTCAAACCTCTAGACATTTCTTTCTCTGTAAATCTTAAAACAATTCAGAACAAAGTTATAGCTCAACAAATATTGTTACAAGTTTGTCTTTATTGCAATATTCTCACTGCGTACGCACATTGATTGAGGCGTCTCATATTGTGGTAATGTGCAATATTCTGCGGTTGAATATAGAGCAGTGACACCATATTATGTACCTCCTTGTTTTTGTGTTATATATACAGTGTTAAATTGAAATGAAGCCTTACTCGTGAAGGGGGAATTTTTAGGGGAAGAGAAAGCAAAATGTCGCAAGGAATATTTTAAGGTTGTAAAGGTAGATTTTGTAACAACAGTAAATGTTATGAGGAACGATTTAATTACAAAACATTGTACTTTTAGGCTGAGGAGACGGGGAAAATATAATTTCAAAAACATGAAACCAGGAATATATAATACAATAAAATTATCCTCTATTTGGAAATAGGTAAGTACTACTGCCATAAATAAACAGTGAAAATAATCTAATTTACCCTATTTATAATAAAAAGCTGTTTCCGCAGCCATATCCAGGTGAATTGATACGTCCAATCAATTGGAGGGACCATAAAATATCCACAGCACTCACTTTAATGGTCGCTATCAAACGCGTAAAGGTCACACAATTATTGGATTTCTAACCAGGAGATCATAAAGACTAGAATACAGGATATTCTACTAAGCTATTTACACATAACATCACGCCGGTAGTCTCCGAAGGATCACACAGAGGTGTACCCATAGAAACAACCACATTTCGCCGTTTTATGTAGCCAATCAGTATTTATGTACCTATGCTATAGAATCCACATGTAAAAGAACTGAATGTGAATGTGGATGATTTGGTAACCAAGCTTCAAAATGTAATAAAGAATTCAGGCACTGTCGTACAAAGACATAATCTGCCTGTCTTAGTAATGCCATACATTTGCAGGAGATGGGAAAAATAGCAGATACCACAGCAAACTGTGATGTCTAAGCCAAGATTAATAAAGGTTACTTGGCGCGTGATTTGGCTTAACGATGTTCCCGTATGTGTCTTGCACTTGTATTTTAACATTTGTGCGACAGTGACAGAAATAACGCTTAGCCAAAGTAAGTAACTTTTATAGATACATAAATAAAGTCACGCCTTCTTTCCATAGGTTTAGGCAGAAACTACAGAACGCCACCTGCTACGATCCTTTCATACCTCGTTTACGTTTATAGATCTCGGCCAGTAACAAGTAATCAGAATGCAGGGTACACAGATATCGGTATCTGACTAATAATATCACTGTGGTCAAGCTTTTCACTGTCACCCATAAAATATACTATCCAAAGAAAGACCATAAAATTAAATGATCAGATCCAAGATTTCTTTCAAACTCATTCATTTACGACCTATCAGGACTGGGTTTAGAAAACGAACTCTCCTTTTATCCGGATGTTTCAATACGTTAGATATTTTAGTAGCCATAACTTTAGTTAATAAGCTTAAAGAGTCAAAGTAGTTTTTATGAGGTAAATGTAAACAGGAACCGTTAAATTATGAGAACACATGGTCAACCGCGGATATTTGAAGGTATTTTAATGAACAGCATCAAAACTCACAGTATATAATAGGGCTTCGTTCAGACGGTCAGCGGGTGGAAAATATGTTCATCATTGTCATTTTTACAATAATTATGTTCATGGTTGGAATAAAATATACATACCTACATATTTCCACATTTTTCTTAAAGTGTACCATTCATTATGTAGGAGTCTAGCGCTAGGATTTTTTTTTTTTTTTATGGATTTCATGACTACATTTAATTTCCTTATGGTCAGTGCCATCGCCATCGGCGATAACAGGGTAGTATTAATTTATTCCGAATCTCGGAGGAGTTAGAAGGCATTCAATTTGCGAAATATTAATTAATTTCATTTATATTTGTTCTGATATAAAGTGCAAAAGCTTAATCAATCAGTTCCAATATTATAAATGTTAACTCAAATTTCTTTCGAATAGTATCTAACAACAGAGCAGAGGTGTGTTTGCCAAAGATGACTTATGCTATAAACAAAAACGAATCGTTTTGCTTACCAATGGTAGCATTTTTTATTGCCAAACTGGGTATATAAATAGATTCGTAAGCGAATTTTTTCTGTGATAGCTACTTGCATACGGGAGGGTCTACTTGCAAAGCTATGAGTACTTCGCTTCATTATTGGTAAAGATACAAGAGTCTTAATTTTAACCAATAACGGTCCGTAAATTATAGGAGAGCGATGTAATTAAAGGGCGAGCCTACTTTCATTTGCTGGACACAATTCCAAACAAGCTGCTATGGACAATATTGTAAAAGAATAGGATAAAAATTTAACATGTAGCTGTCGCTTCGGCGCCATCAACAATACTCGGCCTATTGACGATATTGGGAACGACCTTTTGTTCCATCTGCCATTCAACGTATCCACTATATTCGCGACCGCAACCTACTACTTTCTCCCTTTACATCTTTCCATCACTCTCACTCACTCCTATGTTAAGATGTCACTAAGAGGAGCCTCTTATTATAACCACAGAGAAATTGTTTACAATGGAACATGTGTTGAAAATATACACGTCAAATACAATGATAGAAAGCTACATTATGTTTATCGTTAATATAAATGTACAAAGAAACTGTTTTCTATCGATATTATTGGTAAATGTTAATAGTTATTTGAAAGAGCTAGGAGAAAACGAAAGTTTTCTAAAGGTAAACCAGCTGGTGCGAAAAAAAATCAGCTGTCCCATACATTTATGTTTGCATAACTCGTGAATATGTAGGGAGCAGCTGATTTTTTTCTCACGATTTCAGGTTTGGTCCCAAAAGTTGTTTGTTATCATGAGTACAATCATGTGTTTAAGTATCGGTCACTCATTACCTGTCACCTTATATAGTTCGTCAGCCACATCACTACTACCAACTCATTCTCATCATCATTGTACAAGGAGGAAAACAATGACATATAATTATCTTTCAAGTCATCTTTCACAACATCCAATCATATCGCTTGTTTCTTTCAAACACCAAGAAAGTAAAGAATCCTGCATGCAATGCGTTTGTCCATTCTTTTACAGTTCCATGTTGCATGCGTTTTATCGTATAATCCTCTGAGAACGTGAAGTAATCAGCACTTGAGATAAAACATCTTATGAAATTATTACTGTTACAGCACTTAAACATAGTACAAGGATTAAGCTGGGTGTACTGTTTAATTGTACAAAGTTGAATTATTTTAAGAGCAAACTCATAAATGACATTTCTACTGTTCCTCCTATTCCAACTGGTGTTGCAAAGAACTCGAGTCTTCAAGTCCTATGTGTATGGACTCGGATGATGAATTACAAGACTCGACTCATTACAATAATACTCCAAGACTAGAGAAGAGCTCGTGAATGTTACATGAGAGCTCGAGTCTCTTTGTGCGCTCGAGTCCTTTTTATGCGGCTAGTCGCACTCAAGTCCTCTTCGTGTATGAGTCTTGCAATTAAATTGTTACATTTACAGGACGGGGTTCGCCCCGTCCTGTAAATCCTTTCTCGTCCTGTGAAGCCTTTCTAGGCCCAGATAAAAAAAAAAACTAATAGGTAGTAGTTTTTTTGTAGGCATAGTTACATAACCACTAATTTAAACTTATCACCTATTCGAGTCTTTTCGAATGATGAGCTCCAAGTCTCATTTTCATGCACCCAGTTTTTCTTTAAGACACGAGTTCATTTTAAATCTCAAGTGTTTTGTAAAACTCAAATGGCTGTTAAATGAATCGGGTTCGGCTTCACTGTAGACTCCGAGCCTTTTTAGCACACTGCTGCACTGAGTCTTGCATAACTGAGTCGAGTCTTTAAAATTACGACTCGAGGACTTGAGTCCTTTGCAACACTAATTCCAACAAACCTTTCATTTTTCTGCACCATGACAAATCTACTAACAATAACTTTAAAAAAAACATACTTCACATGAACAAACTCCCAAGTTCCGGAGTACTAATTTGTAGGCCATCCATTTTTTCCTGTGATATGATAGCACTGCTATCTATCATCTGTTGTTCGTGCCACAGAAGCCAAATGCTCCTACCGCGCCAACACATGCATTTCCAGTTTACTAGCATGCCACTTATCAGACGATCGTCCGCTAACTAATCAGTGCATGCGCAAGTAGATCAGTAAATTATCTGAAGTATGCTGCAGTCATGAGCGGCCGTCGACCGCGGTATGTCGTCACACAGACATTACACCTACGCTGGTCTGTGGATCATTGTCCACAGTCTACGGGTTTTCTGATACGTAATGTAATTTTGAAGTTTGAATGCAAGCTATAAATAATATTTGTGAAAACCCAATTACAGATATTAATGATTCATTTTCAGTATTCAGGGAAAACAGATTTGTGGTAAATACCCAATTGACTATCATTACAGTAAGTAGCAATTATTAATGCAGCATTACAAATCAAAACAAACAACGATCACTGAATTAACTATTGCAAAAGCTATCAATCATATAATCCTTAATTTAACAACAGTTTAAGCAATAAATCGCGAAGTAAAAGTAATCGGATTACCGAAGGTTAGCTGTCAACAAATAAAATCGTCGATACAACTCAATAATCCACTAAAAGTTACACCAAAGACATTGACATGGCACGATCTTGAATAGTCAAAGATTATAGCGATAATCCTTTTAAGATTACACATGGTTGTTTATAAGATTAACCAAAAATACACATACAGGCTACTTCGTAGGCGAACTTGTTGAAATCTAAACGAATATACACATATATGTAAAGAGAAAAGATTAGATTTTTTGTTTGTTTGTTACGCTTTCATTTCACGGCTAAACGGCTGAACCGATTTTGATGAAATTTGGTATGGAGATAGTTTGAACCCTGGGGAAGGACATAGGCTACTTCTTACCGACATACCACGCGGGCGAAGCCGCAGGTGGAAGCTAGTAATATTACAACGTGTTTTCATCAACATCCTCTGGCCCTTATCCCAATTGATTTTATAAATATCAACGCTGCATGTCTTCTTCTTCCATATAACTCTATCAGCCGTCATCTCAGTAGTCACCCCTTTCATCGTCGTTTGTTTAGTCTTTCTCTACTGTGTGCTTCTTTATCGAAATTAATATATTTATATTAATGATTTTATTCAGACCCGCTAACGTTCAGACCACGGCTCTACACCCACATTGAGTTCAGCAACAAGCAGTAGTCGCACAGATTCGATTGTTTTCATTGACAGATGTTCTAACGGTACTATTTTGTGAATAGATCACTGGGTTAGTAATTACGGTAACCAAAGTTTCACTGTTATAGGAAGTATTGTGAATTTGTTTGGAAGGATGTGTCATTCTATTTTTGTATGGTTTGTGACTATCATTAGGTCGCATTATTTATTAAGCAATTGTGTAAAATGTAGCTCAGTCTAAGTGTTCATCGCTTGTTGGAAATACATAAGAAGAGTTACACATAATTATATTACTACTACTTAATGATAGTCAAGGAAACGCGGTGTTGGCCCAAGAAAATAGGCTTGGATGAGAAACATTCGCGAATGGACCGGAGTTACCGAGTGCAGCTGAGCTGTTCCACCTCGCAAAGAACAAGCAGAAATATTAGGAGTTGATGGCCAACCTTCAGTAATTGGAGAGGCAACAAAAGAAGAAGAGGTAACATAGTCGCTGCAGAGGTCAGAGAGCAAAACGGTCAGCAGTGGAAAGCTACAATATGATGATAATTACATTTAAGTAAGACCTTGATACTGGATACAAGTGGCGTATACCAAATCGGAGAGCTTTGGGTAACGGCTGTCAATAATGAAGACGAAGTGTATGGAAAAAGACATATTCCGTCAATCACTGCCTGTTTGTTGTTAATAAATCTGTGAGGAGGATACTTTCTACGTAAAAAGTACAAGCTACAGTTTCATTGAAGAGCGGTGGCCGCCACATAGCGTCTGCAATTTATGCCAATGCGAATGAAATCAAGTGAAACTTTATTTATGAAAGTAAGGTGGTGTGTTTTTATAAAGAGCGTTTTTGACACCGCCACTGCCGTAATTCTGCGGCCGTTATGTGGCGGCCAACGTACTTTTAGGAAACTGTAGCTTTAAGTACAACAACTTCATTGCAGACAGATAATATATTTCGCAATTTCTTATCATCACCTGTTTAGCCTTTTCCCAACTATGTTGGGGTCGGCTTCCAGTGAAACCGGATGCAGCTGAATACCATTATTTTACATGGAGCGACTGCCTATCTGACCTCCACAACCCTGTCACTGGGTAATATGATACCCCTTGGTAAGACTAGTTGTCAGACTTTCGGGCTTCTGACGACTCGTAAGACTGTCAAAGATCCACGAATTACAGCCGGGACCAACGACTTAACATGCTTTCCGAAGCACGGAGAAGTCTTGGTACGTAAGGGGGCCACGGGCCAACCGCGGCATGCGTAGCTTAACCCTGATCGATCAACCCGTGCGGCTGTTATTACTTAGGCACAAGCTCCTAGCAATTTCTTATCACAAAATAAATTTCTATACAATGACCAAATTTTTGCAGTAACTTTCCGAAGCAGGTCAGTGTACTATCAGGTTGTCTAATAAACAACTTGAACGATATCTCTAGTTGCACAGCTTATGACAATGTTTGTTATGTGATGCGCTCCGTAGTTGATAGCACAAGTGGGTCGGTTGGCGACCTCGTAATCTCAGCTGATGGTTATGTCAATATGGAGCTACTAATAAGATGATAACGCGTAGCAATTAAAGTTACCGTGGACGATTATTTTCTTATACGAGTACCAATAGTTACTAAAACAATTAGTAATTTATTACGAATTTTACGTAATTTTAATTTACCAGTTGATATCGTAACAGAAGTTCACAATTTGTAACACCACACTGTCCTCCCATCCCATACCTATTAACAGTGTAATTTGTAAACATTGTAAAAGCCAATTATATTTAAAACAGTCACCGTGAAGTAAATTGCCGGCTCTTCTCCATAGGAAACGACCAGTTGGAATTGGAACCGTGCACCTTGCTCCTACTGTATCATAAGAGCCCATGCTCATGTAGGTTTAAGTGAAAATTTTTCGAATTTATAAGATAACATAATTATTATAGGAATCACGCTTATAAAAACGTTATCATCGTTCACAGATTTGTTTATAAACATATAAGTACATGGGATATACTCACACGTCCTTAAATAGCCATAATGTTACATGCGATTTGCGGTAGAAATGTTTATGAGTCACTTTGAAAGGTCAGTCGAAGCCTTAAAGAGAAAGAACACCCACTGAGAAATGTTTGTATGCAGATAAAATTAAATGAAGGCAAGCAACATATACTGTATGTAAGTACGTGTTTTAAAATAAAGCTCAGCATAAAATAGTAGAGAAAAAAGCAATGCTAATGTTAGTCGACGAAGCTTCATATTCTGCAAGGCATTGGCGCCGATTCCCTTGTTCACAAACTAAACTAAATTTAAGTTCAGTGCATCTTTTTCTTCCTATTTTGTTAAGAAAAGGACAGAGATAAATATTAGTTTAGTTCTGTCAAATTAAGATACTCCATCGACAAGTTTAGACGTGATTAAAAAAATTGCCTACTAAAAATACGCCAATTTACGTCAGACGCTGACTAATTTGACAGGACTAAACTAATATTTATAGTCTGTCCTTTTCTTAATGAAATAGGAAGAAAAAGATGCACTGAACTTAAAATTAGTTTAGTTTGTGAACAAGGGAATCGGCGCTATTGCTTATTTACTTTAAAGTTAACTCTCAAGTACAATTTTCTTTTGCAAGCAATTAGTAAGTTTTTTTTTTACAAGGTGCAAGTAAACCACACCCACACTGAGCCCGCGTGGTGGATTTATGGATTACCTACGGCCCACTCCTTCTCACAGAGGAGGCCTGTATCCCAGCACTGGGAACGTTATAGCCTGATTATGCTGTATGTAGGGAAGCCAAGACCTTACCTGAAAATATTGTTGGTATTCAGGTAATAGTCACAGATGGCCTTTGTTTGCCATTCCCAATAGTCGGTCAGTATGCAGATTGGGAAATTCCTACATTTCCTACCTTCTACCCCTTTTTATATCGCCCTATACTTTGAACTATTACGATTGCGAGCCTGTCTCAATCTTTTTAACAGACGGAAAAAAATAGGAGGTTCTCAAGTCGAGCCGTAGGTATATATATTTTTTTTAATTCAGACAAAGTGAAAAATGTAGGACATTTTTCTGCTCGACAGACACTGAGATATTTCTGCATACCATACAAGAACGTAGACATTGCATTACGCCTGTATTCCCCGAAGGGTTAGGCAGAGAGAAATAGTACACCCACATTTCGCCAGTTATGTTTAAGCCCAAGGGGCTTGAGCAATAGGGGATGAGCCTATTGATATCAACCGGCCACAAATCCAGATTCCAGGCTGCTACTGAGAAATTTTGATAGAAAAACCCAATAACTCTTTGCCTGGCCTGGGAATCGAACCCAGAACCTCATTGCCAGCAGTAGCGAACGCGACCACTACACCAACGAGGCAATGTAACCATGTTTTGTCAAGATGAAAAGTTACGTACCTATCTTGTCATATACATATATTACAGGTTATGCTACGGTCCCACGGCCCGCTTTCTCACAGGCCAGACCGCTCCAGGCCAGTCCGACAGGCCGTGGGAACAGTCGGCCTGCGGTGGCCTGTTATCGCCCGTCGTATCGAATGTATGGGATGATCCGTGGGAATGCTCGGCACAGGCCGCGACAGGTCTCGACAGGCCGCCGAAACGCGGCATTAGACAGCTCACAAGTAACTCCATATCCGTAGGTGTTAGTACTAAACAATAATTAAAGTGGTTACTAGCATAACTGTTCAAATACCACGCTGTTTACGGCTAATTTTGCAAGTTCAATGGTTCTCGTAAAATTTTATCGTTCGATACTATTATGGAGTGTGCTGTTATAGGAGAAATGTTAGTTGCTATGAGCTTTGCGCATTCACGATAGCATATGTCTAAGAACTTGTTTCGATTGGAGGTTCTTGCTCACACAAACATGTGAAGCGTAGAACAGTAGTAGGAATGCAGGCATGTGTTTAAAATCTACAGTATTGTAATACTTCTAAGTTACGATATCTACTGCTAAACTTGGACCTTCCAAGTCATTGCTATAGATTAGTTACAAGAATACAGTGGTGGTTTTCGTGGAGGAATATTCAAATTATCATGAGGACAGACAGACAAATAACGGTTATTGCATTAACTTTGTAGCATAGTGGTAACTGATTATTTTGTTAGTTTTGTATCGATATAAAATGTTTCCTTGAATGTAACTAGCTTACCGACCTGTACCTAATTGTTAATACATATGTGTAAAACGTTGTGGTTATTACATTGATTTTGTTTTATATAACTTACTGGTAGGTAATGTAATATCGTTTATATTCCCAAATAAAATAAACCAATAGTAACTATATAATAATAACTCCACGACCTGATTCCACCGGCCCCCTTCTACCATCGGACATCTAGACGCACTGCCAGTTACCATCCCTACCTGATTGATATTCCACTATGTGTATATGTCTTTTATAATGCGCACAGCAAAAGAGTGGAACTCACTACCTGCGTCTGTGTTTCCGACTGCATACAACCCTAATCTCTTCAAAGTGAGAGTGAACAGGCTTCTTCTGGGTACGCTCACTCCATCGTCGACTTTGTCTCTGTCACCTCTGACCTAGACTCTAGAGTGAAGAGCAAACCCATCTCAAAAAAAAAAAAAAAAAAATTGTAGTAGGTTCGCTGCTAGTGATCCTGATCTTCCTGCCAAATCAATGTTTCTTCATATTGGAACTAGTGCGGATGAGACTTAATCATGAGTAAATACGTTTTAAAAACTGAAATTCATTTTATAATACTTTCACAACAGTAATCTTTAATTTGGATCTACCCAAGATTCAAAGATAGCCCAAGCATTAATCAAGATAAGAAAACTCCTTTCTTAATACTACGGACGGAACTATCTACAATTCAAAATAAACGTTCCAACTTCAAAATGAACTGTCATGCAGAACTGCAGTCTAATAATAGAGAACGGGTAGGCAGGAAGCGAGCGTTGTGATGATTGACCGGGGCTGATGGATGGCGGGTTAACTTTCTCGGTAATCATCCGTTAAGGAGATGCGCTGATAGACGGAAGTTAAAACACTGTGATCGAGTTTTTGATGTTGGTTTTTTTTTAACTACCCAGTAAAATAAATGAATGAATAAATGTTAAAACTTAAAATAATAATGATTAAACTATCGGTTTTCTAGAAGTCAAAATCAAATTACTACTTTCATAATAAGTTCATAGCTAGAACAGAACCACGAAACCTTGGAATTTAAGAACAATAACCGAATGAAAGAAAAACAGAAAGTCTACTCTCTACGTTTTCCATTTTATTTAAACAAAGGTACATTTTATGTTTTTTTATTCTCTTATGTTTTTTGCAATTTGCAGGTCAGTATTAGGTTGTATGTTGATCTGAATATGATTCGCTACCGTAACAAATCTGTATTTATAGAATCATAATAATTAAAATCATCAATATAACTCTCTTGGTTCATATTGACAGGCCAGTTGGCGTGGTTGGTTAAGATACTACCTGCCATGCCGCTGGTCGTGGGTTCGATTCCCATCAAGGACAAACATTTGTGTGCATGAACATGTCTGTTTGTCCTGAGTCTGGGTGTAATTATCTATATAAGTATGTATTTACAAAAAAAAAGTAGTATATGTAGTAGGTATATCAGTTATCTGGTTTCCATAGTACAAGCTCTGCTTAGTTTGGAATCAGATGACCGTGTGTGAACAATGTCCTAGGATATTATTATTATTATCATTATATTATATTACCCTGTTGAATGACTGTTTCATGAAATCTTGACATTTGAGGTCTTTTCTAACTTATGGAGTTGTATGATTCTAATGATTACAATTCTGTAAATACATGTTTGTTAAGGCCACGAATTATATTTGAATTAACATAAAACCTAATACTGACCTGCAAATTGCAAAAAAATTTAAGAATATTTGAATTTCGCGGGCTACTTTAGCGCTTCCCCCTTAAACTAAGAAAAACAATGGAAAGTTAGAATACCTACAGATTATTAGATGCGCATAATAAAATGGTGGAATAATTTTAAAACTAGTTAGTTACTGTAAATAAACCCATTATCCCATATACGTCTATATTCTGTATGAAATATGAACTTTACATTTTTATATCATAGAATCATTTCTCAGCGAACAGCCTCTATGTATCTCGCTCTGGTATTGAAGTTATTTCAATAATGAGTAAATAAAATTGAGAGGTTTTCGCCTTGTTTTGAAATATGCTATAATTTTAGTGACTCTTGGGGAACGCTTTCAAAGCCATCATAAAATCTTTAATTTTTGTTTTAAAATTCATAAAACTTATTACCATTAACGAAGCTTTGTACGGTACGATACGATATGTCTTCTATTCAATTAAGGCCAATGATGTCTCCATTTGGTGTTCTAATTAAAATGTATGTCATTCTTGACATACACTTCCATTAAAAGTTCCATCGGACTCTCTAGTGACATCATTCTTGAATTTCTTAACTCACCCCTAGTCATGACGTCACTGCCCTATTTGTACAACTAAAGCTTGGCTACAGATGACAACACGAAAGTTGAGTCGTTAATTCTCTCATATCTCTTTCTACAAGAGAATAGTTTAGAAATGCTATAAAACCCGTAACGATATAAGAGTAACGTAATTTGATGCAAAAATATGATTCAGGAAATTGGTTGAACCTTTGAAACACAGTATCTGAACAAGACTAACTACTGTAGAATTAATTGCAGATCAATGGATTAGTAGACTAGTTACAAAGTAATAGACACATTACAAGATGGATAAGAAATAATTGACGCAATATTCTAAATACGACAAAATGAAAGATTGATATCTGTTGGTCTCAATACATGATATGATAATGTTTAAAAGAATAATGATAAAGGTGAAGAAAACAGAGATACATATTAAATGGTTATTTTTAAAAGAATTTAAAGGAATAAGAACTAGGTTACCTTTTGTTAGAAAAGACACCTACTTTTGAAAAACGCAAATACATATTACCAAATCACCCCAATTATTATTTAACCCTTTATGTACACACATATAAACAGACAAGAAGAAAAGAACAGAAAAATACGAAGGTGATGCTTATTTCTAAAGAAATCTCTCTCAGAATACCTGCGGTAGAAAAGTAGATAAAAAGTGATGATGACACACAGAGATGATCACTTTAGAGCAGACAACATGAATCTAATCAGAACTAGATATACCAGTACCTACTATCACAACAACTGTAGCTATTAGAGCCATTAAAGTAATTGCAATGTGCAGCTTATTTGCATTAGCGGAAATTGCAGCAACCTTGCTAATGCATGAGTGGTTGTTTTGCAACCGTGCTAGCTCGCGATAAGTCACCGATAGGTCAAGTGGCTCTTTCTTGATATTTCCTGCCGGCTCGTTAACGTTGATTCAATGAGTTACGGTATGAACTATATTGCAATTTCTTATTTGTTTTATATGTTGCTATTAAAACTTGGTGTGTTATTCTCCCAGCTAGGCTGGGACAGACTGGATACGGAAGGCGGAAGACAGAGTGTTGTGGCACAGCCTGCGAGAGACCCATGCTCAGCAGTGGACTGCGATAAGCTGAGGTAGAGTCCTGCTGACTGGACAATCTCTGCACCACAGCGTGAGCTATATTCATGTTACAAAATAGCTCATAGTGACACGCGAAGAAGTAGACAATCAAATAACAATCTGAAATTCATTCAAGTAAACAGGTTTGTGGAAACGTTATAATCAGTGATCAATTCATCTTGTAAGATAGTCTAATATATCATTAAGATAAAACAGTCATAAAGAAGTAAACAAAGACACTAGCAAATTAATTAACATTAAACATTGTAGTACAGATGGTACATTTACCCCGATGACACTGGAAGACCCCCGCATGGAAAGGTTATAAAAATAAACACGTCTTTCTTTCATAATTATTGACTCATTCTTACGATATCATACATTACTTTTATGTAGTTTCCTTGTAATAAAAAGAACGTAAACAGAATATATAGAACTCATTTGCTGCAAAAGATTCATTCCTGGAATTGAACTGGCGTGAAAGGAGTGTTATGACTTGACTGTATTGGAAGGGACAGCGAACACGGTTTTCATCATGTTGCTTCTGAATTTGTTTGTGTAGCTGTACAATATGAAGTAAATTCGTTATGCCAAGGGAAATTGTGCTTAGCTTGTTGATATCTCTGGTCATTTTATCGTCAACGTTATGCTTGAGACAAATATTTTCTGTTAGGATTTGGTTGACAAACCAATCTTAAACGATACAAATGATTAAATTAGATGAACGTTTAACCTATACAGTTATATCAATCAATAACCTTGTTAATGAATCATAAAGCTTCAGTAGATGATAATATTATGACCAAAGAAGAGCCTGCCAGGAACATCACTGTGTCAGACAATAATTAAAACACAATCGATAACTAACGGAAAGTTTGGAGCGTTCACCTCAAACAGGATCCATGTATTATCAATTCGACATATTTATAATTTAGTAATAAAAGAAAACATGTGATTTTCAGTTGAGAGATAGAAAAAGAAAGACGTCAACAAACATCTGGACGAAGCCATTAGAGACTCGACAAGAACTTTGGCGAATTAAGATAAAATAAACGACAAGCATAATTATTGTAGTTGTTCTTTCAAATACAGAGTCATTGTCAGATAAAGTTGCCTCGAAACATTAGATATAGTATACTTTCTTTAAGTAACCATTCTTCTTCTACTATCTACTATATCAATGACATATTTAATCAGCCTAGTCTGTTGCAACAATCACTATTACTAACCATCTTTAGCTAGTCGATTATGAATATTAATTGTTCACAGTATGATGATATTAGTCAAGCGGATGCTGCTGCACGGTCTCTTGGTAAATTAAGAGAACTAAGTAATGGAGCAAGTAGCGGAAACTTTAAATAACATGATAGCCATTGTCACATTATTATTGTCTGCACTTCAGTGTGAAGATGTGTAAAATCCAACAAATGTTATGAGTAGGTATTATATTTAGTTTCCTTTTCAAGCCCAAGTGACTCACGACAATTGTATACGGAATTAGAAACAGACAAAGCACAGACACACAGTAGTCAATGTTTCTATGTAAATTGAAAACTATATTTGTGAATCTTATAAGATTCACAAATATAGTTTTCTGTGAGGGGCACGTGGCTAAGTAAAAACAGCCGCACGGTTCAATCGATCAGCTTAAAGCTACGCTTGCTGCTGTTGGTTGACCATCTTTTCATACCAAGACCCCGCCGTGCCTCGGTAAGCACGTTAAGCCGTTGGGTAACGGCTGTCATTCGCGTTACGGGTCGTCAGAAGCTCGAAAGTCTGACAACCAGTCTTACCAAGGGGGATACCCCTTGGTAAAACTGTCAGACCTCCACAACCCAGGTAGATTGATAGATGCAAATTATTATTTCACCTTAACTGTTAAGATTAAGCGATTAACAACTTAAATGTGAGCTGTTTATTTGGTGTAAACTACGAAAATAGCTTGTTTATGATACTTTTATCTGTTTCTGCTCCTTCTAAGCGTGTCGCTGACAAATATAATTTCTAAAAAAAAGTTACGTTTTTTGTATGGCCCAGTGCTCAGCAACGTTATCAACAACATCTTCCACAGCCCGACTTGAAAGGCCTCTCTTCTCTTGTGCCAATCTCCACACGCTCCTATTTCACCCTCCTATAGACTACATTCTACAAGAATACCCCTTGGTATTGTATTACCCAGGAACTGGATGGTGGAGATCAGATAGGCAGTCACTCCATGTAAAACACTGGTATTCTGCTGCATCCGGTTAGACTGGAAGCCGACGCCAACATAGTTGGGCAAAGGCTAGGCAGATGATGATTTGTGAACCTAATACCTGTTGTTCAAAAGTGTGTTGTGATGATGATCATGGACGCATCGATGCAATCATACTATATTTTCCAGCACATGACAGTACTGACTTTTGAGAATGATGATGAATTCCCAAGAGCCCTGGATAGTCTACATATTATAACTAACATCACCACTAAAAAGCAAATTTCAAACTAGACTACTGTCAATAGAACTTTAGAACCTATCCTACCACACTTGGCGCGTAAACAACCTGCACTTAATTCTATACATCATGACCTTTGTGCAATATGTAACAATTTGTGATTACCGTACACTGAAAAGTGTTTTAAAAGCCGCTAAAATGTTGCAGGTTCGACTGATCAAACGCTCCCGATCAGAGATCTGATACGGACTGAATAATAAATGTACCGAAATGTGGCGTTGTGTACAAATCGCCTGCTTTGACGCTTGTTAAATATTTCAGGTGCAAATGGTCCAGCAAGAGTTGAATCGCGTAAACATTCTGTTTTATCTTCCAAACCTTCGTGAGCTAAAAAAAGAATTTGACTGTGAATAAAATAATCCTTGTGTATCTCTTTGTGAAGAAAATAAACAATAAAAAAAAACAACCGACTTCCAGAAAAACACTACAAAGTGAAAAATAACTTTAATTTCGGAATTCGGTGTACTTGCTTTTGTATTTAGCCACCGACTTCCGAAATTAAAGTTATTTTTCACTTTGTAGTGTTTTTGTTTTGGAAGTCGTTTTTTTTTTTGTAAAATAGTTTTTATTTTTCACTTTGCCTACACCACAGCTGCAAAAGAAATTAGAATATCATTCGCATAAAAAGTGGGGGAAAAATACTTGAAGCTAACTCAAAAACTACCCAAGCAAAGTTAATAAGATTTACATGGGACCAACTTCGAGGTATACCCTCCCGAATAAAACAAAAATCTTTCAAATCGGACTACTCTGTAAAAAGTTCTGCGTACATACTACGTGTCGACTTGAGAACCTCCTCATTTTTTTCGTCAGTTAAAACGCACTCGTCACTTGCAAGAAAAAGAAACAAGAAATTAGAAGCTTATGTGCACCAATGGTTTAGCGAATATGAATAACGAAAATATATAAAAATAGGCTTTAGAATAAAAATAGTAAAGCTGATGTGCGTGTTTAGTGACATTAAATTGCGTTTTCCACGTGGGCATTACCCGGGTCACCGACTTCTATGATTGACTGGGTTAACTGCCGATCGGGACTGCAGATAAACAAATCGTAGACTTCACTGACGTACCTCAGATTATAAAACAATAACACAAGATAATCATCGTAGGAAGTTATCGTTTTTCTAACATTTCCGTCGAAAGTTTGTTGTGCCAATTTCTTTATATTATTTTATCGACACCGTCGTAATTTCAGCTATAAACGCTAAATTTTATATGAAGCTATATTTTTTCAATAGATAACTTGTCAAGATAAAAATAAAGCAATCAACATGTTCTGCATTAACCACTTGGCGCCATTTTATGTGTCCGGTGCGTTGACCTTACGGATATTCGCACTGTTGCGCAACTCGTGCGCATCTTACCTAAGGCCAGCCAATAAATTCATATATTGAACATCTACAAACGTCAGTTCAAAAGTTTCTCTATCTTTATTATTGATCGTGCATTTATAAATAGGAAATTGTGTTGGAAAACAATTTGCTGTCATGCTATGATATTGTAGACCCATAAATATTTAACTTTATATTATGGCTGCAATATCAAGTTTAACAGAAACTAAGAACCTCTCTGTTACAACTTTGAGGTTGCCGATGATGTTATCAGTCACTAAACATGAAAAAACACCAATTTGGTATTCGTGTCATGTTTAGAAGCATACACATGGATTTAACCGACTATAACGATGCAAATTCCGTGTGTTATCCTGAGGCGTCCACTCTGCATGCGTGGATCGTCGCAAGCGCACATTTTTACCGTTACACTGCATTCGTCTTCTGAGAAGTTTTGTTTAACGGCTCTCGCGGCCATATTACCGTCGGATGCAATTAAGCTGTATTACAGGATAATTTATCGGTGCTACGGTAAATTGATACTCTTCAAAGACTTCACGCCTTCTTAAATATGGTGTAGGTGAATTTTTCGCTTCAAATCTTTCGTCTTTATTAATTTTGTACCGTACTGCAGTATTTCTGTTTAAACTGTCAGCGGTTTTATAATCATTAACAAAATGTCTTTTGAAAGAAATACCAATTAATAAATAACAGTGATTTGTCTATTGGCACAACGATAATGTGTAAGACAACAACGTATCAAAGAGACAGACTAGTAATAGTAAGTATAGTAACACAGCCGCCACTTCCTTGAAGATAAACACAAATATTCTTTCCAAGCAATCCTCACTTTTGACATTACAGTCTCTGTTTACGACCGTTTTTATTTCAGAACGAAATTACGATGTAATTAAATGAATCTGAGTCGGTTTCCTGTACAAGATCCGTTTGGAGGAGTTTCATGTCGTATTTGACGACAAGATAAATTTTATTTACCAAATGACTTTATTCATGGTGATGTGAAATTGACTTTAGTAACGATTCCAGAAAATGCGACGTTGCAGACAACAGATACTTAGTAGGTATTTATGCAGTCTCTAACAAAGGCTCAGACTGTGAACGTAATACGTCAAGAGTCAAGACTAACACATATGTGCACTCACTGTAACGGAGTTGACACAATTCTTCAAACGGTTCCAATTTTTAAAATGTTAATTGTTTGGTTGTTAAATGTCGAGTTTAACGACCCGCCCAAAACTGAGAGCAAAGTAGATGACATGTTTGACATGACACAAAGCTCGTGTGACACATATTCTGGTTTCCCGCCGGTACAATGCGCGCTCCGTTATGGTGGCCATTGTTTTTCTTCGCGCCAAATTCGGCGGCGCGTGTAGGTGTCATTTTTTATTCGCACGCTGTTGCGATTATAATGACGAATTGATTGGGCCAACGTTCTTGTAATGAGGACAGTGGATTGCAAATGTGGGTGTACTCGTTAATGATTCAGAGGACTGAAGTGAGGATGAAAAGGCCCGTTGTTTTGCCCCAGTTCTTTCTTGATCAGACGGCGCGACAGCAAATTGCCCGTTGACCATGTTAGGAAGATTATGGGATTACAATGAGAAGTAAGCGTATAATTAAATGTCAGAAGAGGATTTGGAACTGACTGCAGTCGAGAACGAGTCGGAAGTGAATAAAGCATCGTCGAGTTATTGATTATATTTATGGATGACACTAAAGGAATTGTGTCACGAAATGTAATAAAATTTTATCGCAGGCGGTTATCTTGGTGCGGTTCTGTTCAGATATCGGCGAACACAAACATTTAGGTACCTATTCCCTATTTAATTTAGTTACCTAAATGTGTAGGACATTGAACGTTTTGTAGCGTTAGTATTATTCCTTATACGTAGCGTGGAGAACTGGAGACTTCCAAACTCGGATCAATTATGTAAGAAATATGGACAATTGTGGAGTATCGCGGAGCTGAAAATACAGGCGGGTTACGTGTTTAATTTAAATTTTAAAATCGTTTATCTTCTTTTAACTTTTGAGATGCAGCTACTTGTTTGTTTTTTAACCGACTTCAAAAAGGAGGAGGTTCTCAATTCGTCTATGTTTTTTGTATGTTTGTTACGCGATTACTCAAAGACGGATAGACGAAAAATGGATGAAAATTCTTTTTTTGTTTGAAAGGGTATACTTCCGAGGTGGTCCCATATAAATTTATTAATTTTGCTTCGGTAGTTTTTGAGTTAGCTTCAATAATGCGTATATTTCCCACTTATTTTATGTGGATGATGTGATGATGTTTTAATAACTTCCTATCACTGTTATTTACATGGCTATATCTACAATTATTGTGCTCAATTATGTATTCGAATTTGTGTGGGGTAGGTTCCACAACTAAAAAGTGAAAAATAAAAACTTTTTTGCAAAAAATAAAACCGACTTCCAAAACAAAACACTACAAAGTGAAAAATAACTTTAATTTCTGAAGTCGGTGGCAAAAAACGAAAATACAAAACTAAAGACACCGACTACCGAAATTAAAGTTATTTTTCACTTTGTAATGTTTTGTTTTGGAAGTCGGTTTTATTTTTTGCTAAAAAGTACTTGCCAAACTATTACAGTTTTTTTTCACCGATAATATCCAATAGTTTTGATTTTGTAATGCGGATATAAACAGTATCTGTACGCAATATTCAAAGCTGTAGCCTGTAATCAAGATCGTTGGTGGCGCTAAAGTAAGTACTAGCCCTCGAATTAGCAGTACTTCGAACTGATAAAGAAACAAAATCCGTCACTTCGATTGATCATTATCTTTCTGGTAATTAAATTATTAATCACTGTATTTAGACGAACAAACTCATAATATACTTACTTAGTTAATTGGCATACTTAAGTCAATAATTCTGCTAAGTCATTAAATACAGGCTAATTTGTGGAATGCGTTTAAAATATTAAGCTGGTTATATCCTATTTCGTTGATGAGATATAAACATAATAACATTTTAGAATTCTATAGAATTATGACGTATTATTTAAATAATAGGTAATTTTGAATAATAATTTCCTCAAATCCTGTGGTCAGGGTTCACAAACCAGTTATAATTATTTTGAAAGTTGACAGAGAAAAGTTTTCATTTAAATACGTGTATTGGTTTTCTTGTTTCGTTTCTCAAAATAAAAGCATTAAGTTAGTTAGTTCAACATCTTTAATATATCCACAAATAATCGTGGATATTGCTTGTAAACATGTTGATCGGTAGAAACCCTAAAACGATTTTCAAAACCACACTCAGCCCCAAACAGCCACTAACATGAACCCCGTCGTACATAAAAAACTAAATAGCCGACAAGACAGTGCGGAACACAAGAAAAAAACGAGTCTGACCTGACCAACTAACTAACACCTTCCATTAATTACAAAACAATCTAAAATTACAAAAAATCTAATCGACATAGGCTTTGTCACTTTTACCAAGGACAAATTAAGCATTAATCACCAAGTACTCGTAGAAGAAAGAATTGGCAGCAGTTATAAAAACGTAATTAGTAGCAAGGTTACTGGATCAGTGTAATGGATATCTGATCTCATTGGTTTAAAGTACCTCGATACTAATCTTAAATCTTATAGAATTTCCTTACGGATTTGAACTTGGCTGGAGGAACTGCCAATACAAGAGGGACTAGTGGCCAGACCAGGGCGAAAGATGAAGACACATACAGAGAAGATACAGGCCAAACAGGAGATGACCAAGACAAACAAAGACCTATCTGACTGGGAAAAAGAAACATGAACAAGGATGAAGATATAGGAGATTACCAAGACAAGCAGAGACCTAACTGTCTAGAAGTATACAAACTGCATTGTCGGAAGCAGACTGTGAGTTGTTTGTGACGCAACATTCAGAGCAGTCTTGTCAGTGTGGAGATCATGTAAATTATTCCTTGAAAGGGGTTATACTAGAGGTCATAAGCAACAAATTAAGTCCAGTTAACATGGGGTCAAAACTGGATGGTTACCATGCTGTTTCCGAGCTGAAATTTTCTGATCTGTTACCAAAACCAATTAATTATGAAAAAAAAAAAACTCCACTCTATACATTTAATTGATACTGAAAGCTGAAAAATGAGTGATCATTAAAAAAAATGCTGAGCAACCTGGCCCCCGACGTCGTAAACAGAGCTCAGTAGCCCACCCATAATATGATATCTCTCCACAATTCCAAAGCTTACTATAGGGTGCATACTCGGTAGGCTCTTTGCACCATGTAACAGGAGGCAACAGGGGCTAGTGTGAATTTTTGGGTTCAATCGAGTAATCGAGTCTGTTCAAACCACGCTGGGGTCGGTGCAGTGCAGTTCATTCATTCATTGTCCAAAACTTACACAATCACAGAAATTTATCCCGAATCGCGAAAATCGAAGAACTGACACAGCTCGGTAACCATCGAGTTTTGACCCCTAGGTAATTGACTTAATTTAATAAGGTAAAGGACTTAATTTATTGCTTATGACCTCTAGTATAACCCCTTTCAAAGAATACGTCGATTTTTCCTGTCATCCTGTATGTAAGTAGCAGCATACCAAGAGATACTGAATTTTCCTACACAGCATGGAATCCCATTAATGTGTTCATTGGAAATAACTATAACTAAAGTTCTTTACAATTTACCTTAACCATGTATTATATATATTCAAGCCCTAATTACAAATAACAACACATGGCATTACTTCTAGAAAAATACTTCACTTTTACCTCATCTTCGACAAACTATGACTATTGTTGAAAGGAAGTCAGCAATCTTAGCAGGCAATCATGGCTTCCGAATAAGTAATTAATGAATCATTAAGACATAGGTGCGATGCCAATGCACATACGTTATGACATATACGTAGCATGTACTTATGCATCCGCAGTCAGTTCTTATCTGTATGTGTCATAATATTGTTATCTGACAGGTGCAGCTGCTGATTTGTGAATGTAATTTTGCGTAGTTTCAAAATTCTTGAAGAGTTTCATCTGCACTGGGGTATTGTTGTTTTTTAACGACGCCGACGTAGGGAATGATGGTGACATGAACTAGACTGCTTCATGAAAGAATGGACAACAACAAACAACAGCAAACAGCCATGAGAAAATGAAAGAATTGAGAAGCCACAGATAATAGAGGCAAATATTATAGTGTTAAATCAGCTAGACTACGTTTATTGCTGAAAAAGGACAAACGTCTACGTCTACTAAAGGCTATGCATAATCTCCAATCTTGCCAACATACTGGCAATTCAAATCCATTTCCAAGATTTTAATTTGAAACAATAGTTTTCTGCACAGTTTAGTTTACGCCAATTTTGTTAAATAACTTTATCTGTAGTATTTGCAAGCGAGAAACTGAAGTGGTGGTCGTTTAAAGTAGTGTTACTCACAATAAATGTCTAGGCTAGAATCTAAGCTCGAGATCTTTGCGCCGTATTTTAATTTCAGATGTTTTTGGCTCGGTATATCGTTTTCAAAGTTGTATAAGCTAATGCATACCTACTTATGCATGCACACGTAACCTTGTTGTTTATATTACAATTATTATATATGGTTTGTGTTAAATAATACCTTTTTCGGGTCGTGAAAAGTTGAGATTTATTTTAACAGCGCCGACCTCATATAAATTGGGACAGGTGACTGATGATGATGATGATCAAATTTTATGTTAACAAAGTAGGTCTGTGATTAAATACTGCCTTGCCTTGTAAAGTTTCTAGTCATGCACTTCAATATGGTGTCGTCAAAAGACACAACAAGGAACTCTCTCGACGTTATCCTTCCAGATAATACATATATGGCGAGAATCTATCAAAATGGATTATTGTGCTACAAGTAACCGAGGCCACCTCACGTCTGCGATAACAGATTAGATAACACGTTATTATTATTTTATACATTGTTATTATTACGTATTACGTCTACCCAAACAATTTAGCACGAAAAAGTCCTTTTCTCGTTCAAGGAGGCTTGAAAAGTGTAGTGAACTTTCAGAACAGTTCTCGTAATTCCTCGATTAATCACGAAATTCTCGACCTGTAAAGAAACTCTCGTAAATAAGGCTGTTTCTCGAATATTTCTACTTAAATGTAATATTCAGTGGCCTGAGGAGTGTTATCAACAATTCGTGCCCAGTTCCCGCGGTTTACGAATGCCAGATGTGCTCAATCTTGTTTCGCCATCACGGATTTCTATTATCTATTACGGTACAAGGAATTAATATCAGAACTTTGATATTGTTGTATCGTTTTTGGTATTTCCAATTTTGGACTATTTGATTTGTCGTAATTTTGTGATAATTTAACCTAAAGCATTGTTAGTTAGATCAAAACATACACTTGCCTATTCTCACTATTCTGTCTTCGTTCAAGGATTCATAAAAAAGGCAACAAAAAATTAAAATTAAGTAAGTAGAATACCGAGAAACAGAGCAAAGATTATGCTATCAATCTACCACCTAATTATATCATTATGTATTTAACAAAGCTACTACTAAAAAACACATCTTTGTTCTAACATTCGAACAGACAGTCCCGTCACGGATCGATGATCATAGTCTGGCGAGCAATCATTTACATTTTTCCGTTGTAGCCACCATTAATTATTCATGGGTTCAATGTTTTCCGATTTCTATATACGCCTAAACGACTATAATACACTCAAGTGTGGATAAGCTTTGAATATATCGCATTTGATTAACAAAACCACGGAATAAATTAGATCAAGTCTCCAGATTACATTCGTCAGTTTTTGTTTGAACGTTCCAAGTTTTTGTTTCATCAACAAAAGAATGTGTGTGTGTAAGCCAAACAGTCACGTTTCAAAAATATAATCAAAATTCATCACTATTACATCGAAAACATGTGACGTATCCACCGTCATTTCCATAGCAATCCGTCAAGACATCTTTGATTTCAGGTCAACGTTTTTATACATTTATATACGCGAAAGCAATACACCACTGCTTTCCCTGCACTCGGATGAAATCATATTCCGTACAGCGTGAAAAGCAATCGACACCAGCTGCACCTTAATATACTGAAGAGTCGCTTTTATGATGAGGAGATAAGATCTAGAGTTGTGCAACGCATGCTGTGTGGAACGTGCATCGTTATGATAGAGTTGGGAGCGAAAAACTTAAGAGTACGTCGTCGCTCCGTTGCGCGCGCCTCGGCAATTTAATCGTGGATGTAAAGGCAGTAGAGGTAAAGTAATTACCGCCAACTTACTAAGCCGATCCTTAATGAAGGCAGCTTATGTATGTATAGAAAAACTGTTATATTCGGTTCGGATAATCTCATTCAGTATAAAAGATAAAAAGGTCTATTGTGGAAATGATATTACGGTTTTTCAGGCCGTCCGCCTTCGGTTACGTCAAATCGACTATCATATTCAAACTTATACCGAGACAATCGGTAAAGATCGAACCATTGCCCTTCAAATCAACTTGGTGCCCTTCTCACAACCAGTCGTATTCTAGGAAAGTCGCTGCAGCAGACAATACGACAAAAAAAACGCCTACTTCTCCATTGAGTTTCGCGATAAAACGCCCACTTTCTACGCGGGCAGCACAAAGCGCGCACGCAGATGATCTGGTCACATGCGCTTGCGCAGTGCATTGCGCAAACCGGATATTAATTTTGTCAGCCGCCTGAACAGATTTTTTGAAAGTCACCATATTGCACCATTATGTTTGTCCCCATTATGTTTGTGTGAAAAGTGTGACAAGTGTCAACGTATTTATGGGAAATGTGACTATCACATACATGGTGCGCCTATTTACTTTCACGCCATATTCCCCCAAGCGTTGAGATGATGTCTCCGATAAAGTGTTTTGCTTATATCGAGTGATCAATCGCGAGGTTTTCTTTTGTTTTTCCAATATTTTTCGGTACGAAACACGAGGACTTTCTCAATAAAATATGAGGTTGGTACAGTACAAAACAGTCTTATCAAAACATATTGAGGCATACGAGGAAACACTGCATTTAAATAAACTTCGCCGTACACAAACGTAAAACGATGAATCATGGCCAAATTGTTTTGCGATTGCAATTTTTGCTAACGGAATTGGGGCACTGACCCGAATAAAAATATATACATAAAAAGACATACGCCAGCTATGTAATTATACGAAATACGTTCGAAAATGTGGCAAAAACTGAGGCCACAGAACAAAGATCTGCTCTCCTTTAAACTGGTTTAATTAAAGTAGCTATAATTAAGACTTCCTGCGCCGTGGCAAGGCTACCTATACTTAAGTAACTAAGTAAGGGCGAGATAAATACATGATAATATCAGAGTACTAGTTGAGTACATGGTGTTTAATTTGTTAACAAACTAGCGTTGTAGTACTGAAGTAATTTTCTTTGTTAAGAGGGCCCTTCCTGGCCAGTCGAAAAGCTTGTTGTTTCATCCAGCGCAACGCCTGTTGACTAACAAGCAAGTGAGAACGCGATAACATTGAACGAAAAATAGTGTGCTAGGAAATACGTGTTTTTTAGCAAGCCTTGCAAGTTTGTGAAATAAATGTTGGTCATTTAGAATCTCCATTACATGTGCGAGGTTTCTATCGTTATGTTTTCTTTACTTTTCCAATTTATGAATAAATTATGAGCGCCCAGAGGTCAGGTAAAAATTGTGCAAAAAAGCAGATTTTTGGAGGCTTATACTGAGTTTGTTTCTCCAAATTTTTATTTTTCGCTTTGATTTGGTGAAACCTAGATACAGTGCACTAAATACCTATTAGTTCAAAAAATTCTTAGAAAGATATGTTAAAACGCTATAATCACGTACGAGCGTTTGTATGAAAAATATGACGGGACCCTCTTAATATCAAGTGTCATAGTAATTGCCTTTGATTATTGACATGTAAATAATCAAAGGTAATTGCTTTGAATGTTCAACTATAACTAAAGTTTATAACTTTCAATACATAGGTTTCAGGAACTAAACTATGAACTATTGTATATTTGTAGTAGTACCTAATGTTTCCATAATTAGAAATACTTTAATTGGCAGTATGCTTGGCTTTTATCTTCCTACAAAACAGGCTTTCTTTATGCTAAAATTATACTGCAGCTAAGATATAATTCAAGATAGAGCACATCTAGATGATTTAAATTCACACAAATTAGAAACTTCTACAATGATAAGTACAAATTAGCTGATATTAATCTAAAATTCACCTCAAAGAACAGACAGATTCGTTTCAAAGATCACTCACAAAATAAAAACATCGTATAATATGTCAAAACACAGAGCTGTAGCTGGCTGTGAGTGCATAACGGCATATTTGTTTCTGACTAAAACCCGCGATAAATATCAGGCATTAAATCACGGACTGACACATCAGAAAAATAACGTTTTTCGATGTTACAAAGTATCGATTTTGGTTGTTTTATACATGTTTTTCGATGCTGTAGTTTGGAGTTTAAAATGATGTAGTTTTGCGAAACTGATTTACTACAATCAATCATCTTTTTGCAGATGTATGTATGTTGCCGTCTTCCTAGTAAGAATCACAGACATGCAAAAATTTAATTGAATATGGCCCCAAAAATCACGTTAAACAAACTTGACTTTGAAAACGTTAACAGTACAAATTATAACAGTAATAAAAAATTCACCCATCACGATTTTCACCGAACTCAGACTTTATGCAGATGGCAATAAACAGTTAAGCAAAGAAGCACTTCACCAGTCTGGCGCCACATCCATTGTAGCGATGGGAATATAAATATACATATATGTAAATACATTTTTAACATCAAAACAATACAAATGAACTAATATTTCCATGTTAGGACAATAATAATAAAGTAGTCTTGAGGATCCCAAGAGCTGGCAGCTGCGCAAATGAACAATGAGTGCAGCACAGGTGTGCAGACTATAGCAGCATTCAAGGCATGAGTGGCATTGTTTCACTTCAGTAATAAAACAGTGGTCGCGTCACTGCAATGATAAGCCCTCTTATGCACGGGCAATTTTTTATCGCGCCCAGAGCGCGATAAAAATCGCCCGTGTTTCAAGTCTCGGTATTGAGCCGAGAATCCAACCGAAAATAGAATATCTTTAATTTGCGTAAAATATGATCTTAAATATAAATAGTTCTGAATATTTTAATTTTTTTTTAGAGCTGTGGTGGCCCAGTGGTAACGGGCCTGACAATAATTTTATTTTATTTGTTAGGGACAAAAAACAGTTACATGCCAAGCTTAACTAATGATTCTTAAATTAGCACAATATTTAGAAATACATTTATACACAATCTATTCCATATTGATGTTACTACACATGTAACCAACAACATTGTCCAAAAAACTAATGACTTGTAAGTCGTGGGTTCGAACTTCGAACCCTGGCAGGGGCTTTACTTTGTGTAAATAATTTCATCACCACTGCTCTCAAAATGGTGAAGAAAAATCGCAACTCGACCCTAGTTCCAACTCGGCCGACCTACATGTCTAACATGAAGAAAAGTACTGATGGTAAGAAAAGTGCTAGTATGATTTTTATTTATTTTTATTCCGGCGTGCAAGAGATAATCCGCGTTGGTTTTTTTTTTTTTTTAATTTCAAAATTTCGCGAAACCCCGAGAAAATCCTTCCCCTGATATTCTGCCGACACATACTGATACATAAAATGATTTGTTATCGGCAGCACTGTTATGTCAAAAAGAAGAGATGCTTCTTATCTCAGAAATCTTAAAACCAATTTTTCTTCATAATAAATGAATGAGAGAGAGACAGAGAGAGGTCTATATAATTACCAAAACTCGCCATAACAAAGGGCTTGTCAAAAGATGCCACCGAATTTTGCCCATTAGTACAGACGCCAGCACATCAAGCTACTACAATCTGTCAAATTTCTTTAACCTTTTCGCCGCCAACGTACACAAAACGCAATGCCTCGCCGAGCGCCAAGCTATAAATGTATAACTAAATATACAGTAAACAGTAGTGATGGGGATATCGTCATATCGATGAATAAGATTTGTACGCGTAAGTTAAGATTTAAAGTTGATTTTACGAATATAAATAAAAACTGATTAAATATTTCCAGATTTGTTTTATTTCACAGTATCCTTAATAAGAAAAAACAGTATAATTTATGAGTATCAAAGAAACTAAAACATAACTCAATTAGAACTATAAGGAATGGGGTACATCTCTATTTGTTTCATGATCTCATTCTTGTAACTTCATATCAAGTTATTGGCACTGAGGGCACGTTGAATTCGATTCTGATCAGGGATGGGGTCTATGGTCTTTCTTTCTTCTATTTTTGTTTATTCCTGTGTTTTTTTAATAACTTCAGTCAACGTTTTTACCGTAGGTATCTAAGTGGCAGAATTTTGAATTGTTTTTTTTTTTTAATTATCTTATCTTCTGGTTCAATATTCTCCACAAAATACTCCGAGTCCGATTCCACACCTTGCAAAATTTTCAGAAGTTCGTCCGAATCAAGTTCTTCACTCATTTTTCTATTTGCAAGTGAAAGAAAGAAAGATGCGTGCGCGCGAATCCGATTTTGTGCTGCACTATGCCAAAGTGACCTTGACAGCCGCACGCCTATGACGTCACTGACCAACTTCTATAGAAGTTCGTGGCACTCGGTGGCGCACAGGGGCAAAGACGACCAATTGTTTTGTAGAGATGGGAAATAACTATCGACAAGAATTAGTAACAACTTTATAATTACGTATCGGCATCTACCTGAAGGTCGAAATTCATCTACTATCCTTTGTAATGAAGTAGATAACTAAGTTCATATTTTATTGACCTCAAAATGTTTTCGATATTCGTTACTTTCTGTATTTATAAATATTTCAATGGTGAAATCAACCTTTCACGGCACATCACTGGCCAACTTGATATGAAGTGATTGGCGTTCTGAGGAAAGTAACAAAATTCGGAGTTTCTGTTTTTGCCGATTTTAGGACAAACTAGGGCTTATTTTGTGTAGAAAAATAAAAAACAGGGTAGTAGACAGTGCTATCTTAAATAATAAAATGAAACAAAGCTTTTAATCACAGTAAATTTATTTTAATAAGATAATTAAAATGAACAACTTCTATAGAAGTTGTGGCGCTGGTGGCACGAAAATCCCGAACTTCTATAGAAGTGCTTGGCGGTGAAAAGGTTAATAGATTTTCAACTTTAACGCTAAAGCATTAGGTTCAAGGTTGATTGGGAAAATTTGACAGTGTCGGGTAGCTTGACCTGCTGGCGTCTGTACATCCGTATATTTATTCTGTGCCATTGCTGTCATTGAATTTTATGACTTGTTCGGTCACCTGGCTTATTGTAAAATTTCTAAGAATGAAATAATTGGAAAGGAGTGCATTAATATAATTAAAACTATTTATTTGCACAGAATTTAAGTAGGTCATTTTGTTAAAAGAAATACATCGAAAAAGACCCAAGACTGCCACACTAAAATTAATAAGTTACAAGTATTTATTTTCTGCATCGTAGCACTTTTCCGACAAACGGTACCCTTGCAGCTGTGATAGGCATATAAAAAAAAACCAGCCGAGTGCGTGTCGGACTACGCACAATGAAGGGTTCCGTAGTTGGGATGAATCCCAAGAAAAAACTTAACATTGTAGTTGAAAAACATTGTGTCCCATACATTCCAACTGCAAATGTAAGTTTGTATGCACAATATTGAGAGATTTACAGCAGGAGCAAGAAGCAAGAAAGAGCAAATTGGCTGTGACAGACGCGACAGACAGACAGACACACTAGTGATCCTATAAGAGTTCCGTTTTTTCCTTTTGAGGTACGGAACCCTAAAAAGTGGGCGAGTTGGAACTAAGGTCGAGTTGGGACGAAGCCAAAAATTCCGCACTGGGCCCGCGTGGTAGATTACAGCCCACACTCTCTCTCACGGAGAAGAAGCCTGTGTCCCAATAGTGAAAACACTATAGGCTGATTATGCTGTATATTTTGCTTACCTCATATCAGCATGCAAAAAATACTGAGAGATAGCGCATCTCAACGCGTCAAAAAAGCGCATTGTTGGTTTTTCAGCTCTCGGCGTTAAGCAGTTCGTTGAAAATCCAGTCCGCGATAAAAAAAAAAAACGTCGCGTTAAAAAATCGCAGGTGCGGACGAGGGCTAAAGGACAGTGTGCAGGACGTATGCATAACATTTTGTTAGCCGTTAATTAAAGGAAATTCCAATTCGGAGATATTTCCGTTTTGTTTTTTGTGATGGCAAAGTCATTAGGTGTATTTACAGTTATATTACAAAGAAGTTTTTAACTTCATCCGTTTCTCGAATTATTTTCGCAATATGTGCCAACCGTCAATGCAAAAATTCGAAGACCGGTCTAACCATTATTGAAGTAAATATTAAATAAAAACAATCGGAAATAGTAAAGTCATTCAAATTAATGAACACAATCAAAAGCTTTCACTTATAAAAGCTAAATTCAATAGAGAATCGTAATATTAAATTAAATGCGTGTTGTTTGATAGTGAAGATTTATTCTGAAGTGATTAATTCGTAATTCATATCCAAATAATTTATCGAAGAAAGTTTGTATGGAGCAAGGATATTTGAGGAACTTTTGACTTTTTTCTTTTTTTCACTAATGTCTGTCGGATTCAAGATTTTGAACGTTTAATTATTAAATTGAATATAATATATAGTAGTACACCCACTACACCTATAGTACACCCACATTTCGCCAGTTATGTTTAAGTGCCATGTAATAGAGGGCGATCTTATGGCCATCAACCGGGCATAAAATACAGACTCAAGGCTGCTACTGAGAAATTCCAGATGGAAAAAACCAATAACACTTTGCCCAACTTGGAAATCAAAGCCAAGACCTTATGCTCAGCAGTTGCGACCATTTGCCCAGAGAGGCAATCTATGGGTACGTCTATAAATAAACCATTAGAAGAAATAGAAGTACCTATACAAAGTTCGGTTTCCATATTCATACACGTAACTTCTGACCTTGTTAAGTCACCACAGAGTTATGGGGAATTTATTTTGAAGGTCGTTAAAGTGAAATTTTCTCGTTCTATAGTGTCACCTCACTTTCGCTTGGTCACCACGCGTGGCCATGTTGAAAATCATTTCATAAGTTTATGGAAACGTAACGTCTTTTGTTACGTTATTGCGTTATGATTACCATGCATTGTTACGTTTTGAATGAAATATTCTCTTTTATCTGTGTGGACATTGATCGATTCGTTGAAGGCTAATGGCAAATTTATTTACTGAGTAATTTTCAGAATTTGTTGAAAAGTTATAGTGAAATGGTTGCGAAAGAGTTAAATCGGTGCTAACAGTAGGTAAACTTTAAACAAATAACGAGGAAGCTTTATCGCTGACTAGACACGACAAAATCGGTGTCAAATGAAGTTCAGCCTCTTGGTTTTATAACACAAATTCTATTATTCACGACTGTAACCTAAAAACCTTAGTATCTGAACGAGCTTGTTCAGTGCTTCGAGAATCGATTAGGAATTTCAATGTTGCTATTGACCTCCCGGGTCGACCTGAATGGACTATGGAGATAAAATAAAATGTACCATCGATCATAGCTTGTGATTGATAGAGATCGTTAAGTACTTATTTTTGTAGATTTAACATTGACATATTGTTTGTGGGCTGACGACCTTTCGTGACCTCGGTAGTGTGAGTTTTGATGGGGGTAAATCCATCTAGATATTTCTTGAAGGAATCACTGGTTTATGATATGCTAGATAGGCTTTTCCGCTTAGAAGTCGCAAATTAACCCACGGGATCGTACTACCGGGAAAAGAAGTTCTATGTCCTAACCCAGGTCGTGGTCTATCCGTGTGCTCATCCAATCCGTTCAGGCAGTAGAACATATACAAGTACCGACTGACAGACAAAGTAACTTTCGCATTTATAATGTAAGTATGGACAGTATAGTTACGGATTTGCTTTACTTAAGGTGTTAAGTACGTGTTTTCTCATGCACCGGTACTAAAGTGCATAAAATATGCGTCCAAAGTACCGTTATCTACGAGGTTCACGTTTATATGGTTATCCAGACAAGTTCCAAATAAGTCGATCGTGAGAAAAGTCCTTTCTACCAGTTTACAAGTTTCTTCATTTTGTGGTCTTCAAGTAAAAGTAGATAAACATATTTTTTAAACGGTTTTATTTAGCTTGACTTGTGTCCAAATCTAGTATTAATTCCCTTCCTGTTCACCGATGGATCTGAAATTTGGTACACTTTTAGTTCTGATGACAATACAATTATGTATATTCAGTACCTATCCAAGATGGCCGCCGCCACAAAATGGCGGATTACATATTTTTTTTTACAAACCTCTCAATAAGTATATCAAATGAAAGAGCTTGACTAGTAGAATACAGTACCACGAAAAAAATTTAAACCCAGGATAGCCTGTCACCACAAAAATGCGGATAACAATTTTTTTCGATCCCCTCAATATGGGTAAGTATTAAATGAAAGGGCTTTACTTGTAGACTACAATATAAGGTGTATTCTATTCATACACGTGAAAAAAATCCTAACCCAAGATGATTGCCCCCACAAAATCAAAATCTCTTAAAAATTTCACAAAATCCAAGATTTCTCGTCCACAAAATGCAAGGCAGCACTGTAAACCACGCAGTTGTGTATTTAGGATCGCAAGTGTTTGAGGAAGGACAAGCTTACGTGTCACTGACTCTTGAGGAGTTAGATTGCAACAAACTGACAGGAAAGAAACCTTGTAATAATAAGACACTAAATTAACTAAATAGAATGAGAAAGATTGAAGTACTTAACTAAATAAATAAAGTAAAAAAGTACAAATAAAAAAACCGGTCAAGAGCGTGTCGGACCACGCACAATGAAAGATTCCGTAGTTGGGATGAATTTATCCCAAGAAAAACTTAACATTGTAGTTAAAAAACATGTTCTCCCATACATTCAAACTACAAATGTCCATAGTTAAACGAAAAGGATCCAACCCACATTAGGTGTAATTTACACCTAATGTGGGTTGGATCCTTTTTGTTTAACTTTGAACAAATGTAAGTTTGTACGCACAATATTGAGAGATTTGCCATATTGTTTTAGGACTATCGACTTCTTATAGGTTTTCCTGTAATCTATAGGTATTGAACTATTTTCTATATATTTTTCAAAATTTTAGGCTCAGTGTTTTCGGAGATAAAGGGGGTGGAATGGTCAATTTTCGTCTATTTTCTTAAATAACTTTAAAATGGTTCATTTTAAAATTATAAAAAAAATACATCTGAGACTCTTACAGTAAGCCCTTTCATTTGATATGTCACACGGTACAGTTTGAAAAACTTTTTTTTTTAATTTTCTTATTTGCCCCATATTGACCCCCATAATTGACCAAAATTGACCCCCATAGCCCCATATTCAAAATTAATTTATTTACGTTACACGTCCGTGTTTGGGTCACAGAAATACATACGTGTACCAAATTTCAACTTCCATTAGATTCGGAGCAAATTAGCTGTGACAGACAGACGGACGGACAGACAGACACACGAGTGATCCTATAAGGGTTCTGTTGTTTCCTTTTGAGGTACGGAACCCTAAAAAATAAGTAAAACATTATTATTTTTTAAGTTAAACGGTTTTATCGTAATGAAACATAATAATGATGCAGATAATGTACTAAAAGTTAAAAAATAATTAGGTAGGTACCAGGTACCGGTCATCACACCACTCTCCTCATCAATATAGCGCATTGATCAGACTAGGCGAGACGAATTTCTATTGTCTACAGTGAACCACTCATATCATTATATGCTTTGGATACATCTTCTCAATAGACAACTAATGTAAAATATTTGTAAAAATAAATCCGTCATTATCATCGTGCGACATCATATCACAGAACGATAATTAATATATTTACTCAGGTTACGCTATGCCCCAGGATTTTATTTTAGTCTTATCAATGCCCTGTATTGACGAGGAGAGTGGTGTGATGACTGGTACCTGCACCCTAATTGCGTATTATAACGCACTATCAATCGGAATCTGAAACATTTTGAAGCAAATTGCTAATCCAGTGCTTCATATGTTCGAAAACTTTGTCTGCTTCGACAATGTAAATAACGCTGTCAAAATGAAACCGATTCCGATTGATAGTGTGTTAAGCAATTAGGGTGCTGGTACCTACCTAATTATTTTATCGCTTTTAGTACATTTTCTGCATCATTATTATGTTTCTTTAAAAAATACGCTCCATATAAAATACTGGTATTCAGCTGCATCCGGTAAGTTTCGAAGCCGACCCCAACATCGTTGAAAAAGGCTAGGCAGATGATATTATGTTTCTTTACAATAAAATCGTTTAACTTATTTTTTTATAATGCTGTAAATAAGTATTAATAAACGTCTTGTTGTGTTGTAGCGAGCAAACAGTTGCAAAAGCATTGTGTAGTAGAAAATTTGCGGTTGTACTCATGCGGTTTGGTGTGAAAGTTTATATGAAAATCGAACGTCTGATGTTCTTTATGTTATAGTACTCGTACATAGTTGTATGATGCGAGACATGAAATCATTTGGATTGATGTAATAAGGTTTTTTTTCTCTCGCAAATATGTTGATTCAAGGGATTTGGTAACGTCTTACATGATGGCACGTAAGAGGGGAGAGATGAAAATAATAATTCACGAAAAATGCTAAGCTGACTAAGCGAAAATGAAATAAAAGGCAACAGGAGTTTCTTTTTCTTGTGTCTTCATCTTTTATTTTAATTAAAAAGAAAAGGTAAAGTGACGAAACGTTTTATTTATTGTTTTCCTTCAGAACTGTAAAGTATGAGATGACACAACATTAATTATTACCATATTTGTAAGACGTAACTTATGAAGATTGTCTTTATTTTAATGAACAAAAATAATATTTTCTTTTACGTAAGAAAAGTACAATTTTTAATATTTATTTATCGAAGATATTAGGTATGTATCCATGTCATGGTTGTGTTGTGTAATCAACGAAAACGGGGGAGAATCTAGAAATACATAATGTAAGAGCTGACCGTATCTAGAATTCTAGCCGGAATGAAGAAAATGTGGGACTTATCGCGTATGACGACAACGGACATCTTTTCTACTGTTACGACCCCTACCATTGGCTTTGTGATAGACATCTAAATTCTGGACAGGAGTTTCCCTAGAATTCAAATCAACTGGTAAAATAACCTGATCTTTACCAGGTTATGTAAATCAACAAATCAACTGGCAGTTGATTTGTTGATTTGCTTGAACGGGAGAGTTCACAAATTTTGAGCTTCATAGGTCTCTGGTTGATATCCGGCTCGAAGGACAAAAAACAGGTAGAAAATAAAAATGCTGTTGAAACGTAAAATAAACTAATTTATTGAACTTGTTAAACAGTGAGCACTATTTGCTCGTTAAAACGGGAACACTTCTTGAGTGTTCCCTTTTTAACAAAGAAATAAGGGTTACTATTTACCATTTTGGTACGTAACCCTAAAAAGGAAAACGAGTTTGCACCACAGAAAATAACATTAGGGGGCCAGCAAGATTCAAAAATACACCTTCAATATGTTCAAGTGGGTTGTATGAAACAGACGCGTAAAATAATTTTTGCCATATTACTGAACTACACTACTAATGAAGTACTGAGTAAGGCACCCAAACTTGGACATTATCTAGAAAAAAGGTAGGACAGTAAACACATAAAGATACAACTTCAGTGCCTTTGCAGCAATTAGGAAATCCCCAACAGACAATAATATAGCACAATCAGTTCTGAAGAGTAATGAACGTTGAAGGATGAACAACTCGTTTGATTGGCCTCAATAGCGAAAACATTGCCCCTAGCAATTGTATGCCATTCCTCTTTAATACAAGACTGCAGTTACGCTATAAAACATTATTTACTGGGACTTATTGGCTAACTAACTTCAAACCCATGTTATCAGTTTCAAAATATTTTATCTAAGTGCACCTTTTTCACATGGATGCCCTCTGCCTGGGAGGATGCCGGATGAGGGTTATGCCAGACTCCAACCGATTACAACCCCCAGATCCAACCTTTACACACACTAAGAACAATGCATAGTTTCCAAAACTCGTGTTTCTACTTTCAGGAAAGTGTCTTCTATTAGACTGTACATTGCCTTAGAGTCAATCAATTCAATCAAAGTTACAGAACATTCAGATAGGTCCAAAACACCAGTTATCGTTACCAATTTGATTTCCCTTTTCAGTTTCACGTTAACATTTGACACTTTAAAACAATAGCTAATCGGAATTACGTGTCTCTGTCCGTAACTGCGATTAACGCACGATCGAGTGCGATTAGTCGCGGTGTTCGGTTACATTACAGACTTACCGAATAAAGTGTGCAGCCAACAAAATGGTGTAGTCGCTACTGCTTAGACTTGTCGTAATCAATTACAACAAAGACTTTATTTAGTGATTAGTTCAAATAACATGATTAATTTATTAATCGGTGTGCCGAACTCATCATCTGCCTAGCCGTTTCCCAAGTATGTTGGGGTCGGCTTCCAGTCTAACCCGATGCAGCTGAATACCAGTATTTTACATGGAGCGACTGCGTATTTGACTTCCACAAACACAGACTTTTGGGCTTCGGACGAACCGTAACGACTGTCAAAGGTCCACGAATGACAGCCGGGACCAACGGCTCAACGTGTTTTCCGAGGCACGGAGGGGTCTCGGTATGTAAAGATGGTCCCATCCAAGGACCAACCGCGGCAAGCGTAGCTTAACCTGATCGATCGATCCGTGCGGTTGTTATCACTTAGCCACGAGACCCTCGATTTACGGAACCAATTATTTGAAATTGCTTTTTTTGCATGGATGTTACACATACAACATAATATATGTCAGACTGTGGCAATCCAAGAGTAGGTTTTTTTTTTTTTTTTAACCAATCAAAAACGGTATAACCCAACAATTTCAGGGCGTATGCTACGCCACACCCACTCTAAGTTTATCTTGGACCCTAATTGCGTAACACACTATCGATCGGAATCGGTTTCATTTTGACAGTTCAACAACATTCATTGCGTTATTTACGTTGTTGAGCAGACGAATTTTTCGAACATATGAAAGCAATGGATTAGCAATTTGCTTCAAAATGATTCAGATTCCGATCGATAATTGGGTGCCGGTCTTATAGTTAATTAATATACAGGGCTATTGGTAAAACACCAGCAACCTCTTAAGGGGGTCATTGTACTCATTATTATGAACAACTTTTACTATGGGACCAAACCTGAAATCGCGAAAAAAGAATCAGCTGTTCAGTACATTTTATGTTCTAATAATTCGTCAAAATGTACTCAACAGCTGTTTTTCGCGATTACCCCTTAAGAGGTTGTACAATGACCTCTTAAGAGGTTGTTGGTGTTTTACCAATAACCCTGTATAGTCTGAAATTGCCAATTTGCCTTGAGCCAATGTTAGAAGAGGACTTTGCAATGGAAAGTTATGGCTGGTATTATTATTATTATGATGATACGCAGTTTCGCTTCTGTTCAAATAATTTGAACAGATCATTGAACTTTTACTAAGCCAAAACAGTTTGAATGAAGAAATTCATCAAACACATAGTAGGGTTCAGGGATGGCATACCAAAGGGTTCTTTAAAGGTCGACACAATCTGTGTGGTAAATGTCAGGAGCGTGTGTCGATTTCACTACAAATATATTGCGATCTGATAAGCTCTATGTCCTGCTGTGTTTGTTCGTCACTGAGCTTCCTTTAGTGCAATCAAAAATCATTTATTGAAATGAGGCTAGTTACATAAGACAGTCCCCCAAAACGCCAGCCCTTCACCACTTCCCAGTGCAAACTCACCAGCAGCACATCTGTATGTTAAGATTGAAGAACTCGATTCTCGAATGAATTGGAGTCTGGATATTGGAGTCCAGTTGGCGTGGTTGGTTAAGATACCACCTATCATGCCGCAGGTCGTGGGTTCGATTCCCATCCAGGACAAACATTTGTGTGCATGAACATGTCTGTTTGTTCTGAGTCTGGGTGTAATTATCTATAGTATAAGTATGTATTTACAAAAAAAAAGTAGTATATGTAGTATATCAGTTATCTGGTTTCCATAGTACAAGCTCTGCTTAGTTTGGGATCAGATGACCGTGTGTGAATAATGTCCCAGGTTATTATTATTATTATTATCCACCCGTACTAGGACCGCGTGGTCAGCAGTGGGAACTGCATTTTAGTGTAGTGTTTGCTGATGTCAATGCCTCATTTAGGCGTCATAGGCACAGTCATTATAATTATCGCTGACTAGACTGTCCACATAGGAAATGTCGCAAACTATATTTTTTATTTCGTTGTGCTTTATTTAGTTGACTCACCAAAGTCATCAACGTGTCATAATGCAAATACTCGTATATCTGTTACGGTACGCGTGATTAATTGAAAATGATTAATAACTGGCTGACCCAACAAACGTTGTCCTGTCAAAATTTCAATAATTCATACAAAATTCCCATAGAAAACACACATTCAGCATGCAGCATTTCAGGCCACATTTGCGTATTTTTTTAGTGTACATAAATCGTAAATTTTTCAATCATATTGAATTATTCGCAATGCCATTGATAATATTGCAACGTGTTCCCGTTTTTAATTAATCACCATCGCTACAAATTACAAATAGCGTTTCGTTGCAATTTCCAGTACTACGGTTGACTAATTAGTCAGAATTTTATGTAGGAACTTATAGCAACATTGTACATATTTACGAAAACACGTTCGTCGGTGTAATTAATCAAATCTGCTAACGCATTCGACTGATATGTCGATATCGATTAATTAATGAACACGACAGTATTTTCATAAGCACGATCGTATTGAAAGTTCATTCGATGTTGTATTTACGACAAAAAGAGTAGTATAATTATGTAGTATATCAGTTATCTAGTATATATATATGTTTAGAGATGATGTTATTAAAATAGAATATTTTTATTATGTACAGACCATACGAATAACAGATATAAAGGTATGCTTAATCCTTATACATCTTGCTTCATCTTGTTTCTTTTTTAAGATAATGTGTCAAATATATCACAACCACAATGTATTTGTTTTTGTAGTAAGTACTGGAAAGAAATTTGTATAAAAAGGTCCTCCTCTTCTATACAAATTGCTATTGATTATTTTAACAAAATATACCTATGATCTATGATTTGATTACCGACATCAGGTGAAATACAAGTATTCAGAAGCCCACGTGCCCCAAAAGCCACAATCTAGTGTTTCCTTACGACCCAATAAAACCAGTCTTCAACAGAACCAATCATAAAGAAACATTGTTTCTGCAGGGTCCTTGCAGTAAGATTGCGACAGATATCACTTGAAACCAGACAAGTCAGACCAGTTAGCCATTACTCAAAATAGAAAGAGAATGGTGAGGGTCTGCAACGACTTACTAACACGCAAGGCTGATGGCTGTCCACAAGCACCCTATTATTTTGGAATCTACAAGGTGTAACTTAAATAACGCACAACCTCTTAGGGGGTCGTTGTACTCATCATTATGAACAACTTAAAATCAGCTGTTCCTTACGAACAGCACATTTTTAGGGTTCCGTACCTCAAAAGGAAAAACCGGAAACCTTATAGGATCACTCGTGTGTCTGTCTGTCTGTCCATCTGTCACAGCCAATGTGCTCCGAATCTCATTACATCGGTCCATTGACCGATTAAGTTGAAATTTGGTACACGTATGTATTTCTGTGACCCAAATACGGACGTGTAACGTAAATAAATGAATTTTAAATATGGGGGTCAATTTTGGGGGCAAATAAGAAAATTAAAAAAAAATATTTGCAAACTGTACCGTGTGACATATCAAATGAAAGGGCTTACTATAAGGGTCTCAAATTTTTTTTTTTTATAATTTTAAAATAAATAATTTTAAAGTTATTTAAGAAAATAGACGAAAATTGACCATCCCCCCCCCCCCCCCTTTATCTCCGAAAGTACTGATCCTAAAATTTTGAAAAACATAAAGAAAATAGTTCAATACCTATAGATTACAGGAAAACTTATAAGAAGTCGATGGTCTTAAAACAACATGATAAATCTGTGTACAATATTAAGTTTGTTCTTGGGATTCATCCCAACTATGGAACCCTTCATTGTGTCCGGCACGCATGTGGCCGGTTTTTTGTGAGTAAAATGACCCCTTAAGAGGTTGTAAGTTAAGTTACACCTTGTACAGCTTCTTAGGAAAAATATAAAGAATACAGCACTTTGTACTGCGTTCGAACGGAAACAAGGACGTGTAGTTGTGTAAGTAAGTACCCCTCATTAGCTTCTACAGGTGTTATAAGAGAGTTTAAGGGATTATTATTAAGGTGGCATTACCATAACACTTGTAAACTGTCATAATAACATACTTAACTCATCAATTTGCCTATTTATGTACAAAACTATGCGTAAACCCACTTAGAAGAAGTGGATATTTTTAAGCTGAAACAATTTTAAAGGTAGGTATCCAGGTCTTTAAATTAGTGAGTGACGGGGCCTATTGATATATGATTTTACCTTTGTACATTTCACATAATCTGGCAACCCTGTATACCAAATAAATAGGCCGTACACGCACTATTTCTGTGCTCGAAAATGTCGCGCTGTGCTTGCGCAATGTTGGTTACGTCCATCTATAAATAAGCACGTTATACTACTTAGCAAAAGCAGTACATTTCACAATTGTTTAGTCTAATCGATACTAAGATAATGCTAAAATGTAGAGCAAGCAATGCTCTAGAATAGAATAAATTATGTACAACGTTAATTATTTCGGCCATAAATATTGATAAAACTGGTTGGCATGATTCTGTATACAGGACAATTTTCTTATCACTATCCAAGTTTTCACAGAGTGTTCTACCCATGAGTATGAACAACTTTCACCATGGAACCAACTCGGAAATCACGAAATTAATCAGCTGTTTCATACAAAAGTTCAATAACTACTCGACCAAAATGTATGGAACAGCTGTTTTTTTTTTCGTGATTTCACAGTTGGTTCCATAATGAAAGTTGTTTATATTCATGGGTAGAAGTTAGAACAGTCTGTGAAAATTGGGATAGTGATAAAAAAAAATTGTCCTATATAATATAAACGTACACTTGAGCAGAAAATGGACATGGGAGGAAATATGATTAATATAAAATCTAGAAACGAATAAAGCATTTGAGACTACGCTAAAACTAATTGACGTAATCATATTTGCTAACTTAGACAAATATCAAACATCAAGTTAATATTTATTAACAAATTAAAAGTTAAAACGATTTGTATAGACAACACAAAAAGCTAATGCTAACAACAAATATGGTAGGATAATATTTTGAATTGGAATGATAAATTAACATAATAATTATATATTGTTCACGCACGTGGCTGAAAATACAAACAATATGGATTTAAAAAGATTTTCTGTTTCCTTGACAATGAAATCAGATTGGACAACGACCTAGCATTTACATTGTGATATACTACCTTCTGCCCGCAACTTCTCCCGCGTGGTAGCCAACCATACTATAAATACATACCCTACGAAGGCATAACCAAGACCAACTTACTGCCAATAACAAAGTGGACTAAGTAACAGAGTCCGTCATTGTGGAGCAGACATTGTAAGACAACTCCGATCTAGATTCCAGACCGTGGCGACGAACCAGTCTAGACTGAATGCGGGATGCCGTCTTAATAATACGTATGGCCTATTTCTATGCATATTAGATCTATGCGGCAAAAAGATACTGCGATATTTACTTGGTAAAATGGCAAATTATGTAACGGCATATTTTACTTACGTCATGAATGTAAGTAATTGGTCGTCTTTGAAGTAGGAAATCTTATTTACCTGAAACAGATAACAATAAACTAATTAATTGTATTATCACAAAACCATGATAACAAAAATGTATTGGGAGTAAACAAAATCAATAAGTATCATCATCATTTGAAGAAGTATCTTCCATACTTCTCTATTAGTCGTCACCCACTTTCCAGCTATATCATCTTTCACACACTCCATCCATCGTTTCTTTGTTCTTCTCCTACTCTTATAGCCAATCACATTCATACTCAAAAGTTTGCTTACAACATTTTCCTCATTCCTCCGCATCACATGCCCATACTCCATGAGAAAAAAATAATAAGCAATCATTAGTACGTATAAATAATGAACTCGTAGATTTATCTTAATCATAGGATATCCTTTACAAAATGCTATCCTGAAAAACCATGACCCATCCGTCAGTGTAGGATGAACAAAGAACAATATAACATTCTTTGTTTGTCTCCAAAGGCCATCTGAATCTGACCCTCCTCGTTACCGACATACCAACAGAATTAATATTGAGGAACTCACCTTCTACTGATTAATTAGGTACGGGGATAAGGTAAAAATCTGCAATATGTAAGGTCACTTCAATAAGAGGGCTCCCTCTATTATCCCATTGAGATAACCCAACGACTTTGTCAATAAATACAATGTTAGTACTTTTGCATTTATCTAATGTAGATCTTAATAAAGGCAAAGCATATTTAGGTTGCGTTGCCACCGGTAATGACGACAGTCTTTTGTCTGGTCAAGCGTTAAACTCGTGTATTTAGATAAAGGCTGTTACGCGTATTCGCAAAGATAAGTAAGCATTTTATAATACAAAGTATTACACTTATAAAAGTGTTTGCTGTATTCGTCTTCAAGATATTTAGAGTTATGATAAACAAAATAAATAACGCGGCTAATAACATTAGCCGTCAGCGATGACATCATTCACAACATCCTGTCAAATCACACTTGTTCAGCTTATTCAGCTTTCCGCGTCTGAACGGATGCCATACAAAACTGGTGTTTTCTATTAACAAAAGCTGAATTGAGCTGAATACGTGTAGTAGTCCCTTAGAGATGAAGGCTTATGATGAGACCACCTAGTTTTCATTTAAATGTCATTGAAAAATAATCTTCTACCTAACTCGTGGAGTCAAGTTTGACTCTAGCAGGGCGCGCGCAATATTACAGTTATTAAATAAACATAACAGAAAGAACATGCATCTCACAACAAAACCATCTCATACAACAATTTCCGCAAAAGTGATTGTGAAGCAGCAAGCGTAGTTTACAAGTCGAGCGAAGCTAGTCGCGACATATTTAACAAGTAACGTAAGCTAGACATGTTAAATGTTTTGTGAAAACTTAGGTGAAGTGAGCTCGAAACTAGCGGTCAATAGTGTCAATCCTTAGCATCAGGTGGAATGACAACTCACTTCACCAAGTTTTCACGGTGAGATTTTTACAAAGGAATGAATAAAGGGCATGCATGCTGCTGAGATGAGAATGTTAAGAGGGATGTGTGGAGTTACGCGAATGGATAGAATAAGGAATGAACAGTACATAAGAGGAAGTCTGAAAGTGGCACCGGTGATTGAAAAGTTCAGTAGGAATCGGTTGTCATGGTATGGACATGTCATGCGGCAAGATGATGTGGTGACTACCGAGATGACGACTACTAATCTGCCGTCGTAAGAAAAAAGGGCACAACTAACATTTAAAAAAAAAATCTACAAAAAATTGAGCAGATTAGCCTTTTTTTTCTGATTCTAAATATGTATGTAACTCAATTTTTTTTTTAAATGTTAGTTGTGCCCTTTTTTCTTACGACGGCAGTAATAGAGAAGTATGGCGCAAAAATACATGTTGCGCCGACCCCAAATAAATTGGGATGATTTTTACAGTACAGATAGCCCGCTAAATTGTCTAGACCAGCCGTGGTTTAGACAATTTAGTGGGCTTAAACTATTCTCTATTTAATGTGGTTTTAACGAGTCTGGCTTTTAAACAAAAGGGGGTCAAGTGCAAATCTGTCATCTTCGTCAATAATAGCTACGAAGTATTTTGTGTGCATCTTGGAAGACATTAGCAGGCAAGGCTTTAATATTATTTGGTCTCGGTCGTTTATTTTCTGCAATATAACATTTAAATAAGAAAAAAAAAACTTATCACATTTCAGTTCTAGTTTGCTTTCAAATTTCTAATGCTCATTTTTTCCTAAAACATTTGATAGCTTGTCAAACATAATTCAAGTAGACAACCTCATTAATCGTGATTGCAAACTATCGGAAATCGTAAAGTACATACCTATGTTCAGTACTTATGTATATTCATATTGGAAACAATTTCGGACGGACATGATAATTGGCCCACTAGCTAATAACAACACTTTCCCTATGTCCGGCTTTACTACGTGCTTTGGTCTAGATTCTGAATCTATACCATTATATGGCCAGACGGAAATTGTTCTACCAGAATCGCGTCGCACCGTAACGTTGCACCTGTCTGCGGGAGCCTTTAATGCATGTGAAAGTATATAATATACGGTACTTAACAAAACGACAATTTTTAAAAATGTTGTCTGTCGGTCTGTCTGTTTGTTCCAGCTAATCTCAGAAACGGCTGGACTGATTTTGACGCGACTTTCACTGGCCGATAGCTGATGTTATAAGGAGTAACTTAGGTACTTTTATATTAGAAAACCAGGGTTCCGCGCAAAAAAAATCCATGAAATTGTGAATAAATATATCAATCTGCCTAGCCTTTTCCCAACTAGGTTGGGGTCGGCTTCCAGTCTAACCGGATGCAGCTGAATACCAGTATTTTACATGGAGCGAGTGCCTATCTGACCTCCTTGTGGAGGTTACCCAGTTACTGGGTAATACGATAACCCTTGGTAAGACTGGTTGTCAGACTTTCGGGCTTCTGACAACCCGTAACGACTGTCAAAGATCCACGAATGACAGCCAGGACCAACGGCTTAACGTGCCTTCCGAGGCACGGAGGAGTCTCGGTATGAAAGATGGTCACCCATCCACAGACCAACCCCGGCAAGGGTAGCTTAACCTGATGGATCGACCCGTGCTGCAGTTACTCGTATTACTTAGCCACGAGCTCCTCAAAATTGTGAATAAAATCCGATTCAAATAGAGAAGTATAGACATCCACGCGGGCAAAGCCACGGGCAACAGCTAGTTTAATATATGTATGTACATTTGACTACCAAACTGCGCTGTCTTTCGAGAGAAATGGCCAAATTATTAGACAGAACAAGTACAGTTGTCTAGACAACTTTAAATGCAATTTAAAAGTAAAAAGATTTTGAGGTTGATCATCAGTAATATTACTAAAATAGTTTTTAAATTCGTGTTTAAAACTCAGTGGCACTGACTTCTTTGAACAACCTCGAGTACATGACGTTATCACAGTACGAAATCAACTAATTACTCCTGGCGTGTCATCAAACAATGCAAACTACGATATCAAACAACCAACACGATGTGAAGCATGACCTATGGCGGGGACTACGACCTCGCGGTGTCGAAAGCGTTCAATAATATTATTTTCGGTTTGAAATTAGAAGTATGAGGTAGTCAACGACTTGCGTGACGAAAGTCTTCGAGCCTTAGATTAACGACCCCTGGTCAGGTGGTCCGATGTTCCGGTAACAGAGCAACTTAATCCGCTTTTAAACGGTACTAAGTTGGTAAGTGAATTTAATAATTAATGAAAGTTTTCAAGCTGCTGCGGCGAGACGAGCCATGCGTGTAATTGCTGGAACGATCCACCCTTTGTGGGGTGTTTACGCAAATTTGACGATAGCAGACTAGCCTAAAATAGCAGAGTTACGCGTCTATAGCCTCATTAGTCGCTGGTGCGGAATCTCCACAATCTCCACCATCACTGATGCATAGGAATGGAAGAGCGCTTCATCAAGAATTACCAATAGGTACGTCATCATCAGCAACAGATCAGTATGCTTTCTAAAAACGTGACTTGGATTTTATCAAAACAAAGATATTTTGCTTGAAAGTGCCGCTCTCTCGGAAAGAAGTGAAATTGAACCGCGTAATGCAAGATACGTATAAGTATAACACTTAAATTCCGCAAGTACAGTCATTTTTATTGCGAGGTGTATAAAATGAATAAAATATATGTACTTGCAGACTTCATAAAATAAAGTGAGATCAAAATAAAACTAGTGGACTAACAATACACTGTGACTAAAAACTGTAAAACATTGAAAAGGTCAAACAGTAAAACAAGTACCTACTTGAGCACCGTCAGTTTTTGACCTAAAACAAAAAATCTTCAGACACTTAGTTACGTCACTAATATCCGCGGCTATAACTTCCTTTTTTATTGTTTTCAAGTCACGATTTGAAAAAAAAAAACATTATCTAAAGAGGATTTTATACATGCGGTGGGAACGGACGTACAATCCGTCCATAAAAGTTTAAAAATAAATTTTAATATTATTATGAGTAATTTATAACTTCATATGTAAATGTCGATCGATCGATCAATGTCCTCGAAGACGGGTAAGGAAAGAACGACATCCGTTTCCTCTGTAGTAGAACAGCTAACAATGACCTCTGCTGTCAAACAAACGTCAAATTATTTTTATGACGATCGTCCATTAATTTCATTAGGAGGTTTTATTGGTTCAGGGCAAATTGCCGTCTAATATAACCCAAATAAAAGTTTTATGTTTGATGAGTTCAAATCCCCTTAGTTTAAGGCCTTGGTAACTAAATAAGGTGTGAATCAAAATATTAAGAGGAAAATGAACCTAAAACGCTATTTCGCACATTGAGAACCGTTAGGTAAGTTTTCTTTAGTAAGTAAAGGTCAAAATGACGCAATTACTAAACTTAACAAAAGCGGGTAATGTTTGGTAAGCAACGGTCCGTCGTACTCGTGACTGAAGCAAACCAAGTAATATCCTTACATGGATGATCTTACTGCAATAAATCAAACGAGACGAACATATTAATATAATGAAACTGAAGAAGGCAAAACATCAGCTTTAACTACAAATATGTAACAACTTCCTACCTTAAACCTATCATCCTTAAGGATTACTAAACGTATGTCACTAGCAGGATATCTAAACAATTATTATCTAAATGCTAAAACAATTCCAGCGATTGTCGTGTCCTGCGCATTCCGGGCACAATCGACGGAAGAACGTTTTGTTCTAATACGAGATTGCCTGACTTCTCCAAAGTTTCTTGGTTAAACTTGTGTTAAAAGAGTTGTTACTACATTTATTTAGGATGTTCATCGGTATATAATATCAAGTAATTTTCTTAATTCTAACAAAAAAGAAGAAACTCTAACAAACAATCTAACACTAAAATAAAGTTACAAAAATAATATCCTAACCAACTAAAACTATTAAAAAAAAACTAAAATATGGCATCGAAAAATTCATCCGCATCGCTGTCGTATGGTAATCTACTCAAGAGACTGGCGGTATTGCCACGTTGTATGGCAATGCTTAGCCTCTGGCCAAGGTAAAAGCCTGCCCTTGAGTCACGGGAAGTATCAACCAGCCGTTTGGAGATTTCCTTGAACAAACCATGAGCACACGGACCCCACGGCCCAAGGATTTCAACCCCAAACGGGTCGAAAATATAGTTACCGATAAGGTTATTATACTTCCGCCTAAAAGATGACCATAATTATGAAGCTAGGACCAGCTAAAGACCATTTGAAAACATTCCCCATGTGGATTTGATGTCCCCGACAGGATCTAGTGAACATGCCTCCTTAGAACTTACCACCTACCCACCTAGTTCACATTTTTGAATGCAATAAACTATTATATTTAGTATTAGATTTAATAGAGGGCAACAGGCAGATCTTGCTAACAGAATATATTGCAGTATCCTTTGATGAATTGATTTATATTATAATTACATACTGCGATAATTATGCGGTTCGTTAAGAATTTACAGTGCTTATGACTGTCAATGGACTATAGAAGAATAATTACAGAAATACATCGTTCAATGCTGTAGGTGCTTCCAGCGAACAAAGGCAAACGCACACTTGCCTGCGCCGAATGAAATTCCTAGTAATTCTTCCGGCGATTCGTCCGATTCAGCGCGGATAAGTGTGCGAGGTTTCATAGGATTTTGTACAAGTATTTCTAAACTTGATTCTTTTGTCTCCTTCGATTCCTTCGGCTCTGATAAGTGTGCGTTTACCTTAAAAGACGAATCTGGAGAGTTAAGTGTTAATGCACATATTTTGCAAATTATGCAAGTCACAAATAACAGAATCGTTAGTATTGAATAGGGAAAATTATGACCTCAACATCCACAGTCGACTATTGATTTCTCAGAAAAGTTTTCCAAACTACTCTGCTATGTCAAGAACGTCTGCCAGTACAAAATAATTTCGTGAACAGCTGATATTGACAGCCGTTCAAAAGTTTATCTTTTTTAAATCTTTACACATTGTCTGAGCTTTAACAACGAGACAAGAGAGTCGATCAACTTTTCGTAATCGATTCTGATTAAATATGACTCTCTTACCTAGGTCGTGACTTGTGCTCAATACTGCCAGGCGTTTCATCACGGAGAGAATTCATTAGAGAATATTATCTTCTATGATAGAAGTGTTAAGGTTGAAAATGTTATGTGGAGGGTTTTATATTGAGATGGCAATACTAGTATGAATATTCTCTGATTTGAGCTGACAGTCAACAAGTGCTCAATTGAGAAGTGAATGAAACTATTGTGATCAGAATAACGTATCGTTTGAGGACCATTTGAGTTATTGCATGAACGTTGGACTCTTAAAATTGATATGACTTGCTTATGATTGAATTTAAAGATAACGGCTGTGGAGGTCGTGTTATTATAGCTTGAGTTTTTGCAAACTTTTTGATAATCCTTTTTGCAAGACAGGACCTCCTTGGAACTTAGTGCGACAAAAACTCTGATGAATAGTTATCATGACTATTCATTTTAGCCCACAGGTGCCACGCAACATTAGGAAGCTCTAGAGAACAATTATTTTTCCCAATTCTTGCTATCAAGACGTTAATTTAGGTAAAAGGATATCATAATTTTGTATACATATGATACCTTAAGCTGGGCAGTCCATTTGGATTGAATCAAATGGATGGACGCCAGTAGTTTATGGGCACTCACGGTCAGTCCATTTGCAGCATTAAAAATGGATGGACGCCAGGCCTTTTCATTTCTTGGTCGACGGGGACGGGCCACGGTTTTCGCACTCACGGACAAAGGGCGCGACGCCAAACGGCATGAGGCTATGGATTACGACGCGCACAGAAAATCCGTGGATTGACGTCGCGCCAAAATTTGGACTGATCCAAGTGGACTGACCGTGAATGCCCAGCTTTAAACCCAAGTTATGAAGAAGCAAGGTTTTCTCAAAACAAAACTTCGCACAAAATTCTTCATCGCAGTAAAGTCAAAGAGCACCAACTCCATAATTCGTTTAATTTTCAAAACTCAATTGTTGCCTTCAAGCAAGCTAAGTAACCCGCTGTAATCAAAGAAATTACCGTTTGCCTCCAAGTTTTTTGCCTCGTACCTAACTATAATTACATTTCTGGTTACCCATTTGGTTAGGACCTTGAATGATCGTGACTGAACGGATAGGTATAATAAAAAATCATGGTTGAAATGGTGGTTTTCAATTATTGACGCTCCAAACAGCTCGAACCTATTTTAGAAGCCAAATATAGATGAGGAAATGTTATGGGTAAGTATAACAAAGATGCGTAAGAATGAAATCACGCGTAATCGATTAATCTTCAGTTTTCATGGTCAAAAATTCTAAAGAGATGCCTTGAAGAGCAGAATTAGTCTCACGAAGAGATAACAGAGCAGAATTAAGACGTATGGGAAGCAATATCTATTATAATAATGATTAATAATCATTTACTATTGATACACAACTATTTATCTCTTAAGACTGATAACCTAGCTTCATCCCAGTATCTACTCAAACTCAATCGAACATTCACACTCCGGATCCTGTCATTTTAATTAACGTGACCCAGAAACGGAAAAACCTTTGGAAATGGAAACCACCCACTGTAAGGCCCTTTATTGGCCAATAGCCGCACGGGGCTATATTGAAATAGGTATAGTAAACGTAAATTCAATACAAACAAATTCACACTGAATATAATAGCTCCGGACAAGCTTCAAGTGGTCGATTCGTATTGAAAGGCAATGAAACGTAGCGACGTGGAATGAGATCAGAGCAATTAACGGCTTTTATTATGTTCGCATTTTGTGAACGAGCTGGTCCATTAGAATTACTGCTTTAATACTAATTGTATTTGTTATTTGCCTGTGAATCGGGAATGGATTGTCTGTCTTCATGTAAAGGATTATGGATGGAATTTATTAGCAGCCTATGATAGAAATCAGAGGCGAGCAAATAGAGAGGCCTATGTGCAGCAGTAGATAGCTTGTAGAAGGTGATGATGAATGAAACTTAAGGAACGAATGAATGAAATGCACAGACCCACAACGTGGTTTGATTAGACTCGATTACTCAAATGAACCCAAAGATTTACACTAGCTCCTGGAGTCTCATGTTTCTGGTCCTACATAGACCATTGCATATCAAGGAGTAGACTGGGGGGCGCGATAATGGTAGGGAATACGTGCCCTTAGGATATGGAAAGATTATTAGAGCCGTTCCGGATATGCATCCTAGTGCACGCAAAGGAATTGTGGAGAGACAGGTGATATTTATCTATGGGTTGGTTCAGGTCCAGCTTCACCGGTGAATCTTTTGGCAGGGTTAAACTGCTTTCTCGACTCTTTTCTATGTCACTGCTATGCTGTCTTACACGTTGCTGTTTCTAATGTAAACTAGAAACTGGCAAAATGACGTTTATAATATAGTAGTTATTCATAAACTGGTAAGGCGAAAGCGCTAGGGTAGCCCGCGAAATTCAAATTTTCTTAGGTTTTTTGCAATTTGCAGGTTAGTATTAGGTTGTATGTTGATCTATATTATATTATGATCCGCATCCGTAACAAATCTGTATTTATATAATTATAATAATTAAAATCATCAATGCAATTGTCTAAATTCATATTACTATATTGAATGACTCTTTCATGAAATCTTGATATTTGAGGTATTTTCTTACTTATGGAGTTGTATTACTGATTCTAATGATTATAATTCTTTTTATATATGTTTGTTACGGTCGCGAATTACATCTGAATTAACATAAAACCCAATACTGACCTGCAAATTGCAAAAAAACGTAAGAATATTTGAATTTCGCGGGCTACCTTAGCGCTTCCCCCTTAATAAACCAAATAACTGTCTTAACATGTTAAAGTGTTCCCGTAATTATATAGTTGAGTATTAAATTAAGATTTCTAATACTGAAATACTTGTATGAAGAGTGGAAAGCCTCAAGCAGCAAGTCATACAATGAATCAAATTGTTTTAGCCAGCCCACGCCCAGAAGCTAACGGTACCTACTTTTCAATACGCTGATTTCTCTATTATTAATTGCATTAAATATAAGGTGTTTATCTTTTATGTTATATAGTTATTACTGTTCTACTTAGGTGGTAAAAACTGGTGACCTCCTTAGTGACTAGGTCGATGGGTTCTGGGTATTTGCGTTAGTTTTTCGGTGATAAAATGTACTAACAGCCTTAGGGCTGTTAGTACAAATGGGGGTGGGCAAACAAGATCGTGGTAAGACCTGAATGAGACTCGCACAGACTAGGGTATCACGACACAAAAGGGGGGCTATACTCAGCAGGGGGTTGAACAAAGCTGCCAATGATAATGGTGAACATTCCCAGTCAGTTCAGTATAGACACAATATGCAAATGTCTCACTGTGCAGGATTGACCAAGGGTCAATTTATTTATGGCAGAAAACATGAGATCAAAATTCCGTTACCGTATTCGGCAAAGGTGTAAAATACGTGTTCAGGATCAAAATCCAACAGTTTTATGTACTGCAGTAACTTCTATCAGATGGTAGAGCACAATAAAATATATAATGACACGTGTATGTGAAGCAGATGGTACCGTTTGGTACGCTTGGTGGCCTGCAAGACAAATAGGGCGAAACGACAAGCATTTATAGTTTGAACATGAGGTAGGTACTGTCGATTTTGGGAATGGATAGATATGAGAGAATGAACATGGTGAAAAGTAAAAGTTTTTTATTGACAGTAAAAAGGTAATAATAGGTAACTAATATTTGACGTGTGAAAGAAGTGTTGATGATAATCCATAAAAGGTCTTTTTAAAGTCGCTCACTAGATACAGAAACACGGTCGGTTTGAAGAATCATGTAAACACATAGTCATTTTTGTAGTTTACGTTATCAAACCAATAAACAGGCACGTTTTCGTATCAGCATTTCCAAGAATAAGTCATAACACGACAAGTAATAGAATGAATTTCTAGTTTTCTATGTAATCAACGTGAAATAACAGTCTGATCGACACACATTGAAATGTTAGCAGACAGACTAATGAGGACCGACATTCGATCTTTGCCAATGGCCTCGATTCGGCTTCCGGCCACAGACTCTTCACTCTTACTTTTTTTAAATTAACTTCAGATAAAGAGTAAAGACAATCAGGCTACGGTGTAAGAGACATGTCAGTCAACCGGGGCACAGGTCGTGTGGGCTTGGCATTAACCCACTTTCCTTAGCCCGTGGGAGGCCGTTCTAAAATTAAAAAGAGATAAAAAAAATCCGCCAACGTTTTGTTTGCGCACACGCAATCAGTGTTACCGCAACAGTTTAAGAATAAACTGCTAACATTGAAGCCGAGTTGTTGTAACCTGACTAATGAAACTGTTTGGTAACTATGGTTCATGAAAGATTTATGAAAACTATGCATTAAAAAAATAAAGTGTATCAGATCAGCAATATTACCGATATCTGATGTAATTTTAGCCGATTCAGCTTAACTATAATATTATAAATGCGAAAGTATGTTTGATTGTTTGTTTGTTACCTTTTCACGCCTAAACCACTGAACCGATCATCCCGAAATTTTGCATACACGTTATCACGTGTACAGAAACGGACATGGGCGTCTTTCATCCCGAAAAAAGTGCTGTTCCCGAGGAAAATAACAATAACGGTCTTATAGATAATAGATGGCGCCACGTGTCTTATGACTCATGATTGAATTATATTTTCGTTTTTTCCGACAACTACGCGGGCGAAGCCGCGGGCAAAAGCTAGTACGAAATCTTTGCTAGTCTGGAGGTGTCGAGAGAACACGCTCTTGACAGAGTGTGGTAGCGTAATTCTGCCTCTCTAAACCGATCTTAGATTGTGTTTTACGTACAAAATGTTCTGAGTCATACTTTTTTGTTCATTCCTCCAAAGAGCGCACATCTGATTGTTCTAGCAGTTTTATTGTGAAATAGAAAGTTAGTAATAACTGCCATTAGCTATATATGAGTAAAGTAGGTGACATTTTTCATCGAAAGCATTCTAACGGCGGCGGCGGCAGCATTTTAAAAGAATGATTTTAATGACGGAAAATTAAAACCATTCTACCGTATTTCCAGTCGCTTCTAACAGCTACGTATTAAATCTAGCATGAGCTGAACTGTGTAGCTGCCGTAAAATCTGAACTATTCCCATTTATTACGGTTAAATCACTTCCAGCTATTCCCATTAGAAACTTTAGTTAACAAATACTGTGATGTAAGGCCGGATCTCTAGTTATTTGAGCTAAGCTTTGAAGCTGGCTGAAAGTTCTAGATTTACAACAATGCCCTGGATTCCATTTTCAAACTAACTTAATAATTATATTTTATCTTTACTTTACTAGTATGAAGATATTAAGCCCATCGAGTGTTTTTATATACAAAAAAAAACCGCATATATCATGTCAATGTATGCTCGAATGTCAACCGAACCCCGTAGGTTCACAACTACTGTAAGCCCGCGGTCGCCATTGGATGATGTTTTTTTTACGTTTATATATATGATATACGTTTATATACATATTATATAAATATTTTTTCTTACGTACAGCGTATGTACGCCAAATACGCGAGGGGTTAAATCCCAAAGTACATCTTTCTCTCACCGAGAGGGGGCCAGGGTCCCAGCAGTAGGAACATTATAAGCTGATTATGCTTATGCTACATCCTTCTAATAGCGATGAAAAGGAGGTCGTCAATAGCTTTTCGTCCTACTTCTTCGACCTTCATTAAAGTTCCTATTGAGTTCACGATCACGGCCACGCAGACGCCGCGCCGTGTATTCAGTCTCACATCTCTCATTATTGCAACAACAGATTGCTTTCTATTGTTGGATTTTAAATAATAATTGTTTCGTATTTAGTCGCTGTGCGCATTGTGAGCTTGGCTTGGCGCTCCTCCAACCGCCCTAGGTGTTGGTGCAATGCATCGGAGCGAGAACAATAACCGTTGCATAACTAGAACTCTGAAATATTCTCAAGTTATTCATACAGATATGTAGTTAAAATTTAAACTCGTTCAACAAGGGAGGATAACACTTCTCGCAATATGTCGGAGGACGACTCGTTCGCTGTTTTCATATCATGATTTTACAGACAAGCCATAATTTTATAAGTATTTTAGACACGTTTCTACCATTTGGTAATTAGACTAAGGAATAGTACAACGATTAGTGTGCCTATAGCAAAAGTACTCCAGCAATTTATTGTCCGATTGCTCGCAGTGATTAATGTTCAGATTTAGTATTCGGTGCGCGATACGTGACGCTCACGTAGGTATTATTCAAGAGTGATTCAACTCTCTTCGGTAGTAAGTAAATGACTAAGACAAAACGAATGAAGAAAACCAGATTATTTATCACCATTGTTCAGAAAAATAACATGAAATGTTGATTTTTCGATCACAGGAAATCACCGCTTCAGTTCTTCTCTCGGGCCACAAGTTAACAGTTACTGTGCGAGTCGGGAAGAGCACTTAGGAGCACTTGTGCCTGAAGACAGCTAGTCTGAACTGGCCCTTAACTGAACACGGTGGATACCTGACCAATTACCGCGATTGGCTGGTCGGTACAAACAATCAGCCAATCTCGATTCAATATTCTGTTTTGGGATCTGGGTTATCAAATAGATAAGGTGTTTGTTAACTTATCGATCCCGATTTGGCGATTATCTGACATAATCACGACAGGCGCAGACGATGGAGTGGCGAGATGGATTAAATTCCTTATGGAACCACGTCGGTAACAGGAAAAAGTCGCCAAAAATGGCAGATAAAAGCCTCTGCTTGGCAATTAATGGGCCGATACAATAATAAAATAAATAAAAGATCTTGTATATCATTAAGATAAATAATTTCCTCATTAAACAGTCCTATCTAAAAAGGTTTGGACACAATAATCCAGACATTTATTATTAATTATTAGCCTTTATTGTCCCATTGCTGGGCAAAGGCCTCTCTACAGATATCAATAATCCAGAGATTAAAAAATATTTATGCAACTGTTGTAAAATACGGGGTATGTTCAATTGAATATAATACAAGACTTTATATTATTGATATGAATTCAAAGATTTCAAGATTTTCAAGACTTTTTATTGATATGAATCCTCTCTAGAAGGTTCTGAAACCATAGGCTATGTAAATTCATGGAAAGCGTAATTGCTGAGTATCTAATACAAACAAACTATGTATAGGTAATAATTGAATTATTTATTGTAATAATTTACATCTTTAAATTACGGCGCTGTGGTAATGAACGCGCGTGCATGACAATGTTCTTTTTTTGAAATTCATAAAGATACCACGAATTGAGTAGGTAATGAGAATATGGCTGTTTGATGAGTAAAGAAGGGATCGAAAAGGCAAAGGAGTTGCATAATGAAATTTAGTACAACATTATAACACTCATTTGGAAGATATTATGGTTACTATGACACTGGTGGTTTTAATGTTAGCAATAAGCTAACTGTTTCAGAAACTTTTATAGAGGACTTATAGCATGGGTGTAGATAAACAATATTATTAGCTACCTGAAAGGACTAAGTCATCTTTTGTTTTCAGTCACTTCACACACACTCAAACTGAACACTGGACAATCACAAACGAAAGGAAGGGACAGTAGACAAAATATTATGTGATATGAAAACGTCCCAGTTATTATTGAATCGACGACGTTTGATATCAAATTCTATTTGGCGCGTCCCATTTCCTTAATAAACTACAGTATATTATTTATGATGAAGAAAACGTCCTATTTTCTTAGTAGGTAGCGTAGAAAACTGAAATTTCAGTATACAAAACTCGAGTATACGTGACACAGTTACATTCAAGAATCCGTACATAGTTGCAAGTTAGGAAATATTCCTGGTGGCACAGAGTAAAAATGTAATGTAAGTGCAGGACCACTCGACTCGATATCTGGTTGCGTAGCTGGTGCAATCGATCGCTCCTGCTCCCGTCTGTGACCTACTTACGCTTCACTCGTGGTTACCCAACGTAATGGTTACGCATTTTGACAAGTAGTACCTTGTTAGGACGACCGTTTCGTCCGCTTGTGCTCTGATATTCACGTCGCAAATGAACTCTCGAAAAATCTTCGTAAATGAGATACTGAAGTCAACAAGTTAACTGAATATTTTATCCGAGGTTGTATTTTTCATTCTACTATTTCTATTAATAAATAATAAATATAATAATAATATTCCACAACTATCACACAACGCCGTCTAGCCTCAAGCTAAGCAGAGCTTGTGTTATGAGTACTAGACAACTGATAAACATACTTATATATTTCTAAATACATACATATATAGATAAATTACACCCAGACACAGAACAAATGATCATGCTCATCACACAAACATTTGTCCTGGGTGGGAATCGAACCCACGACCTCCGGCATAGCAGTCAGGGCCACTAACCACTAGACCAACAGGCCAGTCAAATGTATGTCATATTCTTACGTTTTATGCAAAATTCCATCATAACAAGGCTTCAAATCTATGCATCTCTTCGTATATGGCGTAACGTAATTTTCTCTGACGTTGAGAGCAGAGCCTGAATCTAGAGTTCCCTATGGACTAGTTAGAGGGAGGTCTCAGTTATGTGTGTGACCTGTTTACAATGTTACATTTATTTTTCGCTTTGTCATTTGTTGAGAATGTCTAAAGATTTCACAACATTTGTCGTTTCAGATTTTGGCTGTATGTTTTCGTAGCCGGTCACATTCGAAATTCTATGACTGATAAACTAATCTATGTAGCTCACACTTTATCGTACAATAGCAATTTATCTACGTTATCAATAACTGCGTCTCCAATTCCACCATTTGTTTTAAAGATAGACGTGTTAGACTTGTTATTTTATTTTATTTCTCACGGTTCGACAGCTAACTGTAAGCTCTAATTGGCTCGTTAGACTTTAGTTGCGTACATTTGACACTCAGTGTCAGGTGTAGAGGCAAATTGTCGGTGTCATCGCGACTGCTCCGTGTTAAACGGCTATTAATTAAGTTCCACTATATTACAGCGCGGAATTCAGTATTTGCTTCGTGTTGCATTTCCTTCATAATTCACAGTTTGTTACTTCATTAGTTTCAAATTAATTTTAGCTAGACAACAAACTAATATGCTTAACTACAATTTTCATTCCTAAATGGTTAACTCCGGCTACGGACTCACGTATAAACTCACTAAACTAATGAATCAGTGGAACTATTGAAGTAAAGCAAGTTATCTCTCGCACTTAGATACGTAGGTACACGTAAATTATAACTCTACCTTCCCAATTCCCGGCTTAATTAAAACGAAAAGAGGTCGCGTGAAATTTTGTAGTAAACACAAACGGCTTCGCTAATGATCAACACGAATTTTCGGTGCACTTATTTTAAGAGAAATGTTACAGGATTTAAAAATGTTGCTCAGACGTCTGGTGACGTGCCCCCGGGCGGTGGCGGCACGGTCGCTCTTCAAGTTTTTGAAACTTCGTCGAGGGAGCTTGTTGTGACTTATACGTGAAACTCAGTTACGCTGCTTCTGAAAGAAGCACAAGTTTTATTTGCCTGACAGTTTTTACGTTTACTAGAGCAGAAGATAATTTTCTTTTACTTTGATGAGAAATATATTCACTCACATGTTTTTAATTATAATGTTTATTTATCCAACACATTAAGGAAACCTAGAGCGGCTCGTGGCTAAGAAATAACAGCCGCACGGGTTGATCGATCAGGTTAAGCTACGCTTACCGTGGTTGGTCGGTGGATGGATGACCATCTTTACATATCGAGACCCCTCCGTGCCTCGGAAAGCACGTTAAGCAGGTCCTGGCTGTCATTCGTGGATCTTTGACCGTCGTTACGGGTCGTAGGAGGCCTGAAAATCTGACAACCAGTCTTACCAAGGGGTATCGTATTACCAAGTAACTGTGTTGTGCTCCATGTAAAATACTGGTATTCAGCTGCATCCGGTTAGACTGGAAACCGACCCCAAGATAGTTGGGAAAAGGCTATGCAGATGATGACATAAAGGAAACCAAGTTTTATACAAATAAATATTCACAATAGATTGATCTTATTTTACGTATGTAACTTATCAACAATCAAGTAGTATTCTCCTAAGTTAGGTTAAACCTGCATTAAGTTTATATAATAACCTGCGTTTGTTTTGGGCTTCTAGCTCAAACGGAGCTCGTTACACGGCAAAGTCGAGTTCCAGTTCAACTTAAACATTTCTCGATAACATAATTAAATCCATTTCACTTCTATTAGCGTTTAATCGATTGATAAGTGGTATATTAATAGTCACTCTGTGTCGGTCAACTCTGACCTAATTTCAGCGAATTCCCCACGCCCGTTGCCGTGTGCCTGGGACGCGTTTAGGCTAGGGATCTATTACGACTACCTATATAGGTAATTTCAATTACCCTTAAGGTACAAGTCCGTAGCCGACTACAAGCAGCAGCAGCAGGCGTCGTGTCGCCGCAACACTACTGGTTTCTATGTATTTCAATGAAACACCTCTGCAAACGACGTGAAACCAGTAGCATCGCAGCGACACGATGCCTGCTGCTGCTGACTGTAGTCGGCTACGGAATTGTACCGCCTGTATTCCCCCAAACCGCAGACTGAAGTGCATAGTACACTCTTGTATCGCCACTTATATTTAGGTCCCCAGTAACAGGTAATGTCTATCGGACTTCGGTCTACGTATGAGGAATTTCGAATGAAAAAACCCAATTACTTTTTGCCCTATCTGAGGATTAAAACCTGGACCCCATGCTCAGTACCTAAGTCACGTAGGTAATTTTGATATGAATAGGAATACAAGTCGATTGTGTATTTCAGATTTCATTAGATACTAATATGCCTTTGTGTGGTTTCCATAATGACATAATACGTGTGATTTATGACTATGGACAACGAAGATGGGTATCTAAACGTTTTTGCTTATTCTCTATGTAAATGGTTAGAACGATAATGACGCTTAATATTATATTAATATTTAACAGAAGATTCAGGCTTTTTTTTGTCCTGCTTCATATTAAATTCTGCTTTAGACAAATACTCTATTAACATTCTTAAAGGAATCTGGACCTGCAAAGACATAACTAATTCTGGGCGCCAATTGGGACAACTAACTCTGGACGCCGCTTGGGACAACTAATTGTTTGTTTAAATAATATTAATTGTGTATAAACTTTCGGTTGCAAATGACATACAGTTTTACGGGTTCATGTGTCAGTAATACAGGCACCCATCTAAATTATTATATACAGACAACGTTTTGGAATCTGCAGTCGGATGACAAGGTGATCCTCTCGGGCCAGTCATTTTCCGTTTGGCTATCCATCCCATAATACAACAACTAAATTCAAAATTCAATGTGTGGTATTTAGATGATGGAACATTGGGAGGTGACGTAGACACCGTTCTCAAAGATCTTCAATTCTTAAAGCAGCAGTTCCAATCCATCGGCCTTTACCTCAACATCTCCAAATGCGAAATTTATCTTGGTGACAATACCGACAGACAATCGACTCTACACAGAAGTTCAATTCAATAGCCCCAGATATCAGTTCTGGAAAAAAGCTCACTGCACCTCCTATGTTTCCCAATTTTAGAAGACAGTTTTTCACCATTCGTCGACGATAAAATTAAACATTTTAACGATATTTCGGATAGACTTTCTAAAATTAATTTACATTCAGCATTCACCCTTATCAGATATTGCTGTTTTGGTCCAAATATTATGTAATTTCTCCGCTCTTCCTCTTTATGGAAGCAGCCACAACTTTTAGACAAAATCGATCATATTATTCGAAGTCCCTACCATAATATCAATTTTAACTGTGGCATTCGACGTTTTGGTGGGCTCGGCATCCGCAAAATTTCTAGTGTAAGCCTACCTGCGTCCCTGTCCTCGGTCCACAGCGCCGAAAAATTAACCACAAAAATCTTAGCCCCTTCTCAGGTTGACTCTGAAGTGCCGTGTTTGACCGATGCGGTGAACGCCTAGAAAGTGGCTTGCCCGGATACGGTTCAGCCCGAGAACCCGTCTTCCCAGAGGCAGTGGGATGAGCCGCTCTGCAACTTGGTACGGAATAAACTTCTTAATACTTCCACCAATACTGCTGAGCGTGCCCGTCTGCTGGCTGTGGGTGAGTGGGGAGTCAGGTCAATACAAGGATGTTAGGGCAAGATAAGTATAAGGATTTTAGCAATCTAGGACTGTTATTACCAAAAACTAGAAATAAAATGAGGTACTTAAATAGTACAGATGGGCCCATGAACCACTCTGCAGGTTGGTAAGCAGTGGGATGAGCCACTCTGCAGGTTGGCACGGAATAATCTTATACGTCCACCAATAATGCTGAGAGTGCCCACCTGCTGGTTTTGGGTGAGTGGGAGTCGGGTACTACACCCGACCAGTGGGGGTCGGGTGGCTTCAGGCACTACCGTCACCCAACATAGCCACTATGCTGGGTGACACTACACACTTCCAGCTCGCTACCTGTCTGCGTCTGGGCACTCCTTGCGTGGCTCTGCATTGCTGCCAATGCGGTGAAGGTGTCGATTGCTTTGGACACCAGGCCTATCCTGCAGCAAAAGCGCTGGTCGGATGGCACGGCACGCCAGAATTAACGACATCATCCGTCGGTCTTGACACCAGAGTGCCAGCTGTTTTAGAACTCAATGGCTTGGCACGCGACGATGCAAAGAGGCCAGACGAAATGCCTTGGAAGTTAGGTAGGCCTTTGATGTGGGATGTAACCTGTATCGACACCCTCGCGCCATCCCATCTTCCTATCACGGCGGGCTGTGCTGGAGCGGCTGCTGCAGGAGCAGAAAACCTCAAACGGCGCAAATATAACTACCTTATTGGGAGCTATATGTTTGAGCCGTTTGGGGTTGAAACATTAGGGCCTTGGGGTCAGAGTGCTCATCGAGTATTTCGGGACATCGCTAAGCAGTTGGTCGACACTTCACGGGACCAGAGGGCTGGCCTATTTTTAGCCCAAAGAATCAGCATTTCTATCCAACGTGGCAATGCTGCCAGCCTTTTGGGCACTTTTCCCATTGACAGCGATGCGGGCGAATCTTTTGATGCCCGATGAGGTCTTCACCTTTTTTTATACCCTTGTACATAATATATTTTAGTGATAGCTTGTACATTGTAAAAAATGATTGATTCAAATTATTAAAATAAATAGTCGATATTGCAATAGTATCCATATAATATAAAATAATGTCAATAAATTATATCGAGGAAGTATGTGTAAAATAAAATAAACATACAGCTTTAGATATGGATTTCACGGCCATCTCAATGTGATATTGGCAATTCAGATTAATATTAGTTTAATAACACGGTCAAAGGTTATCTATCTATCAGACTGTGATTTTGGATGCAAAATATTGTCGTCGTTCGTCAAACATGTACAAAAATATTAATAATACAATAAGCTCAACAAATCATAAGGCAGAGCTACGTTCTCGATCTCATTACATATTTTTTTATTATATGACTGCATTTTAAAAGAACTGTAATCTTTACAAATAGGTACAAAACTGATTACGTCTTCCGATTACGTGTGCTTATTTCTTGATAACGGCGTAATATCACTTGGTTTAAAAACGAAGATTCTGGACATACCTACCTCAGTTTAATCAAAGTTTTATTGGTACAATAGCTATCAACTACACTATACTAAATCACTTTATCATACTAAGTAAGTGTATTAACTTGTACAATAAAACTTATCTTTCTTTTGTCTTTTACATTTTCGGAAAATAACAAACAGAAAACAGAATCGGCAATTTATTTACCAGACTATACGATAAATATTTATAAGTAGGTATAGCTTTTATCTTTCGTCTCATTTATACCAAAATGTTTTGAGTAAGATGGCGAAATCGATTACAGACGTCTCGAGTACTCTCGACCGAATGACCCAATTTTATCTCAGTACACAAGGCGACCAAACTCAATGGTAAACAACAATAATAACCTTTTTATTGTATATATATAAAGCCTGTTTTGTAGTGAGTGACTCTATCTCTACTTCTCTATTTAAATCTTCAATTGAAGGACAAAGAGTCCAGAGAGCAACTGTGAATAACATACGCAGGAAAATATGTTCCAAAAACAACAATATTTCATAGAATCAACCGCATACGTAATATGAAGTAAATTATTAATTCGCTAATTATAAACGAGGAACTAATTTGCCTGTCGCATTGAATTTGCTTGTGAGCTAGAAAGGCGATGTTCTACAACACAACCTAGATTGTACATACAATGTAAATACTGTTTACACTGTTATTAAAACCATGAAGTAGAATTCATTATGTCCTTATATTGTTTTAAATGGATATACAAGCATAAATAGAATAATAACCGTCAGCGATAATGCTGTAGCACAAAACAAACGATAAATAAGGTTAGTTGATGAAGATATTAATTCAAAAACATTATTTGATTCAGTTTAATAATCAGTGAAATAATTAACGATATAAAAACGAGAGACTACAATTAAAAGCGGGTAATTTTCCCAACAATGGTTGCCGTAAACGACAAAAATTACCATAGAGTACAGAAGTCAGACATAAAAGGCACAAGGATTATCAGTGAGCGATCAATTGTGAATCTTATACGTGCAATGATAGTCGTAAACGTCGTACTTTTAAGTGCTGATCGGCCATTTCTAGAGCACTTGAACCTTACAAAGTCTTCCACCACATAATGCCATTGTTACCTCAACAATAATATTATAAAACATGTTAATACAAATGTGGCATCGTTAAGATTGTTCTGCTTATGCAAATATCATAATACCACTTCTCTTTGTCACAACAAACCTACTTGTAATGTAACTGATACTCGCATGCGTCACTGCTGAAATAAAGACTATTTATTGAGGATAAAGATTTGAAGACTGAGGAGCTCGTGGCTATGTTAACAGTCGCACAAGTCGATCCACCAGGTTAAGCTACGCTTGCCGGGGTTGGTCCGTGGATGGGTGACCATCTTTTTATACCGAGACTCCTCCGTGCCTCGGAAAGCACGTTAAGCCATTGGTCCCGGCTGTCATTCGTGGATCTTTGACAGTCGTTACGGGTCGTCAGAAGCCCGAAAGTCTGACAACCAGTCTATTTTTTTGTGGATGGGAAATCATCAAATAACTTCTCCCGCTCTGGATGGAGCGGGAGGGCGTGTCAGACTTTTACTGACTAAAACCCACCCGTGTTTCTTCAGTTGTCTGTGCCAGGGCCACGGTAACTCTTTCGAACAACCCGCAACCCTGGCGGGGACAACCAGTCTTACCAAGGGGTATCGTATTACCCAGTAACTGGATTGTGGAGGTCAGATAGGCAGTCGCTCCATGTAAAATACTGGTATTTAGCTGCATCCGGTTTGACTGGAAGCCGACCCCAACATACTTAATTGGGAAAAGGCTAGGCAGATTGATTGAGGATAAAGATTTATGCTAATAATTCGACTCAGTCAGTATCTAATCCTCTAACACAAAATTGCGTTTTGACAGATAGGTAAGATTTATTGAAGCACGGCGACGCATCACATTTTGTAGCATTTTGGTAGTTGTAATTATTACTTTTATTTTTAGTCATATTTTTTTTCAAAGTATCTATGAAATTTTAATTTCTGAACTAACGTATAGTCTGGTTACATAAATTTTATGTAATAATATTAATGTGGACAACACAGTTAATCCTGAGCGTTTTTAATAATTTTATGATTTTAAATGAAAAAACTTTTTTATACAGATTTTAAAATTCTGTCGCTGCTATATATAAACCACTATTTCAAGAGATATTATTATATATTTTTCATTTCATTCTCTTATGTAAGTAGTTCAATCCAAGAGCTCAAAAAAATTCTATCGCGCATTTTATGAAAAATTTTCTTCGGAATTTGAGCTTTAAGTAGGTATATAAATAGATAAGAAAATATTGTGAAAGCGACGCCGCTATGAACTATACTAATTACTATTCTGCACCACTCAAGAAGTCAAAGTTGTCGAAGTCTTTCAGTTTCTCAGAATAAGAACGCCAAGTTGGCAATTTAACGCAAAAATGACGGTCGAAATGTAATAGGGGCCTTAAGACGCATATTAACTGTCTCTTTATTTAGGCCATGTCAGACGACTTGTAGGCGCCAAAGCCCTAATGTCAGGGGAGTTCATAAATTGAGACTGTCATTTATAAAGCGTTAAGGAAGAATTGCTTGAATGAATTCAGGTCACCGTCCTAGAGTAAACTCTAGTAATGAGTAAGACAAACATCCTGACCACTTATCTCATGGGGAGCGATGACCACCTACGATCTATTTGCAGTTTTCAACCTTGCTCTAATACTCATAATTACGCAGCTCATTTTGTAGATCCAAACGACAATGTGCTCAAGATTACAGTAAATGTCAATCAGATTGAGCTTATGCAGTGTTATGTCCAGTGATGAAGCAAATACTCATTAAAATTGTAAAGACAATGTTTGTTTGTTGGTTATGCTAACTGGAGACGAGGAAGCCATTGGAATACCAATTAGTCGCCAAGACATTACGGCCATAATGCATGAGCTTCGATTGTAATGTCCACACGTGTGGCTAAGCCTAATATGGTGGCTAACGAACACGGATTATACACGTGTTCTTATATGTAGACTATAGGTTTGTCAGTTCGTGAGTTCGTTCCTTTAGTTTCCTTACACGACCGTACATCAACTCAAGCCATCCCAGTCCACTGCTGGCCTCCGCCCCAAGTTGCTGCACAACACTGGAGTCTCCATTCTCCGCATCGTGTCGGCCCCAGCCACAATTCAAGCCGCATATGTGAACTGATTATGGCACACGTACTCTGTAATGCTTCCATCTTATTCCACCTCCACCTATCCAAATAATGATATAATTCGCTCAAAAGCTGCATCCGTACAAAATTGCCTTGGCACACATAAATTAAATTCAAAAACATGCCAGCACGCCATCTTTACTGAATATTGCCAGTTATGAAAAGTTCAGGGATATTTTTGAAGCCCAAAGAAGTCTAAGCACCCAATAAAATATCTTTTATTCCTTTGTTTACTTCTCAAACGTCAAAACTGGAGCAAAAACCTATAATTCTTGTTCAGTGGTTCCCAGAGTTGACTGGACCGCGAACACCTAACAAAAACTTCCGAATTCGGGCCTCACCTCTTGGCTGTCATGGAGAAAAAAAGGGGAATGAAAGTGTTTAAATACGAAAACCAAAAAAAACATTCAGTTACTATTGCAAATTGTAATGCTTAGGCTGAGGTCAAACGAACGAATTTTTTGAGCTGTGAGTCGCGGAATTTACGCTGCATTCGGTTTCATACTAAAGTCCTGTTTGTGCCACACGGCGACGCAAAATGAGTTCATCTCATTTTATAAACTACTCAAAACAAAATAGGGCCCACGACGATTTATTCACAAAAAGGTTGGCATGTTACTTCAAACTTATATATGGGCAAGTTTGTTTTACCGTAAAACTTAGATGTTTATGAGTTCTTATCATTCTTTACCCTCAACACATCTACTCATATAAAATACATTTGTTTTGTCAGTTTTCATTTTCGACGATAAAAACCAAGTAGGCCCTATTCTGTTTTGAGTTGTTTATTAAAAAAAAAAAAAAATCCGCGACTCGAATCAGCTCAAAAAATTACGTTCGTTTGGCCTCAGCCTCAATTAAACTCAACCTTAAAACAATTATTTCAAATAAACAAATTACAGGCACTTTTAATACTGTGGAGGGGTAGGTCAGTCAGTCAGTCGGAGAGATGTAGCTAGTTAAATCAAGGAGTGCTATTTCAACGAGAATGTATTGTTGTCATTATAGCTTTAACATCAACTTCAATTTTAGTTACATCTTAATCGCAATGAGTTTTATACGTCCAATTTATTTAGTTTTAATATTAATCACAGCTGAAAATCAATAGTTCAAGGCCCACCCAATATTCGCTCGCATAGTATGGGAAATGCTGTTATAGTTCTCTACCAGTATGAAAACCGCAATATACGTAGTCACATATGGAAACTTAAATAACTGACACAATGAGTTACGCTCTACAACCATTTATACATCAAATGAAAGGGTACAAAATACAGATTTACACCACATTAAAATTATTCAAAATGTCCTCCTCTTGATTCCAATACAAGCCTTCAATCTGCAAGGCCAGTCATCAATCGAAGCACGCACGACGTTCATGTCAATATCGGCGGGTGCTTTAATCAGGGATACTTTAAGTGACTCCAAGTTGCGATGAGGTTTAGCACAGACCTTCTCCTCTAAGTGCTGCCATATTTTGTAATCCAAGGGATTCAAGTCTGGACTGGATGAGGGCCAATCCTCATGCCTGATAAAGTCGATTCCACAGGTCGTGAGCCAGTTTTGGGTACTTTTCGCCTTATGAGCCGGCGCAGAATCCTGCTGGAATACCCAGTGCTTGTTTTCCAACATTGTTTGTGAAAGAGGTTAAAACCCGGCCCGGTTCTTTCGAGTCTGATTTTCTTCAGCCGTGCGTTAAGAAGATGTGCTGTTTTTTTTAACCGACTTCCAAAAGGAGGAGGTACTCAATTCGTCTGTATGTTTTTTTTTTTGTATGTTTGTTACGCGATTACTCAAAGATGGATGGACCGATTTGAAAAATTCTTTTTTTGTTTGAAAGGGTATACTTCCGAGGTGGTCCCATATAAATTTTATTAACTTTGCTTCGGGAGTTTTTGAGTTAGCTTCAATAATGCGTATATTTCCCACTTATTTTATGTGGATGATGTGATGATGTTTTAATAACTTCCTATCACTGTTATTTACATGGCTATATCTACAATTATTGTGCTCAATTATGTATTCGAATTTGTGTGGGGTAGGTTCCACAACTAAAAAGTGAAAAATAAAAACTTTTTAGCAAAAAATAAAACCGACTTCCAAAACAAAACACTACAAAGTGAAAAATAACTTTAATTTCGGAAGTCGGTGGCAAAAAACGTTTTTATTTTCAATAAGCACGCAGTCCTAGGTCTTCATTTAACACCCTTTTAACAGTAGTTCTGCTTAGTCCCATCTGCAGAGCCAACATTTTTTGCTTGCGGACAGGATTTCGTTAGATTCGCGCCTTCACTGCTTTGATGACCGCTGGAGTCCGAACAGTACGAGGTCGACCGCTCCTTTCCTGAATCTTCCCTGAATCGTTTGATAGTACGATAAATAAATCTCAGTGGAATTTTCCAATTTTTCAGCAGTTTGAAAATCTCAGTTGGCGCGTGACCGCAACGATGCAATGCAATTACCGCGACTCTGTCTTCTTTGCGCGTCCACTCCATTTTAGAACATGAACAAAATTCCAGAAACCCTTTGTTTTTATTTTCTTTAAATATTCAAATTTCGAATGCCCATAATATTTTCCTCGGCTTGCATTCTAAATTCGAAATTTTACCTATGTGACAGAACTTATGACCCGACTACGTATGGAGCGGACGATAAAATTTTTAGTCTTCTGCGCCTACTGCCGGCTGTCTGTGTCGTGACGAGTCAAGTGATCCATACAATTCAATGCATTATTCACTGAGAAAGGCAGAATATTATATGCCTTGCTCTTTATGGAACCTGCTCCAGTTTGTCGGGTTTTATTTTTAAATCTACCTGGTACAGGTGCTCCTTTGTGAGGTCGCTGTGCATCCCGGCCCGTTTGTTTGGAAACACATGTTTTTTGTGTTGCCAGCTGCCTTTATGTCGGCACAGTGTTAAGGTGAAACTTGCTTTACTTTTATTATGTTTCGAAAGATCTGTCTCGTCTAGTCTTAAAGATTTAAGATGCGAAAAATTTGTTTGTTCCGTTACTCCAACCTAGTCACAAATTAGTAAATTGATTGTCTTTGCAAAATTTATATTTTTGGGTTGATCAATTTGATAATAATTAAAAACGAAATCGTCGACCCCAATATTGATTAACATCATCCAAGGACTGTCGCATTAATTGTTGCGGTTTTCTGATCGCGCGCACGAATTCTTAATTCAAATGTAAGAATGCAACTAGAAAAGAATTTGAGTTAGGTACTCTGTCGACACGGATTGCTCGAAGGAAGGATTAGTTTCATGTTTCATTCAACGTCGCGTGACTGACAGACCGCAGAGTTGCAACGACAAAACACCGCCATGTCAAAAATATCTGGCATTGGACGCGGTTGTGATGCGAGCCTGCCGCACTAAACTGAGTGGAAAATTCGCAAAACCGACTCGCGGTGCTGTGAAAACCGCTTTTGTTTTGAATGAAGAATAGTTCTAGGAAATCCGTTTAAATGTTTAACAAGTTTGCTTATGGCTTTCTTTCTATTTAAAATAAAATAAAATTCTATTTAAAATTCGATTCCGTACTGTGATCATTTCCTTTTTTCTACTGCTAGATTATGTCTGTGGTTTGGCAACCTTAATATTTTTTGTTCACTCAGACAGGACCCATAAGTTTTAACGAATATACAAGATAGAAAAAAAAACCCGACAACAAAGGATTCAAAATCCAGCAGGTACTTTTTGAACTATGAGAGGACCCTAACAAGCACGTCATTATTGCAATTTTTGGGCATCATTTTCGGAGCAGAAAGATGCTTGTCTAATTTCCAAATCCCAGTGGCTTTTGTGTCTCCGTGCAAAAATCTCCTGAAGAACGATCTTCTCTATTAATAAGGCATAGAAGCAAGATATTATTATGCCTGGAATCATAATTAGTTCAAGCTCCAGTGAGTAATCAGAAGGCAGTAAATTAACGTTCCGTGCTTTACATGATTTTAGAACAGCCAAGATAAATCTGCACGTCCAGTTATTAGATCGATGTAGTCAAGATAAAAATAATTAATTTGAGTAATTAATGCATTTATTTAAAACAAATGAGCATTGAATGAAATTACTGTGGCAGCAGGAAACAGTTACACGAAGAAGAAAATTATGTGAAAAGTTTTCATTGTCTTTGATCCGATGACGCAGATAAATGAAGGAAAATATTTTGCGGACGAAACTTCATCCTTTCTTTGCTCATTAAAAACCTTAATTGACACAAAACATTTACGGTAACTTCTACCAAATAAGCATCATAATAAACCGGTTTCAAATTATAAAATTACCGCTATATGGACAAAAAATATGACGGTTAGCCATATTCATCTGTTTTATAATGAGGACATGTTATTTTTAACGGCTGTTAGCTAATTCTTATGAATTTTTGTAAAAACGAAAACAATGGATGAAAACCGCGCTGTTTCAATGACGTGCTTGTTGCGCGTGCGCTTGTACCGTTGAACGCGCGTAGTAACAATATGCTCCAATAGAGCATTTATCTTATCGGCAACCTGCATATCTGTTATATCTAGGTCTCACCTGAATAAACACTGTTAAATGTTCAATTTCATATTGGGAAGACCGGAATTTATCATTCCAACAGACATTTCGTGCCCATATTATTGGTAATAAAACTGCAATAAAATTATTATAACTAGGTATATACCTATGTACCTACATATGCAGTTGCATTCAGGTAGAACATACTATTACCTGGTTACATGTGCGTCATTGACACTGCATGCAACCTAGATAAATTAATTACGCAAGCAGTCTGTGGCTGATGATAAAAGATACATCAATACAAATAACTAGGTATAAATATTACTTCTTTACTGATCACAAAACCGTTAAGTTTAAGATTCACAAGATTTCGACAGTGGCAACTCGAAGCAGCTCAATCATCAACTTGTAGGTCAGTGTTTTTGCTAACTAGTGAACGGTCGAAGGTTTTCATGTGATTTTAACCAGTTTCTTTTTTAGCCGATGCAGTGTCGCAGTGACATTGGTTCGTATTTCATTGGTCAAACAAGCCTTAACCGTGTTTTGGATGTACGCGGATGCGTGTTGACGTAAATAACCACAGTGTAACATCACATGGCGGGAGACCGACATACTGAATGTATCGGGAAATTTAAAAATAGAACGCGATCGGGTGAGCGACTCGAGAAGTCGAGATGCGGTCCACAGACAGATAACGTTTATCGTCCGAACAGTTGCAAGTTATTATAACGCATCTTATTATCAGAAAGCGCACGCCTTTCCACAAACACTTAATCCATTTATTTACGAATAATAAAAAATGTACAGTCATATGCACACGATTTTAATGGACTGTGTAATAACACCGTTATCGCGAGTGGTGTTACAGTGAGCAGGTAAATAGGGGTGCGGGTGTGGCCAGCTGATCCCCGATCGGGCTCGCACGGACACAGCTGCAAATGTTTACGAAAATGTTACATAGAATGCTTATTGATTTTATCCGCCGTCGAATGAGCTATAGAAACAGGTGTTCGCGATCTGTGATTGTTTTCGAATGATACAAATGAGTTTCTAAACGGAACTGGCAAGTCACACAACGCACAAACTAGTGAATACAGGGTATTCAATATTTTATTTGTTTTTATACAGAAAGTCCTCGAGAGGATTGCATTTACAGGTTCAACGAGTTCATTCTATCTTGGTTTCATTACGTCGAACATTATCAAGTAAATTAGACTGACAATCAGTGTCAGTCGCCTTGCCAGTTGTCAGGCAGTCAGTGTTTTCTAATGTTTTGGTTCTATGAAACATTGAAATATAATACGTTACAGTATGGGTATTAGTTAAGTAAATGAGACAATACCTTGATTCCGGAGCGTCCCTGTTGCTTGAGCAGTACGTTCTCCGGCTTCATGTCGCAGTGTATGATCCTGTTCTTGTTCAGGGCATGCAGGCATTGCAGCAGACTGTGCGAGAACTTGCGGACGAGCTGCAGCGAGAACCCTTGGAACTTGTTCTTCTTTATCAGCTCGTACAAGTTGATTGACAACAGCTCAAATGTGATGCATGTGTGGTTCCTGAACGTGAACGAGTCGAACATGTGGATCACGTTCATCGTGTTATCCTTGTCTTGCTCGCGGAGGTGCTCCAGGATGCGGATCTCCTCCTGCGCCTGGCGGTGGAACCGCTTCTCATTACGTACCATCTTAAGCGCGACGTTCTCGCGCTTCTTGTGGTCGTACGCCTTCACTACCTGACCAAAACTACCTTTGCCGATCACCTTCAGCACCTCGTATCTGTACGCTATGTGATCGTGGGGTATATGGATGTACGAGCCTTGCTCGTTGTCGTAGTCGCAATTGTTCGGGAACCCGACCAGCCCGGGCCGTTTTTTGGCGTTCGCGCCTATAAAGTACACTTGGGGGTAGTCGAAAATCTCACGGTGTTCGTAGGGGGTAAGTTTGCTCATGTAGAGCTTCATGACCTGCTCGGGGCTCGCGGCCGCCGCGGGAGGCCGCTTGTCGGGCGGCTGCGCGTTGTTGGCCGGTGGAGCGGGCGGGCCGGGCTCGAGCGGCGGCAGCGCCCCGTCCCGGAGCAACGCGCGCCCGAACGCGTGCGCGCTCCCTAGAGGCATGTCGCCGGTCATGGCCGCGCGGCCGCCGCCACCTCCGCGCACTTCGCTCGCCGTGGCCGAGTCGACCCACGCGCGCTCGCACACACCACTGCACCTCACTGCACTTGCACTAGATGACGGCGCCAGTCTGGCACACTGCACGACATTTCACATCGACCGGGAGGAGCGAGACCCACGCTTCCACTTATGCGGGCACATTCCGTCTCGGTAACGATACGATAGAGCCGCGTTCGCAGATGATACCGTGCGACGCGAACGTGAAACGCAAACAAAGACCCCTTCCTTGCGGGCCGACCCGACGACAAAACCAGAGAGAAAATAGAAACGGTCGCCAAAGTCATTGAACCGTTCGGTCGCACGGAATCTACGAGTGCAAGTGAGATAGAATGAGTTTTGAATGTATGATTGTCTCCCGCTAGATGTCGCTTACGTAGTACCAGCAGTCAATGGATGTTCATTATTAGGGACCGAATGATATATTTAATGATGTATAGGTTTGCATTCCGAAACGTATTACACATGGGCATAATGGACATTACTAATTAGTAAAGTTATATATTAATAATATATCAGGCCATATAATTTTTGAGCCGAAACCTCCACCATAACTTTATTTCATGCAACCCGAATATAGCACTGTGCACCGTCTAAAGCCGCCATTGTTTTATGTTTACTTATGGGTCGATCACAAATTAAACCAAAACTAGTTTAACATGACTTGGAGTGTAGCACTATTAAAAGACGAGCTAAGGAAAATGGAAGCGTGTACCACTGGCATAAGGTAGACGCATATGTTGCTGTGTGCAATTGCCAAGTCACTCTAAATAGAGTGACTTGTTAGTTAGCTAACAATATTTTATAGTAACTATATCAATATTACAATAAAATGGTTACTATAAAATGTTGTTACTTAGCTAACTAACAAGGAATCAATTTAGGACAAAGTGGTTGGATAGCTGCTCTCATAGATAGGTAGGTCAGTACCTACCTATCTATGAGAGCAGGTATCAAACTTTCAAAATCGAATGTAAACCAGGTCGGTTAATTCAGTAATTAACCGACTTGGTTTACAGTCGATTTTACAACTTTTTATTGCAGAAAAACTGTGTTGCGAAACTTGTGCATTTTGTACATGTTATGTTTTTAATGTGATTAATTATAAGTAAAAGAAGTCGCTTGTTAACAACAAACGTATGGATAGTGACAGCTAGTTGTCAAATTCTTAGAAACTGTATAGTAGCGACATCTACAGTGAACAAGTAGCTGTTCCTTCCTAACCACATTCATTTGGTGGCATTTTTGTTTTTACAACCTTCTGAAAGAGATTTTTTCATTGGTTTATTAATAAATTGATCAATAAAACTAAAACTTTTAATGATAAACACGATTGTTTTCATTTAGAATTTTGCTCAAAGCTGCCTTTATTTTACAAACAAAGCAAGGCAATATTTTTATTAATTTAGGTCCTGCATCATACTCCTCCGTCGTCTATGGTTAAATCGAAGGCGACGCCATCTATTGAAAAATAATAAAAGAACGGCTCAGCCATCCAACCATACCACACGTCTCTTTTTCTATTCCGTTGTTTTCTGTCATTTACTACAATCGCAATCTGAATTATTAACTAATGTGGTGTTTAATTCGTGGAAAAGATTAAAGACCTTACATATTATTAAGTGTAACAAAGAAATGTAATTAAAACCTACAAGAAGATCCCGGTGATAAGAAATTGTAAGTAAAGTGTTATTAGATTTGAACAATCATTTGCTGTGATCTTTTTCATATAATAAATGATTGATATGCTACTTTAAGCTGGCGGGATTGGCCGGGATATTTTATGCAAGTTCTCATGTTCCAAACTTATAGGCATACGTATAGAGTATTATTGTCAAATGCCGACTTCGGATCGCAGCATTCAATATCTGAATTAAATCGAAAATAATACTCCTTTTTTGGGTTTTAGTAATTCTAAATATATAATTTCATTATCATAAGTGATCATAAGTACGTGATATCAAGCGTTTTAACAACGTATAGGTACGTGATACAAAAACATGAACCTTTCAAGGTAATGTTAGGGCACTAGTATGAGCTGCCTATTGTGATGTGTCCGTGTACTTCCTTGTTCGACGGCTTACCAAGGCCTGTGAATGTGTGCGTATCGTTTGCGTGATGCTTGGCCGTCTGCCAGTGCATCAAACAACTGCTGCACTTAAGTGTGCTGAAATGAGATAAAATACATAATCTTTTTATTCTTTGTTTTTTTATTCCTCTGTAAGGTGAGTCAGTAGCTTATTTTGTATCAGGTACATGCTTATAATATATTCATTTGGAATAACAATGATCTGAATCTTTGTATAAATGCTGGCTAATAAGAAATCTCTTGTTTAATAATGCTTATCTTAAATGACACTGGTTGTATCAGACTTGTAGATTACTATGCTAATAATATTAATTCAAAATTAGAATGAGTATCTCAATGTGTATTTAGATCTATATCTCTGTATACAAGAGTGTCTACTTCCTAACACAATGATCTTCTGTGTCATGGCATTAACTTGTACCATGACCACATTTTTTTAATTATCATTCAATCTGCCACCCTCCACATTGTTAACTGCCAGTCTCACAAAAAAGGTAACAAAACCTTACAGTTAATTACAGACCTCCTTTTTGCTTGAACTCTTTAAATGTTTATGAGTCATTGTGCTGTGTTTATCTGTGTTATATTAAGCATGTGGCAGTAAGCTGTATTCACAGACTACATAGAGGCTGTAATGTTTTGTTGATAACTTTGTAGGTACTTAGTTCATGTTGATTAGCAATCTGTTTAACCAATCACAGTTCACTGCAGAGTGTAGTCATCATGCATAAGTTACGGATAGTAATAAATTCTTCAAAATAATCTGAATTTTTGTATGAGTAGCCACAATAAATTTATTATTTACTATTACTAGCCCACAATTTCATTTGCTTGGATGTCAGAAAACAACTTCCCCATTTGAATCAGATTTTGTTTACAATTTCATGGGCTTTAATTTTTTTTTGTGTGGAACTCTGATCTTTTTCTAAAATAAACATAGCCTCCTAGAAATTGAGTGCTGTGACGTCGGATATAATACATCTAATTGAATACTTCCCTTTATAAACTGGTTTATATGTGGTGGTTAATTTTGTACTGCTCCTTTACACAATGGACAATGGCCAATGTTGACGCCTGTTGACACGGTATGACGCGCTTTGGCAGGTTACTGAATCTACTCTGACTGAGCGTCATGCATACGAAATAAAAAGAGAGAATAGGAGAGGAACTAAAGTCCAGGCGCGGATACAAGGGGGGAGGGGCAATGGGTGGAGTTGCTCCCCGCCCTGGGTTTCGACCAAACTGAGTCTAAAACTGTAAATTAGACATACCTACCTACATAGTTTTAATAACCTTTATTTTGGAGTTTACAGAAAATAGGTGCTAATGGTTTTTTTAAAAGGGCTTTCACGTTCTCCCAGAGCCATTGGCTCCCCCTTAAGCGAAAACCTAGATCCGCGCCTGCTAAAGTAATGCTTCCTCCATCGTGAACCCTACCAAAAAGTGAGCCAGCCATTGAGCAATGAGGCCCTCACGAAATGAAAATGATAACATATCCTATTAAATCTAGTATGCATGCCAGGAATTGGCGGGAAGTTTACAGCTCTCCATCTAACAGCTTACGGCCTCAAATCGTGGACCGGGGTAGATACGAACCGGGTGTTAATCCCAAGCTTAAAAGAAACCCATGCCGTGGGCATGGGTTTTTATCTTCGCTGCATTGCAATTTGCAATAGCCTCAGTCTTAACTTATTAAACAAACGCGGAAGTAAAATAAATGGAACATTCAAACAATAATACAGACACCAAATAAATATTGTCGTCATTCTCCATCTGACACATCCATAATTATAGCCTATTCCACGTATCTACCTACGTACTTAATGTACTTATTTGCCGCATATTCCTCCTAGAATCGAGGATAATACCGTATTTCAGCTCATTGTAAAGTTGGATAAGATAAAAATACCAATAGTAAGTACTAATTTATCTAATTCGTATAAATACTGCGATAAAATATGATAAGGTACTGTTTTGTAAAAGGTTTTAACTAAAAACATATTATGCGGCGTGTTATGAACTAGGTCAAACATAGTCGGTAATAATTTTGAGAAAGTAACAGAGACCTAAAAAGTAATACATATCTATTAATTTCTATTCATTCAGAGTCGGTACTATGTAAGCAGCAATTCAATTACATTAGGAGCGTTTTTATTTCAAATTAATTCATAGGCGAACTAATCAAATGTGATCAGGTTAGTAGTTCTGATAAATTAAACAGAGAACAACAAAATGTATCACATCGAAGAAAAAGGTGTACAAGAAACTTTACAGAGAAAAGAGAGAAAATACAAAAAATTAAGGATCTAATTTAGTATTGTAATATTTTTGTAAGTGTAAAAAAACTGAATTTTTAATTTGTATATTTATTTTACCTATTTATTTAAATATTATATATCATTGTGTCATATTGTGACAGAAAAGTTGAAAGGAAATCGTTTGGCCTGGTATGGGCATGTGATGAGAAGGGACGAAACGCATGTGACTCGAAGAGTGATGAATATACATGTTGATGGATGGAGAGGGAGAGGAAGGCCGAAGAAAAGATGGATGGATTGTGTGAACAATGATAAAAGAGAAGGGAGTGAATGATAGTGTGACGGTTGACAGGGGAGAATGGAAGAAGAAAACGTGTTGCGCCGACCCCAAGTAACATGGGATAAGGGCAGGAAGATGATGATGATGTATCATATTGTGATAGAATTACGGGTGATAAAAAAATACTGATATCGAATACGGTTACAGCACCCAAAAATATATATAGTACCTACATTACTTTAAAAACTTTTTTTTTTAACTTTTTTAAATTCACTATTACAGAATGTATGGATTTAATTTATGGATATATGGTTATTGACTATTTGATTAATACTCTGACTGAAGGAAAACACGATTGGGTTAAATTCCCTCGATAGAATTTAATTCCGAAAATACCTCTATTTTTTTTTTCTGTAATTCTAAAATCCTAAGTAATTTCATTGCAAAATTGCATTCAAAATGTGCGTATTAGGTAATTGAAAACTCTGGCTGAATATATTTTTGATAGATAGCTTATTTATTTTTAAACAATTTTTATTTGGTTTGGTGCTTTTATTTTGGTTCCTGCGCATTGTTGCGCTCTCTTTTTTCGCATGTGGATGTAATTGACTCTGTCACTTTCCTATTACCGCTCAGCTAGCTTTTTACATATCGCCTTAACCTGATGGATCGACCCGTGCGGCTGTTATTACTTAGCCACGAGCTCCTCAGTCGAATTACCTATATTCGCTGAAATTCAAGCCGTATTCCGGAAAAAATTACAAACAATACACAGATTCAAACGATCCCGATATTCCAGATCTCGATTCTCTTCTCGTATTATATATTCTTTACAACTCGATTCGTGCTAAAAATATTAGCCAGTCTTAAAAGTATTAGCTAGGCTGACGGTCTAAAGTGCGCCAGACGTGATGTCTTCACTCACGGAGGATATTAATCCACAATTTGCACACAGACAGACAGACAGACACAGATAGCATATTAACAATCAACTCAAGTTACAGAACCTATAAAAACTTGATAAAATCGATACAAATACGTAGTATCGTTTTCGATACAAGATGCATTTAAGGGTTAAAGATTTTCCAACCAGAACTGAAAGCTATGAGCGCGAAACCGAAACAAAACTATGGACGTCAAGGTTTACTGTCGGTACAAAAATAAACTCTTATTACGGAACTGAATACATCAACAGGAAAAGTACAATTAGCATCTAGAGTGCAACATTCACCTAATATAATACTATGTTATTATCGAGCGACGGGCGCGGTCACGCGAAACCCCAGGTGTTCAGTTGAGCAATGCCCTGATTTTGATTCATTTATATGACTGAACAAGTAATTGCGTTAAAGGATTTTAAACAACAGCTACAGAAATGATTTAACGATTGTTTAATGATGGCTTAGTAGCTAGCGGCGGATAATTAAGGTACAGAGTATAAAATCTATCGATTTTTCTATACACGAGTAGCATTCAGCTATTATGTGAAATTCTTTGAAGCTATAATGTGAGTTGTCTACCTACTATCACTTCAAGTTATTAATCTAATAGGGATAGGCTGTATCTTCGACCTAAAATTCCAGGTGATCGACTCCTAAATTCCTAAATAAAGCATACAACCTGCCCGCCAAAGCTTTGTCATCCAAAAAACATCGCCGACAATAGATACGTGTAGTTATCTCCCATCGCAGAAAAAGCAAGGTTACCGCAGCCCATCCAACCAGTGACCCGTGAACTTGGGAATCCCACCGGAGCTTTGTTCCATAATAAAATCTTCCATCTTGACAATGACACCATCATCGTTGACAAAACGACATTTAATACTCATTTAACTTTTTTAGAAATACTTGACAAAAAGCTAACATGTTTAATTGGTTGACCGCAGAGAGCCTTTAACAAAATCAGTTCACAGGAGTTCCCTTTGCTGTAATATTACACAAAGTTTAGTGATATCACGCTCCGTGGAACACTGAAAGGTTCTTGGGGACAAACTTTACAAACTCAACTTGGTACACGTGAACAATATAAAAATGTAGGTACACACATTTGGGAATCGAATTTTCCCAGAAAATCCTTTTAGAAAGGGTCCAATGTTTTATGTAACGTCGGGAACAATTTTTAAAGGCCCTTGCTTTACCGTGCGCCTGTATCTGATTTATTCATAACGTTATATTTGAGTTTTTTTGGCTCCTTCACATGGCATGTCAAGCCCGTCCGGTAATGTGGGTCTGTTTTGCGGACCAGCATTAAAATTTGTTATTTACAGAAAAAATGTGAAACTTTGCACAGCTTCAGTCTAAAGCTGCGGTAGACAGTTTTACATTATAAATGTAGTGGAATGTGTGGCTACGTTGCAAGAGACGTAAACTAATGTAAAGTCGGAGTACTCCATGAAAAGACCGACGACACTCGTAAAATATGAATAGACCGGCGCCAATTTTTTGTAGAATGTCCAACTTACAAGATGTCCAATAGGGCCAAGAGCCAATTGGCAGAAGTTCTTATCGCTCATTAGTTAATTTATATTCACAGCCCTGTTATTACTAAATAATATATTGTTGAAAGATTTGCAAGAGAGAGCTAGCGACCATTCATAACATTATGAATATAAAACTCAGCAGCAGTGAGCATTATAATGTATTTATGTATGCAATTAACTTTCCATCAGCTCATGTTTTCAACAATACAAAAATACTGTTATCTCTTTGAATCGCTCTCCATTTCGTCTGTATTGTGACTCTGATTAGGGTACAGTCTCCCACGCAAACTAGATTACTATACGCCGGATAATTTTAGCTGTTTTGGACTTTGCACTCTAGGTATAAAGTTGGTAGTTGTTTGTGTCAGATAACCTAGATTATGCTGAAGCATTTCGGAGGACCACGTAAAAGGCACGAATACATTATCGTGGCTAACAAACCATGAATATTTTATTTGAATGTCTCGTTTATGGGGGTTTGTAACAATAGGTATATAGACATTTTGACAATCCGATTTATAAACTACGTGCGTGTTGGCAGTAGTTTTTAATATGTTCTTAATTGATTGCTTGCAAATAAATAATAATAATCACTGCTCATAAAACGTAATACTAAATCTCAAACCGGATGGGATGCAATGCGAAAGTCATTACATTTCGACTTTCTGGATATTATTATTATTTTACACGTGGAATTCCGTGAATTTCCTGTTAATCTTGTGCGAGTCAAACTCAAAAAATCATCGAATTGAAATTTCGTCTGCAGAATGATACAACTTAAAACTATGAAGCGACCTGATTATTTCCCAGTATCATAATCAAACACTTGAAATACAACATTAGTTTTAGTATATGCGAAACACGTGTCTAGTATTTTTATGTGAAGAACAAGTACAACATTTCAAAACTGTGAATGAAAAATGACAAAGTTATAAGCATGTTATGTTACCTGGTTGTCCGTACAAAAACATGGTCAGCACGCGCTCCGAGCCGCCCGCGCGCGCCTGTACCTCCAGCGTAGCGCTACGCTCGCTCACGATTGTATTTTAATTAACTGGTGATAACATTTTCCATCACACTTGCAGGCTTTGGACTGTCGTAATGGTCAAGTGTAGGTAGATATCATGTTATTTGTACTTTAATCGTAAATGCAGCTGTAAGTGATAAAATTATGTCAATGCGATATGTTGCACCTTATGCCAAAAGTTCAAAGTGCATGAAAAGTGTTGAACATCGCATTACTTACAGGCTTACGGCTTACAACCTAAGCAGGCAGTAGGTACCAATAATAACTTTCTACAATTAACCATCTTGGCGTGTTTAAAAATATTAATCATCACTATTTACAATAATTGATTTAATCACTATTTACGGTTGATTGGCGACAGACTTATCATGGCTAGCGGCTGTCGGAGGCCGAAAGGTACCGTAGTTCCTAGATCTATGTGTGATGGAAAGCATTGTGTAATGTAGGTATTCCACGATACTCTGATGCCGAATAAAATAATAGAAGTATGCTATCCTAATATTATGACTACCCGTCAAGATAGGCCACTAGTTATTAGCTGATAAGAATAGGTCAGTCGTTTTTTTTTCTGCGGTTACAGTTCAATATGTCAATACGATGTGTTATCTAAACATGGCCGGTACTAATTTTTCTGTAGTTCCAGTTCAATATGTCAATACGATGTGTGATCTAAAAATGGTCGGTACAAATTTTTTACTATTTGATAAATGACAAACTACGAAAGGGTGCCAACGATTGATGTTATGTTGTGTGAATACTATTTAATAATTCATTTTTTTTCCGCCAGAAGGTCCGAAAATACAAAGATTGTGCCCTAAGTTGAACCTTGAAACCATCGCACGACCTAGACAAACAGATGGACACTTCATTTGTTAAAATCGGTTACGATACTTCGAGGGTATATAGAATCCCATGCAAACATAACACTGTGGTTGCCGCGTCACACTGCCCGGTAAAAATACTACTATTTTTCCGCCAGAAGGTCCATAATAAAAAACTTTTTACAAAAAAAAAAACAACGACTTCCAAATAACAATACAAAGTGAATATTAGGTTGGGGAAAAAGTCTTTTCGCATTATAGTATGTATGAACTTGTAATAAAATCTCTTTGGCTAAACTATTTGTATCTGGCTGGTTTTGGTATCATTGAAAGTTTAAATTTTAAAGAACATAATTCCAAATTCAAATTAGGAAAATGTGTGATTTTCATTTGTTTTTCGCACCGTCAAGATGAGTGAATCTAATGAAGAAATTCGATACATTTTAAAATTTTACTACAAAAAAGGTAAAAATGCAACGCAAGCCGCGAAAAAAATTTGCGATGTTTATGGACCTAGTGTAGTGTCTGTGAGACTAGCACAAATTTGGTTTAAGCGTTTTCAATCCGGAAATTTTGATGTCAAAGATGCACGTCGCTCTGGTCGCCCTATTACGGATAAAATGGATGCCATTTTTGAAAAAGTGGAGCAAGATCGGCATATCAGTAGTTACGACGTAGCTGAAGAACTGGAAATTGACCACAAAACAGTTTTGGCGCATTTGAAAAAAACTGGGTACACAAAAAAGCTCGACATTTGGGTACCTCACGAGCTCACTGAAAGAAACCTAATGAACCAACCGTGTACTCATTTGTGATTCTTTATTACGACGTAATGAAACCGAACCATTTTTGAAGAAGCTGATAACTGGTGATGAAAAGTGGATCACGTATGACAAGAACGTGCGAAAAAGGTCGTGGTCAAAGGCCGGTCAGGCTTCACAGACTGTGGCGAAACCCGGGTTAACTCGCAACAAGGCGATGCTGTGTGTGTGGTGGGATTGGAAGGGCATTATTCATTATGAGCTGTTACCACCAGGCAGGACCATCGATTCTGAACTCTACTGCGAACAACTGATGAGATTAAAGCAAGAAGTTGAGAGAAAGCGGCCGAAATTAATCAACAGAAGGGGTGTGGTTTTTCATCATGATAACGCTAGACCTCACACATCTTTAGCCACTCAGCAAAAATTAAGAGAGTTTGGCTGGGAGGTGTTAATGCATCCGCCGTATAGTACTGACCTTGCACCTTCAGATTTCCACCTGTTTCGGTCTCTTCAGAATTATTTAGGCAGTGTCAGGTTAAAGGCAAAAAGTTATCGAACAAAATGGTGCCTACATACTTTAGTTAAATGAAAATAAACTATATTAAAAAATGTTTTGAATTTTCTTAAAAAATGCGAAGAAACTTTTTCCCCAACCTATTAATTACTTTAATTTCGGAAGTCGGTGTCTTTGGATCTGTATTTTAGTTTTTTGCCACCGACTTCCGAAATTGAAAGTTATTATTCACTTTGTAGTGTTTTTTTTTTTGGAAAAAGTTTTTTATTTTTCACTTTTTAGTGGGTCAGTTTGTAATTTATCTAAGTTTATGTCAACTGCTCATCAACTTTTACTAAATATTGCTATTCCCTATGCAGGGACATTAATTGTTGAGGAGTTCTCCTGGTAAGTAGGGACCAGGAGAACTCCACATCACCATTGTGACGAGCATAAATTACTTAGCAACCATTATTAAAGCACCTAATCGAATTGCAACCCGTGAAATACTTATTATTGAGTAATTCTGGTGGCTCTTCATCATCAGTTCCATTTTACCAAATAGTGCTTTCCAAGAACAAATGATGACAATGGGACCAACTAGGAAAGTTATCCATTCAAACAATAAAAGAATTTTCCAAATCGGTCCAGCCGTCTTCGAGTAATCGGGGAACATATATAAAAAAAGAATACATTCCGACGAACTGAGAACATCCTCCTTTTTTTGAAGTCGGTTAAAAATGGCGCAAGTTTACATGTATGAATGTATGGTCCAAAAATACTAAACATGTGGCCCAAACTTGAACCTATGGTAATTGATGGACATTATCGCCAATGTGTTACCGCCAATGTGTGTTAGTAGAGAAAATTCACTGCTTAGTGAAATATTTGGCCCATGAAATAGAGTTGACGAATAAAGGGCCAACATGAATCTTCATTCCAGTCATCAGCCACATTCAGAGTAGTTTATTTGTTCTTGTCAGATTTACCTACGTTGCGAATTATTATAAATGCCGAGAACCCATGGTAAAATTGCTTCTCTACAAAGTTTTTAAGCCTTTTTGCCTTATTCATAAAATATCTTTTTTTAGGGTTCCGTACCTCAAAAGGAAAAACGGAACCCTTATAAGATCACTCATGTGTCTGTCTGTCACAGCCAATTTGCTCCGAATCTAATGGACCGATTAAGTTGAAATTTGGTACATGTATGTATTTCTGTGACTCAAACACGGACGTGTAATGTAAATTAAAGAATTTTGAATATGGGGGTCAATTTTGGGGGCAAATAAGAAAATTAAAAAAATGGTTTTGCATACTGTATACCGTGCGATATATCAAAAGTTATTTATGAAAATTGACCATACCCCCTTTATCTCCGAAAGTACTGAAATTAAATTTAAAAAAAAATACAGAAAATAATTCTGTACCTATAGATTACAGGAAACCTATAAGAAGTCTATGGTCTTAAAATAACATGGAAAACCTCTAAATCTTGTGCGTACAAACTTACATTTGCAGTTGGAATATATGGGAGAACATGTTTTTCAACTACAATGTTAAGTTTGTTCTTGGGATAAATTCATCCCAACTACGGAACCCTTCATTGTGCGTGGTCCGACTCGAAGTTGACCGGTTTTTGTACGCTAATGTCACTATATCGCGCCTTTAATCAAAAACCGAAATAACTCAAAATTTCTATTTTGTGGGAAAACACATCAAAAGTTTGACATTGTCTACCTTAATGGTTTAAATTTATCACAAAAAATAAAGAAATCTCTGTCATTTTCATCGTTATCGAGTCGGCTGTTGGACTGAACGATTCTCCATGCGAAATTAATTCAGTTTATAGTAAAAACTCGAAATATGTAATTTTTGAGTTATTTCGGTTTTTGATTAATGGTGCGATATGTTATGTGCTGCCTGTCATAATGGGGCTCGGCAAATATTTTTATTGCTGGACTGGAACCCTTTTTAACCGACTTCAAAAAAGGAGGAGGTTCTCAGTTCATCGGAATCTTTTTTTTCTTTTTCAACTACAATGTTAAGTTTGTTCTTGGGATAAATTTATCTCAACTACGGAACCCTTCATTATGCGTGGTCTGACACGCACTTGACCGGTTTGTTATACAGTATGTTAACCAACAGAGGGCGTTCCCGTTAACCCGCAATAGTATAGCATCCATACATGCTAAAAAAAATATTACCATTCGAAAACAAAATGGTTTTTATTTTTTTTAATATTAAAATATTCACTAAAAATGCTAAAAATATTCACTAAAATATTCAAAAAAATATAAAAATATTCACTAAAAATAAAAACTAAATTGCGATGTTTCCGTCCTTCAAGTACGCGTGTACAGAGTGTTTCTTTTACGTATCAATTTAACATTTTTAGTGAATATTTTAATATTAAAAAAAATAAAAACCATTTTGTTTTCGAATGGTAATATTTTTTTTAGCATGTATGGATGCTATACTATTGCGGGTTAACGGGAACGCCCTCTGTTGGTTAACATACTGTATATGGTTTTTTATGTAGAATTTGTTTTTCGCCACTAACATCAATAGAAAAGATGTAGGACACTTGGGCGTTTTGGAGACATTACACTACATTTTTATATTGTGCAACAGAGAAAAATTACATTGTGGCTATTTTTATGCGTAACAAAGTATCAAAGAGCATTTTGTTGTCCCAATAGCAAAATTAACGCAGTAGAAATGCGAGCAATCAGAAAAATGCCAGGTGGTATGCACGCAAACGGCACACCACATAAAGAATGATGAGGAGAAAGTACGTGCGAGCATGGAAAATGGGAAAGGGCATCGTTTGAAGTGGGCTCCCCTTTTGTAGAACTCACGTGTAGATGTGTATGACTAGAAAAACATTGTAATGGACGCCATTTTCTTCGAGTTTCTGCGTTTGCCGGAGGAAATGAACAGTTAATGGACGAGAATCAGGTCAATAATAGCTAATAACTATTAATCATCTTACTCCGGTCATTATAAAAGATGCGCTGTTATAATTGACTATCTACACAGGAAATTATACTTGCGCGAGCATTGACTCATCAATTTATCATCCTCGCGATATCTCAGTATTCAAACGAGAATCTATAACTCGAATGAATTCAAAGTGCGAATATTCGTTCGATTGGTATCGATTTTGCGATACTTCTCCATTTGGTTGTTAATAGTCGAAGCTCACGAACAATACAGTGATGTTAGGGGTCAGATGTAAATGTAGAACAGAATTATGGTGACGGATGTCATTCCTTTGCGATTTATTTCGGTTTAGTTTCTGCGTTAGTCTTTGCGGCATGTATTAGAGCTAATGGAACTTTCTGATTTAGTATTAAAGAAAAATATAGCCTTGTCTGTTCTAAATTGACATGAAATCTACAAACCTATCATATTTTCTGTGTATGGCCTTTATGAAGACCTAATTCCAAGTATCATGCTTGAATTATTAATAGCGTTTTGGGTTTTGATTGCCTTGTACGAGGGTTCTGTAGCTCGTGCAATACAAATATGTCCTTGACCACAACATAACCTGTGAAAACTGCCACATGACGAGGGGCTGTTCTTTTTATATCACATCGCTATAGATTAACAATTTGCGATATAAATTATTTTGTTGATAATGCGGGTAGATTGTGTTTCGATATTCTTCAAGAACGTGTCGAAGTAATATGGTACTTAAAAACAAGCAAGTTTTATCTTGAAAGTCCTATAAAAATCTTGCTTTGCGTTCATACATCGATTCAATCGATCTTACAATGTGTCGATTAACATTAAATTGTATATTGAACAAAGATATTTATATTAAGTATATAAGTTTTATGGCTGCATTATGGACCCATGCCGCTGCATCTTATGCCGCTCACCAATGAATGACATTTGATTAAGTATACCGCGAAGGTAAATGAGCTTAGAGAAGAGCGTGTACTTCGTTATAAATTAATATTATATAAGGTAAGTACTTACTTACATACCTTTGATAAATTATAGTAATATTGTGATCAACGATATGTCTGCAGTTTTCCTTGCACGGAGTAGATTTCTCCAAAATATTTTTGAGAGAATAAAGACCTACCTAAATAATTGGGTTGGCTCTCTAAAACTTCTCAGTCAAGTATTAGTTCTTCATAACAGGTTTAAAAATACCCTTAACGAAGCCGAGTCTCTTGTTCTTCCTGTTATAATAATAATCTTTTTTGTTCTGGACCATACCTGGGAAACTTCTGGTTACGGAGATGAAAGTCAAAGTTCCAACATTTTTTTTGACGTTTATTTACGAAAACAAGTTTTAAATGTTACACCCATAAGCACACACGTTTTGCGTGCGTTACGTTCCGCACTAGCGCAAACAGAAAATTTTGACATCCTACTCTAATTAATAAAGCTGGGGTTTGTTTGAATGCACTAATCTCTGGAATTGATCATCGCATTTCAAAAATTCTTTTTGCATTTGTTATCCCAATTCCTGACGAAGGCTATATGTTAACATCACGGGGTCATCATCAAGGGTCCTAAACCCTTAGGAGCCGAGCTAAAAGAAAGAACGATAATCGAAAACGAAGTGATGGCGCGGGCGGGCGATGCGATGACAAGAAATTTAATACGGACGAAGTCGCGGGCAGACGCTAGTCAAAAATAAAATTCCTTTCCCAGCAATTATTTTTGCTTAGTTAGTTAGTTAGTACCTAGTTAGGATGCGTAAATGACGGTCTCGTGAAGGGTCTTGTTACACCCTGTATATAGATTTTTCTTCTGTGTATAGTCTAGACAATCGCACTGCTTGGATAGGTACGTCACTAGTCATACGTGCCAATAGCAATCGCTATTGGCACGTATGAGTAGTTTATTTATTAAAAACAATTTGATCGTGTTATTTAATTAAAAACAATTTTGTTTTATGCTTATTAATGATGTTGAACAAGGAATGTTTGCGCAGTAAACCTTATAAAATCTTAGTCATACCATACCAGACACACCGCAAAAGGGCGAATGATTCACAAGTCTCACCTTTTAGATTAGAATGTATGTATTGTTTGTTATTTTACTCAAAATATAACAACGTTAAAATCGTCCATTTTGACTTGAAGCTAAACAAAAACTAATATGGTTTTACCGGATTACCAACGCGCGTGTTGGGATTATTCCGATCTGTCACCCTGCTTTGTCCCCTTAGGTGGACAGATCGGAAAACAAGTTTGATCTGTCCCCCTGTTAGCAACTTTATTCACTCCATCTGTCCCAGATAGGAGTGAATAAAGTTAGAACTGTCCCTTCGTTGCTAACAGGGGGACAGATCATTTTTTTTCCGATCTGTCCCTCTAAAAGGGGACAAAGCAGGGTGACAGATCGGCATAATCCGCGTGTTGCATGTTGGCGAGATCATACCTTCGAATAACAATAGCGGACTAGAAACCGAAGAGATATATTCCTACTTCGGTTGTGTCACGCTTCCTAGATTCGCACATCTTCATCATCATAGTCATCATTATCTTGCCCCCAAATTCCAATTAAAAATAAATCTCAATTTATTTGGGGTCGGCGCAACGTGCTTTTTTCTTCCATACTTCTCTATTAGTCGTCGTCATACGCATTTGCGCTGCCGAATTTTCATCATCATCTTCAATTAATAAGCAGTCTGCTGCGGGTCTCTCCTATCGCAAGCCTTTAATCTCGATCCTCAGTTACTATCATTCAGCTGCTGCTACCAGCCACCTTACCTGTCGAAATTCAATTATTGGCAATTCAATGATTTCGCAGTTTCATGATTTGTCCTTTATTCGAACCTATCAAAGTGGTACCAATCAGTCGTCGAAGAGAAGCTCTATCTAATATGACGTTGCAAGTGCTGGCTTCACAATCTTCAATCACTTGCTCATAATTGTGGACTACCCTCTTTGCTGGCTATTCCCAGCTTCGGGTTTCAATAGGCAATTGATATAACACATCAATATCCAATTCATGCTACAGCCAATCAGTCAGTCGTAAAGATTAACGGCTCCCTCGTAAGCACCGGCTAACAAATGTAGGTCAATAGTGGTAATAGTTCGCCAGTTTATTGCAGTATTAAAATTAAGATTGTGTGAATATGTCTCTTTACATCGATGTTTTAATTGCAAAATAAAATGGTTTTATGGTTATATTGATTAATGCATCCTGATTGTCACGACTGTTTCGCCCAAAGAGTAAGCGACAGAGGTTAGATTTAGCCTTTTGTGAAGAATATCTTATGGCTCTCCTTTGTATCTTGCTGCGGCAAATTAAAACGTCTTCTCCAGGAGTTTGATCCATGTGTCGCCATTTTCGAGTCATTATCCAATTCTTCTGTAGCAGAAAAACAAGAAGATTGAAAGCCCTGATAACATTGCCAACCCTAGAAATGAAGAGCCTTTAGGCTATTATTAACCCCTGAAATAAAGCGGCCTTTTCGCATTACATCACCAAAGTCTTGTCAACAGTATTTGGTTACGGTTTTTGGGACACCCAAGTTTAGCACTCAGACATTTTGCGCCGATACGAAATGCCTTAGGAACAGTGTTCAATGTTTGAACAATTTGGCAGACGCGAGACGGCGAGACATCCTGGCACCGGCTGATAGCAGTGACGTTTGCTATGATTCGTACCTGTGTTTTTGTTATTAAAGTGAAAAGCACTTAAAATGACTAGATAAAGGATGCTTTTCGAGGCTTCTAGTTGAGCTGTCTTGGGTTTCTTTCAAAACTGTGGTGTTGCCCGTCCTTCAATTGACTTTCCTGTCAATTGATCAGTTGCATGTTACATGTATTTATGTTACAATAATTCGTCAAAATGTACTGAACAGCTGATTTTTTTTCGCTATTTCAGGTTTGGTCCCATAGTAAAAGTTGTTCATAATGATGAGTACAATGACCCCTTAAGAGGTTGTTGGTGTATTACCAATAACCCTCTATCCTTCGGTACGATACTTAGTACAATCGGTCGATTCTGTAAAAATCTCACCGTGAAAACATAGGTAAGTGAGCTTGAAGTGAGCTGTCAGTCCACCTGATGCTAGGGATTGACACTACTGACAGCTCACTCCACGCTCACCTCACCTAAATTTTTACGGTGAGATTTGTACAGAATAGCACTGCTGTAATTTAATTTTTGAGTTCGCCCCATACCCAAGAATGCTTCGTGGAAAATACTAAAGCGATTGAGCTGTTCAGTAACAGGTACTAACCATAGTTCGGGAAAAGCATAATTATTATTCAAAATAATCTAACCGCCTAATAAATCCGACAGTATATTGAGTAACACACGTCCTCAATAAATCGCCTCCAAATATATCGTTATCGTTTGTTTTAGCGCTTAGCGTTCCATGTGTGCAAATCCAGTTATTAGCTTATCTGCAGTCATAACAGAATCTAAGCCGTCGATATAAGCGCCGATATATTTTTGTTTTGAACTATTTGATCTAGGAAAATTGATGTCACGCTATTTAAGTTAGAAGAAAGCTAAGCCCTCGTACCCACGGGCGATTTTTTAACGCGGCGATTTTTGTCGTACACTCGATTTTCATCGCACTGCTTAGCGCCGAGAATCCAAAATCCAACAGTGTATTTTTTGACGCGCTGGGAAGCACTCTGTTTGATTCTCATTTTCTCAATGCTCGGCTCAACACCGAGACTTGAAAAACCAGTGCGCGATACAAAATCCTCGACCCTTGCTCGAGCCAGCCCGCGCCGTTGAGCCTGTAGCTCCCAAAATAATATAATCCAATCCAGCCTGTCCCTTGCTGTATTCCTCCAGCGGCAGCTTAAGCCGAGGTCCGTACCCCACAGGGGTGCACTTAGCAAGTGGTCGCTTAGTTTTTATGTTTTATGCCCTGGCTGGAGGCCTTAATTTATTGAGGCACCCGCAGGAAAGGTCGGTTAAGCAGCCGACAATCTCCTCGGTTGACCTGCGAGATGCCGTCACAAAAACAAAAAAATAAAAAAACAAAATCGTCGCGTTCAAAAATCGCCCGTGTGATGCATTCATCGTACCTGAGCTAATACCTCGTAGTCAGACTAGGCAGTGGGCAGTCTAGATGTTAAAAGTTCTCTGTCAGGCTCGTGGCTAAGTAATAGCAGCCGCACGGGTCGATAGATAAGCCGTTGATCCCGGCTGTCATTCTTGGATCTTTGACAGTTGTTACGGGTTGTCAGAAGCCCGAAAGTCTGACAACCAGTATTACCAAGGGGTATCGTGTTATCCAGCAAGTGGGTGTGGAGGTCAGATAGGCCATAGATCCATGTAAAATATACTCAGCTGCATCCGGTTAGACTGGAAGCCGACTCCAACATAGTTGGGAAAATGCTAGAGGCAAATTGATTTTGTCAATTTCAAAAACAATGCATATTATGGCAGCCGGCCCCTCATGGTGTTCTATGGGAAGTAATGGAAACATGTAGGCCTAGACATTATACATAAAGGCGCCTGCAGACAGGCGCGACGCGACTCTAGTTGATAAATTTCTATAAAAACTTCATGGAAATTGTTCTACCCAGTATCGTGGCGCACCGTCGCGTCGTCGCGCTTATCTGTGAGAGCCTTAACGTAACTTACGCATATTTGAACGCATGACGGCTGCTCTGCTGGTGGGGACACAGTTCGCACGATTGCATATGTAATATGTATATGCATGATGCTATTCTGTCTTTGTGTAAAGATTTATACGCTTACAGCCTTACTTTAAGATTTTCACACGAGTTATACCGGAGTTATAACACTTTTGGCCCTTTTAAAAAGCGTTATAACTCCGGTATAAGTCGTGTCTAAAGGCCGTTGAAGTGTTAATGTCCATACAAGTTTATCATAAGTATTTGATGTATAATGCTGTTCGCCATTCAATATTTACAGAGTTAAATAAAACAAGGAATTTTACTTTCATTGTGTCCTTTATTCACCAAAAAGTTTTGTCCCGTCTTAATTACGCCGCCTCTACGTATAAAAATATCAAATGTGACAATCTGTCTGTGTCAAACACTCACGATAGTGCGGCAAGTTCACAGTTCTAATTTTGTCTAATTAGCCGTATCTATTTTTCAGATAAAACTGCGCGATGGCGAGATCACTGACCGACCTATCAAGCTTATGAACTAGCACAGCAATAAAGAGTAGATAACGCAAGTTCCTAATGTGTGTGGATCCCATGTGAGGGTTTCTTCAGGAGATGGACACACTCCACGTGGGCCACGGGCACAGTAAGGGGTCCAGTCGCAGCCAGTCACCCTCTACTGCAGACCTGGCTAGGGATCCGGCTGTGGTGACGGATGATGCCGTCATCAGGTCCAGGGTGCAGTCGCCTTCGACTGTTCATCATGTTGTCAGTGTGAGTACGCTTTAAAGGGTTTTTTTCGCCTCCCACATGATTAAAACGGTTTTTTTTTTAAATCAATGGATGTGTTATTGATTCGAAAGGAAGTGTTGTAGTCTAGATAAAGTTTGGTCATCTGCAAATTATAAAATGTAGTGATTTGTGGGTTGTCCTGTGTGGTGACTAAAGCCATTTTCTCTTCTCTGTCTGGAGAATCCATTCGCAAACAAACATGCCTGATTCACAATTCTGTTAGCGCTTGCATTAAAACTGCCCTAGGCCGCATAAGATTATGCTTAAACGATTTGCACTTGACTAAACCACCTTATTAGTATGATGATTTGATTGTTACAGCTATTACTTTTTTAACCGACAAAAAAGGAGGAGGTTCTCAAGTCGACCTGTATATATTACATATATATATATTTTTTTATGTTTGACCACGCATAACTTTTTACATAGTAGGCCAATTTCTACGATTCTTGTTTTATTCGGGAGGGTATACCTCGAAGTGGGTCCCATGCAAAATTTATTAACTTAGCTTGGGTAGTTTTTGAGTTAGCTTCAATAATACGTATTTCTCCCACTTAGTCTATGTGGATGATGTTATAATAACTTCCTGTCATATTCACTGTAGTTTACCTACACAGCAGATAGTGGTATTCGAATTTGTATGGGGTAGGTACCACAACTAAAAAGTGAAAAATAAAAACATTTTTACAAAAAAAAAAAAAACAACCGACACAAAAAAAAATACTACAAAGTAAAAAATAACTTTAATTTCGGAAGTCGGTAGCAAAAACGAAAATGCATAACCAAAGACACCGACTTCCGAATTTAAAATTATTTTTCACTTTGTAGTTTTTTTTTTTTTTTTGTAAAAAAGTTTTTATTGATTAATTATTGTAGAACGTGGCTCGAATGGCTATTAATCCCGATTTAAACTGGTCTACTTTTAATCTAGATAAGGCAAATGATAAGAGAAGTTCATTCATGCAGTTCCATTGTACTAATCAATGTGCGAAACAGCCATAATTGTTCTACAATATTAGGTGCGTCCTCGGTACTTAATTGGTACCTCGTTGCTAATATGAGTCTAACATAGTTATAATGGGTTAATGAATAGTTACAGTGGTTAGTTTACATATAACAGAACGTAGACGTTAGATGAACTTGAACGTAGGTTCCGCTAACTGCTATGATGAACAGGAAAGTATTGTTGGGCAAGGATTAGCAAAAAGAGATTGGTGACTGCAATCTGCAAGGTTGCTTGTGTGTTCTGACCTCCTGACGCAAAAAGAGGGGTGTTGAAAGTTAAAGAGCTTAACATAAAACACTCCCCTTTTTGACACACAAAGGTCAAACTTTGTGTGTCTATTGAGCCTGTATGTGGATGGTGTGTAGCTGTTAAGAAATGAGCGATTTTAATGTAGTTTTAAATGAATAACAATACTTTTATTTTGTTCATTGTTACAAAGATGATAATTATTTTATCTGTAACTATCTTGACTATCGATGGATACTTACTGCTGCCTATTAACACACATGAGATCAATTGACCAGATTTCACGATTAAGGAAGATACTGGACGAAGAAGCAGTACGATTTTTTGGACGGCATCATACTGGCCGATGATACATTTAATTACATCCTAACAGTTAATTATCCGGTTTCAGTAATCCTCTAACATGTCAAAATAATATTTCCCAGTGGACATATCTCTGAACTGGGAATTTATTAGCTAATTAATTAAACTCAGACAGGCTTGTGCCGAGTGCCAGACACTATTTCAACTTGATCTCAAGGACACAAATCTCTGATGTCTCATAGGTTCAGAACTGGTGACCCCCGTGACTGTCTGCGATGTTGTTTGCACTTAAAACTAGGTCATTTGAAGATTTAAATAGCGTAGTGATAGTGCGACAGCCTCTACTATGCTGAGTGATTCAATAACTAGGTATCTACGGGAAAACTAATAATAAACCTGCATTCCGAGCCATATAATAAGTAATTTCAAGGCGAATAAGACTTTCTGCGCCTTAATCTTCCTAAATACATATCAGCTAAAATCATTATTGCATTTGTTAGCTATCATGCATACCCGCGATTATTCAATGGGGCAGAAAACTGTCAAATTAGTTCCGCGTAGATGGCTCTAAGTGTTTGTTACTTTCATTCAGCTGTCAATGGAGTTATTTTTTGCTTGCTGAAAACTTTGCCGCGAGATGGTGCAAACTAATTTTTCTTGTCGCCGATTGGTCGCTTTGTCTTCAAGATGACTTTGACAAGTAGTGACAAACAAAGCGCTCTCTCGCGGCGAAGCTACAGGTAAACAACCCCATTAAGAGGGGCCAACCCGTCATACTTTTCATACAAACGCTCGTACGTGATTATAGCTTTTTAACATATCTTTCCAAGAAATTTTTGAACTAATAGGTATTTTGTGCACTGTATCTAGGTTTCATCAAATCAAAGCGAAAAATAAAATTTGGAGAAACAAATTCAGTATAAGCCTCCAAAAATCTTGCTTTTTTGCACAATTTTTACCTGAACTTTGACCGTTCATAATGTATTCATAAATTGTAAAAGTAAAGAAAACATATCGATAGAAACCTCACACATGTAATGGAGATTCTAAATGACAAACATTTATTTCACAAATTTGTAAGGCTTGCTAAAAAACACGTATTTTCTGGAACAAGTTTCATAAAATTTCCGCACACTATTTTTCGTTCAACGTTATCGCGTTCTCACTTGCTTGTTAGTCAACGGGCGTTGCGCTGGATGAAACAACAAGTCAAAGTCATTTATTTGCTTAAAATGTGGTAGGTAATACAATAGTGGTATGAATAAAATATTCTTGTGCGATGACACATTTCGCCATATTTTGGCATGGAAATATTAACAGTAGGTAAGGTGCTTATTTATATAAGCAATTATATATACCAACAGTTAAAAACATTAAATTATTTAAAGTAAATCAAACTAATACAAACAGCTAATAAAAGAAATATACATTTGGCACAACATAAAAAAATAACAGAACAAAATTATATCTACAATCACAGATTTCAATAATATTCAATAACCTAAGTCTAGTCTACAATGAATTCCTGTAATGATAGGAGCGACAAGAAGTTTTTCGACCATGCTCGCGTTGTCGATGGACGCGACCGGGAAATGCCCTCTTAACACGGATTATTTTAGGGTTGATTTTAGGTGTGATTCTGGATGTTTTTTAACGTGAGTTGATCATGTAGTGTTGGTGATGTGTGTATTTGAACAGGTTTGCAGCTACAGTTTCCTTATTTTGTATATAAATGGTTTGATGACTGTAAAGACACACAGTACAGGTAACAAAAATAAATTTGACCTTTGCCACAACAATGTAATAAATAACACAAAATTGTCTTCAAATTACAATTTAAATGATCTAATAATTATGATAATTATTTATTAATTAATACATCAAAACATGTGTAAAGTAATACATTACACTAATGTGGTGGAGGAAAGTTTGTTTTGTAAATAGTTTTTAGTATTTTCAAACAAACTTTCCTCCACCACATTAGTGTAATGTATTACTGAGCAGTACAAAGTACAAATTTATTCGCTAGGTATATAAACAAAAACTATTACGGTAGGTATCATAATTAGTTCACATGTTTCACGCGATGACGAGTTCATTGTCACCTTGAAACTACTTATTATATGGCTCGGAATGCAGGTAGTTGTGTATTTTTATGCATATCTATTTTATCAGGGAAGTAAATAATATAAACAAAGACGAAACGCTACTTTGTGAAAGTTATCTGGACTGTATGAGTCATAACAATGCTGGTAGACAACAAAGCAAGTAACTGCAGATAATAAGTTGATCAATAACGGTCCTAGTCTATTAGTCTTTCTGCTTTTTGCCAATATCTTGGTTTCAATAGTGTAGAAATTAACTGTCTAATTACTGAATAATTTTAATTTTAATGATAGGGTTTATTTGAAATAGAAGGATAACAAAACCGATTTACGTATGCCTAAACATTTCAGCATGGGGGTTTAACAGCTCTCGATAAAGCCTTAGTCAAAGAATGTTTGTATTGTAACATTAATTTGCAACTCCAATGCCTTCAACTTAAACACATTGACAATAAAGCGAGGACCTGCAGATATTGCTTTATAGATTTTTTTTCTTTTCGTCAATGTCCAGATCCCAGCTGTATAGAATTCAATTGTCAATTTGTTGATAAATGATAAGGTTTTACTTGAAATAGCAGGATAACAGAGCCCACTAAAATACTTGTCTAAATACACTTGCGTGCCAAAAAATCGGCCCACCCATGTTCTCGTATCTGGGAGACGATATCTCAAAAATTTTAATGTATATTTTAACTATCATATGTTGTGTGAAAGTAGGTAAGTAAGATAAAGTTTATTTACACATACCCTATATTTTGATTAAAGCAATATTCTTTACAAAATCGCTTCGATTCTTTAGATGTCCTCATCACTCACTTTTGTTTGGAAAAACTGAGTGACATTTTTTGTCAGTGAAGTTGACAAAAGCGTTATTTTGTTTATTAGTGCTCGTTTATTGATCATTAATTAATATCAAGTACTTAACCAACTTAAAAAAGAGGGTCTTTATTCTTCCAGTATGTTCGTCAGTTCGCGATTTTCTCAAAAACTAATGAATCAGGTTTGATATTTATTTAACTAACGTAATCTACATACATTCAAGAAGGTTTTGGTACAAAACATATCAGGTTATTGTTAATTAAACTTGATGAATTATCTTGTTTCAATTGGAAGAGAACGGGGTGGTACGATTTTTTGCACGCAACTATATTTCAACTTAGATAAGATTTTTTTTTAAACGTTATTTAATAAAATTAAGAGACGTGTGACGTCAAATTAGTTAACAGTTTATAAATAAAGGAGAAAAGTTCAAAATATAGCCGTAGCCGTATTGCGGCCGACCCGACCCCAAATAAATTGGGATTAGGGCAGGAGTGATGATGAGTTCAAGATATACCTACAAGCAATTTTTGTATTATAACATTTGCAATCCACTGCCTAACTCTTCAACTTAAACATTTAAGTTTACGTTTGCACACCGCTTCAACAGAACAAAACATCTCAAAGATAACATCATTGTTCAAGTACCGTTTCAGTGCACCAGACGTTTGACCTACGACATTATGAAGTAGAAAGTAATCTTTAAAAGGTTTGTAGTACCTATGTACAATTAATCGCACGTCCATATAACAATACGTGTGAAACAGCGCCTTTACTTGGTAGCAGTAAGGACGGTTTTCGACGTTCATAGTGTTATGCGGTTGATAGTACGTACTCTCTAATTATGTAGAACGAATATTGATGCTCACGCTCCTTAACCTAGATCGGAACACCTTTAATCTAGGTGGTTTATATCGTTGTACTGGTGTTTGGAAGTAAGTTGCCGTTGAATGGAACTGAATGCGGTTTGCAATAGTTGATGATTGAGAAAGGTATGCGGTAGGTAATCCTCCCGAGTGTCGTTAGGTTATGGAATCATAGAGACGTGATTATAACTATCACGTACGCGTCATTACGTTTAAGAGGTTGGTAGAACCTGCAGAACACCAATTGATTCCATTCTATTTTCAATCTTTTGTGTGGAACTTTGGATATCCTCAAATTGCCTCAATCTGGATTGTTAATTTTAAACTAAAATCTCACGGCTATCCTCATCACATTTGAAATGGGCTTCGAGATCTCCAGTGGAAGTCAAACCGGTGCACCACCTATGTCATACCGATGACGTTGATGCTCAACCTGGATCGCAAAGCTATTTTCTTCTTTCACATTAAATTAAATATATCACATAGATTTATCATCGGATACAAATTTTATATCTACTTATTAAAAAATATAATTCACTGGCAGACAACAGACAGCCTAAACCACTAGGTCTAGAAACAAAACTTTCTCACAAGAGTTCCATAAATAACGAAAGGAATAGGGGATGAAAGCCAGTCATTTTTGCCGATACGAAATCCATCGGACATACGACGTCAATCTACCTAGCCTTTCCCAAACGTGTTGGGTTCGGCTTCCAGTCTAACCTGATGCAGCTAAAGATCTGTATTTTACATGAAGCAACTGTCTATCTGACCTCCATAACCAAGTCAATGGGTAACATGATACCCCTTGGTAAGACTGGTTGTCAGACTTTTGGGCTTCTAACTACCCGTGTCGACTGTCAAAGGTCTACGAATTACAGCCGGGACCAACGGTTTAACGTGCTTTCCGGGGCACGAAGCTGTCTCGATATGTAATGGATGGTCACCCATCCACGAACCGACTGCGGCAAGAGTAGCTTAACCTATGCGATCGACCTGTGCGGCTGTTATTACTTAGTCTCGAGTCCGCGGTAAGCGAGCAGACCCACAAACCAAAGTAGTCATTAAATTAATCAATCCAGTTGAATACCTCAGTTGTCATGTCAATCAAAGTTTTGACATGATGCTCGCACTAAGTCTAGATATCAATCATCATCGTTGCCATATATAAATCCATTTGTCATGGCTATTGTCTGATGGGCACATTATAGACATGAAGAGGTTTATTAAGAGGCTATAAATCAAGTCAGTCTATTGCAGTCAACAATATTGACTGCAATAGAAAAGCTGGATAGACCTTTCCAAAGTAATACCTTGAAGCTATAGTTTAGTCTGAATAGACTGGGTTTATGGTGGTATATTAACTGAAGAATATGTTGCAATATGTTTTGGTATACTAATGAACTGGGGCCGTATTATGAACTATTAACGCCATCATGATTCCGTTGCGAAAAAGGGATGGTGGTGATGGTCATGTATAGTTCCGTCTCTCTCTAGCACTGGAAAAATGATGGCGTTAATAGTTCATAATACGGCCCCTGATCGAAGTCAATTAATTGTTTTATTTTGTATTAAACCCAAAAATAAAAAATTAAAACTTTTTAACAAAAAATAAAACCGACTTCCAAATCAAAACACTACAAAGTGAAAAATAACTTTAATTTCGGTAGTCGGTGTCTTTGGTTTTGTATTTTCGTTTTTTGCCACCGACTTCCGAAATTAAAGTTATTTTTCACTATGTAGTAGTGTTTTGATTTGGAAGTCGGTTTTATTTTTTTGTTAAATAGTTTTTATTTTTCATTTTTTAGTGGTTCACATGTGCTTACCCCTTCACAGCGTACCGGCGTGATGTTATGTTACGAACTGGTGGAAACAATAGATAGACATGCTATTTCAGCAATCCCGGGCCGTTTGCTATCATTTATTGAGGAGTTCCGTTACCTATCTCCGAAGTTCTTCATCAGATCTTCACCACATTGAAATGGGACCACTTCGAGAAAGTACTCTTCCAAAAACTACCCAAATCGCTTCAAGTGTGCCTATAAAATTTGAAGAGTTCCCTCTATTGACCATCTGGAAAGTATACCCTTTCAAACAAAACAAAAAAAATTCAAGCCGGTCCAGCCATCTTCGAGTAATCGGGGAACATACATAAAAAAAAAAAAATTAAAAAAGGGTTCCGACGAATTGCGAACCTCCTCCTTTTTGAAGTCGGTTAAAAATAGTATTGTAATAATCAGGAGTGGAAACGACTTAAAAAAAAAAAACAAACTAAATGATTTAAAGTAACGGCTTTTAACTTGAAAAATATTTCACAACAAAATCACAACTAACATTAGGAAAACAAAATAACGATCCACATGGCAAATAATTAAGACAATTATTAAAGTAAATGACGAAGCTAATTAACTGATTTCTTTAACTAAAAATAGATGGCTCGCATGACCTTAGAAGTAATCGTCTCGACCGCCGAGAAGCAAATGGCGGCAACCGTGTTGTCCACGCTATTTATAGGCGTTGTAGGGTAGACAGAGGGGGTGTCGCCTACACGGCCTCTCCTGACGGTGTGTCGTCCTCGACACCATCGCTTCGAGAAGTACCACTGGGACCTGCAACACCTGCTGCTGGAGAATCCTCTTCAACGGTATCCAGCAGCGGTATGGATAGTCCGGCAGCACTGGGACCTGCGACACCTGCTGCTGGAGAATCCCCTTCATCGGTATCCAGCAGTGGCATGGATAGTCCGGCAGCGCTGGGACCAGCGACACCTGATGCCGCGGAATCCTCCTCGTTGGCATCCTGCGACTGCATAGATAGTCCGGCAGCGCTAGAACTAGTGGCGCCCGATGCTAAAGAATCGTCTTCATCGGTGTCGTTATCTGTGAAGGAAAGTTTATAGCGAAATAGGGAAATAAACTTACTCGTTTATTTTCCTGCGCTAGTTTGTTGCTTAGTTCTATCGAAAGTTCTGAATACGGACTATGACCCTCACAGTCGTCCCAGTACGTATGCACGTACACACATCAGTAGTACGTTATAGAGATGTTTTAGAGACATAATTATCCAGTACCGAACTCAGAACTTTACTAATTTTTGAGACTTGATTTAATGTTAGCACTGTGGGCGGAAGACTAACTTGACTACGCCCAAGAGCAACTCTTAGTATCATAGGCGGAAGACTAACTTAACGACGCCTTGATTAAACGGACGAGTTGCGGACGGAAGACTAACTTAACAACGTCCAGAGGTAGGCGTGAGTACCACAGGCGGAAGACTAACTTAACAACACCTGGGATACGCACCAGTACCATGGGTGGAAGACAAACTTTACAACACCCGAAAGTATGCGTAAGTACCATAGGCGGAAGACTAACTTAACAACGCCCTGGTTGAACGTTAGTACCATGGGTGGAAGACTAACTTTACAACACCCAAGGCAAACGTAAGTACTACAGGCGGAAGACTAACTTAACAACGCCCAGTTCAAACGCTGTGATAAAGGGTGGAAGACTAACTTGACAACACCCAACTATATGCAGCGACACTTACTGTCGAAAAACGCCGCACATGTCTCCGGACACCACTCGCCTCGCCAAGGCACCATGTACTGCGCTGCGGCCTGCGTGGTCTTGCCGTAGGCACCACTCAGCAAGCGCAGCTCATAGCGCCCACTTGGCAGAGCCTTGATTACTCGGTACGGCCCGCGCATACCAGGGTCAAGTTTCCCTGTGATCTGCGAGAACTTTATAACAAAAACGTTGTCATTAATGTTAAATTTACGTGGTGGGTGTCTCTGCTGGTTTACACGCTCGTCCTGCTTGGCTTGATTTTCCTTTAGTAACTGACGAGATCTACTCCGAGCGACTTCCCGTAGAGCCTCTCGATTTGGCGCTGTCCCTTCGATGGCCACGTCGCGCACCAACGCCTTAATGACGGGGGTGGTTGCCTCAGTGCCGATGAGCAAGTTCATTGGAGAGGTCTGTGTAGTCTTCTGCTTCGTGGTGTTCAGTACGAGCTGAAGCTTCCACAAAGTATCGGGCCAAGATGCATTCTTGTGGTTGACTTCTATACGAAGCATATTGAGAACCGTTCTCACGTATCGCTCAACCTGCCCATTCGCGTGGTGCATCTCCGGAGTAATGTGGTGGAGATCGCAACCCAATTCGTTGACCCAGGTTACGAACTCGTTCGACTCGAACATGCGACCTTTATCGGCTATAATCAAGTTGGGTGTTCCGAAAAGGGATACCGCCTGAGAAACAACTCGTTTAAGCTCGGACGCGTCCTGTCGGTACATTGCGTATAAGAGCGAAAATTTAGTAAACGCGTCTACTATGATGAGGACAAACTTGTAGCCATTGCTAATCGGGAGAGGACCCAAAGTATCCATGTGCAGGGTGTGGAAAGGAACACCTGGTTTTTCCCATGAAGTGATGTTTTGCAACGGGGCTCTTGGGACTCGCTTCTTGGAAATACAAATGAGGCAGTGCCCTATGTATTTGGTCACAAACTGCTTCAGACCGGGGAACCAAAAATGTCTGAGGATGAGATCCAACGTCTTCTCAGCTCCGATGTGATCGTGTTCGTCGTGGAAGACCCTGAGTAAGCTGAGCCGATGTCCCCTCGGTACATAACACAGTAATCTTGGCTCTTGGCCTACAGGTACGTACCTGTAGTACAAGAGGTCGCTCCGCAGTATGTACCGACTAGGATCAAGCTCGCCATCACGAAGCTTTTGAACTAGACCCTGCGTCTCATTATCGGCCGTTTGCGCTATTTGTGCCCAGTTACGCGGTCTAGAGATTTGGTTAACGAGAACGGTCGGGTTGCGGCTGAGATAATCCGCATGGGGCATCATCACTCCCTTCCGATATTCAATAGAGAACTCGAAGTCCTGGAGGTAGATCCACCAACGAGCCACTCGGGGCAGTAAGTCCTTCTTGCGCTCAGTGGATTTTAAAGCGTTACAATCGGTAACGACTTTGAACTTTAGACCCACTAGATAGTGCCTAAAATGTTGGAGCGCCTTGACTACTGCCAGAGTCTCGAGCTCGTAAGAGTGGTAATTACGCTCAGCACCCTGCGTTACTCTGCTGTAATAAGCTATGACCCGTTTGTTGCTGTCCGAGTGAAGCTGTAAGAGGACTGCTCCATAACCTGCGCTACTTGCGTCGGTATGGACTTCGGTGGGGAGGCTTGGGTCGAAGATAGCGAGGACTGGTTCGCTTGTGAGCCGGTTTATAAGGTCTTTACGAATGGACTCGTTTTCGGATGTCCAGGCAAACTCAACGCCTTTCCTGGTTAAGTGGGCAATAGGGGCCGTCACCATTGCGTAATCCTTTATATACCGCCGGAAATACCCCGCGAGGCCAAGTAGTTGGCGGACTTGTTTCACGTTCTCCGGTGGAACTGTGTTGACTAGGGCTTCCACTTTACGTGGGCTCGGCCTCACCTGACCATCACTTACCACCCTACCTAGGTACTCAACTTCGGTCACAAGGAATGAGCATTTTCGTAGGTTTATTGAGAACCCGGCCTCAGTAAGAGTGTGTAATACTCGGCGCAGCAGTTGTATACCTTCGCGTATGGTGTTGCTCAGAAGGAGCACGTCATCCACGTAAACTAGAACGTTACCCTCATTTATTAAGTCACGTAAGGTGTCGTTTATAATACGTTGGTAAACAATTGGTGAGTTCGCTAGCCCGTACGGCATTTTAATATATTCGAAGTGATCTTCTGGGGTTACGAAACCGGTTAAATGGATGCACTCCTCTTTGAGGGGTATTTGATGGAACCCCGTGGCCATATCAAGACTTGAAAAGTATTTATAGCTCCCCAATCGATCGATGTGGTCATCAATTAGAGGAAGAGGGTACCGATCTTTAACCGTGACGCGATTTAGGGCTCTATAGTCCACGCAAAGTCGATCGGTACCGTCGCGTTTCTTCACGAGTATTATCGGGCTCGCATACTCTGACTTCGATCGTCTAATCACGCCTTTCTGAAGGAGATCTGTCGTTATGTCTCTAACTTTAAGTTTTTCCTGGTAGGAAAGTTTATACGGTCTGTATACTACTGGCGTGAGACTTGTCAGTTTTATGTCCATCTCGCCGGTTTTAACAGTGGTCGCAGCGGTACCAGTTATTAAAAAATCAGAAAATTCCTCTATGACTGACATGAGGCTTTGTAAATGGTCACCTTGAAGTGGTGTATTGACTTTAGGCGGGTCCGGTTGCACGGTGTTGACATAAAGACAGGTCTCCTCGGAGCGCGTAAGATATTGTCTATCTTTAGTCCGTACATACGTTATCCCGTCGCGGTTTAGGACGTCAGTACCTATTATCATAGGGGTAGTCATAAAAGCCGACGGGACGACTACTAAGTCGACTTCGATAGATATGTCATTGAACTCAACCGTAGCTGTGATATAAGACGTGGAGACTATTTCTTTTTCGCTTATGCCCTTTAGTACGCAACGCTTAGGCCTCGGCTGACACGACATATGTTTGACAACTTCCGAAGAAACGAGGGACACATCGAGGGCGCCAGTGTCGATAAGTACGTCTACAGGGATGCCCTCAACTACAGCTGTAATGATGTCGTTATTTTGCGAGGAATCTGGTCGGTAAGAACAAAGGTTAACACTGTGTTGATTTCGAGATTCTGACCGAATTTTGGCAAAACAGACTTCCTCGGAGTGTCCCTGTTTCTTGCAAAACGTACACGACTTGCTAGGATTTGATTGCGTCTTAGGAACGTTATCCGTTTTTGGTTTTTTACAATCACGTCCTATGTGACCACGTTGACCACAGTTGAAGCATTTTATGTCACCGCGCAAGTTAGGTCCTACAATTGGGTGCTTCTTATTATTGGCGGTAGAACTGTTATTTTTATCTTGGGTGGGCTTTGTATAGATCGACAAGAAGGAGACCAGACTGTCGGGGGTTAGCTCTGCGTTTGCAGCTGCTGCACGAATCTGGGGCTCGTCTATTCCGCGAATAACAATAAGCGTTCGTAAGTCGTCGCTAAGACCTTGAACTACCCGTAGACGTAAAAGCGTGCGGCGCGCGTATTCCGCATAAGTTGGGTATTTGTGAGACGTCGCGTTCATAACGTCAAATAATATATTCGCGTAGTCCAACTTAGCGGGGCATAGTGCTCTAAATTCTCGTTTGAAATTCGTCCATGTCCTGTCATTGGTTACCCATTCGCTTAACCACACTTGGGCATCACCCTTAAGACCAGAGGCCACGCGCGACAAACACTCATGATCGCTCCAGCTATTTGTGTCTCTGGCGCGGTCCACCTCTTCACACCATGTTTCGAAATTATTTATTGACGGATCAAAGTTCGAAATGAAATAATGTTGAGAATGTGATTTTGTAGGTTGAATTGTTTTGAGGGCTTGTATTAAAGCGTGCGCTAGGGTGGACGCCTCAGAGCACGGAGTTGACGACTCCTTTGTACGGTTTAGCAGGGGCGGCGTACGCGAAATAGGGGGACTGAGTGCCCTAGGCGTGCTCGCGCGTTGCGTCCGTCTATTGCGGCCGGTATTTGATGATCGAGAGCGCGTCCGATTACGTGTGAGACTGTCAAGACGGTCACAAGATCGGCCGCGATGAGCACTACGCGAGCGACGCCTAAGTCTACTGCGCGAATTTCTATCGACGCGAACAGGTTTCGGACTACATTGGTTTAGGACACGCGAGCCATCTCTTCTATGCCGTTGCCGACCACTCGAGTTGCGTCGCGAGTTACTATGACTACGGTTAGGATTGTTCGACCTATGGCAAGAATAACCTCCGCTATTTTTCGACCTGCGGCGATTACGTGAGTGCGACCCACCTCGAGTACGTTGCTGGCTTCGGCTACGCGATCTTGAGCGTACCATACTTAAAACTTTATCAAACACAAAAAGAAAACAGTTCACTCACCTCAAAGCGTAAACGAGTACAAATCACAACGGCAAAACTTGACACAGACGAAACGTAACGTTTTTTTTTTTTTTTTTTTTTGTGGGTATGATTAACCGTGTTATCTGGTTTTCCTTAAGTATTGGGCTAAGTGTTCACTATCCCACTTCTGATGTAATAATCAGGAGTGGAAACGACTTAAAAAAAAAAAACAAACTAAATGATTTAAAGTAACGGCTTTTAACTTGAAAAATATTTCACAACAAAATCACAACTAACATTAGGAAAACAAAATAACGATCCACATGGCAAATAATTAAGACAATTATTAAAGTAAATGACGAAGCTAATTAACTGATTTCTTTAACTAAAAATAGATGGCTCGCATGACCTTAGAAGTAATCGTCTCGACCGCCGAGAAGCAAATGGCGGCAACCGTGTTGTCCACGCTATTTATAGGCGTTGTAGGGTAGACAGAGGGGGTGTCGCCTACAGTATAGTAATTTATTATGACTAAATCACAATACGTATACAGAATACTTTATCGATCAATCTGATAACTCAAGGATTCATTAGATTTATGATTGTGATCATGCCTGCACACCTCCATAATAAATGAATAGAACTTGATCCACTGCATTGTTATGTTTGCAAATAGGTAAGGAATAATTAACTTTAATCACAAATCTATCAAACAAAAACAGTACAATGTTACATTGCAAATGCACTGCATTTGGTATGCTACCTTACTAGAGTTTTATGTGTTGGATCATTCGTTTCCCTACAAAATGGTTGAGCTGGATGGTCTTTGTATATTTCTCGAGACTTGTTGTTCGAGACGAATTATTGCAAAATGTCAAAATGGACTTATTTAATTCATATTTCGATCACTGTTCTGAATTTCTGATCATACTACGAAAGGCCTCGTACCTGATATTTCTCGTCTGTTTATCACAAGCGACAGTATGTACTTATTGTTATTTCAGTTCTTCGGTATATAATCTTTACAACTTATAATTAAGTGCAGTTTTAAAATTGAAATTCGTACAGTGCGCTTATCAAATACACAAATATTTCTATAAATAATGTTACAGTAATAATATACAAAACATTTAAGCTTACAAACACTAAATGCAAGATCCCAGTCACCAATATAAGATAAAAAAGGTTCAGTTTTAATGGAAAGGAGTTACGACTAATGAAAGCATTTTTTTTCATATACCTACACTGAAAACTATATCAATGAAATGATGTTAACTACTGACAACATTATGCTTATAACAAATATGTTCGTTCGCTTTTTGGTACTTATTTGATTTATTTGACAAAATACTTATCTATGATGGTGCTGATGATCGTGAACGTCATCTCTTAAGTTTAATCTTATATTTTGAATTGTTATTAAATATTTTTTTACATTGTTCCCGCATATAGAAGCAACTTGAATAATTTACCTAGGATATTGTAAAGTTTTGATTTAAAATAGTGTCCTTGGAGTTTCTTTGCCCGTTCTTCTCCATAGAGATCTACGTTTTGGAATGGGCAGCTAGCTTCAACTTTCTGACTAACTGACCGACTCTGAGAATTCATAAGTGCCTGTAATTGCTTTAATTTAAATAAATTCTTTGAGTTGAGTTTGAGTACAGACGCCAGCACATCAAGCTACTACAATCTGTCTAATTTCTTTAATAGATTTTCAACTTTATCGCTAAATCATTAGGTTCAAGTTTGATTGGGGAAATTTGACAGTTACGGGTAGCTTGATGTTCTGGCGTCTGTACAACAGGTACAAGTGACGCTTTACGAACCCAGCCTTAAAACATGCTACTATTACGGGACTTCTGCTAACTCTTCATCTTCTTTATTACAGGAGCCGTCATCCAGTACGTCGTCGCGCCATGGCGAGAGAGCGCACCACGTTAAGTCTCACTCCAGAGATTTGGGCAACAGTCCACTATCAGCCAACACCACAGGAAACAGTTCTAGAGAGTAAGTCGACATAATTAAATAATCATATCAGTCATAGATGACTGGACTGCTTGGCGATCTAGTGGACCGAAGTGCGGCTGTTAATTCCTGTGGGGTCCTAGTTCACCAAATCGCGCAGTGGTTGAGTTTTTTTTATCACTCGTCATTGGGAATTTTTCAGTTATTATCAGCACACAGCTTTCCGGGTTAATAGGCTCGCCCCAATTCACATTATTAAAAACGAAACTGGGCACCCTGCCTATCCCGTAATAATACAGCCCTGATGTTATGTGTGTCATACCAGATGATCTGAAGATATATAATAAGGGAAATCTTAAATTGATAAAGAATTCATATAGCTGAAATTACATTAATTGCCTATCTATGTTTATTATTATTTCCGTCATACCTATTCTAGGATATTGGTAACTACGACATACATAATGTACAGACGCCAGCACATCAAGCTACTACAATCTGTCAGATTTATTTAATAGATTTTCGACTTTATTGCTGAAGCATTAGGTTCAAGGTTGCTTGGGAAAATCTGACAGTTTCGGGTACGTTGACCTGCTGGCGTCTGTACTTACTTCCTGCATGCCAAAACACAACAAAGCTTTTTACAAATAAAAAAAACAAGTATTTTTGTTAGTGGCGCTTCTTTGATGTTGATAATGATCCGTTTGTTTACCTCTTTTTTCAGCCTGGAAGACTCGCCACAGAAGAAGATATTACCAGGTCTGATAGCGCCGGGCGACTATTCCAACACGGTTTACAGTCCCAACGTATCGTACGCGCTCTCGTCCGCCGATGAGTATGGCTCGCCCGCTTATAGAGGTAAATAAATCTATACAAATAAATGAAATTGAAGGTGACTGTTTGTAATTTCAAAATAACAGCTTTTTAATAAATGCATATGAAAGGATATACAAAACTTTTAACAAAACAAATAACTTTTAAAATGTTGGTCTATCTATCTGTCTGTCTGTTTGTTCCGGCTAGTCTCCGAATCGGCTGGACCAATTTTAACGAAACTTTCACTGGCAGATAGCTGATGTTATAAGGAGTAACCTAGGCTACTTCATTTTTAGAAAAAGAATTAGGGTTCCACGCAAAAAATTAAAACACGAAATTGTGAACAAATAGTGCGGGCAGCCGATGCGATGCAACGCATCGGGTCGGGGCAGGGGACGAGGGAGTTTTATTAAAATGTAGCTGTTATTTTAGTATATTATGTATCTTACTACTTCTACGTGAACGAAGTCGCGGGGCACAGCTAGTAGTATATAAAATGTAGTTCAGAAAGGTCAGGTGCGTAGTACTCGCAACCAGTGTGCATTTATGATCAGATGTATGAATGTAAACGAAGCAAAAGGAGTGTAAGGATCATAGCAGCTGGCCTGCTGTAGTTTCTGCTTTTCGTTTATTTGTTTGTATTAAAAAAAAAACCGGCCAAGAGCGAGTCGGACTCGCGCATCAAGGGTTCCGTACCATAAAAAAAGTGTGCTATTTAGAGACATCGATTTATTTTTCCTGTAATCTTTACATAAACTTCTATCACATAGAATAATTTCAGATTTTTCTCTATGCAAACTTCGAAGATTTATTTATTTAACATTCCAAGAGTATAAAATATTTTCTAAGCAATAGTTTTTTGGCGTTTCAGGTCAAGATGGGGACTATTCAAATCAAGGTAATTACTTCAAAATCTTTCTTTAACTGCAATAGTAGTCCACCGTTCACACATAAAATTCTCAAAAGTTCTTTAATTAAATAAACGTCTTCTGATTCAACAACAAATTGCAGAAATATTTAGCAGTCTTTACGCCTTTTTGCCATATCTCAGGAGCTTGTGGGTAAGTAATAACAGCTGCACGGGTCGATCCATCAGGTTAAGCTACGCTTGCCGGGGTTGGTTCGTAGATGGGTGACCATTTTTACATACCAAGACTCCTCCGTGCTTTGGAAAGCACGTTAAGCCGTTGGCCTGGGCTGTCATTCGTGGAACTTAATAGTCGTTATAGGTCGTCAGAAGCCCGAAAGTCCAGTTACTAGGTTGCGAAAGTCACCAGTCTTACCAAGGGGTATCGTATTACCCAGTAACTGTGTTGTGCTCCATGTAAAATACTGGTATTCAGTTGCTTCCGCTAAGACTGGAAGCCGACCCCAACATAGTTGGGAAAAAGCTAGGCAGATTGATTGATTGACAAGTACCTAGAGAGAAAATGACAGATTGGTTTAAAATAAAATGGTAACATTATTATTCAAATGTGTTTATTAACTATTTACATGTAAACAGAAATTTCCCTGTGCGTTCTACATGGAGATTTTGGATCGATAAATAACTAACTCATTCAATTATGATATGGTACAGGGTGTTTGGCGCATGGACCGACACAATTTTTCCAGGGATTTGGGAGGTCATTAGCCAGGTTCTACCCATACACCCTTTGTCCCAAATGTCACGGTTTGTTACATAGGGGTTTTTTAATGAAAAAATAACCCAACATTTTTCCTTTAATTCGAAATAACTTTTTTGTTTGTGGGTGTAGTGGCACAAAATAAATTTTGTTGTATTCTCCAAACTCTTTTAAATCTAAATACAACTTTGTTTGATACAACTGGTTTCAAGAAAATTCCTTACAATTTCCAAAGTTTATTTTTTTATTTAATGTATGAAATTTTACAACTTCTAAATTCATTATATATAAAAAAAAAAACTAAAAGACATTTTGAACTTAGCTTTATTTTAAAAAGTTCTTTTTTTGATACCTTTTCTAACGGTATGCTACATGTCATAGAAATTATTCATTATATAGTCAAAACACTAGTTAAGAGAGTCAGGGTTAAGAAAAGATTTATTAAGTTTATTATGTTTTTATTAAACTAAAGTTATTAAAAAGGAGTCAAAACACCGGGAGATATGGAAAGGAATGGTCCCATGCCTTTGCCCAGAAGTGGTTGAATAGGCTAGTTAAAAAAAAAAGTTATAAATCTTATTCAAATTCACCTCCTCCATTTCGTATGCATGCACGACATCTGTTTCTTATTTCAACTGTCGTTGTACAGACGCCAGCAGGTCAACCTACCCGAAACTGTCAGATTTTCCCAATCAACCTTGAACCTAATGCCTTAGCAATAAAGTCGAAAATCTATTAAAGAAATCTGACAGATTGTAGTAGCTTGATGTGCTGGCGTCCGTACGTAGTTGTATTTTTTCTTTCATAGTTAGTTATTCGTTCAATCAGAACTTCAATAGTGGGCACTTCTCCCTGGTAAACCAATTCTTTTGCTTTCCCCAGATGTAAAAATCCAGAGGCGTCAGGTCTGGGGACCGTGCGGGCCAAGGAATAGGGCCGCCTCTACCAATCCATGCGTTTGGAAAGGCATTATTTATATGTTCTCGCACGTTTAGTTGGTAGTGCGCTGGACAGCCGTAATTTTGGAAAACTATCGGCACACCTTCTTCCAAAACTAGTACTGGTGGTAACCGTGACATTTGGGACAAAGGGTGTATGAGTAGAACCTAGCTAATGACTTCCCAAATCCCCGGAAAAAATGTGTCGGTCCATACGCCAAACATCCTGTATAGGTACATTTTATATCAACATCATTTTCCTCATGATAACAAGCGGTATTTAATACACATTGGCTTAACAAATTCTATAATAAACCATTATTTTTCAGTGTACATTTATACTTTGATTAAACCACAGTAAATAGTGCAAAACTTAATATAATAGCGGTGAATTAGATCAGTTATTAATATAAATCGTGACGGACAATATAACAATAAAGTTAAGTAATTGTATGTGTGTTTACAGGAAAATATATACGTAATACTTAATTATATCTATACATATAAAATAAAGTCGCTTTTTGTGTCGGTCTGTGTGACCGCGTTGTTCTTCTAAACTACGCAACGGGTTTTTAATGCATATTTTGCCATTATTTAGAGAATATATTCGGGAAGATTTATGTGTAATAATATGGTATTAAACTTACATACTAGTGAAGAAATCTCGGTGTTTTTCAAGCTTTAAAACCCGTGTGAGGCAGAGGCTTGTTGTAAATAAATGCAGTGAGGCTAATTTATTGTGAAACTGGCAATGTTGTACAAATAAAAACAGTACAATGCAAACAATGCAATCATAACTTTTTTTTATTGTAATAAAAAGTTATTTAAAAAAAAAAGTTATTTAATTTTTTCTAAGCACGTGTTTCTATGGCATATAAACATATTTTTCTTTCCCTTTCTTTACATTGTGTATTAAAGTTTTCTGACCTATCGCCGTTGGTCTTTGCTAGACAGATAATAAACATTAAAATTTTATTGTAAAATACACGATCAACACCTTCCTGCTCTTGTCCCATGTTACGTGGGGTCGGCGCAACACGTTTTCTTACCCCATTCTCCCCTGTCAACCGTCACGCTATCATTCACTCCCTTCTCTTTCATGTCATTCCTCACACAATCCATCCATCAACATTTATATTGCCACCGTTTATTTTATAACCAATCTAGCGACCCATCCCTGTTTTGCACTGGTTTTACAACTTGTCAAAATATTGAGATATTTATCAATCTGCGTAACCTATTCCCACCTATGTTGGGGTCGGCTTCCAGTTTAACCGGATGCAGCGGAATACCAGTATTTTACATGGAGCGACTGCCAATCTGACCTCCACAACCCAGTTACTGGGTAATACGATACCCCTTGGTAAGACTGGTTGTCAGGCTTTCGGGCTTCTGACGACCCGTAACGACTATCAAAGATCCACGAATTACAGCCGGGACCAACGACTTGACATGCTTTCCGAAGCACGGAGGGGTCTTGGTACGTAAAGATGGGCCACGGGCCAACCGTGGCATGCGTAGCTTAACCCTGATCGATCAAACCGTGCGGCTGTTATTACTTAGCCACGAGGTCCTCGATCAATCGAAATCTTTATCATATCACACTAATATTATAAAGGCGAAAGTTTGTGAGTGTTTGTATGGTTGTTACGTTTTCACGTAAAAATTATTGCGCATTTAACTAACGCATTTTGATGAAATTTAGCATATAGATAGTTTATAACCTGGATACATAGGATACTTTTTGTCTCGGTGGTAAGTTGCATGCATACAAGACGGTATTCTGTTCACGAAATGTAGTGCACAATTTCTGAGCAGTAATCGAACAAAAAGTACTAGGCTTGCATGAATTCAAGATAGTACATAAATATTACAATCATTAGTGCACAATTTCTGAGAATTAACCCTAACAATACGTACTAGGCTTGCATGAATTCACAACAGTATTTCAATCATTAGTATTATGCTTCTAATAGGATTATAGTTTATAACCAGGATCCTTTTTCCCCGGTAGTACGTTTCCGTGGGTTAATTGCCGACCTCCACGCGGGCGAAGCCGCTGGCAAAAGCTTGTATACTTTATTTAGTTTAATATTAATGTACTTACTATTTACATAAACGTTCCGGAATAAATTGCCTAAATGATGGTAAAACCACATAAAATCCTTTGCGTAGTTTAGAAGAACAATGTGGTGACACAGACAGACACGAAAACCGACTTTAATTTATAATATGTAGAGATGTATGTATGTATGTGTATAATGAAATCAAATTGAAAAGCGGTGGTAAAGTCGACCGCCGCAAAGACTGACTGAATCCATAGTAAATCAATCATAATCAATCTTAGTACGGAAATATCCTCAAGAAACCAATCAGCTGTGACAGGAGTATACTACCGTGACGATTACGTTACCCAGTGATATCACTACATATTATAAACAAAGTCCCCCGCCGCCTCTGTCTGTCTGTATGAATGTGATAAACTCAGAAATTGTCAAACGGATTTTCATACGGTTTTCACCAATGAACGTAGTGATTCATGAGGAAGGTTTAGGTGTATAATTCATGGAAGTTTTGTGTAAATTGGCTGAAAATTATCATGCCGACTGGGAGCTTTACTGGCGTGCGCCGCGGAAACCAATAGAGCTTATAATATGAAAACAATGTATTACGGAATTATTACATTGTTTACATAGATAAACACATAGGTTACTTTGGATACCGGTAGTACTTTCCGTGGGATATTTTCCGTCATCCACGCGGGCGAAACTGCGGGAAAAAGCTAGTATTATTGTAAGACCTTACCTTGGAATTGTATCAAGCGTCGCCTCACTTAATAATATACAAATAGTCACTGTTATACTTTTATTTCCGTAGCTCAGATCTAACTTACTATTAGTGTTGTATAAAATTTTCGAAGCAAATAAAATCAATCGACAGTGATATTATAAAAATGAGTTTCTATGCTCACTATAAAGTTACAGTATGTGTGAATCTTGTATTTTTGTGAGAGACTAGGCAAAAATTTCATAAAGCAATACAACTCACTAAACTAACCTATCTAAGGCAAAGGGACATTGGTTTCTAGATGCCCTACAGTGACGTTCTAATAGTGAGAAATAGTGTTCTTCATAAAGTCTTTAAAATGTACGTGTTATTTGAAGACGAGAGCGACGGTGCGAACGTGACGTCATCAAAGGCAATGGCGGCCATCGCGCACCTCAACACCAAGATCGAGCGCACCAAGGACCTCATACGACTGGAACAAACTATACGGGATGGTGAGTCTAGTATTAATAAGCTACCGAGCGCACAGTGGCGCCCTCATCATTTGTTTTGTTATTTCTTTTAATTTAAAAATAAAATGCAGCAAATAAGCACGTTAAGCTGTGCTCCACAAGACTACAAGTTATTATTATTACAAACAGTAGTTTTATATTGTTAAGTTTTATTGTAATCATTAAAACGGAAAAAAGTGGCCACCATTTCCGTTTTAAGGATTACAATAAAACTTAACAATATAAAACTACTGTTTGTAATAATAATAACGTATTGTCTTGTGGAGCACAACTTAACGTGCTTATTTTCTGCGTTTTCATTCTAAATTAAAAGAAACAACCAAACAAACGATGAGGGCGCCACTGTGCGCTCGGTAGCGTCTTAATATTTTTATAAAACTTGACATTGACTGACTGAATGACAAATAAAGCGCAACTGAAACTGATGAAGAAAGAAATATGACATTTAAATTTGTTTCTTATAAAGTGCATTTAGAAATTAGCTGTCCAAATTCTATATCTGAGTACAGCTTGTCCACTCTGAAATGACACGCCCGACTACTGCCTTTACCGTACTGTACTTATACAAATTTAAGTGGTGGGCCGTGTCATTTCAGAGTGGACAAGCAATAGATCTAACGACGGGCTGATGAAGGAAAGTAGTAAGTGAACATAATTTGATACTCTCATGGAAGAAAGTGAGAAACACTACACAAAATCACAAACTTTCATGATCTACCCAATCGAAGCTTCCATACAACATAATATGTGATAGTCCATAGGCAAAGGTGCCTTATGGCCGGTATGGAATTATGCATATTCCCATTATCGGCAATATCAATATCGATATCAAAAATCAACCTCATAACATGTGTAGGTACGGAGATATTACATATACACTGGTCCACTTGAAGGACTAAGTGCGGAAGTCAGACCCAACAACATACGGAGACATTAATTAAAAAAAAATATTAATCGAAATTCTGCACTTTCATGAGACAGCCATTTTAAATTTAGTAACACAAAATAGTAAATTGTAGTTGAAAGTTACATAGTAGGCTACGAATAATTATTCTTTGGGATCTAAAAATAAAAAAAATTCAAACGTTCTAGTTTACGAAAAACCAAGAAAAAAAAAAACATATTTTTGCACGTTTTCACAAAACATTAAACATTTTTGAAACTAGAAATGGTCATAAGTTGGTCCATTCTGTAAAAATCTCACTGTGAAAACTTAGGTGAAGTGAGCGTGGAGTGAGCTGTCATTCCACCTGATGCTAGGGATAAACACTATTAACAGTACACTCCACGCTCACCTCACCTAAGTTTTCACGGTGAGATTTGTACCGAATAGCACTGAAGGTAACTTTTGTTGTGGACTGTCACATATAGTCATTATAAAGCACCCCTCGCGTATTATGTGAACATATTATTAAAATTTCTGAAAATCTCTGAAATATGAACTTCAGTTCCCTCAACTCGATAAAAGTTTTATGTAACGAATGGTCTATAAGGTGGAAATCTTTTCTAGAAACATATTTCGCAAAAAAATCTGTCAATAACACTAAACCTCAACTATTTTGAACTTAAATTTTATTACAACATTCTTATCTTCCAGACAACGTCAATGAGTACCTGAAACTAGCAGCGAACGCAGACAAACAACAACTGCAGCGCATCAAAGCAGTGTTTGAGAAGAAAAACCAGAAGAGTGCGCTGTGCATCGCGCAGCTACAGAAGAAGCTAGAAGGATACAACAAGCGGATCAAAAACTGGGAGGTGAGCATTACTTTTAATTCTAACTAGCAACAAAGCAGTGTTCAAGAATAACCAGAAGAAAGCGCTGTGCATCGTGCATCTACAGAAGAAGCTACAAGGATAAAACTAGCGGATCAAGAACTAGGAGGTGTGCATTACTTTTACATGTAACTAGCAACAAAGCAGTGTTCGAGAAGAACCAGAAGAGTGAGCTGTGGTTATGACCTTTTAAATCACGCTATATTGAAGATGATGGCTTATAAAAATGTAACATACATATGAATACGACAGGACATTGAGGAGCTCGTGGCTAAGTAATAACAGCCGCAAGGGTCGATCCATCAGGTTAAGCTACGCTTGCCGCGGTTGGTCCGTAGATGGGTGACCATCTTTACATACCGAGACTCCTCCGTGCCTCGGAAAGCACGTTAAGCTGTAGGTCCTGGCTGTCATTCGTGGATCTTTGACAGTCGTTACGGGTCGTCCCCGTAAGTCTGACAACCAGTCTTACCAAGGGGTATCGTATTACCCAATAACTGGGTTTTGGAGGTCAGATAGGCAGTCGCTCCATGTAAAGTACTGGTATTCAGCTGCATCCGGTTAGACTGGAAGCCGACCCCAACATAGTTGGGAAAAGGCTAGGCAGATATATATATACATACGAATACGACATTTCGACTGCGAAATGTAGTTAAAACGCAGCCAATTCGTCCGATTACATTTGACTTGTGTAAAAGCCTATCATATTATTAGTAAAGTTATGGAGTGGACTCAACACACCATCAGTACTGTTTGATATCTGCAAAATATCTATTAACTCCAGCATGCATGGCTGAGTTACTTTATGACTATCTAACTGCCGTAAAATAATAATAATAATAATACCAGCCTATTGATTGTCCCTACTGCAGGACAAAGGCCTCTTCTTATACAGAGAAGGCGTAACTATACCATTTCGTCCTGGTTTGTCTGTCATAAATGCCGGCTTAATGTCCTAAGTTCCTGCAATTATTTTTAGTTAACAATCCCCTCTGTAATACTGCAAGACATTATAGATTTTAACTTTAGTGTGAAGTTCTTTGCCTCGCAGCAACACGGGACCAGCGGGCAGGCGCACAGGCAGCCGAGGGAGGTGTTAAGAGATATGGGACAAGGGTTGAAGTGAGTGCTTTCATTTATATAGTATTTTTATCCCACGAAGCGCACGCGCTTTCCTTGTGCTTACCAAGTGCACAAACACGCTGTGGCTGTGGGCGTGAAGACGAGTAGCGTCAGCACATAACAAACACACACACACACACAAACTCTTCGTTCGTGTTAGCTTCGTGAGATAAAAATACTGTACAAGGTATACTTTATCATTGTTTTAGTTGCACATCGAGTATTGTTGTTGCATTGTTGCAATGAAAGAACGCTAGTTTTTGTGTTTTGTTCTATAATATCCGAATCGCTTTTGCGTAGCAATAGCGGTTTTTGACCCACCTACATTTTCTAGCATTATTTATTTCAAAAATTGAATAATGCATCAATATCTATCCTCAACATGTTCTAATAACGAAAAACCATACATAGTTTGGGTTCATACGGAGATACTAGGGAAAGGGCAATGACCGCTATTGTGGCAATTAAATAGCGGTCATTGCTAAAGCGATTCGGGTATAGGATACACATTCTTGAAACTACTGTGTCTTTCAATAGTTTCTGTGGCTCAAAATATGGAAACTCTTGTATCGTTCCTATTCACTCGTACTGAAAACTGTCGGGATGTTATAATGGGTGTTACTCCGTTTTGGCGAAAAACACGTTCCGGAGGCATATGTTTTTTCTGGAAACAATTTAACACTGAGGCTGATTTGCTAAATAGCACTCATGGGACGAACTTGAAGGCGCATTATTCAATATATGCATATACTTGTCGAAAACTAACAAAACATCACACAAATCGTGATTCACCTCCGTTTCCAAACGGGTGAATATTTGACCTTTTAACCGCCGTCATTACCTTCCGCCAAAAGTTGATGAAGGAGAATATCGTTAATGAAATATTTCATCAATTCCCAGAATCTGCTTAAGGACCAGAATCAGGAATTGCTGAAATATTTCATTAAATATATTCTCCTTCATCAACTTTTGGCGGAAGGTAATGACGGGCGGTTAAAAGGTCAAATATTCACCCAAACACCACCACTTAGTCTTGGTGTCGTAATTTATACAAGCGACGGAATGAAAAAAATACTTGACGATAATTTTAAACTAATAACCGCCCAAATAGAATAAGTAAAAAAAAATCACATACATTTGTAAAAAAAAGACAATATTTTTGTTTAACCAAAACTTTTTCACAAAAAAAAAAACGTCATTAGTCGCATCAATGCATTGCAATGTTTGCAAATATGTAGCGAGATATATACATATATATCTATCGCAGTTGTGCCGTGAATGTGTGACCATCTTTACCATATTTTCTTGCCTAAAAAGCACGCTAAGTCGCTGGTCCCGGCTGTCATTCATGGATCTTTGACAGACGTTACGGGTCGTCAGAAGCCCGAAAGTCTTAACTACCAATCTTACCAAGGGGTATCGTATTACCTAGTAACTGGGTTATGGAGGTCAGATAGGCTGTCGCTACTGGTATTCAGCTACATCAGGTTAGACTGGAAGCCACCCCAACATAGTTGGGAAAAGGCTAGGCAGATGAGTTAGCAAGCACCCTTCATACTAATCTCTTGTAGACCATACAAATATTAACTATACCCATAATCATCCTCTCCTCCCAGGAACGTAGGCGGCAACATTCGCGACGGCATCACAGGTCTCGGCGGGAGTGTCATGGCGGCACCTCGAGAGTTCGCGCATCTGTTCTCTCGCTCCAACCGCTTCGGTTCAGCTGACAACATCGCTCAGCTCGCCGGTCTGTATATTACACTACTGTTTATGTTGATAGAGGTTAATGTGATTAAGGATATTATGAAGATTACTCTTGTTAAATACAGTAGATTGTATAGTGGTAAACAATGAAATCGTATTGGAAGCGCACTGATCACGTTGTGAACCCCTAAACGTGTCATTTTCACTCCTAAGTGCGGATTTCACCAATGAAACTGAACGCGATTAGGCCATCTAAACGGAGTTCAAGAGCTGTCAGTGTCAATATTCCAAAGAATGACACTGACAGCTCTTAAACGTAGTTTATGTGCGGATCGCGTTTAGTTACATTGGTGAAATCCGCAAAGTTACTATAAACTATACTCAATTTGAAATAAGATTTAAGGTTGAACGGACTGTAAAAAAGCTTTATTTAGATTTCTATTCTTATTTCAAGTGGAGTTTATGGTTGCGTTACTCGTTTTGTTTTCTTTTTTTACTTTTGAAGATAAAAAAAATATCTGTGGAAAACCTGTTCAGAAGAACGATATAATGCTTGATACTTGGCAATCTACTGGATGTAACGTAAGAGTAAATAATACACTTGTGTCTAGGCTGTGGTCATACTGAAAGTTGACATAGATCTGTTGCGTAGCAACTGCAACACTACTCTGGCGTCGATGTTTCGAAAATGTTGATGTGCGTATTGACCTCATTTAAGTTTATTTTAACCTAAAACTTTCTGTACAGGGTCAAATTAAATTAGCTAGCGAAATTCTGGAGACGTGATGAGTATCGATACCTAAATGGGATAAAACAAAATAGAAATTACATTATTTGATGTTTTTTTTTTTTTATTGTCAACCGCTGGTAGTGTAATTATTTCTTGAAGTATGAGTTGTCCATAGTTAAATGAAAAGGATCCAACACACGTTACATTTATTGGGGGGTTGGACCCTTTTCGTTTAACTATGGACATTTGTGAACATCACTTTTTTTTTGTTTTGTTTAGTCGTGTTAAGATACCCATCACATCGGTGAAGTTTACACAAAATAAAACCGATTTTTTAAACTGATATTTCAAGTACGTACCTAACCACACTACCTACGGTCGTTGACCCCAAAAAAAACCAAATAAATTATTTTTTTTGTTTTATCACGTTTACAACTTTACATATCGATACCCATGACGTTTGCAGTTTCGCTAGCTAATTTATTTTGACCCTGCAGTATACAAGTCATTGGACGCCTCAGTATGCCCTTAGCCTATGTAAAGTAGATGTTAGCTGTGTGACACCTGACTTCAGACTTGTAGTCATCACTTTACTGTGAACAGACATACAGTACACATGATACTTACAGTTTATGCTTACGTCTTCATTATTATTATTACTAGACAGCATATTATTACAAATAAAATAAAGCTGAAACAAATATGTTATTTCGTAGTGTCTCTCTTTACTTCTTCAACTTTTGATTTTCCTTTTTTATCTTCCGAATATCATATTTATTTTTTTATTGTAAATACTGCCTTTATTGTAGTCAGTATGGCTTTAGTTGTTCGCTTTTTATTTACTTAGTTTGTTTTACTATTTTATTTACCATTTTCCGGGTTTTTAAATCAAACTTTCGAAAAAAAAAATCAACGTAGGTACTTGCTTTTACTATTATGTTTTTCACAAATATCCATAGACCATAATTTCAAAAGACTTTCAAGCCATAAAATCATTTTAAAACAGGTTACTAAGATTTTACAAGATCATTTTCCACATATCAATTTCCATATTTCATTTTATCATTAAATGTTTCATATACTTCGGTACTATTAATTTATTGAAGTAAGACTGAACAATATACGTTTATATAATGTACAATGTATTTTGTCTCACAGAGAACACGGGTCCTTGTGAGTATATAATATGTATATAAGTGTAGACCATCTGTATTTAACATCATTACATCATGTTTTAGATATACTACTATTTCAACTAATAGTTAAAAATTAAAACATCATATAAAAATAATACTATAACAAATTCGTAATTTAGTTAATGGTGTTACTTGGTAAATAACCTTATTATTTATTCATATTTACAGTTCACTAACTTGTTTATTTCGGGTTTGCCCGATTAGTTTCGAACTCGAACGGAGCTGTAGTGGTATTCTGTAAAAATCTCACTGTGAAAACTTAGGTAAAGTGAGCTGTCAGTAGTGTTAATACCAAGCATCAGGTGGAATCACACAGGTGACTTCAAGCTCACTGCACCTAAGTAACGTAGGTGAAGTGAGCTGCCATCCACTGGGATTGACACTGTCAGACAGATCACTTCACCTTAGTTTTCACGGTGAGATTTTTACGGAATAGATCGGCAGATCACCTAGCCGCGCGATCAGGTCCGTTCGAGTTCGAAATTAGTCGCGAAAATCTGAAATGCATAAGTTGTAAAACCGTTAAGGGGAAGGTCCAGGTAGCCCGCGAAATTCATTGTTTTGTATTAGGTTGTATGCTGACTAAAGTATGATTCGCGACCTTAACAAATATGTATTTACAAAATTATAATCATTAGAATCAGTAGTACAACTCCTTAAGTTAGTATAATCCTAAAGATTTCATGAAATAGTCATTCATTAGGATTATATAGGGTGACTGGTAATTTAGTGACCGATACTTCAACACATGATTGTACTCATGACAACGAAGAACGTTTACTATGGGACCACACCTGAAATCGCGAAAAAAAAAATTTGCTGCTCCCTACATTTCAACATGAATGTACGGGACAGCTGATTTATTTTTCGCGAATTCAGGTTTGGTCCCATAGTAAAAGTTGTTTGTTATCATGAGTACAATCATGTGTTGAAGTATCGGTCACTAATTACCAGTCACCCTATACAGGGCTATTGGTAAAACACCAACAACCTCATAAGAGGTCAATGTACTCATCATTATGAACAACTTTTACTATGGGACCAAACCTGAAATAGCAAAAAAAAATCAGCTGTTCAGTACATTTATGTTAGTATAATTCGTCAAAATGTACTGAACAGCTGATTTTGTTTCCGCGATTTCAGGTTTGGTCGCATAGTAAAAGTTGTTCATAATAATGAGTACAATGACGCCTTAAGAGATTGTTGGTGTTTTACCAATGACCCTGTATATTAACTTAAGAGAGTTGTATTGATAACACTGCGTTACACGATTTTGGTACCCTCTTAACTGATAGCTGGAATGAATAGGTAATGAGTCACAGATGAAATGTTCCAAACATATGTGGTATCCATCACGTCTAGTTTTCGAGGTACAGTCAATTATATCGTAGGAATACCTTTACTTTGGAAAAGTTGTTTGTTTTTATCTCCTTTATTAAAATATGATGTAAAAAAAAATTATAACTACCCTGTTACCGCTTTCGATGTATTGTACTTTTTAAATATTTTGTTTTGTTTAGTAATCGTTTCCATTCGATAACGTCGACATATTTGTGCATATTTTACTTGAAAATACAAAATGAATACTGGACTAAGTGGTCGTCGCAACTGCTCAAATGCACCAAATAAGTTTTGTTACGTTTGCGGACAGTATATTGTGAAATCACAAACGAAAAATGTTTCCGAAAAAGTGAGAAGTGCATATTTACTATATTTTGGACGTGCTATTAATCAAGATAAACCATGGATACCAAAGTTTTTTTGTGTTTCGTGCTATGCTACTCTCATATCTTGGTTCAATGGGAACAAGACATCAATGCCATTTGCCATACCAGCTTTATGGCGGGAACCTAGTAATCATTTTAATGATTGCTACTTTTGCATGACTGACATACGTGGTTTTACAAAGAAAATCAAGCACAACATCAAGTATCCTGACGTTCCTTCAATGTCGAAACCAGTACCTCACAGTGAAGAAATGCCTCCTCCTTTACCTCCCTCCAAAAATGAAATTGAGGTTCCAGAAGAACCAGATTTGCCAAATGTTGTAGAATACAGTGAAGAAAGCAGCGAAGACCCCGAGTTTTTACCTTCAACAAGTTCTCTTGGCCGTCCACATCTGATAAATCAAAATGAATTGAATGATTTGATACGAGACTTAGATTTATCAATTAGGCAAGCTGAATTACTAGGATCTAGATTAAAAGAGTGGAATTTGTTGGCTCCTAACACAAATGTATCTGTGCAACGAAAACGTAATAAGAAACTGGCTTCATTTTATTCAAATTTTGAAAACATATGTTACTGTAACGATATCGAAACTTTGATGAGTGAGTTGAACATTCCTTACCAAACACAAGACTGGCGTTTATTTATTGATGGTTCAAAAACAAGTCTGAAAGCGGTATTGCTTCACAATGGCAACAAGTATGCATCAGTACCAATAGCATATTCAACTGTTTTAAAAGAAACATATGAAAATATGAAATCAATATTAAATTTAATAAAATACAAAGATTACGGCTGGAAAATATGCGCTGATCTCAAAGTTATAGCTATTTTGCTCGGATTACAGGGTGGATTTACTAAATACTGTTGTTTTCTTTGTATGTGGGACAGCAGAGCCACAGAAAAGCACTATACTACAAAAGTATGGCCAGAAAGGTCAGAGTTTGTTTGCGGAAAATCTAATGTGAAACATATACCATTGATAGATCCTAAAAATGTCATTTTACCTCCCCTCCACATAAAACTTGGTTTGATGAAAAATTTTGTGAAGGCTATGAATAAAGAGGGAGATGGATTTTTATATTTAAAGACAGTATTTTCAAAATTAAGTGATGCAAAACTCAAGGAAGGGATATTTGTGGGACCGCAAATACGCACATTGATGAAAGACCCAAATTTCGACAAAAAGCTTACTAATAAGGAACTTGACGCCTGGTTATCACTTAAAGCAGTTATAAAAGGGTTTTTAGGGAACCACAGAGCCGAAAATGCGGAACAGCTGGTTAACGACATGTTAAAGGCATACGAAAAGTTGGGTTGCAGAATGTCATTAAAAATTCACTTTCTTCATTCTCATTTTTCTTTCTTTCCATCTAATCTTGGTGCGGTCAGTGATGAGCAGGGTGAGAGGTTCCACCAGGATGTAAAGAAGCTTGAGGAACGATTTCAAGGTCGTTGGGACACAACCATGCTAGGTGATTACTGTTGGCATTTAAAACGAGAAGATCATTCAGAGCACAAAAGAAAAAGTTAAATTTTCATGATATTTTGTATTAAAATTTTATAAAATGGCTTTTTTTGAGTTTTTTTTACCTAAATGATAAAATTAAACTTGATGAATGTAAAAAATTCTGGTTGATTTTATTAGATTTCTTTAAAATATGTTTTTGCCTTTTAATTTTTAATATAAATTGGCACATTCTTACAGAAGAAAAATGAGACGTGATGAAAAGAAAATTTGTATGTATGTTTAATAAGCGATAGGTATAAATAAGAAAACATGACATTTCAAAGCGGGTACTCAAAATTTTTTTTAATTTGTAACGCAGTGTAATTTTAATGATTATAATTCTATAAATACAGATGAATTACGGTCGCGAATCATCTTCAGATCAACATACAACCTGATACTGACCTGCAAATTGCAAAAAACTTAAGAAATTTTGAATTTCGCGGGCTACCTGGAGCTTTCGCCTTAACATGAATGAATATGAAAATTACTCACAGAGGTGATAATCTACACATATAATAAAAATAACCTTCGTTTTGTTAATCTAACCTTCAAATTTGTTTTACCAAATTGTCTAAGCAATTGAGATAATTATCGAGTGCAAATGCTTGCCTTAATTACATTCCTATGTAGTTAGTTACTTCGTATGGTATCCAACTGTGTAATCATGTTGTATTTAGTGTAGTACCTATATCTAGGAAGTATAGAAATTCCTAGTTGCACACCCGCCTGTTATTTAGATATACTGTCGTAGATGCTCGAGTTATTACTGTTTGTAGTATAGGAATCTTTCAATATCTATCGAAAGTCAGATTTTATAACTTAATATTATTTCTTTATAAACTCACTTCTTTTCTCTATGCGTATGGGCAGAAACAACAACAACAATGTAATTTAAACTAATAAAAATATATTATTTCTAAGTACCTCGTCGATCGAGCTCTGCTTGCCCAGATGAGACCTAGCTAGATCGATTTTTCGCCCCCCGTAAACCCCTATATTGCAACTTTCATCGAAATCGTTAGAGCCGTTTTCGAGAACGTGATTACAAATAAATATACAAATGTTGCCCATTTGAACTCGTCAAGTGCCCCCTATATACTTAAAAACCCTTATAGGTTCATATCAATGTGTGCTCGAATGTCAACCGAACTCCATATGGCACAACTACTGTAAGCCCGCGGTCGCCATTGGATGATGGTATTTTACGTTTATATAAATACTAGCTGTTGCTCGCGACTTCGTCTGCGATCCAGGATGAATAGTATCCTATGTCCTTCTCCAGGTCATGGTCTACCCATGTGCCAAATTTCATCCAAATCCGTTCAGCCGTATCCGCAAAAAGTTTCTATAATAATATAATTCAATCATGATTTGAATGTTATTGTTGTTTTTTTCGGTAACAGTACTTTTTCGGGATGAAAGGTACCCTATGCCCGTTTCTGTACACCTGACAACGTATATGCAAAATTTCAGGATGATCGGTTCAGTGGTTTAGGCGTGAAAAGGTAACAAACAAACAAACAAACAAACAAACTTACTTTCGCATTTATAATATTAGTTAGGATTATGTAGGTAAAGGATTTTTCTTAAGAACTAATGGTGTATCATCGACATGTGAGAGGTTAATAGTATAAGATAGGATGAAAAACGATAAAAAAAGTATAACGTTGTAATATTTAAAACAAATCAAACAAAATTACTAATATAAACAATCCTATTAAAATCTTTTCGCGTTTAAATTCAAAACAAAACACCTCTGCCACAGACAATACTATATTGTGTAGACTTTATTTGTATGTATGTCTGCACTTATTATATTCATGGTCACACTAAGATAAAGACTGAATGATCCATCACGCGGTTAGAGCACTTACTATGAGTTATCACTCGGTTTAACTTATATAAGAAGTATTTTAGAGGACTGTATACCAATTACCATTATTTTATGTAAAAAAAATAAAAATGGTTTGGAGGTATATTGCATGGCTCCTGGCTCAGGGCTCGTGGCTAAAGGCTAAATGATAACAGCCGCACGGGTGCCGCGATCGGGTTGTGGATGGGTGAGCATCCATTACATATCGAGACCCCTTCGTGCCTCGGAAAGCACGTTAAGCCGTTGGTCCTGACTGTCATTAGTAGATCTTTGACAGTCGATACGGGTAGTTAGAAGCCCAAAAGTCTGACAACCAGTCTTACCAAGGCGTATCATGTTACCAAGTAACTGCCTTGTGGAGGTCAGATTGGCAGTCTCTCCATGTAAAATACTGGTGCTAAGCCGCATCCGGTTAGGCTGGAAGCCGACCCCAACATGTCGGGAAAAGGGTAGGCAGATTGATACATACTCCTGAAAATCATTACTCTATCTCTGGGAAGGTCGGGTAATAAATTTGTGAACGGATGTCGATTACGTAAAAGAATCGTTGGCTTTGGGTAGAGTGTTTTATCAGTGAATGAGTGTATGTAATAAAAAACTGATTGTTTCCTATCGCGTTGTTGTTACTGACACATTGATCTTCCTAAATATAACTTTGTAACGGATTCTAGTAGATTGTAACAGATGGGAAACCAAAAATATTAAAAAGAAGCACTTACTTTAATGGAGACTTGATATAAATCGTGAATATCTATAATTATCATGGTTATAGGGCATTTAAAACAAGATTGGTACTCTTAGTATTTTAATTGACCCTGAAAAAATGCCTAGGCTTAGATTATCTTGATCAAAAGGCTGATAAAGGCAGGTTTTATCTTGTTAGAAGATTCAAATCATTTATAAAATTGCAAAGCGATGAGCACGAAACATTTACACATATGAAAAACCTGTATGACTAATAGCTCTGTGCCTAAACACCTGACGAACTCACGGTAAACAAATTATCACTCCACTATCGCTGAACAGTTTGACAGCATGTAGTATCGCTGTATCGTACGTAATCTCTGCAGTCTGCTTGCTAGCTAGACAATAGTCCAAACAGTAACTCGCTAGTTTAGTTACTGAGTCAGTGCGAGGCGGCTGTGATGCGATGTTGTTTAATAAGTGCAAAAAGTGTCGCAAGAAATGTAAATAGTTTTTTTTATTTTGTTTGTGCAAATGACGTCATTTTGTGGCTAAGATTTGTGTTTGTAATACTTAGGTATCGTGCGTTGAGTAATTTATCTAAAATATTATAAGTAATTTGTTGTTGTCTGATTATTTAAATGTGGAAAAAAACAGTATCGGATGTTGGTAGTATTTTTAGAAATAGTATTCGGTGTGTAGTTGTAGAAAACTGGTAAAAAAGTCTTTTTTTACGTTTTTTAGTGACACGATATTAAAACGGCTATTAAGTGTTTAAATAGATTTAGGAATTTCTTAAAAATAGCGAACTTTAACAAGAAATATTTGATTTTTTTATAACATATCTAGTGACACCCCTACCTTCGTTCCCTTTCGTAGAATAGTCTAAATGTACAATTTTTTATCTGTATAATATTGTGTGTCCATTTCACAAAACCTTACACGAATCCCAACATCAACTAAAACTTACCTCCATACTATACATAAGTAGCAGTAGGCACTAGCAGTAAACACGTACCTGTAATATTAAGTAAATCACAGACCACATAGTACTCACACCATTTGTCTAGTAATTGCTATGAACCCTGCTTGTCATCTAGCCTACACGCACAGAGGAGTGAGCTAATGGAGTGTTAATGCGCTTGCGGCGATATTTGCATAAACATGCAGATATTGTTGTGACCAGTCACGAAGTGTTTTGGGTGTAATGCGTTGGTGATATATTATGTTTTGATCGGAGCAAGTATTGTTCAATACTAGAATAAAATATTCCCTTATGCATTTTTTATAAGAAAACATTAAATCTCTTTACAAGGGGAGAAATAAATTACTTCTAATAAATGACCCAATGTTGTTTCATATCAGAAATCAACAGAAAAAAAGCTATTAGCGTTCTGTTTTCATTTTGTTGTACAAGAATAGCAACAAGTCATATTTGCAAATGTTGCAATGCCATTATCGATCAACGTTTTCACACGCATGAGCACTCCATTAGCACACCACTCCGTGTCAATATACAACTGTCAATTTGTGTTGCTTATCATGCCGTGTCCTTTTGCACGCCAGCGCCTCCTCACGCGGAGTTACGAGGTAAATAAACGTTTTTATATACAATACGCTATGTACAAAGGTAAATAAGTAAGTTTAAGTGCAGCCTACAAAACAGTAATGCTGTAGGCTGTAGCTAATCAGTTGAGTTGAAATCTTAACATAAACTTGACAATATTAATTATATTGTGTAGTTTATTTCTATCAAGCATTTTTTTTTTAATAGATTACTTGAATTGGAAGGTCCTTTCAAGGTTTCTAGGTTTCAGGGATATTTATCTGAAAGTAAACCTAAATACTTAAAGTTGAAAAAGCCTTTTGCTTTCATTTAGTTTCATAAAAAACACAAATGCTTTTCGCAATAATTGGCACAGATTTTATGTTTATACGAAATTCTTTGCAAAACTAAACGTACTAATTTATATTTAGTTTCGCTAATTTAATACAATAACAGGTGACTGAATGATTAATTTATTTATGAGAACATGCTATAGCTATAGGTAGGGTTTCTTAGAATTAAGGATTTTGTATTTTTATGTCCCACAATCTTAAAAATAACATAATTTCATCTTTTTCACCGCTCGTGTGTTTGATTCAATCTTTTTCTATATCACTGAAACCACAATAAGCACAGATTCAGCCTTTGGGCAGTGATGCTTTGTAAAATATCAATATATTAAACATAAAGTTTATTTTAAAATTCACACCGTCGGCATTTTCGCCTGCACCTCTGAAATTCAAAGTCTTTTGTATTTCACAGTTTCATACTATTTATCTTCCTTTGAAAATAAAATCAAAAATTTCAGTCTGTTTGTGACCTTATTAATTATAAAGACTTGTCTGTTACTTCCACCTAACTACTCACGTTTCTTTAAAAATTCTTTCCCACTTTTTCTAATTTTGTCTCTTTCTGACAACCTCTCAAACACTTCCCTGAATGAAACACTTATGTAAAACCCTTTAGAAAATTCATAAAACTTAATAACATGGGACTATAATAGAGAACGCAGAGGACCACAATTTCTTGGACCAACGTTTTTGTAAATGTATGAATTATTTTTGTGGGATGTTTGCGTTAAAAAGTATAGATTGTCATTTTTTATAACAGTAAAACAAATGCAATGGGTAAACAACCCATTTTTACGGTCTTTTGCGTTCTCTTTCTCTCGTCCCATGTACAACGCTGCCAGGTTCTTTTGGCGCGTGCGCAAAATCCATAGACACAGAATGGACTGAGCGTTTGCCCCACAAAAGTGAACACTCTCTAGAAAGAGACATAGCGACTTTTCTGCAAGCCTGTAGTAACAAAGGCGCAGTGTTACAATTTTAATTAAAAGGAAAAAACATTGGAAATTACGGTGACTGTAACTAACTAACTAACTAAATAACTCTAATAAGTAATAATAGAAAAGTTGTTATATCTATATGTAACCAATTATTATTTCTAGACATTATTGGCTTAGATTCGAGACTGAAAGATTTCTTTTTATTAATATTTTTTATCCACAAGAGAAATTGAGACAAAAAATTAAGAATTATTAAAATAAATATTTGTTTATAAAATGATAGAACATTTCGTTTTCTCTTTTAAGGCGAACTAAGTTTTGATAACTTTATTTTACTGACTATTAATAGATATATTGCTTAAACGTAAGAATATACTGATATTTTACAAGAATGAAAGTATATCCATTACAGTCAAAACATCATCGGACCAATCCAAAAAAGAGTTCTAGAATGAGACAACTACTGGCTGCACATTCGCTTTTTCTCTCGTACTTCGGTCTGTATTCACTGCACAACTGAATACGGAACGTTCATTCCATTCTCTACGTCTATGGCAAAGTCTGAACTTACGCCCCCATCTAGTTTTGTTACTAGAATTTCTGTGACAATTCTTCAAATGTTTATAAAAATGCGCCCTTGACATTCAGGCACCAAAAGATCCTTGTAGCATTCTATTATAACCACCATGTATTGAGTATTGCTACAACGTGGTAGCGAACGCGTCGTCGGAAGGCTCCCGGGCGTCCGAGGCCGGGGAAGCGGCGGCTCCGCGGGGTTCCACACTGCCTCGGGCTGCGACCTCGCCTGCACCCAAGTTTTCGCCAGAAGCATCGCCCAGCTCGTCTGTTACCAGTGAGGGGGCGCCGTGAGTATACACCTTCTTATTACACCCGATTGATTGATCATCCTTTATGCACATTTCGAGACCCCTCCGAGCCTCGAAAAGCACGTTAGGCTGTTGGTCCCCACTGTCATCCGTAGATCTTTGAGAGTCGTTACGGGTAGTTAGTAGCCCAAATGTGTGACAACCAGTAACAACCTCTCTGTAGTCTGGTAACCAAGGGCTATCAAGTTACCCAGTAACTGAGTTGTGGAGGTCAGCTTCATCCGGTTAGACTGAAAGCCGACTCCAACATGTTGGAAAAAGGCTAGGCAGATTGAATTTTTGATTCTAGTCTCGTGTGAATAGGTTACTTCTAGGGATGCGTGCTCTATCGTTTAGGCATGCTGTACCCTTGTTCGGGTTTGCATATTCAATTTGGCAGTGTTTGTTTGAACAACAAAGCCAACCTAAAGTAATTACTACATACAGGATGTCCGGTAAATAATAGAAAACCATGAAATGAATGAATGAAGATTTTAAAGCCGTTCTAAAAAAATCCAAACGAAGTTATATTCATTCATTCATTCCTAAGTACCCGAGATTTTTTACAAAAAAAAAACTTTTTTTACCATATTATTCTTCATCACATTCTTCACCACGACCACAAATGAATGAACTCCATCGGTTATTTGTTGTTATAATATTGTTCGTTGACTAGGCCGACAGAGAGGCAGTAAATAGTGTGATTAGGATTTGCACAGAATTTTTTGTTTTAAATCATGAACCTTGAGGTCACCTAAGATGACCTCAAGGTTGTATGCTTTTTCAAGGTTATCCATTCTTTACCAGACTTTCATTCGGCATGTCCCAATCGACAAACTCCCCGCTGAATTGGCATGTTGCAGTTGATATATATCGCCCAGCACGGCTTAGCCGAGCGATCTGTTTCCCGTACGTAATATATGTTCACGTATATTCGATTTTGCCGACTGGCTGTGCTGTTTAATGCCGACCCAAACTAGCCTGAAGCACGATACTAAAATTGGCAGTCAATGGGGACCGCCGACAGGAGTGATTTTTTTTATTATTAGCCTTTATTCCATTGCTGGGCAAAGGCCTCCCTACTCTCTTTCCATCTCTCTCTGTCTAGAACTGCCAAGGACTAATCTTTATTAAGGAGGAAGCGTCAGGGTAGCCCGCGAAATTCAAATTTTCTTACGTTTTTTGTAATTTGCAAGTCAGTATTAAGTTGTATGTTAAATAAAGTATGATTTGCGGCCGTAACAAATATGTTTTTACAGAATTATATACAATATAATCAGTAATACAACTCCTTAACTTAGTATAATCCTAAAATGTCAAGATTTCATGAAATGAATCATTTTTGGGATTACCTGGTCTTAAAGACTTGTATTGATCACTTTAATGATTCTAACTATGTAAATAGATACTTGTTACGGCCGCAAATTATAATGTTATCAACGTACAGTATAATACCGACTTGTAAATTGCAAAAAACGTAAGACAATTTGAATTTCGCGGGCTACCCTGACGCTTCCCCCTTAAAGGAGTCCAGCTCATCCCGCCATGTCCGTCTGGGCCTGCCGCCATGTCGTTTGTCATTAAGCGGGGCCCACTGGGTCGTAAGTTTGGCCCATTGATCGTCTGACATGCGGCAGATTTGTCCAGCCCAATTCCATTGAAGCGTGGCAGCTTTCCGAGTGACATCAGTTATTTTAGTGATAGAACGGATTGTTGTATTCTTAACCCGGTCCACAAGTTTGATACCCAGAATACGTCGTTCCATAACTCTCTGGCAAACCCCGAGAGTGGACCTCTGCTGAATTGTCAAAGACCATGGTTGAGAACCATATGCGAGGATGGGAAGAATATGCATGTCGATGAGTCTTCATTTGACGATTTTGAGGGATAGAGGAAGATCACCCTTCATTAGATCTTTCATGCCCAATAGCTGTCCCGGGCCTTCTCTGTGCGTCTTGCAAGTTCTTTGTTTTGCCTTGCCTGGACAGAAGTGATAACGGTGACGCGAACCCGTAAGATTTCCCCTACTAAAAATCACTCAACGCGCCAAAAGAAGTTTTCACTTCAAAAAAACTCGTAACATTAGTTAATAATAATAATTTATTTAGGTACAGTCACGAACCGCGATTGTTGAGCCACTAGCTTATCATCTTAACTTGGTTGTGTTACACGAATGCCGCCCGTTTTTCGTTATTGAAATGTCACATGTCAAATTTCACGGGCGGCATTCGTGTAACACAACCAAGTTACGATGATAAGCTAGTGGCTCAACAATCGCGGTTCGTGACTGTACATAAAGGTTTTGTACAACATGAGGGACTTACAAAGTATGCATTATTACATGGTGTAGGTACAATAAATTGTTGGGTGAATCGCTGCTCTCCTAGCTAGATCACTGAGTAATCTGGATTATGTTCCTCATGTTGTACAAAACCTTTATTTACCTAAATAAATAATTATTTTATTGGTTTGTCTTTGGTTCACCAACGATGATGAAAATGCTTAAGACATTATTTCTGCCTTTGTAGCTATTGTTTGCTTAAAGGATAAACAACAAGGAAATATATTAATTTATTAGTTTTTATGTTCTGCTCTCATAAGTACTTAAGCTACAGTAAATGTGGGGTTTTCTCGTAAAATTCAACAGTGACTTATGGCAATCTTGCCTAAAACCCTTTAAGGTAACAAACATGGCTGGCTAACAGCATTTATGTTATTTATACGAAGAAAGACGAAGTTGCCTATACAGGGTTATTGATAAAACACCAGCAACCTCTTAAGGGGTCATTGTACTCATCATTATGAACAACTTTTACTATGGGATCAAACCTGAAATCGCAAAAAAAAGTTGTTCATAATGGTGAGTACAATGACCCCTTAAGAGGTTGTTGGTATTTTACCAATAACCCTGTATATTGTTTAGCATGTGGGATTGGGTGAATAGGGAAAATATCGGTGTAATATTGATAAAATAATATTTGGACATTTGCCCGCCACTTCGTCTGCGTGTATTTTATATTTCATAAATATTGGGTAACATGGGATAAGGGCAGGAAGATGATGAATTATTGGTCCAGGTCCCACACTACCTATATATCAAATGTCATAACGATCGACTCAATGGCTTGTTAGTCTTGAAAATATATCGGACAGACAGACAACAACATTGGCATTGTATGGATTATTTCTCTGTGGACCGGTTAGGGCAGGAAGATGATGAATTATTGGTTCAGGTCCCACACTACCTATATATCAAATGTCATAACGATCGACTCAATGGCTTGTTAGTCTTGAAAATATATCGGACAGACAGACAACAACATTGGCATTGTATGGATTATTTCTCTGTGGACCGGTTATCCTGTTGGCTCTTGAGCGAATGTGCCGTTGGAGTAATCTTATCGAAGTGATTATCCGCCATTTTGTTTCATTACTACTGGTACTGTTACCAGTAGTAATGAAACAAAATGGCGGATAATCACATCATGTATTCCTACAGGTACCCAGCACAGCCCGGTTCAAATAACATTTCGGAGACGACGTTTACGTTGAAACCGATACTGAACGAGCTGCGCGAACGCAGGGAGGACTTCGAACGGCTGTCTGAGAAGATAGATGCACTAAAGGTACCATATTACTTATTTGTTCTTCTTTTTTGATGTGATGTGGATCAGAGCGAATATTTTGTATGATACTAGGCTCGTATTAATAAACTCATATCACCATGGGGTCTAAGATTTTTCATACCAAGCTCCCAGTCGAGTGGTTTTTAATTTTTACGAGCCCTGTATGAATGTCATGGGAGGATGCATCGCCCACACACTAATTTTGTTTTGTTATTTTTAGTTGCTATCTTTATTACTCATTTTTAGGGTTCCGTACCCGAAGGGTGCCAAACGGAACCCTATTACTAAACTTTTGCTGTCCGTCCGTCTGTCAGTCAGCGGGCTGTATCTCATGAATCGTAATAGGTGGACAGTTGAGATTTTCACAGACCGTGTATTTCTATTGTCACTATAACTGCAAATAATAAAAATAAAATTAAAAAAATAAAGGGTGAGTTCCGATACAATGAACCCTTGATTTTGAAAAAAATATTTTTCTTATCCTGGCATATGGGTCTTCATTATCGAGAACTCATCGAGTAGAGTACAAATACTTTTTTTTTAATCTTCCAAGAAGAAATAGGCGCCGAAAAAGTTTTTAGTTTTAGACCATTTTTGTACGAGTTCTATCGCAACAACTAAACAAGTTAGGAATTTGAAACTTCTGTATATCATGCACCATATACATACTGTAGTTAATCAACATATTCATAAGGTATTTATGCCTAAGGGCCGGTTTTTTGATCCGTAGTTTACTCAACCAATGGTTTTAAACATAGTGACTAATGGTTGAATTTTGGCTAAATGTGAAAGGCTAAACATGAATGAGTTATGCCATTAGTTACTATTATTAATATGAATGAGCTAACATGAATACATTCATGGTTGAGTTAACTACGGATCAAAAAACCGGCCCTAAATATGGGCGATTTTCTGAAACCAAATTCGATATGATAATCGATATTAAGAAACTCAATTCAATATCCTTAACTCATTGAGGGGCACTAAACGCCCACAGGCGTACTACAGTAAATAAAACATCGTGTTCAGTGTCCTTCAACCGATTAATGTAAATTGATGAAACTGACCTCTTCGATCCCTAATTTTGCAGAACCTGTCACAAGAGGTGTCGTTCCTGTCGGCCGCACTACAAGAGGAGCGCTTCAAGACTGAGCGGCTGGAGGAGCAAATCAATGATCTCACTGAACTACACCAAAATGAGGTAACATTCACCCTTCAAAATATGTTATTAAAGCAAGCCTAATGGTCCGGCTATACAGGCTTCATCTTACTTGCGCAAATTGCAATTTTCAGAACCCAGTAGGCAAAACGATACTTATTATTTTTACCTCACGAATCGACACGTGCTTTCTTGTGTGTACAAACACGCTGTGAATGTGTGCGTGAAGACGAGTAGCGTCAGCACATAACACACACTCTTCCGACTTCGCCATTGTCTCGCACGGTACCGAGAGCTCCTGCGCTGGACGACACATGTTGGTTGCACGAGGTTTCCATACAAAATTTGTCAGACGTCAATTTTATACGATGGATTAAAGATATAGTTTTCTTTATTTTAGGTGGAAAACCTGAAGCAAGCTTTAACGGATGTGGAAGAAAAAGTGCAGTATCAGAGTGAGGAGCGAATACGAGATATACACGAAGCGCTCGACCTCTGTCAGACTAAAGTGAGTAAATCTAGATGTTGTATTGAGTGGAGAAACACCTTTAACCCGTCGCATGTCGTAATTACAGAAACAATTATAAAACCATTGTGTTACCCTTTCATGGTACGCCAAGAATTATATCCATATTTTACTAAGGTACTATGTTTAGACAATCTTGATCCGCGATTTCTGGGAACCCATTCAATGTGGTTGTCAAATCAAATGTCAACTCTTTATGGTGGGTCCTACGACACGCAGTCTTATGGCTACTTTACACAGTGCGAGTTGGCCTACCGAGTAGCTGCAGCAACTCGCACTGTGTGGACGTATCATACGAGTTACTCGCACTTGCGAGCCGCAGCCGAGTAACTTAAACCAGCCATTAGAGCCGATATCAGACACCTCTCTCGATGGAATGTACTCCTCGAGTGAAGGTTCATTTTTATTTCATTCCAGAATAAACTGTATAGGAATGAACGTTCATCTACTCCTATCTTTTTTCGATCATTCGTTAGGCGAGAGAAAGATGCTGAGTGCCGAAATCCAACATTGTTGGATCGGTTCGCTAATGAATTAATTTCTCACTTTTTTATTAATTTTGTGCTCAGGGGGCTCGTGGCTAAGTAATAACAGCCGCACGGGTCGACCGATCACATTAAACTACGCTTGCCGCGGTCGGTCCGTGGATGGATGACCATTAATGTTAGGGAGTGGGGGCTCGCTACGTCACAAACTCACAACTAAGTATAGATTAGGATATTATTTTTATAACTTAATTATTAACACTAATCAATAAAGAACTTACCTTAATGACGGTCCTAATGAGTATAGATAAACCATTATAAAAATGAACGCCCCTCCACAAAACGTGATTATTTCAATGTGTGAGAGAAAATGCTTATTGCAACACTTGTGTGCGTGCGGCGATTTTACTGTAAACATGGATTCGTCGCCGCACTTAGAGGTCAACTAATCGTGCGATCAGTCCAGATACTAGCATTGTACGGCGCGGAGCGTGCGCTTTGTATGGAACGACACGTTCGCTCTGTCGCGCGTTCGTTTCATTTATACATTAGTTGGCTGACAAATCCGGCTACTCGGCGTTTGGGCAAGTCGGGTAGGTATAGTTTGCATAAAAAATCTGTGATTTTTGTAATTTTAAACAAAAAATATTTACTTGACTGCAACGAAGTTTTTTCGTTGACATGTTGTTGACCATACTTTTGCGGTGAAATCGACGCGTGCTCCCACTCTCATGTCTCGCCGGTGACTGAGCAATCAATGACAAAAACCAATTATGTGTATTGTGTCTATACACCTTATTTGCACGTGAGCGTATCCGCTGTGGAGGGCGTTCGTTTTCAGAACGGTTTATCTCTACAATATCTAGCAAGGTATGACGTCATGCCACATTTTAACTCAATGTATCGCGGTAATCTTTTGATTACGTAAAAAAAAAAAGAAAAAATACATGTCCAGTATTTTTTAATAATCATGACGGACAAAAAAACAATAGTCATCAGCCCTATTGTTATGTATTGTGGCACTCTCCCCAGATCAGCAAGCTGGAGCAGTGGCTGGCGGGCGGCGGGGGTGGAGGGGGCGGTGCGGGCGGCGGTGGCGAGGCGGGCGCGGGTGGCGCTCTGCCGCCGCGCCTGCTGCTCGTCAAGCTGCTCAACGTGGCGCTCACGCTGCTGCAGTTGGCACTGCTGCTCGTGGCCACGGTGGCTGGCGTAGCTATGCCTTTTTTGCGTACTAGGTAATACTATCCTCATAACATGCATAAAAAAGTACTTTATGAAACTGTTGTATAATGAGGGGTTTAAAAACCAAGCCGTTGGCGAGGTTTTTATAGTATCACATGAGCGTTTTAATACACTACTTTATCTACTCTCATACATGGGAATTGAACCTAAATAAAAAATTTCCCACGAAATTCAGTACAACAAAACGTATGAATCATGTCAAAACCCTGTGTAATCTGTGTAATTTGTGCTTACCATTCACATACCTAGTGATAGCCGTCTTCACCAATACTACGCGACCCTTAAATGTAATCTAAATTAACATTATAAAGAAAAAAAAAATTGTATGTTTGTATATAATGGATAAACTCAAAAAATACTTAACCGATTTTAAACATTCTTTCACCTATAGAAAGCTAAATTATCAGCGAGTAACATGGCCCTATCGAAACCCACGCGAACCAAGTCGTGGGCAGAAGCGAGTGCCTAATAAAATCAAACTTGAATTTTCAACGCTCGGCGATTTGTTGTTGATTGATTGATTGATTTATTTATTTAGGCATTCATTTAGGTGTCTCCTAATGTTGGTGAAAACGGGAAGTTCCATTGCCATAAACACCAACAAATAACTCCCCAAAATTCCAGAGTACGCGTCCTAACAACGAGTCTAGCAGTAATGGTCGGCGTGATGGTACTAAAGCAGTGGCCGGAAGTGACGCAGCTGTCAGAACACCTAGTGCGGCGCCTCAAGGAGTATCTGCTGGACAAGCATCACGACAGGTAATGTGCGGGGCAGGCAGGGGCGCAGGGTTCTGGTAGGTAGGGGACGCAGTTTACGACAGAATACTGTGGAGTTTGAATAATTTATTTGCCGAGAGAGACAGTAATTATACTGATTTTAAATAGAACGTTTATGGGAGAAAATCTTGAATGATATATTAGAACATGACATTTTGGAAACTTTGTGGAAGAGAAAACCTTTACGATGGATTAAGACCGTACAAGCGCTGAATCTACTAGGACAACTTGCACCACAAATCGTTAAACACATTTAAAACATCGTTGTTTTCTGACAATAGTTTGAAGATGACGGTGACACACTGATGTTTGAAATACGTTTAGAGTTTGTATTCAGTGGTTGGTGGGGCAAATAGGCTTAGGCGAAATGGGTCTCAAAGATATTTTGACACAATTCGGCCGCATGCAAAATCATGTTTGTCCTCAAAACCTACAAATTTGCCTTCTTTTTCATGATAATAAAAATTTTAGATTTTCTTTAGTAAATTATGACGACCAAAACACGATTGACAACAATTTGGCTCGATACAAAAATCACAGTTTTCTCAAAAATAGCATTTTTATGAGAAAAAACTTTTATATTCGATTGTAGTAAAATTTTGTCTACACCAAAGACATAAGGGGATTATGGGTTGATTGATTGATGGATTTATTTTATTTATACTGGGTGACTTTTTTACCGTCTTGAAAATAATAGGTGAACGGAGTAGAAGCCTATGGCATTCCTAGTTTAAAAAAAATTTATTGAAATTCAAATCATTAATATTGTAATTGAAATCAAATCAGAAATTTAAATCAATCATTTGTATGATTTGAATTTCGATATTTGTTAATGATCTATAGTTTTTCAAATTTTGTTTTATTTTCTAGTTTACTTCAAATGTGTAGTGTTTATTGATAAAGCATTTTCTGTCTCAGCTATTGAAAAAAACAAAAAAAAAACTAGATATGCCATAGGCTTCTACTCCGATACATATCGATACCATTTCGCCTCAAGTTAAATTGACCAATTTTATTTCCCTATCCAACATGTGCATTTCATCACTCACAGCAATTAGCAAGTTCGGATCAAAGTTCAAAACTTCCAGAACTTTCTTGTGGATTCAGCGTTTATCAACACTATTAGTCAGACTGATTCAATACCAAAACCTGATATGCTATTCAGATCGTCTCTGCCTTACAAAACATAGTAGTAACTTGAGTTATTTGCATACCAACCATATCATCCCACTTGGCAGTATTATTCCGTAAACACGCGAGTTATGATTAATGGAATACCTATAAATCCAGTGTGAGAGGAGGCGTAGTAAAACAGAGGTTACGTATGTGCCGATCCACTCTAGCGTTAACGTTGAGCGTTACTTAGAGAATAAATGATTCTTATTGAAATGTAGGCGAATATTAGATGATGCTGGTGTTTGGACACAGAGTTGAGAAGAGCCCTTTTATCAAGTTATTTATTCACGCAATTTTATCTGTTAAGTATGCGTTGTGATCTGAAATAACAGTCGATTTCTTCGGAGATATAAATCATCGATATTATAACTATGCTCCGCATAGTATCGATATTCTTGCATCACTATTATTAACAACTGAATCAAAAGAAATAGAGCTGATAAATTAATCGTTTATTGCGTCGATTCTACATATCGCACACCTAGATCTGCGTCGTAAACCATATTTACTAACACACCTGACTAACAAAACTAGTAAAATGTTATTTGCTGTTCCTGAAAAAAGAAGTATTTAGTATATTTAGAGTTGTGCGACCCTTTATCTAGGTGTGCGATTTGCTTTCATGTATTTTATCGAATCGAATTTGATTCTAGATAATAATAATAATAATAATAACAACATATAACATTGGTCAGGCAGGGGACATAGTTATTCCATAGTTTTCAATTTTAGTCCTGCACCAACCGGGGGTTGTCGTTGAGAATAAAATAAAAATAATAATAATAATAATGCTTTATTGAAAACAAAGTAAGTACACAGTTACATAAGCACACTGCCTCCTGAACTAGGTTGTTAGCCTGTATCTCAGGAGACAGTTCCCTTCCAGTTTACATAATTACTACATTCTTACAGCGTTCTCAAGTAGTTGAATGTAATAATGTCGAATCGATTCGACTTAAAACTCGGCAGATGCCAAGAGTAAGCCTGAAACTTAGCTTCGCTAAAGAAAGGCTCTGTTTCCAAACATCAGTGAAAATATAAGATGAAAGTCGTAGATGATATTTAATAGAGTTTTCTATTATTTTCAACAAGCTATTGTACTGTAGTCACTTCGCAATATTACTTATACATATAAGCTTTGTTATGTACTATATCGTGTATGTATGTATTATAGGCAAAAAGCATCTTTTAGAGGGATGGTGTATTGTAAAGAGTTTTTTTTATACCACGTGTGATTAATTTTGATATTTATCGCGTATTATTGGGTTATCTTATTTTCTAGTATATTTTAATCGAGTAAATTATAGGTAAATAAATACATAGGGTGACGGGTGATAAGAGACAACTTTTAGCATGGGAACTAACTTGAAATCGCGACAAAAAAAATCTGCTGTTCCCTACATTTATGTTCACATTACTTGTCAAAATGTTGATTTTTTTTTTCGTCATTTCAGGAGTAGTCCCTTAGTAAAAGTTGTTTGTTATCATGAGTAAAATAATGTTCAAGTATCGGTCATTAATTACCATTCACCCTATAAAATTTAACCAATAAATAAAATTGCTGCATCAGTCTAAAGGATGCTATAATCATATCAGTATAATAATATGTATACCAGATAATACAAATACATGTAATGTTTTATATAAATAAATGAAACATTGTGTTGCCAGCAATAATGTAAAAAATACATATTAATTTGTACTTTTTATATATGAACGGACGTAATTGCAATACGCTTTCCTTGTATTCATTTATTTTGTTTAATTTTAATTACGTTCTTTTTAATTTCCTTTTCTTTTTGTTCACTGCAGGTATGAATGCAAGTCTTTATGTGGTTGATTTTGTCAGAATCAGCATCGCTAGTGGAACTTTTTGGTGATATTGCAATTTTGTCCTGGGACAGCGTTATTTATGTACGCCGACCGCGATGAGGTAAATACTGCTTGGTTAAACTAACAATACAGGTATTTGGGGTACTAAAAACAAAGATATCTTGCACTATCCAGTAGGTGTCACTGGAATTAAATATCTTCGTAAATAATTATGCATATTATACAGTGCCGATCATTATCAGGTTGTCACATTAATTGAAACCACGTGTTCTGGACCCCCTGGTTTTTTTTATTATCCGACGAAAAATTTCAACGCAGGGGCTCCAGAATCATGTACTGAATACGTAGTTGAAATTAATGTGATAACGTAATCGCCACTCCGTATTATGTCGACGTTGAACCATTTTAAGAAAGAACCCATGTGATGACAGTGGTTTTCCTAAAGAGATTAAATAGTAACATTTTAGATTTAACTAAGCAGTTAATATTATTTCCTTTATGTGCGACGACGTGAGTTGATAAATAACGAAGGTTTAATGCTTAATTGGACCGTGCTATGCAGAAAGGAGCCATGGCGGGAACAGTACAAACAGAGTTATAAGCATTTTTCTGTCGATGGTTGCATTATGGATGTATAGACAAGGCTGCATTTGACGGCCCACATCTCCGTGATAAATAGAGATATCGACATGGCTGTTTTTGCAAAAAATCTTGTATATCGAAATTAGTATGATTGTGTTTATAATATCATTTTTGGAAAAAGTGCCATATGGCTGCTTTCTGCATAACTAGGTCCAATTGTCAAACGTAGATGATGTCCTGTCCGATTATGTAAATACAAAATGTTATTTTCTCGTGACCAGTTCTTTTTCGAAATATACACAATTAATGTGGCTTATAATACGTTAAGTCTTAGTTGCCATTGGCCAAAGTCTGGTTGATGGCAATAGGCTCGTTCCCTATTACATGGCACTTTAACATGACTGGCAGAATGTGGGTGTACTATAGGTGCACCTCTGCCTATCCATTCGGGGATTACAAGCGTGATGTTGTTGTTACATACATAAACTCACGCCCTCTTCCCATGCGGATAGTCAGAAACTACAGAACGCCACCTGCTACGATCCTTACATACTCCTTTTACCTCGTTTACGTTCATACATCTGGTCATACACGCGCCGGTTGCGAGTACTACGCATCTGACCTTTCTGAAGAATATCACCAATAAGGTCACTATATGTCTTCCTAGGACGTCCCCTCCCGGCGTTACCACTCACATCTGCCGGTTTCAAGTTTACTAATTAAGCAATAACTGTTATACTCAAAGTTACATAGTAAGCTCTCTGTTAATGTAGATCATTATTACATATTGTTATAGTATCTATCAACTCACGCGTGGCGCCGAGGTGTAAGTATACTTATCACAGTGATATTTGTTTATTATTATTATTATTTAAGTTTAAATTGAAGTGGTTGCACGCAATTCTAGAGGTCTAAATAATATTATGGTTTATTAAGAATCGTTGATATATTCAATTGTTATTATACTTTAATGCCGCTGTTCAGTCACGTCAGTTAAAGATAATTAACCATTAACTTTAAATGACGAGTATATTTTCGAACGATGTCAGTCAAAAATACGCTGCTACAATCATCTTTCGGTGCTCGAATGATGTTGACAGGGGAGTATTGTTGGTAAAGCTACGGTTCCTAGCCGAGCGGTGGCCGCCTCTAACGACGGCTGTCATGGAAATAATGGTAGTTGCAGAGATTTCAATCGTTAGATTCGCCCTACCGCGTCAAAAGACCCATTTCGGATTCGTTTTGACACCTCTGACACACAATGACGCAGTGTCTTCACTCGATTGTCATGGAAACGCTATTGAATCATCTGTGAGCTCACTTTTCTCGGTATGGACACTTTTTTTTGTACGGTGAGGGCAAATCTAGTTATTTAAATCTTTGGGCAGCGGGGTTTGATTTAATGTCAAATACTGGTGAAAATTATATACAGGGCTATTTTTAAATCATTAGCTAAGCTTTCACACAACTTTCAACTGTGATTTCAGAGTTGGTCCCATAGTGAAAGTGGTTCTTATTCATGGGTAGAACACCCTGTGAAAGTTTAGCTAATGATTTAAAAATAGCCCTGTATATTCATGACGATCGTTACAATATGACGGAACCGCTTTCCTAGGAAACCAAAACACAAAATGGCGGCATTAGGTCAGATTTTGGCCACGCGCAACAAATCCTTGTATACAGCTATTAAATGTCATATTGAGAATATCTAAAGTGCTAAGGTGATTATGCTGGTCAATTGCAGTGAATGGTTGATTAATTTTAAGTAACAACTCTGAGTGCGGCAATAAGATCTGTCATCTTAAATACTGACTGAATCATTCTTAGGGATGCGTAGTTCATTAATATTTTAAGATCATCAAGTAAAAACTCTAGAGCTGTGTGTGGCCGTTTCGTTTAATTAGTGATTTTACATGAACAAACAAAGGGCTGGGCCCACTTAGATATTGATGATTTATTGTAACGTTGTGTACCGTGCCGTGTCGATGCTTATAGTTCACAGCTCACAAACTCAGTTCTAAAATACGAGAGTTGTTAGTATTGTTGTGTTTATCAAACAATACTATGTTGTTACCCTTTAATTAATTGAGGAAATGGTTAGTTAGTCTTATTGTAAAACTCTATGATCATGTTGTCAATGTCATACACAACTTGTTTGATAAACATATTCATAATCTTTGACAAAAATAAACTCTTTAAGACCTGAAAGGCTGAACGGTTTAAAAATCTCGAATCTGTTGAAACTTTTAAACTAACTTGTATCGTGTAGGTGAAGGATAATAATAAATTGCTTGATTGCGTTTGTACAAATTGTAGTTAATGGGGGAGGGGGGGTGTTGTGTTGCCATCACAATGATTTATATACGTTGCGACTATGGTTCAAAATATATTCATTATTTTTTATATTAAATTTAGTCAAATATTCGATAAAGACTACGTTAAAGTATGAATCTTGAATGTCCAACTTTTATATTCCATTGCAACTCGTATTTTGTTTTCTAGAGCAATTACAACTGTGGAGTCTAAAATTGTAAAATCGGTTCATACTTTATTAGTTTTTATCATTATGACGTTATTTATTGAATTAAATTATTTATGAATCGATTAATTTTCAAAAGGGCGCAGTTTATTTCATAAGTTTTATGTAACTTATCAATAAACTGTAGATAAAATTAATATAAATGTGAAAATTTCGATTACGTTTATTTGCGTTAATATCAATAGCATGAAGATGGTTTTTCAATTCATTAAACTATAACATTTTTTTACGAAAATATTACATAATAAGCAATAAATCTAAATAAAATAGTTTTTGTCTACAAAGCTTCGAAATAGTTTTGGCTAGTCTTAAATAGATACATATTATGGTTGTAAACCATTGTTTATTGAGTATTGGTCTCATATCTAGTAAATTCTTCTTCGTATTTTAATGAGAACATTCCAAAATTACTACCTGCGTCGAGTATGGCAGATTTGGTCAAGTCGGGGAACCTTAAAATTACTAAAAAATATTTAGCAACAAAATACTTTTTGTGTCCTATTCCTAACTAATTATTCTTTCTAATAACTATACTGATCGATTCCCACCTTTAAATAAATGTAGCTTTAATATATTGTAATAATGATAGCCTAGATCTAAATTATGATAGCTCCTGGTTTCCTGACTAGCCTGAGAATAACAACAACTTAGTTTAGATAATAGACCAGTTATTACCATCCAAGTTACATGATGTACAAAACATTTTATTTCTCAAACAATCGTTGTATACTATGTAAATATTTTTTATTCAAACTCGCTATTTATAGTGAAGTAACCAAAATTGTTATTAATTATTCTGTATTGAGTTGTACGTTGAGTATATGCAAATATTTCAGATAAAAAATATAGGTAATTAATTGATTTTATATTGATATCTATGTTTATATAAATATTTGCAATGCCTTATTAAAAAAAACAATATTGTATGAACAAGTGTTCTGCACTAGCATGAATTGTGTTGTATTTTTATACCCTTTGTTTTAAAGAACAGTCAAGAAAATATGTATGTTGAAGTATATAAAAGTATTAATTTTCGTTGCCGGCTATGGATTGAATTAAATCATCACAATTTTATTCAAGTTTGTGTTTTATTTCGACAAAACGCCTCATAAAAACAAAATATTATAACACGACGCTTAGCGAATAATGCCGCGGTCCCACGGTCCGTCGCGGCCCGACGCCGCCCGTGCCGAGCATTCCACGGAACATCCCACACATTCGATCCGACGGGTAACGAAAGGCCACCGCAGGCCGACTGTTCCCACGGCCTGGCCTGTGAGAAAGCGGGCCGTGGGACCGCGGCATAAGATGCCCTTCACAATATCGTCGGGGATAGTGCAAATCCGCGAATCTACCATACGTACAGTGCGCGTATCTGCACTACGTGTAGGCTTACAGAGAAAGGTTATAAGTTTATATATTTTTTTTTTTATTTCAACGGCTTTTGACCTCATTTTTACGTGAATTTTGTGAACACATGTTGATGTGTTCACGAAAATCACGTCAAATAGGTATCTGCCAATTAGGATCTGACGTGCATTGCCCGCGAAATTTGAAATTGGCTACATTTGTCAGATACGCGGAATTATCCAATGCTAGTAGTTCCGCGGATTTGCATTATCCCCGACGATATAATTATATTACAGCCACTTGTATAGTAATTATACTAGTACTTTGTTCTTCTAGATTAGGTTATCAAGATATTCAACTTGTAGTAACGTGTACGTGTTGGTTAATCACACTAATTTGAAGGTAGACAAGGTACAAATATAAAGAAGTGGGAATCACGCGCCGCATTGCAAAATTGCGCCAAAGCAACATTACGGTTTAAGACAATTTATTTCACTCACAAAGAATACAGTTATCCACTTCTATGAAGAAAAACATAATAGTTCAGATAAAGATAAAAGACGGTTTCGCTGGATTATAAAACGAAAATTAAACACCTGACCGTTATTTGAAGTTTAGATTACATCGACCGCCACTTGTAACAAAAATCAATCTGTCTAGCCTTTTCCCAACTAAGTTGGGGTCGGCTTCCAGCTAACCGGATGCAGCTGAATACCAGTATTTTACATGGAGCGACTGCCTATCTGACCTCCACAACCCAGTTATTGGGTAATACGATACCCCTTGGTAAGACTGGTTGTCAAACTTTCGGGCTTCTGACGACCCGTAACGACTGCCAAAGACCCACGAATGACAGCCGGGACCAACGGCTTAACGTGCTTTCCGAGGCACGGAGGAATCTCGGTATGTAAAGATGGTCACCCATCTACGGACCAACCCCGACAAGCGTAGCTTAACCTGATGGATCGACCCGTGCGGCTGTTATTACTTAGCCACGACCTCCTCGACCGCCACTTGTAACAGCATCGTTAAACGAAAGTCAGTTCAGCATGGTTCCTTCAGATGCAATGACGTCCATAATCACCCAAATGCAACACCAGGGTGTATTAGATGTTGTCAAGGCCTCGCCAAGTTTTGTGTCCACAATGTTTCTTGTGCCAAAGGTCGAGTCGCACCGACCCATCTTCAACATAGCTGCCTTTTTTTTTATTTGTTAGGGACAAAAAACAGTTACATGCCAAGCTTAACTGGACGTAGTTATGCTATAACGTTCCAATCCACACGCAGGTCGAACTGAGTAAATCGCGTTTTTTTAATTTTGTGGTACGCTTTTTTTTGGTAGCGAGTACAACTAAGTAGTATGTATCACTTCAACTAAATAAATAAACATTATTTTATTATATACTTGTCAAAATACCTAGCTTGGGCTCAAAAACTCAATTTTGACCACCTTGTGGATTGGAACGTTATAGCATAACTACGTCCAACTAGAGATTCTTAAATTAGTACAATACTTAGAAATACATTTATACACAATCATTCCATATTTATGTTACTACACATGTAACCCACAACATTGTCCACGAATTCACAAAAAAAAAGTTAAAAGAAAACAGACAATTAGTGTGCATCGTAAAAGACTAGTAAGAAGAAGAATATATATATTATGAATTTAGTAACTCTATTGCTCTTGCCTTCTAACGATTTTTGGAAAGAGCAAATATGTCAAGCTCCATAAAGTGAGTGTTGTACGCATCAACGAGGCGACGAAGAGGCACGCGCACCCCAGCGTTAGTCCTGCACGAATCTGTGTGGAATAGTCGAGGCACACGTACCCCACGAAGCATGACAGATCTAGGTACTATATAATGTATACTATTTGATAAAGGAATGCAGTCGAATCTATTATTGCATATACCATGCAACATCATTACGCCCACAAGAATTCGTCTAGACTCCAAACTAAGAACATTATAACGTTTCAGTAATTGTTCATATGAGACTTTAGGACGATAACATTTATAATTCATTGTACGTAAATACCTTTTCTGCACAATTTCCAGCCTATCCTTGTACTTATCATATAGAGGATCCCAAATTTCCAACGGCGTATTCTAGTTGCGATCGGATCAGGGTTTTATATAATATTAAGAATGTAGAGGGTCGTACAAAGCTACTTGAAAATCTCATCACCAGTCCATACATCTGAAAGGCTTTTTTACTATATTGTCAATATGAGTATCAAAATGCAGACTAGAGTCAAGAGTAACACCCAAGTCACGGACAGATTGAACTTCATGAAGACTTGTTATGTTTATTGAGTAATTAAATATCTGATTTTTATTTTTAGTAAAAGAAATTGTGTAACATTTAGGAAGGCTAAGAAAGAGTTTATTTTTGAGGCAGTATTCATATAATCTATCAAGGTCCTGTTGTAAATAATGGCAGTCGCGAATATCTTTACAGGTGTTGTAAATTTTCATATCGTCTGCATACATCAGGAAATGTGAGCTGACAAAACAATGTTTAATGTCATTAATAAACAATACAAATAGAAAAGGACCTAATACTGATCCCTGAGGAACTCCGGATTTAACAACTATAGAATCAAATTCATGCCCATTAATGACGATCTTTTGAGTCCTATTGAAAATATATGAAGCAAACCATCTGAGTAAATTGCCACGTATACCATTAAAGGCAATTTCTTCCATAAGCAGGGTGTGATCCACCTTGTCAAAGGCCTTCTGAAAACCCGTGTAAACAGCGTCAACCTGTACCCGGCGGTCCATATTTTCAAAGAGATAGTTCACAAAGGTCATGAGGTTAGTTGTGGTAGAGCGACACTTTACAAAACCGTGTTGTTCGGGTATGATAAGATGACGGATATGAGGATATAAGGCACTGTGCACAAGTCGATCAAAAACCTTTGACAAAGTGGACAGAATGGAGATGGGCGGATAATTCTCCACATTATTTTTATCGCCACTCTTGTATACAGGAGTGATAGAGGCTCGCTTCCAAACTGTAGGAAAGACCCTCTCCTTCAAACATTTATTAAAATTTATATGTAAGGCGGAATCCAAGTGGTCAGCTGTATTTATGAAGAAGGGAGGTGGTATGCCATCGGGCCCAGCTCCCTTAGAAGAATCCAATGAATTCAATGCTATACGTATTGATTCCTTTGGCAAGTAGATGTCAGAGATAAATGGTGAATTGTCCTCATAGCAATTAGACGGTTGCCATATGTCTGGGTCAAAGGTAGAGGGTTCATATACCGAACAAAAGAAAGTTGATAACAAATTGCATATTTCCTTGGGGTCATCGGAAGAAACATTTTTATAATACATATTAGCAGGGTACTTAGCTTTGCCTTTCTTGGAAGAGACATACGACCAAAAATACTTAATAGATTTGGGAATACTGTCCTCAACTGATGTCATATATCTCTTATAACATTTAGCGGCCTCACTATGAAACAATTTGCGATAATTTGAGAAATGCACATAATCAGAGTAATTACCATATTTCTTCCACTTAATCCAAGCATGTTCTTTAGTTTTAAATGTTTTTATTAGAGAAGGTGAAAACCAGTTCGGAAATTTTGAGTTTTTAGTATGAGTTAATGGAATATGTGACCTAATAACTCTATATAGTTTCATAAAAAAAATCGACAGCCATCTCAGAAGAACGATGAGAGAGTGACTCTTCCCAATCTACATTGTCTAAGTCGTGTTTAATGCTATCATAGTTGACTTTGAAAAAGTTATACCTGCGAACCGGATGGCATTTCATTGGTTTGATACGCATATCTAGGTGACTTAATATAGAAAAGGGCGGGTGGAGGCTATCGGGATTCACTAGGATATTGCAGGGCATCGTTTGAGGGTCCGCGTTAGAGATTATCAAGTCTAGCACACGACCTAAACTATTTTTGTTTAGTGATATTGTAAACCAATTATTATATTTATAAAACTAAGTAATATACGTCCCGTAGAGTCCGTGTGATGCGCAATGGCATGGTTGCCTTGCTGTACCCAGTCAATCTCAGGCAAGTTATAGTCACCAAAGAAATGATATGAATTGCAATTGGGATTATTTGCTAACCCTTGCAGCATGTCTAAGTATTTCTCATATACCTCTGCACGAGTCGCTGGAGGTATATACACGACACCAATAATATGACGTGTGTGGTGCTGCATGGCAGGCAACTGTACTAATACTTGTTCAATTTCAGAGTTACAAAATTGAGTTGTCAATATTGTCGCCCGCAATTCACGAAGCACAGCAATTAGAACACCACCTCCATCTTTTTTTTTTCGTCGCGACACGGTCACGGTCACATCTAAAGACAACATATCGTTCATCAATAAATTCACTATCACGGATATCAGGAATAAGCCAAGTTTCGATCAGAACGATAACGTCATAAGAATTACTCAATATGTTCATGTAGAGCGTTTGCAACTTTGTACGAGTACCTACCTCTACAATTCTGGTAGTAAAACGTAATGTTATTAGTAGCCATAAATAACAGTAATATAATAAGTTTGTATTATGTAACGCTTAGCATCCAATAGAAAGTATTTAATAGGCCCGCTGTCTACAGTAATTATATGATAAGTTACAGATAAGCCAGAATTACAAAATCGTTCAAGTAGCATACTTGTGCAGTGTTTGTAGTTCAAGGTAGATTCTAATATTATAAATAACTGTTTGAATGGCACAAAAAGATTCAAACGTATGTAACATAGATAGCCTAGAACAAAATGTAAGAATTTTTGAAATATAAGCAATGACAACCAATGGTGTAAGCTAGTGGTCAAGAGATAGGTATAACATTTTAAACTTACACACCCATTAACTGAACTTATAAACCTGCCAAATAAACGTACAGAAAAGGAATAAGGACAAAGCTCAATATAAATATACAAATAAACTGCGCGAACATAGGTATAAGTATGAATCTGGGTTTTCAGTACACTTCCTCTCACTGATACGAGTAACATTGTAATCATATACATTCTAAAATAAATAAATAATAAATACAATAATAATAATATAATATAATAAGAAATACATTCTAATATTATAAATAACTTTTTAAATGGCACAAAAACATTCAATCGTATGTAACAGATAGCCTAGAGTAAAATGTAAGAAGTTTTGAATTAATATAAGCAATGATAACCAATGGCGTAAGGTAGTGGGCAAGAGATAGGTATAACATTTGAAACTTACACACCCATTAACTAAACTAATAAACCTGCTAAATAAACTCAAAGAAAAGGAATAAGGACAGAGCTCAATATAAATATACAAACAAACTGTGTGAACATAGGTATAACTAAGAATCTGGGTTTTCAGTACACTTCTTCTCATTGATAACAATCCGTTTAAGATCTTCCCCAGATCGTATAGCAAATGATGACAATCCATCCCTCTCCCGCACAAGTACTGTCCCATTCCTGACCCAAACGTATTTAAAACCGATTTCATTGGCAATCTTCTTAGCTTCTCGAAATAATGCTTTATTATTTAGGGTTAAATGTTCATTAAAATAAACGTTTACCGAGGCACCAGAGATCCCCAACTGATCAGACTTTAGGCCCTTCTTTTGACGACAGGCACTAAGAATGTTATCACGTATTATACGTGTTCTGAATTTGATTATAATATTTTTAGGTTTGCGGTCATGTTGTTGAGCGTGTGGTACTCTATGTATCGATATGATGTCATTATGAGACACAGGTAAGTCAATAGCGCAGCTTATGGAATCCACGATGGCGAACAAATTTTCATGTCGCTTTTCTGATAAATTACAGATTTCAATGTTACATAATGTGCCTGCTGCTCCATGCTCCATTGCCTCAATCTTAGCCTCAAGTGTAGCCACAGCTTGTGCATTCACACTGTTAGTCATGTCATTCAAGCGTTTAACACTCTCCTTATGTGCAACTTCCAGGCTTTCCAGACGAGACTTCATCTCCTCATAGTTCAAGTTGAAAAATTGAATTGATTTTTCAATCTCACTATATGACTTCTGGATATTGAGATTTTGTTGTTTTAATTCAGTAACTTCAGCGACTATTTTGTTAAGGACAACATCTTGATCATTTTTCCATGACTGCAACATATTCTTAAAATCTTCGAATCTGTCAGTCTCCGTGCAGTCGTCGTCACCTCTGAAGTGTTTCTGGCCCTGCCGTACTGTGACGTTATCCATTTTATCACCGGTATTCAATTCAGGAATAGATGCGTCAGAGGAGAAATCAGGCTCTGACTGAGTCTCAAGCAATGCGATGGTAGTTTTCAGGGGGGGTGACCGCACAGTGCGAGGCTTTGTTGTTCTACGTAATTGCAACACGAGTAAAATAATTCAGTGGAGCTCCCTGCAGTCGATAGAGCTTGGTTATTTCGAGCATGCGGCCAGATGTTCGCTTAGCCTAGCGCGCACACACGCCGCCTCCAACGCTCCGGCGCCGCAGGTTCGATCCCAGGCAAACACAAGACTTTTTGTGTTTTAATATATGATCTTTTCAAATATATTTGAACACCCATTCAATGTAGAAGCTGCCAAAAGTGTTCTGTCCCGCATTAACTCCTCCCAGTGGGCGTAGACCGCAGGTAATAACACCGGAGGAGTAACAAGGAATCGAAAACGGAAAAAAGCAACCAATCACAGCACTACAAATCACAAAAACGTCACAATATTCACAGCGCGATGCGACACACGTCTGTTCGCTTCCAGTTAAAGAGCGTACTTGAACAATTAATAGTCACTGGCAGGTTCAGATTAATAAATGTCCCCAGACTTCCTTCAACCAAAAGATTAGACGTGCAAAAGAGACCTGTCACAGGCCTATTTTCAGCTCTCCATAGCTCCATCTCACAGGCGGTTCCTACTATCTACAGAGGGAAATTAATTGTAAGGACGTGCCTCTCGATCGGTCTGAGCACGGCCCCCAAGGTATCCAATTGGGTAGCTCAGTCACTCAGGGATCAAGGGATTCGAATAATCGTCTACTTAGACGACTTTCTGGTTGTACATAAAAAAACCCACAGATATTACAAACCCATCGCGCGGGTTGTCTTCTAGGTTAAAGCAGCCACGCTCAAACTGTTTGGTTTATTCCCGGTCGTCCCTGCCCCATCGTCCCCACTGGGCACGACTGGGAAAAAAAAGTTTCGTTCCTCCCCAGTGGTGACGATTGGAACTTTTTATTTCCCACTCGTTCCGCTATAGACCGAGAGTCAAAATGCAATAATGGGAATTATAATAAGAGATTTCACGAATTCTTGAAATGTTTTAATTACGACTTTCTGAGCAAGAGTGAACAATGTTTTTTAATAAAAATAATTTAAAAATACTGAGGCAATTAGTACAGTATTTGTGAATAGTGTGTACAGTATTGTCAAAAGATACAATCGGTTAAAGGTGGTCCCTCATTCGTGACTCACAGGCATCCATATCTCCAAATCTAGTTAAAATTTACAACTGCTATAAATGACTACTCTTAGTAAAAGATTTTTAAAACTAATTTAATGAATATCCTTCCTTTTCACAGAATAGAAAGAACTAGCATGCGGAAGGTGGTCCCTCAACCGTAAGGTTCACCTTGAGTGGAGACCACAATGGAATTTGAAATTTACTTGGGTCTAGCGTTAGTAATAGTACCTACTTGAACGATTGTGAATTCAACATCTAGTTTGTAAAAGAAGCCATTCAAAAGTTACAATCGATTTAAGGTGGTCCCTCAATTGAAATGTTTATTAAAAGAAAAATAAATTTACGTAGCATTCGGAAGTTAAATGGACGAATGCTACAGTCTATCCCTTAGTATTTTTTTTACTAACTATTACTTTACTAAACAGTATCAAAATTTATTAAAAGTATCCGTATTTATAAGTATCCGTTTTACTTCAAATAATAATCGAATTCCTGGGAAGAAATAGGTACTAAGATAGAGGTCACCACACCGCAGGATTTTTCAAATAGTAAAATTTTGTGACTGTTTGTTGATATTATTTTTTATTAATATTTGACATCACTTATCTAATTAAATACACAGAAAGAAAATAAAATAATGATAATTAAAAAAAAAAAACTAACTAAATCTTACCCTGCAGTCCTGCACTGACATTGTAACTCTAAACTTTTTAATTCAAACATTACTAATGAGACTGTAGCAAAGTGTATGAATAAAAATTTGTTTGTTTGGAGAACTTTCATCAAAAAAACGTAAGTCGTCGTAAGAACTTATCGTCTCATCTGAAGAAATAGTGACATCTGTAATGGCTGGGTGAGTGGCGCTAGGTCCGGGAATAAACTCAATAGCCCCAACTAACTTGTAGAAATTTTGTTTGACTTTGGTCGTTCGAGGAATTTCGCTAATGCGTGCTTTAGGTGTGTCGTTTAAATCGAAAGATATAAAATCTGTAAGCTTATATTCGTACGTGACTTGATTATTACACATTATGCCTTCTTTAATTTCGTCACGAATTAAAATGGCTTCTTCCAAAACACTAATGCCAAAGATTTTAATAAGCTGAATGTTCAAACTGATAAATGTATATCTTTTTTAACTTTTACTAAAAGCTGACGCATTCAAACGCTCAAAATTCAAATGTGGTCCCTCAATGGGAACGCGATCCCCCAAAACGCCCGCCCTTCACCACTTCCTAGTGCTTTAGCTGGGAAGAAGAAATGGCGCAACAAACTACCCAGCAGCGAATCCTATCTCGCTTCAAAAGAACTGGAAATCCGGCCTACCAACCAAAGTTCTAAGAAAATAATAACGTTTAATAAACGTTTGACACTTGAAACGTTTGGTACTTTGATTTTACGTTTTATTTTACCTCAAACCCTATTTTGCAATCAATCGATCTGCCTGCTGCCTGGGGGTTTATATTGAATGTAAGGCTCGACCGAGATCTCGGTCTCGGTCTCGGTCTCGGCATTCTCGGCTACAAATCCAACCGAGAAACTTGTCTCGGTTCTCGGCTAATTATAGCCGAGATTCTCGGTCATGACCGAGATTGTAAGATTGTTCGGATCGGCATTCAAATTTTACCGCGCGTGGCAACGCGCCGCAGCGCGTAGTCGATTGGTGTAAGTGCGTGAGAGAGCTGAATTGTGATTGGTTGAAGTCCCGGCTGGCGAACTGCGGCCGGCCGCTTTCGCCCCATTCGAGCAGTATTTGTAATTGTTTATGTTGACAATAGTAATGAGTGGAAGTTTGTTTTAACACAGTAAATTAAAATAAGTTCTTTTAAGTGTTGTGTTGCTACTTGCTGTGATTACTTGTTGTTGATACTTGTAAATTGATTAATTACACTGGTTTGGTGAAAGCAAGATCATTACTTATAGTTTTGCGGTGGAATATAAAGCGGGTAAGTTGTTTTTATAAATATAAGTAAATTAAATATATATTACAGATTGATAGGGTTTTGTGACGTTATGCGTATGTTTTTTGCTGAAAATACGTAAGGTTTATAATTAATAAAATACCTACAATTAAAAATAACTAAACACATGGTTTGTTTGTCAATAGGTACCTATAGCACTTGCAAAGCTTTTTGCTAAAATCAAATACGATACGTAGGTTAGGTACCGTTTCTTAGTAAAATTAATCGAAAATTGGTTTTCATCTAAGTTAACGACTTATTTGTTTTTTAAACAACAATCTTATCAGGTGCTATTTTTTCAGTTTTGTTTCGATTTAATGTGTTTAATGTTTATGTTTACTAAGAAGGTATAATATTGTATTGTTGCAGATGAAAACTAAATATGCCTAAAGTAAATCCTATTTGGGAATATTATGAAAAAAATATTGTATTACATCCATCAAAGGCTACTTGTAAGTCGTGTAGTAAAACGGTGTCATTAGGCAGTCCTCAGCCCAAACATCAGACTATCAAAGGTTTGAAACTGCACCTGTCGAAATATCATTCATCTGAATATGAACACTATGAGAATAAACTGGCTGAAATTGCTCACGAAAATAGTTTGAAACCGGCTATTTCAAAGCCCGTGCGCCTTAATATTGATAATAATGATAAAAAGCATCAACCTACTATAGAACAATTAATATCTCATCCGCCTTCAGCAAAATGGCCTGATGATCATCAGATTGTCAAACGAATTGATAAAGCAATTATGGATTACATAATTGTGGACATGCAACCTACAGTGTCAGGTGAAGGATTTAAACGTTTGAATTTCGCTGATCCATCTGGGCCAAAACGATACAAATTGAAGTCCGAAAAATACTTTCGCAGTCAGTTAATGCCTGAAACATATGAAAAGGTTCAAGCCAAAGTGGTATCTCTGTTAATGAAAGCTGATTGGATAAGTTTTACTACTGATATATGGTCAAATCCTACAAAAACTTGTTCGCTGCTGAGTTTTACTGCCCATTTCGTTCGGAAAGAACAGCGCCTTAAAGTGGTGCTGGCTGCGACTGTTCTGGAAGACGACCACACTGGCGATTATATAGCAGAAAAACTCAAAGAAATTGCCGAAACTTATAATATTGCAAAAAAAGTTCACTTGGCTGTACGAGACAACGCTCGCAACATGGTCCGCGCCACTCGAGTAGCTGAATTCACATCGTTGGGTTGTGTTGCTCATACTCTGCAGTTGACGATCCATGATGCCATTTTTTCGGTTGCAGAAGTTGAAACGCTGATAAAAAAATGTCATAAAGTAGTCGGCCATTTTCACAGGAGTGAACAAGCTCGAAGACATTTAAGTACCTTTCAAAAAACCTTAAATTTACCGGAGCATGCGCTTTTTCAAGATGTCGAAACTCGGTGGAATAGTACCTACTTAATGATGGAACGACTGCTTGAGCAAAAAAATGCTTTGAACCTATACCGTATTGAAAAAGGAGGCATACTAGAAATTAACAGTGATGAATGGAATTTCATGAAAGATATAGTGAACGTTTTGCAATGCTTTTACCAAGCCACGTTGGATATCTCTTCCGACTCGTCCTGCGTTTCAGTGGTAATACCGTTGGTGGCAATGTTGAATGGAAAATTGGCGCCAACACAAAACATTCAGTCCTTTAATGACCAGGAAGATGATAATGAAATTGGAAATCACGCAGAGACGATGAAGAGCAAGCTACTGGATGCACTTAATCAGCGGTTTTCATTTGTTAAAAGTTGTTTGCCACTAGTTACTGCAACACTGATCGATCCACGGTTTAAAACTAAATATCTAACTGAAAGCGAAGTTAACTCAGCCAAACTTCATATTATCGAGACTCTCACTCTCAATGAAAATGTAGGATCAGATTCTCGTGAGACGACATGGGCATCTTCAACTAACTCGTCAAATATGGCTGCAACAAGTCAATCCAACTTATGGGCAGCTCATGATTCGATAGAGTTGGAAGACGAGCCAATGACCAATGACGAATACAGTTCAAGCTCTGTGATCGAAATAGCGCTAGAAAGCTTTCTTAGAGAGCCAAGACTCCAAAGAAATGCTAATATTTTTGAGTATTGGTTTTCGTCGCCTTATAAGGTGCTTAAGCCCGCAGCAAATAAGTTTTTATCTGCGCCGCCTACTAGCGTAGCAAGTGAACAACTTTTTAGCAAAGCTGGACAATTGTATGACGAGAGACGACATTCTTTGAAGGGCGAAAATGCCGAAAAATTGTTTTTTTTATGTTATAATATAATGTTATTTAACTTTGATTATTAAAACAATTAATTTTGTTAAACAATTAGTAGTGTATTAAAAAGCAAACAGTATAAAAAAAAAAATTCACGCTTTTTCTATTCTCGTTCTCGGCTCTCGGTCTCGGCCGAGATATTATTTTATTCTCGGTCTCGGTCTCGGTCTCGGCCGAGAACGAAAAACCCATCTCGGTCGAGCCTTAATTGAATGTTAATATGTCACGTGAAAACGAGTTTTGTCCATCGACTATACGCAAAAAATTAAAAATTTATTGGCGGCTAATGGGCACACAAAAAGATTAAACTCATATTTATTATAAACATTTAATAATAAAACATCTTTCACAAACCAATACAAAAATATGATAAATTATAAAACATATTACAACGAAATACAGAACGTATTCAGTTAATCAATCGTCTTTGTAATAAATATAGATAATGAATGTTCAATCAATTACGAGTTACAACAATAAATAGTATTTTACTTCGCTCATTCATTAGCGGCAACAGAGACGAAACTCGGGGGTATGGGCGCTAGATTCTCTGGTTTGGGTGGCGGCACCGGTTTCTCTAACATTTCGACATGCTCAACTATCTCCACACTTTCCTCAGGGTAGTCGTCGTCCTCTTCGATATACTCCGGAGACTCCACTACACTCCTGTAAAATTATTATTTCCTATTTTATAACTAGCTTTGGCTTTGCTCGTATTTATTTTTATTATTTATTTATTTTATCATAATCGTGAATCCAAAAACTAATATTATGAAGGTTTATAAAGTTGTAAAAAAAAATGTAAAACCGATTCCCCGGTAATTATAAATATTAGACGTTCGACTCCGTAGTTTCCCACTAACACTTGCAAATGTTGCTCCCCAAAAAGTAACTTTGGTGTGGATGCACTTTTGCGAACAACATTATGGCAATGTAAGCCCTGATGGGACGAAGATAATCACTGCCTCTGACGATAAAATAGTGGAGCTCTGGTCAACTGATAAACATAAATTCTTAGCTTCATTTGTTGGTCACACCAACTGGGTAAGATGTGCCCGAACGTCCAGTGATCGTTCAGTTATAGCCTCTTGTTCAGATGACAAGTCTACCAAGCTCTGGAACCTGGACAATGGAGAGCGTATCCACACTTATAAGGACCAGAAAGACCATGGGTTATGTTTAGCATGGCACCCATCAGGGTGTTATATTGCTGTTGGTACTTCACATGGTAACGTTAAGTTATATGATGTGAGGACACACAATCTAGTGCAATATTATAGTCATAACTTCAGTAGCATTTCATCCTAGCGGAAGTTACATCTTAACTTCAAGCAAAGATGGGAAAATGAAGATACTGGATCTTTTAGAGGGTCATCCAATATTTACCCTAAGTGGACATTGTGGTCATATCAATGCTGTCAATTTCTCAGCTGGGGGTGATACCCTTGCCTCTGCAGGAGATGATAAACTGGTTTTCATATGGAAAACGAACGTCGCAGAACTAGCAGGTGATTTAAAAGAAAATGTTGCAGAGAATGGATCAACTATACCGAAGTGCACCTCTCAATCTTCTAAACTAACAGCTACATCAAAAGACACGAAGAACAGGAATCAGGTTGCTCAGAAAAGATACTACTTGTAGTATATACTGTAGCACATAGTCACTAGCTAATTGTAATTAATTTGTATACAGGGTTATTTGTAAAACACCAACAACCTCTTAAGGGGTCATTGTACTCATCATTATGAACAACTTTTACTATGGCACCAAACCTGAAATCGCGAAAAAAAAAATCAGCTGTTCAGTACATTTTGACGAATTATGCGAACATAAATGTACTGAACAGCTGATTTATTTTTCGCGATTTCAGGTTTGGCCCCATAGTCAAAGTTGTTCATAATGATGAGTACAGGAGGTTGCTGGTGTTTTACAAATGCCCCGTTTACTGTAGCAGATAAACACTAGCTAATTGTAATTAATTTGTATATATTATTTTATAAGTATGGTATAAAGAAATATATTATATTCTAATGTCCCTTGGGAATACCTGTCTCTGAGGAACAGATACAGTATAGAAGTTTGCGAGTTTATTTTCTTTAATATTTTTGGATTTCATTACTCGTAGTTAGTAGATCATACAAAATCAATCAATCTGCCTAGCCTTTTCCCAACTATATTGGGGTCGGCTTCCAGTCTAACCGGATGCAGCTGAATACCAGTATTTCACATGGAGCGACTGCCTATCTGACCTCCACAACCCAGTTACTGGGTAATACGATACCCCTTGGTAAGACTGGTTGTCAGACTTTCGGGCTTCTGACGACCCGTAACGACTGTCAAAGATCCATGAATGACAGCCGGGACCAACGGCTTAACGTGCTCTCCGAGGCACGGAGGAATCTCGGTATGAAAAGATAGTCACCCATCCACAGACCAACCCCGGCAAGCGTAGCTTAACCTTATGGATCGACCCGTACGGCTGTTATTACTTAGCCACGAGCTCCTTAGTTAGTAGATCATACATACCCATCAATGGTCGTAGTAGAATTTTGTTGACTGTAGACGTAACCCGCCCGAGTGAATTCTGACATATCCCTGGAAATGTTATTAACTAATAATTTTTTTTGTTCAACATGGTAGCATACAAGCATACCGATATAATTATACATGGACAAGCAATATACATAAAAGCATCCCCGCGCTCTATAGTTTTTGTAAAACTGATGTAATTCAGACTTGCCTGCTCCGTGCGCGCCATCTTTTGCTGCGTTGCCACATAAAACAACGAATAAGCACCCATAAAGCATATTGCGTATAAGGGAGGTCGAGGGATGGGAAATGAAAAAGTTTGACTGTTTTACCAATTCCGTTTTATTTTTATGCTTACATATTCTTGTATACTAACATTACTGATAACTAGCATCACTAAATACAGTGGAGTAATTATAGTTATTAATTTATAAGATAGTTCGATTTCACGTTATGTGTTATGAAATTAAAAACTCTTATTTGATTTCAAAATAAAAATTTAAAAATTACGTAATCAATAAAATCTTGAATAAAGCCTTAAAACGTCTAACAAAATAAAAATTTACAATAAAAAATATTATGATTGTAAAATATCGTTGTATCCCTCGGGAATGCTTAATCTAATAAAACGCTACAAAAATATTTCACAGAATATAACTTAAATAAACGTAAGAAAATATACATTTCTAAAACTAATAAATTGAGAATGAAATTACTGTTAAAAATGCCGATGAAGGGGAATGCAGGATATTTAAGGAATGTAACATATAAAGCTACACATTATAATGTATATATATTTCTGCAATGGCGTTTCATATTTAGATTATCACATAAACAATTCCACATACACATTTATTGCCAATTCCCACACATAATAAGCGATAATATTTTATACATTACGACGAACTCAACGGTAGACAGACAACCCAAACATATACAGTTACGGTTAAATAAAATAATACATTCTTTGAATGTCAACGTGTTTTTGGAAGCCAAACGAATTAAACAGAATATTTTAATGCTTCTCTTAACGTATCAATTCTCGACTCGGTGAAGTACCCCAAAATCATGTAAGTAAAACTAGTTCTTTTTTTTTTAATAAGTATATAAAACACAATATTATTTCAGTAAGTACATACAACCACCATTTCATACTATCATAAACTCAATACAATTCGTTGTAAAAATGTATAAAAACATCGACGTGTAGATAATACTAATCATTCATAAGTACGATTCATTTAAGCCGTTAAAATGTTCGGTTTTCTGTTAAAGTACGTCATTAAATATTACGTAATTGATTTATAGCAGACGTTTTGTCTGATATACTTAATAAGTTACACTTAATTTAATGCTTAGATCACGTACACAAGTATTATTTATATTGTTGAAAGTAACACGAGGTTGTGGATACTAAATATGATAATTTATATTTTAGCTATATTATTTATTAATATTACAGCAATATGTCGCCCTGTATATTGAGGAATAGCGAGCTAATGTTACAACTAAACAGCTTGCAAAGACAAATATAACTTTATGATTATTTTAAGTTGTCATAAATATTTAGCATCCGCGACTTCGCGCTATCCCACCTATCTAGCAAAACAAACCCAGGCATGACAACACAAATCTTGTATAATTTGGAATGTAGTACATATTCAGTCGATTAAATGCTAATCGCTTTGGTATAGCGATTATATTCGTTCGTTTAAACTGTGGAAGGGACAAAATTCAGAATTCTATTTAGCAGGGGCCTTTTATTTTTGTTTTACAATCGATTAGACCAAGTCATGTAACCTGATCGTACGATAGAGATGCTTTGGTTCTGAGTAAAAGTTAAAAACGAGGCAGCTAAGCACAGCACTTAAGCCAATCCAATATATGTTAGGTTAGGTCGGATTGGCTGCCTTATACAATTTGTATGTAGCTAAATAACTGTAAATAAAAATCTTATTTTTATTATATAGAGAACTGTTTTCATTTCCATTGTACCAGTAGGTGGGTATCGTAATTATTTCGTTTAAACTTAAATGGCTATATAATTGAAATACAGCCAATCAAAAACCTTTATAGGCCTCTTACACTTATTAGTCACAAATTACGCCATATTGAGATAAAACCCATACTACTATGAGTATGGGGACAAAAAACGTTTTTAATTTGACGTGTGGTGACTTCTATAACTAATTTTATGTTGCACTGTGTCGAGTGTTGTTGAAAGCGGTTACCTTGTGTGAATTATAAAGTTCCTTAATTATTTGACAGTGACTTCTCATAAAAAAAATAATTTAAGTATTTCTGATAATTTTTATATCAGTGCGAAAAAGCTAATCAACGGGAAAAACAAGAAACATTCAAATTATCTCCTCGGAAAACCTTTTAAAACATCCATAAACCGACAAAAATAAACTAACAACAAATAAACAATTCAAAATGTAAATATGAACCCTCTTTATGAACTGGAAACATTGACAATATAAAAATAACATCCCAACTCTATGGAAGAATACAAAATCAATAAATTATCAATCAATTTTATAAACTTATAGAGAGAAACATCAAACGAAAACTAGTAGCTTATGATTTTAAACAAAGATGGCTGATAAATAATAATAAAAAATAAAAAGTCTAGCTACTGTTTTATATATGAATGTCAATATTCCCAGCAAGACGACACAGTACGACTCTTACATCACAATCTATCTGTATCTTACTACATACAGTTGGTCATTGAGAACTCCTGTTTGTTAAAATACATTGCTATGACATTGAAATAAGCAAAAGCAAGCAATGACATATTATAATTCTTTCATTTAGCTCAATTTTATTTTAATTATTCATTGCCCTAAGTGGGGCAGTTTATTAGCAGGAGCCACAATATGACACGTTGGAAACGTCAGTGTGTAAAAGAGATGAAGCTACAAATGACGAATAGCACCATCTCTTTCGCACTGGACCAATAATTTCTGTAAACTCGGCCCAAACGCTCGTGGCGCGTGGGGCATTAGGGCGTCAGTCATTAGGGTTGCGCATACCATTCAAGTGAGTAATTTAACGCATAAAAGGTAACTAACACTCGATAAGAAAGTTGTACCATTACTACTCCTGCCCATAAGATCCATAAAAGCAAGGGAGCGCGCAATATGCGCTACTCCGCTCCCACGTTTTATAGCCCCGCGTGCCAAGAGCGTTTGGACCGCGTATAACAGTAAGACATCAAAATACGGTTTCAGCCGATCTATTCTTTAAAAATCTCACCATGAACTTTGGTGAAACAAACTGTCAAACGTGTCAATCCTTGCGAAAAGTGCCAAAGCTAATGCTATAATCATTCCAACTATTTATTTTACTTTTTACAGCTCGAGTACTAATCAATTAGTGATGTCCTAATGCGTTACCGATTCGATTACTTACAACAATCGACTTTATTTATGAAGAAGTTTTAATTGATTTAACACTTTGGTATTTTATTTTAAGAAAAATTTAAAGGAAAAACAGCGTCCATGACGTATTGCTTTTTTCCGTCTATGCTTGCCTATCAATAAATAGGCGTGCTTACGTCAAAAGTAAAATAAGTGGTTGGGAAGATTATAGCATCAGTTTGAATGACAGCTCACTTCACTATATTCACGGTGACATTTTTACAGAACAGACCAGCTTTTCCAGGTTACGTGTCATGGTAAAACGGAACGTAGGACCAACAAACATAGTCCTTTTTCCCCAATTCCCTCATGTATGTAGCAGATAAATACAAAGTTCTATAAAATCTTACGCCTTGACGGGTGCGTCCATGGCAGGGATGTAGTCGAGCGCCATGAGACACGCGAACACCGTCATGATCATCTTCGGTTTGCGCTCCGTGATGTCCTCGGGGAGGGCGTATACGCGAGCGCCGCAACGACGCGCCATTGAGATCGCATATTTTGCGTTGGCTAGGTTTTCCTGTGGACAAATAGGTTTTGATTAGTCAATCTGCACAGCCTTTTCCCAACCGTGTTGGGTTCGATTTCCTGTCTATCCGGTTGCAGCTAGATTTTGATTGGTGTTGGTTTTATACAGGAATTTGTTTTTGACTGAATTTAGGTTAAAAATACAGAATCGCATAATTATTTTTCTTTATGTCCCCTTAGCTTTAACCTTAATTTAGGGTACCTTAGTTATTCGGCGGAAAATTGTATTCAGGTACAAGCCGCAATCTTCCTTATCGATTTACGTGGATTGCACAATATTTCACCTCGAACTTAAGCAACATGGTCTGATGTCACTGCTGAGGTTGATGGTCCAGGAGGAGTTTAATTAACCATTGTCCCTTCTTGTCTGAACTTTTGGACCCACGACCAGTTGCGGTCTCGGTCTATCACTTACTCGTCGAATATTGTAAGTGAGTATAAAAAGCGCACGGACCAACAAATCACCACACTTTAAATATTGCTCAACCGCGAACGCGCGGTGCGTTCCCGACTCGCGATTCATTGCGACTAGTAAATCCGCAAATTACGCGCGTCGAACGCTACCCATACTTACCCCCAGCCCGCTAGTTATTGAGTAATTACAAATTAAACTAGAAAATTTCCCAATGGACATGCTTTACTATCAGTACAGAAGACAGTATGAATGAAAGGCAATTGCTTGCAGCTTAGATGAGAATGCTAAGAGGGATGTGTGGTGTTACGCGAATGGAAAGAATAAGAAACGAGTATGCAAGAGAAAGTCTGAAGGTGACACCGGTGACTGAAAAGACGTGTGGAAATCGGCTGTCATGGTATGGACATGTGATGCGGAGGAATGTGGAAAATGTCGTCAGGAAAGTTTTGAGTATGAATGTGGATGGCTATACGGGTAGGGGAAAACAAAAGAAACGAAGGATGGACTGTGTAAAAGATGATATGGCCAAAAAGGGAGTGACTACCGAGATGACGACTAATAGAAGAAAGAGACATGTTGCGCCGAACCCAAATAAATTGGGACCAGGGCAGGAGAATGATGATGACATAAGTATCCTTACAAGCTTAGCATCAGCATCTAAAAGGATCCGTCGGACAGACGACCGCAAGTCGGTGGTAACACAGTTTCATCAATAGAATGCGAGGCATGCTTCTACTAATTTTATTATTTATTATAAAATAGTTAAAATAAAGAACCACCTTAAGAATCCATCAGCCTACTTAACTGATTAAATCATAGATTGTAGTTAGGTAGCCAGAAATAAAATTGCTATGCTAACGTAGGCAGTTCACGGCCAAGGTCTCTATCCTTTTTAGGCTTAGGCTATGTAGGTAGATCACGGATAATATATCTATCCTTGTTAGGCTAGGTAGGTAGATCACGGACAAGATCTCTATTCTTTTTAGGCTAGGTAGGTAGATCACGGACAAGATCTCTATTCTTTTTAGGCTAGGTAGGTAAATCACGGACAAGATCTCTATTCTTTTTAGGCTAGGTAGGTAGATCACGGATAATATCTCTATCCTTGTTAGGCTAGGTAGGTAGATCACGGACAAGATCTCTATTCTTTTTAGGCTAGGTAGGTAGATCACGGACAAGATCTCTATCCTTTTTAGGCTAGGTAGGTAAGACACGGACAATATCTGTATCCTTTTTAGGCTAGGTAGGTAGGCAAGTCACGGACAATATCTCTATCCTTTTTAGTCTAGGTAGGTAGGTCACGGACAATAACTCTATCCTTTTTAGGCTAGGTAAGTCACGGTTATAAGGTCGCCATCCTTTTTAGGCTAGGTAGACGGGTCACGGACAAGGCCTCTATCCTTTTTAGGCTTACCTAGCCTAGGAACTAGGTAGGCCATCTGACTACAGTCATACTATAGTTCGCGTCACGTAAGTTTGCCGCTCTGAAGTAGGCTACAAATAACTGCGCAGTAGTCAATATCTATATTATAATAGCAGTGCACCATGCTATACGCCTCAGAAGGCCAGGTTTCAGAGCGGCAAACTTACGTGACGCGAACTATATCTGACCGTAGCTACACCAACTGTTCGGAAGGGGACCACCTTCCTATATAGGAGCCACCTGCGGCAACCTGTACACCACATTAAAGCTAGAACTCTTTAAATAACATGTGGCCTACGGTTCGCCTTGATATTTACATGACGGGCGAGCTGTAACGTTACAGTTTATTCGAGTATTTTATCAGTTTGTACGCACGCATTTTTCTTTCTTTCAACCTTCTTGAATCATGCCAGTCGATTCTACAACACAATAGTAATCTTTAAAAAATCATGGTCTGTCAAAATTAAATCGAGCGTTACCTCCAATTTGCCTCCGGGCAATACCAGGTCGTAGTTGATGGAGCCGGGCTTGATGGCGTCGATCAGGTCGATGACAACCTTGCCGTCAGCCAACACCTCGTCCTGAAAACAAAAATACAATAAAATATTAGAATTAAAAATAATTCCGCCCAGAAGCTTTCAAACGTTGCATAGAATATGATAATGATTTAAAACTTTAGGATTTACTACATCTAACTCATCATCCTAGGCTAGGCTTTGCTAGCCTAGGCTTTTCCCAACTATGTTGGGCTGCTTCCAGTAGAAACCGGATGCAGCTGAATAGTAGTATTTTACATGGAGCGACTGTCTATCTGACCGCCACAACCCAGTTACAGGGTATTACGATAACCCTTGGTATGATTGGTTGTCAGATTTTCGGGCTTCTGCCGACCCGTAACAACTGTCAAAGATCCACGAATGACAGCCGGGACTAACGGCTTAACGTGGTTCCGAGGCACGGGTCTTGGTGTGTAAAGACGATCACCCATCCACGGACCGACCGCGGCATGCGTAGGTTAACACATTATCTGCTTAATTATTAGCGAAATTTATGCATACGCTACTTTATGCTACACTAATCCTGTGTGGCAAACGCTCGCTAGGGGGCGTGCAAAAAATAACTTGTGTGTAGACAGCCTTACCGACCCTTATTTTACGATGTTTCTTAATACATTAGGCGCGGCAGACGCACATGCGCGTTTTCGGAGGTTCACCAGGTGCTTGACGGCGCGTATGCGCGTCCGTACAATTTACATAACTTTCTTCGAGTGCGGCGCGCCGCACCTGTGCATTCGTTGTGCATCTCTATTGTTTCGAAAACATCGTAAAATAAGGGTCGGTAAGGGTGTCTACACACAAGATATTTTTTGCACGCACCCGAGCGTTTGCCACACAGGATTAGTGTAGCATAAAGAAGCGTTTGCATACATTTCGCTAGCAGATAATGTGTTAAACAATAGAGATGCACAACGAACACAGGTGCGGCGTGCCGCACTCGAAGAAAGTTAATAAGAAAATTATATGGCGCATACGCGCCGCAAGCACATGGTGAACGTCCAAAACGCGCATGCGCGTCAGCCGCGCCTAATGAATTAATCTCGATTAATCGGCCTGTGCGGCTGTTATGATTTAGCCACAAGCCCTTCTTTGTTACATCTAACTAATTAGAAAATCATAGAATAGATAATTAAATTTGACCTTGTACTCGGAGCGACGATCTTCGCAGGGTGGTTGGTAATGTATGGGCGTTATAGGCTGAGGATTGAGCTCAGTGGCGATTATTTGGGAAGGCCTTTGCCCAGCAGCGAACAGAGCAGTTCTGGTTGATGATGATAATAAGGTGAACGTACCTGGAAACTCCTGATAGCGGATGTCTTGCCCGCATTACTGAGCTTGTTGTTGACCCATTGCACGATCTCCTTCTCAATGATGGGGTTGCCGGTGTTCGCCAGCCGCGTCAGAACCGACAGCGTGTACGCGCGCATTAGTTGCCAGATCAGCGCTGTAATAAACAATATTACAGATTAGAAAGATACATATTATAGGAAATTAAGGAATTCAACATACGAGTAGGTTAGCATTCCACTATGCTACAGTATAGCATGCGAAAGGCACTTGTTGCGCAGGCGCAACGTATAACTATATCGTTAAATAAATAACTGGGTCGATTTACCTTGTAAATTTGGGATGTAAGTAGATATGTTATTTTTATCTTATGATCAATTATTGACGATTATACAAAATCCATCGTTTTTTTTTTTCATCAATAAAAAAATAAAATGAAGGATTTGTGGGTTTGTACAGAAAAATATTTCTGATAGAATGCCGTTCATGTCTGTCACTGTCATTGAAAGCTAAGCAAGATGATAACATGGTGGTTAATTAACAGTACATAGATAGAGCAGGAAAGTGATCTTTGAGAAGATTATTTTGATATGGCTAAATTACATAATTACACAAATATGTAATTTTCATCTGTATATACCTAGCGTGAGCGTGGCGTTGCCCTCATTGATGTCAGCGCCCGCGATGCCGACGAGCGAGAAGCCCAGCTGTCTGCCGAGCTCCACGGCGTAGTTGCAGTTCTCCAGGCGCTCCATGAACTTGCGCAGCTTTGAGAACTGACGGTGGACCTTTACACAAAAGTAACATTATTGTAATGTGGATTCAATTTTTATTACTGACACGTAAGAATGGCCCTAAATAAAGCCGTAAATGCTTTGGCGAAGCATTATTCCTGTCACTGTCAACTACAAGTGCAAGATAGAGACTGGAACTGACAGTCCGGCCGTCGAGAGAATGCATTTCTTCCTGACAACTTTCAGTAGTGATAAGGATCAAATTAGCAAAACATATTATATTCGTTAGTATGAAATTGACAGGTGTCAACAACGCATTCTCCCGACGGTCGGATTGTAATATCTATGCCGATGTATGCCGAGATACAGGTTTACTCCTAGTTCGGCTTCCGATGCTCCCATGATATATTGTTTTATAATAGCTTGAGTAATCTATGAATATTTGTTTGTAACAAAACTCATTAGTCTGAATAAATTATTATTATTATTATAATTTAAATTGTCTTTAAGGGGCCGAAGCCAACTCGCAGAGGCCCCTTAGACAATTATTATTAATGTATGTGCTAAGAAACGTTTAATAATCTCGGCCTAAGTAAAGAAAACACAAACTGTCTTAAATAATCAAGTTAGCTGAGCATATTGTAAAATTAGGTTAATTAAACATTATTTTAACAGCACACTGGTAAAATTTGTGTCCTTCAGTAGTAATAAAATAGGTGACTTTTCGAGTAAAGAGAGCGAAATTAGAAAGTTAAAGGTAATATTGAGAAATTAATTAAGCAAAATGTTTTACATCTAATTGAATTTTCTGAACATTCTGAATGCACGATCTTAAATAAAAAATAAAAAAAAACATCAAACATTATAAGAAAAGTTAAGAGATAACATATTTATACCTTCTTCCAGTTAACAATGCCAGGTCTGATGATGTCATACAGCTGGAAGATGACCAGGCCATCGGTGAGATCCGAGTACAGCCAATTAACGTGCGGCGCTACGCCCATTGAGTTCATCCAGTTACGGTATGCTGTGGAAGAGAGGAGATGGTTTAGATTTTATTGTTATCGGTGTTGTAGAGTAAACCGGACTTTATTTATTAATGTACACAACACAAAACTTTTAATAGAGAAAAATGCAGAGATAGAAGAGTACAAAGGTACTGCTTATTTCAATAGATTTTTTTTCCAGCAGACATACAACAGGAGAGTTATTTTTATGAATAAGTAAATATTTTTATAATAAGTCGACGAGGCTGAAACAGGACTGGGCAGGTCACACCTGTAGGATGCATCAAAACAGATGAGCCAGGACCGTCACACAGTCGGAGCCTGAAGATGGTATTGACTGATTGGCCGGAGAAGGCACAAAATAATGAAAACTGGAAAAGGATCGGGGAGACCTTTGCCCAGCAGTGGTACAAATTCATACACGAAATCTCTTAAGGGGTCATTGTACTCATCATCATGAACAACTTTTACTACAAAATCGCGGAAAAAAAATCAGCAGTTTGCTACATTTTGACGAGTTATGCAAACATAAATGCAGGGAACAACTTTTAACGAGATTTCGTGTATGAATAGATAGACATTTTTTTTTTTTGGAAAATTAATGTGTATGTTGTGTTTTAATTGCCTTTTTGACTAATTGTAAGTAAAATAAAAATAGAGGAAACTATATAATAATAATAATAATAATAAATATTTATTGACATAAATTTTACAATCGATTATGAATCCCCTGGCCCCTAAACTAGTGTTAACTGTATCATAGAGACCAGTGTCTTCGCCTGTTAAGTATATTACAAAAATATGTCAGAACAAAAAATACATAGTTTCGGTTTTACTAGACTAAAATCTAAATTTAAAAAAGAAAAACAAAAAACATTTTGTGAGGTGTGAGTGTTTGTGTTATGTTAGGGTGGGGGTGTAGTGTGTTGTGTGTGAGTGTTGTTTTGTATGTAGGTGGCTGTGTAGGGTAGTGTGTGTGTGTGTGTTGGGTCTTTGAGTGAATAGTGGATGTTACAAGTATATGGGAGTTGCGTTGGTAGTTGTCTGATTTATTTTAGCGGTTTGTAAGGAATTTTGGAACTTATGTGATCTTTGTGTGTGCGTGAATAATATTTGGTTATGTGAGTACTACTAATAGAAAAATAAATTTCTCAGTAGTAACCTAGTTTGAGGCAATTGTGCAACACACTTACAGAAGGAATCGGTTTCATTTTGACAGTTCAACAACATTCATTGAATTATTTACGGTGTTTGAGCAGACACATGTTTCGAAACTCATGAAGCAATGGATTAGCTTCAAAATCGTTCAAAATGTGATTGACAGTATGTTTATACAATTAGGGTGCCGGAGTCTGGATTTGTGCGCAGTATATGGCGCAATGGGCTAGAGTTAGACCCGGACTCAACATAACATTGCTATTTCATGTCTTGTTTCATTATTAATTTTACAAACGCTCTCGAGATTAGTTTTCTATACACACGATTATCAGCACAAAACACAACACAGTTTGAAAACCCAAAACGTAAACGTTTATTTATACGTTATTTTTGTTTTACCGTTGCGCTTCAAACAAACAGGGCCTGATAAGTTTCGCCACATAACGGCTAGTGATAGAATTCATGACAGCTGTTCCTCACACACGGATCACATGGTGACAGGGTTATCATACCGCACTAAAATGATTACTCATTACTAAATGTATCGACTATTAACTAATCACTAAACTGATTTAAATACATACAATCGACAACTTATCAAGTAGTCAGAAAACAAAGTATTTATGTCGTGGCGATACTTCTTAGTGCAAGTGTTACTACTGATGTGCAGTAACTGTACGTATAAGGGTCAACTCACATCTGTCAGCACAGAATCGCATTTTTTCATGCTCTATCCTTTTCTATCGCTCAGGCTTGTCATTTGCTAGAGCGAGAAAGATAAGTGCGCGCGGCGGAATGCGAACGCTTTGCCGATTCAGCCACGCACTCTATCTTTCTCGCTCTAGCAAATAACGATCCTGAGATATAGAAAAGGATAGAGCATGAAAAAATGCGATTCCGTGCTTACAGATGGGAGTTAATCCTTAATGAGCTTTGCACCAGAAAAAATATTTAATTCCCGAGTCGAAGCACCAACTACTCCAAATCACTAAACTGACAGTCAATATTCAATTAACCCTTCGTATTCTGCCGGAACAGATCTACGCGAGATACAATGATTTTTATATATGTGTAACTCTTCTTATTTAACTTCCGTAACTCAAACAACCACCAATAACGTATAGGGATAATTAGAATGATTTAATGATATATTATTTAGAATACCTTTCTATATATATAGGTAGGTATAGGCGGAAACAATAGGAAACCTAATCATCCCGTATTTTATTTTATAATTCAAAAGGTTATTGTTGAGTATTAGAGCATGTGACCTCGCGCTAGTATGTAAGTGGTTATGTTAGTGTAAATCTATCTAAATAAAAATCATCAAAACGGTTGCACCTATTAGGCTAATTCTTTGTTTGTGGTGTTGGTAATTGTCAGCACAAGATTTGTATGAAAGAAATTCTATGAAATGTTGCCGGGAAAATTGGAAAATTCGGGAAAACTGAAAATGCATTTTCTATGGGAATTTTCTATGAAATAATTATTGAAATTTTGACAGGACATCGTTTGTTTGGTCAGTTAGTAGAACATAAAAACAATCGCTAAATTTAAGACCTCGGGAAAACTGAAAATGCATTTTCTATGGGAATTTTCTATGAATTAATTATTGAAATTTTGACAGGACATCGTTTGTTTGGTCAGCTAGTAGAACATAAAAACGATCGCTAAATTTAAGACCCCTGCTAAAGCATTCATCATTCTCTTGCCCTTATCCTATTTTATTTGAGGTCGGCCCAACATTTCTTTTTCTTCCACACTTCTCTATTAATCGTCATCTCGGTAGTCACCCTGTTTCTAGCCATTTCATCCTTCACACAGTCCATCCATCGTTTCTTAGTTCTTCCCTTCCTAGAGGAAGGGACTCTTACAGCCATCCACATTCATACTTAAAACTTTCCTCACGACAAGTATTGTCTTAGCAAATTATTTTAAAGGCTGGGGCACACCTATGACAGTACAATTAATAACTAGACGTGCTTAAACATCATTGTTTAAACTAATTGTACTTTACGAGTAAAACATAAGTTACACAAAAACTTAATTACGTATTCTTACTGAAGTTAGTGAATACTCTCGCCGTCAAATTACTTGACGCATGCAAATAATGAATAACTTTTAGTTTCCATGTCACGGTGTTTAAGTTTTTAGTAAACATGTAATAAATTTGTTGAAAAAGCTGTATTCATTTCGGAACATAACATTTTTAATTATCATTATTCTCCTGCCCTTGTCCTAATTTATTTGTCTGTCGGCGCAACATGTCTTTTTCTTCTATACTTCTCATTAGCCGTCGTATCGGTAGACCCTGCCTTTCTAGCCATATCATCTATCACACAGTTCATCTATCGTTTCTTTGATCTTGCCCAACATTTTTAAAGATAAGTACACATAATAAGGGAAAACTAGTTGGTTTAAATAAAACTAATTTGTCAAAATAAGATCATTTCAGCACTACTTTGTCACTATACCTATATCTAGCCCCGGTAGCAAATCTAGCAGTGCAGTCGTGGCTGTAAGACAATCTTTAGATATTCCTACATCCCACTGCTTTTGATCTATATATAGCTACTCACTCTTCTCCTCCCTGGTCTCATCCAGCTGGTGCAGTTCTTCGGTATCAGCCGACCGCTGCAGGCCAGGATGTTGGTTGAACAGGTTGGCCACGAACGCCAAGTTGAGCTTGTATACTCCTCCCACAACGTCGGCTGGAGTGACGAAGGCGCGACAACGGAGTTTCGCGGCTTGTTGTAACATTAGTTCCGCTCGGCGGAGGAGGTCGGTTTCCTGGAGAGAAAATTTAGGTTGAAAAATCAGAGATATGAATGTAGACATCTTAAAAAAAACAATGCTAATTGAAAATAACGCCTGAAGTAACAATGTTGTGAGCTCCACGACATCCCTTCAAACAATGTAATGAGCTCCACGACATCCCTTCAAACAATGTTGTGAGCTCCACGACATCCCTTCAAACAATGTTGTGAGCTCCACGACATCCCTTCAAACAATGTTGTGAGCTCCACGACATCCCTTCAAACAATGTTGTGAGCTCCACGACATCCCTTCAAACAATGTAATGAGCTCCACGACATCCCTTCAAACAATGTTGTGAGCTCCACGACATCCCTTCAAACAATGTTGTGAGCTCCACGACATCCCTTCAAACAATGTTGTGAGCTCCACGACATCCCTTCAAACAATGTTGTGAGCTCCACGACATCCCTTCAAACAACACGCAGCGAGGCATCCCGACTATCTGAACATATTTCGAGCGTAAAACGTCATAATATGGACAGAAAATAAAGTATCTCGACTACACTAGTATCTACGCTTTTCTTGACATTCACTAATTGGGTAATCTTTCTACCACAGCGTAAACCATCTCGTATAACTTCCTCGAGAACTGTGGTGGTCCAGTGGTATCGGCCACGACTTACGAGTCGTAGGGTCGAACCCAGACCACTGCTCTCAAAACGGTGCACAAAAACATCGTGAGGAAACCGGTATGTCCTAGAACCAAAAATTCGAAGACATTTGTGACATCTACACTCCCTCTCACCGAGAGGAGGCCTGTTTCCTAGCAATGGGAACATTATAGGCTAATTATGATGACAAGTTCCTCGTGCCACGACACGACTACGTACCCTCATGGCGTCCAGCGTGACGCCGGCGTCGCCAGGCGCGATCTGCTTCATGAGGTAGGAGTAGATCTCGGAGTCGGCCACGTCCTGTTGGAAGTTGGTGCAGCGGCGCGTCACGCCGGCGCTCTGCAGCTGGTGGTTCACCCATCGCAGCAGGATCGCTTCTGGTGATAGGGCGAGGAGGTCTTCGATGCGTTCCTGTATGAAGATTGGACGGTTTTAGTTGTGGGTAATCAACCATCGTCGACTTTGTCTCTGACCTAGACAAGAGCAAACCAAGCAAGTGCGAGTCGGACTCGCACACGAAGTACCACCGAACAATATTTAATACTACTTATTAAAAAAAAATACTACAGTTTGAAAACACGTTTCCTGTGTGGGGACACCCTTTAAATTTATTTTATTTTTATTATTTCTTGTTATAGCGGCAGTAGAAATACACAATCAGTGAAAATTTCCAACTGTCTACCTATTACGGTTCATGAGATGCAATCCGCTGACAGATGCGATGTATGGATTGCTGACGGAATAGGATTCCATTTGGCACCCTTCGGGTACGAAACCCTAATAAACACAGCGTTAAACTAGGGAGATCAGTGGAAAAAAAAAACGGATGTCTTTACAGCCTTGGCTCTTTTGGTGCCCTTTGGACAACAACAGGAACATAGCAGTGAGGTCAGCGGGACTCAGTGGGATCAAAGTGTGTCTATTTTCGATTGTTTTCCCATTGGATCCAAAGCAGTAGAATCAATAAATGCATGTGTTATAGTTTGACCGCTACCGCTGTACCGCGGGGGGGCGGGACGCCGTGTACGTTGACGAATGAGCGGCGGCTTGCACTGCCCCCCCAGCCCCCCTCTCGCCACGAACATACTTAAGCGCAAACTGTAGTACTAACCTCGTCATTGAGCAGCTCGGTAAGACCGGGGCAGTGTTCCAGTGTGATCTGGTTGAACAGACCGATGCGGATGATTTGCCACAGCAGACCCAGCACCAAGTGAGGTTTACCTATAACATAATACAGAATATTACTTAAGTATTATCTTCTAACCAGCAGAGCAATTTGTCAGGTTCAGAGTTAAAATAACCATAAGTAAATGTAAATTTTTTAGCCTCTGTTGGAGATATAAAGAAATGAATACATTTTTAAGCTCTCGATTTGTCTGCTATGTTCCATTCTACGAGTAGTACCTTTAAAAAACCATTTTGTCTGAAGGGTTCAAACAAAATTTGAGAAGTTAAGACTCTTTCCCGAGCTTGCCGCATCCAGCGAATTCACACGACCTTCATCATAACTCCGCCGATGACTTGCGACGACACCAGCGCGAGCGTCAGGTTCTCGTGTTTGGTGTAGAGTTAGTTCTTGTAGTATAGTGACATGTTACCTTTAGCCAAGTCGTGCGCGTCAATGTTGACGATATTGCAGCCGATGGCTTGCGACGACACCAGCGCGAGCGTCAGGTTCTCGTGTTTCGTGTAGAGGGTTAGGTTCTTCTTGTTGATTGCTCGCTCGTCTATCGTGTCTGGACACGAGTGGTTTATCACTTTGCTGTAATTGAAAATATTGGCAGTTAGCTAGAGGAAGTAAACATGGTATTGTAACAGAAACGTGAGTGGTTGATGGTTACGCAATTATAATAGAAAGAACTTGTCAATCTACGAAGAGTACATTCATCATGATGTAGTCGACCTCGTAAGGGGGCGTCCTTAATAGCGAGCGGCGATTTTGGTGAGATGTTGTGAGATTTGGCTCGACCCCTCCTCCTCTAATCGGACGTGAGATTTTTCAAAATGCTTATTTTTAGTGTAAATATGTTGTTAACGCTTGCAAGGACACTAAACGGCCATAGCAGTTATGACAACAGAACTTCTATTGTGGCTCGTTCAGAGCGTTAATCTTTGCTTGATTGCGTTGGATTTATTTAAATGAACATAATTTGCTTACTTATTTTTTTTATAATAATTACACAGTTTTCTCGCAATTTTACATTGTTTCTTGCGGATAAAAAAATACGAGATTTTGCCGAGACCCCACATCCCCGCGTGATATTGGGTGCGATTCGGCGCGAACCTCCCCTCCATGCCTCACGATTGGATGCCCCTTAATTGCTTTTTCACTTTGAATTCCCAGTTAATTGATACTTCACTAAGGGGTAATTTTTCAACAGTCGGGTAACTCTTATCTGAAGAATAAATATTTCAATTTGACAGTTTTTGTATAGAAAATATGTCAAACTGTCATATTTATTCTTTAGATAAGAGTTATTTAACTATTGAAAAATTTACCCTAAGGGAAATTGTCAAATACACCTTGTCGCGCTAGTAATATTATGTCAATGCCTTGTCGTTTTATGACGTGCAAGTGACATCCAACCGGTCGTCTATACCACAGTTCCACAAGTCTTATTATTGCAAGCAGCAAACACCCAAAACGTTATTCATTACATTCCATGATGACAGCAGACTAGCGTGTTTCTCAACGCTCAGTACTATAGTATGCGCGCAAGTGCTAGTTACCGCCTAATGTATGTGAGCGGTAAGAAGAGGGAGGTCGCAATTAAGGTTGACGGACTGAGTTAGCTTATCTAACTCCTCCATCTCACCGCTCACATACCTCATGCGGTGACTAGCACTTGCGCGCACACTATACAACTTATTTATTCCTTTCTAAAAAAAGACACATAACACCACACCAGCTACTTCTGAACGACTGCTTACAAAATGGTTTATGACTGTGGACGATTGATAAACCAAAAAAAACCAAAGACCGAGAAGAGAAGATAAACAAAATTACTCACCATAGAATAAGTCCATCCTTCAGCTTCTCATACAGCTGCTTGCCCTCGTGGTCTATCGGCAACAGGTGCTTCAGGTCAGGGTCATGCTCCAGGTTGCTGTTGATCCAGCCGGAGAACGCCATCTGCTCCTCGAGACGGACTGAGTGAGTTGTGCCTGTGGAACGATGGACAAAGGTAAAGTCATCTTGAAGACAAAGCTACCAATCGGCACAAGAAGAAACACTTAGCGCCATCTCGCGGCTAAGTTTCAGCAAGGAACTCCATTGACAGCCGAATGAAAGTAACAAACACATAGCGCCATCTACGCGGAACTAAATTGACAGTTTTCAGTTTTCTTCCACATTGGTAAACTGGCAACATTATCAGCTGTAGCTTCAATCGTACTAATATTATAAATGTGAAAGTTTGTATGTTTAGTTTTTTGTATATGTTACTCAATCACGCCAAAACGTCTGAACGGAGTGTATGTTTGGCACACAGATAGTTTATAGTCTGGATTAACACATAGGATACTTTTTTATACTGGTAGTACGTTCCTGTGGGATAATTTCTGACGTCAAGGCAGACGAAGCCGCTGGCAAAAGCTAGTTACTATTATTTTAATTTTATTACACTAAATGAAGTTTCATTTATCCTTCTCAAGATACCATCATAGTACTTTCGCATTTACCAAAAAATAAGATTTTTTTTATCATATTAAGTATACTGACCATCACTAGACGCTTCACTCATGCCACCCAGATGTTCCAAATTCTCCTTTTTACTGACTGCCTGTTTGAATGTGCTGGACACCTGAAATATAACATAACGACACTATTTAGTATCAATAATTAATTAATATCATATAAAAGTCATTCATTCATTTGTTTGTTAACCCTAGATTACTACTCTACGTCGCAGAGGCGCCCGCGTTTTTGATATATTGCTCTCTTTTTTATCCTTCGCGCGTATGGCATTCACGTTCAAGGACATCTCAATCATCGCCAGCACGTGTCGCAGGACGGTGGTTGCGTTACGGTAACTGTGCTCGTTTTTATGATATTACTACCCTTGGCGCTCCAAAGACGTATGAGTAGCTTGTATGTAAGTTTTGCGCTATTAATAAAATTCTTCTAAAATATTTTTTTTCGTTACTTTGTTAGTTAATTACTTTAATTAACTATTTTTTAAGAGTAGTGTACTTATACTTTAAGTTGTTTTTTTATTATTTTTAGTGAGAAGAATGTTTAATTGCCTAAGTTCCTAAAATTTGTTCCTAAGATTTATTTGATTAAAGATTTTATAATATAAATATATAAATATTATAAAAAAACATGTTTTTCTCTTTTTAGTAATATACACAATTATATAAAAAGTCAAAACATATCAATCATACTTATAGGTTTTGAATAAAATCATTAGTAAATATGATGCGCCTCGCAGGCGTATGAGTAGTTTCTTTGTGCGTCGCAACATGAGTAGTAATGTCGGGTTAAGAGGTGTACCTATACAGCCGTCATAAGGAAGGAAAAAAAAAGTCATATCTGCCATTTTTTTCGAAATAGAGTTCTTTACATAATTATTCGGAATCAGCAAAAAAAGACGCATCTACCAGTATTTTTATATTGGCGTAAACTTAACGAAAACCTAATAATTCTTACTATTAAAAGACGCATACTGCCTTCGTATGTCGTATTTTAAACAGGACAAAATATTTTTTCTCCATTTCAAAATTTCTGTAAATACGTCCTTTTCCCTTACGGCAGCAGTACACCCACATTTCGCCATGTAATAGGGGGCGAGCCTATTGCCATCAACCGAGGACAAATCCAGACTCCGAGCTGCTACTGAGAAATTCCAGATGGAAAAACGCAATGACACTTTTCCCTACCTGGGAATCGAACCCACAGGACCTCGTGCAAAGCAGTAGCGCTTGCGCGAACTAGACCAACGAGGCAACTAATTAAATAACAATTATCAATGTTCCACTGACTTATAGTGGCAAATAATGAGACAAAGACCGATATGATTTGTGTTACAAATTCTGATTGAGTAGGCTATCACGAATAATTATTGCAATGACGCATTTTGCCAGAACACTAACAATCATCTTTGCATTACTAATTGGTACCGAGTTATTATTAGTAAAGGAGATAAGATGGCGCCTTGGAATCATAAAAAAATAAAACAGAAAATATTGGTCTGAGAAGGCACACCAGAGAGGTGTGGAAACTATTGGGAGACCTTTGCCCAGCAGCCGGACGGAACCATCATCATCATCATTTCAACCGAAAGACGTCCACTGCTCGACATGGGCGTCCCCAAAGCACCGCCAGTTCGACCAGTTCTGTGCTTCTCGCATCCAGCGGATTCCTGCGGCCTTCACAAGGTCATCGGTCCACCTCCCAACACTACGTCTTCCGGTACGCGGTCGCCACTCCAGAATCTTTTGACTCCATCGGCCATCTGTTCAACGAGCAATGTCCCCTTGCACTGCCACTTAAGTGACAGAATGAGTTGATTAAAATAAAAGGTAAAGTTAAACATGCATTAACAACAGTACACAGTAAACATGCATTTCTGTCTTAGCATCATTGTGATGTATTGCTCCAATCAAATCGATATAGTTGGACTATTCTCGAAGTAACATTGTATTGCTCCAATCAAATTCGATATAGTTGGACTATTTTAGAAGTAACATAATGCGCTTTTAAGCCCTGCCTTGTGGTCTACAAGAAACGTGGACAAAGTAGACCAACATTGCTTTTAATTTATGAAGTTTTGTCCACCATAATTCAATCAGATTCAGATATAATGCGATCAGCTGACGTCTTATACATACAACTCTTCTTCCCACATCACCATACATAACATATTCATACATTAGATTACAATACGCTCTTACATGTAGCCTGTAAAAAATATCATAAAAAACAGCTTCGAAAGACCAATGACCCGCCGACGCTTAACACTGAACAATTGCGCTTTGCAAGCGAGTGTGAGTATTACAAATAGAGGTTATGTAGGTGCTTACAATCATTTCTTCTCACTAAGGGTTATGAATATTATTATTTGATGATTTTATCTATTAATTCATCCACTCAATGACAGACACGCACTGCCTAAACCGCTGCGCTGGGTCTAGAAGCATGAATTGTACATAAAAGTTCCTTAAACAGGGTGTCCCGTAAACAATGGATCAAAAGTAACGGGTGGGTAGTTCACCTACCTGATTTCCAATGACTAATTTGAATAGTTTTAAAAAAACCGCTACGGTATATATTTTTTATTCAAGACATTTTTTTTTTCTAATTTTACCATTTCTTCTAAATTCAATTCAGTTTTTTTAAAGCTGTCGCTGCCAATGATAACCTTTTTAGATATGATTTTTGACCGAGCGAGCGAAGATTCTCTGCTTCAAGTCTGACAAAATTTGTTTTCGTCTGTCAGTTTGTTGCTCCTCTATAGGTCGTATTTTACAACCGATCTGGATGACACTTGGTATTACGACTTGACGAGGTTTTACGACTTTATAGAATTTTTTACTCGTCGGAGATTTTTGAGTGGGGGTACTTCCTCTAAAAAGAGGCAAAAAGGGGCTACTGGATGTCGATTTCGATGGTTTTTTTTATTTGGCATGTACTTTAGGTTGGTCTCATAAAAAATTGGTGAAGATCTGATGAAATAAAAAGACATGGTAAATATCCCGTTATACATAACATTAGTGGTATATTAATTGCTGCAAAAAAGTTTGTGCTCGCGAGGTCTACTGTTCGCAGAACTACTAGTATTAAACATTTCTGAACAGCTTACTAATGTAATAAGTACAGTCCGACCGAAACTGGTTTTCCGGCCGAAACCGAAACCCACGTGGTCAAGTATAAAATTCCTTAAAATACTGAAATTTGGTGCATTCTGCATTAATTAGGACATGAAATGGAAACACAGTATATTAATTTTGTTGTATTATGTGTAGTATATTGTGTCATTTATTTAATATAATATAAAAAAATATTAATAATATTTTTATATTTTTTTCAAATTAAGTTCTCATAGCAAAATATTCATCAGTTATCAATAATCAAATCACTAATTGTTACTGTTTCATTAAATATTAAGTATTGGTATTTTGAAATCTTATTAATTAATACTTTGGTTTGTATTTGTACTTAGAAGAATCATCAATCTCTTATAGGTACCTCTTATATAAAAATAATAATTACTAAAATTACGATTACACTCACGACACACGACAATTCCCGAACAGGGCCACCAGCGTCCGCCAAAGCGTTGCCGCGAGAAACGAAGTTAGGCGAGCGTGCACGACAAAAGTTTCGGTCAATTTTGGGCGAAACCGAAACTGCCGCCGAAACTTGATTTTTGGCCGAAACTCGGCCGAAACCGAAACCGAACTTTCGGTCGGACACTAGTAATACGATACCATTATTGTAAATAACGTTTTATTTGCCTTAGAAAAAAAATCTTGAATTGGAAAGGTTTTTTTTTTGCGATGAAAAACACAAAATTAAAAAATATATATATTCAAAATAGTTGTTGGAAATCAGGTGAGCTATGGTCAAATGTATCGGGTAGTTACGTTTGATCCATTATTTACGGGACGTCCTATATAACGAAGGTGAGCAGTGCACTAAGGGAGAATTTTTGAAAATTCATCCTCCATGGAGTTTAAATAGGGAATGAAAGTTTGTATCAAAGTTCGTTACTTTTTCGGTCTCTGATAAATCGCCGGTCACTTTCAGATCCTCATGCAAACAAACTTAATAGTAAATCAATACGGACCCATAGCAGTATTAAATAACTCTGGCTAAGATTTCCTCAGATATCGGGCACTAATCGTTTTTCTGTCAATAAAAATGAGGTGGAAAAAAATGGATGCAGTCCTTAAAAATAATGTGTAAATTAATCAGAATTGCAAGAAGTGGTGTATAAACATTGCACATAAGATAGCTTATAAGCTATACGCAAATAAGATAAGTAGTAGCTGACAGAATATTGCAAACAAGACCTCAAGAAGTCTTGAGTGTTTTATTTATATACTCTTATTGTCCTCATTTACCAATGCCGCAATTCACTATTGAGGTACTTAATGCATATTTTGACATAGATGCCATTCAATTATTGATAACTATATATATATATACATACTATATACATATTGATAACTATATATAGGTGGTAGGGACATCGACGCGCAACAACTATAAATTCAGCACATGATTTTGGACCTCCCCGTGTTCAAATTTTTCGCCGATTGTTAAAAGAAAAACCGGCCAAGAGCGAGTCGGACTACGCACAATGAAGGCTTCCGTAGTTGGGATGAATCCCAAGAACAAACTTAACATTGTATTTTTATTACATGCCCGAAGTTTCGTTAAAATTAGCAAGATAAACGAAAATTTGTTGCTTCATCATATTAATTTTAATGGCGTTTTGTTTTACTATTCTGTTTCCGCACATACAAAATTATTAATGAGTCAAAACGACATAATGTTTAACTTTGGATGTACAATGCCAAACAGTGGAGTAATACCCTCCCGAAATGTGTATGGAAAAAATATCGATTAGTGCAACCTTAATTGCAATAATAACAAGCTTTATGGCTTGCTCTTAAATCCCCTGACTATAATAGTGGAGACTACCATCAGAAAAGACAAGATCATAAAACGAATTACACTTCGGCCATATAAACTGAGAACCCTACTATCCAGTGTCATCTATTTGACTCCAATCATTAGTATTTATCACTTTATTGAACATCTCTGAGCTAATCCTGTCCACATAAACAGTCCTGATGGCTTGTCAATTTGTTTCTTTATGAAGCTAATAATATTGATTTGTTTAATCGTAGTCTTATTGAGTTTGTTGAACAAATTGATTTAGTTTTTATTGAGAGACAGGATGACAATAATTTATAATAGCTACGGTCGATACGCTGATGTGCAACAGGACAACAGTTAAATGTTATTGATATAATTGAGGATAGCTTGACACATTATCAGCTTAATTATTAGCGAAATTTATGCAAACGCTACTTTATGCTACACTACACCTGTATAGCAAACGCTCGGGCGCGTGCAAAAAATAACTTGTGTGTAGACACACAAGGAACGAACAGGTGCGGCGTGCCGCACTCGAAGAAAATTAATAAGAAAATTATATGGACGCGCATACGCGCCGCTAGCACATGGTGAATGTACAAACCGCGCATGCGCGTCAGCCGCACCTATTGAATTAAACTAATAATTAAATATGAATTGAAAAGTATCATTGTCTGTATTGAATGTGAAAATGGGTCGTTTTTGGGTTTTAGTCATTTTGGTATACTTACATATACATATCGACCGTCCCTATGTCAATGTCGGATATACATTTTTACCAATATTCACGTTTTTTACATAAATCGAATTACAATTAAAAAAAAATTCTTCACTGTGAAAAAAAACTTTGAACTGAGGGCAGTTCAAAGTTTGCCCTAACGATAAAAAAGAATCTTTATGATATTAACAATGTCAGTTCTGCGAAAAAGACACTATTCAGTAGGGACTAAACAGTAGTATCCCTGCAGAACCGACATTGTTAATAGGGACGGTCGATATGTATTTAACTTTGTGACCGACAAATAAATACTCACTTAAAATTTTTGAAATATCAACCAAAATACAAACAGTATCGCTCGGCGTGATGCCCGGTCCGGAACAAACAATGGTATGTTTGTTCCATCAACACGCACGACCCTAAAAATATATCATTTTAAATGTTTGCCTTCAAACACTTGCTAAGTGGACAATACAGTCCAATATAATCAAGCAAAGATCATGGTACTTCTGATGCTGTAAGTCTCTTAGTTTTTGACCAAGTGCATTGCGTTTCTCAGCTATTATAAGAAAAAAAAAAAAAAAAAGAAATTAGAAATGGAATTGGATTGGGTAGGCTACATTTGTCGAATTCACAGATAGGCCAGAATCCCTAAGCAACGATTGCGCGAAGAAAGGTGACGTCGTCGAGGCAGGGCTAAGAAACGCTGTCACGATGAGTTGGAATCGTTGTTAGTAGATTAGCCAGAAAAGGACAATAAATACAAAACTGTGAAAGATCACGGAGGTGACCTTTATCAAGCAGTGGGTAAAGGTTACAACTTACTACTATACCTTCCGCCAAATATCCGTGCAATAAAAGTCGATGACGCCCTCTACCAATGTATTCCAATATTTCAAAACGATACGAAAAAATGTTAAGGCAGTCGATCAAAACAAGCGTATCGTGGTAAGAGGCGCCCTTGACGCTTACACGTGGCATGTTTTTTTTTTGTTTTAATTATTTTTATTGCATGAACTTTTGTATGTCCACAGAACGTATAAATAACAGATCCCTTTAAATATCTATGGTATAGTCAGATTAGTCAGTATAGTTACCTGTTGTGCCTTAAGATTGGTGATAAGCTCCTCGAACTCTCCGAGGCTGATGCCGTTCTTCCGCGCGTCGCCGTTCATACTGCCGTTGACGCCGCGTTTGTTGTTGCCGTTGTCGTAGTACTCCTCGATCATACACCGCACCTGGGGAAGAATTTAATAAGAAATTATGTTACAAGAGAAAAGGCTTTATTTACAATTGTTTAAGTTTAATTTATTTAAACATAGATGACATTATGGTGTGTAAAAGAGATCAACTATTCGTCCTTACTATACAGGGTTATTGGTAAAACACTAACAACCTCTTAAGGGGTCATTGTAATCATCATTATGAACAACTTTTACTACGGGACCAAACCTGAAATCGCGAAAAAAAATCAGCTTTTCAGTACATTTATGTTCGCATAATTCGTCAAAATGCTGAACAGCTGTTTTTTTTTGCGATTTCAGATTTGGTCCCATAGTAAAAGATGTTCATAATGATGAGTACAATGACCCCTTAAGAGGTTGCTGGTGTTTTACCGGTAACCCTGTATTATGCCACTGGCTCTGAGTGGTTAGCTTGCGAGTTCAGTGGTTAGCTTGCGTGTTCAGTGCTAAGCTCACGCAACGCGTCGTACGTCCACCCAGTAATAGGACTCGCCCATCAAGGAGCGCTGTCCCAAATTAGACGTATTATTAATTTATTATACATAAACTGAACAGCAATTTCTTTTTTCGCGATTTCAGGTTTGATCCCATAGAAAAGTTGTTCATAATGATGAGTACAATGACCCCTTAAGAGGTTGTTGGCGTTTTACCAATAACCCTGTAGATATCGCAGTATACAGGGAAGTTTAATTTATTTAAACATAGACGACATTATGGGGTGCCAAAAGAGATCGACTATTCGCCCTTACTATAGATATCGCAGTATACAGGCTGACTTGTAATTTGACGTATTCCTTCCAGGACGTGATAGTGTGACACATTTGGAACTAATAATCACCCCATAAAGCCAAGGCGAAAATTCATGGGATTCGTCAAAACTCAATTTTTATATATTTTTTAAAATTTCCCTAAATTCGTCACTACTTATCACTTACCTCTTAACTCTCAAATTTAATGGCTTTTATTGACATTATATTGGGTACCTAATACTTTGACAGACATTTCGACGTAACCCAATTTTCTAAAACATCGCCTATACCTATAAAGGCGATGTTTAAGGGGTACTGAATAGTTGCAAATAGGTCACTCATCGTGCAAGGAATACGTCAAATTACTAGTCACCCTGTATGATATGATGATCTTTACAATAACGACAAATTCCTATACCATATCTTGTAGATGATATAAATATTATGTATGACACTTGCTTTAGAATCGTAGAGCCTCCCACAGACAGGCGCAAAGCGACGGTGCGACGCGATTCTGGTAGAACAATTTCCATGAACGTTCTACTAGAGTCGCGTCGCGGCTGTCTGCGGGAGCCTTGAGGAAGTTTGCATGAGAATGTTTACTATAAAATCGCAGTATTGAATAATGTGAAGATATTTACCTTCCATTGTGGAATTTTGTAACCGACGCTGTCGAGAGCTTCTTTTAACTCTTTCAAATCAATGTAGCCGCTGCTGTTTGTGTCCAACTGAAACAAGAAGATTAACTAAATTAATATTTTTGGTCATAAAAGTAAGTCATGAACGTGCCTACTTAATTTTGTCCCGGTAGGCTTCTAGGTATGTAAAACCAGTCATAAAGCAATTCAAATGGAACAAACAAACATAGTTTTGTTGTTATGTACAATAAATATAATTTTTCCAGTGTCAAACATGGAAAACCATGTTCTGGAAGTCTTAATTTTACTAACACACGTTTAAAAATAAACTGTAAGTACCTAAATAACTGAAGGCCACACACAGGCCACTCTCGTTTTCAAGCGCATATTATTATTAATTAACTTACATATAAAAAAAACACAATTCTAAGTTAACGGAGTGTGAAATTAATTACAAGTTTCGATCTTTACACTGGCGGCCAGAAAATTTTACACATTTTCACGAGCTAGCATAGTTTGCGTAGGGACAGCGGTAAAGGTGGGGTTGTCGCGCGTAAACAAATTCTAATGTTTGTTTACCGGTACCCTAATTGCGTAACACACTATCAATCGGGATCGGTTTCATTTTGATAGTTTAACAACATTCATTGCGTTACGTACGTTGTTGAGCAGACAACATTTTCGAACATAAGAAGCAATGGGTTAGCAATTTGCATAAAAATTCCAACTACCCGCTAAAGTACCAACTAGCCGCGCTTGACTCGGTGGAACGCAGAGCTAAGAGGCTCATTGGCGACGTAAAACTGGTGGATGCCAAGCTTCATAGCTTGGCTCATCGCCGCAAGGTTCCCTGCTTGTCGGTCTTCTACAGATTGTACTTCGGAGAGTGTGCCCGAGAACTCCACGACCTCATTCCACCGGCCCCCTTCTACCACCGGACATCTAGACGCACTGCCAGTTACCATCCCTACCTGGTTGCTATTCCACCAATTCGCACTAAGCGCTTCCAAATGTCTTTTATAATGCGCACAGCAAAAGAGTGGAACTCACTACCTGCGTCTGTGTTTCCGAACGTATACAACCCTAATCTCTTCAAAGTGAGAGTGAACAGGCTTCTTCTGGGTAAGCTCACTCCATCGTCGACTTTGTCTCTGTCACCTCTGACCTAGACTAGAGTCAAGAGCAAACCCATCACAAATAAAAAAAAAAAAAAAAATATTCAGATTCCGTTCGATAGTGTGTTTCTGTGTTGATTTAAAACATGATACGGGAATACTAGCGTGTACGATGTTGACTTTATTCAAAACTTGGGGTCGTGGGGCGTGATTTTATGTTTATTTTTCGCTAAGGGCTAGTAGATAAAGTTTAAGGTAGGACTTCGTTTGTCATACTTTACAGGTCTATTTTTTAAATTAATATTAGCATGCTTTGAGTAATTTTTCATAATTTTATGAAAATTTACTAGTTTCTGACCCTAAATCAATTAACACCTACTGTTCAAGATAATCAACGGTATGATGACTTCACATGAATTAATTTTAAATTTTATACAAAACGATCCGACTCACTGATTAAACACACATCATGACGATACTCTCCAATTTTGACAGCTTGAAGGCTTGCGACCTAAGCTTGAGTTTACTGATCCTGTGTCCTTCTATTCTATCCTATGACTTTCATAATCATCACTCTATTTAAAATACTGGACGTGACATGGCTTGGATTTTGCTGTATAATAAGTACACTATCATTTCTCATAGTTAGCTATAGCCACCTCATACCGCACCCTAAAGAAAGGGCTCAACTTACTTCCTGTAAAGGCTACCGCCTTTGCAAGAACCGACCATATGGCAACGAACTACTAAATCCGAGTACAAATAAATAACTTTACGGAGCGTAAAGGAAGGAATTATTGGCCTCGACGAACCTTTTTGTGGCTGTTCAAGTACAAGACATACGTATTTATGGTAATGGAGATTCACTGTATGTATTTATTATTGCAGACCTCGTATAAACAGCTATATAATAAAAAACATGTTTGTTTATATCAAGAAGTCTGATATCTGACTGGCTGCAGTGACGTAAGCATCGATTCTGATAAGGATCTCATATCATGGGTTTCGTGATAAGACATCGACGATGACGGGTCTTTGAAGCAGATATAGGTCGTGTAGTTTCGATGTAACGATAGTAACTATTTGTAGAAAAATTCGTGACTATTTATATTTAACTAGTTTTTTCAATCTGATGATAAAGCTGTCTAAAAAAAAATCTTCAATTCCAGAAATCTTCAAACTATACATAAAGCCGAATTAAAGAATGACATACATAATGAACATCGCTCGTGGCTTTAGAATAACTACTAGACCATCAAACAATTGGATGTTTATTTAACAGCGTGGTGATCCATAACTACATTAGTCACCAGTGATATAACTATTGTGATGTAAAAGATTATAAGATGGAGTCATAGTGTCGTAAAAGCGTGATAAGCTAGTAGAGGATTAGGGCAAGATAATGGCACATTATGAGGAGTATTTCGCGTTGTGTAATATCAACAGCTGTGCCTAAAATGCGAGTAGATATTCGGTTTGTACGTCTAAGAATCGGAGTCACTGACGTAGCTTGCAGAGTGAGCAAGTAGCAGTGGGCCGGCAATGTTTATTGAAAGACCGACAGCCGTTGGAACAGGCGCAGACAAGTACCTACTAGAGTGAAGACTGCCTATCCGCAACGGTAGCGTAGCCCAGCTAGATGGACCTATGACCTTAAAAAGGTGGCTGGGATTCTCCGCCTGGAAGGTGGAGAATCCTGAGACTCGGGTGTTGTGGCGCAGCTTGGTAGACTGCGATGGGCTTTTTGATTAATTATGTAGGGCTACTAGAAAACGTCCTTATTACCAGTATTTTGACGAATACCTATCACTAGTATATTGCTAACTAGGAATATTGCCAATATTTTCAAAAAATAGTAGCCCTTTGAAGTTTTGTTATTGCTGCATACCTACTAGAGACACATATGTGTATGGTACGTTTGCACATCCATTGTAATAATTAAGTCTGTATCGTTGTTATCACTTGATATGTGTCAACATAAGATTTTTCAATAGATGGTAAAAATGATTACAATAGGACTGCTTTTCCATATTGTTTTAAAATTCCTTCGTACAATTCTTTGGCTATTCATTTCATGAAAGAGCAAATAGTAGCCTACTTCAACTGTCAAGTACTTTATAAAATATTAACAATTTACTGCTTACACTACACAACAATGCAACTACAAATGCAATATTTACCTCTTTCCGTCTTACATCATCGTTTTTGTGTAGTAATTAGTAACGGTAAGTTTTAATAGCGTGCATTAAATAAATATGTTAATGTGTACACGCTCTGTTTCCGACGAAATATGGAAGCAAGGTCAGCGTTACGTGTTTTTAACGAAGACAGCATCATGTATGGCCGTTGGAATATATTTGCAAAAGTATTCATTTATTGCCATAGCAACGAGATAAAGGAAAAATAGTGGGACAATGTAATTTTAAAATCAGGTTTTCCTAATCCGTAGTTACATTTCATAAAGGAAAACGAACATAAATATCAAACTATCTCCTTATTTAAATATTTAAATAAATAAATAAAATTACCATTTTCTCGGTAAAATAAACATTCCAAGAAAATCAATTTGCTGGACTGATAAGGAGAAATAATAAATTTTCTTCACTTATCAATTCTTTACAGCAGACCTATCAAACATAATTTATTTGTGAATATAATTTGATTAGAACAAACGTCATATTATGATAACGACTGTAATAAATTAATTTGACGGCAATCGTTGTGAAAAATGGTTAACAAAACAATTATGTAGCGGTTGATTAATTAATTTGTTGAAGTCGATAACCCTGAGTGTTTATTTAAAAGTTGACCTGTGGGCCATTTTTTTGGTCGGATGTGTAATTTGGCACAGTTTGTCAAGTTGTCTATTATTTTTTGTAATTTTGTGTAAACATTAGAATTAATTAGTTTGGAGGAAAACCTCAACAAATATAGTAACTATACCTACAGGCTGATTTTAATCACCGTTATCCTCTTATGGCGAAAGCGCACTGGTAGCGCATTGTGTATTTACATAATTATAATCATTAAAGTCATCAATACAACTCTTTAAGACCGTAATTCTAATGAACTATTTTTCATTTCATTTATTCAATAACAATTCACATTGTTTCTGAATATTGTACAAAGATCCCTACTCAAATAATTAAAATAATAACAAGTTATTTCATGAAATCTTGACATTAGAGGATTATATTAACTTAAGGTATTGCTGATACTAATTATTTTATAATTCTGTAAATACATAATTATATGTTACGTTCGCGAATCATATTTTAGTCAACATACAACCTAATACTGACTTGCCAATTGCAAAAAACGTAAGGCAAATTTGAATCTCGCGAGCTACCCGGGCGCTTTTTTTTTGGTGGGAAATTATCAAATAACTTCTCCCGCTCTAGGCGGAGCGGAAGGGCGTGTCAGACTTCTAATGACTAAGACCCACCCGTGTTCCTTCAGTTGCCTGTGCCAGGGCCACGGTAACTCTTTCAAACAACCCGCAACCCTGGTAGGGGCGCTTCCCCCTTAACGCGACGATAACCGATAAATGATTTTAAACTGAAGGTCACTTAAAAACGAGTTGTGTTAATGATTTGGAAAATATATATATATTAAAAATATAATATATTAAATTAGAGCATTTTCCTAATAACTTAATATGTGAATTTCAGATTATGTTTATATTACTTAGTGTAATTAATTTGTAAAGTTACGTCTAACGCGGATAAAAAACTGAGAATCACGCAAGACTATCAAGCGTATTTTTATTAAACCTATAATTTAGTATACCTGTTTTAATATAATACCTTGAATTTTATGTATAATAAATTAATAATGCGTCTAATTTGGGACAGCGCTCCTTGATGGGTGAGACCTACTACTGGGTGGAAGTACGACGCATTGCGTGAGCTTAGCACTGAACACGCAAGCTAACCACTCAGAGCCAGTGGCATAATATATCTGCGTCTTAAGGGGTCATTGTACTATACTATATTATGAACAACTTTAACTATGGGACCAAAACTGAAATCGCGAAAACATATCAGCTGTAAAGACAGCTGATATTTTTAACAGCATTCGTGTTCGCCTAACTCGATCGATCTTTAATAAAACCATATCAGTTTGATTTCTGTGTATGAAATTACAGATTGTGATGATTATTATTTATTTATGTTTGGTTCATTGGCGAGTCGCGCTTTCCAAGAAGAGCGGTGGTCGTCATGGTTTGACTTTACGGTGTGAAAAAACGATCTCTAGGGAAACACAATAACTTACTTTCATAAATAATGCTTCCGTGACGTCATTCGTCGGTAGTTTGCGAACGATATTTGGCGTTCACCGTAGACAATTCAGGCAGACCATCAGTGTTAGGATCTTTACTTACTGGCGATTACCACACGCTGTACTCACTGGACATGTTCCCTGCTTGATTCTGAATGATGCTGTTTTTTTTTTGTGTAGCACATGCCGCGAGAAGCAACTTTGCCTACATAAGAGTCGAAGACTGACTAGGCTGAGAACAGCAAACCTGATGGCAATGCCCCATTTTGTGAGAGACGAAATATAGAAGACTGTCAAAAGCTAGGATGATGATTTCATCCCTATAAAAGTCTACAGGTTCAATAGAAAGAACTTACAAAAAATCTGGCAGTCTTAAAACATGGGTTAGTGAATGGAAACTTATCAGTCAAGACGTAAAACTCAGTATGATTCACCTCACGCAGTTGTAAGAATTAGTTACGGTAATTTTTTATACCATGAGCAACCGAAGGCCTTGCCCATGACGAAGTAAGAAAACAACCACTTGAAGGTCGCGAAGTTATATTTATAAAATCCTCATTTTATAAATATAACTTCGCGAATTTACTTACGTATGTGGCCATATCATTTGCCTAGGGAGGTTGCAAAGAAGGCTTCCGAGTGTCGATTCTTCGGTTAGATACGTAAATAGAACAAGAGAGACCGAGAAGAGAGTGCACCTGTGTCTGTACACACAAATTCAGTCTAGAAAACTATGTACAGTCAACAGTCATAAATGGAGTGCCACCGGAATGTTCATATTTCCCTGCACGAATCTCTGTGTGTGATGTTTTAATTCAGACAGTAACATCTACACAGTATAACTACGAAAGGGCGATGTTGGTTGATCAGATGCATGTGTGGTCAACACTACCTACATAAAGTATATACCTATTCATAACAGTGCCTAGCAATGCTAAAATTCGGAATGATAGATCTATGAAGTGATGGCAGGATCGCACGAGTAGGTCGGTATAATTGTTTGTTGCATGAGAGTGGAGAAGGTTCGAACCTCAGTGCGAGCTTTCGACTCTTTTAGTTTTAGTTTCAGAAATCAACTATATTAATTTCGTTAATTTACAATGACTATAGGTTACGGAGGGTAAAAATAAAATTTTATACGTAATTTAATAAAAAATAAGTTCAAAAAAACACTACTTTCCACAGGAACATTTATTTGTTATTATCAACCTTTAAAACATACCAAACGTTGAAAATAAATAAATTTATAATTGGTTCGTAAATTATTTTTGGTTGCTAATAAAATTGGATGTTCTTGTTTATTGAGCAATTTACAGATACAAACGTATGTATCTATAAATTAATACTGCACGCCTGCACCAGCAAAATATTGTTCACTCTTTTTTTTTTTTTATTTGTGATGGGTTTGCTCTTGACTCTAGTCTAGGTCAGAGGTGACAGAGACAAAGTCGACGATGGAGTGAGCTTACCCAGAAGAAGCCTGTTCACTCTCACTTTGAAGAGATTAGGGTTGTATACGTTCGGAAACACAGACGCAGGTAGTGAGTTCCACTCTTTTGCTGTGCGCATTATAAAAGATATTTGGAAGCGCTTAGTGCGAATTGGTGGAATAGCAACCAGGTAGGGATGGTAACTGGCAGTGCGTCTAGATGTCCGGTGGTAGAAGGGGGCCGGTGGAATGAGGTCGTGGAGTTCTCGGGCACACTCTCCGAAGTACAATCTGTAGAAGACCGACAAGCAGGCAACCTTGCGGCGATGAGCCAAGCAATGAAGCTTGGCATCCACCAGTTTTACGTCGCCAATGAGCCTCTTAGCTCTGCGTTCCACCGAGTCAAGCGCGGCTAGTTGGTACTTAGCTGATCCATCCCAAAGGTGCCCATTTACTCTTTGCCCATTTTACCTTACCTCACTAATAAAGTAACTGTTTATAAATATAATAAAAGAAGCCAAACCAATTTAATTCCCGAGATGCTCATCATCGAACAATATTCCGTGACGCGGGCCCATAGCGATTGTTTAAACAGATGTTTGGGCCTCCCAATTCAGTAGACTCATTTCTATTTAATTCCGTCTTGAATTGAAGTAGAAATATCTTTACAACTGATCGTAAAACGTAAAAGATATATGAAAAAAATAAACTGTAAGAGGGTTTAAAGATGGCTGAAGAGTCAACACTAATAAAAAATTCAACTCTGCATTGCATCGCTACGATCGACGCAATCGGCTAAAATATTATAACATCAAGTCATTTTTTGGTAGATCGACGTTTACTAAAACTGAAACTTGGCCAAGCGGATCAGCCTCTAATCTTAAGAAATTATAGGTACCTATGTAAAAGGTTTACCAAAGTTCAGATACGACGGGCAGGGAGTTCCACGGTTATCTATTCGTTATGGCCAAGAACTATTCATGAAAAACGGTCCTAATAATATGCCTCTAGACACTATCAGGAAACGTATAGTGGAAGTCAATCTGCAATATAGAAGTATCATCAAGAAACAGTTCCTATCTGAGACAATTTAAAAACACGAAAAAGAAACTGGCCGGGAAATCATCGAGGTTCTTAAGACTGGCCCTTGCAGTCGCCTGATGCTGACGTTTTAATCCTAGGGTATCAGGCGACTGTGAGAGCCAGTCTAAGAATCTCGATAATTTGCCGGCTTTTTTATTTACTTATAAAATATATATATATATATATATACATATATATATGAATATATATATATATATATGAAAATACTAAACCGTGTAAGCAAAGCGGAGAGTTTGAGTTTATTAGTGTCTTCGAAAAGTGGCGTTGTGGAAATGACGCGAATTTCTGCCCGCGGCATTGTTGTCCCCGTTTTCCGCAGGATAGTAACTTTCATACATGTGCAAAATGTTATTATAGTATACTATATCCCCAACCCACTAAATCTTCATAATTATTATATATAGCTAAAGATTGCCAAATCAAAAATGTTGTTAACAAAACATAAAATCCGATAAGGGAGATGTTATTCTATGAATTATCAATTGACTCGCCGGCTTATCAAATTCCCTCAGGCTTTTTACTGTTGTGTGACGTCAATTCATTCAGTAACATCTCACATAAGTGAGATGTTATTCTATGAATTGACGTTATCAATAAAATTGTCTCGTCGGCTTACCGATGCCCTGGGCCTTTTTACTGTTGTTTGACGTCAATTCATACAATAACATCTCACATAAGTGAGATGTTATTCTATGAATTGACGTTATCAATTGACTCGTCGGCTTACCGATGCCCTGGGTCTTTTTACTGTTGTTTGACGTCAATTCATACAATAACATCTCACATAAGTGAGATGTTATTCTATGAATCGACGTTATCAATTGACTCGTCGGCTTACCGATGCCCTGGGTCTTTTTACTGTTGTTTGACGTCAATTCATACAATAACATCTCACATAAGTGAGATGTTATTCTATGAATCGACGTTATCAATTGACTCGTCGGCTTACCGATGCCCTGGGTCTTTTTACTGTTGTTTGACGTCAATTCATACAATAACATCTCACATAAGTGAGATGTTATTCTATGAATTGACGTTATCAATTGACTCGTCGGCTTACCGATGCCCTGGGTCTTTTTACTGTTGTTTGACGTCAATTCATACAATAACCACAGAACAGATGAAAGAGGTCCTCCTTTATCTGTTCTGTGAGTGAGACGACCCGAAGATTAATGACAACAAAGTTGATTAAGAATTAATATTTTAGTTATACTAGGTGTACATACGTCATTTGTACTCGTAGTTATCGATTAATGTGAACATGATTTTTTTTTACTGTCACGTGGCCCATAAAAATCCTCATATGGGTCAGTTTCCACCAAGCGAAAAAATCCTCGTGCATGTTCGGGCACCCTCCTACCGTTGCTTTCATCCAAATCCGTTAGCCCTTAAAGCTTGAAAAGGTAATAGACAGAGTTACTTTCGCATTTATAATATTAGTATGAAAAAGTATGCATGCAAATAGTATGGAAAAGTAAGTAAATTCGTGTTGTAACCTTAAGGATCCAACCATACGTATTGAAATATAAATATTATGTAAAAAACATTTTTGATTTTGCCATCTTTTGCTAGAAACACAAAGATTTAGTGGGCTGGAAATGCTGGAATACTATAAATAATAACATTTTGCACACATATGAAAGTGAGAGCAGGAGAGTGTCCTGCGGGAAACAGGAACAACCAGCGGGAAGGAAATCGCGTCAATTCCACATCGTCAATTATCAAAGACCTAAACCAAACTCAAACTCGCCGCTCTGCTTACACGGTTAAATATTTTCATTTTTTTTTAATATGGAGGTAAATAAAAAAGCCGGGAATATATCGAGGTTCTTAGACTGGCTCTCACAGTCGCCTGATACTAACCTAGGATTAAAAGGTCAGCATCAGGCGACTTTGAGGGCCAGTTTTTCGCGTTTTTAGTGTCTCAGAAAAGAAATGAGAAAATTTCCAATACCTACCGGAATCCCGGTATTGGACATTGTCTATACGGTATTGATACCGGTATTTGAAATGAAACCCCTAGTCGTGATGCGTGAAGCGAACTTATATTCCCCTACCAAAAAGCGCTCAACGCGCCTAAATAAATTTTCACTTAAAAATCACCACTGCTTTTGGGGTTACTTAGCATAAGATACCATCGGCTGAAATATTATGAATTCGAAGAAATTGTAAGTTAAAATGGCGGTTTTAACCATCTAACAAATTTCGTCAATCAAATTAGACTTGAATCTGAATAATTTAAGAAGCTGCTGGAGTTTTTTTTTTCAGGTTTAAAAATGTTAGCTAAGATGGAACGAGGGACAATATAAAACTGATCTGTACTGTCTCTGTGCGTTACGCAGAGGATTTTATTACAAGAAAAACTTCCATTCGCCGACATTTCATACTTTTTGTTTTCTACTTAACTTTTAGGGCCATAGCAGCGAAACCGCAATAGTTCAATTCAACTGACTCGAATGATGTTCCGCTAGTCGAGTAGCGAAACATCATGCGGTTTCACGGCGGAGGTGTGCTATGGCCCTTACTTTTAATAGATGTAATACCAGAAACGGAGTTTTAATGATAAGTATATAAATATACTTTTTTTTCTAGAACATGAATATAAACAATAAAGAATAAATAATTTATGACAGTATGGAACGTGTTGTGAAACGTTTTTGTGGTTTTTAAAAGCCGTGTTTCACTACTCCTGTCTGTCGTCAAAATCAATCAGGTCAGGCTTCCAATCCTATTGAAATATTACAATTAATAGTTGTTTAAAAGGTTTCAAGGTTCGTTTTTAAAATTTAAAATTATGTATTATGCTGTTAGTTTTTATGAGGATGTGTTGAAAAAGGAAAACTTGTAAAAACGACTTGCTAAAGCGGAAATGAAGTAAATGAATATAAGTAAAGGAACTAGCCATACTGAAACTACAGTTAATATACAAGGTCAAATTAAATTAGCTAGCGCAACTCCGCACACGTTATGGGTACCGGTATCAATCCCCGATATAAGTATATGCAGGTGAGTATGGAGAAATCCCGAATTAAAATTTATTTCAATAAAATTATTATTTAGACATTACCCAAACTCCTTGGGTGATTCTAAGTAAACCCGGCTAAACTTAGGTTTACTCAATCTTCTACCAAACCTGTTTTCAGACCAAACCGGTTTATTGAGCCGGGGCACGCCGACCAAATGGGTTAGATTAGTAGGTTAGAACTGTGTACAACCACGCGCGAGCCGAGCGAGCGCTACTCCTAAAGGGCCGTTAACTAAGGGCCGGTTTTTTGATCCGTAGTTAACTCAACCAATGGTTAAACATAATAACTAATGGTTGAATTTTGGCTAAATATGTTTGCTATTTTGGCATTGGTTAATATTTTTTAACATAAATGAGTTAACTAACATGAATTTATTCACACATCATTCATGACTGTAGACTTTCACATTAAGCCAAAATTCAACCATCAGTTACGATGTTTAACCATTGGTTGAGTTAACTACGGATCAAAAAACCGGCCAAGTGCGTGTCAGACTACGCACAATGAAGAGTTCCGTAGTTGGGATGAATTTATCCAAAGGACAAACTTAACATTTTAGCCGAAAAACTTGTTCTCCCGTACATTCCAACTGCAAACGTAATTTTGTACGCACAATATTTAGAGATTTACCATGTTATTTTAAGACCATAGACTTTTTCAAGTTTTCCTGTAATCTATAGGTATAAAACTATTTTCTATATTTTTTTTTTCAAAATTTTAGGCTCAGTAGTTTCGGACATTAGGGGGGAATGGTCAATTTTCGTCTATTTTCTTAAATAACTTAAAAACAATTTATTTGAAAATTATAAAAAAAATAATAATACTTGAGACCCTCACAGTAAGCCCTTTCATTTGATATGTCACACGGTACAGTTTGCAAAACTTTTTTTTCTCTTATTTGCCCCCAAAATAGACCCCCATATTCAAAATGCATTTATTTACGTTACACATCCGTGTTTGGGTCACAGAAATACATACGTGTACCAAATTTCAACATAATTGGTCCATTGTATTCGGACCAAATTGGCTGTGACAGACAGACACACGAGTGATCCTATAAGGGTTCCGTTTTTCCTTTTGAGGTACGGAATCCTAAAAACCGGCCCTAAACGGCTAATTAAGCTAGTTGGCTGCGACATATCACGCGTAGGGTAAACCGGTTTGGCCTAGGACAAACTAGTTTGGCCTGAAATCGAGTTTGGCCGGTAACATACATAAAAATTCGCACTTCCGAATTTAACATGCGATTTAATTGCTAACACCACCATCCTGTTACTACATATTTATATCTCTCTTTATTTAACACCAAAATACAGAGTAATTATAACAGTAGCAATGTATTCCAGGAAGATCTATTTTAATCAGAATTTCCTCTTCCTGTTACAAGCCCCCTGCGTTGAATATTTAAATCTAAGCAATGACCAGGATATCCCAAATGGCGCAATATTCGTAGTAGAACATAAAAAGGAAACATAAATGTCAATTATTCTACTAGAAGCCAAAATGACATCCTTTCTTTATTTTAAAAGACAGGAAAATATTAACAGTTCCCTTTTTAACCGACTTCAAATAAGGAGGAGGAACATTTATGTTCGTCTGTATCTGTATGTCACTTTTTCATCGATATTTTCGTAAATTGTGGACCGATTTTGAAAATTCTCTTTTCATTTGGTAGCTTTAAAAGTAAGCTTGCGCGGGACCATTTATATGGGACATATAAATTATAAATTAAAAAAAAAAACCATATAAATTACCAATTAATCAATCAATCAATTATTTGACCCATATAAACTTTATTAACTTTGCTTTGTTAGTTTTTGAGTTAGCTTCCATAATACGTATTTAATCCACTTTGTGTATCTTGATGATGTTATATAATTCCTGTCACTGTTGCTTACATAGCAAGTAGTGGTATACGAATTGGTGTGGTGGGATAGATACCATAACTAGAAAAATAAAAAACATGTTTACAAAAAAAAAAACAGCTTCCAAAAAAAAACAACACTACAAAATAGTGATGGGCGAGGGATAAATTACTCAAAGGATAAATATTCAAGTATTTATCAGAAATGGATAAATACCCATTTTTATCAAGTTTTTACTCAAAATGACGTATAAATATAATTTAAACGTTGTTTCTCTAAGTTAATAACTACTGTTGTTGTTTGAGATTTCCAAAACTACATTTACATTACAAATTAAGATTTTTTTTTTTTTCTGGTGAGACGTTAAGACGAGGCAATTTTATCGCACCGCTCCCTACCCCGGCCTCTCGCCCAGTTTCTTTTGTTTTACAGGTGCGCGGGGGAAGGGTGGGGAAACTCGCCGTTCCTCGCGCTCTATTATAGTTTCCAGTGTTTAGTTTAACGCTTAACGACTGATAAAGCGGCAAAAATTACATTTATAAAATATAATTGGAATATTTTCAATAAAATTCAAGAGAGTGCAGACAGTGACGATGACGCTGAAGAAGATATTCCATCACCAACCCCTGTTCAGACAGATAGTGACGGAGAATCAGTGGATTTGAGGGAATCGAGAAGCGAGTTTCAGTTTGCAAATTGCATTCCTAACGATGATGAACGCGCGTCTAGTATTGATTGATAGTGATTGATTTCAGAAAATAATAATTATTTTAGTGTTTGATTTTCGAAAATATTCATGATTGTTGTCAACTAACTTAATTATAATCGGTACTGACAGTGATTGACGAAAATATTCATGATTGTAGTGAAACCATTGTTACTTTAGGATTTTTGTTTTTGTTAGTTTTGATTAAAGAAGACTAAAATGCATATTTACAGACTTTCATTTTATTTATGCAATCCTTTTGTTTTGTAAAATGACAGTACAAGAAACGAAATCTGTACGTATAAAGTATTTATCCGCTGGTTTGAATAAGTACTCGAGTAAAAACGGATATTTATGAGTATTTATCAATTTTTAGTATTTATCCGGATAAAATCACAACACTACTACAAAGTGAAAAATAACATTAATTTCGAGTCGTGGCAAAAACTAAAATACATATCCAAAGACACCGACGCGACGTCACAAATAGAAAAATGTTTGTATAATCATTAAAATCAGTAATACAGCTCCTTATTATAGTGTAATCCTCAAATGTCAAGATTTCATGAAATAGTCCTTCATTAGGATTACCTGTTCTTAAAGTATTGATGACTTTAATGATTTTAATTCTGTTAATACATACTTGTTAAGGTCGTGAATCACATTTTGATTAACGTACAACCTAATGCCGACTTGTAAATTGCAAAAAACGTAAAAAAAATTGAATTTCCCGGGCTACCCTGACGCTTTAGCCTTAATCACCACGTTTGCGCAATTTGGGTTGGCGAGTGGTTTCCTCACAATGAAAATAAACCAATGAATCGTTAATGTCTAGCTTTTTCGTCTGTAACTTAGCAATCATTATAGAACATGTCCATAAGTACGCACACGTCTTTCTTTCTTTGTGCGAACCTCACACAATGACATAAACCACATTGAACGTAGGCGCGAGTACATAGGTATAGTACATAACTGCGGAATACTTACTAATGACTCATCATACGAGTATGATTCAGTCGCTGACAACAACTTATTTATTTAATATCCTCATTTATGTACTTCTTTATGTAATTTAGTGCGTAGTAGAGATGGGCCGACTATGACTTTGGTCGACTAGTCGGCCAAGCCGATCATTGCTTTCCGCTGTTATGTTAGATAAAAGTTTATTTTATTTTAGTTCTGGGTCTTTCCTATTTCTAAACTGAAAATAATTTCGGTTTCTTTTTTGTTATTAATTTTTAATTTGAATTGATTTCTGGATCATCATCATCATCATCATCTGCCTAGCCTTTTCCCAACTATGTTGGGGTCGGCTTCCAGTCTAACCGGATGCAGCTGAATACCACTATTTTACATGGAGCGACTGCCTATCTGACCTCCACAACCCAGTTATTGGGTAATACGATACCCCTTGGTAAGACTAGTTGTCAGACTTTCGGGCTTCTGACGACGCGTAACAACTGCCAAAGATCTACGAATGACAGCCGGGACCAACGGCTTAACGTGCTTTCCGAGGCACGGAGGAGTCTCGGTATGTACAAATGGTCACCCATCTACGGACCAACCCCGGCAAGCGTAGCTTAACCTGATGGATCGACCCTTACGGCTGTTATTATTTAGCCACGAGCTCCTCATTTCTGGATTTCTGGATCTAAGTCTAATTCATTATTATTAGGTCAAAGGTTCAAAAGAGAAACTTCCTAAGTTCCTATTTCTAACTTTTAAACCTACTTATTGCAATTGTTTGTTAATTAGAGAATTTCTTCTTTTTTGTTAGAAATATTAATTAATTTTACTGTATTTAATTTCTGGATCTAAGTCCAATTAATTAATGGACCAAATGAAGGGTTCTAGATTGTACTGAAAGTAAACTGTAAAACTGATTATTATAAAATAATAACGTAAAGATTTCAATTTCATTTGAAACACCCTCTTCTAAATTTTTAAGCACCAACAAATGGCACGAAGATCAACCATCTTAAATAAATAAATAAATAAAAAAAACAGAAATCGCGAAAAAAATCAGCTGTTCAGTACATTTAACTGAACAGCTGATTTTTTTACGCGATTTCAGGTTTGGTCCCATAGTAAAAGTTGTTCATAATGATGAGTACAATGACCCCTGCTGGTGTTTTAGCAATAACCCTGTTTATGCCAGTGGCGCGGTAAACTGCGCGATGCAGGCTTTTGCGTGACGTCAGTGTGATGCGTATGACGTCAGTGTGATACGTAGTTCGCATGTGGCGATGTAGATGCCGCCACACTGATATTATAAATGAGAAGGTCACTCTTGTCTGTCGGTCTGTTACTTTTTCACTCCCAAACCACTGAACCGATCGTTGTTTGACAGAATGGTGGCCTGAGACCTGGAGAAGGACAAATCTACTATAACTATCATCCAATATCCAATTTGTATTTAAAAAAATACTCGCTAGCGATGTCGCAGGCAATTTCTTTGCTCAAATATCAAAGACTAACACGGATCATGGCTTTAAAAACTGTCCTTATTTCTTGATACAAAATTAATTACGTATATCAGCGATGACGTAACGCAATAAAATTAATTCGATAAAACAAGATAGTCCCATAGGTACATATTAAAATACAGTACATACTCGTACCTGTGATCGAGTGACGTATGTCGATATATTATTGAGTTTATGTGTTTAATTTTATCGATATATCAATGCAAGTACTTGGCTGTAAACAGTTCGTCGTAACTTATAGAAGATTATAGCGGTATTTTTCCCGCAATGCAGTGATGTAGACAAGTAATATTTGGTTAGCAACAGAGACAATTTTTTCTTTGCGAAATTGTGGCTAGCTACCACCTACCACTAGCTGCTACAGACAGAAGTTATTTTATAGACATTGTCCGAAACTGTTTGTAAAGTGTGTTTTTAGCAAATTAATTAATTAATTAAGTAATTATGTATGTTAGTAGTAGACCATAAAAGGGGCAATCCATAGACGAGCCTAGTAATAGCGAATATACCAAAGTCAATTACTTTATGCGAGTCACATAATGTACAAAGGCTCTACGGACTAATAAATTGTGTAACTTGAGTAGGAAGAACAATAAAGCACACAGTAGCTATAATGTATATTAATCTATGTACATTACATCCCAGGATCTTTAATATCTTAAAATATCACACATACAGCAGGTAATGTTATGTATCTTTCCCTTCATTCCACTGGTGTACGTCTCATATTGTATCGAGATATAAATATACAGTATGTTAACCAACAGAGGGCGTTCCCGTTAACCCGCAATAGTATAGCATCCATACATGCTAAAAAAAATATTACCATTCGAAAACAAAATGGTTTTTATTTTTTTTAATATTAAAATATTCACTAAAAATGTTAAATTGATACGTAAAAGAAACACTCTGTACACGCGTACTTGAAGGACGGAAACATCGCAATTTAGTTTTTATTTTTTTGCGTGTAGTACTACGCCGCCACTCCATGCTTCCGTTCGACTCGAACGTTCCCGTCAGACGTCGAGGTCACCCGGTCTGTGATTCCTCCCAGCATCGTACCGCATTTGCAAGTCGACAGTTTGTCATTATTAGCGCGCGTATTTATAATAAGGTTCATCGTCTAATCAGCATTTACACATTAAACAGATACACACTAAAAACTAAATTATCTGATTGGTTGCAGAATTTGTCTTACGTCAACACGGAAATGATTCTGAAAATCGCTGCATAATAATTGATATTGTTTCTGGTCTTTTTTATTCCCCCACAAACTGTTACACGTCTTATTATAAACTTTATTGTACTATTGTAGATTACTGTGTTTGTAATTGTAATGATGTCATCTAAGAGGAGGAACTATGACTCCTGAGATACAAGTATTTTCTTACTTAGTTCAGGAGTCTAATTGTTCATTTATATTTCTATTGTCCACCGTTGTACAAATAAACTATTACCTGTTTTATTCCTATTCAATGTTACTATGTGTGAAATGTACAAAAAAAAAAAAAAAAAACTATTATTATTATTATTATTATTATTATTTTTAGTGAATATTTTTATATTTTTTTGAATATTTTAGTGAATATTTTAATATTAAAAAAAAAATAAAAACCATTTTGTTTTCGAATGGTAATATTTTTTTTTGCATGTATGGATGCTATACTATTGCGGGTTAACGGGAACGCCCTCTGTTGGTTAACATACTGTATATCGACCGTCCCTATTAACAATGTCGGATATAAATTTTTACCAATATTCACTTTTTTACATAAATCCAATTACAATAAAAAAAAAATTCTTCACTGTCAAAACAAACTTTGAACTGAGGGCAGTTCAAAGTTTGCCCTAACGATAAAAAATAATCTTATGATATTAACAATGTCAGTTCTGCGAAAAAGACCACTGTTCAGTAGGAACTAAACAGTAGTCTCCCTGCAGAACCGACATTGTTAATAGGAACGGTCGATATTTTCACATCGCTCTGTTTTTAAGATATGAAGATGTAAAAATATACATTATAGCTGTCGTGTGTGGTCTCCTGGCAATTTCTATGGACAGATATATTGAGATGTATTTGTAATATATCGTGCTATAATATACATCTATACATTATAGCTGCCGTATGTGATAAACTTTCTCAAGGTGATTCAAAAATTTCCCCGGTATTGAACCCAGGATCTCAGAATAGCGCTTGCAACCACTAGACCAACGGGGCAGTCAATTATGATAAATTAATTACTAAACTATAATTATTGAAATCATGAATCTCTCGAAGTTATATTTCCTGCAAATAACGACTATATTGTGAAAATATCGTCTGCTTACTGGTAAAACAAGATAATTGCATTTTTTTTTTACTAAATCGAGTTAAAAATGCAGTTCCCTACGTGTAATTTTGTACCTACAGGTATAACCAAATACAGAGTTTGTAAAAGTGATATCTTCTCACATTTTGAAAAAAATATACCAGTATACCATAATAAATAATATTATGGCTTAAATTCGTTTTAGTTTATACAGCTAAAAACAATAAATACGGTTAATTTATTTACATTTTATAATTTAAATAGTAAAAAAATGGTAAGTTATTCTGAGAAAAATTCATAAACGCATTTATTATTATGAACCTTATAATTTTTAGATTTTGAAGCTTTTAAAGCTTTTGAAATCATAGAATTCAGAAGATATTTCACGTTTGTTAAGTACAGGTAAAATATATTAAATGCTGTCCCCTTTCGATCTTAATTTAATTTTATACAGTTTTTATTATGACCAATATTATATTATATTAGAGTAAATCTTAAAAGAAGGGTAGTTAGCAACATTTTGCTTTAACATTTTTTTTTATTTCATTTAATGAGTTTGAAATAGATCACATTAAAACGTAAACTTTGAAAAGCCATTTACTCCAATTTTTGACACTAACTGCACATATTACTTTTTACCCGTAAGCAGACGAATAGACAATTAGGATTTTAATTACTTTTAGAAATCATTTCCACACTGTCCCCACCAGTTCAAAACGTTAGTATTCCACGTTAGTCTCAGACCAAACTCGGAATTACTTGCAGTACTGCGCAGACATTAGTGGGGGTCAAGGACCCGCGATGATGCGATTAGGAGACCGTTGACCCGCAAAGTGTGACGATTAATAAATTGATCGACTGTACACCTTTGATTTTTCTGTCAGTTAGAGAAAAGTTATGAGGTTCGTCGTCTTGGTGTTGGGAAAAGTAGATATAAGTTGGATTGTTGAGATTTACAAAGAGATTTATGTATATTAAAAATAAAGAAAATTATTACTACGTAAGTATTCCTACGGTATTAGATATTCCTGATTTCCTGGGAATTATTATTTACTTTACATAATTTAAAAGCTACCAGTCTTTAAATAATAATATAAAAAAGGAAGGGAAATAATCATAAAGCATCAAAAAAATCGTCCGCATCGCTGTCAACAGGAAAAGTGTCCAAAAGGCTGGCAGCATTGCCACGTTGTATGGCAATGCTAATTCTTTGGCCAAAAAATAGGCCAGTCATGTGTAGAATCGACCAACCGCTTGGCGCGATGTCTCAAAAACCAAGTGGGAACTCGGACCCCATGGCCATAGCGTTTCAACCCCAAACAACTGGTCACTATGCAAGAGTGAATTTCCGCTCTATGGAATGGCATAATTATTTTATGTTGATAGGTGTCGTGTCTACATACATATTATAATATGTTTCTCCAGTTTATTATATTTCCTATTCACCCAATTTTTCTCTAAGGGCCAATAAAAAACATGAGTTGTTATTGTTACCGAAGGACCGAAATATTCCTGATTGACACTAGCACTCAGACGTCTACAACATTAATTTCCTGTAACATTTAAGTAACGGAACTGAAAGGGTTCCTTCCGTTCCATTTCCCTTTATTTCCGTTCCTCAGACTTCGGAGCCTGTCTAGACAGTGTAATTCCTAATTGATATGAGTTAACAGCGTGAACGTGCGAATGTCTTATATCTTGAAGTGGAAAGATAACGGAATCTGTTAAGTATGATCAAGGTCAAGGAGTGGGCTAACTATCAACATGCATAATTCAAGCATTAGAAATCGCACACATAATAACACTTGCAGCTTTGAGTATGAATGTGGAGGGCTATAAGAGAAGGCCTAAGAAACGATGGATGAACTGTGTGAAAGATGATATGGCTAGAAAGGGGGTGACTACTGTAGAGGCTTTAGATATGGTATTCGAATCTACTCTAAATGGTATTAGATATGGCAGACACTAGCGGGCTAACAAGCGGATGTCGTGGGAAAAAAATACATCATGTAATATTATAAATAAAAGAAAGAAAGAAAGAAAAGTATTTATTGAGACTCGCACAGGAAGATCACAAATTAAACACACTTAAAAAAAAAAAAACATTCTCGTACGAGGTCAAAAGGCTCCTATCTCAGCATGATGCTGCTACACGTAAAAGTAAGTATAAATGAGCTTAAAGATTATAAATATAACCCAAGTTATAAATAAAATAGTATTTGAATTATTCCCGGTACTGTCAGCGTCCCCCCTATGTTTACACTACAGAGATGGCGACTACTAGAGAGAAGAGAAGAGAGAGAAGTATGGAAGAAAAAGATATGCTGCGCCGACCCCAAATAAATTGGGATAAGGGCAGAAGAATGATGGGGTTTACTACCGCATGATATGCGTTCGTGGTGGTCATGGTAAAAAGATTTTTCAGTCAGCATAACTGGATAGCGGGGCTGGACTGCCCAGGGAGCGACGGCCATTCCCAAAATATCGTCACTTCAAAACCCTTTCCTATTCAAAGTAAATCAAAAAGATAACTTTCCTTTGGAAGAGAAAACTAGAACCTCATAGCTTTTTAAAACAGCACCAGTTCAAACTTTCATACCCCACCGATTTACATAACACGCAAAGGATATATCTACACACAAAATATATCTACCTAGACCAGCTGTCACTATCAGAAGCCGTGACTCATAGCCTTACATAAAGCACTGTCTCCCCTCTCGGAAACCCTACAAAGGGTTCGAAGTTCACGCATAGTGTGTACTATCATAATATTATGTTGATTGTAGACATAACGCCCTTTGCACAGACAATGCGCGGATAGTACATACATATACTATGTGTTGACTTATACTATAAGCCGAAAAGGCCATTTTGCAAGTTCTATTATCGATGATAGTTTGGCATGCCATTTTGATAATGGTATTCGTTTTAGAAATAGATTAACCGCCGCACGGGGATCAGGTTTAGCTACGATTGCCTTTCAAATTTTAATCTTTACATACTAGGACTCCTCCGTGCCTCGGAAAGCACGTTAAGCCGTTAGTCCCGGCTGTCATTCCTGGATCTTGGACAATCGTTACGGGTCGTCAGAAGCCCGAAAGTCTGACCACCAGTCTTACCAAAGGGTATCGCATTACCCAGTAAATGGGTTGTGGAGGTAAGATCCATGTAAATTACTGGTATTCAGCTGCATCCGATTAGAATGGAAGCCGACCCCAACATAGTTGGCGAAAGGCTATGCAGATGATGATATTCGTTTTAAAAATAATGGAAACGGGTGCAGTGCTGCACAATTGTTCGGGTCGGAATGATTCGTCACAGCTAGCTCAAGCCGAGCGGCAAACTCGAAATTTGCTGCCCGATCTGTCCTGAATCGTGCCAAAGCACGCCTAAGGTTCGACGGGGAAACTATTTTACTGGTTAGTGCTAAATAAAACAAAGTCCGTTTAACATTTCAGACAAACTAGATGTTCCCAAAGCCCCTAAGTACATGAGTAAGAAGGTATAGTGATCATGGGCCAGAGTATGGTGCAATATTGTTTATCGATACAAGGATCAAGTTGAGAGGTTTGTAACTGAAAAAGCTAGACGTTATGCTGTTTATACACTACTTGACACAAGACCGACATTGCAACCAGTTTAGTAAATGTATTATGGTGATTTGGTGGCCGTAACCAAGTTGTCTAGTGCGCTAGAGTTTTATCTCTGAAACCATTTGTATTTCAAAGCTATTAGTGAACTAATCGCTGTACTTATGGGTTAGAATGGTACCATCACTCGAGATTAACATGGAACTTGAATCGACGCAGCACACGACTCGATTATTTTAAAATAGCAAATAAAATAATTCTGATATGTAATTCTTACCTAGTTACGAATACGATAAATAATAATGAAACAATCAATATCAAAGATTTCCAAGTATTCCCTCAAGAACAAGTAAATAAACGACTTGATAATGCGCTGGATTAAAGATGGACGCCTATTGTATTTTTATAAACGCTGATAGCATATCGAAATCGGTTTTAGAGTTGTATGAAGGAAGTCACGTCGACTGCTTCACTGAGTTTGGTATATTGAGGATGCTCTATCATTGTAACGGCCGATTTATCTTGGCAAGTCCGAACTTCACGCAGAAGGTTGCGCAGTAATCTTTTTTAGGAACCTAAAAAAATGGTGCCATGAGGCGAGTGTGAGTGAGAGAACATGCGTGAAAGTTCTTAGTGCCTATGTTCAGACTTGCCGTAGTGTACTGCAGATGTCTGGCATGACTGAAATAGTTCACAATACTTGGGGTTGGGAGCTTTATAGCTTCTAGGAATAGGTGCTTCATTCATCTGCCTCTTGCAGGAATGCGGATACCACATAGAAATGGCAAGATAGGAGGTATAAGGACCAAATTATGAATAAGGAGACGTGCCACTTAATAAATTAACCAACTTCATTACAATGAGTATGGAGTTCGCGTGATTTAATCAAAGCAGCTTTACTGCACTTTCCTATTTAATAAAATATCAATGGAAAGTTTGTTTATTCATTGATGGCAGTAAAAGAAAAGCCTCCATTAATGTGTTGTTCATGACCCAGTGAAAGTTGTTATGTATCAATTGAGGGTAATGGGTTATCGTGGTACTCATAGGCTCGCAAACTGTCAGTGTCACTTCACATGTTGATACTTGATTACTATCATGCAGGTCATTACTAGGCGGGCGTTTGAACGGCGTGGCCGTACCTTCCTACAATTACTATGAATTTAGATATCTTTTTTTCTAAAAATAATTTGCTATACTTAACTTGTTCTTTCTATTTTCATGGAAGAAATCTTCGGGGAATATGTGTTATTGTACGAAGTCTGCATAAGAGTTAACAATAGATTTTTGTTAGGGGTCCTCGAAACGATCAATCACAATTGATCAATTGCTATCAATTTCTATTGTACTAATATTGTCAATCGCTTCAATTGCACTAGGTAGAAGTTTAATTTGCGCATCATCATCGGCCTAGCTATGTTGGGGTCGGCTTCCAGTCTAACCGGATGCAGCTGAATACCAGTATTTTACATGGAGCGACTGCCTATCTGACCTCCACAATCCAATCACTGGGTAATACGATACCTCTTGGTAAGACTGCTTTGGACCTTTCGGACTTCTGACGACCCGTAACGACTGTCAAAGATCCACGAATGAGAGCCGGTACCAACGGCTTAACGTACTTTCCGAAGCACGGAGGGGTCTTGGTATGTAAAGAGTTACTTACCCATCTACGGACCAACTGCGGCATTTGTGCAGCTAGCTGTACTAATGTAATATTACTTAGCCACAGGCACCTCAATCAATTTGCGCATCAATGTGTATCTATCAGTCACGTAAAAATTGATAATTGCATTTGCAATTGATCGTTTCGGTAACCCTTAAGAATGTATTAACTAAAATCCTACCTACAATGGAAGGGGTGCATACTCGGCAGGCTCTTTATCCCCTCCATATCCTCCTATCCTACCAGTATCGCGCCCCCGGTCTACTCCTTGATATGCAATGGTCTCTGTTGCACCATGTAACATGAGGCAACAGAGGCTAGTGTGAATTTTGGTTTCATTCGAGTAATCGAGTCTGGTCAAACCACGCCGGGGTCTGTGCATTTCATTTATTCATTCATAAAGATCCTACCTACCATGGAACATCTACATCTACTAGCCAGAAAGCGCAAGTATACTAAAAATACAACAATCCATTACATGAGTATGTATGAAGGGACTGACACCGGACGCTCATAAAGTCATAAGTGGGCAATCATAGAAGGAGGAACAGCTGGCCTTCGTGACCATTTACCTCTATATAATAATGCTCAGTGAAACTGGCCCTGTGCCTGACACGGGAATAGGGACACGAATACATTCGGACATAGGGACTGGGAGTTTACAAAAGGGTAAAAAACTTTCGCAAGTAGTTCTTGATTTTTTAGAGCTCCAAGAGACCATAGACTTACGTGTTTGATAATTATTAATTTCAACTTGATACCTCCACGCGTTCCTGAGAAACAGGGTCTTGCCAGGCGGACAGCGAAGTGATCCTATAAGCGTTCCGTTTTTTTTTTTTATTTTGAGGTAAGTACGGAACCATAAAAACACAAAAGGATAGTGTTACCATATCGAAGTTTTAGAAATCAGAAGTCTTTTTAAAGACAAAAATCAAATCTCGATTGAAAATTAAAACGTTTAACTTAAAACTCAAGGCAAACCAAAACGTACAGCCTGTCATGCTGAGTTGTGATGCTTATCACAACACAGCATGACAGGCCAGCTGGCGTGGTTGGTTAAGATACCGCCTATCATGTCGCAGGTCGTGGGTTCGATTCCCACCCAGGACCAACATTTGTGTGCATGAACATGTCTGTTTGTCCTGAGTCCGAGTGTAATTATCTATATAAGTATGTATTTACAAAAAAAAGAAAAGTATATGTGGTATATCAGTTATCTGGTTTCCATAGTACAAGCTCTGCTTAGTTTGGGATTAGATGACCGTGTGTGAAATGTCCCAGGATATTATTATTATATCGCTTCGAAGAAACAAATCTGCAAAAAGTTACTAAACAACCTTCCAGCTTCAGTATTCCTATGCAAATCATTTCCTGGATTTCATCAAGATCTGTCACATCGCATCAAAGGTCAGGTCGCTGTAATTAACAAATGATGATGTGAACGGGAGCATGGGAAGTAACTGTGAACATGGTGAATGGACTCGCCCGGAAAGTTCGCACGGAACAACCTGCTAAAACAACGGATGGTTAGTGGTAGCTTTTTGTATTAAACGGCAGTTAGTCGGTATTTTCGCAGAGCTGGTAATGCTTGTATCAGTTGATTGAGACTTCAATGCTGATGAATAATGTTGGTTTCCCTGCATTCATATTCATATATTGAAGTGAGTTTTCGCAAAGTTCTTCTAAACTACACAACGGATTTTGATCATTTAGAGAATGTATTCTGGAAGGTTTACGTGTATATTACATTAGATCCTGCCCGCGACTTCGTCTGCGAGAAATTTCTTGTCTCCCCGACCCAACCCCACCCCGTCACATCGCATAGCCTGCACGCGCTGTTACTTCGTTCTTGCTGACTTTTTAGGGATCCGCAGTTAACAATGAACCCATATAGTTTCGCCATGTCCGCCTGTCCGTCCGTCCTCAGTTAAGCTCAGAGACTTTTAGTACTAAAAGTCTCTGAGAATGTTATTACGCCGATAACACTGCATTTGCTATCTAATTTTATACTGAATGCTGTTATATAGGGTTATTTGTAAAACACCAGCAACCTCTTAAGGGGTCATTGTACTCATCATTATGAAAAACTTTTACTATGGGACCAAACCTGAAATCGCGAAAAAAAATAACGAATTATGCGAACATAAATGTACTGAGCAACTGATTTTTTTTTCGCGATTTCAGGTTTGGTCCCATAGTAAAAGTTGTTCATAATGATGAGTACAATGACCCCTTAAGAGGTTGCTGGTGTTTTACAAATAACCCTATATAACAGCATTCAGTATAAAATTAGATAGCAAATGCAGTGTTATCCTAAAGTATTTAAAACAATAAAAGCGAAGCTTGCAGTGAAGGCATCCAGCAACGTAGATCAAAAATGCAATTAAACTTTGATGATAACTTTACGAATACGTACAAAACAATTTCACGAATACGAAATTCGCAAGTACCTATGGAATTTCGTATGCTCACGTGCATTGCGAAAATTTTACGTAACATTTGGCCCGCCGCCATTGCATTGTTTCGTTTTTATTTTTTTATTTCTGCAATAGTTTCGATGGGTGCAATCCTTTTTGTTTAAAACTACGAGTAACACGTCAGGATGTATGTTTAGCCGTCTTTGCTTGATAGCGTTTGTCGGTTTTTAAAATGTTGTAATCATTTACGAGTTCATGAATCCTTTGTATACGTATCATCATCTTCTTGTCCTTATCCCAAGGTCGGCGCAGTATGTCTTTTTCTTCCATAAATCTCCATTAACACTCATCTCAGACTTTAATTACTTTCTAACTGTGTAATATATATCATCTTTCACGCAATCCATTCATCTATTCTATGGTCTCCCTGTATTCTTTACCCACATTCAAACTTGAAAAGTCTTCAATTCAACCCTTTGTTTACTACGAAACACGAATTTTCTAGATTACTAAAGTTCGCGTCAGTTTGCCGCTCTGAAGTAAGCTGCAAATGACTGCGCAGTAGTCAATATCTATACTAAATAAAATAGCAATTCGCCATGCCAAGCACATCGGAAAGCCTGCACCCTAATTGCGTAACACACTATCAATCGGAATCGGTTTCATTTTAACAGTTCAACCACATTCATTGCGTTATTTACGTTGTCGAGCAGACAAATTTTTCGAACATACGAAGGAGGCAATGGATTAGCAATTTGTTTCAAAATGATTCTGATTCCGATCGATAGTGCGTTACGCAAATAGGGTGCTGGTTTTACAGCGCCAAACTTACGTGACGCGAACCAAGGGGCTACAAATTTAAAAAAAAAATAGGTAGGTACCAGATTTTAGTCTAAATTTTAGAATTAACTTCCTTTTTGGATTTCGAATAGGTAATTACTATATTTCAAAGCAACAGTCAGAGTTTGTGGTCGACTGACACCATATTGTTCGAATATGTAGATGAAACATTCCTGGTTTGCAATGATTATGGGAGGAAATTGAAGCAGTCTAACCTAAAATGTAGCTGAAATGCGTACGTGCTAATTATTTTACTTAGTGGCATTTTATCAAACCCAATAAACATTGCCTGTTCAATTGTCTATGCATTAGATCTATGAATCGATAAAAGTAACAGTTCAGTGAGTTATTGGCACAGTAAACGTTCGCGTGAGATTTGAACCTATTGTAAATAATAAAAGGGCAAGACATTACTGAAAGCAAGCGTTACGCGTTCAGTACTTCAGAACCACTGGTGGCTGGGTATGGTGATGGCGATGGCGGTCAAAATTAATTACACATTAATTATACATTACGAATGGTTATCAAAGGAGAAACAGCGGCACTGTGACAAGGCCAAGGCGAAGATGGTGAGATGAAATAACATGCTTCATGAGGGATTGAATGACAATCAATCTGCCTAGCCTTTTCCCAACTATGTTGGGGTCGGCTTCCAGTCTAACCGGATGCAGCTGAATACCAGTATTTTACATGGAGCGACTGCCTATCTGACCTCCACAACCCAGTTACTGGGTAATACGATACGCCTTGGTAAGACTGTTTGTCAGATTTTCGGGCTTCTGACGATGACAAAACGGCAAAAACCCGTGAGAGGTTGAAAGAGTGGAAAAGGTGGATGGATGTCAAGACCAAGCAATGGGACAGTATGGGCTGATAAAATTTAGAACACAATGACCTGTATATGACAACATGACTTCGATAATTGTCTGCCAAATGAAATGACATTCATTCATAAGCTGTGTAAGTGGTGTAAGCCAAAACGGCTGAACGGATTTGTAAGAAATTCGGCCATTACCTGGGTTAGGAGGACACAGGATTGATGGGATTTTTATCCCATATCCCGTAGCATAATTTCCGAAATCCAGACCGGCGAAGCGGCGGGCAAAAGCTAGTCTTTGATAAATATTACCATGGTTGGTGACCCTCAGACAGGCAACATGGAGCTCATTATTCATGCGGTTTACATGAGTTCAAAACTGATCAATAATGTTCATGCAACATGTACAATGATATGACAAGAACTTGAAATTATCAATGCGATAAGATAGAGCCGCAGTCCAATGTATTTGAAATTAGTGATGATAACGTTTATAAAGGATACAGCTGGCTTCATTTTAAGTTACATTTTACATTAACGTTTGATAGTATTGAGATGAGAATACCTGATAAAAAGCAAATCCAAAGAATCCGAAATTAGTTGCTTTATGGCACTTATCATGCAATTCGAAATCAAATTGTGATCTCTAGAGGTTAGTCCTTTTTTGTAGTAATAGTGGTACTCGAGGTTCTGATAGAATAACGAAGTGCCAGTTGCTGGTTAGACTGGGACGTAGTTACTTAATTCTCACAAAGTAGCTATCTCCACTAACTTGGGTCCTTCTCTTTTTTTAGGATTCCGTACCCGAAGGGTGCTAAACGAACCCTATTACTAAGCCACCGCTGTCAGTCTGTCAGCGGCACAGATAACGGGCTGTATCTCATGAATCGTAATAGGTAGACAGTTGAAATTTTCACAGATTGTATATTTCTATTGCCGCTATCAACAAATAATAAAAATAAATTAAAGGGGGTATATCCATACAAGAAACGTGATTTTTTTACTAAAGTAAAAAACGTAGTGTTAAATATTTAATTGTGCGGTGATACGGACTAAGGAACCCTTCGTGTGCGAGTCCGACTCGCACTTGGCCAGTTTTTTTTCATATACTATTTTAACTCTCCAGTCAGAATAGCATATGAGCTGATATGCTGCGACATGAGCAACAACATTGACTTGCGACTGCGAGGACCAGATTTCAAACATTCATTCGACTGGCGATAATTATGCGTCCGATTTTCGTGTTTAATATACTGAAGTAATGTTACTTACTTACAGGTTTTGTCTGACCTTAGTTTAAGATTTAGACTTAAGCCTAAGTATTACCTACCTACCTTCAATTTTATTTTAATAAGGCTTCTGTCCCAGACAAGTTTCAGGTTTCACAACGACCGAATCGCCTTTTGTTCAGACAGGAAACACTAATTGTATTAATTTAGATTTCAGTGTTTCAGACTTGAAATTAATTGTGTTAATCAGCTGTTTATTGAGGTAAAAGTATGTTACGATATAAATAATCCTTAACGAATATTGTTTATTGGTACTAATTTAACATTATGCAAGCAATTTGTACGTCTTTCCGCTTTGCAATTACCTATTTACTTTTTAAGTTTTTATACTTGCTGCAATTGATTAAGCAACTAGCTGAAAAACATCGGATTGCCTCATTGAGTTGCAAGCACGATTTGATTATAAAGATTCTAGATTTGGTAATATTTAAAAATATCGAAATACTTTATTTTTATGTTTTGTTTGCGACCAAAAATGAATATTAAACCTAATAGTTTGCGATAAAAAGTTTTAGTAGTAGAATAAAGACTCCCGCAGAGATAGCGATGCGACAGCGCAGCGCGACTAGACTAGTAGAACAATTTCTATGAAAACTTCATTGAAATTATTATACCAGAATAGCGTCACATCGTCGCGTCGCGTCTATCTACGGGAGCCTTAGCCCAAATAATTATTTTTTGCGTTATTCTACTGCTAAATTTTCCGGGATTAGCTACCTAGCTATACTTCATTATCTAACCTACATAAAAGCTTATTCCTCTCAAGTTTCGTTTACTATAACATTTTTATTTCGAATTAATTTGGACAATTTCAGCGCTAACCGCAAATATTTTATGATAATGTTTTTGCGATTCAGACTTCAAATAATATTAACTAACATATTTGTTTTGTGGTTACAGAAAGAAAGATATTTCTTGAAAGTTTTATTCTTGCTAAACCATTAGCAGGAGTCTGTGTTTAGGAAAACTCATATATTATTCAATCAATTTTAGCATAATAATTGTAGTAGTTGACGGTATTTAACACATTATCTGCTTAATTCTTCATGCAAACGCTTCTTTATGCTACACCCTTACCGACCCTTATTTTACGATGTTTTCGAAACAATAGAGACGCACAACGAACGCACAGGTGCGGCGCGCCACACTCGAAGAAAGTTATGTAAATTGTATGGACGCGCATACGCGCCGTCAAGCACCCGGTGAACGTCCGAAAACGCGCATGTGCGTCTGCCGCGCCTAATGTATTAAACTATTGACATTTTATGGACGAACGTGGTGAGCAGTGTAAGCAAACAAAAAAAGGTTGGCAAGTTCATCGTACAAACAAAGCAACTTCCTAAATAGCAACCATTAGATCTTCTTCAAAGTAATCAGTTCAATAATGGTAATGCGAAGCTGCAAAGGATCTGCTAACCCTCATTACTGCACTTCCAAGTCCTAAGTCGGTATTCGGCACGTGTCTTTAAGTGGCGCCAACGTGCTCAGTATTAATATACGCTAGTAATTCCATTCATTATCGCTCATTCGTTCAATCAGCATCCGCTGTGGACCGCCTGAAGTTCTGGATAACATTTATCTGCGTATGATTGGAACAGCGTATTATGTTTTGTGCGCCATTTAAGTGCCTAAGAATCCCAAAAATGATCATTATTTGCACACTGCAGTAAACTTCTATCTGACCTGCTGAATTATTAATTACAAAAAACCAGAGAGCATTCAGTTTTTAACCGACTTAAAAAAAGGAGGTCAACAATTCGACACGTATGCAATATATTCACAAATGATAATCTATTAGGGCTTCCAAACAAATATACTTACAAAATTTTATAGATGTATATACTCACGTATAACATACGTTTGTCCATGCATTTCTCAGAATTTTTTTATCGGATCGTGACCGTTTTATTTTTATTGGCTTACATTTACTTCAACTTAGGGAACAGTGCAAGTTTCATAAAAATCGGTTTAGTAGTTTTCAAGATAATGGCCTAATACGTGTAAGTGTGACGGCCTGGCTTTCTGATACGAGCTACGGGTGTGGTGTCAAAGGGAAAACATCTCAAAACCTTGGTCAAATTCTAGTGCAATATTTATAACAAAACTACTTATTACAAAAAAAAAGTAATAAGTAATTTTTAGTTTTTTTTTAGTAATAAGTCATTGTTATTTCATAATTTTGAGTTTATTTCTTTGTAAGGTCAATTTAATTTTTTAATATATTTTTTTTTTGCATTTTCTACATTCGTGCATAATTTGACAATTGATAATACGTAAAAACCTTTTGGTGAAAATCACCAAAATCTCCAGTGTGCGCTCTGTTCGTATCTGAATGAAGCATAGAATGGTTTCATGTTTTAGAGATGGACTTATCCAGATACCCACAATAAATAAATTAATTTTAATAGATTCTGCCAAACTTTTAGAAAAAGTTATAATTTCTATCCCACGTAGTAGTAGCCGCCTAATTTTAACCGAATAACTTTCGTTCCTGCCTCATAGTCGAACTAATATAAGTAAGTTTTCACCCTTTTGCCGCATGCTTTCTCTTGCCAACTCCATTCGTGGCGAAATGTCTTTGCTGGTTCCGTACCCTCAGTAACGACTAAACTTAAGCCTTAATAATAATATGTATAATTTTTTCTTTCCCGAAACATTTTTATTATCTATGGAAAAGTTTTAAATGTGTAGGTATAACTTTTATATTGTTTAATAGTAAGTGTTATTCAAAATAATGATGCATACTAGATTCATATCAAGAGGATGCCAATCCGACATATTATGTTGTACTTAGCTATTTTATTGCATTTGTGATTGTAAATCAGTTTTTTTAAATAAATTTAACAAAGTAAAAAACCCACAACTACTAAAACGACGATAGAGAGAACATTGAAATTACTTCAGACTCGAAACACATTTCTCTGAGTCATCAGGTCATCACGCACAACATATCCCGAAAGCTCGCTTATCTAAGCCCAACAGTCACAGGATGCGAAAGATAAAGTTGAAACAATACATTATCAAGCTGTTTACAATTACATACATACAATTACAGTTTGTAAAGACATCATTGTATGTAAAACTTGATTCTAAGCGATGCGTGCTGTTATTTTCAGTGCAACGCTGGTATACAAAATTACAAACACAAAAGTCATTGTGAAATGATCAGCCGATTTGAGTAAGGCTTTTGGTAGTGTCAAAAACGTGGCAGGTAAAGACATCATTGTATGTAAAACTTGATTCTAAGCGATGCGTGCTGTTATTTTCAGCGCAACGCTGGTATACAAAATTACAAACACAAAAGTCATTGTGAAATGATCAGCCGATTTGAGTAAGGCTTTTGGTAGTGTCAAAAACGTGGCAGGTAAAGACATCATTGTATGTAAAACTTGATTCTAAGCGATGCGTGCTGTTATTTTCAGCGCAACGCTGGTATACAAAATTACAAACACAAAAGTCATTGTGAAATGATCAGCCGATTTGAGTAAGGCTTTTGGTAGTGTCAAAAACGTGGCAGGTATATACTATGTAAAAATTACACCGACAATTTTTTTAATTTTTTTATTTGTGATGGGTTTGCTCTTGACTCTAGTCTAGGTCAGAGGTGACAGAGACAAAGTCGACGATGGAGTGAGCTTACCCAGAAGAAGCCTGTTCACTCTCACCTTGAAGAGATTAGGTTTGTATGCGTTCGGAAACACAGACGCAGGTTCCACTCCTTTTGCTGTGCGCATTATAAAAGACATTTGGAAGCGCTTAGTGCGAATTGGTGGAATAGCAACCAGGTAGGGATGGTAACTGGCAGTGCGTCTAGATGTCCGATGGTAGAAGGGGCCGGTGGAATGAGGTCGTGGAGTTCTCGGGCACACTCCGAAGTACAATATGTAGAAGACCGACAAGCAGGCAACCTTGCGGCGATGAGCCAAGCTATGAAGCTTGGCATCCACCAGTTTTACGCCGCCAATGAGACTCTTAGCTCTGCGTTCCACCGAGTCAAGCGCGGCTAGTTGGTACTTGGCTGATCCATCCCAAAGGTGACTGCAATACTCCATGCAGGATAGGACTTGCGCTTTGTAAAGGGTTAAAAGCTGTCCAGGCGTAAAGTATCGCTTCACCCCATTTAGGATGCCCAGTTTCTTGGCCGCAGTTTGGGCCTTGTATTCGATGGTGGCGCCGAAGTTGAGACCAGATGTCAGATGTCAAATTGAAGAAGAGGAACGGAGTCACAACTTATTAGAAAGGGAAGCCGTTGAAATTGATCGAATGAAGGTAAAGATTGTTTACACTGACCAGTCCAGCGCGCCAGCACGGTGTTTAGATGGATGTGGAGAAGTGAAGACTGAAGGACACGACTTGGACGATTGATCCAATTAACTTGTAAATAACCCATGTTTATGAGTTATTTGTCCATCCGTGCGTTTTGTGCGAATCACATTGTAGGGAATTTACTTGTATCATACAATTTTTCCGAATTACAGTTTTATGTAATAAATTCTAATATTATAATTATGAAGATAACAGTACACCATCGCTGATAAATATGATAGACTGAACATGCCCCGGCACCCTTTATCGATAACATCTGAAATCGATTATGACCTTAATAGAGCCGATGGACGGTGAAGCGGAGATGGTCATATTAAAGATAGCGATATTGAAACCATTAACCATTCTAAAATTAAAATCTTTATCTAGAAGAGAAACGCCTCTACCAATTCGCAAATTAATTTTAGGGAGTTGAAGCTATTCCTTTGTTTTGTACTGAACCAAGCAACTTGTAAATAAAATAAAAAAGTTGGTCCTATGATTCTTGAAGGACCAAATTTTGTATTACTTCATTCTGAACAAATGTGAATTCATTAGTGCTTGGCTTCAATAGCTATCCTAACAAAATACCTTAAAAGAAGGTTCTGAAGACAACTCTTTGATGAGACGATGTCGTAACTTATCCTTAGGCAAAGATTTATTCCGTATCAAAGTAATAAAATCTGCAAATATTGAGAAATACTTACAACTTGTTGACATTATTTCTTCTTATTTAAACAAAAGATTAACAATAAGAAATGACTTGATATCTTCAACGTATATTGAAAGGCGTGTTTATATGACGATATCGAGAATCGTGACTCAATAAGGACCAAATAAGGACAAAGGGAATGTCCATTGAATTATGACTAAAATGATACATTACTCGTACAATGAACTAGTAACAATGACAATTCACATTGTATATCTAGTACTGAGGCATAATAAGCTACTCTAGGTATTAGGAAACCACATCAGCCTGTTGGCGGTGGTCGGGTGAAGTCCCTTAAGTACTTGATTCACTATAAATGCGAAATTCATTGTTAATAATAATATTTACTACGTGCAACTTTGACAAATGAATAACAAACAAAAGATATAGGTGCTGATTATCATGTTCACAAACTAAATTTAAGTTCAGTGCATCTTTTTCTTTCTATTGGAATCGACTATTGTGGCGAACAGCTTGGGAGAGGCCCATGCATGTCTAGCAGAGGACTGAGCTGAGAGAGTGTGACTTGATTGATCAATCTGTAGCTTGATACAATGTTCATAAACTGACAAATAGGTAAGTCAACCAACTCGGCCTATTGCAGTCCAGTGCTGGACATGGCCTCTCCCAGTATGTGATGTGCCACAACACCTCCGTCTTCCGCATCGAGTCTGTCCCAACCACCGTCATAAGTCATAAGTCATTTATTTGTAGAAACATGAGTATATATAACATACATGGCATGCAGGTTGTTCATAAACTAAAAGATCCATCATGTTCGGCCTTTGGGGCATACAAATATATAGGACATAGGTAAAAAAAGTAATTCAAAGGTAATTAAATTTAAACAAAGCATAAACATTATTTCACACAAACTAAAACGCCACGCCATCTAACTGGAGGGAGTACTACGCACTACGCTTGCCGAAACGCCGATTGTCGTTTCCACTCCAGGAATCATCTGCTCTACCGGCCGTCTGTGCTTCGACAAATATGGTCAACCCACTGCTACTTCAGCTTGCTTACCCTGTAGGCTATGTCGGAAACTCCGGTTATAATATATTTCGGATAATTTCATTCTTCAAAGAGACTCGGAACATAGCCCGCTGAGCGACCTTGACATTGTGGACCAGCCCGACTAGAATATGGAAGTACAAGTAGCCATAAATAATCAATTAAACTCCAGCAAATACAAGGCTCATTATTCGAAATCTTTCATCTCGAAACTACTCATACCTATCAAGTTTACAGCTAATGAAATCGGTCGGCTATTTGATTAATAAGCGAGGCGAGAGCGATACGGACGAACGGACAGGCAGACTGAAAGTTATTTACGATATTATGCTTGATCGAGATAAGTGCATGTCTGCGACAGTCTTAAGTGAAAACGTTTTTGTTTGAGATGATTCTGAAGAGGTTTTAAATAAATAAATAATGGACAAGAACAAGTTTTAAGAGATAAAAATATTTACGAAACAGTAGGAGATAAAAGCTTAGATTAAAGACGAGGCTAAAGCAAATACAACTCTAAGAAGAAACCAAGCTACGAATGTATGCAAATAACGCTCATACATTGACTATCCTAGTAAAGGTTTGAACTTGACTGAGTGTCATGCGTTAATGAGGCAGATTTAGCAAAATCAGCACAGGAACACGACAGGCAGACAGAAGAAGAAGACATAATCGTACTATAGTACGATAGTGTAGTGTAATAGATATTTTTCAAAGAACATAATCTATAGATTGTGTTCATTGAAAAATATCTATTCCTGATTGTAATCCCAAAAAATAACTATAGAACGAGCAGTTATTAATAAACTGAACTGTTATCCAACAACAATAAAATCTAACATACCCATTAACCGATTATAAATCATACTAGTCGTAGCGTATACACTCGGAAGCGCGTCGAAAAGACAAACATCATAATGCGTCACGAACGACCTATAACTCAATTATTCAATCCCTGACTAAAATTATACGCGTACAAACGCATGACCTGATCGATTACAGTTACTCTTACACCGTTTGATAAACAAGGCGAAAGAGTAAAGTACCAATAAAGCATAGACCTATTTACGTTTTGGGAATAGACACAGGAACGAATGGAGTGACCATGCGCGGAGTACGGATGAACGATACCAGAGGAATAAATGCGCAGTTCTGCACCAACATAGCGTTTACTGGGAGCAGTGGTGACCTAGGGTAACGGCCCCGACTTACCGAGTTGTAGGTTGTGTGTTCGAACTCACGCCGTATTACTTTGTGTAATTTCATCACCACATCTCTCAAAACGGTGAAGGACAACATCGTGAGGAAACTGGCATGTCCTAGAACCAGAAATTCGAAGACATGTGACATCTACCAACCCGCACTGGACCCGCGTGGTGGATTACGGCCCACACCCACTCACAGAAAGGAGGCCTGTCTGTGTCCCAGCAGTGGGGACGTGGGGAACGTAGGCCGATTATGGTTTGTGTTTACTAAGAATATTTGATTCTTCTGCCAGGAATAACCTAATGTTCCGTCGGTCAAGTCACTCCTCTTTTACCGCCGTGGTTTCTTCAGCTGAAAGAGGGGCATAAAGACTTGCTTCAAAAGTCAGGTCGCATGGCCAAATGATAAGTGTTTGTTTGCCCTCTTTTCAATTTTATAGGATGCCATATGGAATAACTATGAGCACTTCATAACTCACCTACTTCGTGACTAAATGCAACTGGCTATTTATGTTCCTAACTTGATCGACTCATGCGCAGCGCACCGTTTCCGCAGTGACGGCATCGCAGGCTTGAATTCCAGGAATTACCTATAGATATCCCATGGTGTGTTCAAGTCGGTTTTAGGTTATTGTTTCAACGTAAAACCTTGAGACTTATTACCAGAGTTTCTCAGAATTTAGTTTGTTTATTCATTATGGCATATTACTTGGAATTTTATCAGAATTCTCTTTTAGCCAATGACAAGCTGAAAGACACTATATTTAATATAATTGTCCATAAACACGTATGATTTTGCATATACGCCATCAGCACCAAGCTAAAATCACTTATCGTTTACATATGTTAAAATAACATCCACAAAAGCCGTAACATCACACAATGTGATGCATTTAGGTGCTTACTACTTATCGGCTGTTAAGTATGTGGTTTACTCAGATTTATATTCTTTCCGCATTCACTACTATATCCGTACAGCGTAAGGCGCGTACATACATTTATCGGGAAATCTTTGTATTAACCAGACGTGGTAAACATAAGGAAGGTGCGGAAAGAGAGTAATTAGTACGTCGTATATACCTTTCTCGAAATGCGAAGCTGTTCCTTTAAGTAATCACAATGAAAGTTGCATAGTAATCAGGCTGCTCGACCACAACAACAGAGATAGTTTTCGCCGTAGATCTTGGATCTCTTATCCTTATACGCTGGGGACAGCCTTGCTGTCTCAGTTAGTACAATACCATCCGCATTCGCCAGGCCTACAAGTTGTACCGTTTCTGGGATTTACTAGTCCTAAGGACAGGATCAGATATTTACAGGTTCTAGTTTCCAAAACTACCTCATTCATAATCATCCTAGCCTTTTCCCAAATGTGTTGGGGTAGGCTTCCAGTCTAACCGGATGCAGCTGATCACCTCTGTGTTCACGCACTCACACCATAGCCCCGATATTTCTGCTTGGAGAAAAAGGTTCACTTTTTTTTTTGTGCGGACCTATTGCAGTTGGCTCCGGGAGCCTTGAATGCTTAACCTAGCGTTGGCAGGACCTGAAGGGCCTCTCACCGGGTTAAAAAAATAAAATTAAGTAGCACAGCTGAGGACGTCCCATAATGGCACTCGAACCTAGGCTTAGGGCGCTACTGACTACTGAGCAAGTGGGGACTTGTTGTATCTGACTGTTCTTATCATTTAGGACAATGTTTATAGCTAAGTAGCTACCCGCGTGGGCGGGTGGGTCCAAAGGTCGAGGGATAAAAAGACTCACAAACTCACATCATAGAGCATCAACCATTCAACAACAATGTTTACGTCGCGTCGTCCACTTAACTACTGGAATGCGTTGGTTTACATCACGCGTGTTCTCATCAGCTTACCTTAAGAATGGGTGAGTCATCGAGTGTTGACCTGCGCCGGCTTAGTGTGAAATATTGTTAGCTTTCTTTGTGTGAGTAACCACGAATTCTTTGGAAGTTAATCGCGAATACACGAAGTGCGTTCTGATTTAGTTTGCCTTTGTTTTTAGGAGATCTTGTGCTAGACACCATTTGGAAGGCCTGGTTCTTTCATCATATAGGCGTATCAACCCACTGTTGGGAAAAGGCCTCTCTCATGACTTGCAGTGCTTGCGATCCAGCGCTAATGTGGACCACTGGTCGTTTGTTTTGTCCAGCTCCACGAGGTCTACCGCGACGCCTTCTATCTTATCTAGAGAGCTTTTTTATATTTTTAAAGAATGATCAGTCTTGGTTTTCATTAAAATACGTTTGATGGACACATGCAATTGCGATTGAAAATCTGAAGGCCGTTCTAAGTTTAGGGAAGAGCATAATTCGACCGTCCCTATTAACAATGTCGGATATACATTTTTACCAATATTCACTTTTTTACATAAATCGAATAACAATTTTAAAAAAATTCTTCACTGTCAAAACAAACTTTGAACTGAGGGCAGTTCAAAGTTTGCCCTAACGATAAAAAATAATCTTTATGATATTAACAATGTCAGTTCAGCGAAAAAGACCACTGTTCAGTTGGGACTAAACAGTAGTCTCCCTGCAGAACCGACATTGTTAATAGGGGCGGTCGAATTGATGGGGTGACGAAGCTCAGACGGCAATCGTTTCGAACTGAATACCGATATGCAAAGGCGTCTGGTTTGGATATTGTATGATCATATTGGGCAACCTAGAATGGCCTGCAAATAAATTATCTTTGGTCTTCTTGTGTGTATGAGACTTTATTAAGGGTCAGACGCTGAGGCAGAAAGCATTTATATCTCTTACCATCGCTATTAACCGTTTGACCACCGCGTACGCATAATAAATTGCCACCCAGGCGCCATTCAATAAATTCAAATGCAAAGCTTGCTCAAACTATTATTTGTTTGGATCATAATAACTGACATTTCTGAATGAAAATGATTGCATTATACATTAGGGTAAATGAATATTTTCGGGAAAACCTTTGTTGAAGCAAAAGCATGTTAGTCAGGCAAGCATTGTCATGATTACAGTATTCGAATATTGATTAGAATGTGATAGATTTTACGACGTCCAATCACGCTTAGATGGCGCCATCGCATCGCATCGCCCGCCATTACATTACAGTGAACAGTTTTAAAACATAATGCTGTATTATTTTCTTTGTTCCATTCATTTCACAGAATAGAGAATACGATCGATACGCAGTCCTAGGGCTCCTCAACCCTTTGCTGCACGTGCTATCGATTCTAAACCCCTTGCAAATGAATATTAATTATGAATAGTGTTGATTAGTAGGCACCCTTTTTGTATCAACTGGTCGCCGGCCGGAGCCGGTCTGACGTAGTAGGTATATGGAGAAACTGTGACAATGACTCATTGTTATCTATTCAGCCGATATAACGGCAAGTATTAAACTTGTTATTTCGCAACGAAGCGAAATACCGGTTCTCGTTAAGGAGATTGTAAGGAAAAGTATTAAAACATTGTTAAGGCGTGCATGAAACATCTGTTAAAATGTTTGTATATCTCTTGTTAACTACTCTTGGTAGGAAACGTGGCTTTTATATATCCTCGTAAAGGTGAACGTTTTTCTCATCTGGTCGGGTTAGTGCCATCGGTCCGGCAGCAGGGTGTGAATGTGGTGCTGTGACGCAAACATGTCCCACATTCTATCCTGCCCTATGTGCCCAAAAAATGCAGCTATACCGACCTCTGCGCTGCCACCGACCGAGGATGCCGTGGAAGTGGCGAAGTTTTAGGCCAATCAAATTTAATACACTGTCGAGTGTCGCGCCATCGATACGACGAAGATTATTCCCTAAGCACGAAGTCCGTAGTTTCGGCCTTCTTTACGATCGTTTCCTACTCCGTATCACCTACGGACGGATGGTTCGTTCGGGGCCCCGAACTTAGAATGAATGACAACACGATTTGACCCTACTCCCAATATGTTTTTGCCCAAAGCTAAAGTTGCGTTCAAAGCTAAAGTAAAATCTAACCTTTGTTCAAAGGCATATTATTCTATCAACGATTACTTAAACGATAAGAATAGTTGGTCGCTGTGTTTAGCTTAAGACAATGTTTATGTTCTTTCTCCAGAATTAGCATAGCTTTGACTCTCAAGGTCAATTTATTTTAATTTTATTTTTATTTATTATTGACATAATCTACTCATTTCAATGTTTATTTATTTTTTATGAGTGGTATTGCAATATGTGGTTAGCTAGTGACCTCGACAATTGATCATAGTTTTTCTTGCCCGAGCAACCGGCAGCAAGTTCGTCATGCTCCCTTAGATGTCACTGCTTGCGGTAGCGTCGGAGGTCGGGTTGTCTCCTTCCCTCAAATATGGCGAGGGGGGTAATGGCTGATCTTTGCGTTATACTCGTGAACGGGTGCTGCTTGTGGTGACAGGTCGTCTTGCTGACCTTGGTTTTGTTTTGTTATTAGTAATTTAACTCGTTGTTGATTTTACTTCGATGGTCCTAGTTTATCCCTATCTGTGACTTGTGAGTTACGACTACATGTACGGCTATATGTAAGTGGGCACGCCCTTTATTACTGGAGGCTTTTATTTAGGTATAAAGTTCTGCTTACGTTTTTAGTTTTGTATTTTGTTTCTGCTTGAGTATTGTTTTCGTTTTTTTTTTTTTTTTTTTGGTATATTGGCGTGTGCTAGCTTACTTATAGCAAATAATTTAATTTAATGTTTTGTGTTGCGTAATGTACCTAAATTATTATGCGCAGTATTATATAGAATCATTTTTTTAACTGAACAGACAGCTGTGCTGCTGGGGAGTTTGTTGCGCCACTTCTTCTCCCCAGCTAAAGCACTAGGAAGTGGTGAAGGGCGGGCGTTTTTGGGGGACTGTCTTATGTAATTTTGACGTTCAAAAAGTGCTGATTCTCAGCCTAGTTTGAATAAATGACTTTTGATTTTGATTTTGATTTTGCCCGTCCGAAAAATTCAACTTTTACACTTGTTGTGACTCAAGCCCGTAGTTTCGGCCTTCTTTACGAGCGTTTCCTACTCCGTATCACATACGGACGGATGGTTCGTTCGGGGCCCCGAACTAAGAATGAATGACAACACGATTTGACCCTACTCCCAATGTGTTTTTGCCTGTCCGAAAAATTCAACTTTTACAGTTGACCCCCTGGTCTCTACATTTTGATACATGTATAAATTATTTTCCCAAGATCGGCCAAAATGTCCTAATATGACTTTAAAAGCATCCGAATAATTAGCTTATAATGTAAGACTTCCCACTGCAGTGATACAGGCGTCCTCTCGGTGAGAGGGGGTGTAGGCCGTGATCCACCACGCGGGCCCAGTGCGGGTTGGTAGATGAAAGCATCAATTCCTGTCAAATAATTTCGAACAGGATCCAATTTCTTGGTCCTTTGGTACAGAATTATACATAAAGTAAACGTGACAATAGAAGACCCTAAACATGTTTATGCCATCACAATAGCTGCGACTACAAGGCCCCCAGGAATATTACCAACTTCAGGAGGGGCATACATCATTCTGATTTATTCAAGGGGAACCAGGAATACAGGTGTAATATTGACATGACATACCATCACGTAGTTACCCTTACTTATAGTACACCCAAATTTCGTCAGTTAATGTTTAAGTCGCATGTACTAGGGGACAAATTCAGACTCCAGGCTGCTACTGAGAAAATTTTGATAGAAAACCCCAATAACACTGCCCGACCCGGGAATCGAACCCAAGACCAGCTCAGCAGTAGCCCTTGCGACCACTAGACCAGTCGATGGGCTATTAACATTCACTGCTGAATTATTTGGCGAACTTGCTCCAAGTGCTGCTTTATGATACACTAAACCCTGTGCGGCAAACGCTCATGCGCGCCCAAAAAATACTTCGTGTGGTGCTAGGAGCGCGCATGCGCGATTGAAGAAACTCTACCCAGTGCGGCTGGGCGCATATGTGCGCCGTTACAAACTTATCCCAAGTGCGGCGAGACGCTTATGTGTGTTTGAAAATTTTCCAGTTTTATGAGTCATAAAACAATTACGCCAAGAACAATAGAGATGCACAAAAAACCCACAGGTGCGGCGCGCCGCATTCGAAGGAAGTTATATAAATTGTATGGACGCGTATAAGCGCCGGTAGCACATGGTGAACGTTCGAAAATCGCGCATGCGCATCGGCCGCGCAGAACGTGTTAAAGACACATGCCACAAAACGTTTGCTATTTTGTTTGAACGCGCTAATCTTTGAAACTACCGGTCGGATTTGAAAAAAATCTTATTGCATTAGGTAGCCCAATTCTTGAGGAAATTCTATAGGCTTAAGATCACGCTACAGCCCTTATTAGCCGAGCAAAAAGAAAAAACAAAACGAGCGACCTTTACAGTAGTCGCATAAAATATGATGTGTAATCTTATGCCGCGGTCCCACGGCCCGCTTTTTCACAGGCCAGATCGCACCAGGCCAGGCCGACAGGCCGTGGGAACAGTCGGCCTGCGGTAGCCTGTCGTCCCCCGACCGATCGAATCTAAATCTCGTGAAATGCTCGGAACGGGCCGGAACAGACTTCGACAGACCTCGACGGATCGTGGCCGTGGAACGAACGCGGCACCCATGCCACAAATTAGAAGTTGTTAACACGTGTTGCGTCATAAACATAAATGACTAACACTAGACAAGCCTGTGATTATCTACTTAGATTAATGTGTTTTTGAGATGATTTTTTTTGTTATTAAATCAAAACCTGTTTGTCAGTAATTTATTGTTAAGACTAGAATATGTGTCATGTCTAGTAAACAAACTTGTGACCGCTACAAGTAAGTCAGTCGGTCAGTAGCACCGAGATATAAGTTCAATTAATCCGTCTCTGTTCATAAATTATTTGACAAATATCGAAGCTTTTTATGTTTCCAAGCCTCGTTGGTCTAATGGTCGCAAGGTACTATTGCTGAGAATGAGGTCTTGGGTTCGATTCCCAGGTCGGGCAAAGTGTTATTGGATTTTTCAATCTGAAATTTCTTAGTAGCAGCTCGTAGTCTGGATTTGGGCAAAAGGCTCGCCCCCTTTTACATGGGACATTACTAGCGAAATGTGGGTGTACCATAGATACACCTCTGCTTAACCCTTCGGGGATTACAGGCGTGATGCTACGTTAAGTTTTAACCAGAAAGGAGACCAATTATTTTTTAGAATAAACAGGAAAACGCAAGGAATATGCTACATAATTATTATAAAACAAAATCCCCCGCCGCGTCTGACTGTATGCATGTTCGCGATGATCTCAAAAACTACTGAACGGATTTTAATGCGGTTTTCATAAATAGATAGAGTGATTCAAGAGGAAGGTTTATACGTATAGTTTGACCCACCGCGGCGCACGGAGGTCACGCACGTTTGTTAAGCTTCGCTTTGCAAGAAGACATATGTGATTGTGTCCACTGCAACCCACGGACACGCTACGTATCAATTGACGTCATTAGTACATGCGTGGCTTACTCGAATAGGGCGCACACATAGCTCAACGCTGTCAACGCCGTGCACGCTGTGCATGCGGTACACACTATACAGGGTTATTGGTAAAACACCAACAGTCTCTTAAGGGGTCATTGTACTCATCATTATGAACAACTTTTACTATGGGACCAAACCTAAAAACGCAAAAAAAAATCAGCTGTTCAGTACATTTCGACGAATTATGCGAACATAAATGTACTGAACAGCTGATTTTATTTCGCGATTTCAGGTGTGTTCCCATATTAAAAGTTGTTCATAATGATGAGTACAATGACCACTTAAGAGGCGGTTAATGTTTTACCGATAACCCTGTATACACCTATACGTATATTAACCCACGACTATGTACCAACTATCGTGCGTAGCCTCTCCGTGCGTCGCGGTGGGCCACGCACGCGTTTGTTCTGCAGTGGAAACGTAGACCCACATTGTGAAACAAATTAATCCACGCAGCTAAAACGCGCCGCGTGCCTGTGCACTGCACAGCATGCGCCGCGGTGGGTTTGCGCCTTAATAGACAGAAAAGTTATAAAATACAGTAGCAGGCGCGAGTCGTGAGCACAAATTCAACTTTTAAACCTTACAAGCCCGTTGACGATGGCAACAACATTTCATTTGGAATTTGTGTTGAGTACATCCGGGGCCGCGGAGTTCGTGTATCATTTGATTACTATAGATCCCGTGAAAGTAACGATTGCCAATTAGGAAACGTTACGCTCCTGTACCAGCCTCATCCAGGTTCTGCCCGCGATGGTAACAAATGTAACAATATCGCCGCCAGACGACCGACACTTCACCTTCCAGTCTTTAAACACCAGACGGTAACTACCTTACTCCACCTTTCATCACTGCGAATTGCCAGATGCCCTGCCCAACTCCATTTGAGTTCCGTCATTCATTTTCCGATATCGAAAACCTTCGTAAGTCTTCGGCAGGCATGGAACGCTCCCTGCAATTCTCACCCTGTACTGCACTTCCCATGCGTGAACGTCTTTAAAAAACTTTTTAGCAAAAAATAAAACCGACTTCCAAAACAAAACACTGTGAAAAATAACTTTAATTTCGGTAGTCGGTGTCTTTGGTTTTGTGTTTTCGTTTTTTCCCACCGACTTCCGAAATTAAATTTCTTTTTCACTTTGTAGTGCTTTGCTTTGGAAGTTGGTTTTATTTTTTGCTAAAATGGTTTTATTTTTCACTTTGTAGTTGTGGTACCTAACAGTAATAGGAAGTTATTAAAACATCATCCGCATATACTAAGTGGGAAAAAATACGCATTATTGAAGCTTACTCCAAAACTACCAAAGCAAAGTTAATAAAATTTATATAGGACCATCTAGGAAGTATACCCTAACAAACAAAAAATGAATTTTCCAAATCGGTCCATCCGTCTTTGAGTAATCGCGTAACAAACATACAAAAAAAAATACAGTCGAATTGAGAACCTTCTCCTTTTTGAAGTCGTCGGTTAAAAAAACTGCTTCTAATTAATTTAGACGACGCACTTTAAACTACAAAGGCTCCTGCAGACAGGCGCGACACGACTCCGGTAGGTTCCACCAGTCACGTATCGCCTGTTTGCGGGAGCCTTAATTGTGTATTCATCCTTTGTCTCTAATACCAACGTAATAAACATAATAATAGAACCGCTAAATAATATTCTAAACGATGAACATTAGTTTGATGTACTTACGAAGTTTCATATCCTAGTAATTGCATCATCAATTGCCAATTGATCCGTAAGTGACCTGCAGTGGAACAATATTTGGAATAAGATCTGATGTAATTCATTCACTCATCTCTTTGTCCTTCCTATTTTATTGGCATGGACTGGAAAGCTTTAATGCTCAATTTACATGACTCCATTACAAATTCCAAGACGTAAAAGGCATTCCAGACGGATGTCTGGGACTTTATTGAATCGCTAACGGAGCTTCCTAAGTGGGTTTATTTTTTTACTTACATGCCTTTTTATCCGACTACGGCAAAGTAAAAGGAGGGTTATGATTTTAACAGGCTACATAGTACACATCGTATGGACCTTAACTTAATGACTTAGCAAGGACATGTGATGCGATTCCGGTTGCTTTAGGTCTAATTTCACCAATGAAACTGAAAGCGATCAACAGATAAACCAAGTTAATGGGCTGTCAGTGTCATTATTTTCTGTGGAATATTGACACTGACAGCTCTTGTAAGTTTTTTTTTTGGAGATGAGTGACAGAGGCAAAGTCGATGTTGGAGTGAGCCTACCCAGAAGAGGCCTATTCACTCTCACTTTGAACAGTTTAAGGTTGTATGCGCTCTGACACAGACGCAGGTAGTGAGTTCCACTCTTTTGCGGCGATGACCCAAGCTGTGAAGCTTGGCATCCACCAGTTCTACGTCGCCAATGAGCCTCTTAGCTCTGCGTTATACCGAGTCAAGCGCAGCTAGTTGGTACTTATCTGATCCATCCCAAAGGTGGCTGCAATTCTCCATGCAGGATCGGACTTGCGCTTTGTATAGGGTTAAAAGCTGTGCAGGCGTAAAGTATCGCTTCACCCTATTTAGGATGCCCAGCTTCTTGGCCGTTGTTTGGGCTTTGTACTCTCTGGTGGCGCCGAAGTCAACTTCGGCGCCACCAGAGAGACCTGATGTCAGATGAGTGCTCTAGTTAGTTTTAACTTTATTTTTTCACGACAAGCCTCAGTTTTTTATGCCAAGAAGAGCCATGTTTATCAAATTAAAGATCTACGTTAACAATTTAGATCAGTTACGGAGTTACGGCGATGAATTATAAGATCTGATGGTCCTTAAGTATGACCGGCGCACCCTGATCAGTCGGCCTGCTAGCCTATGTCGTCAGGCTGGTAGCAACCAGCCTTGACATTCCACCACGGCATGAGTTATCTCGTACAACTTGTGCCGATACGTACATAAATGTCACGCTTGTAATCCCCGAAAGGTTAGGCAGAGGTGTACACACACACACACACACACACACATATACACGCACACACACACACACATTTCGCCAGAAAAGTTTAAATCCCATGTGTAATGTAGGAGCTCGTGGCTAAGTAATAAAAGCCGCACGGGTCGGTCCATCAGGTTAAGCTACGCTTGCCGGGGTTGGTCTGTGGATGGGTGACCATCTTTACATACCGAAACTCCTCCGTGCCTTGGAAAGCACGTTAAGCCGTTGGTCCCGGCTGACATTTGTGGATCTTTGACAGTCGTTACGGGACGTCAGAAGTCTGACAACCAGTCTTACCAAGGGGTATCGTATTACCCAGTAACTGGGTTGTGGAGGTGAGATAGGCAGTCGCTCCATGTAAAATACTGGTATTCAGCTGCATCCGGTTAGACTGGAAGCCAACCCCAACATAGTTGGGGAAAAGGCTAGGCAGATTAATGGGGCATATGTAATAGGGGCGAGACCAGACACCGGGCTGCTACTGAGACATTCCAGGTGGAAAAACCCAATAACAACTTGCCCGACCCGTGAATCGAACCAGGGCCTCATGCTCAGCTTGAGACCACTGGACCAACGAGGCAGACACTTGCCGATACCTGTGTGAGCAAAGTCAGGTTGCACTATACTATTAATTCCGTACAAGGCGTGAATAAGTTGATAAGTCGACTTGCACGAAATTTTGAATTGCATAAAAATGGCATCTGGAATCTAATTAATATTAACTTCACAAGTGCAGTTTGCCGAGAATTATGAACCTATCGACTTACTCATTTTTATTCACCATATAAATTAGGCATTCCAGATGCCGTTTTTATACAATTAAAAATTACTTGCAATTCGACTTATCAACTTATTCACGTCTTGTACGGAATTGTTCGTCGTATAATCGAATGAATCATAGTTTTGTAACCGCAACTGATAAATGGAAAGTCTGCAATTCAGCATCGTTGCGTGATATTGTCAGTAATGTATTTGCGAACGTTTTGTTAAACTGGCAATCCTAACTTAATATTGTAAATGCGAAAGTGAGTTTGTTTGTTACGTTTTCACGCTAAAACGGCTGAACAGATTTGTGTGACATTTGGCACATGAGTAGAACATAAACTGAATTAAGACATAAAGATACTTTTTATCCCGGTAGTACGTTCCCGTGAGATATATTTTTTTTATTTGAGATGGGTTTGCTCTTGACTTTGGTCTAGGTAAGAGGTGACAGACAAAGTCTACGATGGAGTGAGCTTACCCAGAAGAAGCTTCAATTTCCAACTTCTACGGGGCCGAAGCCGCGGGCTAGTCCTAACATATTATAAATGCGAAACTAAGTTTGTTTATTACCTTTTTACGCCTAAACTACTGAAGCGATCATCCTGAAAATTTGAATATACGTTGTCAGGTGTACAGAAACGGACACAGGGTAGGTACCATTCATTCCGAAAAAGTACTGTTCCCGAGGAAAACAACAATAACGTTCTTATGATAATAGATGGCGCCACGTGTCTTTCGAATCATGATTGAATTATATTATTATAGAAACTTTTTTATTGTGATGAGTTTTTTATTTATTTTTAAGGACCGAATACATTTTGTGAGTCGGTAGAGTGTCGATAGACCAGTTTTTCATGCTCGCTAACTATATTATAGATGCGAAAGTGAGTTTGTTTATTTGTTACGCTTTCGCAATGAAATTTGGCACGTGGCTAGACCATGACCTGGATTAGGACATAGGATACTTTTTACCCCAGCAGTACGTTCCCGGGGGATGATTTCCGACATCCACGCGGGCAAAGCCACGTGCAAAAGCTAGTACAAAATAAGTTCAACGAGACTAATATTAAGTCGTTTTGACCATTGAGACGTGGAGTGAGCGGTCATTGCCATTTAAAACTAACCCGACCACCGTAACTTGGTCCTTCGGGGGTCATTCTAATCCTCGTCTTATACCTAGAGAAACAGCATCGAGTGGGGGAGGTCTATCTAACTGGTATAGGTACAAGTATTTCTTTGAGCGAACTTTTTATTGACGTTTTTGTGTAGACTGTAGTGTGTATGTCGTTGCACAGATTAAAAATGTACGAGTATAGAGTATAGAGCCCTCGAGTGTCCACTTACAATAATAATCACTATAATTATCACATAAGTCAATAAGTAATTAGATAAGTCTGTTTGTTACACAAGTCTGAATGTCAACCACATGCAGTGAGGAGCACTTGGCATTTAATTTTACGATGGTACCTAATTTAAAAATAATGATATCAGTTGCAATGCTGTGGAAATGCGTTCCTTGCGAAGCATGTATAATAATATAATAATAATAATATATTCCTGGGACATTTTCACACACGGTCATCTGGTCCCAAACTAAGCAGAGCTTGTACTATGGAAACCAGATAACTGATATACTACATATACTACTTTTTTTTTGTAAATACATACTTATATAGATAATTACACCCAGACTCAGGACAAACAGACATATTCATGCACACAAATGTTTGTCCTGGATGGGAATCGAACCCACGACCTGCGACGTGATAGGTGGTATCTTAACCAACCACGCCAACTGACCATCAAGGAGTGACTATGAATGATAGGATGAGGGATGATGTGTTAAGGCATCGGTGCAGTTTAAAAGAAGATGTACTTAGTAACAAAAATTGAAAAAAGAGTTTGCTTAGATGGTTTAGTCATGTTGAGAGGATGAATGAAAGGCGACTAACAAAAGGCATTTATAAGGCAGATGTGAGTGGAAACGCCGGGAGGGTACGCCCTAGGAAGACATTATAGTGACCTTATTGGTGATGTTCTTCAGAAAGGTCAGGTGCGTAGTACTCGCAACCGGCGTGCGTGGATGACCAGATGTAAGAACGTAAACGAGGCAAAAGGAGTATGTAAGGATCGTAGCAGGTGGCGTTCTGTAGTTTCTGCCTACCCGCATGGGAAGAAAGCGTGAGTTTATGTATGTACAGACGCCAGCACATCAAGCTACTACAATCTGTCAGATTTCTTTAATAGATTTTCGACTTTATTGCTAAAGTATTAGGTTCAAGGTTGATTGGGAAAATCTGACAGTTTCGGGTAGGTTGACCTGCTGGCGTCTGTACCTATGTAATAATATTCAGCCTGTATTATCCCTCAGCAGGGCAAAGGTATTCCTTTCCTTTTCCCGCTCAACTCTATCCTGACCAATCCCTCCTATAAGCATCAAGTTCGTCCCGCCATCTACGCCTGGGTCTTCCGCTTATCATAGATAAAATCACAAGGCTGGCCAGATACTAGAATGGCCACAAAGAAAAAACCAAACAAAGCTGTCGCATCCAGTTGAACAGAGACCACAATGGATCGTTAGTGTTCTTTTATTAACTTAGAACGTCGCAGAGATAAACACCTACATACTTAGGTGCGCTAGAACCGACTAGGTGGAAAAAACACATCAAACCTTATTAGACCTTATAACTTACGTCATATAGTTTAAAATAGCCATACTCTTGCGACCACATTCTTGGCCCAAGGCCGATGCACAACGACCTACGGTGTGCCGTGTAATAAAATATACTAATTATCTTTGGATACAATTAAAAATTACTAAACAGCCATTATAAAGAAACTTCTACTGGTCGGATGTTTATTTTTAATTATTGTGGTCGATCTCGATAACGAGGAGGAAACGTGACTGAGAATTGATAATTCTGAGAACTCGGCTTGTCCATAACCCTAGTTCGCACTATGCTTGTCGTTAATTTATAGCTGAGCATTTCAGTATCAATAGCACGTTAATACATTAGGCGCGGCAGACGCACATGCGCGTTTTCGGACGTTCACCAGGTGCTTAAAGGCGCGTATGCGCGTCCATACAATTTACATAACTTTCTTCGAGTGCGGCGCGCCGCACCTGTGCGTTCGTTGTGCATCTCTATTGTTTCGAAAACATCGTAAAATAAGGGTCGGTAAGGGTGTAGCATAAAGAAGCGTTTGCATAAAGAATTAAGCAGATAATGTGTTAAACCGTTGATCCTAGCTGTCATTTGTAGATCTTTGTGAGTCGTCTGACAAACAGTCTTACTTAGGGGAGGGGTATCGTATTACCCATAGAAATTAACCCAACCCAGTAAAGGGGCGTTCATTAATTATTACGTGAGGTGTTTAGGGGGAGGAGGGGGTCGAGCCAAATCTTACGTGGTGTGATAGCAGAGGGGTCACGGCAAATATCACGTAATATATTTTTTCGCAAGAAACAGTCTAACATTGCACGAAAACTGGGTAATTAGTAATTATTATAAAAAAAATAATTAAGCAAATTATGTTTATTTAAATTAATCCAACGCATTCAAGTACAGATTAACGTATTTACACTAAAAATACGCATTTTGAAAAATCTCACGAAATCTCACCAAAGGGGGGAAGGGAGGTCGCAAAATCGCTAAATTCGCCTCACGTAATTAATAAATGCCTCTTAACTGGGTTGTGGAAGTCAGATTGGTAGTCACTCCATGCAAAATTCTGGTAATTCAGCAGCATCCGGTTAGACTGGAAGCCGACCTCAATATAGTTGGAAATAGGCTAGGCAGAAGTAGTTTTGATACTCCAATCAGTTGAATATTTTAGACTTTAGACTCATTATTTTGCCATCATCATAACTTGACTAAATTCTAACCTCAAATTCAAGATGAATACGTCATTTCTTATAGCCAAATTATTTACAGCTAGTCGGATAAATGCTTACAAACACAGTGCTAAAAATAGTTCTGTTTATGATTTAACATTGATTATTGATATTTTTTAGGGCAATGAGTCATATACCGGAACTGTTGTCGACCTGATAAAGGCCAAAGCGTGTTTCCAAGACCGTGTTCAAGTTCATAGCAATTATTTCTTAAAGTTTATAATAAGCGGTGAAATTTCTGACACTTTTTACAACTTCCCTTTTAAAAACCTTGAAGCTGAAAGGTTTATTTTCACTATCGAGTTTCTTATCAAGGCCTTAGTAATCGAGGTGAAAGAATAATTAAGTTTGTAATATAAAAATTTATCTTTTTCTTAATTATATTACAGCGATTTTTAATTAAAGTATGTTTCTACTGTTTCTAGACACCTTTAATGCGATTGTTCCTTTGGGAATTGGGACGCATTTGATTTTTTTACTTAAGATCTACATTTTATTGAGAAGATTTTTAACAACAGATTCATTCCTTGTTATTCAAAACAACTTATGTTAGGGCCGGTTTCTTGATCCGTAGTTAACTCAACCAATGGTTAAACATAGTAACTAATGGTTGAATTTTGGCTAAATGTGAAAGGCTAAACATGAATGAGTTATGCCATTAGTTACTATTTTTTTAATATGAATGAGCTAACATGAATACTTTACACGCCTTCCACATTTAGCCAAAATTCAACCACTAGTTACTATGTTTAACCATTGGTTGAGTTAACTACGGATCGAAAAACCGGCACTTAGTCATTTTTTTTATAAATCCTATTTCTTTTTTCAAAAGTAAAATAGCTCACAAACTGACCTACTTTTTAAAATTAGCCCAATCTCCCCCCAACATCGAATGAATGCCCCAGTTAATTATAACATTAGTATGTAATACGTTTAATATAATTAGTAACATGGCCAGTTCACCGACGTGGAAGCTTAATTTACTTTCGAAATAAGTCATCATATTTTTAATTTAGGTAATGTTAGGTACATTACCTAAATTGTAGGTACAATTTTGGGACATCCTGGATATTAGGGTGAACCCATTCGATAATAGGATAACCTGATGTGTTTTAGACTAATTATATATACCTATCGAATTGTGAGGGACGTACCTAACGACCATATTTTACGACTGAGTAATATTGACGCATTTGGAAGTAGATAATTAAGTTATAATTACAATCGTGTGGTCTCCTATGACTAGGAAAAAACGTCATTGGCAAACTCAATAATGAAGGAGACATTTGATTATGAATCAACTAAACAGACCACTACGCCAAGAGAATAAGTAAAAACCTGTAAAAAACAATGATTGGAAGGTAGTTTTTGATAAAATAACATCCATGGCAAGCCCCACCCCAAATAACATACGGAGAAAATAGTCTCCTTCTTCAGACTATAAAATCTCGGTTGAATAAAGACTTTGCTTATTTCTCTCAAAGATATACCCATAATTCACTTTTTTTGAAGTAACTGCAGCAAGTACTTCAAAGGAAGGTAATGTAAACATAGCTGACAGTACCATATCACTGCCGGCTATGTTTACTTTAAGTTGAGCGCATTGCCTCACGTCTCCTCAAAGGAACATGCTTTCAAAGTACACTATGTTGCTAGGAAGGATGTTTACTTAGAATTTTGTTACTGCTATTGCTATAAGAGTTTGCGTTTGCTGCGGATAAGACATCGAAGACATTCTCAATTTCTTTGCAATGTTAACACATTATCTGCCTAATTCTTTATGCAAACGCTTCTTTATTCAACACCATTACCGACCCTTATTTTACGATGTTTTCGAAACAATAGAGATGCACAACGAACGCACAGGTGCGGCGCGCCGCACTCGAAGAAAGTTATGTAAACGCGCATACGCGCCGTCAAGCACCTGGTGAACGTCCGAAAACGCGCATGTGCGTCTGCCGCGCCTAATGTATTAAGGCAGTTGTCTCACTGCCGGCGATGAACAAGTAGCGAGCAAACTACCAACTGAAAACCGCTGTTTTTGTCGCTGGGCTGTCAGCGACTGTCCGAGTGCGACGGGCGATTAATCGCACCACTCGCTCGGGCCGGTTAGTCCCACGGGGGTTTCAGTCGGTAGGTAGTTACATGCCTACCTATACCTTTGCTATCTATACGTAGGTATAATTATAGGTATATTGTAAAGTTTTATAACTCGTTAAATTAACAGGAACTGCCGCTGCCATTACACAAAATGCTATTATAAAATACATCATCGTCGTCGACTGAACTAAACAATGATAGTTCTAGTAATTGTTCTGAATTCATAATATGTGCACTCAGATCCGCACTCTAGGTAGAAATGACCGCTGGTTGGTCTCTCGGCGTGAGCTCTGACCGCTGAGCGAGTACCGCTAAGCGAGTGTTATCTTTGATAGCTCTTGTCGCTCAGCGACAAACCAGTGAAGCGAGTACTCGCGCGCGTAATCTATTAATATATTATTATGCATTTCTTTTGTTTACACGGAAATGTACGTTTCTTGAGCGAGAAAATAGCCAATAGTTAGTCACTTCCTCGCCGAAGGTGGGACAACTGCCTATGTTCGTTAACAACTGGACTACCCTTAAGAATCCTTCGTTGTTGGTTGATGAAGGTCAAATACTGGAAGTCATCACATCTAGTAGGTAGACTGAAGACGACGAGCAAACGAGCGTACATAAGGTAATACAAATGGTGGCACCATTTGCAGCAGTCTGTAGAGCGTATATGGTTAAAATTGCGCAACGCAGTCACCTCAGACAAGAGTACCCTTAAGAATCCTTCGTTGTTGGTTGATGAAGGTCAAATACTGGAAGTCATCACATCTAGTAGGTAGACTGAAGACGACGAGCAAACGAGCTTACATAAGGTAATACAAATGGTGGCACCATTTGCAGCAGTCTGTTGAGCGTATATGGTTAAAATTGCGCAACGCAGTCACCTCAGACAAGAGGAAGGGACAGAAACCTACAAACAGTTGTAAAAAAAAGACAAGATGAGGAAAGTTGGTAAGATCAGGGTAATTCGGAGTTCCGTCTATACTAATAATAAAGCTGAAGACTTTGTTTTTTTCGTTTGCTTATTTGAACGCGCTAATCTCTACACCACCAGTCGGATTTGAAAAATTATTTTTCCATTTGATTGCCCAATTCTTGAGGAAGGCTATTTAACATCACGCTAGGACCCTTAGGAGCCGAGCAAAAAGAAAAAAAAAACGTCAGAAAGAACGCTAAGCAAAATCGTAGTCATAGCGCGGGCAGGCGATGCGATGCGACGGGGTGGATCGGGGGACCAGAAATTTCACGCGGGCGAAATCGCGGGCAGAAGCTAGTTAATACATTAGGCGCGGCAGACGCACATGCGCGTTTTCATAACTTTCTTCGAGTGCGGCGCGCCGCACATGTGCGTTCGTTGTGCATCTCTATTGTTTCGAAAACATCGTAAAAAAAAAGGGTCGGTAAGGGTGTAGCATAAAGAAGCGTTTGCATAAAGAATTAAGCAGAGAATGTGTTAAACTAGAAACCTCAGACGGACTCAAATACTATCCTTGGAATCTTTTCCATCAATTCTCAAAACTTTGCATACCTATACCTTGAAAATGGATTAAACAAAAAAAAAAGGCAAGAGAACGAAATCCTAAAAAGGATATCGAAGCCAAGGCTTTTTCAACCCTCGCGTATTGCTTAGATACAAGTTTATTCCTAGACGGACTTAAGGCGACCCCGCCAGACATATTGAAAGTTATGTAATAGAACTTTTATGTCGAAGGGAACTCTTTGAAGGCAGTAAGTGGAATAGGGGAAGGGTGACTTTATGCCGGAGGTTTTGCCGAGACTTTTTTGGATGTCCAATATGCAGATTCAGGTTTCATCCTTTTATCTGACCTCGCATTATTTTTTAGTTCAAGCACTAAATAACGCATGAAGTTCTATCGATTTCAATCATACTCGTGACGGACCTACATCAGTGAGGGTCAAGAAGATCACGACAATGCAGTCAATTCTGAACTAAAGGCTCCCGCAGACAGGCGCGAATCGACGGTGCGATGAGATTCTGGTAAAACAACCTCCATTAAGTGTTCATAGAAATTGTTCTACTATAGTCGCGTAGCGCTGTCGCGCCTGTCTGCGGGAGCCTTAAGATAGCAGCAGTAAAAGGCTGGCCGTGTACCAAAAGTCTACACTATGTCATTTTAAAACAGGAAAGTGAGTGTCTGCTTGTTTCTTTTTGAAGAAGCCAATTAGTTCACGGGTGGAGTTACATAAATGTACATTCGGCAGGGCAGCTACCACCTTGTTGACTGGCTATTATTAAACCACAGCATGTGGCCAAGAGCATTGGTGGCCCAGTGATAACGGTCTCGACTTACGAGAACTCGTCTCGTGGGACTCGTGGGTTCGAACCCAGGCAGGCGCTTTACTTTGTCTAAATAATTTCATCAACACTGCTCTCAAAACGTCGTGAGGAAACCGGCATGTCCTAGAACTAAAAATTCGATGACGTGACATTTACCTACCAACCCTCTCGAAGACAGAGGAGGCGTATGTCCCTGGTATCCCAGCAGTGAGAACATTATTGGCTGATTATGCTATTATGCTAAGCGATCAAGTGCTTTTTACTCATACGAGAAAAGAAAAAGAAGTTAGAAATAACTTGGTGCCAGTACTAACATACGAGAACATTTCATGAACTGTATTTTTTTCTTCCCAGATTTAAAACGCATGTTGAATCACGTATACAGTCACTTACAAAGCGCGAAGATCTATTCTCCAATGACTTTGAGCCAGTTCTCTATAAGCTATTTCAAGCCTGTTATTGGAAACCAGGATACTAAGTACAGTTAACTTATAAACAATGATTGGTTAATTGACCCACTTTGAGTACGAACGTATGATTGTTAGTGAGAGGTATTTAATTAGTACGAACTGGAGGCTCTTGCATATAAAGTGCATCTAATTTTATAATTGAACGCAATTTTGCATTCTGCTTTCGCTCTTAGGGTGAATGGCGAAGTGTTATGTTATGTAGGGCATTTCGTGGACCATCAATCGATTGAGCGTGACATTTGGACGATTCTTCAGAATCGGTTCAGTGTTTCTGGAGATATGCAGGGACAGATATACAGACAGCTAAAATCATAACCCCTTTTTTACCAACTTCTCGAGGGTTTTAAATATACGTGTGGGTAAAAATATTTTATTCATGCTAAATTAATTACTTGTCTCCAGACCATTGCCTCCGATAACAATAGTGCATTTAAAGCTATTAATTATCTACGCAAAAACAGTAGTAGCCTGTCCCCCTTTTTAACACGACTATCGCATAAAAAAGCTTATGGAAATTACCATCCACACATAAAAACATAATTTGCATATTCTATTTCACACTCTGGTATTTAAATTACTGTGAAAGAGTAATTAAATTGGTTGTTTACAATGTCACTATCGGAATATGTTCACGATTAATAACATTATTGAGCTAAAAATAATTACTGGCAGTGTTACAGTAGTTCAGTTTGCAATAAATACCTTGATACTTAATTGCCTGTGAGGCTGAGACCTATTCATGACGCCACCCACGTAGGTATTGATAACCCCTGCAGATTGACTTTCAGAGTTCTAGATTACTATAAATATTTATATCGAAGGTTCACGGGCTATTTGTATTAAGCGACATTTTTGGAACTTTACAAGAGAGCATTTCAAAGTTTCGTTATTCGGAAAAAAGAACATTGTAAAAAAAAAGTATCAATATTTTTAAGAAAAAGTGGCCTATCAATAGTGTCTATCTCAGTTTTTTACTTTTTAATGCAGGTAGATAATAACTGAATATTATAATTCAAAATCGGCCAGGATGTCGCTTAATACAAATAGCCCGTGAACCCTCGATATTATAATTTGTACCTTCTCTAATTATTCTAATTACTGCAATAGTACAATAGACAGTAACAATAGACAGCTGTGCTGCTGGGGAGTTTGTTGCGCCACTTCTTCCCAGCTAAAGCACTAGGAAGTGGTGAAGGGCGGGCGTTTTGGGGGACTAACTTATGCTTTTTCTTTTTTTTTTAATTAGGTAGTAACGAACTTTATTATTTGTAGGCACACTAGTTTCATAAGTTTTACTATAGGTACTAACATTCTATGGATTTCAAAGTCTGAATTAAAAGTCAGTTTATTATAAATGACTAATTTTGATTTTCTATTTTAGATGTTTAGCAACAATCCGACATCTGTAAGTTCTGCTTTCAAAACCCATACTCAAAATCCATAAGGAAAAAGGTAGGCCCTATGTGTGATTCAAAGGTTCTTCTAGTAGGTCAAGTAGTAATCATAAATGATGCAATAGGACATTAATAGTCTTTTAACACCATACAATTTGAGGTTTTACACCAAGAGAAACCAACCAAGAAACAATTGAATCACAAAACCACATGTGGCCAGCATTGGCTAAGCAAATGATAACCTATTTGGTTATTCAATATCTATAGCATGTACACATTGTACAAAACATGTCAAGGCGAGTATATCGACGTCTTGTGAATACTAAAACATGTGTGAACAAAATTGCCTGTTGGGTAACTGGTGACGTATTGGATATTTAACGAGGTAGTCTGTGAAGTCAACTAATCACACCCGAGTTTAACATTGAATAGAGTAAAATTGCTTGCTGAGATTACTTGGGCTTGTTCATATTATCCATATGCTCATTGGAGTAGTTCTAGGTAGTAAGGCTTCATTTATTTCAGGTTAGATATACAATGCTGCAGAGGATAACCAGGTGGTGTCTCTCAGCTTGCACCCAAATTGGGAGATTCTGATTTGACGAATGACGAATAGAAAATAATAAAGGGATGCAAGAATGTTTTATTTTCGCCACAAAAAAAAATACGAATATCCATACTAATTAAGATTTAACCTGATAAGCTAAAACGTGCACCTCGTCATGCAAGACAACTGATAACATTTAATACTAAGTTGCAAAAACTGATTAGCTCTAACTGTCCATAGTTAAACGAAAAAGATCCAACCCACAGCACACGCAGGGGTTGGATCCTTTTCGTTTAACTATCCGGATAACTGTTTCTTGCAAATTGCAAAAATCGTAAGAAAATTTTCATTTCGCGGGCTACCTAGAGCTTCCCCCTAATTAAGCATTTTTATATATTCTTGAAACTATGACAGGATGACTTGATGAGGACAGCTGGAAAGACAGACTAGACAGGCAAGGAACAGGGAGAATTGGAAAGCTTGAAGGACGATTAAACATGTTTTGTACTACAACTATCACTCTGAAACAAGGCTGTAAGTAAATAAATATAAATAGGCATTTTTAAAGTTATAACTTATAAGGCCTAATGTGTTATCATACTTTTTACTGTTTACTATAATGAAGCAACACAATAGCAACAATCTGTGCAAGGTGGCAGGCATCTTAGAGCTTACAAATGATTCTAAGATTATCAAGTCAACTGTATAAAAGACGGAAATAATAAAAAAAATAGAAAAACCAGTTGGTGATTCATACATTAGAAATAATTGGACCTAGTTATGCAGAAAGCAGACACATGGCACTTTTTATAAAAAATTAGTTATAAACGCAGTCATACTAATTTCGACATACAAGATTTTTTGCAAAAACAGCCATGTCGATATCTCTATTTATCACGGAGATATGAGCCGTCAAATGCAGCCTTGTCCATATATTCATAATGCACCCATCGACAGAAAAATGCTTATAACTCTGTTTGTACTTTTCCCGACATGGCTGCTTTCTGTATAACACGGTCCAATTATCATCAATGAACCAAAGTGATTATCATTAGAATAATCAATTTAAATTATATTACATTTCTTGATTCTGTTTATGAATCATGTGACAACTTATTCAAATCTAATCAACAAAAACTATGATGCATAATGTGATTGTAATTAATTGACAATCTCAATATGGAAAAGAAATGGCATGCATGAATGCATCATGACCATAGTTAAACGAAAAGGATCCAAACCACATTACATCTAGAAAGAAAGAAAAATATTTTATTTGGGACACGCACAGGAAATACAAACAGTAAAAACAGAGCATACGAAACTAACAAAATTAACATTTAAAAAACACAATATAAAAATTAAAAAAAAATACGTGTGAGAGGCCAAAAAGGCTCCTATCTCAGCACAAAGCTGCACTATATTTAAATAAATACCGCAGCACTGGTATTGTGATAGGGCCCATGCGATGCCACGGACACAACTACGGACATCTACAAATCCATAGGGGAATAAAAAGATAAGAAAATATATACTATAATTTAGAGAAAAAAATAAAATAAAAAATAAACTAATAACCATAAATAGTATATTATTAGTCGAGTCACTCCCAATGCCTGACGCTCCAACCTCGCTTATAAGGGGGGTTGGATCCTTTTCGTTTAACTATGGACAATTATTGGTTTTGTTAACAATAAGGATCAAATTCGCAAAACACACATTCCTTAATATGAAACAGACAGGTGTCAAGAACGAATTCTCTCGACGGCCACCCTGTAGTTCTGTTTCTGTCAATTCAAACAATGTTATTATTTATGTTTAGCACTAAAAACACTTAGTGATTTGTGGTGCAAGTGGGTCTTAAATGTCCACAGTTAAACGAAAAGGATCAAACCCACATTAGATGTAATGTGGGTTAGATCCTTTTCGTTTAAAAATATCACTGCAAAAGAAAACGATATCCATCCATAACACTTATCTTTTTTACAAGCTTTTATTTAGTTTTACCTGTCCCAATGTTTGACTGTAATCAAATCTTGCAAGTTAAATTTGACCCACTTCCCAGTTCCTAATTGAGTTGAAATTTTACATGCATATGTAAATCAGATGACAATGCAATATTCTTATGACATGGAGCTAATCTGATGATGGAGCCGGAAGATGGCCATGGGAACTCAGTAATAAAACGATGCAACCCTATTGAGTTAGGACTCATTTGACTTGACAAGGACTTTGGTCCTAGATGATATCCAGGCTAATAAAAGCTTGTATTTGAAAACAAATTTTTAATACACTTGTTATAAATGTAGGGTCTGCTCATACTTCAAAGTACAGTAGTTATGCATTTGCATTTAATACTTTGCATGCAACGGACTATCGTTGTCTGCATAACTAATGAATTGATGGCCTGCATTGTGAAGTTATTCATATTGTTTTATTAATAATTTCTTACTTATAAGTATGCTAATTAAAAGTTTTGCATATTATGGTATGTTTGATTGTCATTTTACATTATTAAAATGTGTGTGACTCTGACTTAGGATAAGCTTATCAACAGTACGCAGGAAAGCACTGGAGTGTTATTTATCCTACTAATATTGTAAATGTGAAAGTTTGTATGTTTGGATGTTTGTTACTCAATCACGCAAAAAAGGCTGAACGGATTTGAATGAAATTTAGTATACAGATAGTTTATAACCTGGATTAAGACATAGGATACTTTTCATCCCGGTAGAAGGTTCCCGTGGGATAATTTCCAACATCCACGAGGGTGAAGCCGCTGGCAAAAGCTAGTTAGGTATATAGGTTAGGGTTCCACAGAAGTACCTACAGGCAAAAATATTTATCATTCCTAATACCAGTATTAATTTTTATTTGGCATATAATGGCTTTTTAATCTTACACATACTTACGAGAATAAAAGAATTTTCAATACTTACCAAGATATTAGCATAAATTATTTATTGATTGTACAGACGCCAGCAGGTCAACCTACCCGAAACTGTCAGATTTTCCCAATCAACCTTGAACCTAATGCTTTAGCAATAAAGTCGTAAATCTATTAAAGAAATCTGACAGATTGTAGTAGCTTGATGTGCTGGTGTCTGTACATACTATCACTTTGGCTGTATGTTAGTTTATCAGTGCAATGTTAAATGTTTTCATAGTACTAATAATTGAGTGCCTACTATCAGCAATAGATAACAAGATTACTTGCTGCGGTATACACTGCAGATTCTATTATTTTCAAGACCTTATAGAAACTTTTAATGTTTCTAGCCTGTTTATTTTATTCATATTTACTGGTGTTTATGTTGCTTAAGTGGTTTTGTAATGCAAAATAAACAATTACCAGAACTAGCAAATACTTTAGATTGAGAGTAGCGGTGGCCCAGTGGTAACGGCCACAACTTACGAGTTTTAGGTTGTGGGTTCGATCCCAATGAGGCACTTTACTGTGTAAATTATTTCATCACCACTGCTCTCAAAAATAGTGAAGGGAATTATTTTAAGGAAACCAACATGTCCTAGAACCAAAAATTCGAAGAGATGTGGATCTATCAACCCACACTGGGCCGGTGTGGTGGATTACAGCCCCCTCCCTCTCACAGAGAGGAGGCCTATGTCCAAGCAGTGTGAACGTTATAGGCCGATTGTATGTATAAGAATTGGTTATGTAGTAGATGAATTTTAGCAACAGTTAAATAAACAATGTATTGAATAATGACATACCTAATCATCTTTCAGTTTTCCTTATTTCTGTACATAATAGGGAAGTTAATGAATAATACAATTAATGAATAATTTGTAACTACCATAAAAATTCCCTACCTACAGAGCTAATAATATTGAGAGCAAACAACGATTTTTAAGGACATAGAACTTGAGGTTTTTATCCACATTCAAACATAACTTTTTTTCTTGTTTATGAAATAGGGTCAAAACAGCATCTTGAACAACCAGGTCAATAAGGTCCAGGTCTTGGAACAATCAATACACGATGGTTAAATCTGATCGTACGGTCAGTGGGTCGTCTTACGGGTGGAGTTGATCGTACCGAAGTCGCCGGCTTATCGAGGACAACGGAGGTAATGAGCGAATAACACGTACCACACGCGGCCTCGGAAAGCATACGTTAAAAACGCGTACGCTAGCATTCCATATACGGCAAACTGTACATCGAATATTGCAAAACATTTATACGATTAAGCAATAGCCCAAATTGACACGCCGAACAAAACGCCGACAAATCAGTTCCAATCTACCTTTATCTGAATTAAAAGTAACAAACATACCTGTTCAAACTGCTCCCTGATTTCAGTCCTCTCCTCGTCGGTCAATTTTGAATTATCTGCCATCGTCACACAAATAAAATCACAAAAACAAGGATCACATCGACAAGGTAAAGAGTATTTCAGAAACGCTCTGTTCACAGTTCACTTACGTATTAGCAATATGTACCGTAAGTATAAAAATAAAAATGTAATATAAAAATCACAGCACTCGACAACTAGTGTAAGCGAAGGCGCACTTTAAAATTACCACACTCTCTCGCACCGCGATAACATGAAACGAGTCAGTGCAAATTATAAATACGTCAAGTCAACCGACCACTGCACAGAGGCTGTGTAGTGAGGTGGGAGTGGTCGATCACTTGGTACAAAGTCGATATCGATAAAATGAGACTGCCGGCCGCAGTGTTTGCATTGTTTTATTGCATCCTTTTGCAAATTTTGCAAAAGGATAATTGGCAAAAGGATGCAATAAAACAATGCAAACACCGCGGCCGGCAGTCTCATTTTAGACACTTCACGACGAAAGCACAGCAATGAGTTTCAGTCAGTGCGTTCCTCATTATTTTTAGCAATTGCAATAGCAATTGCTCACTGTACTAAGTATAGTAGAGTAGCATGTGTGTCGAAAGTCGAAACATTGCTAGTAATGAGCATACTTATTTCGAGTAAGTTCAAAAATCAACAGTCATTTGACTTTCAAGCTACATGTGGCACGGATAGAAGAGGTGCTCCGAGTCTGAGCAGGTTTGCTAATGAGCATGCTATATTATTTACCACTTAGTATTTTAGACAAGTTTCTAAATTGAAAGAATGAAACTTGGCTAAGTTTTACATTGTCTGACGTAGAGTTGGTAGTCCATATTTTTTTATAGCAAGATCATATTATTAGATACTTCCACGTAAAGTTTTTATGTTTAGGAAATAAATGATTTAAAAGAAAAAAAACAAAATCGTAGATATCTAGCAATATTTTGTCACTTTTGACATTTTGTCTCGTCATTGAACGTTTCGTTTCATGTAAAGCAAACGCAATAAATATGTATTAGTGATTTAGATTATATTTGGCTGATTTAAATAAGTGCTATTAAATTAACACTTATAATAATTTTGCGAATGTTGGTGATATGTGAAACCAAACTTAAAACGACGCTTTTTGTGGTTCCACTTCATGATTAAAATAGGTCGAATCTGCTCCAAAGCCGAATCGGGGCACCCCGACTCCACGTAGTCTTTTGGCTGCTACCTAGAGTGTATATAAAAATCTGGAGGCGCGAAGGGAGGGCAACCCCAGCCCACTGTAACAAAGCATAGGCACCTGTGCGAGCCGTAGTAGCTGAGGTGAGCATGAGTGCCTATCCTTTGTTACGTAAGGGCCAAAGGGGTTGCATATCCTGCAGTGCCGGAGACGTTGTAGAAGCAACATTAAAATTATTGAGGTTAGGTTAGGTTAGGTTAAAAATTAAATCGACATCAGACAATGAAAACATAACCTCAAAATAAGATTTTTTAAAATGTCATTTTAAAAAGGGGGGTCCCTAAACTTTATCATCATAGGGGGTAACCTCAACCCTCTACACTCCCACCCCCTCCCACCCCTTAAATAGACAGACGTCAGACTATGCGAATTCCTCCTTTGACACCAATTTTTGAAAAGTCGTTTTGCGCATTTCCATTACTTGATTTAAAGAATAGATTATGTACAGTCACGAACCGGGATTGTTGAACCACTAGCATATCATCTTAACTTGGTTGTGTTACACGAATGCCACCCGTAAAATTTGACTTCGGTTCGTGACTACATACGTACATAAACTCACACCTTCTACCCTTGGTGGGGGGAGGCAGAAACTACAGAACGCCACATGCTACGATCCTTACATACAACTTTTGCCTCGTTAACGTTCATACATCTGTTACATCTTGTTATTCGCCTTTCATTCATCGTCTCAACAAGACTAAACCATCTAACTAAGCATACTCTTTTAAATTTTTGTCACTACATCTTCTTTTAAACCACACCGTTGTCATATCACATCATTCCTCGGTATCATTCATAGTCACACCACATATACTTCGCAAGGAATGCGTTCTTAATAACTAACAAACATCCATCCGTCCTCACAAACTTTCGCATTTATAATATTAGTAGGATAGTAGGAAGTAGGATATTAGTAGGATATATATATATACAGGGCTATTTTTAAATCATTAACTAAACTTTCACAGGGTGTTCTACCCATGAATATGAACAACTTTCACTATGGGACCAAACCTGAAATCGCGAAAAAAAAATCAGCTGTTCAGTATATTTATGTTGGCATAATTCGTCAAAATGTACTGAACAGCTGATTTTTTTTTTCGCGATTTCAGGTTTGGTCCCATAGTGAAAGTTGTTCATATTCATGGGTAGAACACCCTGTTAAAGTTTAGTTAATGATTTAAAAATAGCCCTGTATATATATATATATATATATATATATACATATATATATAACCGATTTAATCAATAAAACTTTTGCTTTGCTATGTCAGCACGGTAGCCACCGTAAAATTGTCACAATTTTTTCTATCGAATTTTCGTTGTTTCTTTTACATTGAACATCACTATTGAAAGCGTTCCTGTTTTGTGCAAAGTTGCCAGATAGGATTTAAATGTTAGTCTTAAAAATTAAAACTGAAGCTCATTTTTATTTTCGAGAAATAATATTACATTTCTTTATTCAGTATTTATAATGAAAATCTTTTAATTAATAATTAAATAAAACTCCTACCAATTCTTATTATCTAATTGTGAGCTAAACTCGATTGATTTAAAAAGTAAAACTGAAGTTTATGCAAGCGCCATCTATTGAATAAGTTTTGGGAGTGTTTAGTGTGTTTAGGGAGTCTGATAGTTCAGTGTGGAGTCTGGGGCAAATTCAATTGTACTTAATTTTGCTACTCGACACTAGATGGCGCTACCACACATAATCTAGAAACTTCTGGGAAATATTTTAAGTTTTACTGCTTTGTGATTGGCTGAAATAAAGAGCGGGAAACTTCTACACAGTTCGATGCAGATGTCGTCAAGCAAAGGGTCGGTCCAAATATATTGTTTTGAAGATAAACACATATTATTACAAAGTGATCTATAAAACATGAATGTGTTAAAATACACAATACACTTTATAATGCTTACGTTAGCTACATTGCTAGATTATGTCAAAATAATGTGATATACGCATTTTATGACGTGAAAAGTATTTTATTCTAACTAGTTCACCACGATGTTTATCACTTACATACTGCGTTCATATTTGGTCTGACTCGGGGAAAACCAGGCAATATACCAAAAAATAGTTCATCTTATTATCAATCTAGAATTCTAGATCTTACATTTTAAACAAAATGACCAATCTTAATTATTAAAACCAATTGGATGCGTTACCGTAAAGCTCCCGTATACGTTGAGATGTCGTTACATTCCATTTTAATTTTTTGTTTAATTAATAATAATGTTTATCATATTGCAAACATATCAATGACACCCAATGATGTTATAAATAAAAAGACGTAGATAGGTTACCTACCCAACATTCTATGTTCAAAAACGGCACAATGTCGTACTATTACATGGCACGTGGAAGTAGGACGGCATGTTGTAATTATCGGGAGCGAAAAAGAGACAAGACGACGAAAATGTGGCTAATTAGCCACATTTTGACGTGCCACTTGCGGAGCGTGTATAACCTATCTACGTCTTTCAACTTATAACACCATTTAAAATGTAAATGTACTGCAGAATAAATAAATTAATAGCAATCGAACATTTCAGAACCAATAAAATCTTGAAAGATTGCAAGCGAGCGACCCGCAGGTTGAAAACCACTACAATCGCGAACATTCCACAAACTTCTCGTAGATGGCGCCACCGGTTAAAAACAGTTGCATGCGCCGAAACTTCATCAGTTCAAGTTGAACAAGCGAGCGCGAAACATATTCAAAGCGAATCGGAAACGAATTTCTCTGTGATCAAGCTGCGATCTGCGATCCTACAAAATCTACGAAGTTTTAAAGTTATCCAGTGAAAAATAAATCGAGAGAAATGTCTCTACTACCATTCTTGTTTGACTACGAATTGAACCGTCCCCGTCTCATGGATCAGCATTTCGGCTTGGGGCTGACACCGGAAGACCTTCTCCATGCTGCCGCCGGTCCTTTGATGAGCAGGGAGTACTACAGACCCTGGCGCCACCTCGCAGCAGCTGCCAGAGACGTCGGCTCCAGCATCAAGTCGGACAAAGACAAGTTTCAAGTGAACCTAGACGTGCAGCATTTCGCTCCGGAAGAGATCAACGTGAAGACGGCTGATGGCTACATAGTCGTCGAAGGTAAACACGAAGAGAAGAAGGATCAGCATGGCTTCATTTCCCGACAGTTCACCCGCCGCTACGCGTTACCAGAGGGATGTCTACCCGAGTCGGTGGAATCTAAGCTGTCTTCCGACGGCGTTTTGACGGTGACGGCTCCTAGGAAGGTGCCTCTTGCTGTTCAGGGTGAGCGCAACATTCCCATCGCTCAAACGGGACCAGTGCGCAAGGAGGTAAAGGATCAGGCCAATGGTGACAAGTGAAGTGATGTGATCTCGTGTTTGTCATTCCTCAATATTTTCTCTTTGTTTATAACAAGACTGTGTTATTTTTAAGGTAATAAATACCTACTTCTATTTCAATTTAAAATGTGTTTTGATTTTATCTCTGGGGGTATAAGCCTACTTTCCACTTTGGGATATAATATATCCCGAGATATATCGCACCTTGAAAACAAAAGTGGCGTTATGCAAAAATTTACATTTTTCAGAAGTACGTCAGGCTGGCCCGGCCCCATGGAATTTAATAATGAGATTGTTATCAATCCAATGTACCCGGGTATACTAACATATGTAACACCTTCATTTTCAATGTAACTCTTTTTAACCTTTTCACCGCCAAGCACTTCTATAGAAGTTCGGGATTTTCGTGCCACCAGCGCCACAACTTCTATAGAAGTTGTACATTTTAATTATCTTATTAAAATAAATTTACTGTGATTAACCTTTTCGCCGCCAACGTACACAAAACGCAATGCCTCGCCGAGCGCCAAGCTATAAATGTATAACTAAATATACAGTAAACAGTAGTGATGGGGATATCGTCATATCGATGAATAAGATTTGTACGCGTAAAGTTAAGATTTAAAGTTGATTTTACGAATATAAATAAAAACTGATTAAATATTTCCAGATTTGTTTTATTTCACAGTATCCTTAATAAGAAAAAACAGTATAATTTATGAGTATCAAAGAAACTAATACATAACTCAATTAGAACTATAAGGAATGGGGTACATCTCTATTTGTTTCATGATCTCATTCTTTAACTTCATATCAAGTTATTGGCACTGAGGGCACGTTGAATTCGATTCTGATCAGGGATGGGGTCTATGGTCTTTCTTTCTTCTATTTTTGTTTATTCCTGTGTTTTTTTAATAACTTCAGTCAACGTTTTTTACCGTAGGTAAGTATCTAAGTGGCAGAATTTTGAATTGTTTTTTTTTAATTATCTTATCTTCTGGTTCAATATTCTCCACAAAATACTCCGAGTCCGATTCCACACCTTGCAAAATTTTCAGAAGTTCGTCCGAATCAAGTTCTTCACTCATTTTTCTATTTGCAAGTGAAAGAAAGAAAGATGCGTGCGCACGAATCCGATTTTGTGCTGCACTATGCCAAAATGATCTTGACAGCCGCACGCCTATGACGTCACTGACCAACTTCTATAGTAGTTCGTGGCACTCGGTGGCGCACAGGGGCATAGACGACCAATTGTTTTGTAGAGATGGGAAAATAACTATCGACAAGAATTAGTAACAACTTTATAATTACGTATCGGCATCTACCTGAAGGTCGAAATTCATCTACTATCCTTTGTAATGAAGTAGATAACTAAGTTCATATTTTATTGACCTCAAAATGTTTTCGATATTCGTAACTTTCTGTATTTATAAATATTTCAATGGTGAAATCAACCTTTCACGGCACATCACTGGCCAACTTGATATGAAGTGATTGGCGTTCTGAGGAAAGTAACAAAATTCGGAGTTTCTGTTTTTGCCGATTTTAGGACAAACTAGGGCTTATTTTGTGTAGAAAAATAAAAAACAGGGTAGTAGACAGTGCTATCTTAAATAATAAAATGAAACAAAGCTTTTAATCACAGTAAATTTATTTTAATAAGATAATTAAAATGAACAACTTCTATAGAAGTTGTGGCGCTGGTGGCACGAAAATCCCGAACTTCTATAGAAGTGCTTGGCGGTGAAAAGGTTAAAAGCTTTGTTTCATTTTATTATTTAAGATAGCACTGTCTACTACCCTGTTTTTTATTTTTCTACACAAAATAAGCCCTAGTTTGTCCTAAAATCGGCAAAAACAGAAACTCCGAATTTTGTTACTTTCCTCAGAACGCCAATCACTTCATATCAAGTTGGCCAGTGATGTGCCGTGAAAGGTTGATTTCACCATTGAAATATTTATAAATACAGAAAGTTACGAATATCGAAAACATTTTGAGGTCAATAAAATATGAACTTAGGTATCTACTTCATTACAAAGGATAGTAGATGAATTTCGACCTTCAGGTAGATGCCGATACGTAATTATAAAGTTGTTACTAATTCTTGTCGATAGTTATTTTCCCATCTCTACAAAACAATTGGTCGTCTTTGCCCCTGTGCGCCACCGAGTGCCACGAACTTCTATAGAAGTTGGTCAGTGACGTCATAGGCGTGCGGCTGTCAAGGTCATTTTGGCATAGTGCAGCACAAAATCGGATTCGCGCGCACGCATCTTTCTTTCTTTCACTTGCAAATAGAAAAATGAGTGAAGAACTTGATTCGGACGAACTTCTGAAAATTTTGCAAGGTGTGGAATCTGACTCGGAGTATTTTGTGGAGAATATTGAACCAGAAGATAAGATAATTAAAAAAAAAAACAATTCAAAATTCTGCCACTTAGATACCTACGGTAAAAACGTTGACTGAAGTTATTAAAAAAACACAGGAATAAACAAAAATAGAAGAAAGAAAGACCATAGACCCCATCCCTGATCAGAATCGAACTCAACGTGCCCTCAGTGCCAATAACTTGATATGAAGTTAACCTTTTCGCCGCCAACGTACACAAAACGCAATGCCTCGCCGAGCGCCAAGCTATAAATGTATAACTAAATATACAGTAAACAGTAGTGATGGGGATATCGTCATATCGATGAATAAGATTTGTACGCGTAAAGTTAAGATTTAAAGTTGATTTTACGAATATAAATAAAAACTGATTAAATATTTCCAGATTTGTTTTATTTCACAGTATCCTTAATAAGAAAAAACAGTATAATTTATGAGTATCAAAGAAACTAATACATAACTCAATTAGAACTATAAGGAATGGGGTACATCTCTATTTGTTTCATGATCTCATTCTTTAACTTCATATCAAGTTATTGGCACTGAGGGCATGTTGAATTCGATTCTGATCAGGGATGGGGTCTATGGTCTTTCTTTCTTCTATTTTTGTTTATTCCTGTGTTTTTTTAATAACTTCAGTAAACGTTTTTTACCGTAGGTAGGTATCTAAGTGGCAGAATTTTGAATTGTTTTTAAAGTGTTTTTTGAAATGGAAAGTAAGTATATATTTAAATTCTATCACGCTTGTAGCCGTGTACTATCAAAGCATTGTTTTTAAGTGTTGTTTCTGTTCTTTTCTTAATTCATGTATCGGTAGCGTTTACCCATCTGCGCGCGCGGGACCCCGCGCACAGATTGCGTTTCTCTATTTACCCACGACGGAACGGAGCAGGTATATGCGTTTAGGTTGAGAGATGTTTGTGTGTGTTTGTGCAAAGTAATGTTCCCACCTATCTTCTAAAATTTCTATGAGACATTGCGGTTTTAGTTCCATATTGAATAAATAGATGTTTTATTTTTTCACTGGAGATTCATATGCCATAGACAACACAATTTCAGTTTTTTATGGACATTGCGGTTTTTGATTCTAGTAGACTCACTTATTGAATTCCTACTCTTTGATGAATAAACATTATTATTATCATCCAGTTAGACATACCTCAGAATTATCTTCTGGTTCAATATTCTCCACAAAATACTCCGAGTCCGATTCCACACCTTGCAAAATTTTCAGAAGTTCGTCCGAATCAAGTTCTTCACTCATTTTTCTATTTGCAAGTGAAAGAAAGAAAGATGCGTGCGCGCGAATCCGATTTTGTGCTGCACTATGCCAAAGTGACCTTGACAGCGGCACGCCTATGACGTCACTGACCAACTTCTATAGTAGTTCGTGGCACTGGGTGGCGCACAGGGGCATAGACGACCAATTGTTTTGTAGAGATGGGAAAATAACTATCGACAAGAATTAGTAACAACTTTATAATTAGGTATCGGCATCTACCTGAAGGTCGAAATTCATCTACTATCCTTTGTAATGAAGTAGATAACTAAGTTCATATTTTATTGACCTCAAAATGTTTTCGATATTCGTAACTTTCTGTATTTATAAATATTTCAATGGTGAAATAAACCTTTCACGGCACATCACTGGCCAACTTGATATGAAGTGATTGGCGTTCTGAGGAAAGTAACAAAATTCGGAGTTTCTGTTTTTGCCGATTTTAGGACAAACTAGGGCTTATTTTGTGTAGAAAAATAAAAAACAGGGTAGTAGACAGTGCTATCTTAAATAATAAAATGAAACAAAGCTTTTAATTACAGTAAATTTATTTTAATAAGATAATTAAAATGAACAACTTCTATAGAAGTTGTGGCGCTGGTGGCACGAAAATCCCGAACTTCTATAGAAGTGCTTGGCGGTGAAAAGGTTAAAGAATGAGATCATGAAACAAATAGAGATGTACCCCATTCCTTATAGTTCTAATTGAGTTATGTATTAGTTTCTTTGATACTCATAAATTATACTGTTTTTTTCTTATTAAGGATACTGTGAAATAAAACAAATCTGGAAATATTTAATCAGTTTTTATTTATATTCGTAAAATCAACTTTAAATCTTAACTTTACGCGTACAAATCTTATTCATCGATATGACGATATCCCCATCACTACTGTTTACTGTATATTTAGTTATACATTTATAGCTTGGCGCTCGGCGAGGCATTGCGTTTTGTGTACGTTGGCGGCGAAAAGGTTAAAAGAAATTACGTGCACTTCTTAGTGGCCGGGCCAGCCTGACGTTTTCAGCCCGGCCACCTTGTTTCCCACTAATCTACAAAAAATACTGGCAATATTGTGCTACAGATGAAATATACCCTATAATTTATGCATATGTAACACAAAATCGAATCCTAAAATGCAATAGCATACGAAATATTAGCGGTTGCAGGTGGCCGGGCTGAAATTATTTCGTTACTATAAAACAGTAAAACTGCAACACCTACCAAAAAATAATACCAGTACATAATGAGATTTAGGCTGACCCCACATTTGGCGTGCGTGATCCTCGGGCGTGCGAGTAGCGCGAGCGCCGCGTGCGCGTTGCGCGCGCTGCGTGAGCGTCGGGTGTTGCCGCCGTGTGACGTGCATGCAGCGTGCGCGCTCGCTACGCTCGAGTAAGTAAGAAGAACCGAAACAGTAGCGGGCGGCGGGGATAGCGGGCGAAGGGGTAAGAACGCGACTCGAGCGTCGCGAGCGCGCCGCGCGCGCGTTGCGCGCACGCTGCATGCACGTCACACGGCGGTAACACCCGACGCTCGCGCAGCGCGCGCGCTAAGCGCGCGCTGCATCCGTGCAGCTTGCACGCCCGAGGATCGCGCACGCCAAATGTGGGGTCAGCCATAGAGATATAGAATACATGTAACGCTTTCATTTTAAATTATAATACATATTTAGAAAGAATAATCACTTGAAATTATATTTCAGCCCGGCCACCTAAAAGCGGTAATATTCCCTAAAATCTTATGCTAATTTGTACAGTAAAACCTGATACAGCTATGAAATGAAAGTTACATTCGTTTTGTTTTAGTCGTTATACCTTTAAGCCTTCTGTTTGACTAGATTATCAAAATCTGAGAAACTTTCCGAAGAGTGACTATCATTTATTAACTAATTTCAGGACATTTGGTTTGTTGAGTGAAACAAAATTGGTAATTGTCATATTTTTTTAATAATCATTTTTGAAATTAGTTAGACAACATTTGTACTTATATTAATTAGGTACTATAACAATTGTTAATTATAAATAATGTAAAAAAAGGTTACACATTGATAATAACACAGTTATCAAAAAATTATAGTAATATCAATATTACCTTAACATCGAACATTCATTCATTCAGAATATTAGAAGATAATTTTTGGTTAAATACTTATTATACCTTGGTAAAAAATCACAGATTTTCATAATGATTTTTACATCAACTTTGAATTTAAAGTTTTGAAAACTTTCAATTAAAATTATGCTAATATAATTATTACAACAATTCTTAAATAAAGAGAGAACCATAGTTCTTTCAGTGGCAGCTAATGGAAATATAGCTATGTAGTATATATAATTTAACATAATATTAAAATCACAGCTAAAAATCACAATGTTAACTTGTATAATTAAACGTATGCTAATATAATAATCATTGCTAGCCTATATCTGGCATTTGTACTATAAGTATTTTGACTAATTCAAATTTAAATATATTGCTTATTAGAATCGATAAAAACGTACTAATCACTTGATTATGTTATTTAATCAAGCTAAAATGTACGTCAAGGAATGTAAAAATATTAAATCCAAATTACTTTTTTTAACACTAGACTGTAAATCGTCATAACACAACCACAGATCTTGATTAAATAAATGGCATTTATAATGTCCTAGATTTTCCCCCAATACTACATATTCAATAGCACCTACAATCACATAAATATTAGTTCTAACTTTGATAGATAAAGGTATATCGTTCAATATTATTTGATCTGTTCCATTTAAATCAAAAGATATAATATTCTTTACATTATAGCTGGACAAAACAGTGCCCGGGCAATCGTGTTCACAATCCTTCGAAATAACGTCTATACAAATTGAGTCTTCTAGGGCTGATATTCCAAATGTTTTAATTACGTTCATATTAATGGGTAAAAATGGTACTGTTCTTTGAAGTTGAAATGCACATTTTTCTTCGGTACATATTTTTGTAAATAGAGCGCTATAAAATAATTCTAAAATCATTTGTTCAAACAAATTTGCGACATTGCATTCACAATTTATATCTATTGTATTTTTCGAGGATAGTTTGTAGTACTTTTTACATATGGTATTTCTTAGTTCGTATACTGCGGCTTCAGATATGTTTTTGTTACCTATAAATTGTATATAATTACATAACATATTATTATTATTTTCACTCTGATCTATTTCTAATTTAAAGTTATTAAATGCAATATAACCATAAGCTATTAAATATGTAACAGCATCAAAACCACATGTATTTGTTAAAGTAGAACCAGTTACAATATTTCCATTTTTTATAAATTTTAACATTTTATAAATCGGTACGGTAACTGGCTCTTCAGCTTGTCCTTTCCAATTTTCTACAAAACTTGGCATATCACTGAAAATAGAATCTTGAGGAAATAACCGTTTTTGGTGTGTTCTTTTTTGACGATTCTTTTTGATTTTAATCTTTCGCTCTTGAAGGGGCGGTGCCTCATTATTTTGTAGTTCACTAGCAGCGATATTAAGCTCTCCATTTAAATGATTAATATGTATGTTTAGAAATTCGTCAATCCTGTATTTTCTTACTTTAGTTTTGAGTAATAAATGTTTTATTGTTTTAAAATAATCCTCTGATGCACTAGACGATGGATTTTTGTTTTTTGAATTGTATAATGGAGCCATAACGTTTGACCACATGGGCAATTTTCCCAATAAACGTTTTAGAGTAGATATTAGAGGCGGATAATATAATTTGTTGGGGCGTTCACAAGATTCCTCTTCTTGTTTATTTTTACAAGCAACAATATTATCAAACCATACCATAAAATTGCTTACATCTAAAACATTCTCCTCATTTAGGAATCTTTCTTCATCTACGTAATTGTGTGCGTTGTTAGAATCTTTTTTATCAATTGTAATACCTTGAATTCTTCTTTTCAAATTACAGTGGGCATCAAAGCAAATTTTTGAATAAAATTTAGTTAAAATAACAGTTAACATATTTTCAATTATCTCTCTTATGACTACGATACACTCTGCTGTTTTAATGTAAAGAATACAACGAACAAAGAAAAATTTTACATTTTCTGTTGTATTATTGAAGCACGAAAGATTATGAATAGTTTTGACAAAGTGACTTGTATCTATTCGCATATATACTACAGGCAAACTATTTGTATGTCCCTCCAATGCACTGTAAGAAGCTTCTAAGTAATCTTTTGTAGATTTATATGAAGTAAAGCATTGGATTGTAGCAGCAATCAAAGCTGAGGAATCGTCCGTGATTATTTCTGCAGGAGGGATAATTCCATTACTGGCCCATTTACCCAACCAATCCGCAATGCTATTTTTAGTGTGAGAATCACTAAGCATTTGTGAAATTGGAATAGATTTTAAAAAGCTATCAGCAGTTATTAATATAACATATAAGAATAATCTTTTAGTAAATTTAGTCCCATTAGGTAACACAATTGGTTTAATTATAGAGCCTGTGGCATCTAATGATATGGTTGGTCGACCATACTCTTGAACATATTGTTTGTAATATTTTATTTGTTCTTCTAACCAGTAGTAAATATGAAAAGTTGGTTTCATTAAAATTTCCTGAATTACGGAAGAGTATGTTGAAGTATTTGCCATAATGACAACAGATAATATTTGATTGGTATGGTACCATTTCTGCTTCCTTGTTTCATGACGTATTTGGCGTAATGCTCCGACTGATGGCAATACAGGTGGTTCCTTATCTTGAAATATCATATCATGACTCGCTATTTGTTTTCTAACTATTGTTGCTGAATCAAATTTTAATTTCTTAGATAATGTTCGTCTTGAGTACGGAGTGAGTCGTATTTTTTTTAAAGGATTATGCTTAAAATTTGGTTGAAGTTGATCAATTTCACATAAAAAATCAATAATATGATCAGTCTTATCTTTATTTTGAATTTTCACTGTTGCTTGACACTGAGTGCAACGTCCGTAGAATGTAATGTTAGCGCCTTGAATAACATGTCTTTTAAATGCTACAGTACAAGGTAACTTATAAAACTCCCAGAGTTTTTTTCTTAAAAGACCGGACCACTTAAATTTGGGAATAGCTCTGTACGTCTGATATCTTGCACTAGGTTTATTTTTATCGTGTCGTTTATACGTATAACTTAAGGGTTCAATTTTCTTCCATTCATGAACATCAATTGGAAATTTAAAACTAATTTGATGAAGTAAGCTTGCTTGTTGAATAACTGGAGAAGACCCTGATGATGATGTTGACGAAATTATAATACTATTGGTATTATCTTCATTTCTTTTAATGAAGCACTCATCTTTTGCCCGAGGTGAGTTCTGGTTGTTTAAAAAGTTTCTTCTAAAGCTGAGATATAGTGCTTTTGGTGACATCACATAGTTTATATCTTTTGCTATGGTATTGTATATAATAGAACTATATCTTGTCGTGGTGATCAAGCGTTTATGTTTCTCAAATATTTGTTTTTGAGCCACAATATCTAACGCACTACGTTTTCCCATGGTGTAGGCACGCTCAACTGAAATAAAATATATTCATTTTAACTATGGTTTCGTAATAGGTATTCATGTAGGCTAAATAACTACATTAATATTTATTTAAATACAAATTCCCTAAAAAGATAAGTGTATGCAGTAACATTTGCATGCATTATCAAGTATATAAATAAATCTATTAAAAAATATTTTAGCACCTAAGGAAAGAAAGAAAGAAAGAAAGCAAAGAATGTTCATAAGAATCAAATTTACTTTCACAAAACTTATAACTTTTGGGACATTAGAAATATATAAGATAGAATAGAGATGGGGAGAGGGGCGCGTGTCGCGGGACGAGGAAAAGAATGCGGTGAGCGAGGGACGTGGATCGCTGTGGCAGGCCGTACAAGGGGGAGTTACAAGAAGCGCGGGTACAGACGAACACCGTCGACGGTTGCCTGATTACAATGAATAATTCACTAAAATCCAATATATAAATCTTACAGTAATTAATAAGAAACTGATTAATTATTGATTTCACGAAATAAATAAGTACACAATAATAATAAGTAAATACATAGGGTAGGTACACAACAATAAGATTCACAAAAACTAAACACTTACTGTTAGTAAATCACCAAAATTATTACCTATTGACTATAAACGAAAGGATAAAATATATTTAGTTGATGGCATTGTATGGAGTTTTATTATTAAGTAAATGAGTGTTTAGATTTACTTGTATATTTTTTTAAATAATTACTTAGCTACCCATTAACATTGTTTGTCGATATATTTTAATTTATCAAAACTATGACTTACCTTAAAAACATCACATCACAAACAACTACACTGCAACAACTGATCAAATTTTACACTCACAGTAATATTAAAACGTAAAATATTATGTCAGAAGTGTTGATAACTACACGGCTCTTGCGCATCTATTCTGTCTACTCGGGGAAAATATCTTACGACTTAGGTTGGGACGCGACACAGGCGCCGTCTAAAAATCGGTGGTAGCGTCTGTGAACTATTATCTTTGTATGGTTATGTTGTGAAGCCAAAAACGGAGAAAATATATATAGGTTTAGGTATTATGTATCCAACAATTATTATGTGTGATTTATACTACTTAGTTTATTAATAAAAATATCATAGTAACGCATTTTGTTTCACTCAACAAACCAAATGTCCTGAAATTAGTTAATAAATGATAGTCACTCTTCGGCAAGTTTCTCAGATTTTGATAATCTAGTCAAACAGAAGGCTTAAAGGTATACGACTAAAACGAAACGAATGTAACTTTCATTTCATAGCTGTATCAGGTTTTACTGTACAAATTGGCATAAGATTTTAGGGAATATTACCGCTTTTAGGTGGCCGGGCTGAAATATAATTTCAAGTGATTATTCTTTCTAAATATGTATTATAATTTAAAATGAAAGCGTTACATGTATTCTATATCTCTATATCTCATTATGTACTGGTATTATTTTTTGGTAGGTGTTGCAGTTTTACTGTTTTATAGTAACGAAATAATTTCAGCCCGGCCACCTGCAACCGCTAATATTTCGTATGCTATTGCATTTTAGGATTCGATTTTGTGTTACATATGCATAAATTATAGGGTATATTTCATCTGTAGCACAATATTGCCAGTATTTTTTGTAGATTAGTGGGAAACAAGGTGGCCGGGCTGAAAACGTCAGGCTGGCCCGGCCACTAAGAAGTGCACGTAATTTCTTTTAAAAAGAGTTACATTGAAAATGAAGGTGTTACATATATTAGTATACCCGGGTACATTGGATTGATAACAATCTCATTATTAAATTCCATGGGGCCGGGCCAGCCTGACGTACTTTTTTTCAGTATGACCATTTAAAGTTTTTGATGCTGCATTTTGGTCAATATCTTAGCAAATAACTGGAATAAAAGAAAGCAATTAATTTAACCTTTTCACCGCCAAGCACTTCTATAGAAGTTCGGGATTTTCGTGCCACCAGCGCCACCACTTCTATAGAAGTTGTTCATTTTAATTATCTTATTAAAATAAATTTACTGTGATTAAAAGCTTTGTTTCATTTTATTATTTAAGATAGCACTGTCTACTACCCTGTTTTTTATTTTTCTACACAAAATAAGCCCCAGTTTGTCCTAAAATCGGCAAAAACAGAAACTCCGAATTTTGTTACTTTCCTCAGAACGCCAATCACTTCATATCAAGTTGGCCAGTGATGTGCCGTGAAAGGTTGATTTCACCATTGAAATATTTATAAATACAGAAAGTTACGAATATCGAAAACATTTTGAGGTCAATAAAATATGAACTTAGTTATCTACTTCATTACAAAGGATAGTAGATGAATTTCGACCTTCAGGTAGATGCCGATACGTAATTATAAAGTTGTTACTAATTCTTGTCGATAGTTATTTTCCCATCTCTACAAAACAATTGGTCGTCTATGCCCCTGTGCGCCACCGAGTGCCACGAACTACTATAGAAGTTGGTCAGTGACGTCATAGGCGTGCGGCTGTCAAGGTCACTTTGGCATAGTGCAGCACAAAATCGGATTCGCGCGCACGCATCTTTCTTTCTTTCACTTGCAAATAGAAAAATGAGTGAAGAACTTGATTCGGACGAACTTCTGAAAATTTTGCAAGGTGTGGAATCGGACTCGGAGTATTTTGTGGAGAATATTGAACCAGAAGATAATTCTGAGGTATGTCTAACTGGATGATAATAATAATGTTTATTCATCAAAGAGTAGGAATTCAATAAGTATGTAAAATGTTCGGTGAACCCAGTATCTCCAGATGCACTGTAATTACAGTAGATTTAGGTACTGTTTTTGTACTCTATACACTATTATGGTAAATACAGTGTATGAAAGCACTGTAATTTTAACTTTTTTAGAAATTCTTTTCAAAGAAAAAAAAGGAAACCTAAGATGATTGTTTAGGTTACAAAAGAGCAAACGAAATCATAGCGATCAATATTAATTAAATACTACAAAATTAGTACCCAATAGCTCGATAGATGGCGTTGGCATCGAATTAGAAGTCGCTATGGTTTCGTTACCCGCTCGTAGTATATAGTCTATGATAAAATTTTGTTTGAGGTGAGCATTACAGTACATATATGGTTCACTGTGATTCGGTACAAGTTAATTATACGAGATTCATTACCAGTCCAGTGTTTTGCTTCACCACCCGTTCCAAGTCGACCTTGGTCGTGTTCATGGTCCTTCGAGCTGGGATGGTCGGGAGTGTTTTTGGTGGTCTCCGGTGGTGGTAGAGATTACCACCCTTCGCGTCATTACTGGGCAGTGGATCGCTGTCCAGAGCATCCCCTTCAAGTGGGTACACCAGGTGAGAGGTGCCAGGAGCTGGAGGTGGAACTGGTTGGAGCAGCCAGTGGAGCGTGGTGCAGCACTACTGGTGGCAGCTACAACCGGAGGAACGACGCAAGGGAGGAAAAGACGGCAGATCGTGGTCAAGCAGAGGGCGCCACTTGCATGTGGTGCATTACATCACGACGACGCAGCGTCACGAGGTGTCAGCAGTCAGTGTCAGTGAGTGAGTTGCGTGGAAAAATTGTGAGTACAATTTTCAATCTTATTGTCAGGAAGAATTTAAATTTGAAGATTTAAAAAAGTGTTTTGAACTTTATTATCATTAGAAAAACTAACTTAGACATTCTTGAGTGATTTGGAACTTGTAAATCTTTAAAGAAAAAGTGGTCGAGACGAGAATTCTATAACGAAATAAAGTGGCAAAAACTTGTAAAATTTTAAAATCTTATTCGAGACAAAGTTGTGAACGTAAAAAGTGGAAGAAGATTGTTTTTAGTGGACATTAAGTTTAGCAAATACCTACTTATATATATATATATTCTTCCACCTTCAATTATTTTTGTTTTTTGTGTGGATTTTATATTTGTGGGGCACCTACGTGTTTTTTATTTGTGTGTGTCATTTCTCGATATTTTGTGTTTTCTTGTAATTTGAATTATTGTGTACAAAATGGATTCATTAAATGACATCCAAGAAGACGTGAGGGCAAAGATTAACAAGGCTATTACGAATTTCAAAAAATGTCCAAAAGATCGTCGTACTGTGTCATACCTTGAAACACGCTTAGAAAGTTTAGAACAACAGTGGCAATTATTTAGTAAGACTCACGTTACAATAATTAGCGAAATGAAAAAGCCAGATTTATATAGTTCAAATTACTATAAAAACTGTGTTTATGATGATGTGGAAGAATTATATATACAATTCAAAAGCGATTTAAAGGAATTAATAACGAAATGTAACGTCCAATCTGGTGAACCTAACAGTAGTCCGGGATCTGGTGGGAATAGTAAGGAACTGATTAATTTTAGATTACCAGAGGTCAAAATACCAGTTTTCTCAGGTAAATATATTGAATGGAAAACATTTCGAGACTTATTCGTAGGTTTAATACACAACAATAGTAGGTTAGATGATGCACAGAAACTTTATTACCTGAAAGGATATTTAACCGGGGATGCGGAATACTTGCTGAGAAATGTCGACGTGACATCTGAAAATTACAGGGCTAGTTGGGATAAATTAGAGTCTATGTACAATAACAAAAGATTTCTAGCGAACGGAATTTTAAAAAGGTTCTTAAATCAAAAGGGTATGACTAACGAGTCCGCAACAGACATAAAAAGACTCATTAGTACAACATCTGACTGTTTAGACTCAATAAAAAATTTAGGAGTAGATGTGTCGTCATGGGATATCCTAATTATACACATTATCAGTGCTAAATTAGATCGAGAGACTAGAAGGGCTTGGGAATTGATGGTAGCATCGGATAAAACGGATGACTTACCTACTTTTGATCAATTTAGGGAATTTTTAGTGAGTCGATATCGAGGTTTAGAAAGCATAGAAACTAAAACAGACACCAGGATCCCAAAGGCTACTCAGGCACTTCATGTAATTAAAAACAAAAAGGTATCATGCGCATATTGCGCAGAGGATCATAAAATTAGTTCATGTCCTAAGTTTAGCAAAGAAAACAATGAGGCCCGCCGTAAGTTTGCCCAAGAAAAGAATTTATGTTTTGTTTGCTTATATAGTAACCACTCTGCAAAAAATTGTAGGAACACTCTTAGGTGCCAGGTGTGTAAACGCCGCCACCATTCATTGTTACACCCGCAGGGTGTGGTAGGATCGGATATTGGTGAAGGTAGTAGTGCTGCTCGCGCGGAAACCTCATCAGTAGAGAATGAGAGGATTAAGGCCGCCCATCAGGCGGAGGATAAACCACTAGTCTCATGTCTTGCGACAGGACACAGGAAAAGTGTATTATTAACTACAGCCTTAGTAAAGGCTGAGTCGAAGAATGGGACTTACCATGTGGTTAGGGCTTTACTGGATCAAGGATCCCAGGGTTCATTTGTCACAGAATCCATGGTTCAGTACTTAAGATTGAATAAAATACCGTCAAAAAATACGGTGTTAGGTGTGGGTGGAAATAAAGGTACAACTTCGACATCCATGGTGGTTATCAAGCTCCGTTCGAGAGTGAATCCTTCTGTTCAAATAAAAGTCGATGCTTACGTTCTGAAGTCGGTTACAGCTCTTCTCCCATCTTCAAGGGTAAGTCGGGTAGAATGGGTAGACTTGAGTGATAATGATCTGGCTGATCCGGAATATTTCAGACCTAATAAAATTGATATATTATTGGGTGCTGATGTTTACAGCCAAGTCATTCAGAACGGAGTTAAGAAGAATATAAGCGGTACTCTCTTAGCGCAAGAAACCACCTTAGGTTGGATATTGTCGGGTGTATGCGAAGTTGACAATAGGACTTATACTCACTCACAAATTACCGTGATGCATGCCAGCGTCCAAGATGATGAATTATTGAGAAAATTCTGGGAATTAGAGGAACCATCTGGAGCAAAAAGGATGCTGACGGAGGAGGAAACAAAATGTGAAAGGTTATTTATAACTTCCACTACAAGAAATAAAGATGGTAGGTACATAGTACGATTACCGGTACGTGAACCAAACCTGATCGGTAGATGCAGTGAATCCAAAATGATTGCTGAAAAAAGGTTAAGGGGGTTAGAAGTAAGGTTAGGTAAAAACATCAAATTAAAAGCAGACTACACTCATGTCATGAATGAATATTTAAGGCTTAACCATATGGTAGAAGTAACAGAGCAAGAAAAATATAATAAAGGGGCTGTTTACTTACCTCATCACGCAGTAGTTCGTGAGGATAAAGACACTACAAAGGTGCGTGTCGTGTTTGATGCTTCCTGTAAGGGAACTAATGGCAGGTCACTAAATGATGATTTAATGATTGGTCCAACTTTGCAAGATGAACTCCGTCATACTGTAATGCGCTGGAGAGCACATAAGATATGTCTAGTGGCGGATATAGAAAAAATGTATCGGCAAGTTTTAGTGAATAGACAAGATACGCCATATCAACGGATACTTTGGAGAGATAGTCCTGAAAGGGAACTACAGGAGTATGAATTGATAACCGTTACATTCGGTACGGCCTCGGCTCCATACTTAGCTGTACGGGCGCTACAACAGTTGGCTTATGACGAGTGCGGGGATAATTCAGGCATAGCTAAAATAATTTTAAATGAATTCTACATGGATGATTTGATGTCAGGGGCTGAAAATATAGAAGATGGGTTTAAGATTTACACGGAATTAGCTCAAGTACTAGCGAAAGGAGGATTTAAATTGCAAAAATGGAAAAGCAATTGCAAAGAATTATTGAATAAAATTAGGGATGGAAACGATGAAGAATTAAGAATTAAAATAGACGAAGTAACAAAAATATTAGGACTTACCTGGGACGCTCGCGATGATTGTTTTCAATACTCTCTGGAACTCACGCCGATAACTAAACCTGTAACAAAAAGAAAAATTATCTCGGACATTTCACGTTTATTTGATCCGTTGGGGTGGTTAGCACCAAGCGTAATTCTAGCTAAAATGTTTATTCAAAAATTATGGTTAGCAGGGTTGGAATGGGATCAAGAAATTTCAAATAGTTTACTACAAGAATGGGAGACTTACCGCAATAGTTTAGCTTCTCTTGTTAGCATTAAAATCCCACGATGGTTACATATTGGTTCCAATATTTGGAAGTCGGAGTTGCATGGATTTTCCGATGCATCTAAAACCGCTTACGCAGCCGTGGTTTATCTTAGAGTGATTGATGACATGGGAAATGTTCACATCTCCTTAATCACATCTAAGACAAAGGTGGCACCCATTAAACAGGTGTCCATCCCGAGGTTGGAATTATGTGGGGCGGTTCTCACAGCAAAGTTGATTGCGGAAGTAGGCGAGGTAATGACTATACTAAAGACTGACTGGCATGCATGGACAGACAGTGAAGTCGTGTTAGCTTGGTTGAATTGTCATCCAAGTCGGTGGAAAACTTTTGTTGCAAACAGAGTTTCCGACATTTTGACCACATTGGATACACACCACTGGGCGCACGTATCGTCCAAGCAAAATCCAGCAGATTGTGCTTCACGCGGAGTTTCTCCATCGGAACTTAAAGATGTTTCACTTTGGTGGGAAGGTCCAAATTTCCTAAGAGAACCGGTAGTAGAATACAAAAGACCAAAACATCTTATTACACGTCTAGAAGAAGTTAAGGTGCATACGAGCATTCTAGATGTTTCATTTTGGAACAAATTTTCGTCGTTATCAAGGTTGATTCGAGTTATGGCTTATTGTCGTAGGTTTCTAAATTTAAGAAAAAATAAAGCGATAGGTGTTGGTGCTAGGTCACGACAGTTATCTAAACCGGAACTAGAAGCTGCCACAGAAATGTGTGTAAAGAGGTGTCAAGAAGAAGGATTTACCATCGAATTGGAGGAATTAAAAAATCATAAGTTAGGAAAAAGAAATGCAAAAATAGATTCATTGAACATATTTCTAGAGTGTAAAGGAATAATTCGTGTTGGAGGACGGCTTGAAATGTCACAATTAACTTATGAAAGAGTGCATCCTATACTAATACCAAAAGAATCATTTTTAACAAATCTTTTAATAGCGGACGCACATGAGAAAACTATGCACGGTGGTCCGCAATTAATGATTACGTACTTACGCTCCAAGTATTGGATCATGGGAGTAAAGGCTTTGGCAAAGAAGTATGTAAGAAGCTGTGTGAGGTGCATCCGATATACCGCTAAAGTAAGGACTCAACTTATGGGGCAGTTACCTCCCTCTCGTGTAATTCCTAACAAACCCTTTTTGTGTAGCGGAGTAGATTACGCGGGCCCGATAAGTATGCGAGTATCTAAGGGTCGTGGCAACAAGTCCTACAAGGGCTATATTGTTTTATTTATATGTATGGCCACTAGGGCTGTGCATTTAGAAGCAGTTAGTGATTTAAGCACTAGAGGCTTTTTGGCTGCTTTTAAGCGGTTTGTGTCAAGACGTGGTCGATGTGCAGAACTATATAGCGACAATGGGACTAACTTCGTAGGGGCAGCGCGCGAATTACTTCATTTATTTAATGAAGAAAAGTCAGCCTGTAACCCTGAATTAGCAGAAGAATTAGGGAATAATGGTACGGAGTGGCACTTCATCCCCCCTCATTCGCCAAATTTCGGAGGTCTGTGGGAAGCAGGGATTAAGTCCACTAAGCATCACCTTAAGAGAGTGATAGGGAATTCGACTCTTACCTTTGAAGAGATGATCACAGTATTGGCTCAAATTGAGGCATGTCTTAATTCGAGGCCGTTATCGTACGTGGAGGATCAGGATAAATTAACTATTCTTACTCCTGGACATTTTCTGGTGGGGGAGCCACTTGTTTTACCTCCCGATTCGAATTATGAAAAGGAAAACATTAATAGTTTAAGGCGATGGCAACTTCATCAGAGAATGATGCAAGATTTCTGGCGACGTTGGTCACACGACTACCTTCACCAATTTTTACAACGAAATAAGTGGTATTATAAAATTCCGGAACCATCAGTGGGTGAAGTAGTGTTAGTTAAAGAGGATGATATGCCTCCTGGCAAGTGGTTGCTAGGTAGGATTGAACAGAAACATCCAGGTTCTGACGGTCTTACACGTGTCGTAACTCTACGAACACAATCGTCTACTATAAAAAGACCTACGTCTAAATTATGTGTATTACCCGTATCCAAGTGAGACACGATTGTAAACACGATGTATTAGATATAAGCAACATGTCGAAGTTATTGTTTTAATTGTTTGTCAAGACTTATTGGTAATAATAGTTATAAGGAACTTTAAAGATGTCAAGGGTTTTGTTTAAATATTTCTGTAATTACTTCTCACCAAGGTTTGCGATATTGAAGGACATTCGGCAATAATGTCCTTGGTGGGCGGTATGTTTAGGTTACAAAAGAGCAAACGAAATCATAGCGATCAATATTAATTAAATACTACAAAATTAGTACCCAATAGCTCGATAGATGGCGTTGGCATCGAATTAGAAGTCGCTATGGTTTCGTTACCCGCTCGTAGTATATAGTCTATGATAAAATTTTGTTTGAGGTGAGCATTACAGTACATATATGGTTCACTGTGATTCGGTACAAGTTAATTATACGAGATTCATTACCAGTCCAGTGTTTTGCTTCACCACCCGTTCCAAGTCGACCTTGGTCGCGTTCAATGATTTTTATACGAATTGCAATTAGGTTTCCTTTTTTTTGTAGATATTATGATTTAGGTACCTACCTATTCTGTGCTTATATCTACTTGGTCATATTATTATGCGGAAAGGGGAATTACCTAGCAAACTGTGTCGCTATTTCTTAGTGAAATTATGTAGTTAGATTTTAGTTTCGTGTATGGGTTTCAATTTGAGGCGTTTACTTTTAGTTAGGTTATTATGCTTATGACTTCATCATGTTTGTTTAGTTCTGTTGCGCTCACAGGTTCACTGTGCTCGTAGGGATAAACCGAAAACTATTTCGGAAAGTGATGAAGGCGGTGGTCTATCGACATTAAAAATAATCAAACTAAAAAAAAAACACGGGTGTAGACAAAAATAGAAGAAAGACCATAGTCCACATCCCTAATCAGAATTGAATTTAACGTGCTCTGAGCGCCAAGGACTTGAAATGAAGTCAAAGAATGACGACATGAAACAAATAGAGATGTACCTCATTTCCTAAAGGTCTAATTTAGTTATGTATTTGTTTCTTTGATATTTATACTGTTTTTTTCTTACTGGGGATACTGTCAAATAAAAAAAAATATAGAAATATTTAATTAATCAGTTTTTATTTATATTCGTAAAATAATAATTACAATTTAACTTAACGCGTATAAATCTCATTCATCGATATGACGATACCCTCATCCCTACTGTTTACTATATATTTCGTTATACAATTATAGCTTGGCGCTGGCGAGGCATCGCGTTCTGTGTACGTTGGCGGTGAAAAGGTTAAAACCATGTTTTCTAAATAACTTCATAATTTACTGGCTTGTTTTCAGTACATAACTTAACCTTTTCGACGCCAAGCACTTCTATAGAAGTTCGGGATTTTCGTGCCACCAGCGCCACCACTTCTATAGAAGTTGTTCATTTTAATTATCTTATTAAAATTGTCATTACAAAGGATAGTAGATGAATTTCGACCTTCAGGTAGATGCCGATACGTAATTATAAAGTTGTTACTAATTCTTGTCGATAGTTATTTTTTAAAATATGAACTTAGTTATCTACTTCATTAAGTAGATAACTAAGTTCATATTTTATTGACCTCAAAATGTTTTCGATATTCGTAACTTTCTGTATTTATAAATATTTCAATGGTGAAATCAACTTTTCACGGCACATCACTGGCCAACTTGATATGAAGTGATTGGCGTTCTGAGGAAAGTAACAAAATTCGGAGTTTCTGTTTTTGCCGATTTTAGGACAAACTAGGGCTTATTTTGTGTAGAAAAATAAAAAACAGGGTAGTAGACAGTGCTATCTTAAATAATAAAATGAAACAAAGCTTTTAATCACAGTAAATTTATTTTAATAAGATAGTTAAAATGAACAACTTCTATAGAAGTTGTGGCGCTGGTGGCACGAAAATCCCGAACTTCTATAGAAGTGTTTGGCGGTGAAAAGGTTAAAAAAAGTTCCGCATAGTGCCACTTTTGTTTTACGTAAACTTACCCGTTTTAGAATAATTACCCAAAGATTAATAATGGGAGCAAGAAAAAAAAAACAGAAATAAAACGAAATTATGTCATAGAAAGAAGAAACATTATTTATTTGGCTCAAACAATCAAGTTATAATCAGTACAATATAATAATAATATAATCAGTACATACACTATAATTATGTCACGTTTTTCGTTCAAATGCAAATTTTAGGTATAAATCACAATTTTTGGGGTATCAATTACACCTTACAAACTAATAACAGTGAAACAAACATGAAACTTAAACGTAAAATTAACTTTAAAAACTAAAGTACTTTCTCAAAATAAAAAATAAAGTCTTTTAGAAAATAAACTGATCTAAGTATTCTTAGAAGTTATACCAATTATTTTAATAAGATCATCAAAAATACGTAGGTTATATCAAAATTATCGTTTGGTGTCACAATACATACTACTAAAATATACTTTCATAGTAGGAGGTATAATAACTGGGAATCAAACCAGCATTAATGAGGCTCCTTATGTCAGTTTTCTTTCTTTCTGATATTTCCAATTTACGCCGATATAGCGGTTTGAGTTCTGTGGGACGATTATTAATTCTATTTGTTCTTTTACTCAAATCAAGCTCTTTAAAATCATCAAAATACGATGTTTTGTACTCTATTTTAATCTCACTATGTTCATTTTTCTCAATTTTGATCATTTTTATGTCCGACAACTTCACAACTTGGCCATCTACATCTTTATTTAGTCTAGGAACTGGTAGTTGCTTTATATCTATGAAATCGCCGTAACCCATTTCATTTACAATGAAAGGTGTTCCACGTTTTTTAGCACTTCGAATAGCAGAAATATATTGCGAAGGTACGTATATGGGTCCAGATCTAAGACATCGTTTAACTTGTTTCTCAATTGCAGAATGTACAGCATCTCCCTCATTCTGTGTATGGCCACGTATAAGGAACTTATGTGTTATGGACTTAATTTTTAAGTATTGTACTGCGTAAATATACACCCCGATAATAAACTGGTTCTTCTGCTGACCGCAGCAATTATCAGAGTAAAAAACTATGTCGAGATATTCGTCGGCACAAGAAGACTTTTTTTGCAAATATTTTAATACACAAGTACCTATTTCATTTGCTCCTCGGTGTCCTTGCGATTCATCCCAGAAGAAGCATGCAGTATTGTCACGTTTAAGCTCAGAGATAGTAAAATTTAAGCAATTTATTTTAGACTTATAATAAAACGTAGAAATCTCACCATTTGGTGCTGTCATTACGGCTTGCAAATCATAACATGCGACAATACAACTAGGTGACACCATTGCTTTATCATTAGCCTTTTCCTCACGACTCTTTTCTTTCTCTGCTAAGTGTTGATCGTACTTTTCTTTAAGAGCAGCTTTTTCAACACTTTCTGCAAGCTTGTATATAGAGCATTGATCACATTGGTCCTTTTTTGGAATAAAGAAACCAATGTAAAATTTTTCTTTAAATATCTTTCGGTAGGTATGTATCATTACGTAGGATAATCCTTGCTTTATGCAGTCTTCTTTATAATCAAAATAAATATCCGTTAAGGTTTTTCCGCCGTCTATGTATTCTCTTGTCGTTTGTTGCCGTAAATAATGGCTTTCAATTCTAGGGATACTACTAATATGACATTTAACTCCTTCAATCAAATCTTCAGGTACTTTCTTATGCTGTCCATGCTTACCTCTTTGTTCTCCTTTTAATATTCCTGTTGTACTATTCTTCTTCTCTATGACAGTTCTAATACATCTGTCTGTTATATCTAATGTATTCTTAAAAAATGTTTTACATACTTTAGTTCTAGTACCGTTTAAATTAAAATAAAAAGCATTTTTCAACTTTCTATTGGAATCAACTCTCTTATACTGATACTTAGGTATAATCTCTTCCATATTGTGAGCTATGTATTCTCTTTGCCTTACCAGTGAAGCCATGCGCCAATAATCTTCAAATATTTGTTTCCTCAAATCATCAGTAATTCTTTCTGAGCATTTTAAACGGCAGGTCGACTCACATGTTGGTTTTAGACATTTTGCTGGGAAAACCTTTTTTGTTTTGGAGCTTCAAACGTATTCTTTTCCGCAGTCTTTCAATGTCTTAGAAATATAGGAAACCCTTTGGTTCTTTTTCTTTTTCCTCGATTTTTCGATATTATCTGCAGCTGGTGGAATATCCACTACAATATTGTTATCTTCGTTCCCAGCACTTTGGTTATTAGAATCAACAGCTGGTGCAATATCGACTGCAATATTATTATCTACATTCCCAGAACTTTGGTTATTCGAAATCACTTCCGTATAGTCATTAACAAATTCTAAATTATTGTCACTTACATTGGTACTTTGAGTGGCGGCTTGACAAATATTTGGTGGATCAGGTGCAATAGAAGTTGAAGATGACACAGATGATTTGCTGGAAGATGAATATGATGATGAAGAGCTCGAAGACGACGATGAACTTGAGCTTGATCTACGACAGGTTTTCTTTGAAGGTGCGTATGTTGTATCATTGTCAGAAGCGAGTGAAAAGTCACCATCATCTTCGTCGCATAGGTTTTCTTTGTCAGCTGAATATGTATAGTTGCTAGTTGTTGGCAAATTGTTTAAATTGGAGGTTGAGGCTTCAGGTTCTGAACAGTTTTCTTTGTTTTGAATTGCTAGCTCTAATATTTTTCTACCCCTATTTCTTGACGGATTCATGTTGATAACCTTTTAGGGAAAGAAAAAGTGTTTCACTAATGCAAGAATGACTTCCAAAAATATAGCAAAAAGAATTTTGGAAAACATAATTAGGTTATGATTCGCTATATTAATGTCATTAAACGAAATTGTAGATGTTACATTTTTCAAAACAGTGGCAGTATACTCAATATGACGCTTATTTAACAAAATGAAACATCATCATCCTCTTAACTTTACAGTATAACTGACACTAGGAAGAATATGACACTTAAACAATAACTTAAAACATCAACATTTTAATAAATTTGTTTAAAAACAGACACTAAAAAGAAAATGCCATTTTTTATTCACTAAAAATGGCGATTTGGAATAAATTTAACCAAAAAAATGGCACTATTGTTATAATGCCATTCATGTTTTTATTAGTTCAGAAAATTATTACAGACACTAACGTTAAAAAAGGCACTAAACAAAAAATGCCATTTTTAAATTCACTAAAAATAATATTTTGGTGTAACATTAACCAAATAAGCGACACTATACTTAAAATGCCATTTTTGTAGTTATTGCTTCAGTAGAAATATTAGCTTGGATAACGTTTACAACGACATTATACATAAAATGCCACTTTTTTACTCACCGCAGCGTGTGTCCACTCCGACTGCTTGTCTTCTACTGATATAGTGTCACCTTATGAATGACTACTTTGTCATTTACCCAAAAGTATAAACTGGCACTAGCGGCCTCCAGGGAAAAGTATTGAAACTATAATAGTGTTAGTTTTTGCACTATAAGCGCTTTCTTTCAAGGAATCTAGATGTCGTTGTAACTCAATATTGCCATCTTCGGTATAGTGCCACTTTTGTTTTCAAGGTGCGATATTATATCCCACTTCGCCATTGAAGCCCTCTTTCCACTATGAACCAGGGCTCGGATACCGGTATATTTTTCGAAACAGTTTCGTCTTAACACATTCTCTGCTTAATTCTTTATGCAAACGCTTCTTTATGCTACACCCTTACCGACCCTCTTTTTTTTTTACGATGTTTTCGAAACAATAGAGATGCACAACGAACGCACAGGTGCGGCGCGCCGCACTCGTGTCACTGACTCTGGCAGGGCCAGCATCAGGGATATTAATTTTGAAAACGCAAAAAGTTAGTCGCTAATGTGTCACTGACTCTGGCAGGGCCACCATCAGGGATTTTAATTTTGAAGACGCAAAAAATTAGTCGCTAATTAGTCGAAATTAGTCGCCAAATATCAGAATTAGTCGGTCACTGGTTCAAAAGATATAAGGGTTTATAGGTGGCCCTGCTGGAGAGACTCCCCAGCAGGGCCAAATTTATATCTCAAAAACTAGGGCACCTAGCGAAGATCTATTTTCTCCCGTATTTAGTCTTGTCACACTGACTCTGGCAGGGCCACCATCAGGGATTTTAATTTTGAAAACGCAAAAAATTAGTCGCCAAATATCAGAATTAGTCTGTCACTGGTTCAAAAGATATAAGGGTTTATAGGTGGCCCTGCTGGAGAGACTCTCCCCAGCAGGGCCAAATTTATATCTCAAAAACTAGGGCACCTAGCGAAGATCTGTTTTCTCCCATATTTAGTCGCCAATTAGTCGGAATTAGTCGCTAAATATCAGAATTAGTCGGTCACTGGTTCAAAAGATATAAGGGTTTATAGGTGGCCCTGCTGGAGAGAGTCTCCCCAGCAGGGCCACATTTATATCTCAAAAACTAGGACACCTAGCGAAGATCTGTTTTCTCCCATATTTAGTCGCCAATTAGTCGGAATCAGTCGCCAAGTTACAGATTTAGTCGGGTCTTAGTTTACGAGATATAATGAGTTCAATTAGTAAGGTATAGTCCAAGAGCTAGATCGAAGAGTTCACGAAAAATTACCAAGAAAAAATATTTCTATTAACACGTTCTGTGCGGCAGACACGCATGTGCGATTTTCGAACGTTCACCATATGCTACCGGCGCATATGCGTGTCCATACAATTTATGTACTTCCTTCGAATGCGGCGCGCCGCACCTGTGGGTTTTTTGTGCATCTCTATTGTTCTTGGCGTAATTGTTTTATGACTCATAAAAAATGGGAAATTTTTCAAACACACCTAGGCGTCTCGCCGCACTTGGGATAAGTTTGTAACGGCGCACATATGTGCCCAGCCGCACTGGGTAGAGTTTCTTCAATCACGCCTGCGCGCTCATAGCACCACACGAAGTATTTTTTGGGCGCGCATGAGTGTTTGCCGTACAGGGTTTAGTGTATCATAAAGCAGCACTTGGAGCAAGTTCGCCAAATAATTCAGCAGTGAATGTGTTAATATGTGTAATATACTTTTAGTTTTATCGGTCTAAAGTCTTTAGTAATGTCCGAGAGAGATAAATTCTCAATTAAATTCATGTTTTTATGTTTTTAATTACTAGTTTAGAGTGGCTTAAACTTCTTTGAAAACATTAAACCTTGCTCTTGGTCTATTTGGTGTCAAGATGTACAGTCGCATGCAACTGTTTTACCAGTTTACAATGTTAACCTCTAATTAACGTTAGAATAATAAAAAAATATCGTACCTTTAGTAAAATGTTTAAAATACTAAAACGTTGAAAACGTATTGTCAATTGTAATCAAATTTTATTTTATAAAAATGAATTTTCAAAAAGTTCGTTTGATGTGTGTTGTGTTTGTGTGTATTTTGAGGTGATTGTGAGTGTTGTGTTGTGGGTATGGACGGGTTGAGTTTTTATTTTATCTTAATTTAGGTTAAAATAATAAAACTTCTGTTGTCGAAATATAAAATGATTTATTACCTTAAATTATTGTACTTTCAGAAAATGTTACAAATACCTATTTATTCAATATTATGAACAGATATAGTTTGTGAGTTTGGATGTTAGGGGTTTTATTAACATGTTCTTCAATTTCTTCTTCTTCCGCCAAAAGCACAATTATAATCATATCCCAGTCCACCATCGTTGACGAACTTTCGCGACAAACTGGCATGTTTACTGTAGCTGTAACCTAGAACGGTTTACTCGCGCAGGCTCGCGAGGTCGCGCGCAAGCTCGAACATACGCGATCCGTAAAGAAAATACCCGAGACCGTGCGGGGATTATTCCTCTCTGTCTGCGCTGACCCTTTAACTTACGTGACGGGCAACTCGTTCTAAGCAGCTCGTCTGTACACGCGCATCTATCTCTTTCTTACTTACCGTAAATGAAACGGAGCGCAGCGATCTATCTGCCAGTGACTAAGTGGTAAGTGCACATTGTGTTGGATAAATAATTACACATACACACATTACACACATTACACACACACACATACACATTACATCGTACATTATTGTAGATTTGTTTATAAGTAATGAATACAGCTTTCCTATGGTGGGTTGAAATTATAGACTAAGTTTATATTTATTTAATTCGAAACAAACATTCCTCCATAAGACATCATAGATACTATCTAGAAAATACATAAAGTATTTTGTACTCGCTTGTACCTCTGTATGGGGAAATTGAATTCTTTAATATCATTTTAATTACACACCGACTAAATCTGTAACTTGGCGACTGATTCCGACTAATTGGCGACTAAATATGGGAGAAAACAGATCTTCGCTAGGTGTCCTAGTTTTTGAGATATAAATGTGGCCCTGCTGGGGAGACTCTCTCCAGCAGGGCCACCTATAAACCCTTATATCTTTTGAACCAGTGACCGACTAATTCTGATATTTGGCGACTAATTCCGACTAATTGGCGACTAAATATGGGAGAAAACAGATCTTCGCTAGGTGCCCTAGTTTTTGAGATATAAATTTGGCCCTGCTGGGGAGTCTCTCCAGCAGGGCCACCTATAAACCCTTATATCTTTTGAACCAGTGACAGACTAATTCTGATATTTGGCGACTAATTTTTTGCGTTTTCAAAATTAAAATCCCTGATGGTGGCCCTGCCAGAGTCAGTGTGACAAGACTAAATACGGGAGAAAATAGATCTTCGCTAGGTGCCCTAGTTTTTGAGATATAAATTTGGCCCTGCTGGGGAGAGTCTTTCCAGCAGGGCCACCTATAAACCCTCATATCTTTTGAACCAGTGACCGACTAATTCTGATATTTGGCGACTAATTTCGACTAATTAGCGACTAATTTTTTGCGTTTTCAAAATTAAAATCCCTGATGGTGGCCCTGCCAGAGTCAGTGACACGTCGCTAAGTAGTCGAAATTAGTCGCCAAATATCAGAATTAGTCGGTCACTGGTTCAAAAGATATAAGGGATTATAGGTGGCCCTGCTGGAGAAATGTGGAAATGTTATGATGACGAATCGAAAAAAATTACGAAGAGTAAAAAGAAGCTAATTCCACATTGTATAATATATGCGAAAAAATAATATGAAAATAAGGCAAATTAATAATTGAATATTTTTTAAGTAAATTGTAATATTATTAAACTGAATCTTATGAACGACCCACATTTTTTTTAATTTACGATATCATTTTAATGTGCTTATTATCCACTTACCTACTCATAACATGCCATTTAACAATTTAAAACGCCTGCCTTCTAATGTAGTGTAACCGTTGAGTGAAGACACACTGCAACTATTTGCCTTTATTATTTTATCAGGCACTTTTCCTTGGGATAATTTAAATAATTGCTACCTCCTTTATTTAACATATGTTTGAAGTTACAACTAAATTAGATAAATGAAGTAAATATGTAGCAATTATTGACGCAATACATTTCGGGAAGTTCTGCATGCTTGACTTTAAACTAGGAGGTGACCAGCCAACCAAACGTCAGGATTGCTGGTCAAAAAAAATATTTTGTTTCTAAATATGTATCCTATGTAGCAATTATTTATTATATGTAGCAAATATAAGCAATTATGTAGCAATTTTCGAATCGACTCTCATAGACCAACGCCACAGACAACCAGCCATTCTGACGCACACACAAATTTTGCTATTAGTAAACAAATGTCTCCTCATGATACACTTATTATTTGTTATAGTCTCACCTCTCTAAAGCACAACTTTTGCAGACATTTTGCCCAGGTAATGCACTCAATGTGCGCCAAATAAAAAAATTGTGCGCCTTGTCGTTTTAGAAAAAAACGGAAAAAACGTTTCCCAACGTTACCTACTCCAGCAGGAAAGTTGCTCCTAGAGTGACATGTGTGGTACGTATAATTAGTGCGTAATCTGATGTAAATGTGCGCCGAAAATATAATTTGTGCGTCTTCAGGTTTTCGAGATATTGCGTTTCCTGCTGGAGTAACGTTTTGCAGAATCGTGTATCTCTAAAACCATTGTATGTGCGCCTGTAGAATAAACATCCACGAGATGCTCTTAATTTATGCGTATTTATGACAGAATTAGATTTAAGAAAATATTTATAATTTTCAAGCAATCGCGCTTTTTTAATAAACTCGAATAAATATCGCAGCGCCTAAATGAGAAAACGTATAAGCTCGCTGAAAACTGTATTCGGTCCTTCTTGACACGTATAATAGCCATAAAATGTTTCAAAAGTGTACGTGCATGCGTATTGAATAATATTGCTAAAAGTCAAAACGATGATGTCATAACTTTGACAGAAAAATACAAGAAACCGGCTCAACCCAAGACATGGAGTTTCACCCAAAAAATTGTGCGTATAACCAAAAATATGTATATAGTGAAAATATTCAGTTTGGAATGTTTCGAAATAAGTAAATATAAACAAAAAACAAAAAATGTCAAAACAGCTGGTTATCCGAACAAATCCGAAAAAAGCGGAGCTTTTGCGCGGCGGCGGCGCGGACGCGACTCGTGTACACAGCTCAGAGGTGCGGTGGCGGCACGGACACGACTCGTGTACAAAGCTCAGAGGTGCGGCGGCGGCGCGGTGGGGCGCGGTGGCGGCGCGGTGGCGGTGCGGTGGCGGTGCGGTGGCGGCGCGGCGGCGGCACGGACACGACTCGTGTACACAGCTCAGAGGTGCGGCGGCGGCGCGGTGGCGGCGCGGTGGCGGTGCGGTGGCGGCGCGGTGGCGGCGCGGTGGCGGTGAGTTGGCGGCGCGGACGCGACTTGTGTACACAGCTCAGAGGTGCGGCGGCGGCGCGGACGCGACTCGTGTATACAGCTCAGAGGTGCGGCGACGGCGCGGTGGCGGCGCGGTGGCGGCGCGGCGGCGGCACGTACACGACTCGTGTACACAGCTCAGAGGTGCGGCGGTGGCGCGGTGGCGGCGCGGTGGCGGCGCGGCGGCGGCACGTACACGACTCGTGTACAAAGCTCAGAGGTGCGGTGGCGGCGCGGACGCGACTCGTGTATACAGCTCAGAGGTGCGGCGGCGGCGCGGTGGCGGCGCGGTGGCGGTGCGGTGGCGGCGCGGTGGCGGCGCGGTGGCGGTGCGGTGGCGGTGCGGTGGCGGCGCGGTGGCGGCGCGGTGGCGGCGCGGTGGCGGTGCGGTGGCGGCGCGGACGCGACTTGTGTACACAGCTCAGAGGTGCGGCGGCGGCGCGGTGGCGGCGCGGTGGCGGCGCGGTGGAGGCGCGGCGGCGGCACGGACACGACTCGTGTACACAGCTCAGAGGTGCGGCGGCGGCGCGGTGGCGGCGCGGTGGCGGTGCGGTGGCGGCGCGGTGGCGGCGCGGTGGCGGTGCGGTGGCGGCGCGGACGCGACTTGTGTACACAGCTCAGAGGTGCGGCGGCGGCGCGGACGCGACTCGTGTACACAGCTCAGAGGTGCGGCGGCGGCGCGGTGGCGGCGCGGTGGCGGCGCGGCGGCGGCACGTACACGACTCGTGTACACAGCTCAGAGGTGCGGTGGCGGCGCGGACGCGACTCGTGTATACAGCTCAGAGGTGCGGCGGCGGCGCGGTGGCGGCGCGGTGGCGGCGCGGTGGCGGCGCGGTGGCGGCGCGGTGGCGGCGCGGTGGCGGCGCGGTGGCGGCGCGGTGGAGGCGCGGCGGCGGCACGGACACGACTCGTGTACACAGCTCAGAGGTGCGGCGGCGGCGCGGTGGCGGCGCGGTGGCGGTGCGGTGGCGGCGCGGTGGCGGCGCGGTGGCGGTGCGGTGGCGGCGCGGACGCGACTTGTGTACACAGCTCAGAGGTGCGGCGGCGGCGCGGACGCGACTCGTGTACACAGCTCAGAGGTGCGGCGGCGGCGCGGTGGCGGCGCGGTGGCGGCGCGGTGGCGGCGCGGCGGCGGCACGGACACGACTCGTGTACAAAGCTCAGAGGTGCGGTGGCGGCGCGGACGCGACTCGTGTACACAGCTCAGAGGTGCGGCGGCGGCGCGGTGGCGGCGCGGTGGCGGCGCGGTGGCGGCGCGGACGCGACTCGTGTATACAGCTCAGAGGTGCGGCGGCGGCGCGGTGGCGGTGCCGTCTACACGAGCCCTTATACCAATTTATTACTCATTTATTGGCCATTTACGAAAAAGAAAGAAAGCATGAAAGTTTTTTGGACACAGTTCACACAACACACAATACAAATACAAAAAAAATAATGTTTTAAGCTACAATAGTGTGTGCCTCACGGCTGCGCCAAAAAGGTTCATTTCAGCCAAAGACATTAAATTATTTGCTAGTATAATTTTAATCTCTTTGATTTCAGCCATTGATTTTCGTCAAGATGAAGTGTGGAGACATAAATGGCGTCCGAGATACCTAGGTGTAGGTATAATTTGTATAACCAGACCTCGTTATCTTCGGGGCATAAAGATACCTAGTTGCAGGTATAATTATTTTAACCAGACCTCGTTACCTTCGGGGCATAAAGATACCTAGGTGCAGGTATAATTATTATAACCAGACCTCGTTATCTTCGGGGCATAAAGATACCTAGTTGCAGGTATAATTATTTTAACCAGACCTCGTTACCTTCGGGGCATAAAGATACCTAGGTGCAGGTATAATTATTATAACCAGACCTCGTTATCTTCGGGGCATAAAGATACCTAGTTGCAGGTATAATTATTTTAACCAGACCTCGTTACCTTCGGGGCATAAAGATACCTAGGTGCAGGTATAATTATTATAACCAGACCTCGTTATCTTCGGGGCATAAAGAACTCAGACTAATTCCACCGAAGTGTCAATCAAACAAAAACAGACTTTCCGATATGTACTAGTTGTTACCTACATGATCATTGCATTATTTTCATTAATGAAAATATTGAACCAATTCCCATGTTGTTTCATTAATAAGTACAGTCGAGTTCTTTAATATCTAAGCATGTTCATGAGTTAAAAATATATAGGCAATGGTAAGTTACATAAAACTCTAAACAGCTTTGCCTTACAATAAATTGTAAACAATCTGTGACGTCATAAATATGTGACTACATTATATCAATAATATTGCTACAGAAAAATACTCTAAAATTTGTGCGCAATCAATTATTCATATTATTTAGCGCAAAGTTAGGTTCACAAATATCTATGCAATTTTTCTATGAAAAATATCTTGACTGAAAAGTTTTAAACAAATAGGTAGGTATAGGTAGTCTGCGTTGACCCTAAAATTTTCTCGAAACTTAAGTAATCAAATAATACAGCTACTACGCAAAGTTGTCATATTGATACAGTCCTATTACGAACGCCAACATTGCATCGTACTTCTGCTCCGGCAAGCAAAAATAAATTTAATGATAAAGGCCATTTAGTTGAATATTTAAAGCACATAGATATTTAAGAAGCATAGGTTGTACCAAATATATTAAAATTAGAGTATTTAGATATTTATGTTGCGAAGGGTAGTCAGATATTTTTGGCTGCACTACTGCAACATACTTATGAACAGTTTATATGATAACATATTAACGATGTCCAAGTTTGGATAGAACTATATGATCATTTTAACGCTTACAATATTTTGAAACTTTGTCACTGCCAATATATTTATGAACTCGACTGTACATAAGTGTACCTACTTATAATAACTAGTCGAACATGTATGAGCTGTCGCCACCGTAGGAATCCTTTTGTGGTCTTCTGACTATATGACATTTCGTAGTGTTCCAAATCAAAACAGGCAACTGTCACGTTTCTATGTCAAAAATGTGAATAAAGTTTTTATTTATTATGTTCAAAAGCACGTCTCTGGGAGTGTATAATTTGATAGGCACTAAACTTGAAAATACCTGTATGTGTCACGTATTCTTTGTTTTGCCCCGACGATAACGAGGTCTGATTATAACCAGTTTTCATTAGCGCTCTCTTTCTCTCTCTGAACGCCAATATCGAGTGGCTCTTAAGACCAGTGGACAATTCCCAAGACGGCTAGAAACCTCACTACTCTGGCATATGCTTAACTGGGATCCATGGCACCTCCGTGCACAAGATTTAAACAAGGACATGCTGCGCCAACTCCGTGAAATCCACATCGAGGATCTAGGGACCCTAGTGACTTTTACCTCGGATACGGACAGCACTACCCCATCCTAACTAATACTAGACAAGGTGAAATCGACTATGTACCAAAAAAAGACAGGAGACGGCTGCTCAGCAAGCGAACAACCGCTCCACGTCCCCATAAATTGTAATTAGCTGTTAATAGGATAGGGCAATATAGAACAACAAAATAAATTTATATAAATTTATTCTGTACATACTAACAAGCACACAGCACACACTACACGACACTTATATGGATCTCTTTCAGACAATCATAGGTAAGTTGTAGCTGACACACCCACAGGCCGAATACACCACCGTCCTGTGTGTGGTGGTCAGCGAGCAGCATTGACTCGTTGAGCTCGAGATGCGGGCGCATAGGGCGCTTACAGACCAACGACACTCGACCGACGACGAGCGCTGCGGCGCGGTCGTAGTCGCCTTGCTGACGACCGTGGACGACGACATCGTCGCCTAGCGGCGGCGACGTAGTCGCCTAGGTGTGGCGTGTGTAGTAGTTGTCAAATAGTCTCGGAGACTAGACGTATTCTTGCTCTTGTTAACCATTACTGCGTATTAATATGTTTTTTTTTTTTGAAGAAGAAGAATTGTTGCTTTTGCTGCGTCGTCGTCAACAAAAAAGAAAAAAGCGATCAGTGTGGACTGTGGGTGCACAATTTCCTATCATACAGGGAACACAAAAATACATTCGTGTTTTTAATTGAAGAAATTAATAAATCTACACTAATTTCGTCATCACTCATTTTACTCGTAATTTACGTGCGTATTCTAGAGAATTTGTTGCCGACTGTACGGACTTACTGCAACGACACAACTGGGCGACGTCGCCGCAGCGCTCGTCGTCGATCGAGTGTCGTTGGTCTGTAAGCGCCCTTATCCCCGACCAGCACGAATTGGTGCCCATGGTTTACTCGGAATGGTCTGATAATTCCATCAACAGTGACTGTTTGTACTATCTGCCGTCATGGAGCCTCGATTCGGGATCAAAGGCGTTCTAGCTCGAATCATAATTCCACCCCAAAAGGACACCGATTTCCTGCTTGCTGAACCGTTCCAGTGGCAGTTCTTGGCCTTTCAGAGTCTCCAGGTCTTCTCCAGACTCGGACAGGTCGGTAATCTGGATGAGTACTACAGTTATTCAAACATTTGAAACTATATTTTTTAATCATAATAATGGCATTACAGCTAAAATGGAAAAAAAGTCAACTAACTTATGAGGGGCACATGTAAAGATAAAGGACTTAATGACGTAATAAAAATACATATGTATTGCCGGAAAAGTGGGCCAGTGTTATCAAGTTAATGCTGTTGCTAAAATTTTAAGGAAGGCATCGCCGTAATCTTGGTTATTCGAAACGCTGTTTGTAGGCATGTATGTTGTAGTAGCTACAACAAAAATAACCCCATAACAATAATAAAGCCCTGAAAATAAATAATTACTTGTAGGTAGATACCAAATACCTATATAAATAATAATAATAATATAATAATAAAATATTTTATTGACATAAAAATAGATGTAACATCTTCAATTGAAGCCCTAACTCCTGAGCTAGGTGGTACCTGACCTGTGTTACAGGAGTCAGTGTCTTCACCCGATTTTAGAACATTAACAATTATGCAATAAAATTAAAACATCATAAAACGAAGGGAATTTAGTGCATACATGCTCTTGAGTGGTGTTAGTGAGTGTTGTGTTTATGTGTGTGTGTGTATGTGTGTGTGTGTGTGTATGTGTGTGTGTGTGTGTATGTGTGTGTGTGTGTATGTGTGTGAGGGTGTGCATGTTGTATGAGTGTTTGGGTTTTATGACTGGGCTATGGGTTATTATCTGAGTTTGTTTGTCTACATTACTATTTAGTTATCACGTGTATAGTTCTTTCAGTAAGTTTTCTGTCTGTGGGTAATCCAGTGTTTGAAGCCATATGTTTAGTTTCATCTTAGTTTTATATTTTATTAGTGGGTTGACGTTGAGAATTTTGTTTACTTTATTATAAATATAAGTAGCTAGGTATGGGCGCTGCCGTCGAGCGGATGCGGTTTTACATTTGACTGCGCGACATACATTGTTGATAGTTCTCTTATGTTTCATTGCGTGATTTACAGGTGTGATTTCATGCTGTTGCATTATTAGCTTGAGAAGGTATAGTTGTCTCACTGTAAGTACTTGACAACTTTCATATAGGGTTTTTGTAGGGAACCGGTACGGTTTGAAGGTCATGACTTTTAACAAAGATCTTTGGGCTCTCTCGAGGTGTATCATATAGGTTTTACAAGCACCTCCCCATGCCGTGATACAGTAACCTATGATTGACTGTGCTAATGCCAGGTAGGTACACCACAGGAGAAGCTTAAAGTCGGCCACTTGCCGTAGTCCTTTAAATGCCCATATACGTTTCCTAACTCGGGAGGCAGTCTGCTCTATGTGGGGACGCCAGCCAAGTCTCTCATCCAGAATCACACCCAGGTACTTCATTGTCTTTTTTTGTGTAATTGGAAGGCATGAGCATGGAAGATTGTGGTTGGAGTCATTACAGGAGTGCGCTTTAAGGTTTATTATTGTAGGTTTCGTTTTAGCGAAGCTAAATTGCAGAAATGAGGTTTTAGAAATATTAAGGGTTAGTAAGTTAGCTTCCAGCCAGTGGATTATTTTACCTAAGCCTTTCTCTGCAGCTTGCCGTGCCACATCCCAACTCTCTCCATGAAATATAAGTACGGTGTCGTCTGCATGGCTAAATATTTTACCCTTAGTAAGAGACTGCTGGCATAGGTTATTCACATAGAGCAGGAAAAGACTCGGGGATAGGCAGCTACCCTGAGGCACACCATAATCAACTCTGGCGTCATTGCTAATGACCTCACCGATCTTTACTTTTTGTGTACGGTCATTGAGAAAGTCTGCAAATATGCTTAAAGCCCTTCCCCGAACACCAGCATGTTCTAACTTGGTCACAAGGGTTGGAATACAGACAGTGTCAAACGCCTTGGCTAGGTCCAGAAAAACACCCAGACATTTTAGCTTTGTGTCCACTTTTCCAGTCACGTAATCAACGAGTTGATTAACTGCGTCTGCGGTGCTTTTCCCGGACTTTTTTTTACTTTATTATTATTATTATTTTGTATAAACTTAATAATCGGAATATGAGTTCTAGGACAATTACTATTATATAGGTATTGTATCTGTGTTCTTAGTTAGTTTTAAATACTTTAAATTGTAATCTGTGGAGAACGTAGTGGGTAGCATAATTAAAAAAATGTAATAAATAAGATATTATGTGTATTTCTTATTGTGCTACTGTTTGTTTTTCCTTAAATAAATAGATAAATAAATGACAGTTGAAGGCATTGCTTCGAACGCAACGGTTGTGTCCTGTCATTTGTGTTAACTGATTTAAATTTAAAAAAATGAATACATCTCCAATTCGTAAAAATGAAAAGTGGTTCGATAATTCATAGTGGGGAAAGAAAAGTAATTTACAATGTTTTTAAGTATTTTAAACAGTGTGATTTAAATGTGACTGTGGACAGCATAGTACAAAAAACGGCAGCTGCATGCGGTGTGTCCGAGAGAACAGTTTATAGTATTCTTAGTGAAAAAAAGGAAAATAATACATTGAAATCGCCAGTCAAAAAAGGGCCCGGAAGTCTATGCTTGATAAATTCCATGAATTAAACAAATGTGCTATAAGGAGAAAAGTACACGGAATATATTTAAATAACGACTACCCGACATTAAGTAAAATTATGACAATTTGTGAAGCTGATGAGTTCCAACGTTTAAACGTACCACACTTCATAAAATTGTAGCGGCTTAGTAATCACGTTTTGCTGAGTTGCATTCTTGACGGAATATGGGAGCGCGGGCGAACGGCTCGCCAGTCGCCTACGTTACGCCACCCTGCCTCGACGTATACCTAGTACGTAGTTAGTTATAACGAAGTATTGTGGAACCCGAATTAAAGACATTTATTTCCTTGAAGTCACGTCTCTTTAATTATCTCACCGTACACAGAACACGCACAACACTGGTGACCTTTCGACGATTTCAAGATTTCGCGTTTTTGTGACAACGGAGTAGGCGACTCAATAAGCATACGAGGCAGAGGCATAAAGACCGCGTGGTGCAAAGTGAACTCAACGTGTTAAAGTTAGGTTAAAGCAGCGCGTGTGTATCGTTTCCCAAAATGAACCCGCCAGTGGTAATCGGACCCCCCGGGACAGCTCCAGTAACAAATGCAGACGTAGCGATGGTTACGGTGCAAATGAGAGTTCCGGAATTTTGGAGAGAGATACCAAGATCGTGGTTTTGCCAGTTCGAGGCAATAATGGCACCGCAGAGACAAGGTGACAGTCAAAAGTATGACATGGTGCTCGCGAAATTGCCCACGGACGTTTTACAGCAAGTAACCGACATCATTGAAGCTCCGCCGGAAACGGGCAAATATGAAACGATCAAAAACCGATTATTGTCAGTTTATGAAGAGAGCGCAGATAAACAATTTCAGAGATTAATGCATGAAATGGACCTGGGAACACAAAAACCGTCGCAGTTACTCAGAAAAATGACAACTTTAGCGAAGAAATGCAATCTGACAGAGGAACCGCTAAAGAGGCTGTGGCTAGACAAGCTAACACCAAATGTACGCGCACTGCTGGCGATGAGCGAGGACACCAAGTTGGAGGATGTGGCTAGGAAGGCGGATAAAATATTGGAGACCTTGGGAAGCGGCGAGGTTGCATCTATAACACCAAGCACGACAACAAATGATAGTGTAACCAATCACTTGAAGGAATTAGCAACGGAAATGAAAGAATTACGCGGAGAGATAAACGAGATCAGGAAGCGAAATGGAAACAGGTCAGGAAACTCAGGAGGTGGACGATGGCAACAACGTTTTAGATCCAAAAGTCGGACGCGGCGCACACCAGAATCACCCGATTGGCTATGCAGACATCATTATCGCTATAGGAACGACGCGCGGGCGTGTGAATCACCATGTAACTGGACCAAGAAGCAGCAGAAGCCGGAAAACTAGACGCGGTGCAGTCAGCGTCGGTGGACGATTGTGCCGCGGGAAACCACCGACTTTGTGTGAAAGACTTCAAAACGGGAATTGTGTATCTAGTGGACACGGGCGCAAATGTATCGGTGATACCTGTAAGTAAAGTGAAAACAAAACACAAACAAGAGTGTACGTACAAACTTTTCGCAGCAAATAATTCAGAAATTAAAACCTATGGTGTAGTGGCTATAGAATTAAATTTAGGTCTGCGTAGAAGTTATAAATGGTCATTTATAGTTTGCGATGTGAAGCAGCCAATCATAGGGGCGGATTTTTTAAAGGCACACCAATTAGTAGTAGACTTACATAATAAAAGGTTGATTGACGGTCTCACTAAATTAAGTAGAGAAGCAACTATAGTGAAATGTTCCGAAATTTCGATATCTAGTATTCAGCATGATAATCCGTATAAAGATTTGCTCGGGAAGTTCTCAGAAATAACCAAGCCGATTTCGTACAAAGAACCTTCCAGTCATAATACATACCATCACATAGAGACTACAGGCCCTCCCGTATTTTCCCGTGCTAGGCCGTTGCCACCCCATAGATATAAAATGGCACAAGAAGAATTTAGGTTAATGCAGGATTTAGGTATATGTAGGCCATCAAAGAGTCCTTGGGCGAGCGCGCTGCACGTCGTGCCTAAGAAGGATGGCCAGATCAGACCCTGTGGCGACTATCGTGCACTCAACGCGATCACGAAGCCGGACAGATACCCGATCCCAAGGCTACAGGATTTCACCTATGGACTAGCAGGTAAGAAAATTTTTGCACGATTAGATATTAATAGGGCTTATCATAATATCTGTGTAGCACCGCAGGATGTAGAGAAAACAGCAATTATTACCCCATTTGGACTGTTTGAATTTCCTAGAATGTCATTCGGTTTGCGTAATGCAGCGCAAACATTTCAAAGGTTCATGAACAATACAGTTTTACAGGGATTAGAGTATCTAAATGGAGAACAAAAAGGGGAATGTTCGTACCTATTCTGTTACATAGATGACGTAATAATTGCAAGTACTGACGCCGAATTACTTCGTAAACATCTAAGTTTAGTTTTTAGCAGATTCGGACAGTTTGGAATAACTATTAATCTGTCAAAATGTTGTTTTGGTAAGCCGGAAATAGACTTTTTAGGTTATAATGTTAGCCCAAAAGGGATAAAACCTTTGAAAGATAAAATCGAGACTATTCAAGGTTATCCGCGGCCGGAAACCGTCGAACAGCTGCGACGATTTCTTGGAATGGTAAATTTTTACAGGTTGCACATACAGCAAGCGGCTGAACATCAGTCCGAGTTAAATAAGTTTTTGCATGGAGCCAGGAAAAAGGATAAGTCTAAAATAACATGGGACGATAAGGCCACGGCGGCTTTCGAGCAGTGTAAGGCAAGCCTACAAAGCGCCATCACACTGGCTCATCCAGAGGTCAAAGGTAGATTGTCTCTAATGTGTGACGCATCTAATACATGCGTGGGGGCAGTGCTACAACAAGGAGTCGCCGGAAAAACGAGGCCTTTAGGTTATTTCTCTAAGAGACTATCGGAAGCTCAGCAAAAATACAGCACTTACGATCGAGAGCTATTGGCAGTTTATTTAGCTATTGTACATTTTAGAAACATGATTGAAGGTCGAGAGATTACTATTTTCACCGACCACAAACCATTAACGTATGCTTTTTCTAAAATAGGTACCGATCGAGAGACCCCACGGCGCACAAGGCAGTTATTGTATATCAGCGAATTCACGAGCGACATACAATACGTCAACGGAAACGAGAACCCGGTTGCTGACGCGCTATCACGGGTAGAGTCCATTGTTTGCCCAACGCCTATCGACTTCGACGAAGTCGCACGGGCACAGGAAACAGACGATCAAATGGCGCGTATGTTAGCAGAATTGCCAGGTAACATTGTATTAAAACAGATTCATTCACCATTATGTAATAAAACAATTTACTGTGACATTTCAGATAAACAGGTAAGGCCATATCTCCCACAAAAATTTCGTAAATTAGCATTCGATACAGTACATAACATAAGCCACCCCGGAATTAGGGCCACACGGAAGATGATAACGAACCGTTTCTTTTGGCCGGAAATGAACAAAGATGTAACCAGATGGGCTAGGTCATGCATTCTTTGTCAAAAAGTAAAAGTACAGCGGCATACAGTTTCCAAATTAGGTAGTTTTCCATTAACAGATAGATTTGAGCATATACACGTCGATATAGTTGGTCCGTTACCAACGTCAAAAGAAGGCTATCGATATTGCGTCACTATGATAGATAGATTCACTAGATGGCCAGAAGCGATACCAGTGACAGATATCACCGCGGACACAGTAGCTAAAGCAATATACGAAGGCTGGGTATGCAGGTTCGGGTGCCCACTGACATTAACAAGTGATCAGGGAAGACAGTTTGAGAGCGAAGTTTTTAAAAGTTTACTAAACATTTTAGGCGTAAAAAAAACCCGTTCAACAGCGTATCATCCGCAGGCGAACGGAATGGTTGAACGAATGCATCGCTCACTTAAGGTTGCAATTAAGGCTAGGCTACAGGATAATAGATCATGGGTCGAGGAATTACCGACAGCATTGTTGGGACTTCGTGCGGCTTGCAAAAATGACGAAAATGTAAGTTCTGCGGAATTGGTATTAGGACAAACACTACGTTTACCAGGCGATTTTTATTGCGAAACCAAGAAAACCGAAGTAGATCATTTACCTACGTTCGTAAGCAAACTGCGAAGCATTATAAATAGTATGCGGCCACAGGCAAGAGAGAGCGGCGATTCGCGGAAAATATTTATCCATAAAGATTTAAATACGTGTTCTCATGTTTTTATAAGGAATGATATGGTAAAAAGTCCACTAACCCCATCATATAACGGCCCTTATGAAGTAATCAGTAAGGATAAGAAAAACTTTTACATACAAATAGGCGATCGTCAATCAACCATTTCCATAGACAGATTAAAACCAGCGTATATTATTAATGAAAAAAAAACGGCAGAAAACATGTGTAATGATAATGAGTTTGAACCAGATATAAAAGCAAGTGAACAAAAATCGCTACCGCCTATGGTTAAAACCACACGCTGTGGTCGAGTGATTAAGCAACCGGTGCGATTTTTGCTCACATGACAAAATAATGTAAGTACATCGAAAGTTGCTGGAAATTTTTGTACATTTCACTGCGGTTATTTAGTCAATTATACTTTGTGTGCAAACTAAATACAGTTTAAAGTTAAGATGGGAAATTATCAAAATAAAGAGTACGTAGCCACATCACAGGCCCAAGTAGTAGCAGGACAGCAGTTAGAAAGCAAACTGAACTATTTCGGGATAATACTAATCATCATCGCTGCAATAATGGGCATACTATTATGTTACGCTATCAAGAGGGGTTGCGTAGGCCATGCGAGACAATGGTTAAGAAGAGAAGTGCCGTTAATACTGACAGGGCAAGCCGGTACAGTGGGTAACCCGGCACCTACCGCGATTGTCACGGGATATGCGTAGCGAAGCGACGTTGTGAAATGTGCAAAAATTACATAGTCAAAATACGTGTTGGTATAGTTTGTTATTTGTAATCAGTGATTTTAAATCGTATGTCGTATTATCAGTAATGTATTTAGTGAATGGCGTTACCATAACTAACGCTGCCGACCCTCGAGGTGTTAGTTAGTTATTGCAGAGCGGAGGTCATGGTAACTACCCTTAATATAATATTTATATCATATGTATAGTTTCAAGTCGGCTCGGAGCTCAGGCAACGATGAGACCGCAAACATGTTAGAAAATAAGGTGTTTACGATCTATTTTTAGCAAGAGAATTAAAACAATAGGCAGCACTCAACTGTAGGAATGCTGACAGGTATAGAATGTTATCGTAAGCGACATTGTAACCTTAGAGACTTTTGAGTACTTTAATAGTGATGTAAGTATGTAGTTTCACTATGTTATAAATAATTTACAGTAAAAAAATTGTTTTGTAAAAAATTTTTGGAGAAAGGGGGGTGTGATGTAGCGGCTTAGTAATCACGTTTTGCTGAGTTGCATTCTTGACGGAATATGGGAGCGCGGGCGAACGGCTCGCCAGTTGCCTACGTTACGCCACCCTGCCTCGACGTATACCTAGTACGTAGTTAGTTATAACGAAGTATTGTGGAACCCGAATTAATGAATGAATGAATGAATGAATGAAATGCACCGACCCCAGCGTGGTTTGACCAGACTCGATTAATCGAATGAACCCAAAGATTCACACTAGCCCCTGTTGCCTCATGTTACATGGTGCAACAGAGACCATTGCATATCAAGGAGTAGACCGGGGGGCGCGATAATGGTAGGGTAGACAGGCCCTTAGGATATGGAGGGGATAAAGAGCCTACCGAGTATGCACCCTTGAGCAAGCATTGGAATAGTGGAGAGACGGGTGATATAATTATGGATGGGCTCTTTTTACGACGTCGCCGCCAGGTTGCTTCTAGTCCAGCTTCCCCGGTGAATTTTGGCGGTTAAACTGCGTTTTCGACTTTATTTATGTCACTGCTATGCTGTATTACACGTTGCTGTTTCCAATTTCTTCGTCTGAGGTCTCACTGCTATCCGTTTCGGGTTTCTTGTAGTTCTCATTTGAGGCCTTTTTGAAGTTATTTCTTTCGTTAGCCGTATCCACCCGAAAGTTGATTTCTTGTCGAAGTATATCATGTCTTGCTTTAGCTTGTCGTTCCATGTGTAAATAGGGCGGCCAACTTTTTTGTTTTAGCCTTGTACTACATTGTTGCATGTACCAGGTGCTTTTGGCGGGGTTAAACTGCTTTCTCGATTCGTTTCTACTTCGTTCTGATGAGTTGACAACAGCATAATGTCCAGGAGGCGGCCGGCCCGCTCCTCGTTATTTCTGTTCAGCTCCGACTTCCAATAATGTATTTTTTTATTTTATTCAAAGTTCGACCTGTTCACCTCAGGTTGTCGCGATTGCAGATGTTCAACAGTTAAGAGTTATGCACACTATTCAGCACAAATAATTAATAAAACTACTTAGACCCCGACTAAAATCCGCCAAAAAAAGAAACAACACAACACCCTTGATCTCCGATTTTGAAACACAGTATGACCCTCGTAAGCACTGGTTTGCTCGATCAGGAGTACACTTAGAGGCTTATTAGAATGATTTTTGATGCCTGTAAATGTTACGTCATGACCTTTAGCCGCAAGTTACAACCTACACATGCCGCCTATAATAATAATAAATCATTTATCTTCAGGTAACAAAGACCCATAGATAAATACCTTAACCTAACTACACATATAATAAGAATTGTGTTAGTAAATAAAACTTAAAACTATGTTAGTATCACTTGGTTGCACTAAGTCTTTGCGCGTTCCGGTGGCACTTGTCCATGAAAGCGGCGGAATACCACATCCTGAGGCCAAAAGCTTTCTTCCATCATCTGAGGCAGGTAGCATGTTGGTATGCGCACCACAAACGCCTTAAAGTTGACGTTGCGATGCGACTCCAGCAGCTGCACTCTCGGCGCGTACTTCAGCCTTCTGCTCACGTACTTCACGATGTCTTCCGCGTCAGTGGTGTAGTGGAGACGGGAAATATACACCGGGGTATTCGGCTTCGCAGCACGCAGTTTTTCGTTGGGCTCGGTAAGAGCCTTGCCGCAGCGGTTCTTACAGCTACTCTGTCGGCGCTTCCTCCATTGCACCGTCACGAAGCCGTCATCAGCAGCCCGGTCCGTTTCCTTTACAGGCGCAGGCTTTGCGGAGTGAGCAGTGGGAGTGCTCAAAGTGACCAACGGGTCAGATGGTCGCGTCGATCGGGTAGCGCTACGGGGAGGAGCGGAGCTACGAGGCACGCTAGCGGCATGCAACTCTGACTCAGCAATCGGCGCCGGCGATAAAATTACTGATGCAAAACTCTTGGCCGATGTGTCTAGGCAGCCAACACCTCGGCGCGTATTTACGTTGATTATCCATTATCCACACAACATAACCTTCCTCGAGCGCGACGCGCCGCAGCCATGCGCTTGCCGCGCATCTCCATTGTTTCGAAAACATCGTAAAATAAGGGTCGGCAAGGGCGCAGCACAAAGAAGCGCTTGCACAAACAATTAAGCAGACAATGTGTTAAAGTTATTTAAGTATGTTTGATCTCTGACTTATTATTTGTTTTTGTTTATGTAATATGTTTAGTTTTATGTTTAGTTTTACCTATTAATTACTGTCATTAGTGCAAGCCGTTGTAATTAATTAATTATACATTAATAAATTAGTCCACCCAGTCTTTAACATCATTACACGCACAGTACTCACGAATTCATAATTAAAACATTGTTCGTTTTTTAAAAACAAATGTCAACATTACATGAGATAGGTATTCTCGATCTAAGTCGTTACTCTATTTATTTATGTCCCTGCTAAGCTGCATTATTACACGTTGCTGTTTTCAAAATCTTCGTTTAAGGTATCATGCTATCCGCTTCAGGTTTCTTGTAAATCTCCTTGGCGGCATTCTTGATCTTAATTCTTCAGCCGTATCCACCCAAAAGTTGATTTCATTGTCGAAGTAGGTATCGTCAAACTTAAGATTTGTCTCCAGATTTGGCTTACTCTTTAAATATTAGTCAATGATATTATATTAAAATGTGGCAGATATAATACTCCCGCGCGCTTTGTGAAGACTCGGAAGCACATTGGGGTAGGTATTGTCTTTCGGATAAAAAAACACGACCCTCTTTTCTAGGGACATTTAGCCCGAACAGATTTGAAACTTTAGTTACTATGAACGTAACACATCTTTTTGACACATTTTGACTCTGATATTTGTTGGAACGACCAACACATGTTTAAAAAGTTGCCTCTAGTTTTAAACTTTGACAGGGGTGAGATTTACGAGCCGTTTTCGCTTTACAATTTGGGGTAAATTTTTTGTTGTGTTGCAAAATAATGTTTAGTTTGACATCCCATGTCATCATGTTTCCGGCGCCCCAGGCAACAAACAACCAGGCAATTAAACTACTTATTTCCTGGGAATTTAGTCTAGAAGTAATATTAACATGTAGTAAGCTAGAAGGCTAGTCGATGTAAGAAGTATTATGGGGAAACAGTTTCTGTACGAAATCCAAATCAATTACGTTATTTTTGTTAGAGTAAAATAGAATTTTCGTTTATCCAGCCTTATAGCCTCTGCCCGCAGCATCGCCCGCGCAGACGTCGGAACACCTTACGTACAAACCCCTCCCGAATCACTCCATCTACTGACGAAAACCGCACCAAAATCAGCCCAGCAGTTCTCGAAATCTTCACGAACATTAGACAGACAGACAGACGCGGCGATTAATTTAGAGTAAATTTCGAATGATCGCGTGACTCGAGCTTTGAAGGTTCACCAGAAGGTTTCACAGTGACACACAGGATTAAGACCGAAGATAGCTTCAATTTCACGCTGACAACGCTGTCACATGCCATAGTATTTCCTTAAGTATTCCATATTATTTGATCATGACCCTAGGCCATCAGGCCCAAGGTAATAATCAAATAAAATGGAAGGATCTCACCAAATTTGCTGCGGTGTCAGAGTCTCCTTGGCAGAATCCGTAACAGGTGCGCACGCAGTCCACCCCACTTTTGCAAGCACTTTGCACACAACACCACAGGATTTCATTTCGCGACACAAAATACCCGTGCACCGTACAGGTAGGTAGATACACGAGTTAGCACATACCTAATAACTAATCAAACTAGTAGGGACAAAATATTGTGGCCCATGTGGCACGCCGGCCGCATAGACCCTTAGCAAAATAAAAAAAAATAAAATGACGGAGCGCAGCGCGACCGCTCGCATCGACGTCTCCCGATGTCCTCCAAGTATTGTGGAACCCGAATTAAAGACATTTATTTCCTTGAAGTCACGTCTCTTTAATTATCTCACCGTACACAGAACACGCACAACAAAATAATGCATGAGCTGAGATTTGACTTTAATAAACAGGATAATAGAACATTATTAATGGAAAGAGAAGACATTGTTTTGTGGCGGCGTAAATATCTCAGGCAAATCAAAGAACACAGAAACGCAAATAAAACCATAGACTTCCTTGACGAAACGTGAGTAAACACCGGACATGTTAAATCAAAAGTGTGGTTGGATACAACTATAAAAAACAAGAGATATGCTTTTCAAAACGGCTTATCTACCGGTCCAAGAGTTCCTACTGGAAAGGGAAAAAGGTTAATTGTTTTACATATTGGTAGCGACAAAGGATTTGTGGTTTGTTACTTTTTAAGTCAAAATCAACTAAAGATTATTATTATTATTAGGAGATGGACGGTGACAGGTTCCTTGAGTGGTTCATAAACATAATGCCTAAGCTAGAACCAGGAAGCATTGTTGTCATAGACAACGCTCCCTATCATTCTGTCAAACTCTAGAAAATGCCAACGACCGCTTGGAACAAACAACAAATAATAGACTGGCTAAAAAGCAAAGGGACACTCATGGACATGAGTTATTTAAAAAAAGAATTGTTAAAGAAAGCCGCTGAAATCGCCCCACAATATGATAAATATTTAATCGATGAAATGGCTAGAAGTAACGGCATTGAAATTCTCCGTTTACCTCGTACCACTGCAAACTAAACCCCATTGAGTTGGTGTGGGCCCAAATAGAAAATTATATTGCTGCCAACAATACAACTTTTAAGATGTCTGACGTGAAAAAAATATTTTATGACGCAATTCGCTTAGTGGACGCTGATCGATGGAAGAAATGCTGCGACCACGTCTTACAAGAAGAAAATACCATGTGGAATTTAGATGACGTCATGGAACTCGCTGCAGAAAATACTTTTGTTATAAATACTAACGAGGATACTAGTGATAGTGATTAAAATATGATGTTAATGATTTAATTTTGATTTTAAACTTTTAAGTGTATTTTTATAAATTCATTAAACTTAATCTTTTAAAATATAATTTGTTTGAATTTAACACCACTGTGAATACACCTTTATCTTGCAGTTGCACTGATGGCTCACTGCATTCTTAACGCGAACGAACTATAGGCGCGCGCGCTCTTGTTGCTTAGCAACGGGGCAACCGGTCGCCGTCCTCGCTCTCGCACGTCCTTTTCATTTTACTTGAAGTACAGTCGAGTATTTTTGCTTCAAGTATTGTTTCGATTATTAAAAAAAAAATTGAATAGATTGTTTTAAAAGTTCGTTCGAGTCTCAGGTTCGTCTTTGTTGTTTTCGTTTTATTTGTAAGGTTAGGTTTTTCTTATTATCGTGTTAGTTTGTTATTGGTCTGAGCCTTTTTAAGTCAGTTGGGTATTTTTGTATTATGACGAGTTTGTCGATGTACGGGTATTGTGTTCATTTTATTTGTAGATCCGCGGGGCAATTGCGAAACACACTATCGGTTTCATTTTGACGGTTCAACAATATTCATTGTGTTATTTACGCTATCGAGCAGACACATTTTTCGATCATAAATGAAGCAGTGATTAGCAATTAGCTTCAAAATGATTCAGATTTCGATTGATAGTGTGTGTTGATTAGGGTGCAGGTCTGTCTTAGTTTATTAGTAAGTGGGATATTAATGTTACTGTGATTTTGAAAACGTTTTAAACGCGACTGTACCATGCGCGCAGTCACATAGTACCCAGCGAACGAAAGTGCGTGTCTCGCTCGCACGTACAACTTCATGCGCGATCGCAGCCGCATCACGTTTACCATCTCCTATTTTAGCTATTATTATTACGCACAGGCCGTAGGATGGATAGCTTTCATGATTTTTTTTAAGGATATTCGAAACTTACAATTTCAATGGTACTAACACGGTACAAATATGGACAGTATTTTATCTTCATAGAAACGGTCGGAATGCGAGTCATACCTACGCGCCTCAATCAGTCACGAATGTGCCGCAGTGACGAACGGACGGTGTGATGGTTTTGTAAGCAGTAAGCGTGCGATTTGTGACAAATATTCATTGAAATAAGTACAAGTACTTACTTTAATATGGCAGAGAGCGATAATAGACTATATTGTGTTGTTTTTGGTTGCTTGAATTCGTTAATAAAGCACCCAGAGATAACATTTTTTATATTACCTGGAAACTCGAAAGGTAAGACTATAAACAAGTTTTATATACCTACTACGTACGTAATTTGTTTCTTTTTTAATAGGTAAGTATTTCGGTTTTTCCACCGAGCAAAATACCTAGATTAATAAATAAATAAGTGGATAGGGTGAAAAAGTGACACATGAGTGACCTACCTACGCTCACATTAAAAAAAAAAAACTAGTAGACAGTTTCCTAGGCTAGGCTTATTTACTTATCTACTTACATATATTAGTGAGGATGAAATATCGTTAGGAAATGATACGTCGTATCGTTATGTACACGTAGTAAGATTTAAGTACGTTATAATTTACTTTATAAGTAAGATTTTGTAGTACGTGATGAGATGGTTGCTAATGGCGCCGATTCCCTTGTTCACAAACTAAACAAATTTTAAGTTCAGTGCATCTTTTTCTTTCTATGTACAGACGCCAGCAGGTCAACTTACCCGAAACTGTCAGATTTTCCCAATCAATCTTGAACCTTTTGCTTTAGCAATAAAGTCGAAAATCTATTAAAGAAATCTGACAGATTGTAGTAGCTTGATGTGCTGGCGTCTGTACATAAGAAAAGGACAGAAGATAAATATTAGTTTAGTCGTGTCAAATTAGTCAGCGCCTGACGTAAATTAACGTATTTTTAATAGCCAAGTTTTTAATGACGTCTAAACTTGTCTATGGAGTATCTTAATATGATAGGATTAAACTAATATTTATCGTCTGTCCTTTTCTTAATGACATAGAAAGAAAAAGATGCACTGAATCTATCTTTAGTTTGAATTAAGTAACGTATGCAGAGCGGTTCGACATCGGATGGGTGACCAAAAGAATTATTATTTCGAGTTGCTTCGTGCTGTAGGTAATGGGGACGTTAATAAGCTGAAAAATGATATTATAATTATTTCTTGCATTTTGGTTGAGTAGGTAGGGTTGAAGTTTGTATGGATTGGAGTTTGGTAACCTTCGACGACAGCAGTTTGTTTTTTATATGAAATATATAATATTTACAATCACAAAACTAGAAAGAAACTAAAGTAGGTGATGGTGGTAGGTAGGATGAAATTAGAATACTGTAGGCGGGAAGCCCTATCACGGGTTTACGTACCGCGTCGCTGTAGGTACATATTTAAAGGCCAGGGGCCGAGTTACAATACTGGTAGGTAGATATTTATACTGTGGTACTAAGCAAATATTCTCGTGTATGGTTACTGGGGGCCGATTCTGCTAACAAAATTGTTAAAAAATCGCAATTGAATGGCAGCTGAACCACGGCTTTTGAGCGTTTCACATTCCACTAATGTAACAACCATAGAACAGATAAAAGAGATTAGAATGTGTATTAGAACGCGTGTCGCCGGTTATCTCCCACTCTTTAACTTCACTACAAGCAAGAGACCAATACGTACGCGCATTACGCACACAAATAAGCCACACTTAAATCGCGATTTTGCTATTGGTTGTCACACTAACGCAAACACTGCGCTTGACGTACACACACACACGCGCAAAAGCAATTTATTTCTCATACATGTTACGGCGACCAAAAGGTCGATAATTTTATCGATATTTATATCGATAAAATTATTGTAATTTTGTTACTTTAAGTTTTACAATTTTTCGCTTTAATTTCGGAAGGGCCCCTCCCTTCCGAAATACGAATACGAGTACGAATAGTGTGGACTTCCTAAATACATATAAATAATAATGTGAAATTAAGGGGAATATCAAATGTAGCCGCAAAATTCAAATTTTCTATCATCTTTAGGGTTCCGTACCTCAAAAGGACAAAACGGAACCCTTATAGGATCACTCATGTGTCTGTCTGCCTGTCTGTCCGTCTGTCGCAGCCAATTTGCTCCGAATCTAATGCACCGATTTAGTTGAAATTTGGTACACGTATGTATTTCTGTGACCCAAACACGGACGTGTAATGTAAATTACTTTTTTGTTTGTTTTATTTTTTCTCTCAATTATTTTTAATCATGGTCTGGCAGCTTGAGTAATTTATGCGGCCTACCCAAATGTCCTTTCTTTGGTATTGTTCGTCGAATCGTTGAGCTCCTTAAGTTCTTACTTGAGCTGCGCGATTACTGACAAATGCGTGCACTGACTGGACAGGTCCTCTCAATCTGTGTGGTTCTTTTCTCAAAAGACCATTCCAGACACCAATCTATAAGGTCTTCACATGAAGTGACCAATATTTTGTCTGGACTTTATAAGAGACTGTGACCTCGTGAGTTTGTTTCGGCCTTTCTTCTCAGAGTAGTTAGGTAGGAAACGCTGACCTCATTTAGTTTAAAAAAAAACATGATTGACTAGTAAAAGTGTTTGTACAAACCTACTTACAGAAATCATTTATCATTTAATTAATGAATTTTGAATATGGGGGTCAATTTAGGGGGCAAATAAGAAAATAAAAAAAATATATTTGCAAACTGTACTGTGCGATATATCAAATTCTACCTATGAATATGAACAACTTTTACTATGGGACCAACTATGAAATCACGAAAGAAAAAATCTGTTGTTCCATACAAAGGTTCAATACCTACTCAACCAAAATGTATGAAACAGTTGAATTTTTTTGGATTTCAGAGTTGGTGCCATAAATAATGTTGTTCATATTCATGAGTAGAACACACTGTGAAAATTTGCGCAGTTAATAAAAACTTCTCCTGTAAGTATAGATTTCAAACATGGATTTTCAGATTTACAGCTGTATAAACCCAATATACACGGCCTTATATAATAATATCCACAAAAGATGATCTAAGTGATAAGGCAGTAATTAGGTACGCTACGCAAAACCACCAATAAAGTTTTATGAAATATAAATTATATACTACTTACTGAAAGGCGCATAACGATATTTTTGTGCGGAGTAGCTCCTGATTTTAAGTATCTTTTCCCTGACTTTTTTGTTGTGTAATCATTTTCTGCAAAATTTTGAGGACAAATTTAGTAGGTATCCATTCAATTCTACCAGTTGCCTCAATCACAGTTTTATATATAACAATAACAGTTTTCTTGTATTTGGATCTGTTGCAAATCTAAAAATAAAATTTAAAATGTATGTTTTCATTATAACTAACATCTAAAAAAAATTGAGACAAAAAACCCACTCAGAAACTAAATTGATAACCTACAATAATTGATGGTAATAATTGATGGTAATAAACAATGCTATTTTAATTATAATACGCGCGTACCGAATCTTCCCTTTTTTATACATCAACGATTACTGATAATCATGCATCAGGATTGACCCCCGTTTCCCTCCTTTGGACCGCGCCTATATGTGTACCTAACACAGCAACAAGTCAAATCAAGTTTTAAGTTAAGCTAAAATTAAGAATAATAATATATTTGACCTCGTTTAAGTACGTAAAACTGCTAAAACTCTGACGGGAGTAAGCCCCCAGATCACAAAACAAAACCGGTACGACGAAAATTACAATAAAAAATATTAAAATGTTGCAGTCGATAAGAAAAATCAGACATTATAAATTTATAATCATGTCTGAAAATTATGTAAAAATTCAATTCGGAATGCGGTGGGGTTTCTTATGATCAGAAATACAATTCTAGACGCCAAGTTTTTAATTTTTTACCCACTTCAAAAAAGAAGGGGTTATAATGTTCGTCTGTCAGGTATGTATTTTTTTTTATATACCCACTACAAAAAGTTAAAATAGCGGCTTCCCTGATCTCTGACACTGTCTGGGGAGGTGGCTGACGGTTCCAAACAGCTCGCTTAAGAGCATCCCACGCGTGCTCTATTGGGTTTGAGTAAGACGAGCCGGCAGGCGGCCAGTCTCACCTTAGAATGTCGTATTCTCGGAGAGCAGCATTAACTCGTTGAGCTCGAGGTGCGGGCGCATTATCCTCGACCAGCACGAATTGGTGCCCATGGTTTACTCGGAATGGTCTGATAATTCCATCAATAGTGACTGTTTGTAGTATCTGCCGTCATGGAGCCTCGATATGGGATCAAAGGCGTTCTAGCTCGAATCATAATTCCACCCCAAAAGGACACCGTTTTCCCGCTTTGCTGAACCGTTCCAGTGGCAGTTCTTTGCCTTTCAGAGTCTCTAGATCTTCTCCAGACAAGGACACGTCGATTATCTGGATAAGTACTAATTCGTGATTCGTTAACCAAAAGAGAGTTTTGCCAAATGTTTTTTTTTCTCATCTTCTTCATTTTGAGCCGGAGCCTAGCCCACTGCAATCTCCGTCGCTGACATTGACGTGAATTCAGAAGTGCTCGCCAAGACAGACAGCCAAGACAGTCAGTGCTCGTAGTCTAGACTGGTGTAAGCAATTCCGAATGGTCTGATTGCTAACTTCAAGTCCAGATGCGGCCTGCACTTCTGCTTTTATTGTAGTCGCGTTGATTTTTGGATCACGGGCTGCCAGCAATCTGATATATTGCTTCTGAGCAGCAGTCAGAACAGTTGGGCGACCACTGAGGGGTCGGTCAGCTAAATTATCCATGCCGTGGTACCTCTGCAACGTGGCCACAATACAGGACTGGGATACAGCAACTCTGCGTGCTATATCTCTCGTGGAATATCCTTCTTCCCTCAAAGCTACAATTTCTTGCTCGTACAACTTCTGATAATCCTCATGGCATTTTTTCAATCACAACTTTCCTCGAATAAAGTTTTATATCCTTAAAAATTGACTAAGTTAGATTTCTGAATGAGCGTAAGCTTGGATTGAATTTCTTTTTATAAGGAAAAACAATTGAATTTGTTTTATATTCTAATTCTATATGTTTAAGTAATAATTCTATATGTTGTAAGTATGACTGTGACCTCTGAGTTTGTTTCGGCCTTTCTTCTCAGAGTAGGTCAGATATGAAACGCCGACCTCATCTAATTAAAAAAAAAAAACATGATTGACTTGTAAAAGTGTTTGTACAAACCTACTTACAGAAATAAAAATCATTTATCATTTATCAAAGAATCTAAAAGAAGAAGAAATTATAATATGATCTACCGTAAGAAAAAAGATTTCGATTTTTTAAACTGATAGCAAACTTTTTTTGATGTGTGATTGTTTATCGATATTTTCGTCAATTGTGGACCGATTTTGAAAATTCTTTACTTTAATTTGGTAGAGGAGCTTCCTCTACCAAATGAAAGTAAAGAATTTGTAAGTGTGGACCCATTTCAATTTTATTAACTTTGCTTGCGAAGTTTTTGAGTTAGCTTGGATAATACGTAATTAATCCACTACACTACCTACATACATCAATCAATCTGCCTAGCCTTCAAATCAAATCAAATCAAATCAAATCAAATCATTTATTTCTTTGCAAATATGGGTATAGTACATAGATGTTTTTATAGTAAAGTTCTCCATATTTTACCGTCACATGGGCATGCAAAGGTTTACAATTCTAAATAAAAAATCAAAAATAAGTGGCACGTCATTGGAATTACAACATAATATAAAGAATTAAAATTAAAAAAAAAAAAAAAATTAAAAAATGTCAGCGTGGTCAACAGCAATAGGAAATAAAATAATATTTGAAACTGAGAGGATCACAATAATTATGTCAATCAGTTTAATAGTATGTCAATCAATTAGTGAATCGTCATTAAGATAATCGTCAATCGTGTAATAAGTTTTCATAATTAAAAGTTCTTTTAGCGCCCTTTTAAATTTGAATATCGTCATATTTTTTATAATATCAGGTACTCTGTTATATATGAGTGGGGCAAAACCAAAAAAGCTTTTTTTCATTAGTGCGGTTTTACATTTTACTTGACATAATTGATTGATGTATTGAGTCCGTATTGGATTTTTCCTGACCTCTGATAGTTTTTTAAATAGATGAAGGTTACATTTCACAAACAAAGCCGTTTCCATTATATATAAACAAGGAAAAGTTAAAATTTTTAAAGATTTAAAATAGGGAACACAGCTATCAGTTGTCTTAATACCGCACATTGACCTGATGCATCGCTTCTGAAGTCTAAATACCAACTCCCTGTCAGTGGACTGCCCCCAGAAAATAATGCCATACCGCAAAACAGAGGCAACCAGTCCATGGTACGCTGTCAGAACAGCCTGTCTGTTAACTTTCTTTGAGAGTTGAAAAAGAGCATATGCGGATTTGCTAAGTTTCTTACATAGTTCTTCAACATGGGGTTTCCATGTAAGTTGGCTATCAATTATAATGCCTAAGAACTTAGCCTTATTAGTTTGTTCAATATCACAGCCCTCGTATGAAATTCTAAAATTTGGGTTTTCACGGCGTTGATAAAAGTGCATGACTTTTGTTTTGCTGAGGTTTATAACCAAATTATTATTATCTAACCAATGTATAATGTCACTTAAGCAAGTATTAATGTCATTTTTATAATTATTTGAATTAGTATATTTTATTATAGCTGTACTGTCATCTGCAAAAAGAACCATTTTGTTGGTTGTTGCTTTCGGGAGATCATTTATATATATCAAAAAAAGTGGAGGACCCAATACACTACCTTGTGGGACGCCATATTTTACATATCTTGGTTTTGATATATATATGGTTTCTAATTTAGTTTTAGGACATATCCTAGAAATTTCCGTACATTGAAGCCTATTACTTAGGTATGATTTTATTAACTTTAATATGTTCCCTCTTATACCGTAACTATTTAATTTTTGCAACAAAATCTTATGGTCTACATAGTCAAAAGCCTTAGTCATGTCAGTGTAAATTGCACAGACTGGATTACTTTTGTCGACAGACGGCATGATGTTATCTAGTAAGTCTAGTAGTGCCATATTTATCGTAGTGCTCTTACGGAAACCCTTTTGTTCTGTGCAAAATAATTTATACTTTTCTAAATAGGCGTATAAAGTGTTATAGATTACTTTCTCGAAAATTTTGGAAATAATTGGAATTTTTGCAATAGGTCTGTAGTTCTTGAAATCTGTTTTATCATCTTTTTTATACAGGGGTTTTATTATTACTTTTTTGAGCTTGTTTGGGAAAATGCCATCAACTATGCACAAGTTAATTATATGAGCTAACAAAGGTGCTACTAGTTCTTTGGTAAACTTCAATACCTTTGTAGATATTCCATCGTATCCAACAGTATTTGTGTTTTTAAGGCTGCTAATTATTTGTATTATATCGTCAGTTGTTACAGGTTGCATGAACAGTGAATTTGAGGTTTGATTGTTTATATTTATATTATTTAATGTGATGTCAGCTTTAACATTATTCTCAATTGTGTCAATGTAGTAATCGTTAAATTCGTTAGCAATGTCCGCGGGATCTGTAAATGTCAAATTATCTCTTTTTACACACATTATAGGCTCCAATGGCAGACAAAATTTAGACTTATTTATAATCTGCCAGGTAGCTTTTGATTTATTTTGAGCGGTATTTATGAAATGATTATTTTGTGCTTTTTGTGTTAAGTTGATAATTTTCCTATAGAGTTTGGTGTAGTTTTTAAGGACTAATTTATTTTTTGAATCTGAATTTAATCGATATGCCCAAAGTAACTGCCTTTGCTTGTTACTACATGTTTTTATTCCGCGTGATATCCATTTTGTTTTCTTGTTAGTTTTAATGGTTATAATTTTTTCCGGAAAACATAATCTATGAAGCAGTATGAAATCTTCCATGAAATTGTCAAAAGCTTCATTCGCGTCCTTAGCTTCATGTACTCGCATAAAAGATAGAGAGCTGAGATGTCTTTTAAAAGTAATTAAGTTTTCCATACATGTGTCCTGCTTTTTAGTTTTCCAATATTTTAAATTGCAAGTTTTGCTTATTGGTACTTTAAGTATTTGAGATGTATGATCCGAAAGGATCAGATCTACAACTTCAGCTTTACATTCTTTACGATAGTTATGAGCAAAATTGTCAATACAGGTTTGACTTTTTAACCTAGTGGGAGTACAAAGCGCCAGTTTTAAATTATACTTCATAAGAAAGTATTCAAGTTCTAGTGTAATTTTGTTTCTTTTCAGAATGTCAATATTAAAATCTCCACACACGACGATTTTCTTATTTGAAGATAGACAGATTTTATTTAAAATATAATCCAATTTATCATAAAATATGTCGTAACTATATTTTGGGATTCTATAAATACAAACAATAATAATTTTATAAGATATTAATTCTACAGCACAACATTCAAAGATGCCTGGAACCGATTGTTTTGCTATGTCCGATATTTCTGCAAAGTGCAATCCTGCTCTTACGAAAATACCTGTTCCGCCTCTCTTTGTATTCCTAGAAAAGAAAGCAGCCGGACAAAAATTCGGAATGTGCACCAAATTCTCAAAACCTACTTGCATGAAATGTTCTGTAACACAAAGAACATCTATTACGGTTCCCTTGTTAATTAACTCCACTAATTTTATAGTCAGCGTATCAGATTTATTAATTAGACCAGCTATGTTTTGGTGTAAGATGTTAAGGTACTTAACGAAAAAACTGAGAATTTGACGGTTGTGAATTATTCGAAAAATCGGGTTGACTATTATTGATTTGAGGGTTGCAGTTCACTTCTGAGGGCGTAGCATTCAGGTTACATAGGCTAACAATCAGATCTTGTAAATCAGATATAACTACACTTAGACCACTGTTATTTAAGGTTCCATAGCGTTTGCTGTATGTGGCACAGTCATAGGATAGATTCAGATTTGAGTCAAGTAAATATGCATAGTTACAGGTGTTTACATCCAAGTAAATTAGGTTATTGAATGTTTCTACGCGGCTGTTATACATTATGTTAGCATCTATCATATATTTAAACGTTGGTAAACAAATTATAAAATTAGTATGACTCAATTCTATTAACTGTTCTCTAACAAACATAACTAATTCCAAATAGTTGTGTGTTTTCCGAAAGTCTTCTTCTCCAATGTAAATAACACAATAGTCCGAGTGCGTAAAGTTTTGCACTTTTCCTTCAATTTTGTGAAGAATTTGCCGCAATCCACACGTAGGTTTTCTATAGTGACAGATTTCATAGTTTTTTAAATTAGTTCTTTTGGCAATTGTATATAACCTGTTAGATGTTTCGCTGCTTATCAGGCATATTTTGTGTTTTATGGAAGGTTGTTCTAGAGTTGTTGCTTGTGTGGTTTTAGTTGAGTTAGATGTTCTTACGTTTGTGCTGGTACTTTTAGTTATATTTTTGTTGGTAGGTGAGGAGTGGTCTTTTCCAGTGGTTGGAATAGTCTGCGTTTGTTTCGTCTTCATATTTTTTCTAGGCGTCATTTTTGTTGTCTGCGCTTTAGTTGTTCCGGGACTGTTAACAATTTTTTTATACATGTTGTTTCTCTTATTATATTCTTCATTTATTTTCCTCAAATTACTGTTTTCTAGTGATAATAATTCAATTTCTTTATGCGCACTATTTAGCTGAGATGTTAGTCTAGCGATCTCATCTTTTAATATTTTTAATTGTGGAACATCTTCGTCTACAGATATGTCAGGTAAAGTACTTGTCGTACAGTTTAATGTTTGAGACATATCGCTTTCATCATCATTGTAAGGCTCAGATCGCGTGCGGGTCCGCCGGAAAGTAATATTTTCCAAGAAATTCATTTTTTATTGCAATTACGAACTTCAACCCAAATCCAAAATAATTTGTAGCTAGTGGGATTTGAACTTGCGTCTCGACGGGTCACATGTACGGGCGTACCTCCGCACCTCCAAGTCAGACGGAACGTGTGAATAGTATTGAAATTGATGATGGTATTGTGACAGTGGCACGTATTGTCTCATGTATGTATTTTTTCTTTACGGTCAATAGATGTCTCTAAACACAAATAAAATTTAGTAACTGCTATAAGTTTGCTCTGACAACATTGTTTAGAGGTTGGTAACAATTATCCTGGTTCTTCAATGTGACTTTAGATGGCGTTGCGTTGACGTCATGCAGTTTCAAATAAAAAAAAAAAAAAAAAAAAAAAAACAAAAAAAAAAAAACGATTTAATTTTCGTCGAATTTAGAAAAAAAACACCTTCAACTGAGTTAGAAGAATATTATTACGGTCTTTATACCCAGAAATATGATTATTTAAACATACTATAAAATAACGTTATTAGACCAACATTTTGAACTTTCTTATTTTACTCCAACCGCCACTTAACGTTTTTATTTTTATATTTTAAACAATTAAAATACACTATTTTGAATTACAGTTATTGTTCCACTTAGATTTAATGTTATTTGCACTGCACTACACTAGTTCTTTTATTGTTCTTATAGTCAAACTTTGGTAGTTTTAAATGTAAACAGAACTGTCTTTGTATTTTGAAGGTGGTTATTTAAGCACTGTACTTACATATAACGCTCAGATAACACTAGTACTTCGTTATTATGCTATTTTAATTACACTTTTCTATTAATTTGCGGCTTAGCTGTGTTAAAAGTACTTTTAATAATAAAAATACGCGGAGCTGATGTTATGCGTGGCACTAGCGCCATCTCTTTCTTTTCCCAACTATGTTGGGGTTGGCTTCCAGTCTAACCGGATGCAGCTGAATACCAGTATTTCACATGGAGCGACTGCCTATCTGACCTCTACAACCCAGTTACTGGGTAATACGATACCCCTTGGTAAGACTGGTTGTCAGACTTTCGGGCTTCTGACGACCCGTAACGACTGTCAAAGATCCACGAATGACAGCCGAGACCAACGGCTTAACATGCTTTGCGAGGCACGGAGTAATCTCGGTATGAAAAGATGGTAACCAATCCGCAGACCAGCCCTGGCAAGCGTAGCTTAACCTGATGGACCGACCCATGCGGCTGTTATTAGTACCTACATACATATGAGTACTACTCATGTGCAAGTTTGCAAGACACTTTACTCAGTTACTTCTGATTGAGGACAGTGAATAAGGATTTAGGTACTAAGTACTCGTAAGAAACTAGTCTTTGTACATTTGTCCCTTCGCTTTTATAACGTGACTATAGTAACTGGGGCAATAACTCATTTGCATCAAAAAATACCTATGTGTGATATTGTAAATATTCTAATAGACATACGTCTATGTGTAATATGGTAAATATTCTTCTTACCAAATATCCTACGAATTTTTTATTTTTTTATTTGAGATGGGTTTGCTCTTGACTATAGTCTAGGTCAGAGGTAACAGAGACAAAGCAAATGGAGTGAGCTTACCCAGAAGAAGCTTGTTCACTCTACTTATACTCACCTCCGCAGCTTCGGCTTGCTGGTCTCCGCCGGCGACCAGCCTCAGCCGCTACGACTCGCACGGGTGCCAATGCTTTGTTACAGCGGGCGGGGGCTACTCTCCCTCTGCGCCTCCGATTTTTATATACACTCTATACAGGGTGTAAGGGACAGCCCTCCACAAACTAACAGGGTGCATTCAGCTCCTTATTTTGAATCATATTCCACTGGAAAATTTCTCAGGAAAATTTTAATTTGTTAATTTTGTTTTTCAGTTACTATTCCTTTATTTCAATGTAAAATTACATTATCTGTACGCAGTATTCCATTTATGTAAATAAAACAGCTACAATAAAAAAAAACAGCCATGGATGTTGAACTACTCTAAGGAACGACGCGTGAAATCAGCTGTTCACTTTCTGCGTAGCTACAGAGTTCACCGAACTCGCCGCATACCTATTACCTACCCCTCCCAACCAGTAACTGATGCTCCGGTTTGTGCATAAAAACATGAACAAATCAGGTTTATTGGATTCTCATAACGTTCCTGAGATCATTTCATGTACCGGGCATCTTAGTATGATATACTGAATTCACCCCATCAGTCTGCGGAGGGCTGTCCCTTTCACCCTGTATAGCAGCCAAAACACTACGTGGAATCGGAGTTCCTCGATTCGGTTTTGGGGCTGATTCAACCTATTTTAACCATAAAGTGGGGGTACACTAACTTCTTTCTGAACAGAATTTCTAGGTTGAGAAACGAAATAAACGAAACCAAATGACACTGACACATGACGCAAATGGCGTAGTTAATTTTTATACGTTCCGTTTCCATCGATTTTGCACGATTTTTACACCACAGACAATATACTGGACATACTAGTACAGACTTGGTTGTGAATCGCCCATATTAACGTTTTATTTTCCCTTTTTATCTGATATGAGATTAAAAACATTTTTTTATTAATTCTCGAAAAATATGCATTACCTTGTAATAAGAGTGATAACGTTATAATCAGGGACCCAACCCCTACCACCTTTAAATCCTTTTACACATCTCCTCCTGCCAAACGATAGTAGTGAAGTAAGTCAGTGAAGTAAGTTAGTAGCATTTACCTAAGCATAACGTAAGTAATACCTACTGCATTCCTTATAAAATTCAAGTCGAACATAATATCAGTTTGCACATATCCTGGCACGTGCAGCGTAGTAATAACATCGTGAAAAAACCGCATTATTAGCACTCGCTTAGTCAATTTTCATTCTGTCTGTTTCAACACTTATGACTGCAACGTCGCTGCGAACTTCCACTGCCGAATAGCTTTTCAACTTAGTATTGCATCGATTATCTTACAGTGTAGTTCGTTCAAGAACTTGTTTACCGTTCATAAATTAACATTAATATTCATGGACTTTAATCCAAGAAAAATATTTTTAGCAAAATACTGTCATATTTTTTGAGTTATGTAAAGTGAAAGGTGGCAGTGAAAGTAGAATTTCGTGGATTTTGGAATTTCCCACTATTTTTTTTTTGCAAAAAGATGTAATAAGTAAGTATTATATGTTGCTTACAATTTCACTAGATGACTAGCAGATTGTTTCTTGTTATTTATTTCTGAATTATTTATTACTAAATTATTCAGAAATTCAGAATAACAAATTATTAAGTGTAGTGTGTATGTGTGTGTGTGTGTGTCTGCTTAGTTTTTTAGTACATTTAGATATTTTATGCTGAAGTTTCATTCCTATACAATGTAATTTACATTATTCGATGAAATAAACATTTTCATTATTTTTAATTATTATTATTAAACGTTTTTCTTAAATAATGAATAATGATAGATAGATATAATACTCTCTATTAGGTAGTTACACCATAAAAATTACAGATATAAATGTAGAAGTTTTACATAGGGCATTGATTTATAAAAACCGGCCAAGTGCGTGCCGGATTACGCACATTGAGGGGTTTCGTAGTTAGGATGAATTTATCCCAATAATAAACCTAACATTGTAGTTGCAAAAGATGTTCTCTCATACTTTCCATCCAACTGCATGTAAGTTTATACGCATAATTTAGAGAGATTTAAGTAACACGTCATTTTAAGACCAAAGACTTCTTATAAGTTTTCCTGTAATTTATAGCCCTGTAATCCTGTAATTTAACTAATTCCTGCATTTTTCCAAAATTTTAGGCTCAGTAATTTTGGAGATAGGGGAGGGGGGGAGATCTAATGTTCAATTTTCGTCTATTTTCTCAAATAACTTCAAAACAGCTTATTTGAAAATTATAAAAAATATATATATATATTTGAGACCCTTACAGTAAGCCCTTTCAGCTTACTGTGAGGGTCTCAAATATGTATGTAGTATGGAAAGTATGAGAGAACATGTTTTGCAACTACAATGTTAGGTAAACAAATGATAGTCTGATGGGGCGAGGTCTGGAGAATAAGGTGGGTGGGGTATCGTCTCCCAGCCAGCCCAAGTTCTCCAACTTTTGGCGAACGGCAGATGCGACATGAGGTCGAGCATTATCGTGTAGTAAAACTGCATTGGCTCGTCTTCGTCGTTTTTTCTTGATAGCAGCAGATAGTTTGGTGAGCTAGGTTGAATATTTGTTAGCGTTTATTGTTCATAAAACAGTATGCCTTGCGCGTCCTAGAAACAGCAAAGCAGAACTTTTAAGCGGTTCTTTTGACTCAGCTTCGTTTGAGTTGGTGGCGTTTCTTCTGGAGGATGCTAAAAAGCTCGACGTGTATCGTTCTCGTAATGAATCCATGATTCATCTCCAGTAACCACATCAGATAAAAACTCTTTACGTCGGACACAGACTGCACGACTGGCGTCTGTAAGGATGTGCGGTACGCACCGAACTAAAACTTTTCGATACCCAAGCTCATGCAGATGGTTTTCCACGGCGTGGTGACTGCAGTTAAGTGCTTCCGTTAATTCACGAGTGGGCGACTGCTGTTCGCGCCGTAAATCGTCATCATTCACTGCGGGTGGTCGTCCAGAGCGTGACTGCCTTTCCAGGCCCATGTCTCCTGATTTAAAACGGTCTAATGATCGGGACACCGTCGCATGGCTTGTACTTTCAGCGCCCAATGCAGTGTTGATATTGTCAGCCGAAGCCCGCGCACTGTGGCCTAACAAGTACTCGTATAAGTATAGTGTTCGAACTTGTCGCTCGTCCATTTTTCTTAAAACTCACTAAACTGATCGAGAGGGCGGTTTTATATACCCCAACATCACAAGTACCTAGAATGTTCTACAACATTCTTGAATATTATCGAAAACAATTAACTTGAAAAAGGAAATGTATAGAGTTATTTATTTATTTTTTATTTATTTGGCTCACCAACAATTGAATACACTGATACAAAAATATGAGATACATTGAGTAGACTTTTGGACTAGTGTATCAATTTCTTACAGGTAAGCACAACATGCATTACTTATTGGTCGATTGATATTTATATTATTTTTCAAACAAATTCTAAATTAAAATCATAATTAAAATGAAAATCACATGAAATCTGAATTAAAAAAAATAAATAAAATACAATTAAAAAATAAAATAATATAGAAATCACAATCAATATTAAAATCAAAATCATTATACAATTAACATCTAAATCAATAACAAAAATCAAAATCAAAACCGTCACTTAAAATAAAATAAAATCAAAATTAAAATAAAATCATAATCAAGATCAAACCAATTGAAACCATTATTTAAATTAAGATTGAAATTAGCACCAAAAATAAAAACCAAAATCAACACTTCTTAAAATAAAATTAAAATCAAAATTAAATTAAATTTTCACTAAAATGACTTTACAAGTTTTTGAACATAATACTTCGGAACCTACCAAGTGAGTCAGAGTGCACATCCACAAGATCACTACAGCTGTTTAATAATTTACATAGCGGGGGATTGGAGAATTAGCAAAAAGGACAGTTCTGCGAAGAGGGGGACGTAAGGGAGTTTTATAGAGTGTCTCATTACTTTTGTGCCAACCCAATAGGAGGGTCCGTACACTGTTGACCGCAAACCGGATGCATCACCCACGATCAGCGGTGATAAGACTGTACATCCCGCGGAAGTGCGGGGGTCGTGGCTTTTTAAATGCTAAAACCCTCTACAACCGTGATGTGTGCAGCCTCAGGGAATATTTTTTAAAAGCCGAATTGGGTATGCACCGTGATGTGGTCACAGTGGATAAGGAGCTCACCCCGCTCTCCATGGCTAAAGAAAACTGGCGCAAACCTGTAGTACTTACTACAGATGACCGCAAGAAGGTACGGCAAAGCAAGGAGCGTCACGGACGCTTCTATCGGGCTCTTCATGAGCCCGGTGTAGATTTCTTAGCGTCCGTATCCTGACTACGTTTCGGTGACCTTTTCGGGGAAACTGAAGGTTTTGTTTGTGCAACTAAGGACGAAGTTACCTTGACGAATAACTGCCGGAGACATATTATGAAGGACGGGACGGTTGATGTGTGTCGGGCATGCCACCGTCCGGGTGAGGCCATCAGACATATTATCTCTGGTTGTTCTCGTCTGATTAACGGCGAGTACTTGCACAGGCATAACCAAGTGGCCAGGATCATTCACCAGCAACTTGCTTTGAAATATAAACTTGTGGATTCTGAGGTACCGTAATACAAGTATGTGCCCGACCCAGTTCTCGAAAATGACCATGTCATGTTGTACTGGGATCGGTCTATCATTACTGACAGAACTATTGTCGCCAATTAGCCTGATAATAGTGGTGATAGATCGATTAGTGCGCCATGCAATGATTGTCGATGTTACCATTCCACATGACGAGAACCTCGTGAAAGCTGAGAAAGAGAAACAAATGAAGTATCTCGACTTAGCACATGAGGTTGTTGACATGTGGAATGTGAGCTCGGCTGTCATTGTGCCAATTTTAGTAACGGCCAATGGCCTCGATCAACATCTCTCGAGGCTCTCGTTAGGCGGTTGGATCAAGGGCCAGACTCAGAAGGCAGTACTTCTCGATACGGCTCGCATTGTAAGGAGGTTCCTGTTTCTGCAGCCCTAGCCACCGGTAGCTTGGACCTTACTCCTGCTACCGGCGAATCACTATTTTTTATATTTTTAAATGTTTTTTTTTTATTCATTTATTTTAATTTTTTGGAAAAATACCCAGTTAATGATATTTTGGCTAAGGCAAATTGGCGCCATGAAGATTAGAAAATATTACCACCAGAGACAAGAAAATACAAACCACAACAATAGTATTGAGTCACTTTCTAAATTATTTGCAGTTTCTAATTAAAAAATCTTCGCAATTTACAAGAAGTAAACCTATTAATTGTAACTCAGCAATGTTGATTGTGTATTAAAGTCAGATTCCTGGAAAGTTTTATTATTGGGTTTTCTTTATATTATTATGCAACATAATTACTACCTAATCACATTGTTGCGTTTTATGAAGCAAGCCACCAGGAGATAATAAACAGGTCTCTCATAATGGACTTTAGACGTCTACATACAAATTTTATTTTAAGGTAAAATATTTATATTATGTGTTCCGTACACATAATATAAATATTTTACCTTAAAATAAAATTTGTATTATGTTTCCTATGACGTCTGAAGTCCAAATAATTTCTTCCTGGTGCATCATTATCGAGTCGAACAATGATATAAGGCTTGTGGCTTGCTCTGTGGTGTCCAGTTAGTTCCAGGTTTGGCCACAGGTGGTGCTGAGGCCAGGTCACGTGACGGAAGTGACATCATCTAACGGAAGGGGCGTGTGAAAAGGACGATGTTCTCTCGAGTATCAACTTTTTTTTAAATGTTTTTTTTTATAAAAATATTTTAAAATGTACTCAATAAGTTTTGAAAATAAATAAAGGACATAATAATTTATTCTTCAAAAAAAGTACAATAATGTTACAAGAAACAAGATATTTCATCTGTTTTAGTGAGGTGAATGTACATACAGAGTTATTTTAATTTAAGACCACGACTCCCAAACTGAGACATGCTCGTATCTTGGGTAGTCGGTGGTCGGCCGTTTTAGACGTTGTATACATATCACCGCCTTATTTTGTGCTATTAATTAGCGTCTTTACAAAATAATGTGTATGTTTCCTGTTAAATTATTATTTAAAAATTCTAAGACTAAGTTTTATTTTACTATTTCAATAAGTTTCTCAGACTCATCGTAACTTAACAACTTTAACCAATTAGTTAATTTATCTTTGAAATTATGCTTATTGAGTTTGTATAGCGAGATCCTTTTGTTAATTTCATTGTAAAGCCTAGAACAATGCGTTGTATGGTCGCTGTGCGAAAGCTGTTCTACATTGCATAAAGGGGCAGACAAGTGCACCACTTCGTTTATTTCCTACCTTCCTTATTTAGGGGAAGTAGTGAATGCCGCCGGAGCATCATGCGGAGAATAAACAGCTGACGCACCATCAACACCTTGCACTCCTTGTATAGTTCTGTGGTAGAATAATAGCGTGGCTTACCATGTATGACCTTGTGAATAGACCTTTGTGCCCTCTCGAATTTCAAAAACAAAGCTTTGTAACTTCCACCCCACACAGGAACTCAATAACCCAATATTGATTGTCCCAATGCAAGATACACTGTATTCAATATCGTACGATCGGCAGAGTGACGAAGATTCTTAAACACGTACAGTAGTTTTCTGACACGTCCGGTGAGGATCTCCACTTGTGGACGCCAGTCTAATCGTTCATCAACTATACACCAAGATACTTTATACAGGCAACATTCAATAACGGTGAGCAACAGCAACTTATTGTTGATCTGAAGACAGGCCAGTTGGCGTGGTTGGTTAAGATACCACCTATCATGTCGCAGGTCGTGGGTTCGATTCCCATCCAAGACAAACATTTGTGTGCATGAACATGTCTGTTGGTTCTGAGTCTGGGTGTAATTATCTATATAAGTATGTATTTACAAAAAAAAAAAAATGTAGTATATACACGGTGACATTTGAATCACAGTTTTCCTAGAACAAACGTTGTTCAGACCATGGTCTACTACCATATAATAGCATCAAAAAAAAAAAAATACATCATCGGTTTTTGAAAAAACACAAAGTAGACAAAGTTAAAATAGTCCGAATTTACGTTACTCCGTACAACACAGACACCGCTTCAAAGTAGTTGCGGCGCGGCGCACGCACGAGACAGAGCATTGGGCGGTTGTGCGTACACGTACAGGGATGAATTCCAACAGGAGTACCTACTCGTTTATTTGAAACTATTGAAAACACGTCTCGGTGCAGATAATAATGCAATGCCTGCACTAGATGTGTTTATTACAAACTATGAAAAGCATAATTTTATCAAAGGCCGCCGACAATTTTGTTTACACTACCAATAACACTAAAGAATAATAAAACAATTAATTTCACTTTGGGAAAACCATGCGACAACATTCCGAGCGCTGTGGGATTTCTAACATCTGGTTATGATTTAAAAGTTGCCTAATTATTGGTTTTCCCATGTGTCCAAAATTATTACCACACTAACTTAAACCAAGGGGTCTGCACAGTTTTAATTATTTCCGCGTTTACCAAGACAACGGTCATTGACTCCAATTTTCCCTTCATACTTATCGGGCTTAGGACCGTCAGAAATTCTATCTAAAGTTAATTATTAATTTTGGTGAGTAACTAACTTACCAAAATTAATAACCTAAATTTTAGTTACCTACTCACATCACAGTTCAGAATGTAGGTACAAAATTGACGGCGAATATTTCAGGCGTATTTAAAAAATTGGAATCAGATTATTTACAACGATTAATTAGAATCAACTAGGGATTTACACAATTAAATGACATTATTTACACTTCCTACCTGTAATGAAGTAATTGCTCAAAATGTTGTCCATTAACTTCAATACACAGACGGGCACGTTTTTGCAAATTGTCTTTTAGGCTTCGCAACGTGTTTGTATCGCGCCTCACTACTTCAAACGCACTTTCAATTTTTTGTTTTAGCTGGTCCCGACTGGTAGCTTCTTCAGTGTAGACCAGCCTTTTTACCTCCGACCACAAATAAAAGTCCAGTGGAGTTAAATCGGAGAGTACATGCGCCTAGCTTCCGCCAGATTGTCACCAGCAATTGCGTAAAAACGCACCATATCCAACCACTCCACATTGGAATAGTTTGAACTCATTTTTTCAACAACACTTGTGACGTGTGCCTGTGACGTAACGTATCGGATGCGTACGCGTTCCCGCTCGAGCGATTTCAGTACACTGACCAGTGACGACCGACCGCACAGTAGAAAAGAAAAGAAATGGGCGGAACCGAACTTCGTGCGATTACATGTCATTGGCTAATGATTTATTTGCATTTCGGCCCGCATTGGCCGGACATCCTTGTAGTCCACGTGGACTTCTCTTATCTCGTTTGAATGCCATATCGCTACCGCGATGAGTACTTTAATGTTACGGTAAATGTTTGAACACGTTTGAGCAACATAAGACTTATTTGAGAACGCCTAGTTTTGTTTATTTTAATTACATATTTAGTGCTATATAATAGTAGTAGACCATGGTCTGAACAACGTTTGTTCTAGCAAAACTGTGATTCAAATGTCACCGTGTATAGTATATCAGTTATCTGGTTTCTATAGTACAAGCTCTGCTTAGTTTGGGATCAGGGGGCTGATTCTACTAACAAAATTGTTCAAAAATTGCAATTGAATCGCAGCTGAACCACGGCTTTTGAGCGTTTTCGCATTCCACTAACGTAACAACGATCCAACTGCGGTTACGTTTCAGTTCAGTCACCGATCGATCGAAACAATCTCAAAAGCTATTCTGCTAACAAAACGGAACATGAGCGTGACGTTTAGTCGCATCATTATCTTTTTGACATAATTGAAACGTTTCGTTTCACAGATTTCGCAAGCTGGGGCCGAAAACGAAACGTTCTTCTGAGTTTTTATTATTTATAAAGTTGAAATGTTACAAAAAAATATACAGGCTAAAGGTATAAGTATGGTCTGGATATGATTTTGTATTAAAAATACTTTTAGTAGCACTTATTCGTATTTAGTAATATTATTAGATTCAACTTTTTTTTTTCTGTGGTATTATTAAAACATACTATTTGGAATGTTGGTCACACAGGTTACCCGCTGATACGTTCCCGTTACGATTCGGTTTAAGTTTAGTTTCCATTTTGCTTATAGAATAGTAGAATTACTTTTTTGGTAACTATCGAACGGCGATCGAAACTGAACAGTTGTTGAAACACTATTGAACGTGTAACGTTGCAAATTAGTAGAATCGGCCCCCAGATGACCGTGTGTGCTGGGTTTCTACTGATGGCGATGAGATGTTGGGGAGATAAAAACGAATATATTTCAATTTATCCACATTCAACGTAAGTATATTAGAAGATAGTCTTTCCTCAGATTACTCTCGGCCTGTGCCTTAGCCTCCACCCAGTTTTTCCCATATACTAAGAGTACTGTGTCATCCGCATAAGAAAAATATCACAGTTCTCTAGTTTCATCTTGCACAAGTCGTTGTTGTAAATTATAAATAATGTGGGTCCAAGAATACTCCCTTGCGGGACTCCATATTTGATTTCGTCGTCCTCACTCGCCACAGCATCAATTTTGACTGCCTGGGTACGATTAGTCAGATAATCTTTAAAAATATTTGCCGAACAGCCGGATTTGTTGGCCAACTAGTGTATAAATGAAATGAACGCGTAAAAGAGCGAACGTGTCGTGCCATATAAAGCGCACGCTCCTCGCCGTACAATGCTAAGGGTGCCTGTCCACAGAAGCGGAGCGAGGCTGCGGAGCGGAAAAACGTAGAAATATTAACCAATAGGATCCTGGCTCCTAGAGCGGAACGGAGATTTATGCAATCCTATTGGTTAATATTTCTCCGTTTCTCCGCTCCACAGTCTCGCTCCGCTTCTCTGGACAGGCACCTTAGTACCTGGACTGATCGCACGATTAGTTGACCTCTAAGTGAGGAGACGAGTCCATGTTTACAGTAAAATCGTCGCATGCACACAAGTGTTGGAATAAATATTTCCTCTCACACATTGAAATAATCAAGTATTGTGGAGGGGGGTTCATTTTTAGAATGGTTTGGCTATACAGTCAACCACACACCAGTGCAGTGGTACCGCCGCCGAACAAAGGCGGTCATAAATACTGAAAATCTTATTTAATGCTTTTTTTTCGTGGGAAGTGGTTCAGGTAGCAATAAAAACTCATAATATTTTAGTGTATATGTAAATTAATACATAATGATATATGTTTGATAATTTGTTAAAACGAAAAGAATAATAAAATAAATATCAAAATATTAAGTGTGCTTGTCCCCCGTTCTGAAGCGTTTTAGACAATAAATCAAAACTCTTCATGTTGGGGTGTATTCTCTATGTGTCAAAAAGACACAACTAAATAGATAAATGAAAAAATAAAAACGGAAATCAATAGCTATTTTACATGAAATCGACCTAAAATTAGAACTTACATAACTGATTTAAAATTAGCTAGACTTGCAATAAATCTAAAATTTGCTTTGACATTGCGCTCTTTCTCTTACGGGGATGTTTCCGAAGGCCAGTAATATAAGGATCTAAGTAAAAGTCTGTTAAGTAAATCTGAGTTTGTAAGTTCTCTCGACATTTTTCGAGTGTGATCTCGTCTGAAAGCTTTAAAATATTTGTTGTTGACTTCAGCTGCCTCTTCGGAAAGTTCCCCAATGGACAATAAAGCATATTCACTTACTTGAGATCCGTGAATAAGAACTTTGTGGACGGAAGCTGGGAGATTGTACCATGGATACTCTTGGACTAATTGCCGTGCGGTTTCCAAAGCATATTCTTTAAATTTTGTTGTGTCAATTTTATAACTCGATGATAAAGCTTGTAAAATTATATAACAACGATCGATCAAGTCTTTTCTTAAGCCTGTAATTTCAGCGGATACTTCAGAGTTATTAAAAAACTCTTGCCGTATTACCATCGTTCGATGTCCCGCTTGCGCCACATCGCGGTTTGTCTACAATTAAACCTAATCTACGTCTATACATATTTTGTACATTCTGTTTTCTGTCTGCTACTAGTTTTTTTCTTCGTCTGACCTAACCTGCCATTTCTTAACATCAATCCTGTAGGAGAGATGAACAAAATATTCAAAGAAACGAACCAAAGAATGAAGTGGAGATAAACCACACTCATACCGACTTTCTACAGTCAGGTTTTGGCAACATATGTCTATTTGGTTCATCTCTTTGGGAGTTGCCCCACAAATATAACAATTAGACTAAGATGAATCGCTCAAAGCAGTACATACTTTACCATCCACCATAGTTAATTGTAAACTGTGCCGAATCTTAAAATCGCGGTTATTTATGGTTAAAGATGTTGGATTGAAATAGCATATTTTTTCTTTAAAATAGGCCTCCTCTTCCTTAGATACTGTAGAATTTTCCTTCAAAAATTGAAAGCGAATGGGCCTGCAGTATCTAGTAGAAGCGGGGCGGGGATTTTTTCACAATATAATATCTTTAGCGTCTGATTTTACTACTAACTGAAGTGGAACATAACATGTGACAAATAAACTACTATCATCATTAGAATCTAAATCTGAAAATTGCTGCTTGTATTCGCTTTGGCCTGTGCTACCATCAAATCCCCATTTCCCGATCAAATTTAAATTATCTGATGAATTATCAGAAATATACAGTCTCAATTACAATTTAAGATAGTTGCGAATGTTTGCAAAATCTTGTAAAATTTTGTAGCTGTAAGCAAAGTTATTATATTAGAAAAATATACAATAAATTATGTATGGCGTAGCACGTAAATAGTACAAATATTATACTGACAATTTATTCAAAATACAATCAAATGTGACAAACATACCTTGCTCTTGAATTTCCATTACAAAAAACAACAACACAAATAAAATAATTCCGAGAATTCACTTGTAACCAAATACTTTGATGATGAGTCACCGATAACAGCGAGTGAAACGTAATGATGCGTTCACTTCCGAGGTCAAAAAGTAAGTGATAATTAAAACAAATACGTGACATATTTACATCACCGGATAGCTCGTTTAATGGTCTATCGAAATATGAAACTTGTTTCTGGAAATTCGAATATGAGTTTTATGGATTTATGACCTATGGCGGAACCACTGTGCAGCGGTAGTTTCAATACGAAAGCCGTCATTACTGCTACGACATACATTAAGGCGCAGAACAGTTAGGGATGATTTTCACCAAACGACTCGCATCGCAACGCATCGGGTCGGAAAGGACACGAATACGGATAGGATGGCTACGATCGCGTGTCGTGAAAGACGCCCGTGGTGAAGCTGCTGTGCGCGGCTTGGTAATATAGACTTTAAACACTGTGTACATGATTTAATATCGTTCATTTGACGTTTTTTCCGGTCCGTCATGACAGCAATGAAAAACGTGTATATGCTTGTTCACTGCGTCCGCGATCAGTATTATTCATGAGCGGGCGAGGCGGGCGCGGGGAGGGGGGCGCGTGTATCGCACGCACAGGACGGCGCCAGTGTTGCCAACTTAGTGGATTTTCCACTAAAACTGGTGGTTTCAACCCCTCTTTTAGTGTCGAAATATTGCTTTTAGTGGCTGGTGGATTTTTCTAGCGGTTTAGTAGAATTTATTATTCAACCACTAACACGTTATGAAATATTTTATTTCTATTCTACTTCATTTAATTTTCAGTTACTTTTATTGAGAGACTCTTTAGCAGTATTAATGGAATTAAAACACAACCAAAGGCACAGAATAAAGTTGACCTTTTAACTGCTATAATAAGAATACTTACGTTGTGGTTTGAGATTGGAATGAAAATGCTGCAATGAATATGAAATTTCAATAAACGTAGGTGCATACCAAAGAATCGTATCAATGTGAAACCGACGATAATGGTGCAGACAAAAATGATTCATCTGAAGAATACGAAATAATTTTGAATAGCAGTTGTTGTTGAATCATTATTAAAATGCTCCGTGCTCAAAAACACACAATGCTGCCACAGAACAGACCAGAATAAAATATCAACACAAATTTAAAAGGTCACAGAATTAAAATTAAAATAAAACATCAATGAAAATAATAAACGAAGATTAAAAGATACAAATTGTCAGGGTCAAAGAATTAAAATTTAGTATTATAAATCTATAATATAAAAATGAATCGCTGAATGTGTTGCTAAGCGCAAATCTCGAGAGCAGCTGAACCGATTTTCCTAATTCTTTTTTTAGAATTTTCCTTGAAGTACGAGAATGGTTCTTACGGAGAGAAAAATTTAAAAAAATGCCTGAAAAGGTCTAAAAACAACACTTTTCTATACTCCCATACGATCGATTCGTATTAATACTTAAAAGTCAATTTGAACTTTAATACCATACCATAAAGTTTGTGTTAGTGGAGAGGTTCCGGGAAGGCAAAACAATTGAGTGACGTTAGTATCGTATAAATATTAATTTATTAGTATATTAATATTAATTTATTAGTGACTATTAAAAGAATTTTAGGTGGCTTATAATTTTTATTTTTTCACATAATGTAATTTATTAACTTTCTTTTTTTCTTTTTTTATTTATCTTACTAGCTGACCAGGCCGTCCTGAATATAGCACAATAAGTATTAAAAAAAATAAAAAATTAAAGAATCGACTGTTAGGCGGTACGAAGTCAGCTAGTTTCATATAAAAACATTACAGTACAAACAAGTCATTTTAAATTTTATATCAAGGTCAATCAAAATTAAGTGCCCTGGCTATAAATGTCTAAGAGACATTGTCTAAGAGACAGCATCGTCTAATGTAGGGACAGTCAAATTGCTCAGCGATCATCACCAGGACAGTATTGGAGCTGGCCCGTCTCTCCGCACAATATACAGAGTGTTAGGTTAAATGGTGGACTTACTTTAAGGGGTTATTGTTCTCATAATTATGAACCTGAAATCGCGAAAAAATATCAGCTGTTCAGTACATTTATGTTCGCATAATTCGTCAAAATGTAGGGAGCAGCTGATTGTTTTTCACGATTTCTGGTTTGGTCCCATAGTAAAAGTTGTTCATAATGATGAGTACAATGAGCCCTTAAAGTAAGTCCCTCGTTTAACCTAACACTCTGTATATATGTAAGATTTCTGTACTCCGCACTAAGGACGCGCACCGCTTGCGCATGGTGCGTCACGCAACGTGCGTGGCGTGAATGCAGTCGGTGCACGCTTCCACAAACATGCTCGAGGCGCTGCAGAAGAGGGTCAGCCCCAAGATCGCCCTGAACGCGTTGTTTTACTTGACGCGGAGACCGCTGTAGCACGCTTGTTTGTAATGAGACCACAGGCTGCACATGTACAGTGAGGTAAAAATATGCCTTAAACAGGGTGATCTTAACGTTGGATCAACGTGCAAACCTGCAGGCCAGCATATTCGCACTTTTTGACAAAGCCCTCCGCTCCCGTTCGATGGCAGCATGATGTTGTGACTATATGCCCTAATTATTAAAATTAAATTAAAATGGTCCAGTCTGCCTAGATGAACACATTGAGAAAAACTGGTGGTACATTTTCCAGGCATTTTGCACCGCTGGCTCCAAAGACCATGCATTGACTCTTGCTAACATTATATTTTAGCCCTTGCCTCCCTGCGTACTCCTCACAGACCTGTATCTGATTCCTCAAACCACAGACCGACGCGTTCAGCAGCACCATGTCGTCACCATAACTTATAAAGATTGTTGACGGAAACGCCATCAACATGGCAACCCACATGCTGACTGCTAAGTGCGACGATTAGCCACTCTACCGAAATAAAAGCACACTGTTGGATTTTCAACGCTCAGCTCGGCGCCGAGAGTTGAAAATCCAACAGTGCAATAATAGGTATGGGATATTATTAATTGCACATCAAATCAATTTATTACCATCATATACATAATTTTTTACTTCAAAAATACTGACTGCACAGCAAAAGCGTATACATACATAGCAAAATGACATGGCGAACCCCGAGGGAGGTTAGATTTGGTTAGGTTATTTTAAACCCTTTACAGAGAAATGGGAGCCCCGCTTCGCGGGGCTCTATCGACATAGGGTGCAATAGCGAGCGAAGGGCACGAAGGGGAAGTTACAATAATTTGTTTTTCTCAAGAATGGTAAAAGGTTTAATGTGCGCTGGTCATTATTAGCTATGCATTAATAAAAAAGCTTTACTTTACGATACATAGCGGTGCGCCGCGAATATAAATTGTTGCTTATTTAGTTATGTTTTGAGTTAAGTATTTTGATGTGCAATCAGTAATTTTGATTGGATGTCGGATTATTTTTGGAAACAAAAGGTAATTTTTTGATTTGCGTTTAAATACAATAGGTATTTCGGCCTGCATTAAGGGTCGGCACTAGGAAATTGTCTTATGGGGTTTGGATAAGTTTATATAGAAAACTTAAAGTAGGTAGTAGCTACGAAAAAATCCGTCTGGCTATCTCAAGAGTTTCACCAGTCGGTGTAAAAATCGGATTGAGGATAAAATTATTGTTAAAAAAAAAATTATACCACTATAACTGTTACAAACAGCACTGCCGTATTTTTTGATAACTTTGGCATAAATTGAGCTACACGATTACTGACAAATGCGTGCACTGACTGGACAGGTCCATTCATATCTGTATGGTTCTTTCCTCAAGACCATATGACATTAACCTGCATGGTACTCATTATGGCCTGACCAAGATTACGTCTGGACTTTAAAAGAGACTGTGACCTCCGAGTTTTATTTGGTATTTCTTCTCAGAGTCGTCAGTTAGGAATCACCAAACTCATCTAGTTTTAAAAACAATTTACATTATACAATTATTATAATTTACATTATTTTATTAAAACCCAATAACACTTTGCCCGCCTGGGAATCGAACCCAGGGCCTCATCTCAACAGTAGAGCTTGCGACCACTAGACTACGTATAGAGGCAGTCACGCAACAATCGTGGGAAAATACAGTTTTTTTTTTTTGTAATCTTTTTGTAATGAGGTTAACACTTCGCTTATCAGGCAGTTTATCAATACCGCTTTTTCGACCTTGAATGGTGTCCAAGGACTGATAAAATAATTCTGTCATTATCCTCTTGCCCTTATGTCACTTTATTTTAAATCGAGGTAGGCATTTCTTCTTTGGGGGTTCGTGGCTAAGTAATAATAGCCGCACGGGTAGATCACTCAGGTAAAGCTACGCTTGCCGCGGTTGGTCCGAGGATAGGTTACCACCGTGCCTCGGAAAGCATGTTAAGCCGTTAGTTCCGGCTCTCATTCGTGGATCTTTGACAGTCGTTACGTGTTGTCAGACGCCCGAAAGGTGACAATCAGTCTTACCAAGGGGTACCATATTACCCAGTAACGGGGTTGTGGAGGTCAGATAGACAGTCGCTCCATGTAAAATACTGGTATTCAGCTGCATCCGGTTAGACTGGAAGCCGACCCCAACATAGTTGAGAAAAGCGTAGGCAGATTGATTGCAGGCATTTATTATTTTACATAATAGTCTCTATCTGCCGTATTCAACCACTTTTGGTAAAATACATGATGTAATAAATATTTTGTAAAATGATTTTGATTAAGGGCCGGTTTTGCAATGGCTAGTTAACTTTTATCCGACGAATAAGTTTGTCATTTTGACAGTTTTTGTCAAAACGTCAAATTTGTTTCAGTAAAAATTATCTAATGATTGAAATATCGGCTCTTAAAAGAGTGTGTGTATACAAAAATACAAAACAAAGAAGTTGCAAGACGCACCGAAAATGCTTGGAAGAGCTATTGGGCCATGAAAGGTCTCATGAAGGGTGATGTTCCTTTATTCCTTAAAAGTATCCATTGACGTGTGCATACTTCCCATCCTTACATATGGTTCTCAAACATGGTCTTTGACAAATCAGTAGAGGTCCACGCTCGAGTTTTGCCAGAGGGCTATGGAACGGAGTATTCTGGGTATCAAATTAACAGACCGAGTTAGGAATACGACCATCCGTTCCATTACAAAGATAACTGATGTCACTTGGAAAGCTGTCACGCTAAAGTGGGATTGGGCTGGACACATCTGCTGCATGTTATATTAGATTAATTTATTTCATTATTTTCTCTTTTTTTCCTTAGTCCTTCTCTTAATCCGGGATAACTCTTGAAATATGGATTTAAATTAAATGCATGTGCGACGAATGCCAAGTTTACAGTATAGCCTTTAAAATGGTAGCATTTTAATTATTTTTCATCAGTTATTTAGTTTTTAAAATCGCTCGGAACAAGTAACAAATAGGTGATTCCATACTATTGCTCGCGAGTGTATGTTATAAATCGATTGGAATTTTTCGGCAGGTCTAGTATGTTATTCTTATTAAGACGGTTGGTTTTCGATAAATATATAATATATTCTATATATTATAACACGCGTAAGTTACGAAGTTACGACTTACAAGATATACGTTATGCAAGATATTATATTATACGAGTATATTATTACATCTTGTTCGTGTTTTATAACAAAACAAGATTTCCGTTCGATGGATACCAGTTTGTACAGACGCAGATTCCGCAACCAATCAGATAATTTAGTTTTTAGTGTGTATTTGTTTAATGTGTAAATGCTGATTAGACGATGAACCTATTATAAATAGGCGCGCTAATAATGACAAACTGCTGGGGGGAATCACAGACCGGGTGACCTCGACGTCTGACGGGAACGTTCAAGTCGAACGGAAGCATGGAGTGGCGGCGTAGTACTACACGCAAAATGAAGAGTTGACGCACAGTGAGGACTTGGGATCAACCAATCAACCTTGAACCTAATGCGATAGAGTTGAAAATATATTAAAGAAATTTGACAGATTGTAGTAGCTTGATGTGCTGGCGTCTGTACATTATGGAGGGTTCTAGGGTTAAAATACGGATCAACTGAAAGGTTAGCAGGGATGGGGAAACTTTTTAGAAAAAATGTAGGGTAAATAAAGGATTAGATATAGCCTCATTGGACTAGTGGTCGCAAGCGCTGAGCATGCGGTTCGGTGATGAGCGTGAGGTGTCCTGGGTTCGATTCCCAGGTCGGGCAAATTGTTATTGAGTTCTTCTATCTGGAATTTCTCAGTAGCAGTCTGGATTTGAGCCCGGTTGAAAGCAATAGGCTCGCCCCAAATATTTTTGCCATTCCTTTCATATGCATACTTTACACGTGGTTCACCAGTAGTAGGTATAAAAATCTAAAAATAACGCTGTATATTTTATTTCAACAGGTTTTATCAATAAAAACAAAAACAAAACACTGGTACACGACTACGGCAGAATTTACTTCCCTCACAGAAGATTCGAGAAGATGAAAGGATCAAGAAGGCCTTGATTAATGGACGAAGACAAGATGACGAAAGTATTACAAGTGATAGCGCCGAAAATCGCAGAATCTGCACATGTATACAGACAGGTATAATATCACAAAATATTTACAATGTATTGATGATGCACAAATAAATTGCTATAAATTATCATCGTAATTATTATATTAGGTCCTTAGAATAGAATAATTTATTTCAGATCATTAAAATCCATATCTTGTTAGTAAATATTAGCAACAATATTAGTTTACAATTATGTTAGTATTGTTGGTACTTACTTATCTTTATGAACACTACTATAAAAAACCATTCACTCTCACCCAGTGTTTTTGAATGGGACAGTCAAATCGAGCAGCAATGACTTTCAGAATGTCATTTTTAGCACCCCGCAGACGCTGCAGCAAAGAAGCCGATTTTTTACGAATTACGGCCTTGAAGCCGTCCGTGTGGGCTTCTGCAAACATCCCGGAGGCACTGCAGCGCCATGGTAGCCTCAACAACATTCTGAAAGCATTGTTATATTGAACCCGCAGGGTGTCATAAGATCGTCGCGTATAGCTCACCCACAGGCCACTCGAGTAAAAGGATTGACAATACGCTTTAAGAGGATTGTGAAGCTGTAAATTTTCATACAAAAAGAGATAACGTTTTTCTCCCCGTAAACATAATCTAATTTTCATAATTTTTGGAAGTATTGTAGGTATAATGAAAAACTAGGTCCGTACGTTTTTATTATAAAGAAATATTGTATACAATATAAGTTATTAGCATCTAAATATCTATATTTTTGACATAAAAATATCCTCGAGCATTTTTATTTTTTTTTATTAAATTAAATTGAATTACTAAAAACGAAAAACGTAGAGACCTAGATTATATTATACTGTAAATGGCGCCGTGTATCGGCACTTCACAATCCTAGCGTTATCTTTACTTGAGGTGTACATCGAGCGAACATATGAAATTGGCGTTTTGTATGGAAAAAGCAAAACGATTTTTTTTTAAATGAAATTGTTTTAATTAATCAATCAAAGTATGTATGTACCGGTTGTCTATTGTTTACCCGAAGATTATATACCATAATTATCATATTCCCGAATTTCATTTACCCGAATTTCATTTGCCCGAATGTTTTGTTTGCCCTAAAAGACATATTACATACTTTTAATTGCCCGAAACTTATACACCAAAAGATACGAGTGCCATACCTATTGTTTTTCATATTTTTAATTGCCGTAATAATTATTAGACATAATATTTAAATAATATATTTCTTATTTATTTTTCATAATATTTTTCTGGGTGGTTTATAAAAAAATAACCACGAAGGGGATGGCGGGGTCTATTCGCTCGCTTCGCTGGCTCAAACGACCCCGCCATCCCCTTCTAACCTAACCTATCCGAGTCGGGGTGCCCTAAAGTCCCGATTGCATCCAGTTTCTCCTGATATAACAACCGTTACACACTCAATGTCGATGGCAAATGATGTTATGGCATATGATAATTATGGCATGTGATAATTAGGGCATGTGATAATTAGGGCATGTGATAATTAGGGCTTACAATGATTATGACAAATGATGTTATGGTAAGTGACTTTATGGGAAACAAAGCTTCTAGCACGTGACTAATATAGCAAATAAGAGTAGGGCAAATGAATATTACGTCATTTAATATTGTGACTGTTGACTATATGGCAAATGATATTAGGGCAAATAAAATTCGGGCAAACGGCGGTATACCGTATGTACCATTGTTATCTATGCACTTTCGCCATTTTATCGGTAGTTTATTGATTCCTTTGCTGAAAAAATTGTGGGAGCGAGGATAAAATCTTCGAAGGTAGTTTTAACAGCCTCATCTGAATTGAATGTTTTTTCCTTGCAAGAAGTTGTTCAAATTCCGGAAAAAGTGGTAATCTGTTGGCACAAGATCCGGGGAGTACGGTGGGTCTCGGGAGACATTCCAATCGAAGCTCCTCTAATTTAGCGACCGTCTGTTGTGCAGTGTGTGTTCCAGCGATGTCCTGAAGCAGCAGTGAGCTAGAGCAATTGATCAGTCTCGGTTGTTTAACGGCTTTCTTTTCCATAATGGTTTGCAATTCGCTGCTTTGCGTGAATACCCGCACAAAACAAAACACAGCCAAATGCAAAATAGTCCTTATTTCACGGTCAGTAAGACTCACATTCATAACGGCATAATCGGCAGTTTGTGTGGGTATTCATGCAAAGCAGCGAATTGTTGACAATACAGATCTGCCATAATTAGCCAGATCTGCCAGATCTTAGGAGGCTGTAGTGGATGACATCGCCACTGGTCCACCAGACACTTACCTGTACCTTTTTCTGAGTTTGTCTGACTTTCTCTGAGACAGTCTGACTTTTTCTGAGATAAGTATCTCCCTGAAACTGTACTGTCATCTGCGTACCCAACAATACCGGGCCGAAGCAGGTCATTAATGTGCAGCAGGAAAAGAGTTGCAGAGAGAACAGACCCCTGAGGAACTCCGGCATCAACAGCCATAAAGTCAGAAGAGCAGCCGTCAACAACTACTCTGATCGACCGTTCACTAAGGAAATCTGATATCCAGCTACAAAAAGCAGCTGGGATGCCATAAGCAGGAAGCTTGCTGAGCAGAGCAGCGTGCCAGACCCTGTCAAAGGCCTTCGAGATGTCAAGCGATACAACCAGTGCTTCGCCGTGTTTCTCGATGGCTTCGCCACAGCAGTGCGTGACATACACAAGAAGATCGCCAGTTGACCGTCCCCGGCGAAAGCCATATTGACCCCCCTTCTTGAACTTGTGTTCAAGAGAGTAACCAGGGTAGTTGAGGTACTCCACGTCTGACGGGGTTGTTATCTTCGTCTTCGTTAGGAAAAACAGGTGCGGCTTCTCGGTCTCAAGGTGGTGATGGACCGGATCGAGATTTGAGTGCAACCCCCTGATATTAGTGAGGTGCACTTCTAGTGGGAGGAAGTGCAGCCGTTGTTTAACCTTATTTTTCTTCGCTTTGGTCATATGGTTTGGTTTACCTGGAATATGTTAACTATAGACCCATAGCCATACTGTCTGTCTTTGATAAAATAGTAGAAAAAAATATTGTTAGCCAAATTAATAAATTCTTAGAATGTCATAGTATATTGTCGGACACACAGTATGGGTTCCGGAAAGGGCGCAGTACTGCCTCAGCCCTAACAGCGTATAGTGACTATGTTAATGAATGCCTAGACTCTGGTAAACACCTGATAGTGCTTTTTATTGATTATAAAAAGGCATTTGACTCATTGGATCACGACATACTACTACAGGCGATGGATGAATGCGGAATACGTGGTCCCACGAATAAGTGGTTCAAAAACTATCTGACTAACAGGAAAATTCGCACGATCGTAGCTGGAGTGGCAGGTGAGAAGGCGAGTGTGGATCTCGGTGTGCCAACCGGATTAATGTTTGGGCCAGTAGGTTACATAATGCACGTGAACAGTGTGTCGAATGTTGTGGACAAGTGTCGAGTCTTTATGTATGCAGACGACATGTGTGTGACTTATGCTTCGAAGGATATATTGGAGGTACAACAATACGTACAAGAAGACTTCGAACGTATCACCAAATGGGCGCATGGTAACGGAATTATATTAAATCTGTCCAAAACAAAATGCATGCATATACACTCGCCACACAATCTACGAGCTAAAACTGTACTCAGAGAGGATCTTGATGTAATAGGACATACATACGAATGCCTACATAAAAATAAGGTTAATTGCGCATGTATGAAATTGGAGTATGTTAGCACATTTAAATATTTAGGCCTTAATGTTGACTCTAATTTTAATTGGAAAACACATGTAATAAACATATGTAACAAGTTGAGATCTGTGTTGGGGAAGTTCTATCAGCTGAACAATGTGGTGAATAAACAGACACTATTGATTGTATATTATGCACTTGCCGACTCACTTATTAGTTATGGACTTATTGTTTATGGGCGAACGTTTAGAACACATTTACAAGACATAAAAAAATTACAGATAAGAATAATTAAGTTCCTAGTCACCAAAAAGGTTAAAAAAAAATGTAACAAAGATTATAAAAAGTTATTTCCCATTTGTAAAATCCTACCAATAGATAAGAAAGTCGAATATTTGATAAGCCTAGAACACTATTTTAGTGATGAGCATAAAGTGTCTGTTGAAAATAAATATAATACAAGAAGTGTTAGAGAGAAAAGACTAGTTCAACCGAAAATAACAAATTACTACGGGGAAAGAACTTCAAAGTATCTAGTACCAAAAATATTTAATAAGATAGATCTGTTAAGACAAAACACTAAATTAAGTAAAGGTATGTTAAAATCAAAATTAAGGAGTATGTTTCTCGATAACGAGGATTCTACCTTTACCGAGAAATAAATTCACACCTTTTATGGCCTTGGCACATTTCCGCCGCGGAGCCGCGGCACAGCGAGACCGCGTGATGTTTCTCTGGTGTTCCAGTGATGTTCCGCTACTCGAGTAGCGGCGCATCGGCGGAGCATCGGCGGGGCATCATGCGAGTCAGTTGAGATAAGCTGCTGCGGTTTCGCTGCTATGGCTTCGCGGCGGAGGTGTGCTAAGATTAATAGTCTGTAGTTTGTGAATTTGTGTATATATATACTTATGTATGTTTTTATTAAGTAATCTGTGATTCACTACAAGGGTTTGTCGGGCCGGCGCGGGCAGACTGCGGACGCGGCTCCGATCACGGACACCTTCAGATGGGTAGGTACATACGTATTTGAATCTGTCAGTGTCCGGTGTCTGCGGCTCGTCCGCGGTCGGTCCATGCCGGGGTGACTGATCCTCGAGTGAAATAGTGGTAGTTTTAAGGTTCGTTTATTTTTATTGAACAAGCGCTTCTCGCCATCAAACTGGAACGTTTGGCGAGTAAAATTGTGACAATAAAAAAAAAAAAAATTGAGTGGAGTTGTCGGGGAAAGAGTCGACTTGTCGAGGCGCCGCTCAGTGATCCAAGTGGAGCGCTAGAGCCAACCAAACCTACGGGGAACTCATTTGGAGACTGCGGGGACGCCCGAACCCCCCCGGATATGGCCACCGGGTCTTCCTATCCAGTCGCCGGCTGGCACGGTGGAGCATACCGGGGTTTTTTGCGAGTTGGCTGGGCAGCCCTTGGCACGTGACTGGCGTGCTACTTGGGCCCCCTACTGACTGCGGTCGGCCAACGGCTGGCACCGAGCTTCGGATCACGCTACCCTCCAAAATGAGTTACCCGGCTAGCTGACTCAGAGAACACGACCGGTTCCAAACAGCGCAACTGACAATCTCCTTCTCCCCCAAAGGCACTGGCACTCTCACATACCGACGGAACACAGCAAGCTGCTTGGCACCGGACTCCGGTGGGATAGTGGTCGCAAGCCCGGCGGCCCCTTGTAGAGCCTACCACCGCTAAGTGAGATCGTTCAGCCGTACCGCAGGCAAGCCTGTGGACCACTAGGCACTAAAAAAAAAACTCTTAGCACACGACTAAAGTTTATATAATAATATAATGGGAATAATTAACTGGGCGAATAAATAAGATTTATGGATGACTGAGATACTTTAATACTAAGGGCGGACGCTCTGACGGCGGATATACAATAAGAGGCACCCTGGTGCATGCTATTTGCCGACGACATCGTTCTTGTCGGTGAAGATGGGCCTGAGATCCAGAGCTGATTGGAGAAATGGCAACGGAAACTGGAGAATGTCAGCTTGAAAATCAGCAGAACCAAGACCGAGTATATTTTCTGCGATTTCGGCGGTTTGTTCCGCCTCTCTCTTGAAAAAAGAACGGTGCCGAAATCCTGGAAGCTTGCAAATGTACAACCAGTGCCCAATAAAGGCGACCGTGCAGACCCTGCCCATTACCGTCCGATCGCCATTACCTCCATTCTGTGCAAAGTTTTGGAAAGGGTACTGAACAATAAGTTGCTGAACTACCTTGAAGACAATGATCTTCTCAGTGACCGTCAATATGGCTTTCGCCGGGGACGGTCAACTGGCGATCTTCATGTGTATGTCACGCACTGCTTTGGCGAAGCCATCGAGAAACACGGCGAAGCACTGGCTGTATCGCTTGACATCTCGAAGGCCTTTGACAGGGTCTGGCACGCTGCTCTGCTCAGCAAGCTTCCTGCTTATGGCATCCCAGCTGATTTTTGTAGCTGGATATCAGATTTCCTTAGTGAACGGTCGATTAGAGTAGTTGTTGATGGCTGCTCTTCTGACCTTATGGCTATTGATGCCGGAGTTCCTCAGGGGTCTGTTCTCTCTGCAACTCTTTTCCTGCTGCACATCAATGACCTGCTTCGGCCTGGTATTGTTGGGTACGCAGATGACAGTACAGTTTCAGAGAGATACTTGTCCAGCGCAAAAACCAGCGGGGCTGAAGTTCGTTCCTTGAGAGAGGCCATGGTAGAGCGGACAGATTTGACCTTAAGCTTTGTCTCCCAGTGGGGTGATGATAATCTGGTCTCTTTTAACGCCACCAAAACGCAGGCGTGTCTTTTTACCGCTAAAAAGAGTCGTTTCGCCCAAACTCCTACTTTTCGGGGTACATCTGTTCCTGTAACTGATCGACTTGAGCTCCTAGGCATGGAGTTGACATCTGGTCTCAACTTCGGCGCCACCATCGAGTACAATGCCCAAACTGCGGCCAAGAAACTGGGCATCCTAAATAGGGTGAAGCGATACTTTACGCCTGGACAGCTTTTAACCCTTTACAAAGCGCAAGTCCGATCCTGCATGGAGTATTGCAGTCACCTTTGGGATGGATCAGCTAAGTACCAACTAGCCGCGCTTGACTCGGTGGAACGCAGAGCTAAGAGGCTCATTGGCGACGTAAAACTGGTGGATGCCAAGCTTCATAGCTTGGCTCATCGCCGCAAGGTTGCCTGCTTGTCGGTCTTCTACAGATTGTACTTCGGAGAGTGTGCCCGAGAACTCCATGACCTCATTCCACCGGCCCCCTTCTACCACCGGACATCTAGACGCACTGCCAGTTACCATCCCTACCTGGTTGCTATTCCACCAATTCGCACTAAGCGCTTCCAAATGTCTTTTATAATGCGCACACCAAAAGAGTGGAACTCACTACCTGCGTCTGTGTTTCCGAACGTATACAACCCCAATCTCTTCAAAGTGAGAGTGAACAGGCTTCTTCTGGGTAAGCTCACTCCATCGTCGACTTTGTCTCTGTCACCTCTGACCTAGACTAGAGTCAAGAGCAAACCCATCACAAATAAAAAAAAAAAAAAATGTCTCTCCAGTTCTGGAGCCATAGCGCTTGATGGCGCGCTTCTCCCGGTCTGCTCCGACTTCCGGTATCTTGGTTCACTTGTGCAAAGCGATGGCGAAGTAGATAGGACTGTTAAGCACAAAATTAACACTGGATGGATGAAATGGCGGCAGGTCACGGAATCAATCTGCGACTCCCGCATTCCCCTCAAACTCAAGGGGAAGATTTATAAAACAATGGTTAGACCTGCTGTCTTGCATGGATCAGAATGTTGGGCCATAAAAAGAATGAATGAAAGGCAATTGCATGCAGCTGAGATGAGAATGCTAAGAGGAATAAGAAATGAGTATGTAAGAGGAAGTCTGAAAGTGACACCGGTGACTGAAAAGTTGTGTGGAAATCGGTTGTCATGGTACGGACATGTGATGCGGAGGAATGAGGAAAATGTCGTCAGGAAAATTTATCAGGGTAATTTTACCCTATTGAAATCGGTTCCTACCTTTTAGGGTTCCGTACCTCAAAAGGACGAAAACGGAACCCTTATAGGATCACTCGTGTGCCTGCCGGTCTGTCCGTCTGTCACAGCCAATTTGCTCCGAATTTAATGGACCAATTAAGTTGAAATTTGATTGATTGATCTTGATTTGATTTGATTTGGGTTTTGAGTGTTTCTGTACACGTGACAACAATATGCAAAATTTCAGGATAATAGTTTCAGTGGTTTAGGCGTGAAAAGATAACAAACAAACAAACTTTCGCATTTATAATATTAGTTAGGATATTACTTCTAAGAATACCTTAATTAATTATTCACGGACGAAACAAAAATATTAAGTACTTATACTGTGAGAAATAATTGTATTGTTATAATAATTACGAAAACATGGAGACTGTAATAAAAACAATAATTACATACATACAATTCATACTTTGATTATTTTTTTCACAACTTATGATTTTGACTAAATAAAAACACAGGTAGGTTTTTACCTTCCTACCTGTGTTTGTATTTAATATATTTTTTAAATTTATTTAGTACAGTGTGAAGTTTAAAGACATATTTTATTAATGTAACAATCACACAAAACACACTACAGTATAAACGTAAAACCTAGTGAACCTAGTGACTTTAAGGTTTGTTTATGTATGGTAATCTGTGAACAGCGTTGTGGGCTACATTATTACTTATGTGATTTATGTTTTTCTGTTTGTAACATTGCATAATGTAGCTGTTTGTTGTTCTATATTAAAAATAAAATAAAATAAAATAAATAAAACAAAACTGGAGAAAAGACATGGAAAAATAAGGTAATAAAAGGTTTCACATTTAGCTAAAATTCAACCATTAGTTACTATGTTTAACCATTGGTTGAGTTAACTACGGACCAAAAAACCAGCCCTAAGCTATACGCTTGCCGGGGTTGTTCCGTGGATTAGTGAACATTAATTTCATATCGAGGCCCCCTTTGGTCCAGGTTGTCATTCGCAGTTCTTTGACTGTCATTACGGGCCGTTAGAAGCCCGAAAGTCTGACAACCAGTCTTACCAAGGGATATCGTGTTACGCAGTAGGCTGGGTTATAGAGGTCAGATAGGCAGTCGCTCCATGTAAAATACTGGTATTCAACTGTATCTGGTTAGACTGGAAGCCGACCCCAACGTAATTTATTTGGGAAAGAATTGATGATGGTAAAACTCCCACTGGTCTGGTCTTCACTGTCACTCGTGTAGCCTTTCATGTTTTAAGGCAATCACATTTCATAGTCTTCTAAAGACTCGCGCACATGGGCGGGCCGCAGCGCAACGCTCGCCAGGCTAGGTATTTTTTGCGGCTACTGTTTTGCGTTGCGACGCGGCCCGCCTGAGTAGTGGTCGATGGTTCATACAAAATATACAAAAGTGATGCAGAATGATTTTTGCAATGCATTGTGATGCAGCGCAGCCGCCCAAATAGGCGCTAGCCTCATTGCGCTGGAGTGGAAACAGTTCAAATTGAAATTCGAAATTTGAATCAGTCTGAAACAATTACTTCGTTACGGTGCGGCCCGCCGCGACTCCTAATGTGCGCTTAGATTTATACACCCCATGACATGGTTAAATCAGTAGAATTAAAATAAATATCCTCAATTATAAAAAAAAACATTTACATAAAATTTGAATGATTTGGAGATCACCTTTTGAGCAAGAAAATGCTTGTGTTAGGTGACTCCGCTCTTGCACCTAATAAAAAGTATGCGAATAGAAAATACTAAAATACTAAATTCAAAAAGGAGCGCACTTGTGTGATTTATGCGAGTGGGTATTGAGTGTGTTTGTGCGTGAGCGTGTGTAATAGTGTGTGTTTATGTGGTTGCGTGAAAGTGTATAATAATGTGAGTGTATATTATGTATTAGTTAAATTCGTTTGCCTGCATATAGATATAAGTTTAGGTTTCAGTTATGCTTAGGTCTGAGTTCTGGTTAGCCCTACGACTATTATTTGCATTTTGACTCATTTGGCAAGTTCCACAAAATAACATTTAATAGTGTGTAATACTGCAATCCTTTTTGAGATTGGCTGTAAATTGATTTTATGTTATTTTTGTTTTATGTTATTTTTATTGCTTTCATGGCATTTTAATTGTGAGTTTGACTTTATATTGTATTGGTTGTGCTTTCGATTTTGATTTTAATTTTGTTTTATTTTTGTATTTAATTTTGATTTTGTTGTTAATTTTTGAATTTAATTTATAACTTGTAACATTTATTATTTTATGGGGCATGCGGTGTTAACCTATAAGAAATTTTAATACGAACCTTATAAAAGAATCTTTATTTTAACATGTATATACAATTGTTGGTTGGCCAAAACTAAAAAATAAAATTATTTGCTCACTACTTTCAGATTCTGGCGACATTTGCAGCATCTTTGCTGTCTGTCTCTGGAGGCATCACGTTCGGTTTCACAGCAGTCCTGCTGCCACAACTCCAGACTGACTCCAGCTTCCCTTACGATGAGAGCTTCGACTCATGGATTGGTAAGAATTCTTTTTTATTTAATTGGATGGTAAACACCTGATGTTAAGTCATTACTACTTGCTACCTCTGGACATTAACAGGATTCGTTGCTATCTCAGAGACAGAGCTAAAATGTACCATGGGAGAAACGAACATCTAAACACTGTGAAAAAAAAATCCCGCGCACAGGAGGACCACACCTGTTAGCAAGAGTTATCGGGTTGGCTAATAAGTAATTAGCGTTTTAGTTTATAATTTCTAGAATTCGGATAGAAGAAAAGGTTCGAGAACGTTCTGTATCAGAGGGTATATAAATGATTGATATTAAAACCCACGTACGACATTGTTTATTATACTAGTTTCAATCTGGGCATTCTGCTGCAGAAGCTGCACGTAATATATGTCAAAGGATAGCTCACGATGCATTCTCCAAAGCAACAGCAAAGCGCTGGTTCCATCGGTTCTGCAATAACGATTTTTCCTTAACCGATCAACCAAGGTCTGTGCGCCCCGTGGAAATAGATATCGATAAATTAAAACTATTAATCGAAGAAGATCCTCGAAGAACTACACGCGATTTGGCTGTTCAGCTCGAGTACTCTTATGGCACCATAGAAAATCATTTACATGGTTTGGGAAAGGCTTACAAATATAGTGTTTGGGTACGCCATCAATTAAGTAAAGATCAGCTGACCTACCGAGCTGAGATTTGTGTACAACTTTTTTCTTTCTGCCGCACATTTAATTGGTTAGATCATCTTGTCACTGGAGATGAAAAGTGTTGTTATGTAGATCATCTTGTCACTGGAGATGAAAAATGTTGATATGTGTGATGGAAAAAGTCTATGTTAATCACACACGCAAGCGCCAGTGGCTGGGATGTAAAGAACAGGGAAAACCAACGTCAAAAGGTGATCTTCATCCTCGCAAGGTAATGCTTTCTGTCTGGTGGGATATAAATGGAGTAATAAGCTGGGAATTCCTTCCTACTAATACTACGATTACAGCAACAGTATATTATGATCAACTCGAAAAACTGAAGCTTGACATCCATCGCAAACGTCCACAACACGAATATTTTTCCTGCACGACAATGCCTGGCCGCATATTGCTAAGAGTACCAGGCTAAAACTATTGGAGCTTAATTGGGAAATAATACCCCACCCTCCATATTCGCCGGACTTAGCACCAACTGATTTCAGCTTGTTCCGATCACTTAGTAATAATTTACGGGAAAAAAGATTTGACGATGAACCACACTTGAAACAATACATAGATGACTTCTTCAATTCAAAACCAACGAAGTTCTATGTGGACGCCATTCACTCTTTGCCAGATCGATGGCGAATGGTAGTAGAAAACGACGGTGAATATATTATTAATAATTAACAATTATTCATTTAATAAATAAATACAAATAAAATAGTTGTATGTCGCTTATTTCTTATTAGTCAAACCAATACTATGTATGTCGCGCAGTCAAATGTAAAACCGCATCCGCTCGACGGCAGCGCCCATACCTAGCTACTTATATTTATAATAAAGTAAACAAAATTCTCAACGTCAACCCACTAATAAAATATAAAACTAAGATGAAACTAAACATATGGCTTCAAACACTGGATTACAGAAAACTTACTGAAAGAACTATACACGTGATAACTAAACAGTAATGTAGACAAACAAACTCAGATAAAATAGCCATAGCCCAGTCATAAAACCCAAACACTCACACAACATGCACACCCTCACACACACACACACACACACATACACACACACACATAAACACAACACTCACTAACACCACTCAAGAGCATGTATGCACTAAATTCCCTTCGTTTTATGATGTTTTAATTTTATTGCATAATTAATTAATGTTCTAAAATCGGGTGAAGACACTGACTCCTGTAACACAGGTACCACCTAGCTCAGGAGTTAGGGCTTCAATTGAAGATGTTACATCTATTTTTATGTCAATAAAATATTTTATTATTATTTATTATTATTAATACTATAGCGGCCGAGCGCTGCAAGCAAGAATAGTCCTTACGGTGTATAGAAGTTAATTTCTCCGATACAACCAAGAATAGTCCTTGCGGTGTATAGATATTCGTTTCTCCGATACACCGGCGCCCTATCCCGCCAACCGGCACACAGCAACGTTGCTTGGCGGCAGAAATAGTTATACAGGGTGTACCAGAAGGGCACGCCACAATTGCGGCGATAAGTCCCCTCTTTGAGGAGTGGTTGGAGAGGCACCACAGCGTCCTCGCGTTTCGCCTGACGCAGGTTCTCACCGGACACGGGTGCTTCGGAGGTACCTGTTCCGGATAAGGCGGGAGGAAACGCCCGGATGTTACAAATTCAAATTCAAATATGTTTATTGTTTGTTACAGGTATAAAAAGATGTTAAAGTTGTAATAATAGTAGCACTAATAAGGTGTACAATATTCTATTTCAGTCATTATTATTATAAACATTCTTACATTTGGTTTAGTCACTCTTTGCATTAATTAAATTATACCTTAAAAATATGATAAAAATTAATAAGCTTTAGTCAAATTATACCTTAAAATAAAACTTATACATTCAATAGTCATACATTATTAATTAAACAAAATACATTAAGAGCTTTAAGAGCATTTTCTCTATCAGGAGAATATCCCCAAAACAGAATGCCATATTGTAGCGTGGAGCCCACATATGCATGGTAAGGGTTTACTAATGTACTCTCGTTTACTACTTTCCTTAGCATGTAAAGGGACTGTTGGTTTATTTTTTTACAAACCTGATCAACGTGTTTCTTCCAATTCAGTCCACAGTCAATATATATACCTAAGAATTTTGTGTTATCGACTTCTCTTATTATTTCACCTTTATAGCTTATTTGTAGCTTTTTTGGTTTTGTGTTTTTATTTGTAAATGTTTTATTTGTTTTGTCAAGATTGATTTTAAGATTATTACGAGTTAGCCAATTAATAAACGCTTCCAGTGATTTATTGATATTTGTCTCATATTCAACTTCGTAATGGTCAGAAAAAATGGCTGTGCCGCAAATAGTATAATTTGATGGTTTATGGATGAATCCGCAAATAGTATAATTTGATGGTTTATGACTTTTGGGAGATCATTTATATAAATTATGAACAAAAGAGGTCCAAAGATGCTTCCTTGGGGCACTCCATACAGGACTGTTTTTGGATCTGACATAGGTATAAATCTGTTCAAACTTTGTATAATTTATTCGTGCTATTTGCAATCTATTAGTTACCGTTGTGTGGATCGCCCGGAGGGCAAAGTGGAGCATACGGTGGAGGTTTGCCCGGCTTGGGCGGAGCACCGCCGCGTCCTCGTGGAGGCGATCGGCGACGGCGATCACTCGCGTCGGTCCGTGATGAGCGAGAGTGCATGGGGGCCGTCACCTCCTTTTGCGAAGCAGTAATGCTCGCGAAGGAGGAGGCGGAACGCGTGAGGGAGAGGCAATCTTTGCGCCCTCACGCCCCTGGTCGCCGCAGGAGACGCCCTGGGCGTCGGGAATTGATAGCTGATTCCCGGCCACCGTAGGCGTGGGTTTGCGGATGGCGAGCAATGGATAGCTTGCCGTCCGGTAAGGACCAGGCCCGGGTCGACGGCGCGTTGTGTTCCACGCGCGCCTCAAAGAGATGTCAGCATTAACTGATGGGATCCGCTAGGGCCGATGCCTGCCAGGGTCGCGGGTTATTTGAAAGAGTTACCGTGGCCCTGGCACAGGCAACTGAAGGAACACGGGTGGGTTTTAGTCAGTAAAAGTCTGACGCGCCCTCCCGCTCCGCCCTGAGCGGGTAAAGTTATTTGATGATTTCCCACCCAAAACAAAGGGGTGTACCAGAAAGGTGTGGTCAACAAGGGTTACAGACCATCAAACTGAGCAACTTTCTCCATGGGACCAATCTCGTAATCACGAAAAAATTATTAACAGTCCCATACAAATCTTCAATAACTACTCGGTGGTGGTGGTAAGTTGGTCCCATGGAAAAAGTTGTTCAGTTTGATGGTCTGTAAAGACTGTGGTCTTTACAGACCATCAAATTGAACACCTTTCTGGTATACCCTGTACAATGGGTACTTAAGTGAATTAATGCACAGAATGCAGTTTGTTCAGAATCCTTTACTGAATCGATTTTAGTCATTTTTAATATACGTAATTTGTTCTCCAAATATAATTAAAACTACGAAAATTAGCCTACCATAAAACTGGTAAAAAGTTTGATGATCGCAGTCTGACGGCTGTCGCTGTTCAGTCAAGTCTCAAAAAGCCAGAACCAGATGCGGTTTGGTCATTGAAATAGAGAGAATCGTCTGTATCATTCATATCTTTCACGTAGTTATATTTATGTTCTCGGTTTCAGCTTCCATCTCTCCGCTGTCTATGATGATGGGGTCCCTCTTCTCTGGCTCCATGAGCGATGGCATCGGCAGGAAGATGGGCCAACTAGTTCTAATCGTACCATTCGCCATCGGCTGGATAATAATGGGAGTAGCCAGTAACAACGTAGTCATGCTCATTGGACGGTTCATCACAGGAGTTTGTACGGGATCCGTGAGAGCCAATAGCATGGTCTATATCAGCGAAGTGTCTGACCCGAAGTACAGAGCTACTGCCCTTTTCTGGCCATCAGCAGCAATCCATATAGGGGTCCTAATCAGCCATACAGTTGGAAAATATTGCCATTGGAAGGCCAGTTGCTTCATCTTTACATTGCCTAATATTATAGCCTTTACCATACTTATGTTCTTGAAAGAAAGTCCACTATGGCTGCTGTCCAAAGGCAAAGTCGACGAAGGAATAGAGTCCTACAGACAATTCCGAGGAAATGGAGACATTGCTGAAAAGGAACTGTCAATAGTTTTGGAGAAGACTAAAGAAAAAACAGAAGAGATTACCACATTTAAAGATATACTTAATATAATTTTTAGTAAACCATTCATGAAATCTATGGTGACTATATTCTTATTGTTTCTCTCCGTACAATGGTGTGGTGTCAATACTATATCTTTCTACGCTCAAGTGATATTTGAAAAGACTTTCTCTGGAGATATAGATGCATTTATGTTAATGTTAGTTACTGATGGTATAAGAATTGCCGCAGCTATATTTATTTGTATGTTTGCTAAGTTTATGCCACGTAAAATTACGTTCGTGGTTTGTTCTGTTACAACTACTCTTGTGTTGATAGGCTTGGTAATATACTTGTATCTAGCCCCTGTTGGTCTAGTATGGGTAGCTATGACTTGTATGGTTGTTTATGTAGCTGTGGCAAGTATATTGACATCCATATCTTGGTCGTTCATCGCAGAGATATTCCCATCAAAAGTGCGTGGTTTGGGCTCTGGTTTAAGCTCGGCAATTTCATTTGTTTTGCTATTTATTTCAGTAAAAGTTACTCCAGAGATTATGTATAGCTTCGGAGAGCAAGTCATGTATGCTTCCTTCGCTGGTGTCACATTGATCACTGGTTTAATCTTAAGTTTTATATTACCAGAGACAAATGGTAGGAGCTTACAGGATATAGAGGATTCTTTGTACAAGAAGAAAGGCGATGTGGATAAGGATATAGGAATGGTCACTTTGCCAGACTCATCAATACAGTTTTATGTAGAAAAATTATAATTAATTGTATAACAGACAATATTGTAAGTTGAGGTGTATTATACTCGTAAATAAAATTATAATAGTGTACTTTTGTTTTAATAAAAGATTTAATAAGTTTTTTTTACTCATAATAGTGTTAACTTGAAAAAATAAATAAAATTTAGAAAACCGCCAATGCAAAACCGCTACCGCTAAGTTTAAAGTAATAACTAAATAGCTAAAATAGGGAGATTGCAAACACATAACGCTCCCAGACTTTATAATTTAACACCCAATGTACTAGATTTGCAACAAAAAGTTGATCGTATCGAAGCAGGTTGGATTTAAGCGGTACCCCGCCGCGACATTATAGCGCCATTTCAATGAGCAAACCTTATCGTGTCATCCATCAATGTCTATAATTAAAATATACATATATAGGTATTACTCGATCGAATTTGATGGCTCAACGATAGGTATAATTTTTTTCTTTTTAAATGTTCGCTTTTCTTATTGCGTTGGGTTTTTTTTTAATAATAATAATAATAATTTTATTGCAGACTTTCTGTCCATAGATTTGTTAGCAACAATGTTCTTAGCCTAGTGTTAGTAAGAGTAAAAAAGTAGTACTTAATGCTAAATTCAGGCGCTCGCTCTCACGTGAAGGCCTATCCAGTGCACCATCAGTGCCGAGTCCCACCGGCCGGCGCACGCGTCCAGGATGGCGCTGGGGCCGCCACGCCCCCGCGCAAGCATGCGCGCACAGCGCTTCCGTATGATCGCGTGGAAACCGTCCACGTGTGCCTCCGCGAACATGCCACTCGCGCTACAGTAGCGCGGCAGCCCCATCAACACCCTGAACGTGTTATTATATTGTACACGCAGGGCGTCGTATGTCCTCTGCGTGTATCTCGCCCACAAACTGCACGTGTAGAAGGTCTGGCAGAATGACCTGAATAGTGTGACCTTCACTTGTACAGAGCAACGTGCGAATCTGCGATCCAACACATTACAGCGAACAGACAACGCCCTTCGTTCCCTTTCCACATCCATATTGTCTACAAGATCTTCGGTGACCCAGTGGCCTAGATACTTGAAGAGAGTGACTCTGTTCAACGGTGTATCATAGAGTGAGACGGGTGGTACCTCTGAGTAATCTTTTTTGGGTGCTCCAAAAACCATAACCTCACTTTTCTTCACATTATATCTGAGCCCATGGGCCTCCGCGTACCCTTCACATATCCGAAGCAGCCTACGCAACGCACCGATTGAAGGGCTGAGCAGCCCCATGTCATCCGCGTAGCTAATATTGTTAACGCAAATTCCGTCTATATGACATCCGATCCCAGTGCCACTCAGCTCTCCAATCAGGCGGCCCATATACAAATTGAACAGCTTCGGTGAGGTTAACCCCCCCTGACGCACCCCACACTCCAACCCGTACTCATCCGATTTACTATCTGCCCACCTAACAGTGTTTTTCTGATTATTGTACCAGTACTCAAATATAGTTACACTCTCAGGGGGCAGACTAGTGTCTCGACGCATTTTTGCCCACAGTAGGTCATGAGAAACCATATCGAATGCCCGGGACAGGTCCAGGAAACACGCGTAAACTAGCGTTTTACGCTTGATGTACGCTTTTTGTTTTTAAATTTTTAATTTAATTTATATATATTTTTTTTGTTTAAAGTGAGTTACAAAAGAAGTTGTGATAAGTACATTTTATTTTCTAAATCATATTTGATCTTAGTTGCAATAGTTACTTACCAGCCTTACCTTTATTCTGGTGCACTTTCAATGAGCTCGAGTTCTGTTTGGTAGTCGTAATTTCTGTTTTTTACATACTTTTCGGTCGAAAACGCAATTCAACAACATAGAAATGCGTTGTTCTGTGAATGTACTGTAAATAGAATTAAATACTGATTAAAAACACCGGCCAAGTGCATGTCGCACAATGAAGGGTTCCGTAGTTGGGAAAAATTTATTTTTTAAACTTATTACATTTTGCAATATATTTATAAAAAAACATTTAAAAAAAACATTTAAAATTTAAAAAAATAGTGATCCGCCGGTAGCGGGAGCTGGGTCCAAGCTACCGGTGGTTAAGGCCCCAGAGACAGGAACCTCCTCACAATACGCGCCGTATCAAGGAGGACTGCCTTCTGAATCAGGGCCTTCACCCAGCCACCCAATGAGAGCCTCTTGCGATGTTGGTCGAGGCGCTTAGCGATAAGGCCATTGACCGTAACGACTATCGGCACAATGATTGCGGAGTCCACATTCCACATAGCGACAACCTCGTGGGCTTATTATTATTTTATTTTTTTTTGACATTTCTCGGGACCCTGGGGTTCCCGGACCTGTGGAAGGCCTACGAGGAGCCGAAGCCAACTCGCAGAGGCCCCTTAAATAATTTTTAATGGTAAGGAGGCACCAACCGACGATTATCCCTCCCTGTATGCACTATGCAAGTGCACCCAAGGACAACTCCCAGTTGGTGCAGGGCTATTGTTGTACGTGGAAACAAAACATATTGGGCTATGGGACTGGGGGGCGAAAGTGGATTGGGTAACTTGAACTATGGAAGAACTATGTCCCCTGCCTGACCAATGTTATATATTATACACAGATAAAATGGCAGGGGGTGACTTGCACACTCAATAATGGGCCCCCGGAAACGGCCGCTAGCACATAGTGACGTAGCGACAAGGGGGCAACACTTCCTGAGGTGCGTGAGAAGTGGAGAGGTATCCCACGGCTATCAGAACAATCCCGGAAGTACGGTCAAGATCCCTAACAGCACCTTACTGGAATACTTCCTTCCTCCGAGCACGTTTGCTCTTGCGAATCTCCACTCAAGTCGGCCAATAAAGGCAAGAAAGAGGTGGGAGCTCTGTTCCTCGTCAGTGTTTACTCCAGCCGGCCAATAAAGGCAAGCCAGAGATAAGGACAAGATTTCTGCCGGGACATAGTGTCCGTGGGGTCGCTACTGCCCAATAGCTCGCCACATGCTGCCCTGCGGGTTTTTGTAACTCTCTTGATCTGGCACCTTATCCTAGACCCGTTCCGGCAAAGTAAATTCCACCGGCACAGACCTAAAGTTCAGAGCGCACAAGCCCCACCACGACGTCAACGTAGAGCTACAGCGGTGGGGTATATTTATTATTATGGTTATTATATATTTTTAATTTCAGCATTACGCAATTTTTTCTACAGTTTTTGTAGAATTGTAGACGTATGTAAAGTTTTGTGGTATAGGGCTCTGGAATAACTAAACGAGCTGATATTGTTTTGTATAGAAATAAAATCCAGAAGAACAAGTTTTGTCTAATTATAGCGCCACTGTTTTCGACTGGCAAACTTTAACACGAGCTTAGCCTGTTACACCAATAATAAAATCAACATGTAACATTTAAATGTTAACTGGTTTTAGCAATAAAATACTGGTACCATTCACAATCCATAATGGAAGATTCGAAACGACGTTCTGTTCAGAATAGAATTTATTGTTGATAAGATGATTTAAAAAATAAAGCTGGTAAAATAGCCAGGCTATAATAACAAAAATAAATAAATGAAAATTGTAGTGATAATTATTAAGGTATTGATAAATATAAGAAAACAAGTTGAAGAATGTACTACAAGTTTTAGCGACGAATGGTACGGTAATTATTTATTATTTATACATATTCAATACCTTATTTTATTTATTTCTAGCTTTTGCCCGCGGCTTCGCTCGCGTTAATTTAGAATAGCGGTTTAGGGCGGGAAAAGGTATCACGCAAACAAACTTACTTTTGCATTTATAATATTATAGTTAGGAGGATGAAAACCGGTCTATCGACACTCTACGACCCACAAAATGTATTAGATTCTTAAATAAAAAAACTCTTAGCACACTATTAGTTTCTATAATAATATAAGTAATTCAATCATGATTAGAAAGACACGTGGCGCCATCTATTATCATAAAAACGTTATTGCTGTTTTCCTCGGGAACAGTACTTTTTTCGGGATGAAAGGTACCCTATGTCTGTTTCTGTACACCTGACAACGTATATGCAAAATTTCAGGATGATCGGCTCAGTGGTTTAGGCGAGATAAGGTAACAAACAAACAAAACTTTCGCATTTATAATATTAGTTAGGAGTTAGGATAATATCTGCGGGGAGCAAGCAAAATACGTAATACATAGGTTATTTTGATAGTGTATTTTCTTAGCAATTCAATATTATATTTTGTTATAAGTGTTTTTGTTTTATTGGTTCTTCTTCTTATAAGGCGTTTTTAGGGTCTAAAAGTAAGTTTAGTGAAAGTAGCCCTTTTAAAGTGCTATGTAAATCCATCTATCCTTATTAAATCCATCTAAGATAATCATAACTGTCGTCACTTGAAAGCGTCAGGGTAGATCGCCAAATTCAAATTTTCTTACGTTTTTTGCAATTTAGAAAGTCAGCATTAGGTTGTACTTTTATCAAAATTTGATTCGCAGCCGTAACTAAATAGTATGTATTTACAAAATTAAAGCCATTAAAGTCCAGTTTAAGACCAGGTAATCCTGGCAAATCTAATCTATCTCCTGGTAATGAAATCTTGACATTTGAGGATTATACTAATTTATGGAGTTGTATTACTGATTTTAATGATTACAGTTCTGTAAATACTTGTTACGGCCGCGAGTCTTACTTTATTCAACATACAACCTAATACTGACTTGCAAATTGCAAAAAAACGTAAGAAAGCCTGACGCTTCCCCTTTAATGACTTCACTAATGTTTGACAAACAAACATCTCATTGCGCAAACATATTGCTTTACTAGAATTTGCCCGAGGCTTCGCTTGCGTTAATTTAGAATTTGACAATCAATTCACACTACTAAACACACGCAACTTTGGTAGTGTGTTAGGAACTTAAAGTTTTATCTTAATTTATCTAAAAATGACCGGTTGTTACCATGAATAAATTTTAATTGAGATTTTAGATAAAATAATTCAATCATGATTCGAAAGACACGTGGCGCCATTTATTATCATAAGAACGTTATTGTTGTTTTCCTCGGGAACAGTACTTTTTTTCGGGATAAAAGGTACCCTATGTCCGTTTCTGTACACCTGGCAACGTATATGCAAAATTTCAGGATGATCAGTTCAGTGGTTTAAGCGTGAAAACGTAACAAACAAACAAACAATCTTACTTTCGCATTTATAATATTAGTTAGGATTAGGATAACTAATCATTTGACAAAATACAGATTTCGCAAATGTTTTACTTTGCAAATATTTTAAATGTCAAAATATTGTAAAAAAAATATTCATTTGACCATACTTCGTTGTCAAACGATTTAACAAAATGACGGTAGATAAATTACTAATACTATGCAAAGCAAGTACTAATTTCATACAACTACTGATACTATTTGATTATTAGTCAATATTAAAAATGTGACTGTGAATCTCAAAAGGTACAACTTTTGAGATATGGATTTATTGATAGTTCCTGAAACTAAATAAAGTTACCTATTTAAAGAAAAAAAGAACCAGGTCTATAAGTATAACCATTATTTTTATATAATTTTTTGAATCGGAATCTGTCGAAATGTACAGACGCCAGCAGGTCAACCTACCCGAAACAGTCAGATTTTCCCAATCAATCTTGAACCTAAAGCTTTGGCAATAAAGTCGAAAATCTATTAAAGAAATCTGACAGATTGTTGTAGCTTGATGTGCTGGCGTCTGTACAAGTTGAGAAAATCGTATTTGATGTTTATGGTCGTGAAAAATATACTTCTACTGCGAAGTTACGGAGTAATTGGTATCAAGCTAATAAGACAACATTCAAAATTTGTATTATGTGCCTCATGTCTTTGTAGCATGTATAGTTTAAAAGATTTTGAGGAAAGAACACGCAAGAGAGAAAAAAGTATTTTCAAAGTTTCTGATGAATTATAAGAAAATAAGACTTAGACAACTAAATTTAATCATCATGGTTAGTTGTGTTAAGATGGTTAAGGTATTAGAAAAGGAATAAAATAAAAAACTTCGTACTTTCAATATTTTTAATTTTAATTTGAAAATTAACATATAGATTATATTGCTCCTTAACACTAATAAATCAATTTTAATTAGATTTTTTTTAGAATAATGTGACAAAATCACAACTATAGGAACCATTTTAGGCCGCTTTCACATTATGACGTTAGTAGCGCGATAGTAGCGCGGCAGAAACAGTTGATCAAGAAGCTGTTCTTATAATGTGACGGCATCTGCTCTTCAGAAGTCGAGTGCCTGACGCACGACTTGCAAAGTCGCCTAAATGTGAAAGCAGTCTTAGACAAGAATCCACAGATTATAGCAATGTTTTGGTCTATTTTTGCCAACCTGCGCAAGCTCCGACAAGCAACGGGTCTGGGTGACTGAGCGGCGAAATGCGTACGGGCCGCCGCCGCTGCTTCGGCCTGTCCCCCCCCCCCCCCGCGCGGCCCATGTCACCACCCCTAATAAATAGACTGCAAAAAGAAATTAACTCAAAATTATGAAATAATGTTTATTTCGGAAGTCGGTGTCTTGGGATCTGTATTTTAATTTTTTGCCACCGACTTCCGAAATTAAAATTATTTCATAATTTTGAGTTCATTTCTTCTTGAAGTCGATTTAATTTTTTAAATTATTTTTATTTCGTAATTTCTGTTTTTAGTAAAAACTGGAATATTTGATTGTAATACGAGGTAGGTAGATAATAGTTTTGTTATAAATTAATATTGCACTAGAATTTGACCAAGGTTTTGAGATGTTTTCCCTTTGACACCACACCCGTAGTATCAATAAGCCAGGCCGTCACACTTACACGTTGAAAGCTAGGTGATCCTAACTATTGCCATTACTGAGGACCAATAAGCACTTACCTGGTCATTACCAGACCTTCAGAAAGTGTCATATAGTAGCACCCGTGCTCAATTAGATATATGTTGAAAGCTAGGTCATCCTAACTATTTCCGTTATTGAGAACCAAAGGCAAAATCGACGAAGGTATGTAAGTCCTACAGATAATTCCGAGGAAATGGAGACAGTACTGAAAAAGAACTATCGACAGTTTTGAAGAAGACTAAAGAAAATGCAGAAGAGAATACCACGTTTAAAGATATACGTAATATAATATTTAGTAAACCATTCATGAAGTCTATGGCGACTATATTCTTATTGTGTGTCGCCTCACAATGTTGTGGTATTAATATTAGGTCGGGGAAAAAGTCTTTTCGCATTATAGTATGTATGAACTTGTAATAAAATCTCTTTGGCTATACTATTTGTATCTGGCTGGTTTTGGTATCATTGAAAGTTTAAATTTTAAAAAACTTAATTCCAAATTCAAATTAGGAAAATGTGTGATTTTCTTTTGTTTTTCGTACCGTCAAGATGAGTGAATCTAATGAAGAAATTCGATACATTTTAAAATTTTACTACAAAAAAGGTACAAATGCAACGCAAGCCGCGAAAAAAATTTGCGATGTTTATGGACCTAGTGTAGTGTCTGTGAGAGTAGCACAAATTTGGTTTAAGCGTTTTCAATCCGGAAATTTTGATGTCAAAGATGCACGTCGCTCTGGTCGCCCTATTACGGATAAAATGGATGCCATTTTTGAAAAAGTGGAGCAAAATCGGCATATCAGTAGTTACGACGTAGCTGAAGAACTGGAAATTGACCACAAAACAGTTTTGGCGCATTTGAAAAAAACTGGGTACACAAAAAAGCTCGACATTTGGGTACCTCACGAGCTCACTGAAAGAAACCTGAGCTGTGTACACGAGTCACATCCGCGCCGCCGCCGCGCCGCCACCGCACCGCCGCCGCACCACTGAGCTGTGTACACGAGTCACGTCCGCGCCGCCGCCGCGCCGCCACTGCACCGCCACCGCACCGCCGCCGCACCACTGAGCTGTGTACACGAGTCACGTCCGCGCCGCCGCCGCGCCGCCACCGCACCGCCACCGCACCGCCGCCGCACCACTGAGCTGTGTACACGAGTCACGTCCGCGCCGCCGCCGCGCCGCCACCGCGCCGCCGCCGCCGCACCACTGAGCTGTGTACACGAGTCACGGCCGCGCCGCCGCCGCGCCGCCACCGCACCGCCACCGCGCCGCCGCCGCACCACTGAGCTGTGTACACGAGTCACGTCCGCGCCGCCACCGCACCGCCACAGCGCCGCCACCGCGTCATCACCGCGCCGCCACCGCACCGCCACCGCGCCGCCACCGCGTCGTCACCGCGTCGTCACCGCGCCGCCACCGCACCGCCACCGCGCCGCCACCGCGTCGTCACCGCGCCGCCACCGCACCGCCACCGCGCCGCCACCGCACCGCCACCGCGCCGCCACCGCGTCGTCACCGCGCCGCCACCGCACCGCCACCGCGCCGCCACCGCGTCGTCACCGCGCCGCCACTGCACCGCCACCGCGCCGCCGCCGCACCACTGAGCTGCGTACACGAGTCACGTCCGCGCCGCCGCCGCACCACTGAGCTGTGTACACGAGTCACGTCCGCGCCGCCGCCGCGCCGCCACCGCGCCGCCGCCGCCACACCACTGAGCTGTGTACACAAGTCGCGTCCGCGCCGCCACCGCACCGCCACCGCGCCGCCACCGCGCCGCCACCGCACCGCCACCGCGCCGCCACCGCGCCGCCGCCGCACCTCTGAGCTTTGTACACGAGTCGTGGCCGTGCCGCCGCCGCGCCGCCACCGCACCGCTACCGCACCGCCACCGCGCCGCCACCGCGCCCCACCGCGCCGCCGCCGCACCTCTGAGCTTTGTACACGAGTCGTGTCCGTGCCGCCGCCGCGCCGCCACCGCACCGCCACCGCGCCGCCGCCGCACCTCTGAGCTGTGTACACAAGTCGCGTCCGCGCCGCCACCGCACCGCCACCGCGCCTCCACCGCGCCGCCGCCGCACCTCTGAGCTGTGTACACAAGTCGCGTCCGCGCCGCCACCGCACCGCCACCGCGCCTCCACCGCGCCGCCACCGCGCCGCCACCGCACCGCCACCACGCCGCCACCGCACCGCCACCGCGCCTCCACCGCGCCGCCGCCGCACCTCTGAGCTGTGTACACAAGTCGCGTCCGCGCCGCCACCGCACCGCCACCGCGCCTCCACCGCGCCGCCACCGCGCCGCCACCGCGGCGCCACCGCACCGCCACCGCGCCGCCACCGCGTCGTCACCGCGCCGCCACCGCACCGCCACCGCGCCGCCACCGCACCGCCACCGCGCCGCCACCGCGTCGTCACCGCGCCGCCACCGCACCGCCACCGCGCCGCCACCGCGTCGTCACCGCGCCGCCACTGCACCGCCACCGCGCCGCCGCCGCACCACTGAGCTGCGTACACGAGTCACGTCCGCGCCGCCGCCGCACCACTGAGCTGTGTACACGAGTCACGTCCGCGCCGCCGCCGCGCCGCCACCGCGCCGCCGCCGCCGCACCACTGAGCTGTGTACACGAGTCACGTCCGCGCCGCCACCGCACCGCCACCACGCCGCCGCCGCGCCGCCACCGCACTGCCACCGCACCGCCACCGCACTGCCACCGCGCCGCCACCGCACTGCCACTGTGTCGAATAGCGACACAACCAATTATCATTTAGAGCGTAGGCTAATAGGGCCCAATGTTAGCCAGGTTTGGCAAAAACTTGGGCATAGGTATATAATTGGATCGTGTTATGCAGAAAGCAGCCATGTCGGGAAAAGTACAAACAGAGTTATAAGCATTTTTCTGTCGATGGCTGCATTATGGTTGTATGGACTAGGCTGCATTTGACGGCTCATATCTGTGATAAATAGAGAGAGATATCGACATGGCTGTTTTTGCAAAAAATCTTGTATGTCGAAGTTAGTATGACATATTTTTGCAAAAAGTGCCATGTGGCTGCTTTCTGCATAACTAGGTCCAATTTGTTCAGCCGTGTTGGCGCCAATCCGGAACATACGAGTGCATCCAAACAAACAGACAAAGGGACAAAATTTCTTAGTTATTATTTTATTATAGTATCTATAGATAGATAAATATAGCTCGTGGCTTTGTAATAACAGCCGCACGGGTCGATCCATCAGGTTAAGCTACGCTTGCCGGGGTTGGGCTGTGGGAGGGTGACCATCTTTTCATACCGAGACTCCTCCGTGCCTCAGAAAGCAAGTTAAGCCATTGGTCCCAGCTGTCATTCGAGGATCTTTGACAGTCGTTACGGGTCGTCAGAAGCCCGAAAGTCTGACAACCAGTCTTACCAAGGGGTATCGTATTACCCAGTAACTGGGTTGTGGAGGTCAGATAGGCAGTCGCTCCATTTAAAATACTGGTATTCAGTTGCATCCGGAAGCGGAAGCCGACCCCAACATAGTTGGGAAAAGGCTAGGCAGATTGATAAATAAATAAACCGTACTGAAATATCGTAGGGACTCCTAGCTCTAGCTAAATAATAATAGCTCTATCAAGTAGAACAATACATAACATAGGTTATTATTTCCAGCTGAAATTATCCATTTCTTCGGGGTATTTATCCACAAGTCCACGTAATTGGAAGATAATTTAACATATTCATGACATATGAGAAAATCGTGAGCAACAACCAACAACAGTTCTAGAAAATCAAAATCAAAAGTCATTTATTCAAACTAGGCTGAGAATCAGCACTTTTCGAACGTCAAAATTACATAAGACAGTCCCCCAAAACGCCCGCCCTTCACCACTTCCTAGTGCTTTAGCTGAGGAGAAGAAGTGGCGCAACAAACTCCTCAGCAGCACAGCTGTCTGTTCAGTTAAATAAAAAAAATAATAATAATAATGTAAAGAAACAAAACGAATGTGGATGCAACCCACTCACTAGCGTCTAAAAATATCATGTTTAATCATAATATTTAGGTGAACAGGTACATATTCAAAGAAAAACACAAAAATTATGAAAAGTATATTTCAATACAAAATATTAAACTGAACGCCAGCAATAAAACTTAAAACTTCCATGGTGTCTTGTTTTTGTCCTTCAAAGCGTTGATAAAATTAAAAGCAGTCTCATAATTAACAGTCTGTTAGTTTTGATCTTCTTATTCCTTCTTAGTATCATCGGCAACATCTTTCCTAACTGGCCCAGTGTAGGTTATAGGAACAGCCCTTTCATTTTTAGCCACTTCAGCTTTTTTAGGAGCCACAACAGTAAGAATTCCATCTGATGAGAGTCTAGATTCCACAGCATCGGGGTTACTTTCTTCCGGCAACTTGAATCTTCTCACGAACTTCCTGGAGATAAAACCATGTTCATCTTGCTTCTCCTCATGCTGGCCTTCGATCACGATGAATCCGTCACTGATTTTGACATTTATTTCGTCTGGAGAGAAGTGTTGCACATCCACGTTGATCTGCCATTTGTCCTTGTCAACCTTGATTGAAGACCCGGAGTTTTTCGGCCACCAGGGTTGAACTCCAGCAATTATCGGGCTGATAGGGTTTACAGACGCCGTCCTCAGGTCATCAGGAGTGATTGTTAGCCCGAAGTTCTGGTCGAGAAGACGCCTCGGCCACCTTGGTAAGTCGTAATCGAAGAAGAAAGGTCGTAGAGACATTTTCTGTGTTATCTATAGCGCAGTTCCTTTTGGTCTACGGATATTCGTGCGGGACGCGTTTATATATGTATACTACGTGCGCTGACTCACAAATCTGGCATCAGTCTCTGGAGTATTTAAAACGAGAAAGTTCCCGATGCATTCGATAAATGAAGTAGTTACGTGTCGGCTTATCTCGGTAGGCGGTGTTGTTGGTTAATTAAATTTAATGACATGGTCTGTTTTATCACCTTCCAATAGGTTCTGGATAACTTATCTTACAAAAAAAAAGATCCTTGAAAATATGGTATTTTTTTTTTTGCAGTTTCTTTTTAGGGTTCCGTAGTCAACTAGGAACCCTTATAGTTTCGCCATGTCTGTCTGTCCGTCTGTCTGTCCGTCCTCGCTTAATCTCTGTGACCGTTAGCACTAGAAAGCTGAAATTTGGTACCAATATGTGTATCAATTACGCCGACAAAGTGGTAAAATAAAAATTGGAAAAAAATGTTTTATTAGGGCAGCCCCCCTATATGTAAAGTGGGAAGTGATTTTTTTTTTAATTTCAACCCTAACGTGTGATATATTGTTGGAAAGGTATTTAAAAATGAATAGGGGTTTACTAACATCATTTTTTGATAATGTCAATAATTTCGGAAATAATCGCTCCAAAAGTAAAAAACAATGTGTCCCCCCCCCCCCCTAACTTTTGAACCATAAGTTTAGAAAATATGAAAAAAATCTGAAAAGTAGAACTTTATAAAGACTTTCTAGGAAAATCCTTTTTAAATTGATGGAAACAACAGTTTTTGTACAAAAAAGACAAAAAGTTGTACAAAATAATTTCTGGACTATGTTTGTAGTATAATCGTATATGCAAGCATTTTTTTTAACTTCGTTTACATATTTTATTATATTTTTACGGACGGGAAACTACGGAACCCTACACTGAGCGTGGCCCGACACGCTCTTGGCCGGTTTTATATAATTATTATTTTTGCATATAATTATTATTATTATATATTATTATTATATTATATTTATATAATTATTTTACTTTGCAGTCAGTACCTCTTTATAATCTCAAGATGTACTGGGCCCCCGTGGGCCGTCCTGTTTATTAAATGTTATGTTAGAGGTACTACTTCAGGGCTTAGCCTTTTTTTTTTTTTTTTGTGGATGGGAAATCATCAAATAACTTCTCCCGCTCTGGGTGGAGCGGAAGGGCGTGTCAGACTTTTACTGACTAAAACCCACCCGTGTTCCTTCAGTTGCCTATGCCAGGGCCACGGTATCTTTTTCAAACAACCCGCGACCCCAGCGGCTTCAGGGCTTAGCCTATGTTTTAGCATTTGAAATTAAAAAGTTTAGATAAGTACTAGCTTTTGCCAGCGGCTTCGCCCGCATGTATGTCGGAAATTATCCCACGGGAACCTTCTACCCCGGGATGAAAAGTATCCTATGTCTTAATCCTGGTTATAAACTATCTGTATACCAAATTTCACCCTAATCCGTTCAGCCGTTTTTGCGTGATTGAGTAACAAACATCCAAACATACAAACTTTCACATTTATAATATTAGTAGGATTGCCAGTTTGAGCTCACCGTTTACCTTGAACGATTAGCTATGTCGTTGCTATGTATGAATGTGTATTGTTAATGTAATAAACCTGCCTTTTGAGTAAAGTTGTAGAATAAATAAGGTTTCTACAATTATACAGGGTTATTGGTAAAACACCAATAACCTCTTAAGGGGTCATTGTACTCATCATTATGAACAACTTTTACTATGGGACCAAACCTGAAATCGCGAAAAAAAATCAGCTGTTCAGTACATTTATGTTCGCATAATTCGTCAAAATGTACTGAACCGCTGATTTTTTTTTTGCGATTTCAGGTTTTGTCTCATAGTAAATGTTGTTCATAATGATGAGAACAATGACCCCTTAAGAGGTTGTTGGTGTTTTACCAATAACCTTGTATACTCTTGGGCTTGTATGGGTGAGGCTTACGTGTTTCGATTAAACTGTTAGGTAACATACGAGTGCTATGTACATAATTATAAAGCATAGTCAGTGCCGCTGATTCCCTTGCTTACAAACTAAACTAAATTTAAGTTCAGTGCACCTTTTTCTTTCTATTCCATTAAGAAAAAGACCGACGATAAATATTAGTTTAGTCCTGTCAAATTAAGAGACTCCATCCCTATACAAGTTTAGTCGTGATTAAAAAAATGGCTACTAAAAATACGTCAATTTACGTCAGGCGCTAATTCGACAGGACTAAACTAATATTTGTCTTCCGTCTTTTTCTTAATGAAATAGAAAGAAAAAGATGCACTGAACTTAAATTTAGTTTAGTTTGTGAACAAGGGTGTCGGCGCCACTATCATCATCTGCGGCTTCCAGTTTAACCGGATGCAGCTGAATACCAGTATTTTACATGAAGCGACTGCCTATCTGACCTCCACAACCCAGTTACATACTGGGTAAGATTGGTTGTCAGACTTTCGGACTTCTGACGACCCGTAACGACTGTTAAAGATGACAGCCGGGACCAACGGCTTCCGATTCACGGAACGGTCTTGGTATGTAAAGATGGTCTCCACGATTAACCTGTACGATCGACCCGGGCGGCTGTTATTATTTAGCCACAAGCAAGAAAGCATAGTAATTAACAAATCATCGTTAATTTACTGATCTATCATCTTTCTTGATGTTACTTATTTATTACCTACAGTTATATTCACCTACAAGTTGCCTCTCTTTCTAACGCGTAACTCTTATACCTTCTGACCGCGGCAGTCCTACTGAATTGGCCCAGTGAGATAGGTCCGCCGCGTAGGTATTTGTAGCTTCATATACCTAAACTAAGGAGTGTCCCATCTGTACTAATCTGTGCCAGCGTGTTCTCATTAGTCGTAAACAGTTAAAATATTTGAGGAAACAGAAACAATGTAAACTAGTGTAATTAGTTTGTTGTTCTGGCTTAAGTATTTGTTTGTTGTTTATAAATATAAAAAACTTTTCCAACAACAAAAAAACAACCGAATTCCAAAAAAAAACACTACGAAATAATAATAACTTTAAGTTCGGAAGTCTTTGGATCTGTATTTTAGTCTTTTGCCACCGACTTCCGAAAATAAAGTTATTATTATTTTGTAGTGTTTTTTTGGAAATCGGTTGTTTTTTTTTTTGGAAAAACTTTTTATTGTTCACTTTTTAGTGAGTCAGTTTGTAATTTATCTAAGTTACAATATCCTAATGTCAACTGCTCATCACCTTTTACAAAATATTGCTTTTCCCGATGCAGGGACGTTAATTGTTGAGGAGTTCTCCTGGTAAGTAGGGACCAGGAGAACTCAACCTCACCATTGTGACGAGCATAAATTACTTAGCAACCATTATTAAAGCACCTATTCGAATCGCAACCCGTGAAACGCCTATTATTGAGTAGTTCCGCTGGCCATCTGTGATCTTCATCATCAGTTCCACTTGACCAAATGGTGTTTTCTAAGAACAAATGCACGAGTCACTATAAAAAGTACCCACATCGCTATAGGTGTGCCTATAATATTTGAAGAGTTCCGTCGATTTCTTCAGGATCCCATCATCAGATCCTAACCTGATGACAATGAGACCAACTAGAAAGTATAACCCTTTCAAACAAAAACAAGAATTTCCCAAATCGGTCCAGCCGTAAAAAAAAAGATTCCGACGAACTGAGAACCTCCTCCTTTTTTGAATTCGGTTAAAAAGAAGATGCCATGAGTCATGGGCAATGACTGATTATTATCTATGGCAATATTCTTCGGTCTCTTTCATGACTCGTGGGTAAAAATTCCCAAGACCAGCACCATGTAGGATACAATGAACCTTGAGTTTTGTTAGACTAAAAAACCGGCCAAGTGCGTGTCGGACTACTAAAGAAGAAGGGTTCAGTAGTTGAAAAACATGTTCTCCCATACATTGTATGCATACGCCACAGTTAATTTTCGAACTGCATTTATTTAAGTTTGTAATAAAAAAAAAAAAAAAAAATATGTGATAAAACTATAAATTAACGATTTTCGGACTTTTTCCTTTACTTGTGCTGGGAGATCTTGCTGCTTGCCACATTTCATGATTCTAGGTCAAAGAGAATTACATATACTCATTGTTCTAGGTCAACGGGAAGTACCTACCCTTTAGGATTCGATTTGCGATTTTGACTTGCGAATAAACATGTCGCCTAATTGGCCGTATTTTTTATTGCGTTGACTTAGAAGTTTGATTTTTTAGAGATCCAAGGGACCATATACCTACGTATTTGATATTAATTTCAACTTGATAACTCTACGCATTCCTGAGAATAAGGGCCTTGACAGACTGACAGACAGACAGACGGACAACGAAGTGATCCTATAAGGGTTCCGTTTTTCCTTTTGAGGCACGGAACCCTAAAAAACAACAGCGACGGATCGTGAGGTCATCTATTTTTGCTGAAAATCACAACAGATGCTTAAGTGACTAATTCTCAGCTTTTCCCAAACTGTCAGAAAATACTAGAGAAACGAATGAAAATCTCATTCTAATGAAGTCATCGATTGGTAAATAAAAACACGTACTTAGGCTAAGTATCGTATTTAGTATAATGAGTATAAATGACTCTAACGCCTACGAAAACAAACAATTGGAATATTCTCGGAGTTGCTTCACTACACGATATTTTTGGAACATTTCCGTCAGTGAGTTTATTTTTACACCAATAGATGGCGCTGCAGGGAACTATGTATATTTTGCTGCATGTAGGTCTTTTGCTAGTGTAAAGTCGATTAGACACACAGGATTGCTACCTATGTGACTTGTGATGACATCCGAAAATATTTAAGATACGGTAGGTACTAAGGAGGCTGGGGAGGCCGAAGTTAGCCAGCAGTTGTCTTATTTATTTACTATTACCACTTTCATTTGTTTTTACAGGTGGAACCCAATGTAACAATGCATCTTCTTATCACTTTCCACACTTTTCGATTCAAAACATCATTAGGTCAACTCATCCCGCGGGATAAGTTCGAGCGGTATCAGTAAAGAGCCATTATATTGTCTATCATCAATAGCGATCTGTCTTTACTGAAAATACATAGGTTGGGCTCGGATGTAAAAAATGCTAACTGAGCGGTACCTAATAAGAAAGTGACAGAGTCATATCCACATGCGAAAAAAGAGAGCGCAACAATGCGCTGGAACCAAAATAAAAGGGCCAAGCCAAATAAAAATTGTTTAAAAATAAATTAAGCTATCTATCAAAAATATTTATGTTCAGCCAGAGTTTTCAATTTTGCAATGAAATTACTTAGGATTTTAGAATTACAGAAAAGAATATAAAAAGTAGAAGTATTTTCGGAATTAAATTCTATCGAGGAAATTTAACCCAATCGTGTTTTCCTTCAGTCAGAGTATTGATCAAATAGTCAATAAACATTATATCCAAAAATTAAATCCATACATTCTGTAATAGTGAAATAAATGGTTACGAAAAAACCCCCAACCTATTTTGGTATCGCCTTAAAGGCCTCTTAAGAATTCAGTAGTTTTTTTATATACACGGAACCTTCAGTGTGCGAGTTTTTTATGTATGTAGGTACCCGAGACGGCTGGACTGATTTAAAAAAAAATTCTTCTTTTGTTTGAAAGGGCGTTCTAGTTGGTCCCATTGTCATCAGGTCAGGATTTGATGATAGGATCCTGGAGAAACCGACGGAAATTTTCAAATATTATGGGCACACCAATAGCGATTTAAGTTTTTTTTTTTTTGGTAACTCGTGCATTTTCTCTCGAAAAGCACAGATGGCCACCGGAACTACTCAATACAAGTATTTCAAGGGTTGCGATTCGATAAGGTACTTTAAATAGTATGCTCGTCACAATGGATGAAGCAAATGCGATGAATGTGAACTGGAGCTGATGGTGACTTCACCATCAGCTCCTAAATTCGCGCGAAAATATCAAACCAACTGATCGCGTCCGCTTCGCTTCGCTCATCGCCGCACAGCACCTACATGCGGTTGGTCACGTAGGACACCGCAATAGAATATCAATGTTTGTTCCATTCGCGCCGCTTCGCTTCGCGATCGCGTTCGCGTTGAATCGCCCACGTAGGACAAGGAGTGGTCTTTTGGTAGGACCTACCGAAAAATCGGTAGGTTCGAGACCTCAAGGTGTACTTAAGTGTAGGTATACAGTTAGCGATCAACCGCGTGAAGTTGAAGTCACGACTGTACGAAGTCAAACGTACAACTGCATGCAGTTGAATATATCGACTGCGTGCGGTTGTTGCTGTGCAGTCAGTCTGATGGCTGCATTAGGCTCTTAGGCTTATTGTTTTGGTCAGCTATTGTACTGCCATGTGCCATGTACTAGAACGTTCAGTTTAGTGGACATTGTAGCCAGTACGGTTATGCCATACACGTTAATATGTTGCTTGTAGAATAATCTGACAAAAAATCAGAATGATTAATAATAATAATAATGTCAGTTAGTGTCTCCTCATCAGTCGGTTAGTGCCTCCTCATCATTTAATATTATCTATGGCTTCGGCTCCTCGTACGCCTTCCAAAGGTCCGGGACCCCAGGATCCCGAGAAATGTCAAAAATAATAATATCCTGGGACATTTTCACACACGGTCATCTGATCCCAAACTAAGCAAAGTACAAGCTTGTTAGTACTATGGAAACCAGATAACTGATATACTACATATACTACTTTTTTTTTTGTAAATATTAGGTTGGGGAAAAAGTCTTTTCGCATTATAATATGTATGAACTTGTAATAAAATCTCTTTGGCTATACTATTTGTATCTGGCTGGTTTTGGTATCATTGAAAGTTTAAATTTTAAAGAACATAATTCCAAATTCAAATTAGGAAAATGTGTGATTTTCATTTGTTTTTCGTACCGTCAAGATGAGTGAATCTAATGAAGAAATTCGATACATATTAAAATTTTACTACAAAAAAGGTAAAAATGCAACGCAAGCCGCGAAAAAAATTTGCGATGTTTATGGACCTAGTGTAGTGTCTGTGAGAGTAGCATCTACATACTTTAGTTAAATGTAAATAAACTATATTAAAAAATGTTTTGAATTTTCTTAAAAAATGCGAAGAAACTTTTTCCCCAACCTATTACATACTTATATAGATAATTACACCCAGACTCAGGACAAACCAAAGGGTTACATTCTCTTTGGGACAAACAGACATGTTCATGCACACAAATGTTTGTCCTGGATGGGAATCGAACCCACGACCTGTGGCGTGATAGGTGGTATTTTAACCAACCACGCCATCTGGCCTGCCAAATTGCATGTATATCTATGATTATATTAGTATGGTTTTTAATCGTTAAAAGAATTTTTTAGAGGTATCACCGTGAGTTTTTTTCTAACATTTCAAATTAGTTATATTATGTTTTCAACACACTATCTAACTAGCATAATCCTGAAGAATATCATATATTTTTCTGATTTTGTTCACTGCAGTAGATCATATACTTTTAGGCATTATAAATCTTGCGTTTAGTTACGTCTAGGTCCTGTAGTTCCCTTAACTCGCGTTTTGAAGTTAATACAATGGTCACTTGAAGATCCAGGTTACAGCTTCTTGGAAACAGGCTGGAGCAGCTGGAGTCATACTCCAACGATTGCAGATTGTAAATGGGATGTAATTCAAAGTGAAATCAATTCGTCATTTAATATTATTCTGTTCTTCATTTGCTGATGAAAGTAACAATTTTGATGACTAGATTTTACATGAATATATAAACGCGCAACGGCTGCATCTACTGTAATTATTGACAAATGGTTCAATAAGCATAAAATTAATATGTCGATATACGTTTATTTCGTTTAAGGCGCCCCCGAAGCATGCGTAGTTCTTACAAACGAAATACCGAAATAATTTGTAAATCAAACATATTCTAAAGATAGTGTGTATTTATTCCGATTGGACTACAGAATATCTAGGTTCCCAAACATATATTTTGAAAGGACACTGATTTGAAGACGAGATACGAGGAATTTAAAATTTCTATACAAACTTATTTTTCTCATATTTCATGTTTAAATCAATGTTCCTATTTAATATATATTTAGGAACCTAGATATTTTGTAATCCAATCGGAATAAATACACACTACCTTAAGAATATGTTTGATTTACAAATTATTTTGGTATTTCGTTTGTATGAACTAAGCATGCTTAGTGGGGCTCTTAATCCTTGGGTTTAACTTTCGGATAGTTTTTACAGGGATTAACAGTGACTTCCGGTTCCGTCGGCGGGGGTCCAATCATTCCAACTTCCTTTTCACTTTGACTCTGACCATAAGAAATGGGTACCAACACCGCTTCCGCAGGGGTTGTCAAATCTTTGAACGATCTTTGTGCTTCTACAGACAGCATCCCTTCAGGACAAAGCGTACATTTTATCTTCGAAGGATCACAGCCATCAGGCAATTTGAATTTTCTAATAAATTGTCTCAAAATATACCCCTGTTGAGTATTTTTCTCCTGCTTACCTTCAATGATTACGTATTCTGGGTGCGCTTTCACTCGAATTTCGTCTTTATTAAAATGGTGTACGTCTACACTTAACTGAAATTTTTCTTTACTGATTTTGATGCTGGGTCTCAAGCTTCTAGTATTCTTTATGGAGGAGAAAAGTTTTGGCTGCAAGCAGGTACCTAGGCTGGGCCTTATAAACATTATTGTCGTGTGTGAATTTATTTATTTTTTTGTGTTGATTTATATTTGATACACAGGATTTAATTTGACTGAAGGATTTTGAGCGACTAACAATAAATGTCATTTTGATTTTTGATGGTTTGATCGGAAATGAGGGTTGAACGTTGTACTATATGAAGAGTACATACCTACTTATTAATTCGCTCGGCCTACCTTATAGGTATTTCTTTCCTTGGCGTACTGGGGACATTAAAAATATTCAGACTTTTTGTTTTTCCAGTTTCAAGACAAATAAGGGCTTCTTTTGTGTGGAATAATAAAAAACAGGGTATTAGATCGAGCGTGAGTGCTATATTAAATAATAAAATGAAAAAACCTGTTAAATACAGTAAATTTTATTTTTATAACAAAGCTAAATGAAAAGCTTCTAATGAAGTCGTGGCGCTAGTGGCACGAAAATCCGGAACTTCTATTGAAGTCCGTGGCGGTGAAAAGGTTAAAAAAGCGCGATTACTTGAAAATTATAAATATTTTCTTAAAACTAATTCCGTCACAAATACGAACAAATTAAGAGCTACTCGTGGATGTTTATTCTACAGGCGCACATACAAATACCTAGGTCATTTAGTTACTGCCGGTCTCAGGGACGATACTGACATCGAGAGGAGCGGAGGGTATTGTCAATTAGAGCTAATATGATAGCCCGCAGGTTTGCACGCTGTTCCAAGTCGGTCAAGCGAACTCTTTTCAGGGCTTACTGTACTTCATTGTACGCGTGCAGCCTGTGGGTGAATCACACACAAAAAGTATGTGAAGCCCTCTGCGTCCAGTATAACAACGCCTTCAGAGTTCTGGGGGCCGATTCTACTAATTTGCAACGTTACATGTTCAATTGTGTTTCAACAACAGTTCAGTTTCGATCGCCGTTCGATAGTTACCAAAAAGTCATTCTACTATTCTATAAGCAAAATGGAAACTAAACTTAAACCGAATCGTAACGGGAACGTATCAGCGGGTAACCTGTGTGACCAACATTCCAAATAGTATGTTTTAATAATACCACAGAAAAAAAAAGTTGAATCTAATAATATTACTAAATACGAATAAGTGCTACTAAAAGTATTTTTAATACAAAATCATATCCAGACCATACTTATACCTTTAGCCTGTATATTTTTTTGTAACATTTCAACTTTATAAATTATAAAAACTCAGAAGAACGTTTCGTTTTCGGCCCCAGCTTGCGAAATATGTGAAACGGAACGTTTCAATTATGTCAAAAAGATAATGTGCGACTAAACGTCACGCTCATGTTCGGTTTTGTTAGCAGAATAGCTTTTGAGATTGTTTCGATCGATCGGTGACTAAACTGAAACGTAACCGCAGTTGGTTCGTTATTACGTTAGTGGAATGCGAAAACGCTCAAAAGCCGTGGTTCAGCTGCGATTCAATTGCAATTTTTGAACAATTTTGTTAGTAGAATCGGCCCCCTGATGGGGCTGCCGCGACACTGTAGTGCCTCGGGCATGTTTGCCGAAGCTAGAGTCGACTGCTTCTATGCAACGATGCGTAAGTGGAGCGCGTCTCTGGTGCGCAGTGTACTGATGATGATAGCGGACAGGCTCGACTGTCCATATATTAGGCGCTGCAGTGACTTGCACGTCACCTACAGTCGTCGGTCACTAATATAAGTATTTTTTATAGTGCGGTAGTTTTTGTTATGTATTGTATTGTACTGTTATGTATTGTCTGTGGTGTCTGTAACGTATGTGTATTTAAATAACGTATAAATGTATGAGTAAATAAATGAAAAATAATAAATAATAACAATGGTTTTAGCGATACATGATTCTGCAAAACGTTACTCCAGCAGGAGACGCAATATCTCGAAAACCTGAAGACGCACAAATTACATTTTCAGCGCACATTTACAGCAGATTACGCACTAATTATACGAGTGCGTTACTCCAGCAAGAAAGTGTCACCTAGAGTGATGTGAATGGTACCTATAATTAGTGCGTAAACTGCTGTACATGTGCGCCAAATAAAAAAATTGTGCGCTTTGTCGTTTTGGAAAAAAACGGAAAAAACGATCCAGCATGAAAGTTGCTTCTAGAGTGACATGAGTGGTACGTATCATTAGTGCGTAATCTGATGTAAATGTGCGCCGAAAATATAATTTGTGCGTCTTCAGGTTTTCTAGATATTGCGTTTCCTGCTGGAGTAACGTTTTGCAGAATCGTGTATCTCTAAACCCATTGTATGTGGGCCTGTAGAATAAACATCCACGAGTAGCTCTTAATTTGTGGGTAAATCTCCACATCTTGGGTTGAGCCGGTTTCTTGTATTTTACCGTCAAAGTTATGACACCATCGTTTTGACTTTTAGCAATATTATTTAATAACGCATGCACGTACAGTTTTGAAACTTTTTTTTTTCGCGTCATGTAGGACCGAATACAGTTTTCAGCGAGCTTATACGTTTTCTCATTTAGGCGCTGCGATATTTTTTCGGGTTTTTTAAAAAAGCGCGATTACTTGAAAATTATAATTATTTTCTTAAATCTAATTCTGTCACAAATACGCACAAATTAAGAGCTACTCGTGGATGTTTATTCTACAGGCGCACATACAATGGTTTTAGAGATACACGATTCTGCAAAACGTTACTCCAGCAGGAAACGCAATATCCCGAAAACCTGAAGACGCACAAATAATATTTTCGGCGCAGATTGCGCACTAATTATACGATGTACAGCAGAACGTTCGGCCAATCGAGGTAGAAAGCTGGCTGCTACTCCAGTTTTTAGTGACGATTTTGTGACGCATAAAGATGCCAGCCAAATAATTTGTGACAGAACAGTTCGAAAGTTAGAAGCTTTTATGTGTGGCCGAACGGTCTGATATCAGAACGTTAGGCCAACCTGAATCTCCATAACTGAGGACTTTAAAGAAACTGTTACTGAATAGAAATTTAGTGACGATTTTGTGACAAACAACCACTACTTTACTTTTACTCGTAATGTCACCGGTTAAAAGTAAAATGAATTTTAGTTCCAGCAACATCAGGCCGTTCGGCCAACGTGATCTCCATAACTTTTTACTGCTTTAGTTATTTTTGTGACGGCCCCATTAAATGGCAAATTGAAAATTAAACTTATAACCTCAAAACATTGGGATTATCGATTCCTCCACAACGAAGAAACTTAGAGAAACCGTCAATGAATAAAGATTTTGTACAGTGAAATAAATGTTTATTGCTTTATTTTTATTCGTGACGGCCCCATTCAAAAGTAAATTGAAAATGTAACATATTATAACCTCAAAGCATTGGCATTAAGTAGGTATCGATTCCTTCACAACGAAGAAGTTAGAAGACTCGAAAACTCTTGATGTGTTGCAGTCGTCGAGAATAGGTAACTGCTCTGCAGGTTATCAGTGCAATGGTGACAGTATTTTTATTGATTCAAGATCATCATATGGCGGACGGCGACTGAAATAGGGTAACCATGTATTAGAATACTCGATAAATAGGTACTGGTTCCGTTGGAACAAAACAAGTATTTATCGAGTACCTAGTATTTAATGAAACAAAACATGTCACGAAAACGTTTATTAACCTATACTAAAGCTGAAGAGTTTGTTTTTATGTTTGTTTTCACCGCTCGAATCTCTGGAACCACCAGTCAGATTTGAAAAAATCTTTTTTCGTTTGATAACCCAGTTTTTAAAGAAGGCTATAGGCTATTTAACATCATAATATGACGTTTAGGAGCCGAGCAAAAAGATTAAAGTCAGAAAGAGCGCTAAGCGAAAACGAAGAAACAGCGCGGACAGGCGATGAGATGCGACGGGGTGGGTCGGGGAACACAAGATCTCACGCGGACGAAGACGCGGGCAGAAGCTAGTATTATTGTTGCACAAGCAAATTTTAGCTGATGCCTGCATAACAGTATGCTGTAGTTTTTGTTATATTGGTCGAGTCTATTTAGGCCTAAATTGACTAACATTGGATTGGAAAATTTTACTACAAAGTTACTTACGTAAATAAATAGAAACACAACTTTAAAAATGCTTTATTTCTAATTAATCATCCACAAAAAGCTGTAGTTTGGTAGGTAGATCTGTATCTACAAATCTGTATGTACAAATTATTATGCCGTGCGGCTGTGCGCAATGCATAATAATTTGTACTTTTTAGAATCAGTTGTTAAATTGAGTCACCACAAGATAGATCGATTTAACAGCTTCTTGTGTCTACTGATATGTGAGATTTACTTGAAACTTGTCAAATCGGATTTCTTTCGGTGATGGCCACACAATATTATTATCAGTTTTCAAACCAGATTACACATTTTACAATTAAATAACAGTTCCTTAGAGAAATCACCGCAGGTTTTGTACAATAACTACATAAAATTACATTTTTATAAATATGTACTAGTCTACAACATTACAGCCTTCTTTCAGGTAAGGTCAGCCACAACGTAAGCTACCCATTCACGATTATAGTAGAACCAGGAAGGACAACTATTATCAAAGGTTCTCTTTACCTGACCTGGATGACGTTACACCGAGTGACATTATGACAATATGCGACTGGCGAGCGAGAGACAGCAATGCGTCAAGGGGAAGTTGCTGGGGGAGGAAAGCATTCCATGCAGGTGCAGAGATCCCTTGGTACCTACTATAGAGAAATTGTTAAAAAAGTACTTTTGACTAGCACGAGAAAAAAACTGACATAGGTAAACTTACCGGGGGTAGCGTCAGAGTAGCTCGCGAAATTCAAATTTTCTTACGATTTTTGCAATTTGCAAGTCAGTATTAGGTTGTATGTTGAATAAAGAATGATTCGCGACCGTAACAAATATTTATTTATAGAATTATAATAAGTAAATTCAGTAATACAACTCCTTAAGTTACTATAATCCTCAAATGTCAATCTTGACAATCTTGACATTTCAGGATTATACTAACTTTGAAAATTTGAATTTCGCAGGCTACCCTGACGCTTCCCGCTTAATTTCAACATTTGTTGTTACACGTTAACTGCCATGTCAGGCACCGGTGCTTGACAGACATAGCACCTGTTAAGGCCATGTCAGTCCCGGGTGACTGACGCCACAGTATATAATTTAGATGATCTCAGGGAGCTGTCCGGCACGTTTAGCTCGTTATTATCTATTAAAATTGACTGACAAGGCCCTGGAAAAACTATGTTCAACTTGGCCCAACGTTTTTATATTTAGAACTGGATGTTTTATTGGGAAAAATAAAATGCGACACAATGAAACTATAGAAACTTTTTATTGTTCGAAATAATCATATTTTGGGCTTATACAGCTTAGAAAATTATAAAAAAAAATGCAATTTAGAGTAATGAAATGCAATAATCAGTCAGAGAGTCCAAGGAAAGTTACATTGTTTTATGTTCCTCGTTGAAACAAGATAGGCAAAAATGTGGTTCATTAGGGCATTGTGGGCAATAAGTATTCACTTGCTTAGTCTTCTTTCTAGCATAATTTCTGTCTATTGTTTGAACATTGACTTTATAACACCGTGAACAGTACTTTCTAGATTTTTTTTACAGGTCCTTTCCTTTTTAGCTCATGCTTTTGCCTCCTATTTCTTGTCAATGGCATGTCAGGATTACTGTTTTCTTTGCCCGACTCTGTTAGATATTTGCACAACTTTTTCCTATATTCTACTATCCCTATTTTAGACTTCGTGGTTTCTTTATAAATTATGTAAGAATTGAGTAATGCAGTGTTCAACAACAGTTCAACACCAAGTTTTCTGTACCATTTTACACTTTTTCTCAAAGGTGTAGAGTATGCGATCATCTGATCAGATAGGTCTACAGAAGATTTTGCGTTGTTATAATCGACTACACTTTTGGTTTTATTATTTCTTTGTCTCTTTTGTAAGTCCTTGTAAATCCAATAGAATATTTCGTAGACAGTAAATAAACATCCCTTTTATCCTTCCATTTCATACATGTCATACCATCTTCATTTTCTTTAGCTCTAAACTCTCCTTTTTTTATCTTTCCGTTTATAACATCTTTAGGCAAATATTTTCTATTTTTACGTAAAGTGCCCACAAGATGCGTTTCTTTGTCCAACAATTTGCGTCCAAGATCAATACTGGTATACCAGTTATCGGTATATAATGTATGACCTTTTTGAAGATATCCTTCCATAAGTGACATCACAACATTGGTTGGGGTTGTAGTTTCGGTCTCACTTCTCTTTCCCGCATATATTTGAATTCTGTTAGTGTAGCCTGGATTAGTACATAATTTAAAAACTTTAATTCCATATTTGTGCCTCTTCAATTTGATATATTGTCGGAATATAATGCGACCCCGAAATGGTACCAGAGACTCATCAATACAGAGATTTTCTTGAGGATAGTAATATGTTTCAAAGTTGAGATTCAAAGTATTTACCAATTCACGTATTTTGAACAGACGGTCGCCATATCTTTGGTTATCGTTGTTAGAAAAATGTACCATTCGTAACAAAATTTCAAACCTGTTACGAGACATAATCGTACGCGGGAAAGATTGACAAATCAGGGGGTCTGTTGACCAATAATCAGCTAGCTTAGGCAATCTAACTATGCCCATATATAAAATCAAACCAAAAAACCTTTTGATCTCGTCTTGGTTTGTATCAGACCAACTAAGCAGTCGCGATCCTCGTTTTATTTGATTTTTTTAACTAAGTTTCGTAATTGTCTGAGCAGCAAATCGGTTGGTTTCCATAGCTATATCATGAAACACACTATCCGGAACTAACAAAGAATAGAAATCCTCTGGTTTGGATTTTGCCATCGTATTTCTCAAACTATAAGGTTTCAAACCAGGGCACTCTGTGAAAGGTATAATTCTTCTTTGCTTACCCGCTGGTTCATACCATAAATTGATCTCAAGCCTTGTGCTAACCTGCTGTTCTGGGTTTTCATCTTCGTCGCCACTTTCTATCACGTACCGCCTCTTTCTGTTTTCTCGCCTATGCAAAATTACTTCTGTATCGTCGCATATTTCACTACAACATGGAATTTCTAACAGCGGGGAATCTCTTTGAGTCTGTTGTTTTTCTAGTTCGTCAATTGCTTGCAGATCTACCAACGATAATTCAAAATCACACGTATTATCAATAATGGACATGATTACAATAGCTATCGTCACACAAAATCTCCAAAAACACAAAAAATCTAGAGCAATGGGTGCGTGCACTTCCGCAGATAATTCGAAGCGACTAAATAAACACTCTAGGTACATCACATGGCACGCGCCGGACGGGTTGCAACCTGCAAGGAATGAACTACGACACGCGTAGGTACTTTTGTTCAAACGGCCGAGCGCTGCACCGAGTGATTTCCCGCGCAAATAAATTGGCGGCCGGCGGACGGTGCCTGACAAAATACCTGACATGGCCCAATAGCTATGTTTTGTTTCGTTTGGGCCTCGTCAGGCACATATGCCAGACATTTTATTTTTTTGCTTTATTTTACATTATAATCACCGGAAACAAATTAAAATAGTCATATAATGTGATTTACTTGATTTACAACCAAAAAACAAAAATAAAAAAAAAACGTCATCAAAATTTTACTATGGCAGTTAACGTGTACATGATAGGGTATGGTACTTATCAGAAACTTCAAATTACTAACTAGTTTAATTTTTGACGTAAGTAACAAAAATGGTCTAAAACTGACAATTTTAACATCCCCCAATTTATATATTGTTGATTTCATAATATAATAATATAAATAAACATTTTCGACGTTTTTTGTTTCATTGAGACCTACTCGAGAAAATAATACTTACTTACCTTACTTCAACTATTTCAACGTGTTTTGTTTAAGTGCCTAGGTACTCGATAAATACTTGTTTTGTTCCAACAGAACCAGTACCTATTTATCGAGTATTCTAATATTTCTAATACATGGTCACCCTATTTCAGTCGCCGTCCGCCATAGTGGCGTATCAATAAAAATACTGTTACCATTGCACTGAAAACCTGCAGAGCAGTTACCTACCTATTCTCGACGACAGCAAAACATCAGGAGTTTTCGAGTCTTCTAACTTCTTCGTTGTGAAGGAACAAATACCTACTTTTCAGTTTCTCTAAGTTTCGTCGTTGTGGAGGAATCGATAATCCCAATGTTTTGAGGTTATAAGTTTAATTTTCAATTTACCATTTAATGGGGCTGTCACAAAAAAAAAACTAAAGCAGTAAAAATTCGTTTCAGTGTTGTCACTAAATCTTTATTCATTAACGGTTTCTCTCAGGTCCTCAGTTGTGGAGATCACGTTGGCCGAACGGCCTGATGTTGCTGGAACTAAAATCAATTTTACCATTAACCGGTGGCATTACGAGTAAAAGTAAAGCAGTGGTTGTTTGTCACAAAATCGTCACTAAATGTCTATTCAGTAACAGTCTCTTTAAGGTTCTCAGTTATGGAGATTCAGGTTGGCCGAACGTTCTGATATCCGGCCGTTTGGCCACACATAAATCGTCGTCATGCTGCCAAAGTTAGCTAAATGCACAATAATGCAATTTGAGATAAATCAATTTTAAAGTTTACTGTAGATTGTTTTGTTAAATACTAGCTTTCATTAATATTTTTAGTTCTTTTCCGACGCATTATTTATCCTTCTGTAGAAAGCAAGACTAGTCGATTCGATCATCCTTATAGACACGGATAAAAAAAATCTCCGAGAGGAGTGCTTTTAATCACTTTTGGCTGCCAATTATCAAAAATAGTTTCTTGTTAAAGAACCTTAGTGTCTTAAAATTTTAATAATAATAATAATAACCTGGGACATTATTCACACACAGTCATCTGATCCCAAACTAAGCAGAGCTTGTACTATGGAAACCAGATAACTGATATACTACATATACTACTTTTTTTTGTAAATACATACTTATATAGATAATTACACCCAGACTCAGAACAAACAGACATGTTCATGCACACAAATAATGCATAGAAGTAGATATTCATTTCACCATTATACATATTATGTAGAAAATGTTGAGTCTATTGAATGTTGAAAAAAAGAATTAGACATTATTTTAGCTAGTTTTACCTGACGAAAAAATTTAGAACTTTCATTTATTCATTTTATACTCATCTATACATTGTCTGTACACATTAATATCCGTAACTACTGAACGGATTTGAATGATATTCGGTAAGTAGATAGATAAAGCAAAGGATTAACACATAGGCAACTTGTGTATCTCACTGCTGGACACAGGTCTCTTTCAAAATTAATCTCTGAAACTACTGGAACGGATTTAGATGAAAGTTGGTAGGTAGATAGATAAGGCACAGGATTAACACATAGGCTACTTTGTAACCCACTGCTAGACATTGCTATTGAGCTTGATTTTAAAAGATCAATATAAATAATAACTTAGTAATCGAGTTTAACGTACCCACTCAGTAGAATGATAACTGCTACAGTTATTTTGAAACATCATCTATCATCATTTAATCGCTTTTGGCTGCAGAGACGTTTATCTAATAGAACCCGTAGTAACTTTACCCGAAATCAATTAAATGCATAATTATAATTATTTTTTTCACAAAATCATTATTTTATCTTACATTTCTTAAGGGCGCGAGCCAAAATGAGTTAAAGTTAATAATTTAATTTTTACTGACGTATGTTATTAAAGTTTTCAATAAGTAAATATTTTTCCAAAACCGGCTAACGGCATTTGAAATACTATGGCAGAATAAATCATCTGTGGACCTGCTCCAGTGTGGAAATGAGAAAATCAACTAAACGAGTTTAATATTATTTAGCAAGCGTACTATCGAAAAACGGTAAGCGTCAGGAACCCTGGACCAATAGATGATATTTGATGTTTAGAAAATACCAAAAACTACCTTTTTGCTACTATTTCATACCTAATTTCAAATATTTAGTACTTCGACTGACAGCGAAAAAACACGTAAAGAAAGTGGGCAGACTATCTGACGTCAGGTTGTTCTGGACCTTTTTTTTCATAGTTGGAGACAACACATCTAATTTATCTCTTTGTAAATATTTACTACCTTTTCAGTACCTCAACTTATATTTTTTTTCAATTTTTTTGGCATTACATAAGTTAGTAAAAGTAAAAAACATAAGTAAGTAAAAAAAAGTTTCGTACCCACCTGTGATACGCAAGAATTAAAACTGTAAGAATTTGTTGTAAATAAAAAGTTCCAATCAGCACTGGGGAGGAGGAACGAAACTTTTTTTCCAGTCGTGCCCAGTGGGGACGACCGGGAATAAACCCGTAATCTGCTGTAAATGTGCGCCAAATAAAAAATTTGTGCGCTTTGTCGTTTTGGAAAAGAACGGAAAAACGATTCCTGCTGGAGTAGGTAACGTTGGTAAACGTTACTCCAGCAGGATAGTTGCTCCTAGTGATATGAGTGGTACATATAATATGTACAGTAAACGCTCAAATGTCCATAAGCGTGCTAAGGATTACATTGCTATGAACTGTGCGTGTGCCTGTGTGAGCGATGTCTCACTCAACATTCCGCAGATAACACACACTAATGAATTGTCGCATGTCATCGTACTACGCGAAATAACATTATATTTATGTTGCATTTAGAATACGCGTCATAGTGGCGACCTGTTCTTACCATTGCATTGCTAAAATTCGCATAAACATAACATGTGCTGGTAGCTGTTTTTTAAGTAGTAATTTTAAGCAAAAACTTGTTAGATGTTTTAAATGTTCATTTATTATTTATTTTTTATAAGAAGTTAAATATTAGTTATTGTATTATTATTTAACTATTTATGTAATTTTTAATTTATCTTTTCGGTGTTGGAAGGTTGAAATAAAAAAGTCGTGCTGAATGGTAACAAAAATGTTTATTCGTTTTATTTACTTATTAATAAAATTAACAAACTTAAGAGAATTGTGGCGTTACATTCCTACTAGATAAAAGAAGTTTTTTTGTAACCGTTCATAGGATTTTTTGTTGTATACCCACTTAGTCAATTCATAATAACATAACAAAGAAAGGATATTCTAATAACACATATATAATTGTCAATACCCAGATATGGGTATCTGTGGTTCATTTTCTTGACGAAAAGAAGATTGAAACTAAACCTCAATTTAAGATCATTAAATACTCGTAATTACGGATATGTCAATATTACTAAATATTCAGCTACACCGTCTAATTAAAAAAAAAAAATCTAGGTATTAATATTTTGTATAACCCCCATTATTTTCAATACAGTCAAGTAGACGTTTGCGCATGGACCTTACAATATTACCACACATTTCGGTTCCTCTTAAATTTTCCCATACCTCCATGCAATGGATTTTTAATTGTTCTATACACCTTTCATCCCGTGACTCCCACCTTTGGACCATCAAACCCCATAGATTTTCTATGGAGTTGAGATCGGGTGATCGCGCTGGCCATGGAACAACAATTATCTCCGGGTGATTTTGAAACCACTCACGCACACTGCTCGCCCGGTGAATAGGACAATTTTCCTGCACAAATGTTATTTGTGTCAACTCATCAGCTGGGTAAATGTTGCGCACAGTAGGTAACATGACATCGTCTAATACTTCTACATAAGTAGAACTGTTGGCGCGTGGAGGAATAAAAGCCAGTTCTCCTGGCCCTGCTGCACTCATCCATCCCCACATATTAATCGTAATTCATGAGTCTGTATTAGGAATTACGTTTTTATCACACCAGCGAGTGTTATCCTTGCGCCATAAATGAAGCCTACCCTTTTGACTAGACTTAAATGTCTTTTCATCTGAAAAGACATTTAAGTCTAGTATATAGTATATGTCTAGTATACTAGTCTAGTATATCTAGTCTACCATATATGGTAGTATTCCAGTCAAAATCTAAATAATCCCGTGCGAAACGTAATCGTTCTTGTTTATGTCTTTCTGTCAAGAAGGGCTTTTTAGCTGGTCTTCTATGATGCAAGCCTTCAGCATGGAGAGCACGGCGAACAGTTTGCAATGAGGTATCGAATAATTCCGCAAAGTGTCTCGTTGGTTTGTAACCATTTGATTCATACTCGCCCACCATATGACGTCGCTGCACCTCGCTAACAAGCGACGGCCTTCCACTTCGCTGTCGAATAGCAAGGCTACCCTCTTCCTCATATCTTTTGATCCAGAGACTTAAAAAAAAGTAATATTAGGCAGCTATAACAAAATACTAAAGAGACTCAACTTTTATATACTATAGATATTATATATATATATATATATATATATATTTAATATAATAAAATACAAAATACTCTGCATTTAAAAATCCAATAATAAACACAAATTATTTATTTTATAGACCTCATGATCCATAGGTCGCTGGTTCAATCCGGCTCGAAGGACCAAAATGTACATCCACCCTTAACAAACGTCACGTAAGGCCGCAATATTGTCAAGGGTGTGACGGTACATGGAAATATATGATAAGTTAAGGAACCTACAAAGACCTACAAGCCTAACAGTCCCTAGCCTACCATATACTTAGTGTGTGATAAATAAATACATAGATAAGTACAGGATGTCTGCACCATGCGACCTAAGGTAACAGACGGATAGTAGACAGGAATACCAGGTTCGGGAAGGGTACACTCACTGCCAGTCACGCAGACTCACGAGACTGATCGGAGATGGCTAAAGGTGTCTTGGCCACAGTGAGGGGTAATGAGACAAGAATATAAAATTCAAATCTGATTTATTTACAAAATGTTCTGCTTATATACTAGTTTCTCTTAACACACACTATTATACTTAATTCTATGTGTCCTATGCGTGTAATATGCAACCAAGTCAATATTTTAACTGGACCGCATGAGGCAGGCAGAGTGCTGAGTCAATGTCCAAAGGTAACATTGAACAGATTTAAAAAACAATAAAAAGAATTAATCCATATGTCACCAAATAATCTTAGGTATAAATTTCAAATAAAAGATTTTTTTTTTTTTAATTTATTTAAAGGGCTTTGTCGCTTAGCGACCACATCGCCCAGTGCAGAAAAGTACAATATTGTTATTTTCTACCTTATGACTAACTTGTACAATTGTTTAGCCTTATCGGACAGTGGAAAAGCAAGGATTGTATTACAGAAGCCAATGTTATACCTTTTATATCGTCCGAAAACATTAATTCTGGTATTCTCATTACGGACACACTCCATCAGAATATGGAAGACATCATCAACCACTCCACAGACATCACAATTTGGAGACAAAGCCTTCCTCATTAAGTAATAAAACTTATTTGATGGAATATGTCCGGAACGAAGTCTTAAGGCTATAGTAATTAGGTTTTTATTTAGGTCACAGTCAATCCACGGAACCCAAGAAATCTCTGGCTGGATAGTTCGATACCATATCCCTTTTTCTTTTGATCTTTCATCAAAATATTCCTGCCAAAGATCTAAACACTTACTTTTAGCCTTTCCAAAATAGTCCGAATACAGTGGAGTAATATTCATGGGAACTCCATCAACACACGCTTGTTTGGCGAGCATATCAACCTTTTCATTTTCTTCTACCTGACAGTGCGACGGAATCCATTGAAGGCATACTGTTTTGGAATTAGACTGAAGCTTTAAGAGCAATTCATATATCACGTAGGCTGTCGGATTACCTCGCATATGAGAAGTGTGCCGAGCCAAGTGTTGCAACGAGCTTTTGGAGTCTGTCAGAATCACAAATTTATCGCCATTAATTGATAGAATATAGGACAAAGCTTCTAATATCGCAATCAATTCAATGTGCATAATAGAAATATCTGAATCAATCTTAAGCTTCATGTGGTTCAGAAGAATGGGATCCAAAAAGGCAGCGCCTCCTAAATGTTTATCTTTGGAACCGTCCGTAAAAATTGTATGATAACCTGCATATTGTTCTTGAATATATGAAGTGCATAAGTGTTTAATTTGTAAAGTACTGTAGTGGCGTTTAGCTTTAGAAATACTAGGAATTTTATCAAAGACTATATGAGACATGTTTATACTACTTATCCACTTATCAAGTGAGAACATACCAAGTTGAACGCCTGAGTATATTGGAACAGAATTATAGTGTGAAAAGATGTCAATAAGTAATGGCAGCTTCTTGTTCTGCCAATAGTTGGAACCTGTAACTAGTGAAAGACTTTCTAGTGATTCAATAGTTTTATTGTTACGAAAAGATTTTGATTTTAATATAAATTTGCTAGCCAAATATCTCCGTCGAATATGAAGTGGCGGAAGACATAACTCGCTTTCCATGACATGTATCGGGGTGCTCCTTATAAATCCGCCGACAACACGTAATGCCTGGTTTTGGACCCTATCTAGTTTTATTAGCTTAGAATTACAACTACAGTCAAACAAGAAACTGGCATAATCAATTCTACTTCGAATTATAGAAATATATAAACGTCTCAGGTGTTTTTGATGGAGTCCCCATCCCGGACCGGATAAAACTTTAAGTAGATTCATGAATTTCATTACCTTCTGTGAGGTTTCATTGATATGTTTGCCCCATCTTAGTGAGCTATCCAGCCACAGACCCAAATATTTAACATTATTAACGACTTCTATTGAAACATTATCAACAACAAAGTCGACAGACCTCCTAAAGCAACCTTTTTTAAAAACACATATCTTAGTTTTATTTTGAGACATAGTTAAACCCAGCTTATCAATTAACACTTTGGTATATCGTAAAGCAGACCGAAGTTCTTCAAACGCTGAATCTAAATTATTTTTTGTTGAATATAACACAAAGTCATCAGCATATTGAGATATATTAACCTGGCCAACGTTCTTACCTATATGTAGTGTTAGGATATTAAACAAAAGTGGAGCCAATGGATCTCCTTGAGCTAATCCACGGCCAGTAACTCTAACAATGTCACTATCATACGTCGTCACTTGCAGATGTCTATTTGATAAAAAGGACCACAAATAAACACAGATTTTTGATCCAACCCCAAACTGATCTAAAATACGTAACAGGCAAGGGATATCAACATTGTTATAAGCGCTTTCGATGTCTATAAAACACGCCGCTGTAACAAGGTTTTTAGAGAATCCTAGTTGAATTTCAGAAACCAACCTCGTAAGATTATCCAAACAAGATCGTGCCTTAGGAAAACCCACCATATGCTCAGGAAAAAGACATTGTTTTTCAAAGAACCACTCTATACGTTTGCCCAAAATAGCATGAAAAATTTTACAAATACAAGATATCAGGGAAATAGGACGTAAAGATGAAGATGGACTACTATGCTTGGGAATTGGAACTATTTTGATTTGACGCCATTGTAAGGGAACAAAACCGACCGAAAAATATTGATTATATATTAAAAGTAACAAATATTTACCGGAAGGCGGAAGGTGTTTAATCATAGAAAAGGAAACTTGATCTGACCCAGGAGCTGTATCTGTAGTTTTAATACAGTTGATTATTTCTGGCATTGAAATTGGTGACTCCAGCTTTGTATTATTAGATTTAAAAGTAGGTTGCGAGGGACAAACAAAATCTGGAGTAAGGTCGCTAAGCAGGCGTTCGGCTTTTTCTTTATCTACACAGGCGTTAGGAATTTGCCGACCTTTTAACCACCTCATCTTGCGCCACATTTCAGATGCTGAAGAGGTTTCATCTACAGATGAACAGAACTGCTGAAAAGATTTACACCTAGCCTTACGAATCAGCCTTTGAGCAGTGCTAATTTTTTCCTGGAGAATATCTAAATTTCTTGCAGAGGGGCAACCTCTCAGATTCGCCAGAGCCAAGCGCCGCTCCGCAACAGCCTTGGACAACTCTGAAGACCAATATGGTTTTGGCTTAAATGTGCTGCAAATGTTTTCAGGGATTTTAATGTAGGGAATATATTTGTCCGCGGCTTTTTGCATTATATTATATAGGAGGTCATATAGCTCCTGAGGATCCTGGGGAGTTATGCAATTTTGTAAATATTCGTCTATAAATGCAGTATATGAAACCCAATCAGATTTTTTAAAATTTCTCCTGTTTTGATATGCACGGTTAATATTAATTACACAATTTAATTTAATAATTAAATGATCACTTCCGAGTGATTCGTTTGTTGGTTTCCACATAAATAATAAAGACAGATCAGAAGAAACAAATGAAATATCAGGGCTAGATTGCTGGAGAACTCCATCAACCATTCTAATTCTAGTGAAGCTACTGTCGTTCAAATTAATGTAATTATAATCTAACATGGAGTCAAATATTTCAGAGCCACGCCGATCAGTTCTCAGAGACCAATTAGAATGATGCGCGTTAAAATCTCCCAAGATAAGAGTTTTGCTGTTCCCAATAGAAAAAATCGCGTCCCAATCGCTTTGAGTAGTGTATACTGTCGAAGGGCAATAAATGGAAACTATATTCTCAATATGCTGACAATTCAGAATTCTAACATGTAACAATTCAATACCAGGGTTTCGACTTTGCGTTCTACAAACAACAGACTTTACAGAGCGATGAGTCATAATGGCAACACCACCGTAGCCATCTTCTCTGTCCAATCTAAATGTATTATATTCACTAATTTTAAAAAAACTCTCGGGTTCCAACCAAGTTTCGCTCAACACGGCAATGTGGATCTTTTCTTGACTTAGGTATAATTCAAGTGAACGAGATTTGGGTCTTATACTTTGGCAATTCCATTGTATAATATTTAAATTAATACACTCATTATTATCAGCCATTTCCAATAAATAAATCTAATAACGAATCAATGGATAAGCTACTTACAATTTTATGTGTCAGCCACTCTGAAAATATGGAAATTGATTGCTGGATTTTATTTTGAAGGGATTCTTTACTTTTTATAACACTTTTAATTTTCCTAATTAAATACCAAAAGTTTACATTATGGGACGACTTATTATCGGGATGATTATTTTTTTCTAAATAAGATGCGTTATTTTTTCCTGCATAATCTGAAGATTCGGAATCTTGATGCCATATTATGTCGTCGGCAGGCGTAGGGGTCCCTGGTCGATGATTTCGCTTCTTTAAATTACGTTTAGGCATAGGCTTAGTTCGTTGATTTGCTGTGGATGAACCTGGGCAGTCCACTTGGGAGGCTGTAACGACATGTTCGTCAATCGGAAGTTGCGTTGATACCGAAATGATATTTGTGGCAGTTCCTGTGGAAGTCTGTTCGACTTCAGGCATTGGTTTAGAAACTACTTGTGGAACATAATCAGGGGAGGGAGGAACATACATTGTAAGGGCTTTCCTGTAGGTGCAGTTAAATTCTGACATTAAATCCCTCAGCTTTTTCTCTTTCTTAAAATATGGGCATCTTTTATCAAACGCCATATGACGACCTGAACAATTCACACAAGTGTATGATGTAATTGTACAATTTTCGTGTTTTTGAGAGCATTTGGGACAAACAGGTTTCCTTGAAGGACATCTTATCTTTAAATGGCCGAATTTCCAACAGTTAGCACATTGTGTGACTGGGAATATAAACCGCTCCACTGGAATCCTCAAATTATAAATATAGACATAAGGTGGAAGAGAAGGTCCTTTAAATCCTAGTCGGATCGTTTCACTCGGTGTCCAACCGTTACCATCATGGTTCTCCGAGCACCGTTTATTTAACCTCTTAATATATATTATTTCAGCACTGCTTGACAAATTAGATTTAAGATCTTCATCAGATATATCCAATTCCATAGCTTTAATAAGGCCGTATGACACCCCTACTTCGGATGTTTTTTGACAAGACCAGCCCATGTCAGTAAACACCGAGCAACGTATAAATTCATCTACGCCGATATCGTTATCAAACGTAATCAACATTTTATTTTGATGCACGTATTTAATTCTATAAATCTTGCCACTGGCAATGTTATGCGTCTTAAGTAATCGTGCTAAAGCGAACTGCTTCGGCAAAGGGTCTTTACAAGTCACACATACCTGTATCCTCTCTTCTTTTTCCCTCTCATTTTGGTCTCCTCTACAACATACCAGTTTGTTTCGTTCTCTATTCATTACGGTCCATCCTTCTTCAGAAGAATCTTCATCCAACTGCCTTTTTCTTTCCTGGCCCCTCGACTCGGTGTCATCCATTTGTGTATTGTCCTCCAATTCCATATTTATATCGTACTCCAGTTCGTCAGCGCTCGACAGTGAATTGATGTTTACATAACTTGCATTTGATTCACACATGTGAACAAAGCAACAGCTGCGGGGACCGACCGGAAAAAACCGGTTGCCCCGCGCTAAAACAAGATAAGAAAATACACACTCAATAAGCTGAGACAAAGATTAACAAACGTCCGCTCACAAGGATAGCTCGCGTGGAAATGCCGAAATAAAAGATACAATTCAATACTCACATTCAGGCCAGTTTCATTAGATATTTGTGTTCTATTAAGACCACTTTTATGCAGCGCAATAATAGTCGCCCTCGTCTCAATATTAATATTTGCTTGCATTTTGAGAATAACCGCTAACCGCTATCTATTAAACCACACGTCACTAACCAACAACTACAACCAACCGACAACGTTCATTCCGATTAAGTTAAATATTCCTAAAACTCATGTCTACCTCACAGAAATCGAAATTATTTATTTAGTTTTCTATGATTTACCTTTCTAACTTTACGAAATGAGTGACCAAGCGAACACGATAAAGAATATTATATTTCTGTGCCATTACTTCCAATCAAGTAAAAACTTACAAAAAGTCAAGTACTGCGTGAGATTTGAACTCACGGCTCACTGATTCACGCATCTCTCGTCATCTTTACACTTTGAAATTATGAACTACAATCAGTTGTTGAAGACAATAATTATGCATGTTTATATTCTTGGAAATAGAAGTTCTTAAGTCAAACTAAACGCCAAGCTATAGCTTTGTGAGTTTGCTTATCGACTTTTGGTCGCGACTGTACATCAGAACGTTCGGCCAATCGAGGTAGAGAGCTGGCTGCTACTCCAGTTATTAGTGACGATTTTGTCGTTTTGGAAAAGAGCGGAAAAACGATTCCTGCTGGAGTAGGTAACGTTGGTAAACGTTACTCCAGCAGGATAGTTGCTCCTGGTGATATGAGTGGTACATATAATATGTACATCAGAACGTTCGGCCAATCGAGGTAGAAAGCTGGCTGCTACTCCAGTTATTAGTGACGATTTTGTGCCGCATAAAGATGTCAGCCAAATAATTTGTGACAGAACAGTTCGAAATGTTGCGGCTTGGAATTACCTTCACATAACATTTTCATAATAGCTTTATATAGAACGCCAAATTCAGATTTTTCTTTATTTGTTATGAAACTCACTGCAGTACTTTTCTACATAAATCATAAATATAAAAAGAAAAAAATTATTCTTTTAGGTGATATAAATGTAAACACCTTAAAACCAGGTAACAAAACTAAAGATCTTCAGGATCTTGCTGCAAACTATAATTTAATGTTTCATATTACTGAACCAACGCGGCAGAATACCTGCATCGATCATATTTTAAGTAATATTCCACTTGCCAAAGGTGAGCTTTTGCATTGGGATATATCTGACCACAATACGGCACAAATGCTAAGTGTCCCTGTCAAACATAAGGAAATTCCTCAACGATACTTTATTTTCAAAAGAGACTATAGATTGGAAAATATCCTTAAATTTAAGGAATGTTTGTCTAAACTTTCTTTCTCAGAAGTTTATAGCAAACTGAACATTAACTCGGCCTATGAATCTTTTCAGGAATTGTTTCGACTGTTTTATAAGTTATGTTTCCCTAAAGTTAGAATTAAAATGACAAACAAATGTAAGAAAACTAACTGGATAACTAAAGGTATAAGAATTAGCAGTAAACGTAAACGCTCATTGCGTTTTATATATTATAAGAATAAGTCAGAATGCAACAAGATTGTATACAAAAAATACAGCAAATTACTAAGATGTTGTATCACTAGTTCTATTAAAACATCAAATGACAACATACTAATGTCATCAAAAAATAAAAGTAAAGCGGCGTGGACAATTATAAAGCAACATTCGGAATTTTCGAATAAATTACCTTTGATAACGAATTTACAAATAGATAATACAACGTTATACAACCCACAAAAAATTGCGAACTCTTTTAATAACTACTGGATAGACTTAACTAATAAACAAAACGATAATGTAAGGGATACATGCAAAGCTAACACGTGCGATAGTTTGTTCCTTCGGCCATACAGTTACAATGACATAGAAAAATTTATTCTTTCCCTAACTAACACAGGAGCGGTCGGGTATGATGAGATCTCGACAAAAATTCTGAAGGCTTGCTCAATAGAAATAACTCCTGTGTTGACACACTTAATAAATTTGTCATTTTCAGAAGGCTGCTTCCCAGAGTTGTTGAAGTTTGTGATTGTTAACCTCTTCATAAAAAAGGTGATAGCTCGAAATCAGATAATTACAGACCAATTAGTCTCATACCAATAATTTCTAAAGTTTTCGAAAAAGCTATGCAACACAGGCGGTGTTAGAATTTATTGGTAAACATGAGATTCTTAAGAAAGAACAATATGGGTTTCAAAAAAGGAAATCAACTACTCTTGCATGCTTCAATCTGGTAAAAAATATAATTGATGAAGTGGATATAGGAAACCGGGTATCTGTTATCTTTTTCGACATGTCGAAAGCTTTTGATTTTGTATCCCATCGATTATTATCGATTATACTTACAAAGTTGGAACGATATGGTATTCGAGGTCCGGCACTTAGTTGGCTTGAAACCTATATAGTGGGCAGAAAGCAGTGTGTTGAGGTTCTGAGTATGACTGAGAATAGAAAACTGAAGGGAATTAGATCTCTAACAAAATTTAACAACTCGGGTGTACCACAAGGGAGCGTTTTGGGTCCCCCTTTATTTCTGTTATATATTAACGATCTTCCTGATCATACACCCAATCAATGCACATTATTTGCGGATGACATTTCTATCATTATGACATCACCAATTTATACTGACATAAATAATTACAGAGCTGACATTAATAACACAATTGAATCAACAATTTCTTGGTTAAGCTCTAATAATTTAAATGTAAATATAAATAAAACAAAAATTGTTCAATTTAGCACATATGGTCGTAGGCGAGATAAACTTAATATTAGTCATAACGGACAATCTCTATTAGAGGCAAACGAAACCACTTTTCTGGGAGTAGCATTGGACGGGTACTTCTCTTGGAAACCACACGTAGAAAAGGTATGCAACAAACTAAACAAATACGTTTATGTTCTCTACACTCTGCGAAAGACCTCGTCACAGAGTACGATGTTGACTGCATATCACGGCTGCGTTGCTTCAACTCTACAATACGGCCTTATACTATGGGGTAACTCTACAGACGCGGATAAAGCTTTTAGGGTACAGAAAAAATGCATTCGAGCTATTTGTGGGATTCCACCATGGGAATCCTGTAAAGCGTTGTTTCTAAAGTTAAAACTTCTTACATTACCCAGTATGTATATTTTAGAATGTGCTAAATTTGTCCGACAGCACTTTAACCTGTTTAAAAAGGCTCAAGACCGTTGCCCTCGTAAAGTAAGAGATCCAGATAGAATAGTTCTGCCCAGGGCACCAAGGACTTCTCTTTATAAAAAGAACTGTTATCACATGAGTGGACTTATCTATAATAAAATACCAAAGAAATTTAAAGATTTACCTAATAATCTATTTTTTATAAAGTTAAAATTATGGCTGCTGGAAAAACGATTTTATTCTATAAATGAATTTATAAATAATGTGTTTTAAATTGTGTAATGTGACGATAATGAATATTGAATGTATTGTAAAAGTAAAGATTGTTAGTAACTAGTACTCAAAGCATGCCATTGGACGTAAATATACTCTTATATTGTAAAATTTTGCATGTCAAATGTTGACTATGTATTAGGAAACTTTATTACTAACCTTAACACCAACACTGTACCAATACTTATTGCAAATAAAATGATTATGATTATGATTATGAAAGTTAGAAGCATTTCGCCGTCATACTGCCAAAACCGATTATCTGCAATTTTAGTCAATTATGTGTTAAATATACCAATCGATTCAGTTTTTCAGTTCTGTCATCAGCCAATATCGGCTAAACGCAGAAACCCATTAGTTGCAGAGATACTCTGTGCATAATAAAGGGTATTTACCAATTTCTGTAAAAAGTCGCCAAACAAAAACGATTAAATTTGTTAAACGATACGTTTTTCGTAAGCGTCAGGACCCCTGGACCGATAGAGATATTTGATGTTTAGAAAATACCAAAAACTACCTTTTTGCTACTATTTGATACCTAACTTCAAATATTTAGTACCTCGACTGAAAGAGAAAAAACAAGTAGGTAAGTAAAGAAAGTGTTCAGACATTCTGACGTCAGGTTGTCTGGACCATTTTTTTTTTCATAGTTGTAGACAACACAACTAATTTATCTCTTTGTAAATATTTACTACCTTTTTAGTACCTCAACATATATTTTTCCCAAAATTTTTTGGCATTACAGAAAAATGATACCTACACATGAAGGATTTTTTTTTTGTAGTGGATATTTAATTTGCCACTTATTTTTAGGATATAGGTATAATTGCATTGTGGATTAGAAAATCATACTGTATGTATGTATATTAATACATAGAAAATAATTTTAATAACTAGAATTGTAGGCTATAAATATCAAGCTATATATCCAGTTTATGCTTACCTCTTATTGTAAGGAAATCCTTATAGAATGCTAGATCAGCTTATACTGGAAACTTATAGCCGTATGATGTTATTTGATAAATATATGTTATTATATAAATAGTTCAGTTGTTCATAATGATGAGTACAATGACCCCTTAAGAGGTCCAGAATGACTTAAATTTAACATTGTATAAGCAGGGGAGGTATCACTTCACAGTGTAGGTTTACAGGACAGGTTTAGGATTTTACATAATTTTTAAATATTTTTTTTAATCATTAATAACATTATTTCTTATTCTGTAATGTTTGTTTGTTTGTGTACTTATGTGTTGTTGTGTGTGTTAGTGAGAATTACAAAACAAACAAAGTTTCTTTGTTGCGTAACATTTTTATGTAATGCCAAAAAAAAATTGAAAAAAATATATGTTGAGGTACTAAAAAGGTAGTAAATATTTACAAAGAGATAAATTAGATGTGTTGTCTCCAACTATGAAAAAAAAAGGTCCAGACAACCTGATGTTAGAATGTCTGACCACTTTCTTTACGTGTTTTTTCTCTGTCAGTCGAGGTACTAAATATTAGGTTGGGGAAAAAGTCTTTTTGCATTATAGTACGTATGAACTTGTAATAAAATCTCTTTGGCTATACTCTTTGTATCTGGCTGGTTTTGGTATCATTGAAAGTTTAAATTTTAAAGAACGTAATTCCAAATTCAAATTAGGAAAATGTGTGATTTTCATTTGTTTTTCGTACCGTCAAGATGAGTGAATCTAATGAAGAAATTCGATACATTTTAAAATTTTACTACAAAAAAGGTAAAAATGCAACGCAAGCCGCGAAAAAAATTTGCGATGTTTATGGACCTAGTGTAGTGTCTGTGAGAGTAGCACAAATTTGGTTTAAGTGTTTTCAATCCGGAAATTTTGATGTCAAAGATGCACGTCGCTCTGGTCGCCCTATTACGGATAAGATGGATGCCATTTTTGAAAAAGTGCAGCAAGATCAGTAGTTACGACGTAGCTGAAGACCTGGAAATTGACCACAAAACAGTTTTGGCGCATTTGAAAAAAACTGGGTACACAAAAAAGCTCGACATTTGGGTACCTCACGAGGTCACTGAAAGAAACCTAATGAACCGTGTACTCATTTGTGATTCTTTATTACGACGTAATGAAACCGAACCATTTTTGAAGAAGCTGATAACTGGTGATGAAAAGTGGATCACGTATGACAAGAACGTGCGAAAAAGGTCGTGGTCAAAGGCCGGTCAGGCTTCACAGACTGTGCCGAAACCCGGGTTAACTCGCAACAAGGTTATGCTGTGTGTGTGGTGGGGTTGGAAGGGCATTATTCATTATGAGCTGTTACCACCAGACAGGACCATCGATTCTGAACTCTACTGCGAACAACTGATGAGATTAAAGCAAGAAGTTGAGAGAAAGCGGCCGGAATTAATCAACAGAAGGGGTGTGGTTTTTCATCATGATAACGCTAGACCTCACACATCTTTAGCCACTCAGCAAAAATTAAGAGAGTTTGGCTGGGAGGTGTTAATGCATCCGCCGTATAGTCCTGACCTTGCACCTTCAGATTTCCACCTGTTTCGGTCTCTTCAGAATTCTTTAGGCAGTGTCAGGTTAACATCACGAGAGGACTGCCAAAACCACTTGTCGCGGTATTTTGACCAGAAGTCCCAAAATTTCTATAACAATGGGATCATGTACTACCCTACCTACAAGATGGCAAAAAGTTATCGAACAAAATGGTGCCTACATACTTTAGTTGAATGTCAATAAACTATATTAAAAAATGTTTTGAATTTTCTTAAAAAATGCGAAGAAACTTTTTCCCCAACCTATTATTTGAAGTTAGGTATCAAATAGTAGCAAAAAGGTAGTAAATTTTGGTATTTTCTAAACATTAAATATCTCTATTGGTCCAGAGGTCCTGACGCTTACCTTCAAAGTCGGATGTTCTCGAAAACTAAGGTACCGATTTCGTTGTTCTAGTACTAAGGGCGCTTACAGACCAAGGGCACTCGCTGACGACCGTGGACGACGACGTCGCGTCGCCTAGTTGTGTCGTTGCAGTAAGTCCGTGCAGTTGGCACGCACGTAAATTACGATTAAACACATTAACTGCGCGAAATTTATGCAAACGCTTCTTTATGCTACACTAATCCTGTGTGGCAAAAGCTCGGGTGCGTGCAAAAAATATCTAGGGTGTAGACACCGATGTTTTCGAAACAATAGAGATGCACAACGAACGCACAGGTGCGGCGCGCCGCACTCCAAGAAAGTTATGTAAATTGTATGGACGCGCATACTCGCCGTCAAGCACCTGGTGAGCGTCCGAAAACGCGCATGCGCGTCTGCCGCGCCTAATGAATTAACAAGAGCAAGAATACGTCATGTCTCCGAGACTATTTGACAACTACCACACACGCCACAACTAAGGCGACGAGTGCGACTACGTCGTCGTCCACGGTCGTCAGCGAGTGTCGTTGGTCTGTAAGCGCCCTAATTGTGTCATTGACTCTGGCAGGGCCACCATCAGGGATTTTAATTTTGAAAACGCAAAAAATTAGTCGCTAATTAGTCGAAATTAGTCGCTAAATATCAGAATTAATCGGTCACTGGTTCAAAATATATAAGGGTTTATAGGTGGCCCTGCTGGAGAGACTCTCCCCAGCAGGGCCAAATTTATATCTCAAAAACTAGGGCACCTAGCGAAGATCTGTTTTCTCCCATATTTAGTCGCCTATTAGTCGGAATTAGTCGCCAAATATCAGAATTAGTCGGTCACTGGTTCAAAAGATATAAGGGTTTATAGGTGGCCCTGCTGGAGAGTCTCCCCAGCAGGGCCACATTTATATCTCAAAAACTAGGACACCTAGCGAAGATCTGTTTTCTCCCATATTTAGTCGCCAATTAGTCGGAATCAGTCGCCAAGTTACAGATTTAGTCGGTGTAGGGGACGCAATGAAGAAACCAAGAGAAAGATAGATTTTTGAAATGTCGCGGACGAGGAGGGTGTACGTGCGTGCTGCCTTGGTAACATGGACGACTACTCGCGGATCGGCTCGCGTCGCGCGCCCGCGCTCCCCTGCCCCGCGCCCACCTGCTCCAGCCCCCGCATCCTTACAAGCTCCTCGAACGTACATTATAAACTTTATTATTAAACAAATATACATATATGTAACAATTTTATATACTATATAAGGGAAAACATGGAAACAATATAGGTTCGCACGGTTAACATCCCCCACCCCAGTGCGTCAGCACTCATCTTCCGTCGGGATTCGAGCGATGCGTGCGGCTGACCGACGCAAAGTACCCGTCTTGGTTTTTATGTCAAGCACTCTTACGCGTCCATCTCTGCCTGCCATTACTGCCTGCACGCGACCGCGCGGCCAAACATTGCGCGGCGAATCAGGATCAACGATGAATACCAAGTCACCCACTTTCAAGGGCGTTTGTTCCTGATGCCATTTAGTTCTAGGTCGCATGTCTGGTAGTACCTCCCTCACCCAACGCTTCCAAAACAAATCTGCGAGTCTTTGAGAGATGCGCCATTGTTTTCGTAGGTACGTATCTGACTCATCGTATGTACCGATTGTAGGTAGGTTAGATGAAGAGCCAAGAAGAAAATGATTAGGCGTCAGTGACTCATCGGAATGCGGTTCGACGCTCACGTGGGTCAGCGGACGGCTGTTCACAATGTGTTCCACCTCTGCCAGCAGGGTATTTAGAACCTCATCGCGGGGTGCTCGTTCCTTCAGAACAACCTTCAGTGAATTTTTTACACATCGTATTAGGCGTTCCCACGCCCCACCCCAATGTGGGCTGGAAGGTGGAGAGAAAGTCCATGTAGTGCCGTAGTTAGCAGCTTCTCCTTTTAGCGTCTCTTCATCAAGTTCGCTTATCGACTTTGTTATTTCATTTAGACCCCCTCTCAGGTTAGTCCCGTTATCTGAGTACATATGTTGTGGCCAACCTCTCCTCGCGGCCATGCGACGTAAAGCCATAATAAATGCGTCAGAGGTAAGTTTCGATACTACTTCAATATGTATGGCTCTTACAGTCAGGCAAGTGAATAGAACGCCATATCTTTTCTCTCGTCGCCTGTATTGTACTGTCACCTCCATGGGCCCAAAAAGATCCACTCCACAGAACGTGAACGGGCGTTGATTATAAGCCATTCTGGCCTCGGGTAAGTTTCCCATTCTGGGTGGTTGTGGCTGTGCTTTTCTTATTCTACAGAACATGCATTTTGAGGTCACATGTTTAATTGTAGGTCTCAAACGTATAATCCAATAATGTTGTTTCAGATTATTGACTAGAACTTCCTGGTTTCCGTGGGCAGCCTTCACGTGATGGTGCTTGACTATCAACTGAGCGACGTAGTTGCGGCCGTCAAGTATTACTGGATATTTAGTTTCAGATGGAATTCCAGGTGCCTGGCCGATGCGGCTTCCAACGCGTAAAATGCCGTACTCGTCAATCACAGGAGTTAAGGTGAGTAGCTTACTTTTCCGATCTAATGGTTTTTTCTGTTTCAGGTGTTCCAGGTCTTCAGCGAATGTCTGCCTCTGGGAGTGCAGGATCAACAGGCGTTCTGCTCTCCTCATCATATCACCATCGATTGCACTGGTAAGTTTTTTGCATTTATCAATAAATAATAATACCATACAAGTACTTTTCAGGAGGCGTAGCCAAGATGAAAATCTCTCGGGTTCCGGCACAGCAGGTGAGTACTTCTCAGTGACGACAAGAGAAACCCGTTCCAGGACATCGGTGCTGACTTCCGGTTGTACATCTGCTGGCCATGTCTCTTTTCCCTTGTACAAGAACTCGGGGCCATATAACCATTCATTTTGCAGCATATCTAATTCACAGGTATCTCTCGTAGCGATGTCGGCTATATTCATTTTAGTAGGTATAAAGTGCCATTCCTTTACTTGTGTCAACTCGTCAATTTCACCAAGCCGGTGCGCCACAAACGCTTTATAATCGCGCGCATTGTTTCTAATCCAATATAAAACCGTTGACGAGTCGCACCAGAAATACCTTTCTTGTGGTAACATATTTCTGTGTTCTTTCGTTATGGTATCTGCAAGCCGAGCAGCAAGGAGCGCCGCCTGCAGTTCTAACCGTGGTACAGACGTATGCTTCAGTGGTGCTACTCTGCATTTACTCGAAATGAACGCTAATCTTGTTTGACCGTCATTATCTTGCCAGCGCCAGAATGCCACGGCGGCCATAGCGTAAGTCGAGCTATCGCTGAATATATGTAGCTGTAGGTATGTATAACTTAATCTCGGAGCGGCGGCAAGCGCGCGTGACTCATTTGTAATAACAGGCTGCCGCTGCGTGTGCGCGGACGACCCACTATCAGGTGCATTCGGTGCAACTATCACCGTCTCGCTTTTACGTACGCTCGCATGATAACAACGAGGTAATCGAATACAACCAACGTGTTTTAGGAGTTTTAGCCAATTCAACCATTTGTCGTTTACGCTGTCCGGTATTTCGTCGTCCCAGCATAAATTAATCTTCCACATTTGTTGTAACAGTATTTTAGCTTTGATCGTGAATGGTGACAGGAATCCGTAGACGTCAAAAATAGACATTATCAATCTCAACATTTCCCTTTTTGTAGGACGTTTTAGGCCATTTATTATGTTTTCAGGGATTCGTTTAAATGAAGTATCGAATCCTAACGTATCTTCTTTCGGGTACCAAATTAATCCAAGAGTTCGTTCTCCAGCTTCCTGCTGCCCGACTTTAAAACGTACTGCAGTAGAACATAAGGTTTCTTTTGGAAAGTTTTCTAACACGGCCGCGCTGTTGCTATTCCAATTTGTTATTTCAAACCCTCCGCATTTATGAATGAATGCAATCTCTTTTGTTAATTGTAACGCTGTTGACTCGTCTTCTAAACTGTCTATATAGTCATCCATATAATGCTGATTACAGATTGCATTTACTGCTGCCGGGTGAGTTGTTTCGAATCTTTTAGCATTTTTATTTTTTATAAATTGTGAAATAAACGGAGACGAATTCGAACCAAAGATTAATGACGTCATTGCATATGTTCTTACAGGATCGTCTGGTGAATCTCTCCACAAGAAGCGTAGTGCGTTTTGGTCCTCACTTTGAATTTTAATTCTCAGGAACATATCGCGGATGTCGCCGGTCACAGCCACTCTGCTTTCGCGAAATCTCAACATGATTCCGTATAATGATACAAGTAAGTCAGGTCCGGTTAGTAGATAATCGTTCAACGAGAAGTTATGACTCTTCGCCGCGGCGTCAAAGACTAACCGCAGTTTCTTTTTATTGGGGTTGTCCACGCCAAAGTGAGGAAGATACCAGGTCCTTGGCGTGGTTTTGACATCGGTTAATTCTCGTGCGTAGTCATTGTGTAGTAGATGGTACATTCTCTCTTTGTATCTCTCCGCGTAACTCTCACATTTCTTTAATTTTCTTTCAACTCCTTTTAATCTGTTCAAGGCAGTGGTATACGACTCTGGCATCTTGCAATTTTCATCTTTCCACGGTAGGCCAATGTACCAGCTACCGTCCTTCAGGATAGAAGTTCTTTCTAGGTGGGCTATTGCTCGTTCATCCTCTGAGTTTAGACGAGGCTTTCCTGATATGCCCATAGCTTCTATTGAAAATGAGCGGCGGACTTCCTCATGTAAGTCTTCCATTATGCATTTAGTTTCCATTTGCGATTCATCAGCTTCAGATAAAAACAAAGTTGAATGCTTGCTTCGACTGTTCACGTTCAAGGACGTGCGGCCATGTAAACACCAACCCAGCGGAGTACGAGTTATATACGGGTCGGTAAGATTGCCTCGAATAACTTCCAGAGGCAATAACAAATGGTAGTTGTCTTGCCCTATTAGTATCTCTGGTTTGCATTGTCCGTAACATAATTTGTGTTTTATATTATTAATTGAATCACTGCGCTTTAGTTTGTCTAGCGATATAAATTGCATAGGTAAGTTAAGTCCTCTGGCAGTACGTGATTGCAATGTAAACATCGTACCGTCACTGTTCGACACGCTTAAGTCCACTATTTCACTATCACATATAAGTTCGCTACCGTCCCATGCGCTACGCACTTTTAATGTTTGTTTACGTCCGCGTATACCTAACTTCACCATCAGTTCGTCACTAACTATCGTCACAGTGGAACCATCGTCCAGTAAGGCCACCGTGCTTAATGTTCCGTAAGGTCCGTGTATATTTATAGGCACTGTCTTTAACAACACTTGACTATAACTGTCATCCTTAATGTGGGCGACAGCCTCACTAGGCACCACCGAGGCCGAGGCCGACGACGGCGCCGCGGGAGTTGCCGCAACGGACGGTTGACACTGCTCATTACCGCGCCCATCGGGGAAATGCAGAAGTTGATGGTGCGATTGTCCACAATTGTCCTTATCACACACGGGTGCTGAGCAAACGTCACGGTTATGACGCGACACCAGACACTTATAACATAAACCGTTACGTTTTATAAACTGCCATCTGTCCTTACGCAACGCTTTTTTAAACTTTTTACAGTCTATTATTTTGTGTTTATTTATTTTACAAAAACGGCACTTATCGTCACTAATGTTATTGTCCGAAGAGTTTTGCACTAGCACCGTATGAGTTCTGTTTACGTTATCACTTTGTTTACGTTTGTAGTCACTGGGATTGTATAATAGATTCACTGATGTTTTCGATATTTTTATAGCTTCTTGGTTCAAAAACTCGGATAATATCACCAGTTTAGGCTTATCCCCGCTGCTGATGATTGGATAACTGTAGTCTGCCCATTTCGAGATTAACACTGTAGGTAATTTAGACAGGATAATTGATATAACGTTTGTTCCTTTCAGGTACTCATCTTGACCAATAGCGAGCACAGCGGCGACATAGTTTTTTACTTTCACAGAAAACGTTACTATTTCTTTGTGATATTCGTGGGCCATCGGTTGAAGCTTGTTGATCTCGTACACAATTTTAGCTATGATAATATCTGGATTTCCAAATTGTAGCTCCAGGGTAGACATCACAACATCCGGTGACGTAGCACTAATTAACAGCGCTGTTACAGCATTTTTGGCTGCTCCATGTAAACATTTCCGTAGTCTCCATAAGTTTTCCTGATTGCTGAAGTTACACACTTTTGTTGAATCTTCGTATGCTTGCTTGAAAACCAACCAATCCAACGGGTCACCTCCAAAACCAGGTAAGTCTTTAGGTGTACTCAATCGGCTCAGCATTTGAGCATGCGAACTGTTAGCTGTGGTAGCAGCGGCCAGATCTTTGAGAGCACTTGCCAACATGTGAACTGTTCCATCAGTGCCACCTCGGCCAGCTGTTTGCTGTGGCGGTAGCGGAAGGTCAAGGTCGCCCAGATTTGTATCCTGCGGCTGGGCAGCCTCTGCCTCCAGTTCGCGATGACTTCGTTCTAGCCACTTCTCCACTTCAACTTTAGTATGATCTCCTTCTTCTCTTCCTTCCGACTGTGAACTGTATTCTTCGTTTTCTAGCTCGGCTAACTCGGCCGCCAACCGTTTATCGATTATTTCCATTTGTATTTTAGCCTTAGCTTCTGCTGCTTCTAATTCCAGTCTTTTCTTTCTTGCTAACACTGATGACGATGCGGACTTTGACCGAGATTTCGACTTTGATATTTTTTCTGACTTTGAGGGTAGACCTATACTGGAACTCAGTTTTTCTTTTCTAATTTGTTCGGCTAGAAATATAGGTTTTTCGACTTGTTTCGGGTCCTTTTTTTCTTCGTCGCGGTCACTTTTAGTGTTTGGTTGCCTGGAATCATCTTGAACAGCAGTTTCCAAGCCTTCAGCGCCCTTAGACATTTCGCCATGAAGTTCTTTATTTTTCTTCGCTGTGCTCCGTGTATTCACCATAGCTCGCAATTTCGGTGGAGTATGAAACATCCAGATCCGGCTCGAAGGACCAGATTGTAGGGGACGCAATGAAGAAACCAAGAGAAAGATAGATTTTTGAAATGTCGCGGACGAGGAGGGTGTACGTGCGTGCTGCCTTGGTAACATGGACGACTACTCGCGGATCGGCTCGCGTCGCGCGCCCGCGCTCCCCTGCCCCGCGCCCACCTGCTCCAGCCCCCGCATCCTTACAAGCTCCTCGAACGTACATTATAAACTTTATTATTAAACAAATATACATATATGTAACAATTTTATATACTATATAAGGGAAAACATGGAAACAATATAGGTTCGCACGGTTAACAGTCGGTGTGTAATTAAAAAGATATTAAAGAATTCAATTTCCCCATGCAGTGGTACAAGCTAGTACAAAATATTTTATGTATTTTCTAGATAGTATCTAGGACGTCTTATGGAGGAATGTTTGTTTCGACTTAAATAAATATAAACTTAGTCTATAATTTCAACCCACCATAGGAAAGCTGTATTCATTACTTATAAACAAATCTACAATAATGTACGATGTAATGTGTATGTGTGTGTGTGTAATGTGTGTATGTGTATGTGTAATTATTTATCCAACACAATGTGCACTTACCACTTAGTCGCTGGCAGATAGATCGCTGCGCTCCGTTTCATTTACGGTAAGTAAGAAAGAGATAGATGCGCGTGTACAGACGAGCTGCTTAGAACGAGTTGCCCGTCACGTAAGTTAAAGGGTCAGCGCAGACAGAGAGGAATAATCCCCGCACGGTCTCGGGTATTTTCTTTACGGATCGCGTATGTTCGAGCTTGCGCGCGACCTCGCGAGCCTGCGCGAGTAAACCGTTCTAGGTTACAGCTACAGTAAACATGACAGTTTGTCGCGAAAGTTCGTCAACGATGGTGGACTGGGATATGATTATAATTGTGCTTTTGGCGGAAGAAGAAGAAATGGAAGAACATGTTAATAAAACCCCTAACATCCAAACTCACAAACTGTATCTGTTCATAATATTGAATAAATAGGTATTTGTAACATTTTCTGAAAGTACAATAATTTTAAGGTAATAAATCATTTTATATTTCGAAAACAGAAGTTTTATTATTCTAACCTAAATTAAGATAAAATAAAAACTCAACCCGTCCATACCCACAAGACAACACTCACAATCACCTCAAAATACACACAAACACAACACACATCAAACGAACTTTTTGAAAATTCATTTTTATAAAATAAAATTTGATTACAATTGACAATACGTTTTCAACGTTTTAGTATTTTAAACATTTTACTAAAGGTACGATATTTTTTATTATTCTAACGTTAATTAGAGGTTAACATTGTAAACTGGTAAAACAGTTGCATGCGACTGTACATCTTGACACCAAATAGACCAAGAGCAAGGTTTAATGTTTTCAAAGAAGTTTAAGCCACTCTAAACTAGTAATTAAAAACATGAATTTAATTGAGAATTTATCTCTCTCGGACATTTCTAAAGACTTTAGACCGATAAAACTAAAAGTATAGTACACATATTAATAGAAATATTTTTTCTTGGTAATTTTTCGTGAACTCTTCGATCTAGCTCTTGGACTATACCTTACTAATTGAACTCATTATATCTCCTAAACTAAGACCCGACTAAATCTGTAACTTGGCGACTGATTCCGACTAATTAGCGACTAAATATGGGAGAAAACAGATCTTCGCTAGGTGTCCTAGTTTTTGAGATATAAATGTGGCCCTGCTGGGGAGACTCTCTCCAGCAGGGCCACCTATAAACCCTTATATCTTTTGAACCAGTGACCGACTAATTCTGATATTTGGCGAAAAATTCCGACTAATTGGCGACTAAATATGGGAGAAAACAGATCTTCGCTAGGTGCCCTAGTTTTTGAGATATAAATTTGGCCCTGCTGGGGAGAGTCTCTCCAGCAGGGCCACCTATAAACCCTTATATCTTTTGAACCAGTGACCGACTAATTCTGATATTTGGCGACTAATTAGCGACAAATTTTTTGCGTTTTCAAAATTAAAATCCCTGATGGTGGCCCTGCCAGAGTCAGTGACACCTAATTAGCGACTAATTTTTTGCGTTTTCAAAATTAACACATTAACTGCTGAATTATTTGCGAATTTGTTCCAAAATGCTGCTTTATGATACAAACTTGTCCCAAGTGCGGCGAGACGCTTATGTGTGTTTGAAAATTTTCGAGTTTTATGAGTCATAAGTGTCACTGACTCTGGCAGGGCCAACATCAGGGATTTTAATTTTGAAAACGCAAAAATTAGTCACTAATTAGTCGAAATTAGTCGCCAAATATCAGAATTAGTCGGTTACTGGTTCAAAAGATATAAGGGTTTATAGGTGGCCCTGCTGGAGAGACTCTCCCCAGCAGGGCCAAATTTATATCTCAAAAACTAGGGCACCTAGCGAAGATCTGTTTTCTCCCATATTTAGTCGCCAATTAGTCGGAATTAGTCGCCAAATATCAGAATTAGTCGGTCACTGGTTCAAAAGATATAAGGGTTTATAGGTGGCCCTGCTGGAGAGAGTCTCCCCAGCAGGGCCACATTTATATCTCAAAAACTAGGACACCTAGCGAAGATCTGTTTTCTTCCATATTTAGTCGCCAATTAGTCGGTATCAGTCGCCAAGTTACAGATTTAGTCGGTGTGTAATTAAAAAGATATTAAAGAATTCAATTTCCCCATACAGTGGTACAAGCGAGTACAAAATACTTTATGTATTTTCTAGATAGTATCTATGACGTCTTATGGAGGAATGTTTGTTTCGACTTAAATAAATATAAACTTAGTCTATAATTTCAACCCACCATAGGAAAGCTGTATTCGTTACTTATAAACAAATCTACAATAATGTACGATGTAATGTGTATGTGTGTGTGTGTAATGTGTGTATGTGTACCTATGTGTAATTATTTATCCAACACAATGTGCACTTAAGATAAGATAAAAACTCAACCCGTCCATACCCACAACTAGTGATGGGTAATTTTCGGAAATTTTTCAAAGCTTGGAAATTTTTCCGTTTATTTTTCCAAAAAATAACAATATGGAAAAATATTGGAAAATATTGTTTACTGTAAAATGTTGACTACAGGAATTAAAATAACATATGAATTAAAGGGTTTTATTTATACTGAACATATTTACTGACTGACTGAATGAATGACTGACTGATTGATTGAATAAAATGACTGACCGACTGACAAATCAACGCACAGCCAAAACTACTGGGTCTAGGAACGTGAAATTTTGCACACGGCTTCCTTTTATAATTTAGGGGAGCACTAAGAAGGGGTTATTGGAAATTCAATCTTATAGGGGGTGAAAAGGGGGGTTTTTGTTTGTATGAAAAATCTTATTCCTTGAGTTAATAAACTTGAAACTTGCCACGAATACATATATGTTAATTATGAACTTTTTCATTTTTGTTTTTCTAAACTGTCCCCCCTAAAGGAGAATTGGGTGTGTCAAAGTTTGTATTGAAGAATTTTAACGCGCTGACCGATTAACTCTAAACTCACTATTTATACATAAGACTAAAAATAAAGAATACTTTCATCAGAGTTTTTCGAAAATATGCCCCTACCGGGGTGAAAATGGGCAGTCAATTTTGCAGGGGAGGATTTTACTGCGTGGCTTGTTTAACTCGAAAAGATGAATGGCGAATTCTTATTTGAACGTCTAAAAGTCACACTTATACAAAATAAATTCAATTAATTATGTTCTTTTATGCTATCATATTATCTAATTAAGGCCAAATAAAAAAATATGTTCAATGAAAAGTTTTTTGACTACTTCGTTCTAAAAGGTTAGGAAATTGTTGGTTGGATTGGCAATACTAAAATAGCCATTTTATGTTTATTTTCCTAAATAGTAGGTACAGCATAATTGTCGTAGTGTTGTTATCATTTTTAGTTTATTTTATTTACATGGAGTAAATAATATGTCGGCGCCTCCGCTTTTCTAGACTGTCAATTGACATGTTGTAGAAATGGCAACGTCAAAAATGAACAGCACTCCGGTAAGGCGGCCATCTTGTAAAATGAGCAGGTAACTTCGGATTTTGTAAGGTGCGCACGCAACCATGTGGTCGGTGGACGTTATATTTTAATCGCATCCCTCTTAATCTAAGCGATCTATTATTATTTTTTGAAGTGTTTGATTGAATTATCGAGAATTAGAAGTGGAGTGATTGTGATAGGTGTTATTTTTTGAAATACTGCCTTTCTACCCGATAATCCACGCCTACCTGAACATGGTCGGCGCCTTCCGCTTTTCTAGACTTAATTGACTTGTTGTACAAGTCAACCTCAAAAACGAACATCGAGATCTGGTGAGGCGGCCATCTTATAAAACGAGCATTGAACTCGTGGTCGGTGGACATTTTATTTTAATCGCATCCCTCTTAATCTAAGCGATCAATAATTATTTTGCTAAGTGTTTGATTGAATTGTGGAGAACTAGAAGTGGAGTGATTGTGATATGTGTTATTTTATTGACAAACTGCCTTCCTACCCGATAATTCACGCCTACCTGAACATGGAGAACACATTAAATGAAAGTCGAAAGACTTCAAATAAATAATACATTTATTTTGTTGTATATTTGAGTTTATTGTGTTCTTCCTTAGATAAAAGTATTGTAGCAAAGTAGGAAAATATCAAATGTTACGGCAATTCTGAACTAAAAAGATTAGTATTCAAAGTCTTAAAAAATATTTATTGGTGGTTGACATTGTCAACTGTTGACAGTTTACAACTCTTAACCGTTGTTCAAAATTGCAACATTGAATATCTATTAATCTGACCCTTCTCTAACAAAAAATGTTGCACAAACTAGCTCAGAAGATGACGCTGAGTTAAATAAGGTATTTTTCATTTCAAGACGTAGTGATTTAATTTCAAATAAAACAATGTATGGGAAGCTGCCATTGTTTTTTGTATAAATAATCTTTAATACAAGTTTTGGAAACATTTTAAACGATTTGCAAAATTCGACCCTTGTGGGGGTGAAACGTGGGGATACAGTTTATTTGAAAAATCTTATTCCTTGGTTCTATAAACTTAAAAATGGCCCGAATACTTATTTTTATACTTAAATGATAAAAATCGTATACATGAATTTTCGAAAACAACATTTCAAAGGGGTTGAAGCCTTTTCGAAATTTTTTCAATAGTTGGAAATTTTTCGGTTTTAAAAGTATTGTTTACTGTAAAATTTTGACTTCAGTAAGTAAAATAACACAGAGTTTAAGGGGTTTTATTTACATTCAAAGGGTTTTATTACATTAACACATCTAGGTATTCGGTTGAAGAATCCGAATCATCACTGGCGAAAAGTATCATGATCAATATTTTCTACTGCATCTACACAAAAAATAAATCATCAGTTTTATGGGTTTTATGTCACCAACAAGTTTCAGAGAAAAACCGATCTAGTTATACAAACCCGAAAAGAAAATATTGACAAAAGAAAATCATTTTTGCTTTTTAATGTTAGAGGAATTGCAATATGTACTACCACCGTACATGAAACCATTTGTACCCACTTAAGCTACCTAATAAATCTGTGCATCAGCTCAGGTGTATATCCGGATGCCCTAAAAGTTTCAAGAGTAAAACCATTATTTAAAAAAAAACAATAAGGGACAAATGGCTAACTATAGACCAATCGCCTTAACTCCTATAATGTCCAAAATTTTTGAAAAATACATTTATAAAGAACTGTACTCATATCTAGAAAAGAAAAATATCTTTAGTGAGGAGCAAAAGGGGTTTAGACAAAAAATGTCAACCAGTATGGCCATTTATGACTTCTTATATAATATTATGACGAATATGGACAGAAGAATCCCGGTATGTGCGATATACTTAGACCATATCATTCTGAAATCAAAAAATCCATCCAAAACATTGGTTACTAATTCTTCGCTTACCGATCACCAAGCTGTTTTACTAACATTACAAATAAGTTCACCTAGAAAAAACTGCATGCGTAGCTACACTAAAGTCAATATGACAAACCTTGAAAATGACATACGCGGTATTAATTTTAACCCGGTTTATAATTCGAATGATCCAAATATTTCTTTAAAGTACTTCATAGATTCGCTGCAATATGCAATACGCAAAAACACGTTCACTAAGATAATTCCTAGAAGGTATAATTGTAGTAAACCCTGGATTACACCCGGACTCGTTCGTTGTATAAGACATAGAGATAAACTTCACCTAAAATTGAAACTCGCACCTGATAACAAAGTACTTTCTGTAACATATAAAAGGTATCGAAACTTCTGTAATAATCTTTTGAAAAAAACTAAAAAATCAATATGATAAAAATGAATTACAAAAGGCGGGGGAAAATAGTAAACTGGTCTGCAAATTTATAAAAACTAATACATTTAGATCGAAAAGTCCGGAACCTCCACTAGATTTACTATTAACAGAGATAAACCCATCCGAAGCAATGAATAAAATAAATAATTATTTTGCTAACGTTGGGAAAAACTTGGCTGAAAAATCTTTACATTCTAGTAATTTTTCCCCTCAAAACCCGACTATGACATTCTCTAAAATAAATTCTTTTGTTTTATTAGATACCGACGTTGACGAAGTACTCAGAATTATAAACGGGTTAAAAGTTGTTTGTGCTACTGGGTGGGATGACATACCTAATAATATACTTATAAGGTTTAAATACCTACTTGCACCTCCACTAACCCACATTTTTCAACTATGTTTATCTAAACTGTCAAACTGTCGACTGTCACCGAGACGTCAAATAGTACAGTCACGTTAATTCTGCTCCGTAACTTGAATTCTAAAGTCATAGTAAAAAGTTATTTTACGACTGCGTGGTGTCTAGACTCTCAAAAACGGAGCCTTATGGGCTATGATCATATAATTTTCTAAGCGATTAAAGTGTTTTTAAGCGTGTTCATAGTGAAAACCAAAGTGTACTGTGGCGGTGATCTAACAAAAGTTATTTTATTCCAAGTTGTCATTTAACAATTGTTTCCAATCTACCGCCTGTTGTGTTAACTTAGTGTTGTCACCACACGGAATCCATAATTTCGTAAGTCATCCCAAGGACTCGCTGGCTCTAAGCGCTAACGTCTGCCATACGTACACAGTGTGTCGTGAGTTCGCGTCCGACAAATCGAACTTTGTCTTTTTGTATTTATTGTACTGTTTGGGAGATTGATTGTGTGCTTAGAAAATGTCTAACTGTAATACTTGTGGATTACCAGTTAAACTAAACGAAAAAATAACATGTTCTAAATGCAATAAATTATATCATCACCTGTGCGTTAACCTGAGTGCTACTGCGTTTAAAAAGCTCAATAAAACTGCACGTTCTAAGTGGAATTGTCCGAGCTGTTTCTCTCAACATGAACCTGATAAATCGACGTCTGAGACAATTGAAGATAGCTCTGAATGTGAGGATGATAAGGTCAGCGATATACGACTTGTTATTCGGGAGGAAATTCGGAATACACTGCGTATTGAGGTAAAGACTATGATTACCGAGCTTAGAGTTGAAATGGATGATTTAAAGAAGCAGATTGATGAGTTGAAGTTATCTGGATCTTTTGATATCTCTCAAGTTAATGACTTAAAAACTGAACTCAATGTTGTGCTACGTGAGAACACTGAACTCCGTTCACAGAACTCCGATATGCAAAAGACTTTGGCTCAGCTAAAAACACAAATAAACACCCTTGATCAAAATATGCGTGAGGCGAATCTGGAAATTAACGGCTTACCGGAAAATAAAAATGAAGTGTTACCGACCATTGTAACACAACTGGCTAATGTTGTGTCATATGCGCTAAAAGACAGTGATATTATGAAGTGCGTTAGAGTGGCCAGTATGAAAGACAACAAGTCTCGCCCGCGCGCTGTAATATTGAAGCTGCGTAGTCCTAGATGTCGCGACGAATTGTATTCTGCAATAACTAGATACAACAAATCCCACACTGATGATAAATTAAATACAAGTCTTTTGGGTTATGGTGGTAGCAAGCAGCCAGTTTATGTATCCGAGCACCTTTCTCCGACGTATAAATCTTTACATGCTGCGGCACGTCTTAAGGCCAAAGAAAAATCCTATAAGTTTGTCTGGGTTCGCTATGGTAAAATTTTTGTATGTAAAAGTGAAAACTCTGGTACTATTCTATTTCAGTGTTTGGAAAAAATTGTATAATTTATTTGAATTGTTAATTTGGTTCCTATTAGTCATGTTTACATTTTTTGTTAGTCTAATGGATAGTATTTCGATTTTTTATCAGAATGTGAGGGGTATGAAAACGAAGTCGCATGAAATTCTAATGTCAATTTTAAGTTCTGACTATGACATAATATGTCTGACAGAAACTTGGTTAGATGACTCGTTTTTATCCTCTGAATACTTTGATCAAAGATACACTGTTGTACGCCGTGATCGTAGTGCACAGTTTAAAGATTTGTACTCTAAAAGTTATGGTGGTGGGATATTGGTAGCTATTAGTAATAAGTATAATTTTGTTAATAAAACTGAGTGGCAAACCTCTGTTGAGGATATGTGGTTATGTATAAGTGCTGGTGGCGTCTGTATGAATATTTGTGTTGTTTATTTACCGTCTTATATACCTTGCCATATCTTTGTTCAATTCCTGGCCAGAGCTGAAGAAATTTGCTTGCGTTATATGGATTGCACCACTTTGATTCTTGGTGATTTTAATCTTCCTAATGTGAAATGGCTTCAATATAATGATCCCTTTCTAGGAATTAGTGACCCTAAATCTTTAGCGTTGAGGGACTTCCTAAACATCACCGGATATGTTCAAATTAATAACATGTGTAATGTAAATAATAATATCCTAGACCTCATCTTGGTGGATGAGAACTCCAGTCTTTCTGTTTCTTCCGCACCTCCCATCAGTAAACCAGATATACATCATCCGCCATTAGAATTAACCCTTACTAAAACTTCAATTACTAATTTAAAAAATAATACTAAACGATCTAAGCATATCTTCACTAAAACAGACTATGAGGCATGTGTTCGTGATCTACGTAAAGTAAATTGGGAGGATTATTATCATTTGAGTTGTAATGATTTTGTTCTGACATTTTATAATATACTATGGGAAAATATAGATAAATACACTCCGAAGGGTAAGCCTAAGAATAATTGTTATCCAGTTTGGTTCTCAACTTCGTTGATTAAACTTCTTAAAGAAAAACATAAATACAGGACTCGGTTCAAACGGTACAAAAACCCTCGGGATTACGATACTTTTGTTACCCTACGGATGCGAGCTGGGAGAGTCATGGATAACTGTTTTAAAGATTATATTGATAGAATTGAGAGTGAATTAAAAACAAATGTAAAAGCTTTTTGGCGTTATACTAAGTCTAAAAAATCTTTCAGAGGTGTCCCTGACCAGGTTTCGTGGGGTGCTCGTGTTGTTGAGGGTGGTAGAGGTGTGGCAGATCTTTTTGCTGACTATTTTGCATCTGTGTACGGTGTTAATCAACAGCCTAGTAACTTTTCTCCAGGTTACTCCACATCTAATTACAGTATATCTTCTATTGGCATTACTGAAAATGACGTACGTGATAGCATCAAAAAGATAGATCTTAATAAAGGGGCTGGTCCTGATGGACTTCCTCCTATTTTCATTCGTCTTTGCATTGATGCACTTATTATACCACTACAGATTATATATAATAAATCCCTTAAGGAAGGTACAGACGCCAGCACATCAAGCTACTACAACCTGTCAGATTTCTTTAATAGATTTTCGACTTTATTACTATAGCATTAGGTTCGTGGTTTATTGGGAAAATCTGACAGTTTCGGGTAGGTTGACCTGCTGGCGTCTGTACATTTCCTGATTTATGGAAAATCTCACACATTATCCCCATACATAAATCTGGTAGTATGAATGACGTAACTAACTACAGACCAATCTCTATTATATCACAATTTGCAAAGATGTTTGAGGGTCTCATATACAATGTAGTTTATTCCCACCTCCGTCATATTATTGGTTTGAAGCAGCATGGTTTTGTGTCTAACCGTTCTACTATGTCTAACTTACTTATTTACACTACTTTCATTAGTAACACCTTTGAAGCTAGGGGTCAGGTTGACGCTGTTTATACAGATTTTGCAAAAGCCTTTGATCGCGTTGATCACACAATTCTTTATATGAAATTGAATTGCGCTGGTATTCATGGCTCTTTGTTGCGGTGGTTCGAGAGTTATTTAATTAATCGTTCTCAAATAGTTGCCTTGGCGGGTTATGAATCTGTACCTTTTTCTCCTGCCTCTGGTGTTCCACAGGGCTCTAAGTTGGGCCCTTTGCTTTTTTTGGTATTTTTGAATGATCTTTTAGGTTTACTAAATTGCGATTGTTTAGCCTACGCTGATGATTTAAAAATATACTGTAAAATATCTGACCTGAGTGATTGTGTGAAGCTTCAAAGCGATCTTGATGTGCTTCAACAATGGTGTTTGGACAACAGAATGATGCTCAATGTTAAAAAATGCAAGACTATTACATTCACGAATAAAGTGAATTTTATTAAGTTTGATTATCATATTGATGGATCAGTACTGAGCAGAGTGTCGGTCATCCGTGATCTAGGGGTACTCTTCGATACATCTTTATCTTTCCGCGATCATATAGATGGTATAGTGACTAAGGCTAAAAGAATGCTTGGCTTTATAATCCGTATGTCGAAACCTTTTCGTAATCATAGTAGCATTATTTTGCTTTACAACGCACTAGTAAGGAGCTCCTTGGAATATTGTTCTACTATTTGGTCTCCCTATTATTCAACTTATATTAATAGTGTTGAATCTGTTCAGGCCCGTTTTGTTAGGTATTTATGTATGAAGAATGGGATCCGAAAAGCTATACCTGATTACTATGGCAGGTTGAAGCACTTCAAAATGATAAGCTTAAAAGAGAGACGTAATCATTCTGACTTACTAGTGCTCCATAAAGTAATAAATGGTTCTATAGATGCAGAATTAGTAAACTATTTTAGCTTTAGGTCAAGTCAACGTAGTAAGCGTCATCATCGTATTTTTGAATTGCCTACATCCACCCTAAATACCACATTTAATAGCCCACTAACACGTATGGCAAGGCAATATAACGAAAGGTCCAACTCGGCGGATTACCCTATTGATATTTTCTCCATGAGTTTTGCTTCATACAGGCGTTCACTATGTAAACAGAGCGAAGAGTGCACGTCTATATAGCTCTAATAGCGTTTTGTAGTGTTCTAGATTTAGGTTCGCTAGACACACTTTTTTATTGTTCTTCGTTGTCTCTAATATTTCATAGATTAAAGTCATGCATACCTGTTATTTGCATGGTTACTAAAATGCCTTCATTTTTATGTTATTTAATTTGAATTGTAAGTGACTGTGCTGTTGGTGTGCTTATTTTTAAATAAATAAATAAATAAATAAAGGAATATTCCCTAAGCTGCTTAAAAAAGCTGTGGTCACACCTGTATTCAAGTCTGGAGACAAAGCCTGTGTGAATAACTACAGACCCATTTCAGTTTTAACAGGCCTCTCAAAGGTTTTAGAAAAAATCATTAACAGTAGATTGATAAAATATCTTGAAGAAAACAGACTACTTTCAGATAGTCAATTTGGTTTTAGGCCCAAAAGATCAACTAACCAAGCAGTTCACAAATTAACTAACTATATTACTACCAACTTGGATAATGGTATGCACACAATTGGGATTTTTCTAGACCTTGCCAAGGCCCTCGACACTATTTCTTGTACTTTACTTTTACGCAAGCTAGAAACAATTGGGATAAGAGGAGCACAACTTCTATTATTTTCTGATTATCTCAGCGATCGTCGTCAATGTGTAAAAATAGGTTCGTATACAAGTTCTGAACTTAAAAATAGTTGTTTTGGAATTCCACAAGGCAGCATTTTAGGCCCAACGTTATTTTTAATCTATATAAATGAACTGTGCAGCCTGGCTCTCCGAAATGGAATCATAATGTCTTATGCGGATGACACCGCTCTATTGTTCTCAGCAAAATCAAGAGTTGAGGTCTATGAAAATGCTCAGATCGGTTTTAACACCGTCTCTGATTGGCTCCATAATAATCTCCTAACATTAAATGCAGATAAAACAAAATACATTTTATTTACAATGAGAAATACTAACATACCGCTTACTAATTTAAACATTTACGCACATAATTGTAGCACGTACGCTGACAGTGCATGTTCTTGCCCCACTTTAACTAAAGCTGACCATTTGAAATATCTAGGTGTTACTATTGACTCAAATATAAATTTCCGTAAACATATCGATTTACTATGTACGAGAGTGCGCAAATTAATATATGTTTTTAAAAATTTACGGAATGTAGCTGACCATAAATTAATTAAACAGGTTTATTTAGCTTTGTGTCAATCCATTCTTACCTATTGCATAACTTCTTGGGGTGGTGCTGCAAAAACAATTTTACTGCCTTTAGAGCGCGCGCAAAGAGCAGTTCTGAAGGTTGCTACCTCTCGCCCTTTTAGATTTCCTACGCACCAGCTCTACATAGCATGTAATGTACTAACAGTGCGGCAATTATTCGTTCTGAGCATAATACTACACCAGCACGCTGCACTACCTTTTGACCCAGTACCGTCTGACAAGAGAAGAAAGGACTTGGTTTGCATAAAGCCTCAAACTAAACATGCGTTTGCTAATCGATTTTATGTATTTTTAGGACCTTTTTTGTATAATAGACTCAACAGGGTACTAAACCTCTATAGGGAAAGTTATAAAAAATGTAGTATGATGTTAACAGAATATTTATCGATACTCAATTACACAGACACTGAAAATCTACTAGAAATTTTGTCATAAGGATAACTTATTCCCTCGTAAGTATTTACTTTTGTATATTTACGTAGGCTAGTTTTAGGTATTAATGTACCAATATGCTTCTTCTCATAGTTGTTAAAATATTGTTTTCATTTTTTAAATATCACTTTTACTTCAAATTATGTCCCAATGTAATTGAAATGTAAAGCGATGGCCTGAAACACAGGTTTGAATAAACCTAGATCGGGTGGGTCGCTACCTAACATTCTAATTCCAAACTATCATTACTTGCACCTGTAACTAAACATATACTTAAGCATTAGTTTATTATTAGGCTACATAATATATTGTATTGGAAATTTACAAATAACTGACTAAATGTAAACTTTTTGAAATATTTTTATTAAATAAATTATTATTATTATTATTTTTTGATATTTCTCGGGACCCTGGGGTCCCGGACCTTTGGAAGGCATACGAGGAGCCGAAGCCAACTCACAGAGGCCCCTTAGATAATTTTAAATGATGAGGAGGCACCAACCGACGATTATCCCTGTATGCACTATGCAAGTGCACCCAAGGACAACCCCCGGTTGGTACAGGACTATTGTTGTAGGTGAAAACAAAACATATTGGGCTATGGGTTTGGGTGGCTAAAGTGGATTGGGTAACTTGAACTATGGAAGAACTATGTCCCCTGCCTGACCAACGTTGTATATTATACACGGATAAAATGGCAGGGGGTGACTTGCACACTCAATAATGGGCCCCCGGAGACGGCCGCTAGCACATAGTGACGTAGCGACAAGGGGGCAACACTTCCTGAGGTGCTTGAGGAGTGGAGAGGTATTCCACGGCTATCAGGACAATCCCGGAAATACGGTCAAGATCCCTACCAGCACCTTACTGGAATACTTCCTTCCTCCGAGCACGTTTGCTCTTGCGAATCTCCACTCAAGCCGGCCAATAAAGGCAAGAAAGAGGTGGGAGCTCTGTTCCTCGTCAGTGTTCACTCCAGCCGGCCAATAAAGGCAAGCCAGAGATGAGGACAAGATTTCTCCCGGGAGATAGGGTCCATGGGGTCGCTACTGCCCAACAGCTCGCCACATGCTGCCCTGCGGGTTTCAATATCTCTCTTGGTCTGGCTCCTCATCCTAGACCCGTTCCGGCAAACTCTACCGGCACAGACCTAAAGTTTGGAGCACGCAAGCCCCACCACGACGTCAACGTAGAGATACAGCGGTGGGGTTATTTATTATTATTATTATTATTACTGCGACATGACGCAAGCTTTTGACCACGTTGACCATAGCATATTACTACATAAATTAGAAGCTTACGGCATAAGGGGAAGCATACTAAATCTTATTCAGTCATACCTGACTAATAGAAAACAATACACAGAAATTGAGAGAATTAATGTTAAGACAAAGAAAGAGGAAGTTTATGTGTCAAGCGAACGCACACCTACATACGGTATTCCTCAAGGCAGCGTACTTGGATCTTTACTATTCATAATATACATCAATGACCTGCCTAGTGCTATTGACCAACCCATGACTCTCTTTGCCGACGACAGCACTATGACTATAGCATGTAAAAATAAAGACATATATGAAAGTGACATAAATCAATCTTTGACATCAATAATATCATGGTTAAATAGGAACAACCTAAAAATAAATCTAGATAAGACAACTATTATGCATTTCACGCAACGGAACCAGGCTGTATTTGACCTTAACGCAATTTACGAGGACACTGTCCTTAATAAAGTTGACGCCACAAAATTTCTAGGAATTATGATTGACGCTAAATTGAACTGGAAGGCACACATCGAATACCTAAGTAAACGGCTGAGCTCCTCTGCGTACGCCTTATATAAACTGGCCCCAGAGCTAAACACAGATGCCTTAGTAACAGCGTATCATAGTCTAGTAGCATCGTTATTGCGCTACGGTATTATTTTTTGGGGGAATTCCACAGACAAAGCTATAGCGTTTAGGGCCCAAAAGCGATGCATTCGTGCGATGTTCAATTTGAAGTCGACTGACAGCTGTATGCCAATGTTTAAAAACACAAATTATTTACCCTACCGTCTCTGTATATTTTTGAAGTTGCGACATTTGTTAGGGTGAATCAATTTCTGTTTCCACGACTAGCTGACACCTTCCCCCGTAACAGACGTGACAATAATCAACTGTGTTTACATACGTCAAAGACTGCATTAATGGGAAAAAGCGTTTTCTGTATGGCTCCTAAAATCTATAATAAAATACCACAGTCATGTAAAGAATTGCCGGTAAATTTGTTTAAAAAAAAATACGAGATTTATTAACAGACAAGTGTTATTATAATTTAAATGACTTTTTGAATGACACTATTTGACATTTTTAAAATTATTATTATTATTATTTTATTTTATTTTATGTAGTCTTAAGTTTTGTGACCTTTTATGATTAATTTAATTTTTTTGTACATTTTATGAATTTGTACGCCTTACGGGTGAAACATGTACGTACGAAATATTAATATTGTGCCATCCTGCATGCTTAATTTGCATGTATACGCATGTTTTTGACAAATAAAATTATCTTTATCTTTATGAGAAACTTACTATCTTTTAAAACTTGTAGACGGTTATAAAGGAAAACCTGTGAATGTGGACCAAGTAACAGTTCAGTATGATGCTCCGCCTGGACGTGATTAAGTACAGTAGTAGTCCAATTAGTCCCCAATCTTTTTAGCCAGCACCCTAATTCCGTTACAACCTATCAATCAAATCTGAATCATTTTGAAGCAAATTGCTAATCCATTGCTTCGCATGTTCGAAATATTATCTGCTCGACAACGTAAATAACGCAGTGAATGTTTTTGAATTGTCAAAAAGAAACTGATTCCAATGATGTATTACGCAATTTGCTCCGCGGGTTGAATCAATCAATCAATCAATCAAAAGTCATTTATTCAAACTAGGCTGAGAATCAGCACTTTTTGAACGTCAACATTCATAAGACAGTCCCCCAAAAACGCCCGCCCTTCACCACTTCCTAGTGCTTTAGCTGGGGAGAAGAAGTGGCGCAACAAACTCCCCAGCAGCACAGCTGTCTGTTCAGTTAAAAAAATGATTCTATATAACACTGCGCATAATAATTTAGGTACATTACGCAACACAAAACATTAAATTAAATTATTTGCTATAAGTAAGCTAGCACACGCCGATATACCAAAAAAAAAAAAAAACGAAAACAATACTCAAGCAGAAACAAAATACAAAACTAAAAACGAAAACAAAATAAAAGCCTCCAGTAATAAAGGGCGTGCCCACTTACATATAGCCGTACATGTAGTCGTAACTCAAAGTCACAGATAGGGATAAACTAGGACCATCGAAGTAAAATCAACAACGAGTTAAATTACTAATAACAAAACAAAACCAAGGTCAGCAAGACGACCTGTCACCACAAGCAGCACCCGTTCACGAGCATAACGCAAAGATCAGCCATTACCCCCCTCGCCATATTTGAGGGAAGGAGACAACCCGACCCCCGACGCCACCGCAAGCAGTGACATCTAAGGGAGCATGACGAACTTGCTGCCGGTTGCTCGGGCAAGAAAAACTATGATCAATTGTCGAGGTCACTAGCTAACCACATATTGCAATACCACTCATAAAAAATAAACATTGAAATGAGTAGATTATGTCAATAATAAATAAAAATAAAATTAAAATAAATTGACCTTGAGAGTCAAAGAAAATAAATAATTATATGAACTCATATAATTTGTCAGTAGCTATGCTAATTCTGGAGAAAGAACATAAACATTGTCTTAAGCTAAACACAGCGACCAACTATTCTTATCGTTGAAGTAATCGTTGATAGAATAGTATGCCTTTGATCAAAGGTTAGATTTTACTTTAGCTTTGAACGCATTAAAGGGCAAATCTAGCAAAGAAGAGGGTAGCTTGTTATAAAAAGTTATACCAAGCCCAACAAATGAGTTATGAACCTTATGAAGCCCGTGAAATGGAGCACGTAATTTGTCCTTATTTCTGGTGTTAACATTGTGAATATCACTGTTTTTAGTGTATAAATGTATATTTTGTCTAATATATAAGATGTTGGCGAAGATGAATTGTGATGCCACCGTGAGAATACCAATCTGTTTAAAAAAATCTCTCAAAGAAACTCTGGCACCGAGCTGGTAAATTGCTCGAACAGCTCGTTTCTGAAGAACAAATATATTTTGAATGTCAGCGGCTTTGCCCCAGAGCAGAATACCGTATGACATAACGCTATGAAAATAACTAAAATAGACTAACCGAGCTGTATCAACGTCAGTGTATTGTCTTACTTTCCTGACGGCGTAGGCGGCTGAACTGAGCCTTCCCGCTAGGCTTGATATATGTGGGCCCCACTGAAGTTTGGCATCTACTGTTATACCCAGAAAAACTGCCGAGTCTACAGTTTTAAGCATCTCTTTATCTAAAACGATGTTGGGTCCTAGATTTCTAACATTCGGTAAGGCAAACTTTATACATTTCGTTTTCTTAGCATTGAGAACTAAGTTATTTGTCGTAAACCAATCTGTAACCATTGAGAGTGCACTGTTTACGTCGTCAAAATCTTGTCTATTCCTGTCTACTTTAGAAATAAGAGAGGTGTCATCTGAAAACAGTACAACGTCACAGATACCCTTTAAATAGAATGGTAAGTCATTGATATACACTAAAAACAAGAATGGACCCAGTATTGAACCTTGAGGTACACCTAACTGAACTGGTAGCCCGGCAGATTTCACACCATTTACATCTACACATTGAAACCTATTATGTAAATATGAATTTATTACTTTAAGAGCTTCGTTTTGTACACCGTAATGATGTAGTTTACGCAAAAGCGTGTCATGGTGCACGCAATCAAAGGCTTTGGAAAGGTCACAGAAAATTCCAATAGCATTTTGCGAGTTCTCCCATGCGTTAAATATATGTTTCAGCAGAGCAACACCCGCATCTGTAGTCGAACGACCTTTAGTAAAGCCATATTGTTCATCATGAAGGAGGCCATTTAAATTAAAATGTCTTAGCAACTGCTTGAGTATTAACTTTTCAAATATTTTGCTAAATGCAGGTAAGATAGAAATAGGCCTAAAATTGCCAACGTCATTTTTATTACCTGATTTAAATAAAGGTATGACTTTACTACTTTTCATGAGGTCAGGAAAAGTTCCTACATCAACACATTTATTAAAACTAACAGCTAGATAGGGGGCTACTATGTCTATTATATTACTTAACAGTTTAATGGAGATGCCCCAGTAATCACCAGTGTTTTTAGACTTAAGTGTGTTAAATACATTAACTACATCACGAGGTTTTATATGTTCGAAGCTAAATAAGCGACCACATTTAGGCACACTACTATGCAAAAGGGTTTCAGCTTTAGACGGGGATGAATTTAAGGAGCGAGTCGTAGTTATATGTATGTTGGCAAAAAACTCATTAAATGCCTCAGCAACGTCTGCTGCTTTATTAACTAATTTGCTGTCGACCATAACTTCAAGTTGTTTGTCTTGTTTAACCGACTTACCCGTTTCATTGTTAATAATTTTCCAAGTGGTTTTTACTTTGTTATTGGAATTTTTAATTGTATTGCTTAAAAATTTAGATTTAGCACAAACACAAATACTTTTAAATAATTTTGAATAATTTTTGACATACTCTAGGAAAGGAGTATCAAACCTGTGCTTTTTCAAACCATATAATTCGTATAGTCTCGCTCTACTTTTATAAATACCTGGAGTAGCCTATTGGTTAAAGCCAACGGTAGTGCCATTAATATTAATGGTTTTGGTCTTAAAGGTAGATTGGTACTCTTTTTGCACAACATCAAAAAGGGCTCCATAGATTTCATTAGGATTGTCATGTTCTACTATAGATGGTCTAATTCTTTGGGCTACATTTACATACATGAAGTGAGCGCAACCGCCATCTTGCGCCATCTGCACATGGTATTTTCCCAATTGTGCATTCTGCGCATCGTCGTCGGCTCACGTCACGTCTACCCGGCCAAAAAGAACTACTTGATACTTATAGTGCACATTGTAATTTCTTCTGATTTATGTATATAATTTCCAATAAGAAAACATTATGGCAAGAATTATAAATTGTTAAAGATTAGATATTTAAAATTTTCCAGTAAAGAAAAAAGAAAGCAAAATGTTTATTCTGCACAAACAAAACGCACGTTACAAAAAAAAAAAGACCTAAAGTAATGACACACATGCAAAGCAGGCAAAAAACCTTAGAATAATAAATACAGCAAAAAGTTTCGTATTCGAGCAGTCTATAATTGTTCATTGCTTGATGTCAGAGTACACATAATAGTCTTATTTTTTTCTAATCTTTAATCACAGTCAGCTTTTTGTTTGGAAAAATATTGGAAAAGTATTGGAAAAATATTAGAAAAATATCGGAAAAATATTTTTTTTCTTTTCTTTTCCTTCCGAAATTTTTCCATTACCCATCAGTACCCACAACACAACACTCACAATCACCTCAAAATACACACAAACACAACACACATCAAACGAACTTTTTGAAAATTCATTTTTATAAAATAAAATTTGATTACAATTGACAATACGTTTTCAACGTTTTAGTATTTTAAACATTTTACTAAAGGTACGATATTTTTTATTATTCTAACGTTAATTAGAGGTTCACATTGTAAACTGGTAAAACAGTTGCATGCGACTGTACATCTTGACACCAAATAGACTAAGAGCAAGGTTTAATGTTTTCAAAGAAGTTTAAGCCACTCTAAACTAGTAATTAAAAACATAAAAACATGAATTTAATTGAGAATTTATCTCTCTCGGACATTTCGTGTCACCGACTCTGGCAGGGCCACCATCAGGGATTTTAATTTTGAAAACGCAAAAAATTAGTCGCTAATTAGTCGAAATTAGTCGCCAAATATCAGAATTAGTCGGTCACTGGTTCAAAAGATATAGGGGTTTATAGGTGGCCCTGCTGGAGAGACTCTCCCCAGCAGGGCCAAATTTATATCTCAAAAACTAGGGCACCTAGCGAAAATCTGTTTTCTCCCATATTTAGTCGCCAATTAGTCGGAATTAGTCGCCAAATATCAGAATTAGTCGGTCACTGCTTCAAAAGATATAAGGGTTTATAGGTGGCCCTGCTGGAGAAAGTCTCCCCAGCAGGGCCACATTTATATCTCAAAAACTAGGACACCTAGCGAAGATCTGTTTTCTCCCATATTTAGTCGCCAATTAGTCGGAATTAGTCGCCAAGTTTCAGATTTAGTCGGTGTGTAATTAAAAAGATATTAAAGAATTCAATTTCCCCATACAGTGGTACAAGCGAGTACAAAATACTTTATGTATTTTCTAGATAGTATCTATGACGTCTTATGGAGGAATGTTTGTTACGAATTAAATAAATATAAACTTAGTCTATAATTTCAACCCACCATAGGAAAGCTGTATTCATTACTTGTAAACAAATCTACAATAATGTACGATGTAATGTGTATGTGTGTGTGTGTAATGTGTGTATGTGTATTTATTTATCCAACATAATGCACTTACCACTTAGTCACTGGCAGATAGATCGCTGCGCTCCGTTTCATTTACGGTAAGTAAGAAAGAGATAGATGCGCGTGTACAGACGAGCTGCTTCGAACGAGTTGCCCGTCATGTAAGTTAAAGGGTCAGCGCAGACAGAGAGGAATAATCCCCGCACGGTCTCGGGTATTTTCTTTACGGATCGCGTATGTTCGAGCTTGCGTGCGACCTCGCGAGCCTGAGCGAGTAAACCGTTCTAGGTTACAGCTACAGTAAACATGCTAGTTTGTCGCGAAAGTTCGTCAACGATGGTGGACTGGGATATGATTATAATTGTGCTTTTGGCGGAAGAAAAAGAAATGGAAGAACATGTTAATAAAACCCCTAACATCCAAACTCACAAACTATATCTGTTCATAATATTGAATAAATAGGTATTTGTAACATTTTCTGAAAGTACAATAATTTTCTTTTCTTCTTCTTTAATTTTATTACCTTAAAATTATTGTACTTTCAGAAAATGTTACAAATACCTATTTATTCAATATTATGAACAGATATAGTTTGTGAGTTTGGATGTTAGGGGTATTATTAAAAAAAAAAAAAAAAAATAAGGGGTGCGTGGACAGGAAACCTCCCCGAGTACCCGTGGGCTGGAGTTCCCTTACGGATACGTCCGGGGGGAAGGCCAGTCTCCGGGACGGTGCACCCTGGGGTGCGGGCAATGGTTCCCCTTAGGCACGTGTGCCTAAGGGGTTTTGTTGCCCGTATGCCAATATCCTGTCGGAGGTACGCTCCAACGTGTGTCCCTCTGCTCTAAGCAGAGACGCACAGCGGCGGAGTAAGAGCGGGCTCGGTGTGCACTAACCCTGTCGCCGGGCAGGCAGCAGGAAGTCATTTCCTTCTGCCACCGTTAGTCTCGTAGCCCCGAAGATTGTTCAAGGTCATGTCTCTGACTTTTGACGGGGGTCGAGGGTCTTGGCTTAACCGCCCGGACCGCGAGGAAGAAAACCTCTATAAAAAATTACCCCAAACCTTCAAGCGGCGGCGCACCGTGAGGGAGGTTGGTAGCTTGATTAATGGGTAGCTAAATTAATCGCTAGTGCGAACCACAGTTTTGAGCCAGTGATAAAGTTTTTACTCGTGGGAACTAATATGGGACCAAAGAAAAACGATAGACGAGAAGAGGAGAGGGAGAGGAGTGATGCGGGGTCGGAGTCCGACGCCGCATCGGGAGTGAAGGGCGCGAAGGGCACTTTTAAGAGCCCGGAGTGCGTAGTGGTGGGGGCCGCTGGAAGGAAAAATGCTTTCCTGAAGCGGAACCTAAATCCGGGAGATGCCCAGGAGTCTTCCTCGGACGGCGGTCTTAAATCGGCACCCAAATATGCTCGCCGGGGCCTAGGCCGGAAGAGCAAGAGCCGGGTAAACGCCGCAACGGAGGACGGCTCAGCCGGGTCGGCCGAGGGGAGCGCCGTGGAGGCGTCTGGCGATGAGTCGGACGCCGCTGGTGGCTCCAATTCGGAGCGGGCCAGGTTTGAGGAGGTCGTGGCCGCTGCAGTCAAGGGTGTGGCCTTGAAGAAGACGCAGTCTTCTAAAGACAAGGCCATACCCGCAGCTAAGGCCTCCATTATGGCGGCAGCGGAGGCTCTACTTCAAGGGCCTCCGTCGGACGGAATGTCCGAAATGCGGGCGGAGGTCGCCCGCTTGACAGCCGCCATGGAGCTTCTCCGAAAGGAGAATGAGGAGCTCCGAGCAGACCTGGCCAGGCTTCGCGGAGCTGGCGCTCAGGAGGGGGTGCAGGGGCATGGCGGCCTCGGGCCAGCAGAGGACCGAGTTCTGGCCTTGGTGCGGAAGGAGCTGGCTGCCCTTAACAACCGGTTCTCGGTCCTTGAGGGAATCGTCCTGCGGCCCCCGCTAGGCCGACCGGCGGCCTCGGGCCAGCCAAAGGCGGCTTCGTATGCCGCCATGGCTGCCACGGCCAAACCAGGGTCGGCAGGGCAGGCGAAGGGCGGGGCCGTGGCTGCGAAGGCGCCTGCGACGGCGCCTGCGAAGGCGCCCACGAAGGCGGCCGCGAAGGCGCCTGAGAGGGCCCCAGCTGTGGCGGTGACGACGCGGCTGCCCCCGCCTCCCAAATCTCCTCCGGCTGACGCCGAATGGCAGGTAGCTGGGGAGAAGAGGAAGGAGGGCAAGGCGGCAAGGTCGGCCAAGCGGAGGGAGAGGCGGCAGCGGCGCAAAGAGCGTAGCGTCGCGGCGAGGTTACGTGCCCCAAAGTCCGCAGCTGTAGTGATCACACTACAGCCGGAAGCGGAGAAGAAGGGCGTGTCCTACCGCGACGTGCTCGCCAAGGCGAGGGCGGCGGTGAACCTGGAGGAGATCGGTGTTACCGAGGGCATGCGGGTAAGGGTCACTGCGACTGGGGCTCGGATGCTCGAGATCCCCGGTGCGGCCAGTGGCCCGACCGCTGACGCTCTGGCCGAAAGGCTCAGGGCGTCCTTAAATGCGGACGAGGCCCGAGTGTCCAGACCCGCCAAGTGCGTTGACTTGCGCATCCTGGGTCTGGACGACTCCGTGACGGAGCGAGAGGTGGTGGCCGCCGTGGTCAAGACTGGGGGGTGTGCCTTCGAACAGGTGAAGGTAGGCACCATCCGTCCTGACCTCACGGGGATGCAAGCCGTTACGGTGAGCTGCCACGTATCGGCGGCCCAAAAAATAGTTGGGGAGGGCCGGAGATTCCAGGTGGGCTGGGATTCCACGCGGATGAAACTGCTGGAACCCAGACCTCTGAGGTGCTTCCGTTGCCAAGTGGGCAACCACGTGGGGGCAAAATGCACCTCGGAGGTGGATCGCAGCAGTCATTGCTTCCGTTGTGGTCAACCCGGTCACAAGGCCGGCTCGTGCAATGCCACGCCGCACTGCTACCTATGTGCGGCAGCTGGCAAGCCGGCCGATCACTGGGCTGGAAGCAAGGGCTGTGGTCCACCCACCAAAGCCCGGGGCAGGGGCAAGCCCTCCGCCTCCGCTACCGCCGTCACGGCCGCAGCCGCCGCCACGGCCGCCGTCGCTGCCGCCTCCACTGCCGTCGCCGCCGTACTCACTGCGGCAGGGCCCTCACAGGAGGCTCAGGGGGTGGCTAATATGGAGTGCCAGTAATGGCCCCATTACGCCTCCTCCAGGCGAACATCAACCACTGCGCCGCCGCTCAGGATCTGTTGCTCCAGAGCATGGCGCAGTGGTCGATTAACATTGCCGTGGTCGCTGAGCCGTACTTTGTCCCGCCCAGTGATTACTGGGTGGAGGACCTGAGTGGCTCAGTGACCCTCATTTCGTCGGCCGCCGCCGGTACCCTGTCCCTCGAAGCCGTCAAGAGGGGACAGGGTTGCGTTGCAGCACGGTTCGGAGGGATTGTCGTGGTAGGGGTATACTTCTCCCCGAACCGAACTCTCGCCGAGTTCCACAACTCCCTTGCGGAGTTCCCTTCCCGTGCTCGTCCTCGGGGACTTCAACGCCAAGAATGTGGCTTGGGGTTCCCGGTATACGGACACACGGGGCAGGATGGTGGAGGACTGGGCTCTGGAGACAGGCCTGGTCATCCTAAACCGGGGTTCTGTCCCCACGTGTGTGCGGATGCGGGGCGAATCAGTGGTGGACATTTCGTTCGCGAGCCCCGCTCTGTTGCCACATGTTGTTGACTGGCGCGTCATAGAGGGGGTGGAGACCTACTCCGACCACCGGTATATCCGGTTTGATGTCTCCGCCCAGACCTCGAGCGCGCCGGTCCGACAGGCCCCGAGTGGTCCGCGGTGGGCGCTGAAGAAGCTGGACCGGGAGCTCCTCCTGGAAGCCTCGATCGTGCAGGCCTGGGTGTCACCACCGGACAGGCCTGCCGACATCAACGACGAGGCGGAGTGGTTCCGGGAGGCCATGTCCGAAATATGTGACGTGGCAATGCCCCGGGTCCAGCCCGGTCGCGCCTGGCGCCAGGTGTATTGGTGGTCGCCGGAGCTGACGGCTCTGCGCGAGGCGTGCGTTGCTGCGCGGCACCGGTACACCAGGCACCGCAGGCTCCGTATCCGCCCTCCGGATACGGAAGCCATTCAGGCGGAGCTGTACGAGGGGTACAGAGCGGCGAAGACCGCCCTCCGAGCGGAGATCTTGCGGGCCAGGGATCTGGCTCGCGAGGAGTCGCTGGAGACTCTAAACAGGGACCCATGGGGACGCCCTTATAAAATGGTGCGGGATAAACTCCGTCCATGGGCGCCCCCGCTGACGCAGAGTCTCCGGCCCCAGCTCGTGGAGGACGTGGTGAGCGCTCTGTTCCCTTCGCGAGGGGAACATACTCCCCCGCCCATGGCTCCGCTTCCTGCGGTGCCCGTTGCGGACCACATCACCGACGACGACGACGATGCTCCGGAAGTGACCGAGGTAGAGTTGAGAGCGGCGGTACGTAGGCTGAGTGCCAAAAATGCCGCCCCAGGACCCGACGGCTTACCTGGAAGAGCCTGGGTTCTGGCCTTTGGGGCTCTCGGGCCTCGACTAGGGGGGCTCCTAAGCGCATGCTTGGAGAGGGGCCAGTTCCCACTTCGTTGGAAGACGGGGAAACTGGTCCTCATTAAGAAGCCGGGGCGCCCTGCGGACTCTTCGTCCGCTTACCGACCCATCGTGCTGCTCGACGAGGTGGGCAAGCTCTTTGAAAGAGTTATTGCAGACCGCCTCGTCGGGTGGCTGGTGCAGGTGGGGCCGGATTTGGCGGAGAGCCAGTTTGGTTTCCGCAGGGGGCGCTCTACGGTGGACGCCATCATGCGCGTGCGAGCCCTCACGACGAGGGAAGCTGTGGCCCGGGGTGGGGTCGTCTTGGCGGTGTCGCTAGACATCGCCAACGCCTTCAATACCCTGCCCTGGAGTTGCATCAGGGAGGCACTCCGGTATCACCGGATGCCGACCTACCTCTGTCGAGTGGTTGAGGCCTATTTGACGGATAGGGCCGTCATCTACCCCGGTCATCAGGGAGAGTGGAACCGGCGAGAGATGTCGTGCGGTGTCCCACAGGGATCGGTCCTGGGGCCGCATTTGTGGGACATCGGGTACGTCTGGGTGCTGCGCGCCGACCTCCCTAGCGGCGTCAGCGTGGTATGTTACGCTGACGACACGCTGGTCCTGGCGCAGGGGAGGTCGCACCAGGCGGCGGCTGAATTAGCGACACGCGGGGTTGCGATAGTCGTTGCGAGGATCCGGCAGTTGGGACTCGAGGTGGCCCTGCACAAGTCCGAGGCCATGTGTTTTCATGGTCCTCGGAATGCGCCATCGTCGGGTTCCCAAATAACGGTAGGAGGGGTTCGCATTGGAGTCGAGTCGACGATGAAGTACCTGGGACTCGTCCTCGACAGCCGGTGGAACTTCGTGGAGCATTTCCGACGTTTGGCTCCCAGGCTGGAGCGGGCTGGGGCTGCCTTGAAGCGGCTCCTGCCCAATCTAGGTGGTCCAAACGCCTCCTACCGGAGGCTTTACGCGGGGGTCGTGCGGTCCATGGCCCTTTACGGGGCACCGGTGTGGGCGCGTTCCCTGAGGCTGCGGCCAGTCCGCCGGTTGAACGCGTCCCAGAGGGTCATGGCCATTCGGCTAGTCCGGGGTTACCGCACGGTCTCCGGTGAGGCGGCGAGCCTCCTTGCCGGATTGCCACCGTGGGATCTGGAGGCGAAAGTCCTCGCGCACGTGTGGGAGTGGCGCGAGGAGGCGAAACGCCGGGGCGTAACTCCGCTGCCGCGAGAAATCACGGTACAGCGGACAGAGCTCCGGCGGGATCTCATGGCGACATGGAGAGTGCGACTGTCGCAGCCCAGCGCTGGGCACGCCACAATTGCGGCGATAAGTCCCCTCTTTGAGGAGTGGTTAGAGAGGCGCCACGGCGTCCTCACCTTCCGCCTGACGCAGGTCCTTACCGGACACGGTTGTTTCGGGAGGTTCCTGTTTCGCATAAGGCGGGAGGAAACGCCCGGGTGTCACCATTGTGTGGATCGCCCAGAGGACACGGTGGAGCATACAGTGGAGGTCTGCCCGGCTTGGGCAGAGCACCGCCGTGTTCTCACGGAGGCGATCGGCGGCGGCGATCTCTCGCGTCCGAGCCTGGTCCAGGCCATGGTGCGGAGCGAGAGTGCATGGGAGGCCGTCACCTCCTTCTGCGAAGCGGTAATGCTTGCGAAGGAGGAGGCGGAACGCGTGAGGGAGAGGCAGCCTCACGCCCTCAGTCGCCGCAGGAGACGCCCTGGGCGGCGGGAATCGATAGCCGATTCCCAGCCACCGTAAGCGCGGGCTTGCGGACGGTGAGTAGTGGGTAGCTCGCCGTCCGGTGAGGACCAGGCCCGGGTCGACGGCGCGTTGTGTTCCACGCGCGCCTCAAAGAGATGTCAGCAAAAGATGGGGTCCAATAGGGCCGATGTCGCTGGGGTCGCGGGTTGTTTGAAATAGATACCGTGGCCCTGGCATAGGCAACTGAAGGAACACGGGTGGGTTTTAGTCAGTAAAAGTCTGACACGCCCTTCCGCTCCACCCAGAGCGGGAGAAGTTATTTGATGATTTCCCATGCACAAAAAAAAAAAAAAAAAAAGGGGGTTTTATTAACCTTTTCACCGCCAAGCACTTCTATAGAAGTTCGGGATTTTCGTGCCACCAGCGCCACAACTTCTATAGAAGTTGTTCATTTTAATTATCTTATTAAAATAAATTTACTGTGATTAAAAGCTTTGTTTCATTTTATTATTTAAGATAGCACTGTCTACTACCCTGTTTTTTATTTTTCTACACAAAATAAGCCCTAGTTTGTCCTAAAATCGGCAAAAACAGAAACTCCGAATTTTGTTACTTTCCTCAGAACGCCAATCACTTCATATCAAGTTGGCCAGTGATGTGCCGTGAAAGGTTGATTTCACCATTGAAATATTTATAAATACAGAAAGTTACGAATATCGAAAACATTTTGAGGTCAATAAAATATGAACTTAGTTATCTACTTCATTACAAAGGATAGTAGATGAATTTCGACCTTCAGGTAGATGCCGATACGTAATTATAAAGTTGTTACTAATTCTTGTCGATAGTGTTATTTTCCCATCTCTACAAAACAATTGGTCGTCTATGCCCCTGTGCGCCACCGAGTGCCACGAACTACTATAGAAGTTGGTCAGTGACGTCATAGGCGTGCGGCTGTCAAGGTCACTTTGGCATAGTGCAGCACAAAATCGGATTCGCGCGCTAAAGAAAGATGTTTCTTTCTTTCACTTGCAAATAGAAAAATGAGTGAAGAACTTGATTCGGACGAACTTCTGAAAATTTTGCAAGGTGTGGAATCGGACTCGGAGTATTTTGTGGAGAATATTGAACCAGAAGATAATTCTGAGAAACACTTTAAAAACAATTCAAAATTCTGCCACTTAGATACCTACGGTAAAAAACATTGACTGAAGTTATTATAAAAACACAGGAATAAACAAAAATAGAAGAAAGAAAGACCATAGACCCCATCCCTGATCAGAATCGAATTCAACGTGCCCTCAGTGCCAATAACTTGATATGAAGTTAAAGAATGAGATCATGAAACAAATAGAGATGTACCCCATTCCTTATAGTTCTAATTGAGTTATGTATTAGTTTCTTTGATACTCATAAATTATACTGTTTTTTCTTATTAAGGATACTGTGAAATAAAACAAATCTGGAAATATTTAATCAGTTTTTATTTATATTCGTAAAATCAACTTTAAATCTAAACTTTACGCGTACAAATCTTATTCATCGATATGAGGATATCCCCATCACTACTGTTTACTGTATATTTAGTTATACATTTATAGCTTGGCGCTCGGCGAGGCATTGCGTTTTGTGAACGTTGGCGGCGAAAAGGTTAACATGTTCTTCCATTTCTTCTTCTTCCGCCAAAAGCACAATTATAATCATATCCCAGTCCACCATCGTTGACGACCTTTCGCGACAAACTGGCATGTTTACTGTAGCTGTAACCTAGAACGGTTTACTCGCGCAGGCTCGCGAGGTCGCAAGCATACGCGATCCGTAAAGAAAATACCCGAGACCGTGCGGGGATTATTCCTCTCTGTCTGCGCTGACCCTTAAACTTACGTGACGGGTAACTCGTTCTAAGCAGCTCGTCTGTACACGCGCATCTATCTCTTTCTTACTTACCGTAAATGAAACGGAGCGCAGCGATCTATCTGCCAGTGACTAAGTGGTAAGTGCACATTGTGTTGGATAAATAATTACACATACACACATTACACACACACATACATACACATTACATCGTACATTATTGTAGATTTGTTTATAAGTAATGAATACAGCTTTCCTATGGTGGGTTGAAATTATAGACTAAGTTTATATTTATTTAATTCGAAACAAACATTCCTCCATAAGACGTCATAGATACTATCTAGAAAATACATAAAGTATTTTGTAATCGCTTGTACCACTGTATGGTGAAATTGAATTCTTTAATATCTTTTTAATTACACACCGACTAAATCTGTAACTTGGCGACTGATTCCGACTAATTGGCGACTAAATATGGGAGAAAACAGATCTTCGCTAGGTGTCCTAGTTTTGGAGATATAAATGTGGCCCTTCTGGGGAGATTCTCTCCAGCAGGGCCACCTATAAACCCTTATATCTTTTGAACCAGTGACCGACTAATTCTGATATTTGGCGACTAATTCCGACTAATTGGCGACTAAATATGGAGGAAAACAGATCTTCGCTAGGTGCCCTAGTTTTTGAGATATAAATTTGGCCCTGCTGGGGAGAGTCTCTCCAGCAGGGCCACCTATAACCCTTATATCTTTTGAACCAGTGACCGACTAATTCTGATATTTGGCGACTAATTTCGACTAATTAGCGACTAATTTTTTGCGTTATCAAAATTAAAATCCCTGATGGTGGCCCTGCCAGAGTCAGTGACACGAACTCTTCGATCTAGCTCTTGGACTATACCTTACTAATTGAACTCATTATTTCTCCTAAACTAAGACCCGACTAAATCTGTAACTTGGCGACTGATTCCGACTAATTGGCGACTAAATATGGGAGAAAACAGATCTTCGCTAGGTGTCCTAGTTTTTGAGATATAAATGTGGCCCTGCTGGGGAGACTCTCCACCAGGGTCACCTATAAACCCTTATATCTTTTGAACCAGTGACCGACTAATTCTGATATATTTGGCGACTAATTTCGACTAATTAATTAGAGACTAATTTTTTGCGTTATCAAAATTAAAATCCCTGATGGTGGCCCTGCCAGAGTCAGTGACACGAACTCTTCGATCTAGCTCTTGGACTATACCTTACTAATTGAACTCATTATATCTCCTAAACTAAGACCCGACTAAATCTGTAACTTGGCGACTGATTCCGACTAATTGGCGACTAAATATGGGAGAAAACAGATCTTCGCTAGGTGCCCTAGTTTTTGAGATATAAATTTGGCCCTGCTGGGGAGTCTCTCCAGCAGGGCCACCTATAAACCCTTATATTTTTTGAACCAGTGACCGACTAATTCTGATATTTGGCGACTAATTAGCGACAAATTTTTTGTGTTTTCAAAATTAAAATCCCTGATGGTGGCCCTGCCAGAGTCAGTGACACGAACTCTTCGATCTAGCTCTTGGACTATACCTTACTAATTGAACTCATTATATCTCCTAAACTAAGACCCGACTAAATCTGTAACTTGGCGACTGATTCCGACTAATTGGCGACTAAATATGGGAGAAAACAGATCTTCGCTAGGTGTCCTAGTTTTTGAGATATAAATGTGGCCCTGCTGGGGAGACTCTCCACCAGGGTCACCTATAAACCCTTATATCTTTTGAACCAGTGACCGACTAATTCTGATATATTTGGCGACTAATTTCGACTAATTAATTAGAGACTAATTTTTTGCGTTTTCAAAATTAAAATCCCTGATGGTGGCCCTGCCAGAGTCAGTGACACGAGTCATAAAACAATTACGCCAAGAACAATAGAGATGCACAAAAAACCCACAGGTGCGGCGCGCCGCACTCGAAGGAAATTGTATGGACGCGCATAAGCGCCGCCAGCACATGGTGAACGTTCGAAAATCGCGCATGCGCGTTGGCCGCACAGAACGTGTTAAAATCCCTGATGGTGGCCCTGCCAGTCAGTGACACGCCCTAATTAGTACCAATTGGGTACTAATTTGCAAAATGACCCACATGTGGGTCACCGACAGTCAACGTGTCAATTTCTAAATGCCTTACCAATACCTATACATATTTTGCATGTGGAGGTAGAATAAAAACTATTTAAAGTTAAAATAATAATTTTATTAAGAACTTACAAGCTATTATTACAAATCAAATCAGTCTCGAACCATATACTTTGGAACATGATATTTAAAAAAAAAAAAAAACGCCTACTCGACGTAAGACGACCCACTTGACCGAGATCACTCACTTCACTTATCCTTTACCTCCTTGCGGCCGGGTCCAGTTAGAGCGATAGGAACCTTCCTCTCTCCCTGGATGGCTTCTGGCAGCTTCGTGGGTGCCGTAATGGTGAGCACCCCGTCGGACGAGAGGCGCGACTCCACGCTCTCGGGCGTCGCGCCTTCGGGCAGCGCATACCGCCGTACGAACTGCCGTGTGATGTAGCCATGCTCGTCCTTCTTTTCTTCGTGTTTGCCCTCCACGACAATGTAACCATCAGCCGTTTTCACCGAGATCTCTTCTGGTGCGAAATGCTGTACGTCCAAGTTCACTTGAAACTTGTCTTTATCAATTTTGATGCTGGATCCCATGTCTCGGTTCAATGACGCCAGCAGCCGCCAAGGTCTGACGTAGTCTTCAGAGAGTATGGGAGCCGCTGCCGCCGTGATCACGTCGTCCGGTGTTAGCGCCACCCCGAAGTCTTGGTCTAGAAGCCGGCTGGGCCAGTAGCTATGCAGCGGAAGCACGTGGCGAGGACGGTCGTAGCCGAGGACTAATGGTAGCAGAGACATTTTCTTGAGTATTTTTTTTTTCCAACAGTTGTAATTATACAGATGAGTACTTGCTTCGGAAACTCGTTACCGCTTCGATTGCAATTTGTTTTGTTTGAATACAAAATGCGAGCGCGCGTCGTATTTATACTCGCTTCGGAGCGCTACCTAGTAGCGAGTAGAATTACTAGAAAATTCTCGAAAGTGCAGCGCTCAGTTACGCACACATGCATGAATTGTCACTAACACATTGATGTTTAGCGATAACAGCGCCATCTAGTGTCGAGTAGCTCATTCGAAAAAGTTGTTAGCGCGGTGGCAGCGGTCGAGCAACACAAACAAAATTGACTCTCTCATCAATCAAACGGCGTGTCTGTACTCTTATACATCGTTGCTAGGTAACAGATTGTCGTGGAGTTCGATAGCATTGCCGTAACTGTGGCCGTAACAATGTTATTGTAATATAAAGTAAACAATTTTGTCGATTTTAACCAAAATAGTCTGTTTACCTGCCTAATTAGATGTTATTAATAATGTAGATAGGTAATTTGTTTGGTACCTCCCTACGGTACCTAAGATGTAAAACTGTACGGCTGCCAATTATGATGAACATGCATAGATAGGTATAATTTGTGTTGCCTAGGTCATATCTTAATTCTAGAAGAGCAAACTTTTTTTTTTTTAACCACACATTAGGTAGGTAGGTCTTGATTTAAATATGAAACAAAGATGCCTTAAGATCTTTTACATCAAATTATTTTATAACGAAGGTATGGTCTCGGTCTCGGTATGGTATGCAGTGAACGTGTCTTATTTGCGTTCACTGATGCAGATGGTATGGAGCCCCTTTTGTAAAATACCAAATACCAAAGTACAATACGAAAAAAAAAACAAGTTTCATTCAAAGCCGGTAAGTCTAGTAGGTAGGAAGTTTTTATATTGTGGGCACACAAGTTACACCAAGTTAACTCTTGCAGACTCAGGCCGCACATAGTTATAGCACAGGAAATAGTTATCGATCGACGGCGCGGCGGCTAGGCATTTGTTCTTGTTTGTTCATCTCACTGAGTCATTGTAGATAACTTATTTAATCAAGGCCCTGCGCGCACTGCATGCCATGCGGTGGAATGTGTTGTGTTTTTCTGTCGCACCGGAACAAACGCAGTCTGGGGTCCGCGCACTGCCGGTGAAAAAACGCATGTTTTTTCATTCGAGTCTCACTCTGGTGCCCGCACGACGTCGCGCGTCGTCATTATAATGGACTACCATACAAGAATAACTATCTGCACCAATGATATAATATCATTGATCTGCACATATTTAAGCAGATTGCAAACCAAAAACTATGCTAAGTTAGTTTAGCTTAGCTCACTTAGCTGGCGTAGTTTTTCATACTTGTGTGCAGACCGCAAACTATGCACAGTTGTTGGTGCAAGTATGAAAAACTACCCCAGCTTTGTGAGCTAAGCTAAACTAACTTCGCTTAGATTTTGGTATGCAACCCACTTTAAGGCCTATAAAGGGCATCTTTCTTTTTGAAATACCATTAAAACAATAGTAAATGATTTGAATGCGTAATATTACTAAAACTTCAAATTAATGTTTAGCATTTAGGGTACTTACAATATTTAATATTTGGTATATATTTAGATACGAACAAGGAGTGATTTTCTGGACCTTGGTTACTATTTATAGTAAAAACTCCGTACCAAGCAATACAAACGAAAGAACAGCAATTAAATTATAATAAATACATTTTTTATTGTATTATTGTTTGGATTAGAATGACGAAAATTTTATTAACCCATGTAAGACCATTTCGGCAACGATTTAACAGTACAGTATGTCGTATTTTGCGTATTTCTAAACTGCGAGTGAGACAGGGAATTTAAAAAATTAATGGATTCGTTCATAAAAAATACAAAGAAGAAGTTTATGGCTCGTTCAAGTCTATTGTTATTGATTGTTTATATCGACGAAATGAACCTATTTTGTTGTGAAGATTGAATAATTTGGATAGATCGTATATTTTGCGTACGATTTGGAAGACATCTTCGTACCTACTTCGTATCGGCTCCAAAATGGTGTAAATACGCTTTAAATCGTACGGTTGGCAACAGTGGGTAAGTGTCTTGGGCTCTCGACGGCGTTCAGTGCGTTTTCTTCATTCATAGATCTCTATGCGATACAAAATAAGTGCGGTGGACTCACCGCAAATTTTGCAGCGGCCGGCTTGCGGTGAACAAAACGCAAGCGTTTTTCTCACCGCAGTGCGCGCACTTCTAAACCATTCCATACTTCACAGATTCTGCGTTAGAAAAACGCTCATGGCAGTTCACGCAGGGCCTAACTGACTTTAAATGAGGTTATGTATCCAGCGTTTCTTTTTAAGGTTCCGTACCTCAAAATGAAAAATGGAACCCTTATAGGATCAATCGTGTCTCTGTCTGTATGTCTGTCCGTCTGTCACAGCCAATTTGCTCCGAATTTTATTTTTGATTTTGTGCACCCTTCGCAGGCGGCAGCAACACTAACTGCCCTAACGTGGTCAGAAGGATTAAGAGTTACGCGATAGAAAGAGAGACAACTTGTAGGTGAATATCATTAAACTTGTAAGTAATAAGCGTTGTGCGACCTGAATTGCACTTTATTGTGTCGAAGCAACAGTCGCTTTTTATTTACTTATTTACTTAAATGATTTTGCGGAGTGCGGAATCTGTAATCTGTGGTTAGGTATACATATTTATATCATAAATATACAGGTCTATTCGTTTCTTTGATTAGGTATATCATTTTATATGGTTAAGAGAGGGATAATAAATTTAATTCCTACCCACTTTAATGAAAGAGCAACGTTTTTTCTAGCTGATTCCAATATATATTTTATTTATTTTGTCATCTTTGCGTGCTGTCAACGATTTTGCATGTTACTGCATAATATAAGTATATATATCTAAGATCCTAACTAATTTAATGATAGAACAGTAAAATTGTCTAATATACCAGAATTATATCCCCCTAACTATAATCTGGAAGAAAAATATCATAAAAATTAACAGAAATATCATACTTAATAAAAAAACTCATTACCTAACTGGTACCTATAAAATAAAACTAGGTAGGTAACTGCGTGACTCGGCAAAATCTACCGAAATAATTGATTGATATAAAGGTTAATTATGATCCGTTATTATAGGGGTCGTTTTATTCTTTATAACTACCAATAAATTATTTCGTTTTTTACAAATAAAAATAACATAATATTTTACGAGCTCCCCAATATTCTATTGCTAATATTGTTGTTGTTGCTAATAAACAACGAAAAATATGGAGTGTTTTTTATCTGTAAGTAAGTAGGTACTTTACTATTCCTGCTTGATTTTATAAGTATACATACGTATAATAAGGGCTAACTGCTCCTAGACACCTTTTCCAAAATAAACTAAGTAACTAGGTAAGTGCTTCGCCGGTGGCCCAGTGCCTAATTTAAAACAATGCTTTACTTAAAAAAAAGAAACGCGATTTTGTAGTTAGAGACCTACGTTCAGTTGGCTCATAAATAATCTCTTTTTTATTTATCTCTATTGTATACAAAAATAATCATTTAAGTACCTTTAATAGCCTAATAATTTAATTCAATAACGACAAGTCAATTAAAAACGAATTTATTAATCGATCATTATTTATTCATTACCTATTTTGATTGTACACCGAAACAAACATTTAAATTAAACTAATGTTCGCATTCCAAATTCAAATTATAAAAACAGCTGTTAAAATCACTCTCATCAAAGGGATTAGGGAGGTAGAATTTTTTCGGTAGCAGCTGTACGTGCATTTCTTTGTCCTTGACCGAACTACAATAAAACACTGCCCTTCAATAGAATATGGAACATTATGGAACACTATCGAATGTATGTCAATGAAGAAGCAAGCGCCCGATATTCTCGACGATTTCCGTTTGTTAGTAGGGACAAGCAGGGCTGCTCAATGTGCGGGTCAGGTTTGTTTGCTGTAGTTGTGTGTGACAAATGATTTTTTTTTTTAGAAATAGAAATAATATTTTATGTTGAGTGAGACATTGTAGCATACGCATCTGTTGAAATATATCATAGCTCTCTGCTAGACCAGAATATTGGTCTGACGATTTTATACTGATGTAATACGCATAATTTTAGATTTTAGACTAGTTTAATTTTAACAGAATTCTTCTATGAGCCCAACCCTGACCATAATTTTTTGCTGGTCCCTCTAAGCTTTGATGGATATCACTTATCACTAAACTCTAATAAATGCTCACCACAAACAACACTTAAACCATACCTACCACATTTTAATGACTAAGAATGAATTGTATTTTAACTCTCCCAACAATTTTACTTATCTTTTAATGAATTATAATTTTATTACTGTAAGTACTTTTTTTGTTTTCTGTTGTATTAAAATCATAGTAATATTTTTTATGTACCTCCAGTAAGGTTCAGGTATATGTAGCAACCATCTTTTATAACGTAACCATGAACCAGATAAAATAAAAAAATCTTGTCAAATAACTACATATCAAATTAATTAAATTAAATATTTATACCAAAAGTTAAGATTCAATTTTACGACCCTCAGGGTTAAGTAGCCCTGAAGTTTGTACTCAACAGCTGACTAATGTTTTGTTTCGAGCATTTTCTATTCGATACGAGATGGCGCTGTTAACAATATATATATAAACCACAAAACGTGGCAGCGGTATTCATTTGAATAACGCGATCAATCGACGTGTGAACTTCCAACGCTCTCGAAGCGACAAGCGAATTTTTGGGAGTATATTATTGAACATAATGTCTCTGCTACCATATTTCTTAGATGATTTCGGCTTCCAGCACCCTCGTCACCTGACGGATCAACGCTTTGGACTGGTGCTAACGCCTGATGATCTTCTCACTGTTGCCGCTGGACCTTTGCTGACGAGGGAATACTACAGACCTTGGAGACGCCTCGCAGCCGCTGCTAAAGACCTAGGTTCCAGTATCACAGCCGACGGAGACAAGTTTCAAATTAACTTGGATGTACAACAGTTCGCGCCTGAAGAGATAACGGTGAAAACAGCCGATGGTTACATTGTGGTGGAAGGCAGGCAGGAGGAGAAGAAGGACGAGCACAGCTACATCAGCCGGCAATTCGTGCGTCGGTACGCGCTGCCCGTCGCCGCGGCGCCCGAGAGCGTGGAGTCGCGCCTCTCGTCCGACGGGGTGCTCACCATAACGGCGTCCAGGAAGCTGCCAGAAGCCATCCAGGAAGAGAGGAAGGTGCCCATCGCATATACTGGACCCGTCCGCAAGGCGATGAAGGATCAGAGCATCGCACCTACTGAACCCGTCGGCAAGGAGATCAAGGATCAGAGCAACGCACATACTGAACCCCCCGTCCGTAAGGAGACCAAGGATCGGAGCATCCCACATACTGAACCCGTCCGCAAGGAGACCAAGGATCAGAGCATCGCACATACTGAACCCGTCCGCAAGGAAACGAAGGATCAGAGCATTCCACATACTGAACCCGTCCGCAAGGAGACCAAGGATCAGAGCATTACACATACTGAACCCGTCCGCAAGGAGACCAAGGATCGGAGCATTCCACATACTGAACCCGTCCGCAAGGAGACCAAGGATCAGAGCGTCGCACATACTGGACCCGTCCGCAAGGAGATCAAGGATCAGACCCACGCACATACTGGACCCGTCCGCAAGGAGACCAAGGATCAGACCCACGCACAAACTGGACACGTCCGCAAGGACATTAAGGATCAGAGCCACGCACATACTGGACCCGTCCGCAAGGAGACCAAAAAATAAGTAAAGTGATGTCTATGGTCTACCCTATCTGATTAATTGTAAGTTTTAAGTGCCAGACTGATTTGTAAATGATTTTATTTTTAAGATATAAATAAATAAATATAAGTGGGTAATTTTATTTGGTGTATTGTTTTATTTAATCTCATAACTTTTGTGGTTTTCTCAATCCTTGATAAACGACACACGTTTGCACAGGGCACATAATTATGTTTACACACATTTGTAAATGTGCGTGCGTCCGCGCCCGATGACATTATTAATTAGTTAACGACGTTAACGAGCGTGACTACCGCAGGACCATCAAAGCCAATCGCTTCCATGTTTTGTAAATAATTGGTACCCACTTTGTACTAATTAGTACTCGAACAACAAAATTGATACCTTAGGAGTTTTCGAGAAAATCGACTTTGAAGGACGTGCGTGACTATGTTTACGGGGAGAAAAACGTTATCGCTTTTAGTATGATTTTTTTTACAGCTTCTCAATCCGTGTGCATTACACTGGCAAAGTGTTGTGCTTTAGAGGTGAGACTATATCAAATAATTAGTGTATAATGAGGAGCAATTTGTTTAATAATAGCAAAATTTGTTTGAATTATAGAATTATAAAGTTATTTGAGAAAAACAGATTTTGCTGGAGTAACGTTTGAAACGTTACCCTGGCAAAATCATTTTTCAAAAATTCGTTTCAGCCCGGAACCAAATACATGAATAGATAGCTTTTATTGCATAGTAAATGTTGTAAATAGCATTTGTGTGTTCAGTTATTTCACATTTTGCTGCGGTTTTGTGATTTCCCAGGTCTCGAAAACGGCTCAACGCAGAAGTTTACAAAAAATACCAATAACATACCTTAATTTGTTTAAGTTTGTTTAAACATTACTTATTGATTTGGTTGACGTAAACCAATGTAATTATTTGGTTTCAAAAATCAGTAAAAACGGATTTGCGAGTAAACAAATACACATATACCCAAATAAACAGCTGTAAAAAATACCCGTAGTAGACGATTATAACGTCAGGATTTTTTTAGATTTTGTAACTTTACGCGATAAGAAGATAAAAACAGATTGATTTTAGACTGATCGTACTTTAGCGGTGAAATGCGCAGTTCCCAAAACAAACATGGCATACTTTAAACAAATTAAAATGATTTATGTACATTCGTTCCTGTAAGTTTCAGCATTCAATTACGACAGTAATGAAAGTTATATTAAAAACAAGCATATGTCAGCAATTCTCTAATACACCGACCAAATTGAAAAGGTCACGTAAAAGCGACCGCACCGTACGTACGGGTAATCTTCGCAAATTAGCAGTTTAGTATCCAACGTAGAAAAACGTTATTCGTGAAACCGATTTTTTAATATTTTTATGCAGGTACTATAATATATTACACAATTTTTACTAGTTTTCTATTAATTATGTAAAGTCAAAGTAACTTTAAAAATGTAAGTAATAATCTCAGTAAATAATTTATAGTGCTGTTTATAATCGATACAAATTTATACTGGATGATTTTTTTACCGTCTTGAATATTATATTTAAAAAAATTAAAATCTAGGTATGTATGCCATAGGCTTTTACTCCGTTCCCCTATTATACCCTATATTTTTCAAGACGGTAAAAAAGTCACCTAGTCTACAGGGCTATTTTTAAATCATTAACTAAACTTTCACAGGGTGTTTTACCCATGAATATGAACAACTTTTACTATGGGACCAAACCTGAAATCGCAAAAAAAAATCAGCTGTTCAGTACATTTATGTTCGCTTATTTGGTCAAAATGTACTGAACAGCTGATTTTTTTTTGTGATTTCAGAGTTGGTCCCATAGTGAAAGTTGTTCATATTCATGGATAGAACACCCTGTGGTCCCATAGTGAAAGTTGTTCATATTCATGGATAGAACACCCTGTGAAAGTTTAGTTAATGATTTAAAAATAGCCCTGTATAGGTACACATACACATATATAGGGTGACTGGTAATTAGTGACCGATAATTGTAGAAAAACATGATTGTACTCAAGATAACAAACAACTTTTACTATTTTTTTTTTATTTGAGCTGGGTTTGCTCTTGACTATAGTCTAGGTCAGAGGTGTCAGAGACAAAGTCTACGATGGAGTAAGCTTACCCAGAAATAGCTTGTACACTCTAACTTTGATGAGATTCGGGTTGTATGCGTTCGGGAACACAGATGCAGGTAGTGAGTTCCACTCATTTGCCGCCCCGCCAGGGTTGCGGGTTGTTCGAAAGAGTTACCGTGGCCCTGGCACAGGCAACTGAAGGAACACGGGTGGGTTTTAGTCAGTAGAAGTCTGACACTCCCTCCCGTTCCACCCAGAGCGGGAGAAGTTATTTGATGATTTCCCATCCACAAAAAAAAGGTAGTGAGTTCCACTCTTTTGCCGTGCGCATTATGAAGGGTCTTTGGAAGCGCTTACTGCGAATTGGTGGACTGTCTTAAGACCGACAAGCAGGCAACCTTGAGGCAATGAGCCCAGCTGAGAAGCTTGGCATCCACCAATTTTACGTCACCAATGACCCTCTTAGCACTGCGTTCCACTGAGTCAAGCGCAGCAAGTTGGTATTTAGCTGACCATCCCAAAGGTGGCTCCAGTACTCCATGCAGGATCGGACTTGTGCTTTATAAAGGGTCAAAAGCTGTCCAGGCGTAAAGTACCGCTTCACTTTGTTTAGGATGACCAGTTTTTTGGCCGCAGTTTGGGCTTTGTGCTCGATGGTAGCGCTGAAGTTGAGACAGGAGGTCAACTCCATGCCTAGCAGCTCGAGCCGATCTGTTATAAGAACAGTTGCACTCCGAGTTTGGTCGAAACGACTCCTTTAGCGGTGAAAAGACACGCCTGTGTTTTGGTGGCGTTAAAAGAGACTAGATTGTCATCACCTCATTGGGAGACAAGGCTTAAGGTCAAATCTGTCTGCTCTACCATGGCATCTCTCGAGGAACGAACTTCATCGCCGCTGGTTTTTGCGCTGGACAAGTACCTATCTCTCCGAAACAGTACTGTCATCCGCGTACCCAACAATACCATGCTGAAGTTGGTTATTGACAGCAGCAGGAAAATAGCTGCAGAGATAATAGACCCCTGAGGAACTCTGGCATCTATTGATGCCAGTGAAGGCTAATGTCTTAAGCTCAGAGGAGCAGCCGTCAACGACTACTCTGATCGATCGTTCACTAAGTCTGATATCCAGCTACAAAAACCAGCTGGGATGCCATAAGCAGGAAGCTAGCTGAGAGGACACCATGTGCTATACACCTATGGTACCTATGGCACCAAACCTGAAATCGCGAAAAAAAAGTTAGTTGTTCATGACTTCATGTCATTTTATCGAGTTATGCGAACATGAATGTATGCGACAGCTGTTTTTTCGCAAATTTGAATTTGGTCCCATAGTAAAAGTTGTTTGTTATCATGAGTACAATCGTGTGTTTAACTATCGGTCACTAATTACCAATGACACTATATAGTACTTTGTTTTTTTTTCTGTTTGGTCAAACCAAATGTTTTATTTTGATACTGCAACGCGTTGCCACTCTATTTTTAACGTTCTGGATGCTAGTTAGAGCAGCGCGCATCACTGCGTGCGATGCAACAGCTATATGCGTTCTCTTACTTTTTAGCTGTGAGTAGTTCAGTACGCTCTATGGGTACAGGTCTCCGGAATCTCATGGCAAATGGGAAAATAAAAATTTGTTGTGTGCAGTACTGGGGAAATTGGATTAAACGATCTTGATACTGTTTAATTTTTATTTATGTCTTTAGGAATAATGAACATGAAGTATATTAGATACATGTATGAAGAATGTTGTTACAGATCGGGTTCTTAACATAGGAAAATATGTCATGAAAAATAAATCAATCGTATATTACTTTATGTCCTAATTTATTATATATATCACTTAAATTATACTAATAACTTAACACCTCATTCAGAACTAGAAAACGATTCCAAGAACTCCACTTGCATTTTTTATTCTTCATCAGATGATGAAGATAAAGAGGTATTTATTATAAATTGCTATACCAGCATTTCAATTATTCTATCTTGCTAGATGTAATCGTTTTCAATTTTCTTTACATGGTCACAATATTTTCGCCATTCCTCTGCACCAATTTATGAGAAAGCTTCTTCTGTTAATAATTTAATGTCAGCTGGAGGCTTATTTACATTTTTATCAGCAACATTTTGCTTCATTATACCCCAAATCATTTCTATGGGATGCAATGTGCAATGATATGCTTTAAAACTTCATGACCATGCGATTTTAATACTTCATCTATTTCAAATAAGGGCGCAGTGGTGTTTTGTTTTACTACTTCAAGTAGTTGACATTTACGCCAAAGATCATCATAATGATCTTCATTTGCACGAAGCCATTCTTATTATATATCAGCGATACGATTGGCTTGTGTGGGCGGTTTGTTCATCCGTACGGAATGATAACTAGCATTATCCATAACAATCACTGAAGGTCTTGTCAGATTTGGAATTAGCTTCTTTGTCACCCATTTTGTAAAATAGTCCTTATTCATAACGTGGTGATAGCAGATACACTTGTTGACCTGTACACCAGACAACAATTTGGTACAAAGCCATTTTCTCCACCAGAGCGTTTACAAAGATCCACCTCACTCCAAGTGCCTTAGATAGATTAGTACCTTTAGATGGACCTGCAATATCTTTGCTTTGCCAGCACTTGTTCACAGAACATGAATCGTGAATGTAAGTCTCATATACGTAAATAAATCACATCCAATTTATTATGCTCTTCAGCTTCGCGGTTTTCCTTTATAAGCTTCAAAAACTTGTATCTTTGTAGTTTTATGTTATCTCTCTCCATCAAAATGGTCCTTTTTGATTGGCATATAACATATTCAAAACCAATCTCCTTAAGTATAAGTTTGTAAAAAAATAATAAAATTTATCATGTTACTCAAACGATAGCTTAGTCATTCATCATCAGTCTATATACATCCCACTGTAGGGCACAGGACTCCTCTTACGAGTGAGAGTGAGATGGATTATTACTCGTACTTCATATCGTCGTCATGCTGCCAAAGTTAGCTAAATGCTCAATAATGCAATTTGAGATAAATCAATTTGAAAGTTTACTGTAGATTGTTTTGTTAAATACTAGCTTTCATTAATATTTTTAGTTTTTTTCCGTCGCATTATTTATCCTTCTGTAGAAAGCAAGACTAGTCGACTCGATTATCCTTATAGCAACTGATAAAAAGACAAAAAAAATCTCCGAGAGGAGTGCTTTTAATCACTTTTGGCTGCCAATTATCAAAAATAGTTTTTTGTTAAATTTGAACCTTTGAGTCTTCAAATTTTAATAATGCATAGAAGTAGATATTCATTTCACCGTCATACATAATAATATGTAGAAAATGTTGAGTCTATTGAATGTTATCAGAAGAACAGAAAAAAAGAGTTAGACATAATTTTAGCTAGTTTTACCTGACGAAAAAATTTAGAACTTTTCATTTATTCATTTTATACTCATCTATACATTTTGTCTGTAGACATTAATATCCGTAACTACTGAACGGATTTGAATGAAATTCGGTAAGTAGATAGATAAAGCAAAGGATTAACACATAGGCAACTTGTGTATCTCAGGGTCTCTTTCAAAATTAATCTCCGAAACTACTGGAACGGATTTAGATGAAAGTTGGTAGGTAGATAGATAAGGCAAAGGATTAACACATAGGCTACTTTGTAACCCACTGCTAGACATTGCTATTGAGCTTGATTTTAAAAGATCAATGTAAATAATAACTTAGTAATCGAGTTTAACGTACCCACTCAGTAGAATGATAACTGTTATAGTTATTTCTACATCATCTATCATCATTTAACCGCTTTTGGCTGCAGAGACGTTTATCTAATAGAACCCGTAGTAACTTTACCCGAAATCAATTAAATGCATATAATTATTTTTTTTTACAAAAACATTATTTCATCTTACATTTCTTAAGGGCGCGGCCAAAATGAGTTAAAGTTAATAATTTAATTTTTGCTGACGTAAGTTATTAAAGTTTTCAATAAGTAAATATTTTCACAAAACCGGCTAACGGCATTTGAAATACTATGGCAGAATAAATCATCTGTGGACCTGCTCCAGTGTGGAAATGAGAAAATCAACTAAACGAGTTTAATATTTTTTAGCAAGCGTAATATCGAAAAACGTATCGTTTAACAAATTTAATCATTTTTATCTGGCGACTTTTTACAGAAATTGGTAAATACCCTTTATTATTCACAGAGTATCTCTGCAACTAATGGGTTTCTGCGTTTAACCGATATTGGCAGATGACAGAACTGAAAAACTGAATCAATTGGCATTTTTAACACATAATTGACTAAAATTGCAGACTAGAATTGCAGAAAAGATTGACTAGAATTGGAATTAGAAATAATAATGATTTAAAAATAAAATTCATACATACCGCGCGGAATCAGCTGTTAGCTCTAAAAGTTTACTGGCCTCCGACAGTACCTACGACAGACAGAGAAAGCATACCGCTCGCTCGCTCGCTCCCTTCGTGTGCTGCGCGCCGAACAGCTGATTTCGCGCGGTATGTATGAATTTTCTTTTTAAATCATTATTATTTACATTGCCGAGTTTAAGTTTTTGCTTTTTTTCACTAAAATTATGTTTTTAGGGCTGGATTTTGTTGTAACAAATGAATAGAACACAAATCTAGTTGAAAAACGGTCGGAAAATTCGACAATTTTCCTGAAGAAAATTCCAACGTTTTTCAGTCATAAATCATGGTCTGAAGCTACTGTTTAAGTTTTTGCCAACCTGTCAATTACACGGTGTATATGTTTACAAATGCCCAGATTCGTTCTACAATGGTTTTAAGACTACTACTACTAAATCCTAGGATTATTATTTTGTGAGTTCCCAGTTTGGTCCCTGAGTTCACACGCACATGGTAAAAACACGTGCGTAGCCTCTCCGTGCGCTGCGGTGGGTCACGCACCCGTGTGCGCTGCGGTGGGTCACGCACCCGTGTGTACTGCAGTGGAAACGTAGACTCACGTTGTCAAACGATTCCACGCAGCTAAAATGCGCCGCGTGCTAGTGCACAGCGTGCGCTGTGGTGGGTTTGCGCCTTATTTACTTACTTTCTTACTTCATTCGCCGATACATTGCAGACGCTATGTGGCGGCCACCGCTTTTCTAGTGTGTTTGTACACGTGTAACAGAGGTAAAGCGCGTGTCGCTTCGTGAGACAAAAATACTATACCTATAAATCGACTACTGCGCATCCCTTGACAACTTTATTTACTAGATATAGCTCGGCCAGGCTAAGCCACCCAGCTGACCAGCCTGTTGCGAGTTGATCCGTGTGTACCCAGCCTAACGAAGGAAAATATGAAAGCAAACAACATCCTTGTATGAATCCTCTTTATTTAGCTACAACAAAATTACTTAACGAGTCACAACGCCTGCAGGCGACGCCTGCGACGATAAACAATACAATTATATTTACGACATAATGTTTTAGTGTATAAAACAATTGTTTTAAATCTTTTAGAAGCTCAGTTACGCATATCACTACAGTGCTGTGTATTCACATTTTTTAATTTTTTTTTCTTCAATATCGGTTTGGAAAAGATATTTTCTTTAAAAAAGATAATCTTGCGGAAAATCGTTTTATGATTTTTTATGTACACCTATTGGTAGCTGTTGGTTTAACTTTTTTTTTTAAATCTCATAATCAAATCTTTTAACATCATCTTTTAAATAATATCTACTTGTAATTGTTTTTATTAATTGATTAAAATTATATTATTTAAAAATGTCGTAAGAATTTGTGAATATTTTAGAAAATGTTTTCATGTGAATTACAAGTAGATGGTAACTATAAGAAAAATATATTTTGTTAGAAGGTAGTTTTCTATGAATTGGTACAGATGTCTAGTAAATGTTATAGAAAGACAATTCATAACAAGAGATTCTACCCTAAAAGTTAGGACGGAAATATATTTTCTTAAAAAAATTCTTAATTATTTATTTTTTCGTCTTTTTTTGCAGATACCGTCAAAATGGATAAACTACCTTTTTAGGTTTTCCATTCCCAAACCGATATTAAATATATCTACGATCAATAATATTGCTATACATCGAGACTACAAGATGATAGTCGCTGCCATCGTAATTTGACTAACACACATTAATAAAGCGACATTAAAAATAAAACTTAACACCAACTGTTTAATAAACAAGAATATTCTTATCATTATAACAAACAATGTACAAATAAAACGCACATTTATCAATAACTTAAACAACTAATCGATTATATTAAATTTATAATAATTATAATAATTTTCGTTTCCATTAAATATTGAAAAAAGACAAACAATATTTTTGTATTTAAAATTTTTGTGATGATACTTTTTTGTAGATAAAATTATTAACTTTATTAATATGGGTGCAGATAGTAAACAATTTTTCTTTTAAAAATTATATACTTTCCAGTGTAATATTTCTATGTATTCTCTATATATTCTTATGTACATGGAAGGCATGAGGCATGTGCACTAACGATATATTTTATTACAATGTCCGAAATAAAGGACGTATGAATAAAAACATTCAGATTTCTATTCTAACCAATTGTAACATCGTCAAAATTTACAATAAAAAGAAAGTTTTAGAAAAACAAACATTTTTTCATTAAATACGACATCTTTCTTGACTACAACAGAATCAACATTTAATTTTAAGAAATATTTTTTTCTAATTTCTCTTGTAAATTTATTTTATAATATAACTACTTTTTCTTCTAATGTCTAAGCTACATAAAGATGTACGCCATTTTGCTTTGCAACATCTAATGCTAGAAATACAATAGGTATAAAATTGAGCTTTGTTGATATGTATCGTTACATTTAATTTCGCAAAGTTTTCAATTTGATATGTATCTGTTCCTTTTGGATCACAATATTAATAAAAAAGTAATAGGTAAGTAGGTAAGTATTCTTACAAATATTTTTATCATTGATATGTAATTTTTATAATATATTTTTTCTAAAAAGTAATATTAAAAAAAAGCTAACATTAATATTTACGTGATCCATTAAAAATATAACTTAAAATAAACATATATCCCTAAAATAATATAAAAAATTGTAAAACATTCTGTTTTCATTAAAAATCGACGGGAAAATCCTTTATTTTCTCAAATTAATATTTTTTAAACATGAAGCGTGTTGGTGCATTATTTCTTAAGCAATCGGACCATTTGATAAAGTTATAAGTATAAACTTAAAAAAAGCCATGGACCGATATGATATTGCTTTTTTTGTGAAATAAGGCTATTATGGAAGGATTTACACAATAATATTTGTGTTTTCGTACATTATTTTGTGATAATTAACAGTTTTAAACAGGTTTGTGAGATTTTAAATATGTTTTATAATTTATTTATTTTTATGTTTTAATTATTAAATTAATTAATTTCAACTTTTCAACATAATAAGCGTTGATATTATTTGAAACCTATGATCTTAAAATAAAAGTAAATAACACGTTACCTACTTGATGAGTTTTAAAATATTTATGTGGTAATTCAAGAAAAATATTTATATTCGTTTTATAATGACGAAAAGTACCTTTGTATTTTCCTTATAATTTTTTCAATCAATTACTGTTACTTCCGATGGAGTTTCATACCATAGTTTGGTATACTGAACATATAATAAAATAGTAGAATAAAAAAACGTTAACCCTATCACGCCAAGGATATAAAATCGGATTATATTAAAATAAAACTTGTAGCTATTATTTATTAAGTATACATTTTGTCCTGAAATGATAAAAGACGAGGTTACTTGGCGTTGTAAAGGGTTTTTTTTTAAATAAAGTAAGAAATAACTAAGTAGGTATTGAAAATATTGACATTAGAAAAATCCATAATTTTGTACATCAAGTACCTAAACAAGGGTGTTGCCAGCGCCTCGAAATTCAAGAATAAGATAAAAATAATTAAAAGTTTTTTGGTTTTTAAATTTATAACTTGTTCACAGCACATTGATTTTAGAAGAAGGTAGAGAGAAAATTATTTGTCAAAATATTTATAACCTATTTTCAAAAGACACGACGTCATATTTGTATCAAGTAGGTAGGTACCCACACATTCTTCATATATTGCTCATACACTACACACGAGCGGGACGCGTCCACGGCAGAGTCAACTGCAGCCGTCGACACTCGACACGCGTCGACGGCACTCGACAACGTGCCGCTCGTGTATCAGAGTATGGTGCTCAAATACACGAGCGACATGGTGTCGACGGCAGCACTTGCCTCTGTCGTTGACACGTGTCGCTCGTGTGTATGAGCACTTAGGCCCACTTGCACCTCCTAAGCACTAAATGCGCTTCAAACGATTGATAGAAACAGATGTTTTAAATTCGCTTAGGCTTCGATTTGGGCTGCAAGCGGGCTTTACTTTATTTTGTAACAAATCCTTTTATTTTGGATGTAATGTATCTCCTACCGCAAATAGGTATGCAATGCAAGCGGCGCGGCGTTACAAAATAGTTCCGCCTCGGCCACCGCTGGTATCTTACGCCCAGGCTTATTCTAAAATATGGTTTATTTTTTTTTTAAGTTACTCCTTCCCCTTCCAATGCCTCTCCATTTTCATTTAAGTAGAATTTTATCAACATAATTGAAAGACATTTTTGAATCATCAAGTTACCTGGCAACACCGTTAAACAGCCAAACAGCATGAATAATAGATAATAATATCTAAACACTTCACTATTCATTAAAATTCTTTTAGAACACAAGAGATCTATGTCTACTTCAAATTAAAGCTTTATTCTTTACCATTTTACATTACATTTCTATGTGGTGTAACGTATCGGGATTACATTTATCTAAGTGTTTCCTAAATAGGTACATAGATTCGATTTGAACAAAACTTAGCAATTTGCTTAATAGACTGCCTGTCTGTCTTATGAGATTATGGATGGCATCTTTTCTAAGTGCAGTTGGGAATATTAATTGTTAAGGAAATTGAACACTACGTTAATTTATTGTGTTATAGCCATTTCAATACAACTGTTAAATAATAATTCATTATCATCATCTGCTTAGCCTTTTCCCAACTATGTTGGGGTCGGCTTCCAGTCAAACCGGTTGTAGCTGAATACCAGTATTTTGTAACCCAGTGACTGGTTAATACGATACCCATTGGTAAAACTTTTGGGCTTCAGACGACCCGTAAAAACTGTCAAAGAACCATGAATTACAGTCGGCACCAACAGCTTATCGTTCTTTCCGAGGCACGGAGAGGCCTTGGTATGTAAAGATGGTCACCCATCCACGGACCAACCACGGCAAGCGTAGCTTAACCTGATCGATCGACCCGTGCGGCTGTTTTACTTAGCCACTAGCCCCTACAATTTAAATGACAGTTGTGGTTTTAATACGAGTATAAGGACAATTTGAGTTGGTAGTTTCCCTAACTATCTACTTTTGTTTTTTTGTTTTGAAACTTGTTTTTGCTTCATAACATGCTCTAACTTCTCCTATAATTAATATCTTTTATTAGTACTGTTATTCTTTGATTTTTCAATATATCCATAGTAGTATATTAAGTATTTACCTATTATTAGTGAAATACCTAACTAAATAGAATAAATTAAATAATATGAAATATATTATCTATCATAGATATTTATACGAAAAGATAAAGCAAAGCTTGCCGTTACAGGCTTTCCTTTATACATACAGTGTTACAAAGAGTAGGTATACTTAAGTAGGTATTATTCAGTAATTTTGTATAAATTTTAGAATATATATAGGTATAAATATGTTGTAATAGTTTGACTATTTAATATTTAAGTAGATAAATAAGATAGCTTTAATTATCAACAAATAAAATGAAACAGTAAAAAGTTTACAAAATGCCACGAAAAACAACTAAGCAATGTTCAAAATAATCCATTCGTTGCTAAGTTTTGTCCAAACCTCGTGTTCTCTAATCGTGCATTCACATTGACGGATATAATTTTCTAAGTACAGTCATCTAACAGAAAGGCGACATACCACTACTTCAGACACTAGCCTAGGTTAGAAACCAAGAAGATAATGGTTTCAATGCTGCAGACATTTTGTAAGAAGATAAAGAAGTTACAAAAGATAAAAAAGAAGAATATAATGATAGAGCAACAGATTATCACAACCTACTTGTTATGGGTTACTAAAAGAAGGAGGAAGTTAAAGAATCAAGTAAAGAGCGAAGTGATCCTTTGTACAATAATTTAATCCTAGAAGAAATTCATATTATAAAGAAAACACTTTCATATCAAATGTAAAATAAATCATAACAAGAATTAATCGCACAGACCCCAAGTAACATGGGAAAAAGGCACAAAAAAGAACGATAATTAATTGATTTTTTAACTCTGCAGCACAAAACATTCTACACTACCGGAGATACCAACCGAAACTCTAACAGTGTAAAAGGCGTAACACACTTATTTACAAAACCCAGCCTTTAAGATCGACCTACAAGCACCAGTTCTAAGTCGAAAATAAAACGAAATACAACTATGATATGTTTAGTTAATCATGTCAGTCTTCATACTACTACTAGAGTCAGTCCTAAGCTAATGGATTTTACAATCCCATAAGAAAAGGACGCGATATTTTCAAAAATGAAATCACCAAAAAGCTTCATCGAATCATAATAAGTACATCCAATTTCGTAATACACATCTCTAGAAAAATATTTAAGTATAATTGCATCAGCAACAAGTTCATTTAAATGATTAAATATTGTAATACTCACAGCTTTTATGATATGTATCATTTCCTTATAATAATTTACAGCTATGTTATATACACCTATGTCATTGGTGATATGTTTCATTTGTGCGTTACCTAAAGCGAGTGCAATGTGACGATTTTCAATGTAATTTACAACATCTACATTACTATTATCAATAAATTCATCGTAACATTTGAAAATAGATATAAAATTGATATTTTGTTTTAAAAAATATCTCTCGAAAGGAACGATGTCTAACATTGGGTTGCGATACCCGATACTTAGCTTACTAGTCAATAAATTCGACAAACAATTGACGAAACTCTTGAAGATTAGGACAGTGCCGATGAGGGAGACTGTTGCTCGGAGATTGTAGAGGATAGTGAAGATAATAATGGCTACGTAGAAGAGTTTGACTGGCCTGTGGGAGGTGATGGCCGAGCTTGGTGGTGTGGGGTACACGACGTCCACTTCAGCGATCTTGAAGATGGAGAGGAGAAGATGCGAGGAGATATCCTCGTGCTGCGAGTTGATCCGCGACTTGACGATCTTGAGGACGTCGATGCATTCCTCCTGAAATGTGACATGGCGAAGAAGTTAATAATTATCTTGGGCTCTTAAGATATTTATAGGATCTTTGCAATAATAAGTAGGTACTATAGACTCGTTAATTCGGTATTAATTATATTGTGTTCAACATACTTTAATATACCCCTCAGGAGGAAACTTTAGGCTTGCTGATTACTTCTTCATATCATAATTTAGATAGGTTCGCGCATGCATCCATTCACTTCAGTTTTAGTTTAGACTTTTGCAGTTACAGTATTTCGTGTACGACTTACCTTCTCTCTATCTAGCAGTGCATCCCCAGCTTCGCGCAGCATCTCCTGTTCTCGCGGTGGTACGCTTGCTGAGATGATAACGTTCTCGTTGCTGATGTTGAACAATGTCAGTGTGCAGTTCGTCTGGAAAGTTATCATAAAGTCCATTATTATTTGGTTCAAATGTTTGTTATTGATTTTTAGAAAATTGGACTATCATCTATCATCTAGTGGAACTCGTAGCTAAGTAATAACAGCTGCACAGGTCAATCCACCAGGTTAAGCTACGCTTGCCGAGGTGAGTCCGTGGATGGGTGACCTTCTTTCCATACCGAGACTCCGCCGTGCTTCGGAAAGCACGTTAAACCGTTGGTACCGGCTGTCATTCATGGATCTTTGACAGTCGTTACGGGTCGTCAGAAGCCCGAAAGTCTGACAACCAGTCTTACCAAGGGGTATCGTATTACCCAGTAACTGGGTTGTTGAGGTCAGATCGGCAGTCGCTCCATGTAAAACACTGGTATTCAGCTGCTTCCGGTTAGACTGGAAGCCGACCCCAACATAGTTGGGAAAAGGCTAGGTAGTTTGATTGAACTATTATCTACACAATACATAATATTGCACACAAAGTCAACAGGTAATGCGGAGTCGGAAGGTCTGTGCAGCCACGCTAATTTTGGCAGAATTTTCTGAACTGATCTCTTACACATACTCCTAGTGATTTTTCTTATCCTATCAAACAATCTCAACAGTAACATAAGGTCTATTTGGGAATACTTGAGAACCAGTGTCAAGCACTAGACTGATTTGGCGCAGCCGTGAGGCTACAGTAGGTACATACTGTTATTATAAGATTAACTATATTTTTTGTGTTCACTGTGTGCCTTAATTAATCTGGGTCAAATAAAATTTTATTTTCTTTATTTTTATTTCGTGCATGATATCGACTGATTTTGATCATTATTGTTCATTGTTTGTGGGAAAGGGAAAATTAATTATTTAAACAAAATTATTTGTGATTTGAATAGTTGGCTTCTTGGTTTTGCATGTGGATTGAACGGAAGGGATATCTAATAAATTAAGCATTGATAGAAAATCATTAATATTCGCAACAAATTTTCCGAAAAAATGACGTTAGATAATCTTTTAACAAGCCATTAAAAAATTTCAGCAAAATATGGCTGGACCAACTTCGATACAAAATGTAGCAGAAAAAAAATAAAGTTGAAAAAACCCTTTAAAAAAAACCAGTCACTAATGCATTTTTCCTATTATTTAGCAAAACTTTCAAGAAATTTAAATCACACTTCTTTAGCTATCCTTGAAATAAAATCAAAATTTTAGTATATGATAATGATCATTATGGGCTGATTTTTCAATAGTCAGATAACTTTTATCTGAAGAATAAATATTAGGTTGGGGAAAAAGTCTTTTCGCATTATAGTATGTATGAACTTGTAATAAAATCTCTTTGGTTATACTATTTGTATCTGGCTGGTTTTGGTATCATTGAAAGTTTAAATTTTAAAGAACATAATTCCAAATTCAAATTAGGAAAATGTGTGATTTTCATTTGTTTTTCGTACCGTCAAGATGAGTGAATCTAATGAAGAAATTCGATACGTTTTATACGTTTTACGTTTAATACGATTATTTTACTACAAAAAAAGTAAAAATGCAACGCAAGCCACGAAAAAAATTTGCGATGTTTATGGACCTAGTGTAGTGTCTGTGAGAGTAGCACAAATTTGGTTTAAGCGTTTTCAATCCGGAAATTTTGATGTCAAAGATGCACGTCGCTCTGGTCGCCTTTTACGGATAAAATGGATGCCATTTTTGAAAAAGTGGAGCAAGATCGGCATATCAGTAGTTACGACGTAGCTGAAGAACTGGAAATTGACCACAAAACAGTTTTGGCGCATTTGAAAAAAACTGGGTACACAAAAAAGCTCGACATTTGGGTACCTCACGAGCTCACTGAAAGAAACCTAATGAACCGTGTACTCATTTGTGATTCTTTATTACGACGTAATGAAACCGAACCATTTTTGAAGAAGCTGATAACTGGTGATGAAAAGTGGATCATGTATGACAAGAACGTGCGAAAAAGGTCGTGGTCAAAGGCCGGTCAGGCTTCACAGACTGTGGCGAAACCCGGGTTAACTCGCAACAAGGTGATGCTGTGTGTGTGGTGGGATTGGATGGGCATTATTCATTATGAGCTGTTACCACCAGGCAGGACCATCGATTCTGAACTCTACGGCGAACAACTGATGAGATTAAAGCAAGAAGTTGAGAGAAAGCGGCCGGAATTAATCAACAGAAGGGGTGTGGTTTTTCATCATGATAACGCTAGACCTCACACATCTTTAGCCACTCAGCAAAAATTAAGAGAGTTTGGCTGGGAGGTGTTAATGCATCCGCCGTATAGTCCTGACCTTGCACCTTCAGATTTCCACCTGTTTCGATCTCTTCAGAATTCTTTAGGCAGTGTCAGGTTAACATCACGAGAGGACTGCCAAAACCACTTGTCGCGGTATTTTGACCAGAAGTCCCAAAATTTCTATAGCAATGGGATCATGTCCCTACCTACAAGATGGCAAAAAGTTATCGAACAAAATGGTACCTACATACTTTAGTTAAATGTAAATAAACTATATTAAAAAATGTTTTGAATTTTCTTAAAAAATGCGAAGAAACTTTTTCCCCAACCTATTATGACAGTTTGACGTATTTTCCATACAAAAGCTGTCAAGCCGCCATATTTATTCCATAAATAAAAGTTATTTAACAACTGAAAAATTAAATCTAAATAAAAGTCAATTGCCGAATGTATGTACGCGCATCACTTCAGAACGTTTGCACCTATTAAACTAATTCTTTTTTGTTGTGTTTGTAATTGTCAGGACAAGGTTCGTAAGAAAGAAATTTTTTGAAAAGTTGTCGGGAAAATTGGAAAATTCGGGAAAACTGAAAGTGCATTTTCTAGGGATGAATTTTGTATGAATTATTGAACTTTTGACAGGACAACGTTTATCGGGTCAGCTAGTAAACTATATTTTCAAGAGCGCAGAAGTGATGAATCTATACAGGTACTGTGACTCACACGAATGGTTTAGCGCCATGAAAACTGTACTTTAATTGTCACACAGACTTAATGTTTAAAGCTTTCTCACAATTAGATAAGAAATTGATAAAAGTGAGATTTTTTCGTGCACGGAGCAGCGGGCAGCTAGTATCTATACTGTCTTTGCGAGAAGTTTATATCCAGAGCTCAATGTTGTTTGCTTAAATACTTACCCCCTCGCTATGCACCGTATACAAGTATTGCTGTAGTAGACGGACAGCATCCTCAGCTCCCAGCCCAGTGTGTGGTCGTAACAGAGCTTCATCCACTGCGCTGAAGCCGAGGAGAAGGTACACTCCTTCTGGCAGCTTGTATTCACCTAGAAAATTGTTAAGATGATTATTGAAGGGTTATAAAAACTCCAGGGTGTTGGAGGCGAGAAGATAGCATATAAACTAGTGCAAATGCAATTCTGCAAAATAATGTTTCCCCAAAAGTGTGGAGGTACAATGGCGAATATTTTGTTACTAAATGGCATTACTCGTATACTAAGAAATTAGCCACATTCTGTATTCGTTATTACTTGATGTAACAGTGCATTTAATCGTGCAGCTAATTCTTTCAAGTAGATAGATATACAATACGGCCGACATATCTTGGCGAGTCTGAACATAGGCTGTCCGAACTTTTACGTATGTCACCATTTGGTTCCTAAAAAATGTTAAAACTTCGGACTCGCCAAAATACGTCAGCCGTATTGTAGTTGATCTTGCATGACTTAAATTATAAGTGATCTTTAGTGCAAACAAGTGGCGACGTTTTGGGGCTACAACATTTAAAATACTGTCGTGCCAGCGACAAGACGATGAATAAGAAGAAGAAGTGCAAAGAATATGTAAAAAAATATTACATCTTACTCTCTCGTGACTGTGTAAGTGTCTGGGTTGTGCCAAACAAAAGGTATTTGGCATCTTGTTTTATTTCATAAATCTTCAAAACTGTTATTTATAAACGTCGTATTACAAATAATATCCAAAACATTTTGTACCTTTAGTCTTACCTGGATTAGGCCTCATGCAGATGAAAGACCCAGAATAGCAGTAGCAACGTCCTCTATACGCCTGATAAGCTGGCGCAGCATGGGAGTAGTGGGCCAGGCGAGAGGAACAGGGAGCCCTGGGCACGCAGGCGACCTTGCAGGACACCTGGAGGGTAGCCTCGCAGACGCACAGGTCGGTGCACTCGGCCAGCTCGGCTGAACGGTACAGCTGGAACATGGATGGAGCCTAAGTGGTATTAGAGTTGAATGATGCAGGTTTGATCTGATTCTCAGCGTTATAGATAGCAATGAAAGCTGTGAGCAGTCAAGTTAATATAATACTATACGAGTACTGTGAGGACTGTATAAAAATATAAATGTTTATAGATAAAGAGGGAGAGGAAGGCCAAAGAAAAGATGGATGGATTATGTGAGGAATGATATGAAAGAGAGGGGAGTGAATAGTGAATGAGCGATACGGTTGCCAGGGGAGAATGGAAAGAGAAAACGGGTTGCGCCGACCCCAAGTAACATTTGACGAGGGCAGGAAGATGATGACTGTGAGGACTGTATTTCTTCTTTTTAACATCATCATCTGCCTGGCCTTTTCCCAACTATGTTGGGGTCGGCTTCCAGTCTAACCGGATGCACCTGAATACCAGTATTTTACATGGAGCGACTGCCTATCTGACCTCCACAACCCAGTACCTGGGTAATTCGATAATCCTTGGTAAGACTGGTTGTCAGACTTTCGGGCTTCTGACTACCCGTAACGACTGTGAAAGATCCACGAATGACAGCCGGGGCTTAACATGCTTTCCGATGCACGGAGGGGTCTTAGTATGTAAAGATGGTCAGCTATCCACGGACCAACCGCGGCAACCGTAGCTTAACCTGATCGATCGACCAGTGCGGCTGTTGTTACAGTCATTTGAGAATACGCTCTTCTAACTCGCTGGACCTTGTTACAAAAATGTACTTTGTGATTTTGTCTATTCTCGAAGAACTTTATTGAGCAAAGGTATGACTAAGAATTGTTAAAAAGAGACCAATCAGCTATCAGCTATCTATCTGGGCAGAAAGTGATTTCGGTATTGAATTGTGCAGGGAAAAAGGAAATTAAACTACCTGCTATGTTAAGACTAACCCTTAGTTGATCATTTTTTATTAATAATTAGACCAATGTTGTCAAATATAACAATGAATAAATTGTATGCTGTAAAATGAAACTGATGGGAATGAATGTGAATTTGAAACTAGCTAACCCAACAGATGTTGAAATTTCTATATTTCAATAAAGTCTGACTGCTGAGCGTGAGGTCTTAGATCCAATTCCCGAGTCGGGCAAAAGTGGTATTGAGTTCTTCTAATAGGTTGGGGAAAAAGTTTCTTCGCATTTTTTAAGAAAATTCAAAACATTTTTTAATATAGTTTATTTACATTTAACTAAAGTATGTAGGTACCATTTTGTTCGATAACTATTTGCCATCTTGTAGGTAGGGACATGATCCCATTGCTATAGAAATTTTGGGACTTCTGGTCAAAATACCGCGACAAGTGGTTTTGGCAGTCCTCTCGTGATGTTAACCTGACACTGCCTAAAGAATTCTGAAGAGACCGAAACAGGTGGAAATCTGAAGGTGCAAGGTCAGGACTATACGGCGGATGCATTAACACCTCCCAGCCAAACTCTCTTAATTTTTGCTGAGTGGCTAAAGATGTGTGAGGTCTAGCGTTATCATGATGAAAAACCACACCCCTTCTGTTGATTAATTCCGGCCGCTTTCTCTCAACTTCTTGCTTTAATCTCATCAGTTGTTCGCAGTAGAGTTCAGAATCGATGGTCCTGCCTGGTGGTAACAGCTCATAATGAATAATGCCCTTCCAATCTCACCACACACACAGCATCACCTTGTTGCGAGTTAACCCGGGTTTCGCCACAGTCTGTGAAGCCTGACCGGCCTTTGACCACGACCTTTTTCGCACGTTCTTGTCATACGTGATCCACTTTTCATCACCAGTTATCAGCATCTTCAAAAATTGTTCGGTTTCATTACGTCGTAATAAAGAATCACACATGGGGACACGGTTCATTAGGTTTCTTTCAGTGAGCTCGTGAGGTACCCAAATGTCGAGCTTTTTTGTGTACCCAGTTTTTTTCAAATGCGCCAAAACTGTTTTGTGGTCAATTTCCAGTTCTTCAGCTACGTCGTAACTACTGATATGCCGATCTTGCTCCACTTTTTCAAAAATGTCATCCATTTTATCCGTAATAGGGCGACCAGAGCGACGTGCATCTTTGACATCAAAATTTCGGGATTGAAAACGCTTAAGCCAAATTTGTGCTCACAGACACTACACTAGGTCCATAAACAACGCAAATTTTTTTCGCGGCTTGCGTTGGATTTTTACCTTTTTTGTAGTAAAATTTTAAAATGTATCGAATTTCTTCATTAGATTCACTCATCTTGACGGTACGAAAAACAAATGAAAATCACACATTTTCCTAATTTGAATTTGGAATTATGTTCTTTAAAATTTAAACTTTCAATGATACCAAAACCAGCCAGATACAAATAGTATAGCCAAAGAGATTTTATTACAAGTTCATACATACTATAATGCGAAAAGACTTTTTCCCCAACCTAATATTAGGAATTTCTTAGTTACAGAACAGCCCAGACTTTGGAAGTTGGCGGGATGATACCTCCGTGTCTCGAAAGCACGTAAAGCCGTGGGTCCCAGCTGTCCTTCGTAGATCTTTGAGAGTCGTTACGGGTAGTCAGTAGCCCGAAAGTCTTACAACCAGTCTAAGGGCCGGTGTTTTGATCCCTAGTTAACTCAACCAATGGTTAAAGATAGTAACTAATGGTTGAATTTTGGCTAATTGTGAAAGGCTAAACATGAATGAGTTAACATGAATGTATTCATGTTAACTCATTCATGTTAAAAAAATAGTAACTAAAGGCATTTTGGCAAACACATTTAGTCAAAATTCAACCTTTAGTTACTATCTTTAACCATTGGTTGAGTTTACTACGGATCAAAATCCGGCTCTTACCAAGGGGTATCGTATAACCCAGTGACTGGTTTGTGGAGGTCAGATAGGCAGTCACATCATGTACAATACTGGTATTCAGCTGCATACGGATAGACTGGAAGCTGACCCCAACATCGCGTGTGCTTAATAAATTACATATCTATGGAAAAAAGAACACTCACTCGTCGTGTCTCCCCCATCTTGATATATTGCGCCTGATCATCACTCTCTGGTTTCTTCACGATGCAGTACTTCGCTGGCTCCAGGGTCGTGGTCGGTTTCGGCGTGGTGGTGGTAGTGGTAGTCGTGGTTGTCGTAGTGGTACTCGTGGTTGTGGTAGTGGTAGGAACCGTTGTGGTCTCCGTGGTGGTCTCGATGACGGGCTCGGAGATTTGACCCACTTCGTTCGGGCCTACGGTTTGCTCTGACATGGTGGTTATTGGGCTTAACTCTTCGCGGTTCTCCTGGTGAAGGAAGAATTATTGACAATTAGTAGTAGATATTGTATGATTAGGGAGTTTTTGGATACAGGTAGGTTCTATTAATTCTTATTAGGCAAGTAAAGTGTTCCTCTTTCCCAAGTTGGGACTGCAAGTTGAGCTTTGGGCTTGGTTTAAGGGAGAAGCGCTAAGGTAGCCCGCGAAATTGAAACTTTCTTACGATTTCTGCAATTTGCAGCTGTGTCTGGGTGTGTGTTCATTAAAGTAGGATTTGCGACCGTAACAAATATGTATTTACAGAATCATCATTAGAATCAGTAATACAACTCCTTAAGTTAGAATTGGCGTCAAATGTGTCTGAGCTAACTGGCGTTTGGGTGACTGGTGTACGTACAGAGGTGGACTTAATGCCATAGGCATTTTCTACCAGTCAACCTTTGCATGATGCAGAGACAAACAGTGGAAGATGCAATGACGAAATACGTGGAATAAATATTTGGCAGAAAATGCCTATGGTATTAAGTCCGCCTCTGTACATTTGTGTGCATTGTAAGTATTAAATAAATAAATAAATGTCATGATTTCACGAAATAGTTATTCAATAGGGTAATATGAACTTAGAGAGTTGTATTGATGAATTTAATTATTATAATTCTACTAGCTGGCGAAAGCCAGCAGATTCGCCCGAGTGGTTGTCGGAAAAGATTCCACGGGAACCTTACATTTATCAGGGATAAAAAGTAGCCTATATGCTTTTCCAGACTGTAATCTATCTATGTGTCAAACTTACCGGAGCAGTTTCGATCTGAGAAGTCCCATGCTGCGTGGTATGCCTGTGGTGGTGGGTGGTGGTACGATGGTAGATCGGAGACTCCGGCGCCACGGTGATGTACCTGATGCCGTTGTCAAACGGGGTTGTCGTCAGCAGGGGCCCATAGGTCTTCATGTGGTAGTCGCTTTGGGATTCCACTGGAATTTTATGGTAGTGAATTAGATTATTTATCTTAGTCAGGGGGTTTAGTTTCAGATGGTGTTATAAATGGTGATAAAGGAGGAGGAGAATAATTACAGTGAACTCATCGTCCAATATTAAGTCAGGGCAAGTATGATATCAGTTAGCAATACGTATTTCCATAGAAACGATGGAAGGACTGTGTGAATGATGATATGGCTAGAAAAGGGGTGACTATTGAGATAGAGAAGTATGGAAGAAACAGATATGTTGCGCCGACCTCAAATAAATTGGGACACAAGAGAGGAGGAAAGGGGGAGGGGAGAATGATGACATACTTCATATCGAGGGTTCACGGGCTATTTGTATTAAGCGACATTTTTGGAACTTTACAGGAGAGCATTTCAAAGTTACTTTATTCGGAAAAAGAGCATTGTAAAAAAAAGTATCAGTATTTTTAAAGAAAAAGTGGCCTATCTCAGTTTTTTACGTTTTTCAGTTTTTAATGCAGGTAGATTATAACAGATTATGATTATTATAACTCAAAATCGGCCAGGATGTCGCTTACTATAAATAGCCCGTGAACCCTCGATATACTACCGCTTATTATTATTATAATTAATAAAAATAAAATACAAGCATTATAAAATGATAGGTTATTAAAAGGGTAATCTCAGCTCACCAACGCAAGGATTGAGCCACAACAGCCGCTGCCATCCGAGGCAGTCATACAGCTGCGCGAAGTCAGTACCACGGCAGGCGCAGGCTGCTCGAAGCTGCGTGCCCAGGACTGCCACAACTGCAGCTCGGCAGGCGGCTGGGGATCCGGCACAGCCTTGGGTGACGGCGTCTACAGCGCACCATTGTTCGTAGTTCTCGAGGCGGATCCTGTGAAGAATTTGTCAGTGTTATAAGAAGTAAGTGATTATGATTTAGGTTAGTGGTTTAGATTGGTGATCATTCAAACAAATACTCCCTATGTTAGAGGGCTTGTAACATAAGCTTTCCCTGTCTTGCGAGTTCGTAAATAATTAATAGCGATTGTTTTACTATTGTATTGTATTGGTTTCTACCCCGCGGACAAAGAAAGTGTTAATGTCGTCTTATAGTGTGAAACCATTCTCTAGTTTTTTTTTTTTCATCCAAAGTTTGACAGGCTCATTCTTTCCAAAAACCATGTAATATTTGTTGAGTATCAGTGATGTACGAAATAAGCTCTGAAAGGAAACTCCATATGTATGCGTTCAAAATCTCAAATTCCCCAAGCCTACCACAAATTCGATGCGAAATCCGAATCCCACGATCGTTATGGGATCCATGGATCCATCGACCCGTTCGGTTGTTTGCACTAAAAAATATCTAGCATACACCTTAGTACTAGGTATTGAAATATTTGGATGTTTAATAAAAAGGCAAACTAACATCTTTCTGTCGTGGAGTCCGTTATTGACCTTGAAATTTATATGATTTACAGGCTTTTTACCATGACCCTCACCAGGTAAACTACTTGCATAAGTACTTGTACTACTTGTATTTGTGTTTATAATATGTATATACACACAGGGTTATTGGTAAAACAAAAAAATCTGCTGCTTTTTTCGCGATTTCAGGTTTGGTCCCATAGTAAAAGTTGTTCATAATGATGAGTACAATGGCCTCTTAAGAGGTTGTTGGTGTTTTACCAATAACCCTGTATATTATGGCCTTTTTGTATGACGAAACTGTCATGTAAAAGTGTCTTTGAAATGAGTAGGTACTTACAGAAATAACTATTAATTTCAAAAGTCATCCAAATTCTTGCAGCTGTTTATGCATCAAATATCTTCACGAACTTTCATACTTGTAGATATTGTTAGTGAGATTTTCCTTCTTGAAATCGAAAGGCGGTATTATCAACACCCTAAAAGGATCACGATCGATTGTGTCACTGTTGATTGTTTACTGACGCCCGAGTCTGGCTATAGCAGAGTACAGCTCAGCCGTACGGATAGTGAACACAATTGAGGGTAGATTTAGTAAAGTTTAATTACAATGTACCCGCATCGTAATTTTAATGTATTTCGAAGAATTCACGTTAGTAAAACCTATATTTATGTTTATATTCTTTTATTTTTCTTTTTGTATTATAATTACATTGGATTATTTTAATGTAATTCGTAGCTCGAGGAGCTCGTGGCTAAGTAATAACAGCCGCATGGATCGATCCATCAGGTTAAGCTACGCTTGCCGGGGTTGGTCTGTGGATGGGTGACCATCTTTTCATACCGAGACTCCTCAGTGCCTCGGAAAGCACGTTAAGCCGGTGGTCCCGGCTGTCATTCGTGGATCGTTGACAGTCGTTACGGGTCGTCAGAAGCCCGAAAGTCTGACAACCAGTCTTACCAAGGGGTATCGTATTACCCAGTAACTGGGTTGTTGAGGTCAGATCGGCAGTCGCTCCATGTAAAACACTGGTAATCAGCTGCATCTGGTTAGACTTGAAGCCGACCCCAACATAGTTGGGAAAGGCTAGGCAGATTGATTGTATTATGAATACATTGGGTGTTTTGTGTAACTGTGGATGTATGGATGAAGTCTAACGAGATTGATTTTTTGATTGAAACTTACTAATGCAATAATACATATACAAGTTGATAAACTTGTTTTCAACAAGTCTTGTAAAATACTTCAAAAACATGTCGTGTATACCTACATATATATAGTACATTTATGGTAGGTACAGAAGCCAGCAGGTCAACCTACCCGAAACTGTCAGATATTCCCAATCAACCTTGAACCTAATGCTTTAGTAATAAAGTCGAAAATCTATTAAAGAAATCTGACAGGTTGTAGTAGCTTGATGTGCTGGCGTCTGTACATTTATTGACGTTGTGGCTTTTTAACATTTTTTTCATCTTTTTGTAATGTTTGTCCAGTTTTCTACCAGTTTTGAATACAAACTAATCTTAACAACTTGTTTTACGTGTAACAGATAAATGAAAACAGTAGACACAACTTTTTTTTTTTTTTTTGTGAATGGCATCTCGTAGTTGACCTAGAGAGGTCGAGACTACTTAACCGGACTATCCTGTGGCTGCCTTAAGAAAACTCAAAGCCTCCAGCCAGGGGCAAAAAACTTACAGACTAAGCGACTACACGCTAAGGGCTCCCCCTGTGGGGAACGGGCCTCGGCTTAGGGCGTCGCTGGGGGGAGGACAGCAAGATGGGACAGGCTGGATCAGATTAGAATTATTATTGTCAGGGGAGTTTAAAGCTACAGGCTCAGCTACGCCACCAGCTGGCACATCATACCCGAGCAAGGGACGGGGGGGAGGACGATTATTACGGGGTCGTCGCGAGGGACCTCGGCGGCGAGGTCGGAATGTCGATTTGTTTTCCTCCTGGAGAAGAGTTATGGGGTCGTCGGGATCTGAAGAAAACAGTAGACACAACTACCCCGAGCGTACTTTTTAGAGCTGGAGGCGCGCAGGGAGGGCAGTCTCCGCCCGCTGTAATATGCGGAGGGGAGCATAGGTGCTTGTGCCTTATTACGCAAGGACTGTACTTTCCGTAGCGACGGAGAACATGCAATTCTAAACGTGTTTTATATCGAATTTTTCACTTTTCGTATGGAAAATATAAAAAAAAAAAACGAGCAGCTCCCCGCGGGTTCATCAACGTAAGTTCCGAACCCGTAGGAATAAAGGCACAAAAATCCTATGTGTTAATCCAGGTTATAAACTATCTATGTGCAAAGTTTCATCAAAATCCGTTCAGTAGTTTTTGCGTGAAAGAGTAACAAACATACAAACACACACACACAAATTTCGCCTTTATAATATTATAGTGTGATTTCAAACTTTCTATTATTGATTATTTCTCACATGAAGCGTTTTAGGGAAAGGGCGGCAAAATTTGCATTATTTTTGCGATAAGACACACCGTTTTCGAGATATAAGCAAAAGAAAAGAAAAAAAAAAAGACTATTGTGTTTTCTCGTGAAGTCAAGGTGTTGGAGTGTCAGGGCACTGGAATTCCAGGAGACACTCCCAAGGTCACTTGACCTTGACCTTCACCTAGTGAATGGACAGAAAATGTACCATACATGTTTTATGTTTTGTTGTAAACAAGGGGTAAAAAAGGCAACATCCTACTAGCTTAATCAATCACAGTCATTACACCTACAGGCGGATAGTCGGATGTTCTAATCAGACCGGCACCGCAAATGGAATGAGTACGACCGGCCTAATTCAGGAGCCTCTGTTACGTAGACTATGTCTCCTGCATCGAGATGTGTAGGATATCTGTTTTAGGCTTTTACAGTATCGATGAGATGACAAATGAGTACGATAGCCACTATTAAATGATTTGTGAACTAGTATTTGTGTTTATAGGCACAGATTAATACAGATCCCGCACTCCGTAAAATCATTTAAATAAAAAGCGATTCTTGCTACAGTACAATAAAGTGCAATTCAGGTCGCACAACGCTTATTACCTAACTCGCGTAACTCTTAAACATTCTGACCACGTTAGGGCCGTTAGGGTTGCTGCTGCCGCCTGCGGACGGTAGGTACTTTAATTTTTTTGTCTCCATTAATTATTAATATGTAACTATGTAATTAAGCAAATAAAAAAGTATGTACGAATACCCTGTTGTCTACATAATCAAAATTGGTTATAGTTCGTCCGTGGTAGGTACCCACCAAAACATAAATACTATTTAAGTAAGTACTTTCCTACCTATACTTATCAAAGCCTGAACCTGACCTTGTAAACATAACTTATCAATTACCTAACTATACTTTATTAATAATACGTAAATACGGGTGACATTAAGAAAAACAAATGTAAACATTTAGTAGGTAGGTGTAGGTACCTACCTAATCCGGGGGCACGGAAGCACAGAATAATTAATAGTACCAACGTCTAGATTATTATACCTACTAATTTATTTTACTCATAAACATGTCATACTCACAAACTCCCTGCTTACATTACTTATGTACGATTGTGTTGTGTATACAGTAAATTATATAGCATAGTACACAATCGGTACTTAACTAATTATGGAATGGAATTAACTTATGTCTCACAATCGCTTGGTAACTTAAAAAAAAAAAAAGATAATTTTGAGTTCTTCTTTTTATTATAATATCCGTACACAAAACAATTGTTATTGCTATAACGACAAGTGCACAAAATCAAAATAAAATATAAACGACGTGTTCGTGTCTCGCTGAGCGCATATCCGCTGTGCTGAACCGCATTGTACACCCGCGCGCTGGGAAAACAGCTAACCGCCCCACCCGATTATGACGTAATTCAGCCTCGCGATAATCTTGTAAACAAAACCGATTTGCATCATAGCTTCTTGGAATTTTGTGACCGTTGAATGTTTCTTAGAATGATAGTGCGTAGGGCTTTAGTAATGTACGTTTCGTTTGAATGTATGACTTGTTTTCATTTTCATAATTGGTTTTTAAAAATAACAAAACAATTTTTAGTTACACTTTCAAAGAAATGACTAGTAAAAAAAAAACAAGCGATGACCTGTATGTTTTATGGTTTAAAATGCATGGTGTGTTTATTCTTAGCACGAAACATAAATAAAACCACTTACCTTAATATAATTTTCATTACTTACAAGCATTCCAGTTTGAACAAAAACCTTTTGTTTACAAAAATATTTGCAACTACAGACTAATTTTTTTTCTTCGTTTATACATCCTTTTTAAAGTATAGTCTCATTTGTTTCCTTTTGCGTTTCTCCTTTTTAACCAAATACAGACACACTAACACACGCACACACACACACACACACACACACACACAATCACACACACGCACGTACAGACAGACACACACACTCGGGCAAGTGGATGCTCGCACCCAGTGCCCATCGTGGCGCTGAGTGTGGGGACCTATTGTACTCACGGACACACTACACTCTCCAAAGACACACATAGTACATCTATTTGTTATAAATATTAATACATACAGGGTGTCCGGTAATGAATGGATAACCTTGAAATGTCTTATAGTATAACTTATGGCCGTTCAGAAAAAAAATTGAAACAAAATATATCATAAGTAGTACCTAAGTTATGATTTTTTTAAAAGAAAGGTCTAATTTTTTTTACCTTGTTTTACTTTTATGAACACTACGATCAGAAATGAATGGATTCCATCGGTTTGTTGTTATTTTATTATTATACACGAACTATGCTAATAGATAAACAGTCAATAGTATGACTAGCTATTGCACTTTTTTATTAAAAAATTAGCAGATTAATTAATTTTAGAAAAACTTTGCAAAATTTATTTTTTAAACTATGTTTAAACATCTTGGGTATAAAAAAAATGTATGAATACATGAGTGGCCAATAATTTTAAAATAATGTCACTTTCAAGTAGATTTTATAATGGTACAATTCATAAATGTATCTACAATAAATAGTGAATTATTGCGATTAATGTAGAAAAGGAGAAAATTTTACTAAATATCAAAATTTGTAATATGGGAACATTTTTTAAATTTAATTGTACCTGAACTTTGGGGATTAATAAAAAACAACATTTAACATAAACAACACTTTATTATCATTCGTTTATAATAAATGTTCAAACTGCCGGCCTCCCACTCTTATGCAGGCCCTACATCTACGGATAAATGATCTACGGAGCAGTCTTGTGTACCGTCGTTCACTAATTTTTGATGCGGCTGCTCTGACTCGTCTTCTTAATTCTTCTAAAGACCTTATAGGCTTACAGTATACTTCCTCTTTAAGGCAGCCCCAATAAAAAAATCCAATGGATTTAGGTCCGGTGAACGTGGAGGCCACAAAATTGGCCCTAGCCGCCCGATCCATCTATCTGGGTACGTGTTATTTAAAAATGCACGAACAGATACAGCATAATGCGCAGGACAGCCGTCATTTTGCAACCAATATGACTCCCTCAGCTCCTCGGGCACTTCTTCTAATAAATTGGGGAGATCATTTTGAAGAAACTCCAAATAACTTTGCCCTGTTAAATTCCCCGGTAATTCAAATGGCCCGATTATTATTCCACTTAATATTCCAGTCCAATAATTGATTTTAAATTGGTATTGGGATCTATCTTCACGCATAAGATGGGGATTTTCTAATTCCCAACCGTGTAAATTATGAAGATTCATGTATCCATCTCTTTTGAATGTTGACTCGTCGCTCCACAGAATTTTATTAAAAAATTGCGGGTCTTCTTCGATTTTTGCCAGCATTTGTCGGCAAAAACGCAATCTAGCTGCATAATCTCTTGGTTGGAGAGTTTGCACGCGTGTAACGTGGTAAGGGTGGAATTTTTTTTTTTTCAAAATATCGTGCACGGTCGATTTTCCGATACCTGTGCGTCGAGCTATTGTTCGTGTAGAGGTAGAAGGATCGTTTTCGACTTCCTCAAGCACGGCTTCTTCTACATCAAGACGAGTGATTCTTCCACTGCTTGTACCACCGACACCACTACCAGGCAATCTTCCTTCGGAGTAACAACCGTGGACACGAATAAATACGCGGTAGTCTGGGTGGCGCGCATTAGGGTATCTCTCCCTATAGAGCGCTGCAGCTGCATTTGCGTTACCTCTGCATTCTCCATAAATGTAATGCATATTTGCATATTCTTGTGCCGTATACTGACGTGGCATTTTGATACACAAAAACACAAAAGTCCAGTTTAGTCCAAAAACAAACCAAATCGTCGCAAATATCACCAAACAAAACAAGTCCAAATCAGTAAGCAAAACGAATAGTCCAATAAAATAGCCACGTGGTCGTTTTAACACTGATTCAAAGTAAATCACGATAATTGCAAACGGAAACTAAATAAACACATGCGAAGTCGAGCAAGTCGAGAAACGCACTAAAAGTATGAGTGCTTACCTGATGTTTTACATTTATTTCCTCTCTCTCGCACCTAGCCGATTCAGACCCTCTTTGTCTAACATAACACAAAAGAATGACAGCACGGCGTGCGCGCAGGTAGCAAATATGAAGGTCACACGACCCATTTCACGCTTTTAAAGTAACTATTTTAATCATTATGAGTATTTGTAAATTTCTGACAATTTGGTTTCAATACGCAATTTTTATTCACTACAAATTCCTTAAATGTATTTTTGATTAATCTTCAGTGGTCAGAAGCAATTTAATTTAAAAAAAGTTCCTACATTACTTTTGACATTTGGTAAAATTTTCTCCTTTTCTACATTAATGGCAATAATTCACTATTTATTGTAGATACATTTATGAATTGTACCATTATAAAATCTACTTGAAAGTGACATTATTTTAAAATTATTGGCCACTCATGTATTCATACATTTTTTTTATACCCAAGATGTTTAAACATAGTTTAAAAAATAAATTTTGCAAAGTTTTTCTAAAATTAATTAATTTGCTAATTTTTTAATAAAAAAGTGCAATAGCTAGTCATACTATTGACTGTTTATCTATTAGCATAGTTCGTGTATAATAATAAAATAACAACAAACCGATGGAATCCATTCATTTCTGATCGTAGTGTTCATAAAAGTAAAACAAGGTAAAAAAAATTAGACCTTTCTTTTAAAAAAATCATAACTTAGGTACTACTTATGATATATTTTGTTTCAATTTTTTTTCTGAACGGCCATAAGTTATACTATAAGACATTTCAAGGTTATCCATTCATTACCGGACACCCTGTATATATATATATATATATATATATATATATATATATATATATATATATATTGTTGTAGTACGTAAGTGCAATTTAATATTGTAATTTTAAGGTTGTGAGCCTGGAGATCTGTAATACCCCGATCTGTAGGCCCCGAGCCCAGTATATATACTCCAGCTCTCACTAAGGTTTGATTCTGCCTGTAACTTTGAAACTAGGTACCAATTTTGTTATTATTATTATGTTTCTTTATGTTGCCATAAAAGAAAAAAATGTGTCTTTTTATTACGCGAAGACGCTGGCTCCTACAAATTCGATAATTTGCTGTACCTACTGTTTTACGGCAATAAATATTTTTCGTATTTTGTATTTTATTATTTTATTTATCATCACTGTAATATTTTTAACAGAATGTATTTTTTATGAAATAAATGACTAAAGGTTCGTGCAGACAGGTGCGACGAGAGGGCGCGACGCGACTCTGGTGGGACAATTTCTATGAAAACGTCATTAAAATAATTGTTATACCGGAGTCGCGTCGCGCCTATCTTGTTTGGAATTATTATTGTAGGGTTTAATGTAATAGGCTGTAGGTGTAATGACTGTGATTGAGTCCAGTAATGCAAACTGTACTTTTATTAGATTCTAAACAAATCACACTAGCTGCGCCCCGCGGTGTTACCCGCGGTACGATGGACCACTACATTTTTTCGGGATAAAAAGTAGCCTATGTGTAAATCGAAGGTGTCAGCTACGTCTGTACCAAATTTCATCAAAATTGGTCCAGCCGTTTGAGCGTGAAGAAGTAACAAACATACAAACCCACACACACACACATACACACACACACACACGCACGCACACACACACGCACGCACACACACACACGCACACAAACATTCTCCTTTATAATATTATGTGTGATAAACCTACATGGGCACCTAACAAACGCCAGAAGCTAGGTGCACGGTTCCTATTGGTCGTACCAGGTATTTAAAAAATCTTGTTTTCATATTGACGGTACAAGTAGGTACATCAACAGGGTCAAATTAGATTAGCTAGCGAAACTCCACATACGTGATGGGTATGTGGAGTTTCGCTATCTAAACATGATTTAAAACAAAACAGAAATTAATTTGATGATTTTTAGGGTTCCGTACCTCAAAAGGAAAAAAACCGGTCAAGAGCGAGTCGGACTCACTCACCGAGGGTTCCGTACTATCATATATTTTTTTTAAAAGTGTGCTTTTTAGAGTCGCCGTTTTATTTTTCCTGTAATCTTTACATACACTTCTATCACACAGAAGAATTTCAGATTTTTCTCTATGCAAACTTCGGAGATAAGGAGTATTTTTAATTCATTTTTCATCAAAAATCGAAAACTATTAGGACTAAAAAACAATGTTTGAGAATGTGCAAACAGCGCTCTTTCATATGATACCGCACATGCCCAGTAGTCCCACTTCGAATTTTTAAGACCCCAACATATACAAGGTGTAACGTAAAATACGCAAAACCTGAAAATAGTTTGATCAGAATAACGAGCAGAATCAAGTGAACCACTTTTTAATATAGGTCACATTTTTCAAATAATCTTCATTAAAAACGTTGCCGTGTCTATTTATTAATAGGTCAAGCCATCACATGCGCAAACCCGCCAAAACAGGTAAACAAACACAAATTGTTGTCGACCAATTTAAATTTTCGCATACGCGGGATAATAATAGCTTTTATTTCAATGCAAGTACGAATCATCCATACAATACCATGAAAAAGACAATTTGAAGTAAACAATAATGCTACCTATCTTTTTTAACTTAAACGTAACCTAAGGGTGAGAAAGAGAAATGGCGATCTGCACGGAGAGGCGGGACGTGCAAAATACGTGACAGTGGCCATGTTTACTTCAGTCTCAGCGCCGCCGGCACATGCGTCACAGATGTATTGTTTTATCCCGTTACCCGGCGGCGCGTGCGCGCGAATTTCGTGACTACTTATGGCGTTTTTGTACACAAACATTCAATATTGTGAAATGGTGAGAATGTTGGCGCGTTGTAATGACAACGTTAACTTGGCAGTGCGACGGTTTCGAGAAGAGTTTGGAGTATCTGTATACACCGTTGGATTTTTTTGTGGGGTCGAGTAAAAGCGCTAGTGTATGACGATGGAAATAGACCAACTTATGTGTTAGCGTTTCAACAAGTGAAAAGTGACACTCAAGTGCTCGAATCGCTGAAAAATAACTTGAGAAGGCGGGCTGTGTTGTGTATTAAACAAAGTGTTAGACATTTTTAATCTTTGCTATCGCAACGAGGGGACCTGTAAGTAGAGATACCTAACTATCTACTTAATTAACTGCAAATAAGTTGATTACGTGCCAATTATTTGTAAATACAGTGATTTAAACACGCCAACATTACTTACGTAGCACCTACTTAGGTACCTACTTAATCAGCACGTCATAGTTACTGTAGGTAAAAAGCTAATTAGCTATTACTACAGTAGTCTTTGCTATTTAGTCTGAAAATGTGGGTTACCTAATGTTGCCAGTGCAAAGCTTGGAAAAGTGTGATGGAAACATTTAAATCACTGTTCAAAGATAACCTAAGTTCTTTATGACCGTAGATAGTAAATAATAATGCTAGCGCGGGCGCGGCGTAGCGGGCCGGTGTCGACTCCTCCTCCGATTGAGCGTCGTCGCAGACGCAAGAAACGATCAGAATTGCCAGCAAAACTAAAACAGCACATAAAACCTTTACAATTTCTTTAATGATTTTTTTTCTCTCTGAAATAGGTCAATTGAATTAAAAATCAGTTGGGGTGTCCGAGGTTTTGCGCAATTTACGTTACACGTTGTATATATATATATATATATATATATATATATTTCATTCTTATTTGTAAAATAGTTGGGCAAACGACATCTAAAACTATTCCAAAATTCAAGTTACTAGTTTTTGAAATATCCAGCTGTGACAGACAGACAGACAGACTGAGTCGCACCATAAAGGTTTCTTTTTACCATTTTGGTACGGAACCCTAAAACCGAAACCCTTATAGAATCACTCGTGTGTCTGTCCGTCTGTCACAGCCAATTTGCTCCGAAACTAATGGACCGATTTAGTTGAAATTTGGTACACATATGTACTTCTGTGACCCAAACACGGACGTGTAACGTAAATATTAGGTTGGGGAAAAAGTCTTTTCGCATTATAGTATGTATGAACTTGTAATAAAATCTCTTTGGCTATACTATTTGTATCTGGCTGGTTTTGGTATCATTGAAAGTTTAAATTTTAAAGAACATAATTCCAAATTCAAATTAGGAAAATGTGTGATTTTCATTTGTTTTTCGTACCGTCAAGATGAGTGAATCTAATGAAGAAATTCGATACATTTTAAAATTTTACTACAAAAAAGGTAAAAATGAAACGCAAGTCGCGAAAAAAATTTGCGATGTTTATGGACCTAGTGTAGTATCTGTGCGAGTAGCACAAATTTGGTTTAAGCGTTTTCAATCCGGAAATTTTGATGTCAAAGATGCACGTCGCTCTGGTCGTCCTATTACGGATAAAATGGATGCCATTTTGAAAAAGTGGAGCAAGATCGGCATATCAGTAGTTACGACGTAGCTGAAGAACTGGAAATTGACCACAAAACAGTTTTGGCGCATTTGAAAAAAACTGGGTACACAAAAAGCTCGACATTTGGGTACCTCACGAGCTCACTGAAAGAAACCTAATGAACCGTGTACTCATTTGTGATTCTTTATTACGACGTAATGACACCGAACCATTTTTGAAGAAGCTGATAACTGGTGATGAAAAGTGGATCACGTATGACAAGAACGTGCGAAAAAGGTCGTGGTCAAAGGCCGGTCAGGCTTCACAGACTGTGGCGAAATCCGGGTTAACTCGCAACAAGGTGATGCTGCGTGTGTGGTGGGATTGGAAGGGCATTATTCATTATGAGCTGTTACCGCCAGGCAGGACCATCGATTCTGAACTCTACTGCGAACAACTGATAAGATTAAAGCAAGAAGTTGAGAGAAAGCGGCCGGAATTAATCAACAGAAGGGGTGTGGATTTTCATCATGATAACGCTAGACCTCACACATCTTTAGCCACTCAGCAAAAATTAAGAGAGTTTGGCTGGGAGGTGTTAATGCATCCGCCGTATAGTCCTGACCTTGCACCTTCAGATTTCCACCTGTTTCGGTCTCTTCAGAATTCTTTAGGCAGTGTCAGGTTAACACCACGAGAGGACTGCCAAAACCACTTTTGACCAGATGTCCCAAAATTTCGAAAGCAATGGGATCATGTCCCTACCTACAAGATGGCAAAAAGTTATCGAACAAAATGGTACCTACATACTTTAGTTAAATGTAAATAAACTATATTAAAAAATGTTTTGAATTTTCTTAAAAAATGCGAAGAAACTTTTTCCCCAACCTATTAAATGAATTTTGAATATGAATAATTTTGATATATCAAATGAAAGGGCTTACTGCGAGGGTCTTATATATATAATTATATTTATAATTTTAAAATAAATAATTTTAAAGTTATTTAAGAAAGTAGACGAAAATTGACCATTCCCCCTTAACTACGGACTTTAATTTGACTCTGTCAATTTTCCTAACCTGATCGCTCACCGAGTCGCAAAAGTTCCGCCTTGGAGTCTGCCAAAGAGCGATGACACGCAGATTCCTAGGAGTAAAAAGGCAGGACATAATTCGGAACACCACGCTGCATTCCAAAACGGGTATAATGGACTTAGGCTAGAAGGCTGCCAGGCTCAAATGGGATTGGGCGGGTCACTTCAGCCACATGAGCGATGATCACTGGGCAAAAGTTTCCACACAATGGGCTTCAGAAGATGGACGGCGCCGCCGAGGCCGGCCCTGAGAGAGCTTGCGGGATGACCTGGACGCGTACCGTGTGGGCTGGTTCGAGGTTGCGCGGGAAAAGATTTCCTGGGAGGACTTGGGGGAGGCCATTGCCTCGCAGTGGGATAGTATAGGCTAAGTTTGGCCCAGTAAGTGGCCCCGTTTATTGTGGCGTCAGAGGCGTTGTTCAGATCGTCAAGGGTGCAGGCGAACGAACATTTGGGGCACTCTAGCAGAGCGGATATAGTCTGATCAGGTCCACCGCATTCGGGTGTTAGATGAATCGATAATCATTTCGCCAGATTATGTTTAACGGCCTACTTGGGTACGATACAATCGATTCAGTGCTTTCTAAATAGTTTAAGAGGGTTGTGAAAAGCCGAAACGCGGCGCGAGTCTTGGAGGCAATTACCTACATTTCCTTTTTGAAATATTGTTTCGGGCGATAACGTTTTCTCCCCCCTAAACCTTTACGAAATGCAACAATTTTGAACTCGTTAGATTCAGTAAACCTTAATCTAGGTCTGTGCGTTTTTCTATTTCTAGTAATTCAGTATAGTTTAATAAAAAAAGCAAAAAAAAAACGCTCGAGGAAGTTTTTAAGTCAAAATTATAGCTAATTAATAACTTATATCGTACGCAATATTTCTTTATAATACAAACTTATGAACCTAGTTTTTCATTATACCTACAATAATTCAAAAAAAAAAAATGAAAATTAGCCTATGTTTTCGGAAGAAAAACGTTATCGCTTGGAAAATTTAAAGCTCCACAATCCTCTGCTAAAAGCATGTTTGTTTGCTAGTATGTAGTATGCTCATTACAGCAGGTCAGGTAGCATCTGGTAAAAATTAGCACGCTTCTATGCTACTACAAAGCTCGTGTATTCCAGGCTTTACATATTTAGTAGCTGGGTGAATATTCGAGCGTTTTAACCGCCGTCATTACCATTCGCCAAAAGTTGATGAAAGAGAACATATTTAATGAAATACAGGCTGTTGGTAAAAATTAAATAATCGATTGAAATTATGTAAGTTCTTGAATTAAGTACAAAGAACATAGCTGTACCAGTTAGGTGCGTTAATGAAACAATTAAATAATTTATTTAATTAATAAATTACAGATGTTCGAATTGACGCCCTTCATTTACAATACAGGCTACGTCTGATTTCTACAGTTGTTGTGCGCAGCAGCATCTCCTGTCGCATAACTTCGAAAGCAGCATTAATTCGATTTATCAAATCTTCTCGAATTTTTACTTCTGTAGTGTAAACTAGTTCCTTTGCCCTTCAAAACATTTCACTTTCCGTAAAGGTAGAGTTTCGTGAAAAATTTCTTACTTGATAAAATTATGAAATAACTCTTAAAGTTTTTTTTTATAAAAGCAAATTACATACCATTAGAAAGTTCACACACTAGGGATGTTTTGCTAGAATTGGAACTATTCAATCATTATTTTTTTAATGCAAGTTGAATTTAAGATTTAAGTGTTTTTTTACATCTTTCTGTAAGTTTGAGTACTCGTAAATTTATTTCTAGCTAACATCTGAATAAAGCAATAGTTTTATAAGAATCTGCCAACATTAAAGATTAAAAATAAAAAACAAAATGTTGCCTGTTTGACCCATTTTTAATAAAAAATACTCTTTAAAGTTAAGAAAGTGGTGAAACTAGAAGAAAGCAAAATATTTTTTTTTTTAATATCCAGGGGGCCAGGGGCCCAGGGCTAAGTAAATTAGGGCTGAGTAAGTAGCAGATGACCCCACCTATCCACCATTTTCGTATGTTCAACATTCTGCCAAACACCCTGTATTTCAGCAATTCCCGATTCACACATACACATGAGTGATCCTATAAGGGTTTCGTTTTTCCTGTTGAGGTACAGAACTCTAAAAACAGCTGTTTCATATAAAAGTGCAATATGTACGCGGTCCAAATGTATGGAACATCGAATTTTTTTTAACAATTTTTTTTTAATAACCCCAATTTTTTTATTTACTCCGGACGTCCAGAATCATGTACTACATGGTATGGTGGTTGGGCGTCGATTTTCCTGCCATCCTGTATACTGTGGGTGTCCGGTAAAGAATGAACAAGGGCCGGCGCAGACCTGGCGAAGCGCAGTTTTCACTACCAAACAAATATCGACCTTGCATTTAGACAAATAAAGTTGAAAATAGATAAACTTTATTTAGCCCGAGATTTCATTTCATTTTATTCAACAACAATTTACATTGTGTCTGAATGTGTTACATGAAAAATGGTTAATTAAAAAAAAAAAACAAGTCTATTAATAAAAAATACCATCATTATCTCAAATAAAGTTAATAAAGCCACTAACTAATATACTAATGTTAATAAATTATATAGACAAACAATAACATAAAACAATGATCAATGATAATTCATTTGAAAAAGAAAATCATAACTTCAATTTCAATTCATCCGTTACGACTAAATTAGTCGTAAAATGCTTAACTTTTTGTTATTATGTGCAACGGTGTGTGTAACGGTGATTCATTTGTATATTAAATATTATACAAATGAAAAAATCACCGTTACACTATTGTTGAGTCATGAATTCATTCACGGAATAGAAACATTTATCCAGTAAGAAGCTTTTTAGTTTATTTTTACATAAGGTGGTTTTATATAGCAATTGTTTTATATCCTTAGGCAAGCAATTAAATAATTTAACCGCTTGATACTGTACACAATGTGTTACAATATTTAATTAGGTGTTCACTTTATGCTTCAAATATTGTTTCCTTCTGCTTTCCCTTTTAAGTCTTTCGTCCTGCGTTTCATAATCACTTATGTGTTTTGCTAGGCTAAGGCTAGTCAGTACTGTAAGTATGTAAAAGCTAGATACTGTAAGTATTGATAGACTTTGAAAATGTTTCTGACAGGACTCAATTTGGGAACTATTGTTTTGATTGCTCTCTTTTGTAGCACAAATCCTGTATCAGAATTTTACTTGTAGCTATTTCCGCACTATTGAATACTGTATCTCAATCTTGACTCTACCAGTGCAAAGTAAACTGATTTTAAAATGTCTATGCTAAGTTCTTCTCGTAGGCTCCTCAGGACATAGCATGCTGATGATATTGACCCGTCTATGGCTTGCAGTTCATTTTTCCAACTAAATAATGAATCAATATGAACTCCTAAAAATTTTGCTGAGTCGACAATATGTATTTTGTCTCCATTTAACTTAACGTCTAGATTATCACTACCTCGTAATGTAGACTTAAACAGTACGATGTTTGTTTTTTTAGAATTAATTATTAACTTATTTGCTGTAAACTATATTTGAAAAGACTCAAGAGCCGTGTTTATAGTGCTGCTCAAAGCCTCAGCAGTACTTTCACTAACAACAGCATTGGTGTCGTCTGCAAATGCTATTAGTTTTATATCTGGAGTAAGTTTTGTTGCTAGGTTAAGTAAATCATTTGTAAAAATTAAAAATAGGATTGGACCCAGTATAGAACCCTGTGAGATACCTGTCAAAACCCTTCTTAACTTTGAATGATAGACTTCTTGAAAATTATTCTGATTTATGTCTTTTACCTCTACATACATTTTTCTATTAGTTAAATACGACCGATAAAGCGCTAGAACCTGTCCTCTTATACCGTAATGTTCCATTTTTGCAAGCAACAATGTATGATTTACAGTGTCGAATGCAGACCTCAAGTCTTCCAGGAAAATTCCAGCTACCTTCAATTTTTTAGAGCGTATGAAAGTGGACAGAAGAGGACGTCTGAGGTTATTTATTTTTTACTTTATTTTAAGAATCACAATGTTAATATTTGCTTGGCAATATAGCCCGCTTTGCGTGGCGCCTCGCCAGGTTTGCGTCGGCCCTTACTTTGAAATAGCATATAATAGACATGACGGCCGTTATAAAAAAAAAAAAAAATACAAAAAAATATATATTATCCCAGGAAGTACAAATATTTTTTTTTCCTTTTTTACATTCTTCTTCACTACAGCCTTCACTACAGAATAAATGAATTAATTCCATCGGTTATTTGTTGTTATAATATTGTACGTTGACTATGCAGACAGGAGGCAGTAAGCAGTGTGATTAGAAATTTAACAGTATTAAAAAAAATCGTAACTTAAGTACTACTTGGGACATATATATTTCTTAAATTTTTTTAGAACGGCCATAAGGTCTATTATATGCTATTTCAAGGTTATCCGTTCTTTACCGGACGACCTGTATTTACTATATTTCAGTTTTTATGAGTTCAGTCATTGAAATAACTATCGATTATGATTATAATCATTTACTTTATTACACCAACCATGGCAATTAAATAGGTGCAAAATAATAGTAATGGTAGTAATATACTGGTAATTACTTACTACTATAGTTATTCATGAATTATTACTTCCAATTACTATAGTTATTTCAGCTGAACATTGTATATTGATTGACTCATTACATAAAAACTACTTTAATTGTAACACAATCAAATAGAGTGGTTATAAATATTTTAATATTTGAATGTTGATATTGCTTGAAATCGATAAAATGATGTTTCACAGTAAAAATACATCGCCTGATTGTTACATTTTGTAATTACATTACTATAGAATCATGTTGATCCCGTATCCCTTTACACCTGTGCTGAAACGAACGTGAGATTGAGATTTTCACGTAACAAAAATGTTGGTACCAAACCGTTGGTTTTTTCCGAAAGCAACCGGCACCGCTCAATCGTGAGGGCCTTGAGTTGCCTTTACGATCGATGGGTTGCGTAGCTCATTCGGTTATACAATATGTAACAAAAACCCTGTTGTTCCTTCTACTTACGTTTTAAGAATCGGTATACATACGTAATAAAGCAAGTCATTTATAAAAAAATCTGTTCCACAAAAATAAACAATGAATATACATATTTAATTATTGATATTTGTAATATTTAACTGATTCCTTACCTCTGCATTTCTACATGAAGCGATGACGTGACATCCTTTCGAAACTAAACTACGCGGGCGAACATAACAGTATCCGAGGCAGATTCAAATATATCTCAGCTCTCCATTTTGCTCCCAATTCTGTTCGAAGCTAATGATTTGACGGGTCCAGAAATACCACCAATACTACTTGATGATTTAGATTTACGGTAAAGTTTATGTGTTAAGTATGGTCGTAAATTATGCAAATAATAATAATAAAAACATGTCGGGCATGCCATTGTCCCGGTGAGTCTGTCAGACATATTACTTCTGGGTGTTCTCGTTTAGCTAACGGCGAGTATTTGCACAGGCATAATCAAGTAGCCAGGATTATCCATCAGCAACTTGCTCTGAAATACGGCCTTGTGGACTCTGAGGTACCGTATTACAGGTATGTGCCCGACCCAGTTTTCGAGAATGACCATGTCACGATATACTGGGATCGATCTATTATCACTGACAGGACTATTGTAGCCAATAAGCCTGATATGGTGGTAATAGATCGATCAGTGCGCCGCATAATGATAATCGATGTCACTATCCCGCATGACGAGAACCTCGTGAAGGCTGAGAAGGAGAAACAATTGAAGTATCTCGACTTAGCCACTATGTTGTCGCTATGTGGAACTTGGACTCGGCAATCATTGTGCCGATAGTCGTTACGGTCAATGGCCTTATCGCTAAGAGCCTCGACCAACATCTCAAGAGGCTCTCGTTGGGTGGCTGGGTGAAGGGCCTGATTCAGAAGGCAGTACTCCTTGATACGGCGCGTATTGTGAGGAGGTTCCTGTCTCTGGGACCCTAACCACCGGTAGCTTGGACCCTGTTCCCCATGCCGGTGGATTTCTATTTTTTATATTTTTAAATGTTTTTTTTTTAATTCTAATATTTAAAAATATAACTTATATGTAAAAAAAATGAATAAAGGAGATAATAATAATAATAATAACCTGGGACATTATTCACACACGGTCATCTGATCCCAAACTAAGCAGAGCTTGTATTGTACTATGGAAACCAGATAACTGATATACTACATATACTACTTTTTTTTTTTTGTAAATACATACCTATATAGATAATTACACCCAGACTCAGAACAAACAGACATGTTCATGCACACAAATGTTTGTCCTGGATGGGAATCGAACCCACGACCTGCGGCATGATAGGTGGTATCTTAACCAACCACGCCAACTGGCCTGCCAAATATTTCGAATAGATGAGTAATACTCGTATTAGTTTCGTATTGTTTAGTTTATTTATGATTGTGGTGATGGTTTTAATTGGCTGTCTGCTATGCATATCAATGTGGCATGATATTTAGAGTTTTATGTAATGAAAGCATGTTCATTAGGTTGGTGTTGTCCCAATCTCATGAAAGGTTCAGATTTATAAATTTAAAGGTTTAAGTTAATATTGCCTTGTGGTTTATCGTTTTATCGAGGCCTTAAGATGGCTGTCATCGATGCATAAGGACCCCGCTCCTCTTAGGGGTTTCTGGTAGAACGCCAATGTCTATTCTTTACCAAGTTTTTCACAGGTCTTTGTAGTTAGCCTTTTGGTAGATACACACCAATCTTTTTTCCAAGTCTAGCAAAGCTTTTTCAAAATCGTGCAGTCGTTGTTTATATAAGTTTATTCGACATGAATAACTCATTTCCAAAGATTATCAACTACAAGATAAAATCATGAAATACCAACCTGCACTCCGGTTCCTCCCTGCAGGCGTGCGCAAGAGTATGGCAGGCAGGTAGAGGGGAGCCAACAGCAGGACGCTGCGCACATGACGGATGGAGACGCTCCTGGGCGTTCATGCAGGAGTCCTCGCGGTTGTCAGTTTTCCTAAAGAGATGAGTAAGATTAATAAAGGTGTCGTGATGATGGAACTAGATAAAGATTAGAGTTTAAAGATGAAAAAGATTATATTTTTTTTATAGTCAGCGTTACGTTAGGCAGAAAGTATCTTTAGGAAACATGAAAAGAGCAAATAGACCACAGAAAAGTGTCAAATAAAGGGGAATTATTGTTTGATGACATAAGCTGAGAAGACAGCAGAAAATGGGCTTAGATCTGAGCTGAGAGGAATATTGAAATCAATACAAATAATAATTGTGTATGCCACACATACGAATAATTACATTATCCTGAAAACAAAATCGTTGACATAATTTATGATTGTGAACGTGATACTAGAATTATTAAAAAAAGAAAAAAAATACTTACTTGCAAAGGCAGAAAGCGATTTCCGTATTCCAATGAACGCCCGTCTTCCTATAGAACCCCCTTAGCGCCGCCATGCATCCTTCCCTGTCACAGTCGGTGGTATGGCACTTCTGTAGCACCGGCGTCAGTGACGTCACGCACTCGCTGTCCTTGATGCAAGCGTCCAGCGCCACGTGACACGTGGACTGCAGGGCCACCTTCTCATCACCTGATTTACCGTTCTCTTTGCCAATCCTCTCTGTTGGTGGTTGTCATGTGTTAGTTGATGTGGTGTCAGATATGTTGGTAGGTGTTGTTGGTGTTGAACATGATTTGAGATTAGAAGGTACAAAGTTTCACCGAGGTATATTATATGCCGTCGATAAGAAAGGTATTAATTCTGAAATGGTTATACACGTAAAAGTAAACACATTTCTTAAACTAGGCCATCGATACCCTTTCACCTAGAGTATGCCAATCATTCCTGAAACCTGAGTAATTACTTTATGAATCAACTTTTGCTTCCAAAGAGACTGAAAACAAAATTGTTTAGGGTTTTGGAACTTTATTTAAATAGGATTTGGTGGTAATTTGGAAAGTTTATGCTTTTTGATGAACGTTAACATTTTGTACGAAATGCCAATCAATTTTAGAAACATATCGTTCATAACCATCGTTGTTAGTTCGCGTTATAAGCCGGGTTACTCTCGCAATTATAGTTTGTGCTACAATTATATAATTAAAATATCAGATTATTTTAACTTAGACAGTTTTAAATTAGTTTTAGTTAAACCAAAATCACGCAATCAACTATTTCAGGTATTGCTCTTCCTAAATACCTATATTATGAAACGTTTAAAGTAAATGGTGCTTCAAATACGCAGCTCATTAAAACGAAATATTCAGTGTTAAATAAATAAATAGATAGTAAAAAATAAACAAATGAATAAATTATTAATATAACAGAAAATAACAAAATCATCATATCGGAGTGTGAATAATATGCTCATGCTTATATAAATATAATTTACATCATGTGGATAAAAATTCATAGTAATAATATGGAACATTATGTGTGAGATCGACAAAAAAATTAAGTACGTGTCGTAAATAAAACACGATGAGTTGCCAATGAAATCGATAATCTGTATGAAAATCGTACGTTAAATACAAGCGGTAATCTCAATAAATCGGACATGCTTTCAAATTACGAAATTTGTTGTGAGCCAAAAACTCCATGAGATATCTGTGCCGGTTTAAATTTAAATATGAATAGAATATTTAATGAATACATGCATAGTGGATCACCGTGTACGAGTATAGATAAATATTAGTTTTTTTCCGAATATATCCGAGCTACACCCAATGGATGAGAACAATTATGTCCGTGGTATATGAAACTTGAGCGCAATTTGCAAAGCTTCGCGGAGATTTTTGTATCTAAGCGCCTTCGCTAAATCGCTCCTTTACAAACTAAATTCTCTACAACTTTTCGGATAAGGAGAGGAAGCACACGAGGGCTCTAAAGCTCTATATCCCTTCTAGTCATCATGTCTACGCAAAGCTTTACTTTGTGTCCTGTTAGATAAACTATCGTTTACTATAAAATTGGTGGAGGATCTAAACTAAAGTGCTCAGATTACTGGGGACGAAATAATAAAGGGGTAAGAGAGCACTCAGAAGTTACACGTAGGTGCTACAGAAATTAATCAGATCATCCATGTCTCGATGGTTTCCTAAAACCGTCTAGTTTTGTACAGTTTTGAAGCTCGAAGTGATGTGACTTACGATATCTATGGTTAGTTGTACTGTCTGTTATAAATATGTGTTTCTTTTTTAATTTTTACTACCTATAGTTTTGGTTACGTCAACTAATCTTTTTGTGCCTCTTATAATGACTATGAATTGTTCAAAAGTAATATAAGATCAAATAGAAAGTGTGGGTTACCGTAAATAGGAAAAAGATTAGTCAACACATTCAGAATACCAACGCCATACGTACGGTTTTCATCAATGTATCCTGGTCCGTAGACAGTCTTGGTCGCGTACAGGGGGTCCTCGCTCCCCCCCGGCTCATGGTTCCAGCGGTGGTAATGGTGCCCGTGCGGGTTGTAGTGCGGGCTCGTATAACGGTGGATGTGCGTCATAATTTTGTCCGGAGCAATCAGGTTCCCATCATGTGTTATTGACATACCGCCGATCCACGAAGTCACACCGGTCCCGTTTCGATTCGCGATCCTTCCGTCCGACATCAGCTTTACTGGAATGTCATCCATCGAATCGCTTAGCTGTGGCAAGCTCGACGATCGAGCCATAGCGCGACGGGACTCCGAAATCAGAACATCAGAGACGATCGCGCCGGTCGATCGACGGACATCGATATTAAAAAAAACTGACCCTACAGACGGTAAATTTAAAAATGACAATCCAATACAGTAAACAACGATATTCGAAAATGTTACGACATTAAACGGGCAAAAACTAAAATTTTAACGATTTAGAAAATGTCCCGGTAAAGGAATGAGATTAGCAAAGCCTCCCCGGTTGGCAGTCCCGCTCGAACTATTTATCAAAGCCAGTCTATGCCGCGCAGTAACCATAGAGATCGTAGAAAAATAGGAGATGCAGAAAGAAAACATGCAGACATGCCCATTGCAAGAGATGCCAAAATAGACTTTCGGTACGTGTTCTATCTCACGAATGAAAGTCTAAAATGGCATTAAGAGGAAAAGGAGAGCAACAATCTAAAAAAGCATGCAGGCATAAAGTAGGAGCGGATGTTCATTAAATATTTATTAAATCGTTATGGAGACGTAAGCTAACTCCCCAGTCACTATGTAGCTAATTGAAATTCTATTCAAAACATTATTAAAATTGGGTCAGCCTTCACTAAGTTTAAATTTTGCAGGAAAATTCTAGTTTCAAATTGCAATAGCCGTGTCTTTTTAAAAAGAAAGCTTGAAACGTTCGTTTGAATCTTTCTAAAATGTGAGGTTCTGTGTAAAATTTTATAAAACCGCTAAAAATATAATTTAAAAAGTTTAAAATCGTTGCTAGAGTGTATTAACGGCAGCAATTTTTTTGGTATTTTTTTTGGTTGGCACGTATAGCCACGCTCCTACCTTACGAAGCGTAGTGCGAAGCGTGCAGTGCGAGAGGCGACGGAATCCGACAGACACTTAGAAAGAGAGAAGATGAAGAGAGGGTGCGGCGGCGGCTCACCGTGGCGGGGCCGAGGGGGGCGCGGGGAGAGGAGGGCGGCGCGCAGGAGGCTGGCGGCGGCGGCACGGGTCATCAGCCGCGTGCCGTTCTCGGTTAGCAGCAGGATGGTACCGTCGGGAGCAGCGTAGCGTGTGAGCGCTGGCGTGCGCGCAGTCGGCCGGCGGGGCGCTTCGAACAGCGCCCGAACCGCCGGCGGGCAATCGCCCCACGCCGCCGCTGCCCCACAACCACGTTACCAACAAACACTACCACCACCACCTCTGCTAGCTCACCCACCGCACTACGAACACCCTCAAGGGAATTCGCTCCCTTGAGAGTACTCAAGAAATCAGGTAGACATGACTAGGGTTGTGTGTGCCGCCCCGAAAGGCGATACTGTCAAAGACCGATCACCGAAGGCCGAAGGTATTGGAAGCCAAGAGTTAAGGTAACTGCGGGCATTTGTACGGTGTGTGGTCAGGAGTACACTAAAAAGAAGCTAGTGTCCAGTGAAACATAAAGTTGAAACAGCCTTGTGTGGTAAAGTAGTGATCTAAGTCAATCCTAAGGCCTATGCATCTAAGTTGTGTTGAAATAAAATAGGCACGTATAACAAAGTAATGGGAAACGAAATCAAATACGTAAAACAACTAAGTTAAGACGTTGACGGCTATTTGAAAGTGAGTCTAGTACTCCTTCAGAAGCATTTTATAGTGTAGTGTTATTGTTTTGTAGTTATTTATGTATTGTTTTATGCTGTACGCTTTGTAAACCCGTGTCGTATGGTTAGAAATCATTATTCTTTTTAGTATAATTGCTTAAGTTAATATAATATCTATAGAACACATCATGATGTTAATGGTGTCCCGCAAGGTTGGATCTTAGGACCAGTGTTTAAACATACATACATCAAGATAGATTTTGATAAGTGTCACTTATATTACGCGTGTACCTATGCGTTGCCATATTACACACTTAAAGCTATTGCTAGTTAGTTTTATATTAGTAAGTTCACGAGTTCTGAGTGAAAACTTTTACAAAAAAATCTTGATATAGAAATAACCAAGAATATGTTAATATTTACATAAACGTTTATGAAAATACACAGGATGGTTTACCAACCATAGCTTTATAAATCTTAAATAGAGCAAAACGGAATTAATATTACAACCACAACTACACTTTACTCCACCAAACAACACAAGCTACCCGATTTTTCTATTAACCGGAGACCCAATAAAATGGCGGAATAACAACGCTTACAGGCGTGTCATTTTCAGATTACCTCGAACATAACAATACAGTTTGAAAGGTATTTTTCACCGTACGCCCCGACCCGGATATTTTTCCCAAGCTTGGTAGCTAGAGTAATTTGAACAGTTGTATGTTCCCACGTATCTACTGAAAGGTCTCCATGTTAAATTTTAAACTTCGGACAAACAGGCCTTTCGAGTCTTTTAATTTCGGAAACCTGCCGTCCATTTATTTAAACTCCAATGTTTTTTTAATGGTAATTTTAAGAGATGATGAAAGTTGTTTCTCTTTTAATTCATCTTAGAAAATATACCTATAATTGTCTTTCGAACTGATTAACGTGAAACGAAAAGTTTCAACTCGAATCGGAGATGAAAAAGAAGAATGAAAAGTTTTTAAATCTAAATCAAGGAAGACTGTCAGGTATGCAAATAAGTTTGGGGAAAATACTGAGAATGTTATTAAAAGCCAATTCATCTTCTAAACGAAAGAATTCTATTTAAAACCTTATCCACGGTTACGGTGAAGTTTATCAGTCTTTACAATGAAACTCAAGCAGACAGCACTGACAATAAAGAATTAGACTTCTTTCCGTTTCCGTGTCATTACGAGTACGTTATCCGCCTGTTAGCGGCACCCCGTGTACATTATTCCCCGGATATTGCCCGAAAAACGACCGCTACATGGACACATGGAGTAGTGGACATAGGGCTGGCAGAGAGGGAAATAAGTTTGATAAATGAGTATGTACTAAAAAAAAAATTATTATATGAACAGAGTTAGCTTAGATTGTCATATTGGTGTATTAGAACTCTTAAGAGGATTGTGAAGTGCCGATACGCGGCGCGATTTTTGGAGGCAATTACCTACATTTCATACAATTATTTACATAAATATTGTTTCGGGCGATAACGTTTTTACTCACCTAAACCATTACGAAATGAGACAACTTTGATCTCATTACATTCAGTATACTTTATTCTAGGTCTGTACGTTTTTCGTTTTTAGTAATTTAATTTAATTTAAAAAAATAAAAATGCTGGAGGATGTTATTATGTCAAAAATATAGATATTTAGATGCTAATAACTTGTATTCTATACAATATTTCTTTATAATAAAAACGTACGGACCTAGTTTTTCATTATACCTACAACATTTCCAAAAATTATGAAAATTAGATTATGTTTACGGGGAGAAAAACGTTATCTCTTTTTGTATGAAAATTTACAGCTTCACAATCCTCTTAAGACAATGTTGTTATCATAAAAGTTTAAATAAGAGAGTCTTAAAAAAAAATAGGACGTTTTACTTGTTATACCTAATCTTGTGTTATTGCTCCAAAATAAACTTTTTTTTAAATTATTATTTTAGGATCATTTTTGGTTCTCCTTCATAAACCTAATACGGGAACTGTAATTGTAGTCATTCGAAATGTCTTTAATTGACTCTAATTTTAATTGTTTCTCTTTAATTTTATGGTTATCCGGCAGACGGTAGAGATATCAAGTCCATTATTATCATTGCAATCAAACAACTATGTTGTTGACAGGCCAGATGGCGTGGTTGGTTAAGATACCACCTGCCATGCCGTTGGTCGTGGGTTCGATTCCCATTCAGGACAAACATTTGTGTGCGTGAACATGTCTGTTTGTCCTGAGTCTGGGTGTAATTATCTATATTAGTATGTGTTTACAAATAAAAAGTACCTAGTGTATGTAGTTTATCAGTTATCTGGTTTCCATAGTACAAGCTCTGCTTAGTTTGGAATCAGATGACCGTGTGTGAACAATTTCCTAAGATATTATTAACTATCAAGTGCGCGTTACTTGTCAACGTTTGAAACATACGTAACTAGGGTTGACTAGAATTCTGAATTGCTTATCTAATGGTGCATTGAGATAGAAAACGTTAAAAGGTTATTGGAATTAACTGTGCATCTTAATAAGTATTACTTCTTGCCTATAAACTGACACATAAGTGTCAACCTAAGTAGTGAAATCGATAAACCTACCCACAAGAAAATTACTAAACGAAGTATACATCGACTGCTCATGTACTTATTTCATATTTCAATGAAAGTTGAACAGCCATTCATAATATCCTCTCATTTCCGAATTACAAAACGAAGTAGATTTGCGATCATAGTGAGTCAAATATCATAGTTTCACAGGGCACAACCCTCGGCCCACAGTTGTTTCAAACTTTCTATAAACTGCTTCATGGTACCAACTAAATGATCCGTGTTTTTGTTTCAATGCCAGTTTTATTGTTTTATAGTTTGTTTACTTTGGTTCTACAGAATTTGTTTTATTATTTGGGTCATGTGGGACGGAATTTCAATATTGGTTGAGTTGATAATTGATTTCGAAGGATGATTACTTTTTATCAGTATATTTTTGACACTGTATAGTACAGAATTTATCTGTTGAGTTTTTAACAGGGCATATGACAAAATTAGCAATGGCAATACTAATAATACCCAACGAAGATAAATGATCGAAACGCTAGAAAAAAAAAAATTAAGACTTAAATAAAACTTATGTGAATGAATGAATGAGTGAAATGCATCGACCCCAGCGTGGTTAGACCAGACTCGATTACTCGAATGAACCCAAAGATTCAGACTAGCCCCTGTTGCCTCATGCTACATGGTGCAACAGAGACCATTGCATATCAAGGAGTAGACAGCGGGACGCGATAATGGTAGGGAAGACGTGCCCTAGGATATGGATTGGTCGACTTGATAATTGATTTCAAAGAATGATTGCTTTTTTTTGACACTGTATAGTTCCGAATTTTTCTGTAGAGTTTTCAACAAGGCTTATGACAAAATTAGCAATTGTAATACTAATAATACCCAACGAAGATAAATGCTAAAAAAGCTACAAAAAGAAAAATTAAGACCACATTAAAATGTGGGTAGTTGATTTTATTAAAGTTCCTTGAGTAGGGTAAGTGGGAAGGAGGGATCCTTCTAGTAGTTTTAACGATACACACAATAAGCCGTCACAGGAAAATATAAAAGGAAATAACCATTCTACTAGTAGGTATTCTATAATAAAAATAAAATGACTTTACTGACAGCAGTAAAGGATAATGAAAATTCGTTTATCACTTTATTACTTTATGTGGCCAGTATTAGTAATGGATGCACAGATGTTTCACTTAATATTATTTAATATTACAATAATCTATTAAAACTAATAATTAAAACACAAGAAAATATAATATAATAAAATATTACTTGTATGTTTTAAACTAAACGCCTGAAAGACATTGTATGATATTTGACGTAAACGTTATTTGCTAAAAACTTTAATCTAGGCACTTAGCGACTATTTTGAAGACAAAGTTTGAGGCACCGTTTGGTTCGTATATTTAAATTAGATTGAAGATTTAGGGGTGCCAGTTCAATATAGAATTGTTATAGAATTATTTGATACTATATATTTGCAAATACTATGTATAGTAATAGAAATATCATGGTGGTTTCGCTGGGAAGGATACTCTGCAGCGCAACCACTTTAAATAAAAGTTTACGTCGAAACTAGAGATATAGACTTTTTTTTAATAGGACTAGAATTTTATAGACATTCCATAGAATTTTTCATGTAACTTATACTTGTTACAGCAAAGGTGGTTCCGCCAGGGAGCATGACGTCCACCTAGATTTAAGTATTAAGAATGATATTCAGCTCTAACCCATCGTTAACCTGGAAAACTGTCAAGTCTACTGTCACTTTATGTCCTCCTCGACCTTATCAGTCAGTATCACAGTACATATGAGCGACAAGTACTAAATTATTCCGCTTCCAAATATTATTTTTACCTGATTTAGGTATGACAGGGACATACATATAATGTACTTAAGTTTTATTTACCTTCGTAATTTGAGTGTCGGTTTAGGGTTACTATAAGTGAAGGGTCGGTATTTTGATTATAATTTTGTTTTGAGAATTATTTCCTAGTGTCTTCTGGCTATAGGTAATCAAACCTCGTTATCTTCGGGGCATAAAGAACTCATAGACTAATTAAACCGAAGTGTCAATCAAACAAAAACAGACTTTCCGATATATACTAGTTTTTACATAAATGATCATTGCCTACATAACCAAATCCCAATGAACCAATTCCCATGTTGTTTTATAAATAAGTACATAAGTGTACCTACTTATAATAACTAGTCGGACATGTCTTCCAATGAGCCACCGTAGGAATTCTTTTGTGGTCTTCTAACTATATGATAGTGTACATATGACATTTCGTAGTGTTCCAATTCAAAACAGGCAACTGTCACATGTCTGACTATGTCAAAAATGTGAATAATGTTTTTATTTCTTATGTTCATAAAGCACGTCTCTGGGAGTGTATAATTTGATAGGCACTAAACTTGAAAATAGCATGTCTCACGTATTCTTTGTTTTGCCCCGACGATAACGAGGTCTGGCTGTAATATAGCCATGCTACCCCGTTTCATGTTTGACCTAAGACATGATGGACTAAAGTCTTATGAAGATACATGAGATAAGGACAGATGTGGATTGAGGCCACATAGGTATGAATCTGCGTTACGATATGACCGAAAGTTATGTACCGAACGAAATCTAATAACCGATCCGTTGATAGTGTTGTTTTTAAAAAAAGTAAAACAAAAGTATAGAACTTAGAACCCATTTAACATACAAAAACCACAGTCAGAAACACGTAGCAAAACTAAAACTGCAACCCACAATCACTATTAAAGAAAAATGAGGGAACTGGGAAAACTCCCTGTCAAAGGCAAAAGAAATCTCCAAAAAGGTTTACTTTAGGGTGAGACCTCAAAGTGGTTGGGACAAAGGGCGATGAATGGGCCCCTTTGTTTCCATATTGTGGAGGCCCTTGATTTCTCCGAAATTAATATTCGATTGAAGTTATTGGTCGTTCGCCCCGCACACTTATGGTACGCGACGTGAAAGCTGACGAAAGTGACGTTGGAACGTGAGACGTGACGTCTATTATTTTGTTGGCTCTGGAGACTTTGATCTGGAGGCACGGCAGTGCCCCCGCCAAGACGAGCCAAGCGAAGCGCAAGGGTACTTACTACATACCTTTTCTCGAAGCGCTTCGTCGTTTTTTTGAACTCTCATAACTTGGGTTTGGATTATACCAGATAAACACAATTCTCGGGATATGGATAGGATTTAAACTTGCGTGTCTTTTGCTGGGGATGTACCCCACCAAAAGACATGCAAGTTTAAATCCGACAAAGCTGCATAACAGCTTTTTAATGAAGCTGTGTGTATGAGAACTAATAGGAAATAGTCAGAAACACCACAGCTAAGCAGTTCCTCAATACGAACAGTTGAGTTGATTAGCACATTGGCTCGACTAATATTTGCTGCTCTGTAATTGGTGCGCACAGTAACTCTTTTGTAACTTGTAGGTTAGGAGCTAGCACAAAATACCACAATACCGATCACATTCTGGGAGTATTGAGTGATCAGTATTGTGGAATTTCAGGTCTTACACATTGCTTGAAATTTTGCTCCGAATCAAGGAAAACAGACTCAAAATGAAATTAAAATTATGTATTAAAAATTATAAATTCGTAAATAAATAAATTGAACTGAATTGAATGTAACTATAATATATCTGAATGTGTAATAATAATTTAATTTAAAATTATATGAAACAGATATTAAATTAAATTATTATTATACATTCAGATATATTATAGTTATGTTATAAATGTCAGGTAGGTTTAATTTAGGTTAAAATTAAAACAGTCATACTAAAATTAAATAATTAGTGGTCATGTAAATGGTGCGAAATACAGCGGTCACAATGTTGTTATTATACTTAATCAGTCTCAGGTGAAATTATGCTTTAAGCCTACGTAATACAGCATAAAAATCGTCAACCCTGCTTTCTGCAAACATACCAGACGCGCTACACCGCCAGGACAGATTAAGCATGGCCCGGAACGCGTTATTGTATTGTACACGAAGAGTATTATAGATACTCTTCGTGTACTTGTACCAGAGTTGGCCGGTGTAGAACGCCAGGCAGTATGCCTTAAACAGGGTCACTTTAGCGTGATTTGAACAATATGCAAATCTTCTGGCGAGCATATTACTTTAAAAAAAATAAAATGAGTTAACTTAGGATGAAATGTTTTTTTTTTCTCTTTATTTATTAGGGACTTGCAATCCTTAACAGGTCATGTCAGCCCCATCATAAACTTAAGCAAGTTACTTACAAAATTTTCTTAAGACTATTAAATATAAATTTATAAATAAGCTTAGCTGTATTGCTTGCAGGGTAAGCCAGAATACATTGAAACTTACCTAAATCTAATGCATTTAATTTTAATCTTTTACATAAATTTTGCCTTTCAAAATTATTTCGAATACAATTGATTTCGAATATAAGAAGGTGTTGGACATCCTCTGGTTTGTCACAAACAATACAGTTGGGTGAAAGCGATTTATTCATTAAAAAGGCAATTTTTTTAACGGTACATGTCCCGATCGTATTCTAAAAGCTATTTTAAGTAATTTCCTACCTAGTTTAACATCGGTAAACCACGGTATCCGAGGAGGCTCACATTGCATAGTTTTGTACCATAACCTTTTGTTTAATGGAATTATAGTCAGGTAACTTACATATGCCTAAACACAAGTTAAGTAGCTTTTTATTAAATAGAATATAGAGTATAAAATGTACTAGTTTCGACACAAGATTCGTATTTCTCAATAAGACTACGAAACACTTCACATAATCAAATAATGGTAGTTAACCTATACCTAACTAATTTTATTAATGAGAAAGTGAGTTTGTTTATTTGTTATGCTTTTACGCTAAAACTCCTATACGGATTTGTATGAAATGTGGTACATGGGTAGACCTGGAGAAGGATATAGGCTACTTTTCAACCTGGATTGCAGATGAAGTCGCGGATAACCGCTAGTTTTACTCTAAATATTGAAATATTACTCTTTACTTCCTGACTAAAAAACCGGCCACGTGCGTGTCGGACTACGCACAATGAAGGGTTCCGTAGTTGGGATGAAAATCAAGAACAAACTTAACATTGTAGTTGAAAAACATGTCCTCCCATAGATTGCAACTGCAAATGTAAGTTTGTATGCACAATACTGAGAGATTTACCATGTTTTTTTTAAAACCATAGACTTCTTTTAGGTTTTCCTGTATTCAACTATTTTTTGTATTTTTTTTTAAATTTTAGATACAGTACTTTCGGAGATAAGGGGGAATGCTCAACTTTCGTGTATTTTCATAAATAACTTTAAAACGATTTATTTTAAAATTATAAAACAATATATATTTGAGACCTTCACAGTAAGCCCTTTCATTTGTTATGTCACACGGTACAGTTTGCAAAACTTTTTAAATTTTCTTATTCGCCCCCCAAAATTGACCCCTTATTCATAATTCATTTTTTTTACGTTACACATTCGTGTTTGGGTCACAGAAATACATACGTATACCAAATTTCAACTTAATCGGTCCATCAGATTCGGAGCAAATTGGCTGTGACAGACGGACAGACAAACACACGAGTTATTCAAATTCAAATGTTTATTGCTCAACACAGCACATAATCATACATTTCCAGATGTCAAGTGAATGCGCAGTCCACTGTGTTGCACCAATTGAGGCATCCAAAATTATCATAATAAATCAATAAGTAATATCATAAAAAAATAATTAGTAAATCATGTCAGAGCATATAATGTCATAATAATAAAGTTATCAATACAAATAAAATAATTTTAATAAAATCCTATAAGGGTTCCGTTTTTTCCTTTTGAGGTACAGAACCCTAAAGATTAATTCAAATCTGCAACAAAATACTTGCAAACAATAGAAAACGTTTATAGACTCGAGAAAGATTTTTTTATTTTGCATATTTGGGTTCAGTACAGTATGCATCCAAAAGTTACCAAATTATAAAATAAAATAAAATAAAATTAAATTTCTTTATTGTCGCCATTAATACATTCGTCTTATAATTATTATAAACTAATGCACTAAATTAATCTACTAAAGTTTAACGAACAAAACACAAAACCAAACATAATTCTTACTAGAAACAGTCTAAGTTTTTTTTTCCAATCAAGAATTCTGTTACGCTGTAGTATGCTTTGTACCTACTTCCATATTGTTTCTAAATTCGACGCCGCGCCGGCTCCCGGACTATACCGAGGGCAGACAAAGGAAATGATTTCCCTGTAACTGAAATTTGTTGTGTGCGAATGTTGCTGAAGGGAATTGCTAACTGAGTGGAAACAAACAGCTGTTTATTCGACCGTTAAACTTCTGTTGATTATGGGAAAACACGGGTTTATGACGTCAACGGACTATTTTCGGCCTAGAAGAATGAGAAACATATCATAGTTTCAGAAGAAAGATCTATCACATAACATCCATCAGTACATAACATCACGCCTAACGCTTCGGGGAATCCCGGGTTATTGGTAAAACACCAACAACCTCTTAAGGGGTCATTGTATTCATCATTATGAACAACTTTTACTATGGGACCAAACCGGAAATCGCGAAAAAAAAATCAGCTGTTCAGTACATTTTTTTTTGGATTTTTATATTTTGTATTTTTTTTAAATGTTAATTTTGTTAGTTTCCTATGCTCTTTTTTACTGATTGTATTTCCTGTGCGGGTCACAAATAAAATATTTTTCTTTCTTTCTTTCTTTTACATTTATGTTCGCATAATTGGTCAAAATGTACTGAACAGCCATAAAAATATACATAAACGAAATAATAAGCAATCTCATCTTATAAAAAAAAGAAAAGCTATTTTTTTTTCCACCACTTTAAAATTTTCTTGAGTTTTAGTACTTTGTATTAACTCCGCGTGCCGTCGTCACTTCGATTATGCGGTTTGGCATGCTGTACACCGAGTTTCATATACGATATTGGGGAAAATTCTCCCATGCCTCTACAAGCGCAACTTTGACCTCTTGAAGCGTGATCGGGGAAGGGTTTCAGTGTTTCACACTTCGTCCGAGCTCGTCCCAAGCATGCTCGATTGTGTTGAGGTCCGGGCTGTGTGCTGGCCACTCCATACAGTTAATGTTCACCTCTTGAATGTAGTCATTCACAATTTTCCAGTATGAGGCCGGGCACTGTCATGCTTAGAGATAGCATCCTCTTATGCATAAAGATTTCTTCCACGTATCTTTCGCTGGTTAAAGTGCCGTTTTTTATAACCACCATCTCTCTACAGAAATTCCGGCCCATACAAGGACGGATCCACCGAAATAGGCCATTTTTTCTTCGATGCATGCTTGCTTGAATCACTCCGCTGTTCTTCTATACACTCTTTTTCTTCCGTCGTTCTTGGGTGTTTCTCCGTTTTGGCGAAAACCACTTTCCGGTGGCATGTTTTTTCTGGAAACAATTTAACACTGAGGCTGATTTGTTAAATAGGTTTCATGGGATGAACTTGAAGGCGCATTATTCAATATATGCATATACCTGTCGAAAACAAAGAAAACTAACACAACATCACGCAAATCGTCATTCACCTCCGTTTCCAAACACTGGTGGTGTTTGGAAACGGAGGTGACACCACCACTTAAAGTCTTGGTGTCGTAATTTATACAAGCGACGGAATGACAAAATACTTGACGATAATTTTAAACCAATAGTCGCCCAAACAGAATAAGTAAAAAAAAAAATCAAATACAAAAAAAAAAAAACAAGTACAAAAAAAAAAACAATATTTTTGTTTAACCTAAAACTTTGTCACAAAAAAAAAGAGTCACTAGTCGCATCAATGTTTGCAATAGCGAGGTATATGCATATATTGAATAATGCACCTTCAAGTTCATCCCATCATATTTTTTTAGCAAAACAGTCTGTGTTTAATTCAAGGTTTTCAGAAAAAAAAACCTATGCCACTAATGATGTGTTTTTAGCAAAAACGGAGAAACACCCTCTTATAGAGAATAAATCTTGAGTCATCTGAGAACATAACTCTCGACCAATCTTCAATACTCCAATTTAAGTGTTTCCAGGCATACCTATGTTAATCTCGAAATACGATGCCTACGCTCCAATTTAGGGTCGGTTTTAAATTTGCTTCAGCAAGTCGTCCTCTTACAGTCCATGCACTTGGGTTACTTCCTCCGAGGCGTCGGAACTGATATGTAAGTGCAGTTCCTGTGAGAAAGCGGTTTCTAAGCATTGTGTTGACCAAGTATCGATCTTCTCGTGCTGTAGTAGGCCCTGCTGTTCCTGGTCTGCGTAGGTTAGACGCGGTTTCCTCGTAACGTCAGAGAACTCGCTGTACAGTGGACAGCGACACACCAACTCTCCTTGCTGTATCACGCTGACTCCAGCATTGTGAGAATTCTGGTGCATTCTTCAGGTGTAAGCGACATTATAACAGCTTCAATAATGAATATTGACCACCAGAAACGCTGTTTACATACTATTTTATATGACAGAATAGAAACAAAAGCAAAAAAAGAAGCAGAAAATTCGTAGTACCATTTACAAAAGTCCCATATTTTTATTTTGTCATTTTTGATAGCATAACTTTACAGTAACTAAGATATAATAAAAAGTGACATACATTTACTTTCATTAATGGAAGAATTAATTTTCCATTACACACAATTTATTTCACTGAGCTAGCATTCTTAGTTTTCGAGACTTTCAGGTACCTCTATGTGACCCTAATTTATTGCTCTCGAGTGTAGTGGAAAGTGGAATGCTGGCCAAGAATAGAAAAAAAGGCTTTGTTAAAAAGGCCAAATGGATTTATCTCGTTTCGGGTTTTAGGGTTCCGTAGTCAACAAGGAACCCTTATCGTTTCGTCATGACCGTCTGTCTGTCTGTCCGCGGCTTAGCTCAGAGACTCTCAGGACTAGAAAGCTGTAATTTGGCATGACTACATACGAGTATTAATCACGCCGACAAAGAGGTAAAATAAGATCATTAAAAAAACACCTTCCGACTTTTTTATTGTGTCCCTTAGCTAATTTGGGTCAACTAATATTTATTTTCATTCTTCCAAAGACAACATTTATGTCTTACAAAAACATTCACAGAATAGTTCAAGGACCAAAGTAAGTTCTTTGACCATTACTAGGAAAACAAAACCCAGTATTTGTTCTTGTTCGCAGAAAGACTGAGAAAATATCTGTAAGACTAAAACATAAATAACAAAAACATACTTTCGGGATGTTTGACGAAGTTGATATACTATTATTAACATAAACATTTTCTTATCGGGTGTATTTATCTAAAGAAATGGAAGAAATGTGTTCAGACAGACCAAGAATGTGTTGGTGGACTGAATATACTCTGTATTTCTAAGAAATATGCCGATACCAAATATACGAGTGTTTGATACACAAAAAAAAAAACAGCTGATCCCTACATTTATGTTCACATAACTCGTCAAAATGTAGGGGATATCTGATTTTTTTCGTAATTTCAGGTTTGGTCCCATAGTAAAAGTTGTCCATAATGATGTGTACTATCAACGATTTTTGTACATCACCCCCATAAAGGCGCTTTTCGTATGCACGGGCCAGTGGCTAACCCCGCCTGCATTGTTTTCGTCCACCAATAGCGCTTCGCAATAACGTCAATAAAATACGTGGGTCAACGATAGACTATTAGTTAAAAAAAGGGACATTGTTCTTTTTAGGGTCATCCTTATTAGGCGACATTCTTCGTTCATTGGTCAAACAAAAACAATGAACTTTAAAAAAAAAGGTTCATCCTTCATTCATTGGTTAAACAAAAAAAAGGCGTTGCAAGCTAAGATTTAAACGTGCATTCGAAAAACTTTTGAAAAGGGTCATGCACAACGACCGTTGACTGTACAATGACCCGAGATTTCGTGTATGAATAGATAGACCTTATATTTATTAACTGTAAATTTTATCACATATGCATAGTGTGTGTACCTTCTTTAGCGGGTTTGCATGCAATTCAAGTTTGAGCTGCAATATGATCCTTTTAGGCGTTTGTGGATTTTTTTATTTGTGGATTATCTTTTTACTAGATGTTGCCCGCGACTTCGTCTGCTGTCCTGGATGAATAGTAGCCATGTCCTTCAGTTGTAGCTTTGTCCGTAGCATGTTCATCAGCCGTTAAATCCGGAAAGCGTAATCAATAAACAAACAAACCCATCGCGTTTATAATATTAGTTAGGATAGTTAGGAAGATGAAAAACCTGTCTATAGATACTCTAGACTCACAAAATGTATTAGGTACTTAATCCTACTATCCTACTAATAAATGTTACCTTTTTTTTCACGCCTAAACCAATCATCCCGAAATTTTGCATATACGTTGTCACTCACGTGTACAGAAATGGATATAGGGTATCTTTTATCCCGAAAAAAAAGTGCTGTTCCCGAGGAAAACAACAATAACGTTCTTATAGATAATAGATAGCGCTACGTGTCTTTCGAATCATGATTGAATTAAATTTTAGTTTTTTTCGTCAACCACGCGGGCGAAGCCGCGCGCAAAAGCTAGTAATATTATAAATGCGAAAGTTTGTGAGGATGGATGTATGTTTGTTACTCTTTCACGCGAAAACTACTGAACGGATTTTGACGAAATTTGGCACACAGATAGTTTATAACCTGTATTAACACATAGGATACTTTTTATTATTGTGTGCTGTTTTCCTCGGGAACAATACTTTTTTTCGGGATGAAAGGTAGGTAATACTATGTCCGTGTCTGTACACCTGACAACGTATATGCAAAATTTCAGGATGATCGGTCCGGTGGTTTAGGAGTTAAAAGGTAACAAACAAACAAACTTACTTTCACATTTATAATATTAGTTAGGATACTCTGCTGAATAAACCAAATGTAAGGCCCGCTTATAATATTAGTTAGGATACTCTGCTGAATAAACCAAATGTAAAACCCGCTTATAACGAATCGAATGGTTAGATTTTACGAAATGTGAGTATGAGCCTCTTCTTTTCCTGCACCCTTTGTAACATACGAATGGATGTCATCGACAGCGTTTTATTTAATTGAACGAGGCTTCATGACGTGACGTCCACCACGTGACGGCCGGCCGCAGAGCAATCGAGCGTTTAGTAAAAGGCGCAGCATGCGTTGATCGGCCCCAGTCGGTGTCATTATTATTATTATGAGCCTGCCATGTCCCACTGCAAGGCCCCAAGTCTGCTATTTTTTATTAATTCGTCATTCCAACACGATCCCATTGACATTTTGCTAAAAGTTCGTAACCTGCTAAATTCATAATGGTTGATCATTAGTAAGTCAGTGGTCTCGATATAGATCAAAGGAACTGTCAAAATTTTAGCAGATTACCGCATACGTACAGTCTTTCATTTGTCATTATAGAATAGAATAGAATATAATAGAATAAAATTTATTTCGAGCCAACTCATATATGGTAAGTAACATTGTTTTTAACATTATGTAAGAGATTTCCATTTTAAGCCATTTCTTTCAATGGAGTGTCAGTGGTTGACCATTGGAAAGTCATAATGACGTCGTTATATTAGTAGATTACAAAACTTGTCAAAATCAACATTATGAAATCAATGACAGACCATTCTGACACTATTGTAATAGCAGACTTGAGGCCCTGGTCAAAAGCAAAAGCCCCCCTTCCGTCTTTCCATTTTTTCCTGTCTCTTGCTAGTCGGTGTCATAGACAAAAATAAACAAAATATACGTATTTTTTTTTCTTTTTCCTTTTGGCTTCGCACGGTTTGTGCATTTAGCCAATGTCAAGTTTATAATATACGTATTTATAATGAGGTTTGTGTGCAGTTCTCAACGAGTCCATAACAAATATTCACATTGGCGACGTAAAACTGGTGGATGCCAAGCTTCATAGCTTGGCTCATCGCCGCAAGGTTGCCTGCTTGTCGGTCTTCTACAGATTGTACTTCGGAGAGTGTGCCCGAGAACTCCACGACCTCATTCCACCGGCCCCCTTCTACCACCGGACATCTAGACGCACTGCCAGTTACCATCCCTACCTGGTTGCTATTCCACCAATTCGCAAGCGCTTCCAAATGTCTTTTATAATGCGCACAGCAAAAGAGTGGAACTCACTACCTGCGTCTGTGTTTCCGAACGTATACAACCCTAATCTCTTCAAAGTGTGAGTGAACAGGCTTCTTCTGGGTAAGCTCACTCCATCGTCGACTTTGTCTCTGTCACTTCTGACCTAGACTAGAGTCAAGAGCAAACCCATCACAAATAAAAAAAAAAAAAAACCTACATTCTGTGGACAAGGGTAACAAGTATCAACGGGTGCATAAGACCTAACTATTTAGTTATTCCTAAATTAGTTTGATTGTGGCAGCTAAGTACATATGTAAATTAAAGGAAAAGGATCTCGTTTCTTGATATGAACCTTCTTCGGACGCAAATGACTATTGAAAAAAAAAATTGCTGAATTGGTCGAGACATTCTTGAGGTTTGCGCTTAGCAACACATTTAGCCATTTTTAGGGTTCCGTACCTCAAAAGGAAAAAATAAGGGTTCCGCCCCTTATAGGATCACTCGTGTGTCTGTCTGTCTGTCCGTCTGTCACAGTCAATTTGCTCCGAAACTAATGAACCGATTAAGTTGAAATTTGGTACACATATGTATTTCTGTGATCCAAACACGGACGTGTAACGTAATTAAATACATTTTGAATATGGGGCAACTTTGGGGGCAAATAAAAAAATTAAAAAACAAAATGTTTTGCAAACTGTACCGTGTGACAATTTACATGAAAGGGCTTACTGTGAGGGTCTCAAATATATTTTTTTATAATTTTAAAATAAACCATTTTAAAGTTATTTAAGAAAATAGACGAAAATTGACCATTCCCCCCCTTATCTCCGAAAGTAGGTACTGAGCCTAAAATTTTCAATACCTACAGATTACAAAAAAATCTATAAAAAGTCAATGGTTTTAAAACAACATGGCAAATCTCAATATTGTCCGTACAAAACAAAAAGGATCCAACCAACATTAGGTGTAATGTGGGTTGGATCCTTTTCGTTTAACTATGTACATTTGTAGTTGGAATGTCTGCGAGAACATGTTTTTCAACTACAATGTTAAGTTTGTTTTTGGGATAAATTCATCCCAACTACGGAACCCTTCATTGTGCGTGATTCGACACGCACTTCTAAACCGTGTTCACGAGCTGCTTGCACGTGCCATGAAAATTGTTGTTTCAAAATTCCATTGTTGTGGAATATTGAAACTGACAGCTCTTGAATGCGGTTTAAATGTGCTAATCGCGTTCAGTTTCATTGGTGATTCGTCGTTAGTAACCTACGGCTCGGGTAGTCAGATAATGTACCTATTTAGTGTAGGTATTGCCTAGCGACAGACATCTAACCTCATCAACTCACTTATGACGAGGTATGATATTAGTCGCTTCGTGCAAAATACATATTAGTGGTGGAATCTGCGGGGTAATTGCGTAACACACTTTGTGCGGATTTCACCAATGAAATTGAACGCGATCAGCACATAAACCACGTTTAAGGTTCATTTTCACCACACATCACTAAATGCGTTTATCGCTAAACGATTTTAACACATCATTCTGTCTCTGTCATCTACAAACGATTGAAAGAAACGGAGCGATGTTGTAAACTCGTTTAGTGATGTGCGGTGAAAATGAGCCTTAGTGCTGTCAGTGTCATTATTTTCTTTATAATATTGACACTAACAGCTTTTGAACTCAGTTTAGATGTGCCGATCGCGTTCAGTTTCATTGGTGAAAATCGCCCTTAGACTCATTTTCACCACACATGGCAAAACGCGTTTAACGCTAGACGAGTTTAAAACATCGCTTCGTTTCTTTCAATCGTTTGAAGACGACAAAGACAGAATTATGTTTTAAACTCGTTTAGCGTTAAACGCGCTTAGTGATGAGTGGTGAAAATGAGCCTTACAGTAGCAATGGCATTCATTTTGACAGTTCAACAACATTCATTGCGTTATTTACGTTGTTGACCAGACATATTATGAACATATTATGTTCGAACATATTATACTTCGTATCTCTCCCGAAGATGATTACAGTTTACATGCAGCAGCACGCGAGATGATGCTGTCCTAATCACACTTTTAAAGCTATTAAAATGCTTATAGAATTTATTTTAAAGTAAATAAATATCAGAAAGAAGGTAGTGTATTATTTTCCCCCACTGGAGTGCAACCCACCGTCTCGGTCGCCGTCGCAATCCTTGACTCAAAAAAGTGCAAAAGTTAGTTAAAAAACGAAGAAGAATCTCTTCGTCGTCATCGGAGGGTGAACCAGCGTTATCTTCTTCGCACTACCGCACGATTTAACCACTGATCTAGAAACACAAGGTAAGTGAACAGACAAAATACCTAAACCTTATTGTTCACCTACTGCATTGAGACTGCTCATAAATAGGTACAAATACATTTATTGTGATACTAATATCCCGACGTGTATCGGGTGTGGATGCCTAATGCCTAGCTATTTAAGTGTCATAAAATGAATATTATTTATTGTGATATATCCCGACTTTTATCATGTGCGGGTACTATGACCGTTATACATTTACCTACAACACCAACATTAATATCCCGACGTATATCGTGTGTGGAATGCTGTGGAAGAGTCATAAAATGAATGTGTTCATTGTGATATCCCGACGTTTATCGTGTGTGGATACTATGACCGTTATACATACGACACCAACTTAAATATCCCGACGTACAGCGTGTGTGGATAAAGTACCTACTTACGGTAGGTACTTTTAAATATATATAAATATTTTGCTTATTTGCAAATGAGATCCTAACCAGTGCGGTACCGTTAGAAGGTGAAGGAACGGCAGATGAAAATCCTGATGAACTAGACCCGGATATTTTGCAATTGTTAGGATCAGACCCTACACTAAACAAATCGTTTGGAGATAATTTATACAAGGATTTGGCCACGCGATGGAACACGTCGTAATTAAAAGTCTCACTCTATAGGAAAAAGTCGATCTCCAAAAACAGTACCTACCTGCTGAAAATTGTATATACAGGAAGGCACCTACGCTAAATCCTGAGTTAAAATCGGCACTGTCTGATTCCAACATTAAAAAAAATATTCATACAGTGCGCAGAAGCAAAATCAATTGGCCAGGTGTATCTCAGCAATCAGCAAAGCATTGAATGTAGCCTTGTCACAAACCGAAAACACTCCACAAGAGGTTATAATAATACTCAGTAATGCAGGTCGGCTGATGTGCGATATGCACTACAGAGAATCTCTGTCTAGAGATTCACTATCATAAATGCCAAAAGTAAAAAAAAAAAAAAAGGAGAAATAATAAAAATACTAAAATAGATGGTTATTTATTCGGTTCTAACTTGTCTGATTATCTGAAATCCACACAGGCCATAACAATGTCTGCCTCAGAACTGAGATTCACCGCAAATAGCGGAAAATCCAATGAACAGCGTAATCAGCCGAATACTTCTACATATCGTCAAACTGGTACTTTAAACGCACGGGGGGCACCGCGAGTGTACTTCAACCAGACTCGGCGCCAGCCACCACTGCCGCCACGGGACCATCGCCGCGCGCAGACGGCCACACGCGCACGGACGGCCAACTACTCAGCCCGACGACGCTAATCATTTCGTCACAGGTAGATAACAATTGTATCTATAGCTGGCAGATTACAGCATTACTTTTATGAATGGCATCATACTACTAATGACAAAACTATCCTGTCTTGGATTAAAGGATATCAAATACCATTCCTTTGTGAACCACACTAAACAGACATACCTAAAAGGTCATACACGCGCACAGAAACTAACATAATTGATAATTGTATTTCTGAGCTATTACAAGATTTTCTTTCTCCACTTGTAAAAAAAAAAAAAAAAAAACATTCATGTTGACCGCTTTAAAATGGAAGACTATCGCACAGCTATAAAATTGCAACCATAGACTAAAAAGACGCGTATTTCTTGGTCGCAATTGCCAAAGGCGACAGGATTTCCCTTCGTTTTAGTTGGAACTCGGAAACGTTTAGGAATCGTTTCATTCTTAAACGTTTGGACTCTGTACCCCCTACGTGTTCACTAAATTACTGAAACCTGCATTACATTATTTTCGTTCATTAGGTCACCTATCAGTAAAACTATAAAGGTGATATTTTTATGCATCGGTAATTCTTATGAAAGTATGTCTTATTAACGTTGAAGCTACAAAATAATTACTATTAAAATTAGGATTTTTAATTAATGATGCCACAAAAAAAAAAAAAAATACCCAAGTAAAAAATGCCTTTTCCTGGGTTTCTTATTTGATTCAAGGGACATGTCCCTAACATTACCTATTGAAAAGAAAAACCGCATAAAATTAATGTCAAACAAGTTGTTACATACAAACAAATGCACAATTAGAAAACTTGCTAGATTTATAGGTTAACATCTGCATGCCCCGCCGTTAAATACGGTTGGTTATAAGTAACTAAATATATATATTGTATATATATATATCTAGCACTAAATTGTTCTAACAATTGCAATAAACACATGATATTACGAGATTACATAAAAAAATATTTAATCTGGTGGAAAGAACACATTGACTCCTCATTTTGTTCCTTTCAAACAAATGATTATACCTACCCTTGTATAATTCAGTGACGCCTCAACCACTGGCTGGGGCGCAGTTGGCAATAACCATACCGCCCATGGACATTGGAATCATTAGGTACCAATTATTATTACACATAAATACTATTGAATTACTTGTAGCTTTTTATGGTTTAAAAATCTTTGCGCGTCACACCTTAAATGTTTCAAGAACAATAGTACAGCAATTGCCTATTTCAACAAAATGGGTGGTATACAATTCACACATCTAAATAACATTGCACGCGATATACATGTATGGCAGTGGTGTGAAAAACGCAGTATATGTACATCTTTTTGCTTCTTATATCCAATCCAAAGATAATTGAATAGCAGATTTTGAATCTCGTCAGGCATTTAATATAGATACGGAATAGCAACTAGGTAGCAGATTACTCATTTAATAAAATAACATTTTCACTCGGTATTCCACAATTTGATTTATTTGCAAGTAGTCAAAATCACAAATGTTATAGATATGCTTCGTGGAAATTAGATCCAAATTCCGAAATTATCGATACATTCACATTCAACTGGACAAATAAACAATTTTATGATTTTCCTATCTTTAGTCTTATCTCAAAAGTCTTACATAACATTAAATAAAAATGACAAAGCAGTAGTGGTGCCAACTCAACCCTGGTACCCAGACTGGTTAAAATTACTTACCTCGAATGTATTTTAAGCCTGCCAAATAAAAAAAAAAAAAAATTCCCCTTTCAAGGAGGATCATCCTCTCCACGTGGATCTCACCCTGATGGCAGGCAAATTATCCGGCAGTCGCTGCTAAGGCGCGGAATACCCAACGCATCTCTCGACATAGTGATGGCTTCTTTCTCCCAAAACACGCTGAACCAATATAATTCTTCACTAAAGTCATGGTGATATATTGTAATGGTAAAGGATTAGATTACTGTGATTCCAATATTACTCAGTTAATAGAATTTTTTACTTTTAAATTTAATTCAGGTGCTAGTTACAGCACACTTAATAGTTATCGTTCAGCGTTATCAATACTATTAGGTCAGGAAGTGACTTGTAATAACTGTATAAAAAGGTTAAAGAACCTTTTTATACAGTTATTACAAGTTACAAGGGGTCTATCGCAAAAAACCACCTGCACCAAAATACCACACCACCTGGAATCCCAATCTTGTGTTAATTTACTTAATAAATTATTTCCCAAATTATTTACTAACACTAAAAGATTTGTTGTTAAGAACTGTAACTCTTTTAGTCTGCTAGTAACTTTGAGAATGCAGACTTTATGTGTAACAAAAATACAAATAATTACTTTCGAAACAGAAAAAATCTAATTAAAATTGAGGACTTAATAAAAACCTCAAGGCCAAGCGCTTACCAACTATTGATTAATTATATTACCATACGTATACATACATATTATAGAAAATCCTAAGGTTTGCCCAGCTTTAACCCTTAAACACTATATAGATAAAACTGCTTGCTTACGTTTTCAAGAAGATTATCAATTTATAAGTTATCAAAAACCACATAAAAAAGTGGGTTCTCAAACTTTGTCTCACTGGGTAAAACAAATAGGAAAGAGTGGCATAGATGTAAAATAGTATGGTGCGCACCGTACAAGGCACGCGTCCACGTCTGCTGCTTTCATTCTTATATGTTCGATGATTATAACATACCAGATAAGTTTATGTTATGTTACAGTGATAAAAAAAATAATAAATAGTAGTAACACGTGCCGGAAACGGCAGAATATTATGAACTTTAAAACCTATTTAACAACTCTGTAATAGTATTCTTACAAATAAATGGACTATTACTATTACATAGTATTTATCGATCGCTTCAATGTTTAATTTTTTCGATGCTCTAAACATCTGCATGTAAACTGTAATCATCTTCGGGAGAGATACGAAGTATAATTAAGAATCAAACGAACTTACCTTGTGAAGTTTGATATCTAATTATACGAGTGTCTTGACCGAAGATGATTACACTCCCTCCCACCCTGATAGTCCCAAGACCTATCGAAAAAATGTAGCTCTAAAAAATGAGTCAAGGATTGCGACGGCGACCGAGACGGTGGGTTGCACTCCAGTGGGGGAAAATAATACACTACCTTCTTTCTGATATTTATTTACTTTAAAATAAATTCTATAAGCATTTTAATAGCTTTAAAAGTGTGATTAGGACAGCATCATCTCGCGTGCTGCTGCATGTAAACTGTAATCATCTTCGGTCAAGACACTCGTATAATTAGATATCAAACTTCACAAGGTAAGTTCGTTTGATTCTTAATTATGAAGCAATTCAATATCCTTCAAAATCATATAGATCGTGATTGCAAGTGTTTCGCAAATAGGGTGTTGGATACTAAATAGTTCCGCAATGCTTTTGTGTTAGTTGTAAAGAGGAATTACTTTATCGAGTCTGTCTTCCTTATCTGTATCTAAATATTTAAGGATTGATATAGTCAAAGTGTTTAATTTAATTTTAAACGTTTCCGTATATATAAAAATAGAAACACCAGTATAGTATAATTCCGACAGTAAATGGTTATTAAATATGTATTGTTTTTTAGTCAGAAAATTGCTTTAAATTGCCTTATACGTTTTTAGATTATTATTTTAGGATCGGAAGTATTCAATATTAGAACATTTTATTTAGACCATTCTATTTTCAAGTCTCATTATTGACTGTAGGAAACATTTATTATGCAATGGCTGAATCCTACACCCAGTATGGTCTTAGTAGTTATGGTCGTACCTATAAAACCTATCTTGATAGTATTTTCAAAATTCAAATTCGAATTTTAAAAACAATAGTATCTCCTAAAATTAGAAGTCAATTTTACGACAATATAAATGGCCTCATTAAACACTGTAATGTCTTACCAGTTCATGTACAAATACATTTTTTGTTATTAAAAGAACAATTTTTCAATAAATCGTTAAGAAAAAAAACCGAACACCCTGTATGCACTCGGGCAGTTTCTGAGAATAGGCTTCGTACACAGCGCGCCAACAATACGTATGGCGAACGAACTACCGGCTTAATATTGTACCGAGACTTATTAATAGTCTACCCTCAGCAATAAACAAAAGTATTACACATAAAAATATCAAATGTAAACTTAAGCAATATTATTTAAGTATTATTTAGGAATGACTGTAACTATTTAAATACCTACCTAAAGATTTTATTCATTATATCGACAATAACGCATACTTATAAAATGCAAGATTGTTTAGTTTGATATAGACTCATGACAGCACAAGTTTAAACCTTAGTGGTTTTTGGTTGCTATGTAATAAATAATCCTGTATTATTTAGTTTAGGTGATAAATAAATAATGAATGAATGAATGAATGAAATGCACCGACCCCAGCGTGGTTTGACCAGACTCGATTATTCGAATGAACCCAAAGATTCACACTAGCCCCTGTTGCCTCATGTTACATGGTGCAACAGGGATCATTGCATATCAAAGAGTAGACCGGGGGGCGCGATAATGGTAGGGAAGACAGGCCCTTAGGATATGGATAGGGATTATCGCCTACCCGGTATGCACCGTTAAATAAGCTTTGGAATAGTGGAGAGACAGGTGACATAATTATGGATGGGCTCTTTTACGACGTCGCCGCCGGGTTGCTTCTATTCCAGCTTCCCCGGTGAATCTTTTGCCGGTTAAACTGCGATTTCGACTCTTTATGTCACTGCTATGCTGTATTACACGTTGTTGTTTCCAAATTCTTCGTCTGAGGTTTCACTGCTATCCGTTTCCGGTTTCTTGTAAATCTCATTTGCAGCCTTTTTAATCTTATTTCGTTCTTCAGCCATGTCCACCCAAAAGCTGTTTTCATTATTGAAGTAGATCATGTCTTGCTTTAGGTTGTCCTTCCATGTGTAAATAGGGCGGCCGACTTTTTTGGTTTTAGCCTTGTACTTCATTGCGGCATGTAACAGATGCGGTTCGCGACGCCTGTGGACATGTGCGAGATAGCACATCCTGTGGTTCTTGATGCGTTTGGTTACAGTTTTTCCCTCTAGGATTTCATGCATTTTCTTTTGTCTTGGCTTATTCCTTGCGTGGTTAATCAAGTCTCTCATGATAACTCTTTCATATCTTCTCAGTCTTGATCTGTTAGTTTTAGTGAGTGCTGATACTTTCAAACCGTGTGTCATACAAGGTACGATCACCATTTGATACATGAGTCTGGCTAATTTCCAGTCCATCTTTGAGTTTAATATGAATGGTACTAGAGATTTAGCGTTTCTAGTGGCCTGTTCACAACGTTTTTTAATAGTGCTTTTCCTCCTTAAAGCCGATGTTATGTAGGTGCCTAGATATTTAATTTCATTAACTGTAGTTAACTTTATCCCATTAATGGATACGCAGGTCGTTTTCTGTGAGGCTATGGGATCCCTAATTAATATTTTTGTTTTTGTTTCATTTATTTGGAGACCGACACTAGCTAGTAGGGGTTTAATATGGAATACGATACCTTCTAGCCCTTTTAGGTCGTCAGTAATGAAGATAAGGTCGTCCGCGAATGATAGTACTAGGGGGAGATTGATTTCATGGTCTTGATCTAGTGTAATTAGTTGTGTTTCATCTTCGAGTGTTCTAAGGACATCATCCATTATCAATGTAAAGAGACGAGGGGATAGGGGGCAACCTTGTTTTACACCTTTCCCTTTAATGATCCAGCTGCTTTGCTGGCCATACCATTTGATGTATGTTCGTTCATTCATGCAAACCTTGATTATCCTGTTAGCTAGTGACTTGTTGGTCCTTTGTACTAAAATATCCCGCAGTGCGTTGAGGTCTACATTATCAAAAGCTTTTTCTATGTCGAGAGCGAGTACATAAATCCTTGTACCAGCCCGCCATTCTTCGTCCAATACCCTCTTGAGTGTAAAGATGTGATCATCTGTTGACCGATTGTTTAAAAAGGCAGCTTGGTAATTGCCCAATTCTTTTATTGTTTCGTCTAATTTTTTTAGTAAGTAGGAAGCATAAATTCTGTAACCTGTATTGCAAATCGATATGCGGCGATAGTCGTTAGAGTCTTTGGGATTATTATTTTTCGGAATTGGTACCTGCACTGTCTCTAACCAGGTGCCAGGTGCTTCGTTCTGGATCCAGGCTGTGTTCATATGTTTGGTGACCGCTTCCTGTAATATTCGGGGCATCGCTTTGTAAAGCTCGATCACCACTTGGTCTGTACCTGGAGCTGTCCCGTTTCTCATGTTGTTAATTATTCCCGTTACGTCATCCACAGTGGGTCCTATGTTTTGGGCGTCGGTTATTACCTTTTTTATGCTAATCGTTGGTATAGCTGGGCCCTCGGAATTTTTTAGGATTTTCTCCCATTTGGACATCGGAATGTATGCGTTTCTTTTACGTCGTTTTGTTTGTTGTTTATTTTTCCTGTAGAATAAGTTCAGTACCTGCATGCGTTTTGAAGGGTGTTTTTTCCCCAGTCCATTGAAGAAGGCCCTGCATGCTTTTTGCTCTTCTTGGTATTTAACTATTTGAAGTGTAGCCTGACATTCTTTTACATGATTACTTCTATTGTGGTTAACTGGTTGCTTTCTTTGTAAAAATTTAGCCTTTTGAAGGTTAGCAAGAGCTATTCGGTGGTCCCTGGAGTGAAACGACTGGAAGATCAGAGTTTCCTGAGCAGCCGCTTTTAATAGTCCAGTTATAGTATTCCATGGTATTTCGATGTTTATGTCCGTTGGATTGATTCCTATATTTCCTAGTTTTTTGATTATGCAATCTTGGTATTTTGTTTTGGTGGATTTGCTATTTAGAGCGGCGTAATAGCACTGTTTATAGTTGAACTGTTTGGCCTCGTCGATTGTTGTCTCCTTCGCATCTAGCGTTTGACTTTGTGCCTTATGTTTGGAGGTTTGATTTTTGTTTACTATTTGATTTGTTTTTAACTGCCCCCAGATTATTTTGTGGTCGGAGGTGCCCCTAGCGGCCCATTCCCCTTTAATAAATTGGAAGAGTTTTACTGTTGCCTGCGGCGTAATAATGTGATCTAATTGAGATTTCTGATTGCCCTTTGACCATGTTATCCGGCATGATGACCTAGCTTTTGTTGTTTCTATTTGCAGTTTTTCCCTGTTGGCTATGTCCATTAACATTTCCCCGTTGTAGTTGGAAAAGTCATGATGGAGATTTTGGTGAATGAGCCCTTTGCGTTGAAATCTTTGCATATCTTGTCGACCGATATGGGCGTTAAAGTCACCTAGTATTACTAGCATACATTTCCTTGGCTTTTGTCTAATCAGGTTTAATAACCCCGTAAAAGATCTAGTTGCTTTATAGGTGCAACTATTGACGTGAGAGTTGATTATATAAAGATGATCAGGCTTGTCACTTCCCATACCTACTATAAGAGTAAATGACATCGCATCGGTATCCTTTTTCTTGTTTTTTATAGCAATTTGGGCGTCTTTTCTGATTAAAATTGCAAGCCCCCGGTGTGCTTTACCCGCGGCTGCATATAAATGCCATTCGTAGTGTATGGAGTTGTAGGTTCCTTCATTCATCCCGGTTTCTTGAAGGCAGGCTACGTGGATGCCCCTATGTGTAAGTTCTAAGTCTATTTTATCTTTTTTGTCAGGTTTGGAAGCCCCGCGGACGTTCCAGGTTGCAATACGCAAGTCAGGGCAAATGTACTTAGTTGTGGTAGAGGGCGGGTTTCTGAGTATGGTGTATCCGGTGGCATCTGCGACTGCATCCGATATTGGTGTACTTAGTGACAATACTACTTGTTCACTCTGTGTTAATGGCCTAGGTAATTGGGGGCTGTTGATTTGTAATCGGGATTCTGTGGAATGTTCCTGCTCAACTCGTATGTTGTACTGGTTAGTGAAGCTTTCTGTCTGTTGTGGTGTTTTGGCGCTGTGTAAGTTCTGCGTTAGAATTTGTTGGTTACTCATGTACTGATTGTTGCCGATCGTAACCCAGCTATCATAGTGCTGGTCTTTAAAGAAGATGTGAATGTTGCCAGGCACTGGCTCGCCAGTGGGTGCATACACCAGAGTGTTCACGTTATTTGTGTGAACATGCACATTTACGAGGTAGAATTCGGATGCGGCGATTAACATATCTTCACCTCCCCAGAACGCGTCTTTAAACTGCTCGGTTATGTATTTTATTATCCGTTGTTCCTGAGAAAGATTGCTGTTAGGGAGAAAGTCATGAATATTATTCAAAAGTGCTAAATAAATTCTGTTGTCGACACGATTAACCGATACATAGTTTGCAAGATCTCGGCGCACGGCCATGTGGTCGAGTGTCAAACCCATTAAGTTATTTATTTGATGAGCAACAGCCCTAAATAAACAATTTCCGTCCCTTTTCATTGGTACTACAAATACAGTCATTGTAAAATTGTTTTTGTTTAAATGTTTGCAGAATTAGTGAGGATAGCCAATACACCCTAACATGTGTTACAAGGACCTTGAATACAGACAGGAGTAAGATTTATGGGCCGTTTTGTCTTAATTTTCTGTAGAATGATTTAAGGGGTAGATTTTTTGTAGTGTGCAGCTGAATTGGAACTTGGCATTCAACAATAAAAAGAAGGTTCAGGTTGTATAATTGTGTGCATAACGGAGATTATTTTTTATTTTTATTTACTTTATTGGGACATAAAACAGTTACACATTACATATAAGGTATGCCAGAGAATTTTAAAAAGTAGGTAAACATGTAACCCACAAAAATGTCCGCGAAATAATATCTAGTAATAAACAGTTATACAATTAAATTAAAACGTGCGCTAATATTACAGAAAAAGTATATACGTAGTCGTTAGTATTTAGACAATAATATTAGATGACTAAAGTAACTATTTTAAAGATTCTAAAGCCAATCTTTTAAACTTTACGTGAGTAAGCGCGAAAATATCCAATTCGATAAAGTGTGTGTTATACGTATCTACGATGCGCCGGAAAAGCGCTCGCGCACCAGCGTGAGTCCTGCACCTTGCAGTGTGGAACAGTTTTGTTTTGTTGAACTAATGACTAATTTATAACATTCGATAAGTAAACTATTTGTTTGACTTTAGTTACTGGGGAATCCAGTTTACTACTATATTTACTCTTAATATCTAGTAATAATATGGAAGGATCTCACCAAATTTTCCTTGCTGGGGATGTCGCAGTCGTCCTTTGTGCAGAGTCAGGAACTTTTGCACTTTGCACACAACACCACTGAATTTATTACGCGACACAAAATACAGCAAAGACACTATTCAATTTCGGCGGCCGATGCCAGAGTTTGTAACACGTGTTCGTGTATTTGGTTGTGTATAGCGCACGCTGTTCTGTGTTGACGCGACCGCTCGCGAAGGCGTCCCAAACAGAACCTAGTTTAGGTGATAAATAAATAAAAAACAAAATTAAAATCAAAATCAAAAGTCATTTATTCAAACTAGGCTGAGAATCAGCACTTTTTGAACGTCAAAATTACATAAGACAGTCCTCCAAAACGCCCGCCCTTCACCACTTCCTAGTGCTTTAGCTGGGGGAAGAAGTGGCGCAACAAACTCCCCAGCAGCACAGCTGTCTGTTCAGTTAAAAAAAAAAATTGAATCTATACAACACTGCGCATAATAATTTAGGTACATTACGCAACACAAAACATTAAATTAAATTATTTGCTATAAGTAAGCTAGCACACGCCAATATACAAAAAAAAAAAAAAAATTGAAAACTATACTCAAGCAGTAATAAAAATACAAAACTAAAAACGTAAGCAGAACTTTATACCTAAATAAAGGCCTCCAGTAATAAAGGATGTGCCCACTTACATATATGAAGATTGTATATGAAGCTGAAACTCGAAGTCACAAATGATAAACTAGGACCATCGAAGCATAAACAACGTTAATCACTAATAACAAAACAAAACCAAGGACAGCAAGACGACCAGTCACCACAAGCAGCACCCGTTCACGAGCGTAGCGCAGAGTTCAGCCAATTAAAAGCGTTTATCCCGCGCGGGCTGGCAACGTCGCATTTCTACAGGTTTTTTGTTATCGAAAGTTATTCTAGGAGTATTTTTTTTCGGCGAAAATTGACAGTATAAAATAATGTAATTTTTTATGATGTAAATACCAAAATAACTAGCTATAAAAAATAGCACAGGACTTGTACCAACGATCTAGTGCTTGTCCGAAAAAAAAGAAATTCTATATAAATTTATTAAAATAATCACAAAAACCTGTAGAAATGCGACGTTGCCAGTCCGCGTGGGATGAACGCTCTTAATCAAAAACCATCTATTTAAAATTTGAAATTCGTTCCATATTGTGATGGTTTTTTAATTGCTGCCCCACTTCTTAATTTTCTTCATTAGTTTTATCAACAGAGTTGTGTAATAATAATAAAAAAAATAGTTTGTTGTGTGTGACTTAATTGACATTTAAAAGTTGATAACTTATATACCCAGTGGTATTATATAGGGAGGTAGTTTATTTTTGTTGAGTAACCTTTTTTTAACATCGGTGAAAGACAAACATCGTGAGGAAACCTTGACTTATAAAAAGTTAATATAAGTCTGAAATCGCCAACCCATCTCGACAACCGTGGTGATCAATGCTCGTGCCTTCTCTGTATGAGAACCTCTTTTCATAGTGCAGGGCAAAGACCTCTCTTTGCCCTGCACTATGAGAAGGTTATGATTGTCCCAGTGCAGGGCAAAGAGAGGTCTTTGCCCTGCACTGGGACAATCATAACCTGGTATTATAAAACCATTTGAAATGAAATGACACACACATAAACGCGAATTAGATTATAGGCGTATGGTAGGACTGCCACCGTATATGTAGTTCTTTAATTTGTGTTCTATGCAGTTGCTGTCGCTAGCCGCATGTCGCGTGATCAAAAGGTCAACAAATAAAAAAAAAATTCTCAACAATTTTTTGCCCGACCTAGCTTTTGAACCCAGGATCCCAGCCTCGGCAGTCGTTTTTGCAACCACCAGAGCAACGTGGCAGTGAAACTATAAACGAAAATCCAGACGAATCAAGTCAGTATGAAAACTGACTCAGTCTAGCTAAGTTGAATATGATTCAATCCTATTGGAATCTTACGTAAATAGATACCTATTAATAATTCACATTTTTCTTCAAGATCTCAAGAAGAGCTTACGTTTCACAATCTGTAGCAAAAGTGTAAGATTTGAATTACGTCTTCTATTTATGTTTGTTTGTTAAATCTTTCTAATCCTTAATCCGTCGCTTCGTGTTACCATCCGAACTCCGTGAGAAATTGCCTAAGATGTAAGCGGATAGCGAGTTGTTCGGGCGGAGTAATCGCTCGAGAACGAATGGAATTTATTAATACCCTAAAAAAATATAAGTCATAAGGGTTTATTTACAAACGTTGCTCAAATTTATGCAATGATTAGCGACTGTTTAAACAGATATTTTTGACGTTTAAGATGGGCTTCACACCTCCGCCGCGAAACTATAGCAGCGAAATCGCAGTTAGTAATTCAATTCAACTGACAGGCGGGATGTTCCGTCATGTAGTAGCGAAACTTGCCTTAAGGTTTCTTAATTTTTTTAACGTTTATAAATAAAGGGGTAAATTGTTAGTTTTCACTAACTTAACATACATAGTTATTAAATGGTCAACATAAATTATTTCTCACAATTTGATAGCTACTGTCATAGGTTTGGTAAATTGCCTAATCAGCGTACTATAATGTTTCCACTATTTGGACACAGGCCTCCTCTCTGTGAGAGGGAGTAGGCCTTAAAGGATCACGCGGGCCCCGTGCGTGTTGGTCGATGTGATATGTCTTCGAAATTTTAGTTCTTGGATTTGTTTCCTCACTATGTTTTCCATCACTGTGGTGTTGAAATAAATTATACAAAGTGAGGTTGGAACCGATATGTTAGTCGGGACCGTTACCACTGGGACACCACTGCTCACTTTGGTAAATTATGTTTCTAATAATATAGACGTATATTGCTAGCATACGTTTTTTTTTTTTTCATTATCATCATCTTTAGATATGTGTGTATATACGTGTCTTATATGTTGAAGCATATTTAAGCTACACCGAAAAAGGATATAAAACAAAACATACTACTTTGTCTTCATGGACTATTATAAAATCTGTCAAAAGTATCTATTAATATATCTGTATGAAAACCTATGTGTATTTCTTTGCCCTCGGTGCGAGTGCACAAACCCACTAATCGCTTATCCCTCGTCCCCCACATAACGAGGCAGAGTGAAATTCAAACATTAAGAGTTTTTTTTTTTAAATCAGAGTCCGCTCAGGTTTTCATCTCAAAAGGGATTACATTTTGCACTTATTCGTTCGGATGCTGAAGTGAAGCCATTAAAAAAAAACGTTTTAATACATAGTAAATGCATAGTCTTCCTTTAGTAATTATATTTTTTCTTGTTATTGGGAATTTCTTGGAAACAGCCCGGAGGTTGGAAGTTGGCGGTGTGATACCCCAGTGCCTCTTGGCCCTGCACCTGATCACCTGATCTCTCTCTATAATATCTCCGCTGAAATTGGTCGTCATGCCCGAAATTCGGTCTAAAGGACAATTTTTTTTTTTTCAATTGTATTTTTGATCAATTGGTTAAGATTTCGTGCAGCAGTTTTTTAGTTTTCAACCGCGAGCAGCGATACACTCTGGATATTTAATTATTTTTAAATACGTACAAAAAAGAGTTTGCGATCAGTTTAAAAAATCGTAATCTTTTTTGTTATGGTAGACTATATTATAATTTTCTTCTTTTTACATTCTTTACTTAAATCTATAGAATTAGAATATAAAAAAAAAAACAATAAAACAAATTCATTTTTTTTCCATATAAAGAAATTCAATTGTTTTTCTACATAAAACGAAATTTAATCCAAGCTTACGCTCATTCAGAGCAAGCTTACGCTCATTCAGAGCAAGCTTACGCTCACTTGGAGGGAAGAAAGATATTCCACGAGAGATATAGCACGCAGAGTTGCTGTATCCTAATCCTGTGTCGTAACCACGTTGCAGAGGTACCACGGCATGGATAATTTAGCTGACCGACCCCGCAGTGGTCGCCCAACTCGAGACTCCTGCTTACCTCGGAAAGCACGTTAAGCCGTTGGTCCCGGCTGTCATTCATAGACCTTTGACAGTCGTTACGGGTAGTAAGAAAGCCCAAAAGTCTGACAACCAGTCTTATGGTACCAAGGGGTATCGTATTACCCAGTAACAGGGTTCTGGAGGTCAAATAGGCAGTCGCTCCTTGTAAAATACTGGTATTCAGCTGCATCTGGTTAGACTGGCAGCCAACCCCAACGTAGTTAGGAAAAGGCTAAACAGATTGATTGAAAAATTACACAGAAAAATAAAAACAACCTAATGCTCAAGTAACCTACCGAGTCTTCCATTTTATGGCTAAATATCACGAAGCTTATAATAAGCTGGTCATTGTTATAGCTGACGTCATTCTGGTCACGTGTATGGGGAAATAGAACAATCAATACGGTTTGGAAATAGAACAATAAATAGAACAATCAAACTTACACCGACCAAGGAATAAATATTAACGGTCTGGTGGTTAAAGATTTATTTTTGGAGGATGGAAGTACATAACTAATTAATTTAATAAAAAAGTAATATCAGGATCGCACATTCCGTAGAATTTCAATTAGGACGCTGAACGCGAACTCATTTAATCTGCTATACAAATTCAAATTTTTGAAAAGATACTGTGATATGTGAAAGTGACAGAGGCTGGAAAGAAAGAAAGAAATAAACTGTGAAAAGCCTTAAAATGCTGAAGTAGGTACCACTTTTCAACCTTATTGCTGAGGTAATAAGGTTGAAAAGTGGTTCACCGCAAATGTCCGCGATGGTATGTGGGTAGAGTTGGGTTGGCAACGTTAAATTTGGGTTTGTGTAAACTAGGGTGATTTATTAAAATAAAATGATACGCTCTCGAATATTCGTCAACCTATGATTATGAAAGTCTGTGACAGAAAAAAATGTTGATTCAGGATGATTACCTGAATCAACATTTTTTTCTCGATGCTTTTTTGTGGCTTTAGATGTGATGACATCGCTGTACTTATTGAAGTAAAAAACTCGCTTCATCGGACTAATCAAACAACACAACGAATTACTAAAATCCGAAACGAAGGATTACTCTCGACTCCAATATCTTTCATATCTGACGAACAAAAGTTCCTAACAGATAATAATAGAAGTTTTGGAAAAAGTCAAGATCAATTTATGGAATTAAAGGGATCCAAGGAGCTTGAAAGTTGACGCGGCCGGTGGGCGGATGAGTGCGGGATTACCTTGGGATTAGGGCACCATCCCGCGAGATCCCGGCCCTAGCAATCCACTGAGATTATAAGAAATGAATCAAATGTTCCCGGGATATTGGAGTCAAAGATTATATGGGTTTGGTAGATGTGTGAGACTAAGCATTGCTTCAATTGACCGATTTTTATGGGATCAGCTGTTTTCACGAAATTATTTTCTTCGATCGTAAAGCATAGGATAGGTATAGTTTGACCGCTACCGCTGTTCCGCTGGAGGTGGAACGCCATGAGCGCTGACGAATGAGCGGCCTGCACTGCCCCCGTCTCGCCGCGCATTTACCTAAGGTGCGGTACAGCGGTATCTTTCGATTCTGATCAGACAAAACCAAACAATTGCTCATCCTGGGTAAGCAAGGTATTATAACCATATAGAATGTTTAACTACTTTGTAGGAAGGTTTTTACTGCCAAATGTTGATGGAAAATCATATGAAAATTAAATAAATTGACAAAACCTGCGATAATGTTAAAAATATCCTTTACAGAAACTTAAATTTGTGGAGGGTCTTCTATGTGGCTGTAATTTAATACTTATTAAGCACGTCTAGGCGCATTTACCTAATAAGGGTTAAAACTAAAATAAAAACATGTCTTTATTTTCCTTTCACTCACAATATTCCCTATCACAAATTCCCGTACACAGACGACCTAAATTACCTACCCTATTCAAGTCCCATCTGGCCCCGTCTAATCTGTGTCCTTGGGATGTACTGGTCAATACCTAGTTAGACACTCCTTTATATTAGCTAGCCGAGTGGTTATTGAATGAATCCCGGATCCCGAATAACAGTCCGTATTGATTCCCCTCACGAATGGAAATAGTTTCGAGTTCCTAGAGGGTTTTCGGTAGACTGCTTGAACGCGGTTTAAAGGACTGGTCTTTACTTGGGGAGTTATGTAAGTACGGTTTGTTTGTTGAAGTCTTTATGATCTTTATGTTGGTACCTACTCTTTTTTTGTGATTCGTTTTAGCAGTGTAGCTATTAATAATTTCTAACGTGGCGATATTATCGTGGACGTCCACGTCCATATCTACGTCCATAAAATGTATGGAAATACTTGAACGTCATGGCGTTATCGTCGAATGAAAAGCGTCTTCAAACATTTCCCTACATTCTACTTCCATATTTTACTCGAAGCAACTGATATCTGGAGCTCCGCAACCCTAAGTATTTGGGAATACTGATATTTTATGATAACAACGAACGGTATTAGGTACCGAAAGTCCCTCAGGGGGTTAGAACAGTTTTCCAAATTCTTGGTTAGATACAAGATGGACTCTGTAATCCATGTGTTCATTGAGGACCAGCAGTATAATATGCTGTAAAGGGTCCCCGAAACGACCAATTGCAATTGTCAATATTTACGTGATTGATATACATTGATGCGCGAATTGATCGTCTACCAAATGCAATTGAAGCGACGACAATATTACTATAATAAATATTGCAATCTTTCGTTTCGAGGACCCTTCAGAGGTATGAATGGATGTCGATAATGGATGTAGATCTACACATACATTTGATTTTTTTTCTATACAAACATTATCTTATTCACTGTTTGAAACTGTAGCAAAATTAAGTTAGGACAAAATTACTGTAACAGAAATTATTTCAGTATTAAAACAGTCGTTTTCACTTGATTTATAGTTTTAATTTTATCGTGTTTTGGTGGAAAGAACTCGGTTTCGTAATGTGATTGATATAGTTAATATTTTAAAGGCTCCAGTCGGTTGTAATAAATAATAGAATAGCTCTTGATGTCATTTACCAACATAAAATGACTGAGGTTTTAAATAGTAGGTAAGTATATTTTACGGAAAACAGAGCCTCCGTATTGATTAATTAATCATGTAAAATTGCTGTTAAAAGTAATTAATAATTCTTCTCTTATATACAGGATGACTTTTAAAACAATCGACAAAAATTAAGGGGTGTCCTACCCAGCCTTATGAACACCTTTTACTATGGGACCAAAACTTAGAATTCGCAAAAAAACGTCGACTTTCCCATATAAAAGTACATACCCGTAAGAAGGTCGATTTTTTTTTTGCGAATTCTTATTATTTTGGTCCCATAGTAAAAGTTGTTCATATTGATGGGTAGAACACTCTCTTAAATTTAGTCGGTTGTTTTCAAAATCATCCTGTATATCAAAATGGGAGCAGTGCAAGCTGCTCCTATATGGAATTATAGGAGCAGCTTGCACTGCCTCCCCGTCTCGCCACGCACATACTTAAGACGCGGTACAGCGGTATCGGCCAAACTATAAGTGGAAGTGATTTTAATGATGAGGTATGTCTAATTGTCCATCAAGTTCTCTACTTATAGTGGTCGGAAAACTAGCAATCTTTATACTATTGCCAGTTACTATTTTGTAACTTGACGTCATTGATTTTTCACCCATTTATCATCAGCGCCAGTGCTGCGGTATTAATTTATTAAATATCGCAGCATTATGCTGAGATAGGAGCCTTTTTGGCCTCGATCATTTTTGTTTTGTCAATTAAAAATAAAATGTTTATTTTGTTTATTAAATGTTTTTCCTGTGCGTGTCCCAAATAAAGATTTTTTATTACTTAACAAATAACCCAAATATCAAAATTTAATACTAAAACTAAGAGGGAACAGTTTTTCTCCTCACATAAGCGTTACATCAGATATGGTGTTCCCCAGGGAAGTGTAATTGGCTCTCCTTTGTTCCTACTATACATTAATGATCTACCAAAAGCTACTAAGGAATCCATATCATTGTTCGCTGACGACAGTACTGTAACCATAGCACCTAAAAATATGAATAACTACTATTCTGATTGTAATGGATCATTGAATTCTATAATTACCTGGCTTAATAACAATAATTTGAAAATTAATCTTAATAAAACAAACGTAATGAATTTTAGACAGCGAGAAAAGCGACGTAATACATCAGAATTTAGTTTAATATACAAAGATAATATAATACAAGAAGCTGAAACGGCCCGATTTTTGGGATTAATCATTGACAAGCAATTAAATTGGAAAAGTCAAATTAACGAACTTTGTAAAAAAAATAGTTCTTCATCATATGCTCTGTATAACTTGGCACCGACTGTCAACACAGACACTTTACGTACAGCATATTACGGCCTTGTTGAATCAGTATTAAGATTTGGAATAATTTTCTGGGGGAATTCAACTGCGTTGAGAATTCAACCGACAAAAGGAAACTGCGTTCAAAGCACAAAAGCGTTGTATTCGGGCTATGTTTGGGTTGCAAACTATTGACAGTTGCAAACCAATGTTTATACAGCACAAAATTCTAACACTTCCGTCACTTTACATATTAGAAATATCGCTAGTTGTAAAAAACAATCCTCATTGGTTTCCCCGTCTGACTAATAATACATATAGACATAGACGTGAGAAGTATAGACATTGGGTGCAATCACTCCCCGCAAAAACAGCATTTCTAAAAAAAGTGTGATATGCATGGCCGCATTGATATACAATAAAATTCCTAATTCCTTTAAGGAAATGAATACTCGTATAAATTCATTCAAAAGAGAATTTAAAAAATGACTAATTAGTAAGGGATACTATAATGTTACGGAGTTTTTGAAGGACAAATTTTGAATTTAGATATCTTAATATGTATTTTTATTGTGCTAATTATATTGTTTTTGACTATATTTTTGTATTGACTGTAATTATGTATTTGAATTGATTTAATTTTGATTATAAAATTATTATTTTCTAATTTATAATTCCAATAACTAATTAATTCGTTATGAACTATTTTGTACGCCGAATATGGCAAAACATGTTGAACCATCACTATTCAATTCGTTTCCATCCATATGTGTATATCTATGTATCATGTTACACATGTTTACACAAATAAATGCATCTTTATCTTTATCTTCTTTTCCTGAAAGATGTATTGTTTCAATAGGGCGTAGTTGTGTAATTTTACTGATCTGATGATGATAGACTTGGTAGTCCACTAGAGCAAGACTATGAAGTTTTCAATGTTTTGTCCGTTTTGTAAATATAACCTTAAAAATTGACTTAAAATCTAATTTTTACTTTCACTCAGAACCCGCGAAGACACATCAGCGTGAGCAAATAAAGGTGCTTACTTACCAACACAGGGGTTGTGGTTTACCACGGCAAAGATGCGGTCGCATCGCTTCTTCATGTGGGTGTTGGGGCAGATGCAGCCGAAGAGTGGGGACAGCCGGAGACCAGCCCAGGCCTCGCGACACGATTCCCTGGTGGGGAGAAGGTGGGTTAGAAATATGATGGTGAGGAAGTTAGGTTGTTCCATTTCCATGTGCAATAAAAGTTGTGTGACGATGGTCCGGTAGTAACTTGCAAATGTAAACGGAGCACCAAGTGTACGTTTATACTTGCGATTTACTGACAAATAGACTGGAATAGACTGGACTATCTTTTAAAGTTTTCTTGCATGTGAAAATAGTTGTGGGATGTAGATGCATAATTCCTGGAAATGTTAACAATGGTGCCGATTCTCTTGTTAAATAACTAAACTAAAATTAGAGAATCGCTATTTTTTACTAACAGGCAGCGCGAGAAAAGGACGGCTATAGCTATGAACTAAGTTAGAGATGTCAAAGTAGTTTACGCCTTGCACTTCAGCGTGTTTTTAGTCGACATGTTTTTACGTATCGTCTAAATTTGTATGGATAAATATTAGTTCAACTAAATTTAACAGCTCTAATTTACGTCCGTCCCCTTCTTGTTTTATTAGAGAGAAAAAGTTAGCAATAGCCTAAATTAAGTTTAGTTGGTGCACTATAGAATCGACAAAAAAAAACAATCTGCCTGGCCTTTTCCCTACTATGCTGGAGTTGGATCCCAGCCTAACCGGATGCAGCTGAATACCAGTATTTTACATTGAGCGCCTGCCTATCTGACCTCCACAACCCAGTTACTGGGTAACCCCTTGGTAAGACCGGTTGTCGGACTTTCCGACAACCGGGACCAACGGTTTAACGTGCTTTCCGAATCACGGAGGAGTCTCGGTATGTAAAGGTGACCATCTTTACATACCGAGCTAAGCTTAGCTTAACCTGATGAATCGACCCGTGCGGCTTTTATTACTTAGCCACGAGCTCGTCATAGAATCGACACCAATATCTAAAAAAAAAAAATTATATTTCCTGAAGAATATCATATATTTTTCTGATTTTGTTTACTGCAATAGATCATATAATAGGTTGGGGAAAAAGTTTCTTCGCATTTTTTAAGAAAATTCAAAACATTTTTTAATATAGTTTATTTTCATTTAACTAAAGTATGTAGGTACCATTTTGTTCGATAACTTTTTGCCATCTTGTAGGTAGGGACATGATCCCATTGCTATAGAAATTTTGGGACTTCTGGTCAAAATACCGCGACAAGTGGTTTTGGCAGTCCTCTCGTGATGTTAACCTGACACTGCCTAAAGAATTCTGAAGAGATCGAAACAGGTGGAAATCTGAAGGTGCAAGGTCAGGACTATACGGCGGATGCATTAACACCTCCCAGCCAAACTCTCTTAATTTTTGCTGAGTGGCTAAAGATGTGTGAGGTCTAGCGTTATCATGATGAAAAACCACACCCCTTCTGTTGATTAATTCCGGCCGCTTTCTCTCAACTTCTTGCTTTAATCTCATCAGTTGTTCGCCGTAGAGTTCAGAATCGATGGTCCTGCCTGGTGGTAACAGCTCATAATGAATAATGCCCATCCAATCCCACCACACACACAGCATCACCTTGTTGCGAGTTAACCCGGGTTTCGCCACAGTCTGTGAAGCCTGACCGGCCTTTGACCACGACCTTTTTCGCACGTTCTTGTCATACGTGATTTAACGTGATCCACTTTTCATCACCAGTTATCAGCTTCTTCAAAAATGGTTCGGTTTCATTACGTCGTAATAAAGAATCACAAATGAGTACACGGTTCATTAGGTTTCTTTCAGTAAGCTCGTGAGGTACCCAAACGTCGAGCTTTTTTGTGTACCCAGTTTTTTTCAAATGCGCCAAAACTGTTTTGTGGTCAATTTCTAGTTCTTCAGTTACGTCGTAACTACTGATATGCCGATCTTGCTCCACTTTTTCAAAAATGGCATCCATTTTATCCGTAATAGGGCGACCAGAGCGACGTGCATCTTTGACATCAAAATTTCCGGAATGAAAACGCTTAAACCAAATTTGTGCTACTCTCACAGACACTACACTAGGTCCATAAACATCGCAAATTTTTTTCGTGGCTTGCGTTGCATTTTTACCTTTTTTGTAGTAAAATTTTAAAATGTATCGAATTTCTTCATTAGATTCACTCATCTTGACGGTACGAAAAACAAATGAAAATCACACATTTTCCTAATTTGAATTTGGAATTATGTTCTTTAAAATTTAAACTTTCAATGATACCAAAACCAGCCAGATACAAATAGTATAGCTAAAGAGATTTTATTACAAGTTCATACATACTATAATGCGAAAAGACTTTTTCCCCAACCTAATACTTTAGGCATTCTAAAACTTGCGTTTAGGTCCTGTAGTCCCATTAAGAACTGTTTAAAGTGAGGCACGGCTGGGCGCGTTGGTTGTTTTAACGATTAGAAAGTCAAGTCACTCCACTGTTTGCGATAGTATGAACACCTCCATACAAGACAGCTTACAGTCTGCGCAAGCGGATTTCGTCCCGCATCCGCATCCGGGATTCACTTCAGTTTGATCAGAGCTTACAACCTGCACTACACTACTCGCGAAGTTGCTTCGACGATACGTGCCTACTCTTCGAAATTGACCGAAGTCCGAAGTACAATACGTGACTGTACACTCATGCAACGTCGCGAGGAGCTCAGTCACCACTCAGCCCAGCCTGTACGCTATGCATCATGGATAAAGTTCAAGTGGCATAATGTTGATTAAAGTGTGATTCGCTACCGTAACAAATATGTCTTTACAGAATTATATTCGCTAGAATCAGTAATGCAACTCTCCTCAAATGTCAAGATTTAATGAAGTTATCATGAAATTTTTGTTTTTTCAAGTTTGTGTTGATGACTTTAATGATTATAATTCTTTAAATAAATAAATAAATACTTGTTATGGTCGCGAATCATATGCAAATCAACATTCAAACCTGATACTGACCTCGGAATTGCAAAAAAATCGCAAGAAAATTTGAATTTGAGCTTCTGGAGCTTCCCCCTTAATTTCGATCAATTTCGCGAGCATGAGTGTGTTATAGTCACGTACTTCGGATTTCGGTCAATTTCGAAGAGTACTTTGTCGAAGCAACTTCGCGAGTAGTGTAGAGCAGGTTTTTAGAAATTTACTATCACATAGGCATGAGTGACAGGGACAACGCTCTACAAAGCCGAACTGTTTCTAAAACTCAATCAATCTGCCTAGCCCTTTCCCAACTATGTTGGTGCTGGTTAACACGATATCCCTTAGTAAGACTGGTTGTCAGACTTTTTGGGCTTCTGACGACCCATAACGGCTGTCAAAGATATACGAATGAAAGCCGGGACCAACGGCTTAACGACTTGGTATGTAAAGATGGTCACCTATCCACGGATCAACCGCGGTAAGCGTAGCTTAACCAGATCGATCGACCCGTACGGCTGTTATTACTTACTTTGCCACAAGCCCCTCGATGAGCTATATTTATGACCCGCTATATTTGTTCCAGACTATTATAAAAGCCGCCATTATGAATTCATGGCAGTGCTGCTCTTAAATAGAGTATTACGTTCGTATCGATCTAGCTACGGACTGTTTATTTCAGGCTGAAGCTGTGACTATGGCTTTTTTTCTTTTGGGCTATAAATATAGGCGAGAATCGTGAGATTGGAATTTATTTATTGCTTAACTGTGTTAATCTCATACATATTAATAGTTATTTTTTTCCAAATGGTTTGGATCCTACTTATCCTATACTAATAAATGAGCAATATTTATGTATAAAGTTTGTATATTTGTAATCACGATCTTTAAATCTCTAATAATTTCGATGGAAGTTACAATATAGGACTTTACGGAGGGGAAAATCGATCTAGCTAGGTCTCATTTTTGGGAAAATTCGTTTTTCCTATGACCTGGTCGACCGAGCTCAGCTCGGGTGAAAACCCGAGCAGAGCTCGATCGACCAGGTACTTAGGTCTTATAAGTTCATTTGAAACCTTAATTTCTATCATATCATAATTAAAAAAAAAAATTCAAACCGTCAGATTAAGAAAATTCCTCCACATAATTGTCAGATTATGGGTCAGCACGACAAGGACATCAAGCTGAACTGTCTGTATGTATATATTAATTAATCTGACGCACTCGAGTATTCTTTTTTGCATTTTCAAAAACCGGCCATGAGTTTTGGTCCGTCCAAAACGTCAGTCTTTTGAATAGGAGCTCCTTTTGGGTTTACTTAATATCCCTTCTGAATTTACATTTTCAGTTGGAATGTGAGAACATGTTTTTCAACTACAATGTAAAGTTTGTTCTTGAGATAACTTCATCCCAACTACAGAAGCCTTCATTGTGCGTGGTCCGACACGCACTTGGTCGGTTTTTTCTTTCTACGATCTAATCTTCAAAATCCAATAGGTCCCCACGACGACCCTCGAGTAACCCACCATGTAGCACGGTGGCCTTCCCTACTAATAGGTATATCGTTTAATTCAGAGATAGAAAGTCATGACTTCCTTGATATTCTAAGTTTCCTACAAATAAATCTGACTGCAAACTAGTGTTGCTCGTGTGTATAGTTCTGCCCTTTTTAACCGACTTCAAAAAAAAGGAATCATTTTTTATGTATGTTCCCCGATTACTCGAAGACGGCTGGACCGATTTAGAAAATTCTTTTTCTGTTTGTAAGGGTCCCATTGTCATCAGATGATGATGGGATCTTGGAAAAAACGACGGAACTCTACAATTATTATAGGCACACCTATAGCGATTTGGGTATTTTTTATAGTAACTCGTGCATTTGTTCTTGGAAAGCACCATTTGGTGAAGTGGAACTGATGATCAAGATCACAGATGGCCACCGGAACTACTCAATAATAAGTATTTCAAGAGTTGCCTACCTACTTTAATAATGGTTACTAAGTAATTTATGCTCGTCACAGTGCTTATGCTGATGTGGAGTTCTCCTGATACTTACCAGAGGAGAACTCCTCAACACTTAACGTCCCTGCATCGGGAAAAGAAAAATTGTGTAAAAGGTATTGAGCAGTTGACATTAGGATATTGTAACTTAGATAAATTACAAACTGACCCATTAAAAAGTGATAAATAAAAACTTTTTTCCAAAAAAATCAACCGACTTCCAAAAAACCCCACAAAGTGAAAAATAACTTTAATTTCGGAAGTCGGTAGCAAAAACGTCAATTACAGATCTAAAGACACCGGCTTCCGAAATTAAAGTTATTTTTCACTTTGTGGAGTTTTTTGTAAGTCGGTTGATTTTTTTGGAAAAAAGTTTTTATTCAGTAGTTCTCCTTTCAATGTGATTGTGAGTCAACCTAAAGACGGGATTACGTTTTGTACCTTGCGATTGTGCCAAGATCTGTCGCTCCATGTAAAAAAGGTACTGGTATTCAGCTGCATCCGGTTAGACTGGAAGCTGACCCCAACATAGTTGTGAAAAGGCTAAGCAGGTGATGATTTTGCCAGAATCTCGTCTTTTATTGTTTACTTCTTTTTCGTCATGTCTTCTACTATCTACTAGCTCAAAATAGTTCAAGAGTTACCTGTCTTCCATACGGCATTCACCATCACGAGCCTTGCAAGCGTTCTTGAACCGGTCGAAGAGTACGGAACAGGCCTTCTCGTTGTGGCAGACGCTCAGGGCATAGGTGCAGGTCGGCAGGGTCTCCACTGGGTACGGGTCTTTTTCTGAAAGAGGACTAGTGTTTAGTTTTGGTGGTTACGTTTTTGGATGAAGTTATTAATTTTAAAATAAATCAGGCGATATTTTGCGGAAATCCATGTCAGCAAAATGTTATGTAAAAAATATTTGATTTTAATTCCGCATTAAGGAACTAATATAGATACAGGCTTACTCAAAAATATGGACATGCAGAAGATCAATCTGCCTAGTCTTTTCCCAACTATGTTGGGGTTAGTTTCCAGTCTGATATACCAGCTGGATACCAGTATTTTATATGAATCGACTGCCTATCTAACCTCCACAACCCAGTTACTGCGCATTACGAATACGATACCCCAGACGGGTGGTCAGACTTTCTGGCTTCTGACGACCCGTAACGACTGTCAAAGATCTACTAATGACAGCCGGGCCCAACAGCTTAACGTGCTTGTCCGAGGCACGAAGGGGGTCTCGGTATATTATGGATGGCCACCCATGCGCGGACCGACCGTGGCAAGCGTTGCTTAACCCAGAAGATCGGCCCGTGCGGCTGTTATTATTTAGCCCCGAGCCCATGCAGAAGTTGCGGTTTCATTTTTATATCATATTTTTAATTTTAAAAGGCATTCAATATCTCTTCTGCCTATGTACAGTCGCGACCAAAAGTCGATAAGCAAACTCACAAAGCAATGGCTTGGCGTTTAGTTTGACTTAAGACCTTCTATTTCCAAGAACATAAACATACATAATTATTGTCGTCAACAACTGATTGTAGTTCACAATTTCAAAGTTATAACATGTGTAAGGATGACCTAGCGGTTAAGCGCGTGCAGATAGATGCGTGAATCAGTGAGTCGTGAGTTCAAATCTCACGCAGTAGTTACTTGACTTTTTGTAAGTTTTTACTTGATTGGAAGTAATGGGACAGAAATATAATATTCTTTATCTTCTTCGCTAGGTCACTCATTTCGTAAAGTTAGAAAGGTAGATCATAGAAAACTAAATAGGTATTGACAATTATATATGTTTTATTAGAATATCCTTTCTTTGTTATGTTATTATGAATTGACTATGTGGGTATACAACAAAAAATCCTATGAACGGTTACAAAAAAACTTCTTTTATCTAGTAGGAATGTAACGTCACAATTCTCTTAAGTTTGTTAATTTTATAAATAAGTAAATAAAACGAATAAACATTTTTGTTACCATTCAGCACGACTTTTTTATTTAAACCTTCCAACACCGAAAAGATAAATTAAAAATCACAAAAATAGTTAAATAATAATGCAATAACTAATATTTAACTTCTTATAAAAATAAATAATAAATGAACATAAACATCTAACAAGTTTTTGCTTGAAATAGAAATATATTATTATGGTTCAAAAGAAACAAAAAACAGTCCAACATGTGATTAAGATTCGAACTCACGACTTCATTGATCGTGAAGCCATTGCTTAGCCCAAACAGCTACCAGCACATGTTATGTTTATGCGAATTTTAGCAATGCAATGGTGGTAAGATCAATTCGCCACTATGACGAGTATTCTAAATTCAACAGAAATATAATGTTATTTCGCGTAGTACGACGACATGCGACAATTCATTAGTGTGTGTTATCTGCGGAATGTTGGCTCATACACGTACACGTACTGGTTCGTGCTCGCACAGTTCATAGTAATGTAATCCTTAGCATGCTTATGGACTTTTGAGCGTTTACTGTACCTAAGTAGTTTGAACTGGTGATCACAACTAAAAAATTATTTCAGAGTGCGTATGAGTATATAGTTATCACGAAAAAAAAATATGAATACTGTAAAAACACGTTAAAATTGAGGCAAAGTCATGACGGTTCTGCTTTGTGAACCATGTCTTTTCTTTCCCGTGGGTCAGTTCAATGGTGTCTATTGCTATCAAATTTATCTTGGATAGCTCGTGGAAATACTGATACTCAGCTGCATCCGGTTACACCAGAAGCCGACCCTAACATAGGTTGGGAAAGGCTGGGTAGAGATGAGAACGTGATATGCCGTTACTCTGAACATTTTGAAAACCAGCGGTTAAGCGGAACAAAAAAGCATTTATAAAAACCCTTTTATCTAACATCTCACCCACTCTGTTGGATATTCGGCCATCGTAAACATTGTCATGTTGTAGGTATAGTACATACCTAGCAGCGACAAAAAATGACACGCAATAAAACCCGGAGTTTTTTGCAAAACATTTTTAGAACATTTATTCATTTTAGTTTTTAGAAACTAACTGCAAATAAATACACGGAAAAAGATAGAAACAGAGGCACTATTTGATGTAGCTACCGCTTCAGGATTGAAGCTAATGCCCGTGACTTATTCCGCTTGAAATTTCTTCTACAGGGTTGTTAGCCAAACACCAACAATCTCTTAAGTTTTAAAATTTATGTTAGCATAATTCGTCAAAATGTACTGAACAGCTGATTTTTTTTCGCGATTTCAGGTTTGATCCCATAGTAAAAGTTGTTCATAATGATGAGTACAATGACCCATTAAGAGGTTGTTGGTGTTTTACCAATAACCCTGTATATCCACCATAAGGAAAAAGGACGTAGGTATCTACAGAAATATTGAAATGGAGAAAATAATATTTTGTCCTGTTTAAAATACAAGATAGAAAGGCAGATGCGTCTTTTAATAGTAAGAATTATTAGGTTTTCGTCAAGTTTACGCCAATATAAAAATACTGGTAGAGGCGTCTTTTTTGCTGATTCCGAATATGTAAATAATTCTATTTCGAAAAAATGTCAGATACGTCTTTTGTTTTATGACGGCAGTGTAGCTGCCCATTAGACCCGTATAAATACAAATTATTTATTTATTTCAAACAGTATATAATAAAAAAAAAAGGGGAAGAGCATTAGTGAAACAATTTTCGGAATCGGATCAGCAGTTCCGAAGATTGCGCCTCAATTCAAACTCACAAATTTTACCTCTTTAATATTGGTGGGTATAGACAAGCGAGCCGATGTCCATACTCAATTACGGTGACTTGCAAAATTCCTGAATAATCAGGAATGGTTAAACCATGGCTAAAGTTCTATCTAATCTTTTCTTCAGATGTAATCCATTTAAAAAAGTGGAAGTGGCTTGGCGATGAATGCAAGAGCAGTTTTTTTATTAGGAATACGAGAGTGCAGTTAAAAATAGGCGCAATATTGCTGTTACGCCTTCTCTCCCATCTACATAGATCACCCTTTTCAGTCCAGAGAAGATTATAAAAAAATCGTTTTTATAGGTTCTGGTAACAGGCGACACAATCTATTTAATATGTCGCAGTGATAAAAGAATTCCCAAGGACCATATTAGGGTTATTCAAATAAAGACTACTCATTTTCAAGTTCCAATAATTCCTATTATCATCACGACGCATTTTTCATTAAAACTAGATAAACCTTTTTAGATAAGCAATGGTCTGTAAAGACTTCAATCAAAAAACATGAGTTGTCTCAAAGAAAATTAAGTTGGAACGTGTATAGAATATAATTAGACCAAAATTGGGAAAGGGGAAGTATTTTTTGTTCAAGCGACAATGGAACTGTCCATTTAAGTTAGAAGTTAGATTATGTTTATAGCTAATGAAAGATTTGTGTTGTTGTTTAAATGGGATTTAATATTACATTTAATAAGCAGTATTTGCTAAAAAAAATGCAAGCGTAGCTTAACCTAAAGATCGATCCGTGCGGCTGTTATTAGTTAGCCACGAGCCCCTTTCTTAGAGTGTATAAATTCAAATACCTTCCTATCCAAGTCAACTCACGGATAACTTTAAATCATAATAACTTAACCCGTCTAAGTTTCTTTACAATAGACCAACTTCTTACAAGCATATCATAACTTGGTAATTCTTAATGCTTAACTTAGTTTCTCTGACTTGCACGGCTTGAATTTTCTACTAATCTTTATAGAAATTAGCTTGCTTAAAGCTGAAGAATATTGTTAGTTAAGCTACGCTTGCCGCGGTATTTACCATATTTACATACCAAAACCCCTCCATGCCTCAGAAAGCACGTTAAGCAGTTGGTTGTCATTTATAGATCTTTGACAGTCTTTACGGGTCGTCAGAAGCCCGAAAGTCTGACAGCCAGTCTTACCAAGGGGTATCGTGTTACCCAGTAAGTGGGTTGCGGAGGTCAGACAGGCAGTCGCACTAAATACTGGCATTCAGCTGCATCCGTTTAAATTGGAAGCCAACCACAACATAGTTGGCAGATTGATTGATCGAGGAAGACTTCTGAAGGTATCTTATTCCACATCTTAATCTAATGAAAAAGCTAGAATAATCATGCTGATCAATATAAAAGTGGTTTCCATACCTTTCTTCATGACAAACACGCAGGGATGGTCAAACAGAAAGTCGCGGAAGGAGTTACATTCGGGATCCACGTTCGGCTCTCGACAGAGGCAGGTCGGCTTGAAGAACGGGAAGGCCTGCAGAGTCCTCAGAGCAGCCTGGCATTTCGTCACGGTCACCGTTGAGCAAGCCACTGGAACAAGAATGAAGTTGGTTAAAATTGACTATTCATGTATAGTTTTTTTTTGGGAAGGTAAATTTCGTGTCCGTTAAGACAGCCTTGATAAAGAGGATGTCATAGTGTGTGGTTGCCAGTTGGCCAACCATTTAACAAATCAGGTGGCTCCTGATCGAGCAACTTGAACGTAAAATGTCTGCAACCTACCAGAATAATGTCATATCAGTGAGATTCATGTTGGGTTGCTTCAATTCTCTAGAAGTAAGACGGTCGCGCGATCAAATGACTGTAATATTTAAAATTCTTAGGGCGATTATTGCTGTTGCTGATCTGCATAATGAAATCTGCAAACTATTTGTCCCAGACAATTACTGTCGTAGCAGAAAACACCGCTTACTGGCTGTTCCATCTTACCGTACATGAGCCGCTATTAACGCTCTCCTGGACTCAAACACAGATCATGATATGTTTTCGAAAGAATGGAAGATGATACTGTCAGAATGTTTGAATTTTTAACCGACTTCCAAAAGGAGGAGGTTCTCAATTCATCTGTATGTTTTTTTTTTTTTTTGTATGTTTGTTACGCGATTACTCAAAGACGGATGGACCAATTTAAAAAATTCTTTTTTTGTTTGATAGGGTATACTTCCGAGGTGGTCCCATATAAATTTTATTAACTTTGCTTGGGGAGTTTTTGAGTTAGCTTCAATAATGCGTATATTTCCCACTTATTTTATGTGGATGATGTGATGGTGTTTTAATAACTTCCTATCACTGTTATTTACATGGCTATATCTACAATTATTGTGCTCAATTATGTATTCGAATTTGTGTGGGGTAGGTTCCACAACTAAAAAGTGAAAAATAAAAACTTTTTAGCAAAAAATAAAACCGACTTCCAAAACAAAACACTACAAAGTGAAAAATAACTTTAATTTCGGAAGTCGGTGGAAAAAACGAAAATACAAAACCCAAGACACCGACTACCGAAATTAAAGTTATTTTTCACTTTGTAGTATTTTGTTTTGGAAGTCGGTTTTATTTTTTGCTAAAAAGTTTTTTGCAAGAAGAGTGCATGACTGTGTTAAATAAGTTATATGTTTAAATAGTGTAATTAGAAAGAAAGAAAGAAAAGAAAAATATATTTATTTGTCACAGAAACACGTGCATACAAAAATATAATTAACTCGAGTTTTAAAAGAATAATACACAAATCACGAGCACAAAACAAAAGTCGGCAGCAGCTGGCACGCCATGACTGTGACAAGAAGGCTTCCACTCAGCATGATGTTGTGCTATGGGGGCCCACAGCACAGCGCTGTTTTTCAGTGGTCACCCGTAATTAGCTCCGGCCGTTCTATTTAAGAATATATATATATATATATTATAAATAACAGGTAGATAAAATAACAAAGAGGACAGACAATTATATTCTCTAAGTAAAGCATAAAGAACATTCCATCTAAACATATATTATTTATGTCACCTTGCTTGCCTAATAACAAACAAGCACTTAGCTATAACCCAGACACAGTAATTAAAAAAGTACCTATATGAATTTAAATATACACCCAACAGATTTATGACTAGCTCCAAGAAAACGATCCCTAATTCGAAGGTTAAGGGGGCTAACGAAGGGCGTAGCCCCTCCCTAACAAGCTACGAGACCCACGAAAAAACCACGGCAACCATTATCTGTGGAATTAGAAGTTTTTGCGAGATCTGCTCCATTAGGGAGTGGCTAACTGTATTAGATTTTTTTCTCTTTCTCCTTCATTGAATTCGTCAAGTGAATCTTAGATTCGTAGATAGATTTTGAAGTTAGGTTACTGGATTGACTTGGTAGGTATTGTGTTAGTGCTCATATACACGAGCGGCACGCGTCAATGGCATAGGCAACTGCAGCCATCGACAACGTGCCGCTCGCTCGTGTATTTGGTTATGGTGCTCAAATACACGAGCGGAGCAGCACCTTGTTGACGGCAGCCGTAGACGTATCGATGGCTGCAGTTGCCTCTGCCGTTGACGCGTGCCATTCGTGTGTATGAGAACTTAGTGGGCAAAAGGGTTCTTTATGTATGTATTTCTGAAATATGGAAGGAGGTAATATGATTTCCTATGATCTCCAATCGTTTATAAGTGGTTTGTTTTACCTCCTATTACTGTTTAAAGCTTTTATAACGTCTGGATTGTGTAGTTTTCTGTGTAATCAGATACAGCTGAGAAATAACATAATTAGGGTTCCGTACCAAAATGGTAAAAAGGAACCCAACCCTTATGGTGCGACCTGTCTGTCTGTCTGTCACAGCTGGATATCTCAAGAACTATTAATGCTATTAACTTGATTTTTCGAATAGTTTTACATGACATTTATCCAACTATTTTGCAAATAAGAAAGAAAAAAAATATTATTTGCAACAGCGACTAAAAAGGGGTCTTAAAAATTCGAAGTAGGGCTACTAGGGCATGTTGGGTATCATATCAAAGAGCGCTGTTTGCACATTCTCAAACATTTTTTCATTTTTTTAGGCCTCATAGTTTTCGACTTTTGATGAAAAATGAAAAATACCGTTCTCCCCGTTATCTCCGAAGTTTGCATAGAGAAAAATCTGAAATTATTCTGTGTGATAGAAGTTTATCTAAAGATTACAGGAAAATAAAATGGTGTCTCTATATAGCACAGTTTTTTATATATGATAGATACGCGAGTCCGACTCACTCTTGACCGGTTTTTTTCGAATGCGATTTCTATTGGACATTATAGTAGGTAAGGACCAGCACCAATATCGACCTAACTTGCTAACTTAATTTTACGATGACTCGAGTTATTCTTGCATAAATCGTGTCATTAGTTAATAACTCGAAGACTGCAAATTTCACCAATGAAATTGAATGCGATCAGCATTTCTAGACAGCTTTCAAGAGCTGTCAGTGTTAATATTCCAAAGAAAATAATGACACTGACAGCCCTTTATCGCGTTCAAGAGCTGTCAATGTCATATGTTTAAAAGCTGTCAGTGTCATTGATTTGTTTGGAATACTGTTGTTGTTGTTTTTGGTTTAAATGTGCTGATCGCATTCAGTTTCATTGATGAAATGCGTCCTCAGTGTGGATTTCACTATCACCAATGAAACTGAACGCGATCAGCACATCTACATCGTGGTCACGAGTTGTGAATATTGACACTGATACTTCTTGAACGCGGTTTAGGTGTGTTACAGTTCACTTTCATTGGTGAAACTCAAAAGCGCCAATTCTGCGCAAGGGCCACCGAGATTGGCCAGAAGTATTTGAATGACATCGGAAATGGCATGTCCTAGAGACAAGCAAGATTTTCGATTTCACGTATAAAACAGTCATCCATCTTTCTTTTAACTGCATCAACGTTACCACGAACCAATCAATCTCGCATCCATTACGATGGCAGCATTGCTTTCAAAAGCCGTATAGAGAACAGAATTAGTTCGTGGAAGCTATAGCAACTATTGGTATTGGATAGATGGAATGGATATCTGTACAGTCGACAAAGGAAGTTGGTGGTCAGACACAATACAAACACCCATGGGCTATACAAGCATTTCTATTGCGTAGGTAGGATATTTTTGAAAATTTCATCGTTTCTAAATCGATAATGTTATAATGATAATGATAATGTGTGTGTGCGTGTGCGTGTGTGTGTGTGTGTGTGTGTGTGTGTGTGTGTGTGTGTGTGTGTGTATCGTAGCCGATGGGGTTCTGTGATTTCTGCCTACCCCCATGGGAAGAAGGCGTGAGTTTATTATGTATTTATGTATATATGTAAACGGCCATAGACGTTATAACAATAAAACTTCTATTGTGTCTCGTTCAGTGTCCTTGAAAGTCCATCTAGCTGTTGGGCGTCCGCCACTACGCTTACTGATACGCGGTCCCCACTCTAGGACTCGTCAACTGCTGCCAGAGTCGCAGGTTGTTTGAAAGAGTTACCGTGGCCCTGATACAGGCAACTGAAGGAAATGTCTAAAAGTCTGACACGAAGACCAGCGGAAGTTATTTGATGATTTCCCACCAAAAAAAGGTGATCCACGAATGACAGCCGCAACCAAAGGCTTACCATGCTTTCCGAGCCATGGAGAGGTCTTATATGGTCACCCATCCAAGGAACAACAGCGGCAAGCGTGGCTTATCCTGATTGATCGACCCGTGCGGCTGTAATTACTTAGCCACAAGTTTATGTACATATGTGTATGTAAAATGTTGCCTGTATGTGTACACATATTTCCTTTGCTGACTGTACTTGTGTGATAGATTGGATATCTATTCTCGTAGTTTCGTTGCTATCTCTATTATATCAATTTCTAAGTAAATTCTAGTTTTCAGTGAAATTGAAGTTTTATGTTGATTTCCTGCGAACTGATACAGGTGTTCCAGATTTAATTGTTCTTGTATCTGTTATTAGTAATGTGTGTTTTAGTACGTATGTATATTGATAATTAAATGGATCAACGTAATTATGCTGTTATTAAGTACCGTAAGGGCGTGTTACTTTGACTGTAGTGCATTACTTTGTTTAGTGTCATTAAATGTACACAAAGTTCCGCAAGTACGCGTCTATATCGCTATCTGTTAGTTACCGAAGGACATACGACGTTCGGTTGCGTGGTCGCGACACTTCGGGTATTTTAAATATATCTGGCCACAGGCCAGCTGGCGTGGTTGGTTAAGATACCGCCTATCATGTCGCAGGTCGTGGGTTCGATTCCCACCCAGGACAAACATTTGTGTGCATGAACATGCCTGTTTGTCCTGAGTCTGGGTGTAATTATCTATATAAGTATGTATTTACAAAAAAATAATAAAAATAATAATAAATGGTATATGTAAATATATCAGTTATCTGGTTTCCATAGTACAAGCTCTGCTTAGTTTGGGATTAGGTGACCGTGTGTGAAATGTCCCAGGATAATATTTCGTTTACTCATATTTTATTTTCTTATAAAATACATTTTTAAATATTTCTTAAATAATATTAAAAAAAAAAACATTTAAAAATATATAAAATAGTAGTCCGCCGGTGTCAGGAGCAGGGTCCAAGCCACCGGCACAGTATATAAAAATCATACAGTAGAACGACGCCTTTGATCTTGTGTAAAATGCCGACATCGTCTAGACAGTAACGCATCGGCCGGGGTTGTCACAAATAAACAATATTTACAAAATTATTTATTTATTATCAAATTATAACAAAATGACGTCCGCCATCTTGGATTTCAAAAAGGATGACTTTTTCGTAACAAGCACCCCAATTATACTCAAAATTGACACCCATATCTTATTATAACAAAATGACGTCCGCCATCTTGGATTTCAAAAAGGATGACTTTTTTCCTAATAAGCACCCCAATTATACTCAAAATTGACACCCATATCAAATTATAAAAAAAAATGACGTCCGCCATCTTGGATTTCTAAAAGGATGACTTTTTCGTAACAAGCACCCCAATTATACTCAAAATTGACACCCATATCTTATTATAACAAAATGACGTCCGCCATCTTGGATTTCAAAAAGGATGGCTTTTTCCTAATAAGCACCCCAATTATACTCAAAATTGACACCCATATCAAATTATAAAAAAAATGACGTCCGCCATCTTGGATTTCTAAAAGGATGACTTTTTCGTAACAAGCACCCCAATTATACTCAAAATTGACACCCATATCTTATTATAACAAAATGCCGTCCGCCATCTTGGATTTCAAAAAGGATGGCTTTTTCCTAATAAGCACCCCAATTATACTCAAAATTGACACCCATATCAAATTATAAAAAAATGACGTCCGCCATCTTGGATTTCTAAAAGGATGGCTTTTTCGTAACAAGCACCCCAATTAGACTCAAAGTTGACACCCATATCATACTATAAAAAATTAGGTCTACCATCTCGAAATTCACCCTTAGTAAATAATAAAAAAGTCCACCATCTTGACACGGAACATACAAACAAAAACTTTCACATTTATAATATTAGTAGGATTTCCAAACAGATGGAAGCCGTGTGCGATAACCTATTAACATTTTTTTTTACCGTGCGCCGGTCGACCATTTTATTAGCGTTATCAACGTGGCACGACATTACAAATAAAATTATTTATGTACTCTACAATAACAAAACAGATTTATTTACCTTACTTCTGTGCGTGGAAGCTGATGAAACCGCAGATCTTTATTTATGTAAGATGAAGACTTGCAATCACTCACAGCACACTTTGCATGCACCATTTTAAATAAAAAATAAACACTGGTCGGCCCTGAATGACGTATCCCGAACTACTGACATCGTTTTGTTCGCAGTTCGGGATCGGCTTACCCGCGTCTTGCCCCTCACACCCCGCACGATTGCCCTGTCTAGACGTCTTCGTTGGACGACTGTATGATTTTTAGACTGTGCCACCGGTGGTTAGGGCTTTATTATTATTATCTATCTTTTGGGCCAAAGTTATGCACAAGAGTCAAAGTAACCCGCCCTTACTGTACCTACCATATATCTAGTTTAGCAATTTCATTCATCTATACACATACAGGTTTATTGGTAAAACACCAACAACCTCTTAAGGGGTCATTGTACTCATCATTATGAACAACTTTTACTATGGGACCAAACCTGAAATCGCGAAAAAAAATCAGCTGTTCAGTACATTTATGTTCGCATAATTCGTCAAAATGTACTGAACAGCTGATTTTTTTTTTGCGATTTCAGGTTGGTCCCATAGTAAAAGTGGTTCATAATGATGAGTACAATGACCCCTTAAGAGGTTGTTGGTGTTTTACCAATAATCCTGCATACTATACTATACAATTCCATAAACAAATAAATAAAATTGAAGTATCTGTTTGTAATGTCAAAATAACTGCTTTTTACTAAATGCATATGAAAGTATATACGGTACTTATAACAAAAGACCAATTTTTAGAATTTTTGTTCCGGCTAATTTCCGAAACGGTTAAACCGATTTTGACTGGACTTTCACTAGAATATAGCTGATGTTAAAAGGCGTAACTTAGGCTACTTTTATTTTGGTTAAATAATTAGGGATCCGCGCATAAAAAATAAACATCCGATTTAAATAGCGCGGGCGAAGCCGCAGGCAACAGCTAGTATTCATTAATAATAATAATAACCCGGGACATTATTCACACACGATCATCTGATCCCAAACTAAGCAGAGCTTGTACTATGGAAACCAGATAACTGATATACTACATATACTACCTACTCTTTTTGTAAATACATAGGTACTTTAATTACACCCAGACTCAGAACAAACAGACTTGGTCATGCACACAAATCTTTGTCCTGGATGGGAATCGAACCCACAACCTGCGGCATGATAGGCGGTATCTTAACCAACCATGCCAACTGGCCTGTCAATTATTTTTGTACAACCGTTTTTATATCAAACAAAAATGGTAATGTAAATCAAAAAACAGAACGGAAAAGCGGTCCAAAGTTTGAGTTGACTGTAATGGTACCTTATATAGGGGGACTTAATGCCATATCCTGCCGTATAAGCATTCTATCCCAGTAAAATATTGGGATTTTATCTCGATAAAAAAAAATCGGATTCATCTACGCACTAACTCGATATTCGAAAAAAGAACAACAGAAATGGAAATCGAAAAACTGCCAGTACCAACAAAAAAAAAAAAAAAAAGATTCACTTCAGTGAACACACAGTGTCATATCGCATAAAGTAAGGCTGTGTCTACATCAGCGTCATTACCGATGACAAGGGTAGACAGCTCTCAAGGCACCTTTATCGACGCGAATGCTTAAAAATTTCCCCTGGAACGTTACGTACCTAATTTGCCACTTGGTCTTTTCAAGGCAGTGAGTTATAGCCAGTAATTTTTCATTCTTGCTTCTCGTTTTTCGTCGTTTTAACTTCGTTTGCATCATTGTAGATAGTGCTTTAGTGGAAATTTAGGTGACGTTTTTTAGGAGTTTGGAACAGGGGATAGATTTTTCGTGATTTGGTTGTTAAAAGACGTGGGTAAATATGTATCAGCTTAGAAACATATGTATACTGCTTGTGACGCTAGAATGACATTCACAGAGAGCTGTTGCTAAACATTGTTTTGAGAAATGTATTGAAAACGCAAGATGGCGGCATTATTACAGATTTGGACCACTCGCCAAAAGATCCTTCTACAGGTCTACCTATACTCAGGCAAACGATACGAGATAAATAAACTCTTATGCAAAAAAAAAACGGGCACTTTAGATTTTTTTCTCTACTTCAATGAAGAAGAACAAGAAAGAGGTTTTATTAACTTGACGATGTATTGGCATGTTATTTGAAGCATCCTGGCTTGATTCTTTACGTTCCAAATTTAAATTTTGAAATTACAAAAGAAAAATAATGGGTATTGTGGATTATTGTAAAATTGCTTTACTAATGGCGCGAATTGCTGAAACGACTTTTTTTACTGATTACTAAAATTTTAAAACTTTTTGTCAAAGATCCACGACTGACGCCGGGACTTAACGTGCTTTCCGAGGTACGGCGAAGTCTCGGTATGTAAAGATGGATCAATACCCATCCACGGACCAACCCCGGCAAGCGTAGTCTTAACCTGGTGGATCGACCCGTGCGGCTTTTATTACTTAGCTCCTATAACACAACAACAATATCTAATTATTAACGAACAGATAAAACTATTAGTTACAGGTAATTGGTCTGTTCAGAATATATATTCCCCTGACACGGAGTTTAAACAAGGATAGTATTCAATTGTCGATCCCCTGTAACCACGCAAATAGTCTAGTTTCAATTACTAAAGCACACACAATGTTAAACTTATTATAAATGGCTTCGAATCTGAAGGAAAACACAGGGGAAATTTTAGTAAAATGAAGTCATTAGTTTAAATATTAACTAATGCTCGGTTCATATAAACAAAAATAAAGAAATCTTGCTTACCAACGGTAGCACTTTTTATTACCAAACTGGGCATGTAAATAGATTCGTTAGCTAACTTTACCTGTGATAGCTACTTCCATATGGGAGGGCCTACTTACTATGCTAAGCTATGAGGTCTTTGCTTCATTATTGGTAAAGATACAAAAGGCTTAATTTTAACCAATAACGGTCCGTAAATTATAGGAATCGGCCATAGCATCTGTGTATTTTACTACTATACATATAATAGATCACTGTAGGTGCTTATTTAAAGGATATCACTGCCTATTTTCTTGAAACAATCCCCTGGTATCGACCGGTGGCCTATTTTTTAATCGACATAAAAAATGGAGCAGTTTATGCTATCGGTTTTTCTTGTTTTATACGGATTTCTTCGTGATTACGGGGCTGATTTACTGAACTTTTTTTTTTTTCATTTGGTAGAGGAGATTTCTCATACAGGTAATTTTTATTAACTTAGTTTGTTTTAATCCACGTCACTTATCTTGATGATGTTCACATATTATATACTCTGTGTGGGGTACCTACCTACCACAACCATTTAAAAAAAAAAAAAATACAATAGTTTTTTGTTACCCGAAACTTCACAGTAGGTAAGTACATATTATTTAAACTCAAGTCGGACGATATGTACTAACTTTTGTCCGTCCGTCATTCAATCACAATTCATGGTGAAACGCAAAGGAATAAGTTTCAGGGAAAATGTCAGAGTCTACTTTTATGCCATTTGGATAGTTCCCCTGTGTCGTGGAGTGACGTGACATTTCTTTTGTACCACATCGTAGATCAAAGGTTCCGTTAAAACAGAAACGTGAGATGCAATGACTAGGTACTAAATCTTTTGATTTCATTAGTTGAAAGAGCGTTTATGTGACGTTAAAAGTTACTTCTTGAAGAGTTTAAATTTCAATCTTGATCTAAATGGATCAAGATTGAATTTCCATTACAAAATGTTGCTTCTGGCTCGCTTTATTATGTGTAGAAAATACCATGCTTCATATGGAAAATACATGGTTGATTCAGGCCTAGCGTGGCCAAAGGCTACTTTTTCAATAGAGAATAAACGAACAGATTTTGTTGATTTTAAACCATTCAGGTTTCCTCACTAAGTTTTCTATGATATTTGAATAAGAATAAAAAATATGCTAGTACTAGCTTTTGCCAGCGGCTTCGCCCGCGTTTATGTCGGAAATTATCCCACGGGAACCTTCTACCGGGATGAAAAGTATCCTATATCTTAATCCAGGTTATAAACTATCTGTATATCAAATTTCATCCAAATCCGTTCAGCCGTTTTTGCGTGATTGAGTAACAAACATCCAAACATAAAAACTTTCACATTTATAATATTAGTAAGATTAGTAGGATACTTTGAAAAATGGTTCTACACGCGCGAACCAGCAACGTCATTTGCAGATGCCACATTCAACCAGAAACAATAAAACACATAACAGGAGCTTGCACCACTCTCACGCAGACCGACTACACACAGGCACACTCAGGTGGCAAATGTAATTCATCAAAATTTGCAGTCAAATGCAAGACACTAACACTCCTTACTACAATTACATACCACAAACTATCCTAGAAAATCAAACAATATGTAAACTTTCACACATGACAGGTTGCTGTGTGCAATTGCCAAGTCACTCTACTCATTAAAGAAATAAGGAAATGTAATATTGATATGGTTACTAAAAAATGTTGTTAGCTAACTAACAAGGTATTCATGATAAAGTGGTTGGATAGCTGCTCCCATATATAGGTAGGTACTGAATTAACCGACTTGGTTTAAATTCGATTTCACAACTTTTTACGGCAGAAAAACTGCGTTGCGAGACTTGGCATTTTGATGGGATTTTATTTGCACTACTCTCACAACACCAGGAACCCATAGTAAATTCCATTAGTTGAACTTTTGCGCCCCAACACTTGCAGATGTCAAATATATAAAGCCACAACAAATCAAATTTTGGCGACTTATTGTTGTCTTCTACTACCTACCCTACACACTCGCAAAGGCGTGCGCACACATCGTCATCTGACGTCGACGTCTTATGACTTCAGATACTTGAAGAGCAGAACGTTTCTCAACGTATGTCCATTTTGTATGAGAAAATATTGGGTCATAATAATAATAATATTTCCACGCACAACAATAATCCTGCACCAACCGGGGGTTGTCCTTGGGTGCACTTGCATAGTGCATACAGGGATAATCGTCGGTTGGTGCCTCCTTATCATTTAAAATTATTTAAGGGGCCTCTGCGAGTTGGCTGCGGCTCCTCGTACGTCTTCCAAAGGTCCGGGACTCCAGGGTCCCGAGAAATGTAAAAAATAATATAAAAATTTATTATCAGGCTACAATGGCCCATAGATACATACCTTACAACTAACATATATAAAGTATAAAACAAAACTAGTGTTAATAAATATAGCTTAAAACTATGTTAGTAGCACTTCAGTTCACTAGCTTGTCCTTGAGCTGTCCTGTGGCACTTGTCCGCGCAAGCGACGGAACACCACGTCCTGCGGCCAGAAGTCTTCTTCCATGACGACGGGCAGGTAACAATTCGGTACTCGCACCACGAACGCCTTGAAGTTGACGTTGCGGCGCGACTCCAGTAACTGCACCCTCGGCATGTACCTTGTCTTCTGGCGCACGTACTCCACGATGTCCTCCGCCTTAGTGCTGTAGTGCAGGCGGGAGATATACACCGGTGTATTCGGTTTAGCGGCAATAATGTGTTAAAAATAATCTACGTAATACTATGGCTCGGGACTCCGGGTAGTCTCCGTATGATATCAGAAACTTGAAAGGTAAACTATTCCATTTCTCAGATTTACTTTAGCAAGTTTGAATAAACTTGGCAAGGCTACAGTCACGAGCATATGTAAAAACTTAGCCAAATTCAAAAGCGAAATTTTCTTGGATGATTTATTGCAACTTTGGGAAAAGGTTTGTTTATATTTATGTGTATATATATATACTAATAATAAAGCTTGTTTAATAATATTTGTTTTTTGTTTGTTTGAATGAAAGCGCTAATCTCTGGAACTATCGAATACAAGGCCCAAACTGCGGCCAACAAACTAGGCATCCTAAATAGGGTGAAGCGATACTTTACGCCTGGACAGCTTTTAACCCTTTACAAAGCGCAAGTCCGATCCTGCACGGAGTATTGCAATCACCTTTGGGATGGATCAGCCAAGTACCAACTTGAATCGGTGGAACGCAGAGCTAAGAGGCTAGAAGACGTAAAACTGGTGGATGCCAAGCTTCATAGCTTGGTTCATCGCCGCAAGGTTGCCTGCTTGTCGGTCTTCTACAGATTGTACCTCGGAGAGTGTGCCCGAGAACTCCACGACCTCATTCCACCGGCCCCCTTTTACCATCGGACATCTAGACGCACTGCCAGTTACCATCCCTACCTGGTTGCTATTCCACCAATTCGCACTAAGCGCTTCCAAATGTCTTTTATAATGCGCACAGCAAAGGAGTGAAACTCACTACCTGCGTCTGTGTTTCCGAACGCATACAACTTCAAAGTGAGAGTGAACAGGTTTCTTCTGGGTAAGCTAACTCCATCGTCGACTTTGTCTCTGTCACCTCTGACCTAGACTAGAGTCAAGAGCAAACCCATCACAAATTAAAAAAAAAAACTACCAGTCGGATGTAAAGCTAGTAGTCGCAAGCGCTACTGCTGAGCATGAGGTCCCGGGTTCGATTCCCAGGTTGGGTAAAGTATTATTGTGTTTTTCCATCTGGAGTTTCTCAGTAGCAGCCTGGAGTCTGGATTTGTGGCCGGTTGATGGCAATAGACTCACCGCTATTACGTGGGTGTACTATAGGTACACGTCTGCCTAGCCCTGTGGGGATTACAGGCGTGAGATTATGTTATGTTAGCCTAATTCTTGAGGAAGGCTATAGGCTACCTAACATCACGCACGGATCCTTAGGAGACGAGCTAAAAGAAAAAAAAAGTCAGAAATAATGCTAAGCGAAAACGAAGTAGGTAATAACAGGCGATGCGGTGCGACGGGGTAGGTCGGAGGAACAAAAAAATAAAGAAGAAAATATGAGTACCTATTATGATAATAATCATCATCGTCATTCTCCTTCCTGCCCTTGTCCCAATTTATTTGGGGTCGGCGCAACATGTCTCTTTCTTCCAAACTTCTCTATTAGTCGTCATTGGTAGTCACTCCCTTCCTAGCCATATTAACTTTCACCATGCATCGTTTGTTTGGTCTTCGGATTCCGTACTCGTATAGGTAACCATCCACATTCAATGCCTACTATGTTCAAAACAACATAAAATTTCTATCAATACCTAGTTCGTTTTTTAATCCGGGATTAAGTTTGACAAATGTCAAACTAAGTAATGAAAAAATGATTCATAGAATATTTGAAATGTTACAATTACTATCCGGAAATATAAAATGAAATTTAGGAAACAATCGTTTTTAAATCTAGTGTAAATTTAAGGTATTTATGCTCGTGACTGTACCTACCTACTAACGGTCTTTAGACTTGTGTCGTCCCTTTCCTGAGGCAAAGTTTGCTTTTCGGGTTTGTTAGATGTGATCTAGTCTGATATTACCTATGTTGTTGTATCATTGACTAGATTTGCGATCTTTTTCAAAACTTTTTGATGAAAGTGTAAACAAACCCAGTTCAGGTTAAATTTTTACGCAATCACTCACTAAAAGGAAATAGTAACACATTATTTTACAACTCATTAGTTTTCCAACAATAATTTATTAATTGACATGATTAAATTGTAATTTGAAAAATCTTCCACGAAAATTGGGGTTATAAAAAAACCCTATTTTATTTTTTTTATTCTTTGGATAATTGAGGTTATTTAATAACCTTAATTTTCAAATAAAAAATATCTCAAGGTGATACAAAATTATAATTTCGGGTTTCACTCAATTTATGAGTGGCACTACAAATTGGCATCCACAAAAAGTATTCTGACCCATTGTTTACATTTTCATCAAAAACTTTTGGAACTGAGTATAGTTCACGACTTCACTAGCCATTTAAAAAAGCATTTACACTTAATTATGGTACCTAATTCAACTGCTTATCCTGTTTGTCTGTCATAATAAATAAGTCCCAACCAATAATAGCACATCACCGTCTCTTGAAATCGATAGTTCTATCCGATCAGATGCGATAGACCAATTTTTATCCGTCAACAATAAATTCACACCTCCGATTCTTTCCCGCGCACATCATTTACCACAATTCTAAAGCTTAAGAACAATGTAAGTAACTGTCATGGTGTTACAATGGTAGCCTTTGTTCAAGCTATGGTGAATTAGCTTTGATTAATGAGATCAGCTTTAAAGCTTCATGGGGTTTCGCTCTAAAGATTGTGTTTTGTTTTATGCTGATTACTTTGGCTTGTAATTTTAACTGCTTTGGTTTATATTGGAATCGTGCACTGGGCGTCTAATCAGTGCTTAATATATTTTTATCTTTATGTATTTAAATAATAAGAACCACGCGGGTCGATCGAAGGTTAAGTTACGCTTGCTTCAATTGGTATAGTATAGTATTTTTAACCGACTTCAAAAAAGGTGAAGGTCTCTCAATTCGACCGTAAATATATATTTTTTTATGTGTGTTCGCGAATAACTTCGTCGTTTATAAACCGATTTTGATGATTATTTTTTTGTTGGAAAGGTGATATCCCAAGGGTTGTCTCAAATACATATTATTCACTTTGCTTGGGTAGTTTTTGAGTTAGCTTCAATAACGCTTATTTTTCCCACTTAGTTAATGTGGATGATGTTTTAATCTATGCGGATGATGTTTCAATACTTTCTATCACTGTTATTTACATAGCAGGTAGTGGTATTCGAATTTTTGTGGGGTAGGTACTACAACTAAAAAGTGGAAAGAACTTTTTAGCAAAAAATAAAACCGACTTCCAAATTAAAGCATTAAAAAGTGAAAAATAACTTTAATTTCGGAAGTCGGTGGCAAAAAACGAAAATACAAAACCAAAGACACCGAAATTATTTTTCACTTTGTAGTGTTTTAACTTGGAAATTTTATTTTTTGCTAAAAAGTTTTTATTATCTCACGAAGCGACGCGCGCTTTTCTTGTGTTTAGTAAGTGTACAAAATAAAGACGAGTAGCGTCAGCACATAACACACACACAGGCACATAGACACACTTTAAGACTTCGCCAGTGTCTCGAGCTCCTGCCCTTACACACACATTCACAGCGTGTTTGTATCTACACTTGGTAAACACAAGTAATGTTCCCACTGCTGGGACACAGGCCTCCTCTCTGTGAGAGGGAGAGGACCGTAATCAACCACGCGGGCCCAGTGCGGGTTGGTACAAGTCACGTCTTCGAATTTTTGGTTAGTTCTAGGACATGCCGGTCTCCTCACGGTGTTTTCTTCACCGTTTTGAGAGCAGTGGTGATGAAATAATTTACACAAAGTAAAGCGCCTGTCAGGGTGATAGACATGACCATACGACTCGTAAGTCACGGCCGTTACCACTGGGCCAACACTGTTCTACCACTAGGCTACCAGTACTACAGCTCACACACTTACATATGCGCGCTGATTTGTTTTAACCGACTTCCAAAAGGAGGAGGTTCTCAATTCGTCTGTATGTTTTTTACGCGATTACTCAAAGACGGATGGACCGATTTAGAAAATTCTTTTTTTGTTTGATAGGGTATACTTCTGAGGTGGTCCCATATAAATTTTATTAACTTTGCTTGGGGAGTTTTTGAGTTAGCTTCAATAATGCGTATATTTCCCACTTATTTTATGTGGATGATGTGATGGTTTTTTAATAACTTCCTATCACTGTTATTTGGCATGGCTATATCTACAATTATTGTGCTAAATTATGTATTCGAATTTGTGTGGGGTAGGTTCCACAACTAAAAAGTGAAAAATAAAAACTTTTTAGCAAAAAATAAAACCGACTTCCAAAACAAAACACTACAAAGTGAAAAATAACTTTAATTTCGGAAGTCGGTGGCAAAAAACGAAAATACAAAACCCAAGACACCGACTACCGAAATTAAAGTTATTTTTCACTTTGTAGTGTTTTGTTTTGGAAGTCGATTTTATTTTTTGCTAAAAAGTTTTTTTCATCCCTTTGAACATTACTAGTAGGTACTATTGACAAAACGGACGCCTTTACACCTTAAAGTTGCTTTTTGTATACACTGATTCATCGAAAACACCTTGCGTCTATGCTCCTTTATTTTTCTTGGTCATAAGTAGGTACAATGGCAGCTTTCAAGAAAAATTGCGATAGCGTTTGTCAAAGCCCTAATAACTTTTTACGTAATTTTTCTACACTATTATTTAGCGGTGCACAGAATACACCTTCTTTCCAATTATCATCGAGTAAAATGGATCTGTGACTTCCGGACAGACGGACATGACGAAATTATAAGGGTTTCGTTTTTGTAATTTGGTTACGGAACCCTAAAATCGTTAAAATATTTCCGACTAGAAGCACACACGATCACCACCTCTTTCTCGCTCAGCCTATCCTAACTAATATTCTAAATACGAAAGTGGGTTTGATTATTACGCTAAAGGCTGAACGGATTTGGATGAAAACCCAATGCCTGCGGCTATCAACCAATTCCTGTTTTTCTAGTACAGAATAGTGTAACAAACGAAACTTATTTGACATGCATATCTCTAAACAATAGGATCCCAAAGGGGCGGTACTGCCCCCTAGTGGGCGCTGGGTCTTTCGTGTGGCACGATTACAGAGAGAGACAGAGAGAATTAATTTTTAATTTGTGATTATTAATAGATAATAGCCAGACATATAAAATTGGTATAATTAACTGTTATGTAAAGGGGGCGTTAGATTTGTTTTCTTGTAAATGGGACGGTAGTCCATAAAAGTTTGGGAACCTATGCTCTAAACTTAGTCCGAAATGAGATATAAGAGTTAGAAACTGTGTATGTATTTATTAGGTTTGTAGGCAATTTTTGTCTCCTAACGCACGGGAGGAGGTATACCGAATATTCAAAAACATTTAACGGCTAACTATTTTGTAGCAACTTAACTCTAACCTTGCACCTAGGAGTCAAAAATTGTCTACAAACCTAATAAATACATACACACTTCTAGCTCTTAAATCTCATTACGGACTGAGTTTATAGATATTCATGTCAAATAAGTTTCGTTTGTTATACTATTCTGTAATAGAGAAACAAATTTGGTTGATGGCCGCGAGAAAAAAGAAAAAGACGCCATCTTCCACACTAAAATCGGCATAGTCCTTTGCTACATACAAAATTGTTAAAACATCGCAATTGAATTCCCCCCTCTTCTCACTCTATATGAGTGACATACCTAAACATAGCACATGTCAGTTGGCCCTATTCGCTGACGACACGGCTATTTATTACTCAGGTCGCCGCACCGAGTACATTACCCGACACCTCCAGTCCGCAGCCGACGCTCTAGAGCAGTGGTTTAGGAAATGGAGGATCGAACTTAACCCGACCAAAAGTGCAGCTGTACTCTTTGTCAAGAACGGCAAACACAGCGAGGCACATACCCGCACCCGACCCGTAACTATGTCCGGTCAACAAGTCCATTGGGAACTTAAAACCAAATACCTAGGAGTTACCCTCGACAACAAATTAAAATTCACCGAGCTCATAAAGACCGTAACCGTGCTGCTATTGCACTCGGTCGCCTCCATTCACTTCTCAATACACGCAGTAAACTAGCCCTCAGGCCAAAGGTGCGAATTTACACCACGTGTATACGCCCCATTATGACATACGCTAGCGTCGTGTTCGCACACGTTAAGCCGTCACGCTTTAAAAAATTACAAACCCTCCAAAATCGATTCATGCGACGAGCCACGGGCTGTCCCTGGTACGTACGTAATGACCAACTCCACGTCGATTTAAATCTGCCGACCATCAGGAAATTTTTCAAAAAAGCGAGCAAAAGCTTTTTCGATTCAGCTACCACACACACTAACCCACTAGTGACAGCAGCCACTCGATACACACCGTCATGCATCTCCCGCATACGGCGCCCCAAACACGCTATATTAGATCCAGACGACGACATCACTCTCTACCAAGAGAGTATGAAGTCGGTCCGTAAAACTTTAAACACTACACATGACAGACGTCCCAACTTCCGTACCCTCTGGCGAGTACCACCGCGGCATCGAGTAGTATGTCAATCCCCCCCGTCCCTTGCACCCGCCCGCCCGTGCGGAGCAAGTAGCTTTAAGCGCCCCTAATAATAATAACATACCGATCGAACAAGTCTCCACTTGCTCAGTAGTCAGTAGCGCCCTAAGCCTAGGTTCGAGTCCCACTATGGGACGCCCTTAGCTGTGCTACTTAGTTTTTAATTTCTAACCCGGCGAGAGGCCCTTCTGGCCCCGCCAACGCTCGGTTAAGCAGTCAATGCTCCCGGAGCAACCTGCGATAGGTCCGTATTAAAAAAAAAAAATCGCAATTGAATGGCAGCTGAACCACGGCTTTTGAGCGTTTTCGCATTCCACTAATGTAACAACGATCCAACTGCGGTTACGTTTCAGTTCAGTCCCGATCGATCGAAATAATCTCAAAAGCTATTCTGCTAACAAAACAACAATGATGAACATGAGCGTGACGTTTAGTCGCATCATTATCTTTTTGACATAATTGAAACGTTTCGTTTCACAGATTTCGCAAGCTGGAGCCGAAAACGACACGTTCTTCTGAGTTTTTATTATTTATAAAGTTGAAATGTTACAAAAAAATATACAGGCTAAAAGTATAAGTATTATATGATCTAGATTTTCTTACTGATATTAATATGTAACTTTGTAATGTTGTAACTTCTACGTAATTTATAATTTATATATGTGAACTTGTGAATAAATTATTCTTATTCTTATAGATATGTTTTTGTGTTAAAAATACTTTTAGTAGCACTTATTCGTATTTAGTAATATTATTAGATTAAACTTTTTTTTTCTGTGGTATTATTAAAACACACTATTTGGAATGTTGGTCACACAGGTTACCCGCTGTTACGTTCCCGTTACGATTCGGTTTAAGTTTAGTTTCCATTTTGCTTATAGAATAGTAGAATGACTTTTTTTGTAACTGTCGAACGGCGATCGAAACAGTAGAATCGGCTCGCTGGAGAAGGACATAAGCTACTTGTTATCCTGGATCGCAAACGAAGTCGCGAGCAATAGATAGTAAGTAGGTAAATAATAGCATTACTTCTCTTTTCTCAAAGAATCGATGTAAGTAAGTTTATTTGTACCTACATTATTTATTCTGTCTCGTAGTAAAATCTAGCCACCCCGTTATAAAATATCTTCTAAGAATCCATTGGTAAACAACGAACAATAAAATACAAAAGAAAAAATACCTCACTGTCTCAAACCGATCTCTTAAATTCAAATAGCTATTTATCTTTGCCTTTCAAGCAATACATATTTCTAATTACGATATCGCTCATCGAATAGGGGTGAGATGCAATTAACTTTAGTAGGAATTTATTACTGAAAGGCTCGAATTACTATCACAACAAGTAATCGTAAAATTAGTAAGTAGTAATATTTGTCTACTTATCAGTCTCAAGTTTTCAAATAAAAGCGAGTCACATTTTAAGAGGGAAGCGCTAAGGTAGCCCGCGAAATACAAATTTTCTTACGATTTTTCAATTTGCAGCTCAGTGTCTGGGTGTACGCGACCGTAACAAAGAATTATAATAATTAGAATCAGTGATACGACTCCTTAAGTTAGTATGATCCTCAAATGTCAAGATTTCATGAAATAGTCATTCATCAAGGTTATATGAACTTAGAGAGTTGTATTGATAATTTTAATGATGGTAATTCTATAAATACAGATTTGTTACGATCGCGAATCATATTCAGATTAACATACAATCTGATACTGACCTACAAATTGCAAAAAAAAAGTAAGAAAATATGAATTTCGCGGGCTATCCTCGCACTTTAGCCTTTAAACAGCAAGAGAGAGAAAAAAAAGAGTTAATTGTGGTATATTACATTTGTTTATGATTTGAGCACTAGGAGGACACTGAAGGACTCTCCAGTGACTTGTCATTAATTTGCAAATTAAATTAATTATTTAATGTGCGAAATTGTTGGTGTTCAACGAAAATAACGTAGTAGATACCAAAATAACGTCGTAGTAGACTCCTGGGTTGTTTGAAATCTACTGACATAGATCAATGGATCTTTGACAGTCGTTACGGGACGTCAGAAGCCCGAAAGTCTGACAACCAGTTTTACCAAGGGGTATCGTATTACCCAGTAACTGGGTTGTGGAGGTCAGATAGGCAGTCGCTCCATGTGAAATACTCGTATTCAGCTGCATCTGGTTAGACTGGAAGCCGACCCCAACATAGTTGGGAAAAGGCTAGGCAGATTGAACTACTTCTTCTTCTTATCCGGTACGCTCTTGACAGAGCGATCGTGATCGTTACGTACTCGTAGCAGTATTGGAAGGGGCAGACGTGATGCACTTCACGACATTTCGCCACCGCTGCCTGTTAGAGGTAGGATTGAACTACATAAGCATACAAAGTATCATTTCAATACGACAATTATAGGTAGGTTAAAACTGACTTCCAAGATTTTAACATTGAAAATGTTTTTTTTATCGCTTCAGTATTGGGGGCTATACTGAAGCGATAAAAAAAACATTTTTCGCTCAGAGTGTGACATCGCCTTGGTGTCGTGAGTTTTAGGGCTACATGAATTGTTGAGGTGTCAAAAGACGCGTATCAACAAGGGCTACAATATGGTGAAAAAAAAAAAAAGAATTGAAAGGTGTTTTGTCATAAAATCATCTATATCTCAAAAACTAAATGCGATATCGAAAAAATTAACAAATCCCTCGGGGTATTGAGTTGGGCTACATTTGAAAAAAAAAACCGGACCTCTGTATCACTAATAGTCTAGGCAGGAGGGTGCCCTTTGTGTGGCGTAATGTCGGGGAGCGCGCTCCAGACTGAGTCGCACCATAAGGGTTCCTTTTACCATTTCGGTACGGAACCCTAAAAAGACGTACTGTCGCACCTAACATTCGATCTTCAAAGCACATAGTCACACTATTTGATGACACGTGGAAGCAGGACGACAGTCGACAAGACGAATAAAACTTGGTTAATTAGCCAAGTTTCGACATGCCACTTGCGCACGGACCGTGTATAAGCGGTGTATAACCTCTTTATCCCGACTACGGCAAAGCCAAAGGAAAGGGTTATGATTACTTATAATATCATTGGCTTAGGTACACATATATTTGATTTAATGAGTGTTTGATTACGTGACTGACTGAGTGTTAATTGGTCTCTAATCTGTGTAGGTAGAATTAGACATCAATTTGATTCGATTGAGAACTCGTTATTTATCGGTAAATACAGCTTGTAATGAATAAGTTGTTTTTAATTGACAGACCAGATGGCGTGGTTGGTTAAGATACCACCTATCATGCCGCAGGTCGTGGGTTCGATTCCCATCCAGGACAAACATTTGTGTGCATGAACATGTCTGTTTGTTCCGAGTCTGGGTGTAATTATCTATATAAGTATTTATTTACAAAAAAAGTAGTATTTTATATGTAGTATATCAGTTATCTGGTTTCCATAGTACAAGCTCTGCTTAGTTTGGGATCAGATGACCGTGTGTGAACAATGTTCCAGGTTAATTATGATTTATTTCTCTCGGTCACTTCTCATACATAGAAGATATGAGCAAGAGCAAGTCAAATGATAAATACTCGTACGTCTTGGCGGTATGAGCAGCTATAGGAAATAAAAATAAAAAAATCCTTCAACCTAACTTAGTCAAGGACATATGCCTACCTAAACAGTACTAGGGTGTAAGGCACCTATCCCACCGCTGACGAGCAAGCGACTAGCTATCAACGAATTTCTCGCTCAAGAAATGTACAAAAGATTGTAGGTCCCGTGTAAGTAAAAGAGACATATTTATATTACTAGCAACACCCCGCGGTTTTACCCGCGTAAGTCTCGAACCTATAAGAATACGGGGATAAAATGTATTCTATATGTTAATCCAGGTTATAAACTATCTGTGTGCAAAATTTCATCAATATCCGTTCAGTAGTTTGTGCGTGAAGGAGTAACAAACATCCATCCAACCTCAAAAACATTAGCAGGATATTAGTAGGATTAATAGTTGATCGCTGACTCTTCCTACCGCCACGCCGGAGAGTACTCGTTTGTCGCAGCAATAAGAGCTATCAAAGAGAGTACTCGCTCAGCGATGCTCTTGCATACCAGCGAGTAAATTGTTCGTCGCCATCTCGCATTCGCTGCTTGTTGCTCGCTATCTCGGTCTTAGGGTTCCGTAGTCAACAAGGAACCTGTATAGTTTCGCCTTGTCCGTCTGTCTGTCGGTCTACGGCTTAGCTTAGATACCCTTAGTACGAGAAAGCTGTAATTTGGCATGGGTATACATAGTGGTAAAATTAAATCTGGAAAAAAAATATTTGTAGGGATACCTCCCTACAAATATTTTTTCCCTACCAATATTTTTTTATTTTTTGCACCTAAAGTGGGATGATATTTTTTTGTTCTCGTATATGAATGGTGCATGTTGTGTTAGCCTGTAAGTAAGAAAGAAAGAAAGAAAGAAAAACAGTTTATTCGCGTGAAAATGACGCACACAAACTATACAAAAAAAGCGAAACACAAAATAATAAAACATAACAAACCACACAAAACAAAAAACATAAGTATACACAATAAAGTTTTTGGAAATGTGCGTCACTACCCCGCGAAACGGCTACACGCTCAGCATAATGTCGCGGCCCGTGCACGAAGGCACGAATCCACGGCGCTGGTTTTCAGCGTAAGCCGGCGGTGTGTATCGCTGTCAGAGACCATTAAAATAAGTAACTAAAAAAAAAAACAATAAAAATATATAATATGTACAGACATAAATAATTAAATTTAAAAATTAATAAAATATTTGGGGTCGGCGCAACATGTCTTTTTCTTCCACGCACTTCTCTATTAGTCGTCATCTCGGTAGTCACTCCCTTTCTGGCCATATCATCTTTCACACAGTCCATCCGTCGTTTCTTTGGTCTTCCCTTACTTGTATAGCCCTCCACGTTCATACTCAACACTTTCCTGACGACATTTTCCTCATTCCTCCGCATCACATGCCCATACCATGACAACCGATTTCCACACAACTTTTCAGTCACCGGTGTCACTTTCAGACTTCCTCTTACATACTCATTTCTTATTTTATCCATTCGCGTAATACCATACATCCCTCTTAGCATTATCATCGCTTGGCTGTATGCAATTGCCTTTCATTCATCCTTTTTATGGCCCAACATTTTGATCCATACATACTATTAATGAAATTATTTTAAATGTGTTGTCTAAACAATTGTTGCTAAATAAAAAATAGGCCGTTCATAAATATTGCGGGTCTGTGAAAACCATTTATCAATTGAGGAATCCGCTTGCGTAATAGAACAAACGCCACGCCATCTCTAAATGGTTGCTTTGGATATGTGAAAAAATTGACGGCAGTAGAATTTATAACGAAGTTAAAATGAAAACTATCACAGCTAAGTAATCTTTATAAGTTAACGAGTTGACCAACTTAAAGCAGTTGAAATGTATGGGATGTTTTTCAACTAGAATGTTAACTTTGTTCTTGGGATAAATTCATCCCAACTACGGAACCCTTCATTGTGCGTAGTCCGACACGCACTTGGGCGGTTTTTAACCAACAGAACCAAAAAATAGTTTAACTGAATTGTTTAGCTTCCCATAATTATGTAAGCATTAAACAATCAGTTAGCTGGAACGTATCCTCGGTCACAGACGATTTGCAATTGGCGGTATAATCAAATTTGGCTTAAATTGATTACACTGCCACTTTGGCACACCGATATGTACCTACTATTAGAATGTACAAAATGATGAATATTGGTGTGTTTATAATCAATATGTGGCATATTATCATTTTCAAATGTAGATTTTCTTTACATTAACGAGTTTTAGCAGCAGGGGCTCGTGGCTAAATAATAACAGCCGCACGTGTCAATCGATCAGGTTAAGCTACGCTTGGTTGCGTGTCCGTAGATAGGTGACCGAGACCCCTCCTTGCCTCGGAAAGTACGTTAAGCCGTTAGTCCCGGCTGTAATTCGTGGATCTTTGACAGTAGTTACGGGTCGTCAGAGGCCCGAAAGTCTGACAACCAGTCTTACCAAGGGGTACCCAGTAACTGGGTTGTGGAGGTCAGATAGGCAGTCGCTTCCAACATCCTACTGGAAGCCGACCCCAACATAGTTGGAAAAAGGCTAGTAAGATGATGATGATGGGTTTAACTGCAGCGGGCAGATGTAGGTGGAAACGAAACGCCCTCGGAGGACATATTGACGATTGGACCTTATTGGTGATGTTCTTCAGAAAGGTAGCAGTAGCACTCGCAACCGGCGTGCGTGTATGACCAGATGTATGAACGTAAACAAAGCAGAAGGAGTATGTAAGGGTCGTAGCAGGTGGCGGTCTGTAGTTTCTGCCTAGTGCCATGGGACGAAGATGTGTAACGGGTTTTCTGGGCTTATATGACTCGATATACGAGTATATTAAGTGGTTGTGGGCAGCGCACATTGCTCGCAGAACAGAAGATGGGGCCTAAAAGGTTCTAGAGCGGCAACCGCGGCCCGGAAGACCTACGCCTCCCGAGGTGGATCGGTCCAAGGTGGACCGATAACCTGGTGAAAGCCGCAAGAATCCACTGTATTCAGATTCCGATCCATAGTGTGTTACGCAATTAGGGTGCTGAATGAGACTCGCAAAGACCAGTCTCACATACAGACATTGGCACGTGGACCGATGACCTGGTGAAGGCCGTAAGAATACCCTGGACGCGGGAAGCATAGAACCGGTCAAAGTGGCGATGCTTAGGGGAGGTGTATGCCCAGCAGGTGACGTCTTGAGTGACCCAACACAAGTAAAGAAAAAAGTCCTTTAAGATCAGTCTGCAGATGAGAACAAATAATGTCCTTTCCGTTCTCCAGAGAATACTTTCAGTCTTGGCTGTAATTGTAACTATAAATAATATCATCTGTAACATAAGTCACAGAGAGTCGGGAGCCCTGACAGGCAGTCTAAGCGATATCCTAATCAGTATGCCCCAAGGGTGAAGAAGGCATAAATATGGCCGTCACACTAACCTAACTACTGAGATTAGTTAGATAAGCTTCCTTTAACTAGACTAGACTTAATAGAAGCCGACCCCAACTCAGCTCAAAAAACGCGAGGCAATAATTTATAATGCTTTTCACATAAAACGTTACATTAAAGAGTTTCAAAACTTGAAAAAAGATCGCTTCCCAGGAAAATAATTCGAGTAATTTCACACAAGTACCTATAAGGCTACGTGTCCACGAGCGTATCCACGTCACGAGGACGCACAATAAACCCGCCGGTGATGAGGGACGACCTTTGACACGGAGCCGTTTTGTCAACTTAATGCGTTCAAAATTCACGCCGCACTTTTATCCGAAAATCTGATAAAGTATCCGAAAGTCCGAAACAATACTGTGTGTTGCCAGCTTAAAGAATTCGTCTTAATTATTTAGACCGACTTATCACTGTCAAGTTGGAGAACCGATATTTTGGAATTTGTTTGAAATAGATTTATTAGGTACCTACTACTTGATTTGAGTTTGACTTTTCTAGATTTGTTTTCGTTTGTAGTGAAGCTGCTTTGGTTTATTTATGTTGATAGTGATTTAAAGACAGTCTGACTAATCCGTCATTCTGTCGAATCAGTGCAATAAAACAGCCTCCGCGTATGATGTACAGACGCCAGCAGGTCAAGCTACCCGAAACTGTCAAATTTTCCCAATCAACCTTGTACCAGCTTTAGCGATAAAGTTGAAAATCTATTAAAGAAATTTGACAGATTGTAGTAGCTTGATGTACTGGCGTCTGTACATATAAAAGTAAAGTAAAAAAAAACCGGCCAAGTGCGTGTCGGTCCACGCATAAAGAAGGTTTCTGTAGTTGCGATGAATTTATCCCAAGAACAAACTTAACCCATTCATTGCCACTTATATTTTAAAAACATCACCTGGGTGCCACTTAATATTTTTAATGATTACAATAGAGAATACGAAATTTAATGTGTTTTTCAATTTAAAAAAAAACCCTAAATAAAAAAAACCCACCCAAAATTGGTAACTTCTTAGAGTACACTCAACGCATATGGTACGTTGGTGGCATGACGTAGAAATCTCGTTCAACGCAAATGGTGCGTTGGTAGCAACGAATGGGTTAACATTGTAGTTGAAAGACATGTTCTCCCATACATTCCAACTGAAAATGTAAGTTTTTACGCATAATATTGAGAGATTTACTATATTATTTTAAGACCATAGACTTCTTATAAGTTTTCCTGTAATGTATAGATACTTATAAAACTATTTTCTGTAATTTCAAAAAAATCGTCAAATTTCGTCTTTTTTCTTAAATAACTTTAAAACAATTTATTTAGGTATATATATATATATATATATATATATATATATATATATATATATATATATATATATATTCCATACATTCATGTTCGCATAATTCGTCAAAATGTAGGAAGCAGCTCATTTTTTTTCGCGATGTCAGTTTTGGTCCCATAGTAAAAGTTGGTTGTTATCATGAGTACAATCATGTGTTTAAGTATCGGTCACTAATTACCAGTCACCCTATATAAAAGATAAATAAAATAATAAAAATAAAAATCAATTTAAACCAAATGACATGATTGATATTAGAACTGTAACAAAACTGAATTAATATCCTGTCCAGTAAAGCCAATAAATAAAGAGTTGACATTACAGTAGTGGGTATACATATAATGTCAAATAATCAAATATAAAGGAGAAGATTATGTCAAGAAGTATGTAAAAAAATACAATTAAAACATCGTAACATCATAATAGGTACTATGACAGACCATCAACCGCTGGACATTGTTTAGTGAGGGCCTAGCACACCTCCGCCGCTAAACCATACCATCGAAACCGCAGTAGTTCAATTCACTGACTCGCATGATGTTCCGCTCGAGTACTTGAGTACGAGTAACGGAACATCAGCGGAACATCATGCGGTTTCGCGGTGTCGTGGTTTCGCAGCGGAGGTGTGCTAAGGCCGTCAATGAGTTCAATGTCAAGTGATTTATTTACATGATGAACCAAGAACAGCAATTATATATATAGTGTATGATGATACAATAGTGCATGAGCTTGTAGCTCGGAGCTCGCAGTAGTTGAATTCACTGACTCGCTGAGGAGCTCGTGGCTAAGTAATAACAGCCGCACGGGTCGATCCATCAGGTTAAGCTACGCTTGCCGAGGTTGGCCTGTGGATGGGTGACCATCATTACATACCGAGACTCCTCCGTGCCTCGGAAAGCACGTTACGCCGATGGTCCCGGCTGTCATTCGTGGATCTTTGACAGTCGTTACGGGTCGTCAGAAGCCCGAAAGTCTGACTACCAGTCTTACCAAGGGGTATCGTATTACCCAGTAACTGGGTTGTGGAGGTCAGATAGGCAGTCGCTCCATATAAAATACTGGTATTCAGCTGCATCCGGTTAGACTGGCAGCCGACCCCAACATAGTTGGGAAAAGGCTAGGCAGATTGACTGACTCGCATGTTGTTCCGCTCGAGTACGAGTAACGGAACATCAGCGGAACATCATGCGGTTTCGCAGCGGTGGTGTGCTAACGCCCTCAATGTGTTTAATGTCAAGTGATTTATTTACATGATGAACCAAGAACAGCAATTAATAGTGCATGAGCTTGACAGCACCTTTGTTAATTCATTAGGCGCGTTCGACGCACATGCGCGTTTTCGGACGTTCACCATGTGCTTGACGGCGCATATGCGCGTCCATACAATTTACATAACTTCCTTCGAGTGCGGCGCACCGCACCTGTGCGTTCGTTGTGCATCTCTATTGTTTCGAAAACATCGTAAAATAAGGGTCGGTAAGGGTGTCTACACCCAAGATATTTTTTGCACGCACCCGAGCGTTTGCCACACAGGATTAGTGTAGCATAAAGAAGCGTTTGCATAAATTTCACTAAGAATTAAGCAGATAATGTGTTTCAGAGACCGGGAGTAAATATAGCGAGGGTTGTACTTCTACCGCTGCTGATCCCCCAAGAGATATAGCGTGAGGATAGCTTGTTCATCGCACGCGCGTCACTCTTTTGTTAAGATACCCATTGTGTCTCTAACATTGAAATCAAGGTTGCTTCCGGGATATTGTGAGGCTGCCAACAATTAAAACGGGGCTTTCAAGTAGGAATTATATTATATTATAATTTTCTAGGAAAAAAACCAGCGGAAAGCTGTAAGCATACAATCTTAGGCGATTATCTCTGTTCATCGTATCCGTAACGAGGGGCTCGTGGCTATGTAATAACAGCCGCACGGGTCGATCGATCAGGTTAAGCTAGGTTTGCCGCGGTCGGTCCGTGGATGGATCGCCATCTTTACATACCAAGACCTCCGTGCCTCGGAAAGCACGTTAAGCCGTTGGTACCGGTTGTCATTCTTGGATCTTTGACAGTCACCCGTTGTCGAAGCCAGAAAATCTGATTATCAGTTTTACCAAGGGGTATCGTGTTACCCAGTAACTGGGGTTGTGGAGGTCAGGTAGGCAGTCACTCCATGTAAAACTAGACTGGAGGTCGACCCCAAAATAGTTGGGAAAAGGCTAGCCAGCTGATGAAATGATCCGGGATGCAAACAGATGTTATTGTCTACTTCATGCATCGTGACTGCTAAGTTTTTGGTTCAACCCAGTTCTCCCTGTTCTGGCAAAGTTTTATCTAATAGGTATTTTCTTCAGGAATTTCTCTGTAGCAGCCTGGATACTGTATTTGTGCCTGCTTAAGAGCGTTTATCTCGCGCGGGCCGACAACGTCGCATTTCTACAGATTAAAATCAAATTAGAATTTTTTTTAGCCATGCACTAGATCGTTGGTATTTAAAAGTATATATGCTATTTTTTTCAGTTATTTTGGTGCTTACTCATATAAATTGACATTATAGACAATAATGTAAATTGTGATGAGTAAATACCAAAATATATAAAAAAAAATAGCAAACATTTTTATAAATACTAACGATCTAGTCTAGTGCATGGCTGAAAAAAATAGTAATTTGATTTAAATTTATTAAAAGAATCACGGGAAACCTGTAGAAGTGCGACTTTGCCAGCCCACGTGGGATGCTCTCTCGTGGGAGCCTCTTAACCACTCAGTGTACGGCCTGAGTGCACGCTCGACTCGAGCGTCCGGCGGGGCGGGGCGTGCGACGTTCGTGTTAAGGCGGTGCTATATGTAAATTAGGCTGGAACTGAAGAAGTTTAAAACCTTTTTTCTCCATAACCCGTACCATAATGATCTTTAAAAAAAAATATGTTAAACTACACAATAAAACACATGTCCCCTTCACTTCGAAAAAAATAAAAAATAATTTTAAATATCATTAACATACATGAAAAGTAACCCCTGTTTTAGAAATATAAAACCTTTTTTCTTCGAAACTATTAATTGCTAGGTTTTTTTATAGTCATCATGATATTACACAATACAATACCTAGGGAATCCTCGGCTTATTTTTTTAAATAACTTTTCTAATTATTTATAGTCATTATTTTTTACATAAATCGACACTCAATCGCGTGAGCAACCCCTCTGTCGCCTATTAATTTAGTGCGGGACGAGACGCAGTGCTGAACGGACCTGTACCACTTTTTCCCGCATTTTTTCGTTGGTGACAATACCATTAGAAAGTATTGTAAACAAATACCTACCTACTTATTTTGTTGATTTTAATAGTTTTTGTGTGTGTAAATATTAGAGTAGTTTTTAGTATATAGTTAGTAATACTACATAGGAAATATTTGTGTTAGTATAAGTTTATTTATAAAATCAATATGGGTGACAAAAAAAGACGCACTAAGCGTAATTTGAAAATAAAATACAAGAGGAGAATAAAAAGAATGAAACGGTAAGTAATTTGAGTACCTATCTAATATTTTACTAGTAACCATCAATCAAGCGTTTTGATAAAAAGATATAGGTAGGTACGTATAAGTAATATGCGTACCTAAGCAGGTACCTACCTATCAGCTGCTTATACTTACCTAGGTACCTTTCGTCGCCAGAACGAGAAACTGTTTTCGTTTCGAATTTGCCAACGGAAATTCGTACGTGTTTAATGGCAACAAGGTATAGATTCCAAACGACCAGGCGGCATTACGACACGGCGGCACAGTAACGACATAACGAGCTATAGATTCGCATGCAGTGAATCTATAGCTTGTTACTATTAGACACGTACGAATTTACGTTGGCCGGAGTTTCGCTAGCTAATTTAATTTGACCCTGAATATGTGTCACAGCTAACTAGTTTATCGTGTTTAGATATCTATACCCATCACGTCTGTGGAGTTTCACTAGCTAATTTAATTTGACCCTGTATTATTACTCATCGCAATCAGATTGCTAATACAGGGTAATAATTAGGCCAGCCACATACAGTCGGAATTCCGTCCCGGAATTTCGTTTCGAAATATCGTTTCGGAATTTCGAAAGCAGCAAACCCATACAAAGTCACGCACAGACTACCATGCGTAATTTTGAATCGGAGAAAATTTCGAACGGAGGACCTACGTGTGTGATAGATCCTTGATCTTGCATGGATTTGCTGCATTCGAAAATTCCGAATCGATGTTTCGAAACGGAATTCCGACAGTATGTGGACTTTTTTTGTCCATCCTCTTTGGACCCTATGGATGTAACCTGCAGATTGCGACTCTCGGACTACAAGGGGTCGAAAAGTAACGAGGTTGGCGAGTTTCATAGGACCCTAAAGTTCTAAGCAAATCAAATGACATATTTTAAAATTGGATTAACGTAACCCTTTTATAAGTAAACGTGGATGAACGTATACAATATAAGCTACAATATTTTTTAAAGCCATCAGTATTTCAACTGAATTTTATATTTTACTTTGTTTTAGGGGACTGAAGAATTATCGATTGATAGACGTACTGTAAACATCAGTCATTTTTTTTAAATCAATCCAAGAAATATCAAGCCACGGACCATTGGACTGCGGTTTAAAGTCAATAGAAATCGTATCTGAACGTTTGACAGGTTTAATGAATAAATTAAAACTGAAATGTCTTTTATGTAACATGAGTTTTATAATAGAGGGAGACAACACCCCAGAAGAAATGAATTTAAACACATGTGCCGTAGCTGGGGCAATAGCAGCAGGATGTGGACATACGCAATTTCTGGAAATTACGTCAACTCTAGGACTTCCTGAGATCTCACAAAAATGATTCACCTTTCATATGGATATAGTAAACAAAACGTGGGAATCTGAAGCGTTAAGATCTTTGAACGAAGCTGCTGAAGAGGAAAGATGTGCTGCCGTTGAAGAGGGTAAAGTAAATGCAAAGGGAATACCGATAATTGATGTCATTGCTGACGGATGTTGGGGAAAAAGATCATACAAGAAAAACTACTCCTCACTGTCAGGAGCAGCAGCCATACTTGGTAAACGTAGCAATAAAATATTGTTCATGGCTGTCAAAAATAAGTTCTGCTACATTTGCGCTAGAGCAGAAAATAAAGGAATCTCGACAAACAAATCATATTTGTTTATACAGGTAAATATTTTATGTGTTTTACATAAAAATCCTAGTAATATTATAAGTGGAAACGTATTGCTGTTTGTTTGTTTTATAAATTAACTAAACGTAAATGGTTCGCCTTATTATTTTGAAATCAAACTAAATATCTATTATATAAAAATGGTAGAGGTAACCCATTAGAGAACTAAAGCCGTAATATAGGTTTTGTATACTGAAAGCTACATTATTATACTTTTTGTCTTTATTTACAGGACCATCTACCGGCATGGAGTCAACGATTATTGTCGAGGGATTTAAGAAAAGCATAGAAATGCACAATTTGATATATGGCAGAATTATATCAGATTGTGACGCCAACACATATTCAAAGCTTTTGCAAGAAAGGCCGTACGAAAATTTAACAATAGAAAAAATTGAATGCCGAAACCACTTGCTGAGGATTTTTTGCAACAAACTGCAGAGTTTTACAACAGACACGAAATTTCTAATACGGTTCATAAAACTCCTAACAAAGAAAAGAATATTAACCATGCGAAAAGTAGTAGTAACTGCAATTGCAAAATACAAGCATACTGATAATGCAATGCAACTCCATGCTGATATAATGCTTGCTGCAGAACATGCTTTTAGCCAACATACCACGTGCAAAGGATACTTTTGTGGCAAACTAGGCGAAATAGAAGATATTGACACAGACTTTCATACAAACACTCTGTGCCAAAAAATAAAATAAATATTATCACAGCTAGCGGCACACTCACGCATTTTTTGCACGATGTCGACAGCAACTCTGTAGAGAGATATCATAGCGTTGTTGCTAAATTCATAGGTGGCAAAAGGATAAACTTTGCTCAAAAATATCAATATCAGATGAGATGTAATACTGCGGCTCTATCATTTAACACAAGAAAACCTTTGAGCATCTTGCATAAACGTATTGTAGGTAGAAGTCCAAAAGGACAAATACATAAATTTGAAATGAACAGAATAAAGCGACAGATAAGACCTAAAAAATATACAAAGAAGAAAAGAAGAACATTGGAAAATCAAAACGCCTCTTCCATCAATTATGGACAGGATTGCGCGAAACCCGATATGTCAAAGGAAATGCTAGAGGAATCGAAAATAATATTTTTGAAAAATTTAGAGAAGAATGAAGATGAAAGAATAAGAATTGAAACAGGTACAATACTTCAAAGTGAGTCAAGTGAATGGCTTGAACTAAGAAGAAATTAACTGACGGCTTCAAATTTCGGTAACGTAATTAAAAAACGCAATGACATCAGTTGTGCTAATATGGTGAAGAATGTAATTTATAAAAACCTAATAGATCACGTCAAATCAGTCAAACATGGGCTAGAAAATGAAAGTATTGCTAAAACTCAATTAGAAAAAGAATGAATAATTGATTAGGCCTGCCACATACAGTCGTAATTCCGTTTCGAAATATCATTTCGGAATTTCGAAAGCAGCAAAGCCATACAAAATAAACGAAGAACTACTGTACGTGTGTGATACATCCTTGATTTTGTATGGATTTACTGCCTTCGAAAATTCCGAATCGATATTTCGGAACGGAATTCCGAAACGGAATTCAGTCTGTGTATGTGGCCGGCCTTATTGAACTAATAAGTTCCGGGCCCACGACCGCTTGTGACTTATAATAAATTGAACTGAGGTCACGGGTCGTATGGGGCCCACAAACCATATGGGACGCATTGTGGTTCATGGACCCCATGAACCTAATATGGCATTAGAGCTTCGTGCAAGCATATGGCCGGCAGATTTGTGTATTGCTCAGATTTTCCACTTGATTTATTTTGCGTTTTTTTTTTTTTTATATTTGAAGTACTTAAAACAACTACTAGTAGTACTTTTAGGTACAAACTTATTCACTTTTATTTATGAGCGAAGTCGCGGGGAAAGCTAATAATAATAACTGTCTATATTCTGCCGCCCATTTTCTGTTTTAGTAATATTACAATGAGTTCTTAGTCATTAAAAATATATATTTTCTAAAAATATAATAATTTACACAAGTGTTGTATTTGTTTTTCTACAACATACAAGTTTTTACCTAAAAATGTTCTGCACCACTGCTCTGAAATATGCAACAGGCTACCTATGCGTGCGTCGCGCGTCATGGCTCTGTGGCAGTCAGCGGTGCAAAATAGAATATTAGTGATCGCTTCGCGCGTAATTATAATGAGGGGGTGCGCGGGGCATTCTCGGCGTTAACGCCCATTTGAGCGAGGTCAACGGCGTAATGCCAAGCCTTAAACAAATGCAAACACTCGCGAGTGTCCTGAGTGACGGCCGAGCGGCGCTCGGTGAATATCCACGCAACGCTGAACTCCCCGCTGGAAGCTTTTTCACTCGGGTCGTACACTCAAACTACGGGTGCACCCCATATATAAACGTAAAAACCATCATCCAATGGCGAACGCGGGCTTACAGTACTCGTGAACCTATGGGGATTCTTAAGTATATAGCCGACGCTTGAAGGTAATTGAAGTTGTTGTTCTTTACACCTCTGCGTACCCCTTCAGGGAGCAAGCGTGATGTTAAGTCATATTAATGTATACCTCACACGAACTAAATTAATAACGACATTCAACAATACCTCGTTCATTGTAGCCTGCAACATACTACCAACACAACAATCCATACATAAAAGGGGGTAGAATTTAAATACGTATTGTTGTAACCACTCCCCCCTTTGCGCCCCCTATTCGGTATACTAAAACTAACGCAGCTACCCGTGACCACAGAATAGAACAGAAGGTTCGTTCCATACAACTCCAAAGACACGCTTTAAGTACAGCGTGTGCAACGCACTTGCGACTGGCATTTTCTGTATTTGTTGGTATTGTCAGTTCCAAAACAATTTGTTAAAAACGTAAACAAATTGTACAGAAATCGTACCTTTGGATGGCAAATTGTAGTGCCATTTACAAATTGAATGGGTCGAATTAATAAACACTGAATGCCTTGAACACTTAAAACCCTAAATCCTAATTGTAATTCACCGTAAAAATGTTTTTCATTTGACAACGATGTTAGTTTTATAATCTCCTTTTTCGTCGAAGATTAAAAAAAAATCAATAATAATTAAAATTAGAAATTAATTTGCAATTGAAAAATCAATTTTCAAACAACTATGTTATTCTAACAATAATTGTTTGAAAATGTGGTGAGATATAAAATTGTAACCAAAAATACAGATGAATGTGTACCTAAATCCCTTTAGTGCGTGATTGCGTAAGGTTCGTTTACCTTTTCATCAGATACTTTTGACAGGCCAGATTGCGTGGTTGGTTAAGATACCGCCTATCATGCCATAGGCCGTGGGTTCGATTCCCATCCAGGACAAACATTTTATGTGCATGAACATGTCTATTTGTCCCGAGTCTGGGTGTAATTAGTATGTATTTAAAAAAAAAAGTAGTATATGTAGTACATCAGTTATCTGGTTTCCATAGCTCTGCTTAGTTTGGGATCAGATGTCCGTGGGTGAATAATGTCCCAGGATATATTATTATTATTTTTTGACATATCTCGGGACCCTGGGGTCCCGTACCTTTGTACGAGGGGCCGAAGATAACTCGCAAAGGCTCCTTAGACAATTTTAAATGATGAGGAGGCACCAACCGACCATTATCCATATATGCACAATGCAAGTGCACCCAAGGACAACCCCCGGTTGGTGCAGGAGTAGTGCAGAACGTGGAAACAAAACATATGGCAACAGGCTATGGGTTTGGGTGGCTAAAGTGGATTGGGTAACTTGAACTATGGAAGAACTATTTCCCCTGCCGGACCAATGTTATATAATTATACACGGATAAAATGGCAGGGGGTGACTTGCACACTCAATAATGGGTTCCGGAAACGGTCGCTAGCCTATAGTGACGTAGCGACATGGGGGTAACACGTCCTGAGGTGCTTGAGGAGTGGAGAGGTATTCCACGGCTATCAGGACAATTCCGGAAGTACGGTCAAGATCCCACCAGCACCTTACTGGAATACTTTCTTCCTCCGAGCAAGTTTGCTCTTGCGAATCTCCACTCAAACTGGCCAATAAAGGCAAGAAAGAGGTGGGAGCTCTGTTCCTCGTCAGTGTTCATTCCAGCCGGCCAATAAAGGCAAGCCAGGGATGAAGAACAAGACTTTTCCCGGGAAATAGGGTATATGGGGGTCGCTACTGCCCAACAGCTAGCCACATGCAGTATGTCTCTTGGTCTGGCACCTTACCTTATTATAGACCTATTTCGGCAAAGTAAACTCTAGCGGCACAGACCTAGAGTTCAGGAACGCGCAAGCCCCACCACGTTATTATTATTATTACTTTTGGAACAGACCATATGTGTCAAAAGTGCGTGCGCCTGTTTTCGCTCGTTGTATGGAGTTGACCTTCTGTGCTCTTTTGTGCCGTGGCTCTATTCTCTGTAATATGTTTAATCAACTTGTTCCACTGGCTTATTCAAGTTTCTAATTAATTCTAAGTTTTGCCTTTTTGGATAGAGAGCGATTTTCATGTTGTATTTTGTATGAGGACTAGTTTGGCTCGTGGGTTAGCTCACAGAAAATGATTTTTAGGGTTTAAATTTAACCAATGTGCAGATCCCAAGCTTTATCAACCTGTCAGGCAAATTATGACTGAATTTGACACAGTATTTTTAATTTTCTACATTATTTGAACATGGTTTCGGCCTCGTGATTGGTGTTTTTACCTGTATTTATTCTGTAAATAGAATTTTAAAATTAGCTAGGTAGCGCAGCATTTCGACTACCTCCAATAAAAAATAACGAAACAAGCTGAGTATATAAGTACTCATAATTTTTTTATCTATATTAGTATGGTAACATCGTACCTAAGTAGGCATAATTTCGCTCAACGACACCAATTTAGCAATAAATGTTGCAAATAACCATAATACGAATAATATCATTCAATAACTCATAAAATCAATATCCACGCTGAATACAACAGGAAGAACTTTGATCCTAAAACAGTACAATCAGCACAAACTCCCCGGGACCCTTGAAAGCCATGGATAAATCTGACCCGAGCACCCTTGAACCGTAGAGCCCTCTTCAACCTCTGGAGAACTCCTTATGTTATTTGAGTACAAGATTTTGGTCAGATTCGATGTGCGGATATGACGTGGTTATTGGGTTCCGTAGTGAAGTAGGGAAAACGGAAAAGTAGGTAATTTATAAGGCGGGGTATCAGAATCCTAACTTCCTAACTAATATTATAAATGCGAAAGTGAGTTTGTTTGTTTGTTTGTTTGTTACCTTTTCACGACTAAACCACTGAACCGATCATCTTGAGATTTTGCATATACGTTGTCAAGTGTACAGACACAGACATAGGGTACTTTTTATCCCGAAAAAGGTTACTGTTCCCGAGGAAAACAACAATAACGTTCTTATGATAATAGATGGCGCCACTTGTCTTTAGAATCAAGATTCAATACTATTATTATAGAAAGTTTAGTAGTGTGTTTAGAGTTTCTTTATTTTTTATTTAAGTAACTGATACATTTTGTGAGTCTAGAGACCGGTTTTTCATCTTCCGTTGATTACGCTTTCACGCTAAAACGGCTGAACGAATTTGGATGAAATTCGGCACATGGGTAGACCTTTTATGGGTAAATTTTTTTTTTTTTTTTTTTATTTGTGATGGGTTTGCTCTTGACTCTAGTCTAGGTCAGAGGTGACAGAGACAAAGTCGACGATGGAGTGAGCTTACCCAGAAGAAGCCTGTTCACTCTCACTTTGAAGAGATTAGGGTTGTATACGTTCGGAAACACAGACGCAGGTAGTGAGTTCCACTCTTTTGCTGTGCGCATTATAAAAGACATTTCGAAGCGCTTAGTGCGAATTGGTGGAATAGCAACCAGGTAGGGATGGTAACTGGCAGTGCGTCTAGATGTCCGGTGGTAGAAGGGGGCCGGTGGAATGAGGTCGTGGAGTTCTCGGGCACACTCTCCGAAGTACAATCTGTAGAAGACCGACAAGCAGGCAACCTTGCGGCGATGAGCCAAGCTATGAAGCTTGGCATCCACCAGTTTTACGTCGCCAATGAGCCTCTTAGCTCTGCGTTCCACCGAGTCAAGCGCGGCTAGCTGGTACTTAGCTGATCCATCCCAAAGGTGACTGCAATACTCCATGCAGGATCGGACTTGCGCTTTGTAAAGGGTTAAAAGCTGTCCAGGCGTAAAGTATCGCTTCACCCTATTTAGGATGCCCAGCTTCTTGGCCGCAGTTTGGGCCTATACTCGATGGTGGCGCCGAAGTTGAGACCAGATGTCAACTCCATGCCTAGGAGCTCAAGTCGATCAGTTACAGGAACAGATGTACCCCGAAAAGTAGGAGTTTGGGCGAAACGACTCTTTTTAGCGGTAAAAAGACACGCCTGCGTTTTGGTGGCGTTAAAAGAGACCAGATTATCATCACCCCACTGGGAGACAAAGCTTAAGGTCAAATCTGTCCGCTCTACCATGGCCTCTCTCAAGGAACGAACTTCAGCCCCGCTGGTTTTTGCGCTGGACAAGTATCTCTCTGAAACTGTACTGTCATCTGCGTACCCAACAATACCAGGCCGAAGCAGGTCATTGATGTGCAGCAGGAAAAGAGTTGCAGAGAGAACAGACCCCTGAGGAACTCCGGCATGACCTGGAGAAGGACATAGGCTACTATTCATCCTGGATCGCAGACGAAGTTGCGGTAAACAGCTAGTATTAGATATTTTCAAATTTTTAACCCACTTCAAAAAAGGAGGAGTTCTCAATTCTAGTGGTTATTTTTTATGTATGTTCGAGCATAACTCCATCATATATTGACGGATTTGCAAAATTCTTTTTATGTTTGAAAGCGTATGCTCTCGAGGTGGTCCCATTGCCACCAAGTCAAAATCTGATGAGGGGAATCCCATGGAAATCAAGGGAAACCCTCAAATTTTATAGGCGCACCTATAGCGATTTGGGTAATTTTTATAGCAACTCGTGCATTTGCTCTTGGAAAGCACCATTTGGTGAAGTGGAACTGATGATGAAGACCACAGATGGGCATCGGAACTACTCAATTATACCTAAGTTTTTCATGGGTTGCGTTTCGATTACTTTAATATAGTTTCTAAGCAATTTTTGCTCGTCACAATGCATATGGTGATGGCATCAGCTCCAATTCACGTGGTTCTTACTAGGGGAACTCCTTAACAGTTAACGTCTCTGTATAGGGTAAAACAATATTTTGTGAAAGGTGATGAGCAGTTGACATTTGGCTATTGTTACTTATTGTTAGATACAAACTGACCCACTAAGCAGTAAATAAAAACTTTTTTCCAAAGAAAAACAACCAACTTCCAAAAAAAAAAAGAAACACTACAAAGTGAAAAATTACTTTAATTTTGGAGGTCAGATAGGCAGTCACTCCATGTAAAATACTGGTATTCAGCTGCATCCGGTTAGACTTGAAGGCTACCCGAACATAGTTGGGAAAAGGCTAGACCGGTTTATTTATTAGATTACAGGTTATAGATACATTAAATTAACTCTTAGCGCTTAAGAGCTTTAGATAGATAGGCATATATCGTATTTTATATGTTTACAGAGTTTTGGGTCACGGCTCTACGCAGAGAATCCTGTACGAAAAAAAATGTAGACGCTCGTAGGCGCGTGTCTACGTGCGTAGCAGCGTACCCTCAGCGCGTAGCACACGGCTTTGCTGTACGGCATCACACAACATGTTAATCTATGCTACGCTAAATAATTAATGCTACGCGCTAAGCGTAGCAAGACGCTGCTACGTATGTAGACACGCACTTACAAGCGTCTACAATTGTTTACACACTAGATAGTTCTTACGTGTTTCTAAAATAATAATAATAATATTTATTCAAGTTATAAAGTAAAACAGTAAATACCGTTTTGCTTAAATCTATGTTAAGTTCACCAGTGTTATTTGCCTACACTAGGACATCCTGTATTTCAGGCGAGATGAGGTAAAAAAATATTAGATAATCACTATTATTATATAAAATAAAAATAGTCATCTAATAGATATGTAAGTAAAAAAAAATATCTTAGTATATTAACTTAGCGAAGTAATTAAAAATAAATAGTAAACCAAAACAAAATTTTTATTTCGATACAACCAATAACTTCTCCGTGTCTTCATACGACAAATTTTCTTGACCTTGAGAGTTTTCTTGCAATTTCCATAATTTAGGGAATGGATGTTTGCTTTTGAATTTAGTCTATTATAGAGTAGGTAGTGATCCAAGGAAAACATAAAATTTGGCTGTGAAAGCATGTTTTGTACTTTGTGTTAAAATGCCTTATTTGAGCTTAGTTATTGGTAACAGATTATGCCCACCATTGTCTCTTATTCCACGTTAAAATATAACCAAAATTATATTAAAGTTAAACAGAATTATCGTATTGAAATTAAATTCCCCGTGGCATATTTTCGATGGATACGGTATTAAATCTACCTACACGTTTAATTATGTAAAAGAGAATCGATAGTCGAGTGAAGGAAAGTGAAGTGCTTATCGCGCCAGTGACCTCCTTCCATTGTCTGGCGAGCGATCACACCCCATACGTATTGTATGTACAGGTATGTCGTGGGGGAGCCATGATTTTGTGATTTAAAAGGGGTTTTTTGAAGTTTAAAGTTCTTTTTTATTTGTTAAAAATAAAAGTGATTAAACTCATATTTTCAATTCAGTAACCTGCCGTACCTCATAATATCTGATTTTAAGTGGACTTCTTACATAATTTAGCAGCGTGTTGACTAAAATATAAAAATATCAAAGATTTGTATTTATCACTATGAGAACTCGCTTTGTAGGAGTTTCTTATGTAAAACAACTTATAAGATTACACCTCCAGGTATCTCTATCTATACTAATTTATCTAAATAAATAAAAATTAATGACTAAATGTATTGCTAAGCGCAAAACTCGTGAACGGCTGGACCAATCCAGCAATATTTTTTTTTTTCAAATACATGTTGAAGTCTCGACGAAGGTTATTATGAAGAGAAAAATTGGAAAAGTTGCCGGGAAAAATGGAAAATTCCGGAAAAGTTAAAGTGCATTTTCTATTGGAATTTTGTATGAATTATTGAAATTTGGACAGGACAACAGAATTCGTGAAAAAAAATTCAGCTGTCCCATACCTACATTTATGTTCGCATAACTCGTCAAAATGTAGGGAGCAGATGATTTCATTTTCGCGATCACGTATGGTTCCATAGTAAAAGTTGTTAGTTATCATGAGTACAATCATGTCTTTAAGTAGGTCACTAATTACCAGTCACTCTATATAAGTCACGGTTAATGCTAGATGACTGAATAAACCTAGGTTTACCCGGGTTTACTTAGAAATCATCCAAGGAGTTTGGGTAATGTCCGAATAATAATTCAAATACATTTTTATTCGAGATTTACTCATATTCACCTATTTCTATCCAATACTTGCTGGGTAATAATAATGTTAGAATGGTTAAACTTAGGTGTAGGCATAAAGGTTTAGGTTAGGTTAGAACTGTGAGCATACAACGCACGAGCCGAGCGAGAGAAGCGAGCGGCGTCGCGGCAGCGGCCGGCGAGTGCTAGGGTCCGTTTAGGCACAAGAGAATGTAATAACCCAGCCAGTCTTGAGTAGACCTAGATACCACACACACATACAGACATTAGAAAGTAAACCCGGGTAAACCTAGGTTTACTCAATCTTCCAGCATTACCCGTAACATGTATAAAAAAAAATCAATTGCCGTGCATTAGTCTCGCAAAAACTCGAAAATGGCTCGACCGATTTGATTTTTTCTGTTTTGTTCACCTCATTACTGGGGTCGTTTAAGAAAAAAAAGTTAAGAAAAATCCAAAGGAACAGCCGAAAATTTGAAATTGAAATTTTGTTAGGACAAAGTCTAACGTGTAAGCTACGAGTAAGTAGTATATAGATTTGTTATAGAACAAAACTGTATCGTTGAAACCTGTAGCTACGAAATACAGTCCCATCCAACTTGAGAACGCTTTTGTTTAGGCAATTTTGAACAGGACATGTCCCACTTTACACAAACTTGTGGTCGCTCCACCTACCCTCAATATCGGTCACCTATTGTACCAACCACCACCTTTGTTACCTAGTGAGAAGTTATTAATATATTTTTTGACGTATTGTCCCTGGCCAAACTCAGCTGAGTATTTTTGGGTGAAGCATAAATCATTGTTCTGCTTCCAGCGACCGATATTAAGGGTTGGCTGGAAATAGGATTAACTATGAATTATGATTTTGTTGTTATTAATGTCAGGTTTGTGCTCAGGTGGGCTAAGATTATTTGAGTTGATTGATTGAGCTGCAAAGTCAAGATTTCAGTAATTAATAATAATAATAATAAACCTCACCGCTGTATCTCTACGTTGACGTCGTGGTGGGCTTGCGTGCTCCAAACTTTAGGTCTGTGCCGGTAGAGTTTGCCAGAACGGGTTTAGGATGAGGAGCCAGACCAAGAGAGATACAGAAACCCACAGGGCAGCATGTGGCGAGCTGTTAGGCAGTAGTGACCCCATGGAACCTATCTCCCGGGAGAAATCTTGTCCTCATCTCTAGCTTGCCTTTATTGGTCGGCTGGAGTGAACACTGACGAGGAACAGAGCTCTCACCTCTTTCTTGCCTTTATTGGCTTGAGTGGAGATTTGCAAGAGCGAATGAGCTCGGAGGAAGGAAGTAAGGTGCTGGATCTTGACCGAACTTCCGGGATTGTCCTGATAGCCGTGGAATACCTCTCCACTCCTCAAGCACCTCAGGAAGTGTTGCCCCCTTGTCGCTACGTCACTATGTGCTAGCGGCTGTTTCCGGGGGCCCATTATTGAGTGTGCAAGTCACCCCCTGCCATTTTATCCGTGTATAATGTATAACATTGGTCAGGCAGGGGACATAGTTCTTCCATAGTTCAAGTTACCCAATCCACTTTTGCCACCCAAACTCATAGCCCAATATGTTTTGTTTCCACCAACCGGGGGTTGTCCTTGGGTGCACTTGCATAGTGCATACAGGGATAATCGTCGGTTGGTGCCTCCTCATCATTTAAAATTATCTAAGGGGCCTCTGCGAGTTGGCTTCGGCTCCTCGTACGCCTTCCCAGGGTCCCGAGAAATATAAAAAAATAATAATAATAACCTAGGACATTTATCACACATGGTCATCTGATCCCAAACTAAGCAGAGCTTGTACTATGAAAACCAGATAACTGATATATTACATACACTACTTTTTTTTGTAAATACATACTTAAATAGATAATTACACCCAGACTCAGGACAAACAGACATGTTCATGCACACAAATGTTTAACCTAGATGGGAATCGACCCCCGACCTGCGGCATGATAGGTGGTATCCAACTGGCCCGTCAATTCTACGTATAAAATCTTCTATATCCTGTGTTTTAAACAAAGTCGCTTTTCGTATCTGACTGTGTGATCGCTTATTTCTTACAAACTCCACAACGGATTTTGATGCGGTTTTCACCACCATGTAGACTTTTTATTCCGAAAAGTTTGTGTGTATAAAACATTAATAATAATACTAAGACCTAGCACAGAATAAGCGAGGTTTTCACATGTCGCCAATGCACACGTGTGAAGCAGGGGCGGGTTGCTAGTTAAATATAAATGAATAACTAGTTGACACATATTGCATTGGTGCAGTTTCGATCTTCCATTCACAGGAATATAATGGCTTCGACTGTCGTATCGATATATCGTTGAGCTCCTTAAGTTCTGAGTTGAGCTGCGCGATTACTGACAAATGCGTGCAATGACTGGACAGGTCCTCTCAATCTGTGTGGTTCTTTCCTCAAAAGACCATTTCAGACACCAATCTACATGGTCTTCACATGAAGTGACCAAGATTATGTCTGGACTTTATAAGAGACTGTGACCTCTGAGTTTGTTTCGGCCTTTCTTCTCAGAGTAGTCAGATAGGAAACGCCGACCTCATCTAGTTTAAAAAAAAAAAATATTGACTTGTAAAAGTGTTTGTACAAACCTACTTACAGAAAGAAAAATCATTTATCATTTATCATTTACTTAAAAACGGGTTAAGTAGTGATATTCAGTACAAATCTCACCGTGAAAACTAAGGTGAAGTGAGCGTGGACTGAGCTGTCAAAGGTGTCAACCCCATAGCACCAGGTGAAATGACAGCTCACTTCATCTACGTATTCACGGTGAGATTTTTACAGAATAGACCGGCAGATTCAGATTTATTTACAAAAACATGTGTAGGTAATATACATGGTGGTACGATGCTTATTATAAATGATAAATGATAAATGATTTTTATTTCTGTAAGTAGGTTTGTACAAACACTTTTACAAGTCAATATTATTATTTTTTTTTTTAACTAGATGAGGTCGGCGTTTCCTATCTGACTACTCTGAGAAGAAAGGCCGAAACAAACTCAGAGGTCACAGTCTCTTATAAAGTCCAGACATAATCTTGGTCACTTCATGTGAAGACCATGTAGATTGGTGTCTGAAATGGTCTTTTGAGGAAAGAACCACACAGATTGAGAGGACCTGTCCAGTCAGTGCACGCATTTGTCAGTAATCGCGCAGCTCAACTCAGAACTTAAGGAGCTCAACGATTCGACGAACAATACCAAAGAAAGGACATTGGGGTAGGCCGCATAGATATTATAGGTGGTATACAAGGTAATTATAAATAAGGCAAGGTAATAATGGCTGGTCGAAAGACAATAAGATTTCAAAATAATAAAGAATATAAATAAATCAACAATTAACATAAATTTAAAAATTTGCGATTCAATACACAGAATAGATTCACTCAGTATTTTCAGTGCGATTTATCATTTAAAAATTCATTAACTTTATAATAGGTTCTTCTGTCTATATTTAATTTCCTAACACAGTTAGGGATATTATTATAAATTATTGGCGATCTGCATACAACGCATTTATACAGTAGCGCTGTCTTAGTATACGACCTGAGTGAAAAAGCGTCCAGCGGGGCGTTCAGCGTTGCGTGCAAGTTCACCGAGCGCCGCTCGGCCGTCACTCAGGACACTCGCGAATGTTTGTATGTGTTTAACACGAATATCGCACGCCCCGCCCCGCCGGACGCTCGAGTCGAGCGTGCACTCAGGCCGTACACTTAGCTGGCTGAACACCAATTTTACTATTATCCCGGCGATTACGAATTATAATGTCCCATGTTCGAGGAAAGAAATGCGGGTTATTTCTGACAAATAGGGTTATTTCCAAAATATAAAGTGACGGAAGTATGAGTATTTTATGCTTTGTAAAAAGTGGCTTACATCTCTCAGTACCTTCTTTAGATACTGGACATGGCACGTAGGTATCGCTTTTGCACTATAAATGCCATATCTTTATTTGATGTCGCCCCAAAAGATAATGCCATATCTGAGGACAGATCCAGATGATGGAAGATATTATGTGTTGGTGGTAAGAGCAAGTTAGTACAAAGCATATGATTGACTACTGATTTTTTTTTACATAGTTTGTCAATGTGTTCTTTCCAATTTAGTTTACTGTCTATAATTAAACCGAGAAAACGGGCAGTAGTTACAAGATTTATAGTTAGTGCAATCTTTGTCCAATGCATTATATTTGTTTTTAATAAATTTATTTTTAAATTATTACTATCAAGCCAAGAAATTACAAATGTTAGTGAATTATTTATGTCAGATTTATAATTATTAATGTACTTACATGCAATTGAAACTGTACTGTAATCAGCAAATAATGTCATAGGTTGAATCGTTGACTTTGGGAAGTCCTTCATATAAATAGTAAACAACGGCGGCCCTAGCACACTGCCTTGAGGAACACCGTGTGTGACATTTATATCCTCACGGAGCTGAATGTTTCTTCTTTTTTAGGGTTCCTTTTTTAGGTTCCACTCATGTGTCTGTGTGTCTGTCTGTCCGTCTGTGACCCAAATACGGACGTGTAATATAAATGAATGAATTTTGAATATGGGGGTCATTTTTGGGGGGCAAATAAGAAAATTAAAAAAATATAATATATACTTGGAAACTGTACCGTGCGATATATCAAATGAAAGGGCTTAGTGTGAGGGTCTCAAATATATATTTTTAATCATTTTAAAATGAACTATTTTAAAGCTATTTAAGAAAATAGACGAAAATGTATCATTCCCCCTTTATCTCCGAAGGTAGCTTAAATTAAAAAAAAAAATCAGAAAATAATTCTATAGCTATAGATTACAGGAAAACCTATTAGAAATCTATGGTCTTAAAATAATATGGTAAAAACTCTCAATATTGTGCGTACAAACTTACATTTGTCCATAGTTAAACGAAAAGGATCCAACACACATTAGGTGTAATGTGAGTTGGATTCTTTTCGTTTAACTATGGACATTTGTAATTGGAATGTATGGGAGAACATGTTTTTCAACTACAATGTTAAGTTTGTTCTGGGGATAAATTCATCCCAACTACGGAACCCTTCATTGTGCGTGGTCCGACACGCAGAGGACAGTTTTTTTGTTTGTTTTAGGATTCACTCTAGTTATTACCGTTATCTGTGGTCGATTCATTAAATAGGATTGAATCAAATCTAGAACATTGCCTCTTGTGTCAAGTTTACTGATTACTATTAATTACAAATGCCTGTGACATATCGCAATACATAGTACAAACTGAAACTTTTTGACAACGTGATATTAATAATTGCACATCAAATAAATAACCACCTATCAATTTGTTTCCATCATTTATATACTTTTTTACATCAAAAATACTGACTGCACAGCAAATTAACTAGAGCGATACATACATAATACTCACACTCATAGCAAAATGACATGGTGACTAATACTAACCCCGAGGCTAGGTTTGGTTAGGTTACTTTAAACCCTTTACACAGAAATAGAAGCCCCTGTAAGCGGGGCTCCGTCGACATAGGGTGCAAGAGCGAGCGAAGGGCAAGAAGGGTAAGTTACAATAATTTGTTTTTCTCAAGAATGATAAAAGGTTTAATGTGCGCTAGTCATTATTAGCTATGCATTAAAAAAAAGCTTTACTTTAATATACACAGCGCTGCGCTACGAATATAAATTGTTGCTTTTATATTTTGAGTTGAGTATTTTGCTGTGCAATCAGTAATTTTTATTGGAATTCGGATTATTTTTGGATACAAAAAGTTTTTTTTTATGCGTTTAAATACTACAACTTAAAAACGTATCTGCGCCTAGACAACGTAACATTCGATTAGCGATGACGCCAGTAGAAAAGCCAAAAATATATGGGGTTGACATAAGCTATTGAAATATCACGCGATCACCGAATTGACAGCGTCCAACGATAACTTCCACAGAGACGCCTTGATAGCGATTGTATAAATAGAATCGCTTCGAAGTGAATCCCATATGTCTAGGCCTACTGGGTCGTTCTTCTTTTTCCTCGACAATGACATATCCCCTCTAAAAAAAAACCGGTCAAGAGCGAGTGGGATTCGCGCACCGAGAATTCCGTACCATCATATGTATATAAAAAAAGTGTGCTATTTAGAGACATAGTTTTATTTTTCTGTAATCTTTACATAAAATTCTATCACACAGCATAATTTCACATGTTTCTCTATGCAAGCTTCGGAGATAAGGGGAACAACGGTATTTTTTTTTTTCATCAAAATTTAAAAACTATGCGACTTAAAAAGAAAAGAAAATATGTTTGAGAATGTGCAAACAGCGTTCTTTTATATGATACCCCACATGCTCTAGTAGCCCCGCTTCGAATTTTTAAGACCCTCTTTCAGTCCTTGTTGCAAAAAAACATACAGGGTAGCCCGTTTACAGTGGTCCAATTTTTTTTTTAAATCACACATCATCTAACGCTATTCCAACATTCAAGTTGATAGCATTATTAGTTCTTGAGATATCCAGCTATGACAGACGGACATACAGACTGAGTCGCACCATAAGGGTTCTTTTTTATCATTTTGGTACGGAACCCTACAAACCTTTTCCTTCCTAAATATTCACTTCCACAAATTTTATGTTTCTCAAAAAAAAACAATACCTTTGGACAATACAACCATTAAAGTAATCTTAAACACTTCCGTTTTTATTATTACCGCTTTTTACAAAATAATTGTGACATAATATTCAAAAGTGTGATGGAGGTGTTGTCAGTAGAAAAGAAGAATGACCCAGCTACCTATGATGTTTCTAACTTTTTATTCATGTTGTGAATTTTATGTATGTAAACATAATGTAAACGCATTTAAAATGTATGAGAAGTCTATAATTTACTTGTGTGCTTAATCTATAACCAATGAAGGTTACAGTTTAAAATACACTAGACATTTTTCTCACCGTCTACAATATTAAAAATATCCCTATTACCATTACCTATAAAGTATATTTAGTTGTGATTTGTGATGGGTTAAAACCAGGTCACCTCAACCCTCAACCTTTTTATTTAAATAATTTATTACCATAGACTTGAAACGAAAGTTGTAATACGTAAAAAGTTTAATACGATTGTTGGAGGTCAGGGTCTGTGTGAAAGATGAGCTGGGTCGTTTCTCGCTTAGCTCTTGTGTTAACGTACTGTTTACAATTAGTGTAGGTTGCAACCTAGTTTTGTGGATCCATTCCATCTCTATTCGTAGTTTTAAAAGAGAGATCTAGAAGACTGGTTATGGAAAATAAATGTAAACTATTATATGATAGGCTTTTATTATTACCTAAGCAATATACTCATGCGAATAGCCAATGAATACGGAGCTCAAAAAAATAATAAAGTTTAAACCTCTTTTAGCACCTTTAAAGGCTCATTCCTCGCTCATTTCACCACATAGCATCATCTCCAGAGACGACACAAAGTCAAAGCGATTAAAAGAACGTATCAAAAATTGTGAAGCTTTTAAATTATAACCGTATGTAGTTTAAAACTTTCGTAGATGAAGATGTAAAGAAACAAGTTTTGACTGTTTTACTCTGACAAGATGAAAAGAACGAATTTTATTTTCGAATGGATTGGTGATTTGTTTTGTGTTAATAATTTCGAACAAATTCTTTGTCAGTTTCGAAATCGGAGGTGGTGAAACAGATCCTGGATTCTTTAATTACAGGGTGTATCAGAAAGATGTCAAATTTAAGGGTGTGTACACCATCAAACTAAACAACTTTCTCCATGGGACCAACATTGTAATCGAGAAAAAAACTTCGGAAGTCGGTTTTACTTTTTGCTAAAAAGTTTTTATTTTTCACTTCTTAGTTGTGGTACCTACCCCACACAAAATCGAAAGCACTACATGCTATGTAAATATCAGTGATAGGAAGTTATTAAAACATCATCCATATATACTAAGTGGGAAATATACGCATTATTGAAGCTAACTCAAAAACTACCCAAGCAAAATTAATAAAATTTATAAAGGACCACCTAGGAAGTATACACTTTCAAACAAATAAAGAATTTTCCAAATCGGTTCATCCTTCTTTGAGAAATCGCGTAACAAACATACAAAAAAAATACATACAGTCGAATTGAGAACCTCCTCCTTTTTGAAGTCGGACGTTGTTGGTCCCATGGAGAAAATTGTTCACTTTGATGGTGTGTACCCATATATATAAATTTCTATGTCTATACCACACCCCTAAATTTGACCATACCTTTCTGATACACCCTGTCTACTCCATCGTGGATTATTTACCAAGTAATCCTCTTATTTTCTATAGTTTACCCAGTAACTAGAATTCTCCTAACTTATTATAGTGAAGGACAAATTCCTGTAGAAGTTCTTTCGATCGCTATATTTTATTTATCGAAGACAATATTTCTTCGATTTCCATTGTTGACTAGTAGTAATATTAAATTATAATATTAGTGGACTTTTGTACAAATACTAAAGGAACATTAAATAGAATAGATAATGTATGTATTAATAATAAATAACGGGAAATCGTTTTGTCGACGTATGTTTTTGTCCTTTGATTTATAATTTGTAAAGTAAATTTCTTCTAAAAATAAATAGTAATTATTTTTAGAAGGAATCGCGTTCTGTTAATGGATGGGTGACATTTCAGCTTTGTCACTGGGTCGACAACGCACTTGCGATGCTTCTGTTTTTAGGGTTCCGTACCTCAAAAGTAACCCTTATAGGTTCACTTCCTTGTCCGTCTGTCTGTCAGTCAGTCAAGACTCTTTTTCTCAGGAACGTGTGGAGGTATCAAGTTGAAATTAATATCAAATACGCAAGTCTGCGGTCTCTTGGTGTTTTAATAAAATCAAGCTTCTAAGACATCGCAATAAGAAAAGACGGCGTTTTATAGACATATTTTGATACTCGCAAATAAATCAAAACCTATGGGGTACGTCCCGTTGACCTAGAATTATGAAAATTGGCAAGAAGCAAGGTCTTACAGCACAAGTAAGGAAAAGGTCCGAAAATCGTTAATTTGTAGTTTTATTGTGGTTTTATCGTGTCTGTGCGTGGTCTAACGCACGGTTTCTTTTTAAAAATATTGTGTCATTGTGTGTACTTATGACATGTGCCAAATAAATTCATTTTCTTTCTGTTATTGTAGACTAGCTGTTGCCTGCGACGTCTTCTGCCAACCAGGATGAATAGTAGCCTATGTCCTTATCCAGGTCATGGTCTACCCATGTGTCAAATTTTATACAAATCCGTTCATCCGTTAGCGTGAAAACGTCATCAACAAACAAACACACACACTTTCGCATTTGTACCTAATATTAGTTAGGATAGTTAGGAAGATGAAAAATCGGTCTATCTATGACACTTCAGACTCACAAAATGTTACTTAAATTAAAAAAAAAAAACTAAACACACTACTAAAGTTTCTTAATATAATTCAGTCATGATTCAAAAGACATGTGGCGCCATCTATTATCAAAAGAATGTTCTTGTTGTTTTCCACGGGAACAGTACTTCTTTTCGGCATGAAAGGTACCCTATGTCCGTTTCTGTACACCTGACAACGTATACGCATCATTTCAGGATGATCGGTTCAGTGGTTTAGGCGTGAAAAGGTAACAAACAAACAAACAAACTTACTATCGCATTTATAATATTAGAGTTAGGATGTGCTAGGCCATTTGCTTTTTTACATAACCAGCCTATAATGTTCCCACTGCTGAGACACAGGTCTCCTCTCTGTAAGAGGGAGTGGGACGTAATCCACCACGCGGTCCTAGTGCGGATTGGTAGATGTCACATGTCTTCGAGTTTTTGGTTCTAGGACATGAGGTTTTCCTTCACCGTTTTGAGAGCAGTGATGATGAAATAAATTACACAAACTAACGCGCCTGATTGGGTTTGAACCCATAATATAGAACTCTTAAATAGGGGCCGTTTCAAGGCCACTACTGCTCTCGGGTCACCGCTGCTTAAGCGCAGTAGTAACCTCGTAAGCAAGAGTAAACCCTTGCTTGTTCGCTACCCAGTAATATAAAACAATCATAAGAAAGCTATTGTCTTGTTTAACTCGTGGTGCTGAGCATGGGGTCCTGGGTTCTATTGCCAGCTTGGACAAAGTATTATCGGGTTTTTGCACTAGGTTCTCAGTAGCAGAGCGGTTTCTGGATGTATGCCCGGTTGGCAGCAAGCGGCTCGCCACTAATACCTTCATAGTTCATGTGACAACTAGCGAAATGGGGAAACATCTCTGCCTACCGCTTCCAAGAATGCGGATTTTAAGTTATGCTGTACTTACTAAGAACCCTAAAAGTCTGAATTTAGAAGTAAAAATTAAACCAATTTACATATAAAACATGTGGTTTTCTCTAACATTTTATGCGTGTATGTTGAGCAAGGACTGGGAGGCCATTCATTTTGTCACGTCGCTGATTATTTGATGACGCATCACTTAGTCAACCTTCCCTCTGATATTTTATTCTCTCCTCCCAAGAGTGAATGTCGTGAAAGGTCAAAATACTACGGCTGTGTATTACACCAACGCGTGCGTGATAATATGCGCGAAGTTTATAATCATAGTAATAGTACGTAGGTTTAACTTTGTACTTTCGGTTCCATGTCATGAAATGTCACATAAAATTCGTTCATGTTGGCTCTATTTCAGACCTAAGTTGATCAAATCATCATCTGCCTAGCCTTTTCTCAACGATGTTGGGGTCGGCTTCCAGTCTAACCGGATGCAGCTGAATACCATTTTTTTACATGGAACGACTGCCTATCTCACCTCCACAAACCAGTTACTGGATAATTCGATACCCGTTGGTAAGACTGGTTGTCAGATTTTCGGGCTTCTGACGACCCGTAACGACTGTCAAAGATCCACGGTTGACAGCCGGGGCCAACAGCTTAACGTGCTTTCCGAGGCACGGAGGGGTCTTGGTATGTAAAGATGGTCACCCATCCAGGGTTAACCGATTGATCGACCCTTGCGGCTGTAATTACTTAGCCACAAGCCCCTTCATGTCATTAAATCTATATACTAATAATAAACCTGAAGAGTATGTTTGTTTGAACGCGCTAATCTCTGGAACTACCAGTCGGATTTGAAAAAATCTTTTTGCATTTGATTGCCCAATTTTTAAGGAAGGCTTTTTAACATCACGCTAGGACCCTTAGGTGCTGATTAAAACGTAAGAACGCTAAGCAATAACGAAGGAATAGCGCGGACGGCAATGCGTCGCGGGAGAAAGAAATTTCACGCGGACAAAGTTGCGGCTAGACGCTGCGCTGCCGTGCCAATCCAAAAGACTGTAACTCAACTTACAGTGTTTTAGCTCAACAACGCCCAATCAGTTTCTTTAAGCCTGTTTAGTACCCCTGACCAACATTTTTTAAATTTCAATGTATATTTTGTAAGATAAGGTAAACTAAAAACACTGTATTACGTTCAAGTTCAAAGCAATTAATTATCAAAAACGTCAAAAATCTCACATGTGCTTTTCAAAAGTTACAGTCTTTTGGATTGGCACGGCAGCGCTAGTATGACATAAAATTCATTAATGTTTGCTCTATTTTGAGACATAAGTTGGAGATCTTAACAGTGGTATAATCAAATCCACGTAGTTATTAATTAAGTTTTTTTTTTCCCCTAAACCTGCTTCCTGTAACCTGTTTTGCCATCGATCAGTTTCTGTGACTTTCCAGAACTAATAAAGATAAAGATCATTTATTTGTCATAGTGTTTACACACAAATTAAAGTATGCAAGATCTTATAAAAAATTATGATTGTAAAAAGTATTTTACTACGAGTTTTTTGTAGTCTGTCTTTTACCACCGTCTTAAACAATGGTAAGCAACGATGTGATCGATATTGGTACACGCATGTTTAGAAGGAACCTACTGAATTGATTAAAAGGCACTGCTCAAGCAGCGCCCTGCCTGAACTGAATGATAAACCATTTTCCTTTCTATCTTTATAAAAATTCAATTGCTTTTAGTACAAAGGAATACACTTTCTATATTTATTTTGTGTGCCGTTTAGTCTGTTCTAAATCAATGTTTTTTTTTTTTATCTTTCAGTAGGTATGTCCTACGCCTGTGTGACAGACGTCCCTTCATCTGTTAAAAAGATGCCACGGTTGGAGGCTTGTATGTTCTTATTCATAATAGCGTCGTTTTAACAAAAGATTGGGCAGAGGCTTTTTTTCCAAAAAGCCTTAGAAAACTTTGCGTATTGTTAGGAGGGTAGTAAATGTTTATCCTTCCAAAAGGAGCAGGTTCTCAATTCGGATGTTTATATATATATATATATATATATTATGTATGTTCGGGCATAACTCCGTCATACATAAACGTATTTGCAAAATTCTTTAAGGGTATACTTTCGAGCTGGCCCCTTTGCTACCAAGTCTCTGATCTGATGAGGGGATCCCATGGAAATCGAGGGAATCCCTCAAATTTTATAGGCACACCTATAGCGATTTGGGTATTTTTTATACCTATATTAACTCGTGCATTTTCTCTTGGAAAGCACCATTTGGTGAAGTGGAACTGGTGAAGAAGACCACAGATTGCCATCCGAATTACTCAATTATACCTAACTATTTCATGGGTTGCGATTCGATTACTTTAATATGGTTGCTAAACAAATTATGGTCCTCACAATGCGTATGGTGAACTGGACCTGATGGTGACTTCACCATCAGCTGAGCAGTTGACATTAGACTATTGTTACTTAGATAAATTATAAACTGACCCACTAAAAAGTGAAAAAAAAACTTTTATTCCAAAACACAACCAACTTCCAAAAAAAAAACACTACAAAGTGAAAAATAACTTTAATTTCGGAAGTTGGTGGAAAAAAACTAAAATCCAAAGACACCGGCTTCCGATATTAAAGTTACTTTTTACTTTGTAGTGTTTTTTTTTTTTGGAAGTCGGTTGTATTTTCGGTAAAAAGTTTTTATACTATACTCCATTTGAAATAAGATTACAAAGATAAACCTTTTTACAGTCCATTCAACCGATTTTGACATCTATTGCGTTGGTAGCATGTCAAATGGCTGCTGCAGTAAACAGTTGTTATTGTACCCACGTTTTTACTTTTAATGCCACCCTTATGTCTACGGAATAGAAGTCAAAATCGATTGAACGAACTGTAAAAAGATTTAATTAAATGTGTAATCTTATTTCAAATTGAGCATAGGTGAAGTGCTGCTTGATGATTCTTCTTTTTGGAGCAAGTACACCTCCAAACAAAAATCCCCGACGACAAAAAAATTATATAAACTCGAGAAAACTGTATACCAAGTTTCATCCAGATCGGTTGTAAAATACGACCTATAGAGAAGTAGCAACAAACTGACAGACGAAAGAAAATTTTGCCAGACTTGAAGCAGAGACCCATCCCCCCCCCCCCCTTCACTCGATCGGTCAACTACGAAGTACTTACCAAGTTCAGATCCACAGACACGCGGGATGATTTCCAAGATGGCGGAGCAGGAGGCGTCTTCGAAGCAGAGCTGCCTCGCCAGGAGACAGTTCAGGATCGCCATCGTACCCTTTAGACCGGGCCCTGCGGAAGAAAACATAAACGTAGGTTAGGCAGAGATATTGATCTAAGGAACTTATTCAACTTATAGTAACGGTTTCCGAGGTATTCCTAACCGAAGTTTCTGTATTTGAAAGTGCTATTTTGGTTCACACATTGCTTTCTGTACACTCAGTTAGAAGAAACTTTATTTAAATAGATAAGGAACTTTTCGGAATCATATCACTGTAATCTCTGAAGGTTTCGGCAGAGGTGTGTGTCTGCGCCATTTCTTCTATTCAATTAATTACGCATTTTCTTCGAATACAATAAACACATTTTTACACATTGTAACACTCAACATAAATGACTCTCGAAGAACGTTCCTTTCTATTTTCTCAATCCTTTCTTTCAGTCGTTCACTCATCCTAACTTACTCGCGACTCGCGGGTGCGTGCGCCCGCCGCAAAACAAATTGACTTGAAACCTCAACCAGCCTGCTAAATTATCGAAGGGACGCAAGCTTTAACCTTGTGCATACCTTTCCCATCCATTAGCCTATAATCCACAGACACCTACATTTCACCAGTTATGTTTAAGTGTCATGTAATAGGCGTGACTCCATCCAGACTCCTGGGCTGCAGCTGAGAAATTCCTGTTGGAAAACCTAATAACACCTTGCCCGACCTGGGAATCGAACCCCTCATGCTCAGCAGCTCAGCAGTAGCGCTTCGGACCCCTAGACCAATGTAGCAGCCAATCAATCAAGTTTCTAGAATCATTAACTGGGTACTGTAGAGGTTTCATTCAAGCCCCTGTCCATTTAGTTCAAGCTAGCAGTATCTTTCACATTCGAACGGTCACTTTTATGAGCAGGCGTTTTTCTAGTTTGTTCTAGAGGGACGTCAGCGAGACGGGCCCCTCGGTCAATATAAGCGCGTTGGTTTGAATAGAAATAAGATGATAAGGTCTATAAAATATATCGGCGTACAACGCGAGTTCGTTTATTATTTGAGTAGTTTGCGATCCCAAAAGTAAAGGTTTTACAAAAGGAGGCTTTTACAGTACCTATTACGTATTTTAGAAGGTTTATCTGAGGTCCTAAGAAGCAGCAGAAGTCAGCAACACCAGACAACTGGGTTACCGCGATCTTCATAGCACTGTTCCCATCTGTCAAATGACTGATGACCAGCGATCGGAATAGATAGAGTATAATACCTAAACTACGAGGAAAGAAGTAACACGAGTGGATAATACCTCCTATAAAATCCCGGAATGATAAATATGATGATTAAATCTCGGGATTTAAGAAATTGTGAATTATATACTATTATTTTACTATTATCCATTCTTGTTACTTCTTTCCTCGAACTCAGAGCTCGTGGCTAAGTAATAACAGCCGCACGGGTCGATCCATCAGGTTAAGCTACGCTTGTCGGGGTTGGTCTGTGGATGGGTGACCATCTTTTCATACCAAGACTCCTCCGTGCCTCGGAAAGCAAGTTAAGCCGTTAGTCCCGGCTGTCCTTCGTGGATCTTTGACAGTCGTTACGGGTCGTCAGAAGCCCGAAAGTCTGACAACCAGTCTTACCAAGGGGTATCGTATTACCCAGTAACTGGGTTGTGGATGTCAGATAGGCAGTCGCTCCATGTAAAATACTGGTATTCAGCTGCACCCGGTTAGACTGGAAGCCGACCCTAACACAGTTGGGAAAAGGCTAGGCAGATTGATTTTGAAAGGCTGATCTTTATCCCGTAACGACTGTGAAAGATCCTGGAATGACAGCCGGGATCAACGGCTTAACGTGCTTTCCGAGGCACGGAGGAGTCTCGGTATGAAAAGATGGTCACCCATCCACAGACCAACCCCGGCAAGCGTAGCTTAACCTAATGAATCGACCCGTGCGGCTGTTATTAATTAGCCACGAGCTCCTCAGAAGGATGAAAGATCAGCCTTTCAATGGGTTCGAAATCCGCTCATCCGGTCTATTCTACAAAAATCTGATTCTAGGGATTGACACTATGGACAACTCACTACAAGCTCACTTCACTTAAGTCTTCACGGTGAGATTTTAACAGAATAGATCACCAGATCACTGCTATTGTTTAAGTGAAAACTTCTTTAGGCGCACTTTACGCTCTTTCAGAACAACGAATGAAACTGAACCGTCACGCTCGGGTCGGTGAGGCTGAATCGAGTGTAATAATAATTATTTCAGGCAACAAAAACCCATAACATATTCAGGGTTATTGGTAAAACACCAGCAACCTTTTAAGGGGTCATTGTACTCATCATTATGAACAACTTTTACTATGGGACCAAATCTGAAATCGCAAAAAAATAAATCAGCTGTTCAGTACATTTTGAAGAATTATGCGAACATAAATGTACTGAACAGCTGATTTTTTTTTCGCGATTCATAATGATGAGTACAATGACCCCTTAAGAGGTTGCTGGTGTTTTACCAATAACCCTGTATACCTTACAGACTATCATCATACATATTTATAAAAACCAAAAAAAAAATTTAATAAGCTATTGTACACGAAGTGACGTCGTCGTATTGCGCTGCGTGGTGGCGCGTAGCCTTCCGCGGAATCGCCGATACACGACACACTTCGGCCAAAACTCTTCCTTGAGGACGGTCTCAATATATTGATTCGGAACTCGCATCACGAACGATTTGAAATTCGTGTTGTGGCACGACGCCAACTTCTCGATCTTCGATCTTCTCAACCTTCGTGGTGTGATTTATCCGGGATACATAGAGCTGCGTCGCAGCATATTGGGTCCTGCCAGCGCGGTCCCGCACTGGTTCCAACTACACTGCACTGAACTGGTATACTCGGCTCCAGTCGGTCGGTGACGCTAAATCGCGTATACTCGGTTCCAATTGTAAGTTATCACTTGTGTGGTCTTATAAGCACACACCCTCTTTTTCAGAAAATAATTGTAGGTAAGTAAGCAAGTAGCAAGTATTTTGAACCGATTTCTGAATAAATAATAGATAGCTCTAACCGATGTTTCATCGACCAACTAAAACACAAAACGAAACTTCGATTACATCACTTTAACATCCAAATAAAGTTTCAAATAGAATACAGAAACTAAAATCGTTTTCGAAGACTATAATTCAAATCTAGAACTAGTGGAAAACATGGTAATTGGAGGAATCGGAGCAAGTTGGAAATATATATCCAGGCTGCGTATTTACGACTGCTGGTTCAGTGTTTTATAAGCGCTGAGACTAGGTAGAACTTCTAGTAGGCACTTTAGAAAATGAGAGTCCAATTATGTGTAAGTTCTGAGTTTCTATAGGGAACATAACAAGACACGGAATAACACTCGGAGAGGGAATAATTAAATGTATTATTAATAGGTTTAAACGTTACAATCTTTAAATAAAATAGCACACTTCTTAAGTACCGCCTACGATTTATCTTTTTTTTTTTATTATTTAAAAAAAAGAGTTTTATACTGGCGCGAGTAGTCGAATGTCAGCCAGTGCAATATAATCTTAAGGTCCATTGCATGGAACCTTTACATGAGCTACGCCCCCTTTGATTATAAGGTCTTGACGCAGTCCTATTTTCAAATAAGACTTTTATTCACAACATGACATTCGAGTACTCAGGCTAATCCTACCTAATACCCATGAGAACAATTACCCAGAACAATTGCCTTCACCCTGTGTAGAAGATCAGAGTCCAATTATGTGGAAGTTCTGAGTTTCTACAGGGAACGTAACTAGATACGGAATAACACTCGTAGAGGATAGAATTAAATGTATTATTAATAGGTTAAAGCGTTACAACCTTTGAATAAAATAGCTCACTTCTTAAATTAGAGCCTAGAGCCTAGAGCTAAAATCGAAGTGCGGACTGGAAAAAACATATGAACTATCTTTATTTATTTATTTAAAAAAAGAGAGCTTTATAGCGGCGTGAGTAGTCGAATGTCAGCCAGTACAACTAAGGTTAAGGTCCATTGCATGGAACCTTTACAGTACCCACTTATATATGTGAATAAAGTCCCTACTTTATTCACGTACATACTGTACACACACATTAATACTGTACTCAAATTCAAATTCAAATATTTTTATTCATAGATAAGTAAACAAAAAGTACAAATGTCAATATGTAATGTACTGCTTTTATAATGCGTGGGGAAACGAATTAGAGTAAGTTTTGCTGATGTTTTTATGGAATATTTTTGTGTTAAAATAACATAACATAACTATCAAACTACGGGTAACAACGACTCGATAACATTATATACCTTAAAGACTACCATACATATTTATGAAAACCACAAAAATGTTAATAAGCTATTGTACACGACGTGACGGCGTCGTATTGCGCTGCGTGGTGGCGCGTAACATTCCGCGGAATCGCCGACACACGACACCCTTCGGCCAAAACTCTTCCTTGAGGACGGTCTCAATATAGTCGGAACTCGCATCACGAACGACTTGAAATTCGTGTTGTGGCGCAACGCCAACTTCTTGACTCTTAAGTTCCAGCTGGTCTTCGCTCGAACATACTCCACGATCTCCTCAACCTTCGTGGTGTGATTTAGCCAGGGAGGCGAGCGACAAAAAGTTGCAAGCACTTTCTAAAGGCTAATTTTCTAATTAGCCTTTAGAAGTAAAGAAATACCGTCACATTGGTGGAGTAAAGAAATAGCCTGCCGTCACTCATCCTGTTTCGTTATCATTCTACACTAACAACGGATTTGGATGTGGTTTTTACTTTCTTTTAGATCTAGCTTTCTTTTAGATTCTAGATTTTAGGTTCTTTTTTCTTTTAGAGATTTATTCCGAGAAGTTTGTGTGTATAATATTACATATAATAAAGAAATCTCAATGTTTTGTTAAGGCTCATTTTCACTACACATCACTAAACGCGTTTAACGTTAAACGAGTTTAAAACATCACTCCTTTTATTTCAATCGTTTGAAGATGACAGAGACAGAATGACGTTATAAACTCGTTTAGCGTTAAACGATGTGTGGTGAAAATGAGCCTAAATGCGAATTTCACCAATGAAGCTGAACGCGATCAGCATATCTTAACCGAGTTCAAGAGCTGTCAGTGTCAATATTCCAAAGAAAATAATAACACTGACAGCTCTTAAACGTGGTTTATGTGCTGTTCGCGTTCAGTTTCATTGGTGAAATCCGCACTTAATCGTTAAAACCATGCAAAGTAAGGGCGGGTCCCTAGTTATCTCATAAGCAACAAAAACCTATGCTTCATAACTTCACTACACACCTACGATATAAGCAGAAAATTACAAAACCTAATTCATCTCGCTCCAGTTTGCGCATTTCTATTTACGCATCCGGGACACCAAATAGCTGCCGGCAGAGATTCGCTATCGATCGCCGAATGGATGCAGTTTTAAAGCTTTCTGTTGGTCTAAATGTTACTGGAAATACCTACTACTCGCCTTTCATAGTTCTATTTCCTATTTCGTACGAGTATTTATTGGCACGCTGAATGTTCGAGTTGTTTCGTTTATTCGATTTCATGATTGGCGAGGAATGGCTAACGTGTTTTTGTTTGAACGTTTCTTTTTGGGTTTAATTATAGTGTTTGTAGCTGATAGTTGTTCATTGGTGGTGAACCACTTTTCAACCTAATTGCCTAAGTAATAAAGTCGTTGTATAGAGTTGTAAAAAGAGTTGTACCTTTTTTTTGGGTGGGAAATCATCAAATAACTTCTCCCGCTCTGGGCAGAGCGGGAGGTCGTGTCAGGCTCTTATTGACTAAAACCCGTGTTCCTTCAGTTGCCTTTGCCAGAACCACGGTAACTCTTTCAAACAACCCGTAACCCTGGTAGGCATCGGTCCTAGGGGACCCCATCAGCTAGTGCTGACATCTCTTTGAGGCGCGCGTTTAGAACACAACGGGCCCGTCGCGTCGACCCAGGCTTCCTTACTGGATGGTAAGCTACACATTGCTCGCCGTCCGCAAGCCCGTGCCTACGCTGGCCGGGAATCGGCTCTCGACTCCCGGCGCTCAGGGCGTCTCGGGCGGCCACTAGGGGCGTGAGGGCGCCAAGCCGCAGTTGTACCTAGTGCGATGTTGTGTTTTCAGTGTTTCTTCATTTGAAAGAGAATACTTATTTAATGAATATTTAGAACTACTTTGGAATGAAAAAGTGGAGGCCTTTGCCCAGCAATGGTAAAAAATACAGTGTAAACTAAAGTCTTTCGATATAACTTAAAACTAGAAACTTCCTTTATCGTAGAAATTAGTTTGCCTTAAAACCCATATGTACATTGATACACTCATTATCGCTATAAAGAGTGTATCAATGCCCCACATGCACTAGTAGCCCCACTTCGAATTTTTAAGACCCCCTTTCAGTCCCTGTTGCAATATATATACAGGGTTATTGGTAAAACACCAGCAGCCTCTTAAGGCAGCTGTTCAGTACATTTTAACGAATTATGCGAACACAAATGTACTGAACAGCTGATTTTTTTTTCGCGATTTCAGGTTTGGTCCCATAGTAAAAGTTGTTCATAATGACGAGTACAATGACCCCTTAAGAGGTTGCTGGTGTTTTACCAATAACCCTGTAAATATATTTCTTTCTTATTTGCAAAATAGTTTGTCAAAGGTCATCTAAAACTATTTCAAAATTCAAGTTGATAGCATTAGTATTTCTTGAGATATCCAGCTGTGACAGACAGACAGACAGAGTCGCACCATAAGGGTTCCTTTTTAGCATTTTGATACGGAACCGTAATACGTAAAATAAATTGGTCTCAAAGGGTATAAAAAAATATCGATGGATAAGTACATGGAATTAACTTACAAGTAAGCTCTAATAACATAACATCAAGCCTTGTTTCTCCGAAGGGGTTGGGTACCTAATAGTACCTAACACCCACATTTCGCCAGTTATGTATAAGTCCCATGTAATAGGTCACCAGCATATTGCCATCAACCGGGCCCAAGGACATCATGCTCAGCAGTAGCGTTTGCGACCACTAGACCTACGAGACTGTCCTATTTTATCTCAAAAGAGAATGGTGCCGATTGTATAGAGAATCGCTATCTTTTACTAACAGGCAGCGCGAGAAAAGGACGGCTGATGAAGATGTCAAACTAGTTTACGCCTGTTTTTAGTCGACATGTTTTCAAGTATCGCCTAATGTTAGTTTAACTAAATTTGACAGCTCTAATTTACGTCCGTCTATTTCTTGTTTTATTAGAGAGAAAAAGTTAATAATGACCAAATAATATCCTGGGACATTGTTCACACACGGTCATCTGATCCCAAACTAAGCAGAGCTTGTACTATGGAAACCAGATAACTGATATACTACATACACTACGTTTTTTTTTTTGTTGTAAATACATACTTTTAGATAGTTAGCTATTGCCTAAATTAAGTTTATTTTGTGCTCAACAGAATCGGCATCAATGGCGTTTCTAAAATTCTTAAAAAAAAAAGTGTGATTATTTAAGTAATGATCATTGTTCTACAGTCAGCTTACTTCTATAAAGCGTCTTCAAACCTTTATACGACTATAAAACCTGCACTTTAACTTCATTCTTTTCACACAAATCGACATTCCGACCTCGCCGCCGAGGTCCCTCACGACGACCCCGTAATAATCGACCTCCCCCCCGTCCCTTGCTCGGGTATGAAGTGCCAGCTGGTGGCGTAGCTGAGCCAGTAGCTTTAAACTCCCCTGACAATAATAATCATTCAAATCTGATCCAGCCTGTCCCATCTTGCTGTCCTCCCCCCAGCGACGCCCTAAGCCGAGGCCCGTTCCCCACAGGGGGAGCCCTTAGCGTGTAGTCGCTTAGTCTGTAAGTTCATGCCCCTGGCTGGAGGCTTTGAGTTCACTTAAGACAGCCACAGGATAGTCCGGTTAAGTAGTCACGGCCTCTCTAGGCCAACTACGAGACGCCATTCATAAAAAAAAAAAAACATTCTTTTCAAAGCACATGTGTGCAAAGTAATGTAGACTCAGACACAACAGTGGCATTGCGATTATTTGCATAGTAAAAATAAACATGTTCCCAGCCTTATTAATGTTTTAATATTCTGTCTCGTTGCGGCATCTGCGGCCACTGCAGGCGACATCTATCGTTGGTTGCTGTAACTAAAATATGAGTGCATTCGCTATTGTATCTGATTTTGTGTTTTGACCTGTTGGGAATGTTTTTGAAAAATAGTTGGAAAATAAAAATAATGCCAAATGCGTCAATGACATTATAAAGAAAGAAAAATAAGTTTATTTGTCACAGAAACACGTGCATACAAAAAATACTGATTAAAATATTATTATAAAAAGGGCGGTGTCATGAGACGCGATTCGCTGTTATTGGACAGATGGCTATAACACTGCAAATTGATGTAGAGAGTAAATTTGCTTAACAATTAATTACGTATATAATAATAATAATATCAATATCGTCACTAGAACAGGCTGTTTAGGTGGGCGTCCCAATTATTATCTAAAAAAAAATTGTTCGACCCAGTTATAGTACCTACCGATAATCTCGCGACAGACAACCTTACGACCTCTAGAACAACAAATCTATAAATTTAATATTACGGAGAATACTCACAAACAAACTGAATATTGATTGCAAACAAAAGTAAAAGTCTACAACTTGAGTAAATAAATTTTGATTATTATGAAGTCCCTAAGTGCTCAACTGACAAACATGTCAAAAAAGTTCTTTATAGAAGAGCATAAGCAAATAACTAAGTAATGCTCTTATTTTATTAGTTTTATTGAAGGTAAGACGATTATATGTAGTTTGACCAAGACCGCTATACCGCGCCGTCGGTATGCGCGCGGCGAGACGGGGGCAGTGCAGGCCGCTCATTCGTCAACGGCTACGGCGTCCCACCGCTCATTCGCCAGCGCTACACCCCGCCTCGCTGCGCATTCTTAAGGCGCGGTACAGCGGTCTTGGTCAAACTATAGCTTATGAAATGAAAACGGGGAAGCGCTAAGGTAGCCCGCGAAGTTCAAATTTTCTTACGAACTTGGCAACTTGCAGCTCAGTGTCTGAGTTTATGTTGATTAAAGTATGATTCACGACCGTAGCAAATATGTATTTACTTAATTATAATCATTAGAATCAGCAATACAACCCCTTAAGTTAGAATTGGCCTCAAATGTGATGATTTCATGAAATAGTCATTCAATAGGGTAATATGAATTTAGACAGTTGTATTGATGATTTTAATGATTATAATTCTATAAATATATATATTTATTAATGTATGTGTGAACTGAGAGACCACACTGGGAATTCGCGAAATGAAAATCCTAGGATTTAGTAGTAGACTTAAAACAATTGTAGAACGAATCTGGGAATTCGTAAGCAAATATATTAAAAACTACGACTCATAAAGTGTGGTCCCTCAGTTCTCACAGACGATCAGCCAGATATAGGAAAGTATCATAAAAAAAAAAGATTTTGTGAATACAGACATTTAGTAAAGAATTTGTAAAGATATTCACTAAATAACAGACCACAAAGCATTAAAGATAAAAAAAAATATAACGACTAAACTGTGGTCCCTTAGTCCACATAACAAAGATAAATATTTTAGTGAATATTACTGAATAAAATTAATAAAACCGTTCTTTTTCTACATAAAGTTTTAGTAAAAGTCTTAAAACATTTTGTAAAAAAGAAATGGAGCTTAAATATCGAAGCATTTTGAAGATAGCGATGATTAAAACTGGTCCCTCGATCCTCTCCTCCAATAACATATGTGCGTGTGCTAGCTGCTAGACGAGAGGAATATCAGAAAGTCTAGTGTACTTAACTTTTAGTAGTAATTTTCTACTAAATAATAGGTATATAAAATTGTGTATTTCTTACCTCTTAGCTGAGATAATATTATTTTTTTAATCTTATGAAAATAGATAGAGCACTGTGACCACACAATAAAACAAAATGTAGACAGTACTATTATACTTTATTTAATATATAATTATTTAGACGAAACGGAAACAAGGTTGTACGGTTAATTTAATGCTATATTACATGGCTTATGTGTATTTAGTAAAAAGTAGATTACAAAATTAACTAATCACTTATTATAATACTTTTGTCAGTACTTACAATAACTTTGAAATAATGATCATCATAGTAAAAGAAGCTCCTTCAGAAAACAGTGATATCGGTAGATAAAGGAAGATTATATTGTAGTCCTAGTTTTTTTTATAGCATTTAATATTTTTTTTGCTACTTGTAACTTTAAATAACTAAGTCTGTTTCCGAACGCAAACTTGAAGTAACAATAAATTAAATTACCCTCATTTTTTAAATTTATATTTAATGTGTATCAACTCGGAGGTTTTTAACATACGCCTAGTGTTTATGATGATAAATAAAACAGGAAACTGAAAATTGATGGGATTACAATTGATAACAACAATAGAGAACAAACATTACAGTTTGTGATGTTAGTGTCATAAATCAGTTAATTAATATTATTATTATTAGGTCATTATTAATTCCAGGCGGTCTTGGCCATTAGCGATGTCACTGTTTTATGAATGAGCGTTTCTTTTGCTATGATGATCAACAACTCAAACTTATTGAAAGTACTGACCAACAAATATACTTACATTCATTAAGCTACATCCAAATGTCACTTACTTTAATAAAAGTATTATAATAAGTGATTAGTTAATTTTGTAATCTACTTTTTATTAAATACACATAAGCCATGTAATATAGCATTAAATTAACCGCACAACCTTGTTTCCGTTTCGTCTAAATAATTATATATTAATTAAAGTATAATAGTACTGTCTACATTTTGTTTTATTGTGTGGTCACACTGCTCTATCTATTTTCATAGGATTAAAAAAATAATATTATCTCAGCTAAGAGGTAAGAAATACACAATTTTATATACCTATTATTTAGTAGAAAATTATTACTAAAAGTTAAGTACACTAGACTTTCTGATATTCCTCTCGTCTAGCAGCTAGCACACGCACATATGTTAGTGGAGGAGAGGATCGAGGGACCAGTTTTAATCATCGCTATCTTCAAAATGCTTCGATATTTAAGCTCCATTTCTTTTTTACAAAATGTTTTAAGACTTACTAAAACTTTATGTAGAAAAAGAACGGTTTTATTAATTTTATTCAGTAATATTCACTAAAATATTTATCATTGCTATGTGGACAGAGGGACCACAGTTTAGTCGTTATATTTTTTTTATCTTTCATGCTTTGTGGTCTGTTATTTAGTGAATATCTTTACAAATTCTTTACTAAATGTCTGTATTCACAAAACCCTTTTTTTATGATACGTTCCTAGATCTGACTGATCGTCTGTGAGAATTGAGGGACCACACTTTATGGGTCGTAGTTTTTAATATATTTGCTTACAAATTCCCAGATTCGTTCTACAATTGTTTTAAGTCTACTACTAAATCCTAGGATTTTCATTTCGCGAATTCCCAGTGTGGTCCCTCAGTTCACACATACATTAATAAATATATATATTTATAGAATTATAATCATTAAAATCATCAATACAACTGTCTAAATTCATATTACCCTATTGAATGACTATTTCATGAAATCATCACATTTGAGGCCAATTCTAACTTAAGGGGTTGTATTGCTGATTCTAATGATTATAATTAAGTAAATACATATTTGCTACGGTCGTGAATCATACTTTAATCAACATAAACTCAGACACTGAGCTGCAAGTTGCCAAGTTCGTAAGAAAATTTGAACTTCGCGGGCTACCTTAGCGCTTCCCCGTTTTCATTTCATAAGCTATAGTTTGACCAAGACCGCTGTACCGCGCCTTAAGAATGCGCAGCGAGGCGGGGTGTAGCGCTGGCGAACCTGCATATTGCAAAAAACCTAAGAAAATTTGAATTCGCTCTTCACTCGAAATCTATCCATAAATTGTTTCTAAATAACCAGTTCTACTAAATAGTGTCCTATCAAATCCACAATGCTAATTGGACCGTGTTATGCAGAAAGCAGCCATGTCGGGAAAAGTACAAACAGAGTTATAAGCATTTTTCTGTCGATGGTTACATTATGAATGTATGGACAAGGCTGCATTTCACGGCTCATATCTCTGTGATAAATAGAGATATCGACATGGCTGTTTTTGCAAAAAAATCTTTTATGTCGAAATTAGTATGACTGTGTTTATAACTCATTTTTGGAAATAGTGTCATATGGCTGCTTTCTGCATAACTAGGTACAATAATTACCACGTTCGTACCTGAATCCGACCATACGACCTCATTCACTGGCTCTCCAAATAATCTACTTTATACTCAGCACCATGTAGACGACCAATGAATTATTTAGTTCAGCTATTTGTGAGCAGACTTCGCGCTTAATATTCAGATGGGAGGATAGTGGTTTTGTAACTATGATTTAGTGGAACCTTTTAAGTTTTTAATGATTGGGCAGACAGTGTTGTGGAGAGCATGTCGTCCACTTGCGACGACAGTACCTATGACATCTCGAATTTCGATGTTTCGTTTTACTGATTCGTTTTTCTTTTTGATTATTTTATTTCATTATTAGTTATACTCTAATCACATAATAAAGCTATCTTGACAACAATTTAAGAGTTTAGGGAGAGAGCATTTAAAAATTCAAAGTCGTTTTCTGTAAAATTACGGTTTTTGAGATGTCACATTGTCGTCACAAATGGACGATTTGAAGTCGGTTCAGTAAGCCATTGCGCACACTATGTGGACTCCCAGTGGAGACCCGTATGCTTATTATGCAGACCGCATTCTGACTTCTGATATAAGTTGTAGTAATCCCAGGCTTCAATATGACGGATGTTGCCATGCCAGTCAATGACTATTGCGGTCAGCCGCCCCCTTCCCCTTTCTTTTTGACCCCTGTTAACGTTGTCAAAAAAAAAAATGTTTATTTCAATTACAATGGGCATTTAGATACATATTTTTGGAGATCTCCTTTTAAGCAAGGAATTGCTTGTATTAGGAGTCTCCGCACTTTCACTTATCATTAATTACTATGCAATTGAAATGTAGACAAAGTAAACATGCAAGACTAGAAATAAAAATAAAAGCGGTAAATTAACATTATACAAACGGCACTACGAAAGATTAAGAGTTGTACAGGAAAAAGCCAAAATCCAAAACGCGCGAGTACGTGTGATGGGTGTGTTACGAGTGAGTATGTTAGTGTGGAGTGAGTGAGTGTGGGTGCGGGTGTAAGTGAGATTAGTGAGGTTGTATGGTGTGTGAATTTATAATAAGCGATGTTTAGTTCATTTATCGTGAATGAATATCCTGACTAGCACTAAATATAAAAGTGCGCCCATTTCGCGTTATGCGGGTGAGACCGGGATGCTAGTATAGGTAGTTACAAGCGTACGCTAAATTGTGACGTGTAATTGTGATTGCTTCAATATGACGGATGTTGCCATACCAGTCAGTGACTACTGCGGTCAGCCGCCTCTTCCCCTTTCTTTTTGATCCCTGTTAACGTTGTCAAAAAAGTCATCATTATCATCAACAAAATACTATCATTAAAGTGTTACAGGAGGGGCTTGTTAATAAATGTAAAAAATGGGGCTTCAAAAGACTATTGGTATTAATAATAGAACTTTATTAAAAACGAGTGTATTTAAGGTGTTAAAAAATTAACATTACAAACTTTAAAGAGTACTTTAAACCATCGAACTGAATAACTTTTACTATGGGCACTACTAGTTTTACTTTAACTTTGAAATCGCGAAAAAAAAAATCAGCTGTTCCTTACTAAAGTTTAATACCTACTGTTCTAAACTGTATGGGACAGCTTTTTTTATTCGCGATTTAAAAGTTGGTCCCATAGTGAAATTTTTTCAGTTCGGTGGTCTAAAGTGCCTCATAAAGTTTGTAAAGTTAATTTTTTAACAGGGTGTCTGGTAAAGAATGGATAATCTTGAAAAGGCATATATATACGTATACAATAGATCTTACGGTCGTTCTAAAAAAAAAAAAATCCCCGGTACGACTTAGGATACGATTTTCTAGAAAAAAAAAATCTGTGCAATTTTTAGTCACACTATTTACTGCTTCTCTGTTGGCATAGTCAACGTACAATATTATTACATCAAATAATCAATGGTGTTCATTCATTTGTGGTCGTGGTGAAGAAAAAATAATAAAAAAAGTTAGTATTATTCTCTAAAAATCTTAGGATAAGTCTATATAAGGTACACACAGGAAATCTCTTAAGGGGTCATTGTACTCATCATTATGAGGAACTATTACTAGGGGACCAAACCTGAAATTGCGAAAAAAGGAACAGCTGTTCCCTATATTTTGACGAGTTACGCGAGCATAAATGTAGGGAACAGCTGATTCCTTTTTAGATAGACCTATAAATGTCTGTATTTTTTTTAGAACGGTTATAAGGTTTATTATATGCTTTATCAAGGTTATCCATTCTTTACCGGACATCCTATATATGGGTCATACTAAAATAATAGAAATAAAAAATTACCTTTACAATCTGAACAAAAGCAAAGTTAAATTTTTAGACAAGTTTTTACAATCAATGTCTACGCATTTACACAAAATTATAAGTACACTTATGTTGCTTTTTTGCAAGTATATGATATAGTGCGAGAGTTAGATCGACATTTACATGGATTTATTAAAGAATTCGGTAGACATTTCTTTCTCATTTGCTTGGTATAAAGGTTGCCATCCATAAACACAATTTTTTAATAAAGTTCTATGATTAAAACTAACAGTCTTTTTAAGTATACTGACAATGTTAACAGGGTTGGGCGAGGGGGGCGGCTGACCACTATAGTCACTGGCAGTATCAGTCATATCAGCCTGGGATCACTACAACACCACATATCTGAAGTCAGAATGCGGTCTGCATATTTTGTAAATGAAAACCCTATTGAAACTTGTACTAATCAGACATGCTACTGCGACAGCTCGGCGACTAGACGCAACGTCGGGCTGCGGCCGACAATTTTCATATGTACATTTTGTTCAGAGCTCCGCATACTCAGCGTCGAGTTGCAGGATAGCAAAGACAGGCTAGGGGAACCACTGGCACTTAGTGGTTGTCTCCACGAGCGAAAGAATCGCGACGAATCCGCGCTTCTATCGTCGGGTAATCTCTACGAACGAGCGATTATTCCGCCAGCGTATCAACGGAAATACATACGTGTCACAATAATATCGCCGCGATTCTCTCGCTCGTGGAGACGGCCCCTTAGTGGTATATCATTGTCATCATCATGATTGGTAAAACAGAGTTGTGCGAGAGCAAGTGACATCCGTTCGGCCTAGGAGTAATAGTGTTATGTGCGTTCGGCGGACCTTTAAATATTTATTAGTAGCTTCCGCCCGCGGCTTCGCTCGCGTGGTATGTACATAAAAAGTAGCCTATGACCTTTTCCATGTCATGGCTTACCTGTGTGCCAGTTTCATCCGAATCCGTTCAGCCGTTTTAGCGTGAAAGCGTAATCAACAGACGAACAAATTCACTTTCGCTTTTATAATATTAGTTACGATAGTTAGGAGGTCCACCGGTCCACCGTGCACCGGTCTATCGACACTCTAGACTCACAAAATGTATTAGGTAAATTAAAAAAAAGAAAAACTCTTAACACTACTAAAGTTTCAATAATAATGTAATTCAATCATGATTCCAAAGACACGTGGGCCATCATAAGAACGTTATTGTTGTTTTCCTCGGGAACAGTACTTTTTCCGCGATGATATGTACCATATGTCCATTTCTGTACACGTGACAACATACAGGGTGTTTGGCAGAACGTTGAACATACGAAAATGGTGGATAGGTGGGGTCACCTGCTACTTACTCAGCCCTAATTTATTTGGCCCTGGCCCACTGGGTATTTTAAAATTTTTTTTTTCTTGTTTCACCACTTTCTTAACTTTAAAGTGTAATTTTTATTAAAAATGGGTAAAACAGGCAATATTTTGTTTTTTTATTTTAATCTTTGATGTTGGCAGATTCTTATAAAATTATTGCTTTGTTCAGATGTTAGCTAGAAAAAAAGTTATGAGTCCTCAAACTTACAGAAAGATGTAAAAAATACTTAAATGTTAATTTCAACTTGCATTAAAAAAAAAAAACAAAAAATGATTGAGGAGTTCCAATTCTAGCAAAACATCCCTAGTGTGTGAGCTTTCTAATGGTATGTAATTTGCTTTTATAAAAAAAAAAAAACTTTAAGAGTTATTTTATAATTTTATCAAGTAGGAAATTTTTGACGAAATTTTTGACGAAACCTTTACGGAAAGTTAAATGTTTTGCGAAATTTAATACTGCAAAGTTGGTAAAAATTAAATGATCGACGGCTTGCCAGTAGCAGTGGTGCAAATTGACATTCACTATTCCCTTGAGATGGTTACACAAAGCAGGTAGAAATTTTGTTTCATTCTTGCGCAGTCATAGCGTATTTTTGCTCTCTTTCGCTCTCGTGGCACCGTGACGCCTCAGAATGAATTCTTTTCTTTTATTCAGTTGAGACTTAACTGCCTCTGCGATCTCACGTGCCCGTTACGCTTACGTTTGTTTTTGTTCACTTCGTTTTCTTTTATTGTTATCACTAGTTTTATAACCTGTTAGTTAAGTTTTTTGTTATTACTGTTACCTGTTGTTATTGGTAAAGAAATGGCTGCTTTTACCAGTGAGGAATACGCGGACATGTTGTTAGCGTATGGAAGCGCTAATACTAATTCGCGTGAAGCGCGAAGAATTTATCAAGAGCGTTATCCCAACAGCCGAGTACCCAGTCATCAGACGTTTGCGAGTACTTACCGACGTTTACGACAAACCGGTAACCTGAACTTACAAGAACCACGAGTGAACGCAGCACGACCCGATACTACCATTGACGAACAAGTTCTTGCCGAGTTTGACGCGGACCCTACCAAAAGCATTAGACAGATAGCTTCAATACTTGGCTTAAGCATATGGAAAGTGTGGTCTGTTCTCCGGCAAGATGGTAGGCATGCTTTTCACTACACTCCAGTGCAAGGTAAGATTAAGCCGTTTATGCACTGCATCTGATACGATTTTGTGGAATGTAGTAAATTATGAGACAGTTCAATTGATCGTTCCATTTAACCTTGATTTAGTCACTTTCTTTATTAGTTGTTTTGCCTCATGTTGTTTTTAGCGCATTCAATTCTAATTTCAAATTAAATTCGAATAAACTATTCCTATTCGGCCGCATTCACTTAACAATCAGGCGGCCAGCGCTTACAGGATTCGGATTTCGGATTCGGTTTGCGCAGGTGGTCAGCGTAGGTAAACTTGTCAGCACTTATGGCTCCTTTTTAGAACAAAATTGAAAAGTCGCACGCCCTTTTGTGAATGTGGTCTTACGTCTTTATGGCTAAGCCATAAAGCCAATTAGTGTACTTAAAAATTGAAGATAATTTAATTTAGATAATTGTAGAGTTTGAACTCGGAGGAAGAAAAGATTCAGTATTGAAATCGATTCTTAGACGTGTTTTGTTTGTTCTAGGTCTCGATGACAGTGATTTTGGGAGACGTGTGCAATTTTGTCGCCATTTGCTGCATACCGATGTGGACGACGTAAACTTTTTAAAAAGTATTCTGTGGACGGACGAGTCCAAATTTGACAAAGAAGGGATTGTCAATTATCACAATCTTCACCATTGGGCACTTTAAAAGTCAAAACCCACACGTGAAGAGACATAGGGGCTTCCAGAGGAGATTCAGTGTGAATGTCTGGGCAGGAGTGATTGGCGATAAGCTAATAGGGCCTCATTATTTGCCCGACAACATCAATGCGAACAACTACTAGGATTTTTTGATAAATGATTTACCAGCATTAGTGGAAGAAGTGTTCCAAGTAGACATAAACAGGCCTATTGTCTTTCAACACGATGGTTGCCCAGCTCACTTTAGTCTAATTGTACGTGAGCATTTGGATAATTGTTTCCCAAATTCGTGGATTGGCAGGGGAGGACCAATTCCCTGGCATCCACGATCGCCCGACCTCACTCCGCTCGATTTTCACGTGTGGGGAAGGGCAAAGGAACTAGTTTACACTACAGAAGTAGAAAGTCGAGAAGATTTGTTAAATCGAATTAATGCTGCTTTCTGCTTTGAAGTTATGCGACAGGAGATGCTGCTGCGCACAACAACTGTAGAAATCAGACGTAGATGCCGCACCTGTATTGCAAATGAAGGGCGTCAATTTGAACATCTGTGATTTTATTTAAATAAATTATTTAAACTTATTTAATTGTTTTATTAACGCACCTAACTGGTACAGCATAATTTCAATCGATCATTTAATTTTTACTAACTTTGCAGTATTAAATTTCGCAAAACATTTAACTTTCCGTAAAGGTAGAGTTTCGTAAAAATTTCCTACTTGATAACATTATGAAATAACTCTTACAGTTTTTTTTTTTTTTTATAAAAGCAAATTACATACCATTAGAAAGCTCACACACTAGGGATGTTTTGCTAGAATTGGAACTCCTCAATCATTTTTTGTTTTTTTTTTTTTATGCAAGTTGAAATTAACATTTAAGTATTTTTTACATCTTTCTGTAAGTTTGAGGACTCATAACTTTTTTTCTAGCTAACATCCGAACAAAGCAATAATTTTATAAGAATCTGCCAACATCACAGATTAAAATAAAAAACAAAATATTGCCTGTTTTACCCATTTTTAATAAAAATTACACTTTAAAGTTAAGAAAGTGGTGAAACCAGAAAAAAGAAAAAAAAATTTTAAAAATACCCAGTGGGCCAGGGCCAAATAAATTAGGGCTGAGTAAGTAGCAGATGACCCCACCTATCCACCATTTTCGTATGTTCAACGTTCTGCCAAACACCCTGTATATGCAAAATTTCAGGATGATCGTTTCAGTGGTTTAGGCGTGAAAAACTAACAAACAAACAAACAAATTTACTTTCGCATTTATAATATTTCAAAAAAGTTTGGATTAAGCGATGCTGGGTCTTGGATAATGTCCTGGATTCGTGTACCGGCTAACGAAAATTAATAGAAATCTTTCGCCCCCACTCATGCATGCTGGCGAAATATGTGGGTGTAACCTGTACACTTCCGTCTATGATCTCTGCTTATTATGTTATAATATTATATTTAATAAACGCTACAAGTACGTTTTACCTCAAAATATAAAACCAGTCTGTCAACGCCATTATGACAGAAGGAATAAGAATCACAGACAATGACAGCTTATGCATACTCGGTGACTTTTCTTACCGTCTTGAAAAAAATTGGAGAACATAGGTGCACGGAGTAGAAGCCTATGGCATACCTAGATTAAAATAATAATAATATCAAAATTTAAATCATACGCGTAGTGCGTATAATTTGAATTTCGATATTTTTTACCAATCTATAAAGTTTTTACAAATTTTTTTTTTTCTGTTTTTATGGTTCCGTACAAAAATGGTAAAAAGGAACCCTTATGGCGCGACTCAGTCTATCTGTCTGTCTGTCACAGCTAGATATCTCAAGAACTACTAATGCTATTAACTTGAAAAACCTGAAATTATTCTGTGTGATAGAAATTTATGTAAAGATTACAGGAAAAATAAAACGATGTCTGTAAATAGCACATTTTTTTATATATTAGTAGCAGCGCCCCGCAGTTTCACCCACGTAAGTCTCGAACCCGTAAGAATATCCGGATAAAAAGTATATTATGTATTATCCAGGTTATAAACTATCTGTGTGCCAAATTTCATGAATATACGTTTAGTAGTTTTTGCGTGAAAGAGTAACATATTGAGGACAAAAAGGCTTGGGATTGAACTGCTCCAAATTTTATTTTATTCTTTTATTTTTGCATACTGAATGTTGACATGACTATTTACTTTGTACAGTATTATATTATTTTAATTTATTGTGAATGTGAAGACTATGTAGGTCATTGCTTTTTTTGTTTGTTTTATTTTTTCTCTCAGTTATTTTTAATCATCGTCTGGCAGTTTGAGTAATTTATGCGGCCTACCCCAATGTCCTTTCTTTGGTATTGTTCGTCGAATCGTTGAGCTCCTTAAGTTCTGGGTTGAGCTGGTCCTCTCAATCTGTGTGGTTATTTCCTCAAAAGACCATTTCAGACACCAATCTACATGGTCTTCACATGAAGTGACCAAGATTATGCCTGGACTTTATAAGAGACTGTGACCTCTGAGTTTGTTTCGGCCTTTCTTCTCAGAGTAGTCAGATAGGAAACGCCGACCTCATCTAGTTTAAAAAAAAAAAACATGATTCGACTTGTAAAAGTGTTTGTACAAACCTACTTACAGAAATAAAAATCATTTATCATTTATCATTTAACAAACATCCATCCATCCGCATTCACATTTATAATAATAGTAGGATAGAAAGTATTAAGTAGGATAGTAGGAAGTAGGTTAAGTAGGATGGTACGGAAACCTCGGTGCACGAGTCCGACTCGCTCTTGACTGGTTTATTATTGTTCTAGTTTACTTTAAATGTGCAGTGTTTATTGATAATTTGTCTAAGCTATTGAAAAAAAGAAAAACTAGGTATGCCATAGGCTTCTACTACGTTCACCTATTGTACCCTATTTTTTTTCAAGGCGGTACATATTATCAGCCAGTATATGCATAGCTATTTGTGTGCGGTACGTAGAAACATAGGACGGGTAGATGTGCGTTTGTGATTTGCGTGCATTGATTGACTTGCAATAATACATTACTGTCCATGTGACGTTCACCTATTGTACCCTATTTTTTTTCAAGACGGAAAAAAATAGCCAGTATATGCATAGCTATTTGTGTGCGGTAGGTAGAAACATAGGATGGGCAGATGTGCGTTTGCTAATGCATTGATTGTTGACTTGCAATAATACATCACTGTCCATGTGTCAATGCTTGAAAGCCCGTGATAACAGAGCTTTGATTCATAGCACGATGTTTGTCAGTTTTCATTAGTGGTTGTATTGTGTGTGAAAAACAAAGACTTGTATACTCCCATTAAATTGTATTCTTGAAATAAAACGATACAAAGTATAAAGCAATTCTTAACAAAACTCATATCTAGTCTCCTTCGTCACCACCTTCCTCTTCTTCGTCGAATTCACCTTCTTCCTCGGCCGTTGCATCCTGGTATTGCTGGTATTCTGATACCAGGTCATTCATGTTGCTTTCAGCTTCTGTGAACTCCATTTCATCCATTCCCTCGCCTGTGTACCAATGCAAGAACGCCTTACGTCTGAACATAGCAGTGAACTGCTCTGAGATACGTTTGAACAACTCTTGGATAGCCGTCGAGTTTCCAATGAACGTCGCAGACATCTTCAAACCTCGTGGTGGAATGTCGCACACAGCGGTCTTCACGTTATTCGGAATCCACTCCACAAAGTATGATGAATTCTTGTTCTGAATATTCATCATCTGCTCATCCACCTCTTTCATTGACATACGGCCTCTGAAAACAGCCGCAACAGTCAAGTATCTTCCATGGCGAGGGTCACAAGCTGCCATCATATTTTTAGCGTCAAACATCTGTTGGGTTAACTCTGGAACAGTCAGAGCTCGGTACTGCTGGCTTCCTCTAGACGTCAGCGGGGCAAATCCGGGTATGAAAAAGTGCAAACGAGGGAATGGAACCATATTCACAGCCAGTTTCCTCAGATCAGCATTCAATTGACCAGGAAATCTAAGACAAGTGGTGACGCCCGACATAGTTGCCGATACCAGATGGTTCAAATCCCCATAGGTCGGTGTGGTCAACTTGAGAGTACGGAAACAAATATCATAAAGGGCCTCGTTGTCGATGCAGTAAGATTCATCAGTGTTTTCCACCAGCTGATGCACAGATAAGGTTGCATTGTAAGGTTCTACTACAGTATCCGACACTTTGGGTGACGGTACTACACTAAAAGTATTCATAATACGATCTGGATACTCCTCTCGAATCTTCGAGATGAGAAGGGTTCCCAAGCCGGCGCCGGTGCCTCCTCCTAGGGAATGTGTTAGCTGGAAGCCTTGAAGACAGTCGCATCCTTCAGCCTCTTTTCTGACCACATCTAGGACAGAGTCAACTAATTCGGCGCCTTCCGTGTAGTGTCCCTTGGCCCAGTTGTTTCCTGCACCCGACTGCCCGAAGACGAAGTTGTCAGGTCGGAAGATTTGTCCGAAGGGTCCCGAGCGCACTGAATCCATCGTACCCGGCTCTAGGTCGACGAGGATCGCTCGAGGAACGTACTTGCCGCCCGTTGCTTCATTGTAGTACACGTTGATGCGCTCCAGCTGAAGATCGGAGTCTCCATGGTAGGTCCCAGTGGGATCAATACCATGCTCGTCGGAGATCACCTCCCAGAACTGAAATCGATGATAAATGTCAGTGTCAAATGCGGTGTTATACGAGATTTTTGTTGCGTCTGGCTGAGATTTAACTGAATCGAATTTGGAGCTGAAAGCTAGTAATTTCGATGGCTTTAAATTGTGCACTAAATTAGCGGGGCAGTTTAGTTTTCAGGGAAATAAGACTTTATTAGGTACGAAATAGAACACGCATAGTAAGATTACGATTTCGTACCCAACCAATAGGGAATTACCCGATTTGCTACGTAACGTTAATAAACAATATTCTTACCTTAGCACCGATTTGGTTGCCGCATTGGCCAGCCTGTATATGAACTATTTCCCTCATTATTAATATTAAAACTTAGAACAAAGAGCTTTTAATGGACACCGACTGTATATTACGAATGGTGCACGACCTACTAGAACGACCGATTAAAAACAAATGCGCTATTCGAAACTGTGGCCGTCAGATTTCAAATAATATTTTATTTAATTTCTCGTTAATTTTTTAGGTTGATATGAAAACTTTTTTGTTTTCAAGGAGTGTGTTTGAAAATAGTTTGGCTATTCAAAAAATATTAAGGGGCTGTTTCAGAGCCCGGATGCTCTAAGCCGGATAGGAACCAAATAAATGTCAACCATACCTTATCCGGAGGTGGTTAAATATTACCGATCAACGTAATTTAGGTGTATATAGTTTACACGACTACAAATGCGTTCAGGACCCTTCGGACAAATCTTCAACGTCTTCGACGATAACTTCGTCTACTACCTGAGTAGTCAGGTGCAGAAAACGATTAGGCTAACACTATACGGAGGAATAATCTGCCGGATAAGTCAATCGTATCTTATCCGGAGGTGATGAAATATTGGTCATAGCATAATTTTTAAGTAAAGATTATTGGTAACGATTTGATAAGCAAGCTTGAAGAAGCTAGAACATTTAGAAGCTAGAATTTTATTGGAATGTATGAATCTAAAGATTCATACATTCCAATAAAATTATGCACTCAATCTTATATAACTTTGCTTACATACGGAATATTGCAGTGCATAATCTGGGCCAGGGCCACGCGTAGGGGCCACGATCCAGCATGCAGCTTAGACTCCTGAATTAGTTGGAATCCGCGTTACAGGAGTCAAGGCTCCTTCAAACAGGCGCGACACGCGACGCGAATCGCACGCGACACAAAGGCATCGATCATCGCGCGACACGCGGTGCCTTTGTGTCACGTGCGATTCGCGTCGCGGGTCGTGCCTTTTTGTAGGAGCCTTCATAGTTTCATCCTAATTTCGTACTCATTTATATTATTTATTCTATGTAATCAGGCGTTACTTTGCAGAAATCCATGTCAGTATAATGTTAAGGGGGAAGCGTCAGGGTAGACCGCGAAATTTAAATTTTCTTACCTTTTTTGCAATTTGCAAGTCAGTTTTAGGTCATCATACTTTATTTAACATACATTTTTTAAAAGTATGATTTACCACCGTAACAAATATGTATTTACAGAATTATAATCATCAGAATCAGTAATACAACTCCATAAGTTAGTATAATGTTCAAATGTCAAGATTTTATGAAATAGTGGATTACCTGGTCTTAGTATTGATAACTTTAATGATTATAATTCTGTAAATACATACTAGTTACGGTCGCGAATCATATAATACTTTATTCAACATACAACTTAATACTGACTTGCAAGTTGCAAAAAACGTAAGAAAATTGGAATTTCGCGGGCTACCCTGACGCTTCCCCCTTAAGTAAAAATATTTAGTTTTAATTCCGCTTGTAATTTTTGCGGTGCTGGATCTAGTAATTGAGCAATTAAATCTAAATATTTTTTTTACATTTTACTGTGCTTATTTACATTTTTAGTGTTTTCTATGGATGGATTGTGTGTAAGATGTTATTATTAAGTTTAGGATGGCAGTGAACTCTGCAGGGGTTGACCGCCTCATCATGTAACTCAATATGCCTAGCCTTTTCCCAACTATGTTAGGGTCAGTTCCAGTCTAACCGGATGCAGCTGAATACCAGTATTTCACATGGAACGACTGCCTGGGTAATACGATACCCCTTGGCAAGACTGGTTGTCAGACTTTCGGCTTCTGACGACCCGTAACTACTGTCTAAGATCCACGAATGACAGCTGGGACTAACGGCTTAGCGTGCTTTCCGAGGCACGGAGGAGTCTCGGTATGAAAAATGGTCACTCATCCACGGACCGACTCCGGCAAGCGTAGCTGAACCTGAAGGATTGACCCATGCGGGATAGGGGCAGGCCTCTCTTTGCTAGTGCCCATTCCCACATTCCTGTGCCCGCCTCATTCTCATAATGATGCACCTACTACTGTAAAATGCAATTTATATATTTGACGAGAAGTTCTTGTACTTTTACGCTACGGTATTTATAGAATAGTGGGTTAGTTTCTGGTTTCGTAATACCTTTTAAGCTACCTTTAGGGTTGAAACAGTCGACGGGATAAAAGGGAAGACGGATTAACATTTGGAATTGAGATGAAAGCCACGAAGAGAACATCGGACTTCGTTGTGGTATTTTGCATGTTTGGGCCCTTATAATGTCGGCTTGGCTTAAATCGTAATAAAACTTGTCAAGTGGGAGTCAGACAACGCTCAATGAAGGGTTCCGTGGTTGGGATGAATTTATTCTAAGATCAAACTTAACATTGTAGTTGAGAAAGATGTTCTCCCATACATTCCAACTGCAAATGTAAGTTTGTTCGCACAAAATTGATAGATTTGCCATGTTATTTTAAGACATTAACTAGATAGATTTTCCTGTAATGTGTAATAGAACTGCTTTTGTATTTTTTTTTTAAGTTTAGGGTAAGTAGTTCCGTAGAAAAGGTGAGAAATTGTGAATTTTCGACTATTTTCCTAAATAGCTTAAAATGATTTATTTTAAAATTAGATAAAATTAGAAAAAATGTCTGCTTGAGTCCCTTACAGTAAGCCAGTTGATATTTCACACGGTACAGTTTGCAATACTTTTATTTTATATTTTCTTATTTGGCCCCCAAAAGTGACCCCTATATTCAAAGTTCATTTATTTACGTTACAAGTCAGTATTTTGGTCATTCATATGTGTACCAAAGAACTTAATCGGTCCAATAGATTTAGAGCACTGGCTGTGACAGACAGATAGACACACGAGTGATCCAATAAGGGTTCAGTTTTTATCCTTTTGATGTACGGAACGGAACTCTAAAAAACGATCAAACAAATAGAAAAGTACGTTGCTGTGAGTGTAAAAAGAGGAGATACAGTTTATAATTATGAAAATCTTATTCCATTGGTTAATAATCTTGAGAATTGGCAATATTTGCCTCAGTAAATAATAAAGATTGACACTAAGCTTTTTAAATCAACCCCTCACAGAAGATTTAGGGGGTGTCAAAGTTAGTATGAAAAAAATTTAACGCACTGTCGGATTAACTCGTAACTCGGTACTAATACAAATAGTACGGCAGTTTGAGTACTTTATGCGGCCTACCCAAATGTCCTTTCTTTGATATTGTTCCTCGAGTCGTTGAGCGAGAGTCAGCTCAACTCAGAACATAACTTATTTATGGTATATGTTTATATAGCTATATGTAAGTGGGCGCGCTCTATATGCCTAGAGGCTTTTATTTAGGTCTGTTTCATTATATTTTTATTTGGTATGCGGCGTGTATTACCTGACTTATGGCAACTAATTTAATTTATTGTTTTGTATTGCATAATGTATAGACGCCAGCACATCAAGCAACCCGAAACTGTCAAATTTTCCCAATCAACCTGAACCAAATGCTTTAGCGATAAAGTTGAAAATCTATTAAAGAATTTTGACAGATTGTAGTATGTAGATTGTAGCTTGATGTGCTGGCGTCTGTACCTAAATTACAATATGTTGCGTACTTGTATAGAATCAATTTTAGTTTTTTAACTGAACAGACAGCTGTGCTGCTGGGGAGTTTGTTGCGCCACTTCTTCCTCCCAGCGTTTTGGGGGACTGTCTTATGTAATTTTGACGTTATAAAAGTGCTGATTCTCAGTCTAGTTTGAATAAATGACTTTTGGTTTTGTATAATATAGTGACTTCCACATGGACGAAATCTTGGGCAGAAAGCATGCAGAATAGCATGCAGTAAATCCAAGCCAAACTTTATCATGAAAATGCTTCACACCTCTAAAGGCAGCTCATTGTTAGTACATACACTATAATATATTTTCTCCGTAAATCGCTGAAAATAACTGATGCACAGGAGAATTTCCGGAATAAACCAGACACGTTCAACCTTGCGTCGAATATATGCCTCATTCACCCCTGTTTTAATGAAAACCCGTATTTGATAAAAGCTTTGTTCATTTATGCATTGAAACATGGTAGATATTGTGTTGTTTTCGATTAATGAATGGGTTTATTTCCTCCATATGAACTATTCAAAATAATTCTGGGTTTAAGTAAATATTATTTATTATCGAATGCACCTTAGAATATTCTGATAAAATAAAATAAAATCTACCTAGCCTTACCCAACTATGTTAGGGTCGGCGTCTAGTTTAACCGGGTGCAGCTGTACACGAAACGACTGCCAATCTGACCTCCACCACCCAGTTACTGGGTAACATGATACCTATTGGTAAGACTGGTTGTCTGACTTTCCGGCTTCTGACGACCATTAACGACTGTCAAAGATCTATGAATGACAGCCGGGATTTAGGGTCCGTTTCCACAGACGCGGAGTGGAGAGGAGCGGACCGTTAATTTACCAATCGCAGTGCTCGAAATCTCCACTCCGCGCCAGTGGAAACAGTGTAAGTGGAGCGGAGCGGAGCTGAGCGGATTTTCAAATAAAATATATGAAGCCAACAATAAACCGGAGAGAATGGAGTCGATCAGGGTGGTCCGACCAATCACAGTGCTCGAAATCTCTACTGCGCTCCGCTCTGCTTCAGTGGAAACAGTTGCCACTTTTCACTGCTCTTCTCCGCTCCCTCCACCCAGTTCCCCGTCTGCAGAAACGCACCCTTACGGCTTAACGAGCTTTCCGAGGCGCGCACAGTTCTGATAAAATGATGTAGGTACCTACTGAAAAATGTTAATGTATAATTTTCATTGATGAAAATTTTATCATATGTACATCCATTTTTTCATCTTGATAAAGTCTGGCCAGTAAAATGTCTGCTGATATTTACCAACGCTAATATTTTTAGTGTACTCCTAACCACACACCGTACAAATGCCCGCAGTTACCTTAACTCTTGGCTTCCAATACCTTCGGCCTTCGGTGATCGGTCTTTGACAGTATCGCCTTTCGGGGCGGCACACACAACCCTAGTCATGTCTACCTGATTTCTTGAGTACTCTCAAGGGAGCGAATTCCCTTGAGGGTGTTCGTAGTGCGGTGGGTGAGCTGGCAGAGGTGGTGGTGGTAGTGTTTGTTGCCAAGTTAGCCCCCCACAGTCAGGTAATAATAATATAGATATTTTATTGTGTCTCATTAGTACAGGCAAAGTTTGAATTAATTACATAATAATATGTTAGACTTTCCCCCTTATTCATAAAAAACTAACATGCTCTCTAAACCTAATTTAGTAGTCGTAATCGTAGTCGTGTAAAACACTTTTTTAAAGTGTTTTACACGACTACGAAAACGGAGGAGGTTCTCATATCGGTTTATATTTTTTTTCTCCTCATACTCCATCATATATAGACGTATTTGCAAAATTCTTTATTGTTTAAAAGGGTAGCTCTCTTTTGAGGTGGTCCCATTGCTACCAAGTCAGAATCTCATGAGGGGATCCCATGGAAACCGAGGGAAACCCTCAAAATTTATAGGCACATAGCGATTTGGGTATTTTTTACAGTAACTCGTGCATTTGCTCTCGGAAGGCACCATTTGGTGAAGTAGAATTTATGATGAAGATCACAGATGGACATCGGAACTACTCAATAATAAGTATTACCTACATGGGTTGCGATTGGATTACTTTAATATTATGGTCGCTAAACAATTTATGCTCGTCACAATGCGTATGGTGAACTGGAGCTGATGGTGACTTCACCATCTGCTCCAGTTCTCCTGGTTCTTACTAGGAGAACTCCTCAACAAATAATGTCCCTGCATCGGGAAAAGCAATATTTTGTAAAAGGTCATCCTTTGAAGAACAGTTGACATTAGGCTATTGTAACTTAGATAAATTACAATCTGACCTACTAAAAAGTGAAAAATAAAATCTTTTTTACAAAAAAAAACCTACAAAGTAAAAAATAACATTAATTTCGGAAGTCGGTGGCAAAAACTCAAAGACAGATCCAAAGACACCTGTTATTTTTCACTTTGTAGTGTTTTTTTTGGAAGTCGGTTGTTGTTTTTTTTTTGGGTAAGTAATAGTTTTTTGTCTTCTTTCAAACTCAAATTCGACAGAAATTGACAAAACACTTTAACTAAAATAGGTTTATAGAGCTTTTTAGTTTATTATAAATAAGGGAGAATCGTAATAACGGGGGAGAATGCTGCATGTAATTTTAATCACCGATATCCTCTTAAGGGGTCACTGTATTCATCATTATGAACCACTTTTACTATGGGACCAAACCTGAAATCGCTAAAAAAGAAACCTGCCGGTCCCTACATTTAAGTGTAGGGAACAGCTGTTTCGTGATTTTAGATTTGGTCCCATGGTAAAAGTTGTTCATAATGATGAGTTCAATGACCCCTTAAGAGGTTGTGCGTTATTTGAGTTACACCTTGTAGAGACTAATCTCTTGACTGTTAATGCCATCTAGTCCAACTTAGGATCTAAATGTGACATACGAACAATCTGTCTAGCGTTTTCCCAACTTACTTTGGGGTCGGCTTCCAATCTAACCGGATGCAGCTGAATGCCAGTATTTTGAATGGAGTGACTGCCTATCTGTCCTCCACAGCCCATTAACTGGGTAACGCCAGATACTCCTTGGTAAGAGGGTCTAACCGTGACGTTTTAAAGAGAAAACTATGCTAGAAGACACAAACCGTTTGGATTCTAATAAAATCGACACTATACAAAGTGGTTATGATAATACGACAATAAATTAAACTTCGCATACCTCAAGACATTCTCAGACTACATATAAAAAATCATTTGAATATATCCAGTAGTTTAGTCACAGGAAATTATTTTTCATTTTTAACATTTGCTACACGATGTATGTATGTATTAATAGGGAAGTACTGACAGGTTAACGACCCCCGCATCGGTATGCACAACAAAAGATTAAAGACACATTTCCAACCAGCACCATAATAGTTTTTACATTTGATTCAGTGCAAATTATACCTTAGGCCTAAATTGTAAGAGTCATAAAGCTTAGTGAACCATTTAGAAATGGTGTTCTATTTTCTTTCCACTTTTATGTCATTTAGTTTGTTTGAAATTTTATTTTTTTTAATTTTGATGTTAGGGTTTTTTTGATAGCTTACAATTGTTCATATGAACTAGTATTGTCAATGTTTTCATTTATTGTCGTATTATCATAACCACTTTGTATAATATTTTTTTACGATGTCACTAATATTTTGTAACCATATTTTGATTTAAAAGAGTGTCCGACTGCCCGTGGAGTTTCTTGCTCGTTCCTCTCCTACTACGCTTTGGAATGGGCGACTAGCTTCATCTTTCTGACTGGCCGACTCCTTGTCAATTCAGAAGTGCGTATAGGCACAGGCGCTAGCACATCAAGCTACTACAATCTGTCAAATTTCTTTAATTTGATTTTCAACTGTATCGCTAAAGCATTAGGTTCAAGGTTGATTGGGAAAATTTGACAGTATCGCGTAGCTTGATGTGCTGCTGTCTGTACATGCGTTGAGTTTGAGTTTATAATAATTCATTTTTTAACAAGGAGAAAATCTCCCATCTTTTAATACGGAACCCTAATATGACCTGCATTACTCGTATAAGTAGCAGCATTTTACATGAGGGCGTCATCGTGACCCACTAGCCTCGTTTGCCTTTTAGAAGAACACGAAAAGATACGGAATTCATACACCTGACGTCACGTAGTCGTCACGTAATCTTCACGTATCTCAAGGGTTGGACAAGTTAACTTACTGATATAAATAATAATGAAGTAAAGAGTTTGTATGTTTTTTTTTTATTATTTTTATTTTGTTTGAACGTGCTCAATTCTGGAACTATCAGACGGATTTGAAAAAATCTATGCTAATAAATGATAGAGCGGGTCTGTTGTATTGGAAATATGGATGCATAGGTACAGGGGAGAGAAGAGGAGCTTAGCAAGATGAATAGCGTCATCTCTTTTTATCCGACGACGGCAAAGCTAGCGGAGGGTTATTCTCAACGGAACAATTAGAAACATAAATACAGGATGACTTTGAAAGCAAGCGACAAAATTAAAGGGGGTGTTCTACCCATCAATATCAATACCTTTTACTTTGGGACCAATTTGGAATTCGCAAAAAAAATTCAACTTATACAAAATAGTCCAATCTGGTATGTACTGTACTTTTACATGGAATTCTAAGTTTGTCCCATAGTAAAAGTTGTTCATATTGATGGGTAGAACACCGCCTTAAATTTTGTCGATTCTTTTCAAGGTCACTCTGTATAGAAAACACTTTATTTTATGGCCCTAGCTTAAATAACCAAAATAACCATTGTTGTTTCTAATTCCGCCTTGCCGTGTGCATCATTTTTTTTTTATTGCCTTGCTTGTACTGGGTTTGATTTCCAGCTCGGGACTAGTTTTATTGGGTTTTTCAGCTGGTACTCGGTAGTAGGCATAATTCTGGATTTTTACCCATTAGTATAGAATGGTTTTCTGCCTTTAATTCTAAAGTGTCCTATGTACCTAGTCAACTCATTTCCCGTATCGACTTATTGTAAGACATAGTGCCAAAACACCTTGACTATAATCTTAACTAATATTATAAATGCAAAAGTAAGTTTGTTTGTTTGTTTGTTACCTTTTCACGCCTAAACCACTGAACCGATCATCCTGAAATTTTGCATATACGTTGTCAGGTATACAGAAACGGACATAGGGTACCTTTTATCCCGAAAAAAAGTACTGTTCCCGAGGAAAACAACAATAACGTTCTTACGATAATAGATGGCGCCACGTGAATTATTATTGAATCTTTAGTAGTGTGTTGAGAGTATTTTTTTTATTAAAGTACCACATACACCGTACCGTAGTACATTTTGTGAATCTAGAGTGTTGATAGACCGGTTTTTCATCCTCCTATCCTAACTAATATTATAAATGCGAAAGTGTGTTTGCTACGCTTTTACTCTAAAATGGCTGAACGGATTTGGCAGAAATTTGGCACATGGGTAGACCATGATCTGGAAAAGGACATAGGATACTATTCATCCTGGATCGCAGACGAAGTCGCGGGCAGCAGCTAGTGTTTTAGGTAAAAATCGTGTCAATTTTTCAGTGAATTAGTCGCAGTAGGCGCCGAGTGTCTGAATAGTGTATGAGTCCGGACGCTCGGCCGGGCCTTTGGCTCAGCCGGCCGTGGGATACGTTGCAGAGTGGTTAATACCGCCATAGAAAAATAAATACTGTATATGTGAATGGTATCTCTTCAAAGTGAGAGTGAACAGGCTTCTTCTGGGTAAGCTCACTCCATCGTCGACTTTGTCTCTGTCACCTCTGACCTAGACTAGAGTCAAGAGCAAACCCATCACAAATAAAAAAAAAAAAAAATGGTACGCCACAGATTACCTGTAATAATGGCTCTCCTACTCGCTTTTTAAAGGTTGTCTTTAAAAATATCGCTTTAAGCGATAAGACCGTCAATTGTGTCATGCTATGTAAAATTGGTCATGCAATTAATAATTAATTCCATGATTAAGGTTTGCTTAAACTATTTAACGAAGGTGTGTTACAGTTATTGCACCTTATTATTAACGACATAAAGGCTTCAAGACACGACTTCGTGAAATGACCGTCTTGAAAAAAATGGTCTATAATATACGTTGGTGAACGGAGTAGAAGCCTATGACATACCTAGTTTTTTATTTATTGGAAAAAAAAAATACTGAAATCAAATCATACGCACTACGCAGCGATGTATAAACTTTTTTTTCAAAATGTCTGTTTTTATGGTTCTAGTTTACTTCAAATGTGTAGTGTTTATTGATAGATAAATTTCTGTATTGTATTTTGCTATTGAAAAAACAAGACAAAGGCTTTTACTCCGTTCACCTTTTGTACCCTATTTTTTCAAGACGGTAAAAATAATCATCCAGTATATTATATCTGTCAATTAAATAGAATAATGAAGAGTATTTTATTTACGTATAGTTCGCGTCAAATAACTTTGCCACTCTGAAGTTAGCGCAAATGACTGCGCAGTAGTCAATATCTATAGTAAAACAGTAGCGCGCCATGACATGCGCATCGGAAAGCCTGGTTTCAAAGCGGCAAAGTTATTTGACGTGAACTATATCTGTGTATAAATATTAGGGTACCTTAATACCTACAGTGTGAAAGATAATATGGGTATAAATGGAAAGTCTGCTGAAATGACAGCTAAAAAGATGTATGGAAACAGACGACAGCAGCGCTGACCCCAAATAAATGAGGAGCAGGTTGGTGATGATGATGATGACAGTCACAAGTCTGAGAGACAGAGAGGAGGCTATACAAAACCGTGTACTGTATACAAACCTTTAACAGTAATTTTACCTCTGACAGCAGCAACCCAAAAGCAACCTTATTGTTACGAGTGTAAAGATTAGGTACTATGATTTTGACAGACATGACGGTGGAAGTATGTATCCAAACAGCAACCTTATTGTAACCTGAATACGGATCACTTTGATTTTGACAGTGATGCAAAATCACAGGTATAGGTAACTGTTAAAGGTCATTTGGTCAAATAAAGGCAAAGTTACCACCTTATGATCTGTGTTTGTAGGACCTGAAGATACCCTCCAAAGTCCTCAAAGTTTTACTGGTATTTGGATAAATTAAGATGCATTTTTTTGAATAGCTATGTTTTTTCCCCAAAACAGATTGTTGAAACTATACCTAAATTAAAAAGTTTAATTTTTAATTAGATATAGTTTCGAAAACCCCTTTTTTCCATGAAACATAACTAACACTCTCTTAACCGTTCTCGAGCAGGAGCGGCTTCAAAAGTTTACATGAACACAGACGAAAAACTACGAAGTACAATTGTTAAATTTTAAAATTAAAGCAATTAACACCTCCATACATGTCCTCAATTACTCGAGTGGGCAATTTCAGGAGGCTGAAAGTCAGCGAGGTTAACGCAAAAGCCAGTCATCTCATGTGTAAATGATGTGCCTACACGTCATCTCCCTCACACACACACAATCTCAGATACACCCATCCCTCTCTCACACGCTCCATGACCTTTTAGACAGGGTATGTTATAATGTATTATACAGGTTGTAACAGGGAATCCTTTACTTCAATTCAAAAAGCAAGTTTTAATGGCTCTACAAGGAATTTGCTATTAACTTTTGGTTTCGTGTGCTCCTAATTCGTTATGGTTCAGAGTACGCGTTTGTAATTATTTCAACGTTTTGATTTTGACTAGAATAAATTTGGGAATAACGTTTTATGTTATAATAAGTTGTATTAAACTGAGACTCTAGTTTACAAGTTCGTTAATTAGTGGGATAAAAACTATACTACGTATAACTATATTACGTGGTAATCTGCCCATTAAACAGCGTGTTTGGTTTTATAGACTACTTTCTATCCCCACCGCCGAAGAACCGTGTACAGAGCGAATTCCCTACTGCCAAGAATGTGTGGGCTCATGAACGAGTGCAGTGATCTAGTAGAAGTACATAAGATCTCCCTTGGTCGGATACGAACCTTCTTGATCATTTGTCTTGGCGGTTATAATAATTTGGGAAATTATTTTCCAGTCGACTAACTTCTTAAAGGGCGACTAACTATTTGCTGCTACAAAAATAACTTGGCAGCGAAAATATTTGGGTGCAAGAGCGAGCGAAGGGCACCTCGAGGTTAGGTTTGGTGGTTTGGTGACCTTGTTCATATTTACTTCTCATCTCAGTTAATTTTATATACAACCTCATTGTATAATTTAAGAATGCCCATTTTCTACTTTTTATCCACCGTTTGTAGCTGCCAACCTACTATTTTTGCTACCGGCTTTAATTATTTTTTAATCCCAAATTCAGATTAATTTTTCGCCGCGATAAATACATGCCTTTTAAGCCTGCATTTTAGAGCACTCATTTTTATTTTTCTCTACCTTTTATTACTTATAAGATACGAGACGGCTGTATCTCTATTTTTGTTTTATTTTATTCAGATACAATTTTAGATTGTTCACCTAGGGTGATAATAAGAAAATGCTGTATTTACCTGTAATTGTTTCTTACATAGTTCTTTAGTTCCTGTCGCTACCTGTAATTTATGTATTGTATACGAACGTTGCTAAACCTAAATATCTATTCAAATAAATAAAAATGAAGTATCTGTTTGTAATGGCAAAATAACGGGGGCGAAGCTGTACACACATATATATAAATAAATAGTGATTTGGTATTTTGCACGTAATAGTTGTGTGAAGGTTTCCTCCTGACTATGACATAGTGTGCGCTGAGGAACCAATTGTAGTATTCCTCTACAAGTTCCTTGTGATTGTCTGTGTACTGTTTTCAAGCACACGTATACGGAATTTACGAATTTGAAGACTCGCGTTATATAGCTGCAGAGGCGGCCCTAGATAAATTTTATGGTGGTGCGAGATTTCAAAGTGGTGCTCCTCTAAATACAAACCCTTAGTGTTCCTATGCTATGCAGTTACTTATCCGTGACTATAAATAGTATTAGACCTACCAAATATCTCCAGATGTATCTGCGGGTTCTGTCGCGCTTGACATAGCAGTTCTGTTCATTCGCGTTAAAGAAATGAAGTCCAACCCACTCGTACTCCTTTATTGCGCTTGAAAACGCCACTGTGCTTGCCTTGCTGAGACGATAAGTTAAGTACATACATGAGAATAATAACAGTTAACAATTTTGTTTGAAAATCTGTAGGGTTGCTGTTTTCTTCGGACATTACGCCGTCGCTACCGTATGTGGTTTCTTGGTCGCTAGCATGGCGGCCAGGTTTGTTACTTAGTCAATGTACTAAGATAATGTTGGACGCTAGAGAAAATTTTGCACCCTCCTACATATAGGTTAGATTTACTTTTGACCATTCATAGAGATATATCAGCTATTGGTTTGACTTATGCAGAAAATATTTATTCTGTATATTTTCTGTAACTAATCTAGGTAGCAGGAGCGAGCATAGCGAACTCAACATTTTCAGCTTAATATCCGATCGATCGTCGGTCAATAACGAGTTGGTGACCAATGCCCAGTAGTAGTGATTTGGTTGATTTCGGCGCCCCCTAATCAACCAAATCTAGCACCCGGTACGATCGCACTGCAAGCACCGCCCTAGGGTCGCCACTGTCCCTCCCGGTTGGTTCCCGCATTGTCGAGGTGGGGGCGCTCAGTAGCCGTGGCTTGGTCACCCACAGTGAATTGAAGAGGAACCCGAGGAGGGGCCGCTCGTCAGGGCTTTTCCCAGGAAGCCGACGACGTAGCGGCCAACAGGTAGGTCGCAGTGCCGCTTTGGCGACATCGCAACTGAGGTGGGCCGCGATGTCATATGGGAGACATCGCGGCTGAGGGTTGGAGGCCGCGGCGGGAGAGGAGTGCCGATATTACGGTGCGCCGCTCTCCATACCTTCTGCGGCCTTGACGGGGTGGCCACCGTCTGATGGTGGACGCAGTGGGGCCGCAGGGGAGGAGGAGTGTCGGTATTTCGTTGGCCGCTCTCCCTATCCTCTGCGGCCGAAAAGTAGTAGGCGGCCGGGGCACTGACCTGACCGGTCGCAGGGGGACCAAGGGTGCCTAAACACGGGGTCGTCTAGCGCCCATGTGCTGGTTTGGTCCATGGGGTGGTTACGGTGCGCAATGTGTTCTCGTGCGCCGGTGATGGAGGGTGCTCCCCAAAGTCCAGAGGAGGGTCCGGTGACGAACAGCCGCGGCGGGTTCGCGGTGAGTGCTAACGCGTACACCGTGGAGTTTTAGTGGGTTGGAGTCCCACATAACTGCACTATCTCCCCGTGGTAGTACAGTATGCATGAGCATTTCTCCACAAAAAAGGGCCGCCACTGTGGCGATTTGTTTCAGCATACTTTTATGTTCAGCATCCAATCTATCTTCCATCATAAGTCTTTGAGTGGTTTCAAATTACATATACCTTTATTTATTTTTTCGTCTATTATTAAGACACCGCGCATAGGATAGCACGCGTACAATTTCTGTGAATACGATAGTATTCGTTTGCTCAGCGTCATATCATACCTAACATAGCGCTTACCTTATACGTTGATAGCTGCTATTTAGAGAAGCAGTTACCACATTTAGATGCTCAAATATCTGCTGCTGAACTTCAGGTAGACAAAATTTTATCTCTTCCAACTTTAGGAGGATTATGCTATGCTAGGTAGGATTAAATTTATCACTTGCTAAAAGTGGTGAGTAAAATGTAAAGTGCAAAAGCATGTTAATATTAAATTATAAGCATGTGCTCATTTAATATAGGTACTACATGTACGAGTGAGTTTGTATTATATGAGGAGATTTGTATGGAAATGAGAGTTGAAATGTTTGCTTTTGAATTAGGGAATTAAGAGTGCGTATAAAGCTAGACAAAATCAAGTGTCTCCCACGCCTCTTTGCCTACCCCTCTCATCAAACACGACGAAAACAAAACACAATCCCTTCCCGCCAGCAGAAACTTTTCGCCTGGCGTATTTCTAGGCATTTAAATTAGATCCTCTGTAGTAAGTAATTATGTATGTATATATATATATATATATATATATATATATATAGGTACTACATGCACGAGTAGGGTTGTATGATGGTTATTGAGGGCATTGTACGGAAATGAGAGTTTAAATGTTTGCTTTTGAATGAGGGAATTAAACCTGAGTTTTTGGAAGGCTGTTTCATTTAATTAACTATGAAATCTCGTGGCAATATTATAATAGGTCTTTACCTATGAAGTTGCCGTTTTACAATACTGGCCATTTGAAACGTAATTTATGTATGGCTGGCAATAAATTCTAAATTCAAATGAATTTTATTGGAATACTATTTTCAAATTCGGTCATTTGTTTATTGATTAGTGTTTTGTTTTTACTGCATTTGTATCTTTTTCATCAATATTCGAATATTTCGTCGCGGTAGCAATGCCGCACAAACGGCTCGGAGTGAACACTACAAACGAAACGATTGGTTTGAACGCTTCTGGCATGGTAATTTTGATCTAGAAAAATAACCTCGTGGTTACCCGAAAACTATAGTTAGCAACGAGTGGAAGCTAACGATACTCAATCTACGGCCGAGTTAGCAGCAGTTTTCAACTTTAGCATCAAAACAATATTGGTCCATTTGCGTCAAATTGGCAAGGTAAAAAACCTTGTTATGTGTTTGCCGCATGAACTAAATGATCACCAATGCGACGAACGCGTTGACGTATGCCTTCTACAGATTGTATTCGTTGAGTGTGCCCGAGAACTCCATGCACGACCTAATTCCACCGGCTCCCTTCTACCATCGGACATCTAGATGCACTGCCAGTTACCATCCCTATCTGGTTGATATTCCACCAATTCGCACTAAGCGTTTCCAAATGTCTTTTATAATGCGCACAGCAAAAGAGTGGAACTCACTACCTGCGTCTGTGTTTCTGAGCGCATACAACCCTAATCTCTTCAAAGTGAGAGTGAACCGGCTTCTTCTGGGTAAGCTCACTCCATCGTCGGCTTTGTCTCCGTCACCTCTGACCTAGACTGGAGTCAAGAGCAAACCTATCTCAAATAAAAAATAAAAAAGGAAAGAAATTAAATACCCGAGAGGCAGTACAAAATGCCTTTGAAGAGTTTGTTGGCTCCCGTACACCTGACTTCTTCAAGAAGGGCATTGAAAAATTACCACTGCGCTGGCAGAGATGCATCGATAGCATAGGTGCGTATTTTGATTGATAGAAATTAAAAAAATATTTATATGAAAATTACTTTAACTTTCTGCATACTAAATGGCAATTTCTGGAGTGTGGAGTTGCGGAAGACTTACATCACTTATTGATGGACTGTGCTAGATATGAGTCTAATAGAAATTACCAGTATTGAGGTTAGATAGAATTCTATGGAATGTGCCTATTTCAAGCCAACCGGCTTGAAATAGGCACATTCCATAGAATTCTATCTCAACCAAATGGTGATGATGCGAAGAGTCTGTTCAGTGTCATGGCCCAAATATAAACTGTAGCAGTGTGTGTTCAGGGTACGATAGGACTGTCATACGCATTGCGATTATAAAACTCCCTAATTAAATAAAGAAGAAAAAAAAATGGCAATTTCATAGGTAAAGACTAATTTTTGGTTATTATTATTTAGGTCAGCAATTAAACAGCCGCACGAGTCGATCCATCAGGTTCAGCTACGCTTGCTGGGATGGATGGGTGCGTGATTCCGTGCCTTGGAAAGCATGTTAAGCCTTTGGTCCCGTCTGTCGTTCGTGGATCTTTGACAGTCGATAACCAGTCTTACCAAGGGGTATCGTATTGTATTATTCAGTTACTGGGTTGTGGAGGTCATATAGGCGGTCGCTCCATGTAAAATATTGGTATTCAGCTGCATCTGGTTAGACGGGAAGCCGACCGCAACATAGTTGGGAAAAGGCTAACCTAACATATTTGGTAGTTTCAGACGTCTGCGTTGCAGAGCTAGCTTCTTATGTGGTTGTGGGTTCGAACCTCTGTCGGATAAAAATGTTGTATGGCATTATTATTCTTGTGGTTGGTCTATAACCTAATCTCCAACAGAGGAAATATCAGTATCGATTATAATATTTTTTTCAACATGGAATTATAAATCGACAGTGGAAAGGTAAAATGGCTAAAGCGCCAAAATGTGAAATTTCAGGAGAGAATATTAAAGTTTATTTTTTTAACAAAAAAAAAAAAAAAAAAAAAACATCTGGTCAACTTATATTCTCATAAATCACTGGTTTCAATTCAAACTATAACCAGTCAGATCAACCAAAAAGACCTAAAAGTAACCCAACCTTCACACATCATACACCATACGCGTGGATTAACAAATTATTGCACTCTAATTAAAAGGCTTGTGCGCGGGGTAAGGCCTGATTGTGCCAAGGGTTATCTGATCAATTCTGCTAATGCGTTTTATACAGGTATGCAGTGTGAGAGAGATCATGGTGTATGAGGCTTTTTATTTAGTTTCGTTTTGGTGGGCTGCTCAATGATGAGGCACGTTTTCTACAGCATTTTTATGGGGTTGAGAATTTCAATAGCGTAATAAAAGTCAAACGCGTTGGTAACATGGCTTATTTTTCAGTATACGCCGAAGGTATTCACGAAGATATTACCAGTGGAACCAGTCTTTTAAAATGGAGATGCGAAATTATGGCATCTTTACTACCAGTCTAGGGTAACAAACGCCACTGAAGACGTGGGGTCCTGGGATTGATCCTAGTTACCGTAGCCCTGGCACAGGCAACTGAAGGAACACGGGTGGTTATAGCGCGGAGTTTACTTTTGCGATGCGATGCCTTCTTTCTTACGGTTATGATGTTCTTACATACAGAGACATGACTCAGTACATAAATTGTGTAAAAAAGTTAAAACTAAACCCGGAAATCGTTAACCCTCAAATGCTTAGGCCTATAAAAGTCAGTGGGCGTAAACACATAACTCTATGACACGCCATCGTGACATTAGGGTTATCCCACCATTGGATCAAGCGCAAACAATAATTACGATTATCAATCAAATTGTTCTTGTAAGTGTAATATTATGATTTATTATCATAGGGTGTGTTTGATTTATGTGGTTTAACAATTTGGAGATTATTTTTTGGAGTGGTTTTGTACCGAGCACTGGTGGCCCACTTGTAGCGCCACCGACGTATGTCTCGTATGTCGTGGGTTCCAACCCAAGCAGGCGCTGTATTAGAACCCAAAGGCTTGGCACGCGACGAAGCATGGCAAGAGACCTGCCCGCATGTCTTTATTTCCATGGGAGATGGGTAGACCTTTAGTGTGGGACGCAACGTGTGTCGATACTCTAGCGCCATCCCATCTTCCTGGCGCAGCGTGCTGTGCTGGCGCTGCTGCTGCGGCTGCAGAAAATCTCAAGCGGCGGAAGTATATTTTCGAGCCGTTGGGTTGAAACCCACAGGCCGTGGGGTCCGAGTGCTCATGATTTGTTCACCGAATTCTCCAAACGGCTGGTTGACACTTCCCTTGACCAGGCTTTACAACGTGGCAATGCCGCCAGTCTCAGTCTCAGTTTAATTAGGTTTTTGCATTAAGGCGAATACGCCACGGTAGCCCGCGAAATTTTCTTGTTTTTTTGCAATTTGTAAGTCAGTATTAGATTGTATTTTGGTCAAAATATGATTCGCGACCGTAACAAGTAAGTATGTATTTACAGAATTATCATCATTAAAGTCATCAATACACCTACTTAAAACCAGGTAATCCTATTGAATGACTATTTTATGAAACCTTGACATTTGAGGATTATACTAACTTAAGGAGTTCGTGGCTAAGTCATAACAGCCGCACGGGTCGATCCATCAGGTTAAGCTACGCTTGCCGGGGTTGGTTCGTAGATGGATGACCATCTTTACATACCGAGACTCCTCCGTGCCTCGGAAAGCACATTAAGCCGTTGGTCCCGGCTGTCATTCGTGGATCTTTGGCAGTCGTTACGGGTCGTCAGAAGCCCGAAAGTCTGACAACCAGTCTTACCAAGGGGTATCGTATTACCCAATAACTGGGTTGTGGAGGTCAGATAGGCAGTCGCTCTATGTAAAATACTGGTATTCAGCTGCATCCGGTTAGACTGGAAGCCGACCCCAACCTAGTTGGGAAAAGGCTAGGCAGATTGATTAACTAACTTAAGGAGTTAACTTATTGATTCTAATGATTATAATTATGTAAATATATATGTTACGGTCGCGAATAATACGTTAATCAACAGGCAACCTAACACTGTCATGAAAGTTGCAAAAAACGTAAGAAAAATTGAATTTCGCGGGCTACTCTGGTGCTTTCCCCTTAAGGCGTTCTGAGTAGCAGCGTAAAGTATGGATTTAAGCGCGGGTAGTGGTAACAGAAACGTCCTCTAGTACAGGAGACTTTAAAATAACTGATAAAACATGCCTCTGCCTTTCCCATAATGGAAAACAGTCGTGATATTACATTGTATTTGCACAAATCGCCCTGTATCTTGACTATAGGCAAGGTTAATCAAAGAACTTAAGTTTGTCTAATATTTCAAAAGTTTTAACGGCTCGACTCGATTCTCATAAAAAAATCAAATCTTCCAACAATCTAATGATATATTTATATTTCAGCTAAGTTTAGCTTTAGCCTTATAAGCCAATAAACCCAGTCTAAAGTTAACACACCCAATTTACCCATAATCCCAAACCACAGAAATACAATAGCAATAATATCAGATATTGGTTAAGTCGCGTTTTATTGCAATGAAATTACTTACAGGATTCGAGAGAATACTGCAAAACAACGTGGTTTGCTGAACAATAATGAATGTGAACGAACGAACGAATGGTAACCGATTACTGAAGACTCGGATCTATTTGCGATCTGATTGTTGTATAGTTTTTATCAAAATAAAAAAAAAAATCAAAAGTCATTTATTCTAACTAGGCTGAGAATCAGCACTTTTTGAACGTCAAAATTACATAAGACAGTCCCCCAAAACGCCCGCCCTTCACCACTTCCTCCTTCCTAGTGCTTTAGCTGGAGAGAAGAAGTTATTATGATTTTATTATGGTTGCATTTAGTATTTAGGTATGGGTTAGGTTAACTATACCAGCCGGTCTATTCTAGATATAATTCAACGTGAAAGCTTAGGTGAAGTGAGCTTGAAGTGAGCTGTCAATAATGTAAATCCCTAGCATCAGGTGGAATGATAGCTCACTTCACCTAAGTTTAAGTTTAAGATTTTTACGGAATAGACACTTATGTTTCACCTATGTTTTCACGGTGAGGTTTTTACAGAATAGACTGTCTGACTGTGACAGTAGAAGTCAGATGCTAGGGTCGGTTTTTTGATCCTTAGTCTTCGAATTCAACCATTATTTACTACTAATGGTTGAATTTTGGCTAAATGCGACAGGCTAAACAAGAATGCAAAAAAAACTTTTTAGCCAAAAAATAAAACCGACTTCCAAAACAAAACACTACAAAGTGAAAAATAACTTTAATTTCGGTAGTCGGTGTCTTGGGTTTTGTATTTTCGTTTTTTGCCTCCGACTTCCGAAATTAAAGTTATTTTTCACTTTGTAGTGTTTTGTTTTGGAAGTCGGTTTTATTTTTTGGCTAAAAAGTTTTTATTTTTCACTTTTTAGTTGTGGAACCTACCCCACACTAATTCGAATACATAATTGAGCACAATAATTGTAGATATAGCCATGTAAAATACAGTGATAGGAAGTTATTAAAACACCATCACATCATCCACATAAAATAAGTGGGAACAATACGCATTATTGAAGCTAACTCAAAAACTCCCCAAGCAAAGTTAATAAAATTTATATGGGACCACCTCGGAAGTATACCCTATCAAACAAAAAAAGAATTTTCTAAATCGGTCCATCCGTCTTTGAGTAATCGCGTAACAAACATACAAAAAAAAAACATACAGACGAATTGAGAACCTCCTCCTTTTGGAAGTCGGTTAAAAATAATTAGCTCATTCATACTAAAAAATAATAACTAATGGCATAAGTCATTTATGTTTAGCTTTTCACATTTAGCCAAAATTCAACCATTAGTTACTATTTTTAACCATTGGTTGAGTTAACTATGGATCAAAAAACCGGATGTATGCAAAACGAAGCAAAGGAAGTATGTAAGGATCGTAGCAGGTGGCGTTCTGTAGTTTCTGACTACCCCCATGGGAAGAGAAAACGTGACTTTATGTATGTGTGTATATTAAAATATATACGTAAATAATATACAAACTCATAACTACACACTGCTTCCTGGCTGGATAGATAAATGTAGGTGCATTTTATAGTTTGCGGAATCTAGTCTAGAATAGAATTTCAACTGTGAGTTAGCTTGTGGTTTAAGATATGAGAAGTCTGACGACAATGATTAATGATGCGTTCCAAGGCAAAGTAAATAATAGCAGTCACATTTTGTTTTGGTTTCGGCCTTGGGTATTATAGGTACTGACACTAATAATGACAGGTAACAAAATAGGTTTAAAAATCATACCTATTTTTGCAACGATAAAGAAACTCGCTTATTTCGCACGCTTAATAATAGACTTGTCTTACAAAATGGCTTATAGCTCGGTCAAAAAGCATAATAATAATTAAATAATGTATTGTAGGAATACTTGATAAAATGATTATTGATACAGAAATGATATTTTGAAGAAATTTGGTTAAAATGAATTTCTTTGTACGCTTAACTCATTTTGGACCTGAACCGTAATGGGCCAGTTTATTATATTAAGCGTGCAAGTTGTGTGTGACATATTGCAAGTTACAAAATGTAATTACAGGTTTAATTACCTACCTAGGATACAAAAAATATATATAGCTGATCCTAGTTTCTTCATAGTAGGGGAAAACATGTTTATAGTGCAGACGTCCAATAAACACATGTGAACACAAAGATTTCTGTGTTATCGTAAGGCGCACCGAAGTCAACACTGGCACCCCATCCTACTTTCTTCCTGATTGGTCATACATGATCATGACATGAGCTATTTCCAAATAGAAGAGAAGAAACAGCGTTGTCAACAAAATTTTCATTAATACAACCCGGTCGATACCTTGCAAACTGTGGCAGGCTACCTTTCCACCATACACTCACTATCTACCATCAAATGAGAATCTTCCTGCATGGCGTAACCTTCTGCGGTCCACTTGGAAGTTCCAGAACCGTCTCCGAACCCAAGTGGGAAGGTGTAAATCAAACCTCGTAAAGATGTTACAAGGTGTGGATGTGGAGCTGTGTCATAAACTATGCTTCACCTACCCTCTGTGCCTCAAAATATGCAGCTAAATTAGCCTCTGCGTTGCCACTGATAACGCCGTGGAAATGGCTAAGTTTTGGGCCCAGCAACACGAAGAAGAAGTACCCAAATACAATCACTTCCCAACTTCTTATAACTTGGACCACACCAACAGTGGTCCAGCTTACAGCTCGGAGGTTTCAAGCCAAATTGCAGCGTCTATATACTTAGGCACCGAACTGAGCGACCTAGTTGCAGATATTTTAGGTATCCTAGTGCAACTGCGTCTTACGTCAGGAGCAAGGCAAGGGCTACCCGTCTTGTTGTAAAGTACTTACCAAACTATATACTTAGTGGTGGGTAGTTTATGCTGGTTTTGAAGTTTTTTGAGGGAGGAAATGTGGACTCTATTTAGTGGTTATGAATGTAATACTTCAATGTTGGTGGGAACTTTCCTCGTATGTCTGATGTTTAATGACTAGGTTAGGCAGACTTTCAGAAGATTTGAACTCAAGGCACGTCTTTGCTAGAAGAATACAATTTCTAAAAGTATTATTTTCGTGCAATCAATGTAAAAGTAAAACAAAAGAACCGGCCAAGTGCGTGTCTGACCACGCACAATGAAGGGTTCCGTAGTTGAAAAACCTGATCTCCCATACACACACAGGTATACGTCACGGTCAATTCTCCAACTGCAAATTTAAGTTTGTAATCGCAATGCGATAAAACTACAACTAGTTTTCGGACTTTTTTCCTTACTTTTGCTATGATACCTTGCTTCTTGCTTGCCAAATTCTATGACTAGATCAACAGGAAGTACCCTATAGGTTTTGATTTATTTGAGTATCAAAAAATGTCGTATAAATGGCCGTACTTTTTTATTGCTTTGACTTCGAAGCTTGATTTTTTTAGAGCTCCAAGTGACCGTAGATTAGGTAATTGATATTAATTTCAACTTGATACCTCTACGCGTTCCTGAGAAAAAGGGACAGACAGACAACGAACTGATCCTATAACCTCACAAAAGGAAAAACACATAAAAAACCCGCCTGCTACGTTTTACGTATATAAAACCGCCGCCTGATGCGTTTCGTGGCAGTTATTTTATGTCAATCAAAAATTTGATGATGATGATACGCGTGAAATACGTATATAACATTTTAATTACTACCGCTCAATCGGGTAATACCAGTAAAGGTAAAAAAAGGGAACAGATAAAACTCAAAATTTGATCAGAGCAGCCTGACATTTTTTAGGCAGTTCTTCTAACAAACCTTTGAAGAGATTCTGTAGATGTGAAAGCGACGTAATGGCTTATGATCCTTCAACGCAATTAAAGAATACCTAAGACTTTGATTTTTTTTTTTTGTGGGAATTCATCAAATGACTTCTCCTGCTCTGGACGGAGACTCAGACTTTTACTGACTAAAACCCACCCGTGTTCCTTCAGTTGCCCTGACTCTTTCAAACAACCCGCGACCCTGGCAGGCATCGGCCCTAGCGGGCCCCATCAGTTAGTGCCCCGCCGGACGCTCGAGTCGAGCGTGCACTGAGTCCGTACACTAAGACCTAAATGTCCTTTAGCTCATATTTGGCAACACAGCTCATTCAAATTCAATAGAATAATCACCTACTAGCACAATTTAATAATTAGCTGTTAACCCCTCCTAACCTGTTTATATCCAGTGCATTGCTAGGTAAGTACTAATTATAGCTTACTCTGATTAGGTCATTCATTAGGGATTATGGCCTGATTCGGTTCACGCATGACATCCACAGCAATATCTAATTGATTACTGTATGGATTTAGATAATTATTTAATATATTATTTAGTTTAAAGGGCAGGATAATGTGTTTTTCCATGACATTGTGAAAATGAATGGGTGCAGTATTTATTTGCCGCTTTGCTTGCTATTTGTCTTGCCCTTTTACCTCCGAATAAGTACTAGGGATGAACGAGACTTTAGAGCAAAATTTTAGTTCAATAATTAGACTTTATAAGCTTTAAAACATTAAGAAGGTGGCTGGAACAGATTGGATGCGGAAAGCGGAGGAATTGGTGTCGTGGCACAGCCTGGGAGAGGCCTATATCCAGCAGTGAACTGCGATAGGCCGAGTTGATTGAAGCTTCAAAACTAATCCAGGACTAAAATTAGAAACGAATAAGAAAAAGGTACGATTTTTTTTTTTGTGGAGGCAATCACTAGTTTACAAGCCAAAACCGTATTTATCGCCATCTATTATCTATTGATTCTAATTCACGTAACTTATTTACTGACCTAGTTAACAGATGGCGCTATACTCACGGTGATACAAACATGCATTTCAAATTCGTTACAATACGAGGGCAGGTTCAATTCAAATATTTACCAAGAATAGCAGGATTTACATCGAGAGGGCAGGGGAGGCCAGGTGATTGTGGACTATTTGCTTATCGTTCAGGGTTCACTGCCTTTTGTCTGATTTGGGGGAAGATGGGGGAGGGAAAAATCGAGTTTCTAATGTAAGGAGGTTCAGAAATCGTGAGATAATTCCGGGTATAATTTTGGACCGATTTGTGGGTTTGTTTTACTTCGTTGAGTTCTCGATTGGGGTGAGTATTTTTGAATATTTTATTGGTATTAGGATTTGGATAATTTCCGATTTAAAGAGCACAGTTTTTAAACTTAAAATGGAAGGGACGAATAAACAAGAGTTCTTCACTTAAATATACATTTTTCGTTCCAATTTGCCGATTTCGTACCCACCTGTGGAAAGCTTAGGAAACCTAGACCATAGTCAAGAGCAAACCCACCTCAAAAAGAAAATAAACTACATTTCTGTGCATTTGAAACATAAACTAAAAATAAAAACCCGCACGTTTCAAATTTCAACAAAAAAAACAAACCAAATACCACTGCTAGTATCAAAATTAAACCTGGTCCTCTCCTCAGAATTCTACACGAACTATAAAACCACATTTACATAGAAGCAAGCAAACTAAAATTCAGTCCAGATAATTGTGTTGTTCCTGTTCTAGACTTCTGTATCCATTGCATAGATTCCTATTTTTCTCCAGCCCAGTAGTCCCAAAAAGCGTCATCCCACGCTGGACGTAATATAGTAAGATAGTATTTTGTGTGGTTGAATTAAGATTAGGCATCATTAGGGATTAAGAATAGAACAGGGAAGGTGGGAAGACTTTTACTCAAGTCGTTTGGACTAAATAAAGGTGTTAACAGACTAGTAAGTACTGACACGATTTTCCAATGATGACTCTTTAATGGAATTATTGGTAAGTTTTTGGCAAGTCTAGTTGTTGATTTCGTTTCTTCCTCCAAAAATCGTATTGGTTTCGGTATAAATTTGTCGAGATTGATGACATAAAGCAGGATCGGCTTCCTAATATAATAATAATATCCTGCGACATTTTTCACAAACGGTCATCTGATCCCAAACTAAGCAGAGCTTGTACTATGGAAACCAGATAACTGATATACTACATACACTACTTTTTTTTTTTTTGTAAATACATACTTATATAGATAATAATAAAAACACTACAAAGTGAAAAATAACTTTAAATTTCGGAAGTCGGTGTCTTTGGATATGTATTTTGGTATTTTGCCACTGACTTCTGAAATTATTTTTCACTTTGTAGTGTTTTTTTTTTTTGGATTAGGTAGTAGTATTTTTTTTTGTAAAAAATATTTTTATTTTTCACTTTTTAGTTATGATACTTACTCCACATCAATTCTCATACCACTACTTGCTTACTCCTTCTAGTAGTAGAATAATAGAAGATATATCTAATAGTACCAGATCATAAAGATACGCAAAGTGGATTAAATACGTATTATCGAAGCTAACTCAAAAACTACCCAAGCAAAGATACAATTTTTAAGTTACCAACTCTGAAGTATGACCTACCAAACAAAAAAAAAAAAGAATCATCAAAATCGATTTATAATTGGCGGAGTAATCGCGTAACAAATATTACAAATAAAAAAAACCTAACTACAGTCAAATTGAGAACATCCTCCTATTTATGAAGTCAGAGAGATGGACATTTTTATATGCATTTACCTAAAATCAAAATGGCGTAACCAACAGGCGACTTGAGCATCTAAAATAAGGTAATTTAGAAAATCAAAGCTAATTAAGTAGGTACCACAAACCAACATCACAAACATCTATTACAAGTAAGATATGTATAGCCCGAACAACACCAATACCCTATTATCATAGCCATCAGACCATCGGCCAGAGAACAACTAGTTACTTGTATACAGTTATATGTTTATACACAATCGACATTGGACTATGCAAATGCAGCCTCCGTCCCGACTACTAATGATCTACTCCGTCACGATAACTTGTTACTATACGAACACACTGAACGCTGAAGTCCGAAGTTATAATTGGCTAAATCGACAGGATTTTAAAGCGAGGGGTAAAAAGAGAAAGAGTTGGGATTATCAACACACATAATGCAATTTTGTAGCAAGAAACAGAAGTTGATTTTGAATGAGGGTACCGAGCGCGCAGTGGCGCCCTCATCGTATGTTTGTTATGCCTTTTATTTTAGAATGAAAATGCAGAAAATATGCACGTTAAGTTGTGCTCCACCAGACTTGAAAGCCTTAAAACGGAAAATGCTGGCCACTTTTTTTCTGTTTTAAGGATTACCTTCTGTACAATAAAACTTAACAATATAAAACTACTGTTTGTAATAATATTGTGGAGCACAAGTTAACGTGCTTATTTTCTGCATTGTCATTCTAAAATAAAAAATAAATAATCAAACAAACGATGAGGGCGCCGCTGCGCGCTCGGTACCCTCTTAACAGAGTCTCCAGGAGCCCGGCTATCTTTCATGGACCTTTGACAGTCGTTACGGGTCGTCAGAAGTCCAAAAGTCTGACAACCAGTCTTACCAAGGGGTATCATGTTACCCAGTAGGTAACTGGGTTGAGGAGGTCAGACAGGCAGTCGTTCCATGTATTGGGTTGGCTAATAAGTAATGAGCGACATACAACTATTTTATTTGTATTTATTTATTAAATGAATAATTGTTAATCATTAATAATATATTCACCGTCGTTTTCTACTACCATTCGCTATCAATCTGGCGAAGAGTGAATGGCGTCCGCATAGAACTTCGTTGGTTTTGAATTGAAGAAGTCATCTATGTATTGTTTCAAGTGTGGTCCATCGTCAAGCTTTTTTCCCGTAAATTATTACTAAGTGATCGGAACAAGCTGAAATCAGTTGGTGCTAAGTCATATGGAGGGTGGGGTATAATATTATTTCCCAATTAAGCTCGTGTCGTGCAGGAAAATATTTTGTCGTGTTGTGGACGTTTTTGATGGATGAAGCTTCAGTTTTTCGAGTTGATCACAATATACTGTTGCTGTAATCGTAGTATTAGTAGGAAGGAATTCCCAGCTTATTACTCCATGTATATCCCACCAGACAAAAAGCATTACCTTGCGAGGATGAAGATCACCTATTGACGTTGGTTTTCCCTGTTCTTTACATCCCAGCCACTGGCGCTTGCTTGTGTGATTAACATAAAGAACCCACTTTTCATCTCCAGTAACAAGATGATCTAACCAATTAAATGTGCGGCGGAAAGATAAAAGTTGTACACAAATCTCAGCTCGGTAGGTCAGCTGATCTTTAACTTAATTGATGGGGTACCCAAACACTATATTTGTAAGTTTTTCCCAAACCATGTAAATGATTTTCTATGGTGCCATGAGAGCACTCGAGCTTAACAGCCAAATCGCGTGTAGTTCTTCAAGGATCTTCTTCGATTAATAGTTTTAATTTATCGATATCTATTTCCACGGGGCGACCCGACCTGGGTTGATCGGTTAAGGAAAAATCGTTATTGCGGAACCGTTGGAACCAGCGCTTTGCTGTTGCTTCGGAGACTGCATCGTGAGCTATCCTTTGACATACTCGTATATTACGTGTAGCTTCTGCAGCAGAATGCCCAGATTGAAACTCATATAATAAACAATGTCGTACGTGGGTTTTAATATCACTCATTTCTTTGCGAACTTTAACGCACTAACAGCCAAACTATCAATAACGCGCATGAGTGCGACTCGCTCTGTAGCAGAGGGTAAATAAACCCTTTGCTACAGAACGTTCTCGAACCTTTCCGAAAATTCTAGAAATTATAAACTAAAACGCTCATTACTTATTAGCCAACCCGATAAAATACTGGTGTTCAGCTTCATCCATCCATTGTTGGGAAAAGGCTAGGCAGATGATGAGTCTTCAGAAATTTCTATGCATTCTAGGCCTGCTAACAACCACGCTGATAGGCTCATCTTTTCCCATTTTGGCATGAATGATACTTTGCTTTGGTATAACTGACAGGAAAGAAGTTTCCTCATGATGAAAATAGGGCAACAAATATAATCAACCTGACACACAATACAATAAAGAATGAAGTTATAAACGTAGCTTAAAGTTAAGTAATTGATTAGCGACTGTTTAAACATAATTTTTTGACATTTTAATGTCTCTTATAGCAAGACTTATAGTAGACGTTTAAATGTCAATGTCGGCCGTGTGTACGAGTATAGACTTATGGACGACGTATCTTGGTGAGTCTGAACTTCGTGCAGAAGGCTGCGCAGTAACATTTTTAGGGTTCAGTACCTCAAAAGGAAAAAAAAACGGAACCATTGTAGGATGGCACAGCCAATTTGCTACGAATCTAATGGATTAAGTTGAAATTTGGCAAACATGTTAATTTTTGTGACCCAAACACGGACGTTTATCGTAAATAAATTAATTTTGAATATGAGGGCACTTTTGGGGAGCAAATATGAAGTGTAAAAAAATGTTTTGCAAACTGTATCGTGTGACATATAAAATGAAAGGGCTTACTGTGATGGTCTCAAATGATATATTATAATTTTATATTCAATTATTTTAAAGTTATTTAAGAAAATAGACGAAAATTGGCTATTTTCCCTCTTATCTCCGAGACTACTGACCCTAAAGTTTTGAAGAAAATACGGAAAATAGTTCTATACCTATAGATTACAGAAAAATCTATAAAAAGTCTATGGTCTTAAAATAACATGACAAATCTCTCAATATTGTGCGTACAAACTTACATTTGCAGTTGGAATGACCATGACTATGTTTTTCAACTACAATGTTGAGTTTGTTCTTGGATTAAATTCAGCCTAAAATTTTGAAAAAATTACAGAAAATACTTCTATACCTACCTTTAGATTACAGGAAAATCTAAAAAGAGTCTATTGTTTTAAAATAACGTGGTAAATCTCTCAATATTGTACGTACAATCTTACATTTGCAGTTAGAATGTCAGAACATGTTTTCAACAACAATGTTAAGTTTGTTCGTGGTTGGGATGAATTTATCATTCATCCCAACCACGGAACCCTTCTTTGTGCGTGGTCCAACACGCACTTGGCCGGTTTTTTTAGGAACCAAAACGTGACATGAGGCAAGTGTGAGTGAGTGAACACTCGCGAAAGTTCGGAGACCCTATGTTCAGACTTGCCAAGATACGTCGTCGGTCGGCCGTAGTTTATAAATAAAGCGAAATGGTAATAAGTATTCAATGGTTTTACACTCATTGCCTTTTCCAACTATGATTGTAGCAGCTTGTAGTCTATGGATTATGACCTAAGGGTCAACTGGCTGTCAGGTCAGCTCTTCAGTTTTCCAACTTCCACACCTACTCGTACTTATGAATACTCATAGGACAAACGAAATCAACATCCATTTTGAATACGCCCAAAAGCACGAACGAATCTGATGAATTACTACTTGTATCCATAAGTTTACCTCAGAAAATGAAGCTTAATTTTCACGTCCATTAGAAAGGGCTCAGAGAGCCGTTTATTAAAGTCTTGTCTAAAAAAGCCTTTCAGGTTCCCAATGGATTTGCTTTATAATAAATTTCCTGTTCTCCGAGTGCGACAATTATTCATACTAAGTACCGCACTACGAGCCCGCAAAAGCATTAAAAATAGGCCTGATTGTACGTTCCTGATGCAAATAGTCTTCTGGCTTCTTACTCTGTCTGCTAATTTTTACTATTGTCTAATTTTAATAATAATACTAATACTAATAATAAAGCTGAAGAGTTTGTTTTTTGTTTGTATGTTTGAACGCGCTAATCTCTGGAACTACCAGTCGTGTTTGAAAATCTCATTTTGTCTTGATAGCCCAATTCTTGAGGAAGGTATAGACTATTTAACATCACGCTACGACCCAAAGGAGCTCAGCAAATATATAAAAAAAAACAAAACAGAAATAACGAAGGAACAGCGCGCGCTGGCGATGTGATACGACGGGGTGGGACGAGGAAACAAGAAATTTAACGCGGATGAAATCGCCAACAGAAGCTAGTGTTTATAATGCTAACGCAACTCCGGCCCCGAAGTTTGAGGACCACTGTTTATCTAATAAGTTAAAAATACAATTTTTTACCGTTATCCGTTAATGTTAAGTAAAATGCCTGTTACTGAGGTTTAATAATTATTTTCTTATTGATTCATACACATGGTTATTATTTAGCAAGTCCTGTTTGAACAAAAGGTAACATTTCCACTATTTGGCTTGTTGCTTTTTTGTTTCATAATCATAATTTAATCGATGAACTACAAAACTTACACATTCTATGTAGTTGTTGAATTTGGCGTATCAATTTTTAAAGATTCTCTTAGAAAAATCGAGTCCAAATTTCAGTTTTCGAACAAAAGGAACTCATTTCATCAAAGATGTTTCAAAATGGGCAAGGTCTATGTACACTACCTCAAAAAAAAAAAGATAAAAATCCGTTGAATTCGGGAAAAATACAGATAATTTATTTAAATGTGACTTTCAACATGGCGTCTCACCAATATACTCTGCGTATATAAACAATGACAGTAAACCATAGATCGACCACTGGTCATAGAAAGAGTCAGCTGTCACAACAGTGTCACTTCAGTCCTCTTCTTGCGTAGATAGAGAATAGTTCATTCTCTATCTACGTCTTCTTGAGTATTTAAACATGTCAAACGTCATTAATCAATCAAAATGACAGCTTACCGCCATGACGGGTTTTTGTTGTGTTGCAATTTCAAGTGTTTTCAATTGTGGTTTACCAGCAAACACAGCCATTTTAAAGTAATTGGACAGTTGAGAACTGTTTTAAATGTTTTTCCCTATTTATAAGTATTACACGTACCAGCCCAAGGTCCATACATTTTGAAACATCTCCTTTTATTGATTTCTGAAAAAAAAAGCAATGGTGGAAATGTTACCTTTTGTTCGAACACTCCTCCTAGAGTCGAGTAGACTATCTTTAATTACCCAACTTAAATCAATGTTCAACAGTGACTAACATTAGGTAATTAAGAATCCCGGTTTGCGCAGTAATGTTCGTGTTCCTCCCCGGAGTCCGGAATTCAGTGGAACATGTCCCGCGCGGGTAGAACAAGGCATAATAGAGAGTTGGACATAAGTTTGGTGGTTGGTTTCGGATAAATTAATCCAGTTAGTCTGCAATCTGCCTAACTGGATGCAGCTGAATGCCAGTATTTTACACGGAGCGAATGCCTATCTGCGACCTCTACAACCCAGTTACTGGGTAATACGATACCCCTTGGTAAGATCTGACGACTAGTAACGCATGTCGAAGATCTACGAATGACAGCCGGGAACAACGGCGGTGTCTCGGTAAGTAAAGATGGTCACTCATCCTCGGACCGCCCCCGGCAAGCATAGCTTAATCTGATCGATCGACCCGTGCGGCTGTAATTACTTAGCCACGAGCCCCTCTTAAAATGCTCAATGGTGCATGCTCCATACTAATATTTTACTTTCGTACCAGAAAAAGCAGTATAAATTGCCAATCCAACGTTTAATTAAATGCCGAATAACCAAGCCGAAACCAATAAAGATTAAATTAAAACCATGGAAAATTATAATTGATAAAGTCCTCAGTGGCAATGAAAGGGATTCGTCGATCCTATCAAGTCTATTATTTTAAGTCAATCAGTCTTTTATACTGATTGTTTTAATTAATTCAAGCTAACCTATAGACTGTCTTATTAAAGGTATTAATTACTATTTGTAAAGCACTTTTTCTTGTGGTTTTTAGGGTTCCGTACCTCAAAAAGTAAAAACGGAACTTATAGGATCACTCATGTGTCTGTGTCTGTCCGTCTGTCACAGCCAGTTTGCTCCGAATCTAATAGCCCAATTAAGTTTAAATTTGGTACACTTACATACAGGGTGGCCGGCAAAGTGACGTCCAAAGAAAAAAATTAGATGGCTTTTGTTGAAGGTATCCGAATCACCCCCATATACGTTCCGCGATTTTTTGTAGTTTTCGAGTTACGAATTTTTTTAATGATTTTCTGGAAAATGTCGCCGCATCGGTTTAATATTTTCTTTTTATGTTTGTGGTAGGTTTTTAATTACTTTTTCTTTTGTCATTACTACCTTATGAGTTATACTTTTATGCATAAAAAAAATCAGCGTCCTAACACAAACGAAAGTTACAAAAAAATTAGTTGAGAATGAAAAATTTACATTCGAGCCAGTCAGTCTTGAATTTTTAAATTTAAATTAAAAATCTAAAATGGGGGTCCCATAGTTTTTAAGTAACTTTAAAAACTCCGCGATACTCTAAGCTTTCATAGCAATCCAAAAAAAATGGTACTTAATACAGTATTATTCCCTCAAATCAGCCCTCAAAAGTACTGAGATGGAAATTTCCTAAGATATTAAGTTGATTAAAAAAATTAAAAAATTGCCTATTTTGTTTTTTCTATGATTTATTAAGGTAGGAAATGTATTAATTGAACAAAAAAGTATCTTCTGTTTTCTGTAAAAATTCTGTTTTGTTTTTAGAGCAGTCGGCAGCTACACTTCGTGACTGAGACAAGAAGCTGCCACTCAGTATGATGCTGAGCTATGAGGACCCTCAACACAGCACTAATTTTCAGTTTCCACCCGAAAACAACGTATGGGAATTGAGTTTAATAACTTCATCATCATTCTCCTGCCCTTGTCCCAATTTACTTGGGGTCGGCGCAACATGTATTTTTCTTCCATACCTTTCTATTAGTCGTCATCTTGGTAGCCACTCCCTTTCCAGCCAAGAGTGGAACTCACTACCTGCGTCTGTGTTTCCGAACGTATACAACCCTAATCTCTTGAAAGTGAGAGTGAACAGGCTTCTTCTGGGTAAGCTCACTCCATCGTCGACTTTGTCTCTGTCACCTCTGACCAAGACTACTCGTAGAGTCAAGAGCAAACCCATCACAAATAATAAAAAAAAGCCATATCATCTTTCACACATAAGAGGAAACAACATAACCTAACATAATTGGCGAAATTTGTGTGTAAGTAGTAGCTACACCCAAAGTAATACCAGAGCACCCATTAGGCAGGATTAGGCAGAGTACACATAGCAATGGGTACTCTGCCTAACCCTTCGGGACAACAAGGACGGTAGGTTGAAATAAGAATCAGCTCTATATCCATTCGCTAACAACAACTTTTACGATCATCTAAACTACAATAAGTTTGACCGTTTATCCTAATTATCCTACTAATATTATAAATGTGAAAGTTTGTATGTTTGGATGTTTGTTACTCAATCACGCAAAAACGGCTGAACGAATTTGGATGAAGTTTGGTATACAGATAGTTTATAACCTGGATTAAGACATAGGATACTTTTCATCCCGGGGTAGAAGGGTCCCGTGGGATAATTTCCAAAATACACACGGGCGAAGCCGCTGGCAAAAGCTAGTAATATTATAAATGCGAAGGTTTGTTTGTTAGTTACCTTTTCACGCCTAAACCACTGTACTGATCATCCTGAAATTTTGCATATACGTTGTCAGGTGTACAGAAATGGACATAGAGTACCTTTCATCCCGAAAACAAGTATTGTTCCCGAGGAAAAGCACAATAACTTTCTTATGATAATAGATGGCGCCACATGTCTTTCGAACGATGATTAGATTAGATTAGATGATAGAACTAATATTATGATATAAATGCGAAAGTGTGTTTGTTTGTTGATTACGCTTTCACGCTAAAACGACTGAACGGATTTGGCAAATTGGTAGACCATGACCTGGAGAAGGAATAGGCTACTATTCACGGGAAACAGCTAGTTAGGTATACCATAAACCAGTAACCTATAATCACGCCGGCGTTGATGATATTCCCTGCGCATTCATACATCACTAACCCATACACCTATTTACCATACCGTTTACATAAGCACACCTTCACAGCAAAAATTCATTCCCTCATCCTGAAAAAAAAAGAGATTAATTCCCCATCATTCCCTTTTAATATATTTAAATGGAAAAGCATTCAGACAGACAGACAGACACACAATAAGTACGTAGGTACGAGAGAACAACTCGATTGGTTTCCAATTCCAGCGCCATGCATATGTAAACAGACGAGTTAAGGGCAAGCAGAAAACGGGGTGTTTATTTGTGTTAGGTTTTTTTTATTTTTTATTTGTGGGTAGATGTTAACAACCCTTCTTTAGGGTTGTGACAACTAACACGGTAATAACATACACGGTTTTTGATAGCTTATTCAGTTTGATTTGTGGTCAAATGTTATAATAAGAACTATTACTCAAGAAAAACTTAAATTCTAACCTGGACATATTTCACGACTCTTTGAGTGGTATTCGGAACAAAAACTACTCGACAATTATCATGTAGTCACATAATTTCTGTTAGTAGAATTATGTATCTGAATTATACAAAGTGGCGATTAGGTTATCACATTGATTGAAACCACGTATTCAGTACATGATTCTGGAACCCACTGCGATGAAATTTTTCGTCGGTTATTATAAAAAAAATTCTGTTCTTTCCTACAAAAGTGCAATACCTACGTGGTTAAAATGTATGGAATAGCAATTTTTTTTAAATAATAACTGGCAAAAAATTTCATCGCAGGGGTCCACAGTCATGTCCTGAACATGTAGTTTCAATTAATGTGATAACCTAATCGCCACTCTGTATGTATTATGTTCATCCCTTTCATTAATTTGTATTACTCGTATGTTGTATTTAATTTTATTAAAGTTAAATAACTCTGTATAAATTTTAAATTTTACTTTTAGTTTATAAGCAGCTTCTGTCCAATGTCTTTTTTGTTTCTTTAAATGTTAATAATAATAATAATTTATTTCATAAAAAGTGGTACAGTCTGTTACAAAGTGGGTTGACAACTTCGGAATAGTTTACATCTGAGATGAGTAGGTAACAATACAAATTTACGATCTGATGTCCTAGCTAGGTTACTAAGTAGCCTATATTAAGGACAAACAGCCCTCATTTCCCGAAAATAGGACAAAAGTATTGCTTAAACTGTTACATAATTATTAACAAAATTTAAACAAATTAAGTAAAAAAAATAATGATAATAAAAAGACAAGTACAAGAATGTGTGGTGCGCGCGCGTGTCTGTGTGAGTTGTGAGTGTGTGTGTATTATGAGTTACTTCATTGTTGTAAGAAGGGATTCGGTATCATCATAATTTTTGGTAGAAAGAAATTCAGTAATCAGCTTTTTGCATGCTAGCTTACAACATGTTTGCAGTGGAATTATTGCGTTTATTCTATTATATAAAAATGGTCCTTGATAAAAAAAGAATCTTTTTGTAAATGTAAAGTATGGATGAGGTACAGTACATACCCTGTTTCTTCTTCTGGGTATGGTCGGCCGACGTGCTATTGGAGTGTTAGTGTGCTGTTGCAAAATCGAGCTGTGTATGAACATTTGTCGAACGGTAAGGACCTCGCATTTCTGGTAGAGGTCAAAGGTCGGATAAAGTATCGGTCGAAAAGTGGCTACCTTCATGACTGCTCGCTGCGCTACCTCAAGAGGCTTGGAGAATTGATTTTGCAGCACCACCCCAACTTGTAATGCAGTAAGAGAGATGATATGTATGTACACCTTATAATTTGTGTATACATTAGCAGTAATACCTTTCCTAAATACTCTTGTAAACCAATGCCCAATGTAATTGTGTCCTTTAATAAATAAATAAATAAAAATGTCATTAAAACTAAGGTCAGGTGCGTAGTACTCTCAACCGTGCATGTATAACCACATGTACGAAAACTCAGTAAAAGGAGTATGTAAAGATCGCAGCAGGTGGCGTTCTGTATTTCTGCCTACCCCCACGGGAAGAAGGCGCGAGTCTATGTATGTATTTATGTGTAGTTACTGCTCTTTTGATCTATCAAACACCATCGAGACAAGAGATAGTCAAGATAGAACTAAGACAAGAGAATATGCAACAGATTCGCTGATTAAAGAAAACTTAGTCAGTAATCTGTTACGCTTACAGCCTCAGATTATAAAACATCTGAGCTTACAGCAACCCCCCGTCAGTCTATTCCCAATATCATCATATCGGAACGTGGAACGTAACGGCCTTCAAGCTTTCTTCAGCATCATCGAGAAGCAAGAGAGAGTCAATGATGGTCAATGAGTCAAGAGATGGTCAAGCTACCGCTTCTTAGAATAGCGGTGCCAGCCACATGATGGCCTCAGTGATGGCTGTCATGAAGATGAAAGCAGCGGGATTTGAGTCTACGGTGTCAAGAAACAATATAGGAAAAACACACCCACTTACTTTCATAAGTAACGTTCCAGTGACGTCATTTGATAGTAAATTGCGGACGCTATGTGGCGGCCACCGCTCTTCTAGAAAACCGTAGCTTAACCGTAGCAGCGTAGCAATGACGTCGGCTACGGCGTAGCAAAAAAGCACAATCGTATTCTTTAGCGTTCCTCGTAATTTGTTGTTGAGTATGTGTGTGTGTGTGCTACAACCCAAGTACGTAAGCTAATAAACGTCAGTAAGTCACTAGCAAGTAGTTTTTTCACTCGTCAAGTCCTCGTACTTTACACTTGTCTAGCAGTCTAATATATACCCATCGACTGCCAAGAAACATCAAGATAGCAATACACATAAACTTCAATAAGAAAACTACTCTTTAGAATACCTTTTTTTAAATACGAAGGGCTTCTCCTTAACATGGGCAAATCGAGCGAGATGGAAAGGGAATACGAGTACGCAACGACTACTTATAGCAAATTAATAGTGTTTATTGACATTTGTGGATGTCTACGAGTATTGCACGATATCCTTAGCTAAGTAAGTTGCTCGAGTGAAGACTGAACGATTTTGAAGACAAAAATTAGACTAGAAGAATCTCATTCAAGTTAGAACTTCAAATTCTCTTGAAAGACACAATGTAACATAACCTCACGCTTGTAATCCCCAAAGGGTTAGACAGAGGTGTACCTTTTAGTACACCCACATATCACCAGTTATGTTTAAGTCCCATGTAATAGGGGGCGAGCCTATTGCCTTCAACCGGCCACAACTCCAGACTCACAGAATCACTTATGTCAGGACAGAGAAACACAGGTTGTTACGCTGCTCTTGTGCGAGGTGATCGGCAGCGGCTATCTCTCGCGTCTCGCCCTGGTCCAGGCCATGGTACGTCCGGTAAGGACTAGGCCCCGGTCGACGGCGCGATGTGTCCCACGCGCGCCTCAAGAAGTTGTCAGCATTATGGGGCCCGCTAGGGCTAATGCCTGCCAGGGTTGCGGGTTGTTTGAAAGAGTTATCGTGGCCCTGGCACATTCAACTGAAGGAACACAGGTGGGTATTATTAGTCAGTAAAAGTCTGACACGCCCGCCCGCTCCGCTTAGAGCGGGAGAAGTTATTTGATGATTACCCACCCAAAAAAAAAAAACGGCTGCTACTGAGAAATTCCAGATAGGAAAACCCATTAACTTTTAGTTTGCCCGACCTGGGAATCGTACCCATGGCAGTCGCTCATACTCAGCAGTAGCGTTTGCTCAATTACCCGGAGTCTGGATTTGAGCCCGGTCGATGGCAATAGGCTCACTCTTTATTACAGGGGACTTAAACATAACTGGCGAGATGTGGGTGTACTATAGGTACACCTCTGTCGAACCCTTCGGGGATTACAGCCGTGAAGTGATGGTATGTTTATGTTGTTTCCCTTTTTATCGACAAAACACATAGCACAATTTTATTTTCCTAAGGTACACACTACAGCAAAGTTTTTGGGTAGTAGGTAGTACCTTTAAAAACAAACCTGATATTCAATTAAAATAGGATTTCGCTAACCCTAAAAGGAGGGAGGGGAATTAATTAAATTACTGGAACCCAAACAGATGGTTAGTAAAATTGATTCTGGGCACTGCGATATAGCAAACACTGGAAGCGGCAGTATGTAATTCGTGTTTTCCGCAGCGCACAATGTTGGGGGGCTCGTGGCTAAATAATAACACCTGCACGTATCGATAGAAGATTAAGCGTCGCTTGCCGCGTTCGGTTCGTGGATGGGTGACCAACCATTACATTTTGCGTCCCCTCCGTGCCTCGGAAAGCACGTTAAGCCGTTGGTCCCTGCTGTCATTAGTAGATCTTTCGCAGTCGTTACGGCTCAGTCAGAACCCCAATAGTCTGATCACCAGTCATACCAAGGGGTATAATGTTACCCAGTCACTGGGTTTTGGAAGTTAGATAGGCAGTCGCTCCATGTAATATACTGGTATTCAGCTCCATCCGGTTTGCCTAAAAGCCGACCCCAACATAGTTGGGAAAACACACTACAAAAAAAAAAAAGGACAAAATACAAATACAATCAAAGTAGCCAAAAGCCTCGTATTCAACCAATCAGTTTAAGGCCAGAGAAATAATGAACGTGCTCTGTAAACTACGACTCGATTCTTCGCTGCCCCATCCAGCAGATTCCTCAACCCTCTCTCGTGTTTAGAAGCCTACCCACTAAACTAAAGCCAATGAGACGACATAAATTTCATGCTTTGGGATTAAAAACTTTAACTTAATAGTGCATGGTTCAGTTTCCAATGCAACAAAAATTATTTTATGACGTTTATCGATAGCTGTTTATTAAAAATTCATCTTAGATTACTTTAGTTTAAAGTTGATATTTCTATAAGTTGCAATTGTATGTAATTATCACATATGCTTGGCCTGAGTTTACACAAATTGCGCTTTCTAATTTTCGCGATAATCGCGATTTCCATTCAAAAACCCTTTAGCCTAGATCCACCATGTTCTAAGCACTTCCAGTACTTTAAGCACCTCTACATCTTCGATAAAACTCGGCTAACATTTAACAGGCCGGAGCCAAAAATTTGTTGGGTTTCTAGGTAACGGCTATAAGGATTTTTATAGCCAATTCCGCAATTTGAAAACCTTTGTTTAAGGTGTTAATGGACATTTTCTAATTAATTTTTAATCTCTTTCCTTTTTACCAGGTACAACCGGTAACTAAAGTGGATTAGTTTTTGTGTGTTTCCTAAAGCGGCTACTGTTGCAACTTTAGTCGCAAGCTGTAGGTAATTTAGTAAGTTCATGTAAATGGATATTTGTGTTACAAATTTCTGTATTCCATTATGCATAATCAGCCGACGCACCCACGGTGTCTCGTTCCCTCCTCTCTGTGAGAAGGAGTGGGCTGTAATCCACCACGCGGGCTCATGGCGGATTGGTAGATGTCACAGGTCTTCGAATTTTTGATTCTAGGGCATGCCGGTTTCCTCACAGGGCGCATACTCGGTAGGCTCTTTATCCCCACCATATCCTAAGGGCACGTCTTCTCTACCATAATTGCGCCCCCCGGTCTACTCCTTGATATGCAATGGTCTCTGTTGCACCATGTAGCATGAGGCAACAGGGGCTAGTCAAACCACGCTGGGGTCGGTGCATTTCATTCAATCATTCATGCATTCATATATGGCATGTTGGTTTCCTCACGATTTAAATTCTTTTGAGAGCAGTTTTATTTTTTATTTTACAGCTTAGGAATCTTTATGAACATGAGGGAAAAGATTGTGATTATATCGTTGTGGAATAGCGTATGTGTGCGGCATACGTAGCTACAAACTTCTATTGCGTTAATTGTATTTATAAGTAAAAAAAAGGCCTAGTGCGCGTTGGACCACGCACAATGAAGGGTTCCTTATTGAGGATAAATATTAAAATAAACTTAACATTTTAATTGAAAAACAGGTTATCCCATACATAGATATAAGTCACGGTCAACTCTCCAACTGCAAACATAAGTTTGTAATCGCAAAATAAATTATTATGTGATACAGCTACAAATTAACCGTTTTCGGAGTTTTTCCTTTACTTGTGATGTGCTGAGACATTGCTTCTTGCCATATTTCAAGATTCAAGGTCAAGGCGAAATACCCTATAGGTTTTGATTTATTTGTGAGTATCAAGATATATCGCATAAATGCCCGTACTGTTTTATTGCGTTGACTTAGAAGCTTGATTTTTAGAGCTCCAAGGGACCTTAGACTTACGTATTTAATAGTAATTTCAACTTGATGGTCTTCACGCGTTCCTGAGAAAATGGGTTTTGACAAACTGAAAGACAGATGATTACGGACAGTTAGACGGACAACGAAGTGATCCTACAAGAGTTCCATTTTTTTTTCCTTTTGAGGTACGGAACCGTAAAAAAAGTCTAGTGCGAGTCGGACTAGCACACCAAGGGTTCCCCATCACCGTACAATATTTAAACAATACATATTTCAATACTTTAGTAAAAAAAAAACGCCAAAAAAACTAGTTTTTGTATAAATTAAATGGACCCCCATTTAATTTTTAATTGTATTTTATATTATTTGTTGTTGTGGCAGCCAAAGTAATACTGTGAAATTTTCAAGTGTGTAGAATTTGAACCATAATAGATAGCTATTACGGTTCAAATTATACGGCCCTGTGACAGACAGACAGATAGCGAAGCCTTAGTAATAGGTTCCCGCTGGCACCCTTTGGGTATAGAACCCTAATAAAGCAAGTAATTCTGAATAAGAAGAACTTTTAGCAACCGTGACATGTTTGTTCATCTTTGGCCTAAAATTGTGATAGCAACAAGGAAGTTGAGAAGACCTTTTTTTTTTTTTTTTGTGGATGGGAAATCATCAAATAACTTCTCCCGCTCTGGGTGGAGCGGAAGGGCGTGTCAGACTTTTACTGACTAAAACCCACCCGTGTTCCTTCAGTTGCCTATGCCAGGGCCACGGTATCTTTTTCAAACAACCCGCGACCCCAGCGGCATCGGCCCTATTGGACCCCATCTCTTGCTGACATCTCTTTGAGGCGCGCGTGGAACACAACGCGCCGTCGACCCGGGCCTGGTCCTCACCGGACGGCGAGCTACCCACTACTCACCGTCCGCAAGCCCGCGCCTACGGTGGCCGGGAATCGGCTATCGATTCCCGCCGCCCAGGGTGTCTCCTGCGGCGACTGAGGGCGTGAGGTTGCCTCTCCCTCACGCGTTCCGCCTCCTCCCTTGCGAGCATTACCGCTTCGCAGAAGGAGGTGACGGCCTCCCATGCACTCTCGCTCCGCACCATGGCCTGGACCAAACTCGGACGCGAGAGATCGCCGCCGCCGATCGCCTCCGTGAGAACACGGCGGTGCTCTGCCCAAGCCGGGCAGACCTCCACTGTATGCTCCACCGTGTCCTCTGGGCGATCCACACAATGGTGACACCCGGGCGTTTCCTCCCGCCTTATGCGAAACAGGAACCTCCCGAAACAACCGTGTCCGGTGAGGACCTGCGTCAGGCGGAAGGTGAGGACGCCGTGGCGCCTCTCTAACCACTCCTCAAAGAGGGGACTTATCGCCGCAGTTGTGGCGTGCCCAGCGCTGGGCTGCGACAGTCGCACTCTCCATGTCGCCATGAGATCCCGCCGGAGCTCTGTCCGCTGTACCGTGATTTCTCGCGGCAGCGGAGTTACGCCCCGGCGTTTCGCCTCCTCGCGCCACTCCCACACGTGCGCGAGGACTTTCGCCTCCAGATTCCACGGCGGCAATCCGGCAAGGAGGCTCGCCGCCTCACCGGAGACCGTGCGGTAACCCCGGACTAGCCGAATGGCCATGACCCTCTGGGACGCGTTCAACCGGCGGACTGGCCGCAGCCTCAGGGAACGCGCCCACACCGGTGCCCCGTAAAGGGCCATGGACCGCACGACCCCCGCGTAAAGCCTCCGGCAGGAGGCGTTTGGACCACCTAGATTGGGCAGGAGCCGCTTCAAGGCAGCCCCAGCCCGCTCCAGTCTGGGAGCCAAACGTCGGATATGCTCCACGAAGTTCCACCGGCTGTCGAGGACGAGTCCCAGGTACTTCATCGTCGACTCGACTCCGATGCGAACCCCTCCTACCGTTATTTGGGAACCCGACGGTGGCGCATTCCGAGGACCATGAAAACACATGGCCTCGGACTTGTGCAGGGCCACCACGAGTCCCAACTGCCGGATCCTCTCAACGACTATCGCAACCCCGCGTGTCGCTAATTCAGCCGCCGCCTGGTGCGACCTCCCCTGCGCCAGGACCAGCGTGTCGTCAGCGTAACATACCACGCTGACGCCGCTAGGGAGGTCGGCGCGCAGCACCCAGTCGTACCCGATGTCCCACAAATGCGGCCCCAGGACCGATCCCTGTGGGACACCGCACGACATCTCTCGCCGGTTCCACTCTCCCTGATGACCGGGGTAGATGACGGCCCTATCCGTCAAATAGGCCTCAACCACTCGACAGAGGTAGGTCGGCATCCGGTGATACCGGAGTGCCTCCCTGATGCAACTCCATGGCAGGGTATTGAAGGCGTTGGCGATGTCTAGAGACACCGCCAAGACGACCCCACCCCGGGCAACAGCATCCCCCGTCGTGAGGGCTCGCACGCGCATGATGGCGTCCACCGTAGAGCGCCCCCTGCGGAAACCAAACTGGCTCTCCGCCAAATCCGGCCCCTCCTGCACCAGCCACCTGACGAGGCGGTCTGCAATAACTCTTTCAAAGAGCTTGCCCACCTCGTCGAGCAGCACGATGGGTCGGTAAGCGGACGGAGAGTCCGCAGGGCGCCCCGGCTTCTTAATGAGGACCAGTTTTCCCGTCTTCCAACGAAGTGGGAACTGGCCCCTCTCCAAGCATGCGCTTAGGAACCCCCCTAGTCGAGGCCCGAGAGCCCCAAAGGCCAGAACCCAGGCTCTTCCAGGTAAGCCGTCGGGTCCTGGGGCGGCATTTTTGGCACTCAGCCTACGTACCGCCGCTCTCAACTCTACCTCGGTCAAGTTGAGAAGACCTGTGACATTATTCACACACGGTCATCTAATCCCATACTAAGCAGAGCTTGTACTATGGAAACCAGATAACTGATATACTACATACACTACTTTTTTTTGTAAATACATACTTACATAGATAATTACACCCAGACTCAGAACAAACAGACAAGTTCATGCACACAAATGTTTGTCCTGGATGGGAATCAAACCCACGACCTGCGCCATGTTAGGTGGTATCTTAACCAACCACGCCAACTGGCCTGTCAATGAAATGTATGAACGTAAACGAAGTAAAAGGAGTATATAAGGATCGTAGCAGGTGGCGTTCTGTAGTTTCTGCCTACCCCCATGGGAAGAAGGCGTGAGTTTATTTATGTATGTTAGGTATGTCAAACCTTTTATACTACTTATCCTATTGTTTTGGTTAATAGCAAGATGGTAGTCCCTCTAGACGTTTGTATTATTTTCTTTAAACCTGCATAAATCAGTTGCTGCATATAAAATGGACCTAGTTATGCAGAAAGCAGCCATATTGCACTTTACCAAAAATGAGTTACAAACACAAATTTTGACATACAAGATCTTTTCAAAAACAGCCATGAACTATTTATCATGGAGATATGAGCCGTCAAATGCAGCCTTATCCATACATCAATAATCCATCGACAAAAAATGCTTATAACTCTGTTTGTACTTTTTCTCGTATGACCTTAATAGGACGAGCTTAATAGGTCGTCGTCCCAACATTAAAAAAAATCTCTGCGACCTTTGCTAACACAGGGTTATTGGTAAAACACCAACAACCTCTTAAGGGGTCATTGTACTCATCATTATGAACAACTTTAACTATAGGACCAATCCTGAAATCGCGAAAAAAAATCAGCTATTCAGTACATTTATGTTCGCATAATCAGTCAAAATGTACTGAACAGCAGATTTTTTTTTGCGATTTCTGGTTTGGTCCCATAGTAAAAGTTGTTCATAATGATGAGTACAATGACCCCTTAAGAGGTTGTTGGTGTTTTACCAATAACCCTGTATAATTTAATAAGACTTAATTAATTACAAATCAACACTTCGGGCCAAAATTAATTGGACACTAGTTAGAAATGCATAGAAACACAAGTCGTTCGTGATTGACTGTGGAATCGTTAAAAGTTTGCTCGCGAACAGGAATTTCGGTGGTCGATTTCATATTCAGATTACAGACGCGGAAATCGTTTAGTAGCTTAATTATACGAAAGTTTTTAAAATCCTGTTTTCAATTCAATATCTATTGTTTCCATTATGGTTATGATAATAAGTTGTTTAGATATTATTTGTGTCGACTAATTTTTTTTTTTTCAAAATCTCTGTTACCTCATCGAATTTTTCGGGTAAAAACAAACGGGCCGCAATCAAATTAAGAAACAGGAAATTCCACGTCGAAATGTGAATAATACAAGAGTACTTATTACCCTTTGAAGAATACCGAGTTGTGGCAAAATATTTTAAATAACAATTTCGAGAGATAAATAATGCAGGCACTCTATACTGACTTTTTTGCCAGCCAGCAGAAAGGACATATAAAACCATTTTCTGGCATTTTCCGAGAAAGCTCGTCATGACATACGTCCATCATATGATAATTCATTCCTGTGTAGGTAATTCAAGGTTCATTCAATTCTGTTTTATTTACTACTTATGGTTGAAAAAAAATCGTTGTCTAGAATAGCCTAAATTCTAGAAGTATAATAAAATATGTTATCAAAAATTATTGATGTATTGAAATCTTTAAAAAAATAAAAATAAAGAAAAAAAGCAAAAAACGTTTATTTGCGGCAAAAATGAAGGAAAAAAGACCACAAACACAAAGCAGAAATAATAAGTTGGGAAAAAATATGCTAAATAAATATAGGTACCTATATGAAAACTATACTAGAGTGTATTCCATTTTACGAAGACGGGGTATCAACGAAAGTTTTCCTTTAGTATTTAGTTACTTCATACTTTTTTTTTCATATTACATAGAACAGGGTTTGATTTCGTTTTCCACAATCTTATTAAAGTCACAACTTTCACTATCCTAATTGAGACTCTTCTCTCAAGTCACTTTAAAACAGTCAAGATAACATTCTGTGACAGTGCCAAGATAGCACATAAATCGGGATCCTCGTCTGTTTGTTCGCCGACTTAGTTTGGGGTTGCCAACTCGCTTCTGTAGCGTTTACATGTAGAACGGTAGATGTTTGTCTATCAGACTGAGCGTAATATATCAAATATTGTTGCTCATGTAATATTAATTGTGGTTAGCTTATTAGGTTAGTTTAATTGTTCAGGGAATTATTTGACCGAAATATTATTAGTAAACTCAATCTCAAATAAAAAAAAAAAGCTCAAAGCATTTATATAAAACAATTTACAGGCATTTTTTAATTGTCAAGAGGTCAGTCAGTCAGAAATATGAAGCTAGTTGTCCATTCCAAAGCATAGTAGGTAACTAAGGAGAAGAAAGGGCAAGAAACTCCATGGACTATAGACAGTTACATCGGATTATTCCGTTCTGTCACCCTGCTTTGTCCCCTGTTAGAGGAACAGATCGGAAAAAAGTTTGATCTGTCCCACTGTTAACAACTTTATTCACTCCTATCTGTCCCAGATAGGAATGAATAAAGTTTAAACTGTCCTCTCGTTGCTAACAGGGGGACAGATCAATTTTTTTTCCAATCTATTCCTCTGAGGGGACAAAGCAGGGTGACAGATCGGAATAATCCATTACATCATTCATTATTTTGAATATATAATTAAACGAGCTGTTGCCCGCGAATGCGTTTGCGCTCCAGGATATGCTATGTCCTTCTCCAGGTCATGGTCTACCCATGTGCCAAATTTCATCCAAATCCGTTCAGCCGTTTTAGCGTGAAAGAGTAATAACAAACAAACAAACACACTTTCGCATTTATAATATTACTTAGGATAGTTAGGAGGATGAAAAACCGGTCTATCGACATTCTAGAATCACAAAATGGTACTTAAATAAAAAAAATAAAAGAAACTCTTAACACACTACTAAAGTTTCTATAATAATATATTCAATCATGATTCGAAGGACACGTGGCGCCATCTATTATTTTAAGAATGTTATTTTTGTTTTCCTCTGGAACAGGGTGAATATTTGACCTTTTAACCGCCGTCATTACCTTCCGCCAAAAGTTGTAATGGGTAATGACGGGCGGTTAAAAGGTCAAATATTCACCCATCAGTACTTTTTTCGGGACCTTACCTTTCAGTACCCTATGTCCGTTTTTGTACACCTGACAAAGTATATACAAAATTTCAAGATGATCGGTTCAGTGTTTTAGGCGTGAAAAGGTAACAAACAAACAAACAAACTTTCTTTCGCATTTATAATATTAAGTTACCATGTGAGAATTATGTAAAAAAGACGTACATGTTAAAGCGTCAAGAGTAGCAAACAGTAAGAACAAAAAAACAATTGAAAAATAAAGTAATCCGTGGCACCAAACACGTGGCAAGACCCAGTGACGGCGCCCGTTCAATTACATGACGTACGGATCAACACCATTTAGCTCAACCATTTTGAAGGAAGCCGATTGATCCAACACATGTAATATAGTGGTTTGGATTTTTTGCCCTACATTGACATAGCTTTATGACCAACAGTAATAACCACTTGGTTATGTAGATCACCAAATCTTATACATAACTCTTCATGACGGAAATATCTCATCAGCAATGTTTAAACAACATCTTCTCAAGATTAGAAGAGTAAGCGAAGTTGACTGAATTGTTTCTTTAGAAAATGTATACAATAGTTATTTTTAGGGTTCCGTACCTCAAAAGGAAAAAAACGGAATCCTTATACGTTCACTTCGTTGTCCGTCTGTCTGTCAAGACCATTTTTCTCAGGAACGCGTGGGGTTATATACGTAGGTCTACGGTCCCTTGAACTCAATAAATCACGCTTCTAATTCAACGCAATAAAATAATACGCCCATTATGCGACATATTTTGATACTCGCAAATAAATCAAAACCTATAGTGTACTTCCCGTTGACCTAGCATATGAAATTTGAAGAAAAGCAAGGTCTTACAACACAAGTAAATGAAAAAGTCCGAAAATCGTTAATTTGTAGTTTTACCACATCATGAAGAAATATTTTTTTGCGATTACAAACGATTGCAACAGGGACTGAAAAATTCGAAGGTGGGCTACTAGGGCATGTGTGTGTATGGATATTATTATGAAAGAGCGCCGTTTGCACATTCTCTAACAATTTTTCTTTTTTTTAGGCCGCATAGTTTTCGACTTTGATGAAAAATGTAAAAAAAATACCGCCCCCCTCCGTTATCTCAGAAGTTTGCATAGAGAAAAATCTGAAATTATTCTATGTGATAGAAGTTTATGTAAAAATTACAAGAAAATAACACGATGTCTCTAAATAGCTCACTTTTTCAGAAATCATCAACAAAATTTACATTAGTACCACTATCGGTCAAGAGATGGTGCTGACCTAAAACTGCAATATTCAACACCGCAGTGTGAAAATTCTCTGACAAATATGGGCCTCGGTGATGAAAATTGAAAAACATTTCACGTTTCACAACCAAAATGTATATATGATGGTACGGAACCCTCGGTGCGCGAGTCCGACTCGCTCTTGATCGGTTTTTTTATCAATACTTACGCCGGTTTTTTTTTATAAACTTACAACAGTATGCAATTCCGTTCAATAAAACACTAAGCTCTTCTTTATTCAATTATAACCAGCAATCGTGCAACAAACAAATTCAAGGACGAACAATAAATTAATAAATGTAGCATTACCATACGAATGGCCGCTAGTGTACTAGTTTTATCCTTAATTTTTACGTATAGCTTGTCCATTAAAGTTTCTGTCATACCTCGTAATCGGGCCCGCAATGCGGTTATATAGAAGGTTAAACAATAACCATTCTTATACCTTTCTCGATAAAGTCGTGGCGAATAGTAAAATGTTACATTACTACTCTTAGCAAGTTCTCAAAAAAAAAAAAAAAAAACAAAGAAACGTCGGGTCACGCACGTTTCCGTGACGCATTCGAGGACTTGACGCTAGGGTTGTCAACTTCTGAGTTTATTTTGTACGAGCTTTTGACTGCGGCTTCGCCCGGTAAAAAAGAACCCTGAAAAAAATCCATGAAAAATTAGACATAGGCAAATTTCATGGTGAACGGTCAAACGATGTTGGAGTTCATCATTCTCATAAATATAACAAAATACATTTTTATATTATGTTGTGTGATTTTTAACCAGCCGGTGAATTTGCTCCCTACAACCCACCTTCAATGCCTAGTAAGAGTCGCTAAGAAATTGTATTATAAACACACCGTCATAGGCAGACGTTCCATGTTTTAATTTTTTTTTAATTTTATGAATTCAAAAATCGAATGAGGCTGTTTTCGTTTTTGGAAAATTCATAATCCTCCTGCTCTTATCCCAATTTATTTGGGGTTGGCGCAACATGTCCTTTTCTTTCATACTTCTCTATTAACAGTCATCTCGGTAACCACTCCCTTTCTAGCCATATCATCTTTCACACAGTCCATCCATCGTTTCTCTGGTCTTCCCCTACTCGTATAGCCATCCACATTCATACCCAAAACTTTACTCACGACATTTTCCTCGTTCCTATCATCACATGCTCCATTTTCTGTTGGAAAAAACACCTGTACAACTGGAACATCTTAACAACAGCGATCATTACCAAATTGGTAGTTCCTTTTTATCACTACTTCTGGGTTCATACTATTTGATCGTTAAGCAAGGTTATACTAATTTTGTTTCAGTAAAGTCTTGTAATTAGCCCTACAGCTACGATATTTTTTCCCTAATATTCATAAAAAATGTGATTCTTTATGATGACTTTTACAATAAAATTACTTTTTATAGCATAATGGTTGGCCCTTAAAATTAGATTAATAGTAGTTAGTATTTTTTTATGAACGACTTAACCTAAATCTAGCTATACTAATCAGAAACGTAACCTATCATAGAAACTAAATAACTATATGAAGAAGAAAAGAAAGAAAAATGTTAATCTGCACAAACAAAACGCATATTACAAAAAAAACAAGCCATAAATTACACACATGCAAAGCAGGCAAAAGCCTCGTATTCTAGCAGCCTATAAGATGAGAATTTCTTCCATTGTTTCAGGGGGTAGTATATGTAATAAAAAAATAAAAAACTGAATTACTTTTAAAACTTGTGGATAACGGTGTGAGTTTCACATTTATATAATATCTTTGTTTATATTACTTGCGGAGATATAATGTGTTACTGTTTGTTTGTCCCAAATAAATAAATAAATATTTAAATAAATAAATAAAACTTTTTTATTGGTCCATTTTTATCATGGCAACAATCCGCACCTTCGGTGCAACAAAAGCACAAATAGCCAAAACTGCAAAATCTAAAAGGATTTCTTTTAATAATTCAAAATAAGTTTTTTACGTGAAACTACCTATAGCAAAAGCAATTAACATTTTTTTTTTATATATACAGTATGTTAACCAACAGAGGGCGTTCCCGTTAACCCGCAATAGTATAGCATCCATACATGCTAAAAAAATATTACCATTCGAAAACAAAATGGTTTTTATTTTTTTTAATATTAAAATATTCACTAAAAATGTTAAATTGATACGTAAAAGAAACACTCTGTACACGCGTACTTGAAGGACGGAAACATCGCAATTTAGTTTTTATTTTTAGTGAATATTTTTATATTTTTTTGAATATTTTAGTGAATATTTTTAGCATTTTTAGTGAATATTTTAATATTAAAAAAAATAAAAACCATTTTGTTTTTGAATGGTAATATTTTTTTTAGCATGTATGGATGCTATACTATTGCGGGTTAACGGGAACGCCCTCTGTTGGTTAACATACTGTATATTTCAAACCTACTACAAATAGTAATCCAGTAATAAGGCAATATAATAAATGCGTAAAAAATCTTAAAAGTCCTCTCCTGTAAAATTAAAAAATGAGCTGTTGTGCCTTTGTTGCACCGAAGATGCGAATCTTTGTTTTAGTGGCAACCCTGACATTGGCGACATGTTGAGTCACGATAGATCAAAGAAATACAGATGCGATATAATCTAACTCGTATTTACATTAGTTAGCCCCTCGATACAATCATAAAGATATTTCAAAAGCACCCTTTAGAATAACCCGAAAACCTTAACGTTAGTTTTAAGCCCATTATAATATTTACAAAAGGCAGATTAAGGGGGATGAGCTAAGGCAGCCCTCGAAATTCATTTTTTCTTACATTTTTTGCATTTTCCAGGTCAGTTTCAGGTTAAAATATTATTCGCGACCGTAACAAATATGACCTTATAGAAATATAATCATTAGAATCAGCAATACAACTCCTTCATTCAGAATTGGTCTCAAATGTCATGATTTGAGTAATATGAACTTAGAGGGTTGCACTTGAGGATTTTTATGACGGCGGCGAATCATATACAGGGTGTTTGGCAGAACGTTGAACATACGAAAATGGTGGATAGGTGGGGTCATCTGCTACTTACTCAGCCCTAATTTATTTGGCCCTGGCTCACTGGGTATTTTTTAAAAAAATTTTTTCTTTTTTCTTGTTTCACCACTTTCTTAACTTTAAAGTGTAATTTTTATTAAAAATGGGTAAAACAGGCAATATTTTGTTTTTTATTTTAATCTTTGATGTTGGCAGATTCTTATAAAATTATTGCTTTGTTCAGATGTTAGCTAGAAAAAAAGTTATGAGTCCTCAAACTTACAGAAAGATGTAAAAAATACTTAAATGTTAATTTCAACTTGCATTAAAAAAAAAAAAAACAAAAAATGATTGAGGAGTTCCAATTCTAGCAAAACATCCCTAGTGTGTAAGCTTTCTAATGGTATGTAATTTGCTTTTATAAAAAAAAAAAAACTTTAAGAGTTATTTCATAATTTTATCAAGTAGGAAATTTTTGACGAAACTCTACCTTTACGGAAAGTTAAATGTTTTGCGAAATTTAATACTGCAAAGTTGGTAAAAATTAAATGATCGACGGCTTGCCAGTAGCAGTGGTGCAAATTGACATTCACTATTCCCTTGAGATGGTTACACAAAGCAGGTAGAAATTTTGTTTCACTCTTGCGCAGTCATAGCGTATTTTTGGTCTCTTTCGCTCTCGTGGCACCGTGACGCCTCAGAATGAATTCTTTTCTTTTATTCAGTCGAGACTTAACTGCCTCTGCGATCTCACGTGCCCGTTACGCTTACGTTTGTTTTTGTTCACTTCGTTTTCTTTTATTGTTATCACTAGTTTTATAACCTGTTAGTTAAGTTTTTTGTTATTACTGTTACCTTTTGTTATTGGTAAAGAAATGGCTGCTTTTACCAGTGAGGAATACGCGGACATGTTGTTAGCATATGGAAGTGCTAATACTAATTCGCGTGAAGCGCGAAGAATTTATCAAGAGCGTTATCCCAACCGCCGAGTACCCAGTCATCAGACGTTTGCGAGTACTTACCGACGTTTACGACAAACCGGTAACCTGAACTTACAAGAACCACGAGTGAACGCAGCACGACCCGATACTACCATTGACGAACAAGTTCTTGCCGAGTTTGACGCGGACCCTACCAAAAGCATTAGACAGATAGCTTCAATACTTGGCTTAAGCATATGGAAAGTGTGGTCTGTTCTCCGGCAAGATGGTAGGCATGCTTTTCACTACACTCCAGTGCAAGGTAAGATTAAGCCGTTTATGCACTGCATCTGATACGATTTTGTGGAATGTAGTAAATTATGAGACAGTTCAATTGATCGTTCCTTTTAACCTTGATTTCGTCACTTTCTTTATTAGTTGTTTTGCCTCATGTTGTTTTTAGCGCATTCAATTCTAATTTCAAATTAAATTCGAATAAACTATTCCTATTCGGCCGCATTCACGTAACAATCAGGCGGCCAGCGCTTACAGGATTCGGATTTCGGATTCAGTTTGCGCAGGTGGTCAGCGTAGGTAAACTTGCCAGCACTTATGGCGCCTTTTTAGAACAAAACTGAAAAAAATGTGGTTTTACGTCTTTATGGCTAAGCCATAAAGCCAATTAGTGTACTTAAAAATTGAAGATAATTTAATTTAGATAATTGTAGAGTTTGAACTCGGAGGAAGAAAAGATTCAGTATTGAAATCGATTCTTAGACGTGTTTTGTTTGTTCTAGGTCTCGATGACAGTGATTTTGGGAGACGTGTGCAATTTTGTCGCCATTTGCTGCATACCGATGTGGACGACGTAAACTTTTTAAAAAGTATTCTGTGGACGGACGAGTCCAAATTTGACAAAGAAGGGATTGTCAATTATCACAATCTTCACCATTGGGCACTTAAAAATCAAAACCCACACGTGAAGAGACATAGGGGCTCCCAGAGGAGATTCAGTGTGAATGTCTGGCCAGGAGTGATTGGCGATAAGCTAATAGGGCCTCATTATTTGCCCGACAACATCAATGCGAACAACTACTTGGATTTTTTGATAAATGATTTACCACCATTAGTGGAAGAAGTGTTCCAAGTAGACATAAACAGGCCTATTGTCTTTCAACACGATGGTTGCCCAGCTCACTTTAGTCTAATTGTACGTGAGCATTTAAATAATTGTTTCCCAAATTCGTGGATTGGCGGGCTCCACGATCGCCCGACCTCACTCAGCTCGATTTTCACGTGTGGGGAAGGGCAAAGGAACTAGTTTACACTACAGAAGTAGAAAGTCGAGAAGATTTGTTAAATCGAATTAATGCTGCTTTCGAAGTTATGCGACAGGAGATGCTGCTGCGCACAACAACTGTAGAAATCAGACGTAGACGCCGCACCTGTATTGCAAATGAAGGGCGTCAATTTGAACATCTGTGATTTTATTTAAATAAATTATTTAAATTTATTTAATTGTTTTATTAACGCACCTAACTGGTACAGCATAATTTCAATCGATCATTTAATTTTTACCAACTTTGCAGTATTAAATTTCGCAAAACATTTAACTTTCCGTAAAGGTAGAGTTTCGTCAAAAATTTCCTACTTGATAAAATTAGGAAATAACTCTTAAAGTTTTATTTTTATAAAAGCAAATTACATACCATTAGAAAGCTCACACACTAGGGATGTTTTGCTAGAATTGGAACTCCTCAATCATTTTTTGTTTTTTTTTAATGCAAGATGAAATTAACATTTAAGTATTTTTTACATCTTTCTGTAAGTTTGAGGACTCATAACTTTTTTTCTAGCTAACATCTGAACAAAGCAATAATTTTATAAGAATCTGCCAACATCAAAGATTAAAATAAAAAACAAAATATTGCCTGTTTTACCCATTTTTAATAAAAATTACACTTTAAAGTTAAGAAAGTGGTGAAACAAGAAAAAAGAAAAAAAAAAAATTTAAAAATACCCAGTGGGCCAGGGCCAAATAAATTAGGGCTGAGTAAGTAGCAGATGACCCCACCTATCCACCATTTTCGTATGTTCAACGTTCTGCCAAACACCCTGTAGATCAACATGCAACCTGATACTGACCTGCAAATAGCAAAAAACATAAGAAAATTAGATTTTCGTGGGCTACCCTGATGCTTCCAAAGCTTGAGAAAAAAAAGGTTTACTACAAGTTATGAGTGTCGGTCTAATTACAAGAAGTTGAGGCATTTTAGTTTTGTCGCTGCCCCTGACTTATCTTACCTCTGGTATTGCAGTGGTATAAGCAGTGATGACCATCCGGTTAGACTGGAAGCCGACACCAACATAGTTGGGAAAAGGCTAGACAGATGATTAACCAGGCTTATTATTGTCCCGGGAAAAGGTTTCTTTTCATACAGAGAAGGCGCGAGCATTGATCACTACGCTTGCTTTTACCTGCCTAAAAATGAAAAATCGTCCAAACGATACTTATTTTCCAACTTTGAGTCAACCTACTAACTTATCAGGGTGGCAGAGCCGTTCTCATTAACTTAGTTGTGATTCTGTAACATTACAAGACTGTCGCTATTAATTGTATAAAGTTGAGCGGAGTTCGTAACTAACCATCCCGGCGTCCGTACCTAGTATGTTCCTAGCTGTACATGACAAACTATACTGTGCGAGTAACTAAGAACTCTTGTCAGTTGTACGATTGTATTGGTAGTTTAGTTAGTTAATTGTTTTATACGTCGTATTTTTTTTACCGGCGAAAAAAGATGGAGGTTCTCAAGTCGACGACGTGTACCTATGTACAATATGTAGCAAAAACCCTGTTGTTCCTTTTAGGGACGTATACATTTACCTACAAGCACAATACAAAAGGTACCAATTCGACAAAAATGTACGAAACAGCTGATTATTTTTTCGTGATTTCTGAGTTAGTCCCATAGCAAAAGTTGTTCATATTCATAAGTAAAACACTCTGCAAAAATTTGCGCACTGCTTAAAATCTTTTCCTGTATTGCCTGTTCCTGTAATGGCCGCTAGACGTGGCTGTGGCTGAGTTTAGTTTATGTATGGTGGCTAAATATAATAGGCCTTCAACCGTCTCTTTGGAGGGTAGTGGCCTCTTTTTACACAAGGAAAGTAAGATATTATCATTGATGATTTGTAACTACATACTTCATAAAACGCGAAACCGCGAATTTTTATTTCACAACACTAGAAAAAAGTAAATAATGCCTATCTAAACGGAGGTTACATAACCTCTCGAGTGTCGACACAACACCATTGGATCTTAAGACGCCCCCGGAGCATGCGTAGTTCATACAAACGAAATACCGAAATAATTTTTAAATCAAACAACTTCTTAATGTTATGTTATTCCGATTGGATTACAGAATATCTAGGTTTCCAAACATATATTTTGAAAGGACTCTGATTTGAAGACGAGATATGAGGAATTTAAAATTTCTATAGAAAACTTATTTTTCTCATATTTCATGTTTAAATCAATGTTCTTATTTAATATATATTTGGGAACCTAGATATTCTGTAATCCAATCGGAATAAATACACACTACCTTTAGAATATGTTTGATTTACAAATTATTATGGTATTTCATTTATATGAACTACGCATGCTTCGGGGGCCCCTTAAGAAAAAAACTTTATATAATATACTGTACCTGTATATAAACGTATTTTATATATATAATTATATAATTATATATATATATATATATATATATATATATATTACCGTCTCGAAAAAATAGGGTTTAATAGGTAAACGGAGTAGAAGCCCTTGGCATACCTAGTTTATTTTTTTTAAATAATATCGAAATTCAAATCATACGCACTACGCACCCTGCGTAGTGCGTATGATTTGAACGCTACAAAATATTTTTATTTTTATTTTGTAGCGTTTAGATATCGATACCCATCACGTCTGCGGAGTTTCACTAGCTAATTTAATTTGACCCTGTATTTAGAGTTACAGAAGTCACAAAAGACAGCGCTCAAAACGACTGTGTTCGTCTGAGAAGATTTGAATCTTGACAAAAATACACCTAGTGATTTTCCTCTAAAAACGGATGTCAAGTACTCGTTCATTTACGTCCAAAATCAACTATTTAGTTACGTCACTTCAAGTAATTACCCCACACATTCAAACAAGCCTACCACCGACACCCATTTTATTCCTGACAATCAAAGTTACTAAGAGTTGGCAATATGAGCGAACCGCGCACATAAGGAAAGCCGAACTAACATCAAAGGTACGAGTATACCCTGCAAGTGACTTGCGCAAGTGTGCTACAGACATTTCAGTTGGTTTGTGTCTAGGAATTCAGGATGGCTTGTTTTGTAACATAATACAACGTTTGTAATTCAATTGAATTCCTCTATTTCAACATATTAAATGATATAATATTTTGATTTAAAAGAGTGTCCGTGAAGTTATAGTCATTGGTTTGTTTGTTTGTTACGCTTATCACGCTAAAACGGCGAACGGATTCAGTTGAAAGGCACATAGGTTTTGACGAGTTATGCGAGTACGGAACAGCTGATTTTTTCCCGATTTCAGGTTTGTTCCCATAGTAAAAGTTGTTCACAATGATGAGTACAATGACCCCTTAAGACGTTATCCATTAATTACGGGACATCTCTGAAGATCTTTTCTCCTTATACAGGTATAAGGAGAAAAGATCTTTTGTATGTTTCTTTGTTAAGTTTTCACGCTAAAACGGCTGAACGGATTTCGTTAAGATTTGGCACATAGGTAGTTCATGACCTCTGTTAGGATATAGGATACTTTTTATTTCGATATTCCCACGGGATTGAGACTTATGCGGGTGAAACCGCGGGACACAACTAGTTTTAAAACGCTTTGAGACTAAGTTACGCTTGTTTCCAAGAAAAGGGAGGTATATTGAAAACACAATTCCTGCAATTGCCTGTTGCCATCAATCGGGCACAAATCTAACTTGCTTCTACTGAGAAATTCCTCATGAAGAAACCCAATACCACTTTTGGATCGACCCCAATGGAACAAGTCAATTCCTCTGTTTAATTGTAGCAATTTATAGCCAAAATAGCATTGTTTTGAGCTGATATTATTGTCTCCTTCTGATGAAGGAGACCATAATCCGAAACGGCATTCAAAATCCCCAAATTGGCACGTCACATCCTTCACCTATATTCCCAAAACTTGCTGCAAGTTCATGCAAGTACTTGCAAGTTCAACAAGTTAGACTTCTACGTCGCCTGTCCTACCCATGTGTGAAGAGCTTAGTCTTAGAAGCAATTAAGAAAACTACGTACTCTTGCAAGTACTTGTGCAAGTTGTTGGTGGTTCCGTTCACTTGTGTTAACTAGTTTCCATTTGACATGCTTAGTAAGCAGAAATGCTTTATTTTAGTTGTTGAACTGTGTGTAAGTTTGTTTCGTAGTTATTCAATTAAATGGTTTCAGTGTGTTTTGTTTGTTTTTGAGTTGGTCATTGTTTTATGTTTAAAGCGAATATTTTTGAGGTTTAACCTTTCGTGTCTACGCGAGACGTAATGGTTTTTTAATTGTCTCTGTATATGTAATGGTTAAAGTTCAAAGAATTACAGACATCCTAATTTATGCAAACAGAGTCTTCAAGGTCAGTTTTGGTGGGTTAATGTTTATCTGAATACCAATTTAAAGATGGTTTGAAAAATTACCACATCTACGTTCTATGTTGTTGGGTCTGGTTTCCGCACTTAGTCCTTCAAGTGGACCATTGTACGTGAGCCATAACGGCCGTCGGTGTTTATTCCAACCAGCCCACCTCCCTCCAAAAGTTGGTCACGGCTTCTGGTCTGTTCAGAACATCTGTGAAAGATCTGGGTGCCCCAAGGGTTTTTATTCTAATCTGGGTAACGACTGTGCATTCAAACAGCACATGCGCAATGGTTTCCTCAGCCTCCCTGCAAGCTCTGCACAGAGGGCTGTCCGTTATGCCCAATGTGTGAAAGTGTTTGTTTAGTGAGCAGTGCCCTGTGATGGTCCCTGTCATCAGGCGCAGGCAACTCCTGTCCAGGCGTAATAATCGTCTGGTTAGTTTGCCATCTAAGCATGGCATAGCCCCCCTGGACTGCCTGCGACCAGGTGCCGAGGACCACCAGCTCTCCACTTGTGTTACCACATCATACGGACGGTGTCAACTTATGCTACCTTACCTACAGCAGAATCAAAATAGTATAGTAGGTACTCGTAACATCTTTTGCACCGATAAATATTTTGATATGTATTGACTATTGGCCTTCTTTTTGACACAACTCAACACCAGCTGATCTATTCTGTAAAATCTCAACGTGAACAAAACATACACGAAGTGAGTTGTCAATAGTGTTTAATCCCTACCAATCTGCCTAGCCTTTTCCCAACTATGTTGGGGCCAGCTTCCAGTCTAACCGGATGCAGCATGAATACTAGTATTTTACATGGAGCGACTGCCTATCTGATCTCCACAACCCAGTTACTGCGTAATACGATACCCTTTGGTAAGACTGGTTGTCAGACTTTCGGGCTTCTGACGACCCGTATCGGCTGTCAAAGATCTACGATTGACCGGGACCAACGGTCTCGATATGTAAAGATGGTCACCCATCCACGGACCAACCCGTAGCGTAGCTTAACCTGATGGATCGATCCGTGCGGCTTTTATTACTTAGCCAAGAGCTGTAAATCCCTACCATCAGGAGGAATGACAGCTCACTTCAAGTTCACTTCTACAAGTTTTCATGGTGAAATTTTTATAGAATATCTAAATCGGCAGAACTTTTATCAATTCAGTTGAAAGATGCTGCATTTGTTGCTGTATAACTAGATATTATGACTCTGTAGTGATGACTGCTGGGTTATGAAACCCTGGGGATATGCGGCATCAAGGGCCTATAGATGAAACAGGGGCAAAAGCGTATCTTTGCTTTAAACGTATTTCTGGACCATCGAAGTGTTAATTTTTTGTTCCTTTGTTTTGTAATGTTAATTACTTTGCATGTTAACCAAGTTCTTCTAACTTAACAGACCCCTGTGCTGCTCTGGAGTTCCGTTGCACACCTTCTCCAGGTAAGGCACTAGAAAGTGGTGAAGGGAGGGCGTTTTGAGCGACAGTCTTATGTTATTTTGACGTTCAAAAAGTGCTGATTCGCAGCCTTATATAAATGACATTTAATTTTGATATTAACGCCTCCTTGACCTGCATCAAAGGTTTTGAAGAAGGCAGTAGCTTTTTTCTGAAAACCAGTTCCATTACCAGAGCCCTTAAACAGCACATTCAGCCTATAATGTACCCACTGCTCGAACACAGGCCGTCTCTCTGTCAGAGATAGCATAGTCCACCACGCGGACCCAGGGCGGGTTGGTGGTCTTCGAATTTTTGGGTTTAGGACATGCCGGTTTCCTCACGATGTTTTCGTGGTGATGAAATTAATTAAAAGTAATGAGCTCAGCTCAAAAAGTATTATGATCTGATTTTGATGTTTTTAAAATAAATGACACAATAAAAATGTGTTTTTAATAATTACCTATTGAATTAATATTATTTACTAGTTCGCTAATTGATTACATTTTTCAAAAAAAACATCTTTACATTTAACATTCTTAAAAATTTGTTCACGTGTGAGCGAGAGAGGTAACAAAACGAAACAGCCCTACAGCATCTATAAATAATTATTACGAAAAATACCCGCATTAACGTGGAGTTGCGGATACCAGCCCGTGTTATCTACAAGTAATTATAAATAATGCATTCCTTGTCCATCTCACTCGCTATGAGGTTGAGCGTGAAAAGCGCACGCGTCAGAGGCGACTCCCTTAAAAGGTTAGTCAAAGCGCTCGGTTCCACTAGCAGTAGCGGGTATGTCGGGGCCGATAGATACCACAGGGCCACCACTGTTCATAAACCTCAAACAACAGCACCCATTCAAAGACGAGCCAACACTTACAAAGAGATTAAATACCCAATGTTTGGAATAAATCCAAAACGGAATGACCGCACTGCCCCATATGGCTGGTCTCTGACCCTCTGACCCCAGTGACTTCACCGGGAACTCTGCCAATCGTGATCTGCGCTGGCCAATTAAAAAACAACGACTCTGCAATGGATTCCATGCTGTTATGTATGGTGTGGTGTATTTATGGGTGTAAATGGAAATAAATAGTGGAATCGGGGCTGTGGTTGAACTTTTAGGTCTAATCTAGTTGACTATTGTGAAGTTTATGTATCTAAAGAAACGAAAGAATAAAGTTTATTTGGACACAGTTCGTGAAACATAAAATACAAATAACAAATATATATATATCATGTTTTAAACAACAAAATGTGTGCATCACGGCTCCGGATCAGGGATCTTAAAGGATGGATGAATCTCTACTTTCTTAGGGCAGTCGTTATTTCTTTTCCTGAAACCTTTTCAATAATAATTGCAGTGATTACTGGCTTATTAATCATAAGTGACTGGATTATCCTTTGTAGGAAGCAGGTATTTTCATCGGGTGACTATTAAAATTGCTGGTGGATAGGTTAGTGTGGCGCTGGCAGAATCTACAACGCCACATGCGGACTGCGCATCAAAGATCTGACTTCACACAAATCCTGCATCGCGCAAGCAGAGTTTACCGCGCGACTGGCATATATACAACGTCCAACAGTAGCCCACCAGACATAACACCCGTCTGGTCGGAAGATCCTCTCTTTTCTATGGAGGATGAGTGAACTTTACACCCTGTTCCTCATACCTCTATGTTAGGTTTGAACTAAGGCACTTTCATAGGACTTGTGGTGAATATCTAGCTTGATTACACCTCAAACGATGCCCTTCCCTTGCTCTTCTGTACAATAACACCTGCAGTATGAAAGACCTTTGTAAGGTCAATGCTAATGCTGTCATAGTGGCTGAATTCTGGTCAAACAGGCCTGTAATCCCCGAAGGGTTAGGCAGAGACGTACACGCACATTTCACCAGTTATGTTTAAGTCCCATGTAATAGGGGGCGAGCCTATTGCCATTAAACTGGCACAAATCCAGACTCCGGCCTGTTACTGAGCAATTCCTGACGAAAACACCAAAAACAATGACATAATCTAACATAATCTGTCATACACTTAGCGTCTTTAAACAAGAAGGGCTCGTGGCTAAGTAATAACAGCCGCACGGGTCGTTTGATCAGGTTAAGCTACACTTGCCGCTGTTGTTCCGTGGATAGGTGACCATCTTTGGTCTGTGGATGGGTGATCAGGTTAAGCTACGCTTGCCGCGGTTGGTCCGTGGATGACCATCTTTACATACCAAAATCCCTGCGTGCCTCGAAAAACACGTTAAAACTTTGGTCCCGGCTGTCATTCGTGGATCTTCGACAGTCGTTACGGGTCGTCAGAAGCCTGAAAGTCTGACAACCAGTCTTACCAAGGGGAATCTATTACCCAGTAACTGGGTTATGGAGGTCAGATAGGCAGTCGCTCCATGTAAAATACTGGTATTCAGCTGCACCCGGTTAGACTGGAAGCCGACCCCAACATAGTTGGGAAAGGGCTAGGCAGATGATGACTTAGCTTCTCTAAAGAGGTAACACTAAAACGTACAAGCACGTGTACCCATGTTTATGAACGTAACATCAAGACTTGTAGCGACAACATGAGCAAGATTTACGTCGTATATCGCTAGAATATCTCATGCATACATCTTGGCTCACCTTGCTGCTAAAAGTGGATGAGTTTGTTTCCCTCAGAATAACAAATTTTAGATGCTTTACATCTTACCATACCGAATAGGAGACTACTTGAGGTTCTTGTGTGTTGAAGTAGGATATAATAATATAAGTAGGTATGTTCTATGATGTCTTCTTAATCTATCCGTAGAATGACTTTTGTTTTGCCTATTTTAGGTCGTCTCCTAGTCTGAACTGGATGAAGCGACAATTTTAACAGAATTGTTGGTTATTCTACATTTATACTGGTAACACTATCTGTGGTATACTGTCTTTGGTCCAATACTTTAATGACGCAACTTTCCATGTAAAATTATGCTCTTGTCGAAATTGTAACTACAAATAAAAATATGGACATCCTAACTATAAACAATTGTTTGCCTAAATATGAATGAATTCCAGGCCTACGAGTATGTCTAGCTGTGGACAGCTATAGGCCGAGTCGATAGATTGAATATTAAAATCTAGGTCATTAACAGAGCGCCTAGGAACAATTTTGAGCGGTTTTGATTGTTGGAGTTTCCTACAAAACGTGTAGTGACTGTGTGGATTTTAGACATTGTCATGTTCAAATGCTAATGCCGCCATACTCTGAACCCTAAAAAAAATGTAAATCTTCTCCTTCTTTTTCTAGAGAAAGATCTTCATCATCATCATCTGCCTAGCCTTTTACAAACTATGTTGGGGTCGGCTTCCAGTCTAACCAGATGCAGCTGAATGCCAGTATGCCATGGAGCGACTACCTGACCTCCACAACCCAGTTTCTAGTTATTAATACGATACCCCTTGGTCAGACTTTCGAGATTCTGACGACCCGTAATGACTGTCAAAGATCTACGATTGACAGCCGGGACCAACGGCTTCAGGTGCTTTCAGAGACACGGAAGGGTCTCTCGGTATGTAAAGATGTTCACTCATTACTTAGCCACGATCCTCTCAAAAAAAAGAATATGGAGAAGATTATGAAAAAGAATTAGAAGGCCAACCCGTACTGAGCCCGCGAGGTGGAATACAGTGAACTCCCCTCACAGAGAGAAGGTCTGTATCCCACATTATAGGCTGATTAAATTATGATTATTCTCTGTAATAATAATTTCGGGACTACAACTGCTTTCCCAGCTTGATATGTATTCCTCTTTTTCACGACTAACTATCGTCTAGTGTTATTGGTTGAGTAATAATAATATCATAGTTTATTTGTCTTGTATTGTAATAAGGTGGTGATGTTCTTCAGAACGGTCAGGTGCGTAGTAATCGCAACCGACGTGCTTGTATGACCAGATTTATGAACTTAAACAAAGCCAAAGGAATATGTAAGGATCGTAGCAGGTGGCGTTCTGTAGTTTCTGCCTACCCCCTTGGGAAGGTGTGAATTTATATTATGTTATGTTCTCAAACAACAATATTTAAAGCCACAAATCAAACATACCCGTCAAACTCCTCACAAAATGCGAGTAAAAACTGCATGAATATTTTATTCTAGCTTGATTGTGCCCCGGTAGGTGACCTAGCTGCTCTATGACGTCAGAACTTGCGCAGCTATTGTGCAATGGAACTAAAAAGAGACTGAAATAGTTGTCTAACATTTCGAAACTTAGATTAGCCTGGTGGATTGCCATATTCAAAGATTTTTGTAACAATAAATTAAAAGTAAAAAAAAAAACAAGCTTTTATTAAAAAAAAAACCGGCCAAGTGCGTGTCGGTTCACGCACATTGAAGAATTCCGTAGTTGCGATGAATTTATCTCAAGAACAAAATTAACATTGTAGTAGAAAAACATGTTCTCCTATACATTCCAACTGCAAATATAAGTTTGTACGCTGATATTGAGAGATTCACCATGTTATTTAAAACCATAGACTTGTAATTAGTTTTCCTGTAATCTACCTATATAGGTATATAACTATTTCCTGTATTTTTATTAAAAAAATACTTTTAAAATTATTAGTTTCGGAGATAAGGCAGGGGAATGGTCATATTTCGTCTATTTTCTTAAATAACTTTAAAACAATTTAATTTAATTTAAAATTATAAAAAAATATATATTTGAGACCCTCACAGTAAGTAAGCTATTTCTTTTGATACATAACATGGTACAGTTTGCAAAACCTTTTTTTAAACTTTCTTATTTACCATATTCAAAATTCATTTACGTGTTTGGGTCACAGAAATACATACGTGTTCCAAATTTCAACTAAATCAGTCTGTTAGGTTTGGAGCAAATTGGCTGTGACAGACAGACACACGAGTGATCCTATTAGGGTTCCATTTTTTACTTTTTAGGTACGGAACCCTTAAAATAATTGAACTAAAAAGAAAATAACCTTAAGTGATATTTGCCATGTGTAGACAGTAGGTACATTTTAGGTTCAGAATAACCCCTCTCTTGGTAACATGTGTGAAATAACACAGCAATATCAATTTGTGTTTTGTCCACAATCCCGTAAGTCCGTTTGTAGTAGAGTTTAACGAACAGAGGAAATTGCCACAATCACTAGTCCGTGGCACACCGTTTGGTGATCGTAGTTAATTGTTATAGAGCTCATTTCAGACTACGCTATAATATAATAGCATATAGCATATAGTTCATACGAGTAGCACAACAATATCGCTCGTACATATACATTTATTTAGAACACGTTCACACTTTGCTATACTATATATTATTGGCTTGCTACACGCTATGAAATTAAGCGATCATCATCATCTGCCTTGCCTTTTCCCAACTATGTTGGGGTTGGTCTCCATTATAACCGGATGCAGCTGAATACCAGTATTTTACATGGAGCGACTGCCCATCTGACCTCCACAACCCAGCAACTGGGTAATACGATACCCCTTGGTAAGACTGGTTGAAAGACTCGGGCTTCTGACGACCCGTAACGACCATCAAAGATCCACTAATGACAGCCGGGACCAACGGTTTAACGTGCTTTCCGAGGCACCATCTTTACATACCAAGACCCCTCGGTCTTGGTATGTAAAGATGGTCGGTCACCCGAACTTATGAAATTGAGCAATATGCTATATATAACGCGCGGCGCGCGGGACGAACGAAACGACACGACTGGTCAACTGAGCTTGCCATATAGCATATTTGCTTGCGATTATATCGCATAATGCTTTTAATATTGTACTATATAGCAGAATAGTATAGCGTAGTCTGAAATGAGCTTTAGCAGACAGAACGAAAATGCTACTCATTTATTTACGTCACCCAAAAGTGAAAGAAGGTGACTTAATATGACTTTAACCCAAGAACCAGTCTTTATAAATTCAGTATCTACCTATCTACATTTTCCTAGGGCTAATTTTTGAATCGTCAGATAACTTTTAATTATGGAATAAATATGGCGGTTTGACAGCTTTCGTATAGAAAATATCGCACCTTGAAAACAAAAGTGGCGTTATTCATAAATTAAATTTTGCGGTATGACCATTTAAAAATTTTGACGCAGCATTTTGCTCAATATCTTAGCAAATAACTGAAGTAAAAGTTTCACTTATCCGTTTGACTATCATACTTAAAGTTATGTACTGACCACATAACAGTAAATTATGGAGTTATTTAGAAAACATAGTTTTGATAGTGCCACTTTTGTTATCAAGGTGCGATATGTCAAACAATTCACGTCTCAATTTTAATTTTCAGTGTTTATCAGTGGAAACTTGTAAATGACCTTCAGTTTCATATTGTTTAAGGATACTGTGTACGTTAGCTTTAAGTTTCCCGAATAAAATAAAATAAACTGTCTTAATTATTCTTCGGATAAAAGTTATCTGACTGTTGAAAAATCCGCCCTCAGTTATTGTTCTCTCCAGTTTGTGTGGTATACAGCACATCCATTTTTATTATCAACGTGTGGCTTCAATCAGTCAAAGCCAAAACATTTGATAGACAATATGGCCGCAAACTAACAATGCCGCGTCATCCGTGTGGTTTGCCACACGAATGTATCGACGCGGCATTGTTAGTTTATTCATTCGATTTGAGGGTGAGCCCAAACGAGCGTAATTTTTTAAGCTGTGAGTTGCATAAAATGAGTCGCAGAATTTACGCTGCATTCGGTTTCATACTAAAGTCCTGTTTGTACCACAAGGCGACGCAAAATGGGATGATATGATCTTGTTTTAACATAAAGTTTGTTTTATCCTATGACACTCGGTAATTCTGTAGCTGATCAGCAGTTCCAAAGATTACCTCCTACATACAACCTCACGCCTCTTTATAATATTAGTATACGGGGTGTAAGTGTAAACATCGTTATCCTTTTAAGGGGTCATTGTACTCATCATTATGAACAACTTTTACTATGCAAAAAAACCTGAAATCGCGAAAAACTCTGCTGCATAACTCGTCAAAATGTAGGGAACAGCCGATTTTTTTTTGCGATTTCAGATTTGGTACCATAGTAAAAGATCTTCTAGGTAAGCTCACTCCGTCGTCGACTTTGTCTCTGTCACCTCCGACCTAGAGATGGGTTTGCTCTTGACTCTAGTCAAGAGCAAACCCATCTCAAATAAAAAAAAAAAAATGTTGTTCATAATGACGAGTACAATGACCCCTTAAAATAATAACGGTGTTTACACTTACACCCTGTAGATGTATTTAATCACTATTTAATCACCACGTCTTACCAAGGGGTTGTGGATGTCAGATAGGCACTCGCTCCATATAAAATACTGGTATTCAGCTGCATCCAGTTAGACTGAAAGCAGACCCCAACGTAGTTGGGAAAAGGCTAAGCAGATGATGATGTATTTAACCATAACGCGGTTGTTCCTCAAGGCTTGGCAGATTTGCTTCGTTCTATCGACTATACCAACAAATTCGTTAATTAAGGCGATACCAAAATAAGTTGAGGGCTTTTTCGTAACCATTTATTTCACTATTACCGAATATATGGATTTAATTTTTGGATATATGTTTATTGACTATTTGGTCAATTTTGCTGACTGAAGGAAAACATGGTTAAATTTCCTCGATAGAATTTAAATCCCAAAAATATGATACCTCTACTTTTTTATATTTTTTTCTGTAATTCTAAAATCCTAAGTAATTTCATTGCAAAATTGCATTCAAAATGTGGGTATTAGGTAATTGAAAACTCTGGCTGAACATATTTTTGATAGATAGCTTAATTTATTTTTAAACAATTTTTATTTTGTTTGGCACTTTTATTTTGGTTCCAGCACATTGTTGCGCTCTCTTTTTTTCGCATGTGGATGTAATTGACTCTGTCACTTTCTTATTACCGCTCAGTTAGCTTTTTACATATCGCCTTAACAACGGTTATTAGTTTCACAAAGTCTGAAGCTTGATTATTGTCATTTATCAAGGATGTTTTCAAATTCCGGCCCACTGAGAATTTTCTAGCAGGGAAGATGGTCATTAGATCATTCTGTAAAACATTCTGCATGACCAGAAGCCTGGACAAGGCACTGTCATTTAAAACTGGGCTAGAGTCCAAAATTGGTTCGGAACAAACATAAACATCACGCCTGTAATTCCAACAGGGTTAGGCAGACGCCTATAGGACGCCCAGATTTTGTCAGTTATGTCTAAGTTCCATGTAATAGGGGTAAGCCTATTGCCATCAGCTGAGGACAAATCCAGACACCAGGCTGCTACTGAGAAATTCCTGATGGAAAAACCCAATAACACTTTGCCCGACCTGGGAATCGAACCCAGGACCTCATGCGCTTGTGAACAATAGAGCAACAAGGCAGTCTTCCAGTCGGAACAAACAATTATTCAAATATCTATTATTCAATTATTCAATTATTCACTGGACAAGATATTTTTTTACAAAAAAAACCAGCCAAGTGCGTGTCAGATTGTGCACAATGAAGGGTTCCGTAGTTGGGATGAATCCCAAGAACAAAGTTAACATTGTAGTTGAATAACATGTTCTCCCATACATTCCAATTGCAAATGTAAGTTTGTACGCACAATATTTATATGTTTACCACGTTGTTTTAAGACCATAGACTTCTTATAAGTTTTCCTGTAATCTATAGGTATTGAGCTATTTTCAGTATTTTTTTCAAAATTTTAGGCTCAGTACTTTCGGAGACAAGGTGGGGAATTGTCAATTTTTGTCTATTTTCTTAAATAACTTTAAAATATATATTTGTGATCCTCACAGTAAGTCCTTTCATTTGATGTGTCACACGGTACAGTTAGCAAAACTTTTTTTATATTTTCTTATTTGCCCCCAAAATTGACCCCCATATTCAAAATTCATTTATTTACGTTACACGTCCGTATTTGAGGCACAGAAATACATAAGTGTACCAAATTTCAACTTAATCAGTCCATTAGATTCGGAGCAAATTCGCTGTGACAGACGGACAGGCAGACAGACAGACACACGAGTGATCCTATAAGGGTTCAGTTTTTTTCCTTTTGAGGTATGGAACCCTAAAAACCAACCTAAACTTGATCTAGTAATGTACAGCGTAATAGTAAAATTACAATGAAGAATTAAATCCATAATAAATGTCAGAACTAACCCTGGAAACGACCATAACAGTAATCCTATACGAAATTTAAATCCCCCTCAAATCCGAGTCGTCTTGTTCAACTCACTACTATTCAAAGTAACTATTCACATTAGGTACAACTCTTCATCCTTGCTCGGGGACAAATCGGGGAACTTCGCAGTCCTCCACATGCCTCGAAAGGCTCGGATGAGGACAAAGCTACATTCCGCATAATTTGTAGATTCAGCACAAAGCCGGGAGTAAGGCTGGTCACGTAGGCTGGATTAGGTGGGAATAAGGGGGACTTTTAACATGTGTACGGAAAAATGGGGTAAGTGCTTAATTGTGTTTAGTGTGGTAATTGTTTTGAGATTATTAGGAAAAGTGGGCTGGTGTGGAAAATCATTTATGGTTTGGGGATAGCGTATTAGCAGGAAATCAATATTGTTTTTGTTCGAGATTATTTCAAAGTTAGTTCTCATATTGCATTCGATTTCCACCATTTTTGCAATAACAGTTTTTTAATAACAAATGTCTATTCTATTCACAACCCTGCAAAACTCCCAGGTACTTAGCCGTCCAAATAGCGATTAATGTTGACCGTTAAAAATGCTTTATCATCGAAAACACCTTTAGCATTCTTGCCCCTTTACCCTGATCAGTTTTCAGGGGGCTTCCTCCTGAAACCTTTCATGAATCCATATTAATAATAATGCGAAAGTCTGTTGTTACCTATTCACGTTTTTTTCACGTTTGATGAGCATAGTATACTGGTTATCCCAGAGGTGCGTTTCCATGGGATAATTGTCGACCTCCACGCAGGCGAAGCCGCGGGAAAAAGCTAGTTAGAGTAGTCCATGATGTTGACAAAAAGCTCCCAGACGCAAGCGAATGTCAGTATCGCCAAAAAATGTTATCCACAGTCTCTCGTTATTCTTTGTAGTCCTCAGTGATTCGACCGAGTATTTTTTGCCTAGGTTCACCGCCCCATTAAAATATTATATACCCATAAAAAGTAGGTACCTATCTATCTCTAACTCTAGAATCTTCCGTTTTCCGCCGTATTTCGAGAAAAACGAGTTGTTCCTTGAAAAATATAGTAGCTACCCAGTTGGGAACTGGTTCAGGAGCCCGTTCTAAGGCGCCTCGTTGAAACAAGTTCGAAATTTACGAGTATCTCCGGTCGTGAGTTAGCAACATCGAATGATACCTATCCGTTTTGTAAAGGTGCGTTCACATTAGAGCATTTCTTTGTAATGCTGGTTTCACACGAGTTCAGGTCAGTGAGGCAGAACAATAGGACAGAACAGTTTGGATGGACAGTGACGTTCAAATATAGGGCCAAATAATAGGACAATCTCCGCGAGTGATAGCGATGGAGCGTCGACGACGACAACGGTAACATTTACGCCACTTAGGTACTCAAAATTGCAGCACAAATAGCTCTGGATGATCTCGCGCAGCTCTATTCCGATACTGAGCAGTCACTTTGCCATAAACACTCTTTCTCGTGTACAGTCTTATGAGTTTTATATTATCGTTCATTGATAATTTAGGAGATTTAATATCAAAATTCAAAACAAACAAACAAACCACATGGTACATGCAAAACAAGACGGGACGTGCGTGTGCGCACACTGTCCTGCTCTTTACACTTCACTGCCCTCGCGTTCACACGAGTCCAGCCACAAAACAGATAAGCGAGAAAGGTGGTGGGGTCAGCAAACAGCCCCGAAAAAATAGACCGGCTACTTATTAACTGTTCTGCCTAGGTTATTGTCGAGTCAAGACAGTACTGTTCTGTCTCGGCGTGTCCATTCAAACAGCAGCAGTACTGTGTTCTACTGCTTTGCCTCATCGTTCTGTCCTCGGGTGACACCCGCATTATGGCGATAAACCGTATTCTCTTGTTTACTACGGTTTCTTAGAAGACCGGTGGCCGCCAAATAGCGTCCGCAAATTACGGAACGACGTCACTAAAACGTTATTTATGAAAGTAAGGTGTCCAAAACGCTCTCTAGGAAAACACACCAAGTTTTCCTAGAGAGCGTTTTTGACACCATGAACCGGCCATTATGTGGCGGCCACCGCTCTTCTAGAAAACAGTAGCTTAACAGAAAGTGGAGCACCGCTATTATTTGAAAGTTTTGTCGAACTGAACAAGGAAAAGAACCAATCAATAATAATAATATCCTGGGACATTTTTCACACACGGTCATCTGATCCAAACTAAGCAGAGCTTGTACTATGGAAACCAGATAACTGATATACTACATACACTACTTTTTTTTTTGTAAATACATACTTATATAGATAATTACACCCAGACTCAGGACAAACAGACATGTTCATGCACACAAATGTTTGTCCTGGATGGGAATCGAACCCACGACCAGCGGCATGATAGGCGGTATCTTAACCAACCACGCCAACTGGCCCGTCTATAAATCTGCCTAGCCTTTTCCCAACTATGTTGAGGCCGGCTTCCAGTCTCACCGGCCTATCTGACCTCCACAACCAAGTAACTGGGTAATACGATATCCCTTGGTAAGACTGGTTGTCAGACTTTCGGGCTTCTATCGACCCGTAACGACTGTCCAGTCGAAGATCCACAAATAACAGCCGACACCAACGGCTTAACGTGATTTCCGAGGCACGATCGGGTCTTGATAAAAATGGTCACCCATCCACGGACCAACCCCGTGCGGCTGTTATAACATAGCCACGGAAAGGAAAAAGGAAAAGAACAAAACGTCAAAATAATATTATGCCGAAAACCATATTTCCTTGATATCGATTTTCTCTCTTTTGAAAGACACAGAGTACAGAAAAGACTACAGAATTGAGAAAACTCACTCACTCACACTTACTTTTGTTATTTTATGATAAACTACCCCCCGAGCCGAGAGGGATTTACTTCCGAGCAAATCCCTCTATCATTAATTGCCTAGTCTTTTCCCAACTAAGTAGTATTTACATGGAGTGAATCCCTCTATAACAGTACTAAATTGAGCCTCCAACCTTATGCTTGGTAACAAAATCCACTATGGCATGGGTAAAATTCAAATTCCTGGACAACGTAAACAACTAATCACAGCGCTTGCTTTAGCACCCAGTGAGCTTACGAATGGTATAACGGACCAATGGTGACTACAATAATTGTATAGTGCAGTAAGGAGTGCGATTACATTTTATTGAATTTAGAAATCACCAGCTACTCGATTTCCAGAAGTTGAAATTAGACGCCTCATTTATTATCAAAGAATGTAAAAAGTTTAGAAGATTACAGAGCCGCAAGACATCACGCCTATTCTTATCCTAGTTGACTAAATACTCATGTCTTGTGATCATATTATGTACAATCACGAGCATAAATGTCTTACTATGTTGGGCAAAAATATCTAATTTCATTATTCATTGTCCTCAAGAAGACAATAAATGTATGTGATCATCAGCTGTGGAAGGCACAAACAGGTAGCGGCACAAATATGTGACACCGAAGAAACAACAAATCTATGTGACGAGTCAATCGACGCCAAAATATAGGATAGATGGACCGCATGGGCTTCGAAAAGATGTGTCACCTCTTAAAATGTATTTTATTATCTGACATGTCTTGCGTTATAAATATCAGCCTAGTCTTTTTTTATATTACCTAGATGTAATACAATAAGGTTCTTACGAGACAAGCGGTGCCTACGTGTCGCGCGCGATTCGCGTCACGTGTCGCGTGCGATTCGCGTCGTGTTGCGCCTGTTTCAAGGAGCCTATGTTTCGGTAAAAATGCTCGTTACAAGCCCATGCCTTTTCATGCAATTATTCCAATGTAAACTCACTTTTTAAGGGAAACTTTATTTGTCTTACAAAACGTAATCTCTCTTCGTTTTCAACTGTGAGAAATAAATTAGATAATTTTCGTATTTAACTTTAAGTAATAGGTTTACTGTCTAAAAACTCTTGTGAAGAAAATAAAATGTTTTTGTCCTGAATGTTATTTGTTTTGTACTAAATACAAATTATGTGTTCTTTGCGGGTATTTTGTTCTGAGGGATTTCTTGGTACTTATACTTCTACAAATTCCAAGCAGAATCGATGACCATGATACGTGTTACAATTCAAACTGCCTAGCCATTTCCCAACTATGTTGGGGTTGGCTTCCAGTCTAACCGGATGCAGTTGAATACCAGTATTTTACATGGAGCGACTGCCTATCTGACCTACACAACCCAGTTACTGGGTAATACGACACCCCTTGGTAAGACTGGTAAACAGACTTTCGGGCTTCTGACGACCCGTAATGACTGTCAAAGGTCCACGAATAACAGCCGGGACCAACGGCTTAACGTGCTTTGTATATGTGTGTGTATGGAGGAGTCTCGGTATGTAAAGATGGTCACCCATCTACGGACTTCCCCCGGCAAGCGTAGCTTAACCAGATGGATCGACCCGTGCGGCTGTTATTGTCATGATCCCAGTGAAATCTCTGTGAAGTGGATCACAAATCATCAGCATCGTCAATGGCATCCTTGTTCCAGCCACTGCTAAGAATAGGCCTCTTCTCCCTTTTGTGTATGTGCGAGTCTCATCCTGGTCTTCGTAGGTCGTCCACCCACCTGGCCGTTGATATTATTTTGTTTATTTGACCCAAAAACCGCTATGAATATTAAATATATACATATGTTTATATTCCAATGAATAAATATTACAATAAATAAAATTTACGCGTATTATTGCTTGTATCGTTCCCGCTTTATGTTTGTCTATTCTTCCCTTATTTTAGTTTTTCACATTTTTGCATTCCCATTTTCTTTTCTAAAATTCTTATTTGTTTTTCTTCCTCTAGCTAATTACCAGCATGACAGAAAATCCTCGACTCCCTAGGCACTGTGTGTGAACCAGTGTCCCATCAATGTTGACACTAAAGCAAGTGCCACTAGACACGAGAGGCCGCGACGCGTACCAAAACTGAATCATTGCCTTTCGCTGGTTAATCATGTACATAATTAATTGTAAGACTAAAATAAAGTTACAAAAATAATATCCTAACCAACTAAAACTATTAAAAAAAAAACTAAAATATGGCGTCGAAAAATTCATCCGCATCGCTGTCATCTGGTAATGTACCCAAGAGACTGGCGGCATTGCCACGTTGTATGGCAATGCTTAGCCTCTGGCCAAGGTAAAAGCCTGCCCTTGGGTCACGGGAAGTGTCAACCAGCGGTTGGGAGATTTCCTTGAACAAAGCATGAGCACACGGACCCCACGGCCCGAGGGCTTCAACGCCAAACGGCTCGAAAATATAGTTACCGATAAGGTTCCGCCGCTTGAGGTTTTCCGCAGCCGCAGCAGCAGCGCCAGCACAACACGCTGTGCCAGGAAGATGGGGAGGCGCAAGAGTATCGACACACGTTGCGTCCCACACTAAAGGCCTACCCACCTTCCATGGAAATAAAGACATGCCGTCCGGTCTCTTGCCATTAATTGTTAGATTTTCACCTGTAACACGGACTTTATTAAGTAGATTTGGGAATAAAAAATTATACCAGCTTATTAATCGTCCTGCTGCAGGCCAAGGTCAGAATACAAAGAAGGCACGAGCATTGATCACCACGTTTGCTCAATACGGGTTGGAGATTTAAGACTTATATTAACTATAAGTCTAGGTTTCCTCACAATGTCGTTCCTTCACCGATGTTAGTAATGTTGGATTGAAATTAAAAAAAAAACCGGCCAAGTGCAAGTTGGACTCGCGCACGAAGCGTATAAAAAGGGCAAAAAAAAATCACGTATGCTTTATGGGAGCCCCCATAAATATTTGTTTTATTGTTTTTTTTTTTTTGTATTTGTTGTTATAGCGGCAACAGAAATACATCATCTGTGAAAATGTCAACTGTCTAACTATCACGGTTCATGAGATACAGTCTGGTGACAGACGGACAGCGGAGTCTTATTAATAGGGTCCCGTTTTACCTTTGGGTACGGAACCCTAAAAACCACACTGGTACTTGCTCGGATTTGAACCTACAACCTCGTGTATGAACCGTGGCCGCGGCGGGGCCTTAACCACTCGGCCATCACGCCAGCCACGTGACCAATGGTTTTCCATCGGCAAAAATTACTAACTGTCATCCCCTTTAGGGAAAAATTTACAAAAATCCTTCCTTAATGCTCATTTACGGTACCTATATAAAGAACCCTTGCGTATAATTTCGTGCTTCTAGACCCAGCGGTTTAGGCTGTCCGGTGTCTGTCAGTGAATGAATTTGATGAATTTGAAGTAGACCGCCGTGTGCCCGATGGCATACCCATCGGCAAAAAAATATGTAATAGGTTGGAGAAAAAGTTTCTTCGCATTTTTTAAGAAAATTCAAAACATTTTTTAATATATTTTATTTACATTTAACTAAAGTATGTAGGTACCATTTTCTTCTATAACTTTTTGCCATCTTGTAGGTAGGGACATGATCCCATTGCTATAGAAATTTTGGGACTTCTGGTCAAAATACCGCGACAAGTGGTTTTGGCAGTCCTCTCGTGATGTTAACCTGACACTGCCTAAAGAATTCTGAAGAGACCGAAACAGGTGGAAATCTGAAGGTGCAAGGTCAGGACTATACGGCGGATGCATTAACACCTCCCAGCCAAACTCTCTTAATTTTTGCTGAGTGGCTAAAGATGTGTGAGGTCTAGCGTTATCATGATGAAAAACCACACCCCTTCTGTTGATTAATTCCGGCCGCTTTCTCTGAACTTCTTGCTTTAATCTCATCAGTTGTTCGCAGTAGAGTTCAGAATCGATGGTCCTGCCTGGTGATAACAGCTCATAATGAATAATGCCCTTCCAATCCCACCACACACACAGCATCACCTTGTTGCGAGTTAACCCGGGTTTCGCCACAGTCTGTGAAGCCTGACCGGCCTTTGACCACGACCTTTTTCGCACGTTCTTGTCATACGTGATCCACTTTTCATCACCAGTTATCAGCTTCTTCAAAAATGGTTCGGTTTCATTACGTCGTAATAAAGAATCACAAATGAGTACACGGTTCATTAGGTTTCTTTCTGTGAGCTCGTGAGGTACCCAAATGTCGAGCTTTTTTGTGTACCCAGTTTTTTTCAAATGCGCCAAAACTGTTTTGTGGTCAATTTCCAGTTCTTCAGCTACGTCGTAACTATTGATATGCCGATCTTGCTCCACTTTTTCAAAAATGGCATCCATTTTATCCGTAATAGGGCGACCAGAGCGACGTGCATCTTTGACATCAAAATTTCCGGATTGAAAACGCTTAAACCAAATTTGTGCTACTCTCACAGATACTACACTAGGTCCATAAACATCGCAAATTTTTTTCGCGGCTTGCGTTGCATTTTTACCTTTTTTTAGTAAAATTTTAAAATGTATCGAATTTCTTCATTAGATTCACTCATCTTGACGGTACGAAAAACAAATGAAAATCACACATTTTCCTAATTAAAATTTGGAATTATGTTCTTTAAAATTTAAACTTTCAATGATACCAAAACCAGCCAGATACAAATAGTATAGCCAAAGAGATTTTATTACAAGTTCATACTGTATACTATAATGCGAAAAGACTTTTTCCCCAACCTAATATTTCCATACAAACTTTATATTATATTATATATTATTTATATTAACATAACTTCACGCCTGTATTCCCCGAAGGGTGTGGCAGAGGTGTGAGAGAGAGAGAGAGAGAGAGATAATTTATTTGTCCGAAATATGAGTATGCACACACAAAGCAAACGGCGTACAAATATGTATAGGTAGGTAGGTGTAGGTATTATAATAACATTTGATCACTTATTTAATTAATCATCTATAATACCTACACCCACATTTCGCCAGTTATGTTTTAGTCCCATGTAATAGGGAGCGAGCCTATTGCCATTAACCGGATACAAAACCAGATTCCAGGGTGCTGAGTCCGCCCGGTTTGCGGTTATTCGAAAGAGTTACCGTGGCCCTGAAGGAACACGGGTGGGTTTTAGTCAGTAGAAGTCTGACACGCCCTCCCGCTCCACCCAGAGCGGGAGAAGTTATTTGATGATTTCCCACCCAAAAAAAAAAAAAAAAGGATGCTACTGAGAAATTTCAGATGAAAAAACCCAATAACACTGCCCGACCCAGGAATCGAGCCTTGGACATACAAACTTTCATCCCTATTTAACCCCTAGAGGGGATAATTTTTCGAAAATCCTTCCTTAGTGTTTTTTTTCGGTATATAAAGATCCCTTGCGCAAAATTTTGTGCTCCTGCGGTTTAGGCTGGGCGTTGTCTGTTGCAATGAATAAGTTTAAGATTTTTATTAAGCTAAGTTTTTTTATTTTATTTGTGATGGGTTTGCTCTTGACTCTAACTCTAACTAGCAATGCGCCTAGATGTCCGATGGTAGAAGGGGGCGTTAATGGGGAGGGGGGCGGGGATGAGGGTGTTAAGTAGACTATAAAAAAGTTTTCTTTAAAGCGTTTGACCATTCTTACCTTGTCCTAAACTATGTATCTGGGTCTCCTCAAAGATTCAGATTTTAAACGGGGCACGCAGCGAGAAACGTTACCTATGTATACGGAATTACGGAACCAGCCACTACAATGACACAAACCAAATAAGACTTGGGCAATAATCATTGATGCTTTGAACGATTTCCAGGGCTGACAGACGATTTCCGACGTTTGGCTCCCAGACTGGAGCAGGCTGGGGCTGCCTTGAAGCGGCTCCTGCCCAATCTAGGTGGTCCAAACGCCTCCTGCCGGAGGCTTTACGCGGGGGTCGTGCGGTCCATGGCCCTTTACGGGGCACCGGTGTGGGCGCGTTCCCTGAGGCTGCGGCCAGTCCGCCGGTTGAACGCGTCCCGAGGGTCATGGCCATTCGGCTAGTCCGGGGTTACCGCACGGTCTCCGGTGAGGCGGCGAGCCTCCTTGCCGGATTGCCGCCGTGGGATCTGGAGGCGAAAGTCCTCGCGCACGTGTGGGAGTGGCGCGAGGAGGCGAAACGCCGGGGCGTAACTCCGCTGCCGCGAGAAATCACGGTACAGCGGACAGAGCTCCGGCGGGATCTCATGGCGACATGGAGAGTGCGACTGTCGCAGCCCAGCGCTGGGCACGCCACAATTGCGGCGATAAGTCCCCTCTTTGAGGAGTGGTTAGAGAGGCGCCACGGCGTCCTCACCTTCCGCCTGACGCAGGTCCTCACCGGACACGGTTGTTTCGGGAGGTTCCTGTTTCGCATAAGGCGGGAGGAAACGCCCGGGTGTCACCATTGTGTGGATCGCCCAGAGGACACGGTGGAGCATACAGTGGAGGTCTGCCCGGCTTGGGCAGAGCACCGCCGTGTTCTCACGGAGGCGATCGGCGGCGGCGATCTCTCGCGTCTGAGCTTGGTCCAGGCCATGGTGCGGAGCGAGAGTGCATGGGAGGCCGTCACCTCCTTCTGCGAAGCGGTAATGCTCGCAAAGGAGGAGGCGGAACGCGTGAGGGAGAGGCAACCTCAAGCCCTCAGTCGCCGCAGGAGACGCCCTGGGCGGCGGGAATCGATAGCCGATTCCCGGCCACCGTAGGCGCGGGCTTGCGGACGGTGAGTAGTGGGTAGCTCGCCGTCCGGTGAGGACCAGGCCCGGGTCGACGGCGCGTTGTGTTCCACGCGCGCCTCAAAGAGATGTCAGCAAGAGATGGGGTCCAATAGGGCCGATGCCGCTGGGGTCGCGGGTTGTTTGAAAAAGATACCGTGGCCCTGGCATAGGCAACTGAAGGAACACGGGTGGGTTTTAGTCAGTAAAAGTCTGACACGCCCTTCCGCTCCACCCAGAGCGGGAGAAGTTATTTGATGATTTCCCATCCACAAAAAAAAAAAAAAGGGCTGACAGACGATTCTACAAGATCTCCAAGGTAGGTACGATGAGTAGGTAAAAAAAAAAAAAAAAAAAATGGGGACCAACCACCGACTCAAACTCCCCCTTATTTCTTAGAAAAATACCCGTAAATCGTATTTTAACGTTACAATATAAACGCAAAGAATGCAAGACAGTAAAATAAAAAGACATCAAATAGAACGCTATACAAACTTACGAAGCGCAAACATTACCCGACTGCATACGAACGCAGTTTAAAGGGTTGAATGTTTTATTAAAAGAGAATTATCTTTGCCAAGACCCTGCAACGGATCTGGTAAAAGGAAGAAAATAAGATGAAAAGATAAGGAAGCTCTGCGAGAGTTTTGATTTGCAAAAGTTTAAGTCATAAAAGCAGTTTTCAGCTGGACTCTGAATAGTGGGAATGTTCTTTCGAGTCTGCTTACTTTATTTGTTTTTGTTTTTTTTTTTTAAGAACTGCATTTTTACGGGCCAGTGGAGTGGAAATTGTTGATTCGCGTTCGTATTTTGTTTTCATGCCCGATTTTAAAAGTTTGATTTTGCGAAAATAAATATAGAGTTTTTTTTTTAATTTTTGTTTTACCGGCGATACACAAAGGCGAATTATGCCGCTGCTTATTAAAAAAAATTCGTAAATTCCAAATTTATTTAGATATTTCCAAAACAAATAATATCAGTTTGTTAAAGAATTTGTTGATTTAAAAAAATCTTCTCGTTCATGATTCATATTATGATAGCACTAGCTTTTGCGAACGGCTTCGCCCACGTGGATGTCGGTAATTGTCCCACGGAAAAGTACTACCGGGATAAAAAACCGGCCAAGTGCGTGTTTGACTACGCACAATGAAGGGTTCGGTAGTTGGGATGAATCCCAAGAAGAAACTTAACTTTGTAGTTGAAAAACATGTTCTCCCATACATTCCAACTGTAAATATAAGTTTGTACGCACAATATTGAGAGATTTACCGTGTTATTTTGAGACCATAGACTTCTTATAAGTTTTCCGGTAATCTATAGGTATAGAACTATTTTCTGCATTTTTTTTCAAAAGTTTGGGCTTAGCAGCTTCGAAGATATGGGGAAGGGGGGAATGGTCAATTTTCGTCTATATTCTTAAATAACTTTAAAACTATTTATTTCAAAATTATAAAAAAAATATATTTATATTTGAGACCCTGATAGTAAACTCTTTCGTTTGATATGTCACACGGTACAGTTTGCAAAACGTTTTTATTTTTACTTTCTTATTTGCTCCCAAAATTTACCCCTATATTCAAAATTCATTTATTTATGTTACACTTCCGTGTTTGGGTCACAGAAATTCATATATGTACCAAATTTCAACTAAATCGGTCCATTAGATTCGAAGCAAACTCGTTGTGACAGAGGGACAGACAGACACACGAGTGATCCTATAAGGGTTCCATTTTTTCCTTTTGAGGAACGGAACCCTAAAAAGTATAGCCTATGTACCAAAATGTGTGATCTACATATCTCTGTCAATCATGGAATCAATGTATTATATATATATGCTATATATATATGCTTTTGTAGTTACAAAAAAATATCGAAATTCTAGGAATTGCGTTTTTTTACCACAAAAGCTGTCTACATATATATAATTAAATTTTTCACAATAGCACTGTATTTCTCTTTGATACATAAAGATACCTAGTAGCTTTATTTGTATGGTACAAATCCTACGTATTTTCCTTTATCTTACGGAACTAACCTATCCGTAATATCTATCAACGTCCTTAAAATGGTTCGATGGGCTACTGGTACTATGGTACTACCCATCAGCATTACAAAAGCTAAGAAAAAAAAAAAGTAACATCCGTTTATACTAAAAAACACTTAGTCCAGTCAAATGTACAACACCAAGAATAATGTTGGGAAGTGACAAAAGAAGACAAAGACTCCAGGGAGTCTGATGGAGTCAAGAGAGGAACAAAAAACAAATTATAATCTGTTTACCACAAGTCAGAATGCATTAAACGCCGCGAGGTTCTTAAGCACTCTCATCTGTAGGCAAACAGCGAGGTTATGTAACGAATAGTGAGGGGACATGAGATTTTTGCCGGGATATCGAGTCGCTACTTTTGGCTGTCTTATCGAGAGCCAAAAGTAGCGACTCAACGCGAACAATCAGGGCATAGGTAAAAAATGTATGAAAATTCAATACCTACTCCATGTTGAGCAGATTAACAAAACGTGGGTATTCACTTTTAAATCAAAGCTGTTTTAAATTTAGAATTCACTGTGTTAATGTGTTAACGGGGAAGCGCCAGAGTAGCCCGCGAAATTCAAATTTTGTAATTTTTTTACAATTTGCTAGCCAGTAAGTTGATTAAAAAAATGATTTGCGACAGTAACAAATAAGTATTTACAGAATTATAATCATTATAACCAGGAATACAACTCCTTAAGTTAGTATAATCCTTAATGTCACGATTTCATGAAATAGTAATTCAACAGGATTACTTGATAGAGTTCTATTGATGATTTTAATGATTATAATTCTGTAAATGCATACTTGTTACGGTCGCAACTCGTATTTTGATCAACATAAAACCTAAAACTGACTTGCAAATTGCAAAAAAACGTAAGAAAATTTGAATTTCGCGGGCTACCTTGGCGCTTTCGCCTTAAATGCTTAAAGTATGAATGGTAATTTTCAACTACAATTAGTTGAAAAACATAGTCTCCTATACATTCCAACTGCAAATGTAAGTTTGTACGCACAATATTGAGAGATTTGCTATGTTATTTTAATACCATAGACTTTTCATAGGTTTTCCTGTTATCTATAGGAATAGAACTTTCCGTATTTTTCTTCAAAACTTTAGTGTCAGTAGTTTCGGAGATAAAGGGGAATGGTCAATTTTCGTCTATTTTCTTAAATAACTTTAAAACAATTTATTTTAAATTATAAAATATTATACTTGAGACCCTTACAATGAGGCCTGTTATTTGATATGTCACACGGTACAGTTTGCAAAACTTTTATTTTTATTTTCTTATTTGCCCTCCAAAATTGACCCCCATATTCAACATTCATTTATTTACGTTACTCTTCCGTATTTGGGTCACAGAAAGTCATACGTGTACCAAATTTCAACTTAAACGGTCCATTAGATTCGGAGCAAATTGGCTGTGAGAGACGGACAGACAGACACACGAGTCATCCTATTTGACAGGCCAGTTGGCGTGGTTGGTTAAGATAACACCTATCATGCCGCAGGTCGTGGGTTCGATTCCTATCCAGGACAAACATTTGTGTGCATGAACATGTCTGTTTGTCCTGAGTCTGGGTGTAATTATCTATATAAGTATGTATTTACAAAAAAAAGTAGTGTATGTATGTAGTATATCAGTTATCTGGTTCCCATAGTACAAGCTCTGCTTAGTTTGGGATCAGATGACCGTGTGTGAATAATGTCACAGGATATTATTATTATTATCCTATAACGGTTCCGTTTTGTCCTTTTGAGGTACGCAACCCTAAAAGTTATCTGAAAGGACCCGCAGTTGTAGGATGGTTCTTGTACTCCTTATCTTATTTCGTTAGGTATAGTGCAAAGCATTAGTGTCGAATTCATTCTGATTCATCGTCATCTGCAACCCTTTTCCCAACTATTATATGTTGGGGTCGGCTCCAGTCTAACCGGATGCAGCTGAATACCAGTGTTTTACATAGAGCGACTGTCTGTCTGACCTCCACAACTCACTAACTGGAAAATACGATACCCCTTGTTAAAACTGGTTGTCAGACTTTCGGGCTTCTGAAAACCCGTAACAACACTGTCAAAGATCCACGAATGACAGTCGGGACCAACGGCCTTGGTACCTATGTAAAGTCGTACGTCAGTACTGATTATGCTGTCAATTAATTATCACAACATTTTTTGCTTTCAAGTGGGTACATACCTCTCTCCATCCCGATTTTGCATTTCCCATCACTATAAAAAAACGTACCTTCTTATTCTGATTACTCTCGCCTACCGGTGCGGACGCCCTCGTCGAATAATATTACATTAAATTGACAACTCCAGGTTTTTATTCTTGAAATTTTACCTCTTATTATCTAGAGATTAAGTCCAGGTTTCCATTGATTGTTTAAGGTCATTAAAATAATCAAGCATTTCAAGTAATTTGCAGATATAATTATAGTTTATTTCATAGGGTTGTTTGAAACAACTTATATGGATTGCCATATGAGTTGTAGTTGTAATAGATTGTTAGTATAATTCAAATAAATGCCATCGTTATCTTTGCATACAATAATGAGATATTCAAATGGAAAATGTCGTCTCAGTTGCCTAGATGATATTATTGTTTAATAGGGCGATTACTATAAATAGTTTGAATGATCTTCTAAGTTCTAAAAGGTTAAAACCCAATGTGACCTTAAATTATCACATTACGGTTTGCATTAATCTTTTGTGAAATAATGGCGGTAATTTACAAATAAACTAAAATATTACAGCACTTTATTTTAAGTAGGTATTTAGTTTTTACTGAGGTTTAAAAAAATATAAAATCCAAAAATAACTCTTCTTTTAGTTAAATTATGAGTAATCTGCCTATCCTTTTCCAACTATGTTGGGGTCGGCTTGCAGTCTAACCGGGTGCAGCTAAATACTAGTATTTTACATGGAGCGACTGTCTATCTGACCTCCACAACCCACTTACTGTGTAACACGATATCCCTGGTAAGACTGGTTGTCTGACCTTTCGGGCTTCTGAGAACCCGTAACAACTGTCAAAGATCCGCAAATGACAGCCAAGACCAACGGTTTAACGCGCTTTCCGAGGCACGGATCGAGGAGTCTCGGTATGTAAAGATCGTCCACGGACCAACCCCGGCAAGCGTAGCTTAACCTGATGGATCCAGCAGTGCGGCTGTTATTACTTAGCCACGAGCGCCTCTGCTCAATAATAAATAATTTAAGAAAATCCTTTCGGGTACTTTTCCTGTTGACAGCGATGCGGACGAATTTTTTGATGCCCTGTGCGCCTTTTCCCCTAATTTTTAGGGTTCCAACCTCAAAAGGAAAAAACGGAACACTTATAGGATCACTCGTGTGTCTGTCTGTTTGTCTGTCTGTCCGTCTGTCACAGCCAATTAGCTCCGAATCTAATGACCGATTAAGTTGACATTTGGTACACATATGTATTTCTATGACCCAAACACGGACGTGTAACGTAAATAAATAAATTTTGAATATGGGGGTCAACTTTGGGGGCAAATAAGAAAATAAAAAAAAAGTTTTGCAAACTGTACCGTGTCACATATCAAATGAAAGGGCTTACTGTAAGAGTCTCAAATGTATTTTTTTTAATAATTTTAAAATAAACCATTTTAAAGTAATTTAAGAAAATATACGAAAATTGACCATTCCCCCTTTATCTCCGAAAGTACTGAGCCTAAAATATTGAAAAAAAAACCCAAAAAAAAGTTCAATACCTATAGATTACTCAGGAAAATCTATAAGAAGTCGATGGTCTTAAAACAACATGGTAAATCTCTCTATATTGTGCGTACAAACATACATTTTCCATAGTTAAAAAGGATCCAACCCACATTTAAGTTTGTTCTTGGGATAAATTCATCCCAACCGACACGCTCTTGACCGCTTTTTTGACATAGGATGTACAAATTGTTATTATTATTTTAATACTGTTCAATCAAGAGAATCAATCAGGAAGAAACCTTTTAACTAGGTACACAAACTTTTTAGCAAAAATAAAAAACTGACTTCCAAAACAAAAAACTAAAACAAAGCGAAAAATAACTTTAATTTCGGTAGTCGGTGTCTTTGGTTTTGCATTTTCGTTTTTTGCCACCGACTTCCGAAATTAAAGTTATTTTTTACTTTGTAGTGTTTTGTTTTGGAAGTCAGTTTTATTTTTTGCTATTTATTTTAATTTTTCACTTTATAATTGTGGTACACACCCCACACAGATTTCAATACCACTACCTGCTATTTAAATAACAGTGATAGGAAGTTATTAAAACATCATCCGCATAGATTTAAACATCATGCACATAAACTAAGTGGGAAAAATACGCATTATTGAAGATAACTTAAAAACTACCCAAGCAAAGTTAATAAAATTTATATGGGACCATCTAGGAAGTATACCCTTTCAAACAAAAATAATTTTCCAAATCGGTCCATCCGTCTTTGAGTAATCGCGTAACAAACATACAAACAAACAACAAACAGACGAATTGAGAATTTCTTTCTTTTTGAAGTCGGTTAAAACCGAGTTCTACAGTAACATATAATTTGCCACGACAAATTTAAACATGTTTGAATCAGAATTGTAAACCTCGCGTACAGTCGGTCACAATAGTGCTTTCACTTTAATGATGTACGGAAGACGCCGCGAATGTGCGGCAATCCGTTTTCTAGTTACATGTAGGCACTGAGTTTTCAAATGACTTCTATGTAAGTATGTATGTGCCTCATTATGTTGGGTATTTAGTAGTAATGTAACATGAAGTAATTGAAATTGATTTTTTTTATTTTCATATAGTGGTCATATAGTGTATGACTTGTTACAAAATTGTTTCGTTCCAGGTACAGTCAGCTATAGCAGTTAGCTGACCCACCTTTGCATGAATGGTTGATATTTTTTAGAATATGAATCGATGGAATTTTATATTTTATTTAATTACCGTTTTTAAATAAGGTATAAAAGAATTATAAAAATTTTGAATTACATTTTATTTGCAGCTGCATGCCACCGCCTGCGACGATCATGTAATGTAGTGTAGTGTGTGTATTAATTTTGATTTTAATTTTTAATAATTTTAATAATAATTTTTGATTTTAATTCTTAATAATTTTTTTTATTATTTATTTATTTATTTAACCATTTATGTACACACAAATAAACAGACAAGAATAAAGGAACAGAAAATTACGTACAAAGGTGATGCTTATTTCTAAAGAAATCTCTTCCAGCATACCTGCGATAGGACAGAGGATAAAAAGAGATGTAATTTTAGATATTTAATTAATTAACTGACAATTAATTTTTAATTTATTTTTAATTTTAATGTTTGATTTTTAATATTGTTTTTACTTTTGGTCTTAATTTTGATTTTAATTTTATAAGTTTGTGATTTTTTTTTTATTTTACCTTTTTTCATGACTTTCTTAAGGATACTTATCTGAAATAAATGATTTGACTTAATTTGATAAAATTCTATCGATTCGTATTCTAAAAAATCTCTTCCATTCATGCAAAGGTGGGTCAGCTAACTATTATAACTGACTGTACATTCTACAATTTGGCATACAACATTTTTTATTTCGATCTACCTACTTAATACCTACAATTTTACAGGTTTTGGCATAAAATTGAAATTTTACATTCTAATAACTTCGTTCCTACTGCCGATAGCACCCTACGGTTTTTGAGAGAAACATGCTACAGATATCCACCTAACCATTTAATATGGAACGCAAGCTTGCGCCAACACCAAAATATTACAACAAATAAATGGAACGCGGGTTCACGTCATCGTGCCTGCCGGTTCTTTTCGGGTGTTCGGGCGCATGCATTTTTTTAGTTTCTGGCGACTTTGGGACTTCGTTCGCGTATGTGGGGATCGGGCGGAACAGCCGGTCGCGTGAGCGGATAGTTAAAATAAAATAACATGTCTAAGATATAAATTTCTAATAACGAGTCTATAGTTTATTTGACTACAGTTTATAGTTGATCTGCAAAAAAAATCTGATACAGAATAATAGCACTTATGAATTAGAAAGGACGTTTATTTCTTAAAAATTCTTAGAAATTGCTCTTTAAGGTTTTGTTAATAATTCTATGTTAGGCACCTATTGCTTCACCGGTACACCAGGCACCGCAGGCTCCGTATCCGCCCTCCGGATACGGAAGCCATTCAGGCGGAGCTGTACGAGGGGTACAGAGAAGCGAAGACCGCCCTCCGAGCGGCGATCTTGCGGGCCAGGGATCTGGCTCGCGAGGAGTCGCTGGAGACTCTAAACAGGGACCCATGGGGACGCCCTTATAAAATGGTACGGAATAAACTCCGTCCATGGGCGCCCCCGCTGACGCAGAGTCTCCGGCCCCAGCTTGTGGAGGACGTGGTGAGCGCTCTGTTCCCTTCGCGAGGGGAACATACTCCCCCGCCCATGGCTCCGCTTCCTGCGGTGCCCGTTGCGGACCACATCACCGACGACGACGACGATGCTCCGGAAGTGACCGAGGTAGAGTTGAGAGCGGCGGTACGTAGGCTGAGTGCCAAAAATGCCGCCCCAGGACCCGACGGCTTACCTGGAAGAGCCTGGGTTCTGGCCTTTGGGGCTCTCGGGCCTCGACTAGGGGGGTTCCTAAGCGCATGCTTGGAGAGGGGCCAGTTCCCACTTCGTTGGAAGACGGGGAAACTGGTCCTCATTAAGAAGCCGGGGCGCCCTGCGGACTCTCCGTCCGCTTACCGACCCATCGTGCTGCTCGACGAGGTGGGCAAGCTCTTTGAAAGAGTTATTGCAGACCGCCTCGTCGGGTGGCTGGTGCAGGAGGGGCCGGATTTGGCGGAGAGCCAGTTTGGTTTCCGCAGGGGGCGCTCTACGGTGGACGCCATCATGCGCGTGCGAGCCCTCACGACGGGGGATGCTGTTGCCCGGGGTGGGGTCGTCTTGGCGGTGTCTCTAGACATCGCCAACGCCTTCAATACCCTGCCATGGAGTTGCATCAGGGAGGCACTCCGGTATCACCGGATGCCGACCTACCTCTGTCGAGTGGTTGAGGCCTATTTGACGGATAGGGCCGTCATCTACCCCGGTCATCAGGGAGAGTGGAACCGGCGAGAGATGTCGTGCGGTGTCCCACAGGGATCGGTCCTGGGGCCGCATTTGTGGGACATCGGGTACGACTGGGTGCTGCGCGCCGACCTCCCTAGCGGCGTCAGCGTGGTATGTTACGCTGACGACACGCTGGTCCTGGCGCAGGGGAGGTCGCACCAGGCGGCGGCTGAATTAGCGACACGCGGGGTTGCGATAGTCGTTGAGAGGATCCGGCAGTTGGGACTCGTGGTGGCCCTGCACAAGTCCGAGGCCATGTGTTTTCATGGTCCTCGGAATGCGCCACCGTCGGGTTCCCAAATAACGGTAGGAGGGGTTCGCATCGGAGTCGAGTCGACGATGAAGTACCTGGGACTTGTCCTCGACAGCCGGTGGAACTTCGTGGAGCATTTCCGACGTTTGGCTCCCAGACTGGAGCGGGCTGGGGCTGCCTTGAAGCGGCTCCTGCCCAATCTAGGTGGTCCAAACGCCTCCTGCCGGAGGCTTTACGCGGGGGTCGTGCGGTCCATGGCCCTTTACGGGGCACCGGTGTGGGCGCGTTCCCTGAGGCTGCGGCCAGTCCGCTGGTTGAACGCGTCCCAGAGGGTCATGGCCATTCGGCTAGTCCGGGGTTACCGCACGGTCTCCGGTGAGGCGGCGAGCCTCCTTGCCGGATTGCCGCCGTGGGATCTGGAGGCGAAAGTCCTCGCGCACGTGTGGGAGTGGCGCGAGGAGGCGAAACGCCGGGGCGTAACTCCGCTGCCGCGAGAAATCACGGTACAGCGGACAGAGCTCCGGCGGGATCTCATGGCGACATGGAGAGTGCGACTGTCGCAGCCCAGCTCTGGGCACGCCACAATTGCGGCGATAAGTCCCCTCTTTGAGGAGTGGTTAGAGAGGCGCCACGGCGTCCTCACCTTCCGCCTGACGCAGGTCCTCACCGGACACGGTTGTTTCGGGAGGTTCCTGTTTCGCATAAGGCGGGAGGAAACGCCCAGGTGTCACCATTGTGTGGATCGCCCAGAGGACACGGTGGAGCATACAGTGGAGGTCTGCCCGGCTTGGGCAGAGCACCGCCGTGTTCTCACGGAGGCGATCGGCGGCGGCGATCTCTCGCGTCCGAGCTTGGTCCAGGCCATGGTGCGGAGCGAGAGTGCATGGGAGGCCGTCACCTCCTTCTGCGAAGCGGTAATGCTCGCAAAGGAGGAGGCGGAACGCGTGAGGGAGAGGCAACCTCACGCCCTCAGTCGCCGCAGGACGTCTCCTGCGCCCTGGGCGGCGGGAATCGATAGCCGATTCCCGGCCACCGTAGGCGCGGGCTTGCGGACGGTGAGTAGTGGGTAGCTCGCCGTCCGGTGAGGACCAGGCCCGGGTCGACGGCGCGTTGTGTTCCACGCGCGCCTCAAAGAGATGTCAGCAAAAGATGGGGTCCAATAGGGCCGATGCCGCTGGGGCCGCGGGTTGTTTGAAAAAGATACCGTGGCCCTGGCATAGGCAACTGAAGGAACACGGGTGGGTTTTAGTCAGTAAAAGTCTGACACGCCCTTCCGCTCCACCCAGAGCGGGAGAAGTTATTTGATGATTTCCCATCCACAAAAAAAAAAAAAAAAAAAGGCACCTATTGCTTAATTTAAGTTAGTAACGGAACTTACATTTTGTGGTTTTTTGGCTATAATATTTGTAATACTTCGTCCAAGTTGGACATACCTACCTACTTGACACTGAATACCCCTTCAGATATCCTTGTTACTCCTGTAAATCAGGCGCCTACGAAACTACAAATAACATAACACCACGCCTGTAATCCCTGTACCTGGTATATTATTATCCCTATGTACCTAGTATATTATAATAAATCGACATTTCGCCAGTTATTCAGATCATTTACAGCTGTTGCAAACCCTCAGCGCCAATCCCCTGGTGACTGTCCTATTCATTTTAGAAAAAAAAGTTCCAAAGGAATTTTAAAATGGTCTAATTTATAGAAAGCGTGTGCATGAGCAATACACAAAGTCGAAACTAACTAAAGTAGTTTAACTAAAATAAAACCCGCCAAGAGCGAGTCGGACTGCGCACTGAGGGTTCCGTACCATAAAAAAGTGTGCTATTTAGAGACTTCGTTTTATTTTTCCAGTAATCTTTATATAAACTTATATCACACAGAATAATTTCAGATTTTTCTCTATGAAAACTTCGGACTTAGGGGGGGGGGGGGGGGGGGGGGTATTTTTTACATTTTTCATCAAAAGTCGAATACTGCTCGGCCTATAAAAAAATGTTTGAAAATGTGAAAACAGCGCCCTTTCATACGATACCCCACATGCCCTAGTAGCCCCATTTCGAATTTTTAAGACCCTTTCAGTCCCTTTTGCAAAAAAGAAAAATATTATTTTTGTTTCTTATTTACAAAATAGTTGGGCAAACGTCATCTCAAACTATTCCAAAATTCAAGATGATTCTTGAGATATTCACCTGTGACAGACAGACAGACAGATAGACTGAGTCGCACCATAAGGGTTCCTTTTTACCATTTTGGTACAGAACCCTAATGATACACAAATGTTGAGACAATGTGTGCAATAATGAGTGTATCATTATTGCACACATTGTCTCAACATTTGTGTATCATTAGGGTTCCGTACCAAAATGGCGCTGAGTGTGTTAAATAAGCAGCAATGGAGCAGTGGTATCGGCCCCGACTTACGAGTTGTAGGTCGTGAGTTCAAACCCAGGCAGGCACTTTACTTTGTGTGTTTAACTTCATCAACACTGCTCTCAAAACTGTGAAGGAAAACATCGTGAGGAAACTGGCATCTCCTAGAACCAAAAATTCGAAGACGTGTGACATCTACCAATCCGCACTGGCTCCGCGTGGTAGATTATGGCCCTCTCCCTCTCACAGTGAGGATGCCTGTGTCCCAGCAGTGGGAACATCAAAATCTGCCTAGCCCTTTCCCAAGTATGTCGTGGTCGGCTTCCAGTCTCAGTATTTTACATGGAGCGACAGTCTATCTGACCTCTACAACCAAGTAACTTGGTAATACGATAGCGATACCCCTTGGTAAGAGTAGTTGTCAGACTTTCGGGCTTCTGACGACTCGTAACGACTGTCAAAGATCCACGAATTACTGCCGGGACCAACGGCCTAACGTGCTTTCCGAGGCACGGAGGAGTCTAAAGTAAAGTATGAAACGATGGTCATCTATCCACGGACCGACCCCGGCAAGCGTTGCTTAACTTGATGGATCGACCCGTGCTGCTGTTATTACTTAGCCACGAGCTCTTCTAGCGGCAGGAACATTATAGGTATTTAAATAATAGTAATGTTCAAACCGGAGTACAGCAATGCTGGGTGGCAAAAGAGTATGGAGGTAGCATATCGACAAACTATTTCACTAACAGCTCTATTCGTCGAGAGAATGCGTTCTTGTCCTTATCAGTTTCATGCTAACGAATATGTGTTTTGCGAATTTGATCCTTATTACTACTAGAAATTGTCTAACTAAGCTAAGTACCAACCAGTCGCGCTTGACTCGGTGGAACGCAAGGCTAATATAATAGGCTTATTGGCGACGTAGAACTGGTGCATGCCAAGCTTCATAGCTTGGCTCATCGCCGCAGGGTTGCCTGCTTGTCGGTCTTCTACAGATTTTACTTCGGTGAGTGTGCCGAAGAAGCCCACGACCTGTTCCACCAGCCCCATTCTACGATCGGACATCTAGACGCTCTACCAGTTACCATCCCTACCTACCTTGTTGCTATTCCACCAATTCGCACTAAGCGTTTCGAAATGACTTTTATAATGGGCACAGCAAAAGAGTGGAACTCACTAACTGCGTCTGTGTTTCCGAGTGCATACAACTTTAATCTCTTCAAAGTGAGAGTGAACAGGCTTCTTCTGGGTAAGTTCACTCCATCGTCGACTTTGTTTCTGTCACCTCTGACCTAGACTAGAGTCAAGAGCAAACCTATTACAAATAAAAAAAACTGACAGGTGTCAGGAGCGCATTCTATCGACGGACGGACTGTACTAGCAAAACATCATGTGTCATTATTTCAAAGAAATGTCAATTAGATACAAGTAGGTGCATTCGTAAATATAGCCATTTTATAATTACAAACTCTGCAAAAAATACCCATTTACCTTTACCCAGAATAGGACCTTAATGGCATTTTCTAAAGGTCATGTGTGACTTTGCTCCATGATTCAAATCGGAAACATGAAGGGGTTACAGGACCTAAAGCGCGGTCCCTGTCAGACTGCATAGAAAAGAAAGAGAAGAGCGATGATAGAACTCTGGTAATTTATTACAAATTACAAAAAAAAAAAAAAACTGAAATATTAATAAGTTAATATGTTGCTTTTAAAATAATCTGACAAAAAACCAGAATGATTGCATGTATTTAATAAGGTTTTTAATCCTTAAAATAAATTTTTAGAGGTATTTTCGTGATTTTTTTCTATCGTATCAAATTAGTTATATTATGTTTTCAACACACTATCTAACTAGCATATATTCTGAAGAATATCATATATTTTTCTGATTTTGTTTACTGCATTAAATCATTATATGTTTAGGCGTTATAAAACTTGCGTTTAGTACCTGTAGTCCCCTTAATGATGCTTGATATTTACCATAGACACATCCCGTTTACCTATTTTAAATTTCTGGTTGTCCATAATACATAAAAGAAAAGATTGTATCAAATTGCTTGGAAGAACTTACAAATATATTAGTAGTATATTACGTTTAAAAACAGTCTACAAAACTAAACAGACGTACATAGGGGCATCCCTATGTACGTCTGTTTAGTTTTGTAGGGTTCGGTTTACCAATGCCTGGATACGCACATTCTGACAGTTCAATTTAATGAAATAAACTTATCGGCTTGTTTAGTTAATCGAAACCTTACCGGTGGGAAACTGGTCGACAAAACCCTCCCTATTTGTGCATTCCAAACCAATTTTCACTACAAAGCAAAACATTTCTCCTAACAAATTCCATCACAAAACTCTTCTTCCTCCCTCCCCTACCAATACAACTCGTGTTTATTGGCACAGTTAAGTGGCACATCATAAATCACTGGCAACAGCAATGCCACCGTCCAACTTGTTCTCTGCCACCCTGCCACCACTAAATAGATAGATACAAAAGGTCAAGTATACAACGAGCGAAAACTCACGAACACGTACAGCGCTCGCGACTGGCATTCGTTTGAGATAAGGCTTGGTTACGTGATCGAATCAGAAATGAAGAGATCCGCAGGAGCACTAAAGTAACCGACATAGCCCGAAGAATTGCCCAACTTAAGTGACTGGCCGATGGGGCCGAAAGGTTCTGGAGTGGCGACCGCGTACCGGAATACGTAGCGTCGGAAAGCCTACCACAAGGTGGAACGATGACATTGTGAAGACGGCAGGAATCCTCTGGATGCAGGAAGCACAGAACCGGTCTATGTCCAGCTGTGGACGTCTTTCAGGCGAAATGATGATGGCTTGGTTACACAGTGCGAGCTAGCGTGCGAGCTGGCCTAATCAATTATTGCAGTGTGTGACCGCATCATACGATAGAATAGAATCCTCTTTATTATATCTATGAATAGAACAGATAGTTATTATCATCATACGATAGTTACTATCATGAGCTAGTCGTCCGAAAGAAAGGAGCTTAAGGGCTGGTTTTTAGACCCGTAGTTAACTCAACCAATGGTTAATCATAGTAACTAATGATTGAATTTTGGCTAAATGTGAAAGGCTAAACATGAATGAGTTATGCCATTAGTTACTATTTTTTTAATATGTATGAGCTAACATGAATACATTCACGTTTAGCCTTTCACATTTTTCAACCATTAGTTCTTATGTTTAACTATTGGTTGAGTTAACTACGGATCAAAAAACTGGCCTTTAGTCTCTCGGGCAATAGCTTAAATGTCATGATAGTTACTCTCATCGTCTGACTGGTCGGGGCGAGCCGAGCTGGCAGTAGCTGTCTACAATCAGGTCTGCAGCTCGTACTGTGTAACCTATAATATGATATGAGATCGCCATAAGTACGCGTCTGTGTGTGCGTGCCTCTTATTTCGCTCGCTATAAGGAACTGACCTTCTGTATCTGCCTATCCTGTGTTCTTAGTATGGATTTTATCTACGCCTGCTAATGTTCGCTCGAACCAACTTATGTATTGGTTGGAACTTTTCACAGGTACGATTGGAAGATTATTTGTCTTGTTTTCTTGTGTGGAATCAAACAGCTACATATTTTAATGTATTGTTCTGTAAATGTTTTCTGCTGAATGTGAGCTGCTGCACAATGGACTTCTGAACGGTCAAAGAGGAGATTGCTGTAATCATCGCGCTTAGCAGATCGGTTCTCGTGTATACAATTCCGTAAATGTTTGCTGCTGAATGTGAGGAACACAATAGACTTCTGAATGGTCAAAGAGGAGATTGCTGTAATCATCGCGCTTAGCAGATCGGTTCTCGTGTATACAATTCCGTAAATGTGTGCTGCTGAATGTGAGGAACACAATAAACTGAACAGTCAAAGAGGAGATTGCTGTAATGGTCACGCTGGGAGACGGATCGGTGATTGCAGTTTTGAGATTTAATTAGTGTGCTGCATTCCGTTTTTTTTTAAGGTACTGACATTGTTAACTATGCATTTTTTCACTAGATAATTGATTCCACTTCTTACACAAAAATTTAAGTCTGTATCCATACCTGCTGCTAAATAAAGGCATCCTCTATTTTGTGCCACTCTAAAGGGTCTTACTCGTATCCTATATCTGCGGCTCTTCAGCTAGCCTTACTACGTCATCTAACTAACCTACTGCTGGTCACTAGACCACAGTTCGACAGTTTCCTCCACAATTGACTTATTTTCCCTCAAAACAAAGTAATTCCCTAAACCTCTCAGCATTATTAAATAATTCCCAGCAACTACATAAGTACTTGACACCTATTTAAATCAGTCAGCTGCAAACAGTAGCCTCTCAAGGATACATAAACAAACAAACAAACAATAAACAAAGACCGAAAGAAAGAAAAGTAAAAAGTACAAGTCTCTGCTTTGTATTCATGAGTCTCAATAAATAACGGTTTCAAGGCGTGAACGAAAACGAACTGTATTACTATTGGTTGCTGGAACGGGAATTTTGTGAGATCGACATTTATTAGATGCTTTTAACTTCACGCTTGCAGTGTGCAAAGGATAGTGTCTGAAGTAGATGTGTTTGTCATAGCCAGATCTTAGAATGGATCATTTCATAAAGTGTGCGACCATTTCATGAAATGGTTGTATTTCATGTGTGGCGGCATCTACATCGCCACGTGCGAACTACGCATCATACTGACGTCACGCAAAATCCTGCATCGCGCAATCATAGTTTACCGCGCGACTAGCATACATATCGCACCTTGAAAACAAAAGTGGCGTTATACAAAAATTAAAGTTTTTCTCTATGTCCATTTAAAGCTTTTTTGACGCAGCATTTTGGTCAATATCTTAGCAAATAACTGAAATAAAAGACTGCAATTTGACTTTCTTACTCTAAGTTTTATATATACTGAAAATATGCCAGTAAATTATGGAGTTATTTAGAAAATCATAGTTTTGATAATGCCACTTTTGTTATCAAGGTGCGATATATACAACGTCCCAACATCAATCGTCGGACAGTAGCCCACCAGACACAACACCCATCTGGTCGGAGGATCCTCCCTTTTCTATGGAGGATGAGTGAACTTTACACCCAGTTCCTCATACCACTATACATCAAATAGACCATCGACCGCTGGTCACATCATGATGTGGTCTGGCCAGAACATTGAATACTCAACGTTTGACGATATGAACAAACGCATTTCATGATGTGGCCAAACATTAGTGAATCATATCGTAAAATAGTCATGATGTCATTTTGTTTTTGTTGTGCATCTATTCCTACTCGAATAATTACTATTTTAGGGTCCTAAAAATTAAATAGCCAATTAACTGCGACCAACTTGGGTGTAGCGCTCGCCGACCGCTGCCGCAGCACCGCACGCTTAGCTCGCTCGGCTCGCGCGCGGTTTGTCATTAACCTAACCCACTTGGTCGTGGTGCCACTAGCGACGTGAAATGCAACTACTTTGCGATATGCCCAGTGGTCAGCTGGGAATGTCGATAAAGAGGTTGCATTCGTTACGATATGGCCATTTCTACAATCGGACCTCGACAGATACCCTACATTACCTATATGACCAAACGTCGACTGACATATATAAACGTTGACGTTTAAATGATATGATTAATTTTAGCTGGCCATTTCATGAAACACAACCATTTCATGAAATGATTGAACACTTCATGGAATGATCAATTCTAAGTATTAAAACCATCATGTTTCCGTTGCCAAAAAGGGACAGTGCTATAGGCCTTCTATAGCTCCGTCTCACTATCACATAGGAAAAATGGTGGCATAATATCTATATTACAACCACATTTTATACTTACGTAAATGAATGGAAAATAATCGTCATCATTCTCTTGCCCTTGTTCCATTTTATTAAGGGTCTGCGCAACATGCAATGGAAAATATGTAAAGAAAAGTAAAAAATTATGTGAAAACAGTGAGTTCCAGTGTTAAAGCCAACACAGAAGCCAGGTACAAAATTTATTAAAGGTTTCTTCTCCATTTCGATCGTGTATATCTTACGGTATCACATTACTTAGTTTTAATTGTTTTTTCCGTTGAATAAACAAAGAAATGGAAATTAAAAACACAGACTTTCGGATATTTTTGTGTGTTTTACAGAGATAATCCTAACTAATCCTAACTAATATTATTATTAATTATTATTAAAAGTAAGTTTTTTGGTTACCTTTTCACGCTTAAACCACTGAACCGATCATCCTGAAAATGTACATATACGTATACGTTGTCAGGTGTACAGAAATGGACATAGGGTACCTTTCATCCCACAAAAAAGTACTGTTCTCGAGGAAAATAGCAATAACGTTCCTATGATAATAGATGGCGCCACGTGTCTTTCGAATCATGATTGAATTACGTATATATTACCATAGAAACTATATTGTATTAAGAGGTTTTTAATTTTTTTAAATTTAAGTATTTAATACATTTTGTGAGTCGCAGAGTGTCGGGTTTCATCCTCCTAACTATAATATTATATTATGTACCTAGATGCGAAAATAGGTAAGTTTGTTTGCTTGATACCTTTCACGCCCTAAACCGATTTTCTAAATTAACACGAGCGAAGCCGCGGGCAAAAAAGCTAGTAAAGCTAGTAAATGCGAAAGTGAGTTTCTTTGTTTGTTAGGCTTTCACGCTAAAACGGCTGATCGGATTTGAATGAAATTTGGCACAAATAATAATAATAATCTTTATTAATTCAGACTACAACATTAGTAACAAAATATCTTTGTTGACCTTGTTTAGGACATAGGATACTTTTATCCCCGTAGAACGTTCTCGTGGGATAATTTCCAACATCCACGCGGGCGAAGCCGCGGCGAAAAGCTAGTTATTTACATAGTTTTGAGGCATGTCATGGAGACAGCTTACAGTTGGTTGGTATACAGGATAGCAGGGACATCGACGCTCAACCTGTTACCATGGATACAGCTACACGAGTACGGTTATTATAAAAAAAACTAGCTGTTCCATTTCTATACATTTGACCGCGTAGGTATTGTATTTTTGTATGAAACAGCAGATTTTTTCTTTTTAACCGATGAAAAATTTAAACGCAGTGGGGTGTAGAATTAAAATTGGAAATTAATTGTTAAGCGAACTGACACCTTTCGTGAATTTGAAGTGTTATAAAATTTCATACAATTGTCACTGTGTGTTGTGATTTGAATATACGAACAATTTAAGTTGTCCATGTATTTCCTTTTTTTTATTATTATTTGTGATGGGTTTGCTCTCGACTCTAGTCTAGGTCAGAGGTGACAGAGACAAAGTCGACGATGGAGTGAGCTTACCCAGAAGAAGCCTGTTCACTCACACTTTGAAAAGATTAGGGTTGTATGCGTTCGGAAACACAGACGCAGGAAGTAAGTTCCACTCCTTTGCTGTGCGCATTATAAAAGACATTTGGAAGCGCTTAGTGCGAATTGGTGGAATATCAACCAGGTAGGGATGGTAACTGGCAGTGCGTCTAGATGTCCGGTGGTAGAAGGGGGCCGGTTGAATGAGGTCGTGGAGTTCTCGGGCACACTCATCGAAGTACAATCTGTAGAAGACCGACAAGCAGGCAACCTTGCGGCGATGAGCCAAGCTATGAAGCTTGGCATCCACCAGTTTTACGTCGCCAATGAGCCTCTTAGCTCTGCGTTCCACCGAGTCAAGCGTGGCTAGTTGTCGTCTATAATTGAACTACTAGCCCATCTTATACCTATTCCAGTTTAAAAGATCAGTCAAAAAGGATTGTCCCTGGGTGTTGAACGCCAGTCAGTGATACTATAAGGACACGTTTAGCTAAACGTGGTTTACGAAGAATTGCAGCAATTACGTAACATAAAATCTCGCCTTGTATCCCCGTAGGGTAGGGCACAGGTGTAACTAAATTACACCCACATTTCACCAGTTATGTTTAAGTCCCATGTAATAGAGCACAAATTCACTCCGGGATGCTACTGAGAAATTCCAGATAGAAAAACACTTTGCCCGACCTGGGAATCGAACCCAGGAACTCAGGAGCAGTAGCGCTTGCGACCACAACGATGCAGCATACATTAAGGTACCGGTCAGTTTGGTGAACTATCTACATTCCTTGCCTTGATAAAACCAATCACCTAAAACAATTCCTACCAATACTAATCTTGTATCACTAAAATAAAAACAAACAACCCAACGAATCTATGGCAAAATTACTTCCTCTAACAAATCGCGTACATTACCAACCAAATAGTAAGTAGGAACACTTAGTCCTAATACCCAATTCTATACATTTTTAGGGTTCCGTACCCAAAGGGTGCCCACGGGACCCTATTACTAAGTCCGACTGTTACAGGGCTGTGTCTTTTGAACCGTAATAGGTAAGTAGACCCTAGAAATTTTCATAGAGTATGCACTACTATGGCGTGGCGAGCAGGGCAATCGTCCAGGGCCTCGCTCTTGCAGAGGCCGAGAGCAACCACCCAAATAGAAAAATGTTCACATTTAAATATTATAAGAACATATTTATTTGAGGACTTGAATGACAAAGGATCGGCTTTCATTGCTATTCTCTCAATTGAAAATGAAGTACTCATAATGAAATTAGAATGTAGCTCATTATAATGTTGACGTAGCTAGGTTAACGTACCTACCTACATTATTGGCAAATAAATGATTTCTGACTTCTAGATTATAATGTTTTAATTGAAGGCTGGGCTTGGGGCCCCTAAATCTCGAGAAGTACTTTTTAATGAAATACTACAAGGCTACAATATGTTCAGTAAGTGAAAGGCAGTTTGTAGTTGGAGGCCGCCTACGGATGCAAGAAATAAATTTAGAATCCTATTATTTTGAGCTCGCTTCGTTTTGGGTTCGCTCTTCCATCCTTTATTCTCTTTTTTTCTCAAACTTTTCTATATAAATTGACAAACATAGGTACCTACTGGGAGTAGGTACCTACCTATGGTTGTTCCTGCATAAATGGTCAAAAGGAGACCTAGGCTTGCTTATCCGAGATGGGGTGCTAAAGCTTGCTTCGCTCGCTCTTGCATCTTGCATCATTATCGAACTTTTCTACATATTTAGTCGACAAAGTAACTCCTATTTCTGTATGCATGGTCAAAAGAAAACCTAAACTAGGAAGAAAGCGTGAGTTTATTTATGTATGTATATAAAACCTAACCTTTCCAAAGCGGGATGCTACAGTTTTCAGGGTCGGCTTCCAGTCTAACTAGCCGGATGCAGTTGGAGTATTTTTCATGGAGCGACTGCCTATCTGACCTCCACAACCCAGTTACTATGGCCGCTATAATAACAAATAATAAAAATTAAAGGTGAGAATGAGGTCCCCATACAAGAAACGTGTTTTTGTTTTAATAAAGCATTTTTTGAAGAATATGTAATGTTAGATATTGTACGGTTTTACGGAACCATTCGTGTACGAGTCCAACTCGCACTTGGCTGCTTTTTTCGCCATTGAAGCTGGTACAAAAAGGAGCTAATCGTGGCTATAAATCAGGATACGGACAAAATATCGACTCGCTGTCGGCTGCCTACGTGGTTCGGTGGCAGTACGGCGAGCATTCTAATGAGGCAGCTTAGGCTGGCTACAGACTTGCGATTTTTAGCGCGGTTTATGAGCTTATTGAGGTAGATTTTTTTTGCTTAATTTTGGATTAGGTTATTATTATTTTAGTTAAAGATCTGCGGCAAACTAAAATGGTCATTTTCATGCAGCTTTCTCTTAACGAATTCTTATTAATTTAAAATTATTTAATTCACGACATTATGTAGATTAATTAGGTAATTTTGACAGGCCCGTTGGCGTGGTTGGTTAAGATACCACCTGCCATGCCGCAGGTCGTGGATTCGATTCCCATCCAGGACAAACATTTGTGTGCATGAACATGTCTGTTTGTCCTGAGTCTGGGTGTAATTATCTATATAAGTATGTAATTACAAAAAAAAAGTAGTGTATGTAGTTTATTAGTTATCTGGTTTCCATAGTACAAGCTCTGCTTAGTTTGGGATCAGATGACCGTGTGTATAAGATATTATTGATTAAGCCACGCTACAGCGCTATGGCAGTCCCAACAGCATCCTGAAAGCATTATCAAATTGAACAATGCCCTGCATTGTAGACACGGCGCGTATATGACACCCACAGGCCATTCGTGTGAAACGATTGACAGAACGCCTTTGACGTCTACGTGGTACAACGAGCGAACCTGCGGGCAATCATATATTGCTCCTCACAGACAATGCCCTGCGTTCCCTATCTATATCTCCGTCGTCCCTTAGGTCGCTCGTGACAATGTGGCCGAGATACCTATCAAAAACTATTCACAACATTTAGAGGTACGCCATTGAGACTTATGGGCGGAACACTGCGCGGCTGTTACTTAGGCGCTTTAAATATAAAAAGCTCACTCTTCTTCGAGTTGTATATCAAGCCGTGCTCCTCCGTATAAGCCTCGCAGGTCGACAGCAACCCCACCCATCGATGGACTGAGCAGCACCATATCGTCCGCATAGCTTATATTATTCACACATGTTCCGTCAATGTGGCAGCCGATAAGTGTACTGCTCAGTTGCTCGATAAGCCGGTCGACATAAAGATTAGATAGCAGTCAGCTTAACCCCCCCAGTCTAACTCCGCATTCCAGCCTGTTCTCGTCCGACAGAGTACCCACCCACCTCACACGGTTCTTTTGGTTAGAGTACCAGTGTTCTAAAAAAGTGGGTCTAAAAAGTTTTCAGCACGTCAAAGTCAAATTTTAAATTCATGAGACAGCTAAACCTAACGATTACAAAAGAGTAATTAAATTTTACATTAAACTAATTTTTTTATTATTATTTGAGATGGGTTTGGTCTTGTTTATAGTCTAGGTCAGAGGTGACAGAGACAAAGTCTACGATGGAGTGAGCTTATCCAGAAGAAGCCTGTTCACTCTAACTTTGAAGAGATTCGGGTTGTATGCGTTCGGGAACACAGACGCAGGTAGTAAGTTCCACTCTTTTGCCATGTAAATACTAATATTTTTGGCCATGTCTATAAATAAAAATTGTATGAATATTAATAAATCTATTATTATTAATCTATCTATCTATCTATCTAATCTACCTATTCTATAAATCCTAACTTATTCAGGTACCTACTTCATCTGCCTAGGCAGTCTAACCGGATGCAGCTGAATACCAGGATTTTACATGGAACGACTGCCAATCTCCACAACCCAGTTACTGGGTAACACGATATCCAGTGGCAAGACTGGTTGTCAGACTTTCGGGCTTTCAACTATCCGTTAAGACTGTCAAAGATCTACAAATGTCAGCCGGGACCAACTGCTTAACGTGCTTTCCGAGGCACGGAGGTGTCTCAATATGTAATGGATTGCCACTCATCTATGGACTGACCTCAGCAAGCGTTGCTTATACTTGAAGACCGACCCGATTCAGCCACGAACTCCTCTTATAAATCTTCTATCTGTTAGATACGACCAGGTGTACCTATATGAAACAAAAGGAGTATATGAGGATCGTAGCAGCCTACCGAGCCAATCCAAAAGACTGTAACTCACAGTGTTTTAGCTCAACAACGCCCAATCAGTTTCTTTAAGTCTGTTTAGTACCCCTGACCAACATTTTTTTTCATTTAATATATGTAGTGTATCACAGACGAGTGATCAAACTTAAGGGTGTGGTACAGACCATCAAACTGAACAACTTTTTCCCGGGGATCAACATCGTAATCTAAAAAAAAAAATATTGTCCCATACAAAACCTCAATACCTACTTGACCAAATGTATGGGACGACTGATTTTCTTTTTACGATTACGATGTTGGTCCCCGGGAAAAAGTTGTTCAGTTTGATGGTCTGTACCACACCATTAAGTTTGATCACTTGGGAAGAAGGCGTGAGTTTATGTATCTCATAAATACTAACTTATTTACTTATCTAAGACAAAGTTCTCGATCTTACTTATACATTCAGCCTAATTCAAGGTATATCCATCACGTTTTCATCGGCTGGCAATAAATCGTCTTGCAAGAGAAATCGCTTTAAAAACTTCCCAGTTCATTCTCTATTGAAAGAACGCAAATGAAAGAGTACGTTGTTATCGACTGTTTTTATCGGCTTTAGGTTCCCTGGGAAATGTAGGTCTTATGCTTTTCCTTTGGATAGCACAAAGTGATTATTTTAATTAGGCACCTTTCATCAAGATTATTTGTGAGGCGTTTTATCTGATAGATTATGGGTAAATAATCAATAGGCAGAAAAGTCTCAGCAAAGATATAATGGGAGACTTTTCTCAACACACATAACTCGCAATATGGTCGACGCGACGGCAGAAAGAGACAAAGAACACAATGACGTTTAGCAATTGACATAAACTTTTGACACATGACATTGACAGGTGACAGCACCAATACTGACGTATGTTTATATTTGCCAATATCGACTATATTTGTCAATATCTTGGTCAGTCAAATCACGATGATACTTTTATTTTTCATCAATTTGGGGTTGAGTTAAAACTCACGGTCTTTTGATCGCCCGTCCACGCTTCTAAAGTTGGACTATTACCACTTTAAGGGGGAAGCTAAAGGTAACCCGCAAAATTCAAATTTCATTAAGTTTTTTTTTTTTTTTTTTTTTTTTTTTTTTTTTTTTTTTTTTTTTTTTTTTTTTTTTTTTTTTTTTTTTTTTTTTTTTGCAATTTGCAAGTCAGTATTACGTTGTATGGGGTGCGTGCAGAAAACCTCCTCGTGTGCCTGATACCTGCTCGTCCCTTATGGATACGTTCGAGGGGAAGAGCAGTTGTCGGGCCGGTGCACCCTGGGCATGGACAATAATCTCTTCTGGAAAAGGTGTGGGAGTTTTTCGGAGAGGGTATTGTTTGTGGCGAATTTCTGCGGGCGGGGGAGTAGTATGCTCCACGTCGTTCTTCCACGTGTCCCTCTGATTTGTAGAGGGCACAGTGGAGGAACAAGGGGTGTGGGTCGCTCCTGATCGATCGACGTTCGTCGATTGACACTGGACGTGACCCTGCCGCTACGGTGCAGGCGCACCAACGCGGCTGTTGTTTCTCCCTCAAGAGCAATCTTGAGGAGAGAACTTTCGGCGGGTTCGCTGAGTCGGGTTAGCCGGACAGCGAACGGAGGCATGCATAATGCCGCCGTCGGGGGCTTGGCTTAACCGCCCGGCCCAGAGGAAGGACACCTCTAAGATAAAAAACCACCCAATCCTAAGCTTTGAAGCGTGGCGAGAGGATGAGTGGCTGGTGGGGGACCAGTCGCTAGCGCTTCCCCTGTAGATACCTGCCGCACTCTACAGTATATAGGCTTACCTAGTGCAAGAGGCTCTGCCTAGGCGGACATTTACTTCCTCATTACTCGTGGGAACAAAATGGACAATGAACAAAAACTAAATAAAAAAGAGAATGACGTGCCAAATTTATTGGTGGAGGTGCCGCTTGCCGGTGACGGCAACAAGAGTCGAGGAGGCTCCCGTCCCTCAAGGGACCAAAGTATGTCCGATCAGGACTCGCGCGGGCGTTCCAAGTCCTTTGGAAAGCGTTCGCACGATGAATTCATTCGGAATTCAATTTCGGACCGAGCGGGGTCGATGGATCTCTCCTCAAGCGAGGAGAACCTGTCGACCGCTAAAGTAACATCGGCGAAGAGAGGACGGGGTCGCGTGGTGGCGGGTGGAGCTTCCGCTCCAATACCAGGGCGCGACGTTCGGGGTCGCTTCAAGCGGCCCGATACGCCGGGAATCGGCGGGGAGAGCAACGGTGGGGTCTCATCCGAGGTCTCGACTGAGGAGCCGGGAGAGGTGACCGTCTCGCAGGTCCAGGTACGGCCCAGCGAGCCGAGCCGAGTCAGCCTAGCCGATTCAGACCAGCAAGCCGAGAGGCTCGCCACGGAGGGACACCACTCTGGAGTGACCAGCCACAGAGCGGCTCTCTCAGAGTCGTCAGGTGGCGAGCCGGACGCCGCTGGCGGCTCGAATTCGGGACGAGCGGCCAGGTTTGCGGAGGTCGTGAAAGCCGCGATCAAGGGTGTGGCCTTGAAGAGGATCCAGTCCTCTAAAGACAAGGCCATATCCGTGGCCACGGCCTCTATTATGGCGGCAGCGGAGGCCATTCACTTCGGGCCTACGTCGGACGGAATGTCCGAAATGCGGGAGGAGGTCGCCCGCTTGACAGCCGCCATGGAGCTTCTCCGAAAGGAGAATGAGGAGCTTCGAGCGGACCTGGCTCGGCTCCGAGGAGCTGCCCCCCGGGAGGTACCACAGCGGGGGGCGCGGCATGGGCAGGGCGAGCCCGTGCCTGCTGAGGACCGGGTACTGACCCTGGTGCGGCAGGAGCTGGCTGCCTTCCAGAGTCGGTTTTCTGCCCTGGAGGCCATTGTCCTGCGCCCCCCGCTAGCAGCGAGCCGGCCGGCCTCGGGCCAGCGGAAGGCAACCTCGTATGCCACCGCCGCATCTGCCACTGCCACTACTGTGGCTACCACCGCTGCGGCTCCGACCGCCACGGCTGCCACGACCAAACCGGGATCGTCGGGGCAGTCAAGAAGCGGGGCCATGCCGGTACATGTCAGGGCTCCAGCCCTGGCGGTGAGTCAGCCGCCCCCACCTCCTAAATCTAATCCGGCCGACGCCGAATGGCAGGTAGCCGGGGAGATTAGGAAGGCGGGTAAAGCAGCAAGGGCGGCCAAAAGAAAAGAGAGGCGGCAGCAGCGCAAGGAGCGAAGCGTCGCGGCTAGGCTCCGTGCCCCGAAGTCCGCAGCTGTAGTAATCACACTACAGCCGGAAGCGGAAAAGAAGGGCGTGTCCTACCGCGAGGTGCTCGCCAAGGCGAGGGCGGCGGTGAACCTCGAGGAGCTCGGCGTCGCCAATGGCATCCGAGTAAAGGTCACCGCGACTGGGGCCCGGATGCTGGAGGTCCCCGGTGCGGCTAGCGGCCCGACCGCTGACGCTCTGGCCGAAAGGCTTAGGGCGTCCCTAAATGCAGATGAGGCCCGAGTGTCCAGACCCACCAAGTGCGCGGACATGCGCTTCCTGGGCTTGGACGACTCTGCGACGGAGGGAGAGGTGGTGGCCGCCATCGTCGGTGCTGGGGGTTGCTCTGCCGAGCAGGTGAGGGTTGGCACCATCCGTCCCGACTATACGGGGATGCGAGCCGTTACGGTGAGCTGCCCCGTGTCGGCAGCCCGGAAGATAGTCGGGGAGGGCCGCAGGCTCAAGGTCGGCTGGGTGTCCGCGCAGGTGAAACTGCTGGAACCCAGACCTCTGAGGTGCTTCCGCTGCCAGGTGGGCAACCACGTGGGAGTTAAATGCACCTCGGAGGTGGACCGCAGCAGTCACTGCTTCTGCTGCGGTCAGCCCGGTCACAAGGCCGGCTCGTGTAATGCCACGCCGCACTGCTTTGTATGTGCGGCAGCTGGCAAGCCGGCCAATCACCGGGCGGGGAGCAAGGCCTGCGTTCCACCCGCCAAAGCCAGGGGCAAAGGCAAGCCCTCCGCCACCGCCGCTACTGCTGCAGCCACCGCCACTGCCGCCGCCGCTGCCGCCTCCACTGTCGTCGCCGTCGTAACTACCGCGGCAGGGCCCTCACAGGGGGCTCGGGAGGGGGCTGATATGGAGTGTCAATAATGGCCCCATTACGCCTCCTCCAGGCGAACATCAACCACTGCGCCTGCGCTCAGGATCTGTTGCTCCAGAGCATGGCGCAGTGGTCGATTAACATCGCCGTGGTCGCTGAGCCGTACATTGTCCCGCCCAGTGATTACTGGGTGGAGGACCTGAGCGGCTCAGTGACCCTCATTTCGTCGGCCGCCGCCGGTACCCTGTCCCTCGAAGCCGTCAAGAGGGGACAGGGTTGCGTTGCAGCACGGTTCGGGGGGATTGTTGTGGTAGGGGTATACTTCTCCCCGAACCGAACTCTCGCCGAGTTCCACAACTCCCTTGCGGAGTTGAAAAACGTCGTCGTCGGGTTTCGTTCCCTTCCAGTGCTCGTCCTCGGGGACTTCAACGCCAAGAATGTGGCTTGGGGTTCCCGGTATACGGACACACGGGGCAGGATGGTGGAGGACTGGGCTCTGGAGACAGGCCTGGTCATCCTAAACCGGGGTTCTGTCCCCACGTGTGTGCGGATGCGGGGCGAATCAGTGGTGGACATTTCGTTCGCCAGCCCCGCTCTATTGCCACATGTTGTTGACTGGCGCGTCATAGAGGGGGTGGAGACCTACTCCGACCACCGGTACATCCGGTTTGATGTCTCCGCCCAGACCTCGAGCGCGCCGGTCCGACAGGCCCCGAGTGGTCCGCGGTGGGCGCTGAAGAAGCTGGACCGGGAGCTCCTCCTGGAAGCCTCGATCGTGCAGGCCTAGGTGTCATCACCGGACAGGCCTGCCGACATCAACGATGAGGCGGAGTGGTTCCGGGAGGCCATGTCCGAAATATGTGACGTGGCAATGCCCCGGGTCCAGCCCGGTCGCGCCTGGCGCCAGGTGTATTGGTGGTCGCCGGAGCTGACGGCTCTGCGCGAGGCGTGCGTTGCTGCGCGGCACCGGTACACCAGGCACCGCAGGCTCCGTATCCGCCCTCCGGATACGGAAGCCATTCAGGCGGAGCTGTACGAGGGGTACAGAGCGGCGAAGACCGCCCTCCGAGCGGCGATCTTGCGGGCCAGGGATCTGGCTCGCGAGGAGTCGCTGGAGACTCTAAACAGGGACCCATGGGGACGCCCTTATAAAATGGTGCGTGACAAACTCCGCCCATGGGCGCCCCCGCTGACGCAGAGTCTCCGGCCCCAGCTCGTGGAGGACGTGGTGAGCGCTCTGTTCCCTTCGCGAGGGGAACATACTCCCCCGCCCATGGCTCCGCTTCCTGCGGTGCCCGTTGCGGACCACATCACCGACGACGACGACGATGCTCCGGAAGTGACCGAGGTAGAGTTGAGAGCGGCGGTACGTAGGCTGAGTGCCAAAAATGCCGCCCCAGGACCCGACGGCTTACCTGGAAGAGCCTGGGTTCTGGCCTTTGGGGCTCTCGGGCCTCGACTAGGGGGGCTCCTAAGCGCATGCTTGGAGAGGGGCCAGTTCCCACTTCGTTGGAAGACGGGGAAACTGGTCCTCATTAAGAAGCCGGGGCGCCCTGCGGACTCTCCGTCTGCTTACCGACCCATCGTGCTGCTCGACGAGGTGGGCAAGCTCTTTGAAAGAGTTATTGCAGACCGCCTCGTCGGGTGGCTGGTGCAGGAGGGGCCGGATTTGGCGGAGAGCCAGTTTGGTTTCCGCAGGGGGCGCTCTACGGTGGACGCCATCATGCGCGTGCGAGCCCTCACGACGGGGGATGCTGTGGCCCGGGGTGGGGTCGTCTTGGCGGTGTCCCTAGACATCGCCAACGCCTTCAATACCCTGCCCTGGAGTTGCATCAGGGAGGCACTCCGGTATCACCGGATGCCGACCTACCTCTGTCGAGTGGTTGAGGCCTATTTGACGGATAGGGCCGTCATCTACCCCGGTCATCAGGGAGAGTGGAACCGGCGAGAGATGTCGTGCGGTGTCCCACAGGGATCGGTCCTGGGGCCGCATTTGTGGGACATCGGGTACGACTGGGCGCTGCGCGCCGACCTCCCTAGCGGCGTCAGCGTGGTATGTTACGCTGACGACACGCTGGTCCTGGCGCAGGGGAGGTCGCACCAGGCGGCGGCTGAATTAGCGACACGCGGGGTTGCGATAGTCGTTGAGAGGATCCGGCAGTTGGGACTCGAGGTGGCCCTGCACAAGTCCGAGGCCATGTGTTTTCATGGTCCTCGGAATGCGCCACCGTCGGGTTCCCAAATAACGGTAGGAGGGGTTCGCATCGGAGTCGAGTCGACGATGAAGTACCTAGGACTCGTCCTCGACAGCCGGTGGAACTTCGTGGAGCATTTCCGACGTTTGGCTCCCAGACTGGAGCGGGCTGGGGCTGCCTTGAAGCGGCTCCTGCCCAATCTAGGTGGTCCAAACGCCTCCTGCCGGAGGCTTTACGCGGGGGTCGTGCGGTCCATGGCCCTTTACGGGGCACCGGTGTGGGCGCGTTCCCTGAGGCTGCGGCCAGTCCGCCGGTTGAACGCGTCCCAGAGGGTCATGGCCATTCGGCTAGTCCGGGGTTACCGCACGGTCTCCGGTGAGGCAGCGAGCCTCCTTGCCGGATTGCCGCCGTGGGATCTGGAGGCGAAAGTCCTCGCGCACGTGTGGGAGTGGCGCGAGGAGGCGAAACGCCGGGGCGTAACTCCGCTGCCGCGAGAAATCACGGTACAGCGGACAGAGCTCCGGCGGGATCTCATGGCGACATGGAGAGTGCGACTGTCGCAACCCAGTGCTGGGCACGCCACAATTGCGGCGATAAGTCCCCTCTTTGAGGAGTGGTTGGAGAGGCGTCATGGCACCCTCACCTTCCGCCTGACGCAGGTCCTCACCGGGCACGGTTGCTTCGGGAGGTTCCTGTTCCGGATAAGGCGGGAGGAAACGCCCGGGTGTTACCACTGTGTGGATCGCCCGGAGGACACGGTGGAGCATACGGTGGAGGTCTGCCCGGCTTGGGCAGAGCACCGCCGCGTCCTCGCGGAGGCGATCGGCGGCGGCGATCTCTCGCGTCCGGCCCTGGTACAGGCCATGGTACGGAGCGAGAGTGCATGGGAAGCCGTCACCTCCTTCTGCGAAGCTGTAATGCTCGCGAAGGAGGAGGCTGAACGCGTGAGGGAGAGGCAATATTTGCGCCCTCACGCCCCTAGTCGCCGCAGGAGACGCCCTGGGCGTCGGGAATCGATAGCCGATTCCCGGCCACCGTAGGCGCGGGCTTGCGGATGGCGAGCAACGGGTAGCTCGCCGTCCGGTAAGGACCAGGCCCGGGTCGACGGCGCGTTGTGTTCCACGCGCGCCTCAAAGAGATGTCAGCACTAGCTGAAGGGGTCCGCTAGGGCCGATGGCCGCCGGGGTTGCGGGTTGTTCGAAAGAGTTACCGTGGCCCTGGCACAGGCAACTGAAGGAACACGGGTGGGTTTTAGTCAGTAGAAGTCTGACACGCCCTCCCGCTCCACCCAGAGCGGGAGAAGTTATTTGATGATTTCCCATCCACAAAAAAAAAAAAAAAAAAAAAAAAAAAAAAAAAAAAAAAAAAAAAAAAAAAAAAAAAAAAAAGTATTACGTTGTATGTTGATGAAAGTATGGTTCGCGCCCGTAACATATATTATTAGGTATTTACAAAATTATAATCATTAGAATCAATAATACAACTCTTTATGTTTGTATTCTAAATGTCAGGATTTCATGAAATAGTCATTCATTAGGATTATATGAACAAGAGTAACATTGATGATTTTAACGATTATAATTCTATAAATACAGATTTATATCGGGCTCGAATCATATTCAAATCAACATACAACCTGATACTGACCTGCAAATTTAAAAAACGTAAGAAAATTTTAATTTTGTGGGCTACTAAGTTAGCCGCTCTGAAGTAAGCTACAAGTGACTGCGCAGTAGACAATATCTATAATAAAACAGCAGTGCCCCATGCCATGTGCAGCGGAAAGCCTGGTTTCAGAGCAGCAAACTTATTTGACGCGAACTATACTTTCATAAACAGGGCTTCAGTGACGTCATATACATATGCGCCGGTAAATTACAGTCGCTATTTGGCGGCCACGGGCCACCGCTCATCTAGGAAACCGTAGCATTATCCTTGTATAGATGGAACATTCGATAATTATCTACAGGAACCGACTTTTACTTTTTGGTATAAAAAAAACAGCTATTTTTTAATGCGCGCAATGTAACGCGAACCCAGGCAAACGGGCCCCGCGTACGCATACGCGTAGGTACTTGTGGTAGTGTGCGTTTGATATTCATTGCCTTTTTGTAACTTCAAATGCGTAATTAGTTAAGAAAAATCGAAAATTTTAATAATGTTTGCTTGGAAAAGTTTAGAACCGCTTTTTGAGCCGTAGTTAACTCAACCAATGGTTAAACATAGTAACTAATGATTGAACTTTGGCTAAATGTGAAAGGTTAAACATGAATGAGTTGTGCCATGTTACTATTTTTTAATATGAATGATTTAACATGAATACATTCATGCGTAGCCTTTCACATTTAGCCAAAATTCAACCATTAGTTACTATGTTTAACCATTGGTTAACTATGAATCAAAAACCGGCCCTTAGTGATAACACTTGGAATTCGTTTTCGTAAAAAAGTAAAAAAAACATGCGACTTTGACCTTCAAAATCTCCAGAAGCAGTGGATTCCCACGTATGGCCTATTGGCAAAAAAATGATCCAAATAATTGGTAGAATGTGATGGCTTTCGGCTTCGGAAAGTCACTTTTTACACCCAATATACAAATTATTAATTAAAACCACTTTTCGAGTTTGTATGTGTGACGGCGTTCTAAACTACGCAACTGATTTTGGACGGAGCGGTTTTCACCATCATTTAGAGAATTTATAGAAGGTTTATTATGAATATATTACATTAAAATAAAATCTACATATTTTAATATATTATAATAAAGAAATCTCAATGTTCAGTCCAATTGTAAAAACCAAAACCATGCTAAGTTAGCTACGAGTAGTTTATAATTAAAATACTAATTTAGTAAAATAGTTAGAGGGCAACACCGATGTTGCTAAATCCTACTAAATACGTAATACTAATAATATTATAAAAATGTGAAAAATTGTATGTTTGGATGTTTGTTACTCAATCACGCAAAAACGGCAGATTTGTATGAAATTTGACTCACTTAGGATATTTTTATGCCGGTGTTACGTTCCCATGGGATTATTTCTGACCTCCAAGCGAACACAGCCGCGGCCAAAAGCAAGTATTAAATAAAAAATATAACATACACATATTTAACCGCGAATGGATAGAATAAGAAATGAGTATGTAAGTCTGAAAATGACACCGGTAACTGAAAAGCTGTGCGGAAATCGGTTGTCATGGTATGGGCATGTGATGCGGAGGAATGAGGTAAATATCGTCAGGAAAGTTTGAGTATGAATGTGGATAGCTATAGGTACGAGTAAGGGAAGACCAAAGAAACGATGGATATACTGTGTGAAAGATGATGATATAGCTAGAAAGTGGGTGACTACCGAGATGACGACTAATAGAAAAGAAGAAGAAGAAGACATGTTGCGCCGACCTCAAATAAATTGGGACAGGGTCGGAGAATGATGATAATTAACATCAGAACGCTATAATTGCATACCCGACCGCAAGAAAAATGTAAGGTCCCCTATATTTACCTATTGAATAGGTAATTCTACTGAAACCTTGACCAATAGTCTAGACAGGTAATTAGCACAGAGATAACATCGGCCAATGTTTATTTGTCGTGTCGAAGAGTGGACCTCAAGTGTAATGAATGGCCCACAATGGAGAAAAGTGATTACTTCCGCGAAAGCTGAAGTGACCTCTATAAAATGCATTAGTAGCCCCATTAGGTATTCTAGGTAAAAAAGGGAAATTTCTTGCGGTTTTTGTTATTTAAAAAAACCGGCCAAGTGCGAGTCGGACTCGCGCACGAAGGGTTCAGTACCATTATCTATAAAAACGGCAAAAAAAATCATATCTGTTGTATGGGAGCCCCTTTAAATATTTATTTTATTCTGTTTTTAGTATTTGTTGTTATAGCGGCAACAGAAAATACATCATGTGTGAAAATTTCAACTGTCTAACCATCACGATTCTTGACAGACGGACAGACCCGATCCGACCCAGTTGGGTCCCGATTTACTCTTTGGGTACGGTACCCTAAAAGAACGCTGTGTTCTTTTTTTTGAGATGGGTTTGCTCTTGACTCTAAATCGAAGGTAACAGAGACAAAGTCAACGATGGAGTGAGCTTTCCCAGAAGAAACCTGTTCACTCTCATTGATCTCGTATTTCTATGCTTAATTAGTTTTTTTTTAGATCTAAATATGCGTTTAATTGTCGACTAGCCTGAGGATACTGCAAGTAAATAATTTTAGGTATATCTTCGAATATCAGACTAAATAAAAAACCGAGACATAATGCTGTCAACAGTGACATCCAACATGGGCCTCACGTTTTGGGTTCCGTAAACATGTATGCAGGTAATGACGTGTAGTTTAATTGTATTAACGTGCGCGTGTCAGCATGTCTGCACAGAGCGAGGTGTAGTTTTGCGCATGCTTCACTATATTGTTCGCAGCGCTATGTCTGGGTTTTTTATTTAGTCTGAGCTTCGAACCAAGCCCTTCGCAAAATTATAATCAAACTTCGCAACAGGGAAGTTCATTTGCTCACTTATTTTAAAGTCGCTATATTCCATTGCATTTTTCTTTTTTTGTTAATTTTACTTAGAAATTAATTGAATGATCATGAAATGCATTTTTAAGTTTTCTACAAAATCTATGAACTATTTTGAAGATCACAATCTCAGTCATATTCTATGTAGCAATAGATACAGATTCTGGTAAGGAGTTCTGTTTTTTAGCCCCTCACTTTTAGTGTTAAGTTTTATTATATTCGTCAAAACGGGGAATAGTGACCACTAAGCTCAGTTTTAACGATTATAATCAAACTTAGCAATATAAAACGACTGTTTGTAATAATAATAATAACCCCACCGCTGTCTCTCTACGTTGACGTCGTGGTGGGGCTTCCGCGCTCCGAACTTTAGGTCTGTGCCGGTAGAGTTTACTTTGCCGGAACGGGTCTAGGATGAGGAGCCAAACCAAGACAGATGTAGAAACCCGCAGAGCAGCATGTGGCGAGCTGTTGGGCAGTAGCGACCCCACGGACCCTATCTCCCGGGAGAAATCTGGTCCTCATATCTGGCTTGCCTTTATGGGCCGGCTGGAGTGAACACTGACGAGGAACAGAACTCCCACCTCTTTCTTGCTTTTATTGGCCGGCTTGAGTGGAGATTCGCAAGAGCAAACGTCCTCGGAGGGAGGAAGTATTCCAGTAAGGTGCTGATAGGGATCTTGACCATACTTCCGGGATTGTCCTGATAGCCGTGGAATACCTCTCTACTCCTCACGCACCTCAGGAAGTGTTGCCCCCTTGGCGCTACGTCACTATGTGCTAGCGGGCGTTTCCGGGGACCCATTATTGAGTGTGCAAGTCACCCCCTGCCATGTAATCCGTAACATAACATTAATCATAACATTGGTCAGGCAGCGGACATAGTTCTTCCATAGTTCAAGTTACCCAATATACTTTAGCCACCCGAACCCATAGCCTAATATGTTTTGTTTCCACGCACAACAATAGTCCTGCACCAACCGGGGGTTTTCCTTGGGTGCACTTGCATATGAATACAGGGATAATCGTCGGTTGGTGCCTCCTCATAATTTAAAATTATGTAAGGGGCCTCTGCGAGTTGGCTTCGGCTCCTCGTACGCCTTCCAAAGGTTCGGGACCCCAGGGTCCCGAGATATGTTAGAAAAAATATATAATAATAATAACGTGTAGTCTTGTGGAGAACAACATAACTTGCTTATTTTCTGCATTTTCAGTCTAAAATAAAATAAATAATCAAACAAACGATGAGGGCGCCGCTGCGCGCTCGGTGTCCTCTTAAGCAGGAATGATTAACGTCATTAATTTTTTCGTATGTTATAAGTACGGGACAACGTTTTTAAGTAAAGGGAAATTGTATATGACCGATAACCAAGCCGTTTTTATCAGTAAATCATGCATGTTTTTTGTACGTAATGCACACAGAACCATAAAGAGTATAAAAATGTTTATTAAATTAAATTAAATAACTAATGGCGTCCATAAAATGCGATACTTTAACACGAGTGAATTATTCTTTTTTACGTACCATTTTAATTTTGACATGCTTACATGTTATTTATAGGCATGCAAGGAGCTCGTTACGCAAATCTTTATTATGTGTTTTATGATGTAAATATAATAATAATTTTATTGCAAGTATTTCTTTGTCTGTGAAGCCAATGAACTACGGCTCATAATATACTATACTTAAGGGGGAAGCGTCAGGGTAGCCCGCGAAATTAAAATTTTCTTACGTTTTTTTTTTTCCAATTTGCAAGTCGGTATTAAGTTGTTTAACATACAACTTAATACCGACTTGCAAATTGGAAAATAAAAACGTCGTTTTAACATGCGACAGTGCCAGAAATATGGGCGGGAATACACATGCCTGTAACTTGTACAAAAACTATGCAAGCAACTGGCATGCCCTTGTGAAATTCACCAATCAGAAATTGTTATAGCACAATTATTTGTACAAGTTACAGGTATGTGTAATCTCGCTCTGTTATGCTCAGATTTACCTCGCATGCAACATGTTCTCCGATATCGCGGCTCATTCTCGTCGTCAGATATGTAGAACGCAGTCTTAACATTAAACTAACCATCCCATGTTTATTTTCCAGGGACATGTAGAGACGTTCATCTGCAGAGCAACACCAGAGTCTCGCAACAACACCGCACACAGTTTAGGTCTATGTTCCATAACACTATGCACAGTTTTTTCTTAAGGAGGAAACGTCAGGGTAGCCCGCGAAATTCAAATTTTCTTACGTGTTTTGCAATTTGCAAGTCAGTATTAAGTTGTATGTTAAATAAAGTATGATTCGCGGCCGTAACAAATATGTATTTACAGAATTATAATCATTAGAATCAGTAATACAACTCCTTAAGTTAGTATAATCCTCAAATATTAAGATTCAAGAAAGAGATCACTTTAATGATTAAAATTAAATTAATAATACTTATTACGGCCGCGAATTACATTTTGATCAAAGTACAACCTAATACTGACATGTAATTTGCAAAAAACGTAAGAAAATTTGAATTTCGCGAGCTACCCTGATGCTTTCGCCTTAAGTACGTACAGTAGCAAATTCGAGACATCTCTCCAAGCATTTGGTCGACTCTTCACGTGACCAGAGAACTAACTTATTTTTTTTTGGCCCAGTATCAGCATTGCATACAACATGACAATGCTGCCAGACTTTTGGGCACTTTTGACAGCGGTGCGGATGAATTTTTTGATGCCCTACGGTTATTTCCCCTCCTATTTTTATATACTTGTACAAATTATTATGATTTATATTTTAAGACTATTAGCTTTTTAAATTATGTAAATATTATCTTACTCAGTTGGTATAAAGATTATTCATATCCAAAGTAGCAAATTGATTGGCATCTAATGTTAACGTAGTAATCTGTACCAATATTATGAGCTTAGGATAGAGAATTGGCCTTTACAGCCCATAAAAAGTGTTTTCGTGCAGTATGCATGATCCAAAACACAGAAGTAATACAGGGTAACTGGTTATTAGTGACCGACACTTAAACACCTGATTATACTCATGATAACAAACAACTTTTACTATGGGACCAAACCAAAATCGCGAAAAAAAAATCAGCTGCTCGCTACATTTTGACGAGTTATGCGACATGAATGTATGGCACAGCTGATTTTTTTTTCGCGATTTCAGGTTGGGTCCCATAGTAAAAGTTGTTTGTTATTATGAGTACAATCATATATTTAAGTCATCATCATCAGCATTCTCCTGCCCTTGTCCCAATTCATTTGGGGTCGGCGCAACATGTCTTTTATTTCCATACTTCTCTATTATTCGTCATCTCGGTAGTCACTCCCTTTCTGGCCATATCATCTTTTACACAGTCCATCCATCGTTTCTTTGGTCTTCCCTTATATCATACTCAACACTTTCCTGACGACATTTTCCTCATTCCTCCGCATCACATGCCCATACCATGACAACCGATTTCCGCACAGCTTTTCAATTTTAAGTATCGGTCACTAACAGTCATCCTATATAGCATTAAAGTAGTATTTTGTATAAAACAGCATGTACTTAATATATGTATATTTAAAGTCTGTCTTAGTCATAGTGTCACATTCTTTGTTTTTATTTTGCTTTGTATGATTACCTAGCTTTCGCCCGCGGCATCGCCCAGGTGGAGGTCAGTAATTATCCCATGAGAACGTACTACCGGGATAAAAAGTATCATATGTGTTAATCTAGGTTATAATCTAATTATTTGCCAAATTTCATTCAGATCCGTTCTGCCGTTTTTGAGTGATTGAGTAACAAACATCCAAACTTTTTCATTTATAATATTAAGTAGGAAGAAGGATTAGTTAAGTAGAATAAAGACTGTTAATGTTATTTAATGAACAAACTCGGGACAATTTAATAGAAATAGGTCACCAAATATGTACTTAAAATACTCTCCAAGCACTTATTTCTTCGCATTAAATACCAACAAAACGTACAAAAATGCTCATATAAAATGCTTTTCGCGATATTTATTTAAATCGTTTATCAGTTCTACATGCAGTGCGCACCATATTTCACGATGATTAATTGATGCGATCCGATGAGTATGTGTTTCTGAGTGTGTGCTACTCGGGTTTTTGTGCATCTGTTTTATTCGATTTATTGCTATTTATTGAATAACGGAGTCTGAAAGACGCAACTATATATATATATTTAACCCGTCATATGTGAGTTTTAAACACTAAAAAAGACATATAGGTCATGTCAATATGTGCTCGAATGTCAGCCGAACCCCATAGGTTCACAACTACTATAAGCCCGCGGTCGCCATTGGATGATGGTTTTTTTTTTTACATTTAAATACATATTATATAAGGAACTTTTTCTTGTGCACCCCCGTGTGTGCGTAACACGTGTCAGGGGTTTGTGTGTACTAGGGATGCTGCAGATGCAGATTTTTTGACATCCGTGGATGCGGATGCGGATCGGGAAGTTTTTTGGGATCGGTCAAGGCAGCAAGGCGAAATCCAAAACTTACGTTTTTTGCAAATTGTAGCGCTGTTCGTATGTTGATCATAAATAAGTTCGTGGCGATGATAATAAAATAATTACTAAATTTTTAAATTAATCAATCAAAATCAATCTGCCTAGCCTTTTCCCAACTATATTGGGGTTGGCTTTCAGTCTAACCGGATGCAGCTGAATACCATTATTTTACATGGAGCGACCCAGTTACTGGGTAATACGATACCCCTTGGTAAGACTGGTTCTCAGACTTTCGGGCTTCTGACGACTCGTAACGACTGTCAAAGTTCTACGAATGACAGCCGGGACCAATGGCACGGAGGAGTCTCTGTATGAAAAGATGGTCACCCATCCACGGACCAACCCTGACAAGCGTAGCTTAATCTGATGCCAGCCCAGTGCGGCTGTTACTACTTAGCCACGAGTTCCTCATTTTTAAATCAATATAGCTTTCGAAATTATTGTGTTTGATGGATATACGACTATTTCGTGAAAATGTGATGATTTAGAGATATATTGATGATTATAATTTTCATATTGTTGATTATGATTTTAGTTATATTCACCCTTTTCCACCTACATCTACATCCGCATGAGCTCCGCATTGATTAATGCGGATGCGGAGGTCTAAATAAATGCGGGAGCTCCGCAATTGAGATTGCGGATGCGAATATCCGCAACATCCCTGGTACGTACATACCCACCTTATTTTGCGCTGTGTTACTCTGCATGTTAATAATTCGGAAAATAGACAGTACCTACACTTTCGTATTATTTTTGTTGTATTACAACAAAGTAGGGTTAAATACCGTAAGTGCTCCACAAATGTATATGTTTTTTTTACAAAACAGAAGGTACCTAATAGCGGGATTTCAAACTTTAAAACAGTAGGTATTCAACTTTAAAAAATATCATCACATCCTCAGACCACATAAAAACCAAGACATAGCCCTGCGAACAATACAGTGAAGCACGCGTACACCTCGCTCTGTGCGTATACGCTCACACGCTCACATTTACACCAAACTACAACAAACTGCACCTCGCTAAGAGTAGGTACACATGTTTACGAAACCGGCCTCACGTAGTGACGTGAGGCCGGTTTCGTAAACATGTGTTGACAACGCTATGTCTTGATTTTCTATTTAGTCTGAGATCACATCATTAACTCCAACTCCAATAAGTAGAAAAATCACAATACTTACATGCTTATTAAGAAATTAGCACAACCATGTTCATATCAGAACTTACCTTCTAAGGTCGAAACAGTTTTACTTCCCACCAATAACCATTTACAAGCAAGACAAGCAATCTTTGCAAACACTTTCAAATTTTTCCATACACGTGGAAAACTCTGTAAAGCCCTTTACACACGGAAGCTGTACATAATTGTATACATCCCTGGATGTACATGTTTGGGCAAGGAAAGTAGCACACACGTAGCAGCACCCTAAACTACTACTATCAATCGGAATCTAAATCATTTTGAAGCAAATTGCGAATTCATTGCTTCATTTGTTAGAAAAATTTGTCTGCTCAACAACGTAAATAACGCAATGAATGTTGTTGAACTGTCAAAATGAAACCGATTCCGATTGATAGTGTGTTACGCAGTTGCCGCGCAGGATATGAAATATGTACCTTTCCTACTGCAGTAAAGTCTAGCATACACACGTTTTGTATACGTACAACCGCGAACGTTTACGGTGAACCACTTTTCAACCTTATTACTAAGGTAATGAGGTTGAAAAGTGGTTCACCGTAAACGTCAATGTACATATCGCTTCCCGGCAAAAAAAGTGTCAGAATACAAAAATAGCTATTTCGAGAAAATGGTAACTTTAATAGCTTTTTGTTCATCTAGACGTCAATAATTTAGCAATAGCATATTTCAGCAAACTGACTATTATAGTTTTTAAATTATTGACGTCTAGATGAACAAAAAACTAATAAAGTTACCATTTTCTCGAAACAGCATTTTTTTTATTCTGACACTTTTATTGCCGGGAAGCGATATACATTATATTCTATATCGCTCAAAAAAAGATGAATTACAGAGAAGATAAATTACATTCAATATAGCTACCATGTGTGGGCTCATTTATTTATAGTAGGGTTATAGGGTTTTATGCATGGATTAAAGAAAGAAGGTTTTATGGCAAGATGTATTGGAGGAGTCGATAATACGACAATAAATTAAACTTCGTACATACGAGTACCTATATCTAATGACGTTCCCAGTCTGCACTCAAAAGTTCAGCCAAATATATCCAAAAGTCATATACAGTCTTGTGAAAGATTGTCAAAACATATAGACATAGACGGTGGACCGTCTATGGGTTACTATTTAGTTTTTTTGAAGAAACACTTTATCAATTTCGATGTATAGGATGTATTTTATAGTTTAAAATACTCCTATGCCAGTGACCAGTGCCAGTGTTTTCATTTATTATCGTTCTAGCTCTTGCCAGCGGCTTCGCCCGCGTGGATGTCGGAAATTGTCCCATGGGAAAGTACTATTGGGATAAAAAAAAATAGCCTATGTGCCAAAAGTATGTAATCTACCTATGTGCCAAATTTCATCCAGATCCGTTCAGCCGTTCTGGCGTGATTGAGTAACAAACATCCATCCATTCAAACTTTCGCATATATAATATTAGTGAGAGCAGGATAGTAGGAAGTATTATATATGTCGCAGTAAGATGGTTGTAGCTGTAATATAGGGTTAGAGCTATCTACCGTTATATAATTTTGTTACTGCGACCAATTAGACGAACCGCTCACCGGCCACTGCCGCATTTGGTCGGAGTGACTTATATTACTAGACCATGCTCGTATTATAGTTATATTCTTAGTAAGGTAGTCATGAACCGCTTTCATATAACTAAGTATATCACGACTACAACCATTTTACTGCGATATATACATTTTTACATCATAGCTGTAGTGTGTGACAGCCTTAAAAGGAAAACAGTAAAAGAAAAATGTTTCATTACAACAATGTAGGATGAGAACAATGTCGGATTGTCGGATAGAAACGAAATAAATGTATATTAGCTTACCAAAACTCGTCAAGAAGGCGTCACTTACCTGTGAAAAAGAATAACAAAATTATTTAATATGTTTGACATACCATAATAAAGTAATGGAATTGTACCCCAACATGGTTAGACAGAGAACTTGGGTTTTTTGATATGAAACATCTAATGCGGCGGGTCAGACCGGCTGTTAGCGTGGCGACACGTCGCCACGCGCTAATAACTCTGTGACTCTCTAGCAGAGTTTCGAAATTATTTTAGTATTAAATTGACATGTAGGTATTTTTATATAAAGAATATTTTAATTCTTTAAAAAATGTCTGAATATTTTGTTTTTGTTATTGCCCATATTATTGGAGCGTTCCGTGTAAACGAATACAATGTTGTCACTTGTAAGTCAATCTGTCAATGTCAAGTAGGTAAGTCATTTTGAGTTTGAAGTTTGGTACATTTCTCTCTGCTAATGGTTATGTGTATGTTATACGGACGCCAGCACATCAAGCTGCTACAATCTGTCAAATTTCTTTAATAGATTTTCAACCTTATCGCTATAGCATTAGGTTCAAGGTTGATTGGGAAAATTTTACAGTTTCGGGTAGCTTGATGTGCTGGCGTTTGTACATTTCTCTCTGCTAATAGTCGTCGACGTGAAATTATGTATCTGCTCTCGCTGAGATTAAAATCAATCTTAGTGTTTTGTTTACTTTTCGAAACTTCATTATATCATGTACCGTATACTGTCTTTAATAATAAAAAAAATAATACTAAAAACGCCGATTCCTAAGGTACTTAGCGATTTTCTGCAATTGAAAAAAAAACTTTGTAATTCAAAGTATCATAACGAAATACAAAGTTATCTTTGCGATTGTTAATATTTAAGATGGAAAATATTCTTCGTTTAGTTTTTTTTTTTAATATGTAGTGTTAAATATTGTACGGAACCATTCGTGTGCGAGTCCGACACGCACTAGGTCAGTTTTTTTTTTAATTATAGATAAATATGTTCTCAAGCTAGATTTCAGTATTTGACATTATTCCCAGGAAACTGGCATGCTCATGACTGTGGCAGTCTTTTGGTTCCCTATATCGCTCATTTAGTGCAACAATGACTTGACATAAGGCAAATATATTAATTTAATATAATGTTTTCTATTGCGCAATGTACCTAAATTATTTTGTGCACTGTTGTATAGAATATTTTTTTTTAAACTGAACAGACAGCTGTGCTGCTGGGAAGTTTGTTGCGCCACTTCTTCTTCCCAGCTAAAGCACTAGGAAGTCGTGAAGGGCAGGCGTTTTGGGGGACTGTCTTATGTAATTTTGACGTTAGAAAAGTGCTGTTTCTCAGCCTAGTTTACTTTGGATTGTGATTTTGAATGGCGTAATTACACTTTTAGAAATTTTTAAGGAGATGCAATCAAAGATTCCGATGAAGAGACGTGTTATGATCGCGCCATCTCGCGGCAAATCACCACCAATTCAATTCTGTTGATGTTTCTCCCTGGCGTATATAGTCTTTCCGCACATTCTGACATAAGCAAGTTGTTTAAAAAAAAAAACTATAATTACGTCATTGTTACACCAAATGATCTATAAGACATCCACTGAATATAATTTTTATAATTTTTTTTTTGGAAACCACACGCAATTTAGCTATAGTTGCAAAACTTCTGAAAAATTCTGAATCTTTCCGGAATACTTCTGGGAAAGTTTCAAATCAGAATTATTCAAAATGAATTTAATTAAGATTTTTTTTTTTGATGAAAAATCATATTTTGCAACGATCGTCGATCGCCACCGCCGCTGCCCCTGTGCGCCGGCCGCTGCGCCGCGCTGCTCACGCCCACAGAACATACAATACTCTAGGAAGTGCGCACGCCCGACTGCCAACTGCCACGAGTCGTGCGTGCAGGCGATGGCGATGCGGGGTGCGGTAAGAGGGGAGATGCTCCCCGGAGAAGTTTTCCCCCCCGCGAGAATGATTCGTACCCCGCAATCGAATGTTTCCGACGAATATTTCGCCCGAATAATTCAATGGGAATAAACGTTGAAATATTCCCAAAGTTTCGGAATATTTCGGAATACTTCCGAAGTATTCGACGGGAATGATTCGGAAATTTTCCTGCCAGCATCTATAAATTTAGCGAATAACAATATGGTATGGACCAGAGAAGCACAATTATATAATAATACAGGGTAAAATTTTTAGCAACTTTAGAGGATTCTAAAGGGAGTTATTTTATTCATCATTATGAACAACTTTTACTATGGGACCAAGCCTGAAATCGCGAAAAAAAAAATCAGCTGTTCAGTACATTTATGTTCGCATAATTCGTCAAAATGTAGGGAACAGCAGATTTTTTTTGCGATTTCAGGTTTAGTCCCATAGTAAAAGTTATTCATAATGATGAGTACAATGACCCCTTAAAGAGGATAACGGTGATTAAAACGCCACCCAGTAAGTATGTCATAAAATGGAGGAAAGTTATAAACTCTACAGTAGGTGAAATATGGTTTTCAATGATGCTGATGAATATCATGATTAGTTTTGCTCTGATGCCTCTTTTCAGGGTTCCGTACCTCAAAAGGAAAAAACGGAACCCTTATAGGATCACTCGTGTGTCTGTCTGTCCGTCTGTCACAGCCAATTTGCTCCGAATGTAATGCAGCGATTAAGTTGAAATTTGGCACATGTATGAATTTCTGTGACCCAAACACGGACGTGTAACGCAAATAAATAAATTTTGATTATGAGGGTCAGTTTTGGAGCGAAATAAGAAAATGTAAAAAAAAAAGTTTTGAACTGTACCGTGTGACATATCAAATGAAAGAGCTTACTGTGAAGATCTCAAATATATATTTTTTATAATTTGAAAACAAATTGTTTTAAAGTTATTTAAGAAAATAGACGAAAATTGATTATTACCTCCCCCCCCCCTATCTCCGAAACTATTGAGCCTAAATTTTTGAAAAAAAATTTAGAAAATATTAATACACCTTTAGATTACAGGAAAACTTATGAGTCTGTGGTCTTAAAATAACATGGTTAATCTCTCAATATTGTGCAATATAAACTTATATTTGCAGTTGGAATGTATGGGAAATACAATATTAAGTTTTTTCTGGGGATAAATTCATCGTAACTACGGAACTATATACATTGTGCGTGTTCCAACACACACTTTGCCGGTTTTTAGGGTTCCGTACCTCAAAAGGAAAAGCGGAACCCTTATAGGATCACTCGTGTGTCTGTCTGTCTGTCTGTCCGTCTGTCACAGCCAATTTGCTCCGAATCTAATGGACCGATTAAGTTGAAATTTCGTACACGTATGAATTTCTGTGACCCAACTACGGACGTGTAATGTAAATAAATAAGTTTTGAATATGGGGGTTAACTTTGGGCGGCAAATAATAAAATTAAAAAAAAAGTTTTGTAAACTGTACCGTGTATCAAATGATAGGGCTTACTGTGAAAGTCTCAAATGTATTTTTTTAATAATTTTAAAATAAACAATTTTAAAGTTATTTAAGAAAATAGAAGAAAATTGACCATTACTCTCCCCTTATCTCCGAAAGTACTGAGCCCAAAATTTTGAAAAAAATATAGGAAATAGTTCAATACCTACTGGAAAACCTATAAGGTCTATAGATTACTGGAAAACCTATAAGTCGATGGTCTTAAAACAACATGGTAAATCTCTCAATATTGTGCGTACAAACTTACATTTGTCCATAGTCAAACAAAAAGGATCCAACCCACATTTAAGTTTGTTCTTGGAATAAATTCATCCCAACTACGGAACCCTTCATTGTGCGCGGTCTGACACGCTCTTGACAGATCCTGGTTACACACTAATGCTCTCTTATGTTATTTCCCCAATATATTCCAATCCACATTACTAAAAAAGTAATGAATATTCTCTCCAGTTGGGGAGGTCGCCACTTGATCCCGCTCACTTAAGCACGGAAGGATCTCGAAACTTTCGACAAGCTCTCGACTTGGTACATACTTATGCGTAATTTGTTTACAGTGTAATTCTGAATAATTCTGGGTTTCTGGAAACATGATAAGTATTTTATGTGTTGAGTATTGGATCAATATCTATCTGACTAGCCTTTTCCCAACTATGTTGGGGTCGGCTTCCAGTCTAACCGGATGCAGCTGAATACATGGAGCGACTGCCTATCTGACCTCCACAAACCAGTAACTGGGTAATACGATGCCCCTTGGTAAGACTGGTTGTCAGACTTTCGGGCTTCTGACAACCCGTAACGACTGTCAAAGATCCACGAATGACAGCCGGGACCAACGGCTTAACGTGCTTTCCGTGGCACGGAAGAGTCTCGGTATGTAAAGATGGACCAACCCCGGCAAGCGTAGTTTAACCTGATGGATCGACCCCTGCGGCTTTGATTACTTAGCCACGAGCTCCTCGAGCGTTGTATATTGGATAATAATATCTAAATATTATGTTCCATTACATGGAAATTACATGGGAAATACTTCTGGAAAGAGACTCTGATAGTTTGACTAGTCCACACATTTTCTAGAAGGTCCACAATACGATTTCCTGGGAAGAAACGAGTTAAACGGTCACCAGCATAGCTTGCAGAGGCAGTAAAAGTAGCAGTGGCCTAGTCTGAATTGATTCTGAAAACTGAACGATGGAACTATAAACTTCCTAGTCTTTTCCCAACGATGTCAGGATCGGCTTTCAGTCTAACCGGATGCAGCTAAATACCAGTATTTTACTGGGTAATACGATTCCCATTGGTAAGACTGGTTGTCAGACTTTCGGGCTTCTGACGAGCCGTAACGACTGTCAAAGATCCTCAACTGAACAACGGAACCATTGACTGAATATTATTTTCAAGTACCTACAGATCCAAAACTACTCTTTTTAAAGTTTGGAAACTGACTACAGTTTCTAGCTTAGTAGAAGCAAGTACAGATTGTCTGTGGTATATTTACGTCATAGTACGTAGCCTTTCCTCCTGGGCTATGACACAGGTAGCCATGTACAGACACCAGCAGGCCAAGCTACCCGAAACTGTCAAATTTTCCCAATCAACCTTGAACCTAATGCTTTAGCGGTAAAGTTGAAAATCTATTAAAGAAATTTGACAGATTGTAGTAGCTTGATGTGTTGGCGTCTGTACCTCGAGTGTCAGTCAAAAGGTAAGAGCTCAGTCATACGTTTGTAGCACATACCTACGTACGTTTATCAGATAGTTACACAAATCATATCTATCCATAGCAATTTAAACACATACATCAAACGGTCTATAACTTTCAAACACGAAATATCAAGCCTCTTGAAGGTTTACAGCCAACCTTAGAGAACACGCCATAAACATTCTATGTCAGGGCAGGATCGTTTGCACGCAATCAAACCGGGCTACTAGCAATAGTTCTGTTCGTCTTCTAGATTTGATAGCGCGATAGATGACCGATCCCTCAAAAGGTCGAGCCCTTGGGCTATAAAACAAAAACTTATACAGTGTATACGAGGGAAGGGTTCCGTATATTTTGTATTTAAGTTTATTTTGGGTATAGTGAATGGTGTGCGCGAGGAGAGTTGTGAAATGGTTCGCGTTTTTCCTGGAGTTGATGTGACGGATGATTCGCTTTTGTTTTTTTTGTTGCTATTGTTTTTTTCTGAGTGCCTTTTCTACTTTCTTTCTTTGTAGTCTATTACATTTTTGGATGTTGTAACTTGTATGGATTTGCTAAGCAGAAACATTTATTTCAAGTAAATCATTTGCCTAAAAGTGGAGAGTTCGATACCTTTGGGATATTCTATGCGTTTATCTACCATCATGTCTTTGTTTTTCATGATAAAAAAGTGATCTTCATGCCGTTTCCCGGAGCTGGATCAGCAGAACCTACAGAGTAGGAAAAAGTATCCTGAGAACAGCAACTTAGGCTTTCATACCCGTAATACATACTAGCTCTACCGCAATTTCATCTGCGTGAAATTTATGTCCCCTCGGCCCACCCCGTTGCATCGCATCGCATCGCCTGCCCGTGTTATTACTTCATTTTCGCTTAGCGTTCTTTCTGACTTTTTCTTTTTTCTCTGCTCCTAAGGGTTCTAAGCGTGATGTTAAATTGTCAAATCAAATGCAAAGAATCAATTAAATCGGTTAAATATTTTTTGAGTTTAGGTACAAACAAACATACAAAAAATCAAATCTTTATTCTTTATGATATTAGTTTAGAAAAAGACCGAATTTCAATTCCAAAAGTGATCCTGTTATACATACCTCGACCTACCCAAAACATAACCTTTGCACAAAGTAACCTAACTTCGTCACCCAATCGATCTGTTACTATTTAGTCTCAATTCCCAGGCATAGACCTCTATTTAGAGCTACACAAAAGGGTCTTCAATCCAGGCTTCTAATACGCAGACCCTAACTACAGCCTAGGAACCTAGGTAATCATACAGTAACGTTTGGTTTGCCTGGATTTTGGGTCTGGAGCGAACACCAAACAAAAGAGCTTTGTGTTAGTATAAAGGACCTTTTGTTGGTACATACGTATATTACGTGTCTAGCCTATACTATTTGCTAGAAATTATTCGGAAAAATAGGGTGTTTCATAATGTGATAATATGGGGTAAGTATCAGGTACAATATAGTGTATAGTGCTCTGTTATTCCTGGGTTATTGAATTACGTCACAGTATCTGCGATTGTCTCAATCAATCTGCCTAGCCTTTTCCCAACTAAGTTGGGTTCGGCTTCCAGTCTAACCGGATGCAGCTGAATACCAGTATTTTACATGGAGCGACTGCCTATCTGACCTCCACAACCCAGTTACTGGATAATACGATATCCTTGGTAAGACGAGGACGGGAGCTCGAAAGTCTGACAAACAGTCTTACCAAGGTATTACGCAGTTACTCGGTTGTGGAGGTCAGATAAGCAGTCGCTCCATGTAAAATACTGGTATTCAGCTGCATCCGGTTAGACTTGAAGCCAACCCCAACATAGTTGGGAAAAGGCTAGGCAGATTGATTGACCAGTACTTTTATTACGTCATTATTCTGTTTTTTTTTTTGTATGTACTGCTGTTGGTGTACCAAATAAATAAATCAAATATACCAGGTGTGCACCATCACTCTACTGGTATTTTTTGTTTGTTATGTATTTTCTGGTGTACTTATATAATATATAAATAAATATTTGGTGAAATATAATAATATAATAATAATATCCTAGGACATCTTCACACACGGTCATCTGATCCCAAACTAAGCAGAGCTTGTACTATGGAAACCAGATAACTGATATACTACATACACTACTTTTTTTGTTGTAAATACATACTTATATAGATAATTACACCCAGACTCAGGAAAAACAGACATGTTCATGCACACAAATGTCTGTCCTGGATGGGAATCGAACCCACGACCTGCGGCGTGATAGGTGGTATCTTAACCAACCACGCCAACTGGCCTGTCAAAATGTGGCTGTAGGTAATATTAGATACGATATCTCTGCCTGACCCTTCTAAATGTAACGTAACAAAAAAAGAATAGTTTTTTTTAACCGACTTCATTAAGGAGGAGGTTCTCAATTCGTCTGTATGTTTTTTTTTGTATGTTTGTTACGCGATTACTCAAAGACGGATAGACCGATTTAGAAAATTCTTTTTTGTTTGAAAGGGTATACTTCCAAGGTGGTCCCATATAAATTGTATTAAAAGCATTGTCATTAAAAGCAAATCAGGATTTAGATATTTTTCACCTTTCTCTACCCAAATTCAAATTTTATATAAGAAATATTTTGGCATCGAAATTTAAATAATATTATTGTTGTATGTTATATAATATTAAATTCTAAACTCTGTAAAATTTTAACGGTGTGAACTTCTGGTTGTTGTTACACTTAGGTACATATAATTTAGTTGTATAGTAATCTGTGGAAACTGTTTCTGGATTGTGTTGAACTATTTGTATACATATATGTGTTATTGCATCTGTTTGTTTCCCAAATAAAATAAAATAAAATAAAATAAAATTATTTTTGCTGGGGTAGTTTTTGAGTTAGCTTCAATAATGCGTATTTTTCCCACTTAGTTTACCTGAGTGATGTTTTAATAACCTCCTATCACTGTTATTTACATAGCAGGTAGTGGTATTCGAATTTGTATGGGGTAGGTACCACAACTAAAAAGTGAAAAATAAAAACTTTTTTAGCAAAAAATAAAACCGACTTCCAAAACAAAACACTACAAAGTGAAAAATAACTATAATATCGGAAGACGGTGGCATAACACGAAGATACAAAACCAAAGACACCGACTACCGAAATTATATTTATTTTTCACTTTGTAGTGTTATGTTTTGGAAGTCGGTTTTATTTTTTGCTAAAAAAGTTTTTATTTTCTTAACTGACCCAACATACGTCATCCTGTCAAATTTCAATATTTCATACAAAATTCCCATAGAAAATGCACTTTTAGTTTTCTCAAATTTTCCCATTTTCCCGCCAAGTTTTAAAACATTGTCTTTCATACAAACCTTGTCCTGACAACCACTAGCACAGCAAAAAAAGAATTAGCCAAATACGTGCAACTGTTCTGAAGCGATGCGCGTACATACATTCGGCAATTGATTTTTATTTATATAATAATAATAATAATATTCTGGGACATTTCACACACGGTCATCTGATCCCAAACTAAGCAGAGCTTGTACTATGGAAACCAGATAACTGATATACTTACTACATACACTACTTTTTTTTTTTTGTAAATACATACTTATGTAGATAATTACACCCAGACTCAGGACAAACAGACATGTTCATAATAGATATAGATAATATGGTGCACACCATAAAAACAGTATTCATCTATTTATTTATTTTAATTAGTAATTTTACAAGGATGAAAATTCTGTCTGATGTCTAGTTGTACCTACTTTAATAGTCAATCCTAGTTTTGGCAATAATAAAATATTACTTTCTCTCTTCGACAACTTCTATATTAAAATAACATAAATTATATTACTTGAACCTTCATTTTCTCTCCTAGATGTCAGCTAATATCTTATCTGTCAAAAGCAAATGAAGAGTTAAAAAGAAAATTGCGAACATTAAGTTGAACGTGAGCATTTTTCAAATGGACTGTAATTGGAAGATTTTTTCGCTATAATTTCTATATTACTGGAAAAATCTGGTGAAGACTTATTTAGTTGCTAATATATAAAAACGGCACTTTTATTTGAACCTATGATAATTGTGAAGGGAATCATCATATATCAAATTAGCCACTCCTAGCCAAAAGTAATCAAAAATCATTAAAATACATTTTATATTTATTTTTAAAGTATTCTTGGACGCCACTGTCACTTGGGTGAAAGCAATCAATCTGCCTAGCCTTTTCCCAACTATGTTGGGGTCGATTCCCAGTCTAATCGGATGCAGCTGAATACCAGTATTTTACATGGAGCGACTGCCTATCTGACCTCCACAACCCAGTTATTGGGTATTACGATACCCCTTGGTAAGACTGGTTGTCAGACTTTCAGGCTTCTGTCGACCCGTAACGACTGTCAAAGATCGACGAATGACAGCTGGGATCAACGACTTAACGCGCTTTCCGAGGCACGGAGGAGTCTCGGTATGTAAAGATGGTCACCCATCTACGGACCAACCCCGGCAAGCGTAGCTTAACCTGATGGATTGAACCTTGCGGCTGTTATCACTTAGCCACTAGCTCCTCGACTTCGGTGAAAGCATCTTAAGAAAAAGAAAACAAAATTGTGAGAATTTGCCGCTAAGAACAAGCATTATGACCAATGGTCTTTTCTTTTTGCACGAGAAAATATATTTTCTTTGTAGTGGGAAAATTACAATAAATGTTTTAACAAAATATTGAAGGTCTCATACGTCATTTCTACATTGAGACACAAACTCACGCCTTTTTCCCATGGGGCAGAAATACAGAACGCCACCTGCTACGATTCTTGAAAATACTCCTTAGAGTACTCCTTATGCTTCGTCCACGTTCATACGCTATGACTCACAGGTTCCCAACGGCGGTACCACCCCCTAGTGGGCGCTGGAGCTTTTCGTAGGGGCGGTAGAGGGTCCAAAGGCAAAATCACACAACCACGAGTAGCATGATTACAGAGAGAGATAGAAAGAGAGAATTAATTTTTAATTTGTGATTATTTATGTATTAATTATTTGTGTGTAAACTACAAGAAAAAAAAAATCCAACGCCCCCTGCGTTGGATTTTTTTTTCTTGTAGTTTTGGTAGTTGTTTGTAGTCTTGTAGCGTTGATTTTTTTTTTCTTGTAGTCCATAAAAGGTTGCGATCCTATGCGCCATTGCATACACGCTCATTTTTACTTTATATTCGCCGAAAGTTCTCTTATGAAAATACCTGAAAAGGCTATGAAAATGAGTCTGGTATATTACAGACACACACGACATTCACGAGATGCAGCCCGCACTGATAGTGCAGTTAATTTATATGTACATTTACTGTGAAGTTAAGTGACCTCATATTTTAACGGTTGGTATTTATAACATGTAGGTATTAATTTTTAACCGACTTCCAAAAAGGAGATGAAGAGTTATTCCACAAATGTTTGTTTAAACCCCAGAGATTTTGTGTTAAACTCAGTGTGTGTTGCTTGTTGAATGGCTAAACATAGGCACAGTTAATAATCCTAACTATCATAATTATATTAATATTATAAATGCGAAAGTAAGTTTATTTGTTTGTTTGTTACCTTTTCACGCCTAGACCACTGAACCGATGATCCCAAATTTTTGCATACACGTTGTCACGTGTACAGAAATGAACATAGGTTACCTTTTGTCCCTAAAAAAGTATTATTCCCGAGAAAAACAACAATAACGTTCCCACAACGATAATAGATGGCGCCACGTGTCTTTTGAATCATGATTGAATTATATTATCTAAAATTTCAATTAGTATTAATTCAGGTGATATAACAACCGGCCATTTTTTAGATAAATTAAGATAAAATTTTAACTTGATTGTTAAATTCTAAATTGACGCAAGCGAAGCCGCGGGCAAAAGCTAGTAATAGGTATAAACTTATTTTATTTTTGTAAGGCTCCCGCAGACAGGCGCGACACGCCGGCGTGAAGCAACTCTGGTGGAACCATTCATAAGAAATCTTCATGGAAATTGTTCTAGCAGAGGCGCATCGCTCCTGCCTGTCTTCTGTCCTGTCTTTATAAGCTCCTGTCTTTATAAGCATGAAATTCAATAGTTATGAAATCCATGGGAGAGCACCTAAAAGGACACAGATACTCGGACTGTCGCGGGATCTGGCGTGTGATAACCGTTATCGTCGTGGCAAAACAAAGAATACGTGAGACATACAGTTATTTTCAAGTTTAGTGCCTATCAAATGATACACTCCCAGAGATGTGCTTTATGCACATAAGAAATAAAAACTTTATTCACATTTTTGACATATTCAGACATGTGACAGTTGCCTGTTTTGAATTGGAACACTACGAAATACCATATGTACACTATCATATAGTCAGAAGACCACAAAAGGATTCCTACGGTGGCGACCGACAGCTCATTGGAAGACTTGTAGTTATTATAAGTAGATACACTTATGTACTTATTAATAAAACAGCATGGGAATTGGTTCATTGGTTCATTATTTTCATTATGTAGGCAATGACCATGTAGGTAAAAACAAGTATATATCGGAAAGTCTGTTTTTATTTGATTGACACTTCAGTTTTCGGTTAGTCTATGAGTTCTTTATGCCTCGAAGATAACGAGGTCTGGTGATAACATTACGTTTGATGACGTCACGCCGAATGCCGTCCTCGAAAGGTAAGCGCAGTAGTACCTCACTCACCCATTGGAATCCACCATTTATGTTTTCAGTATTTTTGCCATTCAGGTAATATGGAAAGAGCTAGACTGAGTGAATAATCGTTCAATGATTCGATTCGTATTTAGACCATCGAGAAACATAAAGAAAGAAAGAATCGAACAACAAGAACCATTCAACAAGTACAGCTACTAACAAATATCCATTGCCATACAACAAAACAGAAACGACATTACAAGAATACACGACAAAAATAAAAGACACCTCTACGTAAAGTTACCCGACAATATTGTACACTCCAATATATTTCAAGCTTAACGTCCAGTATAGGCAGGCCTCTCATTGCATGGAAAGCCTATGAATCTATACAAATAAATAAAACTTAAGTGTATGTTTTGTAATGTCAAAATAAGAGCTTTTTATTTTTATAGCAATTATTTTTAATTTTTGTCAGTCTGTCTGTTCCAGCTAATCTCCGATACGGCTGGACCGAATTTGATGGGACTTTCAATGGCTCATGTTATAAAGAGTAACTAGAAAAAGAATTAGGTGTCCGCGCAAAAAAATTGAAAACCTTTGAAACTAATATTCAAGTTACTTTGAAGTTACTTTGAAACTAATAACTAAGTTTCAAGGGTTTTCATTTTTTTTTTGCAATAATTAGTGATCGATACGGCTGGACCGAATTTGATGGGACTTTCAATGGCTCATGTTATAAAGAGTAACTAGAAAAAGAATTAGGTGTCCGCGCAAAAAAATTGAAAACCTTTGAAACTAATATTCAAGTTACTTTGAAATTACTTTGAAACTAATAACTAAGTTTCAAGGGTTTTCATTTTTTTTTTGCAATAATTAGTGATCGATACTTAAACACATGATTGTACCCATGATAATATACAACTTTTACTATGGGACCAAACCTGAATTCGCGAAAAATAAATCTGCAGTCCCATACATTCATATTCGCATAACTCGTCAAAATGTAGGGCCTAACAACTGATTGGTCACACATCTGATACATCCCGCATACAATAAGAGGTCAGCTTAAACTGGTTATAACGCTTGATAACTCGCCGTGTGTACGGCCATTTGGAACTCCGTATTGGCTGTAACATGGTTACTCTACCTTGTCCTAAGTCCCGATATATTATGTTGATAGAGACTACAAATAAAACGAAAGTTGTGCCGTTAAGTTTTGTTGGAATCGAGTTTGTGTGGAGTAGGAACTAGATAGGACATTATATTGTATGTTTGAGTATTTTATATGCTACTCCGATTTGCTCGTGATTTCGTCTTGGCATTTCGGATTTTCCTATAGAAACTTTAGCAGCCCTATTCTACCCTTCAGTGTTTGTTTGTTAATGCTTATGAGTTTGACTTATCACGAGTTATTTTCATGCCATGTTACCAAATACTTAGCATACGTCATTCATCATTCAAAATCATAAAACAAAACAAACATTCAAAACATTCATTCATTTTATCAAAATGATTGAGTTTTTCTAGTAACAGGTCGATATTTTTGTTTTATTTTTTATTTATTTAGGTCAGCAGAACTCTTTCGGAAAATTATTAGAATTATAGAACTCAACACTGTGTGTCTAAATCAGTTGAAAAAAAAAATGCACAAATTGATCTGCTAACAGAAGATAGCAGAGCATCATTGTAATTGCGTATCAATCGGAATCTGAATCACTTTGAAGCAAATTGTTTATCCATTGCTTCATATGTTCGAAAAATTTGTCTGCTCGACAACGTAAATAACGCAATAATGCAATGAATGAAACCAATTGCGATTGATAGTGTGTTACGCAATTAGGGTGAATATTTTCATTCGACTTTTTTCAGGCAAAACCGCGAGATCTATTTTGATTAAATATAAGGAACTCTAGAACTCAGCCGAATATTATGCAGTAATACAGCCACTGTGGGATATTTCATAAGTGCAGAGACTTCACCAGTTGACCCATTTTAATTAAAAGAGCCTAGAAAGAGCCAAGAGCTAGATTGGCATAAGCTATTCGGTAGCTAACGTCAGTCCCATACATTTTTGGCTTTTCGATCATCGTTGTCACTAGTAGAATATCAAATTTTCTAGGCTTTCAGGTTGTCCGCACCATGTTTTCTAGGCCTTCAGGTTGTCCTCACCATGTATTCAGGCATTCAGTTTATTCTCACCATGTTTTCTAGGCCTTCAGGTTATCGTCACCATGTTTTTTAGGCTTTCAGGTTGTCTTCACCATATTTTCTAGGCCTTCAGGTTATCGTCACCATGTTTTTTAGGCTTTCAGGTTGTCCTCACCATGTTTTCTAGGCCTTCAGGTCATCCTCACCATGTTTTTTAGGCCTTCGGGTTGACTTCGCCACGTTTTATAGGCCTTCTGGTTGTCCTCACCATGTTTTCTAGGCCTTCAGATTGTCCTCACCATGTCATCTAGGCCTTCAGGTGGTGCTCAACGACAAATACAGGTAAAAGAAAACATCATCATCATCATCTGCCTAGCCTTTTCCCAACTATTTTGCGGTCGGCTTCCAGTCTTACCGGTAAGACTGGTAGCCGACTCCAAAATAATTGGGAAAAGGCTGCCACGTAAAAATACTGCTGGAGTGACTACCTATCTGACCTCCACAACCCAGTTACTGGGTAATACGATACCCCTTGGTAAGACAGGGTATCAGACTTTCGGGCTTCTGACGATCCGTAACGACTGTCAAAGATCCACAATTGACAGTCGGGCTGCTGGCTTAACGTGCTTTCCGAGGCACGGAGGGGTCTTGGTATGTAAAGATGGTCACCCATCCTCGGACCAACCACGGCGAGCGTAGCTAAACCTGGTCGATATACCCGTGCGCCTGTTATTACTTAGCCACAAGCCCCTGCCTTTAAAAGAAAACATCATGTCATGGAAATAAATAAAATATCTACGATGATGGTCCACGCATCCAAGCACATATTTACTGTCACTTTCCATACATTTTACCAAGACCTTATGGAGCCAAAAACATAATAATTCCATACATGACTAAAGGATTTGACCCTTATCCCTAGACATAAACATTTTTACGATGTTTCATATTACGTGGGTAACGATGAGTGGCGTGGCGCTGCGTACGCACGATCATGTGCGTATTCGTGAGATGATGTGCGAATACTTGCGGGCACGTGTGAACATGCCTTTACTTGTATTAACGCACTATAAGCTATGGGCTGTAGGAAAATATTATGAGTAATATCATACTTTAGTTAATAAGGGTCCTGACTTATTGCTGTGTTCCTGGTCAGACTAGGATTGAAGAAGCTAGGACACGGCGTGGCATACACTGGCCGAATGTGCCGCATGGGAGGAGCCGCGCCGTGCCTTCATATCAGTAGTCGGAGCCGACCTGTCGCTGTCAGCCGTCGCTCGTTCTATGGTCGGGAGCACCGAGTCGTAGGATGCGGTGATCTCCATCTGTGAAACGGTCATTTCGCAGAAGGAGGCTGCGGAAAGGGAGAGAAAGATTGAGACCACTCTCCCGACCCGCAGCAGGTGGACTAGGCGTCGGCGGAGGGTGGACAACGCCCTCTTCCAGCCCCCGTAAACAGGATCTGAGGGACGGTGGACTTGGGGAAGTCCGCCGCCCCTCGTCCAGCAGGACCCGAGACGGCAGCGCGTAGTGATCCACGCGTGCCCCTTATGGACGTCGCGGGGGAGTCACACTTCACTCCCCCTGCGGGCCTGAGGAGACCCGCAAAGGCGGGCTGGCACTAGCCGGGGATCGAGGAAGCCACACAAGTTCCCATGATCTCCGGTCCAAGGGTGGAAAAGGACACAAAAAAAAAGGATTGAAGAAACTTACAATACCGTAATTATTTGAACCTGTGTTTTAGTTCCGTACCTCAAAATGAAAAAAAACAGAACCCTAATAAGATCACTCGTGTGTCTGTCTGTCTATCCGTCTGTCACAGCCAATTTGCTCCAAATCTAATGGACCGATTAAGTTAAATAAATGAATTTTGAATATGAGGATCAATTTTGGGAGGCAAATAAGACAATAAAAAATAAATGCAATCTGTACCGAGTGATATATAAAATGAAAGGGCTTACTGTGAGGTCTCAAATATATATTTTAATCATTTTAAAATAAATTGTTTTAAAGTTATTTAAGAAAATAAACGAAACTTGATCATTCCCCCCTGATCTCCGAAACTACTGAGCCTAAAATTTTGAAAAAAATACAGAAAATAGTTCAGAAAAACTTCTAAGAAGTCTATAGTCATAAAATAACATGGTAAATCTCTCAATATTGTGCTTACAAACTTACATTTGCAGTTGGAATGTATGGGAGAACATTTTTTTCAACAACAATGTTAAGTTTTATCTTGGAATAAATTCATCGTAACTACGGAACCCTTCATTGTCCTACACGCACTTGGCTGGTATTTTTTTCTGCTGAACAGGGCCCCTCAATGAACAGTTAAAGAGGAAAAATATTTAATCATCGTGCTTTCTGAGTTTATCTTGGACATAACTGACTTCGGCGAAGGAAAAATCAGGTTTCCTACATGGACTTTACTTAATATAAGTCTCAAATCGCCAACTCGTCTTGAGCAACCGTGGTGATCAATGCTCGTGCCTTCTCTGTATGAGAAGAGGTCTTTGCCCTGCACTGGGACAGTCATAGGCTGGTATTATCTATAATACCGGGCTTAACATATTGTTGATCTCAGTTTTGTAGACTGGTGGATGTTGCAGCCTCCAATCTGCCTAGCCTTTTCCAAACTATGTTGGGGTTAGCTTCCAATCTAACCAGATGCAGCTGAATACCAGTATTTTACCAGACCTCCACAACCAAGTTACTGGGTAATACTTTACCCCTTTGTGACGCTGGTTGTCAGAATTTCGGGCTTCTGACAACCCGTAACGACTGTCAAAGATTTACGAAATACAGCCGGATCCAACGGCTTAACGTGGTTTCCGAGGCCCGGAGGAGACGCGGTATATAAAGATGGTTACATGCTTCACGAACCAACCCCGGCAAACGTATTTTTACCTGATGGATCGACCGTGCAGCTGTTATTACTTAGCCACGAGCCCCTTTGGATGTTGCAGCCTTGGTCGTAATATTTAATCTTTGATACCTATGAAAAGTAGCCCTAAACCACAAAAATTAATTATATAAAATTACAAAATAAGTGCCTTTCAGTACACGTCCTTACGTTTGTTTACCTATTAAAAGTTCAACAAAGTACGTTTCAATTCTCAGAAAAAATCAAGATCGCCTTCCATAATGACATAGAATCAAATTATCAAGAAAAATAAAACCTATAATTTCGTTATTGGCCGATGTTAACTGAAACCTTCTAAAAAGTTCTACTAAAATAATTTATTATTAACCTTATTTTTTCCAAACTATCTACTAAAGAGCGATAAAATTACAACAATCAATTCTGAACCTTATTCCAGGCAAATAAAGTAAAAATTTAATTAGAACTTTTTACTAAACACTGTAATGGCCAAGGTAAAATATCGCATACGTAATATCAAACTTTTATCCCAAGTAAATACAGTATTTATTTGTATAAAACTACTACGAGTTACTACGAGGCTACGTTACGTAGTAAAAACGTAGCGCTACGAGATGCTACGCGGTTACGTCGTAGCAGTCCGCGCATGCGTTGATGAGTCTCCTTGTTTTCTCTTATCTCAATAACAAGTCTACGCCCTTTGAAGTTATATTCACGATTTTTGATGTATAAAAGGTCTTTAGAATAAATTGAATGTCGATGTCGAATTTGAATGTCTGTAAGAATTAATTGCGAAGGTCTAGGTTGAAATAATATCCTTGACTGGGCACCTAAGAGAATCCAGGTATTTGCCTTCATCAATTCATATCCGTTTATTTGCACGCTTTTGCCTGAAAACAAAATCTTGTTTCTAGTTTAATTTCCAAGATAATATTTACATTCATCTTTTTCAAAACACACACTGGTCGATTTTCCGCCATATTCAACCAAAACCCGGTTGGCAAGTAGAATCGAGTCCAAAAACGTAAGCCAAGTGATCAGGTTAGAAGTAAACAAAGTCCAGTATGCAAGCAGAGGTCAAAAGGTTTATAGAAGCACAAGGTAAATCGATGAAAAATCGCACAGTACACAACGGCACAAGCGTAACCGAAAGACTGCGCCGAAGAAGCGCGCATGCCGCTGTCGGTGGCTTTGTTCTTGCTCGAAGCTGATTGGTCCTTCGCGTGAGCAGGTAGTTGGGTCGAACTGGTGGGTTTTGTTGTGTTGATGGTAAAAAGTAAAAATAACACGTGTCACGAGACGTGTTGAAGTTAGAATAAAGCATTAAACACACTAATAATATAATAATTATGCGACATTGCTCTATACAATTACATTGTACTGATATTTAAATATCTTTTTCTCTAAATGAAACACAACGTAACGCCCATAGTAAAAGTTATTCCTAACTAACAGTACTTTCATTTGACACTAATTTCATAACTGGCCGCCGACCGCCCAAAATGCCCATTCTCTTTTCATCAAAATCCGTTTTGTAGTTTTTGCGTGTAAGAGTAACAAACATTCATCCATCCTCACAAACTTTCGCATTTATACTCGTAATATTAGTAGAATATTAGAAGGATTACTACGATGGTCCCTATTAACAATGCCGGACATACATTTTTACCAATATTAACATCTATACAATAATAATAATATAATAATATAATCGAATACAATATTTTTTTATTGTCAAAACAAACTTTGAACTGAGGGCAGTTCAAAGTTTGTTTTAACGATAAGAAAAGTCTTTATGATATTAACAATGTCAGTTCTGCAAAAAGACTACTGTTCAGTAGGGACCGAACAGTTACTAGGGACAATCGACTAGTTTATTTATTTAAGTATAAGTACAAAAATTATGTATAAGGTTGAAACTGTTTAAACTCCCCGTTTCTTGTCCCTAAAGATTCATTAGAAAACCAGCGTCAAACAGCATCTGTCTGGCATTAATGCTGAAATGAACTTTTTTAGCGCAGCCGTGAGGCACGCACTATTGTTGTTTAAAACATTTTTTTTTTTTTGTTATTTGTATTTTGTGTTCCACGAACAATGTTTATTCTTTCCTTTCTTTCAATTTAATAAAGTAAAAAATATATCGACCGTCCCTATTAACAATGTCGGTTCTGCAGGGAGACTACTGTTTAGTCCCTACTGAACAGTGGTCTTTTCCGCAGAACTGACATTGTTAATATCATAAAGATTATTTTTTATCGTTAGGGCAAACTTTGAACTGCCCTCAGTTCAAAGTTTGTTTTGACAGTGAAGAATTAAAAAAATAATGTAATTCTATTTATGTACAAAAGTGAATATTGGTAAAAATGTATATCCGACATTGTTAATAGGGACGGTTGATATGAAAAATACTTGTAAGATTGTCGGATTGTCACCTGTCGCCTATATGTTTAATAAAATACGTCCCAGTTCACGGGCGAGCTTTATGAGTATTTCAAGGCTTTGCAAGACTTTTCTTCTTTTCAAGTCAAGACTTAGTCTAGCTAATCACGCAGATGATAAATGACGATTGAAAAATCACCATCAGTATTTTTTTTTTAAATCGTAATAGTTATAAAAAATCGTAATAATCATACAAAATGTAATTGCAAAATAATATGCAAATGCAATAACATTTCGCCGTCCCCGACGAATAAAATGGTAATGTGCTATTACGATAGTTTTGACTTTATTGCATATTCGACATGTGGAGGTCCGATTACACCTTGTCAATTTTTTTCAAACATTTCGTACGGTTATCTCAGAAAATACGAGTTTTTTATGTGTATTGTAATAAATTTAACAATATTATTTGTATGTATGCATAATAGACTTGTGCCAACGAATAAAATTGTTAGAGACTATTACAATACTTTCGATACGTTACATTTCCCGTAAGATGCTCTTACCATTATATTCGCGGGAAAAATATTCAACATAATTTGCGTAAAGCTTAATACAATTTTATTCTGGTAACAGACAATTTTATTTTAAAATCGTTGAGTTTTTTAAGATATATTTCATTAAAAATTAAAGAAGGTAATATTGATTACTGTTTCCTTTCAATAACATTTTTTTCTGTAATCGATTTAAAGATTTACGCTGTGATAATTTTAAATACGTAAGACGCCTCGCTCTCCTTTTAAAACTCTGGAAAATCTTACGAAGGGGCTCGTAGGTATTAAAAAAACTTTTGATGCACGTGTAACAAAAACTGTGCAGAAAAATTTACCATGGAACAAAGAGAAAGTATATTTCAGACCTTTTATAAACTCGGGAATCGTGAACATCAATGGCAATACATTGCTCGACACACTGATGTACAACCTATAAAGCGAGTAACTTTAGATAGAAAAACAATAGAACATAAACCATAAAATATAATATTTATTTCCTTTAAATGGCTTAAATATTAACGTTTGCAAAACATACTTTTTAAATACTATAAGAGTGTCCAAACAAACTGTCTACACAGCACTGGAAAAAATAAAAAGAGACGAAAGATTAATCGACAAAAGGGGAACTAATAAAACCAGGCCCCATAAAATGAGTGATTCTACTAAAGAAAGTGTGATGACGCATATTAAAATATTTCCTGCTGTAGAATCCCACTATGTCAGGAAAGATACAAAGCGACTCTATTTGTCAGAGCACCTAAATATTTCTAAAATGTACCGATTGTATGAACTTCGGTTCCCCAATCAACATTATTCTGCAGAAGACAAGGCTACAAAGCGACATTATGAATACACTTTTAACACAGAGTTTAATTACTCGTTTATCAAACCAAAGAAAGATTTATGCGGAATCTGCTCCCAATATGATCAAGCTAATGACATAAACAAAATTAGTCTAGAAACTAAGTATAGGGAACATTTGATGAAAAAGAATAAAGTGCACCAGTTAAAAGAAGAAGAAAAAGCTGCAGTGGACGAAAGAAGTACTAGAATTGCCATTTTTGATCTAGAAAAGGTCCTCAGTATCCCTCAGTCTGAAGTGGGGATTTTTCACTACAAGAGAAAATACCCCGTATATAATTTTACTGTCTATGAGTCACTGCGCAAATTTGGTCACTGCTTTGTCTGGCATTTGTCTATTGCCAAAAGAGGATCAATTGAAATAGGCAGTTGCCTAATGAAGTTCATCGAGCAAGAAGGACTCCAAGGTATCAAAAATGTATCTTTTTATTCCGGTGGCTGCTCTGGTCAGAACAAAAACAGGTACATTTTTGCATTATACCTTTACGCTTTAAGAGCTTATGATCTACAAAATATAACCCACCGGTTTTTTGAGACTGGCCACGGCCAGAACGAAGGTGATAGCATGCATTCATGCATAGAAAGGGCCATGAAAAATAGTTTTTCAAAATCAAAATCAAAAATCGTTTATTCAAACTAGACTGAGAATCAGCACTTTTTGAACGTCAAAATTACATAAGACAGTCCCCCAAAACGCCCGCCCTTCACCACTTCCTAGTGCTTTAGCTTGGGAGAAGAAGTGGCGCAACAAACTCCCCAGCAGCACAGCTGTCTGTGTCATCATCATTAATGCAAAAGTGACCGGAAAGAAATATAAGGTCCATGAGATGAAGCAGCCTGATTTTTATGATATAAAAAGCATGATTTGTGGAAAAAACTGGCTAAAAGACACTCAAGGAAACAAAATTAAATGGGCATAAAAAGGGAAGTGAAGGTGTCCTATTTAAAACCTAATATTCTTCAATTCAAGTATAACTTCGAAGAAGAGTATTTGGAACTAGACACGGAGTTGCAAATAACTAGACCCAGGCGAGGGCGAAGAAACAGCCTCAAATGCAACAAAAGCTGTCAAAAGCTGATCAGTCTGTTTGCATTTGAAGCAAGCTTATAATCAGCAAATACCCTTAAGTAAAGCGCTACATGCAGATTTAATAATTTTGTGTACCAGCGACACAATCCCACAGCACTACCATGCGTTTTATGACTCCCTCACGAGCTGTGAGGCTAACCCGAGTGAACTTTCAGACTCTGAAGTCTCTGAACATGTAGACGACGAGAAGTAGAGCTACGAGTACCCCGGGTAACTGCTTCTTAATAATAAAGAATTAAGCATTCAAGCTGATAGTTCCTAATTTGTTGATTTTTACATACAGTTGTTATTAATTATGTATAAATAAAAAATTATTACACAGATTCCTTTTATTTCTTCGCACATTACCTTGCACACATACAAAATATTTATTCAGTATTTAATACTTGCCTCCAGTTAGTATAATACATTTCCCATGGAATACCCACGTAAGTTGCTATTACTGTAATCTGTAATTGATTGTTTGTCGTCGAATAAAATGGTAATAGTACATTACGATATGGGATCCTATCAAAATTTATCAAACAATAACATAGGAATCCATTATTACGGTAATGTATTACACGAGATTTTACGCGAATAATATCGTAATGTTGCTTTACACTTTAAGTTTATGCCTTTAATTCATGGTAAATTTAATTAAATTAATAACTACATTTCTAAGAAAGTTTCATTATTTAATATATTATACAATTATTTTATTAAAAATCATCTTTCTTTTGGTATTTGAACAATCCCGCTATGTATGTTAGTTATTGAGATATTCACGAAAAACAGTTTTTTATTTTTCCTTTAAAATTTAGTTTTTACGATTACCATTTTATTCGCCGGGGACGGCGATTTACTTTTGAGGGAATTTATTATAGTGATAGTTTTAAAACCCAGTAATTTCCTATGTTCGTCAATCTAGATACGCGTTGTGAGCTAGAGGAGCTCGTGGCTAAGTAATAACAGCCGCACGGGTCGATCCATCAGGTTAAGCTACGCTTGCCGGGGTTGGTCTGTGGATGGGTGACCATATTTTCATGCCGAGACTCCTCCGTGCCTCGGAAAGCATGTTAAACCGTTGGCCCCGGCTGTCATTCGAGGATCTTTGACAGTCGTTACGGGTCATCAGAAGCCCGAAAGTCTGACAACCAGTCTTACCAAGGGGTATCGTATTACCCAGTAAATGGGTTGTGGATGTCAGATAGGCAGTCGTTCCATGTAAAATACTGATATTCAGCTGCATCCGGTTAGACTGGAAGCCGACCGCAACATAGTTGGGGAAAAGGCTAGGCAGATTGATTGTTGTGAGCTAGAAGAACAAACAAAAATAAGTTAAGGAAGTATTTATTGAAAACACTACATGTTCCTCCACATTTTTACCTAAAATTCGCAGTCAATAACCGGTCCGGTACGATTACCCAGTTAATGTAACCGGATGAAAGTGACCGTCCACCGTACGGCCGGCCGCTGAATATTTGATGGTTAACCCTTCATACGCTGTAGTTATCCTCCTGTTGCCGCAGTGAAGAGAATTAACAGGTTATGTTACATACTTTGGGTAGACTTAGTAGAATGAAATATCGAGTATATCTTTTTTTAAATAAATAATAATAATACTAATAATATCCTGGGACATTTAACACACGGTCATCTGATTCCAAACTGATATACTACATACACTACTTTTTTTTTGGAGAAATATTAATTATTGTTCTTTAAATTAGTCAATTAATAATAATAATAATAACGCCACCGCTGTATCTCTACGTTGACGTCGTGGTGGGGCTTGCGCGCTCCAAGCTTTAGGTCTGTGCCGGTAGAGTTTACTTTGCCGGAACGGGTCTAAGATGAGAAGCCAGACCAAGAGAAACAGAAACCCGCAGGGCAGCATGTGGCAAGCTTTTGGGCAGTAGCGACCCTACGGACCCTATCTCCCGAGAGAAATATCTTTCATAATGTATTTTAAGGTAAAACAACGGCTGCACTTCCTCCCACTAAAAGTGCACCTCACTAATATCAGGGGGTTGCACTCTAATCTCGATTCGGTCCATCACCACCTTGAGACCGAGAAGCCGCACCTGTTTTTCCTAACGGAGACGAAGATAACAATCCCGTCGGACGTGGCGTACCTCAACTACCCGGGGTACTCTCTTGAACACAAGTTCAAGAAGCAAGCTGGGGTCTGTGTGTACGTCCGCGATGACATTTGTTGTCGTCGTCTCCGTTGCTTTGAGAAATCGGGTTTCTCTGCCATATGGCTACTTGTGGATACTGGCGTGGAGAAATCTCTCTACATCGGCATCTACCGATCGCATAGCGGTGACCAGGAGACAACAGCGCTCTTTAATATCCTCGTGGAGTCGACTGACGTAGCCCAGCAACGGTACCCAACGGCGAAGCTCATTTTTCTGGGGGACTTCAACGCCCATCATAAAGAATGGTTGTTCCCATACCAGAAAACTGACCATGCTGGGTTGGAGGCGCGCAATTTTGCTTTAACGCTAGATCTAACCCAGATGGTGAATGTGGCAACGCGGGTACCGGATGTTGACGGCCATACACCCAATTGCTTGGACCTTCTGCTGACATCTGATCCGGACAGTCATTCAGTATCGGTCTCAGCCCCGCTGGGAACGTCTGACCACTGTCTGGTGAAATCCATATCAACCTGCTCTCCTCCAGATGAGAGCCCTAGAGGCACGAGGCGAGTATGGCGATACGGGTCAGCAGACTGGGATGAGATGCGGCACTTTTTTGCGTCTTATCCATGGCGGCAAGTGTGCTTTTCCTCGGGTGACCCCTCGCGCTGTGCTGACGCGGTTGCGGACGTGATTCGGCAGGGGATGGAATATTTTATTCCATTCTCCGACATCCCGCTCTGTCACAAATCCCGGCCTTGGTATAATGCAGAATGTGCCCACGCTGAGGCCCGAAAAGAGACTGCCTACCAAGCCTGGGTCAAGGCCCGCGACCGCAAAGTTAGAGCGCGCAGGGTTCGCGCGAAGAAGAGAGCCTTTAATTCTGCCGCCAAGTTCTGCAAGCGGGTTTTGCGTAGGGCACGTTTTGACCATGTCGGACATATCGGGGCCAGGCTGGCTTCGCACCCTCCGGGTAGTAAACAGTTCTGGTCCCTGTCTAAAGCGGTTGAAACGAATTTCTGTCGTCCCACTTTACCTCCTATGATGAAACCTGATGGGTCGCTGGCTCACTCTGCAACTGAGAAGGCAAATTTATTTGCATCTCTCTTCGCAAGCAATTCACGTCTGGACGCTGGCTCAAAGCAACCACCTACTGTACCTCATTGTGACTCCTCGATGCCGGAGATCGCAGTACACATTAAATAGGTCCGAAGAGTATTGTGCAGTCTAGATGTGAACAAGGCCAGCGGGCCTGACGGCATTCCAGCGAGAGTGTTGAGGCAGTGTGCGCCTGAACTGTCTCCTGTATTGACACGTTTGTTCCGCCTCTCTCTTGAAAAAAAAACGGTGCCGAAATCCTGGAAGCTTGCAAATGTACAACCAGTGCCCAAAAAAGGCGACCGTGCAGACCCTGCCCATTACCGTCCGATCGCCATTACCTCCATTCTGTGCAAAGTTTTGGAAAGGGTACTGAACAATAAGTTGCTGAACTACCTTGAAGACAATGATCTCCTCAGTGACCGTCAATATGGCTTTCGCCGGGGACGGTCAACTGGCGATCTTCTTGTGTATGTCACGCACTGCTGTGGCGAAGCCATCGAGAAACACGGCGAAGCACTGGCTGTATCGCTTGACATCTCGAAGGCCTTTGACAGGGTCTGGCACGCTGCTCTGCTCAGCAAGCTTCCTGCTTATGGCATCCCAGCAGATTTTTGTAGCTGGATATCAGATTTCCTTAGTGAACGGTCGATTAGAGTAGTTGTTGATGGCTGCTCTTCTGACCTTATGGCTATTGATGCCGGAGTTCCTCAGGGGTCTGTTCTCACTGCAACTCTTTTCCTGCTGCACATCAATGACCTGCTTCGGCCTGGTATTGTTGGGTACGCAGATGACAGTACAGTTTCAGAGAGATATGTCCAGAGCAAAAACCAGCGGGACCAAAGTTAGTTCCTTGAGAGAGGCCATGGTAGAGCGGACAGATTTGACCTTAAGCTTTGTCTCCCAGTGGGGTGATGATAATCTGGTCTCTTTTAACGCCACCAAAACGCAGGCGTGTCTTTTTACCGCTAAAAAGAGTCGTTTCGCCCAAACTCCTACTTTTCGGGGTACATCTGTTCCTGTAACTGATCGACTTGAGCTCCTAGGCATGGAGTTGACATCTGGTCTCAACTTCGGCGCCACCATCGAGTACAAGGCCCAAACTGCGGCCAAGAAACTGGGCATCCTAAATAGGGTGAAGCGATACTTTACGCCTGGACAGCTTTTAACCCTTTACAAAGCGCAAGTCCGATCCTGCATGGAGTATTGCAGTCACCTTTGGGATGGATCAGCTAAGTACCAACTAGCCGCGCTTGACTCGGTGGAACGCAGAGCTAAGAGGCTCATTGGCGACGTAAAACTGGTGGATGCCAAGCTTCATAGCTTGGCTCATCGCCGCAAGGTTGCCTGCTTGTCGGTCTTCTACAGATTGTACTTCGGAGAGTGTGCCCGAGAACTCCACGACCTCATTCCACCGGCCCCCTTCTACCACCGGACATCTAAACGCACTGCCAGTTACCATCCCTACCTGGTTGCTATTCCACCAATTCGCACTAAGCGATTCCAAATGTCTTTTATAATGCGCACAGCAAAAGAGTGGAACTCACTACCTGCGTCTGTGTTTCCGAACGTATACAACCCTAATCTCTTCAAAGTGAGAGTGAACAGGCTTCTTCTGGGTAAGCTCACTCCATCGTCGACTTTGTCTCTGTCACCTCTGACCTAGACTAGAGTCAAGAGCAAACCCATCACAAATAAAAAATAAAAAAAAATGTTCACTTACTCTATGATAATGCGCGACCTCATGTCGCTTCGGAGACTCGACAAAAAATCGTAGAGCTTGGATGGCACCCGGTTGCCCACCCACCTTACTCACCGGATATCGCGCCATCTGACTATCACTTATTCCGACCACTAAAGCTTTATTTGCGTGAGAAAAATTTCCAAAACTACGAAAACCTCTAAATGGCAGTGGACAATTTCTTTTCTGCACAGCCTCCGGAATTCTGGGCGTAGGGCATCAACAATCTACCAACTAGATGGGCCAGAGTAATAGAGTTATTTGGGGATTACATTACTGATTAATTATTGTAAATAACACAAAGTTATCAATAAATTCATTAAGTCTTATATCTTGGTACAAGACTTTTCCGCCAACCTGATATTATTTATTAACATTATTTGAGAGTTTGTATGTAGGGGATAATCTTCGGAACTCCTGATTCGATTCTGAAAATTCTTTGACTATTGAAAAGCTACAGTATTGCCGAGTGTAGTAGAAAATATTTTATGTTAAGACGAGAAGGTTCACGCGAACGAAGTCGCGGGTAAAACCTAGTGGGCATATAAAACAAAAAAGTTATAGGTACTTTAAATTCTTTAATCGCTCCAAACTTTTCAACAAAACAAATGTAGGCAGAATCCTAAAGAGTACATTAAAACCTGCAAAACATTTAACTAATTCAGTACCGGAAGATTGACAACTTTGTAATTAGGTAGAATTTATATATATACCATTATATATACCATTATATATATACCAATAGATTAGCTGATAACCGAAGAAACTTGATCACAAATTCTGTGCCTTTAACGACAAAGATTATTTGTTGGAACGAGTTTTTGTAGATGTGGCAGTGTTTTGTGCCTATTTTATTTTAAAATAAAATTAAGAGTTATTTTTATTTAGTATTTCATTGGATGCGAAAAGTGTAGGTTGTTTAGGAAACAACCGGTCAAGTGCGAGTTGAACTAGCGTGGTGAAGAGTCCGTACGATTAATATGTAATCTACCTTGTTTTTTATCCCGAGAATAAACTTAACAATATAGTTGAAAAACATCTCCTCCCATACATTCCAACTGTAAATATCCCAAAAAGGAGATTTACCATGTTATATTGATACCATATACTACTTATAGGTTTTCCTGTAATCTGTATATATAGAACTATTTACTTACTGTATTTTTTTTTCAAAATTGTACGCTCAGTGCTTTCGGAGATACTCGTAATGCGAGGAATTGTTCATTTTCATCTATTTTCTTAAATAGCTTTAAAACTATTTATATTAAAATTACAAAAAAAAAAACCTATAATTGAGACTCTCAGAGTAAGCCCTCTTCAATTCACACGGTACAGTGTGCAAAACTTTTTTTTTCTTCAAAAAGCGACCCCCATATTCAAAATTTATTTATTAACGTAACACGTCCATATTTGGGTAAAAAAAAGTGTGCCAAATAACTTAATCGGTCCATTAGATTCGGAGCAGAGGAGCTCGTGGCTAAGTAATAACAGCCGCACGGGTCGATCCATCAGGTTAAGCTACGCTTGCCGGGGTTGGTCTGTGGATGGGTGACCATCTTTACATACCGAGACTCCTCCGTGCCTCGGAAAGCACGTAAGGCCGTTGGTCCCGGCTGTCATGGATCTTTGACAGTCGTTACAGGTCGTCAGAAGCCCGAAAGTCTGACAACTACTCTTACCAAGGGGTCTCGTATTACTTAGTAACTGGGTTCTGGAGGTCAGATAGGCAGTCGCTTCATGTAAAATACTGGTATTCAGCTGCATCCGGTTAGACTGGAAGCCGACCCCAACATAGTTGGGAAAAGGCTAGGCAGATTGAGGCTGAGGATTTTTAGAAAACAATGGACGTGTTTGTCGCGTACATTTATGCGCGTATAGCGGCTTAACGTGCTTTCCGAGGCACGGAGGAGTCTCGGTATGAAAATATGGCCACCCATCCACAGACCAACCGCGGCAAGTGTAGCTTAACGTAATGGATCAACCCGTGCGGCTGTTATTACTTAGCCATGAGCTCCTCGACAAGCCTATATTTCTTTACACACTTAGACTAATACGTTGTAGTACCCAATAATTACAGTAGGTAATGACAAACCTCTATAGTTATAATTATTTATTTATTAGGGTTCCGTACTAAACTGGTAAAAAGGAACCCTTATGTTGCGACTCAGTCTGTCTGTCTGTCCTTCTGTCACAGCTGGATATCTCAAGAACCACTAATGCTATCAACTTGAATTTTGGAATAGTTTGAGATGACGTTTGCCCAACTATTTTGCAAATAAGAAAGTTTTTTTTGCAACAGGGCCTGAAAGGGGTCTTCAAAATTCGAAGTGGGGCTACTAGGGCGTGTGGGTTATCATATGAAAGAGTGCTGATTGCACATTCTTAAACATTTTTTTCTTTTTTTAGGCCGTATAGTTTTGGACTTTTGATCCCCCTTATCTCTGCAGTTTGCACAGAGAAAAATCTGAAATTATTCTGTGTGATAGAAGTTTATGTAAAAATTACAGGAAAAATAAAACGATGTCTCTAAACAGCACAGTTTTTTTATATATATGATGGTACGGAACCCTTGGTGCGCGAGTCTGACGTGCTCTTGACCGGTTTCTTTTCTTTAACTTACATCAATCATTACAGGGTAAACCTATTGCGATAGCGTACATGCCTAAGCTTATCTTATTATTAAAATTAAAATTTGTAACTTATTACAAACAATGCATTCTTTGTGAACTCACTCAGAGGACAATTGAATAGGTCCGTGTCACTAGCTACGAGGTTGAGAGTGCGGAGTGCACGCGTCACTTAAAAGATTGGTCCGAGCGCGCAGCTCCACCAACAGCCATGGCTGTCGTCGTCGCCACACTTACTTGTCGGGTACACAAAAACCTATGTGCCCTAATATATCCGCATTATGTACTTTTCTTCTAAATACTTTGAATATGTACGATACAAGTATGTTCTAAGTAATAATTACAAGTGAGTAGGTAATTAGATGTTTTTTGAGCCTGAAAATAAGGACTGTAGGCCATAAACATATGTAATATCTCGCCGCACACCTATCGAGGAATCTAAAACTAACTAAATATAGGTAGTTTTAGTGACTGAAAACAGTCGCCGATACAGTTCTACCAAAAAATCTTCAACCAATAAAACTCAATACTTAATTAACATCATTGAATAAATAACCACACATAATCAAATATTGAATGCCCCGGACTGAGCCCAGAGATAAATTCATAACGTTTCCGCTTTATTATTTTATTAACCAAAGCTGGTATTAAACCGGCCAATTAATCCATTCTGTAGGTATAATAATATAACAATGATAATAACATTTATGACAGAGTAAAAAGCGCTTTATCAACATAGTCCTTTCATTAATTTGATGTCAGATATTACAATTAGTTTTACATATATTTTGTAAGCAATCAATGACTGCCTCGTTGAATATTGCTCGCAATCGCTAATGCTATGTGTTGAGCTTGAGGTCCTGGGTTCGATTCTCAGGTCGAGCAAAGTGTTGTTAAGTTTTTCCATCAGGAATTTCTTAATAATAGCTCGGAGTCTGGATTTGTGCCCGGCTGATGGCACTAGGCTCGCCCCCTATTACATGGGACTTACACATGACTGGCGAAATGTGGGAACTAAGCGAACTAAGCGTGATGTTATACAAGGCGTAATATAAATAAGTGACAACCTCTTAAAAGGTCATTGTACTCATCATTATGAACAACTTTTACTACGGGACCAAACCTGAAATCTCGAAAAAAATCAACTGTTCCCTACATTTTGACGTTATGCGAACATAAATGTAGGGAACATTTGATTATTTTTTCCCGATTTCAGGTTTGGTCCCATAGTAAAAGTTGTTCATAATCATGAGAACAATGACCTCTTAAGAGGTTGTCACTTATTTAAATTACAGTTTGTATAATTATGTACCTATTTGATGATTAAAAACTCTCGGCTGTAACTATTTAAGAAAAACCTGTGTCTAATGGGCGCTACACACTTATCCGGCATGATACGGTACAGTGGGGCGGCTAAATTGAAAGATATTATGTTCGGAAAAAAGTCGCTCGGCTTTGCTCAAAGTGTACCGAGCCAACACGAACATGATTCAGCGAGGATAGATGTCTGACGAAGTTTGCCGATCGGCACGAGCCGAACGAAAGCCGAATCATCATCTGCCTAGCTTTTACCCAACTATGTAGGGGTCGGCTTACACTCTAACCGGATGTAGCTGAATACCAGTATTTTATCAGACCCTCACAACCCAGTTACTGGGTAATACGTTACCTCTTAGTGAGGCTGGTTGTCAGACTTTCGGGCTTCTGGCGACCCATAACGTCTGCCAAAGATCCACGAATGACAGCCGGGACCAACGGCTTCACGTGGTTTCCGAGGCACGGAGGGGTCTTATTATGTAAAGATGGTCACCCATCCACGGACCGATTGTGGCAAGCATATCTTAACCCGATCGACCCGTGCGGCTATTATTACTTAGCCACAGGCCTCTCAATATCCCCCCGGTGGGTTCCCGCATTGTCGAGGCGGGGGCTCAGTAGCCGTGGCTTGTTCACCCACGGTGAAGCGAAGAGGAACCCGAGGAGGGGCCGCTCGTCAGGGCATTTCCCAGGAAGCCGACAACGTAGCGGCCAGCAAGTAAGTTGCGGTGCCGCTTGGGCGACATCGCAACTGACGCGGGCCGCGATATCGTATTGAAGGGATCGCGGCTGAGGTATGTGGTGCGCCGCTCTGCCTACCTTTTGTGGCCTTGACGGCGTCGCTACCGTCTGATGGCGGACGCAGTGGAGCCGCAGAGGAGGAGGAGTGTTGGTATTTCGTTGGCCGCTCTCCCTATCCTCTGCGGCTGAAAAGTGTTAGGCGGCCGGGCCACTGACCTGACCAGTCACAAGGGGACCAAGGATGCCTAGACACGGGGTCGTCTAGTGCCCATGTGCTGGTTAGGTCCCTAGGGTGGTCCCGGCGTGCAAAGTATTCTGGTGCGCCGGTGATGGGGTACGCCCCAAAGGAGGGTCCAGTGACTGCCAGCCGCGGCGGGTTCGCGGTGAGTGCTAACGCGTGCCCGTGTTCCCGTCACAAGCGGCAGAGGAAGACACCGTGGAGTTTTAGTGGGTTGGAGTCCCACATAACTGCACTATCTCCCCGTGGTAGTACAGTATGCATGAGCATTTCTCCACGCAAAAATGGCCTCTCAATATGTGTAGTAATTGCTTCGGATCGGCTTAGATGTTCAACAAATACTGCGAATGAACTCAAATATGTGTCTTACTTAAAATATTAGCCAGTCAAAAATAAAAGTTATTTAAGTCTGAAAGCACGTAATTGGAACATTTAACTCAACAAAACTTTTTCTCTTTATATACTCGAAACTCATTTAAAACGGTTTACGTTCGAAGTCAAATATATTATTTATTCTGGAAATACTTAGGTAGTTTCTAACAGAGTATACAGGGTCACTAAGGGGTTTCCTAACTAACTGACCGCCAATTAGTAAGGCAACTGAAAGTACGTAGTAGGTACTTTCAGTTACGTTACTAATTTGCGGTTAGGTATAGTAGTTAGGAAACGCCATTTTATGTTTCTTGAGGTATTTACAGACAAAAAGTAATTTTAAAACTCTAAAATGAATCACTATCGCACACAATCACATCATCTCATATTTATTACTAGTTGTGTGTGTGTGTGGGTTTTTATTTTTTGCGCGAAACCCTAATTATTTTTCTAAAATAAAAAGTTGCCCAAGCTACTCCTTATAACATCAGCTATCTGCCAGTGAAAATCCCGTCAAAATCGGTCCAGATGTTTCGGAGATTAGGCGGAACAAACAAACAGATAGACAAAAATTGTTAAAATTGTTTTTTGTTATAAGTACCGTATATACCTTCACATGTGTATTTAGTAAAAAGCGGTTGTTTTGACAATACAAACAGACACTTAAATTTTATTTATTTGTATTGGTTATTTATTTTATATGATTTCATAAATATATAAATATCATCTACCAGTCAATTAATATTGTAACCATCAACATAAGCCTTTTAAGCGTAGGTAGACGATATAAATACAGTAATCATCTTAAACGTTTTAACATAACTCAGAAGCCGAGCACTTCAACGAGAACGAGATGATGGCGCCGACGACGTAGCTATATACAAGGTGTAACTAACGCACAACTTCTTAAGGGATCATTGTACTCATCATTATGAACAACTTTTACTACGGGACCAAACATGAAATCGCGAAAAAAAAATCAGCTGTTCATCACATATATGTTCGCATAATTCGTCAAAATGAAGGTACTGAACAGCTGATTTTTTTCGCGATTTCAGCTTTGGTCCCATAGTAAAAGTTGTTCATAATGATGAGTACAATGATCCCTTAAGAGGTTGTGCGTTATTTAAGTTACACTTGTATACATTTCCTATCGCCGCGTGTCCATCGCATACCATCACCGAGACGTCACGTTCGGTTCGAATAATCTTCTTTCTCGCTGACGTCACTTGACGTTGTGGAAACAGTGTTATGGTCACCTCCCAGAGGCGACCACCAAATAGGTATAAACACATCAATTTCATAGATCTTCTACCATCACGCCTGTATTACCAGAAGGGGCAGGTTGAGGTAATTAATTCCTCGTTAATTGCAAGCGCAACTCGCAACAAACATGCTGAACAAACTCAGAAGTTTGTTTCGGCATTTCTTCTCAGGAATCAGTCATCTAGAAAATGCCAGTGCCGTCTAGTTTTAAAATATTGACCAGCAAATTGACGTGTGAAATAAGGTGTCTTAAAAGACTTCCAGAAATAAACATCTTTTCGTTTCATCAATAAATTTCCAGTAGGAACTCAGAGTCTGGATATGTGCCCAGTTAATGGCGATAGGATCCCCGATTGGGCAAAATCTTATCGGGGATTTCCATCAGGAATTTCACAGTAGCGCCCCGTGGTCTGGATTTCAGGACAGTTTACATAACTGGCGAAATTAATTACCTTCATGCCTACATATTCCCCGAGAGTTTGTAGGTAATCGGATTTGATCGGTGAGACGTTATTATTTAATGCGATGACTCGTGTAACTAGTTTTAGATTAGTATTAAATACTTGGCTCAGGCCTTCGAGATGGGAGTGTTACGTCGTGAAGAGATTTGGCTGTGTTTTGAGGGGAAAAATATGGTAGTTCTCTCATATTGGTGACCCTGGCAGATTTAAGTAGTAATATTATACCTACAAAAAATAGAGAGCTATTAAAATTCAACTTCTAATTTCGCAGGTTCGAATCCAGGAAGTACACAATTTATCACTCGGACCAAACATATAGAAGGAAAACGTCGCGAGAAAACCCGGAAATAAAATCTAATGTAATCTCGCTGATAAGGGCTCTAGCTATAGGTGTCGTCTTGTTTTGGAAAGGGTACATGTGTACAGTTAAATCAGAAAAGGTACGCGCTTCAGTAATGTTTGTGTTTCTGAATTAGCACGAACGTCGCGTCACAGAGTAAAAGCGTTTGTCCACCGCAGCCGTCCCCAGAACGTCACTGAGAAACGAGATTATTTATTACGAACCGAATGTGACGTCCCGGTGAGGGCCATCCGTTGTCCACCGAGACTTCGGCGGATAACCGATGGCCGTCACTGAACTGCTCAACGGATTTAGATGAAATTTGGCACACGAGTAGACCATGCTCTGTATTAGGGCATAGGAAGCTTTTTTTGTCCCGGTAGTACTTTCTCCAGGGATAATTTCCGACAGGCACGCAGGCGAAGCCGCGGGTAAAAGCTAGTGTCCTATAAATGCCAAAAGCTATCATCATATTTCTTCTGTCTTGATTCCAACTTATGTATTTTAAGTCGACCATCATAGTTTATCATAAATCAATCAATAAAAAATCATAGTTTTCAGGCCAGTTGGCGTGGTTGGTTAAGATACTACCTGCCATGCCGCTGGCCGTGGGTTCGACTCCCATCCAGGACAAACATTTGTGTGCATGAACATGTCTGTTTGTCCTGAGTCTGGGTGTAATTATCTATATAAGTATGTATTTACAAAAAAAAAGTAGTATATTATGTAGTATATCAGTTATCTGGTTTCCATAGTACAAGCTCTGCTTAGTTTGGGATCAGATGACCGTGTGTGAACAATGTCCTAGGATATTATTATTATTATTATATATGCAACAAAATCAAATACTTATGTCACTCTATAGTCCTCAATTAAATAGCTAAGAAACGGTGGCTTTGCTTTGATGTTCAACGTCGGATTCATTTTAGTCATCATTTCATCATCAACGAGGGGCTTGTGGCTAAGTAATAACAGCCGCACGGGTCGATCGATCAGGTCTAAGCTTGCCACGGTCGGTCCGTGGATGGGTGACCAACTTTACATACCAAGACCCCTCCGTGCCTCAGAAAGGACGTTAAGCCGTTGGTCCCGGCTGTCATCCGTAGATCTTTGACAGTCGTTACGGGTCGTCAGAACACCGAAGGTCTGACAACAGTCTTACCAAGGGGTATTGTATTACCCAGTAACTGGGTTGCGGAAGTCAGATATGCAGTCGCTCCATGTAAAATGCTGGTATTCAGCTGCATGAGGTAAGACTGGAAGGCGACCCGAACATAGTTGTTAAAAAGCTAAGCAGATGATGATTTTATCATCATCGAGGCCAAAAGCAGGCCCAGTCAGCAATAATAATTTTAAAAAAATCTGCACGTAATTATTAAGATTGAAACTCTTGCCTTTCTGACATGACCAAATTGTACTCTATCTACCTACCACACCAGATAAAAAGAATAGATAATTATTTATTTTCAGAAAATACAGGTGTTATAAAAACTTGGTGGTTTATCCAAAGTATATATTTTGGATGGTAATATCTTTTATTTCATTTACACACATGATCATCATATGCCTAGCCTTTTCCCAACTATGTTGGGTCAGCTTCCAGTCTAACCGGATGCAGCTTAATACTAGTATTTTACATGGAGCGACTGCCTATCTCACCTTCACAACCCTCAGTAACTGGGTATTACAATACCCCTTGGTAAGACTGGTTGTCAGACTTTCGGGCTTCTGACGACCCTTAACGACTCTCAAAGATCCACGAATGACTGCCGGGACCAACGGCTTAACGTGCTTTCCGAGGCACGGGTCTTGGTATGTAAAGATGGTTACCCATCCACGGACCAACCGCGGCAAGTGTAGTTTTACCTGATCGATCGACCCATGCGGCTGTTATTACTTACCCGTTTACATTCATATAATTTAGATATTTCAATATAAAAAAATAAAATGGCCAAGTGCGTGTCGCACTACGCACAATGAAGGGTTCCGTAGTTGGGATGAATTTATCCCAAGAATAAACTTAACATTGTAGTTGAAAAACTAAAATTTTGTACGCACAATATTGAGAGATTTACCATGTTATTTTAACATAAGTATAGAACTATTTCCTGTATTTTTTCAAAATTATAGGCTCAGTAGGTTCGGATATAAGGGGGGGGGGGGGGGGGGGGGTAATGGTCAATTTTCGTCTCTTTTCTTAAATAACTTTAAAACAATTTATTTTAAAATTATAAAAAATATATATTTTTGAGACTCTCACAGTAGGTAAGTCCTTTCATTTGATATGTCACACGGTACAGTTTGCAAAACTTTTTTTTTATTTTCTTATTTGCCCTCCAAAACTGATGCCCATATTCAAAATTTACCATTACATTTGTAGCAAATTGGCTGTGAAAGACGGACAGACAAACTGACACACGAGTGATATTATAAGGGTTCCGTTTTTTCCTTTTGAGGTACGGAACCCTTATAACATATAAAAAAATAGTAGCCCACCGGTATCGGGAACAGGGTCCAAGCTAACAGTCGTCAGGCTCTAAAGAGAGAGGAACCTCCTCACTATGCGTGCCGTGTCCAGGAGTACTGCTTTCTGAATCAAGCCCTTGACCCAGCCGCGCGATGAGAGCCTCTTGAGGTGTTAGTTATCGATAACGATCATCGGTACAATTATTGCAGAATCCACGTCCCATATGTCGACAACTTTATCTTTATGTGCTAAGTCAAGATACTTGATTGTTTTTTTTCTTTCTGGTAGGCAGTATTATTTTTAATATTTATTTTTGTATAAAAGATACAAATATAAAAGTGTATCGGCTTGATGAATTATATATACCTTTATTCAACAGTCTGCAGCCTCGAGTCTTGGATGGAATGGTTTGGGAAAGTCGAATGTCGTAAGCTCCCCGCTCAATACTGCAGTTCAAACCACAATGCAGATAAATAGAAACGGTCCACTGTGTGATACTCTACAAGGTGTTAATGAAATAACCCAAAACCTGAAACTAGTTTGTTTGGAATCGGCAGCTAAATCGAATACAATAATTTTTAATATAGGTTATTTTTTTTCAAAAAAATTATTATTTGTCATGCCGTATCTAATATTTTTTAACGACGCTGTTCACTACTGTCCAACGCGATGTAAACATTATTGACGAACAAATTATTGACGAGATGCTTTACTTTTTACACGACTGCCCAAAAAAGGAGTGTAAGGTTTTCAGGGTTCATGTATGTTGTATCGTTAGAATCCTTATATCATCCCGATTGACACTGGCTATATATTTTATTAAAATCAATATGGCGGCAGTATGACTCCATTTTCATGTAAAAAATTCTTTTTTTCTTCAATTATTACAATATGGGTATCAAATTGAAGGACTTCATGAGCACATTCCAAAAGAATTATTAATTTATTGGCATACATTTTACATAGGTAGGGTGTACATACATGCAAACAAACATGTCATCTTTGGCTGCAAACAATTTAATCAGACTTTAGTAAGACTGCGAATGTCTAAATTGTCACTAAAATGTAAAAAAAAAAATCGAACGTACGAAGCAATGGATTAGCAATAAGCTTCAAAATCATTCAAATTGTGATTGATAGTGTGTTACGCAATTATGGTGGCCATACACGCTAGGGTTTGCATGACGGTTATAACCATACACGCATAACCCACAGACATAACCGAGTTTCATAAATTATATACACGTTAGGGTTTGCATGCAGAGGTTTCCAAGAAACTCTCAGTTAAGAACAGTTTGAGCTACGCGAAGGTGTTTCGTAGGACATATTTGTCACTGCCGTGCACGTTATCACCAACAATGGACGACGACGATGCGATAGCTGTACTTGGATTACTAACGAAAAAGAAACAGACAGAACAGAAGAAGCTTGGAAGAAACGAAAAAGAAGAAGACATCGTACTGAGTGGTGTAAAGCCTAAAGTGGATTAGTAAATATCAATGAACGAACGATAATTGTACAGTTTTATGATAATGAATTATGAAGAATGTAATAATTATTATATTAATTTAATAAAACCAATAACTTTACTAAATAATAGTAATTCAGCAGTTGCACACAATTTTAATAATAATAATCCTAATATAATTTTTAACTTAAGAGTATTGTGAAGCTGTATATTTTCATACAAAAAGAGATAACGTTTTTCTCCCCGTAAACATAGTCTAATTTTCATAATTTTTGGAAATGTTGTAGGTATAATGAAAAACTAGGTCTGTACGTTTTTATTATAAAGAAATATTGCATACGATATAAGTTATTAGCAAAACGAAAACCGTACAGACCTAGATTAAAGTGTACTAAATGTAATGAGACCAAAATTGTCTCATTTCGTAAAGGTTTAAGGGAGTAAAAACGTTATCGCCCGAAACAATATTTATGTAAATAATTGTATGAAATGTAGGTAATTGCCTCCAAAAATCGCGCCGCGTATCGGCACTTCACAATCCTCTTAAATGCCAATTCATAATGATTGTTTGCCTATTAGGTAGGAAATATTGGAACTTTAATTTATTGTTAATACCTGTAACTAACATATGCCTACAATAAAGATATTTTGAATTTGAATATAACATACACGCTAGGGTTATAACCGTGATGCAAACCCTAGCGTGTATGGCCACCATTAGGGTACCAGTCATACCCGCACGCCGGTTGCGAGTGCTACGCACCTGACCTTTCTGATGAACATCACCAATAAGGTCAAGGCCTTTTTTGTCCTTCAAGGGCGTCCCCTCCCGGCGGTAAGTTAGAATAATATTAATAAAAACTATCTTTATTTACGTTCTCATAAATGTTTATTTTATGACCTCTTATTGCATACGTTCAAAAGATAAGTAGACTCTCAATGGTAATAATATAATCATATGCAAATTATGCAATCAACAATGTTAATAGTTTTATGGCTGCCGTATATAATATGTATTATAACACACAGAGACCTATTGGAAAGTGAGTCCCTTGCAGAAAAGTTGGCCTTTTGATCTCTCTTACACTGTGGCACAGACCTGCAGAATATTATTATCAAGAATTCATTCGTAACGAATGTCAAAGTCAATGTATTCCCTTCTTCGGCCGCAGACTGGATTCATTAAATAAATATTGTACAGCTAACATCTCTTAATGGATTACTAATGACTTAGATTGACCTCTTGCATACTAACAGAACTAGATCAGCCCAATGTGGTCAGAACCACATTAAATATTCAGAATCTGCAATGCTAGCGATGTAGAAGGAACGCTGGCTTCTATTACGACCCCATTTTCTTCGTAGATCCCATAATAAAGTCATTAATGTTCCAAAGTTTACTCAACAAAGATAAAATTCGCCGAACAAAAGCAATTTAAGACTAACAACAATAATAAATACTGCAACCCAACCATACAGAACATCCACACACGCAAACTTTCATTTAGGCTCGGAAACGCGCAGAGATATATCACCATACCTAATGACAGCTAACACGAATTACACACAATTTTCAACCTTGTTACTACAAGGATAAAGCTCAAACGATTAAAAGAAATGATAAACAGCTGCTGATAAAATTTCGTCCTAATGCGGCAGTTTTAAAGTTCAATTCGGTGTGTACTGCAAGTTCCGCAGAGGTGCGCATCTAGGGAATGCAAGCAATTAGGTAGTTTACATTGCAGATGTTCGCAATTTAAAAAAATCATACTCACCGTCCGTCGTAGACGTTATATTCATCTTGAGTCAGCAAAGAAGACTTTTAGTTTTTAAACTTGGCAAACACGAATTTGAAATGTTTTTAAATTAAAAGTTCGAAGTTCTTCGTACGGTCTACAGTCCGAGATTGCACGGAATCACAGAAGTATGTTAGAATCTGCGGCTGTCGTATTGCAGATAGCACAGGTGCGAATGTTTACCCGACGAGAACCACAAATCACTGGTAAAGAGCACTCACGAAACGTCAAGTTATTCAAATTCCGAACGAGCGGCCGCGCGGCCAAACGTCAACTATTGGCGCGAACTCTTGACAGACGGCTGATTGATTCCGCGCGTTCGGATACTCGCACACACTTGCACACAACACCACGGGCTGCTTGACAGCCAAGGAACGATCGGATATCACCCAATTAGCAGGGAAGAAGCTACTATGCGAGCAATCCGAAGCTTTTTGATAGTGTAACGACAAAACAAATAGTCCGGAATGAGTGAGGCACGGACATGCGCAGTAGGCATTGCCGTATGCGTACTTTGTTAAGCCGTGGTTACCGAAGTAGGCTCTGTCAGATAAAATTTTATTTACTGAATAAAAGTGACATAAAATTCAAAGAGTTCTTGGTATTCTTCTTTAGTGGTACGCTTGGTTCTATTCTTTTGCTATCTCGGATAGCATAGCAAAAGAAATAGAGGCAGACAAACCAAAAGATGGGAAGATGACCTCAAGAAAATAGCTGGTCCGTGGACCCGTTTATCAAGAGACAGGAATACGTGGAAATCTTTAGAGGAGGCCTTTTTCGACAGACAAGCCGTTCCACACAAACATTCAGTTGCCGATAATTCAAATGCAAGTTACAATATTGATTAAATCAGTTAGTTTTAATAAGTAGGCATTTGTTAATTGTAAGGAAAGAAACAGCAATAAAGGCTATTTTATTTTATTTATTTATTTTATTTTATTTGGTTCTATTACGTGAAATACGCTGTAGTAATAAAATAGTCTCGTATTTTTATTTTATAGATCTACATTTTCGTTAAATTTGAATATATTTAGATTCATATTCATACAAATGACTACTACTTTTTGCTTTATAAATTCACTGAACTGTTCAAGTAAAGTCCCATGTTTTTCTTCGTATTTTCTCTACGCTCAACTTATCTACCTACACAATACAAATTTCTTAATTTTTTAGCACAAAAATTTAAAATCTCGTAAAACATTTTCTATAATTATAAAATAGCAAATAAAAAAAGAAAAGCAATTTTAAAAAAAGAACTCCGACTTCCCGCCAAAACAATTAGATGCAAACCTACTTTCCAGACGTCATAAACATTTTAAAATAAAAGATGACGCTTATTAAAGTGACATTTAAATAAATATTTCGTTTCTATATGAACGGCGCCCTACTGCAGCGGGCTAGGCTGGCACGTTCCGCGCAGGGTTCCCACTCTTGAGATATTTATCCAACGGTGACGGATACCTGACGCACACAAACGCACTTTACATACATACCTACATAGTGGTGACATTTGCGTGTACTTTTTTTACGCGGTTTTCTTTTTCTATATTTGTTTGCAGATTACTCATTATATGTATAAGTGAATTTTGTTTAGATAACGTCCTAATCTCCTAAACTGCTGGATTGATTTAAAAATTCTTTGAACTTAGTATTTTTGTGTAATACACTAATAATACTAAAAAAATAGGGTTATTAGTAGATTTACTTATTTCAAGGGAATCAACATAATTTTATCAGGTCCATGGTATCTGATAATTAGGTTATCTTCCTCATATTAAAAATAAAAATAAAGTTAATTCTCAAATTTTTATTTAATAAATTAAAATGTCATGTCATGTAACTTTTGGATTGTATGAGTTCTTAGCCAACTTCCTCGAAATTTCGCAACAAAAAGCCTTATATGTTCCGTCTCCCTCTAACACCTCCTTCACCTTTCAGGTCAGGTCATTGATCATCAGGTCATTGACTTACCGGAGTCACCTAATTACCGGGTAAGAAAAGTTCCTAATGACACGTTAGTCTCACGTAAATAAGCTTTTTAAGGTTGGTAATGGTTACTTGTTACAAATTATTGTAAAGTAGGGAATACTTTGAAGCCAAGCCTGGCCTTGTTATTATGTGTGACCAAAATTCGAAATAAATAATCAGTGTCAGTCAGGTGTTTCTACAAAAAAAAAAAAAAAACTATAATTTTTGTAACTTCAGGATAATAACCCAAATTTTTCGTCGTACGTTTCTAAGTGTGAAATTTATATTAAATTAAAAATGGTTTTCAGAATCGTATTTTTTTAAATCTTATCTATCCCTAACCATTTTAAATCCCACGAGACCAACGTGGCGTCACAAATTTAAATACCAAATGAAACAACAAAAATTCTAAAGTCAACGAACTTTGCAAAAACTAACAATAAAAACCCCCACACATATATGCAAATGAAAAATATACAGGGTGCAGTTTCCAAAACTTTCCCAGTTTGTCGATAAAACTTTGAAAGTAACAACACTAGGAGCAAATAAAACTTATGTATAAGTTGGGTGTATTTTAAAAATGTCGATAACTTTCACAACACTATACTAAGTTTAAAATTCAAATATTTTTCAGAGGGTAGATAAAGTTTTGTGAAAGATTATTTAGTATGTGGGTAGTGAGATACTTGATCTGAGAAGTTTTGTGTTTCACCTGTTTCGGTTCCTGGCTTCTCCTATATGTACTTACTCTGTTTAATGTAACTTTTACCAATGTATCTTCTATACAGGAAAAGTTTTTAAGCAGTGCGTAAATTTTCACAGGGTGTTCTACTCATGAAATGAAGAACTTTCGCTACGGAAATCACGAAAAAAAATCAGCTGTTTCATACAAAAGTTAAATACATACTCGACCGAAATGTATGAAACAGCTGATTTTTTTTCGAGATTTCAGAGTTTGTCCCATAGTGAAAGTTGTTCATATTCATGGGTAGAACCCCCTGTGGAAAATTTGCGCACAGCTTAAAAATATTTTCCCGTATAAATAAAAATGAAATTCGGTTCGTTAGTAAGTGCATCACTTGAGAACGGCTGAACCGTTTTAAATGTTCGCTAAAGTCCGAATTAGGTTTTTATGGAAAGAAAAACTGGGAAAGTTTCCCGGAATATTTTGAAATTCGGGTAAAAGTGAATGTAGTCCTGTTAAATTTGACAAAAATCCCGCAGGAAAAAGAACTGCAAGATTTTTGTCAAAGTTAACAGGGCTACATCTGTCGGCTCGGCTAGTAAAGAATACAGGATGTATCAGAAAGGTGTGGGCAAAAGAGATGTTTGATTTTGGGCTACCACCATGTACATACACTACATAGATAAATAGGAAAAAAATAGGGGATTTTTATAAAAATACAAACAAATTAATTTCAAGAAAACTACAGGCGTACACAAATGACTATTGGGAAGTTTTTTAATACGATAACCTTATTTTTATGGTAGTCATGACAGCTGTGTTTGACATGACGTTTGACGACTTTGAGAGTTTTAAGTTATTTTATTATTTAACTATAACGAAACCCAAGTATTTTCGGAATTCGTGTTTGGTTTTTTTGCAGATATTACATAGACACATCAATCAAATGTCATTGTCATAATGACATTTCGCATATTGCTGATCCACCATATTTATTTTGTGTTGTTTTCCTTGACCGAGTTCATTTTAATTAAACTAAAACGAAGTCAAATTATAGAAAATTAACATTAATAAAAATGCAAATTTAACAGAAGAACTATGGACAATTATACTAGAAAAATCGGTTGCATAGATTATAAATGCAGATGAAACGCTGCACTAGGTACTGTGATTATATCTAGCACTATAATGTCGTGTGTCGCAAACTGTAATTCTTAAAATAAAGTGAGTAATGTAGATTTCTAGCTCGTGGCTATGAGAAATGTAGAAAAGACACATTTCACTACAATATAAATATTTTAATGAAAGTTTCTGCTTTGGAATAAACCTGAAACAGCAATTAAAAAAAAAAAAGCCTTTGTAGCTTTGATAAGCTATACAGGGTTATTGGTAAAACACCAACAACCTCTTAAGGGGTCATTGTACTCATCATTATGAAGAACTTTTACTATGGGTCCAAACATGAAATCGCGAAAAAAAAGTAGCTGTTCAGATCATTTTGACGAATTATTCTAACATAAATGTACTGAACAGCTGATTTTTTTTTTCGCGGTCCTATAGTAAAAGTTGTTCATAATGATGAGTACAATGACCCCTTAAGAGGTTGTTGGTGTTTTACCAATAACCTTGTATACATATTACTCACGCTTAATTGTGTGTAAAGTGCGCATTGTTAGTAAGGTTAGTAAAATCCTCCAAAAAGAATTCCTAACACATTCTAAAAATGATTTAAAAACACAACTCTATAAACCGCGCTGTCATGTCACCTCTCACCCGGAAAAGTCAAAGTCACTGCTAACTTAAGTACAGTTAATAAGTTTAACCGTTGCTTATGTTTAAACTACGACACGCCTCATTAATTACCTTTAAAAATAAGAACACCACCTCTAAGGGCTGATTTTTTGATCCGTAGTTAATTCAACCAATGGTTAAACAAAGTACTAATGGTTGAATTTTGGCTAAATGTGTTTGCCAAAATGTCATTAGCTACTATTTTTAAACATGAATTAGTTAACATGAATCATGTTTAATATATTCATCATTAATTAATACATTCATGTAACAATTTCAGATTTTTTCTATGCAAACTTCGGAGATAAGGGGAACGGTATTTTTTTACATTTTTCATCAAAAGGCGTAAACTATTCGGCCTAAAAAAAAAGAAAAAATATTCGATAATGTGAAAAAAGCGCTCTTTTATGTGATACCCCACATGCCCTAGTAGCCCCACTTCGATTTTTTAAGATTCCCTTCCAGTCCCTAATGAAGAAAAAAAAATCTTATTTGCAAAATAGTTGGGCAAACGTCATCTAAAACTATTCCAAAATTCAAGTTGATAGCATTAGTAGTTCTTGAGATATCCAGCTGTGACAGACGGACAGACAGACAGACAGACAGACGAAGTCGCACCATAAGGGTTCCCTTTTAACATTTTGGTACGGAAATCTAATAAGAACACCTCCTTATAATCTATACATATCATAAATTACATACGTATCATAAATTAAAGACGCTTTTCGTTTCTGTCTGTGTGACCGCGTTGTTCTTTTAAATGACGCAACGGATTATTCCAAAAGTTTTATGTGTATAATAATAATTATTAAACTTACTTTTATATTAACCTAACTCAATGTTTGTCAAGGAACGGGTCCTAGTATTCTATAAATAAATAAACAAACAAAACTTTAAGTCACCTTCTAGTCTCCACTCTGGAATCTGTACCCCAAGCCTCAAGATACAGACTAACTGTTTAGTTTAGGGTTCACTAGTAAATAATAATTTGCAATCTAGATATAGGTAATATTTTAAGATGATTATATTATCGTCTCAACGTATTGTTAACCTATAAACCTGCTTACTGTATTACCTGCACAATAAACTATTTCTATTTCTTTTTTCTATTTCTACTCACGCTGTCACCTCTCATTCGGAAACGTCAAAGTCACTGCTAACTTACCTACTGTTAATACGTTTAACCGTCAGCTTTTGTTTAATCTCAAAGTTAACCGATACGTCTTGTTAGTGACGTAATTAATGAAGCCTTCACTGGACGCTGGGTTAACTCGGATTCAGTTACTTTGTATGGGTATTAAGTAGTTTGAGATATCTTATGGCGAAATGTATAGTTTCCTGTTAATAAACACGTTGTATATTCAGAGGGAGATTGCATGGAAAGGATATGATTTTTTAGGTATGTGCTATATAGAGGATTCTGTTAAAAAGTTACATATCGAGACCCCTCCCTGCCTAGGTAAGCACTTTAAGCCGTTGGTCCATGTCATTCGTGAATCTTTGACAGTCGTTACGGGTTGTCAGAAGCCCGAAAGTCTTACCAATATTATCCAGTTACTGGGTTGTGGAGGTCATATAGGTAGTCGCTCCATGTAAAATACTGGTATTCAGCTGCATCCGGTTAGACTGGAAGCCGACCCCAACGTAGTTCGGGAAAGGCTAGGCAGATGATGTTGATTTGCTACATACATACACAGGTTTATGCAAAGCTGGTTGAAAGTCGAAAAAAAAAAATAGAAAAAAAAAATGATAGAAAAAGAGAATACCTTTGTCTATTTTTGTCACACATCTGTCTGAAAAAGTAAACAAAGCTAAATAGCTACGGTAAAGACTAAAGCCTATTTTTTTTAGTTATTTTGCTTTGATTGCTTCTAACACACGTATATACCACTTTTTATTTATTTTTTTATTTAGAAAAAATATAGTTACGGCGTCTTATGCAAACAAAAGCAAACTAATATTAATTCAACTTTAACGAAAAGGCAGGATATTTTAACTAGGTAGAAGTACATCAAGGCTCTTGAAATGAACCTTGTAATTGTTACCTCCAAAGTCTTTGGTTGTAGTTTCCTGAAACAACCCGTAGGTGGCTGGGGATATAGCTACTGTGTAAAACGCCATTTAACACCTCACAGATTCGACTAACCAATGGGTTCAGGCCAACGCTACCAGATGGCGTTGCTTGTTCAAGTTTCGCAAAGTTTTCAATACTGTTGTCTCCTAGCGGATTCCTATAATTTTCGGACCGTTATTGGTTGAAATTAAGACTCTTTTATCTTTACCAATAATCAAGCAAATACCTCATAGCTTTGCATAGTAGACCTTCCCATATGGGAGTAGCTATCACAGGTAAAATTAGCTTACGAATCTATTTCTATGACCAGTTTGATAATAAAAATACTATTAGCAAAAAATAAAACTGACTTCCAAAACAAAACATTACAAAGTGAAAAATAACTTTAATTTCGGTAGTCGGTGTCTTTGGTTTTGTATTTTCGTTTTTTGGTAAAAAGTTTTTATTTTTGACATTTTAGTTGTGGTACCTTTCCCACAAAAATTCGAATACTATGTAAATAACAGTGATAGAAAGTTATTAAAACATCGTCCGCATAGATTGAAACATCATCCACAAAAACTAAGTGTGAAAAATACGCATTATTGAAGCTAACGTTAATAAAATTTATATGGGACTACCTAGAAAGCCCTACCTACCTTTCAAACAAAAATTTTTCAAATCGGTTCAGCCGTCTTTGAGTAATCGCGTAACAAACATACAAAAAAAAAAACATAAAAACGAATTGAGAACCTCCTCCTTTTTGAAGTCTGTTAAAAAATGCTAACATTGCAAAACGATTCGTTATTATTTATAAGAACCGAGCAGTTACTAACATTTCTATAACCATCATCATTCTCCTGCCCTTGTCCCAATTTATTTGGGGTCGGCGCAACATGTCTTTTTCTTCCATACTTCTCTATTAGTCGTCATCTCGGTAGTTACCCCTTTCTGGCCATTTCATCTTTCACACAGTCCATCCATCGTTTCTTTGGTCTTCCCTTACTCGTTACTTACTTTACGTACATTACTAACATTTCTATAACCACCTACTAATATTATAAAGAGATACAATTTGTGAGTTTGTATGTAATCTTCGGAATCTAATCCGATTTAAAATTCTTTCAATAATGGGAAGCCTTAAGGAGTATGCCGTGTGACATAAGATATATTTTATGTTAAAACAAAAAAATCACGCAGACAAAGTCGCGGGCAGAAGCTGGTTAATAAATATGCTAGTTTTTTCAAAGCTAGGAGATGATGTAATCTTAGAGATGATGTAGACATGGAGTCGGAGCGCAGGGCATTGTCAGTCCGGGCGAACATGCTGGCTCACAGTTTCACTCGATTACAGACGCGGTGAAAGAAACTTGATACGTCTGATGTCTGTACTCAGCAAGCCTGTGGTTCAGAAAAGGCTTACAATTCTCTGCGCATCCAGTTTAATATGCTTACAGGGCGCTCTTGCGTCTGCCGTGATACTGCAGTGCGTCAACAATGTTCGCTGAGTCGCGCACAGACGGCTTTGATACCACCTGGCGCAAAAAGATAGCCTCACTGATAAGCAGATTGCGTGGGAGCAGTAACAGCATCCTGCACCCTAATTGCGTAACACATTATCAATCGGAATGGGTTCCATTTTGACAGTTCAACAACATTCATTGCGTTATTTACGTTGTTGAGAAGACAAATTTTTCGAACATATGAAGCAATGGATATTTGCTTCAAAATGATTCAGATTTCGATCGATATTGTGGTGCGCAAATAGGGTGTTGAATGTAATAGGCAATAAGTTTAGACAGCCCATTGGTATGGAGCCTCACCCAGAGGACTGTCTCTATTATTAGTTAGGTACTAATATACTTTTTAAATTCTTACTAACAATATAAATATAATGGATCAATGGTTGTCTGAATAAAAATTAAATTACATTAAATAAATTATAGCAGGCTTCTGCCTCTGTATCCTATCCTGGCTTGCAGTCCTGGCTTGGCACATGCTAGTGCTGTTTGCTCACAGTTCACGACAATAGTAAACAGTTAACAGTTGGTCTTTAGATGTGAAAAGCACGGTCCACACTATTTCTTTTCAAACAAAACTAAATTTGAATGATGGGCTTTTTTGGCCTGATGGCCAATATAGTTAAAACATTTTACCTAAAAAAACCACGGAGTTTGTACAGTCGAGGAATGAATAAAATTCGAATGCAGAACGTGCAATTGCATCCCATTCAGTAGACCTCTAGTGGTGTGGAGCGTGTAAGACGAAGGACAGGTAAAACATTACTATTCTTAGAAATCTAACTTCTTTTTAGGGTTCTGTGGCAAAATTGTAAAAAGGAACTCTTATGATGCGACTCAGTTTGTCTGTCTGTCACAGCTGGATAATTCAAGAATGCTATCAACTTAAATTTTGGTATAGTTTTAGATGACGTTTGCCCATCTATTTTGCAAATAAGAAAGAAATAATAAAATATATATATTTTGCATAGGGGTCTTAAAAATTCGATGTGGGGCTACTAGAGCATGTGGGGTATATATATGAAAGAACGCTGTTTGCACATATTCAAACATTTTTTCTTTTTTTTTAGGCCGCATAATTTTCGACTTTTGATGAAAAATGTAAAAAAAATACCGTTGGATGTCTCTAAATAGCACACTTTTTTTTAAAGTGTGCTATTTAGAGACATCCTTTTATTTTTCCTGTAATCTTTACATATACTTCTATCACACAGAATAACTCGGTGCGCGAATCCGACTCGCTTTTGACCGGTTTGTAACACCGCCATTATTGCACTAAAAAAAGAAACTTAACAGTCAGTTAATTTAAATAATGGCATTTATAACGGTGCGGTTATATTATGTTCAAAATAAACTGACTAATCCCATTTAAATAATCATTAGCAATACAATAGGTTGTAGGCGAGGGCCACAAAATATTACAGAAGGACGGTCATTTCGTTCAAAAACAGACGCTGTCTCTCAGAATAAACCATTACGGTACGGTATTCTCATTTACAACACACTAATCACAACTTTGCATTATAATAATTATTATCATTTTATTCAAGTAACAAGACTCATAGTGTAGTAACAATACACTTACAAACTATGTTAGTAAAGAAACACTTTGTGACGTCACTGCTCCGAGGTGACAGGCCCAGCTGATACCTTGCAGCAGTGACTCACAAACGCACAATCTAGCCTGCTTGCTACCATACAGAGGATGCTGTTGGTGCTGTCCCGCACCCTACTAACCAGGGATGCGCACCGCTTTCGCATCACAGCGTAGAAACAGTCAACGCAAGTTTCAGCAAACATCCCTGATGCGCTGCAGCATAGAACCCCATCAGCACCCTGAATGCGTTATTGTATTGAATGCGAAGGTCGCTATATGATTTCTGAGTATAATGAGATCACAGACTGCAAGAGTAAAAAGACGTGCAGAAGCACTGAATATAGTGCACTTGACCTTCTGAATCTGCGGGCAATCATGTTAGCTCTCACACACAGCGCCCTCCGCTCCCTGTCAATATCCTCATCATCTTTGAGGCCAGTGGTCAATAAGTGACTTAGGTATTTAAATTGGTCCACCCTCACAATGGGCATACCGCTTAATTTCACTGAAGGTACAGCTTCTGGGTACTTACCCCTGACCCCAAAGACCATCACACTCTTCTTAACACTATATGCCAGACCATGTAGTCTGGCATATTTAATTGCTCGCCAGTGGCCACGAGTGTCCTAAGCCCGCAGATTGACGCGCTCATGTCGTCGGCGTAGCTTATGTTATTAACACACACGCCTTCAATAGGACGCCCGACACGCATGCTGCTAAGCGCGCCAATCAGATCATTCACGTATAGGTTGAAACTGCAATAACATTTTTTTTCATGTGGACTCGGCTCAGCTCGTTTTTTTTTTTATTTAAGTTCCAGAAGATGGGTGCCCATTTTTTTTAAATTATAGGTATTATAATTCGCAATTTCTTATTTCCCAGGAAATTCCCGGGATTTAGAAATTGATAATAATAATAATGTCCTGTGACGTTTCACACATGGTCATCTGATCCCATACTAAGCAGGGTTTGTACTATGGAAACCAGATAACTGATATACTACATATACTACTCTTTTTTTTGTTTGTAATTACATACTTATACGTATATAGATAATTACACCCAGACTCAGGACAAACCGACATATTCATGCATACAAATGTTTGTCCTGGATGGGAATCGAACCCACGACCTGCGACATGATAGGCTGTATCTTAACCAACCACGCCAGCTGGCCTGTCAGTTGTGAATTATTTATTATTTTATTATAAATATTTAATTTTTTACGAATGTATTCAAAGTACAATCAATAATTCACAATTTTTGGGATTTTATACGAGGTATATTAACCACTCTTGTAAGTTCTTTCCTCGAAGTTTAGGTATTTATACTATACCTATTCCGATCTCTGCTTATGATATACCTAAACTTTCATTTGATGTGGTTTTTATGACCAAAATGACCCATCATTCTTTCCTATCGAACATATTAATGTCTATTACATCTCATTGAAGATTTGTTGTTCCTGGCTGATTATTATATGATTTATGAAATTCAAATAATTCTGGCAAATCAATGTTTTTTGTTTTGTGTGTAATTTAAATTTAAATTTTAGTATTTTGTGTAAATTCAGATATTGTCAATGAATAAATGACTACGACTATGACATAGTGCCAGTTAATTTAAAGTACATTATCGTAGAGTCACCGGCCGTAAATATTGCACATAGAATGAAAAGCACATGAAACAAGTACCTACCTAATATTGTCGATGTATACATCGACCATTAGTAAAAGTCTCTCACAATTACCAGTGACGAAGACGACTCTCTACAAAGCCCAACATTTTCCAAAAATCCTATGTGCAATATTTACGGCCGGTTACTGTACAACACGTAGGAGCTCGTGGCTAAGTAATAACAGCCGCACGGGTCGATCTATCAGGTTAAGCTACGCTTGCTGATGTTGGTCCGTATATGGGTGACCATCCTTACATACCGAGACTCCTCCGTGCCTCGGAAAGCACGTTAAGCCGTTGGCCCCGGCTGTCATTCGTAGATCTTTGACAGTCGTTACTAGTCGTCAGAAGCCCGAAAGTCTGACAACCAGTCTTACCAAGGGGTATTGTATTACCCAATAACTAGGTTGTGGAGGTCAGTCGCTCTATGTAAAATACTCAGCTGCATCCGGTTAGACTGGAAGCCGACCCCAACATAGTTGGGAAAAGGCTAGACTGATCGATTGATTGATTGACTGTACAACACGTGGTTCATCATCTGCCTAGCCTTTTCCCAACTATGTCGGGCTCGGCTTCCAGGTATATGACAACCACAACCCAGTATCTGGGTAACACAATACCCCTTGGTAAGACTGGTTGTCAGACTTTCGGGCTTTTGAGGAGCCGTAACGGCTCTCAAAGATCACGCGACTGGTATAATTTAGCCACGAGCCCTCTAAATCCAGTAAGTAAGTTACATCCTACATTTTGCTATAGCAAGCTATTCCAGCTCATAACCCAACAAATATACTATCACATTACAAAATACAACCAGAGAGCGGTACCCCAAAAAAAGTAATTAACAGAAGTACACAATAGGCCACTGCGGCGGCCAACAATAGCCTGGACAAAATATAGCCCCAACAAAAGAGTTCAATTTAGCCGAAACTAAACTAAGAAACGCGACGTGGTGGCTACACACGGTAATCCGATAAAGAAATCTTTATATCGGCACGCAACCAAAATTAGGGGATCTAACTATGTCATTTTTAACCCAAATGTGTCAGAATTATGGGTTTTTCATGTGACATAAATGGACGTGATTCGGTGGTTTTGTTGTGAATAATGATTTTTGGGTATGTAAGTTTGTTATTGGGTTTTATTGGACGTCTTGTTTCATATAATATGGTTTATATACTTTTAGGCAGTTAATATCTAGTATGTACGTATATACACTTAAATAACTACAGCTACGTGTTAAATAATTACATATTATGAATATTATTATTCAGAAAAAGTAACATATAATCTGCCTAGCCTTTTTCCAACTAAGTATGTTGGAGTCGGCTTCCAGTTAACCGGATGAAGCTGAATACCAGTATTTTACATGGAGTAACTGCCTATTTTAACTCCACAACCCAGTTGGTAAGACTGGTTGTCAGACTTTTGGCTGTCAAAGATTTGCGAATGACAGGCGGGACCAAAAGCTCAGCGTGCTCTCCGAGGCACGGACCAGTAATTTTAATTTAAATTAAAAATACCAGTTAGTAAAAACAAATACCGAAACATTTTTTACACATGAAGAAGTAAAGCTTTCTCATGACGATTTCAATCAAATTACATTATTTTCAGGACACATTGTCACAAAAACTACATTTAAATATGAAAATCCGTAAAACATAAAATCCTTTGTACTTTCAAAAAATATAAAAGTAAATTCTGACAGGTAATTACAGTGAGTAATGAAAACTATTTTCTCAGTAAAAGCACGAAACATTATATTGTTGAATCTAAACAGAAACATACCTACTGTGAAATGAAATTTAGATTTACTTCTGACTTTCCTAAACAAATACTAGGATTTTGTTGGAAATCCTGACTGAACTCTAAATATTCAAGCTAACGACAACATGCTGTTGCATTTTAAAGATGTGTCCAATTTTTGATTCGTAATTGAAAACGTTTTTTGAACTGAACACTATGGTATGTTTTAAGCACAGAATAAACACTGGATAGATGAAATGGCGGCAGGTCACGGGAACAATCTGCAACTCCCGCATTTCCATAAACTTAAGGAGAAGATTTATAAAACAATGGTTAGAACGCCTGTCTCGTATGGATCAGAATGTTGGGCCACAAAAATAATTAATGAAAGGCAATTGCATGCAGCCGAGATGAGAATGCTAAGAGGGATGTGTGGTGTTACGCGAATGGATATAATAAGAAATGAGTATGTATGAGGAAGTCTGAAAGTGACACCGGTGACTGAAAAGTTGTGTGGAAATCGGTTGTCATGGTATAGGCATGTGATGTGGTGGAATGAGGAAAATGTCGTCAGGAAAGTGTTGAGTATGAATGTGGAGGGCTATACGAGTAAGGGAAGACCAAAGAAACGATGGATGGACTATGTGAAAGATGATATAGCTAGAAAGGGAGTGACTACCGAGATGACGACTAATAGAGAAGTATGGAAGAAAAAGACATGTTTCGCCGACCACTAATAAATTGGGACATGGGCAGGAGAATGATGATGACTATGGTATGTTTTTGCTCTAAGATAGTCATACTACTTGACCAAAACAATTAGGCGCATGACAGGAATTCAGTTTCGGCGCCCACACCCCGCACCTATCCCCACGCTTCCCGTACTGACGTGCTGTCGTATACTCGCTTTCGGCTACATCAATCACCGTTCCGGTGTTCCCTCCCTAGTTCCAATAACTTCATAGCTGTCATGCGCCTAATTGTTTTGGTGACGTAGTACATATTATTGTGTCGCAAATGGATTGTACAATCTGCAGTTTTACAGAACCGCCTGTTGTTTGACATAACAGCGCCGTTACTTCCAAGTTGGTCGCAGTTACTTGGCTATTTAGTATTTTCATAAAACTCTGAATTATATTAAAATTGTCCAATCACTGTTTTCACTCGAGTTAGGGTAATTTTTAACCGACTTCCAAAAGGAGGAGGTTCTCAATTCGTCTGTATTTTTTTTTTTTTTTTTTGTATGTTTGTTACGCGATTACTCAAAGACGGATGGACCGATTTAGAAAATTCTTTTTTTGTTTGATAGGGTATACTTCCGAGGTGGTTCCATATAAATTTTATTAACTTAGCTTAGGGAGTTTTTGAGTTAGCTTCAATAATGCGTATATTTCCCACTTATTTTATGTGGATGATGTGATGGTGTTTTAATAACTTCCTATCACTGTTATTTACATGGCTATATCTACAATTATTGTGCTCAATTATGTATTCGAATTTGTGTGGGGTAGGTTCCACAACTAAAAAGTGAAAAATAAAAACTTTTTAGCAAAAAATAAAACCGACTTCCAAAACAAAACACTACAAAGTGAAAAATAACTTTAATTTCGGAAGTCGGTGGCAAAAAACGAAAATACAAAACCCAAGATACCGACTACCGAAATTAAAGTTATTTTTCACTTTGTAGTGTTTTGTTTTGGAAGTCGGTTTTATTTTTTGCAAAAAAGTTTTTTGAATCCCATTCTGTTTTGCATTTATAATTTTATGTGTTTATAAATTGAACTAAACTCGTTTAATTTATATATTTATAATTTAAAATGAAAAATCCTCGAGTACTCAAAAAATAAAACCGACTTCCAAAACAAAACACTACAAAGTGAAAAATAACTTTAATTTCGGAAGTCGGTGGCAAAAAACGAAAATACAAAACCCAAGACACCGACTACCGAAATTAAAGTTATTTTTCACTTTGTAGTGTTTTGTTTTGGAAGTCAGTTTTATTTTTTGCTAAAAAGTTTTTATCACTCATATTATTCGTTTTATTTATTTCTGTATCGGACTCTATTCTTATTGTCATGATAAACACGATGGTCATGACTCATGACACACAGAGCTTCGAGCCACAAAACTTAGAACTAAAATCTACAATCTGACGTTTCATTTCACGCTGTTTTGTAAACCCTCTAATCGTTGACCCGCTGCACCGATAAAGGCAAAACGTTTATACAATACTGCGTGTTAAAGTTCAGTAATTATGTAAAATCGCGAAACGTCGTTCAGTTTTACATAATTGATCAATCACACAAGATTGACTGATTCAATAATAATTTTTGACTTTACTTTTATACAAGTAGCAAGTGACAAGTATTTTAATCAAAAGAACTTGAAAATGATTCTAGAACATAGCGCCCGCTGGTGAGCTAGGACGACAAACCAGTCAGCCTTTGATTAATTCGATTTATTTATGCAGAAAAAGAGTACAAACTTGAAACGACTTCTAAAAATCATAGCAAAGGCCTTGTGTTCACTTTCTTTTCTTTTCACGAAACAACTCGACTGTAATTAACTCTGAAATCGTGAGTCGGTCGCGTGTTTACGTCGATTTATTAAAGTGCCAAACGATTATTAAGTTCAAGTAGAACGTCAAAACGGTGCCAGTTAATTATTTATTTCGATAGCTTGTAAAATATATCGATCATTATAATAGGGGCGAACTGAGAGCGTTGTTCTTGACAGATTTATCCTTGTGCAAAGGGTTGAGTGAACGAAGTATAGTTTGTAGTCTGTGGTTGTAATTAGTTATGCTTTAATGAGCAAATATAAAATAAAAAGCTGCTAGTTTTAGTTACCTACAAGTTTTTACTTTATTGAATGAACAGATCAAATTCTTTTTAGTAGGTATGCTAATAAAATATTGAATCGATAAAGTCATGTGTTATAACTAAGAAAAATCAAACTTCAAACGTTTTTAGGGTTCCGTACCCAAAGGGTAAAACGGGACCCTATTACTAAGACTCCGCTGTCCGTCTGTTTGTCCGTCTGTCTGTCCATCTGTCACCAGGCTGTATCTCATGAACCGTGATAGTTAGACAGTTGAAATTTTCCCAGATGATGTATTTCTGTTACCGCTATAACAACAAATACTAAAAAACAGAATAAAATAAATATTTAAAGGGGCTCCCAAACAACAGACATGATTTTTTGCAGTTTTTATAGAAAATGGTACGGAACCCTTCGTGCGCGACTCCGACTTGCACTTGGCCGGTGTTTTAGTATGCCATAACATCATATAGTTGTGCCAGCTGGATGTGAGGTAAGTAGGCTGTTCCAAAAATTGTTAGTAAAATGAAAAAAGTTTATTTAAAGCTTTTCAAAATACGCCCCTCCAACCCCAATGCATTTATGCATTCGGGTGAACCAGCTTTCGAAACATTCAAAAAATCATAGCACGAGAAGCTTCCCGCGAGACGTCCATTGTTGAAAACAAAAGAAGACTGACCGATAACCTTTTAAAATATTTAAAAAAAGAATTACACATAGGTGGCCAATGATTTCACCAAGATTTGTATTGAAATTAGTTCAAGAATAAAGAGATTGTATTATATTTATTCTGTGGCTAACAATTTTCGGAAAAACCTAGTAAAACCGTAATTACTAAAGAAGCATTAAACTTAGGTATGCCTATATCGACATAGGCTTATGAATTGTCGCGTGACCAGCCCAGGAACGTGTGACGATGTTCACCAGCGTCTTTTGTTGACCCCGACACTTTGTAAACGAAGCAAAAGTACTGACTATTTTTTTTTTTCATAACTTATGTTTATTTTTTTGTTTCATACATACAATGACAAATAATTTATCCTCCATACGTATAGATATTATTATGAGTTGCGACTGTAAATATCTCTAGCATTAAATATTATAAAACAAAGTCCCCCGCCGCGTCTGTATATGTACGCGATGACCTCAAAAACTAGTCAATGAATTTTCATGCGGTTTTCATATATTAACAGTGATTCCTGAGGAAGGTATAGGTGTATAATTTTTGTGTAAATTAGTTGAAATGACGATGATTGTTGAAGATGTCGGAAAAAATCAAGCCTCCCAGATGGCTTGATTTTTCATCCTTTCATCGAAAACGCTGCCTAATCCGTTTGAGATATAACAAGACAATGTGTGGTGGGGTTGTTTCTCTTTTATATAGGGCTACAAAAAAGTCTGTGATATGTATATCATTAAAGAATAGCTTACTTTACTAAACCCATTCTAACTTCTAATATTAGGCATATATGCTCTTCTGACCTTATGGCTCAATAGCCATAAGGTCAGAAGAGCATCAATATGCCGGAGTTCCTCAGGGGTCTGTTCTCTCTGCAACTCTTTTCCTGCTGCACATCAATGACCTGCTTCGGCCTGGTATTGTTGGGTACGCAGATGACAGTACAGTTTCAGAGAGATACTTGTCCAGCGCAAAAACCAGCGGGGCTGAAGTTCGTTCCTTGAGAGAGGCCATGGTAGAGCGGACAGATTTGACCTTAAGCTTTGTCTCCCAGTGGGGTGATGATAATCTGGTCTCTTTTAACGCCACCAAAACGCAGGCGTGTCTTTTTACCGCTAAAAAGAGTCGTTTCGCCCAAACTCCTACTTTTCGGGGTACATCTGTTCCTGTAACTGATCGACTTGAGCTCCTAGGCATGGAGTTGACATCTGGTCTCAACTTCGGCGCCACCATCGAGTACAAGGCCCAAACTGCGGCCAAGAAACTGGGCATCCTAAATAGGGTGAAGCGATACTTTACGCCTGGACAGCTTTTAACCCTTTACAAAGCGCAAGTCCGATCCTGCATGGAGTATTGCAGTCACCTTTGGGATGGATCAGCTAAGTACCAACTAGCCGCGCTTGACTCGGTGGAATGCAGAGCTAAGAGGCTCATTGGCGACGTAAAACTGGTGGATGCCAAGCTTCATTGCTTGGCTCATCGCCGCAAGGTTGCCTGCTTGTCGGTCTTCTACAGATTGTACTTCGGAGAGTGTGCCCGAGAACTCCACGACCTCATTCCACCGGCCCCCTTCTACCACCGGACATCTAGACGCACTGCCAGTTACCATCCCTACCTGGTTGCTATTCCACCAATTCGCACTAAGCGCTTCCAAATGTCTTTTATAATGCGCACAGCAAAAGAGTGGAACTCACTACCTGCGTCTGTGTTTCCGAACGTATACAACCCTAATCTCTTCAAAGTGAGAGTGAACAGGCTTCTTCTGGGTAAGCTCACTCCATCGTCGACTTTGTCTCTGTCACCTCTGACCTAGACTAGAGTCAAGAGCAAACCCATCACAAATAAAAAAAATAAAAAAAAATACCCGTGCGAAGCCGGGGAGGGTTGCTAGTATTTGATGATCTGATAAATTTGAACTAGCAACGTGAAGATCTTGCGTTTTGCCTAACTTCTCTCCGATTTACTCCTATCTGTTTATACAGCATGTACAAAGTAAGTAAAATACAGCGTATCAGTGCGTCAGGAAGTAAGTGCTCATTTTGAAAGGTGTGTTACAGACCATCAATCTGAACAACCTTCTCCATGAACAAATAATCAGCCGTCCCATACATTTGGGCCGAGTAGCTATTGAAATTTTGTATGGGACAGCTGATTATTGGTTCGCGATTACAATGTTGGTCCCATGGAGAGGGTTATTCAGGTTGAGGGCCACACCATTAATTATGACCACGAATTTCTAACACATGATGTATACCGAGACTCTTCCGTGCCTCGGAATGCACGTTAAGCCTTTGGTCCCGGCTGTCATACGTGGATCTTTGACACTCGTTACGGGTCGTCAGAAGCCCGAAAGTCTGACTACCAGTCTTACCAAGGGTATCGTATTATCCAGTAACTGGGTTGTGGTGGTCAGATAGGCAGTCGCTCCATGTAAAATACTGGTATTCAGCTGCATCCGGTTAGACTGGAAGCCGACCCCAACATAGTTGGGAAAAGGCTAGGCAGATTGAAGGGTGTCAAATAATTATGTATGTGTGGCGAACATTCCACGTTAAATACAAGACAAACAAACCGAGGCGAGGTCTGTCTGTTGACTAGCTGATCATTAGGACGAGTCGTCACCGACGCGCCCCCGTGTTTACTAATCAGGGAAGCAGTAGAGCAAATACAACAGAAGTTCTACTTGGAGTGTTGAACTTGAGCGAATGTTTGTGTTGGTTGTTGGTGAAGATGAGATTTACAAACGTGACACTTGGATAAATATTAGAAATGTAGTCATCTAAAAAATGACGACGTGTAATAAATAAAACATTTATTTCAGGCTACAATATAATAATAATATCCTGGGACATTTTCACACACGGTCATCTGGTCCCAAACTAAGCAGAGCTTGTACTATGGAAACCAGATAACTGATATACTACATATACTACTTTTTTTTTGTAAATACATACCTACTTATATAGATAATTACACCCAGACTCAGGACAAACAGACATGTTCATGCGGCATGGCAGGTGGTATCTTAACCAACCATGCCATCTGGTATGTCAGTGGCCCATAGACATATATGAACCTTAGAAATCAACATCAATCTGCCTAGCCTTTTTCCAACTATGTTGGGGTCGGCATCCAGTCTATCCGGATGCAGCTGAATACCAGTATTTAACATGGAGTGACTGCCTATTGATCTCCACAACCCAGTAACTGGATAATATTGGTAAGACTGGTTGTCAGACTTTCGGGCTTCTGACGACCCGTAACGACTGTCAAAGATCCACGAATGATAGCCGGGACCAACGGTTTAACGTGCTTTCCGAGGCACGGAGGAGTCTCGGTATGGAAAGATGGTCCCGGACCCATCCACAGACTAACCCCGGCAAGCGTAGCTTAACCTTTACTACACTATACTTGACTAGAGTGTCCTTGTGCTGTCCTGTTACGGAACACCAAGTCCTGCGGCCAAAAGTTCCATGATGACGTACATATAACTCAATACTCAATACTCAAATCTTTATTAGCATTCCATATGTTACATAACAGGTGGTACAAATTACATAAAGTATAGACACAATATGGACCCGAAGGGCACAGCTTAAAGAGGTTCGGAGAGAAACTTAAGAACTATGTAGTCATTACAAAAAATTTAATAATTATATTTAACATTTGGCAACATTTTTGTGTGCGTGTGTGTACTTAACATTTTGGTACTCGCACCAAGTGCATACTGTAAGGGAATTGGGCAATGCAATTCATTTTAAAATTCAACAACATTCGATGCATTATTTACGTTGTCGTTTCAAACATAATTATGAAACGATGGGTTAGAAATTTCTATAAAAATCTTTCAGATTGTTGTGGAAAGTGTATTCCACAATTGAGGTATTGGTTAGTTGACAATTTGTAGGGTTCCGTCCCCATAGGGTAAAACGGGACCCCGCTGTCCGTCTGTCACCAGGCTGTATCTAATGCAACGTGATAGTTAGACAATTGAAATTTTCACAGATGATGTATTTCTGTTGCCGCTATAACAACAAATACTAAAAAACAGAATAAAATATTAGGTTGGGGAAAAAGTCTTTTCGCATTATAGTATGTATGAACTTGTAATAAAATCTCTTTGGCTATACTATTTGTATCTGGCTGGTTTTCGTATCATTGAAAGTTTAAATTTTAAAGAACATAATTCCAAATTCAAATTAGGAGAATGTGTGATTTTCATTTGTTTTTCGTACCGTCAAGATGAGTGAATCTAATGAAGAAATTCGATACATTTTAAAATTTTACTACAAAAAAGGTAAAAATGCAACGCAAGCCGCGAAAAAAATTTGCGATGTTTATGGACCTAGTGTAGTGTCTGTGAGAGTAGCACAAATTTGGTTTAAGCGTTTTCAATCCGGAATTTTTGATGTCAAAGATGCACGTCGCTCTGGTCGCCCTATTACGGATAAAATGGATGCCATTTTTGAAAAAGTGGAGCTTGATCGGCATATCAGTAGTCACGACGTAGCTGAAGAACTGGAAATTGACCACAAAACAGTTTTGGCGCATTTGAAAAAAAAAACTGGGTACACAAAAAAGCTCGACATTTGGGTACCTCACGAGCTCACTGAAAGAAACCTAATGAACCGTGTACTCATTTGTGATTCTTTATTACGACGTAATGAAACCGAACCATTTTTGAAGAAGCTGATAACTGGTGATGAAAAGTGGACCACGTATGACAAGAACGTGCGAAAAAGGTCGTGTTCAAAGGCCGGTCAGGCTTCACAGACTGTGGCGAAACCCGGGTTAACTCGCAACAAGGTGATGCTGTGTGTGTGGTGGGATTGGAAGGGCATTATTCATTATGAGCTGTTACCACCAGGCAGGACCATCGATTCTGAACTCTACTGCGAACAACTGATGAGATTAAAGCAAGAAGTTGAGAGAAAGCGGCCGGAATTAATCAACAGAAGGGGTGTGGTTTTTCATCATGATAACGCTAGACCTCACACATCTTTAGCCACTCAGCAAAAATTAAGAGAGTTTGGCTGGGAGGTGTTAATGCATCCGCCGTATAGTCCTGTCCTTGCACTTTCAGATTTCCACCTGTTTCGGTCTCTTCAGAATTCTTTAGGCAGTGTCAGGTTAACATCACGAGAGGACTGCCAAAACCACTTGTCGCGGTATTTTGACCAGAAGTTCAAAAATTTCTATAGCAATGGGATCATGTCCCTACCTACAAGATGGCAAAAAGTTATCGAACAAAATGGTACCTACATACTTTAGTTAAATGTAAATAAACTATATTAAAAAATGTTTTGAATTTTCTTAAAAAATGCGAAGAAACTTTTTCCCCAACCTATTAAATATTTAAGGGGGCTCCCATACAACAAACGTGATGCACCAAATAGACATCCTCTTAGTTCAGGAAACCTTTTTAAAGCCTCGTCATCGAAACCCGTCTATTGCCAACTATCGCATAGTTCGCAACGACAGGACTCGATGTCACCTGGGCGGCACCCTTATCTACTACAAGAGGGGCCTATACTGCATCCCTATAGACCCTCCCCCCCTCTCAGACTTAGAAGTGTCTGTCTGCCGCCTAGGCATGACAGGCCACCAACCGATCACTATCGGCCTACCTCTCCCCGACCTCCTCAGATAGTTCCCTATCAGCTGACCTTTCCACCCTTTTTGGCTTGAGTGAATCCGTTATCATAGCGGGTGACCTCAACGCCAAATATTCCGCCTGGAATAGTACCAGGACCTCTCGCAGAGGTAGACTTCTGTTCAACCTCTGCTCCCTCCTGAGTTTCGATGTCATCGCCCCGATGACTCCTACTCACTTTCCTCACAACCCTGACCACACCCCTGACGTACTTGATGTAGCGCTTCTAAAGAATGTCAACCTATGGTTGGACTCTATAGAGGCGATACATGAACTGACCTCTGACCACCGACCAGTCGTTGTAAACCTGGCACCCCGCATAGGTCTCCGTGACCCCAGCCAAGCCCCTCTCACTCAAAAAGTGACCGACTGGAGGAAAGTAAGCGAATGTCTGAAATCCACCACGTCCCCCCACTTAGACTCCATCCCCGACCACTTTGACTCTATCGCTGACACGACGGCCGCGATCGACTCATTCACAGAACACGTACAATCTGTCCTGGACGATTGTTCAAGGGAAATTCCAGCGATGGAAGACCATCGCTGGAAGTTGCCGGACGATGTACGTGAGCTGCTGAATGAGAAGAACGCGGCTGTCCGTGCCTACAGCAGCTTTCCCTGCCACGCGAACAAGGCCCATATGCGCTCTTTACAGAGATCTGTAAAGAAACGCTTAGAGGAGCTGCGTACCGCTGGCTGGGACAAGATGCTGAGCGACCTAGAGCCTACACACCTAGCCTTCTGGCAACTCCAGAGGAAGCTCAGATCCCAAGAGACTGCCTCTATACCCCCCCTTATCCGCCCTGACAAGACCATCGCTTTCGATGATGTCGACAAGGCTGAATGCCTAGCCGACAGTCTTGAGACTCAGTGCTCACCCAGCTCCCAACCTGTAGACCAAGCTCACCTCTCTGAGGTCGACGCGGAAGTCGAACGTAGAGCCTCCCTCCCTCCCGTTGAAGACCCTGATTGTCCCCTGCCCGCCGTCACTCCAGACGAGGTGCAGGATATAATCAAGGGTCTTAAACCCCGTAAAGCCCCCGGCTCAGATGGAATTACCAATAGGGTGATCCAACTCTTCCCCGCCCACCTCATAATGCTCATGGTCACCATCTTCAATGGTGCCATGAGCAACAACATCTTTCCTCAAGCATGGAAAGAGGCCACTGTAATTGGCATCCCCAAGCCCGGTAAGCCCAAGGCTGAGCCCTCTAGTTACCGCCCCATCAGTTTGCTCAATGTGCTCGGCAAAATCTATGAGAGGCTTATTTATAAGCGACTCAGAGACTATGCCGAGACAAAGGGTCTTATCCCTAACGATCAGTTTGTTTTCCGAACGCAGCATTCTTGCGTTCATCAGGTCCACCGCATCATCGAACACATAAGCGTTGGCTTCCAACGTGGTTTGATGACGGGCGCTGTCTTCTTTGATATAGCGAAAGCGTTCGACAAAGTCTGGCACAACGGCTTATTATATAAGCTCTACCAACTTGGCGTGCCGGATCGTCTCGTACTCATCTTACGAGACTTTTTGTCGAATCGCACCTTTCGCTATCGCTTAGAAGGAGCGCTATCCTCCCGCTATCCCATCCGTGTAGGAGTCCCACAGGGCTCTGTGCTCGCTCCCCTCATCTTCACGCTGTTCACCAGCGATATCCCGAAAAGTAAAAAGGCGCAGTTGGCTCTGTTCGCAGACGACACGGCCATTTACTACTCGGGCAGGGACCAACACCCGATATCTCGCACTCTCCAAACCGCAGTCGATAACCTCGGCGCCTGGTTTAGGAAGTGGAGAATCGAGGTCAATCCCGACAAGAGTCAAGCGGTCCTCTTTCTGAGACCGCGTCGCACTCGACTCCCCCCCCCCCCCCGACCGATCACCATGTTCGGCAAGCCGATCCCCTGGGAGACGCGAGCCAAATACCTCGGTGTGACCCTCGACCACCACCTCTCCTTCGCTAAGCACATAAAGCAGGCGCGTTCGCGCGCCGCTTTCGCTCTCGGTAGACTCCACTCCGTTCTGAATGCACGTAGCAAATTGTCACTTAGGTGCAAATTGCGCATTTATACAGCGTGCATTCGCCCCATCATGACCTATGCGGGTTCAGTGTTTGCGCACGCAAAACCTCACCTCATTCATAGGATGCAGGCCCTCCAAAACCGTTTCCTCCGAAAGGCAACGGGAGCCCCTTGGTTCGTTCGGAACGAAATCCTCCATGTAGATCTCGATATTCCCACCATCTCCCAGTTCTTGAAACGCAATTCCAAGCGTTTCTTCGACTCAGCCACCAACCATCGCAACCCTCTGGTTGTCGAGGCGGCTAGCTATGTCCCCTCTCGTATTAGTAAGGTCCGCCGCCCCAGGCTTGTCCTCTCAGATCCCGACGACCCCATAACTCTTCTCCAGGAGAGCAGTAGGGACCGTAGGAACAAAAACAAATCGACATTCCGACCCCGTAATAATCGTCCTCCCCCCCCCCCCCCCCGTCCCTTGCTCGGGTATGATGTGCCAACTGGTGGCGTAGCTGAGCCTGTAGCTTTAAACTCCCCTGGCAATAATAATTCTAATCTGATCCAGCCTGTCCCATCTTACTGTCCTCCCCCCAGCGACGCCCTAAGCTGAGGCCCGTTCCCCACAGGGCGAGCCCTTAGCGTGTAGTCGCTTAGTCTGTAAGTTTTATGCCCCTGGCTGGAGGCTGTGAGTTCTCTTAAGGCAGCCACAGGATAGTCCGGTTAAGTAGTCTCGACCTCTCTAGGTCAACTACGAGATGCCATTTATAAAAAAAAACAAACGTGATTTTTTTTGCCGTTTTTATAGATAATGGTACGGAACCCGCGAACGTGCGCGAGTCCGACTCGCACTTGGCCGGTTTTTTCATACCTTGCCAGCTGCCTGTTTAAATTATTCTTCACATCACGAGACAGAAAAGCTGACTGTATTCAAGCTGAGATTACAACTAGATTACCTCAATGATGCTAATCTATTGTTGAGAACCAGATATAGAAGCTTGTTGAACATATTTACTTTTAAAAAGTAAAAAAAACCAACTTCAAAAACCTAAAACGAATAAATAAGTAAGTCGACTTCAGAAGCTGTTAAGTTTTTTATGAAAGATATTTTATAAAATGTTTTATTTACAAAAACCTTCCTGAAAGTATGTAGATTATGTTAGTGAAAGAATCATCAAAATTGGTTCATTCGTACAAACAAACATACATGCATACATACGGGTCGAATACAGAACCTCATTTTTTGAAGTCAGTTAAAAATCGATGAAAATATTAAATGTGCAACATCAGATGATAATTCGTTTACATTTCATGAAGTAATCAAGAGAAACTGGCAATTGGATCTGTTTTAATCTAATACAAACGTACTGATTCTACCGTTATTTAACTTTTCCCTAGTACCAATTGTTCTACTACTGTTATCTAAAACAATAGGTACTATCTTATTTAACTTAAAGGAAATCTAGACCTAAGCTCCCGGAGACAAGGTCCAAAATCAATCGTGAGTTGTAACCGAAGATTTCGTTAGGCGGTTCGTCAAATGCAATCAAACGTAGAAAGCCACAGATTATACAGACGGGAGCCATTTCTTTTTCATGCCGCCGCTAGGTCGGGTAAGTGAGAGTTAGGTTATCCATACTAATTGTTTAGTTACAGAAGTAATGAGGACGGATTCGGTAAAAGTCAGCAGTTGAGGTGACATTTTAGGGAGAAAACTACAAATAGGTTAGTTATTTTGCTATTTGTGTAAATCCTAGTGCACCTGCTTACTTTTCCTAAACAATGTATAAGTGAGTTTTAATTCTAAAACTACGATTTTCTAGAAAAGCTGCTTGTCGGTTTTCTACAGATTGTACTTCGGAGAGTGTGCCCAAGAACTGCACGACCTCATTCAACCGGCCCCCTTCTACCATCCCTACCTAGTTGCTATTCCACCAATTCGCACTAAGCGTTTCCAAATGTATTTTATAATGTGCGCAGCAAAAGAGTGGAACTCTCTACCTGCGTCTGTGTTACCGAACGCATACAACCCTAATCTCTTCAAAGTGAGAGTGAACAGGCTTCTTCTGGGTAAGCTCACTCCATCGTCAACTTTGTCTCTGTCAACTCCGACCTAGACTAGAGTCAAGAGCAAACCCATCTCAAATAAAAAAAAGTTGTGGCACATAGCGTCTGTTATTTAACGGCGAATAATGTTATTTATGAAAATAAGTTGATATGTTTTCTTCCTAGAGAGCGTTTTTTGACACTATAAAGCCAAACCCTGCTGGTATCATTTTCATGACAGCCGTCATGGTGGCCAGCGCTCGTCTACGAAACCGTAACTTTACCCTCTACTGAGTATAATATGGGCTGTACCTAGAACCTCCAAAATGGGTATTTTGGAGGCTCTAACTTTTCCTTAGGCATGCTATGCACGGAGTATCTTTGAAGGATAAAATCAGGAATAAGTTATCCGGAAAAGAACTGGAGTTACCCATATAGCTCACAGAGTAAGCAACCTGAAGTGGCAGTGTGGCTGGCCATGTTTTTTGAAGGACCAATGGCCGATGTATCCGACGAGTCCTGGAGTGGAGACCGCGTATCGGCAAGTGTAGTGTGGGACGCCCTCTAGCTAGATGGACCGATTAACTTAGGAAGGTGGCTGGGACAGACTGGACGCGGAAGACAGGGTGTTGTGGCGTAGCCTGGGAGATGCCTATGTCCAGCAGTGGACTGCGATAGGCTGACAAGATTGATTCCACACATTAAACAATATCGATGTAGAAACGTTGATTTTTTTTTTCGTAATTTTTAACAAAAATTGTACCAAGATAATCTACTGAGTCTGACCACCAACCTCCTTTGTCGACTGTACAGATATCCATTCCATCTATCTAATACCAGTAGTCGTTATGGCTTCCACGAACTAATTTGTTCTCTATACGGTATTTGAAGCCTGGGAGAAGCCTGTGTCTAGCAGTGAACTGTGATAGGCCGAGAAGATTGAACTGATCCTTAAGGACTGTCATAGGTACCTCTTCGTATTCTTATATCGAAAATATTAACCAATAAGCATGTTGCAGCAGGACTGACTGGCCAGGATTGTTTATTTTTAAAGCTCTCCAAGCGACCTGAAGTTTTTGACACTACAGTCATATCTCTCTTAGCCACTTTTTTAGATAATAAGATTTTTTTTTTTTATTTGCCAGGAACATGGTATGTAGAAGGTGTACATAACATTGCATAGTGCTACATTATTATACTTTATCTTGCTTACTAAACGAATCAGCTGTCCACCGTGGTAAGAATCCAATCTATTTTACGTTGTACCTATACTAATTCATCAGAGTGAACTAAAACATCAGAGATAAGGCAATCCATACAAATACTAGCGCAAACCGTGCGTATTTTCGCTGCGTCTAGTCGCTGCAATTGGACGCAGAGCCATCGTTTGCGTCTGCAACTAGTTGTTACGACAGACGTCCTGCAGAAAGCGATCATTTTCTTTGAGTATTCCTGATAGACGGTCGTGTTGTTCCTCTAGTTGCAATTGCCTTAGTCCTTATCATCTGAAGGCGAAGGTGCAATATACACGTGCAACTTCCTCAGCGCTCATAGCAAGATTAACGCTGCCCTGTCGCTTGCGACTGTCATCGGGCGTGCGCGCGTACCGTGCGTCTAAGTGCTGCGACAAATTGCGAGACCGTGCGACTGTAGCCTGTCGTTGCGACTCCGCAACTTGATGCCAAGCGTACAGATACACACATGCATCTTCCTCAGCGCTCATAGCAAGATTGACGCTGCCCTGTCGCATGCGACTGTCGTCGTATGTGCGTGCGTACCGTGCCTCTAGATGCTGCGACACGTAGCGAGACCGTGCGACTCCCCTAGCCTGTCGTTGTGACTCTAACTTGACGCCAAGCGTACGGATACACACGTGCACCTTCCTCAGCGCTCACAGCAAGATTGACGCTGCCCTTTCGCATGCGAATGTCGTCGGGTGCGCGCGTACCGTGGTCTAGTTGCTGCGACAAGTAGCGAGACCGTGCGACTCCCCTAGCCTGTCGTTGTGACTCTAACTTGACGCCAAGCGTACGGATACACACGTGCACCTTCCTCAGCGCTCACAGCAAGATTGACGCTGCCCTTTCGCATGCGAATGTCGTCGGTTGCGCGCGTACCGTGGTCTAGTTGCTGCGACAAGTAGCGAGACCGTACGACTCCCCTAGCCTCTCGTTGCGACTCTGTATCTTGACGCCAAGCATACAGAGCTTTGAACAAAATATACAATATTATTATAAAATTTGTCTAGTCGCCGAGCTGTCGCAGTCACATGTCGCATAGTGTGCGCCATGTCTAAAACGTACCTATCATGACCTTTGTCAGTCTCTGCAAGCTCCGTCCGCTTACTAATTAAGAGACATAGTCAAACTATGCTAAACTTTGGTAGTAGATAGCAGTGTGTGTGTGTGTGTGTGTGTGTTCAGTAGTCATGTTATGTTTAAATTATTCAACATGTCTCATTGAATTATACAGATATAAGGGTGATAGCATTAGGGGCTCGTGGCTAAATAATAACAGTCGCACGGGTCGATCAAAGATTAACCTACGCTCGAAACTCTTCCGTGTCTCGGAAAGCATGTTAAGCCGCTGGTCCCGGCTGTCATTCGTAGGTCTTTGACAGTCGTTACGGGTCCTCAGAAGCCCAAAAGTCTGACAACCAGTCTTACCAAGGGATATCGTGTTATCCGGAAACTGGGTTGTAGAGGTCAGATAGGCAGTCGCTCTATGTAAAATCAGTATTTTATACAGTTTTTTTTTTTATACCCGTGTATTCAGCTGCATCCGGAAGATTGCAGGAAGCCGACATATAAGTTGGGAAAAGGCTAGGCAGAAGGGTCATAGCATGAGGTTGACATGGTCATACTTTATTAGGTTTTTTTTTACTGATGCTATGATTTGCTCTTAACGGCAAGCGAAATCGTGGCAGGCCCAGACGGAGATGGCGGGATTAGCTGGACTCCTTCAACAAGAACTAGTCCTTAGTAGCTCTAGACAGAGAGAAGTGGAAAGAGAATAGGGAACCCTTTGCCAATAATAATGTTTTGTGCTACTTCACAAAATCTGTGAATAATTAATTTAACGAGAGGTACAGGCGAATCGACGGACAAACATTTTATTTTTGTTATTGTGTACATTTCGGGATACACAATATTTTAGGTGGCAACATTTTTAATGTTCCCTGCATTAAAAATGTCGCCACCTAAAATATTGTGTTCCGATAGTATAACTCATTTTATAGTATCGTTAACGTAAATCGTCGTCTGCCTCGTTGGTGTAAATAATAATAATAATAAAACATTTATTTCGACCAACAAAGGATCATATACACAAAAAATAAAACAAAAGCACATACAATTTAAAAGACCACATAAACACACAAAGATTACAGGCTTCGATTGCTCAGTATGTGAACCATACAGCAATGGTTCAGGTACTGACGATGGAACCTCTGCGCGAACACCCTCAGGATGCCGCTGCAGCTAGCCAGCACCCTGCGCACCAGGGATGTGCATCTCTTTCGTATAGTAGAATGAAAACAGTCTACTTACGACCCGGCGAACATCGGGGCAGTTCCATCAGCACCCTGAATGCATTATTATATTGCACCCGCAGGGCATTGTACTGTCCGCACGTGTATGAGATCCCCAGGCTACTCGTGTACAAAGATGTACAGTATGCTCTGAACAATGTTGCTTTCACTTCAGTGGTACGACGAGCAAACCTGCGGGCTATCATATTCGCCCTTACAGACAACGCCCTGCGTTATCGCTCTATGTCTGCATCGTCCCTCAGATCAAAGGACATCATATGTCCAAGATATTTAACATGTTCCACCCTCTTCAGTGGTCGCAAGTGCTACTGCTGAGCATGAGGTCCTGGGTTCGATTCCCAGGTTGGGCAAAGTGTTATTGGTGTTTTCCATCTGGATTTTTTATGTATTTGGGCCTGGTTGATGGCAATTGGCTCGCCCCTTATTACATGGGACTTAAACATACATAGCTGGTGAAAGGTGGGTGTACTAAAGGTACAAATCTGTCAACCCTTCGAAGAAACCGTAAATCGTATAGAAAGTTCGTGACTCTAATATCTAGACATAACCATGATGCTAGGAGACTTCACGGAACAACGCTAACAGGTAACTCTGGTATCTCGCTCCTATGTGATAAGATTTAAAATGCCAAAGCATCACGATGTTGTACAATTCGTGAAAATAATATTTATTTCTTTATAATAAGCATCGTGAATCATCATTCTAAAACTAAAACTATTCGTGTTATCCGAAAATAGCCGATGTTTTGTACTTTGTGTCTAATAGCTTGTACAGTCAGCAAAATAATTAGGTATACAGGCAGAAATATTTATCTATCCACGACTGCGCTGTTAGATAAATATTCATTGTTATTGGGTATGCTTTAACTTTATAAGCTTTACTAGCCGCACCCCGTGGTTTCACCCCTAAGTCAATAACATAAGTATTAGTCTCAATCCCGTGAGACTATCGGGATAAAAAAATATCCAGTAAACTGGATATTTTTTATCCCGATAGTCCGATAGTGTCATCCTAAAGGATGACACTATCAGTGTGCCAAATTTCAAATCCGTCCGGCCGTTTTGGCGTGATTCAGAACATCCAAACTTTCAACTTCACATTTACATTTTTTCACATTTATAATATTAGTTGGATCATGCTTTAAGACACCTAGAGGATCGATGTCGAAGTCTAGACTAGCACACCCACAACATTTATATGTATTTTACAAGCCTTTTACGAGCACGAACGAACGCAGTGACATAAAGTGCGAGGGTTACCATAATACGATCTAAAATTTCCCCATTCTATTAAACAAATTTATCAAATTGCAGGGAAACAACTTAACAAATGGCAACCCTTCGACCCACATATAGAAAAAAAGGTGGCTTCACTTTTGATGTTTGCGGCCGCGGCGCACCATCTTTCTTTTTTCTTGATCTGAAGCTTCTATACTCAGCAGTTGAGGCTGTGCGTTGTCTGACAGCGAATGAATTTAAGATTTTTGTTAATTAGATTAGTATTAAAATAGGTCTAGTGGAATAAATACTACGGATATACTAGGTGACAACTAGTTTGATGGATTATGGGTAAATAATAGGCAGATATCGCAGGGAGCTTTTTCTCAACTCATATAACTAGCAAGATGGTCGACGGCAGAAAGAGAGAGAGAACACAATGACGTTTTGCATTTGACATAATCTTTTGACCCATGACATTGACAGGTGACAACACCAATATTGACCTATGTTTATATTTATCAATATAGTCGAAGTTAGCTGCCTGCATACTTATCTGTTTCGCTGACTGTACCTTCAGTGGTTTCATTTCAGTAGTTCACGTCTATAATTTGTCAAAGTCACAACTCCTTTTGTTGTTACAAAAAAATGAGTTCACTGTACCACAGTCGTGGCTATGATTAATAAAATACGTAAATAAGTAAAGGGGTCAGGTCATGTAATGACCTCTTTACGACCATTACAAATTGTATAGTATCGATTGCCGGATCAATAGGGCTTTTGGTTTAAGCAAAGAGGTTTACACCAGCAATTTATAAGGTCGCATTTTTTGTAGCAATTTTTCTGATGTTTGTATTTAGTTTCGCATTAACAGGGAATAAAAGCTGCGTGCTTTAGTAAAACAAGTCATTTCTTATTTTTGTTCTTAGGAATGTTGAAAGTTTGCAATTTTTTATGGACCGTTTCATACGAATTGGTTTAATTTTGATCTGGGGGAAAAGTATGCAAAACAATCTTTGCAATAACCGCAAAACTAAATGGTTTGGCAATGACAGTTGCGAAAAATATTACTACCCACTCACGTGGACTGTTTTTACACCGTGATGCGGAAGCGGTGCGCATCCTTGGTCCGTGGGGTGCGGGGCAGCGCCAACAGCATCCTGTCTATAATAGCGAGCAGGCTAGATTGTGCGTTTGTGAACCACTGCTGCAGGGTTTCGGCTGGGCCTGTCACTGTGCAGCAGTGATGTCACAATCTGTTTTCTATTTTTGGTTTTGTTTTTGTGAGTGTATTACTAACATAGTTTGTAAGTATATTGTTACTAACACTATGAGTCTTGTTGCTTGAAATAAAATTATTATTATTATTATTATTTACATTTCACGGGACCCTGGGGTCCCGGACCTTTGGAAGGCGTACGAGGAGCCGAAGCCAACTCGCAGAAGCCCCTTAAATAATTTTAAATGATAAGGAGGCACCAACCGCTGATTATCCCTGTATTCACTATGCAAGTGCACCCAAGGACAACCCCCGGTTGGTGCAGGACTATTGTTGTGCGTGGAAACGAAACATATTGGGCTATGGGTCTGGGTGGCTAATGTGGATTGGGTTACTTGAACTATGGAAGAACTATGTCCCCTGCCTGACCAATGTTATATATTATACACGGATAAAATGGCAGGGGGTGACTTGCACACTCAGTAATGGGCCCCCGGAAACGGCCGCTAGCACATAGTGACGTAGCGACAAGGGGGCAACACTTCCTGAGATGGTTGAGGAGTGGAGAGGTATCCCACGGCTATCAGGACAATCCGGGAAGTACGGTCAAGATCCCTACCAGCACCTTACTGGAATACTTCCTTCCTCCGAGCACGTTGGCTCTTTCGAATTTCCACTCAAGCCGGCCAATAAAGGCAAGAAAGAGGTGGGAGTTCTGTTCCTCGTCAGTGTTCACTCCAGCCGGCCAGTTAAGGCAAGCCAGAGATGAGGACAAGATTTCTCCAGGGAGATAGGGTCCGTGGAGTCGCTACTGCGAAACAGCTCGCCACATGCTGCCCTGCGGGTTTCTGTATCTCTCTTGGTCTGGCTCCTCATCCTAGACCCGTTCTGGCAAAGTAAATTCTACCAGCACAGACCTAAAGTTCGGAGCGCGCAAGCCCCACCACGACGTCAACGTAAAGATACAGCGGTGGGGTTATTATTATTATTAGGGCCAAGAGAAGACTTTACAGGACTGAATGGTACATCGCAACACACAGTAGACGATAGTATTACCAACAAGCCCCTACATATCTTCTTCAGTACCGCTTGCCTAAAACTTTTCAAAGACTAGATTGTATTTAAAAACCGCCCAAGTGCGTGTCGGACCACGCACAATGAAGGGTTCCGTAGTTGGGACGAATTTATCCCAAAAACAAACTTAACATTGTAGTTGAATAAGTACGTTTTAAAAGTTGGTCAACTATTACTCGTAAACTTGTAAAGCCTTCTTAGCTGTGACAGTTTTCCTTTTAATGTCGTTATATGTACTACAGCCGTGAATTTTTTCACATATCCAAAAGCAACCATTTAGCTGGCAGGGTGGGAGGACACTTGACTCTAACAAAAATTTGCAATTTCTATCCAAAGATACTCCACACCATGGGATAGATGAGTAAAAAAAAAACATCTCCACTTAACGTGTACAGTATATACCCTAAAAAAAAAATGAAAGAAATGATTTTATTCTACCACTTTATCGGCTTGGGTAGGTTTAATAATTAACTCTTTATTTTACTTCGATGGTCCTAGTTTATTATTTGTGACTTCGAGTTACGGGTACATATACGGCTATATGTAAGTTGGTACGTCCTTTATGGAGGCTTTTATTTTGGTATAAAGTTCTGTTTACGTTTGTAACAGTTTTATATTTTTATTTCTGCTTGAGTATAGTTTTCGAATATTTTTGTTGGTATATTGGCGTGTTTTGTTGGTGTATTGCTTATGGAAAATAATTTAATTTAATTTAATGTTTTGTGTTGCATGTATGTAAGTACCTAGATTATTTTGCACACTGTTGTATAGAATCATTTTTTTTTTAACTGAACAGACAGCTGTGCTGCTGGGGAGTTTGTTGCGCCACTTCTTCTTCCCAGCTAAAGCACTAAGAAGTGGTGGAGAGCGGGCGTTTTGGCGGACCGTCTTATGTATTTTTGACGTTTGAACATTGCTAATACTCAGCCTAGTTTGAATAAATGACTTTTGATTTTGTTCAATCAAAAACATGCAAATTACGGGAATGTTTCGTTTTCGTTTCGATATCTGTTTTTGCCGCCCTCTTGTAAATGGCGCTCGCGTGTGGTGCACGCCCTGCACGCCCGCACCCGGCCGGCCTGTGTCCATGTCAAATTATAGCTTTCTAGTATTAAGACTCTCTGAGCTAAGCTGCGGACGGATGGACAGACGAACATGGTGAAACTATAAGGGTTCCTTAGTTAACCACTTTGAATGAAATGGTTAAAATTTTTCTCTTGTCCAACACAATATGGTTCCTTGGGAAAAGTGGTTTGTTGTTTATTGTGTTATTTTAACCCTTCATAACTCTATGACATAATACTTCAAAGTTCACAGGGTAAAACCAGGAACCAATGGGAATAAGGTTAGGTCAGTAAGTGACTACGGAACCCTAAAAATCATGTAAATAAATAAACAATAGAACCAAAACCCAAATAATCCATCTATCCAACAACAGATCGGCACAGTTGACCGATTTTATTATAGGATCAGAACTCCTAATCCCGCCTGGGGGAATTTGCCGCGAGAACGACAAAACCACAAAACAGATAGTTACAGAAGTTTGGCTCCATACAGCGAGAGTTAACATACGCATGCACAGTCACACATTTATGAAGACGCGTACCTACCTACGAACAAGGAGCTCAAACAATCTCAGGCGAACGCTAGGCGCGAGTACGCAGACCTGTGTCTCTGTCAATGCCAACTAGCTTAATCAGCAGTTTAGTTATGAGGATTGTGAAGCTGTAAATTTTCATACAAAAAGCGATAACGTTTTTCTTCCCGTAATCATAGTCTAATTTTCATAGTTTTTGAAAATGTTACAGGTATAATAAAAAAAAACTAGGTCCTTACGTTTTTATTATAAATAAATATTGCATACGATATAAGTTATTAGCATCTAAATATCTATATTTTTGACATAAAAACTTCCTCGAGCGTTTTTATTTTTTTTTTAAATTAAATTGGATTGAATCACTAAAAACGAAAAACTTTGAGACCTAGAAAAAGATGTACTGAATGTAATGAAACAAAAATTGTCCCATTTCGTTAAGGTTTAGGGGGGTGAAAACGTTATCGCCTAAAACAATATTTATGTAAATAATTAAATAAATGTGTGCCTCCAAGACTCGCGCCGCATATCGGCGCGTTACAATCCTCTTAAGAGCCTAGCCTTTTAACTAAACGGGGCGGTTCAACTAGTGTTCAACAATTATAGGTTAGGTTGGAGCTGTGATCAACCACGCGCGAGTCGAATTGGTTACTGTAACTAAGTCGGAGCACCCCTACGAAATGGGTTAGTTTAGATTAGAACTGTGACCAACCACGCGTGAACTGAGCGGTGCCGCGGTAGCGGCTGGCGAGCGCTACTTCCAAGAGCTAGGCGGTTAACTAAACGCCTGATTAAGCTTGTTGGCTGCGTCATCAATATCATCATCACTATCATCTGCCTACCCTTTTACCAACTTACTATTTTCGGGTCAGTTTCCAGTCTAACCGAACGCAGCTGAATACCAGTACTTTACATGGAATGCAACGACGTCCACAATCCAGTTAATAGATAACGTGAGAACCCTTGGTAAGACTGGTTGTCAGACTTTCGAGCTTCTGGCGAACCGTAACGACTGTCAAAGATGGTACTTACGAATGACAGCCGGGACCGTCCAAGGCACGGAATGGTCTTGGTATGAAATGGATGATCAGTGTAGCTAAATAAAACCTTGATCTTTCGACCGGAGTGGCTGCTATCTGCTAATTAGCCATGAGCACGATTTTATATACATGTGCATCTAATTTCGTTCGTTGTACAGAGCTGGTCTTCTGTAGTTGTCTATTCCGTGACAAAACCGTCGCCCGCAACAAAACTTGCCAGATTTGTTCTTGTTTGGAGACAAAAGTTTGTTGTTCGTTGTTGACCACTGACAGTAAGCATTGGGTAATCAATGGCGAAGTTATAAGAAGTTTGGAAATAAGTAAGTAAGTAATGTGTGTTTTATGTTTTATCTTAGCGTGATTATAGTGGTTTGAACTTTGAAGTGGTTATTTTGGATGGTATTGTTGATGTTTTAACGGAATTGTTATTGCAATTGTTAGTGGTCTGCCTCGTTGGACCAGTGGTGGCAATCGCTATTGCTGACCATGGGTTCAATTCCCAGGTCGGGAGAAGTGTTATTGGGTCTTTAACCGACTTAAAAAAAAGGAGTTTATTAATTCGACACGTATATAATATTATTGGAACTGCAACAACACATTTGATAATCTAAATAAACAAATATACAATTTTTTATAGATGATACATGTATGTTTGTATGTTATGTATGTTTGTTCACGCATTTCTCCGAAACTATTAATCGGATCGTGAACATTTTATTTTTGGCTTACATTTACTTCAACTAAGGGAACAGTGCAAGTTTCCTTGGTCAAATTCTAGTGCAACATTTTTACAAAACTATTAACTACTTATTACAAATAAATATTCCAGTTTTTACTGAAAAGTAAAAATTACGAAAAAAGTCAATTTAATTTTTTTTTCATAATTTATTAAAAAAAAATTAAATCGACTTCAAAAAGAAATTAACTCAAAATTATGAAATAACTTTAATTTCGGAAATTGATGGCTAAAAACTAAAATACAGATCCCAAGATACCGACTTCTGAAATTAAAGTTATTTCATAATTTTGAGTTAAGTAACTTCTTTTTGAAGTCAATTTTTTTTTTTTTTATTTTTTTTTTTTCCATCAGGAACTTCTCAGTAGCAGTCCAGGTCTGGATTTGTGCCCGGTTGATGTCAATAGGCTCGCCCCCTATTACATGGGGCTTAAACATAACTGGCGAAATGTGGGTGTACTATAAGGTACGTCTCTGCCTAACCCTTCAGGGATTGCAGGCGTGGTGTTATGGTTATCGTAGGTAGGTTATAGAAGGTTGGTAGCTACGTTTCCGAACATTAATCTTGGTCGCAGCTACTCGTAGAAACGGCTGACACAGTTTTCATGTTCAAACGCTTATTTATTTTTAGTGCCTGCAGTAGGTACTTTATACAGGGTCAAATTAAATTAGCTAGCGAAACTCCGCAGATGTGGTGGTATCGATATCTAAATATGATAAAGCAAAAATAAATTAGATGATGACTTTTTTTTGGGGTCATCAACCGCAGTGTAGTTGAAGTATCTACCATATTTAAAAACTGTTTTCTTTTTTTTGTGTAATATTAACTTCACAGACGTGATGGGTATCGGATATCTAAACACCATAAAAAAAAAACATATTTTTCAACTTATACGTCAAGTAACAACATGACTAGAGGTCATTGACCCCAAAAAAAATCATGAAATCGTTTTTTATTTTTACGTATTTTTAGATGTCGCTACCCATCACGTCTGCGGAGTTTTTAAGTTTCATTTATTTGTTAGATGAGGTGCAGCTTGTTTTGAAGTAAAATCTTATTTAGGCGCACTTTGCGCTCTTTCTGAACAGTGAACGAAACTGAACCGTCGTGTTCGGGTCGGGGACGCTGAATCGGGTATACTCGGCTCCAGTCGTAAGTTTTCACAGCTATCGTGTCATAAGCACACATTCTGTATTTTTGCTCTTAATCAATCCTCTGTAGGACATATACCTCTTATTAATAATTATATAATATAATAATAAATAATTATATCGTAACGTTTGGTATGGCCAAACGGAGTATATAGAATTTAAAATTATTTCATTTTAAAATTTTATATGCTCTGTTACATTAAAATAAACCCATAATCCCCTTAAGAACCTTTAATGGTGAACGTGTAGACGAAATTTTATTAAAACTGTTTTAATTAACTTCGAATGAAACCGTTTTCTCTCATAAAAAATGCAAATTTTGAGGAAACTGCGATTTTTTGTATCGAGCCAAATTGTGTCAATCGTGTTTTGACCCTCATAATGTACTAAAGAAAACGTAAAAGAATACGGGTAATTTGTAGTTTTTGAGGACACAAATTTATTTTTCGTGCAGCCGAAATGCGCAAAATTATATTATTTGGGACCCATTTCACCTTAAGTACATAGACTAAGTCATTTAATTTTAGAATTGTCATGTAAGTATGTGATTTGTAAGTTTTTACACCTTATTTTCCAAGATTTTATCTAGTTTGGAATTCGGGAGTTCATATACAATGTATTGGCACTCAGTCTCAGCACTCAATTATACAGGTTGACTTTTTTACCGTCTTGAAAAAAAATAGGGTATAATAGGTGAACGGAGTATCAGCCTATGGCATACCTAGTTTTTTTTTTTTTGAAAAATTGCGTATGATTTGTATTTCGATATTTTTTAACGAGAACGAGATAAAGCTTTTTCAAAATTTCTGTTTTTATTATTCTGGTTTACTTCAAATGTGTAGGTAGTGTTTATTGATAGAGCAATTTCTGTCTTAGCTATTGAAAAAACAAAAAAAAAAAAAAAATATGCCATAGGCTTCTACTCCGTTCACCTATTGTAGGTACCCTAATTTTTTCAAGACGGTAAAAAAATCATGTAGTATATTTGTATCCTAGTTCTTAGGAATATAACTGTATTAGGCTGTATTTTATTTAGTCCAAATAAACGTCAGTATTAATATTATATTCTGTTATCAAAAGGCTAATATCTAGCATCGCTTAATTTCAACAACGCAGTCAATAGTCGGCCCAATTTAACCCATTCCCAATGACCCATCAGAAAAACAGGACTAGTTCTCTCATATTATTTTTATAACACATCCAAATAATATATTTCGAAAAGCGGTCAAGTGCATCGTAAAATATTTAACACTACATTTTTTTTTAATACTTTAGTTAAAAACACGTTCCTTGTTTAAATATGTTTATTATTTTTGTTGTTATAGCGGCCATAGTAGTGCACACTTTGTGAAAATTTCAAGTATCTACCTATCACGGTTCGAAAGATACAGCCCTATGACAAACGGACGGATGGATAGCGGAGCCTTAGCAGTAGGGTCCCGTGGGCACCGTTTGGGTACGGAACCCTAAAAATCATACCCTAATTTTCCCCTTAAAGCATACTTCCGCATTACCACGCGTCCCAGTTCCACAAAATGGTAATCATATAACAATATTCTAACGCTATTAAATAGGGCTGATTAGATCTCGATTACTAGTCATACGCTATAAGGCTGCAACCTGGATTTGTTTATCTGATTCTAACCACGCTGTTACGATTATTAGGCAGGGTTTACAATTGCGACTTTTTTACAAAAATGATTGGTCAACTTGTTTCGTTTAAAGAATAAATTCTAAGAGCCTAATGCAGACCACACACTTTAGGATATACTTGCGCATATACCTACAGGGTTATTGGTAAAACACCAACAACCTCTTAAGGGGTCATTGTACTCATCATTATGAACAACTTTAACTATGGGACCCAACCTGAAGTCGCGAAAAAAAAAATCAGCTGTTCAGTATATTTTGACGAATTATGATGAGTACAATGACCCCTTCAGAAGTTGTTGGTGTTTTACCAATAACCCTGTATATGTGGGATGAATTAATACAAGTTATCGCTATTTGGTGCCACACAGACTTGTGCAAGTCTAAACTAGCGTAAGTATCGTTACGCCTGTGGCCCGCATTACATGGACGGCGGCGCCGAGGCCGGCTCAGAAAGAACTGGCGCAGGAAAAGAGTGCCTGGAAAGACTTGGGAGCGGCTTCTGTCCAGAAGTAGGACAGTTTAGAATAATAGAAAAAATAGGTCCTGCACGCATAGCATGACCACTTCTATCTCTACGAAAAATAGACACATAGATTTCTACACAAAGTGATATTTCATTTCTCCGTTTTTGACATCGCACCGTAGAAATCCTTCTAAAATCTGTAATTTTGTCCTTCGTTTCTAACGATCTTTGTCTAGGTCCTTTTTTTATGTAGACTATTTCGGAAGAAAGTTCTCTTCCCAAACTGTCAAAGTCACACTGACAACTGACAATTGTCTAGGGTAGTAAAAACAAATTGATTTTGTAATCGTCATGCTAAAGACATTAGAAAACTTTATATACTGTAACTTTATACGGTTATTTACCTACAAAATCATGATTTTACAGGAGAGAGTTTTGAATGCAAAACTGTGATAATTAATAGAAGAACAAAGCAAACTTCTTCTATTTCATATAATTTAGTTAATAGGCCATTACTAAGGGAATGGTTAAGGGGGAAGCCCTAAGGTAGCCCGCGAAATTGAAATATTTTTACGTTTTTTGCAATTCGCAGTATTAGGTTTTATATTGATTCAGATATAATTCGCGACCGTAACAAACAGGTACAGAATGATAACACAATACTAATGTACAGAATGTTACAGAATTATAATAATTATAATCAGTAATACAACTGGATAAGTTAGAAAAGACCTCAAATGTCAAGATTTCATGAACCCATAATCCCACTCAATAGAGTAATATGAACTTAGAGAATTGTATTGAGTTAAAAATATAATAACCTAACATAACTAAAACTATTAAAAAACTAAAATATGGCGTCGAAAAATTCCTCCGCATCGCTGTCGACTGGTAATGTACCCAGGAGACTGGCGGCATTGCAACGTTGTATGGCAATGCTTAGCCTCTGGCCAAGGTAAAAGCCAGCCCTTGGGTCACGGGAAGTGTCAATCAGCCGTTTGGAGATTTCGTTGAACAAACCATGAGCACTCGGACCCCACGGGATTCAACCTCAAACGGCTCAAAAATATAGTTACAGATAAGGTTATTATATTTCCGCCGCTTGAGGTTTTCCGCAGCCGCAGCAGCAGCGCCAGCACAGCACGCTGTGCCAGGAAGACACACGTTGTATTGATGATTGTAATTACTATAATTCTATAAATCCAGATTTGTTACGGTTGCGAATCGTATTCAGATCAACATACAACCTAATACTGATCTGCAAATTGCAAAAAACGTAAGAAAATTTGAATTTCGCGGGCTACCCTGGCGCTTTCGCCTTAAGACCAAAATTACTGCATTTTTTTTCTTTTCAAAATATGGTTGCTCGTAACTTTGTGAAAAATTATTGTATTTGTCTATATACGTGACTTAATATTAGTAAAAATTGAGAATTAAACAGAAAAAGAAAATCCTATGATAAAATAAATAATTCTGAATCGAATAATGTTAAAAAGTGAAATTCTTAAAGAGTGCAGTTTCTACTTTGTTGCCATCTTACTGTCTACACGGTAACATCATTTTTATCTATTCTTCCGTCGACAAAACCCTTTTTTATGGTGATCATGCTACGCGCGCTGGGTATAGTCAGAAAAACTACTGTGTTTTACTAATGATACGGATAGCTGTAATGAGCACTGCTCCAGATCCAGTTTGCACAGAAACTGTATGAAGACCGACTTCATTAGTTAGTCAATAGTTATACCAAAATCCAAATAACAAAACTTAAACTATCTGTGTATAAAAAACCCTAATATAATAAAATTAGTTTTAGTTCATAAGCAAAGTTTTTCAAAGCTTCCCGTCTCCTACCATGTATTTTACTGCACCCGACAGGGTCCATAATGATCATATATAATTTTAAATTACCACCTAAGTACACATTTAATTCAAATAAAGGATCAAATGAGTAGTGAAATCATAAAAAAAACCGGGCAAATGCGGGTCGGACTACGCACAATGAAGGGTTCCGTAGTTGGGATGAATTTATCCCAAGAACAAACTTAACATTGTAGTTGAAAAACATCTTCTCCCATACATTCCAACTGCAAATGTAAGTTTGTACGCACAATATTGAGAGATTTACCATGTTATTTTAAGATCATAAACTTTTTATAGGTTTTCCTGTAATTTATTGTGTAGAAGTATTTTCTGTATTTTTTTCAAAATTTTTAGCTCAGTAGTTTCGGAGGTAAAGGAGAGGGGGTCAATCTTCGTCTATTTTCTTAAATAACTTTAACACTGTTTGTTTTAAAATTATAAAAAAAAAATATATATGAGACAATCACAGTAAGCCCTTTCATTTGATATATCGCACGGTACAGTTTGCAAAACTTTTTATTTTATTTTCTTATTTGCTCCCAAAATTGACCCCCATATTCAAAATTAATTCATTTACATTACATGTCCGTGTGTGGGTCACATAAATACATACGTGTACCAAATTTCAACTTAATCGGTCCATTAGATTCGGAGCAAATTGGCTGTGACAGACGGACAGACAGACAGACACATGAGTGATCCTATATGGATTCCGTTGTCATGGAATCTGTATTTTAGTTTTTTTTTTTTACACCAACTTCCGAAATTAAAGTTATTTCATAATTTTGAGTTAATTTCTTTTTGAAGTCGATTTAATTTTTTTAAATTATTTTTTAATTCGTAATTTTTAGTTTTTTGTAAAAACTGGAATAGTTGTTTGTAATAACTAGTTAAGTAATAGTTTTCTTACAAATATTGCACTAGAATTTGACCAAGGTTTTGATATGTTTTCCCTTTGATACCACACTCGTAGCTCGTATCAATAAGCCAGGCCGTCACATTTACATGTATTAGTCCATTATCTTGAAAACTACTGAACCGATTTAGATGAAACATTGGTCACGACCCAGTTTCGGAATTTCTCCGAAACTGGGTCGTGACCAAAGTTTCAAACATGGAAAAACATACATACATACTCGTACAAACACACATACATATATCTATGAAATTTTGTATATTTGTTTGGAAGCCCTAATAGATTTATCAGATGTGAGTATATTGCAGTTCCAATAATATTACATAAATATGTGTCGAATTGATAACTCCTTTTTTTGAAGTCGATAAAAATGAGTGCTGCAAAAATTTTTGTAAAGCATTCACACATTTTTTGCTCTAGTCTGCATTAGACTCATAACCCTGACTCCTGAGTTGAGAAAATTAACACTGTCTCAGGAATATGGGTCGTCTCACTTTATGCCTCTTTAGCGACTGGAAACTTGTAAACTAATGAAATGACAATGTCCATGTTGAAGTTGGCAGCTAAAGGGTGGTGTCCACTGTCGGATTTTGTAAAAAATAATACTGTATACGAGATTTAGTAGTGTGAATCTAAGATTTTTCTATACTTGGCCGAGAAAAAAGGTGTTTATGTTTTATCTTTAATTAAAAATATGCTGAACACGTGTGGCCTCAACTTAAATTGTTTATTATTTCGATTTTGTGATTAGTCCGAACAAAAGATTTTTCTTTAAATAAATAAATAAATAAAAAATAATAAAAAAAAATCTTTATTTATACAAAAACCTTAAACAACCTTTGACTATCTAGTTTGGTACTTACAGATTGAGAAGCTTATGCCTAGTAGTGGACTACTCCGGAATCATCATATATAGCAGTCCAAGTTTAGTAGATCCCATAACTCATCATCTGTCTTCCTTTTCCCAACTATGTTGGGATCGGCTTCCAATTTAACCGCATGCAGCTGGGTAGTATTTTACATGGAGCGAATGCCTATCTGACCTCCACAACCTAGTTACTAGACAATACGATACCCCTTGGTAAGACTGGTTGTCAGACTTTCGGGCTTCTGACGACCCCTAACGACTGTCAAAGAACCACGAATGACAGCCGGGACACTCACAAACAGATCATAATACTTATTGAGCAGAGTTTATTAGATAACACAATAGAAATGTGTTTTCAATAAATAATAACAAATTAATGTTATTTATTATTTCGCCAATTGATTACATTTTTGAAAAAAGCATCTTTTCATTTAACTTTTTTTTTATTTGACGAAATGCGACAGCCGTCTTAAGGGCGCACCGAGCTTTTGCCTTTGCCTCTTTTTCTTTACGTGTAAAGAGTAAAGAAAATAACTACACTTTTGCACTTTTTCAATATTTTTCGTTGTTATTTTCATCATATTGCTCTTGAATAAACAAACTATCGTGTATAAACGCTCCAGTCATCTATGAACTTCAGTTTAGTAAATTAATTATAATATCAAATTATTTATATTTATATAAAAAAGTAGGGAAATAGAGAAAAAAATACTCGAAAAGAGGTAACTTTGCAAATTTATTCTATCGAGCCCACTTAATCAAATCGTGTTTCCATCGTGTGTACTGTCTAGTATATATCCCCAATAATACCAATGTATTTCCCTAGATTTTAATTTAATTCTTTAATACTTCAAACAACGGTTATAAATCGTGTTTGTGTGTATAAAAAGCTCGGTGCGCCGTTAACGAAGTGTTCAGAAACACGATATCGAACCAATAATCACTTAATAAATACTTCGCTTAAAACCTCAGAAGCCGTTACGCTAAATACTTCGTTTAAAAACCTGAGAAACCGGGCCTTGGTCGTTTTGTGTCTGAAAAGTTGAATATTTCTGAAAAGTCCAGGCCGTATTTAATATAGCCAATCGCCAATGTGCACCCAACCTTACCATAGATATGGTTTCAGTAGCATATTAACTCGCAAACTTATTACTTACTGCCTAACGAGTTTGCAGCCAAGTTAGGAATAAGTTTGGACGCACACAACCAACTGGCTCGGTTGGTCAGTGTATGTTACATAGTAATATTGGTCTCATAATCTTTCTCGTGCCCTTATCCCAATTTAGTTGGGGTCGCCACAACATGTATTTTTGTTCCATACTTCTCTATTAGTCGTCATTTCGGTAGCCACTCCCTTTTTAGCCAAATCATCTTTCACACAGTCCATCCATCGTTTGTTTTGTCTTCCCTACTCGTATAGCCATCCCCAAAACTTTCTTCACGACATTTTCCTCATTCCTCCGCATCACATGCCCATACCATGACAACAGATTCCAGCACAATTTTTCAGTCAGCGGTGTCACTTGCAAACTTCCTCATATGTACTCTACACATGGTGTCCGGTAAGGAATGGATAACCTTGAATAAATAAAACCAACCAAGTGCGTGTCGGACCACGCACAATGAAGGGTTCCGTAGTTGGATGAATTTATCCCAAGAACAAACTTAACATTGTAGTTGAAAACATATTCTCACATACATTCCAACTGTAAATGTAAGTTTTTACGCAAAATATTGAGAGATTTACCATGTTATTTGAAGACCATGGACTTCTTATAAGTTTTCCTGTAATCTATAGATAGGTATAGAACTACTACTATTTTCTGTAGTTTTTTTTTTTCAAAATTTTAGGCTCAGTAGTTTAGGAGATAAGGGAAGAGGGGAATGGTCGATTCTCATCTAGTTTCTTAAATATCTGGTAAAGAAATAATTACTATTTCTTTTAATTTTTATTCATGGTAGTTTCAATTTGCCGCGCTCCGCTGTTGATAGATCTGTGCTGTGACAGTGACAGTTCAATATAATGACAGTCTAGTATTTAGAGGTTAGAATTTATGGTTGGAAAAACATGGCGTGCGAGCAAGTTAATTATAGTTAAAATACAATACAGAGGAAAGGACATAAATGTCGTTCCTTCTTTGCAGGTAAATTTAGTTATTAAGATAAAATCGAATGTGTATTTGTATCTATGATAGAGTATATAATTAATACAAAATAAATCTTTCTTTGCAGAGCAACACAATTTGTTTATCTTCTCAAAAGAAATACTTACACATTATATATATTTAAAAAATATATATATTTAATTGAGACCCTCACAGTAAGCCTCATTTGATATCTCACACAGTACAGTTTGCAAAACTTTTTTTTTTTAATTTTCTTATTTGCCCCCAAAATTGACCCCATATTCAAAATTCTAATGAATATGTAAGGATCGTAGCAGGTGGCGTTCTGTAGTTTCTGCCTACCCCCATGAGAAGAAGCCGTGAGTTTATGTATAAAATAAAAAAAATAAATAATAACCTGGGACATTTCACACACGGTCATCTGACCCCAAACTAAGCAGAGCTTGTACTATGGAAACCAGATAACTGATATAATACATACACCACTTTTTTTTTGTAAATACATACTTATAGGTATAGATAATTACACCCAGACTCAGGACAAACAGACATGTTCATGCACACAAATGTTTGTTCTGGATGGGAATCGAACACACGACCTACGACATGATAGGCGGTATCTTAACCAACCACGCCAGCTGGCCTGTCTTCTGCCTGCTTGCCTCCTGCTTTCCACCCTTTAAAAGTATATATGCTATTTTTACAGTTATTTTGGTATGTAAATATGTAGGAAGAAAGAACATAGCTTTATTTTAGTTTTAATATTTTGTTTATTTTTCTGATTCTTACCAAACATCTTTTCAATGTCCACGCAGTAGTCAAGATATTAACCCTAAAAAACCCCTCCACGAAACTTCTTACATAACAGTATTTCGTATAAAAAGTAAAGGAAACACAAAACGTCGTCCGCAATAAGAGAGTCGGACATGAGTGGCATGAAAAACGCTACCTCAAGGAACATAGAGCCTTTATAGAAACAGAGTCTATGGATGTGGTGTCTGAGGCCTTAGAGACGGTTAAAGGTGGGCATTCACGATAGTGCCATTTGGCGTGGCTCCAAACGACTAAAGCCTTTTGGAGCGATTGGGAATCCAGAGTTTTCCATCACGGATTTTAACATTCACACGCTAGACTGATCTTACAAGTGTCGATATTTTTTAAAATCTTTAATTGATTATTTATTTATTATTTACCTACATTACAAAAAAGACGACTTAAAAAAATCGATAGAAAAACTGAGAAGTTAAGTACAGTCAGGGCAACGAACGTCTGACTACCGTGAAAATAAAATCCCGTGCACACAATGACCACATCTATTTACCGCCCCTTTTTGCGTCGACCAATAAAACAAAAATACATAGTATTGTTTTGTTTAAATAAATTTCTCAGGCTCACAGATGTCTGACCACCCTTTTTCGATCACAAGGAATAGAATCAAAGCACCAAGGAATAGAAAGCGAAGGTAAGCGTTACTATAGCGGCCGAGCGCTGCAAGCAGGAATAGTCCTTATGGTGTCGGTGGTCAGACTTACATTTCCGTAACTGTACACGCTTTTGAAGTGCTAACCTTGTCGCGCAAAACGATCACTGTACTGAATGGCGTGAATTTACTATGGCGTTTCTGCCTTGTGTCGGATGGCAGTAGTACTGTCTCTGTCTAGCATAGACTTCCACTTACACCTTTGCCATTTTTTGAGATATTAAAAAAGAAAGAAAGAAAATACGTTTATTTGGGGTAAAAACGACGCAAAGAAATAACACAACAAGATAAAATAATAAAAGAACAAGCTGGGAGAAAATATCCATCACATCACGCACAACGGCCGTCGCTCAGCATAATGCCGCGACGCCATGCGAGACAGAGCCAACGCGCTGGTTGTCAGCGACAGCCAATAAATAAAAAAAATATTGTTTTTTTTTTCGAGGCCTCTAGAAATCTAACAATAAAAATGCAGCCAAATACGCTATGGACTGTTAGGTAACAGGTGATCATTGCAGAATTCATTGACAACTAATAAGTCATGACCACTTAATATTAGGTATGAATGTCGCATCCAACTATCCTAATTAGCCGTTTAGTTAACAGACTTGACTTTGGAAGTAGCGCTCGCCGGCCGCTATCGTAGCACCGCTTACTTCGCTCGCTCGGCTCGCGCTCGTTTGGTCACAGTTCTATCGTAACCTAACCCATTTGATCGGGGTGCCCCGGCTTAGTTACTGCGACTAATTCGGCTCGCTTATAGTTGGTCACAGCTCCAACGTAACCAATAATTGAATGTCATTCAGGATCTAATGGCTGCGACATAAACACCATGTTTTCGCTAGTCATTCTTTCAAATTCCTCAAAATTAATATTTAGGTACCTACAGTTAATTCGCTCACATGGGACACATTACTTATCACATTTTCTGTACATTTATCGATAGCAACCCGTATTTTTTCATTGTAAGTATTGAAATTACATAATATCATTAATTTGTACCTACAGTCTGTAATACCTACTAACATTTTTATTAAAAACAATCAAAATATCAATTTACGTAAACATAATAACAATCCAATTGTGGCAGCAATTACGGTAAATCAAAACCATAAACACAGAATCGACTATCGGTTTTGTCCCCAATAGGGTCCACCTCCACCCTATCCTTATTATTGTCTTATCCTATTACCGGGCTGTCCTGTTAACTGGGTTCCTGATAGGTAGGACGTGCAATAGGCCTCTTAGAATTTGGTAAGAACTGCTTGCGGTTTTTATAAAGACTCTAGTACAATTTGGACGTTTTAAGGTTAGTTTTCACCCCGGCTCCGAAACGAATAAAATAATTAAGCTATTTTTTTAGGAACTCACCTTTAATGAAGTATCTTCATAAAATTATTTAACTAGTGACCCACCTCTGCTTCGTACGGTTTTTACGACTTAACCAAACATCGAGATTTCTTTTTGTTCGCAAGTTTAGTATGAATGTATTGTACCGCCTTTTCCCAAGTATGTTGGGGTCGACTTCCAGTTTAACTGGATGCAGCTGAATACCAGTATTTTACATGGAGCGACTGCCTGTCTGACCTCCACAACCCAGTTACTGGGTAATACGATATCCCTTGGCAAGACTGTTTGTCAGACTTTCGGGCTTCTGCCAAACCGTAACGAATGACCGCCGGGAGCAACGGCTTAACGTGCTTTCCGAGGCACGGCGGGGTATTGGTGTGTAAAGATGGTCACACATCCACGACCAACCGCGGCAAGCGTAGCTTAACCTGATATATGACTGCTGGCAGGTATAATAAGTGTTAAATTCAAAATAGAAATTGGTTTAAAAATGGATAAGACCGTAAGATAGATTCGCTACCGAATTTCACGGGCATAAAACATGATCAGTTATGAGCGTTCTGAAAAATTGGCCCGATTCGGGTCGAAAATAACTTTAATAAAAATTAAAACTTGAAATTGTGATATCCAAAAACAACTGACGAAAAGCAACTAATAAAAAAAAAAAATGTTTACCATTTTGCGTCGTTACCGAAGTACACAAAAAACATCTATGCATTCATATGAAAAAATATTTTCACCCCCAAATAGTTCCATAATAAAACCGATCACCCCATTTAATTCCATCGACATATAAATGGTAATGCCATCCCGTCCCATAACCCTATATCCTACGCTAAGCTGATATGAACCGCAGACATTCTTTTAATTCGTGACACGTCCACACAGGCATAAGACGTCGATTTTACTAGGGATTTGTCGTCCTCAAGATTATTTCACCCCCTCTTCGTGGAAGGGGATCTAAATCGAATTGGTTACGTCACAGCTACATTAAAGTGGGGGCCTCAAATACAACGGGGTACGCAATGAGAATAAATCTTTTGTTTTAGCGATTGTGGGGTTTTTCCGACTGGTTGAAGATAGCTAAGTAGGTAAGGTTTTAGAGCGTTTACCCCATCGATGTTTACCCCAATTTTTCTTAGCTTCTGTTTATTTTGATTAGGGGGCGTTCATTAATTACGTGAGGCGATTTTGGCGATATTTCGACACCCCGTCCCACCTTGATGAGATATCGTGAGATTTGGCTCGACCAACCAATCTCACGTGAGGTTTTTCAAAACGTTCATATGTGCTTGAATGCGTTGGATTTATTTAAATAAACATAATTTGCTTTATTTAAACAGGTATATAGGTATTTATGTTCTATATTAAACTGGATATTTTTATTAAACCGGGTTAGTAATAATTATAAAAAAATAATCTTTTACACTGTCTCATGCGAAAAAAAATACGTGTTATTTGCCGAGAGTCCCTCTCCTCCACGTGAGATTGAGTGAGATTTGGCTCTACCCTTCCCCCCAAATGCCTCACGTAATTAATGAACGCCCCTTACCTTGCAGGTTTGTTGGGTCCAACACTTGTCTAATATTTACTTGTATACCCGAATCGCTTTAGCGTGGCAATAGCGGTCATTGCCCTTTCCCTAATATCTCTCCGTAGGAACCAAAACAATAAACTATGTATGGTTTTTCGGTATGTTGAAGATAACGATAGATACTTATCCAGGACGTTAACGGACTTTATATTTAAGATTTTGAAATAAAGAATGCTAGAAAATGTAGGTGGGTCAATGACCGCTATTGCCACGCTAAACCGATTCGGGTATAGATTAAACAATATTTGCGGTCTTTTACAAAAACTTTCAAGAGTACCCTTTAGCCCATTTTACAACAGACTCTAATGAATTTTGGTTTGTTTTCACAAACCAAAATTCATGGACGGATGTGAGGTCATACTTTTTATTTTATTAAAAAAAAGTTGTAGGTAAATATAAGGAAAAACGAAATAAGCGCTGACAAGCGTACCCATTCAGAAAGGGTAACGTACTCAGGTCTGCTGGGTAAATATAAACATCCAGGACTAGCTTTCAGTTGGCACTCAGCAGTGACACATTTTTCGCTAGTCTTTGATGAATAAAAAAAAACGGCCAAGTGCGTAATAAGCCCACGCATAATGAACGGTTCCGCAGTTGGGATGAATTCTTCCCAAAAACAAACTTAACATTGTTGTTGAAAAGCATGTTCTCCCATACATCGATATACGTCACGGTCAATTCTCTATATGCAAATATGAGTTTGCAATCGCAAAAAAAATTATATGATATAACTACTTTGCGATTTATAGGTCAACGGGAACCCTATTGGTTTTAATTTATTCGAGCGTATCAAAATATGTCGCATAAATGGTTGCATTTTTTTATTGCGTTGATTTAGAAGCTTGGTTTTTAGAGCTCCAAGGGGCCGTAGAAGGGGTAGTAGATTTGATATTAATTTCGACATTATACCTCCACTCGTTCCTGAGAAAAAGGGACTTGACAGGCTGACAGACAGAGAGCCAGACCGACGGACAATGAAGTGATCCTATAAGGGTTCCGTTTTTTTTCCTTTCGAGGTACTGAACCCTAAAAACTACAATTAAGTATTTAAATCATATCTTCAAATAGTACAAATCAATGGATTCCATCCGCTGCCTTAGCAGCTCATCTCGAGGGTAAGGCACCGAGGTTTTCTTAATTAAGACGCGGAACTGAAATGACTATGTTATTTGCATTGTGCGACTGATAACCCTTTCAGTAACATTTATCTTGTATGTCGTTATCAACTGGCTTTGTTAGGTATGTAAGATGTGGGTTCGGTATGTGGAGAAGCCTTAAACACCTAATACTATGTTTTTGAATAGGTAGGTTTAGTTTGATATCGTCAAAAGTTTAAAGTGGTTATAGCTTCCATTTTTCTGGCGCTACGTTTTCTGCCTAGCTTTTTCCCAATTTTGTTGGGGTCAGCTTCCAGTCTAACCAGATGCAGCTGAATACCAGTATTTTACATGGAGCGACTGCCTATTTGACTTCCATAACCCAGGTACTGGAAAAACGATACCCCTTGGTTCGGCTGGTTGACAGATTTTCGGGTTTCTGACTGTCAAAGATCCACGAATGATAGCTGGGACTAATGGCTCTCGGTATGTAAAGATGGTCACCTATCCACGGACCAACCCTGACAAGCGTAGCTTAACCTGATGGATCGACCTATGCGGCTGCTATTACTTAGCCACGAGCTCCTGCTGATCAGAATAGGAATGATGATTGGATAAAAAAAAAGAAATTCTATTTAGTCCGTCCGTCAGATAATAAAAAAAAAATATTAGACACGTACTTTTTGCTTTATTATATTAATAAAAAATGACTTAGATAACTCGCATTAAAGTTCGGGAGTGGATGCTCGCTACGTCACTTCTACGTATAAAATCTACGAAGACGTGACGTCATGCCACATTTTAACTCAATGTATCGCCGTAATCTTTTGATTACGTACAAAAAGAAAAAATACGTGTCCAATATATTTTAATAATCTACATGACGGACAAAAAAACATTTTTTAGTCATCATCCCTATTTCCTGGTTTCTATTTCCAAGTCGGGCAAGATGTTTTTGATTGATGATTTTCCATCACAAATTTCGCAGAAGTCTGGATTGGTGCCCGGTTGATAGCAATAGGCTCGCCCCCTATTACATGGGACTGGCGAAATGTGGGTGTACAATAAGTACACCTCTGCCTAACCCTTCGGAGATTACAAGCGTGATGTCATTTTATGTGTAGTTTGTGTCAATTGATTGGATGTTAAGCGGGTTTCGGTCATATTTTAAATTGGAGATCGTTCTTTAGCCATTAATTCATGCTGTTGGATAAACCATGAGTGCAAACAGGTCTGGACTTGCGACCTTAGCAGCTGATGCTACTAAAATTAGCCAAAAGCTGCTGACAATACGTATCGTCACTGTCTGATGTATTTGTTCCCGACTAATACATCAACGTATAATAATATACTCATGTTTCTACAAATAACTGACTTATGACTTATTTTACACTTTTTATTTTTGTGCAAAAAGTGAAAAAAGGAAAGTAAGGTCTTTGCCCTGCACTGGGAAAACACAGACTGAATATTATTATTATATTATGAAGGACTTTTTTCTCCTAAAAATTAAATTCTATTGAACTATAATTGAATACTTATTTTTCAGGTTAGTAAGACAATAACACTTATACGACTTTATAAAGAACTGTTTATTATATCACCGCTATACCATAAGCCACCAAATTTAAATCGTTATAGAACCTAAATGGTCATTCAAAATGAAAAACTATTAGAAACCTAAGGATGATTTTCTAAGACCATCATATTTTTCTTTTCCACGATATGGCGTCTGGTTGTCGCCATTTTGAATTTTTATTACTGTCATATCTTTAGTGACACTAGCAAGATTAATGCAATCGATTGAATCAACAAAACGCGATTGGTCTCTAGAGCGCCACAAAGGAACAATCATACATACCTACATATGTACCTATAGGCTGATAAATACATTACCCTCCATTGCGTCGCGCAGTCGGGTAAAAAAATGGTCAAATCACCAATTTCGGCGAATGGATTATTGATAGTAGGATTAGTTCCGTAGTACTCGCAACCGGCGTGCATGCATATGTAAACGTAAACTAAGTAAAGAGTATGTAATCACCGTATAGCAGGTGGCGTCTACAGTTTCTGCCTACTCCAATAGGGAGAAGGCGTGAGTTTATGTGTGTTTATCTAAGCATATAAAAAATGTTGCTACGTTTCTTGGCCAGACCAAGCTCAAAATATAAAAATTAACGTCTAACACAAATTTCTGATAGCCCCAAGAAATGTCCGAATATAAGTAACTTAGTTCTATGAAAAGGAAACTCAATTCGGTAATAAAATCATTACTCGAGTCCTTTACCCCTTAGCCCCCTTTCCCAGTTACTTCCCTATTTCAGAGGACTTTCCGAACTTTGTGGAATAACGGAGGGGATTTTACGAGACAGAAAATTTTAACATTGAGAAAACAGCTTTTCTATGTATTACCATATTGATTAGATTTGGTAGAAAAGTGGAGAATATTCGCTGAGCTTGCTCAGGTTCAAATCTAGAGTGTACTCGTAAGATGTGGATTAGCTAAGGAAACTTGGATTTCATACTTCTTTTCTTGGCACGAGCTAGAACTTTATTGTTATCCCCGAAAAAATATATATGAAGTGTGGTAGCACACACCACGGAGACAGTGTGTGGTGTGGTGGTGTTGGATAGGGCTAAAATAATTTGATTGTTTTCGTATCTAGGTGATAAGAAACACTGGTTGCATACATATAAGCATTGTGGAACGAGTATCGGAACGGTATTTTTAAAGTTAGAATTAGGTAGGTAGGTACAATATTGTTAGTCAATATAAACGATACTTAGCTTAGTTTTATAGACATACATAATCTCACGCCTTCTTCCCATGGGGGTAGGCAAAAACTATAGAATGCCATCTGCTACGATCTTTATATACTAATTTTGCCTCGTTTACGTTCATACATCTGGTCATACACGCACGTCGGTTGCGAGTACTGCGCGCCTGACCTTTCTGAAGAACATTACTAATAAGGTCACTATTTATGTATGTCTTCCTAGGGCGTCCCCTCCCGGCGTTTCCACTTACATCTGCCTTGATATTACCTTAGTGATATAGCATATAATAATAAGTCGATTTTCTAAAAATTGATTATCTGTGGGAGTGCCAAATAGTCTATGACATTACCACTTTTACCCCTCTGTGTAGAAGCGTCTAGATGCAATTGCTTATAAATACTGAGCAACCGGCAGCAAGTTCGTCATGCTCCCTTAGATGTCACTGCTTGCGGTAGCGTCGGGGGTCGGGTTGTCTCCTTCCCTCAAATATGGCGAGGGGGTAATGGCTGATCTTTGCGTTATGCTCGTGAACGGGTGTTGCTTGTGGTGACTGGTCGTCTTGCTGACCTTGGTTTTGTTTTGTTATTAGTAATTCAACTCGTTGTTTATTTTAGTTCGATGGTCCCATTTTATCCTCTGTGACTTCGAGATATGACTACATGTTCGGCTATATGTAAGTGGGCACGCCCTTTATTACTGGAGGCTTTTATTTAGGTATAAAGTTCTGCTTACTTTTTTAGTTTTATATTTTGTTTCTGCTTGAGTATAGTTTTCGATTTTTTTTTTGTGGTATATTGGCGTGTGCTAGCTTACTTATAGCAAATAATTTAATTTAATGTTTTGTGTTGCGTAATGTACCGAAGTTATTATGCGTAGTGTTATATAGATTCATTTTTTTTAACTGAACAGACAGCTGTGCTGCTGGGGAGTTTGTTGCGCCACTTCTTCTCCCCAGCTAAAGCACTAGGAAGTGGTAAAGGGTGGGCGTTTTGGGGGACTGTCTTATGTAATTTTGACGTTCAAAAAGTGCTGATTCTCAGCCTAGTTTAAATAAATGACTTTCGATTATGATTTTTTTTTTAATAGACCCACTAGAAATCCGGTCCTTTTCTACGATAAGCCGCATTACCTAAAATTACATACTCTTTGCATTAGCGTCAATAGTTCCCCGAAATAGGGTAAGTACTCATGGTGTCCTTAGGACGAACCTATATTACTATAACTGTGTTTTATCTTGTGTGCATTCTACATGATTATTCTGATCTTGTAAACCACTGTGATGTGAGTTTCCTCGCCGTTGACCTTTCCTTTGTCTTGGGGCTACGGACCTTGTCTGGTCTGGAAACTCTATACGCATCGCAGAGGCTTACGGAATCTTCCTCGGAGTTCAAGGACGCGCCCTTGCACCGTTTCCAGGGATTATAGCTCGAGTTCAGCTACAGGCTTTAATATTTAATTGCCCACGCCTGGCCAGGCCCACATCTACCTGTCTACACCGGCAGCCTACACTACAGGCCTACCGTACTACACCGGCAGACTACACCGGCAACTTCAATGCAGGCTGCTGCAGGCATCACTACCGCTGCTCCTTCTACACCAAGGGCGCCAAGCCACCACAGCGCCTACCGGTCGGTCCACCCCACGCCAGTACCTAACCTATTCTTCGTGAAAAAACCTTAAGACTGTTTGAACCTACACCTGAGATCTCATCATTTATAAATAAATGCTATATAAGTGGAGACTAGTCTTATTTAATCTACCCTAGTAACCCACAATGCCACAGTACGCTTAGTTCTAGTTATTATATTCTCTCTAGATTCACATGATATAATTATTTATGAATGAACATATTATGTATATCTACATCAAGCTTAATTTTGAAAAGTTATGTTTTGCATGTTTATTTAATCAGAATTAATAAATCTACACAAAATCGAAATTCAACTCATGCGCAGAGGATGTGTAATGCGTATGATTTGAATTTAGATATTTTATAACGATCTATAAAGTTTTTTCAAAATTTTTGTTTTTATTGTTCTAGTTTACTTCAAATATAAATAGTGTTTATTGATAGAACAATTTCTGTCTAAACTATTGAAAAACAAAAAAACTAGCTTCTAAAAAAAATCATCCAGTATGATAAAAAAATAGTAACGAAGTCAAAACTGTCTGAGGTCTGAACGGGTCCGATACCGAAAGTACAGTTTTTAAAATTTTTGTCTGTTTGTCTGGATATATATTCTGGATTGGCGCAAAAATCGCAGAACAGTTTTGGATGAAATTTGGCACACATATAGTTTATAACCTCGATTAACACATACGGTACTTTTAATGCTGGTAGTACGTTCCTGTTCTTGCGACACCCACGTGGGCGAAGCCGCGGGCAAAAGGTAGTAGATTTTATACCAGTTACTGTGCTAGTTCGACAGATAAGCGCGATCCGATTAACTGTACCTACATAAACGCATATGTACTATCAACATAAATATATTTTATGGCCCTCATTCTATCATTACGCTCCAATAAGTAATGATTACTTACTGTCAATAGAACGAGGGAAACGTTTCTTATGAATTACTTGAACTGTAAAGATCTTCGCTAGTTCCTTAATCCGTACTTCCATACTTACCTACTATATTTACTAGTTTATCCAGACTAATACACTAATACTAATCTTAACCCTAACTACAATATTATAAATGTGAAAATGAGTTTGTTTATTTGTTTGTTACGCTTTCACGCTAAAACATGGGTACTGAGTACTTTTTATCCTGATATTCCCACGGGATCGAGACTGGTGGGCCGAGGGTGAAACTGTGGAGCGCACCTAGTATATAAATCGACCGTCCCTATTAACAATGTCGGATATACTTTTTTACATAAATCGAATTACAATTTTTTTTTTAAATCTTCACTGTCAAAACAAACTTTGAACTGAGGGCAGTTCAAAGTTTGCCCTAACGATAAAAAAGAATCTTTATGATATTAACAATGCCAGTTCTGCGAAAAAGACCACTGTTCAGTAGGAACTAAACAGTAGTCTCCCTGCAGAACCGACATTGTTAATAGGGACGGTCGAAATGCGAAAGTAACTCTGTCTGTTTGTGTTTTACCTTTTTCCGCCTTAACGGATTTGGATGAAAAGTACTCGGATAGGCCATGACCTGGGTTAGGATATACTTAGGATACTTTTTCTTTGATCCCGGTAGTAAATTCCCGTGGGATTATTTCCGACCACTATGCGGGCGAAGCCACGTGCAGAAACTCATGCTTGTGACGGCTAAAAAAATGACGAGCAGCTGACGGCGCCGGTTCACGAACATGACGCATGGATCAGCACCTCCACGACATAGTATTAGGGATGCGGTATTTTATGCAAGCATCAGAAGGTAAAACGGCAGTGGTTTTCTGGCAAAACGGTTACACAAAACCGTATCTAGTTTAAATCTCACACAACGTTAACTGAAAAATGGCTAGGATTATAATCTCATTAGCAACTTTTATTCAAATGCAACCGTGGATGGGTGACCATCTTTACATACAGACTCCTCCGTGCTTCGGAAAGCACGTTAAAAAACCTATATGTCGCAGCCACTGGTCTTCTTGAAAACCATAGCTTTACCCTACAATCTGTCGTAGGAATACCCTGCTCAATTCCAAAACGTTCTTACTAACCTAATCGAGTGCCACTTACCATATATACAAGGGCAGGCGATAGCGATCGACCTAATTAAGACATCGACGGCATCGACATTGACGAGCATTATAGTTTAGTCGACTGGAGACAGAATCGATTTAGTCTGACTATATTTAGGTAGATAGTAACGAAGGTACTAGATTCTATTAGTCCTATAATAGTATATTGGGGTGACTGATCTCTGCTGCAATCATGTTACTTTACATTCCCATTAATTTTTAACTTTATTTTATTTTTATTATTTGTTGTTACAGCGGCAATAAAAATACACAATCTGTGAAAATTCCAACTTTCTGCCTTAATAGGTAACCGTAATCGGTTTCTGAGATGCAGCCTGCTGACAGACAGACGGACGGACGGACGAACAGCGGAGGCTTAGTAATACGGTTCCGTTTGGCACTTTTCGGGTAGAGAACCCTAAAAACTGCTGTTCATTATAAAGTGAAATACCTACGTGATCAAAATGTTTGCCAAAATGAACATGAATGAGTTAAAATTAATACTTTCATGTTATTTCATTCGTGTTTAGCCTGTCACATTTAGCCAAAATTCAACCTTTAGGGCCGGTTTTTTGATCCGTCGTTAACTCAACCAATGGTTAGGTTAAATTTTGGCTAAATGTGAAACGCTAAACATGAAGGAGTTATGCCATCACTTTTTAAAACGAATTTTTTTAACATGAATACATTCATGTTTAGCCTTTTACATTTAGCCAAAATTCAACCATTAGTTAAACATTGGTTGAGCTAACTACGGATCAAAAAACCGGCCCTTAAACTAACATCCTGTCGCTCGTTTAACTTGACACCCTGCATATATTTTTTGATATATAGACACTTGAACGCTGTTATTTAGCCTAGGTAATATAAAAGTTTGATTACTGTCATCAACTTCTTACGTATTTGTTAGAGTGCCAATTTAATACTGGCCTATCAGTATTCTGTGGGTTCACATCGGAAATCGATTGACCTTGGCTGAAGTTAGACACAATAATTTACTTTCTTTTTCTACGTAATTGACATTCATTTTCCTCGATCGTCTACGCAAAGTCTATGGAAAATACGTAATAGTACAACGTAATGCTACAACGCATCATACCACAAAATATGCGTCTCGACTAGAGATGGGTCTCTACCCGATAAAAACCCGAAATTTGGGTAAATAACCATTTTTACCTTCCCAATTTTAATTTATACTGGATAAAAATAAAAATAAAAAAAATAACCAAATTACGTTTCAATTTTCACGTCTGTCTGCAAGGTTGCCATTTAAACAAATATTCTGGACTATCCCACAATAAAATACGGTTTTATCAAGAATATTTTGTACCTATAATACAAACAAAATTATAATATGTACATAATATTAAATAATAAATAATAATAATAACCTGGGACATTATTCACACACGGTCATCTGATCCCAAACTAAGCAGAGCTTGTACTATGGAAACCAGATAACTGATATACTACATATACTACTTTTTTTTTTTTTTGTAAATACATACTTATATAGATAATTACACCCAGACTCAGAACAAACAGACATGTTCATGCACACAAATGTTTGTCAATATTCTTAATTTTATTTTACTAAATCAGAACTATTGGGGCTGCCGTGATGATGCAGTGCATCAGGGATGTTTGCTGAGCTTTGACGCCCTCGTCAGGAAAAGATGCGCCCCCCTACTCACTCGCGTTCGTGGCAGCACCAACACTATACTGGGTGTTTTTGCAGATCGGTGGGAGCCCGCATGCTGCAAAGATGGGTGCAGCTTCATGTTTCTATGTAATCGTGTTGTCAATACTAACATTAGTTTTTTAAGTATATTGTTACTAACAAAATTATGGACTTGGTCTGAAATAAATGTTTATTATTATTATTATTTTGTTTTGACATTTCTCGGGACCCTGGGGTCCCGGACCTTTGGAACGCGTACGAGGAGTCGAAGCCAGCTCGCAGAGGCGCCTTAGATAAATTTAAATGATGAGGAGGCCCCAACCGACGATTATCCCTGTATGCACTATGCAAGTGCACCCAAGGACAACCCCTGGTTGGTACAGGACTATTGCTGTACGTGAAACAAAACATACTGGGCTATGGGTTTGGGTGGCAAAAGTGTATTGGGTAACTTAAACTGTGGAAGAACTATGTCCCCTGCCTGACTAATGTTATATAATATACACGGATAAAATGGCAGGGGGTGACTTGCACACTCAATAATGGGCCCCCGGAAACGGTCGCTAGCACATAGTGATGTAGCGACAAGGGGGCAACACTTGCTGAGGTGCGTGAGGAGTGGAGAGGTATTCCACGGCTATCAGGACAATCCCGGAAGTACGGTCAAGATTCCTACCAGCACCTTACTGGAATACTTCCTTCCTCCGAGCACGTTTGCTCTTGCGAATCTCCACTCAAGCCGGCCAATAAAGGCAAGAAACAGGTGGGAGTTCTGTTCCTCGTCAGTGGTCAATCCAGCCGGCCAATAAAAGCAAGCCAGAGATGAGGACCAGATTTCTCCCAGGAGATAGGGTCCGTGGGGTCGCTACTGCCCAACAGCTTGCCACATGCTGCCCTGCGGGTGGCGCTATCTCTCTTGGTCTGGCTCCTCATCCTAGACCCGTTCCGGCAAAGTAAACTCTACCGGCACAGACCTAAAGTTTGGAGCGCACAAGCCCCACTACGACGTCAACGTATAGATACGGCGGTGAGGTTATTATTATTATTATAATATTAATCATATTGAACAAGAGAACTTCTAAATTACAACGAAATAAAATACCCAGAACACGGTTTGCATTTATATTCCATTTCATCCCTTTCTTTCCCATTTTTATCATTTTTACCCATATTTTACCCACCCGCCCATCTCTAGACACGACGCCACATCGCAAGCATCATAACACGACAGTGGCTATGTTGAATAACGTATTTCTATTCGGCAACGCGTTCTTTCAACTTTACCACAACGCATTGACCTACTTACTCTACAAACTTACCCAAACTTAAATCTGCCTAGCCTTTTCCCAACTATGTTTGGGTCGGCTTCCAGTCTATCCGGATGCAGCTGAATACTAATATTTTACATGGAGCGACTGCCTATCTGACCATCACAACCCCGTTAAGACAAAGGAAAGGGTAATACGATACCCCTTGATAAGACGGTTGTCAGACTTTCGGGCTTTTGACGACCCGTAACGGCTGTCAAAGATCCACGAATGACAGCTGGAACCAACGGCTTAACGTGCTTTCCGAGGCACGGAGGAGTGTCGGTATGTAAAGATGGTCACCCATCCACGGACCAACCCCGGCAAGTGTAACTTAACCTGATGAATCGACCCGTGCGGATTTGATTGCTTAGCCACTAAAGTTAAAACTATACAAAACAGTACCTAACTATAAAAGGTGTTAAAAAATTAACTTAACAAGCTTTAAAAGGTGCTTTAAACCATCGAACTGAATAACTTGTACTATGGGAGCAACTTTGAAATCGCGAAAGAGAAACAGCTGTCTCATACAGTTTATAACAGTAGGTATTAAAACTTTAGTATGGAACAGCTGTTTTCTTTTCGGTCTAAAACGTAATGTTATTTTTAACCGACTTCCAAAAGGAGGAGGCTCTCAATTCGTCTGTTTTTTTTGTTTTTTTTTGTATGTTTGTTACGCGATTACTCAAAGACGGATGGACCGATTTAGAAAATTTATTTTTTGTTTGATAGGGTATACTTCCGAGGTGGTCCCATATAAATTTTATTAACTTAGCTTAGGGAGTTTTTGAGTTAGCTTCAATAATGCGTATATTTCCCACTTATTTTATGTGGATGATGTGATGGTGTTTTAATAACTTCCTATCACTATTATTTACATGGCTATATCTACAATTATTGTGCTCAATTATGTATTCGAATTTGTGTGGGGTAGGTTCCACAACTAAAAAGTGAAAAATAAAAACTTTTTAGCAAAAAATAAAACCGACTTCCAAAACAAAACACTACAAAGTGAAAAATAACTTTAATTTCGGAAGTCGGTGGCAAAAAACGAAAATACAAAACCCAAGACACCGACTACCGGAATTAAAGTTATTTTTCACTTTGTAGTGTTTTGTTTTGGAAGTCGGTTTTATTTTTTGCTAAAAAGTTTTTTTAACACCTCATATGTATTTGCGATGCACAACGGATTTTTATGCGGCAACGTTATCTTTTAACCTCGCCACAACACATAATTTGTAGTGTTCTCTCCACAATATATTTAACCCAAGCTAACCTCAACATAAAACATCGTTAAAACCTCTTTTACCCTATCGGATAATATCCGAAAAACCTCTTTTTTAAACGTCGTAATGTGCTAACCGTATCCGTATCGGATACCGCTGTAATTAGCGTCAAAATCTAGGCTTCCTACTGAAATACATTCTCATTCTGTGCCACTAAAATAGCAGAGAAATTTAGCTCGAAAATAGACCTAATAGCTGTTTATTAAAGTGTTTTAATGAAAATATAGACTCCAAGGATTTTAGAAGTTAGTTAAAACATTTGTCTATGTTAGTGGTTTGAGTTTAGGTGGAGGTTTTAAGGGCTTATTTATCTAATGTTTTTGGTATAGTATAGATGTGTTTTCGTGTAATTATTGTAACGTATTTTGGTCTTGATTTTATATAAATTACTAACAACTTTAAACCCCTCAACTGTCGTTTATATACATAAAAAAACCGCTTATATCAGAATGTGTGCTCGAATGTTAACCGAACCCCATACATTTACAACTACTGTAAGCCCACGGTCACCCTCAGATGATGTTTCTGTACGTTTGGATAACCTTGAAATAGCATATAATAACCTCATGTACGTTCTAAGAAAAAATATACACGTTGATGGATGGAGAGGGAGAGGAAGGCCGAAGAAAAGATGAATGGAATGTGTAAAGAATGATATGAAAGAGAAGGGAGTGAATGATAGTGTGACGTTTGACAGGGGAGAATGGAAGATGAAAACATGTTGCGCCGACCCCAAGTAACATGGAATAAGGGCAGGAAGATGATGACGTTCTAAGAAAAAATAGAAAAAATATATATATCCCAAGTAGTACTTAAGATACGATTAAAAAAAAATACTGTGCAATTTCTATCACACTATTTACTGCATCCTGTCAGCTTAGTCAACGTACAATATTATAACAACCAATAACCGATGGAATTCATCGTCGTGGAATTGGTCGTGGTGAAGAAGAATGTAAAAAAGTAGCATTTTTTTTCTAAAAAACTTATGTACCATATTTTTTTTTTGGATTTTTTTAGAACGACCATAAGGTCTATTATGTGCTATTTCAAGGTTATCCATACTTTACCGGACACCCTGTATATACAGGGTGTCATTCTAAAAAAATACAAAAAGTATATATATCCCAGGAAGTACATAACATTTTTTAGAAAAAAACATTGTAACATTCTTCTTCACCACGACCTACTACTTGGGACATAAATATATTTTTTTTGTATTTTTTTTAGAACGGCCATAAGGTCTATTATATGCCATTTCAAGGTTGTCCATTCTTTACCGGACGTATATTTATATATTATACATATTATATAAATATTTTTCTTACGGACAACGTGTGTACGTACGTCAGTTAAGGGGCGTATAAGCGTGGTGACCGTGGTACCGTTAGATGGTGGGACGTTCTCCATTAAAATTATATAGATGAGTGGGAAAATTGTAAAAGACCCGTCAAAGACTATTTTTATGACCGATCTAAACTCGTGGGTACTAACTTCCTGCCATAATCACCATGATTGTCAAACTGATGGTATGCAAATATGGTTGTGGCCACTGTTAAGCGTCGGTACACGGAATTCGTGTTTTGGCTTTTGGATAAGTTTATACAGGGTTACTGGTAACTCGACGTATTCCTTACAGGACATCATAGTAGCGTTAAATTGCTACCAATTAAGCCACCAAATGTTCCACCGAAATTCAGTAGCTTTTGAGTTACTTAGATTTTTAGATTTTTTTTTAATGAAAAATCTAATTTAAAAATGATTTACGGCGCGACTATACTGGAAATTAAGTTATTATTACAGCTGATGCCGTAGCAGATCTTTGATAATAATTAAAAGTTCCAAAACGCCTTGTAAAAATCACTAATTAAATATTGTATTTTTCGTAATTTCTGTCATACATCATAAAAAATTTGTCATACTTCATAAGAAACTCAAAAACTAATTACTGAATTTCGGAAAAACATTTAGACTTAATTTGTTGCATTTTAACCCTACTATGACGTCCTGCTAGGAATACGTCAAGTTACCAGTAACTAGTATCCGACCGAAAGTTCGGTTTCGGCCGAGTATCGGCCAAAAATCAAGTTTCGGCGGCAGTTTCGGTTCCGGCCAAAATTGGCCGAAACTTTTGCCGAAACCGAAACTGATTTCGGAAGTTGTCGTGCACGCTCGCCTAACTTCGTTTCTCGCGGCAAAGCTTTGGCGGACGCTGGCGGCCCTGTTCGGGAATTGTCGTGTGTCGTGAGTGTAATAGTAATTTTAGTAATTATTATTTTTATATAAGAGGTACCTAAAAGAGATTGATGATTCTTCTGAGTACAAATACAAACCAAAGTATTAATTAATAAGATTTCAAAATACCATTACTTAGTATTTAATGAAACAGTAACAATTAGTGATTTATTATTGATAACTGATAAACATTTTGCTATGAGAACTTAATTTGAAAAAATAATAAAAATATTATTAATATTTTTTTTTTATATTATATTAAATAAATGATTACAACCAAATTAATATACTGTTTCCGTTTCATGTCCTAATTAATGCAGAAAAATGGGTAAAATGCACCAAATTTCAGTATTTTAAGGAATTTTATACTTGACCACGTGAGTTTCGGTTTCCGTTTCGATTTCGGCCGGAAAACCAGTTTCGGTCGGACTCTACCAGTAACCCTGTATAGAAAACTTAAAGAAGTTGTAGCCACGAAAAAAAAAAACGTCTGGCTAGCTCAAGAGTTTCATCAGTCAGTGAAAAATTCGGATTGAGGATAAACCTTGTAGATGATAGTTTAAAAAGAAAGGAATAAAAAGTATTTATTGAGACTCGCACAGGAAGATCACAAATTACACTTAAAAATAAAAAAACAATAGCAAAAAATATAAAAAACATACCCCATACGAGGTCAAAATGCTCCTATAAAAAAATAAAAAAAATATCACTAAAAACGTGCCATATTTTGATAACTTTGGCGTAAATAAGAAGTCACCTAAGTTCCTGTTTTTTCCACCAACTACTTTTTCTAACCACCCATATTTTTTTCTGTTTCCCTAACATTACTCCTATTTTGAGCCAAAAAGTTCGGTTTTCTGAGTTAAAATCTCCATACAAATGGATTACATTATCATTACAAATTTACCTATGGCAAAAATTCAGAAAATTTCCGAACTTACCGAAAACAGAAAAAAATAGGTGGTTAGAAAAAGTAGGGGGTGGAAAAAAACAAGACCTTCATTCATCAACAAATACCTAAGTAGTTAATGATAACTTTAAAATTGTTGCTATGGATGACATAATTATTATTAGTTATTTAGATGATTACATTTTAGTTATTTTTATATTTCTGTACTTAAGTCAACGTTCTATGCTTCTTTTCGCGCGAGTATTGGCCTGAAAAAAAATGGTTTGAAAGTATTAATGAATCTTAAAACTAAAATGAGAAAAAAATATCTATAGTTTTTACCTCTATGCGATTTTCTATCCTCTAGCGTGCCATGAAGCTGGTGCCAAGTACCTGGAAACAAGAAAAACGTGTTAAAAGTAATGCATTGCTAACCTAAAGGCGCTTCATCACCGCCACTCGCCTGTAATGTAACAACTCAAAATTCCACTGTAACGGCTAGGGCTTTGCAAGTACAACTGACTGCTCAGACCATCAGCTGCTAGGTAGTGAAGGGAGATAATTTATACCAGAAGATAATGCCAAAGTAAAAAAAAAGTCCGTCAGCCAGATAATAAAAAAATATTAGACACGTATACAAAATACTTTATCATATTAATGAAAAATGTCTTAGATAAAACGGAGTGGGAGCTCGCTACGTCACAACTACGTATAAAATCTAGCAAGGCGTGACGTCATGCCACATTTGAACTCAATGTATCGCCGTAATCTTTTGAATATGTAAAAAAATAAAATAAATATTGCCAATATTTTTTAATAATCTATATGACGGACAAAAAAAAATATTTGGCATCATCCCTTTTAAATGGGTAGAAGTAACACGATAAGGTTGTTAGAAAGGTACACATGGTATGGTATGTTTATGGTGGTATGGTACAAGGTAGGTACTACATCAACTACATGTGTATTTTGTGTGCGTCACTTTCACGTGAATAAACTGTTTTTTTTTCTTTCATTTGAAAGCTCCCGGTGAGGAAGCGCCTTTAGAGACAAAGTTTTAAATGGCTCATGTATCTGCAATTTCACGAGCATTCAATCACATCGGTATGGCGGCAGAAATAGGTACTTTATATATGTTTGTAGTAAGGTCGTATTACACACACGTTAAATAAAAGAGAAGAGGGCAGAAGTGGTATATTAAAGCATTATTGCTCCTGTATTCACGGTAAAAGAACAATTGGGCAGTTACGCCCATATAATGTCTATGGTGCAATCTAGGGTGCTAATTTTAAGTTCGTTTCGCTCACTCGTCTCCTACAAAGTATCTCCTATTTCTGTATCAATGAAAGGGAAAAATCAGGTAAAAAAAAACCTAACCTTCTCGAGTTTGAATTTCTCGAGGTTCATTAAATATATATATATATATACATATTGTTTTTCCGCCCCGTGCGCCCGACTGGCCTAGTCCGCTACTGCTCAATTAGCTGTCCGTACGTAAAGCACTGTATTCTAAAGCTTTCCTAAGTTTTTAATCTCAATTTAGAACTAACAGATACATAGATAACAGATAGATAGATAATACACTTGTACATAAAACACCGTATGCTACGTAAAAAGATCCTCAGTTCTTAAAGTTGCACTAGTCGGCGGCACAAACTCGTTTTTGTCGTGGCTAATATGTATGCTATTTAGTTTATTTATCTATTTATTTAGTTTTATTTATATAGTGTTTTTATTTATACAGTTTATATTTATTTTGTGAAATAGATGATGATTTATAACGAAAACGAACGCGTATTTCATGAACAGACTTATGGGCGTATAGATATTATGAAAAAACTACGGAATGTATTTATTCAAACTAAAGTTACTTGAATTCCTATGCCTGTATGGTAACAATTTTGCCATTTTCATACTCCGGCAGCTATTTATTTACATCCAAAGATGCGTTAAAATTAATGTTGAAATATGGAAGTTTCGACGCTCATTCCAAACAAACATCTTTTTCTCCGATTCTGCTTCCATACAAGACTAGATAATGATGAGACAAAATGATATAATTTTTAGTTTTGAAAGTACATCACTACGTGTGTATGAAAAAATTACCGACTAGCGTAACCTTTATCACGGTCAAAACTAACAGAATGAATATAAATCTCAATTCAAATCAAGTTTCACGACATAAATCTTTCTGAAAACCGAATCCTAGGAATTTCTCACAATAACTAAGGCCCAGATGACCCCATATTGCTTGAAAACTATAAATTAATGTTAAAAACAAATAGGCAGGGTACGAGCCAGTGTACACAGCTAAGGTAAACAAGATAGGTCGTTCAGGTCGGGGCTAAGTACAGTACAAACAGCGGCCCGAAGCAAGCAAGACTTAGTGCGAAGAAATAGGATTATTAATCTCTGTATGTTACTGTTTTGTATTGATTTTAAATAAAGGAGGTTATTTTGTTGTATGTGTTTCCATGAAAGTGTGTTTTAGAAATGACCAGATCAATATTCTGATTGCTTAATTTACTGATGTAGGTACTCGCCATCTATTATTTATCTTCACTATACCTACTAATTCCCTATGACTGTCTCGTTGGTCTGATGATCGAAAGCGCTGCATAATCTGTGTCCTGGGTTCAATCGTCAGGTCGGGCAAAGTGTTATTGGATTTTTAGTTAGGAATTTATGAGTCTGGATTGGTGTCCGGTTTATGGCAATAGGCTCGCCCCTTTTACGTGGGATAAATGTGGGTGTACTAAAGGTACAGTCTCTGCCTAACTCTTTGCGGATTACAGGCGTGATATCATGTTGTCTTATACCTAAAAAATCCTTCTGTATCTCGACAAGTAACAAATATCTCTAATGTTTAAAGATTGATAAATTGGCTTCTGCACAACAAACAGTACAGAAACTCACAGGTTAATTTTCCACCTCTAACAAATAGCTCTCCAATTGTAGCGATACATTATAAAGAATTATCATTATCTGGGCACACTCGTTCCATCATAGATCGCATCCATCACTTCCATCAGGCGAGATCGATGTCAAGAGCTGGCCCTTTCAGTAATAAAAAAAAAAATGCAGTCATGAGGATAGTCGACAGGAGTCAAAACATAAACGCGGTGTCGCGGTGTCACGGTGTGATGAGGTGCCACTACCAAAATCACACAACGCGCCTAAAAAAGTTTTCACTTCAACTATGCATAGCATTCACGGTATCGTGGTAACGCGGTGACGCGAACCCGTAAAGATTTCCCCCTACCAAAATCACACAACGCGCCTAAAGAAGTATTCACTTCAACTATGCATACTATGTGCGGTATCGTGGTAACGCGGTGACGCGAACCCGTAAAGATTTCCCCCTACCAAAATCACACAACGCGTCTAAAGAAGTATTCACTTCAACTATGTATAGCATGCGCGGTATCGTGGTAACGCGGTGACGCGAACCCGTAAAGATTTCCCGCTACCAAAATCACACAACGCGTCTAAAGAAGTATTCACTTCAACTATGCATAGCATGCGCGGTATCGTGGTAACGCGGTGACGTGAACCCGTAAAGATTTCCCCCTACCAAAATCACACAACGCGCCTAAAGAAGTTTTCACTTCAACAATGCATAGCATGCGTGGTATCGTGGTAACGCGGTGACGCGAACCCGTAAAGATTTCCCCCTACCAAAATCACACAACGCGCCTAAAGAAGTTTTCACTTCAACTAAGCATAGCATGCGCGGTATCGTGGTAACGCGGTGACGCGTACCCGTAAAGATTTCCCCCTACCAAAATCACACAACGCGCCTAAAGAAGTTTTCACTTAAAACAAAAAAGTTTTATAACCTTTGTTTACATTTGATTTACCACTGCGCCACTTGCATTGACATTATAATTTAAATGTAGGTAGGTACTAAAACTGGAACAAGGTAAACATTAAAATTATATTATTAGCACTAACATGAACGTTATAAGTAAATATTACTAATTTCAACACGTCACGTAATCAAACGACACGTTAAATTAGCTGCGACCTAAATACCTATTTACCGTTATTTTATCATATACAGAGAAGACACACAGGGGCTTGTGGCTAAGTTATAACAGCCGCACGGGTCGATGGAGCAGGTTAAACTACGCTTGCCTCTGTTGGTCCGTGGATGGGTGACCATCTTTACATACCGAGCCTCCGCCGTTCCTCGGAAAGCACAACAAGCAGTTGGTCCCGACTGTAATTCGTGGGACGCGTTCAACCGGCATCGGATTGGTCGCCGCCAACCATGCGTGCTCTTTGTGTGCTGCCCATTACATATTTAGAGCTAAATAAGGACCTCCTTTCCATGTCGATTTAGTGCCCTGCATCCGCCAGGAGGGTGTTTCTTCCTATCATCCTTTAGTATGGAAAAGCGAAATTTATTTACAACTTACGCTATAAAACACATGTATAAATTAGTAAAAAAAAAAACATACTTGAATCGAAATAGTCGAACCGGATATGAGTTTTATGGTGAAAGTGATAGTTGTTTAATATCACCACCTTATAAAGGGTCAAATTAAATTAGCTAGCGAAACTCCGTAGACGTGCTTGGTATCGATAATAAACATTAAACATGATAAAACAAATTAATTTGATGTTTTTTTGGGTCATCAACCACCATAGTGTAGTCACCTAAAATATCAGTTTTTTTTTTTGTGTTAACCTCACAGACGTGATGGGTAACGATCTCAACACGATAAAACAGATTTTATCTACTCACACTTCAAGTAACAACACTACCAGTGGTCATTGACTACAAAAATCGTCAAATCTTTTTATTTTTATTTTGTCGTGTTTAGTTATCGATATGCATTACGTCAGCGTAATTTCGCTAGTTAATTCAATTTGAAATTTTACAAGAAGCATTTAAACAATAAGAATACTCCAGTAATGACCAAGTATGGCAAACGAATTTGTTACAAATTGACGTCCAGTATATATGTATATTAGCGAACAAAGGACGCTACCCATTCTTTTAACATTAATTTCAGCCATCGTTGCCGCAAACTTAACCATAAAGAAAATACATGAAAATATCACAAATTCCTTTATCCATATACCATCTTCATTCCTTAACATCAAACTCAAAACACTTTATCCGCCATTTTCCGTCCTGGCACGTACTGCCAAGAATATCTAACGCTAGATAAAGTCTGTTTAGTCTGGCCTAGGCTAGGCTAGGAGACAATTCAGCAAACTGAGAAACAAATGAAACGTACCTACAAAGGCCGCGGACCCCGCTTGAGCGCTCTCCAAGTCAAGATAGTGATGGGATGCATGTCGATAGTTTGATATCGACGATAAAAATTTCAAATAAAAATATGTGTTATTAATTTAATGGCATCAATAATGTATTGGCAACAAATTTAGGAGTGTTTGCCCTTTTTTTTATATTACAATTACTAGCTTCTGCCTGCGACTTCGTCCACGTGAAATTTCTTGCTCCCGCGACCCATCCCTTCACATCGCGTTTCCTGCCCATGCTATTACTTCGGTTTCGCTTAGCGTTCTTTCCAACTTATTTTCGTTTTGCTCGGCTTCTAAGGGTCCTAGCGTGCGTGATGCTAAACAGCCTTATTAGGCTATCAAATGCAAAAACATTTCTTCAACTCCTATTGGCAGTTCCAGAGATTATCACGTTCAAACAAACAAACTCATTAGCTTTATTATAAGTAGTATAGATATAGATAATACTCATGTCACAAAATATCTTAAATACTTTGAAGAATGTTATGTTATAATATTATGTCCTAACTTTATAAGATGATGGCTGTTTTGTTCGAGCATAATATTATGCACAGATTACTAAATAGTTACTCAGTGTTAATTTAAAATCTTTTTAATTTTTTTTTTTTAATTCTCTATTTGTAATTGTGTCATTGAATGCCATAACTGTAATTTATTTAATTTTTGTCTATCCCGCTTCTACATCATATTCCCTGTAAATTGAGAGGTCTGGTTCTTGTGATACATGAACTCCTAGTACAAGAGCCAGAGCTACACAGGTGTTTGTGATTTTTATGTGTAAATACAAATTATTTTAATATTTATTATATCATAATATAACTCATAAGAAAAAACATACATCTTAATTAAGTTACGAGTAAAACAATAGCAATATCTGATCATTAGCTATTATTTCTCAGAAATAATCTTGTCATACCTTATTATTACATAACTAGAAATGTATAAATATCATCTTAATTATTTTTTCCCCGCAACGGGGCCCTCTGACCGGGAGGAGGCCTGTATCCCAGCAATGGAACATCAAAATCTGCCTAGCCTTTTCCCAACTATAGCTCGAGCTCGAAACTACTTGAACAAACCGGAAACAGACATAATAGTAAAGATTATTATCATTCATAATTAAAAGTATATACATTACTTGATGACATTATTTATTAAATTTTGCATGCCAAAACTCAGGCAGAATGTACATTGACATTATTTAATACACCTTTGTTTATAATCTGGACTTGTTAAAATAATTTAATATCTTTTTTTTTTTTCATTATTTCATAATTTTACTCATATGCTTAGTGACAATGACATTATTTGTTAAATTTTGCATGCCAAAACTCAGGCAGAATGTACCCTGCTCACTATATTTTATTATAACAACTTTATTGTATAATACCTACATTCTATGCGAATAAATGATTTGATTTGATTTGAATCCACCAGTTACAAAGCATGAATCAAAGTGTTACTTTAAAAAATTAACGTAAATAACGAAGAAGGAAATACTGGTAAATTAGTAAAGTGTTTCCAGGAACTCAGTAGTCATGAAAAAGTAAACCTTGTTTTTCCTCAATTTCTTTGTATAATGAAGATTGTTTCATAGGAACTGTTTATAAACTTCTCAAAGCCTTATCTACAGGTCACAATAAAACCAACCACTCAGCTTTAGTGATAAATAGGTAATCCATTCGTGGTAAACAATTTCTGGATGTTTTAATGGATAAGAAAACTGAAGACCAATTCCCGTAATTAAAAATGTTCGCCATCAGAATCTCATCTCAGTGACACTCAATATCAAAAATGTAGGGAATTTAGAGGTATTTTTGACATATTGAGACTGATATCAGGAGCTTGTGGCTAAGTAATAACAGCCGCGCGGGTAAGCTACGCTTGCCGTGGTTGGCTCTTGGATGGGTGACCATCTTTACATACCAAGAGCCCTCCGTGCCTCGGAAAGCACGTTAAGCGTTAGTCCCGGCTATCATTCGTGGATCTTTGACAGTCGTTACGGGTCGTCTGAAGCCCGAAAGTCTGACTACCAGTCTTACCAAGGTGTACCGTATTACCCAGTAACTGGGGTTGTGGAGCTCAGATAGGCAGTTGCTCCATGTCAAATACTGGTATTCAACTGCATCCAGTTAGACTGGAAGCCGACCACAACATAGCTGGGAGAAGTCTAGTTAGATAATGCAGATGATGAGACTGAAATCAATATGTGAACCGTAAAATTACGGGAATTGCCTGTCTGATTATGAGAAGTACGCGATTAAAACGCGATATTTTTTGTATTGTTATTATCTTATTAGAAAAAGGAAAGGGAAGCTTTCATATTCATAATCATTTATTGTATTCTATATTGTAAAAAAGATGTTACAAAAGGCATAAAGCTAGATACAAAAATATGGACTCTGTAAGGACACAGCAACAAAACAAAATTAAAATGACAAAAAAACAAAATTAAAGCTATTCTACCGTAAAATGGGGTTACTTTGATACTACGGGTTTATTTTGATAACAACTTTCGACTTATGAAAAAATAATTATTCAGTGTGTGAACGCATCCAAAAAGATTTTACTTTTTGGTTGGCAGCACTGATAGTTTCTTTTTAATATACATACAAGTGGCATATAGCTGTCAAAATGACAGTAAATACGGTGTTACAATGTGAAAATATTAACTTAAATGTTGAACTTGCAACACTCGCAACTAATAAATGCTTCTTGTCATGGTTAGGTTAGATATGTATTTAATTTATAATGCCTACAACATACCAAAATCAATGAATTCGTGTAATAAATAAAAGACCAGCCGGGTCTAGAAATTACTTACAATAACAATGCCTTTCATTTTGACAGTTCAACAACATTCATTGCGTTATTTACATTGCCGAGCAGACGAATATTTCGAACCTATGAAGGAATGGATTAGCAATTTCTTTAAAAATCCTTCAGATCGTGAATGAAAGTGTGCTACGTAATAAATGAAGTCTTTATAAACCCAATGTTACGTTAAAATTATGTTTATAGTAAATTATCGACACAACTACATCCTTACTACAAACACAAGCACAAACATACGAACACAGAAGCACACACACAGCGTGCACAGACGCGCTCGCCTCCCTAATCTTGTTGTTGAAGATATTTCTAGCACGCGGCGTTGCTTGTGATTGTATGTAGACGTACTTTGTTTAACTTTACACCGGCTTAAAGTTATGGTCTGGGTAGAATTGTAAGACAAGTGCTCTAGAATGATACTCGAGCATGAATCTTGATTTGAAATTACATTTTCAGGGTTCCGTATGAACTTCGTATTGTCACTGTCTACTAGATAAAAGAAAGAACTAAAAATCTACTAACAAATTTTGTTAAATAACTAACTGTCTAATCAATATTAGTCATCAAAATATAAATATAATTATATCGATGATAATAGTGGTATTAAAGTGTAAAATTTTAGACGTTTTTAATGAAATGAGGCACCAACCGACGGGTGTATCCCTGTGGTACTAAGCACCAGTTGGTGTAGGCCTCAATACTCAATAATTTATTTTTATTCCACAATGTGTACAGACGCCAGCAAATCATGCTACCCGAAACTGTCAAATTTTGCCAATCAACCTTGAACCTAATGCTTTAGCGATAAAGTTGAAAATCTATTAAAGAAATTTGACAGATTGTTGTAGCTTAATGTGCTGGCATTTGTACCTACTTAGGTGGTAAATTAAAATTATATGTGATCAATATGGCCCCTGTCAGGCACAGCAAAATAGTAGGATATTTAATTGCATGATGCAAGATATGACGAGCTCGAGGCTAAGTAATAACAGCTGCACGGGTCGATCCATCAGGTTAAGCTATGCTTGCCGGGGTTGGTCGGTGGATGGGTGACCATCTTTTCATACCGAGACTCCTCCGTGCGTCGGAAAGCACGTTAAGCCGTTGGTCCCGGCTGTCATTCGTGGATCTTTGGCAGTCGTTACGGGTCGTCAGAAGCCCGGAAGTCTGACAACCAGTCTTACCAAGGGGTATCGTATTACCCAGTAACTGGGTTGTGGAGGTCAGACAGGCAGTCGCTCCATGTGAAATACTGGTATTCAGCTGCATCTGGTTAGACTGGAAGCCGACCCCAACATAGTTGGGAATTGTGTACAGACGCCAGCACATCAAGCTACCCGAAACTGTCAAATTTTGCCAATCAATCTTGAACTTAATGCTTTAGCGATAAAGTTGAAAATCTATTAAAGAAATTGGACAGATTGTTGCAGTTTTATGTGCTGGAATTTGTACCTACTTAGGTGGTAACTTAAAATTATATGTGATCAATATGGCCCCCGTCAGGCACAGCAAAATAGTAGGATATTTAATTGCAAGATATAGAAACAAAGATATTGGGTTAAGGGTTTGGGTGGCTAAAGTGAGCTGGTTATCTAGGTCTATGGAAAAACTATGGCCCCTGTCTGACCTATGTTTTATATAAACCATAGCTTTTGCAGCATCGGAAAACTATACGAATAAAGCTTCCTCTTGAATCGCTCTATCTATTGGTGAAAACCGCATTAAAATCCGTTCAGGAGCTTTTGAGATCAACGCGAACGACAGACGCAGCGGGGGACTTTATTTTATAATATGTACACAGGTAATATGGCAGGGGGTGAATTGCACGCTCAATAATGGGTCCCCGAATTCCGTCGCTAGGCACATACTCGTAGTGTCGTAACGACAAGGGGACATGGCCCTACACTCCTCATAAGCACCTCGGTACACGTGGGCAACGTCCTGAGGTGCTTATGAGGAGTGGAGAGGTATTCCACGGCTATCAAACAATCCCGAAGTACGGTCAAGATTAGTGGTTTTTATATTGTTATGGTGGAAAAATCGTCGAGTTGAAATCTCATTGAAGTGTAATTAGAGATCCAGTGTCTACTATAAGATGATGACGATGACGAGGTTCATTTTCCTATTATTTCAATGATACGAATCGTACGACGCGTAATTTTTGTCCGACCCCATGAAAAAAAAAACTCGTGATATTTCGGCAATATCTTAAATTCGTTGTGGTTATTTAATTATGCACGGTGTTCAACCTCGGGATCATTTTATTCGTCATTATGAACAACTTTTACTCAATCAATCTGCCTAGCCTTTTCCCAACTATGTTGGGGTCGGCTTCCAACCTAACCGGATGCATCTGAATACCAGTATTTTACATGGAGCGACTAACTGGGTAATACGATACCCCTTGGTAAGACTGGTTGTCAGACTTTCGGGCTTCTGACAACCCGTAACGACTGCCAAAGATCCATGAATGACAAGCCGGGACCAACGGCTTAACGTGCTTTCCGAGGCACGGAGGAGTCTCGGTATGAAAAGATGGTCACCCATCCACAGACCAACCCCGGCAAGCGTAGCTTAACCTAATGGATCGACCCGTGCGGCTGTTAAATAAGTGAAATGGCGAAAAAAATCCGATGTTCCCTAAATTTATGTTGTATTTAAATTTTGTGATGATTACTTAATAGAAAAGTTTATTCAGAGAGTTACAATTAAAGCATACGGTAACTCCAAAGTTAATATAATGTGTCGATTCGAGAAATATTTTTATCACTTACAAAAATTACAATATTAATTGATGTAATCATGGTGTATCTTTTAACACTACTCTGTATTCCCACTCGGAACAACAAGCTTTGAAAAACAATACATTCAATATTTCAAAACTACTAAATTGGTAGAAATAAATTCAAAATAAATGGCCAAGTGCGAGTCGGACTCGCACACGAAACGTTCCGTACCACTCTACAATATTTAAGACTATATATTTCTTTATCACGTTCCGTATGGGAATCCCCTTTAATTTTAAACTTTATTTTATTTTTTCAAGTATCCACCTATTACGAATCAAAAGATACATGCCTGGAACAGACAGACGGACGGTCGGACAGCGGAGCCTTAGTAATAGAATTCCGTTGGCACCCTTAAGGTACAGATAAAAAAAAATAAGCCTCGTATTTATTCAGAACCAAGACTCCCAATGAGAAGTTACTAAGTGTATAGTATATATTCACGCCTTTATTTTATTGACATATGTCACCGATACATCACTGTCTCAAAAACTATGTTTTGAGAACAAATAGGCCTTGTTGCCATACTGGCGAAGTTATGGATTTTGTGGGTAGAATGATATCGGTATGTTCTTTGTGTCAATATTTATTGGGCAGACTGAAAGGATGCGACATTTAGAATCGAAGCAGGTTATTGAACTGGAAATTACTAGAATGATGGTGTCAGTTTTTAAAACTTAACAAAGTTTTTTTTATTTATTTATTACTCACATATTATTATTAGTCGCTGATGTTCCGCTACTCCAGTAGCGGTACATCATGCGACTCAGTACTACTGTAGTTTCGCTACTATGGTTTCGCGGCGGCGGAGATGTGCTAAGGCCCTTAAATAGAGCCGAAAATAAAAAAAGTGAATTGATTCTTCTCGATTACACAGAATTACACTTGATTTGATTAGAACCAAATAATAAAACCAGTCAAGAGCGAGTAAGACTCGCGCACCGAGGGTTCCGGACCATCATATATAAAAAAGTGTGCTATTTAGAGACATCGTTTTATTTTTCCTGTAATCTGTACATAAACTTCTATCACACAGAATAATTTCAGATTTTTCTCTAGGCAAACTTTGGAGACAAGGAGGGAACGGTATTTTTTTTACATTTTTCATCAAAAGTCGATAACTATTCGGCATAAAAAGATATATTGAATTTTTAAGACGCCTTTTATTCTTTTTTGCAATATATAATTATATATTTCTTTCTTATACGCAAAATAGTTAGGCAAACCTCATCTAAAACTATTCCAAAATTCAAGCTGATAGCATTAGTAGTTCTTGAGATATCCAGCTGTGGCAGACGGACAGACAGACAGACTGAGTCGCACCATAAGGGTTCCTTTTTACTGTTTTGCTACGGAACCCTAAAAATTACCAAAAGCTCCGAAACATGTATTACGCTGCTTTGCATGAATACCAGCACAGACCAAAATTTTGAAATTACTGGTTTATAACACAGCCAAATGCAAATTAGTCCTTATTTCATGGTCTGTAAGACTCACATTCATAACGGCTAAACCGACAAAACCGGCGGTTTTACCGTTATGAATGTGAGTCTTACTGACCGTGAAATAAGGACTAATTTGCATTTGGCTGTGTTATCAACCAGTAATTTCAAAATTTTGGTTTGTGCGGGTATTCATGCAAAGCAGCGTATTGTCTTTGTTTAATCTATTCAAATGCGAGTACTACGCACATAACCTTTCTGAAGAACGTCACCAATAAGGTCACTATATGTCCTCCTAGGGCATCCGCTCCCGGCGTTTCCACTCCCATCTGCCTTGTAAATACCTTTTGTTAGTCGCCTTTCATTCATCCTCTGAACATGACCAAACCATCTAAGCATACTCTTTTAAATTTTTATCACTACATCTTCTTTTAAACCGCATTTTATGCCATCATTCCTCAGCCTGTCATTCATAGTAACACCACACATTCTTCGCAAGGAACGCATTTCCACAGCATTTATTCTTAAAATAGCTCATCTCATACTCAAAATTTGGCAGTCCTCCAGGCTGCTAGCGTGGTTGAAGGGCCAGGGTAACTGCCTATTACTAAGGCATGAGCATAAGCATAATCAGTCACTACTGGGACACAGAACTCCTCTTTCTGTGAGAGGGAGTGAGCCATAATCCACCACGCGGGCCAAGTGCGGTTTGCTAGATGTGACGTCTTCGAATTTTTGGTTCTAGGACATGCCGGCTTCGTCACGATGTTTTCCTTCACAGTTTTGAGAGCAGTGGTGATAAAATAATTCACACAAAGTAAAGTGCCTGTCTTGGTTCGAACCTACGACCTACAACTCTTAAATCGCAGCCGTTACCACAAGGCCACCACTGCACTCCATTTTTTTTTTGAATGGGCAATCATCAAATAACTTCTCCCACTCTGGGCGGACCGGTAGGGCGTGTCAGACTTTTACTGAATAAAACCCACCCGTGTTCCTTCAGTTTCCTGTGTCAGGGACACGGTAACTCTTTCAAACAACCCGCGATCCTGGCAGGCATCGGCCTTAGCGGACGCCATCAGTTAGTGCTGACATCTCCTTGAGGCGTGCGTGGAGCACAACGCGCCGACGACCCGGGCCTGACGGCGAGCAACCCATTGCTCGCCTTCCACAAGCCCGTGCCTGTGGCCGGGAATCAGATCTCAATTCCCGGCGCCCGGGGCGTCTCCTGCAGCGACTAGATTGCCGGGCGCTAAGATTGCCTCGCCCTCACTCAAAGAGGGGACTAATCGCCGCAATTGTGGCGTGCCCAACCACAGCACTCATGGCATGATCTATTTTTTTTTTAACTACACCAACCAAAAGAAAAATAATTGAGTAGGTACAGATTTTTAAAGTAGGATAGATACACACATAATATACTCAAAAAAAATCGTCATCGATCCGAATTCCTTGCAATTCTGACGCAAACCCTACTAAGTATCTATAATTATTTAATTTTAACGAAATAACGTGGTAATGTAACCGTATTCCCAGTACGAAACAACCAAATCAACGTCAAATGATCAGTAGCTGACGTCAATTTTCGCGTCAACGTAACATAACGTGATCAGCAATGAACGTGGAATTACGTCATGTCTATTTCCTTTTGGGAAATAGAGGAAGTTTTCATCTAGAGTTAGGTCGGTGTTGGCGATAAATTCGGAATAAAGTGATTTTAGGACAGGACTTAAAAGGGCTTTTTATTGCTATAACATTGGTACGAGTAAATACCTCTTTTTTACCAGCTTATTGTCAGAATGTCACCTGAGGTATACAGGAAGTATCAGAAAAGTGTGGTCAAATTTAAGAGTACAGGCGATCAAACTGAATAACTTTCTCCGTGTGGCCAACATCGTAATCGAGAAGAAAATAATCAGCCGTCCCATATATTTGAGGCGAGTAGGTATTGAAGTTTTGTACGGGACAGCTGATAATTTTTAGGGTTCCGTCCCAAAGGGTAAAACGGGACCCTATTACTAAGACTCCGCTGTCCGTCTATCACCAAGCTGTAACTCATGAACCGTGTTAGTTAGACAGTTGAAATTTTCACAGATGATGTACAGTCGCGACCAAAAGTCGATAAGCAAACTCACAAAGCAATAGCTTGGCGTTTAGTTTGACTTAAGACCTTCTATTTCCAAGAACATAAACATACATAATTATTGTCGTCAACAACTGATTGTAGTTCACAATTTCAAAATTATAACATGTGTAAGGATGACCTAGCGGTTAATCGCGTGCAGATAGATGTGTGAATCAGTGAGTCATGAGTTCAAATCTCACGCAGTACTTGACTTTTTGTAAGTTTTTACTTGATTGGAAGTAATGGGACAGAAATATAATATTCTTTATCTTGTTCGCTTGGTCACTCATTTCGTAAGTTAGAAAGGTAGATCATAGAAAACTAAATAGGTATTGACAATTATATATGTGTTATTAGAATATCCTTTCTTTATGAATTTCTATTATGAATTTACTAAGTGGGTATACAACAAAAAATCCTATGAACGGTTACAAAAAAACTTCTTTTATCTAGTAGGAATGTAACGTCACAATTCTCTTAAGTTTGTTAATTTTATAAATAAGTAAATAAAACGAATAAACATTTTTTACCATTAAGCACGACTTTTTTATTTAAACCTTCCAACACCGAAAATATAAATTAAAAATCACAAAAATAGTTAAATAATAATACAATAACTAATATTTAACTTCTTATAAAAATAAATAATAAATGAACATAAACATCTAACAAGTTTTTGCTTAAAATAGAAATATATTATTATGGTTCCAAAGAAACAAAAAACAGTCCAACATTGTGATTAAGATTCGAACTCAGACTTCATTGATCGTGAAACCATTGCTTAGCCCAAACAGCTACCAGCACATGTTATGTTTATGCGAATTTTAGCAATGCAATGGTAAGATCAAGTCGCCACTATGACAAGTATTCTAAATTTAACAGAAATATAATGTTATTTCGCGTAGTACGACGACATGCGACAAATCATTAGTGTGTGTTATCTGCGGAATTTTGGCTCATACACGCACACGTACTGGTTCGTGCTCGCACAGTTCATAGCAATGTAATCCTTAGCAAGCTTATGGACTTTTGAGCGTTTACTGTACCTACCATATTTGATGCAATAAATGAATTGAATTGAATTGACTGGTTGTCAGACTTTCGGGTTTCTGACGACCCGTAACGACTGACAAAGATCTATAAATGACAGCCGGGACCAACGGCTTAACGTGCTTTCCAAGGCACGGAGTGGTCTCCGTATGTAAAGATCACCCATCCACGGACCAACCCCGGCAAGCGTACCCATGCGGCTGTTATTTCTTAGCCACGAGCCCCTCTTTCTTCCTCTTTTCCTCTCAAAAGTGCTTGTATATGATTTAATTGAAATATTTTTTTTAAGTTTATCTTGTCCCGATTATTTGGCAAGAAATGGTTTGAAGCGCAATCTGCCCACCCTATTTAAATAGCAGCCACAATAATAACAAAACATCACACGTTAATAACTTAACGATGTTACATTAAGGTCGATACACACTGCCGCATGTAGCCGCATCAATCATCCACTGACGGCCGCACTAGTCATCGTCGGATGTGTGGTGTGTCTTTTATTATTATTAGTAGCATCGAGTGTGTTACGGATTTTATTAATAACACATAACATCACGCGGAATCACGCCTGTAATCCCCGGAGGGTTAGACAGAGGTGTTGCTACTGTAAAGTTTCCATGCAATGGACCCTAACCTTATACTGGCTGACATTTTATTACTGATGCTGTTTTATAGAACTCCCTTTTTAACCGACTTCCAAAAGGAGGAGGTTCTCAATTCGTCTGTATTTTTTTTTTCGTATGTTTGTTACGCGATTACTCAAAGACGGATGGACCGATTTGGAAAATTCTTTTTTTGTTTGAAAGGGTATACCTCCGAGGTGGTCCCATATAAATTTTATTAACTTTGCTTGGGGAGTTTTTGAGTTAGCTTCAATAATGCGTATATTTCCCACTTATTTTATATGGATGATATGATGATGTTTTAATAACTTCCTATCACTGTTATTTACATGGCTATATCTACAATTATTGTGCTCAATTATGTATTCGAATTTGTGTGGGGTAGGTTCCACAACTAAAAAGTGAAAAATAAAAACTTTTTATCAAAAAATAAAACCGACTTCTAAAACAAAACACTACAAAGTGAAAAATAACTTTAATTTCGGAAGTCGGTGGCAAAAAACGAAAATACAAAACGAAAGACACCGACTTCCGAAATTAAAGTTATTTTTCACTTTGTAGTGTTTTGTTTTAGAAGTCGGTTTTATTTTTTGCTAAAAAGTTTTTTTTAAATAAATAAAAAAGGTAATTCGTGTTTTGGTTTTAAGCTCGTGAACGGGTGCTGCTTGTGGTGACTGGTAGTCTTGCTGACCTTGGTTTTGTTATTGTTATTAGTAATTAACTCTTTATTTATTTTACTTCGATGGTCCTAGTTTATCATTTGTGACTTCGAGTTACTGCTACGTATATGGCTATATGCAAGTGGGCACGCCCTTTATGCCTGGAGGCTTTTATTTAGTTATAAAGTTCTGTTTACGTTTTTAGTTTTGTATTTTTATTTCTGCTTAAGTATTAGTTTTCGATTTTTTTTCTTTTTGGTATATTGGCGCGTGCTAGCTGACTTATGGCAATGAATTTAATTTCATGTTATATTTTGCGCAGTGCTGTATACAATCAAATTTTTTAACTGAACAGACAGCTGTGCTGCTGGGGAGTTTGTTGCGCCACTTCTTCTCCTCAGCTAAAGCACTAGGAAGTGGTGAAGGGCGGGTGTTTTGGGGGACTGTCTTATGTACTTTTGACATTCGAAAAGTGCTGATTCTTAGCCTAGTTTGAATAAATGGCTTTTGATTTTGATTTTGAAGCCGGACTTCGGCTTTAGCTAGGGTGTTAGGCGGTGTAGTTTTAATAAGTGCGCGATTTTATCCGAAGATTGTATTGATTTGTTTTTGGTTATAGACAAACTGTTATTCTACTTTAAAGCTCTATCATTTTGTAGAATAGTTACCTCTCAGTGGTATCCGAATTTCCACATAGGTGGAGTCTAAACTGCAACAAATGGTGGAGGCGCCGGGCACCTATAGAACACCCACATTTCGCCAGTTATGTTAAGATCCCATGTAATAGGAGGTCCCAGATGGAAAATCCAAAAACACTTTTTCCGACCCGGGAATCGAAATCTTTATCACTACAATTTCAAAGTTCTACTTGTACAATTTCAAAACTCTTTAACCTTTCGTACCGTAAACTGGGGTTACTTTGATACCACTGGGGTTACTTTGATAACAACTTTTGACATATTAAAACTTATTTTTATAACATATAATCTACAACGCCAAAAAGAAACTATCTTAAATAGATGTATGATGCTTTGTAGATATTATTAAAATAAGTTTTTCATATGTCGAAAAACGTTAACAAAGTAACCCCGTAGTATCAAAGTAACCCCAGTTTACCGTAATTACAGAAACAATTAAAAAGCCTCGCGTTGATTCGCGTTTCCAGCACTTGAGTTATTAATCTCTGGTGTGCGCACAGTCTTACAAAACTTTACAAGATCAAAGACTTCTGATAATAAGAAAATAAGGCTGAAAGAAAACGGATCACATTTCGAAGGTCATTAGTCAGGCCGCCTTTGTTCTACTCATTAAAATTCATTTTCGATAATAATCTGCTGATTTGTAGGGTTCCGTGTTCAAATATTGAAAACAGGACCAGCCTGTTTGTCTGTGTCTGTCCGTCTGTCACAGGGTTGTATGTTTGAACCGTATTAGGTAGCCAGAATCATGTAAATTAACCATTGTTATCTAGTTACATTAAGCTTGTAGGTATGAAAGTTATTTGACATGTCTCGGGACACTGGGGTCCCGAACCTTTGGAAGGCGTACGAGGGGCTGAAGCCAACTCGCAGAGGCCCGTTAGACGCTTTTAACGAAATAAGGTATACCTGTAGGTATTTTAATTATTAAGATACTTTAATTTTGTTTCACTTCTCCCAGTGCCGCGGTGTCTGTCTGTCTGTCTGTGATCGAATCTTGCAAGTTAAATTTGACCTACTTCCCGGTTTCCAATTGAGCTGAAATTTTACATACATATGTAAATTGGAGGACAATACAATATTATTAGGACATGGAGTTGATCTGATGATGAAGCTGAAAGGTGGCTATGGAAACTGTAATAAAACGACGCAACATTATAGAGTTTGGGCTCGTCTGATTAGTCTTGACAAGGACTGGTCATAGATGACATCCAGACTAATTTTAAATAATACACTTGTTTAGATCCATCAGGTTAAGCTACGCTTGCCGGGGTTGGTTCGTAGATGGGTGACCATCTTTACACACCGAGACTCCTCCGTGCCTCGGAAAGCACGTTAAGCCGTTGGTCCCAGTCGTTACGGTTCGTCAGAAGCCCGAGTCTGACATCAGTCTTACCAGGGGGTATCGTATTACCCAATAACTGGGTTGTGGAGGTCAGATAGGCAGTCGCTCCATGTAAAATACTGGTATTCAGCTGCATCCGGTTAGACTGGAAGCCGACCCCAACATAGTTGGGAAAAGGCTAGGCAGATTGATTGACTTTTTTGACACTTGTTTCCATTGTAATTTTTTTTATTTTTTTTATTTGTGATGGGTTTGCTCTTGACTCTAGTCTAGGTCAGAGGTGACAGAGACAAAGTCGACGATGGAGTGAGCTTACCCAGAAGAAGCCTGTTCACTCTCACTTTGAAGAGATTAGGGTTGTATACGTTCGGAAACACAGACGCAGGTAGTGAGTTCCACTCTTTTGCTGTGCGCATTATAAAAGACATTTGGAAGCGCTTAGTGCGAATTGGTGGAATAGCAACCAGGTAGGGATGGTAACTGGCAGTGGCGTCTAGATGTCCGGTGGTAGAAGGGGGCCGGTGGAATGAGGTCGTGGAGTTCTCGGGCACACTCTCCGAAGTACAATCTGTAGAAGACCGACAAGCAGGCAACCTTGCGGCGATGAGCCAAGCAATGAAGCTTGGCATCCACCAGTTTTACGTCGCCAATGAGCCTCTTAGCTCTGCGTTCCACCGAGTCAAGCGCGGCTAGTTGGTACTTAGCTGATCCATCCCAAAGGTGACTGCAATACTCCATGCAGGATCGGACTTGCGCTTTGTAAAGGGTTAAAAGCTGTCCAGGCGTAAAGTATCGCTTCACCCTATTTAGGATGCCCAGCTTCTTGGCCGCAGTTTGGGCCTTGTACTCGATGGTGGCGCCGAAGTTGAGACCAGATGTCAACTCCATGCCTAGGAGCTCAAGTCGATCAATGAACGACTCCTCGTCACACAGATCAACCCTGAGAAGTTTTCGTTGTGTGGCTAAAACCAACTGTCAAATAGGTTAAGTACGTAGGTACTTAACCTATTTGACAGTACTAGGGTTGGTTACTTTGACCTAGGGCATAAGTTTGACCCAAATCGAGACAAATGTTTAAGCTGCCGAAGTGTCGCGACCACAGAACCGAACGTCGTAACTCCTACCGTAACTAATAAATGGCGATGAACGGTGAGTTGCACGAAACTAACATTAGTTTAACGGAGACTTTAAATTGATGCTGTCACTATCTTTTTAATACAAAATGTAAGGGATGGCACGAACTTAACTAATGTTGGTTTCGTGCAACTCAACGATAGACGCGTATATGCGGAACTTTGTGTAGATGACACTAAACATCTGTCTCGATTTGGGCCAAAGTTAATAATAAAAATAATAATAATATCCTGGGACATTTCACACACGGTCATCTAATCCCAAACTAAGCAGAGCTTGTACTATGGAAACTAGATAACTGATACACTACATATACTTTTTTTTTGTAAATACATACTTATATAGATAATTACACCCAGACTCAGGGTGTAATTATCTATATAATTGCACACAAATGTTTGTTCTGGGTGGGAATCGAACCCACGACCTGCGACATGAGAGGCGGTATCTTAACCAACCACGCCAGCTGGCCTTTCAAGTTATACCGTAGGTCATAATAGCCCGCCCCCATTTGTACTGAAAATAAATAAAACATAAATTTTCACAGAATAGTTGTTACTACGCATTATCATGGCAAATAATAATAAAAACTGGACGGTTTTGGTGATACAGAACCTTTAGTTCTAGTCAGAGTCGCACCTGCACGCTTACAATATCTTGTTTAGATTTTATTTTCTACTACCTTGCGCACGTTTCATTTATCTCCTATAGAATATATTTCGCGAGATTTTTACCAGGAACTGTACGCTCATTAGTTAACAGACAAAATTTTCCTTTTTGATTCTTAAATCATAAAGGAAAATTCTCATTAAGTACTTATAACGGAACTGAGATTTCGTAGAAAATGAAGAAAAGAGAAAGTCAAGATACCTACTTAAATTTTTGAGTTAGATCACTGTCAGCCAGATTTAGCTGATGTTAGGAAAAACAACGACAAACAAACGCCTGGATTCTGCGAAGGATTAAGCAGAGTACTTAGTGACCGATACTTAAACACAATAGGGGCTCGTGGCTAAGTAATAATAGCCGCATGGGTCGAACAATCAGGTTAAGCTACGCTTGCCGCGGTCGGTCCGTGGATGGGTGACCATCTTTACATACCGAGACTCCTCCATGCCTCGGAAAGCACGTTAAGCTGTTAGTCCCGGCTGTCTTTCGTGGATCTTTGACAGTCGTTACGGGTCGTCAGAAGCCCGATAGTCTGACAACCAGTCTTACCAAGGGGTATCGTGTTACCCACTAACTGGGTTGTGGAAGTCAGATAGGCAGTCGCTCCATGTAAAATACTGGTATTCAGCTGCATCCGGTTAGACTGGAAGCCGACCACAACATACTTGGGAAAAGGCTAGGCAGAATAATAATAATAATAATGTTTTTTATAAAAAAAATATTTAAAAATGTATTTAATAAGTTTTTAAAATGAATAAAGGGCATAATAATAATAATATCCTAGGACATTGTTCACACACGGTCATCTGATCCCAGAATGATTGATGTTTAAGTCCCATGTAATAGGGGGCGAGCCTATTGCCATCAATTGGGCACAGTTCCAGACTCTGGGCTACTACTATTCCCGATGGAAAAACCAAATAACACTTTGCCGGGCCTGGGAATCGAACCCAGGACTAAGGAGGCAGTCTGTTGGAAAAGCTGGATAAATAATAATAATAAAATAATATTATCCTGAGACATTTCACACACGGTCATCTGATCCCAAACTAAGCAGAGCTTGTACTATGGAAACCAGATAACTGATATACTACATATACTACTTTTTTTGTAAATACATACTTATATAGACTAGATATTTGACTGGCCTGTTGGTCTAGTGGTTAGTGGTTGGTGGTTGGTCTAGTGGTTAGTGGACTGCTATGCCGGAGGTCGTGGGTTCGATTCCCACCCAGGACAAATGTTTGTGTGATGAGCATGATCATTTGTTCTGTGTCTGGGTGTAATTTATCTATATATGTATGTATTTAGAAATATATAAGTATGTTTATCAGTTGTCTAGTACTCATAACATAAGCTCTGCTTAGCTTGAGGCTAGACGGCGTTGTGTGATAGTTGTGGAATATTATTATTATTATTATTATTATATAGATAATTACACCCAGACTCAGGACAAACAGACATGTTCATGCACACAAATGTTTGTCCTGGATGGGAATCGAAACCACGACCTGCGACATGATAGGTGGTATCTCAACCAACCACGCCAACTGGCCTGTCAATAATAATAAAATAACAAAAAAATAGATATCATAATAGGTATCCTAAGTTTTATACAAAACTAGCTACGCCTTGTGTACTTACGAGTATTACGCTGTGGCTAAGCCCATTGCTTATTTCTTATTTTATTTTTACCCGACTGCGGCAAAGCTCAAAAATTAAAAACATTACTCTTCTGGTAATGTTTTTAATATATGTTAACGTAACAAAAACGGATATTACTACACATATACGGGCTACAGTCTTGATATAGACAGCGATCGCTTTACAACCGAATTCAGTTGCAAAGTCCTAAAGGGGACCCGAGACAGTCAAAATTGCATGAAAAGCGCGTAATTTTTTCGTGTTTGTTAAACAATTTTGACCCCATTAGGACTTAGCGACCGGATTCGGTCGTAAAGCGATCGCTATCTATGTTGAGACTGTAGCCTCTGGACATGAGAATTGCTGTGAGTATTAATGTTAGGTTTAAAGTTGGGTAATATTTATTCTGCTGAGCTTAATAATTCAATCTGCCCAGCCTTTTCCCAACTATGGAAGCTGACCCCAAGGCTTCCAGTCTAACCGGATGCAGCTGAATACCAGTATTTTACACGGAGCGACTGCCTATCTGACCTTCACAACCCACATACTTGATACATGATACACCTGGTTGTCACTAATTGTCAGACTTCTAGGCTTCTGACTACCCGTAACGACTGTCAAATATCTACGAATGATAGCCGGGACCGATCGCTTAACGTGCTTTCCGAGATAGAAAGCGGCCTCGATATGTAATGGATGGTCGAGAGCTTATTAATTATAATCCAAAAATAAATAGTTTCGCGTAGGCTGTGCGTAGGCATTAGCTGTAAATACAGGACAATTTTTAAGCAGTGCGCAAATTTTCACTTGGTGTTCTACTCATGAATATGAACAACTTTCACTATGGGACAAACACTGAAATCACGAAAAAATTCTGCTGTGTCATATAAAAGTTCAATACGGGTTTTGACGGGCCAGTTGGCGTGGTTGATTAAGATACCACCTATCATGCCGCAGGTCGTGGGTTCGATTCCTATCTAGGACCAATATTTGTGTGCATGAACATGTCTGTTTGTCTGTCTGGGTGTAATTATCTATATAATATAAGTATGTATTTACAAAAAAAAAGTAGTGTATGTAGTATATCAGTTATCTGGTTTCCATAGTACAAGCTCTGCTTAGTTTGGGATCAGATGACCGTGTGTGAAAGATGTCCCAGGATATATATAATGTACCAGGACCTACTCGACCAAAACCTGTATGAAACAGCAGATTTTTTTTTTTTCGTGATTCAGGGTTGGTCCCATAGTGAAATTTGTTCATATTCATGAGTAGAACACCCTGTGAAAATTTGCGCACTACTTAAAAAATTGTTCTGTATAATAATGTAACCACGAATCAGCCTATAATCTCTCCACAGCTGGGACACATGCCTCCTCTCTGTGAGAGGAACACTTAAAATATATTTTCATAAGGGCCGATATTTCAATCGTCAGATAACTTTTGAGGAATAGATTTGGCGGTTTGACATATAGAAAATATGTCAAACCGCCAAATCTATTCCTCATACAAGAGCTATCAAAACATCAAACATATTTCCCAGGAAAAGTTATATCTGACGATTGATAAATTGACCCATAATTGGTTAAATTAAGACGCATCAAGTTTTAGTGAGATAAGATATTCTTTGTGAGAAAGGAACACAGACGTTCATTAACATAATTAAGTGTTTATGAATTATGTATTTAGGTATCACAAAAATAAGAAATTAATATTGCCTAGATTCTAGCTGGTAATCTTCAAAAAATAAAACCATTGGTCGCTTCGCTTGCTCACCGAGAATTTGCAATATCTTACATGTTAGTAGTAACAAATCTAGATTTCCTAGAAAACTCCAATGGATTTCCTAAGGCGTGTATTTAGTCGAACCTCTAATAATTCCCAATTTGATTGCGCCTCTTTTTGTGAAACTCAAATAATTTAAATTATGGTGTTCTAAAAATACGTATACTAAATATCCAGGTAACTGCCACCAACTTGGAATTAGAGCACCCAGGCCGCTGCTGCCGCGACACCGTTCGCTTGGCTCGCGCGCCGTTGGTTACAATACTAACCTAACCTAACTCGTTTGGTCGGATGTGGGTGAACTGGGCAGATAAAAAAATGAGCTCTATTGGCATGCGGCTGAGTTCTAGAGTTCTTTATATCCATTAAAAAAAAAAAAACAATTTTGGCGTTCTTGCCTAAAAAAAGTCGAATGAAAATATGCTCTGCTAACATCCGTTCACAGACCATTTTTTTCAAAATTTAAACTTTAAAACTGATTTAGGCGCACACTGGTGAGTTTTTATAGTTCCTAATACTTTTCCGAAAGAGTTCAGCCGATCTAAAGTCAATTAAAAATAAAACAAACATTTTGGTCGGCATGCCCTAGCTTAGTTGCTACGACCAACTGTGAAAAAAGGCCAGAAAATTAAAGACAGGCTCAATTATTAAAAAAAAAAAAAACTATGCACCATTAGAAGCACTAACCGTTTTAAGAATTTAAAAAAGTCTCTATCATTAGAAGGTCAATAAGTTTTTAGAGGATTAGTTATATGTGTATATTTCTGATTTAGGTATTAGCAACATCAAAAATATCAAATCCCATCAAAAACATAACATGTACAAAAATGCCAAGTCTCGCAACGCAGTTTTTCTGCCGTAAAAAGTTGTGAAATCAAATGTAAACCAAGTCGGTTAATTCAGTCATATACATTTTATAGTAACCATATCAATATTACATTTCCTTATTTCTTTAATACGTAGAGTGACTTAGCAGTTGCACACAGCAACATAATCTACTAGGTAAATTAAATAGTCCTCCATATAGGTACTTTCAAACAAATAAAAGCACAAAGCGCTAATATTAGATAGATTTGTTTTGTGTAGATTATATTGCCGTGTGCAATTGCCAAGTCACTCTACTTATTAAAGAAATAAAGAAAGGCTTCGAGAAAAGGATGGTACGGCCGTGCCTTTGTTTTGCACGACTTGGCGGGGGCTCTTCCGTGCCCCCAGATAACTGCAAGCTAATAACTACTACGTGTCTATTCAGTAAAAAACTCATCGTGAAAATGTAGGCGAAGTGAGCTAAAAGTGAGTTGTCATTCCAAATGATTCTGGGGATTGACACTTGACAGCAGCACTTCACCTAAGTTTTCACGGTGAGATTTTTTACAGAATAAATCTACTGGTTTCAATCGAAGCCTGTGGTGATTTGATTTTTTGATGTACAGACGACAGCACATCAAGCTACTACAATCTGTCAGTTTTTTTAAATAAATTTTCAACTTTATCTCTAAATTATTAGGTTCAAGTTTGATTGGGAAAATTTGACAGTTTCGGATAGCTTGGTGCGCTGGCGTCTGTATCTATGTAATAGACCGACTGGTGCTTCAAAACGTATCTGTTCACCTTAGGACTACCATGACAGTCAAAATTCGGCCAAGACTAGCTTCAATTTAACAAGCTTTTTATGAATACTTAAAAAACAAATAAATAATTGTATTTTTTGTTCATTATATCATAACACGATAGCCGGGCTATAAAATCCTCGGCTATTACCCAAGGTAAGCTATTTTATCGCCCGGCTATTAAATGGGGTGTCAGCATATAGTTATTTTATTTAAAACATATACTGTAAAACGACCCTTTGAGTTTTTAATTTTGTTAAAGTAATATGAGATTACACACTTACACTGGTTTTTAGCTCATTTCACCACAGATCACTTAACGCGTTTAACGCTAAACGAGATTAAAACATCATTCTGCCTCTGTCATCTTCAAACGATTGAAAGATAGTTAAACTCGTTCAGCGTTAAACGGGTTTAGTGATGTGTGGTGAAATCCGCACACTGTGCGGAAATGGTTGAAAAATGGAGGCTTTTTGTTCAACTGAATAAAAATATTTTAAAACAAAATAGTGTATGTTTCATTGATTGTGATTATGCTGCTAGATAATTCGTTATTACGACAGACACGAATGTGAAGAAAACCGGTCAAGTGCGAGTCGGACTCGCACACTCAAAAAAATACTTGTTTAGAGAAAACACGTTGCTTGTTTGGAGACACCCTTTAATTTTTAACTTTATTTTATTTTTAGTATTTCTTATTATAGCGGCAATGGAAATACATAATAATTATATAAAAATTTTAACTGTCTTCTTATTACGGTTCATGAGATACAGCCCGCTGACAGACAGATGGACAGCGGAGGCTTAGTAATAGGGATACACCCTTCGGGTACGGCGCCCCAAAAATCTTTAAAAAATATTGTAATACCAATTTAGGGATTCTCTTCCTAACGAAAATTGGCTCCTTAAACCTCAAGCAGTAACTAAAAAATAAGTAATTTACCCAGATTTTCCTTTAGTACCCTTACTTCAAAACCATCAAGCACGAACCGAAAATTGTTTCCCTACATCTTTTAATTTACTTGCTTTGTAATTTTTTGGTTCAGTGGATCCAAATAGAGATAAGACGGATTGTGACACTAACAGATACAGGCATGACACTGGTACCTTTGAAGGTAACATATCAGTAACTGTCAATAAGAGAGGCAAAGATGTCTCTTGAAGATATTTTATATAATAATAATATCCTGGGACATTTTTTCACATATGGTCATCTGATCCAAAACTAAGCAGAGGTTGTACTATGTAAACCAGATAACTGATATACTTACTACATTAACTACTTTTTTTTTGTAAATACATACTTATGTAGATAATTACACCCAGACTCAGGATAATCAGACATGTTCATGTACACAAATGTTTGTCCTGGAATCGAACCCACGACCTGCGGCGTGATAGGTGGTAACTTAACCAACCACGCCAACTGGCCTGTCTAAATAAGATTAAAACAAGTGTAATATTTTTTTATAACCTTTTATGACTAATAAAAGCTGTTTATCATCTAAGACCAGAGTCCTGGTCAAGACGAATTAAACGAGCCCAAACTTGATAGGGTTGCGTCGTTTTATTACGGAGTTCCTCTGACCACTTACGGCTCCGTCAACAGATCAGCTCAATCGATCACCGAAATATTGCATTGTTACCGATTTTTCATATGTATGCCAAATTTCAGCTCAATCAAACACCGGGAAGAGGGTCAAATTTCACTTGCAAATATTGAAAAGGACATTACATACGAACATTGCAAATTAAATAAAAGCTTGTAAAAATAAGTCAATAAGGAAACGAGATTTTGGCGTATGAATTTGTAAATGCACAGACCGTTTGCAAATGATGGATATGACTATTGTGAAGGCTTTGTTGTAAACTGTCTATCTGCCAATCTTTCTATTGACCCTAAATTACCCACTGTTTTTGGATTATTCCGATCTGTTATCCTGCTTTGTCCCCTTAGACTTTAGAGGGACAGATCAGAAAAAAAAGATTGTTCTGTCCCCCCGTTAGCAACGAAGGCACAGTTCTAACTTTATTCACTCCTAACTGGGACAAATAGGCGTGAATAAAGTTGCTAACAGGGGGACAGATCAAACTTTTTTTCCGATCGGTCCCCCTAAGGGGTTCCTGTTTTGTGTTAAAATTTTTGGTATAGCCATTCTCATCAAATCCTTGTTTAATAATCCTCAAAAACGTCACGCCTGCACCTCCCGAAATAGTAGCCAGTAATATACTATATCAGTTAATCTGCCTAGCCGTTTCCCAATATAGTTGGGGTCGGCTTCCAGTCTAACCGGATGCAACTGAATACCAGTAATTTACATGGAGCGACTGCCTATCTGATCTCTACAACCCAGTTACTGGGTAATACGATACCCCTTGGTAAGACTGGTTGTCAGACTTTCGGGCTTCCAACGACCCGTAACGACTGTCAAAGATCCACAAATGACAGCCGGGACCAACGGCTTAACGTGCTTTCCGAGGCACGGAGGAGTCTTGGTATGAAAGATGGTCACCCATTCTCAGACCAACCCCGGCAAGGCGTAGCTTAACCTGATTGATCGACCCGTGCGGCTGTTATTACTTAGTCACGAGCTCCTCTAACATACTATATCAGTCTCATACCTTAATGCCCCCCCCCCCCCCCCTTCCCGATGGGTTCGCGGATTGTCGAGGCGGGGGGATCAGTAGCCGGTGCTTGGTGAAGCGAAGAGGAACCCGAGGAGGGGCCGCTCGTCAGGGCTTTTCCCAGGAAGCCGACGACGTAGCGGCCAACAAGTAGGTTGCGGTGTCGCTTGGGCGACATCGCAGCTGAGGCGGGCCGCAATGTCGTGTGGGAGCCATCGCGGCTGAGGGTGGCAGGCCGCGAGTTTTAGTGGGTTGGAGTCCCACAGAACTGCTCTATCTCCCCGTGGTAAAGCAGTATGTATGAGCATTTCTCCACGCAAAAAAAGCCTAATACTATGAATCGGACTCAAAGAAATTTAATATAAAAAACAGTATATCTATGATCGGACTTAATAATCAATTTGCCCAGCCTTTTCCCAACTATGTTGGGGTCGGCTTCCAGTCTAACTGGATGCAACTAAGTACCAGTGACCCGTAACGACGGTCAAAGATCCAGGAACAACGGCTTAACTCGCTTTTTGACCCATCCACGGACCAACCACGGTAATCGTTTTACCCGTGCGGCTGTTATTAGGTACTTAGCCACCATCCCGTCTTTATTACTCAACAATTAATCGGACTATCGGACATGAATGCCCATTTTGGCAAACACAAGGTGACACCTAAATACGTAAGTGCTTAAATATTATCTTTCGGTTGCTGCTAATAATTTGCTAATGGAGACTATATGCCAGACCCGGAGCTCGAAAAAAGAACCCCAGGTTCAACTGTCGCGTTTGCGATCACTAAACTCAAATTCGAAGATTTTATTTGAATTAAATTACAGGCATTTATGAATTATCAAAGAGTCGGTCAGTTAGTCAAAAAGGTGACTCATTCCAAAACGTAGATCTCTATGGAGAAAAACGGGCAAGAAACTCCAGACACTCTTTTAAATCAAGATATTACAAAATCCTGGGTACTTTATTCTTGTTGCTTCTGTGAGACGTGACGTGACGTGAGAACAATGTAAAAAAATAAAATATAAGACTAAAAATAAGCCCTGCCAGTTAAGAGATGACCAGTCTCTACTGACGGCGCCCGTTCTCGAACATGACGCGTGGATAAGCACCATCCAGCACAACCAATATTTTGCAACCGAATATGTACACCTACGTTTTATTTAAACTTCTGGATTTCAAATTCTGTCCCTACTGGTTTCCATACTCTCCCAAAAATCTCCATTACATATTTAATCTATTACTTAACAGTACCGCATATTCCTAGAATCAACTGTTGATTACCTAAATTATGCACAGTTAGCTTCCAAACGATTAATTAAGTTATAATTAATGAGTGGACGTTTAGCCTTGACATTCTCAGCGATATCTTAGTAGATTACCAACAATTTTCTGAAAGCAGTGACCTTTACTACCCGGTGGAGAATAGGTGATAGACCTATTCTCCACCGGGTAACCAAAGGTCACTTTCTTATATAGTTAGGGAGTATTTATGTAGAATGCTGGTAACCGGCGCCGATATGCCAGCATTTCACGGTGCCGACAAGCGCTGGTGTCATCGCTGGTTTGCACAGGCAGTTTTCATACTTCTTGCCAAATTAGCACGAACCGGCACCAACTAATCAGATAGGGACTTGTCGGCGCTTATCGGCGACGGTTTGCGCTGATTTGGCAAGAAGTATGAAAACTGCCTGTGCAAACCAGCGATGACACCAGCGCTTGTCCACGTTTCCACGGCGGGTTTCCACGGTCGCCCTTCTTGGGCACTAGTTTTACGTTAGCTAGTTTCCAAGATATCGGCACCGTTCTTTTTTCTAGAGAGAGGCGGAACAAGCGTGTCAGCACATGAGCCAATTCCGGCGCACACTGCCTCAACACTCTCGCTGGAATTCCGTCAGGCCCGCTGGCCTTGTTCACATCTAGACTGCACAATACTCTTCGGACCTCTTTTGTATAAACTGCGATCTCCGGTATCGAAGACTCACAATGAGGTGCAGTAGGTCGTTGCTTGGAACCAGCATCTAGACGCGAGTTACTTGCAAAGAGAGATGCAAATAGATCTGCCTTCTCACTTGCAGAGTGGGCCAGCGACCCATCCGGTTTCATCATTCGAGGTAAGGTGGGACGACAAAAATTCGTTTCAACTGCTTTAGGCAGGGACCAGAACTGTTTACCTACTACCCGTAGGGTTCGATGCTAGTACGGACCCGATACGTCCGACATGGTCTAAACGTGCCCTACGTAGAACCCGCTTGCAGAACTTAGCGGCAGAATTAAAGGCTCTTTTCCTCGCGCGAACCCTACGCGCTCTAACTTTGCGGTCACGGGCCTTGGTAGGCAGACTCTTTTCGGGCCTCAGCATGGGCACATTCTGCATTAAACCAAGGCCGGGATTTGTGACCGAGCGCGATGTCGGAGAATGGAATGAAATACTCCATCCCCTTCCGAATTACGTCCGCAACCACGTCAGCACAGCACGAGGGGTCACCCGAAGAGAAGCACAGTTGCTGCCATGGATAAGACGCCAAAAAGTGCCGCATCTCATCCCAGTCTGCTGACTCATATCGCCATACTCGCCTCACAGGTAGACAAACATTAATTTGGAGCAGAATATAGGCTTATTGTTATAAAAATCAGGTGTTGCACGAAAACGTTATCGTCATTTAAAGATTTTTGGAATTTACTTTTATAGTGTTAGAAAATTTCTGAGCAGTAAACCTAACAAAAGTACTAGGCTTGCATAAATTCAAGATAGTATTTCATTTCCGACATCCATGCGGGAGAAACCGCTGGCAACAGCTAGTACATAATATACAGCGAAAGGAACTCCATTCCAACCTGGTGACCCACGACACGTCTCGACTTTTTTTTTATTTGTCCCGTACTGGGTTTCGATATAGGCTAGCCGCAGTGTTAATGAACCCAATTTACAAGTCATAGGCACCAACTTGGCTCAATTTCAACACCACTGGTTTAAAAACTGTGAAGGAAAACATCGTGTGGAAACCAGCATATTCTAGAATCAGTTGAACACATATGATATTATGTAATATCCATCAACTCGCACTGGGGTGCCGTGCCAGCCTGCTCTCCTAGAGAGGAGGTTTGAATCCCAACAGTGGGAACGTAATTTATCTAGGTGAAAGCTAAAGTACAGCCTTAAGGAAAAATATTTGTCAAAAAATATCACAATATAATAGCTTAATAAACCTTCATTATCATAATTTTTTTCTACAACGATACACTATTTACTTTTTATACACGGTCGATTTTAATGTCTAATTTCGGGTACCTATAGACAGCTTTAATGAGCTCTACTGAATAATTTATATAATGTGACTTAAGGTCTTTTAGCTTTCACCTACAGATTTGATGATTATGTTACGTTAAGTAGCAGGCAGTGTCGTATAAAAACTTAATGATGTCAACATTTTGTATAGTATTTTTATCTCACGAAGCAACACACGCTTTACTTGTGTTTACCAAGTATACAAACGCGCTGTGAATGTGTGTGTAAAGGCAGGAAGGAGCTCTCGGTTCCGTCTGAGACAGTGGTGAAGTCGGAAGAGTGTGTGTTATGTGGTGACGCTACTCGTCTTCACGCACACATTCACAGCGTGTTTATACACTTAACACAAGTAAAGTGCGTGTCGCTTTGTGAGATAAAAATACTGTAGGTACAGACGCCAGCACATCAAGCTACTTCAATCTGTCAAATTTCTTTAATAGATTTTCAACTTTATTGCTAAAGCATTAGGTTCAAGGTTGATTGGGAAAATTTAACAGTTTCGGGTAGCTTGACCTGCTGGCGTCTGTACCTATACTCAGATTTTTTAATTTATATTTTTCCGTATACTTCCCTACACGTTTTTAACCGGCTGAGTAATTCCTTTACACAAAAGTAGACTTTGCCCGAAGCAAAACGGAACAAAGTCATTTTATTACTTAAGGGGTCATTAAACTTACTTTTTATTGCTTTCTCTGAACAAATTAAATCTAATACTATAAATAAGTTTTTGTTCATTTCTGTTCAGTATTTGTTCCCTGGTTTGGCCAAATCTAAATAAAATTATCCTAATCCAATGTGTGTCATACAATTGCTAAATATAATATAACATAACATTACGCCTGTAATCCTCGAAGGGTTAGGCAGAGATGTATACCTAAATGCTAGGTTATATTAAGAAATATAACGCTTTACGCCTGGACAACTTTTAACCCTTTACAAAGCGCAAGTCCGATCCTGCATAGAGTATTGCTGCCACCTTTGGGATGGCTCAGCTAATTACCAACTTGCTGCGCTTGACTCGGTGGAACGCAGTGCTAAGAGGCTCATTGGCGACGTAAAACTTGTGGATGCCAAGCTTCACAGCTTGGCTCATCGCTGCGAGGTTGCCTGCTTGTCGGTCTTCTACAGATTGTACTTCGGTGAGTGTGCTCGACTTTCACGAGCTCATTTCACCGGCCCCTTTCTACCATCGGACATCTAGACGCACTGCCAGTTCCAATTCCAATTCACACAAAGCGTTTCCAAATGTCATTTATAATGCGTACAGCAAAAGAGTAGAACTCTCGACCTGCGTCAGTGTTTCCAAACGCGTACAACCCTAATCTCTTCAAAGTGAGAGTGAATAGGCTTCTTCTGGGTAAGCTCACTCCATCGTCGACTTTGTCTCTGTTGCCTCCGACCTAGACTAGAGACAAGAGCAAACTCTACTCAAATAAAAAAATATTAAAAAAAAAATGTATAAAACAAATTGGATGAGAATAATTTCTAAATATAATATGTTTTAAAACCACATGATAATATTCAGCAATAGATTCTTGCTTAATAAACAAATTCATAGACGAAATTATTCAAAGCAGAAGCAGTGGCTGCTCCGCACGGGTGCAATGGTGACATGTCTAAACATCGAGATTTCTGTGCTATATCAGAGTTCAATACTAATTTATGCAAACCTTTTGGAATAAATGTTCCAAACGGTAATGAAAACCACATCAAAATCCGTTGCATAATTTAAAAGAACACATAAAATAACAAGCATAGAGAAACGAAAAGCGACTCTAATTTATGATCATGTATTGATCTTATCAATACATGATCATAAATTAGAGTCGCTTTTCGTTTCTTCAGGGTGAATTTTTCAAGTGGGCGTGGATGGCCAAATTCAAAACTATGAGATCATTGGATTTTTGAAAAATCCAATGGTCATCAAATCAATATGTATATGTGTATAATAATATAATAATATTTATTGAAATAGTATGTTTACAAAAAGTATACATATGTTTCAGTATATAACATTAATCTAGGCCTATAATAGTATTATAATAATGTAGATAAAAAAAAGAGAAATAGATGAAAAATATAAGATTACATTTGCAAAATAAAATAAATAAATAAATGTCTAGCCAGGAATCGAACCCGCTAGTTGTGAAAAAAACACACACACGGTATTATTTATTACACCATTCAATAGAGTTGCTAATAAGGAACGAATTATGGGAAGTAATGACATACGGCGAACTAAAGGAAAGAGCTCATTTTTAATAAAATACTGTTATTCTTTTACTTATGTTACCTACCTATTAAACCTTATTGATTATTGATTTTTCAAAAATACAACGATGCAGTTTTAGTTTTCATCAAAATCGAGCCCGAGACTCCTTTGAGTACTTTTCGCTATTCCTCATAGTTTCGGATTTGGCCATCCACGCCCACTTGAAAAATTCATTCTGTATAAATGATAAATGATTTTTATTTCTGTAAGTAGGTTTGTGCAAACACTTTTACAAGTCAATCATGTTTTTTTTTAAACTAGATGAGGTCGGCGTTTCCTATCTGACTACTCTGAGAAGAACACACAATACACATCTCTCTTACGATGCAACTATAAACTCGGACTACACAAAACCTCTACGAGCTACGCCTCGTAGCACTTATCTGTCAACTATTTAAATTGCTACGCGCTACGAATCTTTTATGCGCTGGTGCTACGCTCAGCATTGTTTACCATTATTTATAAACCTCACGTACAACCATTCCATTTTCATTTATTCATCGAACTTCAAAAGAAATAAACACTGAAAATTTATTTCATACTTATCTAAAATCTATAGAACTAAAATTGCATCTTGATCTTATTCAGTTTTCAAGTCACGACAAGTTTTGCACATAACATAAATTCAAATAGTCAGGTCTAACGTACAAGGTCGTCGGGTGAATGACCTTGGATTGGTATAAAATAAAATATTTTTGGGGTGAAAACGATTATAGAGCTAGCCTCAAATAAAGTATCACGGGAGGAATTCCGACCAAGATTCTCGGGTTCATTATCAGTTTACGGCTTATAGCTTTCAGTATGTGTCAAGTTAGAAGCGGAAAGTAAGTGATTTTTTAAACAATAATAATAATATAATTTAAAACAGTACGAGACGCTTCAAGGATTGGATTTCTTTTCTCCTGTGCATCATCAAGCAAATGTTGACCATTTTTTATTGGCATGTGTTTAACGCGGCGACAAACTGTATTTGGGTTTAAAAAAGAATTAAAACTGGTAGCGAAAATAGCAGGTTGGCAGCTGCAACCGGCGGATAAAAAGTAGAAAATAGGTATTCTTAAATTATACAATGAGGTTGTATATAAAGTTAACTGAGATGAGAAGTAAATATGAACAGAGTAACCAAACCTAACCTCGGGGTGCCCTTCACTCGCTCTTGCATCCTATGTCGACGGTAATATTTTCGGTGCCAAGTTATTTTTTTAGTAAAAAATTAGTTAGTTAGTCGCTCATTAAGTTATTAGTCACCTGGAAGATAATTAGCCTTTATAATCATACAAAATGGAGAATCTAAATCTGTTGATGTAGATGTTATCTCATTAATTTACAGCTCGTCCAAAAGACTCGCAGAGCAGCAATGGAAATTTCACCTTAATTCTCATACCTTAAGAAAAAGACAAAGACGAGACCCCTCTCCATATACATAAATTGGAATAAAATAGTGATTATGACGACACAGAGCAAGCCAAAGTGAAACGAATTTATTTAAAACACAAACAATTATGAACAACCGCTCCTCTCTCACCCCTTACCCCGCCGCCCATTAGATCAGCCACCGAATTTCCCCTGGGCCCCACAGAGTCCGTGGTGCCACGACACAAAAATACAACCCCTCATGTTTGCCCATATGTCTGTCTTTATATAAACCAACTACTTGAGATTTGTTGAGTGTTTTAAAGTTGGATTTTATGCTCTCTGCAAGTTCACTAACCGGATTATGAGACCAGGTATGGCTAGAAGACTTTTGTGCCTTGAGGTAAAGGGTTATAATTCTTATGTTCGGGTCGATGGTACTCTTATGTTGATTGAGCCCAGTAACCACATTTATTGCGGCATGAGTGGCATCATAGGCCATCCGAGATGCATGTGAAAGGGCACTTAGGACAGTCCAGTAAGTGGGGAATAGTCTGATCAGAAACACCGCACTAGCAATGGGTGTTTGATGAAGTGACTGAATTGTAAAGGTTATAGATGTCAGACGAACAGTGGGCCCGTAAAACACAGTGTGGGAATAAATGCGAATGTGCTCAGACCAAATAAAAAACCAAGAGAATAATGCAGTGAAGCATGCTCAAAATTACACCTCGCTGTGCGCATACACGCTCACACGCACACATTTACACCAACCTCACTAATTGACAAAAAAACAATAAAAACCGGCCTCATGTCATTGTTGACAGCGCTATGTCATGGTTTATATTTGTTTTTTTTTTAATTTTTATTCGAGATGGGTTCGCTCTTAACTATAGTCTAGGTAGTGAGCTTACCCAAAAGAAGCCTGTTCACTCCAACTTTGAAGAGATTCGGGTTGTATGCGTTCGGGAACACAGACGCAGGTAGTGAGTTCCACTCTTTTGCCGTGCGCATTATGAAGGATATTTGGAAGCGCTTAGTGCGAATTGGTGGAATGGCAACTAGGTATGGGTGGTAACTTGGTTTGAGGTATGTTGTTATTCCATCGGGTTAAGCGGCCGGCAGGATTCCATTGGAGGAGGACTTGTTGTTGTGGAGATGCTTCGTTGGATCCCGAGCGTAACGAAGGATTCTAGAGCCTCCGAGCGCAAACTAGAATCCTGAGTGCAGCGAGGGATTCAAGCTAGCCCAAGACGAAGACAAGGCATTTTTATCCAGTCGTGGCCGTCTTTCGTCTTAAGTAATGATGATAATTATAAGGCTGATGGAACTAAAGACGATAAATATGTTTATATCTATCTACATGTGAACAACGAGAGACTGAGTAAATATTATGAGTGAACTTCAGTATTTAACCTTGACGTGTCCCCGCGTATAGACAATATATTTTGCATGAGCGTAGGGGAGCGCTTGCAAACATCGTCTGTTCACTATTTTTGACGAATCCTCGGCTGTGCTATATTAATAATGATACAACCTTAATAAATAATACAGTACTTTATAAAAACGAAGCCATGCGCCCAACGTTACGATTTCCCCTCAGCAAAATGTCGAAGTTCCACATAAACTTTCAACCCTTATGTAACCCCTTTAGGAGATGAACTTTAGAAGTCCTTCCTTTCTTCTTAATCTTTAAAAAAAATCAGCTGTTTCTTTGACGAGTTATGCGACCATAAATGTAGGGAACAGCTGATTTTTTTTTTTGGCGATTTCAGGTTTGGTCCCATAGTAAAAATTGTTTATAACGATGAGTACAATGACCCCTTAAGAGGCTAATGTTGATTAAAATTACACACTATATAAGTAACCCTTGTACAAAATGGCGCCTGTGCGTGTCTGTCAGTGAATTATTTTAACAAGAATAACTCCTAATCTCTTCGCAAGTGAGGATATTGTCCTTCCAAAAGCATCCCATTTAAAAATTAATAAAAAAAACACTTGTATAAACACGAAATGATCCCGGAATGGACAAAAGCAGACACTGGACTAATTACGGAGCCCGGGGCTACCCTTTGAGTTCGCGTAATTTCCAAACGTAATAATGTTTTACTTTGCATTTGAAAAATAATAAATTACTTTGTAGGCGTCGGACAAATTGGACTGTTTAGTGAAACATATCGTGGGTAATCGTGTGGTCAGCTTTTTTGAGTAATTCAAATTGACCTTGAGGGACCGTTTGGAGATATTTTTACAGTCTTTTAAAGGCGATTTTAGGTTTAAGGGGACTACAGGACCTAAAGCGCGGTCACTGTCGGACTGCATAGAAAAGAAAGAGAAGCGCGATGACACAACGCTGGTAATTTATTGCAAAGTATGAAGCAATTATCTATTTACAAAACATCTATTGATTGGACTAGGAAATTAAAACACTATTACGATAATATACTAATATATAATAATATAGACTGTGTATAGGGTGACTGGTAATTAGTGACCGATAGGTCCTTAAACACCTGATTGTACTCATGATAACAAACAACTTTTACTATAGGACAAAATTTGAAATCGCGAAAAAAAAAATCTGCTGCTCCCTACATTTTGACGAGATAAGCGAACATGAATCAGCTGATTTTTTTTCGCGAATTCCGGTTTGGTCCCATGGTAAAAGTTGTTGGTTATCATGAGTACAATCATGTGTTTATGCATCGGTCACTAATTACCAGTCACCCTATACATAGTCTCTTGATTTATTTACGAGATCGATCATTTTCCGAGCGCATACAACCCTAATCTCTTTCTTCAAAGTGAGAGTAAACAGGCCTCTTCTGGGTAAGCTCACTCCATCGTCGACTTTGTCTCTGTCACCTCTGACTTAGACTAGAGTCAAGAGCAAACCCATCTCAAATAATAAAAAAAAGTACATAACTATTTGTACACGTTGGTAAGGGTTTTCATTAACTAACAACTCCTGAATAAGAATATTCACATTAACATTCTCGAACTGTTAATATGCAACCCTTCTACTTCTACTCATCTCTTCTGGATAATTTGACACTCGATAATTTGTATCTCTCGATAGTTTGAAACTTTTTCTGGTCCCTTGAAAAACGCTCGATAAATTTAATAAAATCAATGTTAATTGGTCCCCTCGGTAATTTGAAGTTGACGGAATAGTATCTTGCCCATCGACATGCAATAATTTGAAGTCTTGGCTTCCCTACTCTCTATAATTTGAAGCGTTTATCATGCACCTATCATTTGTTTGTTGACGGAATATTATCTTGCCCGTCAACATGCAATAATTTGAAGTCCGGGCTTCCCTACTCTCTATAATTTGAAGCGTTTATCATGCACCTATCGTTTGTTTATATATGTGAACAGATCTGTCGATTGTTTACATAAATAAGATATGAGTGAGTTTACAGTTCACATTCTAGTCTACCTTTGAACGTTAAAGTGAGTCAGCTTGTTTACTTGATTTTTTTCCTCCCTCCCTCATGGTTATTAAAACTCCTGTTATTTTTAACTCTTGGTAATTTGGAATTTTCCTCTGGTTCCTTGAGTTTCAAATTATCGAGAGTCGATTGTAGTACAATTATAATAACGTATGCATTTTCATGGCAGGGCAGTGGTGGCCCATGGATCTTCATGATGAGTAGAAAATACAGAAAATCAGTAATAAACAAGTTAGTCTTCAGTCTTCGAGGACAGGAACCAGGTCTGCAGCGCGAGACGCGCGCAGCAGCAGGATGTAACAGAGCAGGGACGGGGGATCTTCAGCTCAGGACGCTTGGTGTCACGACCGTGCAGCAGGAATCAGCAGGCAGCAGGGCAGGAGAATCCACATGCACAAGAGAAGGAACGAGGATGAGGCTGCAGCGCCTTACTCCAAGGAGGAGTATAGCGAAGCATACGCTGGCAATGGATTACTTCACTCAGTTAGAGAGATTGTAGGGATCCCTCTGTCCAAGGAGGACAATAGAGAAGAAGGCAGTGACTAGCCATACCACTAGGATGTCAAGTGTCCAAGGAGGTCAGGAGACAGCTCAAGCCAAGTCACTAGAGGTTCCAGGGTGAAGCGTGGATTTGGACTGGAATACTTGTGAAGACGTCGCATGATATTTATTGTAGATAGTGTAGATTAGTTCGAAGGTATAATAGACTGCTTCAGACATTATGCTTGAGACATTATAGACTGATCTCTAGAAGCAATGACGGGTCCCTTTATAGGAGCCCGTCTCATTCTATAAATACTAAATATTTTAAAGATAAGTCAGATTAGATGGGTAACAAACATAGCCAGTAACACTTAACATGAGAACTCGGCCTTAACACATAATTTACAATGGAGACTTAGCTTTATAAAATAATAAAATCTGCCAATTCCTGACAATTCTGTCTTTTGCTAGTGTCGGTCAGTCCTTTCGGTAGGAGTCAAGCTCGTTCCGCCATCTACGTCTCGGCCTGCCGCGATGTCGTGGTGGTCCTCTTAGCCCATTTGTCATCTGACATGCGGCAGACTTGTCCAGCCCAGTCCCACTTGAGCTTAGAGGCTTTGTGGGTAAAGTCTGTGATCTTGGTTTTGGCGCGCAGTGTTGTGTTCCTTATACGGTTCGAAATTGGAACCCCAAGGATACTACACTCCATGGCTCGCTGGCAAACCTCGAGCTTGAAAGGAGACAGGTGCTTTACTGTGTGTAAATTATTTGATCATCGCAAAACATCTTGAGGAAACCGGTATGTCCTAGAACCAAAAATTCGAAGACAAGTGACGTCTACCAACCCGCACTAGGACCGTGTGGTAGATTACGGCCCACTCCCCTCTCACAGAGAGGAGGCCTACATCTCAACAGTGGAAACATTATAGGCTGACTAATGACTATGCTTATGTTATGCATTCTTGTCGTGAGGAAAGTTTTGAGTATGAATATCGATAGAGGGCAAGACCAAAAAAACGAAGGATGGACTGTGTGAAAGATGACTTGGCTAGAAAGGAGGCGACTACCGAGATGACGACTAATAGAAACTTATAGAAGTAAAAGGCATGTTGCGCCTTCCCTAAAAGAATTGGGACAAGGGATTGATATTGAGATACTTCTAGAAACTCATGCGTACTGCTAGCAACAGTGACCCTCGGTTATATTTGATGACGTCACCACTCACATAACGCGCGGCAAATTATGCTCACGCTATCGAAAATGATTTCCAATGAATATATTCCGTTTTTTCGACAACTATTACCATTTATTCGAAAACTGTATACAAATAACCGTTTTAATAATATCGGATAGTCATTGAATTGTTCCGAACAGTCGGAGCAATACACACAGATGACATTTAGCACAGAATTATCAAAAGGGTAGTGAAAATTCATATATAAATTAACTGTAGCCTTTACAAGTTGGCTGAAGCGTACGTTATGTAATGGCCAAAGGTCTGTATTTTACTGCTGGGGCCCGACATACAGGTTTTACGACTTAATAAATTTTGCAAACTTTGACGAGTCGCTGTATACGTAGCTGGCACTTGACGGCATCAGACATTCTCGAATGAAACCGGATGACGAAGATAAAAAAAAATAAGAAGAGAACTATGAACTGACTATGCAAGGATTGTGGCAGGCGGCGGTCTGTAGTTTTTACCTACCGCCATGGGAAGACTCTGGGTAAGCAGGGGTTAGTTCAACTACATTATGCCAGTTATGTTTTAAACTAATAGTGGGCGAACCAGTTGCTTTCATAATCCTTCAAACGTCCAAGCTCTGGGGTACTGAAAATCTTCTAATGGAAAAGCACTTAACACTTTACCCGCGGATCGAACCCTGGACTTAACATCCAACAATTGCGCTTGCAAGGAAGGAGGAAAATCTTCAAGTTTTTCTTCTTTTATTTGCGCATATTTATGAGTTAGGGGAGATTGTTCAGTGAGATGAATCGGGATGAAATAATAATGTCTAATTACACTGAATAAAAGTTAAGAGCGAATTAACATACTTTAGAAGGAACAGAATTATTTTGGAGCAGTTTTTGTCAGCGATGCTTTGTTTTGTACAAATTGGATGTACCTACAATACAATTTCATTTCTTTTCTACTTTATTCTTGGTAATTGTCGTGATTTGAAGAAAAATGAAATGATATAATTTATGAACATCATTATTGTGATGATGACTTACTTGTCAAGCAAAGTCCAATATAGCTTTTACAGGAAAATTGTTGTTGAGATAAATTAAGATTTTTGATTATGATTGTTATAAATGTAACAATGCTTAATGTTTGTTATTTCTCTAATAATTATGAATGTATCCCGAAGAATAAGAAAATAATACCTACGCATAACATGGTAGGCTTTATTTAAATCAATCAAAAATATTATTTTTAATAAGTATTTAAACTAAACATTAATAGCGAAACGCTCACTTACTTAATATTCATCACTTCATTATCGTATTACTCGCTTAGTTGAACCAACAATAAATTCTAGGTTTTATTCTAATTTAAATATCGCAAAAATTAGTCCGAAAGCGTACAAAATATTCAGCCGCTATGAAATCTGGTAAAGCTATTATTCAGAAATCCTATTAGCATTTTAGTCTAACAGAATTTCCGCTACTACAGGATGTTACACAGACTATTATTATTTAATTAAAAATACATTTCTTTTGTAAATAAACACGGTTGTCTGGTGTAGTATTAAAATAAAATGATAATTACGTTTTAAACCTCCTTTTTTACCGACTTCAAAATGGTGGAGGATCTCAATTCGACTGAATAGAATAAAATAGAATAGAATACTTTTATTATGTATACCATACAACCATATACGGAATTACCTACTAAGTATTTATTGCTATATTGTTTTGATTTTGATAACATTTTTTTTACATGTGAGTTTGTTTGACGTGAAACTTTAAGTTTGAAGGAAATTTATTAATTACAAATCCTTACAAAACTGCAAAAAAAAACATAATAAAAGTATTAGGTTGGGGAAAAAGTCTTTTCGCATTATAGTATGTATGAACTTGTAATAAAATCTCTTTGGCTATACTATTTGTATCTGGCTGGTTTTGGTATCATTGAAAGTTTAAATTTTAAAGAACATAATTCCAAATTCAAATTAGGAAAATGTGTGATTTTCATTTGTTTTTCGTACCGTCAAGATGAGTGAATCTAATGAAGAAATTCGATACATTTTAAAATTTTACTACAAAAAAGGTAAAAATGCAACACAAGCCGCGAAAAAAATTTGCGATGTTTATGGACCTAGTGTAGTGTCTGTGAGAGTAGCACAAATTTGGTTTAAGCGTTTTCAATCCGGAAATTTTGAAGTCAAAGATGCACGTCGCTCTGGTCGCAATATTACGGATAAAATGGATGCCATTTTTGAAAAAGTGGAGCAAGATCGGCATATCAGTAGTTACGACGTAGCTGAAGAACTAGAAATTGACCACAAAACAGTTTTGGCGCATTTGAAAAAAACTGGGTACACAAAAAAGCTCGACATTTGGGTACCTCACGAGCTTACTGAAAGAAACCTAATGAACCGTGTACTCATTTGTGATTCTTTATTACGACGTAATGAAACCGAACCATTTTTGAAGAAGCTGATAATTGGTGATGAAAAGTGGATCACGTATGACAAGAACGTGCGAAAAAGGTCGTGGTCAAAGGCCGGTCAGGCTTCACAGACTGGGCGAAACCCGGGTTAACTCGCAACAAGGTGATGCTGTGTGTGTGGTGGGATTGGAAGGGCATTATTCATTATGCCCTTCCAATCCCACTTTACCACCACGTTACCACCAGGCAGGACCATCGATTCTGAACTCTACTGTAAACAACTGATGAGATTAAAGAAAGAAGTTGACAGAAAGCGGCCGGAATTAATCAACAGAAGGGGTGTGGTTTATCATCATGATAAAGCTAGACCTCACACATCTTTAGCCACTCAGCAAAAATTAAGAGAGTTTGGCTGGAAGGTGTTAATGCATCCGCCGTATAGTCCTGACCTTGCACCTTCAGATTTCCACCTGTTTCGGTCTCTTCAGAATTCTTTAGGCAGTGTCAGGTTAACATCACGAGAGGACTGCCAAAACCACTTGTCGCGGTATTTTGACCAGAAGTCCCAAAATTTCTATAGCAATGGGATCATGTCCCTACCTATAAGATGGCAAAAAGTTATCGAACAAAATGGTACCTACATACTTTAGTTAAATGTAAATAAACTATATTAAAAAATGTTTTGAATTTTCTTAAAAAATGCGAAGAAACTTTTACCCCAACCTATTATTTCCTTTCAAGTCTGTACTAAGTAGGCAGAAAGCTCATTTACCAGCGTCATTAATAAAAATACCTAGTCATTTTGACAAATGGCCGATTTTCTCAACAACAGCGGCATAATGTAGCTAGTATATAAACGCACATTCAGAAACTCTTACTAGCATATATTATGTATAGCTTAGATTATATGGGAATACTTGGGAGTGGAGAAACACGGATCATAAGTCAGAAAATGTCGGTAGGAAGAATTGGGGAAGAATGGACGTGCTCTATTTTATGACTCTTTGAATATATTAGTTTGGATAAAATGAGAATATTCAGGCTTTTACGGATAGGCAGATAATACAAGAATATGTTACAACGAAACATATTCTTGTATGCACTTTGGTATGATTTGTTCACGATCATCATCCTTCTAGAGTAGCCTCCCAATTATGTTGAAACTTTCAGTAAATACAGATGTATCCGCTTGCAGATAAATACCAGTATTTACATGGAGCAACTGCCTATTCAACCTCCACAACCCAGTTGCTGGGTAACCGATACCCCTTGGTAAGACCGGTTGTCAGATTTTCGGGCTTCTGACGACCCGTAACAACTGTCAAAGTTCCACGAATGACAGCCGGGACCAACAGCTTAACGTGCTTTCCGAGGCACGGAGGGGTCTCGGTATGTAAAGATGGTCACCCATCCACGAATCAACCGCGGCAAGCGCAGCTAACCAGATCGTTCGACCCGTGCGGCTATATTATTTCGGCGGCGGCACATTCAACCTACACAACCCCGTTGCTGGGTAACACGATAATCCTTGGTGAGACTGGTTGTCAGTTATTACCGTACCTAGATATTATATGAATAAATAGCTTCTGCTCGCGACTTAGTCCGCGTGAATTTTTTTCTTCCTCCGACCCACCCCATCACATCGCATAACGTAGCCCATCCGCGTGATTACTTCGTTTTCGCTTAGCGTTCTTTCTGACTTTTTTTTCTTTTTGCTCGGCTTCTGAGGGTCATATCATAATATTAAATAACCTTCCTCAAGAATTGGGCTATCAAATGCAAAAAGATTTTTTTCAAATCCGACTGGTAGTTTAAGAGATTAGCGCGTTTAATGAGCCAACCTTAAAAGATAGACATATGCTATCGCGGACTTTTTTTTAGAACTTTTTAAGAGAAACAATTCCGTCATACATAATTTTTGCGTAACTTTAACCGTTTACGCAGCGCACGCAACGGAAGCTCTCAAAAGATGTGGTACAGACCATCACGCTGAAAAAATTTCTCCACGGGTCCAACATAAAAAAAAAAACACTATTTATACAAAAAATAATATTTATGTGAATGCCTAACTTCCATCAAAACTATTGCATATCCGACTTGGGTAGACTGTTGAAACTAAAAATGTAATGTTTATAAATACGATCTTAATGTACACAGTTACGCAATAAATATATCTTTATCTTTATCTTTATCTTTATCTTTACACAAAAATTATCAGTTGTCCCATACATTTGGGTCGAGTAGGTAAAGAAGTTTTGTATAAGGCGATTGATTTTTTTTTTTTTTCACGATTACGATTCTGTTCCCAAAGAGAAATTTGTTCAATTTGATGGTCTGTACCTTAATTTTCGCCACACCTTTCTGAGACACATTGTATAACCACTAGTAAAAAAAAACTCTTAAATTATCAAATAAAACTAAACTAACTTAGGTATAGGTACGTCAGTTCTAAATATGGTTTTTACAGTTAATCTAGATATTACACTAACTAACTTTTCCTTAATACAAATCCAATCTTCTCTCAATAATTACTAAACTCATTACCGTCGCCATGTTTTTAAAACTAAATACAACAATAAACAAATACGTTTTAACTTAAAACAGTGAAGTCACGTCTCTAGAGCTTCATATGAAACATTAATCCAGTCAAAACTGAACATTATTCCTAACACATTAACGTTTTAAATCGTGTGTATTTTAATTTAAGAGTAATCCAATTTGAGCTTTTATTTTAAAGGGGTTTTATTGAAAACGTTGTCGTATTTTACGCTCGTATATGCTTTTTTTTATTTAAAAGAGTGTTTCGAGCATAATTTTCGCACAGTTTATTTAACTATTTTTAAAGTTTCGCAGGTTGCCTTTGCATGTCAAACGGTTTGAAAATGATGACGTATTTTTATAAAAACCTATCTTTTTAAAAAAAATATTGCAGACTTTACTGAGAAAACGCATTGTTTTATATTCACAGTTAAATTATTCTCAGTAATTGTCTATTAGTTGTGTATTGTGACAGTTCAAATGCCTTTTGACATAATCACTGCAAAGGCAAAATGCTCGTATGATATGGTAATAAGGTACCATAATCGACATTCAGGAGTACACTGTCCTGCCTACCCCTTAACGGAATCTTTCAGTGGATTGTATTGTACAGTCACGAGCACAAATATGTATACACAAAACAAAATTCAAGATCGTTGTTTCTCGTGTAATAACGATTGCAACTTTGAGATAAGACCTATTTCATAATAGTGGGTCCCAAGATGTTATAATTGTAACAACATGAAATTACAATCAATACAGTAGGACAAAATGCTCGAGGCTAAGTAATAACAGCCGTACGGGTCGACCCATCAGGTTAAGCTACGCTTGCCGGGGTTGGTCTGTGGATGGGTGACCATCTTTTCATACCGAGACTCCTCCGTGCCTCGAACAGCACGTTAAGCCGTTGGTTCCGGCTGTCATTCGAGGATCTTCGACAGTCGTTACGGGTCGTCAGAAGCCCGAAAGTCTGACAACCAGTCAGTAACTGGGTTGTGGAGGTCAGATAGGCAGTCGCTCCATGTACTGGTATTCAGCTGCATCCAGTTAGACTGGAAGCCGACCCCAACATTGTTGGGAAAAGGCTAGGCAGATTGATTGACAGTAGGACAAAATCAATTTTAAAAGTTGGTCAGTGTATACATATTAGTGTTCATGACTGTACACAGTAGGTAGGTACCTAACTACCTATTAAAACGCCATTCATATAAAACTAGCTTTTGCCTGCGGTTTTACCCGCGTGGATGTCGGAAGTTATCCCACGGGAACGTAGGTACCATCGGGATAAAAATATCCTGTATTCTAACCCGGTCATGGTCTATCCGTGTTCCAAATTTCATCGAAATCCGTTCAGCCGTTAAGGCGTGAAAAGGTAACAGACAGACCGACAGACTGACAGACAGACATATACACAGACCGGCAGACCGACAGACAGGGTTCAGCTGATATTCGACATGACCTTGACATAATGTATGGGGTTTTTCAGACGCTTGACGGGATATTAGTATGGATTTTAAAAAACCGGTCAAGTGCGAGTCGGACTCACACACGAAGGGTTCCGTACCACCGTGCAATATTTAACACTGCATATTAAAAAAGAAATAGGTACTTCAGTTCAAAAACCACGTTTCTTGTATGTGGACCCTCTTTAATCTTTAACTTTATTTTATTTTTATTATTTGATGTTATAGTGGCAATAGAAGTACACAATCTGTAAAAAATTCAACTGTCTACATAGTACGGTTTATGAGATACAGCCCGCTGACACACAGATGGACAGACGGACGGACAGAAGAGGCTTAGTAATAGAATTCCGTTTGACACCCTTCAGGTACGGAACCCTGAAAATCACATACATACATATTAAAAGACATAGCTTTTTACCCAAACCCCATAACTCTTAACCAAAGCCAAAAAAGTGCTTTAAAAACCATCTTACTGATACCATCCCTAAATACGTCCCTTTTTCAAATCCAAGTACTAACGTGCTATTTAGCGACTATTATAGCCTTAAATAGGTCCCGAAGGCTTAAGATGGCCGAGTAAGCTCGTGTAATTTAGACAAGTTGTTGAAATATAGCCTCTGGAAGGCCTTTTGATAATAAGATGAGGAAAATAGATTGTTATGTTGAGAAAATGAGTTGATGTATATTTTAGGGCCTTAGCACACCTCCGCCGCCAAACCATAGCAGCGAAACCGCAGTAGTTCAATTCAATGACTCACATGAGGTTCGGCTACTCGAGTAGCGGAACATCAGTGGAACTTCATTAGTTGAGTTAATTTGGGCCTTAGCACATCTCCGCCGCGAAATGACATGTTCTTTTGCAATAATATTTTAAATTAAATGTAATTGGTTATCATTGACTTTCGATAAAATAAATTAGTTCTTTTTTTAAAAAGCATACTAATATATAATTTGACTAATGTATAAATATTTTTAATGTATATTGACCAAAGCTTATTAATTTTTAAAATATTTTTTAAGGTATAATTTGAATAATGCAAATAGTGACTAAAGTAAGAATGTTTATAATAATAATAATGTAATAGAATATTGTAAACCTTATAGGTATGTTACAATGCTACTACCATTATAACTATAAGATCTTTTTCTACATGTAACAAACAATAAACGTATTTAAATTTTAATTTGAAACCACAAAACGGCGAAACCGCATGATGTTTCGCTGATGTTCCGCTTGATGTTCCGCTGATGTTCTTGCTACTCGAGCAGCGGAATATCAGCGGACATCATGCGAGTCAGTTGAATTAAACTACTGCGGTTTCGCTGCTATGGTTTCGCGGCTGAGGTGTGCTAAGGGCCTCATATTTTTAAGGTTGAAAATACGTTTGTAAAAATCTTTAGTTTTTAGTAAACTATACAACAACCCGCCCCTGCTTCGCTCATTTTTTACGACTTTAGAAAACATTGAGACTTTTTTATTATATTTAAGTTTAATATGAACGTATTACCTTCCGGAATAAATTCTATATAATAATATGATGGTGGAAACAATATCAAAATCCATTGCGTAGTTGAGAAGAACTAAGCGGCCACACATGTCTACTTTGTTTTACCCTATGTATAACCTAAAATATGGATAAAAAATTGTTAGAATGTTTTACCGTGTGTACCCTAAAATCCATATTTTAGGGTATACATAGGGTCGAACATTCTAACCATGGGTAAAACATGGTTAGAATATTTCTAAAGCAAGTTAGACGACCTTGAACAAGTTATTGAATTCTCAGTTAAGCCAAAGTAATTCACGCTAATTTTGCACTCCCTTTTACAACAATCAATGCTATACTACAGTACTAGTAAATAAAATCATTATTTTATTTATACCATTCACCAACGGAAACCAATATACACCATCGAATTGATCCAGAAATAGAGAAATAAATCAAACAAAAATACAATCATTCTTCATACATAACAAACTTAGAATAAACACACATGTAAACATCAATACAATAAAACACAGTAACAATACACAGTTACACATACATACAGAACAAATGAAGATCGGACGTACGGCACGAACGAACGTGACAAACTCGCTTACGGCTAGATGATGCGATATACTGGTTGTATGTGTGTTGTATATACATATGTCCTTGTTTTGGGGGTGGGCAGGCTTCTTAGTAGTCAGTTCTATCATTTGAATAAGGGCCGGTTTTTTGATCCGTAGTTACTCGTAACTCCACCAATGGTTAAACATAGTGAATTATGTGTTTGCCAAAATGCCATTAGTTACTATAATTTTTTTTTTGTGCTCATTCATGTTTAACCTTTCACATTTATCCAAAATTCAACCATTAGTACCGCGTAAAAAAATCGGCCCTTTGGCCGGTTTTTTGATCCGCAGTTAACTCAACCAATGGTTAAACATAGTAACTAATGGTTGAATTTTAGCTAAATATGAAAGGCTAAACATGAATGAGTTATGCAATTAGTTACATTTTTTTTAATATTAATGAGCTAACATGAATACATTCATGATTAGCCTTTTATATTTAGCCAAAATTCAACCATTAGTTACTTTGTTTAACCATTGCTTGAGTTAACTATGGATCAAAAAACCGGCCCTTAGACAATGTAAGTCATGGCGGCGGGTTACTTTGACTCTAGTTTCCAAACGCATACAACGCTAATCTCTTCAAAGTGAGAGTGAACAGGCTTCTTCTGGGTAAGCTCACTCCATCGTCGACTTTGTCTCTGTCACCTCTGACCTAGACTAGAGTCAAGAGCAAACCCATCACAAATAAAAATAAAAAATGGCATAATTTTAGCCCAAATCGATACAAATAGTTGAACTGGCCACCGTGTCGCGACCACACAACAGAACGTCGTATTTGCTTCGGTAATAAATAAATGGAACTGTTGTGTGGATTTAATGACACTGAACATTTGACCGCCATGACCGTATTAGAATAGGAGCTGATGGTTCAAGCTATTCAAAACGTGGTGACTCTCACACAACGTAGGTACAATTACCTGTGGTATGAAAACCATCACACTGGATTGCCAAATGTACAGACGCCAGCACATCAAGCTACCGAAACTGTCAAATTTTCCCAGTACTCTCTTCTCAGTACTCTGATGTCTTTAAGTAATATTATAAATCTTTTATATCTATTAAAAGCAACGCATTTATCAATCGCTCAGCGGGCACATCTCGCTGACGACCCTCTAATCAAACCAAAGAATCAATCTGCCTAGCCTTTTCCCAACTATGTTGGGGTCGGATTCCAGTCTAACCGGATGCAGCTGAATACCAGTATTTTACATGGAGTGACTGCCTATCTGACCTCCACAACCCAGTTATTGGGTAATACGATACCCCTTGCTAAGACTGATTGTCAGACTTTCGGGCTTCTAACGACCCGTAACGACTATCAAAGATCCACGAATGACAGCCGGGACCAACGGCTTAACGTGCTTTCCGAGGCACGGAGGAGTCTCGGTATGTAAAGATGGTCACCCATCTACGGACCAACCCCGGCAAGCGTAGCTTAACCTGATGGATCGACCCGTGAGGCTGTTATTACTTAGCCACAAGCTCCTCAATCAAACCAAAGAGTAAAACTATATAAATAGGGAGAATCAAACTCTGAATGCCTTCTTCTAAAATTGACCGTCCGAATGTCATAGATATCTGCCGGCCTGATATAAATTACACAGGGGCTAGAATGATAGCTCTACAGTACTGTAAAGGTTTCATTCAAGGGGTAGTCTATTTATACCAGGCTGGCAATATCTTTGACATTCGAACGGTCACTTTTGAATAAAGGCTTTTCTAGCTTTTGTTCGAAGGATATGTCAGAGAGACGGCTCCGGGCCCATAGATTATACACTATATTATATATACCGAAGGGTTAGTCAGTTAAAAAAAAAAATTAAAGTCTTTTAAAATATATTAGAGTACTACGTGAATAGTTTAATATTTAACTAGCTTTTGCCCTCGGCTTCGCCCGCATGTAAATTATCCGACGGGAATGCGCTACCAGGAAAAATGTATCCTATGTCCAAATCCACGTCATAAGCCAAATTTCATCCAAATCCGCTGAGCCGTTTTAGCGTGAAAGGGTAACAAACAAACAAACTCACTTTCGCATTTATAATGTTAGTTAGGAAGCGAAAGTAAGTTTGTTTTATTATTTGATTCCTCGGGAACAGTACTTTTTTTCTGGATGAAAGGTGGGTATTATTTTCTGTATCCCTGACAACGTATAGGTATGCAAAATGATTATCGGTTCAGCGGTTTAGAGCGTGAAAAGGTTTCAATCAAACAAACTATTTTTGCATTTATAATATTATAGTTAGGATGATGAAAAACCGATCTATCGACACTCCAGAATCACAACATGTATTACGTACATTTTTTTTTTTAAAACTTGACACAATACTAAGGTTTCTGTATTTCAATCATGATTCGAAAGACACGTGGCGCCATCTAATATCATAAGAAGCTTATTGTTGTATTCCTCGGTAACAGTACTTTTTTCGGGATGAAAGATACCCTATGTCCGTTTCTGTATGCTTGACAACGTATATGCACAATTTCAGGATGATGGGTTCAGTGGTTTACGCGTGAAAAGGTAACAAACAAACTTACTTTCGCGTTTATATTACTATTTATATATTTTTTTTTTTTTTTACATTTCTCGGGACCCTGGGGTCCCGGACCTTTGCAAGGCGTACGAGGAGCCGAAGCCAACTCGCAGAGGCCCCTTAAATAATTTTAAATGATAAGGAGGTACCAGCCGACGATTATCCCTGTATGTACTATGCAAGTGCACCCAAGGACAACCCCCGGTTGGTGCAGGACTATTGTTGTGCGTGGAAACAAAACATATCGGGCTATGGATCTGGGTGGCTAATGTGGATTGGGTAACTTGAACTATGGAAGAACTATGTCCCCTGCCTGACCAATGTTATATATTATACACGGATAAAATGGCAGGGGGTGACTTGCACACTCAATAATGGGCCCCCGGAAACGGCCGCTAGCACATAGTGACGTAGCGAAAAGGGGGCAACACTTCCTGAGATACTTGAGGATTGGAGAGGTATTCCACGGCTATCAGGACAATCCCGGAAGGACGGTCAAGATCCCTACCAGCACCTTACTGGAATACTTCCTTCCTCCGAGCACGTTTGCTCTTGCGAATCTCCACTCAAGCCGGCCAATAAAGGCAAGAAAGAGGTGGGAGCTCTGTTCCTCGTCAGTGTTCACTCCAGCCGGCCAATAAAGGCAAGCCATAGATGAGGACAAGATTTCTCTCGGGAGATAGGGTCCGTGGGGTCGCTACTGCCCAACAGCTCGCCACATGCTGCCCTTTGGGTTTCTGTATCTCGCTTGGTCTGGCTCTTCATCCTAGACCTGTTCCGGCAGAGTAAACTCTACCAGCACAGACCTAAAGTTTGGAGCGCGCAAGCTGGGGCTTGCGCGCTCCAAACTTTAGGTTTGCGTCGTGGTGGGCCACGACGTCAACGTAGAGATACAGCGGTGGGGCTATTTATATTATTATTAAGCTTCACAGCTTGGCTCATCGCCGCAAGGTTGCCTGCTTGTTCTGCCGTCGTAAGAAAAAAGGGCATTTAACATTTAAAAAAAAATTGAGTTACATACATATTTAGAATCAGAAAAAAAAGGCAGATCTGCTCAATTTTTTGTAGATTTTTTTTTAAATGTTAGTTGTGCCCTTTTTTCTTACGACGGCAGTGTTGGTCTTCTACAGACTGTACTTCGGTGAGTGTGCTCAGGAACTCCACAACCTCATTCCACCGGCCCCCTTCTACCATCGAACATCTAGACACACTGCAAATTGCCATCCATACCTAGTTGCCATTCCACCAATTCGCACTAAGCGCTTCCAAACATCCTTCATAATGCGCACGGCAAAAGAGTGGAACTTATTACCTGCGTCTGTGTTCCCGAACGCATACAACCCGAAACTCTTCAAAGTTACAGTGAACGGGCTTCTTCTGGGTAAGCTGTAAGCTCACTCCATCGTAGACTTAGTCTCTGTCACCTCTGACCTAGACTAAAGTCAAGAGCAAACCCATCTCAAATAAAAAAAATATATTAGTCAAACAAACACAAAGTTTATTGCCCTCCTCACATAACACCCAATAGGTTACAACACATAAAAAAACCTAATCTAGAATTCAGTAACAACCTAAAAAGCCTAAATAATTACGTATTCTTTGTGGCATATAAGTCAATTTTCTCGCACCACCACCCAAATCAGTCAAACAGAAAACAAAATGAAAGAGCCGTGTTAGTAACGTGACAATATGACACACGGACGGATGACGCGCGGGGCGTGTCACGGACTAATGTCTTCTTGTGGTGCCATTTGTGAGCGATGGCGGTAATGAATATAGGGGGCTTGGGGGTTTGGTATAAAGAACAAAGGGAATTTAAGAAACGATTCACTGCAATAATTATATAACGACGCCCAGCTAGATGGAGCGACGGCCTTAAAAAGGTGGCTGGGACATATTGGATGCAGAAGGTGGAGGACAGCGATGTGGAGACAGTGGACTGCAATAGTTATGTTGAATTGTAAAACATAATTGGATGATTCAAGAGTACCTCGTGGCTAAGTAATAACAGCCGCACGGGTCTATCCATCAGGTTAAGCTACACTTGTCGGTGTTGGTCCGTGGATGGGTGACTACCTTCACATACCGTGACTCCTCCATGCTTCGAAAAGCACATTAAGCCGTTGGTCCCGGCTGTCATTGTGGATCTTTGACAGTCGTTACGGGTCGTCAGAAGCCCGACGAAAGTCTGACAACCAGTCTTACCAAGGGGTATCGTATTACGCAATTACTGGGTTGTGGAGGACAGATTGGCAGTCGCTCCATGTAAATTACTAGTATTCAGCTGCATCCGGTTAGACTGGAAACTGACCCTAACATAGTTGTTAAAAGGCTAAACAGATTAACAAAAGCAGTGTTTACGTGCGTCACCGAAAAAAAACCCTAAAGAAAAAAGTCGGAGCAGAAAGTTGGGCGGTCTTGTCGCTGAGCCACTGGGCCAATGCGAATCGCCAAATCTCAGAGATTTTCAGCCGGTAGAATATAATTATAGCGTGTTCCCGTAGAGTACTTAGTATTCCGTGGTTTGTTGGTATTTACACACAGCATCATCAAATAGATAGTTAGGACAAGTATTAGTTAGGATGATCGCAACAAATTAAATGTTATACCAGTATAATATTTAAGAACGTGAGTGGTCCTTAAATAGTGACGCTATGTGTACCTTTTATATTTAACATCAGTCTACTTCGCAAGTATATAAGTGTTAAAACGCCATTTGAAAAAAAAAACCGGCCAAGTGTATGTCAGACTACGCATAATGAAGGGTTCCGTAGTTGCGATGAATTTACCCAAAGAACAAACTTAACATTGTATTTGCAAAACATATTCTCCCATACATTCCAACTGCAAATGTAAATTTGTACGCACAATATTGAGAGATTTACTATGTTATTTTTAGACCATCATAAACTTCTTACTCGGTATAAGTTTTCCTGTAATCTATAGGTATACCATTCGATTTCTGTATTTTGTTCAAAATTTTAGGCTTAGTGGTTTTGGAGATGAAGTAGGAATGGCCAATTTTCGTCTATTTTCTTAAATAACTTTAATAAAAATATATTTTAAAATCATAAAAAAGAAATATATTTGAGACCATCACAGTAAGCCCTATACGGTACAGTTTGCAAAAATGATTTTCTTTAATTTTCTTATTTGACCCCCAAAATTGACCCCTATATTCAAAATTCAATTATTTACGTTATATGTCCGTGTTTACGTCACAATAATTCATAAGTGTACCGAATTTCAACTTAATCGGTTCATTATAATTGACTGTGACAGACGGAAAGACAGACAGACACACGAGTGATCCTATAAGGATTCCGTTTTCCCTTTTGAGGTACAGAACCCTAAAAATGAGAACATCTTCTGCTTGGGCCAATCCTTTTGAGCCAGCATGTATAAATTAAGGCAGACAGGTAACTAGACCGTGTTCACAAGCAAGATTTTAATGCAGTTTTTAAACCTGAACCGATTACCGGTATGTCAGTTATAGCGGTACTTGGCTGACAACCTATTTATCCAAGTAGTTGTACTTACTTTATAGCAAATGAAGGTACAAAACATGGCTTTAGTAATTAATGTTCGCCATCATTATTTTGCTGTCTGCAGGGAAAAGGTATATTTGTGTATAGTTTGACCAAGACCGCTATACCGCGCCGTAGGTATGGGCGTGGCGAGACGGGGGCAGTGCCGGCTGCTCATTCGCCAGCGCTGCACCCCGATTCGCCGCGCATTCCTAAGGCGCGGTACAGCGGTCTTGGTCAAACTATTGTAACAAATATTTTTGTTCGTGTGTTATGCCGTAAACAATCATGAAATGTGTTTTAATGTTTTATCCAACCAACCAACAAAAGATGTGTGTCAGCTCCGACGCACGACTGGAGTGTACTCCTTATGTACGATTGTCTTTGAATATAATAGATAAAACAAAGCAAGTATACACATGATTTCAAAGTGAAAGAAAAACGTAACGCTTTTGAGTTAACGCTTGTATTAAGGTCAACAGGTGAGCAATGTTTAAGACACTCCTTCTGTATGTTATCTATGTCGGAGCATCATCACGGATCCGGAAACGTCAAGTAGTGTCTTGGGGGAAGTCGATACAGGAAGTGGCAACACTGAATTGTCGGTTGTCGTTTGACAGCTGATATTTGACAGTAGAAGTTGGAGAACTTGAATGTTTGAAGACTGCACTTTTGAACGAGACTCGGGTGCGAGAGGTAGTTCTGCCATCGTGTATCGAATTTACCGTGTTTCTATATTGGAATCCAATTGCATCTGCCTAACCAAGTGATAGACTGGCCTGTTGGTCTAGTGGTTAGTGGCCCTGACTGCTATGCCGGAGGTCGTGGGTTCGATTCCCACCCAGGACAAATGTTTGTGTGATGAGCATGATCATTTGTTCTGTGTCTGGGTGTAATTTATCTATATATGTATGTATTTAGAAATATATAAGTATGTTTATCAGTTGTCTAGTACTCATAACACAAGCTCTGCTTAGCTTGAGGCTAGACGGCGTTGTGTGATAGTTGTGGAATATTATTATTATTATTATTATTGTTGAATTAAGTTAACCTTTGTGGATTAATAGACGTCTGTGTTAAGCGTTTTGACTAATATTTCGGTAACCCACCATGTCTGATCATTCTAATGATGAGGTGTTCGACACGCTTCCGTAACAACGCTGTCACTTTTTGAAATTAAAGAATTTATTTATTTATTATTTTTCGCTCCCGCTCCCGCTTATAACTTACCCGTTGTAATAACCATAGCTATCAAATTAACCGGCAGATTACCCCTTCGGCTTGACTTACAAACAAAGTGCGTTACAACAGTGTGAGGACGTATAGTATAAAACATAATATCTCACTCACTTTGGATTTATAGGCGTCGTTTATAAGCGACCAAGGTTTTGGTAAATACAGGATTATTGGTAATATGTCGGCAATCCATTAAGGAAATGTAGGAGAGATCATTTGCAATAAAATGACTCCTTATGACGCCCATGCAAATGTCAACCACTTTTTTTTTTGCAGAAATCCTTTTAGTCAAAAAACCTGCTCAAAATTATGAAAATTGAACGGTTTCTAGCTCTGATTTGAAACTATTAGATAATTGTCATGTTATGATTGATTATTATTATGCATTGAAGTGTTAGCAAGCAGAAAATAATTTAAAAAAATATTTTATGCATTGGATTTTTTTTTATGAAAGTTCAAAATTGTATACCGAATATCTTCAAAACAATATAAAATCTCTCTTACTTCTCTTAGGGCTGATTTTTCAATAAACAGATAACTTTTATCTAAAGAATAAATGTGACAGATTTACATATTTTCTATACAAAAACCGTGAAACTGCGATACTTGTTCCTTAGATAAAAGCTATCTGACCATTAAAAAATCAGCTCATAATGAATTGCCAACATATTTATCAATATTAAGATATTTGGTTCAACTTGACACGACAGGGTGTGCCAGCCGGTCTACTAGGTGAAGTGAGCTGTGAAAGTGTCAATTGCCAGCATTAGGTGAATGACAGCTCACTTCACCTAAGTTAGTCTGCGGAGTTTCGCTAACTAATTTAATTTAATTATTTATTTTTATTGGATTTATTAATTCAGTAGTAAGTACACTTACATTTCTAAACATATAAATTGGTGCAAACATAAACTCATCAGAGTTTAACCGTGCACCGTTTGACCCTGTATTTTAAGAATGGAACCCAGGGCATTCGCTGATAGCGTAGCAGCGCCTATGTTGACATTTTCTAGTGAAAATGACTTTTGTCATGTGAAATATCGAATGCGGCAGGTCAGACCGGCTGTTAGCGTCGCGAGGCGTCGCCACGCGCTCATAACTCTGCGACTCTCTCGCAGTTACGAAATTATTTTGGTATTAAATTAACATGTAATTTTTAAATAAAGAATATTATAATTCTTTAAAAAAAAACCCTGAATATTTTGTTTTTGATAATGCCATATTTATTTCCTTTAATAAACCATCCTTTCATGCATATTTTGTATATTAGGTTGGGGAAAAAGTCTTTTCGCATTATAGTATGTATGAACTTGTAATAAAATCTCTTTGGCTATACTATTTGTATCTGGCTGGTTTTGGTATCATTGAAAGTTTAAATTTTAAAGAACATAATTCCAAATTCAAATTAGGAAAATGTGTCATTTTCATTTGTTTTTCGTACCGTCAAGATGAGTGAATCTAATGAAGAAATTCGATACATTTTAAAATTTTACTACAAAAAAGGTAAAAATGCAACGCAAGCCGTGAAAAAAATTTGCGATGTTTATGGACCTAGTGTAGTGTCTGTGAGAGTAGCACAAATTTGGTTTAAGCGTTTTCAATCCGGAAATTTTGATGTCAAAGATGCACGTCGCTCTGGGCGCCCTATTACGGATACAATGGATGCCATTTTTGAAAAAGTGGAGCAAGATCGGCATATCAGTAGTAACGACGTAGCTGAAGAACTGGAAATTGGTCATAAAACAGTTTTGGCGCATTTGAAAAAAACTGGGTACACAGAAAAGCTCGACATTTGGGTACCTCACGAGCTCACTGAAAGAAACCTAATGAACCGTGTACTCATTTGTGATTCTTTATTACGACGTAATGAAACCGAACCATTTTTGAAGAAGCTGATAACTGGTGATGAAAAGTGGATCACGTATGACTAGAACGTGCGAAAAAGGTCGTGGTCAAAGGCCGGTCAGGCTTCACAGACTGTAGCGAAACCCGGGTTAACTCGCAACAAGGTGATGCTGTGTGTGTGGTGGGATTGGAAGGGCATTATTCATTATGAGTTGTTACCACCAGGCAGGACCATTGATTCTGAACTCTTCTGCGAACAACTGATGAGATTAAAGCAAGAAGTTGAGAGAAAGCGGCCGGAATTAATCAACAGAAGGGGTGTGGTTTTTCATCACGATAACGCTAGACCTCACACATCTTTAGCCACTCAGCAAAAATTAAGAGAGTTTGGCTGGGAGGTGTTAATGCATCCGCCGTATAGTCCGGACCTTGCACCTTCAGATTTCCACCTGTTTCGGTCTCTTCAGAATTCTTTAGGCAGTGTCAGGTTAACATCACGAGAGGACTGCCAAAACCACGCGCGCGGTATTTTGACCAGAAGTCCCAGAATTTCTATAGCAATGGGATCATGTCCCTACCTACAAGATGGCAAAAAGTTATCGAACAAAATGGTACCTACATATTTTAGTTAAATGTAAATAAACTATATTAAAAAATGTTTTGAATTTTCTTAAAAAATGCGAAGAAACTTTTTCCCCAACCTATTATATAAGAGTTTCGATGTTTCACATCTATCAGGCGTCCCGCGACGGATTAATTTTTTTTCTTGTTTTGTGGCACAAACTAAACGTGAACTTATTCAGTGATGCAAAAATCAGCCATTTAAATAGGTTAGTACCGAACGCATGAAACCCTCTGGCTTAAAAACCTCTGAGTCAGCGTTGTCCATCAGTGTCTGGTCAAACTCAGGCGGAATTCATACGGAACGCGGGACACGAATGCGCGCGTCTAGGAATTCACGTGGTTGAGTGGAATGGTGCTGATCCATGCGTCATGTTCGTGAACGGACGCCGTCAGCAGGGACTGGTCATCTCTTAGCTGCCACGGCTTATTTTAATTTAGTTGTTTTTAGTTTTTTTTTTTTTTGTAACGAATGGCGAAAGACAAAATCTTTCTACATTGTTCTCACATGTATATTGTCAACATGAATGATGTCACCAATATTTTTAATAACATTTTGATTTAAAAGAGTGTCTCTGAAGTTTCTTGCCAGTTTTTCTCCATAGAAAACTGCTACACTTTGGAATGGACCACTAGCTTCATCTCTCTGTTTGACCGACCCCTTAACACTTCACTGGTGCCTGTAACTGGTTTATTTGGAATAAATACTTTGAGGTTAAGTTTCATGGGAGTGTTCGCGCCATTTTGAACACTTTCATACAAGTTTTTTTGACACAGACGGCGTAAGCGAATTTGGGGACTCGAGGATTCACCTCAGTTTCACCTTGAACGGGAAAACGTCTGTATGTTGAGAAACAACATGTGATTTGTTTTGATTCGTACTTATATTACAAGGTTGGTCCATGGATGGGTGACAATCTTTACATACCGAGACCCCTCCGTGCCTCGGAAAGCACGTTGAGCCGTTGGTCACGGCTGTCATTCGTGGATCTTTGACAGTCGTTACGTCGTCAGTTTGACGGTCGTCAGAAGCCCGAAAGTCTGACAACCAGTCTTACCAAGAGGTATAGTATTACCCAGTAACTTGGTTGTTGCAGTCAGATAGGCAGTCGCTTCATGTTTTTATTTATTTATTCATTCAAGAAATATTCTAAACAAAAAAATCACATATTTTCTGCCAAACTTCTGTACAGTTTGTCGGCAGTGTTCCCGTGGATACGTGAATACAGTTTTGTGACATTCAAGTACTTATTGTCTACTTATAAGAAGTCGAAGCAAAAAGGAAGAAAATAAACAAATAAAAGGGTACACACACTAAGTATCTACGGATGGGCTCAGGTCGTCTTGCTTGCCCACCAGGCTGGCATGAGCAACGCTGAACGCGTGCCCGCAACAAACCCAGCACGAGCGAAACGCCGCCACGATGGCCGCTCAAGCGACAACAACAACACGGCGCGCGCGCAGCCAGACTGGCCGGCCCGCGCCTGCCTCATAATTACATAACTAGGTTCTTACGCTAAGGACACAAACCTAAATAGTGCTTACGCAGGACATTTTTAAAGACATTTTTAGAAACTGCTTCAGTTGTAATTTGCGTAGGTAATTCATTTAGTAATTTTGGAATTACCCATCGCTGCGTCCTTTGACCAAAATAATTATTCACTTTAGGGACTACATATTTGTTTCTTTGTGTCTTTTATGTAAAATACTGGTATTCAGCTGCATCCGGTTATACTGGAATCCGCCCCCAACATAGTTGGGAAAGGTCTAGGCACATAATGATGATGATTACACACAATACACGACTTTATCGGGCAACGAGTGCCTATAAAGAGCGGGACACAAATATGGCACAAGATTTATGAAATCATATCTATGACATGACTCTCTTCAAACTACTCCCTTTCGCTACCTCCCATCACTCACACATCAGCATAATGCCAGCTCGTTTGTCTCTAGCTATCAAATTAGCCGTAGATTGCCCCTTTGGCCCACTAACAGAGCTTAATGCGTCCACGTCGGCTTTATGAGCCGTTTACGGCACCATATTAAAGTTTTTTACTCTCCCCCAACATGCTAAGTAGGCTGTCTGAAGCTTTTGGCGATTTGAGATGAAGCTGGACGGTTGGGTAGCTTATTTTGTTGTGTTGGGTAAAATAATTGATTGATTTTCCAGATAGAACGTGCGGAAGAAAACTGTGAGGCCCATAAAATGACAGGGTTGCTTGTGGTAACCCACCATGTCTGATCATTCTGATGAGAGTGTTCCACACGCTTCCGTCATATGATTAATTTAATTTAATTTAATTTTTTAAGACTGTAAGTGTAAAAACTTGTCTGAAATAAAATGAATTTAATTTAATTCAATATGTTAAAATAATAAAGTTCTTATTGATGTAAGTACTAGTATAATATTCCTAATGAAGGTACCTAAGTTTATAAATATTTTAAAATAAAGTCGCTTTTGATGTTATTTATCTGTGTGACCGCGTTGCACTCCTAAACTACGCAACGGATTTTGATGCGGTTCACACCATAATTTAGAGATTTTATTTGCGAAAGTTTATTTGTATAAGTAATGCATATTATATTAAACTTACATGTAATAAAGAAATTACAATGCTTTGTCAAGACGTAAAAGCCAAAGCGAAGTAGGGGCGGGTCGCTAGTCATTAATAAATCGGTTAACTCCGATATCTACAGCAGTGCTATTCTCTACAAATCTCACCGTGAAAACTTAGGTGAGGTGAGCGTGGAGTGAGATGCCAATAGTGTCAATCCCTAGCACCAAGTGGAATGACCGCTCACTTAAAGCTCACTTCACCTAACTTTTCACGGTGACATTTTTACAGAATAGACTAGCAGTACGAGGCCGTTAAGAAAACAAGTAAATTTTCAAAAAGCATATGGCTTTATCACTCATTTCTTTATGACAGTTTCGTGCAAAACCGTTACTTGTCTTCTAAGGGTGCGTTTCCATTGACGCGGAGTTGCGCGGAGCGGAGTGGAGTCGAGATTTCCAGCACTGTGATTGGTCGGACCACCCTGCTCGACTCCATACTGTCCGGCTCGGGGCCGCATTTTCATATATTTTATTTGAAAGTCCGCTCCGCTTTACTGACACTGTTTCCACTGACGCGGAGTAGAGATATCGATTTACGGTCCACTACGCCCAGCTCCGCGTCAGTGGAAACGCCCCCTTAGTGGCCGCGTATTGCAGTTGATTTCCGATTATCAATTATTCATAATAATTATTATATTGTGTTCGGAAAAACGGCGCAAATATAACAACCATATTGAAAGCTTATTATATGTTTGAGCCGTTTGATGTTGAAACACTAGGGCTTCCGGGAAGTGAAGTTTCAATATGGATTTGTCTGCAAATTAAGCTAATGAGTTGGGGTCCGAGTGCTCATCGAGTATTTCGGGACATCGCCAAGCGGTTGGTCGACTCTTCACGGGACCAGAGGGCTGGCCTATTTTTAGCTCAAAGAATCAGTATAGCCATCCAACGTGACAATGATGCCAGCCTTTTGGGCCCTTTTCCCATTGAGAGCGATGCGGACGAATTTTTTAATGTCTGAGGCCTTCTCCTCTTTCAAAATTATACATAATATTATGTATATTTTAGTGTTGGCACGGGCAACTGAAGGAACACGGATAGATTTTAGTCAGTAAAAGTCTGCACACCCTCCCACTCCGCCCAGAGCGGGAGAAGTTATTTGATGATTTCCCATACAATAAAAGCTTGTATATTGTAACTGGCATTTTTAAGTAAAAAAAAAAAAAAAATTGAGCCTTACAGTAGTCGTATATGACGTGTAACATCTGACATCTGTTTGGGTTAGTACCTACCATCTGACAGCCAACTCTAGGACCGCGCGCACTCATTGATCAAATCATATAGCGTGCGCACTTCCCCGGCTTCCTGTTACACACTTCCGTCTCTTTTCACGACCACTTCCGTCCCTTTTCACGAAATCACTCCCACAGGTTGCAGGAGAGCGAAAGGAAAGATGTTACACATCAATAAATTAAAGACGAGATCCGTAAGTATAACTGGCCAAACAAGAGCCAGCCTCGCGCATTAAGGGTTCCGTACCCCTCGTGTCTATCAAAACGATCATAGTAACTGGTATTCTGTAAATATTATTTAATTTTGTTTAAAAAGATACAGTACTGTGGCAGACGGGTGATGGACGAACGGACGGACGGACTAGGGCCCCGGCGGCACACTTTAAGTAAGGAACTCTTAAAACATTATTTTTATTATATTGTTAAGAATTAAGTATTAAATTTTCTTACAAATTGTTGGGTATTAAAATTATTTATTACTAGAGTAGATATGAGGATGGCAGGGTAGTAGTCCTGCCAGCGCCGCGGGTTGTTTGAAAGAGTTACCGTGGCCCTGGCACAAGCAACTGAAGGAACCCGGGTGGGTTTTAGTCAGTAAAAGTCTGACACGCCCTCCCGCTCCGTCCAGAGCGGGAGAAGTTATTTGATGATTTCCCATCCAAAAAAAAGGGTAGTACCTATAGGTGAACCTATTTATTAATACTAATAACTTCATGTACCATGTACTGAGAAATAAATAAATGATTATGATTATGAGCTTACTGAATTATTAATAACTTACCTTCAGAATATTATACTAGTATATCAATAAAAACATTATTATGTTAACTTATCTTATTTTAGTAAAATTTGAGTAGCTACTCCAAATGATGAGATTTGTATAGGGCTTAATATTATAGCTATTAAGAGGATTGTGAAGCTGTGAATTTTCATACAAAAAGCGATAACCTTTTTCACCCCGTAAACATAGCCTAATTTTCATAATTTTTGGAAATGTTGTAGGTATATAAACTAGGTCCGTACGTTTTTATTATAAAGAAATATTGCATACGATATAAGTTATTAGCATCTAAATATCTATATTTGTGACATAAAAACTTCCTCGAGTGTTTTTTTTTTTTAATTAAATCAAGTTGAATTACTAAAAAAGAAAAACGTACGTACGGTGTACTGAATGAAATGAGATCAAAATTGTCTCATTTCATAAAGGTTTAGGTGGGTGAAAACGTTATCGCCCGAAACAATATTTATGTAAATAATTGTATGAAGTGTAGGTAATTGCCTCCAAAACTCGCGCGGCGTATCGGCACTTATAATACTCTTAAGAGGATTGTGAAGTGCCGATACGCGGCGCGAGTTTTGGAGGCAATTCCTACATTTCATACAATCCTAACTATATCCTAACTTCCTAACTATATAATATTATAAATGCGAAAGTAAGTTTGTTTGTTTGTTTGTTACCTATTCACGCCTAAACCACTGAACCGATCATCATGAAATTTTGAATATACCTAGTCCTGGTCTACAGAAATGGACATAGGGTACCTTTCAGCCCGACAAAAAGTACTGTTCCCGAGAAAAATAACAATAACTTTCTTAATGGCAATAGATGGCGCCACGTGTCTTTCGAACCATGATTGAATAATATTATCATAGAAACTTTAGTAGTGCGTTCAGAGTTCTTTTTTTAATTCAGTAAGTACCTAATACATTTTGTGAGTCTAGACTTCTAGTGTCGATAGACCGGTTTTTCATCATCCTAACTATCCTAACCAATATTATAAATCCAAAAGTGTGTTTGTTTGTTGATTACGCTTTCACACTAAAATGGCTGAACGGATTTGAATGTAATTTGGCACGTGGATAGATCATGATCTGGAAAAGGAGATAGGCTACTATTCATACTGGATCGCAGACGAAGTCACGGGCAACAGCTAGTTATTTACTTAAATATTGTTTCGGGTGATAACGTTTTCACGCCCCTAAACCATTACGAAATGAGACAATTTTGATCTCTCTCATTACATTCAGTAGGTACACCTTAATATAGGTCTGTATGTTTTTCTTTTTTTAAATTCAATTTAGTTTGATTTAAAAAAACAAAAACGCCCGAAGAAGTTTTTATGTCAAAAATATAGATATTTAGATGCTAATAACTTATATCGTATGCAATATTTCTTTATAATAAAAACGTACCGACCTAGTTTTTTATTATACCTACAACATTTCCAAAAATTATGAAAATTGTACTATGTTTACGGGGAGAAAAACTATATCGCTTTTTGTATGAAAATTTACAGCTTCACAATCCTCTTAGTTAGTACCAATGTTTTGTTTTATTTTACTGTTTTGATGACGTTCGTTGTTACATTATTTCGAGGCCGCATAGTTAGGTGTGAAGTTTTTCGTTGTCTTGCTTCATGCTTTCGTCATTAGATTACTCTTTATTGCAAACTTTTGGCGCAGCGTTATTCGGCGTACCATATTTCGAGGCCACGCCCACGTTGTGGACTGACTACGTAATTGTTTTTACTTAGCGTGCCGTTTGAATAATATTGGTTGCACACAATACACACGCAACTTATCAGCGGGCTAACATTCGATTAGCGATGACGCTAGTAAAAAAGCCACAAATGTATGTAACATAAAGTATCCAAGTGTCACGTGATCATAGGTCAACGAATTTATTGACAGTGTCCAATGATGACTTCCACACAAACGCGTCGATAGCGATTGAAGAAATAAAATCGCTCCGAAGCGAATGCCATTTGTCTAGGCCTACAGGCTTGTCAAGCTTGCAATATACTGTGTTACCTTATGTTATATATATATATATAGCGACCGTACCATAATAATAGGTAAGGAGCCGACAAACAAGGCAATTTTGTTCAGCGAGTTTATTGACAACAGCTCATGGCTAAGTAATAACAGCCGCACGGTTTAATCCATCAGGTTAAGCTACGCTTGCCGGGGTTGGTCCGTGGATAGGTGAGCATCTTTACATACCGAGACTCTTCCGAGCCTCGGAAAGCACGTTAAGCCGTTGGTCCCGGCTGTCATTCTTGGATCTTTGACAGTCGTCAGAAGCCCGAAAGTCTGACAACCAGTCAGTCTTACCAAGGGGTATTACTCAATGACTGGGTTATGGAGGTCAGATAGACAGTCGCTCCATGTCAAATACTGGTATTCAGCTGCATCCAGTTAGACTGGAAGCCGACCCCAACATAGTTCGGAAAAGGCTAGGCAGATTGATTGAGTTTATTGATTACAAAACATCACATTATAGAAATATCTACTTCCACATACCTAATCATTTTGATAGCAGCATAAAAACGTACATTTTACATTAGATACGTAAGACAAAACGATAAAATTACTTTTACAGCAAAATCTGTGTAAATATTCAACATTAATAAACCCAAAGTCATAAACATTAGGGATCATTTAGAGACAATTTATCAACACGTTTACCGTAATTACAAAACCGGCTAGCTCTCGTAACCAGCTATTAAATTAAATGTATCATGTTATGTGTTCGTATCGTAAACGACGAAAATCTCACACCCAATAGTTAGGTATAAATATACAATGTAACAAAAACCCTGTTGTTTTTTTTTTTAGGGACGTATACAAGCACAACGTTGATGAAATTATAATTTAAATAAATTTACTTTAATAAAAAAAAGTAAAAACCGACTTCAAAAACCTAAAACGAATAAAATAACTTTCATAATAAGATCTTCTTGGGGGGGAACGGTATTTTTTTACATTTTTCATCAAAAGTCGAAAACTATGCGATCTAAAAATCTAAAAACAAAAAGCAAAAAAACTTTTTAGCAAAAAATAAAACCAACTTCCAAAACAAAACACTACAAAGTGAAAAATAACTTTAATTTCGGTAGTCGGTGTCTTGGGTTTTGTATTTTCGTTTTTTGCCACCGACTTCCGAAATTAAAGTTATTTTTCACTTTGTAGTGTTTTGTTTTGGAAGTTGGTTTTATTTTTTGCTAATAAGTTTTTATTTTTCACTTTTTAGTTGTGGAACCTACCCCACACTAATTCAAATACATAATTGAGCACAATAATTGTAGATATAGCCATGTAAATAACAGTGATAGGAAGTTATTAAAACACCATCACATCATCCACATAAAATAAGTGGGAAATATACGCATTATTGAAGCTAACTCAAAAACTCCCCAAGCAAAGTTAATAAAATTTATATGGGACCACCTCGGAAGTATACCCTATCAAACAAAAAAAGAATTTTCTAAATCGGTCCATCCGTCTTTGAGTAATCGCGTAACAAACATACAAAAAAAAAAAAAACATACAGACGAATTGAGAACCTCCTCCTTTTGGAAGTCGGTTAAAAAGAACACGCAAACACCGCTCTTTCATATGATCCTACATGTCCTAGTAGCCTCACTTGGAATTTTTAAGAAACCCTTTCAGTCCATGTTGCATTAGTAGTTCTTGAGATATCCAGCTGTGACAGACAGACAGACTGAGTCGCAACATAAGGGTATTTTACCATTTTGGTACTGAACCCTAAAAACTTTAAGTTAGATAATAATAATAATAATAATAATACGGCCTTGTGGACTCTGAGGTACCGTTTTACAGGTATGTGCCCGACCCAGTTTTCGAGAATGACCATGTCACGTTATACTGGGATCGATCTATTATCACTGACAGGACTATTGTAGCCAATAAGCCTGATATAGTGGTAATAGATCGATCAGTGCGCCGCACAATGATAATCGATGTCACTATCCCGCATGACGAGAACCTCGTGAAGGCTGAGAAGGAGAAACAATTGAAGTATCTCGACTTAGCCCACGAGGTTGCCGCTATGTGGGATGTGGACTCGGCAATCATTGTGCCGATAGTCGTTACGGTCAATGGCCTTATCGCTAAGAGCCTCGACCAACATCTCAAGAGGCTCTCGTTGGGTGGCTGGGTGAAGGGCCTGATTCAGAAGGCAGTACTCCTTGATACGGCGCGTATTGTGAGGAGGTTCCTGTCTCTGGGACCCTAACCACCGGTAGCTTGGACCCTGTTCCCCATGCCGGTGGATTTCTATTTTTTATATTTTTAAATGTTTTTTTTTTAATTCTAATATTTAAAAATATAATTTATATGTAAAAAAATGAATAAAGGAGATAATAATAATAATAATGTTTATTTACCCAAAGCAATACATAGACACAAATTGAACACAGTGGTAAATACTAAACTTATACCTATTAACATTGTTTGAACAAAAGTTATAAAGGCGACAAAAATCTATAAGTACATAAATATAAACCCTGTCTCTCAAACTAGGAGGCCTGTATCTTAAGAGACAGTGTTCGGCCAGATGGTTGCATAAATTAAGTTGTACCTTTTTTTGAGTGAAATTGTGTCGATCTATCATTATATGGTGAACAACATTATGATCTGCAAATCAATCTTTTCATGGGAGCAGTTCCTGGAGTTGTGTGCGTGTGCGTGTGTGTGTGTGTATAAGTAGCCATTATACACAACTTAAAGAAAAATGCTTTCACAAAACAAATAGCGTTATAATCTAAATTAGTTGAAAAATAAGTAACAAAAAACCGGCGAATTCTGGTTCCGTAATAGGAAACAATTTGACTAAAATATCACTCCTACTTTTACTAAGCTAGGTTCTCCGTTTAGTTGGTACTTGGTAGAAAGAGCGAGTGTCTGTTGTACAAGGTAGGCACTAAAGACTATCGAGAAGTGCCGCCTGCCACACTCGGTGGGATTGCGAACCAGTGGGTAAAGTCATTTAAATATCTGGGGCATTGGGTCACTGTAACGCAGACGGATAATGTAGACATGGAGAGGGAGAGTAGGGCACTGTAAGTCAGGAGCAATACGTTGATCCCTAGGTTTGCAAAGTGCTCAAGGAACGTAAAAACCGGCCAAGTGCGAGTCGGACTCGCGCACAAAGGGTTCCGCACCATTATCGATAAAAAATCACGTTTGTTGTATGGGAGCCCCCTTACATATTTATTTTATTGTTTTTTAGTATTTGTTGTTATAGCGGCAACAGAAATACATCATCTGTGAAAATTTCAACTGTCTAACTATCACGGTTCATGAGATACAGCCTGGTGACAGACGGACCGACAGACGGACAGCGGAGTCTTCGTAATAGGGTCCCCTTTGGGTACGGAACCCTAAAAACTACTCTGTTTAGGGCATACTGCCAATCTTTTTACGCCTGCAGTCTATGGGTCGACTACACGCAGAGGGCTTACAGCACTTTACGCGTCCTGTACAACAACTCATACAGGGCGCTGTTGGAGTTGCCACGACACTGTAGCGCATCACGGATGTTCGCAGAGGCACGGACAGACGACCTTTACGCAATCATGCGTACGCGTGTCGCCTTCTGATGCGGTGGGTGCGGGGCAGCGCCAACAGCCTCTTGGTCACTGTGACCGATGAGCGGAAGGTCTAATGCTCATTCACTGGACCAATATACAAGTATTGCTGTCAAACCGTTGTAGCATAATGACTTATTCGACTAAGTACATATTAATTATCTGTGAGATTTGCTAATTAGTCTTATTGCATTACTACTTGCTAGAAACTCAAGGTTATAAATAGGACTGGACGAGAAGACTCCGCCCTTTTAATCCACGACCAGTCACTGAAGCATATATAGTTCCCCGAAATTGGGTGAGTACTCATGGTGTCCTTAGGAGAATCTGTAAATTACTATAACTGTGTTTTTACCTTGTGTTCATTCTAAATAATGATCTTGTAAACTACTGTGATGCTGGTTTCCTCTCCACTGACCCTTTTCCTTGTCTTGGGGCTACGGACTCGTCTGGTTAGGAAACTACGCACATCACAGAGGCTTACCGGATCTTCCTCTGAGCTCACGGACGCACCCTTGCGTGTTTCCAGGGTTCACAGCTTCGGATACATTCACCGCTTCGGTTTTTTTTTTTTTTTCGTTTATTTTTCAATATATTTTAGTTACATAATATACAATCTTAACACCTTGTCTAGAGACCTTTAAAGGTTTATGTGACAAAGTGGAGGAAGCAAACACGCTCACAGCAAATACATAAAATTATGTTGGCTACTTAAAGAATTGAGATGGGATGTCACCAGTAATATAATATTTTTTTAAGGTAGATTTACATTTTTAGGTTCATTCACCGCTTCGGTTACCTACATCACAGCTACTACGAATAGATCGCTGATCACTACACCGACTAGCTACCGTCCTGAACCCTCATCTCCAAATACTTACTGACTGCACACTCAGTTGGCCAACTGAGTGTGAGATAATGTTGTTGATATTGAATATAATATATTATGTAATTGATTCTTTTTTATTAATGATGACTTTCACATTCTTATTAATTGCCTTTATGTACTAACACTAGTTTTTAAGTTGTTTATGTAATTACTAACTATTTGGAAAGAATTTTCTGTGAAATAAATGATTATTATTATATTATTAAAATATGAAAGTTTGTAAGAGGTAATCTCTGGAGGTAGGTACTGATCCGATTACAAAAAATCCTTGACAAATAGAAAGATAGACTAGTGCCGAGAGCGGAGTCATACAGGATGTCTGAGAAAGGGTGTCGCCAATTTAAAGGTGTACAGACCATCAAACTGAACAAATTTTTCCCGGGGACCAACATCGTATCGTGAAAAAACAAAATCGGTCGTCCCATACAAACCTTCAATACCTACTTGACCATATGTGTGGGAAGTCAGTTTGATGGTATGTACTACACCTTTAAGTTGGCGATACCCTTTCCCAGACACCCTGTATAAAAGCAAAGGCAGCAACATCCAGGTATACCAAAATGGCGGTAAACAATATTTTTGTTTTCTAAGCAGTGCGGTTACTATTGAAAATTGCTGTTTTTGATACAAACTTATTAAGTCAAACAATGAATCTGATTTGACATTGATAGACGGCATTCAAAGTTGCAATATAATTGAAAAAAAAAATGCATGTTGCTGCCTTTGCGTTTATATGACTCTATGTTTCTCCAACGCGGACGAAGTCGCAGGAGAAGCTAATATATATATATTTTTTTATCAAGGCTTAGAAACAGATGCACGAGAAAGGCTCGTCGTGTTCTTAAAAAAAAACGTCACATACCCTAAAGTAATGCTACATACGACGGCAAGGTCGTTACACAAAAACCGGCCAAGTGCGAGTCGGCCTTGCTCATAAAGGCTTCCAGGTCTCCGTACCACGGGCACAGCTCAATATTAAACACGACATGTGTGTGTCACCTCTGACGCACGACTGGAGTTTACTCCTATGTACGATTGTCTTTGAATATAATAAATAGATTGACCGATACAATAAAGACTGGCCGAAAATAAACAAAACATAAAAACATAACAACGTTTCGATTGTATTTCACATCTCATATTTGTTCTTATATGAAAATCGATTCAGTTTAAAAAAAAACACGTTTATTGTACCTCCTTGATTTTTTTACTTTATTTTTATTATTTACAACGGCAATAATAATATAATAATAATAATATCCTGGGACATTTCACACACGGTCATCTGATCCCAAACTAAGCAGAGCTTGTACTATGGAAACCAGATAACTAATATACTACATACACTACTTTTTGTTTTTGTAAATACATACTTAAATAGATAATTACACCCAGACTCAGAACAAACAGACATGTGCATGCACACAAATGTTTGTCCTGGATGGGAATATAAATACATAATCTGTAAAAAAAAAAACAAATCAGTCTACCTATAATACTTAGACTTAATAATAGTGTTGGGCACCCTTCGGCTAAGGAACCCTAAAAAGTGCCGAAACTCAGACAATGTTGTTTCGCCTTACTTAAGTTTTTAACGGGACCGGGAAGTTTGTACGTCTTCAGCTTTCTTGCGTTTACGAGATGAATAAAACTAGGTGTACAATATAAACACATACACACACTCACACACTACTTCTCTTGCACACTTCCTAACACCTCACACGAGTCCTATAATATTGTTTAGTTTTCTAAGTTTCTGTTGCGATTTCTTCTTTGTATAGTTATTAAATTGTGAATCCGTAATTGGCTGTAATACTAGTAAAATAAGTGTGTTAAGGTATTTTTAAGAGCTGTAGATTCTGTGATTAATAAATAAATAAATACCTAGGATGACACTTTAGAGATATAATATGTTGAGTAATGCCTTGAAAGGGATGGCGAATGTTTAATATTGCAGACCTTGGGAGTAGGTGTGAAATCGTGTCCTGGATTAGTGGACGATTGTCGGAATCAAAGGCAGGCCACTGCAGGACGTAATCCGATCAAGAATCACCACTTATTAAAGTCAATTTAAGAGCCATTGAAATGATTTCCAGTGGTTAGCCCTGCTGTTTCTTATGGGTAAGGATGTTAAGCTACAAAATGAATGAATGAAAGGCATTCGCATGCAGCTGAGATGAGTATGCTAAGAGGGATGTGTAGTGTTACACAAATGGATAGAATAAGAAATGAGAATATAAGAGGAAGTCTGAAAGTGACACGGTGAATGAAAATTTGAGCGAAAAACGGTTGTCATGGTATGGGTACGTCATGCGGAGGAATGAGGAAAATGTCGTCAGGAACGTTTTGAGTATGAATGTGGATGGTTATACAGGTAGAGGAAGACCAAAGAAACGATGGATGGTTTGTGTGAAAGATGATATGTTGTATGTTTATTATGTATGTTTGTTACGAATGTGCCATTTTCGCAAAATTAAATATGCATCGTTTCAAATTTAGTAATAGAGCCAGACATAAAGACAAAATGACACCTGAACCCCACAAAACTGCTCTTTTCCACAAAAGTGTTTTTATCTAATACCTGACATATATAATAAATTGCCAAAGAAAATTAGAGATTTAGATTTGCATAATTATAAAAAGAAATTATTTTAATTGCTGTTAGACAAATGTTACTATACTTTAAAAGATTATCTCGATGATGTTATTTAATTTTAATTGTTCCCCTGATAAGTAAAATGTGTATATTTCTTAATTTGTATTATTTAATTCTAACTGAATTTATAATTTATATCTCGTTATTTTAATTGTTGCCTTGACATGTAAAAATATTCGTTAATTCTAAAGTGATGCATATTTAAATTGTTATTATTTTAATTTTCTATTTGATTATGCTGATAAAATGTTACCTACTTTAAAATTATTGTATGCCATCATGGCGGGTCATAGCTGTGTACAATATAGGAAACATGTAACAACTTATTGCTTACCTATGTACCACAATAAAGAATATTTGTATTGTATTGTATTGTATTGATATGGCTAGAAAGGGAGTGGTTACCGAGATGACGACTAATAGAGAAGTATGGATGAAACTACATGTTGCGCCGACCTCAAATAAATTGGGATAAGGGCAGAAGAATGATATGCAGTGATTTCTAGGTTCGTTTCATATAAAATACTGGTTTTAAGCTACAAAGTTAGACTACACACAACCCGAATCTCTTCAAAGTTAGTAAGTGAATAGGCTTCTTCTAAGTAAGCTCACTCCATCGTAGACTTTGTCACCTCAGACTTAGACTATAGTCGAGAGCAAACCCATCTCAAATTAAAAAAAAAACCGACTGGAAAAGGCTAGGCAGGTGATGATGAAGTGATTTCCAGGGATGCATCAAGCTTTCCCAGAACGGAAGTATGCGACATAGACTGACTGATATTTTTCCATAGTACAAGCTCTGCTTAGTTTGGGTTCAGATGATCGTGTGTGAATAATGTCCCAGGATATTATAGGTATTTACATTACTAGCAGCACACTGCGGTTTTACCCACGTAAGTCTCGAACCCGTAGGAATATGGGGATAAAAAGTAACCTATCTGTTAATCCCGATTATAAACTAGCTGTATGCCAAATTTCATCAAAATCCGTTTAGTAGGTTTTGCGTGAAAGAGCAACAAACATCCATCCAACCTCACAAACATTCGCATTTATAATATTAGTAGGATTCCTAAGCGACCATTTTAAAACTACTGCCGACGCGAGGGTTAAGGAATTTAAGATAACATCGATTGAGGCCAAAACAGGGCAGTGACCCAATTTTAAAAGATTTTCTATCCAAAAAGTTAATCAAGCATAATGATTCCGTTAACAAAGTAACGCCAGATCCTGGCCAATCTCAACTAACGAGGATTTGTTAAATACGATCCGTAGCAGCCGATGGCTAATAGCCGGACGGCTATAAAATTGATTAGCCTGGCTTTAGTTTGGGATTCGATTCCAATTTTATGGGAATATAAACGTAAAATTGATTATTTTTACGCTGGTCTCGTTTTACGGTTGTCAAGGTTTAGTGGAGCATCGTTGTCAGATAAATTAGGCCATTTTTTGTCATCATATCAGGTTATACTTTCTACTCTTCTTTGAAGAATGATGGTTACCTGACCTAGTAAACTGATTGGTCAGTCATGCTTTTAAGTAGAGTCTGCTGATCTACTGATAAACATTTTATAAGTATTGCACAACAATTGCATGCAGCTGAGATGAGTTTGCTAAGAGGGATGTGTGGTATTACGCGAATGGCTAGAATAAGAAATGAGTATAGAAGAGGAAGTCTGAAATTGACACCGGTGACTGAAAAGTTGTGTGGAAATCGGTTGTCATGGTATGGGCATGCGATGCGGAGGAATGAGGAAAATATCGACAGGAAAGTTTTAACTGTGAATATGGATGGCTTTGTGGGATACGAGTAGGGGGAGACCAATGAAACGATGGATGGACTGTGTGAAAGATGATACGGCTAGAAAGGGAGTGACTACCGAGATGAAGACTAATAGAGAAGTTTGGCAGAAAAATACATGTTGCGCCGACTCCAAATAAATTGGGTCAAGGTCAGGAGAATGATGTTTTTATTTTATCTTTTATTTCTTTGTTGTTTATATCTTATTAAATGCTGCACTGGTCGACGTCATCACGTCAACGCCGGCAGTCACTGAAAACCAGCGCTTGGGCTCTGTCTCGCATAGGGTCGCATGGGTTCCCCCAACTTGTTATTTTTATGTTTCTGTTCTTTTTTTTTGCGTCACATTTAACACAAATAAACGTATTTTATTTCTTTTTCTTTCCTTCTGATCACTAAACCGCTACCTTTCTCTGATAATTTCAGTTTTCTATAATATGTAACATAACATTAAATTGAAAATTTGATTTAAATGATTTTTTTTTAATTGAATTGTACAGACGCCAGCAGGTCAACCTACCCGAAACTGTCAGATTTTCCCAATCAATCTTGAACCTAATGTCTTAGCAATAAAGTCGAAAATCTATTAAAGAAATCTGACAGATTGTAGTAGCTTGATGTGCTGGCGTCTGTACAAGGTGTAACTTAAATAACGCACAACCTCTTAAGGGGTCATTGTACTCATCATTATCTTTTACTATGGGACCAAACATGAAATCGCAAAAAAAAACAGCTGTTCAGTACCTACATTTATGTTCGCATAATTCATCAAAATGTACTGAACAGCTGATTTATTTCCGCGATTTCAGGTTTGGTCCCAAGTAAAAGTTGTTAATAATTATGAGTACAATGACCCCTTAGGTTGTGCGTTATTTAAATTACACCTTGTATATTAGACACATAAGTTTAGCTCGAACTGTTTTGTATTTTATTTAGACTTAAGTACATACTTGCTATATTATATTTTGTACATGAAACTATGGCGTACAGTTTCTTGGATGGCTTGAACGTGTTAATGTAAACTACAACCTACTGTTAATGTATTAAAGTTTCTCTTTAAGTGGACCGTAATTTGTTCTTTGAGAAATAAATGCCTTTAAACCGAACATGGTGAGTCAAATCACATTTGGATGCGGAATTGCGACCGTGGTATTAACTCACATACACTACAAATCCTCATAACTTGATCCCTTAGCCACTATTTCCTACAAAGCTATTTAGTAGCCATTTAACCAAAAACAAGAACAGTTACAGTTCCTCATAATTCAAAAACTTCCACCAAGAGTTATTGCCCTAAAAACTTCAAAGTCTCGAAGTCCCGCGAAGTCTGGAACACAATTCTACAATTAACAAAGATCATTAGCCAGGAGATTACGCAAACCTAAGAGAGAGAGTGCTTTAAATATAATAATATACATGTTTCATTAGGGGGCACACAAAGGGATCACACGAAGAATCCTTCGTTTACGACTGTTAAGCGCGGTTTACATTGTTTTGGGGCACTGAGCAGAAAAGTGTAGAAGGACCAATTTTTTTTTTTTTTTTTTTATTTGTGATGGGTTTGCTCTTGACTCTAGTCTAGGTCAGAGGTGACAGAGACAAAGTCGACGATGGAGTGAGCTTACCCAGAAGAAGCCTGTTCACTCTCACTTTGAAGAGATTAGGGTTGTATACGTTCGGAAACACAGACGCAGGTAGTGAGTTCCACTCTTTTGCTGTGCGCATTATAAAAGACATTTGGAAGCGCTTAGTGCGAATTGGTGGAATAGCAACCAGGTAGGGATGGTAACTGGCAGTGCGTCTAGATGTCCGGTGGTAGAAGGGGGCCGGTGGAATGAGGTCGTGGAGTTCTCGGGCACACTCTCCGAAGTACAATCTGTAGAAGACCGACAAGCAGGCAACCTTGCGGCGATGAGCCAAGCTATGAAGCTTGGCATCCACCAGTTTTACATCGCCAATGAGCCTCTTAGCTCTGCGTTCCACCGAGTCAAGCGCGGCTAGTTGGTACTTAGCTGATCCATCCCAAAGGTGACTGCAATACTCCATGCAGGATCGGACTTGCGCTTTGTAAAGGGTTAAAAGCTGTCCAGGCGTAAATTGTAACTAAGACAAAAAAAAAAAAAAAACGGCAAAATGTGAGTCAGACTTTTGTGCTAAGTGCTCCATTACACCAAAACTTTACAGTTAGGAGAGGGACAGTCGGCGTGTTCTTAATCTTCTTAATCCCGTTGGCACTTTTTGGGAATGGAACCCGAAAAAATATAATAGTTTAAGCTAGAACCTCGAAACTAGATACGAGAAAATACACTTAATCCTGCAGAAAGGCTGTGCATAAACTAGAGTCAAGACCATCTTCAGCCACGTACAGTTTTGTTGCTATTCACGCGATGCGCCTATTTTCATTTCCATCATGTTTCTTAATCCTAACCTATTCAATTCCTGTTTTGAAATCTGTTATCATCATCACAATATTAATATGTTAGGGCCTGCACACATTGGCAAGACATTGGAAACTAGCTCATTATATTTTTTTTTTAATTTTCATAAGTGCCTATCTATAGGCTAATCCTAATCCTAACTAATACTATAAATACGAAAGTGAGTTTTGTTTGTTACGCTTGCACGCTAAAAGGGCTGAACGGATTTGGATAAAATTTAGCACATTGGCAGACCATGACCTTAGTTACGATATAGGATACTTTTTATCCCGATAATACCACGGGATCGAGACTTATGTGGATGAAACCGCGAGCTGCAGCTAGTATTAGATACTTGTTAATGAAGTAAATAATTTGACTTGGACTTTATTTATTCATACTCCGTGCCACATCGTAAGAACGGACCTTCTGTTCTTAGAAATTCCTATGCCACACTCTCGCGGGTACATTATTAGCTTAAAACGTCACGTATTCACCCTAATAGAGACAGTAAAACTACTTACAATTGAGCTATAGACCTTTTGTCCTAGAAACACTGTGCTATTTTACTTATGCTTAGTTTTGACCGACTTTTTCTTGAGGATTTTTCCAGGAAGAGATGTTGTTTGAGGCCGTAGTTAAGTTTGTTTGGGCTGAGAGGTCAGTGGGAGTATTTTTTAGACGAGCAGAAACACATAATAATTTTAAATTACTAAAAGTCAATCAATCTGCCTAGCCTTTTCCCAACTCTGTTGGGGTCGGCTTTCAGTCTAACCGGATGCAGCTGAATACCAGTATTTTAGATGGAGCGACTGCCCATCTGACCTCCACAACCCAGTTATTGGGTAATACGATACCCCTTGGTAAGACTGATTGTCAGACTTTCGGGCTTCTAACGACCTGTAACGACTGCCAAAGATCCACGAATGACAGCCGGGACCAACGGCTTAACGTGCTTTCCGAGGCTCGGAAGAGTCTCGGTATGTAAAGATGCTCACCTATCCACGGACCAACCCCGGTAAGCGTTGCTTAACCTGATGGATCGACCCTTGCAGCTGTTATTATTTTGCGACGAGCTCCTCTAATAAATTACGAAAAGTAATCTTTTGATTCTTATCTAGCCATCGAATTTACTGATGCTAACAATTGATGGAAAATTATTAATGCTGCTCAGGGGATTGGCCATACGTTCTGACGATGGAGATAAAACTGAAGTGTCTGTATTTTAACTGACAATATCTGCATCAGCATTCAGCAATGCCACTTTTTGAATGTACTCCGCGTAACTAATTACTAAAAATCTAGCCTATGACCATTTACAGGACAAAACCCAGCCAAGTGCGTGTCGGACTACGCACAATGAAGGGTTCCGTAGTTGGGATGAGTTTATCCCAATGACAAACTTAAAATTGCAGTTGAAAAACATGTTCTCCCATACATTCCAACTGCAAAAATAAGTTGGTCGACTATTACTCGTCAACTTGTAACTTACTTAGCTGTGATAGTTTTTCTTTTAACATCTTTATAAATTATACTACTGCCGTGATTTTTTTCACATATCCAATGACTATCATTGAGCTGGCAGGACACTTGACTCTAAAAAAAATAAGCACTTTAAAGCTTATTATTACCATACAACAATACCCCACATCATGGGAGAGACAAGAATAAAATATCTTCCCCAAGGGCAAAGGCTTTACCTACAATTTCAATTTTTTCAAGATTTTATTTTACCATTTTGTCGGCGTGAATGATATGTATACCCATGCCAAATTACAGCTCTCTTTTACTAAAAGACTCTGAGCTACGCCGCGGACAGAGAGACAGACAGACGGACATGCTGAAACTATAAGAGTTCCTTGTTGACTGCGGAACCCTAAAAACCTAGATAATATGCAGCTAAAATATCTAACAGACAATTCTTTCTTTCCCTGAGCTAAGTATAAAAACACTGCAAGATTTATTTTAGGAATCCTGCCTAGGACTAATATCAAACTCTTGTGAACCACCTTTTAACCCAAAAACTAACCATCCACAATTCCAAACCAAGCCTAACTTGCCAAAAGATTCAAAAACTACACCCACAAACACAAGAATGGAAACTGAGCCAGTAATTACGTACTATGATCGATAACTGCCAGGCGCCAGCGAGTCTGAATACGTGTATTATATAAGTGGTAGGCCAGAGTGAAAGGCGTTAGGGGGTGCTGAGGCGAACGCGTTCATATAAAGGTCGATTTAAACGTAACGAGCGAATGCACATTCTATCCCCACTCTATCAAACTCTCGTTGCGTAAACAGGGATAGAACATTCCTTCATTGGTATTACCCAAATAAAATGTCATGAATATCAACAAAAGAATGCTCTAACTCCTGTTCTAGTTCTATGTTCGTTTAGTGTTAGTAAAAAACGTTAGCAAACTGAATAGGCCTCGAGCACTTTTTAAATTTCACTGGATAAATAACTGTATAAATATTGACTTTAAGTATAAAATCCGACGCTGATATGACACTCGATAAACACTTGATGTCTGCGTCGAATTTTATACTTAAAGTCAATATTTTTATAGCGACAGAAAAGTGCTCAAGCATCCGTGAGAATTTATCCATTTGGTGGAAACTGACCCTTGTCTGGCCCACCTTTAAACAAATGAATTCGCGCTATGCGCCTACAGGTTTAAATAAAGGAGATAATAATAATAATATCCTGGGACAATATTCACACACGGTCATCTGATCCCAAACTAAGCAGAGCTTGTACTATGGAAACCAGATAACTGATATACTACATATTATACTATTTTTTTTGTGAATACGTACTTATATAGACAATTACACCCAGACTCAAGACAAACAGACTGGTTCATGCACACAAATGTTTGTCCTGGATGGGAATCGAACCCACATGACTGATAATTGAACTAACCATGGATAGTAGCTTTAAAGGCTCATGAAAAGACACATCGCCGTCCAAGGAGAATAAAATGATAACTAAAAAAATGCAACATTTTTTCGTCGATTGCTCCACATAGACAGATGATTGTCAGCTTTTAAAAAAGGTTAGATTTTGTTTGTTCTAAATGTTTGAGTGAAATACGCGGAAGTATCAAAATTATTAGCTAATTATTAAAAGCTATTATTTAAAAAAATAAGAAGTTAATCAAAATTAATCATCGTCTAAGTTAAAATTACAAATTTTTGAATACTATTGCAATATTTTGTAACTTCGTAAGTAAATAACTGTATAAAAATTACGAAAAAAAATAATCTGATGTATATTAGCACCCACAGATCCCAAAAATTACATTTTTTTATTTTTATTATTTGTGATGGGTTTGCTCTTGACTCTAGTCTAGGTCAGAGGTGACAGAGACAAAGTCGACGATGGAGTGAGCTTATCCAGAAGAAGCCTGTTCACTCTCACTTTGAAAAGATTAGGGTTGTATGCGTTCGGAAACACAGACGCAGGTAGTGAGTTCCACTCTTTTGCACGATATTAATGTCCCATCGTTTGTGAACCACCATTATGTACACTCCAGGGCAGAGTCATCATGGGCACGCCACAATTGCGGCGATAAGTCCCCTCTTTGAGGAGTGGTAAGAGAGGCGCCACGGCGTCCTCACCTTCCGCCTGACGCAGGTCCTCACCGGACACGGTTGTTTCGGGAGGTTCCTGTTTCGCATAAGGCGGGAGGAAACGCCCGGGTGTCACCATTGTGTGGATCGCCCAGAGGACACGGTGGAGCATACAGTGGAGGTCTGCCCGGCTTGGGCAGAGCACCGCCGTGTTCTCACGGAGGCGATCGGCGGCGGCGATCTCTCGCGTCCGAGCCTGGTCCAGGCCATGGTGCGGAGCGAGAGTGCATGGGAGGCCGTCACCTCCTTCTGCGAAGCGGTAATGCTTGCGAAGGAGGAGGCGGAACGCGTGAGGGAGAGGCAGCCTCACGCCCTCAGTCGCCGCAGGAGACGCCCTGGGCGGCGGGAATCGATAGCCGATTCCCAGCCACCGTAGGCGCGGGCTCGCGGACGGTGAGTAGTGGGTAGCTCGCCGTCCGGTGAGGACCAGGCCCGGGTCGACGGCGCGTTGTGTTCCACGCGCGCCTCAAAGAGATGTCAGCAAAAGATGGGGTCCAATAGGGCCGATGCCGCTGGGGTCGCGGGTTGTTTGAAAAAGATACCGTGGCCCTGGCATAGGCAACTGAAGGAACACGGGTGGGTTTTAGTCAGTAAAAGTCTGACACGCCCTTCCGCTCCACCCAGAGCGGGAGAAGTTATTTGATGATTTCCCATCCACAAAAAAAAAAAAAAAAAGTAGTGAGTTCCACTCCTTTGCTGTGCGGATTATAAAAGACATTTGGAAGCGCTTAGTGCGAATTGGTGGAATAGCAACCAGGTAGGGATGGTAACTGGCAGTGCGTCTAGATGTCCAATGGTAGAAGGGGGCCGGTGGAATGAGGTCGTGGAGGTCTCGGGCACACTCTCCGAAGTACAATCTGTAGAAGACCGACAAGCAGGCAACCTTGCGGCGATGAGCCAAGCTATGAAGCTTGGCATCCACCAGTTTTACGTCGCCAATGAGCCTCTTAGCTCTGCTCTACATAACTCTAAAACTAAGATACCTAATGGCAGTTATCATTTTATTCTCCGGGGACAGCGACATGGTCGGATCCAACTAACATTATCAAAATCCGTGTCTGTTAAGACCTAAGTATCTACATACCTACGGCGAATTTTACACGAAGCCAAACTCAAACCCAAAAGCATTTATTTACCAAAATAAACCAATTACAGGCGCTTTTGAATTTCTGTCAGAAAGATGGAGCTAGTAGCTATTGCACAGCGTAGTAGCTTCCTAAGGAAAAGAACGGGCAAGAATCTCCACGTATACTCTTTTAAACTTTCATGCATGGAAACAGGTTGATAGTTATGATGACGAACAAATTGATTCAAGTTCAGATGGACCTCTCTTTGTACCTGTGATAGAATAAAGGCTGCTACTGGACGCAACTTTCGCTTCTCGCTTCACTCTCCCCTTCTTTCTTCGCTCCTTTTTCGTTTTTTTTTTTTTTGGTCGCTTCTTCTGATCGTTTCGACCATCATCATTATCAATATCGCAGCTATATGCTGAGATAGAAGCCTTTTTGGCCTCGCACATGTCTTTTTTATATTTTGTTAATATTGTATTTATTAAGTTTTTTTTTTTATATTAATTCTGTTAGTTTCCTATGCTCTTTTTTTACTGTTTGTTTTTCCTATGCGTATCCCAAATAAAATATTTTTCTTTCTTTCATCATCTACCTAGACATTTCCCAACTATGTTGGGTCGGCTTCCAGTCTAAACGTTTGCAGCTGTATACCAGCGTTTTACATGGAGCGACTGCCTATCTGATCTCCATAACCCATTTACTAGCTAATACGATATATCTTGGTAAGACTGGTTGTCATACTTTCGGGCTTCTGTCGAGCCGTAACTACTGTCAAAGATCCACGAATGACAGCCGGGATCAACGGCTCAACGTGCTCTCCGAGGCACGGAGGGGTCTTGGTATGTGGTTTATGACGAAAGAATCTATTTAAAAATTGTGTGAACCAGCAGTTAATTTGATGATTATTTTTGTGTCCTATCGTTTGTGACACAACAGCGCATTCGCTCGCTAGACACCACTCACTACAACAACTCGCGATCTATGGCCACCTAGTCGCTCCCGCTGCTGCGTGTGCCACTAAACGAGTCCCAACAGTTCTCATTCTAACACGAAAACCTCGCAGTAAGTTTTAACTGGACTTTTCGTGATTAAATGTTGACTGGTTTTGCTATTATTGTGTCAGATTGTGAAAGATTTGGTTTTGTGTTGAGTAAATGGGTCTATGGTTGATGCATTGCGCTTGATTTGCTCAATGGGATAAGCTGAGGTATTAGTACAAGTGTTTTTAGGGTTCCGTACCTCAAGAGGAAAAACCCTAACCCTTATAGGATCACTCGTGTGTCTGTCTGTCTGTCTCTGATTTGCTCCGAATCTAATGGACCGATTAAGTTGAACTTTGGTACACGTATGAATTTCGATGACCCAAACACGGACGTGTAACGTAAATAAATTCATTTTGAATATGGGGTCAACTTTGGGGCGCAAATAAGAAAATTCAAAAAAAGTTTTGCAAACTGTACCGTGTGATATATCAAATGAAAGGGTGAGAGTCTCAGATATTCATCCTTATCTCCGAAACTACTGAGCCTAAAATTTTGAAAACGAAATTCAGAAAATAGTTCTATATACTATAGATTACATGAAAACTTATGAGAAGTCTATGGTCTTAAAATAATATGGTAAATCTCTCAATATTTTGCGTACAAACTTACATTTGCAGTTGGAATGTTTGGGAGAACATGTTTTTCAACTACAATGTTAAGTTTCTTCTTGGGAAAAATTCATCCCAACTACGGAACCCTTCATTTTGCGTGGTCCAACACGCACTTGGCCGGTTTTTTAGTTAGGCTAGTTTTATCACTAACGCACTTGATATACGCGCATTGTAGCGGTTGCTTACGGTGCAAGCTTACCTAAAATATGCGCGTTGACGATTCTCATGGTTTGGTAAATACAAAGTTCCATTCCATGCCATTAAGAGCGAGCCTAAAACCGGATCCAATTTCAAACTTTGAAACTTACTCAGAATCGCTAACTTTTAAACAAACACAGCCAATTCTAGGAACCAATCACAGACCTCTCGCTTTTGCCACAAAATGGTAAAAATCCAGAGAGACCGTTGAATTTACTGACGGGGTATCCTAATGATAGAACATTGCCCGACCTAGTAATAGACCCTGGGACCTCATGATCACAGCGACTACTAGACCAACAAGGCTATTATATAACGATCACTTCAAGCTAAATTCAATTAAATACAAGCTCGGGTTACCTGGTTTTCAAGAACTGTTAGATAACACAGTACAGTCTCGAGCACAAATACCTTGCATTTTTTTTCTATTTGAGATAGGTTTACTCTTGATTATAGTCACAGATTAATACAGATGGGACACCAGGCCAGATTGCGTGGTTGTTTAAGATACCACCTGACATCCGCTGGTCGTGGGTTCGATTCCCATCCAGGACAAACATTTGTGTGCATGAACATGTCTGTTTGTCCTGAGTCTGGATGTGTAATTATTTATATAAGTATGTATTTACAAAAAAAAAGTAGTGTATGTAGTTTATCAGTTATCTGGTTTCCATAGTACAAGCTCTGCTTAGTTTGGAGTCAGATGACCGTGTGTGAACAATGTCCTAGGATATTATTATGACATTATTTGATAATAATATAATAATAATATCCTAAACACTGATATGTTTAGCTAATACTCTGCAAAATCACTTAAATAAGATGCGACTCTTGCTACGACACAATAAAGTGCAATTCAGATCGCACAACGCTACCTACAGATTCACCTACAAGTTGCCTCTCTTTCTTTCGCGTAACTCTTATACTTTCTGACTTTCTGACTGAGGGTTGTCTTCTTTTATGGCGCAGCGTGTAACTGACTATCAAACTGACCATGCGAGCCAGCCGGTCGCGGCAGCCCGCACTGTATTGGCCCGACAAGTCGAGCCCGCCGCGTACTTGTAGCTTCATACCTAAACTGCGGAGTGTCCCATCTGTATTAATCTATGCTATAGTCTAAGTGACAGTGACATAGATTACGATGGAGTGAGCTTAGCCATAAAAAGCCTGTTCACTCTAACTTTGAAGAGATTCGGGTTGTTTGCGTTCAGGTAGTGAGTTCCACTCTTTTGTCGTGCGCATTATGAAGGATGTTTGGAAGCGCTTACTGCGAATTGGTGAAATGGCAACTAGGTATGGATGGTAACTTGCAGTGCATCTAGACGTTCGATGGTAGAAGGGGGCCGGTGGGATGAGGTTGTAGAGTTCCTGAGCATACTCACCGAAGTACACTCTATAGAAGACCGACAAGCAGGCAACCATGCGGCGATGAGCCAAACTGTGAAGCTTGGCATTTAGAATATTCAAAAGCTATTTTCGCCTAATGTGTTAATAGAAATGTTATGATGTTACAAATATCATCATCATAACCGTTCCATCTACAGTATCGGCAAACAGTATTTTGGAGACCGTACTTTTATAAAATAAGCCTTTTTTGAGAGTGGCAATCGCTAAAAAACCGTGGGACACCCGGTTGGAACGAAGTTCAAGTGAAGAGAAGTGACATCGTCATCTAGCCTTCTCCAAACGATGTTGGGGTCGGCTTCCAGTCTAACCAGATGCAGCTGAATACCAGTATTTTACATGGAGCGACTGCCTATCTGACCTCCACAACCCAGTTACTGGGAAACACGATACCCCTTGGTAAGACTGATTGTCAGAATTTCGGGCTTCTAACGACCCGATACGACTGTGAAAGAACCACGAATGGCAGCCAGGACCAACGGCTTAATGTGCTTTCCGAAGCACGGAAGGGTCTTGGTATGTAAAGATGGTCACCCATCCACGGATCAACCGCGGCAAGCGTAGGCTTAACGTATTACTTACCCACTATCCCTCCTTTTGCTGTATATTATGTATTAATACAGAGCTATCTAGTATGGTCTTTTGACACTTGAAACTGACAAGCATAACGCTTTTTCGTTACGTGACGGTTACAGCCAGTGGCCGCCTACCGAAACCGTGTTAGAGAACTTCGTTCCAAAATTTGCTTTTGAATTTTGCGTTAGTGTATGGTATCTATGTTCGTGCGTGACTGTACATACTCGTACATAGTTGGACTCGCTAACGTCTGCATAGCTAGTCTATCGATCACAGACCTTACTAAGACACGGAATTATCGGTTCTCCTTAGCAATTAGAGCTATTATTGGCCTTTCATAACAGTGGGTTTAATTCCTTAGCCTTATAATGAGAGTTGAGTAGCGGTAGGGCAATATTTACTCTGTTGCTCTTTCTTACCTTTCGTTTTACTGGATATTATTATTACTTCTTCTGGGTAAGCTCACTCTATCGTAGACTTTGTCTCTGGCACCTCTGACTTAGACTAAAGTCAAGAGCAACCCATCACAAATAAAAAATAAAATAAAAAAAACTTTGACATTGTAATGGTGTCGAGGTATGATCATCTTATTTATTTATGGGTATTATTTAAACGCAAATAAAAAAAAAAAACGTTTTGTATCCAAAAATAATCCGAATTCCAATCAAAATTACTGATTGCACAGCAAAATACTAAACTCAATATATAACTAAATAAGCAATAGCTAATACTGACTAGCGCACATTAAACCTAATAATACCTTTTACCATTCTTGAGTAGAACAAATTATTGTAACTTACCCCTTCGTGCCCTTCGCTCGCTCTTGCATCCTATGTCGGTGGAGCCCCGCTTGGCGGTGCTCCTATTTCTGTGTAAAGGGTTAAAGTAACCTAACCAAACCTAGCCTCGGGGTTGATATTAGTCGCCATGTCATTTTGCTACGAGTGTGAGTATTATGTATGTACGCTCTGGTTAATTTGCTGTGCAGTCAGTATTTTTAATGTAAAAAAGTATAAAAAGTACCTAACACAAGCAAATTTTTGCTTAAAAGGTACTTCCTATCTATATAATGTTTTTCTTACATAAGTGAATGAAATAAAAAATCTTTTTTTTTTTTTTTTTTTTTTTTTTTTTTTTTTTTATATAAATGGTGGAAATAAATTGATAGGTTTCATTGATGTGCAATTAATTATATTCCTTTATTTATTTAATTTATATACAGCATTTATCGGAAAGGTGTGGTCATATTTAATGTTGTGGTACAGACCATCTAACTGAACAACTTTCTCCATGGGACCAATATCACCACAATAACAGCCGCACGGTTCGATTGAAGGTTAAGCTACGCTTATCGCGGTCGGTTCATGGATGGGTAGCCATCAATTACATATTGAGACCCCTCCGTGCCTCAGAAAACACTTGAAACCGTTGCCCCCGACTGTTATACATAGATCTGTGACAGTCGTTACTGGTACTCAGAAGCCTAAAAGTTTAATAACCAAGAGGTATCGTGTTACCCAGTAACTGGGTTGTGGAGGTAAGATATGCTACACTCCATGTAAAATACTGGTATTCAGCTGCATCCCGTTAAATTGGAAGCAGACACCAACATAGTTGGGAAAAGGCTAGGCAGATTGAATATTTAGATGTAGACTTCAGTCTAGCTCCCAATTCAACAAAGAGAATAATCACGAAATTTTAACAATAGGTACTTCTAAAAGAACAAAGACCGATATTGAATATAAGTCTCCGTTCCCAAGAGAACAAACATCAATAAATATAAATACCCGATAGAAAAGCAGGCTTAAGACGGAGAAGGCATATAGGTACATATATATTATTCATGTATTTATACTCAAGCACTCCCAGTTAAGGAAAAATCCTTCGAAATTTATCGTTTAATAACTTCCCTGCCTATAATTTTTCTGTTCTGAGCGTTATTCGTAGCCAGCCACCACTAACTACGAGAAGCGAAGGTTTTTTGTTTTTTGACGTGTAAACGCCTGTTCACTCGGTGTACTGTAGTGCTATTCTGTAAAAATCTCACAGTGAAAACTTAGGTGAAGTGAGCTATAAGTGAACTGTCAATGGTGTCAATCCCTGGCGTCTGGTGGAATGACAGATCACTCCACGCTCACTTCACTAAGTTTTCATGGTGAGATGGTTACAGAATAGCATGGCTGGTAAGTTCAATATTTTTGACCGACAAAAACATGTAAGATTTCAACCGCTAATAACTAATAGACTTTGAATATTAGAGTAATGGTTGAGCATTTAAAAGATAGTTCATATTTGTAACAATTTTGAAGGAGGATTTCATTTGCCTCTGACGTCACATCGCTAATGCAGGCGCAAGCGTGCGAGCCTCTGTTTTCACTCAAATCAATCTGCCCCGCCCTTTCCCAACCATGTTGGGGACGGCTTCCAGTATAACCGGATGCAGCTGAATACCAGTCTTTTACATGGAGCAACTGCCTATCTGACCTCCACAACCCAGTTACTGTGTAATACGATATCCCTTGGTAAGACTGGTTGTCAGACTTTCAGGCTTCTGACGACCCGTAACGACTGTCAAAGATGTCAGCCGGGACCAACGGCTTAACGTGATTTCCCAGGCACGGAGGAGTTTCGATATGTAAAGATGGTCACCCATCCACAGACCAACCCCGGCAAGCGTAGCTTAACCTGATGGATCGACCCGTGCTTCTTTTATTACTTAGCCACGTGCTCCTCTACCCTCTATTTTCACTATGTCTCAAAATTCCAATTCGTATAGCGCAAAAACGTGTTTAGCTAAAATATTGATTCTGGCGTCATTGTCAAGAATTGACAAAGGACCACTAGGACCTATAGAGAAACAACAGAAATATTGGCCAAAATAGGGTATAAAATGCATATGAAGATGACTATAGCAAAATAATTTCATATCGGCCTTAAATCTAGTCAGAAATTTTTAAAAGTTCAATCGAGGAAAGCTTACATCAAAAGGAATGCAATAAGCCTAAAAAGTCCAATGCAGAACAAATACCTCTCACTAGGTTAGGTTAGATTACAGCTGGGAACTAATGTTTTCACGTAAATAAACTGTGCCTACTTAATTTTTTAACGTGTTACCGAGTAACTGGGTTGTGGAGGTCAGATAGGTCAGATAGGAATTCAGCTGCTTCCAGTTAGACTGGAATCAGACCCTAACATAGTTGCGAAAAGGCTAGGCTCTAGGCAGAAAAGGATGTCGTGAGAATTGGCGCTCTAATAATTCTGCTTTTAATAGCTGCAATCACTAGTTTATTTGCCTAATTAAGTTTTTTTTTGCCATTTTGTCTCATGACCTCTTAGACATTTTTAGCTGTAGATGATGGAATTGTGAGTCGAAGTTATATTTTCATTGCTTTCTGGAATCATTTCTATGTAGCAAAATATTTGAATAGGTTGCAAAGACATCACAATTTTATACAAGTCTACTGGATATTGTTTTATAACCTGGGATGCCTATAATTTTTCTGTTCTGAGCGATACTGGTCGCGGCTAAACTAAGAGAAATGAAGGTTTTTACCTTGAAATGTTTCGAAACTGTTTAGATTTGACCCAATTTTAAAAGATCAGGGTGAAAGTTGTTAAGTTAGGTAATGAGATTTTTTTAGAAGTTTGGTCTTACTGTTAACCCCGATTTAGTTAACACGTTGACTGCCAACCTACAGGTATACTCTTAGCACACGATCTGAGCTTCACTGTCAACTACGAGTATTCTCGTAGTTGATATTTTATGCGATGAATTCTATAAGAGTGGCAGTGGAAGGAGGGTGGGGTTAAATTCTTTGGCATTTGAAGTAAAACTTTATTTAATCAGAAAAAGAAGTATAATAGATTTTTTTTTTTGGGTACTTGTGTACTCGTAGCTGCAATGTTGTATGGTGGTAATGGGCATATAATTAAGTTACTACGAGTATAGGCACACGTATGGCAGCCAACGTGTTAAATATAGCCTAAGTATACCAATATTATGACAAAACTGGCAATGAAAACTGGGTTCATAGCAATTGTGCAACTCGCTCTCTAAAATATACAACACGTCCCGGAGTTAACGCACAACTTCTTAAGGGGTTATTTTACTTATAATTATGAACAACTTTTACTATTGGACCAAATCTGAAATCGCGAAAAAAATTAACAGCGGTTCCCTCATTCATTTTCCTTCATTTCCTTCATTTTTTTTCCCCGCGAAAGAATAATACGGACATGCCTTTCAGAATCCCTTCTGTTCGTATAAAATACAATAAATTAGTTGATTCGATCACTAATCTGTTAGATAGATAAATCAATTTCCACTACTTTGAGCACATTGTGCACATTATCATTTTTTATTGATATTCCATTTGTTTTGAATAAAATAAAGATACTAAATCAAAATAACCACTGCTATAATTTCATTAAGTTCAATCCCGGGAACCCGGGATTAATTATTTATTCAGAAAGGAATGTCCTTCTTTCGTGGGAAGAAGTTTAGGTATATGCGCCCAATTATGCGATCACTGATGACAAGGCAAGGCTTTTAGAATTGTTCGAGAATACCTGCATGACGTTAGTATCGCAGTAATCAAATGGTCAGCAAAAAGCCCATCCAATAGAGCGTTTACGGGATGAGCTGAAGAGGCGTGTTTGAACTAACCAACCAGCTCCAGAAACTTTGCAGGAGCTGAAAACTGCCATCTTGGAAGCATGTGACCTCATACGCCACGTCATTGGCATTAATTAATTCCGTGCCGAAACACATGATGGCTGTCGTAAATGCTCTTGATAACACAAGTTATTAAATAAACGTTTTCTCTAAGTAAACAAAAATCCAAAATCCACATTTTTTCTTTGTCTTATCATTATTTAAAAAGAGAGACCTTTAAACAAAAATATGCGGGGTAGCTCGATTCAGGTGTCCGGGAGTGTATTATCTTACCCTTATGTATGTGTGGAGAAGTGTGAAACTATACTCGTATAGTTTTCGATATTTTTGTTTTTTTTTTTTGTATATTGGCGTGTGCTAGCTTACTTATAGCAAATAATTTAATTTAATGTTTTGTGTTGCGTAATGTACCGAAAGTACGCGCAGTGTTGTATAGATTCAAATGTTTTAACTGAACAGACAGCTGTGCTGCTGGGCAGTTTGTTACGCCACTTCTTCTCCCCAGTTAAAGCACTAGGAAGTGGTGAAGGGCGGGCATTTTGGGGGACTGTCTTAAGTAATTTTGACGTTCAAAAAGTGCTGATTCTCAGCCTCGTTTGAATAAATGACTTTTGATTTTGATTTTGTAACTCATTCAGCCATCTCCTACCCTAGATTATGAATTTTACCCCTCAATCCAAAGGACCTTCTTTAAATTAGTTATGTAGGTGCTTACAGCAGGCTATCAAACTACCGCAACAAAAACCACAATAACTCATTACCCTCGCTAACCAAACTTCGTTTACAAGCACAAAGCAGAACGTAATAGAAATCAGTTTCGCTTCTTGTAAGATGAAATTGTGACCTTAAGGTTTATGTAAGAACCGTTATGGACATAATTTATTTTGTAGGGTGAGCAGTAGCCCTTACCATTAAATTATTACAGAAGAAAACTTAAGAAATGGCTATGTAATAAAGTATTCTGTACTATAAGGGAATTTCTAAATTATAAGGTAAGTAGATAATACAATTATTTCCTTTATTAAGGTCAACTTTTCATTCATACAATCATTAGTCGAGTAGTAGAATTAAGTTATTAGATAATTGAATAATTAATTTACATTTAAATAGTTAAGTGTTTTATAACAATCTGGTTGTTTATTGTAAACTTTGGTCACCATACATAATACACTAGGTATTAAGAAAATAAGCTAAGTTAAAATAATTAAGCTATCATCCCTATGGTATTTAAATTAACACCAATACACATGATCTGATACTCTCACTAGTAATTTATATAGTTTATTTTTTTAAAGGTGTTTTTGCATGATAAAAAAGTAAGCAAAATATGTGGAACTATTCATATTTAAGACCTCTTATGTACTATTATTTTTTATGCAAAATAAATATATTCTATTAATTTAAAGACAAAATAAATATTAGGAACCGTAAATGTACCGTGCTTTCGATAGCCAGCTATGTTACTACTCAATCATGTAAAAAAACCGGCCAAGTGCGTGTTGGACTATGCACAATAAAGAGTTCCGTAGTTGGGATAAATCCCAACAACAAACTTAACGTTGTAGTTGAAAAACATGATCTCCCATACATTCCACTGCAAATTTAAGTTTGTACGCACAATATTGAGAGAGAGAGATTTACCATGTTGTTTTAAGACCAAAGACTTCTTATAAGTCTTCCTGTAATCTATAGGTATACTATTTCCTGTAGTTTTTTAGGTTAGGGAGGGAATGGTAAGTCCTGTCATCCCTCATAGTAAGCCCTTTCATTTGATATGTCACACGGTACAGTTTGCAAAACTTTTTTTTTTCTTTTTTGCCCCCCAAAATTGAGCCCCATATTCAAATTTCATTTATTTACGTTACGTGTCCGTGTTTTGGTCACAGAAATTCATAAGTGTACCAAATTTTAACTTAATCGGTCCAATAGATTCGGAGCAAACTGGCTGTGACATACAGACACAGCACGAAAAAAACAGAACCTTTATGGGGAGGGTCATCCCCATAAAGGTTCTGTTTTTTTCGTTTTGAGATACGGAACCCTAAAAAGAGGTATGTCAAGTTTTCAAGTTAATATTTAAAGTTGATATCCACATGCATCAAGCGCAGGCCACACTGAAACTAAGCTAAGTTCGTTTCGCTTCGCTCATGTAGCTTCCGCGTGTTGGCTTAGTTCACACCGCGAACTATGAACCGAAGTATGAAATACGCGGCAGCTACATGAGCGGAGCTAAACCACTTAGCTTCGTTCCCCGTGTGACCTATGCTTAAGGTTACGCTAGTCTGTCGTTCTTCCATACAAACGTAGTATGGTAATTACTCGTCTGTTTGACGGTGTCGGCACAAAACTAAAAATTATAATATCTATTTGTCTTGTCACCCCTGTATGAAAGAAATTCGGAAAAAAATACATTGGTTTGGAAGTTACGAGCGTCAAAACTTCCATATTTCAACACTAATTTTAACGCATCTTTTGGTGCAAATAAATAGCTCCCTTAGGATGAAAATGGCAAAATTATTACCATTTAGGGTTAGATAATTTATTCAAAAATTCAAATAACTTTATTTTGAATAAATACACTCAGTAGTTTTTTTTTTTCATAATGTCTATACGCCAAAATGTCTGTTTATGAAATTTTACGCGCTCGTTTTCGTTATAAATCATCGTCTATTTCAATAAATAAATATAAATTGTATAAATAAATCTATACTAACAATAAAGCTGAAGAGTTTGGTTGTTTGAACGCACTAATCTCTGGAACTACCAGTCGGATTTGGAAAAAAATATGTTTTAATTTGATAGCCCGATTCTTGAGGAAAGCTATAAGCTATTTAACATCATGCTAGAACCCTTAGGAGCTGAGTAAAAAAAAGTCAGAAAAAATGCTAAGCCAAAACGAAGTAATAGCGCAGGCAGGCGATGTGATGCGATGCGATGGGTCGGCGGAACAAGAAATTTCATGCGGACGAAGTCGCGGGCAGAAGCTAGTACTAAATAAATCAAACGAAATAAATCGATAAATAAACTAAATAGTATTCATCATATTAGCCACGCCACCAACGAGTTGCCGCCGAGTAGTGCAACCTTAAACGGTGGCTCTAAAAGAATCGCGGGTTTGTATCAACCACTGTAGAACGAAAGAAATGGGAAGGAAAACTAACTTTTTATCACGATAGATGGCGCACAATCGACTGTACCTTGTTTTGATATATTAGCCGTCAAATCGTATGGGGTTTTTGCTAATTACTAAGTTTAGCTTTCCTATTTTCCGTAACTTTGTCCAAAATGCATCAATGTAGTGCGTTAACTTGTAAAAACAGAGGAGTACATTAGTTTTCTAAAGAAAGTAAGGGCAGGAAACAATGGGAATTGGCGTTACTTATTAAAAACTTTAAGGCAAGTAGTACTGCACGATTGTCTGCTGCGCATTTCACACAAGAGGATTAGATTAGAAAAGAAGTTATCCTTTAGGCTGGGTACTATATCTATAAAACAAAAGAATCAAGTTTATTATCTAATAAAACTAAATTATTGTCATCAAAATAAATGTGTCATACATATACTATATTAACTAATCTATGTAGGAAAGAAGTCTCCTAAAGATTTAATGAATCAATATAGGTACTTAGTTTTCAAAATATTCCTGTATTTCCTGTCTGTTAATCATTGGTAAAGGAGTATCTGCATTTATGTATCTGAATGTATAAGAAGGTAGACAAATATGCGGTGTCGTCTTGGATGTCGCAGTCAGCACCAAAGTTTTGGTTTCGATCATACGAATGTAATCTATTAAAAAAATAGGAATGTTAGTCCGAGGTTTACAGAAAGAGGCTCACACACAATCATAAACTCAAATATTTTAAGTGTTTTATTTTAAATCGGTCTTTTTTTTGGTAGTTGCCGAGTTCCTTTTTAGCATATAATTAGAACTGTACTGATTTAATAGTTTTGCTAGAAAATATGTGACGGAAGCGTGTGGAACACCTCATCATCAGAATGATCAGACATGGTGGGTTACCGAAATATTAGTCACAACGCTTAACACAGACATCTATTAATCCACTAAGGTTAACTTAATTCAACAATATCACTTGATTAGGCAGATGGAATCGGATTTCAATATGGAATCCCGGTAAATTCGATACAAGATGGCAGAACAACCTTTCGCACCCATGTCTCCATCAAAAGTGAAGTCTAACGTTCCAACATTCACGTTTACCAACTTCTATTGTCAAATAACAGCCGTCAAACGACAAACCGTCAATTCAGTGTTGCCATCTCCTGTATCGACTTCATCCAAGTATACTACTTGACGTTTCCGGATCCGTGTTGATGCTCCGACATATATAACCTCAATAAACCATTTCCACTTCTCAATAATCAGCCTATAATATTCCCACTGCTGGGACGCAGGCCTCCTTTCTTCGAGAGGGAGTGGCCTGTAATCCACCACGCGGGCCCAGTGCGGTTTGACAATTTTTGGTTCTAGGGCATACCACTTTTTCACGATGTTTTCCTAGCAGTGGTGATGTAATTAGTTACACAAGCTGTGTTCGAACCCACGACCTACAACTCGTAAGTCAGGGCCCTAATCACTGGGCCACCACTGCTCTAGTTCTCCATAGCTAAATAGAATTAAATAATACCAACAGACGAACTTTATATTCAGTCCTTCCTTTATACTTTCAGTCTTTTATAACAAAACTGAGTCTAATTCTCAGAGCCATAAAATGAAAATTAGATATAAAAAAATACCGACCTGACAACCTTCCCCTTTGCCATAAAGATATTTTATATTAGATTTACCGTCAAATAAAATCGAATATTCCCAAGGTCAAGTTAAACTTTTGTATTTTTGTCGTGTTTAATTGAAGTTTATTTCTCTTTGAAATTCTTCGGATTATTGTATTTTATAGGCTCAGCTATTTTTAAACGACTTCATTTTTGTTACTGACTTTGTTGAGGAGTTTTACTAAGGTGTGTCATGTTACCCAGTAAATGAGTTGTGGAGGTCAGAAAGACAGTCAATCCAAGTAAAATACTGGAATTCAGCTGCATCCAGTTAGACTAGAAGCTGACCCGATGATAGTGATGATTCTAGTAATATTGTCTCAAGGTCTCTGAAGAATTACATAGTATGCTGGTAATAAAGAAATTGTGACCAAAAGAAATATTTTCATTATTTTTTACTGTCAGTTTTATCAGGTAGGCAGTCACTCCATGCGGAATACTGGTATTCAGCTACATCCAGTTAGACTGGAAGCCGACCCCACCATAGTTGGGAAAAATGCTAGACAGTTGATGATAATAATAATAATAATAACGTAATAATAATAATAACGTCAATTTTTTTCGTCTCGTATTTCGCATTTTATTTTATTTTAAATTCAACATATAAACAGTTAAAAACACGTACAACTATCCAGAAAAATAGATAAAAAAAAATCCAGATAAAAGTGAAAATGAAAAATAATAGAAACACGATAAGAAAAAAACACAAAAATATAGACATATGTCATAAACATACAATGCGAGGAAAATCAATGATGTGAATAGATGCTGACCAGAGCAGCTGTACGTCGCGCACGTCTACCACCCCCGGACTCGTCGCTCAGCTCCGCCTCGCCGCCGCCGGAACTCGGATCACCAGTCACACGGGCGGCTGCAGCCGCGTCGAGCTCGAGCGACGAGTACTTCTCTCCACCGACGTCGCCACCACCTGTACGTCGGCCAGGAAGAGGCCGGCCACCGAACGGCATGGGATCTAGGGGCCAACCGGCCCCGAGCCGGGTCCCCGCTGCCGGTGGTTGTGTGCAGCGCATGAAATGGACTCAGCAAATAAATGAGAACGTCATGCGCGCATATTACGGGGCAACAGAGGGGGGAACTAACCTCACTGCGTACCGCGATAGGATGCTGTCTCTGTTTCAGGCGCTTCAACCAGCCATCAACGTCTCGGCCCAACGACTGTCGGATCAGGTGCGGGTTATCCAACGGAATCAAAGATTGGACGACGCCGCGCTTGATAGGCTGCGCTCAGAGGTACTGAGCAACCGTATCGTCCCTGTCCCATCACAGACCGCGGTGCAACCTCTAAACATAATCCAACCGCGGTATTATGTTAATGATGAGGAGGGGGGCGATGAGGTTGTTACGGTAAGTAGCCAGTGTAACGACCAATTGAGGAGCGCGCTGGAGGATGCGATTCGGGAGTTTAGAACTGCCCCCGTCCAACTTAGACCTCGTTTACCTCGCTTGCCTATGCACAGAACGAATAGGGCGTTGGTGTGTGCCTTGGATTCGCTGCTTGTTTCTTATTTTGAAAGCAGCGAAGATCTCGTAGATACGCACTCGATCTTGTATTGCGCGGCTATTGCGGCGTGTCGTGTAGCCAATGTCACATTTTCAAATTGTGACATAGCTACACGACCAAAACCCGCCGTTCCAGCCTGGCAGTGCAGGATCGAGCGGCGTATCGAGGGGACCAGGGTGCTCATCGGCAAACTATACTGCTTCAGGGAGGGCAATACTCGCCCTAGAGTGATGCGCTTTGTGAGGCGGGCGTTCTCGGGGACTGGAATCAGCCCTCAAGAATATATGTCCCATGTCACAGAGCGCATTGACTTCCTGAAGCAGAAGGTCTATGCATGGGCAAGCCGTATCCGTAGGTATAAGCGTCGGGTTGAACGATATACCCAGAATCGCATATTCCAGCGTGATCAAAGGTGGGTGTATAGAGCATGGGAGCGACCTGAGCAAAATGTGGCAGACGTATGCCGCCCAGATGATGATGCCACTAGCACATTCTGGCGCAACATCTGGTCGGTGCCCGTCTGCCATAATGAGGCTGAATGGATGCGCGATGTTGAGCGCGTGTGTGACGCCATACCGCAGATGGAGGGAGTAATAATTACTTCCTCCGATGTAGCCAGTGCAGCCCGTCCGATACCGAACTGGAAATCGCCGGGACCGGACGGACTGCACAATTTTTGGCTTAAATGGCTGCAAAGTTCACACGCGTGCTTAGCATCGCAATTCCAGTCGGCCTTAGAGTCTGGGTCGCTGCCACAGCTCTTTACAACGGGAGTTACCCACTTGCTCCATAAGTCAGGTGATGCCACGGAACCCAAAAATTATAGGCCGATCACTTGTTTGCCGACGGTCTATAAACTTCTTACATCCATTTTGAGAGTGAAAATTAATTCTCATTTAGAAAAGAATTCTATCATGTCTACCTCTCAAAATGGATGTAGGAATGGGTCCCGCGGCACCAAGGAGCTACTCCTCATTGACATGGCCATAAGCCAACAGGTCCGTCGATCCCGAAAGCATTTGTCGACATGTTGGATAGACTATAAGAAGGCCTTTGATTCGGTGCCCCATACATGGCTCTTGAGGGTGTTAGAGTTGTACAAAATTGATACAACTCTGAGCACCTTCCTAACGACATGTATGGGGCAGTGGAGGACGGTCCTTCGCTATCCAGGATGTCGACAAATTCGGGGGAGCGACGAACCTATTAGGATTAAGCGGGGAATATTCCAGGGCGACAGTCTGAGTCCACTGTGGTTTTGTTTAGCCTTGAACCCTCTTAGCACTCTGCTGGAGGGTACAGGGCTGGGCTGTTCTTTGCGGAGAGGGGGTCAGGTAATATCCCACCTGCTTTATATGGATGATTTGAAACTGTTTGCCACCAACAAATTGCAACTGCTGGAGTCACTAAAAGTAACTAAAACTTTTAGTGATTCCATCAGGATGGAATTTGGTGTTGATAAATGTGCAGTCATGCATGTAAGGCGGGGCGGGATTGTGGAATCTGAGGGACTACAACTCTCAGATTCTATAAACCTGAGATCACTCTCCGCAACTGATACCTACAAATACCTGGGTATGTCAGAGGGGTTAGGCATTAACGGGGCTGACATGAAACAATCGTTGCAGGAGCGCTTCTTCGGTCGCCTGAAAAAGGTACTTAATAGTTCTTTGTCAGGCGGCAACAAGGTGCGCGCCTTTAACGGTTGGGTCATGCCGGTCCTGATGTACTCCTTTGGCATACTAAAGTGGACCCAGACGGAACTAGATACCCTGGATAGGAGAGTCCGGTCACTGCTGACTGCAAACCGGATGCATCACCCACGTTCGTCTGTCATGAGGCTGTACATCCCGCGGAAGTGTGGGGGTCGAGGTTTTTTAAATGCTAAGACCCTCCACAACCGCGAGGTGTGCAGTCTCAGAGAATATTTTCTCAAGGCTAACGTGGGTATGCACCGAGATGTGGTTGCAGTGGACAAGGGACTCACCCCGTTATCCTTGGCTAAAGAGAACTGGCGCAAACCTGTGGTGCTTAGTACCAACGACCGCAAGGAAGTATGGCAAAGCAAGGAGCTTCACGGACGCTTTTTCCGGGCCCTTCATGGGCCTGACGTAGATTTCTTAGCGTCCGTGGCCTGGCTACGCTTCGGTAACCTCTTTGGGGAAACCGAAGGTTCAGTCTGTGCAATTATGGATGAAGTTATGCTAACGAATAACTACCGGAAGTATATAATGAAAGACGGGACGATCGACATATGTCGGGCATGCCATTGTCCCGGTGAGTCTATCAGACATATTACTTCTGGGTGTTCTCGTTTAGCTAACGGCGAGTATTTGCACAGGCATAATCAAGTAGCCAGGATTATCCATCAGCAACTTGCTCTGAAATACGGCCTTGTGGACTCTGAGGTACCGTATTACAGGTATGTGCCCGACCCAGTTCTCGAGAATGACCATGTCACGTTATACTGGGATCGATCTATTATCACTGACAGGACTATTGTAGCCAATAAGCCTGATATAGTGGTAATAGATCGATCAGTGCGCCGCACAATGATAATCGATGTCACTATCCCGCATGACGAGAACCTCGTGAAGGCTGAGAAGGAGAAACAATTGAAGTATCTCGACTTAGCCCACGAGGTTGTCGCTATGTGGAATGTGGACTCGGCAATCATTGTGCCGATAGTCGTTACGGTCAATGGCCTTATCGCTAAGAGCCTCGACCAACATCTCAAGAGGCTCTCGTTGGGTGGCTGGGTGAAGGGCCTGATTCAGAAGGCAGTCCTCCTTGATACGGCGCGTATTGTGAGGAGGTTTCTGTCTCTGGGGCCCTAACCACCGGTAGCTTGGACCCTGCACCCGCTACCGGCGGATCACTATTTTTTATATTTTTAAATGTTTTTTTTTTTTTAATGTTTTTATAAAAATATTTAAAAATGTAATAAAATAAGTTTAAAAAATAAATAAAGGAGATAATAATAATAATAATTTATTTCATAAAAAGTGGTACAGTCTGTTACAAAGTGGGTTGACAACTTCGGAATAGTTTACATCTGAGATGAGTAGGTAACAATACAAATTTACGATCTGATGTCCTAGCTAGGTTACTAAGAAGCCTGTATTAAGGACAAACAGCCCTCATTTCCCGAAAATAGGACAAAAGTATTGCTTGATAACTTTCTGGTGTCAATTTCTACATACATATATATCAAAATATTTCAAATTAGTTGCAAAGACATCAGAATTTTATACAAGCCAACTAGATTTTTAAAATTTAATTATTTTGATTTATGATTTAATTGTTAAAACATATTTAATTAATAACCTGGCTACTCAAAATTAAATAAGTTTACCTATTTAAAATTATGATTAATATTTAGGTTGGTAGTACTGGTGTCGCACTATTATTGTTCCGTTTTGAACTTCCGGAGCAATGGTGGGGCGACACTTGCTAGACTGATATTGGAATGGGTGATCGGCAGTGAGTTGTCGGACTTAGTACGAGTAAAATCTCCAGAATTGTTAAAAAGATAGTGTTGTTATATTTTGAAACTAGGTAATAAAGTTATAGTTATTGTGTACGTGTGCAGTTTGATTAAAGTAGCTTACATGTTTTCTTTTTTTTCCATTCAAAATCAATCCAAACAACAAACTGCCATCCAATCTTTCCAACTTTATATTTTCTACCTCTATCTTCACCTTAACACACCTTAAATCCGCCCCTACAGGAAAAATATTACCTATATGAACCCCTTCACACCTTCAAAGGGATCCCTTCGAATATTATAATAGGCGGATATTCATGCAACGTTGGAATATTCGCACGATTCATTGGTACTCTCTACATTGGTTATATTGACATGCCTGTCTGAAATGCTGTGAAAAATAACTATGGGGATTGTAACGCAATTTCATTTATGTAGGTAATAGTTAAGTAATAGTTATAACTAGTCGCTTGTTTGTTTGTTTGTTTGAGGACATCAGAGTCAAAATGATTGTGACAAACTGATCGAGAACAAAACCACTTTAGTCTAAAATACTTCGCCGGTGTACTAAAAAATAACAAGCTAAATCCCTTGTTATTTGACGAAGCTTAAATTTCACATTAGATACTTGATTTCTTTATAACGATAATAAATTATACAACAGACTCATTGTCACACCAATTCTTCTTTCTCAAATCCAAACAAAGATTTGATCTCTTTTAGAAAAAGGACGACCCATTGCGGCCCTTAATTTTTTCAAATTATTCTTTGCAAGCTTTCTCCACGGTTTCGACCACGTTTTAGGTTTAAAGAATTTTATTTCTCATAAGAACTTAGTTAACCGTTCACTTAAAATGTCTAAGTAATTACAATCAGTATATTTGCCGCTGGGGTGTTGGTGACTTCAGAGGGTACATACATGTTTCTTATGTGTTGTTTATACTATCACATTCCTTGTGCAGCACACGACCCGTACGGCTGTTATTACTTAGCACAAGTTGTGCTAAGTAATAACAGCCGTACGGGTCGTTCGATCACGTTAAGCTACGCTTGCTGCGGTTGGTCCGTGGATGGGGGACCTTCTTTACATACGAAGACCCCTCCGTGCCTCGGAAAGCACGTTAAGCTGTTGGTCCCGGCTGTCAACCGTGGATCTTTGACAGTCGTTACGGATCGTCAGAAGCCCGAAAGTCTGACAACCAGTCTTACCAAGGGGTATCGTATTATCCAGTAACTGGGTTGTGGAGGTCAGATAGACAGTCGCTCCATGTAAAATACTGGTATTCAGCTGCATCCGGTTAGACTGGAAGCCGACCCCAACATAGTTGGGAAAAGGCATAGTAGGCAGTTGCTGGTACTACTCGTATTACATTTCTTTAATTCCTCCGCTAAATATTGAACAGTTGTGCTCCCTCAACTAATATTGTTTTATTGCCGTAATTAGTGTTTAGTAGTTTTTAGTTTTTCATCAAACTTCAAGTGAATTTCAAGTTCCGAACTTAAAATTAACAGCTACTGTTCCTGTCTCAATGGCGTTTTAAACGAGTCAGTTTTTAAATGGACTCTAAAATTGCAAAAAATCAAAGTTCATAGTGCTTACTGATACGAGTATATGCCCCAGTTTCTAAGTTATTTCCAAAGCTAATCTCTTATCGTATCACCCGAAAAATCTCATCAGTACTACTGTACTGATGATATTTTTCGAGTGACACAACAACGCATAATAACCATTATGGAGGTCACAAAAAATCGATGTCAACAAACCGACTGCTGTCCTTGTCTCTCTCATAGTGTCAGTTAGGGCCTCGTTATCGCTGTCCCCACTTGTAAGAAGGCCCATTGGAGTGCCCTACGATCAGGCATTATTATTATAATGATTTTCATATATAGAAGACAGTTTGTTTGAAAATGGATGGAACTATTCGGTGTGAAAGTGCGGTGGGAGTTTGTTTAGGTATATTTAAATAAAAAATAAAGGGGTTTTTCAAGGTTAAGTCTGTGTAGTTGATCTCTAATGAAGGACGGTTAAATTAAGATACCTATTTAGGTAGTCATGACTTGAATACAGTTGACTTACAGTAGTTTTTTTTTTTTTTTTCATTGTAGAATCATCACTTTCATGAACTTTTTTCGGTAAAGACGTACTCTATTTCGTATTTTCAAATACGTTTTGGTAATATTTAGGGTTGCGTACCTCAAAAGGAAAAAACGGAAGACTTATCGTATATCACTCGTGTGTCTTTCTGTCTGTCCGTCTGTCACAGTCAATTTGTTCCGAATCTAATGGAACGAATCTAATGAAAAGTTGTATTTGGTACACGTATGAATTTCTGTGACTCAAACACGGACGTGTAACGTAAATAAATGAATTTTCAATATGTGAGACAATTGTGGAGGCAAATAAGAAAATTAAAGTTTTGTAAACTGTACCATGACATATCAAATGAAAGGGCTTAACTGTGAGGGTCTCAAATATATTTTTTTATAATTTTAAAATATATATATTTTTTAGTTATCTAAGAAAATAGACAAAAATTGACCATTCCCCCGTTATCTCCCAAACTTTTATTTTAACTTTTATTTTACTGAGCATAAAAATTTGAAAAAAATACAGAAAATAGTTCTATAAGTGCCTATAGATTGCAGGAAAACTTATAAAAAGTCTATTGTCTTAAAATAACATGGTAAATCTCTCAATATTGTGCCTACAAACTTACAGTTGGAATGTATGGGAGAACATGTTTTTCTACTACAATGTTGTTTGTTTTTGGGATAAATTCATCCCAACTACGGAACTCTTCATTGTGCGTGGTCCGACTCGAACTTGGCCGATTTTTTTAGAAATACCTACATACTTGGTGACTTTTTTTACCGTCTTGAAAAAAGTAGGATCTAGGTGAAAGGAGCCTATGGCATTTTTTTTTTTTTTTTTGAAAAAAACAAAAAATATCAGTCTAACGTACCCATGAAATTAATAAGTACTAGCATACCTTTAGATGACATTTTATATTTACCTGTTCAGGAATTTTTTTCAGGTGACCTGATTATGAAAAGTGTGCCTGCTCAGTTTTTCGATAACTTTTTTACTTAAATAAGGTGTGTATCGCCAGTTACTGCGCACACTTCTTGCCTCGATGTCTCGGGCTATATCTGTGATTTTTCTAAGAGCTTCATGCCATTTACCCATACAGGAAAAGTTTTTTAAGCAATCCGCAAATTTTCGGTGTTCTACCCATGAATATTTTTTTAATTTTTTTATTTGTGATGGGTTTGGTCTAGGTCAGAGGTGACAGACACAAAGTCGACGATGGAGTGACCTTACCCATAAAAAGCCTGTTCACTCTCACTTTGAAGAGATTAAGGTTGTATGCGTTCGGAAACACAGACGCAGGTAGTGAGTTCCACTCCTTTGATGTGCGCATTATAAAAGACATTTGGAAGCGCTTATTGCGAATTGGTGGAATAGCAACCAGGTAGTGATGGTAACTGACAGTGCGTCTAGATGTCCGATAGTAGAAGGGGGCCGGTGGAATGAGGTCGTGGAGTTCTCGAGCACACTCTCCGAAGTACAATCTGTAGAAGACCGACAAGCAGGCAGCCTTGCGGCGATGAGTCAAGCTATGAAGCTTTTCATCCACCAGTTTTACGTCGCCAATGAGCCTCTTAGCTCTGCGTTCCACCGAGTCAAGCGCGGCTAGTTGGTACATAGCTGATCCATTCCAAAGGTGACTGCAATACTCCATGCAGGATCGGACGTTAAAAGCTATCCAGGCGTAAAGTATCGCTTCACCCTATGTAGGATGCCCAGTTTCTTGACCGCAGTTTGGGCCTACTTGATGGTGTCGCCGAAGTTGAGATCAGATGTCAATGCCTAGGAGCTCAAGTCGGTCAGTTACAGGAACAGATGTACCCCGAAAAGTAGGAGTTTGGGCGAAACGACTCTTTTTAGCGGTAAAAAGACACGCCTGTGTTTTGGTGGCGTTAAAAGAGACCAGATTATCTTCACCCCACTGGGAGACAAAGCTCTCAAGGAACGAACTTCGGCCCCGTTGGTTATCTCTCTGAAACTGGACAAGTATCTATATGAACAACTTTCACTACAAGACCAACTCTGAAATCACGAACAAAGCAGATTTTTTTTTCGTTATTTCATTCAGAGTTGGTCCCCTAATGAAAGTGGTTCATAATCATGCGTAGAACACCCTGTGAAAATTTGCGCACTGCTTAAAACTTTTGCTGTATATTTATTTTCTTTCTAATACCTTCAAAAATGTATAGATACATGATGTCGAATACAATTATAGGTTCAGCCTCATTTTACCCTTAGGCATGCAAAAGGTATAAGACCAGCAAACAAACAAAATAAAAGGAATGACTACTTAATCGGGCCAGTTGGCGTGGTTGGTTAAGATACCACCTATCATGCCGCAGGTCGTGGGTTCAATTCCCATCCAGGACAAACATTTGTGTGTATGAACATGTCTGTTTGTCCCGAGTCTGGGTGTAATTATCTATATAAGTATGTATTTACAAAAAAAAGTAGTGTATGTAGTATATCAGTTATCTGGTTTCCATAGTACAAGCTCTGCTTAGTTTGGGATCAGACGACCGTGTGTGAAAAAATGTCCCAGGGTATTATAATCTTCGATTGATTTTAAAAATAACCAAACAAATGCATTTTCTTTTTCTGCAATAAACTCAGAAATATTGTTACTACAATATTTTTTATTAACTAAAATTTTATTTATTTATTAACTAAAAAGAAACTTAGTTTTTTTTTTTAATAATGGCAAAGTAAATAAATGGGGCCATGCAGAAAACACTTTTGCGCATGAGAGCTGTATTTACGGTTTGCAGACATAATTTGCTATCATCACACCTTCTTCGAGGAACTATGTCTGCGAGAGTATAAAACGATTTGGATTAGTTTTTACAAATAAAGCTACCTCAAGAATATAAAGGCTAGGTAAAGTTAATATTTTGACCTGTTTGAAATATGGTACACCACTATCGGTAGATTTTAATTTGAACATAGACCGTATGCATCTTTTTTTGGGATTTAAATACTTTTTCTTTCTCAGTTGAATTTCCCCAAAATATTAGACCATAATAGTCTGTGAGGAGTGCGTTTGTAGATATTATCGGTGATAGAGAGCTTATAGCATAATATATGCTGATTTACTTATTTTACATTTAAAATATCTAGATGTGTTTTCCAGTTTAACTGGTTGTCTATTTGGAGTCCTAAGAATTTTGTGCTATCAACTTCTTGTTATATGTTTTCACGATACCATTTTCAGTTATATCTAGATAGGAAACCAGTATCAATTCATTGTGAAGGAAATCTGCATCTACATTAAAGAAGATTGCTTATCTTTTTTTGCTCTTGTCTCTAGTCTAGGTCAGAGGTGACAGAAACTAAGTCGACGATGGAGTGAGCTTACTTAGAAGAAGCCTGTTCACTCTCCCTTTGAAGAGATTAGAGTTGTATTATCTATTATAAACCAATATAACCTATATAACCAATACTATCAACCAATCATTGCAACCAGCAGTTAGTTGGTACAACTTTGCCAGTCTTATAATTCTAGTCTAAATCATACTAGTCTAGAAATCAACAATATCACTAAAATCTAACCCTTAATAAAACCGTTTCAACGCACAGAACTAAAAGGCTCAAACTCAATATCCAATAAATTATCAATATTGGACATCTAATACAAAATATTCATGAGTTCGTGTGTACCGCACTTTATCATCCCTGATAAGTGATATAACATAGAGCAATAAATACCACATCGTTAATAGTAGTGGAAGCAATCATTTAATAATTATAATGTGTTTTTCATTGTTTTGGGCGGAAATCATTTATTATTCTGGGTCATACCTATTAGTTTTTCCTCCAATTATATACAAGGTGTAACTTAAATAACGCACAACCTCTTAAGGAGTCATTGTACTCACCATTATGAACAACTTTTATTATGGCACCAAACCTGAAATCGCGAAAAAAAAATCAGCTGTTCAGTACATTTTGATGAATTATGCGAACATAAATGTACAGAACAGCTGATTTTTTTCGCGATTTCAGGTGTGGTGTAATAAAAGTTGTTCATAATAGTGAGTACAATGACCACTTAAGAGGTTGTGCGTTAAGAGGTAGTATTCACACTAGTTCCTTCTTTCTATGGTTTTCTAAAGTTTTCCATCTGCACAGCCTCTTCGGCTTTGCAGAAAGAAAACCGTCACCGGGACGTCACCGATAACGAGATGGCGGCGCCGAAGTAGCGAAATGTATGTAACATTTACCGTCATCTCGCGGCCAGGCCACCGAAGTTTCGAGTAGTTCGACGCGACCGCTAGAACTCGGCCCGAGATTGTGGCGAGCTGATGCGCCGGTAATAGAAAACTCTTGCCACACACTGCCGTATGCCCGGTTTTTGTTTTGTCTATCATGCCAAGTTCGCTCGCAGTGGACACACGAACGCCGTCACTGGGGCGTCACGTTCGGTTCAAATAATCTCGTTTCTTCGTGACGTAGCCGTCCTGGAGGCTTATTCCCAAAGTACTCCATTATTTTGTACTAAAAAGATAAGAATCTCATACATTAATTCCCAAGTTACTCCAAAGAATTGTTATTATTTAAAAATACTTATTATTTTGTTCCCATTCTGCTCCATAGGTATCTGGAATTATTCTCAAAGTACTATTACTACTACTACTATTCCCACCGATTATTCGTTATCAATTCTCAAACTTACCTATAAAATACATAATATAAATTTCATATCAATATACTGCAGTCACATATCAAGTTTAAAACTTGATATGTGACTGCAGTATATTGTTATTGATATGTGACCTGATGATTATGGCCACATTCGGTAGTAACGGAAATTGGAGTTTTGTGGAGGTTCTTTCCGATGATTATAAATAATTAATATGATAACCAGCATAAAAAGAAATACATACATAAATAGGCCATAGTTATATCGAACGCCTTTGTGACCTACATATTTTTTAATCAGTTGGAGTTTTTTTTTTATATCTATAAAATTAAGTCTATAATTACAGGATGAAAATTAAAAATTGAAGCGCTCCTCATCGAAACTATAAAAACGTGAAGGTTTCCATCGAGGGCAGCGCATTAATTAATCTCGTTTTTTTTTTACAACTATCAATATTTTTTATAGGACTCAAAAGATCACGTATTTTACTTTAGGGCTTTTCGAGAAAGAAACTTAATTTCAAACTGGCGTCACGTAACCAGTAATGGCCAGTCTTAAATGATAATATTCGAAAAAATAACACAATCGTGCAGGGGTTGGGTGTTCAGCACTACCATAACAAAAGGAGCTCGTGCCTAAGTAACAGCCACACGGGTCAATCCATCAGGTTAAGCTACACTTGCCGGGGTTGGTCCGTGGATGGATGACCATCGTTTCATACCGAGACTCCTCCGTGCCTCGGAAAGCACGTTAAGCCGTTGGTCCCAGCTGTCATTCTTGGATTTTTGACAGCCGTTACGGGTCGTCAGAAGCCTGAAAGTCTGACAACCAGTCTTACCCAGGGGTATCGAATTACCCAGTTACTGGGTTGTGGAGGTCAGATAGGCAGGTGTTCCATGTAAAATTTAGCTGCACCGGGTTAGACTGGAAGCCGACCCCAACATAGTTGGAAAAAGCCTAGGCAGATTGATTGAAATGCGAAATTTGGTTTGTGTTTGGTAGGTTTCAAGGCTGAACTACTGAATTGATTATTACATAATTCTAAGGAACGTACCCAAGCTGAAAAAGGACTTAGAATACTTACCTTTAGAAAAAATGCCATCAATAATCTTTATGAATATTTTTTTTAAATATGTATAAGTAGTGACTTCCGAGACACCTAATACTTTCAATTCACTTTGAATAATCCAATATTAATTGCACCACAAGAAATTAACAAATTTTTGTCCTATTTTTAAAAACAAGATGTTTTTAAAAATAGGACAAAAATTTGTTAATTTCTAAAAACATTCACAGAAGCGAAACCTCACGACATCAAAACAACATTACACTTGAAAAATGGCGACACTAAACTAGGAATAGCAAATAAAGCACTGGATTCACGAAATGTCAAAGAAGCTCTAACGGACTCCAAGAGATAGGCCACAAACGAAACACCAGCTTTACATGACCTTCCGTCCTCCTCCGCAATATAGAAACAAAAGACGAGCGAAGGGAACGTATATCAGAACGCAGAGGTAAATTTAAAATGGCTGCTACCATCCAACCACGGCTAGCTACGCAATTGCCTGCCAGTTCTCTGCGCGGTTGATTTATTTTCTCATTATAATGGTTATAGGGATGTTGTAAAAACTGGTTGTTTTAAAATTTACGTTTTCTTGGCTCTTGGGTACCTTTTTTGGTTGGTATTAGATGCTGAATTTCTACTTTAATAAAATGATTTTATCATAATTTTATACCCACCTGTTTTGTTATGGTAATGATCAATCAATCTGCCTAGCCTTTTCCCAACTATGGTGGGGTCGGCTTCCAGTCTAACAGGATGCAGCCATGAATACCAGTATTTTACATGGAGCGACTGCCTATCTGACTTCCGATAGTAATACGATACCCCTTGGTAAGACTGGTTGCCAGACTTTCAGGCTTCTGACGACCCGTAACGACTGTCAAAAATACACGAATGACAGCCGGGACCAACGGTTTAACGTGTTTTCCGAGGCACAGAAGTGTCTCGGTATGTAAAGATGGTGAATGGGTCCAACCCCGGCAAGCGTAGCTTAACTTGATGGATCGACCCATGCGGCTGTTATTACTTAGCCACGCTTCTCATTTTTCAGTTTAATGTTAATCAATGTAATGGCTCTAGTAGTAGATTTAGCTTTGTTTTAAGTTGTCTACGCTAAGTTTAAGTTACGCTTGCCAGGGTTGGTCTGTGGATGGGTGACCATCTTTACTTCCCGAGACTCCTCCGTGCCTCGGAAAGCACGTTAATCCGTTGGTCCCAGCCGTCATTCGTGGATCTTTGACAGTCGTTACGGGTCGTCAGAAGCCCGAAAGTCTGACAACTACCAAAGGGTATCGTATTACCCAATAACTGGGTTGTGGATATCAGATAGGCAGTCGCTCCATGTAAAATACTGGTATTCAGTTGCATCCGGTTAGACTGGAAGCGGACCCTAACATAGTTGGGAAAAGGCTAGGCAGATTGATTATCCTGAAAAACACGTTCACCAGATTATTGTCTTCCTTAGCCAGGAGCTTTTTAGTTAATTGAAGTAATTTTGGGTAAGTACGAGCGTTGCATCACAATTCAAAGCGGTATTTTAGTAATGGCAGTGAAGTAAATTAGAACAGTTTCAGGGATACCAGCACCCTAATTGCGTAACACACTATCAATCGGAATCGGTTTCATTTCGGCAGTTCAACTACATTCATTGCGTTATTTACGGTGTTGAGAGACAAATTTTTCGAACATATGGATTAGCAATTTGCTTCAAAATGATTCCGATTCCGATCGATAGTGTGTTACGTAATTAGGGTGCAGTTTTGTGAGCTTAGAAACGTATTCTAGTTTTTCAAGTAAGAAATTTCGACTTGAAGCTGTTTATGAGGATAGACTTTAAAGAAATCTGTTAGTTTTTAAGGTCACGCCTGTAATCCCTGCAGGGTTAGGCAGACGTGTTCATAAAATACACCCACATTTCGCCAGTTATGTTTAAGCCCCATGTAATAGGGGGCGAGACTATTGCCATCAACCGGCCACAAATCTAGACTCCGGAATGATGGGGTCCGCTTGGGCCGATGCCTGCCAGGGTTGCGGGTTGTTTGAAAGAATTACCGTGGTCCTGGCACAGGCAACTGAAGGAACACGGGGGGTTTTAGTCAGTAGAAGTCTGACACGCCCTTCCCCTCTGCCCAGAGCGGGAGAAGTTATTTGATAATTTCCCACCAAAAAAAAAAAAGAAGACTCCGGAATGCTACTGAGAAATTCCAGATAGATTTCCAGTAATACTTTGCCCGACCCGGGAATCGAACAGTCACGCTCAGTAGTAGCGCTTGCAACCACTAGACCAACGAGGCAGTTGTTAGTTTTTAATTAAGATTTATCCTTAAAGGTTCTGAAAGAAAACCGCACAACAGTGATAAAACTTGCACTACGAAAACTATCCTTACTGCTATGATATAAAAGTCAAATTGTTACCACTACAATCCGCGAGCGCGTTCTTGACACCTGACGATAATGTGTTTTGCGAATTTGATCCTTATTACCACTAGAAATTGCCCAACCGACAGGTGTCAGGAAAGAATTTTTGAGTAGAATTTAAAAAATAACTTGAGAAAGGAAGTATTTATAGAAGAGCATGAGGCACTTAAAAAGAAAATTAGTGCCTACAATAAAGTCTGAGTAACAAAAACCACCAACCGAAACAAATACTTAAAGCTAAAACTACCCACTATAATGGAAAATACCCCATTGTACTATAAAATGAACCTTACCTTCATAGAATACCAAGCACCCACTATTGTTTAGTTTCCAATAGCTTTTAGAACTCTTTTAGGGCTAACCTTGAAATAAATTACGCAAACAAAAGCAAAATGGTAGACCAAATTAGGAAGGATTTTTTATTAAGCCGTCTGTTTCTATTGAGATAATTGAGTTAGTTTGAAAGTTCAGTGATAGTCTTCAAAAATAATTTTTGAATAAGCTGGTTAAGACGCAGATACACGTCAACGGCCTTGAGTGGTGGGGGCGGCATAGCTTGGGTGTTGAGCTCAAGCAACGCGTCTTACGTCCACTCAGTAATAGGACTCGCCTATCAAGGAGCGCTGTTCTAAATTAGACGCATTATTCATTTATTATATTATACATAAAACAAAAGCCTATATTAAAACAGGTAGGTAAAGCCGGTATACTAAAAGATAAATAATTAAATTATCTTTAAATGGTGAAGATTCCATAAAAATACGCTTGATAGTTTTTACGTGATTCTCAGTTTTTTATCCGCGTTAGACGTAATATTACAAATTAATTACACTATGTAATATAAACATAATCTAACATATTAAGTTATTAAAAAACTGCTCTAACTTAACATTTATGTTTTCCAAATCATAAACACTACTCGTTTGGACGTGATCTTCAGTTTGAAATTATTAAAAGTCGTTTGTCGGCGCCTTAAGGGATAGGTCCAATGCATAACTTCTTCTATTTTAGAGTTGGTTACAAAAGAAATGCTGGAACCAGCAAGTATCAGAATTATCTAAGGTACTTACGTATATTATATGTATTTCTAAGCTGTTCCACTGAACCGCACTTAACGATTTTTTGTATAGTGGAATAGCTTGTGCCATTCGTCAAGTGCGGTAAAAGTCGGTGTTGTAAGTGGAATATCTCTTATTTTTGTTCCAAAGGGCTTGTATAAACGACAATCACTTTCAAAGACTTTCAACAGGATTGACATAAAGTGTTCAGTAACACTCATCTATCCGTTAAGTACATTTTTAACTTTTCCATTATCGTCATCGCTGTCAAGGGACCATCACATCAGCGCAAAAAAAAGACATTTCAAGACTAGATCCAGCGTCCACACATCAACAACACCGAACATTGAAATCGGAAAAATCCATTAACGGAATCCAATACACGCAGACGCACCTACATCAAACTCTTGCCGCATCTTCAAAAGTATTTGGCGAAAGTCAGGGGCAAACAAATGAATTGGGGCACTGGTCGGTAACTGCCCGAGGGCACGCGACGTCGATACGCGACATTGAAGAAGGACTGACAAATTACTCCTCCATTATCAGTTTATGTCGGCTTTTTTCGATTCGATTGTCGTATACAGTTCTTGGGGAGACCGTGGAGTTTAAAAGCGTCAGAGGCTTAGAGTAAAAGTGGAACAACGCGCTATTTGAAGAAATTATTTTGACGCAGTACGCAAAAATTATCACTAAGAATAATGTGGAATTCTTCCGTTATAATATCGTAAGCCAAGACGCTTAAGGCGCCCCCGAAGCATGCGTAGTTCATACAAACGAAATACCAAAATAATTTGTAAATCAAACATATTCTAAAGATAGTGTGTATTTATTCCGATTGGATTACAGAATATCTAGGTTCCCAAACATATATTTTGAATGGACACTGATTTGAAGACATTATATAAGGAATTTATAATTTCAATACAAAACTTATTTTTCTCATATTTCATGTTTAAATCAATGTTCCTATTTAATATACAGGGCTATTTTTAAATCATTAACTAAACTTTAACAGGGTGTTCTACCCATGAATATGAACAACTTTCACTATGGGACCAACTCTGAAATCACAAAAAAAAAATCTGCTGTTTCATACTTTTTGGTAGAGTAGGTATTGAACTTTTGTATGAAACAGCAGATTTTTTTTTGTGATTTCAGAGTTGGTCCCATAGTGAAAGTTGTTCATATTCATGGGTAGAACACCCAGTTAAAGTTTAGTTAATGATTTAAAAATAGCCCTGTATATTTGGGAACCTAGATATTAAGAATATGTTTGATTTACAAATTATTTTGGTATTTCGTTTGTATGAAATAAGCATGCTTCGTGGGGCTCTTAAAGAAATTGAAGAGTGGCTTTTTGAAAGGATGCTAATGAATTTCTTGCTAATGGAGAAGTTGGATTGAGTTTTGGTGGGTTGGATTCCCACATAAATGCAGTATTTCCCCGTGGTAGTTGAATGAGCATTTCTCCACACAATAAAAAGGTTTCAGTGACAAACCTACTTAAAAACCGACTAAGTGCGAGTCGGGCTCGCACGGACACGCTCTTTGGACACGAAGGATTATGTACAGACGCCAGCAGGTCAACCTACCCGAAACTGTCAGATTTTCTCAATCAACTTTGAACCTAATGCTTTAGCAATAAAGTCGAAAATATATTAAAGAAATCTGACAGATTGTAGTAGCTTGATGTGCTGGCGTCTGTACCACTGTACATTAGGACATATTCAAAAAAAAAATACTTCAGTTAAAAAAAAACACGTTTCTTGGGAACTCCTTTAAAGTTTAACTTTATTTTATTTTTATGAAAAATACTTAAAGAATATTTTTCATCAAAGATAACTATGTAATTAACAATGATAATGTGAATTGCAAAGTTACTTTTAGCAGTTGCAAAAAATCGCCCGTATTTTAACAAAATACCTTATGAATCGACGTTTTTATTATTTGTTGATTAAATACAGTATATGGTACATGATATACAGAAGTTTCAAATTCCTAACTTGTTCAGTTGTTGCGATAGAGCTCGTACAAAAATGGTCTAAAACTGACAACTTTTGCGGCCCCCTATTTCTTATTTTTTTTTTTTGTTTTAAAGTTTTTAGGTACTTTATTCGATGAGTTCTAGACAATGACACCCCACAGGCTAAGGTAAAAAAAACATTTTTTTCAAAATCAAAACTATATTGAAGGGATATAAAAATAAAAATAAAATATTGTAATAGGCGGCAATACACAATCTGTGAAAAGGACATTGCTCTGCGTCCATACATTGTTGGCCCTGGAGCCAAGAGCATCGGATAATTATGTATTGTATTCTCTATCATTTGGAGACTCCTAGAAGATCTTGTTTTTATAGCGGACTAGCTGCAGAAAAGATATATTTCAAAAAAAGTATCAGATTTTGAGGTTATAATCTAACCATAACAACGAATATTAAATGTAGGTACCTACCATGATTTTTCATAGCTCTGAGTAATTTTTAAGAAACTGAAAAGTAATATCATAATACCTACCTAGATAATTAGGTACCTATGCAGTTATTTTTCTAAAAAATGGATGCAAGTGCAAAATTAATATACATTAAACTAATCAACATAGGTAGGTAACTGAATTCGTAGCATTCGTTTTGGAATGAGATGAGTAGAAACAGCGTCCCTATGCCTGAACGGTGTGCATAGGATACCAGCTTTACCAATTAGATGGTAATAAGTGATTTTTTAAAACCTAGTCCTACAATATTTATATTTGAATAAGAAATAAAACACAGATTTTAATTTCACGTTTATTGTTCTTCGTCTAAATTACGAACTAAAATAGTGTCTAAAAACTGTGCAGGGGGGTTGACATTATTTTGACAATGACACGTTCACCGGCAAAACTAGGGATGTAATACGACACCATTAATCGATTTTTCGATTATGATTTACTGTGGTCTTAAATTATTACAGTCTGTTACATCTACTTTGTCATATAAACATTACAAGTATGTATGACAATGGTTTATTTTATATATAACAACACTCTTCTATACTGGTAATAATAATATATAATAACATCTGTATCTAGTTTGCAATATTGTTTTTTAAATAAAACATTAGGTAATTGTGATGTGTTTAGTAAAAATAAGTATTTTTTTCGTTTAATGAACCGCAAAAGGAGCGTTATTTTTGTATTAATTGTCGTAAATAATGAATTAGTTTGAATGATTGTATAGAAATAAAGAAGTTTTGATTATTGTATAATATTATTCTTACTACCTATTTAAATTGGAGTATGACTGCATTCATAAAGTATTTTATTAGGTTTTTAAAACTACACTTTAAAAAAAAAAACACAATCGATCGATTAATAATTCAATCGATCGATTATAATTGATCGGACATCCCTATTTCACTTTTGACACGACATAGGTGAAGATGGCGATGTAATGTTATTAGTCGCATTAAATTCTATTAAAAATACATTTTGGAATACAGCTAGTCCGTGATACAGAAGTATTTGCAACTTATATAATAAAATAGGCGATTAATTATCGTATATTCTCAAACTCTTCATTGCACAGGGCCATTTTGAACATTGTCTTTTTAACTGTTTGCCTACTACGGTTTATGAGATACAGCCCGCTGACAGACAGACGAACGGACAGTGGAGGCTTAGTAATACCCTAAAAAAGAAAAATAATAATATCATAGCCTCATCGTATGTACGTACTTTCTGAGTTTAAGAGGCTCATGGTTAAATGCTAACTGCAGCCACACGGGTAGATCGAAGGGGTGACCATCCATTACATACCGAGACCCGTCCGTGCCTCGGAAAGCATGTTAAGCCGTTGGTCCCAGCTGTCATTCTTGGATCTTGACAGTCGTTACGGGACATACAATATATTATATATTTATATATTTGAGATGGGTTTGCTCTTGACTATAGTCTAGGTCAGAGTGACGTAGACTTTGTCTCTGTCGGCGACAGAGTCAAAGTCTACGATGGAGTGAGCTTACCCAGAAGAAGTCTGTTCACTCTAACTTAGAAGAGATTCGGGTTGTAAACGTTCGGGAACACAAACGCAGGTAGTGAGTTCCACTTTTTTGCCGTGCGCATTATGAAGGATGTTGGGAAGCGCTTAATATGCTATAGCAGCCAAACAATGGAAGTAATGCTACCCTACTGTAAATATAGTCCCTAAAGATAGGTATTTATAGAAGAGACAAAACGATAAAAAATGCCAAAGGTGAGGAGCAATATAGAAGAGGGCATTGAGCCGAGATCAGTAGGCCATTAAATCAGTTGCTTACAAAACTTTTTATCCAACAAAACAACATATATTTCACTTTAACTTTTGCCTTTTTTTATTCAATTCCGTTTTGCCAAATGAACCCTTGTCCTGACATTAGGAGTTTTCCAAATTGATAGAGCACCAGCACCTTGCGTGATACACTCAATCACAATCCGTAGGATTTTGTAAGAAATTCATAGATTTGAAAAGTTCGTCTGGTCAACAACTTATAAATAGTGATGCCAACGTATTCGGCACTAGATCTACAGCATTTTCTGATAGCTCAGGGTTTAAGAATAGATTTTAGTGCCTAGTGCGCTATCTAATGCATTTTGAAGGATCTTTTATTTTTATTGGAGAGACATCAAACTAACAGTCAACGAACAGACATAAAACCAAAGTAGCCAAAAGCCTCTTATTCAAGCAATAGCGAGCAACACAATGTAACGTCAGTTCACATTGGCATCTGTGAGATATGACTCGGCTATGAGTAATATGTTCTGTAATTTTGGTAGAATACGACTGTGTGTTGTGTGTGGTTATCATAATATTTCAAATATTCAGTAGTTGTCACGAAAAAAAAATCAGCTGCTCCCACATTTTGACGAGTTATGCGAACATGAATGTATGGGACTGCTGATATTTTTTTCGAGAATTCAGGTTTGGTCCCATAGTAAAAGTTGTTTATTATCATGAGTACAATCATGTGTTTAAGTATCGGTCACTAATTATCAGTCATCCTATATAATGTTCTCTTAGAAAACACCCGAAGGTTCAAAATACAACGCGTGGTAGGGCAACCATATTTCAGCCTTCTATCACGTTTCTTAACACTATGAGCCTAAAGTCCTCGGACATTAGACGAGAAAACCACACGATCGCGACTCGATCTCAAACAAATAACGGTCGAATGATGACCCATCCTAAATTATTCAGGATAAACGAATTCTCTGAAAACCCCCATCCTAAATCGCTAGTACTTATTCCTCTGCTTTTGTTCAGTCTCAGAAAGATGTACACATCGAAAAGAATATACTCAACAGTGATGGTATTGGTATAGGCATATGATGAGGAGGGAGGAAACGCATGTGACTAAAAGAGTGATGAATATAAATTTTAATGGATGGAGAAGGAGAGGAAGGCTAAAGAAAAGATGGATTGATTGTGTGACGAATGCCATGAAAGGGAAGGAAGTGAATGATAGCGGAAGAGGAGACTGGAAAAATAAAACGTGCTGCGCCGACCCCACGTAACATGAGACAAAGGCAGGAACTTGATAATGTGGAGCCACAAAACATATGACACATTGGGTACTTAATATTGTACTTACACATTGATACAGTAATCATAATCATCTGCCTAGCCTTTCCCAAACTATGTTGGTGTCGGCTTCCAGTCAAATCGGATGCAGCTGAATAGGTAACAGTATTTTACAGTATTGTCTTATTTTCCATAAAATATTTTGTACTATTATTTTTTTCCACAATCGTTCCCCCTCATAATATTTAGTTGCACTATTATCATTTATACTAATAACGCTTGACATATCAACTTATTAGTCATGACTTTTATTTGCCATAAAATAAGTTTCCATAATAACATGCGTTATAATCATTAGTTTCTATAAGTAACACGTTACATAATCGATACTGACATAAGGAACATTTATTTACAAATAATTTAGAAACGTTTATTGTTTTGTACTAAAAATAAAGAATACACATTTAACATTTGCTAAAAATTAGGTTTTAGTGACAGAAACGAATCGCTGTAAATCCGACCCCAGGCAGTTTTGTCTGCCCTACTCCTAGAGTGTAATTTAGAATCACGTAGGCGCGTAGGGGCGAGGCGGCCCGCGGGCTGACAAGCAGGAGGCTGAGAGTGAGCCGCCGTGGCTGAGGCTGGCCGGCGAAGTCGCAAGCAAGCCGAAACTACGGTGGTGAGCCAAAGCCGTCTGCAACGATTAGCACGCGTTGTACCACCGGAGACCCGGAGCGCCAGAGCCGTGCCAGAAACCATGCCTGCTGCATGTCACATGCTTGCTTGCATGCTGCATGCTTGCTGCGTGCTTACTTGTGTTAATTAATGCATTTTAACATGATAATAACATCAAAATTGCAGGCGCTTGTACTGAACTAGCTAAATGTTATTGAAAACGACATTATTGAAAATGAAAAATATAGTAAATATGGATTAAAGTTATTATGACATTTGATCGATTATGACAAATGAAATTAGTGAAAATGATTTTATATAGAATAGAATAGAATAGAATAGAATAGAATAGAATAGAATAGAATAGAATAGAATAGAATAGAAATTTTATTTTGCAAATATGGGTAATACATCATAGTTCTTAAGATTAAATTTAAATGATAAATGATAAATGATAAATGATTTTTATTTCTGTAAGTAGGTTTGTACAAACACTTTTACAAGTCAATATTTTTTTTTTTAAACTAGATGAGGTCGACGTTTCCTATCTGACTACTCTGAGAAGAAAGGCCGAAACAAACTCAGAGGTCACAGTCTCTTATAAAGTCCAGACATAATCTTGGTCACTTCATGTGAAGACCATGTAGATTGGTGTCTGAAATGGTCTTTTGAGGAAAGAACCACACAGATTGAGAGGACCTGTCCAGTCAGTGCACGCATTTGTCAGTAATCGCGCAGCTCAACTAGCTCAACGATTCGACGAACAATACCAAAGAAAGGACATTGGGGTAGGCCGCATAGATTACTCAAACTGCCAGACCATGATTAAAAATAACTGAGAGAAAAAATAAAAAAAAACAAAAAAAAAAGCAATGACCTACATAGTCTTCACATTCACAATAAAGTAAAATAATATAATACTTACAAAGTAAATATTAATGTCAACATTCAGTATGCAAAAATAAAAATAATATAAAATAAAATTGGAGCAGTTCAATCCCAAGCCTTTTTGTCCTCAATATAATCTTTAACGGTATAAAAAGCTTTCTGACACAACTTGCGTTTAATGAATGATTTGAATTTATTAAGACTCAGATCTTGAACGTGGCTTGGAAGTTTATTATAAAAGCGTATACATTGACACCTGAATGACCCACCTATTTTCTTGAGCCTTGTTGGAGGTACAACAAATTTGTGTTTGTTCCTAGTATTTATATTGTGGATATCACTGTATTTTTTAAACAATTTAATGTTTTTATGGGCATATAAAAGATTTTCAAAAATGTACTGAGAAGGCAAAGTCAGTATATTAATCTCCTTAAATTTCTCTCTGAGAGATTGTCTCGAACTTAATTTATAAATGCATCGAACAGCTCTTTTCTGCAAAACAAAGATAGTCTGAATGTCGGCTGCATTTCCCCACAACAGAATACCGTACGACATTATACTATGAAAATAGCTAAAGTACACTAAACGGGCTGTCTCTATGTTGGTTAAATTACGAATTTTCCTAACAGCGTATGCTGCGGAGCTTAGCTTTTTTGACAATTTATCTATATGTGGGCCCCACTGAAGCTTAGCATCCAAAGTTAAGCCCAAGAATACTGTGCTATCTTCAGGATTCAACTCTTCGCCCTTTATCAACACGTTAGTTTTCACCTGCCTAACGTGAGGTAGTGTAAACTTAATGAATTTGGTTTTTTTTTCATTAAGGAGTAAATTATTAACACTGAACCAGTGAACTACTTTTGAGATCGCTCTGTTTACATCGTCAGTAACCAGCTGCTGACGTTTAAGTTTAAACAAAAGTGAAGTATCATCCGCAAACAAAACTATATCATGATTATCCTTAATGAGGTAGGGCAAATCGTTAATATAAATAAGAAATAAGAAAGGACCAAGAATCGAGCCCTGTGGGACCCCCATTGTTACTATAGATCCGGGCGATCTTTTTCCATTAACGTCAACGCTCTGAATCCTATTACTCAAGTATGAAGTAAGAAGATCCAGAGCGGTGTTCCGGATCCCGTAATGGCGGAGTTTCCTGATTAACGTTTCATGAAGAACGCAATCGAATGCCTTGGACAAATCACAAAAGATGCCCAAGGCATCGCATTTGTCTTCCCATGCACTATAAATATGTCCTAAAAGTTCAACACCGGCATCAGTAGTTGAACGACCCTTTGTAAAACCGAACTGCTTGTTATGTAATAATTTATGTTTATTAAAAAATCTTTGCAATTGGTCTAAAATTAATTTCTCAAAAATTTTACTAAACGTAGGTAGTACTGAAATAGGTCTATAATTTGTGGGGTCTGATGTACTACCTGATTTAAACAAAGGTATTATTTTACTATATTTCATGAGGTCAGGAAACTCCCCACAGTCGATACAGTTATTAAAGATAAGAGCTAAAGTAGGTGCTACAATGTCAATAATAGACTTAGCAACTTCTACAGAATTACCCCACAGATCTGCTGTCTTTTTTACATTTAAAGTGTGAAAGGTTTTAATTATGTCTCTACAGGTAATTTGTTCAAAATTAAATTCCGAATCGCAAGCATTAACATTTTCCTTAAGCAAAGACTCAGCAACAGAAGTTGATGAGTTTAGGGATTTAGTAGTTGAAACGGGAATATCTGAAAAGAAATTTTCAAAGGCCGCGGCGACTTGTGAGTCTGATTTTATTATATTGTCATTAATAGACAGGCTGTAGTCAGCACTTCGGTTTAGCCCAGCCACATTTTACCAATCGGCATGCAAACATTTGAAATTATTTATATCATTATTATTACAATTCAAATTACTATTATAAAATTCTTAAATCATCAGCTATTAAAAATATATGTTTGTATTAAAAGGAAAATATAGGTCAGTATCATAAGATTATATATCATGTCATTACTATACATAATATGTCATACCATTATCATTACATCAAATAACATGTCATTACTATTAAAATTATCATTATTATTACAATTCCAAAATCAAAATGTCAGTTATCTAAATGTCAAAGATCAAAATGTCAAAAATCAAAAATGTCATACTTACATCTATTTTTACTTAACAAATATTTTTCTCCGATAGGAACTCAGTTACACTGTAGTACGTTTTATCTACCAAAAATTTCCGCAATCTACTCTTAAATTGTGCTGTATTTAAAGCTTTCCAACTACTCGGTAATTTATTGTAGATAATGGGGGCCATGCAAGAAACGCTCTTACGCATCAAAGTAGTTCGACATGGTACCTGACATAATTTGCTGTTGTCACGCCTATTCCTTGGGAATACAACAGCCAGGCGCTCAAAACGAGATGGATTTTGCTTGACAAACATAGCTACTTCGAAAATATATATACAGGGAAGTGTCAAGATTTTATGTAACTTAAAATAAGGCGCGCAACTGTCTGTCGATTTAAGTTTAAACAATGATCGGAGACATCTTTTCTGGGCCTTAAAAGCTATATCTCGATCAGTTGAGTTCCCCCAGAAAATGACACCGTAGCGCAAGTGCGATTCAACTATTCCGTAGTAAGCCGTAAGAAGTGTTTTGACATCTACTATGGAGGATAGCCTATATAACACATATGCGGATGAACTCAATTTTTTACACAGACTGTCTATATGTGCTTTCCAATTTAAGTTGCAATCTATTTGCAATCCTAAAAATTTGGTATCCTCTGCTTCCTCAATTTTGTCATTTTTGTAATGGATGTTGAGATTAGTTCCGCCGGGAGTACGTTGTCTAAAGTGCATTATTTTTGTCTTACCTAAATTAATATTTAAATTATTTTCGTCTAGCCATTTAATTAGTGCGTCAAGAGAATTATTTATATCATTTTCATACGTATTTGTACTTTTACATGGGATTGTTACAGTGCTATCGTCTGCAAACATAGTTATAGGATGTTCAAGGGACATGGGCATATCATTAATATAAGTAATAAATAAAAACGGGCCTATCACGGTTCCTTGTGGTACACCGTATGAGATTTTACGTTCTCGAGACCTTATAATGTCTTCGTGTTTGGTAACTATGTTAATGTTGCTAACTTCAGTTATTTGTGTTCTGTTTTCCAGGTATGATTTTATAAGTTCGAGCACGTTACCCCTAATGCCATAGACTTCTAATTTATTAAGTAATATATTATAATGGACATAATCGAACGCCTGGGTCATATCGCAAAATATAGCGCATATGGGGGATCGTTTATCCATGCTACTCATAATTGGATTCAAAAAGTCATAGATTGCCATATTGATGGTTCTGTGCTGTCTGAATCCTTTTTGTTCATCGCAAAGTATATTATATTTTTCCATATAATTATATAATTCCCTGCAAATGTATTTCTCAAAGATCTTCGAAATAACCGGTATGAGCGAAATAGGTCTATAATATTCCATCAATTCTTTATCTTCTTTCTTAAATAAGGGTTTTATTATAGATGTTTTTAAAGCATCTGGATATTTACCCGTACAAATAATAAGGTTCAGTATGTGGCTTAGATGTTCGCATATCGCGGTTGAGACAGACTTCAGTATCTTTGTGGCGAGTCCATCAAAACCAACACTGTTAGTATTTTTTAGCGACATTATTATTCTATTCAAATCGTGTGGTGTGCTGGGTGCCATAAACATTGAGTTATGTTTCATGGACGGGATGCATGTTTTCGGCTTACAGTCTACACCTATTTTCGGACGTATTTTGTCAACGAAAAAGTCATTAAAAGCACTAGCAATATCATATGGTTTGTATAAAATTGTATTACCAACTTTAAGTTTCTCAATTCGTTGTTTCGGGATATTGTACTTTGTCTGATTAATTACCTGCCATGTAGTCTTTGATTTATTTTTAGATTGTTGTATTTTGTGGTTATTTTGAGCTTTTTGTGTCAAGTTAATTATTTTATTATATAGTCTAGAATAGGTAGTGAATTTCTTTTTGTTGTCATGGTTGGGTTTCAACCTGGATCGCCACAATAGTTCTCTTTTTTTCCTACTGCATAATTTAACGCCACGCGAAAGCCATTTTGGTTTGTTGATTAGGTTTATTTTTATTTCTTTATACGGAAAACACAACTCGTAAAATAACTTGAATATGTCGATAAATTCATTGTAAGCTACGTTGGGATCGTCAGTTAGATATATCTCCGAAAATTTGAGACTGCTTATGCTATTCTTAAATTTCTCTATATTATCGTTACTGTAGTCTCGTCTAGTTATATACCAGGATTTGATATTATATACATTGGGAACTGGACATTGCAGTAGCTGTGCTGTATGGTCAGATAAAGCAAATTCAAGTACATCTGTCTTACAACTCTTCTTAAAATTATGCGCAAAATTATCTATACATGTCCCACTAGCCAATCGAGTTGGCTGTTTAAGAGCAAGTTTCAAATTGTAACCTAGTAGTAGATACTCAAGTGCAACTGAATTGTTACTCGGTTTTAAGACATCAATATTAAAATCACCTGCAATTACAATATTCTTTGAACGTCTGTCAGATATCTCTTTAAGCAAAGTTTCAAGTTTATCAAAACAGTAATTTAAATTCCTGGCGTTTGGTACTCTGTAAATACATACAACTATTAATTTATAATTAATAAGCTCGACAGCACAACATTCAAAAACCCCTGGTGATGACAGCTTCGATATTTGAGGAATTTCCCTCCATTGGTGGCAAGTATTAACAATTATACATGTACCACCTCGCTTCTTTTCCTGTCTACAGTAGCATGCAGCTAAACTAAAATTTGGTATGCACAGATGCTTTTCGTGACCTTTCATGATGAAGTGTTCGGTAATACATATAATATCCACATTTAAGTTTGTTTCAGATAGTTCATTCAAGCATACCGTAAGGGCATTTGATTTATTTAGTAAACCTGCAATATTTTGGTGTAGGATGTTAATGTATTTACTGGAGAAAAAACTGGTCTTTTGATTCACTGTCTTCGACGAGAGCATTTTCTTCTAAGATTTCCGATTGAAGGTTGAAAAGGTCCTCAAAAATTACTCTCATGGCGCAGTCTTTTATGGTTCCTGACCGTATGTACGTGGAATGGTGATAGCTCAGGTTCAAATTGGAGTCTAGGACATACGAATAATTATGTGTAATATTGTCCATACATAGCATGTTGTTGAACAGTTCCACTCTTGAGTTATATAAGATATTATAGTCATTATTATATTTATATGTTGGCAAAGTAATAATTATATTTGTGTTCTTTATGTTCTGTAATGCGTTTCTCATGTATGTAATTATGTCAAGGTAACATTTAGTCGTTTTAAAATCTTCCTCGCCGATCACTATTATACAAAAATCATTCTTTGTGTAGTGTTGAAGTTTTGTTTGTAAATCTCGTAGAAGGTGCATAATATCCACCTTTGGTGTTAGGTAGTGACATATTTGATAATTGTCTGTAAAATATTGTTTTGCCAGAGTTAATATATTATTGGTTTTATTCGTACTTAATATACATAGCTTATTTTTCAATTTGTGTTGGTTCACTTGTATATATTTTTGTGTTGTCCCTTGCTCATTCGAAGGTAGTGGCGCCATCTGTGGACTGGAATGTGTAGTGATCGTTTTTTGTTGGTCATAGTTTTTGGTAACTTTTTCTTTTACTGTTATTTCAGAATCAGTCTGTGTTTGTTTATTTATACATCCTACTTGTTTTAAATTTTTGGTCCCCCTTTTTTTAGGCGTATTGGTAGGAGATTGTGTCGGACTAGTCACTATTTGCTTGTAGAGCGAGTTTTTACGAATCAGATTTTCATTTTCCTTCTTAAGCTTTTCAATTTCAAGGCTTAGTGAGTCAATTTCTCCATGTGCACTACAGAGTTTATTGGTGAGATCATCAATATTTTTCTTTAATTGAGTTATTAAATCAATGTCGTCATCATCGGATATATCAGGCATACTGCATACAGTGCCATCTAGGGTGCGATTGGCGAGACTTTCGTCTAAGTTACACTCCGTGTTTGAGAGCGCTCGTGCGCGCCGTACGGTGACGTTATTGATTTCGCTCATAGTTTGTGTATGCAGTACTGCTATTTCTCACTAGATGTCTATTGTGCCGTATCGATTGTTGAGCAAGACACTAGATGCCACTCTACTCAATTTTCATGGGTTTATGAATTCAAAATATTGAAAATTAACGACTATTATTTTCACTTTATGAGATAAATAAGCTTTTAATAGAATTTAGTTATTGTACCTGTAGTTGTTGGTATTATTACATCAATAAGTCGCCTTATACGCTTTCTTTACGCCAGAATCATTGATTTATTTGAGTTTTAAGCACTGCACATATAGATGTTTATATTGTCACTTTACACTTGAGTTTTGTTGAGATAACACTGATTAGCGTCAGTAGTCACTTTATGCACACAATGAAATAAATAATTAGTTAATTAATGCACAATTACTATTTATTTACTTATTTCAATTACGGAGCCGATGTTAACTGTGCGCCACTAGCGCCATCTTCGTGATAGTGATAGTGATATAATTTCACGATTATGGCAACTGAAGCGTTATTTTATGGAAAACAAGACAATACCGACCTCCAGAACCCAATGCTATACCCCTAATACGATACCCTTTGGTAAGATTGATAAGACTACATTGATAAAGTAATATGGAACACAAATTGTAGACAAAAGAATTATTGTCGATATACATCTTTATGAGACTGTCTGTACGAAGACGTTTCTTTGACAGGTTATTTGAAGAGCATAAATATTTAATAGAGCTTGCTCGGCTCCGGCTGATATTTCCGATTTGTTTCTGATTGTCGGATCCGATATATCGGTGTCTGATTTCGAATAAGATACGATCTTGTCGTGAAGATTAGCACACAGGGACTCGTCGACCTTCGCTGACTCTTCAGTTTTCGGGTGGTTGCCAGTGATTGGCAAAAGAGGTAGGTTTGTCCCAAAAAAAAAAGAACAATAACACATCCGATACTAAAGTAAGATGGAATAATTATTGAAGACTCATGGCATATTCGATGGTAACATTGGATCAGACATTAACAGGTAACATTTAGCCTGAAAAGTTGTATGGAAATCGGTCGACATGGTATGGGGATTGTGATTGGGATGAATAAGGAAAATGTCGCATGGAACGTTTTGAGTATGAATGTGGATGGAGACTAGAGGAAGACCAAAGAAACGATGGATTGAATGTGCGATAAGTGATGTGGCTAGAAAGGGGTAACTACCGAGATGACGACTAATAGAGAAGTATGGAAGAAAAAGACATGTTGCGCCGACCAGAGAACGATGAATTAACAGCATCTGTAATAAGATGCCCGGCTTTTACTACTGACCAGCGGTTGCCTATACACCTAGAAGCTTTACAATGGGTTTCTGCGCGAAGGGTTGTTGGTTCGATTCCCGGTTAATAAAATTTTATAGATCCTAAAAGTCGTTGGTTTGCTATGTTTTAATGCATTCGCGTACCGCTGCGCGTTGTGTTTTTGTTGTTTTGTGCAGATGTGTTTTGTAATGTGTGTGTTTAAATGCAATAGTGTGAAGAAATTTTTAATGTGTTTCTCAAAATTAGAAAATAGTCATATAATAAACAAAAATATAACCACGTACTTTGGCTAGTGAGCAACCGACAAGTTTCTTTAAGTGTCTGGCAATGTGCCGAACACCAAGCTGAAGTAATTTAAAGTTAATTAAAATACAATATAAGTACCTGTTTTATCATGCTTAACATCAGTACTTACTAATTTTTTTTTTTTTTTTTTTTTACTTTTTGTTAGGTTTTAACAGCTCGTGGCTAAGTAATAAAAGCCGCACGGGTCGATCCATCAGGTTGACGGGGTTGGTCCGTGGATGGGTGACCATCTTTACATACCGAAACTCCTCCGTGCCTCGGAAAGCACGTTACGCCGTTGGTCCCGGCTGTCATTCGTGGATCTTTGACAGTCGTTTCGGGTCGTCAGAAGCCCGAAATTCTGACAACCAGTCTTACCAAAGGGTATCGTATTACCCAGTAACTGGGTTGTGGAGGTCAGATAGGCAGTCGCTCCATGTAAAACACTGGTATTCAGCTGCATCCGGTTAGACTGGAAGCCGACCCCAACATAGTTGGGAAAAGGCTAGGCAGATTGATTGAGGTTGCCTGAGAGATTGATTGAGGAACAGCCATAAAAAGTTCGAAAAACTCAAGGATAAGATTTAAATTATTATATTATCTAAAATGACGCAAGCTTTCTGTGTGAAGCAGGAATCTACGTACGTATATCATTCTACGGATATGACACTATTCCCTGTTTATCTACTCACTACCTGCGTCTGTCTGTGTTCCCGGACGCATACAACCCGAATGTCATCAAAGTTAGAGCGAACAGGCTTCTTCTGCGTAAGCTCACTCCATCGAAGACTTTGTCTCTGTCACCTCTGACCTAGTCTAAACCAAGAGCAAACCCATCTCAAATAAAAATTTAAAAAAAATCGATAAGGGCACTTGCATTCTGTTATAAATTTTTCACTGTATCGGCAGTATTTCTTAGTGTGTAAAACGATGTACCGAGATACGTTCTTCTAAAATGTATGTGATACGGCACAGAGCCTGAAAGGATTGGAATAAGGAATAACGCCCTTAAGGCGGGTAGAGTTTCTTAGGAGAAAAAAAATATTACCTCGAGACTAATACTAGAACGTCACAATGCACTAGAACGAATAACGGTATCTAACCGCAACAATGACACTGAAATGGATAAAAGGACACATCGGATCACTAGGTAAAGACTCCTATCATGACCTATGCGGGTTCAGTATTTGCGCACGCAAAACCTCACCTCATTCATAGGATGCAGGCCCTCCAAAACCGTTTCCTCCGAAAGGCAACGGGAGCCCCTTGGTTCGTTCGGAACGAAATCCTCCACGTAGATCTCGACATTCCCACCATCTCCCAGTTCTTGAAACGCAATTCCAAGCGTTTCTTCGACTAAGCCACCAACCATCGCAACCCTCTGGTTGTCGAGGCGGCTAGCTATGTCCCCTCTCGTATTAGTAAGATCCGCCGCCCTAGGCTTGTCCTCTCAGATCCCGACGACCCCATAACTCTTCTCCAGGAGAGCAGTAGGGACCGTAGGAACAAAAACAAATCGACATTCCGACCTCTCCGCCGAGGTCCCTCGCGACGACCCCGTAATAATCGTCCCCCCCCCCCCCCCCGTCCCTTGCTCGGGTATGATGTGCCAGCTGGTGGTGTAGCTGAGCCAGTAGCTTTAAACTCCCCTGACAATAATAATTCTAATCTGATCCAGCCTGTCCCATCTTGCTGTCCTCCCCCCACCGACGCCCTAAGCCGAGGCCCGTTCCCCACTTAGTCGCTTAGTCTGTATGTTTTATGCCCTGGCTGGAGGCTTTGAGTCATCTTAAGGCAGCCACAGGATAGTCCGGTTAAGTAGTCTCGACCTCTCTAGGTCAACTACGAGATGCCATACATAAAAAAAAAAACTAGGTAAAGACGTAGCTGACGAACTAGCTAGCAGACGTACTAATTAAGGCCGTTCAAAAGTTATCCCTAACTTACACCATTCTGTATATTAACGACGGCTTACAAATCTGCATATCGAGTAACAAACTTCAGAGGATCTGAAGTAGGAATTTGCTTAAACTTAATTTTGCTACCCTTGGTTGATTTTCCATAAAGTTAAAGTTTATAGTCCATATTATCAGCTAAGTTGTTATCTGTTATAACTTTCTCAAGTTACATATTATTCTTGGCCTAAATGCCTCGTTGATCACAAGCGTTACTGCTGAGCATTTAGGTCCTGGGTTCGATTTCCAGGTCGGGAAGTATTATTGGGTTTTTCCATCAGGAATTGCTCAGTGGCGGCCCGGAGTCTGGATTTGCGTCTGGTTGAAGGCTCGCCTCCTTCTTCATGGAACTTAACATAACTAGCGCAATTTGGGTGAACACCCTTCGGAGATTAAAAGCGTGATGTTTTGTTATAATATTCTTCATATTCGCACTTATTGGCTTTTCCTTTATTTGCATACTCGCTTCTGCCCGCGGCTTTGCCTGCGTGGTTGTCGGAAATTATCACATGGGAACGCACTACCAAGATCAAAAGTGTCCTATGTCCTAATACAGGTGATAATCTACCCATGTGCCAAATTTCATCCAAATCCGTTCAGCGGTTTTAGCGTGAAAGCTTAACAATCAAACAAACTCACTTTCGCATTTATAGTATTATGAAAAACCGGTCTATCGACACTCTAGACTCACAAAATGTATTAGGTACTTAAATAAAAAAAAAAACTCTTAACACACTACTAAAGTTTCTATAATAATATAATTCAATCATGATTCGAAAGACACATGGCGCCATCTGTTATCATAAGAAAGTTATTGTTGTTTTCCTCGGGAACAGTACACTTTTTCGGGATGAAAGGTACCCTATGTCCGTTTCTGTACACGTGACAACGTATATGCAAAATTTCAGGATGATTGGTTCAGTGGTTTAGGCGTGAAAAGGTAACAAACAATCTTACTTTCGCATTTTTAATATTAGTTAGGATTTATACTGGGAGGTGATAGTCCAGTGGTAACGGTAGGTCGTACGTTCAAACCCTGACAGGCGTTCTACTTTGTGTAAATTATTTCATCACCACTGCTCTCAAAACAGTGAAGGAAAACATCTAGAGGAAACCAGCATGTCCTAGAACGAAACATTCGAAGACATGTGACATCTACCAACCCTCACTGGACCCGCGTGGTGGAGTACAGCCCACTCCCTCTCACCTAGAGGAGGCCTGTATCCCAGCAGTGAGAACATTATATAGGCTGATTATGCTTTATGCATAATATCCCTTACAAAAAAGGGGTATTATAAGTTTGAAACGTTTATCTGTATGTGGCATCGTAGCTCCTCAACGAATAAAGCGAGAGTGGACGCCGCCGGTGTCATTATAACCGGCCCATGACCTTCCATCACGGCTATAATAGTAATGACCTTTTGGGCACAACCTGTTTGAACAAACTGTGAAAAAATGGTTAGCATCTGCACCCTCGGAATCTGAATCATGTTGAAGCAAATTGCTAAACCATTGCTTCATATGCTCGAAAAATTTGTCTTCTCAACACCGTAAATAACGCTATGTATGTTGTTGAACTGTCAAAATGAAACCGATTCTGATTGTTACGCAATTAGGGTGGCGGTTACTGCATTCATACTCAAAAAATCAAGCTTTCTCTAGACACAAATAATCAAAGAAGAAATTCAAACTACCAAGAAATACAAAACATAGGTTTGTCCACTACCATATAAAACCTAGCACTTTATACTTGCTATGAACATTGAACATACAATATAACCCCACGTAGAGCCAAAAAGGCCTAACGCCAAAGCACGCATGACCTAAATAATACATTTACGATTACGCCTCTAATCAGACCGCCACGCGATCGTCGCTTATTTTTACGGCTGCGTTGTAATTCAGACTTTGATTATTGGTTTCAATTCTAGTTAGGATCGAGTTGATTGCTGTCTGGTTAGGGAATAAGAAGATAATATAACTTTATTATTGATTATTAATAAAAGTATAATGCTATTAGATAATACCTATTATGTGATTAGATTCGGCTTTGGGTAATTCTAGCCATCTCTTGTAACATTAAAAAAAAACTGGCCAAGAGCGTGTCGGACCAAGCACAATGAAGGGTTTCGTAGTTCTGATGAATTTGTCCCAAAAACAAGCTCAACATTTTAGTTAAAAAAAAAAACAAATTGTCCCATACATCGATATACGTCACGATCAATTTTCCAACTGCAAAATTAATGTAACTTTAATAAAAACTACAAATTAACAATTTTCGGACTTTTTCCTTTACTTGTGCTGTGAGACCTTGTGTACCCTATAGGTTTTGATTTACTTGTGAGTATCAAAATATGTCGCATAAATGGCCGTATTTTTTATTACGTTAACTTAGAAGCTCGATTTTTTTAGAGCTCTAACCTCTAAACTCTCTCAGACAAACAAACAGACGAGAACAAGAAATTATCAAAAAGAACAAAAGAAATTTAGGTCAAAATACAGACAAAACAGCTTCGGTACACCTCAAGGAGGAATTTTATCTCCTCTTTTCTTTCTTGTATACATCAACGACTTACCAGAGGCGATTAATGAAGAGTGCGTACTATTTGCGGGTGACACAAAATTATTAAAAGCGATTATTAAAAGCGACGATAACAAAGACTTGGAAAAACGAATTGTTAAAGCATTCAAGCACAAGGCAATCAAATGGCCAGAAAATTATAACTTAAAAATAAACATGACAAAAACAAATATAATATAATCAAATTTCAAGCACTCGGTGTCCCAAATCCTAATTAATATAATTTGGAAACAAATTTTCTTATGTGGTCTTTGGCTACTGCTATTTCGATCATCATTTCAGCCAAAACACGTTCATTGCTGGACATTGGCCTCCCCCAAGCACCGCCACTTCGACCGATTCTGTGCTTCCCCCATCCAGCGGATTCTTGCGGTCTTCACACTACCACCACCTTGTGGGAGGCCTTCCAACACTACGTCTTCCGGTACGCGGTCGCTACTCCGGAACCTCTCGGGCCCATCCGCCATCTGTTCTGCGAGCAATGTGCCCAGCTTACTGCCACTTTTTTTTTTTTTGTTGCTAGCCTAGTTTGTGTCCCACTGCTGGGCAAAGGCCTCCCCTTTCCCCTTCCATAACTTTCTGTCTTGTGCGATCTCTGGCCATGTTGGCCCTGCAAACATGATCAGATCGTCACACCACCTTCGTCGCGGTCTACCTCGACGGCGATGTCCTCCCTGAGGCGTCCAGTGGGTGACGATCTTTGCCCATCTCTCCGAGTGCATTCGTGCGACGTGGCCAGCCCACTCCCACTTCAGCCTGGCTGTTTTTTCTCCAACATCCGCTACTTGAGTTAAGAAGCGCAGGGTGGTATTTCTAACGCGATCTGTACGCTTGACACCTATTATACTGCGCTCCATTGCCCGTTGGCAAATCTTGAGTTTGGACTTTTGTTGTTCAGTAAGGGACCAACTTTGTGCACCGTATGTTAGAACGGGTAAGATGCACATGTCGATGAGTTTTCTCTTCAGTGTTATTGAAAGACTACCTTCCATGTGCTCTTTAAGGGCCCAGTAGGTTTTCCAAGCATTTCCGACTCGTCTTTCGACTTCCTTCCTTCGACTGCCACTTAAGTTTGGAAATTCTTCGGGCTATGTCAGTTACGTTAGTTCTCCTACGGATCTTTTCATTTCTATTTCGATCAACCAGTTCTACCTAACTGCAATCTACCTTGACATTTGCTAGACCAAAGTCTGAATTGGCTTGGCAAAGCATGCAGAATCTAATGGGAGCCATACACGCTATCTATGCAGGTGAGCCTGTCCAGGTAGACCGGGGCGTGTATTGGAATGACTTGTGCAGTTCTTGGAACCCACGACATATCGGTGGACCTGCGCAGGCCAACCTGCACAGGTACCTCGTAGCGTGTAAGGCCTACTTACCTAACAGACGGAACAAAACCTACATCGTCTTATCATTCAGCTCAACTCCCTTTACAGCCCCACAAACTAAGATGACCGCAAAAACTCGACACCGCATCGGCCTTATCACTCGAATAACATAGGTCGACAGTTGGAATCACTCAGCATAGTACGGTCATAGAATAGAAAGATACAGAAGCCAACCAGCCAGCTCCATAGAAAACTTGCGCACGCATACATAGACGCGTACGAACAATATGGCCGATTAATCATCGACGCTCCGAACTTTTCGCAGAAGACTGCGCAATAACATATTTTAGGAAAGAAATGGTAACATGTGGCGAATGTGACTGAGAGAGAAACGCGTGAAAGTTCGGAGAGCCTATGTTCAGCACGCTCATAATTCATCGGCCGTATTGTATGGCAGTCTCAAAAGGGCTTATTCCACTTGGCTGAATTGAGTCGTCTAACGTGGCTAAATAACTGACAAGTGTAATCATTTCGCATTTACCAATTTAACCTCCTAAAAAGTAGTAATTATACAGAAGAAAGGTCGCGATACGTCCTTCTCTGTCGCACTTTAACCAGTAGACCTATTCAGTAACTAATTTAGTGTGAACAGAAGCTTTTCAATATTCCCTCTCTTCTGAGCGCGTGTTTTCGCTAGTTGTATGAATCTTCTGTAGATATTTATGCTGTGGTTCTGTCCCGCCCTAAACCAGTTGACAGTTGAAGTCTCTCGGTTTACTAAACTGTGCAGAGGATAGATGTCGACTCGATTTGTTTTCGAGTGGTTTAGAGTCGGTTTTGCTTGATCGTTCGGGTCTGGCTGTTGTAGTGATGAGATTTTGGGGTTGAATAACTATATAGTTTCCTTATTGAATTAACATTGTGAGTTTGTTTCAGCTTTATGTTTGTTCTCGGATGTGTGGGTCAGGAACTTCAGCAGGGACTCTTCAATGATGGATATATTGTATTATAACAATTGATTTAATCTTATATAGGTACAATAGAAAATATTTAGATCGTAAAGCGACTATCTAGTGCAACGCGCTGTCGATGCAGTGTCCGTCGCACACGGCGGCCGCGGGCCGCGCAGACCTCCGCTCCCCCGTGCTTGCCTTCCCCGCGCTTGGTCATCAGCTGTTGTGTAGGTGCGTGTCACGATGTAGACGCGTGAACATGGCCCCCGCCTTGGAAGCACCCGCTTCCAATGAAGTGCAGTGGTGTCATGGAATTGCTCAGGAACGTCCATCCTCACCGTCGGGTAGTAGGGGACATAGCCTAGTGTAGGCCCGTCGGATCAGTCCAGTCGCTGTTTTGATGTCAGCAACTCTGGAGATACCGTCGTTTCCGGTGAAGGTGCTGGTAACTCTGCCGAGGCGCCACTTGAGTGGTGGCAAGTTATCCTCTTTTATGAGTACAAGGGTATTAGGTTGAATGTCTTCTTCCCTATTCTTCCATTTGGTCCTCATCTGAAGCTCAGAAATGTATTCCTTCGACCATCTCTGCCAGAAGTGTTGTCTCAGTTGTTCCACTCTTGCGTAGCGTGACAGCCGTAGCGTTGGCGTAGACGTGAGATCGTCAGAGGCTGCTGCAGTGAGTGGTCGACCGATGAGGAAATGCGCTGGCGTCAGTGGGAGTGAATCGGTGGGATCAGAGGACAGTGGGGATAAAGGACGTGAGTTCAGGATGGACTCGATTAGTGCTAATGTTGTACTGAACTCTTCGTACGTTAAACGTGCGTTACCCACCACTCGACGGAGATGGTATTTGCACGACTTTACCCCGGCCTCCCATAGGCCACCGAAATGAGGCGTGTACGGCGGAATAAATGAGAACCTAATATTTTGTTCAGCCGTATAATTGATAATAGAATTATAGTTATTATTTAAGAACGAACTAAATTCTTTAGAGGCCCCTACAAAGTTTTTCCCATTATCAGAGAATATCTGTGCCGGTTTACCCCGTCTAGCTATAAACCTTTTTAAAGTAAGTATGTAAGCTTCGGTGGTGAGACTGGTGACTAATTCCAAATGAATGGCTTTTGTGGAGAAACATACGAACAGGCAAATATAGCCTTTTTCTAGTTTCGCTCCTTTTCCTTTACGGGTAAGTATGGACAGTGGTCCGGCGTAGTCTACACCGCAACGATAGAACGGAAACTCTGACTCTAATCTCTCCACTGGTAAGTTACCCATCTGAGTTTTTATTGTTTTGCCTTTTATGCGAGTACAAACAACACATCTACGGGTTATTTTCCTACATAAATTCCTACCACCTATTGGCCACCACCTTTCTCGTAAAGTAGATAAAAGTAGTTGAGGCCCAGCGTGAAATAAACGTTGGTGCTCCCATTTAAATAAAAGTAATGTGAAGTTATGTTTGCTAGACAATAACACAGGATGTACTTTATCGAAGCAAAAATCAAGAGAATTTTTAATTCTACCACCGACCCTAATTAAGCCGTTTTCATCTAAAAACAAATTAAGACCGGATAAATTACGATTAGATTTTACTGGTAAATTATTTTTTAAACATTCATATTCACTGGGAAAAGATTCCATTTGTGACAATCGAGATAGGATAGCCATTGAGCTATTTAACTCCATAACTGATAACGCGCCGAGAGCTCGGTTTGATTTTAATTTGATTCGCGTGTTTGAAATAAAACGCAACACATACGCCATTGTGCGTTTTAATCGATTTAAAGAAGAAAATCTATCGAATAATTTTAAGTTTGTGTCTACTTGACATTCCATTGAAACAGTATTGAATTTAAGCTCGGGCAATTCATAAAAATTAGTATTACGACAGACAGACGTAAGACTTTTTTCCCAACTTGAGTTATGTTCACGTAAACAACTCGGACCGTGCCACCATAAATCGGATGTTTGGAGCACATCTATAAAGGCACCGCGCGAAAGTAAGTCTGCTGGATTTTGTTTACCATTTATGTGTAACCATGAACAACCTTCAGTGAGTTCAGTGATTTCTACGACCCTGTTCTGAACAAACGGTTTTAAAGAACTCGGTGTAATGTTCAGCCAGCCTAATACTGTTGTTGAGTCAGACCATAAATAAACTTTATAAAAGTTAATCTTAAGCGCCTTAATTATTCGATTATACAATCTAGCACCTAGCAATGCACCGCACAACTCAAGACGCGGAATACTAACCGGTTTTATAGGAGCTACTTTGCCTTTCGCACATAATAGACGGACAGATAAGCCGAGTGAGTCACTATCAGTAGTATCAATATAGGCGCGTATGTATGCGCAGGCACCGTAAGCGCTTTGCGAGGCGTCGCAAAAAATGTGAAGTTCAACTTGTTTGTTATGGTCGCGTGTATTGTCTATAACATGACGAGGGACCCGTATCGTATTTAAACAATTTAATTTATGAATGAAATGTTTCCAATTTAACTCAATATCTTGTGGAATAGGGTCGTCCCAGTCAATTTTACATAACCATAGTTTTTGTAATATAACCTTTGCGATAATGATTGTCGGTGCTAACAGGCCTAATGGGTCATAGATTTGTGAAACGATCGATAAAATACTTCTCTTAGTTATGACCGTATCCTTTTGATCTTCAAGTTTTGTTGTAAAATGCAGTTCATCGCTCGTGCTAAACCAACCTAACCCTAACGTTTTATTTTGACAGTTTTCTCCTAACGACAGTTCTTTTGATGAACTATTTGCGGTGTCCATGTATGAAGGGTCATGATTAAATACCCATTTACGTAACATAAAACATCCCGAACTTAAGACTTTAAAAACACCGTCACATATATTTGTTAATGTGGTTTTGTTATCATGACCCGTAATGAGGTCATCTACGTAAATGTCTTCCTTGATTACTTGCGAGATGACGTCATCATTGCATTCTTCAGCAAGCTGTCTAATGCATCGCATGCTGAGGAACGGCGCCGACGTAGTGCCGTACGTCACCGTGTTAAGCTGGTATATACCGAGCGGATCTGAAGGATCTTCTCTCCACAAAATACACTGCAAATTACGTTGGTCAGGCTGTATAAGTACCTGTCTAAACATCTTTTCGACGTCGGCACAAGCAATGTACCTGTGTTGCCTAAATCGCAATAAAATTGCAAATATGTCATTTTGCAATATAGGGCCTGATAATTGAATATCATTTAACGATTTGCCACTGGTTGATTTTGCGCTTGCGTCGAACACTACTCTTAGTTTAGTGGTGCTACTGTTTTCCCTAAAGACACCGTGATGCGGTAGAAAATAAGTAGGGGAAGAGTATGAATTAATGCGACTCATATGCCCCAGGTCTAGATATTCTTGCAAAAAGTTGCAGTATAGTTTTTTGTACTCGGGTGCGCGCGCTAGCTTACGTTCGAGTGATCGGAACCGGTTTTCAGCTAACGTAAATGTATCACCTAATGAGTCAGCTGACTCATTTAACGGAATGCGCACAGAAAATCGACCCTTATCATCGCGTAACGTAGTACTAGAAAATAAATTTTCGCATGCACGTTCGTTTTTTGAATAATTATTAGTGGGAACTGTAATTTCTTCTAGCTCCCAAAATCTTTTAAGTTGTATATCAAGCGTTTGTGTAAAATTACACCGAATCTGATTAATGCGCAAATTCTTTGTTTGAATTGGACCTGATATAATCCACCCCAGCTTTGTGTTCTGGAGACAAGGTCCTGCAGGTAACCTAATTAACCCTTCATTTAATAATTCCCAGAATAAATCTGCACCGATGAGTAGCTGAATATCATGAGGCGAATAAAAATTGGGATCGGCTAACGATATATTATCCGGAATGTTAAAGTTAATATTTAAGTTAAGCGAGGGTAACTGTGCAGTAATATGAGGCAAAACTAAACATTTTATGCGCTTATTGTAATTGTTAGCTTTGGACCTTATTTGAATTTCACATGATTGCGTGGACTGTGTGACGCAATGTCCTACGCCTGTGATTTGAACAGTGGACTGTAACATTTTAGTATGTAGTTTTTTGCATAAAGGCTCAGCGATAAAACATTGCTGACTCCCACTATCGAGTAATGCGCGAATAGTGTGGTATTTATTATTGTTGTCGGCGATCTCAACTAATGCCGTGGACAACAAGACAGGCTGCAATGTTAAAGAAAGACAGCTATCGTCTTGTCTGTTGTCCGCGTGAGTTACCGAATGCAACGACGCGGTCTGTGAATTGTCTGCAACAGGCTCATTCCCCGACGTTGCTTGCGATGATTCATTGGACGTTTTAGTGCCACAATGGAGTAATGAATTATGCTTTGAATTACATTGTTTGCAAGGTCCAAACCAACAGTTTGACGCGGTATGCCCGACCCGCAAACAATTGTGACAAAGCTTCTTTTCATCGATGAATTTAGACTTACCTTCTACCGATAAATTTAAGAACTTATTACACGAATAAAGCGCGTGATTAGCCTCACACATGTTACAAACGCGAGAACGCCTTGAGGTTCTAGATGCCTTGTTATTATTATTGTTATGGCTTTTATTTAATTGCGTAGCAACATAACTATGAGTGCTGTTATTATTGACTTGATTCGACAGCGGTTTTTTTGAATTATTTTCGGCTATTTTATTGTTAGAAACTTTAGTCATCTCAAGCATGTCTGCTCGATTTTTAAGGAATTTAAGGAAATCATCTAATGTAGGTTTAATGAATGTACTCTGTGAATTATTTAAATTCCCTTTATAATTTTCCCACTCTCTTTCTGTAGACACATCTAACTTCGACCCTATAAAGAAAATTACTATGGAATCCCATGACTCAGTGGGCTCACCTAGTATTTTTAGCGCTCGAAGATTTCTCAAAATACTATCCATTAATTTCCTAATTTGAGCTGAAGACTCTTTGCTCATTGGCTGCATAGCAAATAAAGCTTTAAAGTGATTGTGCAACAATATACGATTATTATTATAGCGATTCTCAAGCAAATCCCAGGCAATACAATAATTCTCAGCGGAAAACTCTAATGATTTAATTACTTGTAAAGCGTTACCAGTGAGAGCGGAGCGTAGATAATGGAATTTTTGAATTTCATCTATGTCTTTTGAACTATGAATAAGCGATAAATATGTGTCTTTGAACTCCAACCACTGATCATAATTGCCGTCAAAGGAGGGTAGCTTAATAGTAGGTAGTTTAATTGAAATGGAAGATTTAGAAGCTATTTCCCGTGATTCATTAGAATCATTTTGATTTAACAAGCATTTGGCATTAGCAACAGTGGAATAATACCGATTCTCAAAAGACTCCCTTTCCTCCAATTCTACTTCTAACTGGCTATCCAACGCAAGGAGATCGATTTCATCTTGAATTTCCGAAAAATTAATCAATAACGTTTCGACCCTTTGCAAACGAACTTGTATTTCGGCCTGCTGAGCACTACCTACAGTACTATTTTCTAAAGAATTAATATACTTCACAAATAAAGACAATTTACTTTTAACAATACCTCTTTTTTTGACTAAATCTTTAATTACGTTAACTGTTATTTCCTCACACTCCACTGTAAGGGATTGCCGTTTTTTCGTCATTTCGGTAGCTATGAAGGACAAAGGAAAGTACGTACTTACAATTTGAAAAATACTCGTTGACCTTATTTTCTGACGAGAAGTGGGTAAGCGCAGGCGATCACCGTGTCACACGTAACGGGCACTGTAATTTTGATATTAATAGGTATTAAAATTAGCACTATTCGTTATTAAGGGTTAGGAAATTGGAACGAAGTTACTGTCCTCTGAATTGCGCTGATCTTCTTGTAATCATCCGGCTCTTAAGGACCATTATGTTTCAGCTTTATGTTTGTTCTCGGATGTGTGGGTCAGGAACTTCAGCAGGGACTCTTCAATGATGGATATATTGTATTATAACAATTGATTTAATCTTATATAGGTACAATAGAAAATATTTAGATCGTAAAGCGACTATCTAGTGCAACGCGCTGTCGATGCAGTGTCCGTCGCACACGGCGGCCGCGGGCCGCGCAGACCTCCGCTCCCCCGTGCTTGCCTTCCCCGCGCTTGGTCATCAGCTGTTGTGTAGGTGCGTGTCACGATGTAGACGCGTGAACAGAGTTTACCATAGTGATTTTGTTTAAACTTTATAGAGATAGCTGGTTTTTATTGGCTATAGTAACATAAGGCACGGAGAAAGTTTTTAAGTGTTTTATAAACTTGTGGCATGTTATAGTACTGTTTAATTAATGTTGTCTAGCGTCTGTCAAAACTATATGTATTATGACTACTTTCTGTCTTCGGGTGTGAATTATGTCAATATATTTACAAACTAGCTTTTGCCAGCGGCTTCGCCCTCATGGAGTACGGAAATTAACCCACGGAAACGTACTGCCGGGACAAAAAGTAGGATATGTGCTATTCCAGACATCTATCTCTGTGCCAAATTTCATTCAGATCCGTTCAGCCGTTCTGGTGTGATTGAGTAACAAAATTCATCCATCTATCCAAACTTTCGCATTTATAATATTAGTAGGATAAGATTTCTGAGTTTTAAAAACGTGCCAGGGGCTTTAGTTCAACTTACAAACCAAGGTATTTTTAGTCGATAAACTTGATATTATTCGAAGTTTCTTTTCATAAAATTCGTTATTCCCATTAAAAAAAACAATCGGAACACAACATTTAAACCTTCACAATCAAATTACAGTTTAAAGAAAAATCTGTATATCTCAAAAGACACATCACAGCAAAAAAAAACATTTAAAAAAATAGATAACCCTCTCTCTGCAGCTACAGAATTAATTACAGAAAGTGACAGTTCCTCGTGACAAAGGTGAGACTCTTTTCTTGTAACACGGTACTTGCAAGACTTGCGAGAATTGTGCAGGTCTTGTAAAGTCACAACTGTCCTGTATGCATTGTGTGTGGCGCTTTTTAAATTTTGATGTGCTAGTTTTGTTGAATTGTGTTGTGTGTGTCGACTTTTATACAGAAAATGTGTTGGTTTGGTTCTCGTTAGATAAACTTAATTAAAGTTAGTTTAATATGTCTATTTTGTGGAAAAACATTTTGTATTTTGTAAAATTAAGACTATAATTTATTTAAAAATGGATCATTCCATTTTTGAAAACTGATTCAAAATATAAGGTGGAAAGTTGAAGCGGGCTCTGAAGGGGAACATTTCGTCCTTATGACTGAACCTACCGATTGGTGGCATAAAAATATAGGTGTTATTTTTTCGCATTTGAGTTTATACGATTCCCAGTTCACGCAAGTGACTGTTCAATAATTCTTGAAAACAGCTTTAATTAGTGTAAAAAATAATTGAATTATTAAATGTTTTCTTTAGGTAATAATTGGTACTTCAACTTTCCACTCTGTATCAATCAATCTGCCTAGCCTTTTCCTAACTATATTGGGGTCGGCTTCCAGTCTAACCGGATGCAGCTGAATACCAGTATTTTACATGGAGCGACTGCCTATCTGACCTCCACAACCCAGTTACTGGGTAATACGATACGCCTTGGTAAGACTGGTTGTTAGACTTTCGGGCTTCTGACGACCCGTGACGACTGTCAACGTCAACGTAAAGCCGTTGGTTGGCTGTCATTCGAGGAGAATGACAGCCAACCAACGGCTTAACGTGCTTTCCGAGGCACGGAGGAGGCTCGGTATGAAAAGATGGTCACCCATCCACAGACCAACCCCGGCAAGCGTAGCTTAACCTGATGGATCGATCCGTGCGGTTGTTATTACTTAGCCACCACCTTTCCGCTCTGTATAATCATTGAAAAACAATACCTATTCTATTTTACGATCACGTAAAAAGAAAATGCAATACGTGATTCTGAAATATTTCTGCTCATCAAAGAAAATCTGTAATAATTATTACTAGTTTTCAAGCCAAAATAGGCAAGTCAACTAACTTCTGCTTTGCTCGTACGCGTAGCTTTCTCATTAGGCGCAGGTACGAGTACAAAGGCATTGTGTTCATTCATGAGAAGATAACTGCACTGAGTTTTAATTAGATATTATTATCTAGACAAAGAATTAACTAAAGCAAATTCAGGTAAGTGGAGAAAAATAAAGACTGCGTGTAGTAGGCAGACAAGCATATTAGCACAGTAAAAATGTTAAGCCAAAAACATCCAGGTCTATATATCCAGTTTTCCTGTAATCTATAGATATTGAATTATTTTCTGTGGTAATTTTTCGTTTACTTTCTTAAATAACTTAAAAATTATTTATTTTAAAAATATTTTTGAGACCCTCACAGTAAGCCCTTTCATTTGATATGTACAGTTTGCAAAACTTTTTTTTAAATTTTCTATTTGACCCCCAAAATTGACCCCTATATTCAAAATTCATTTATGTACGTTACACGTCCGTGGTTGGGTCACAGAAATATGTATTTCTGTGACCCAAACTGTGTGTACCAAATTTCAATTAGATTTGGAGCAAATTGGCTGTGACGGACACACAGACAGACACACGAGTGATCCTATAAGGGCTCCGTTTTTCCTTTTGAGGTACGGAACCCTAAAACTGACACTATCGTCATCTGCCTCACCTTTTCCCAAACTATGTTAGGGTCGACGTCTAGTCTAACCGAATACAGCTGAGTACCACTATTTTACATAGAGTGACTGCCTATCTGACCTCCACAACTCACTTACGGTAATACGATACCCCTTGGTAAGACAGGTTGGCAGACTTTCAGCTTCAGACTCCCTGTAACGACTGTAAAATGATAGTATGTTGTGCTTTAATAAAATCTCAAATTAATTAAAATGGCCATAATTAAAGATTCACATTATGAAAATAAATGGAACCAATGACTTAAAAGATAATCGTAGTCATAACGAAGTAAATATCGTTTTATATTCATAAGCACTTTAAAGGGCTTTGAACTCTAAAACAAAGTCTTTTAGTGTCAATTCTGCCAATTAACCTGTTGTGGTTTATTTAGAAGATTATTTAATAGGTAACACCATGCCTGTATTATTTGAAGGGTTAGACAGGGATACATATATATGACACTCACACGTTGCAATTAAAAATTCGCACAGTCACAAGTAATAGTGGACAAATCTATTGCCATGAACTAGTGACTAATTCAGATTCTCATTTGAAAATGGAAGAACCGAAAAATCCAAGCCCGTATTGAACTAAAATATACAGCCGCCGTGGTCGTAAGGAAAAAAGGACGTTTCTAAATAAATATAGAAATGGAGACAAAAATATTTTGTTCTTTTTAAAATACAAAATTCGCTGTGTGAAGGAAAATAACATGAATATAGATGCAAATATTAAATAAATATATACTATTATAATAAATAAATAACATTTTGTTTTTCTTTTCAGTAAAAATATGATACCTAGATACGTCTTTTTTGCTTATGACGGCAGCATAACTAACTAGGTTCTGCCCCCGACTATATACTATGTCTGCGTTGAACTTAATAAATAAAATATATCCTGTGTATGACACTCAGCAATATAGTAGCTTCCCATGTAATGAAAGAATTTTTGGAGTCGGATCAGTAGTTTCGAAGATTACCCCCTACATACAAACAAATTTTACCTATTTATATTAGTAGGTCTTTACCTATGAAGTTGCCGATTTTTGATACCGGCAAGTGTGACGATCAATATCTTTCATTCTATTTAGAACTCCAAATTCAAATTAATTTTATTTAAAAAAATCAGTTGTTCATTTGTTTTCCCGCCGTTCGATTTTTCTGTAACCATGGAACAATCGAAATTGCGCGCTATTTTCTAATACGAGTTCCGTCGTGGCACCAACGCAACGCAGACAGCAAGCAATATATGGTACAAAGTACCGCAAGTGAACGCACGGTGCGTTTTTCGTTTGATCGCTCCCGTTCTGGAAATTTTGATCTCAACAATGAGCCCCGGAGAAAAATTTCAAATCCAACGAGGCGGTGAAAAACGCCTTTAAATCATTTATCGATTCCTGTTTCCAGGATATCTATAGCAGAGGCATCTGCGAACTTTCATTAAAATGGCAAAAATACATCGATAATATTTCTTTTAAGAAAATTTATTGATTTTTTTTTCTATGAAAATCGGCAATTTCATACCTAAGTTAGACTTTAATCATTGTGGGACGTTAACCATATCATAGTCCGTTTAATTTCAAATATACCTGACCTTAATATACTACGCAACCGCAAAGATGATGAACCAACTATGTTACAGAGCTCTATGCCTGCACATCTTTAGTTCTATAGGTTACCTACTACGGAACAAGTACACTCATGGTCTGTTCCAAAAGTATTTGATGAAAATGTCAACAAAAGGAAATTGATTACTTTGATTTGAATGTTTGAATACTTAAATTCGAAATTCTAATTTTAAATTACCGATGTTTTATATTTGACAACTGAAGTTAATTGACCTCAATATTTTCATCGAGGATTTTTCAGTTACTATGTATTAACGTTATTCTAACCACAATTGTTAGGTATTTACGAGGCAGATGTGAGTGGAAACGCCGGGGGGGGACGCCCTCGTCTAGCCATATATAGTGACCTTATTGGTGATGTTCTTCAGAAAGGTCAGGTGCGTAGTACTCGCAATCGGCGCGTGTATGACCAGATGTATGAACGTAAGCGAGGCAAATGGAGTATGTAAGGATCGTAACAGGTGGCGTTCGGTACTTTCTGGCTACCCCCATGGAAAGAAGGTGTGCGTTTATGTATGTGTCTATGTAATTATTTGTAAAAGTGGTAAGATATAACGTTGAAACCTTCTAAATATAGATGAATGTGTCAAATTTTACCTGTACAGTGTTTATTTACAATTTTATCAAATACTTTTAGAACAGACTATACCTCTAGACATGTATACAAGTTACCTACTAAGGACCAAGTATGCTTGTAGACATACGGGTAACCTAGGAGCAAGTACAATGAAGCCAGTGTAAGACGCCTGCGAGCACTTGTGTAGAACAAACTTTCCTCGCTTGGAACTACGAACAGTAATTAAGCCGACATTATTATTTCAAGCAACGTATACGAATTTTAATGTCTACGAACTTTCTTCGGTTCATATAGTAAGAGTAATTGTACTTATACACCAAATTACGTATGTTTTCACCAAAAGGATAGACAGAGAGGAATCCTACTATCAATTCAAAAGTGTCTTTGTTCGTGTGTTGGTTTGTTCGTCTTTCACGTAGCAACGAAGCAACGAATTGATGATTTTTTGCATAGAAATAGTTTAAAATACGGTGTGTAACATAGGTAACGGTAGCTGATTTTTATCCCGGAAAATACATAATAGGCTATTTTTAGGATTCCATAACTCAGAAGGAAAAACGGAACTCTTATAGGATCACTCGTGTGCCTGTCTGTCTGTCCGTCTGTCACAGCCGATTTGCTCCGAATCTAATAGACCGATTAAGTTCAAATTTGGTACACATATGTATTTCTGTGACCCAAACACGTATGTGTAACGTAAATAAATGAATTTTGAAAATGGGGATCAACTTTGGGGGCAAATAAGAAAAATTAAAAAAAAAAGTTTTGCAAACTGTACCGTGTGACATATGAAATGAAAGAGCTTACTTTAAGAGTCTCAAATGTATTTTTTTTATAATTTTAAAATAAACCATTTTAAAGTTATTTAAGAAAATAGAAGAAAATTGACCATTCCGCCCTTTATCTCCGTAAGTACTGAGCCTAAAATTAAAAAAAAAAATGTAGAAAATATAGTTCAATACTTATAGAATACAGAAAAACCTATAAAAAGTCGATGGTCTTAAAACAACATGGTAAATCTCTCAATATTGTGCGTATAAACTTACATATTTGTCCATAGTTAAACAAAAAAGATCGAACCCACATAAGGTGTAATGTGGGTTGGATCTTTTTCGTTTAACTATGGACATATTGTATGCATGAACATGTCTGTTTATCCTGAATCTGGGTGTAATTATCTATATAAGTATGTATTTACAAAAATAAAAGTAGTGTATGTAGTATATCAGTTATCTGTTTATCATAGTACAAGCTCTGCTTAGTTTGGGATCAGATGACCGTGTGTGAAAAAAGTCCCAGGATATTATTATTATTATTTGTAGCTGGAATGTATGGGAGAACATGTTTTTTAACTACAATGTTAAGTTTTTCTTGGGATAAATTTATCCCAACTACGGTATTCTTCATTGTGCGTGATCCGACACGCTCTTGACCGGTTTTTTTTTTTTTATAAAGCGTGTAAAAGTGTGTTTATTCGTGTGATGGTTTGTTCGTCTTCCACGTAGTTACGGAGCAACGAATTGACGTAATTTTTTTGCATAGAAATAGTTTAAAATACGGTGTGTAACATATGGCGTGGTTGGTTAAGATACCACCTGCCATGCCGCTGGTCGTGGGTTCGATTCCCATCCAGGATAAACATTTGTGTGCATGAACATGTCTGTTTGTTCTGAGTCTGGGTGTAATTATCTATATAAGTATGTATTTACAAAAAAAAAAAGTAGTGTACGTAGTTTATCAGTTATCTGGTTTCCATAGTACAAGCTCTGCTTAGTTTGGGATCAGATGACCGTGTGTTAACAATGTTTTAAGATATTATTATTATTTATTTTATTTTTATTATGTAGGTATTTTTATCCCAGAAAATACAAAATAGGCAATTTTTATCTCCCGCGTGGGGACATGGGAGCGCAGCCACTGGAGAAGCTTGTAGTCCATAAGTCCACCCACATTCTGCAATATTATGTAATTTGTGTGAATAAACTGATGAAAAAAAAAACTTTTATTTTCGTAAGATACATAAGCACTAGATAATTTGTTACTAAACTGTTGTCTATTTTTTTTTTAATAAATATTTTTTTACGTATTTTGACGTAAAAAAGTGAATTAAGAGGCCTATCACAAAATTGCGTTTTGTCAGATTAGGTATATTGAACCACGGCGACGCAACCCAGTTTGTAGCAATTTGGCAGTTGTTTATTTCGAGTCCTAAAATATATTTTTTTGTTTGTATTTTTAAACTATGAAATTTTAATTTCTTGTAAGTAACTAACGTTTATTCTAGCATAAATTTTAATTAAGTTTTATGGTTTTAAATGGGATTTTTTATGTATGACATCTTGCCTCTCGCTTCCCTGCAATGTGTGGGATTGATTTCGTGAAAAGGAACAAAGTGTGTAACAGGCAGGCAGGATTTGACCAATGAGCTCAGTGCTAGAGTTGGTCGTCAGGTGGTACCAACCCAAACAGATGTTAGATGTTATACATCATATGCGACTACTGTAAGGCTCGCTCGTTTTTTTTTATAGATACATACATATTTACATACATAGATACATACATATTTCAAAATTCTGAAGCCGCTATAGACAAACCACTAGTTAAAAGATATTATTACATATTTTTCATTTCATTTTCTTATAAAAGTAGTTCAATCCACGAGCTCAAAAAAATGCAGTCGCGTATTTTATGAGAAAGTTGCTTCGGAATTTTGGCTTTATACATGGGCATTCAAAATTTGAATATTTAAAGAAAATAAAAACAAAGAGTTTATATATATATATACGTAGATAAGAAAAAAGCGATGCACTCAATAAGTCGAAGTTGCCGAAGTTTTTCAGTTTCTCAGAGTAAGAACGCCAAAGTTGGCCATTTAACGCAAAAACCGCGGTCGAAATGTAATAGGGCCCTTAACAGTAATTTATGACAGAGAAAATGCAAAATATTTTTACTTGAAGGCCTCTGCTATGCAAATATGTGTAATATGTTGATGTTCTGAATTTACCCGGTTAAAATTTCGTACATGTTGAGAATATCATATTTATGTAAATACCGATTAAAATAGACTGTGCAGGTGGCATAACACAGTATCTAAAATTATCATAATTTTGTAGAGTTAGCCACCTAAAATACATAGAATTCTAAACTAATTAATCTTAATATTCCAATTCCCAAAGGATTTAAGAGAAATTAAACTTAGTAGTTCTTCGTAAAAGGTTATTAAAGGTTATAAGATTTATTAATAGATTCCTGGTAATATTAAAGCAGGAGGTAGGAGCAGCGGTGGCTGGTGGACCAGTAGAAACGGCCGCGACGAGTTGCAGGTTCGAACCCAGGCAGGCACTTCACTTTGTGTAAATTATTTAATCACCACTGCTCTCAAAACGGCTTACGAAAACATCGTGAGGAAACCGGCGTGTTCTAGAACAAAAAAAAATCGAAGACATGTAACATCTACCAACCCGCACTGGCCCGCGTGGTGGATACGGCCCACTCCCTCTTACAGAGAGGAGGGCTGTGTCCCAACAGCACTCCTCACATCACATTGTAGGCTGAGTATGCTTATGCTAAAACTAAAGCAGATTTAGACCTGTCTAAATCTGCTACTCAGACCCAGACCCAGGTCTAGAAGCTTGAAACTTCGATAACGAAAGTGAGCACTAAGAAAGTATTTTTGATTGCACAAAAGTTCCTTCCCCGTTATTTAACAAAAGTGAGAACTGAGGAAGGATTTTTGATTGCACAAAAGTTCCTTCCCCGTTATTTAACAAAATTGAGAACTGAGGAAGGATTTTTGATTGCACAAGTGTTCCTTCCCCTTTATTTAACAAAAGTGAGAACTAAGGAAGGTGTTGTGATTGCACAAAAGTTCCTTCCCCTTTATTTAACAAAAGTGAGAACTGAGGAAGGATTTTTGATTGCACAAAAGTTCCTTCCCCGTTATTTAACAAAATTGAGAACTGAGGAAGGATTTTTGATTGCACAAGTGTTCCTTCCCCTTTATTTAACAAAAGTGAGAACTAAGGAAGGTGTTGTGATTGCACAAAAGTTCCTTCCCCGTTATTTAACAAAAGTGAGAACTAAGGAAGGTGTTGTGATTGCACAAAAGTTCCTTCCCCGTTATTTAACAAAAGTGAGAACTGAGGAAGGATTTTTGATTGCACAAAAGTTCCTTCCCCGTTATTTAACAAAAGTGAGAACTGAGGAAGGATTTTTGATTGTACAAAAGTTCCTTCCCCGTTATTTAACAAAAGTGAGAACTGAGGAAGGATTTTTGATTGCACAAAAGTTCCTTCCCCGTTATTTAACAAAAGTGAGAACTGAGGAAGGATTTTTGATTGTACAAAAGTTCCTTCCCCGTTATTTAACAAAATTGAGAACTGAGGAAGGATTTTTGATTGCACAAGTGTTCCTTCCCCTTTATTTAACAAAAGTGAGAACTAAGGAAGGTGTTGTGATTGCACAAAAGTTCCTTCCCCGTTATTTAACAAAAGTGAGAACTAAGGAAGGTGTTGTGATTGCACAAAAGTTCCTTCCCCGTTATTTAACAAAAGTGAGAACTAAGGAAGGATTTGTGATTGCACAAAAGTTCCTTCCCCGTTATTTAACAAAAGTGAGAACTAAGGAAGGATTTTTGATTGCACAAGAGTTCCTTCCTCGTTATTTAACAAAAGTGAGAACTAAGGATGGATTTTTGATTGCACAAGAGTTCCTTGCCCGTTATTTAACAAAAGTGAGAACTAAGGATGGATTTTTGATTGCACAAGAAATCTTTTCCCGTTATATAACAAAAGTGAGCACTAAGGAAGGATTTTTGAAGGCACAAAAGTTTCTTCCTCGTTATTTAATAAAAGTGAGCACTAAGGAATGATTTTTGAAAATTCATCGCCGATGATGAATGCATCAGATGATGTATGGAAGTTCATCGTTTTGGCCGATATGAAATTCAAAAAAATAAAACTCAATAATTTTAAGAACATTAAAAAGCAAAAGAAAATGTTATTAATTTAATGTCTTTATTTAGGCAACCGAAACAGTGAACATACATCGTGTATCAGAAAGGTGTGGTTAAATTTAAGGGTGTGGTGCAGACCATCAAACTGAACAACTTTGTCTATGAGACCAACATCGAAATCACGAAAAAAGGTTCAAAATTGTCCCATATTAAACTTCAATACCTTCTCGACTCAGATGTATAAGTATGAGACCACTGATTATTTTTTTTGTGATTATGATGTTGGTCCCGTGGAGAAAGTTGTTCAGTTTGATAGTCTGTGAACCTTTAAATTTGACCACACCTACACCCTATAGAGTATGTGTATTACAGCATTGTTATCATCTTCTGCTTAGCCTTTTCCCAACTATGTTGGGGTCGGCTTCCAGTGTAGCTGGATGCAGCTGAATACCAGTATTTTACATGGAGCGACTGCCTATCTGACCTCCACAACCCAGTTACTGGGTAATACGATACCCCTTGGTAAAACTGATTGTCAGACTTTCGGGCTTCTGACGAACCGTAACGTCTGTCAAAAATCCACGAATGACAGCTGGGACCAACGGCTTAACGTGCTTGCCGAGGCACGGAGGGGTCTTGGTATGTAAAGATGGTCACTCATCCACTGACGAACCGTGGCAAGCGTAGCTTGACCTGATCGATCGACCCGTGCGGCTGATATTACTTGACATACCAGATGGCGTGATTGGGTAAGATACGAGTACCAACTGCCATGCCGTGGGTTCGATTCCCATCCAGGACAAACATTTGTGTCCATGAACATGTCTGTTTGTCCTGAGTCTGGGTGTAATTATCTATATAAGTATGTATTTACAAAAAAGATAGTGTATGTAGTATATCAGTTATCTGGTTTCCATAGTACAAGCTCAGCTTAGTTTGGGATCAGATGACCGTGTGTGAACAATGTCCTAGGATATTATTATTATTATTACTTAGCCACAGGAATGTATGGCTAATAATATGTTGTCTTGTTTAACTAGGATAAGTATAAAATATGTAAAAAAAAACATTATTACAGGGTTAATAAATAGGCTGAAGCGATACTTTAGGCCTGGACAGCTTTTAACCCTTTACAAAGCGCAAGTCCGATCCTGCATGGAGTATTGCAGTCACCTTTGGGATGGATCAGCTAAGTACCAACTAGCCGCGCTTGACTCGGTGGAACGCAGAGCTAAGAGGCTCATTGGCGACGTAGAACTGGTGGACGCCAAGTTCACAGCTTGACTCATCGCCGCAAGGTTGCCTGCTTGTCGGTCTTCTACAGATTGAACTTCGGTGAGTGTGCCCGAGAACTCCACGACCTGATTCCACCGGCCCCCTTCTACCATCGGACATCTATACGCACTGCCAGTTACCATCCTTACCTAGTTGCTATTCCACCAATTCGCACTAAGCGTTTCCAAATGTCTTTTATAATGCGCAGCAAAAGAGTGGAACTCACTACCTGTGTCTGTGTTTCCGAGCGCATACAACCCTAATCTCTTCAAAGTAAGAGTGAACAGGCTTCTTCTGGGTAAGCTTACTCCATCGTCGACTTTGTCTCTGTCACCTCTGACCTAGACTAGAGTCAAGAGCAAACCCATCTCAAATAAAAATAAGAAAATATTACAAAGAAAGCTTACACTTTTTCCAAACACAAAAGTCACTTTATTGATTTACCAACGACTCGTCTATATTTTACATTATACCTTTATGAAAATAAGTAGCTTCGATGAAAAAAAATAACCGTTTCACGGAACTTTCGACATCCTTGGTCTGTAATTTTATGTATATTCAACCCACTCATTTATAAATAGGCTGGCAGTCTTCAAATAAGTTGTTTTGTAAACATGGCCTATTTTGAAATGTTATTACATGTTTGGTAACTATTAGGTTGGGGAAAAAGTCTTTTCGCATTATAGTATGTATGAACTTGTAATAAAATCTCTTTGGCTATACTATTTGTATCTGGCTGGTTTTGGTATCATTGAAAGTTTAAATTTTAAAGAACATAATTCCAAATTCAAATTAGGAAAATGTGTGATTTTCATTTGTTTTTCGTACCGTCAAGATGAGTGAATTTAATGAAGAACTTCGATACATTTTAAAATTTTACTACAAAAAAGGTAAAAATGCAACGCAAACCGCGAAAAAAAATTGCGATATTTATGGACCTAGTGTAGTGTCTGTGAGAGTAGCACAAATTTGGTTTAAGCGTTTTCAATCCGGAAATTTTGATGTCAAAGATGCACGTCGCTCTGGTCGCCCTATTACGGATAAAATGGATGTCATTTTTGAAAAAGTGGAGCAAGATCGGCATATCAGTAGTTACGACGTAGCTGAAGAACTGGAAATTGACCATAAAACAGTTTTGGCGCATTTGAAAAAAACTGGGTACACAAAAAAGCTCGACATTTGGGTACCTCACGAGCTCACTGAAAGAAACCTAATGAACCGTGTGATTCTTTATTACGACGTAATGAAACCGAACCATTTTTGAAGAAGCTGATAACTGGTGATGAAAAGTGGATCACGTATGACAAGAACGTGCGAAAAAGGTCGTGGTCAAAGGCCGGTCAGGCTTCACAGACTGTGGCGAAACCCGGGTTAACTCGCAACAAGGTGATGCTGTGTGTGTGGTGGGATTGGAAGGGCATTATTCATTATGAGCTGTTACCACCAGGCTGGACCATCGATTCTGAACTCTACTGCGAACAACTGATGAGATTAAAGCAAGAAGTTGAGAGAAAGCGGCCGGAATTAATCAGCAGAAGGGGTGTGGTTTTTCATCATGATAACGCTAGACCTCACACATCTTTAGCCACTCAGCAAAAATCAAGAGAGTTTGGCTGGGAGGTGTTAATGCATCCGCCGTATAGTCCTGACCTTGCACCTTCAGATTTCCACCTGTTTCGGTCTCTTCAGAATTCTTTAGGCAGTGTCAGGTTAACATCACGAGAGGACTGCCAAAACCACTTGTCGCGGTATTTTGACCAGAAGTCCCAAAATTTCTATAGCAATGGGATCATGTCTGTAGAGACATGATCCCATTGCTATAGAAAAAGTTATCGAACAAAATCGTACCTACATACTTTAGTTAAATGTAAATAAACTATATTAAAAAATGTTTTGAATTTTCTTAAAAAATGCGAAGAAACTTTTTCCCCAACCTATTATTTTAAGAAGGAGCCGTTTCGTAGTTATTGAGGTGTGATTTGATTATATTTGTATGTTAATTTTGACATAGCGATTATTATCTGCCTAGCCTTTTCCCAATTATGTTGGGGTTGGCTTACAATCTAACTGAATACCAATGTTTTACATGGAGTGACTGCCTATCTGACCTCCACAACACAGTTACTGGGTAATGCAGCCGACATTCAGACTATCTTTGTTTTGCAGAAAAGAGCTGTGCGATGCATTTATAAATTAAGTCCGAGACAATCTCTCAGAGAGAAATTTAAGGAGATTAATATACTGACTTTGCCTTCTCAGTACATTTTTGAAAATCTTTTATATGCCCATAAAAACATTAAATTGTTTAAAAAATACAGTGATATCCACAATATAAATACTAGGAACAAACACAAATTTGTTGTACCTCCAACAAGGCTCAAGAAAATAGGTGGGTCATTCAGGTGTCAATGTATACGCTTTTATAATAAACTTCCAAGCCACGTTCAAGATCTGAGTCTTAATAAATTCAAATCATTCATTAAACGCAAGTTGTGTCAGAAAGCTTTTTATACCGTTAAAGATTATATTGAGGACAAAAAGGCTTGGGATTGAACTGCTCCAATTTTATTTTATATTATTTTTATTTTTGCATACTGAATGTTGACATTAATATTTACTTTGTAAGTATTATATTATTTTACTTTATTGTGAATGTGAAGACTATGTAGGTCATTGCTTTTTTTTTTTTGTTTGTTTTATTTTTTCTCTCAGTTATTTTTAATCATGGTCTGGCAGTTTGAGTAATCTATGCGGCCTACCCCAATGTCCTTTCTTTGGTATTGTTCGTCGAATCGTTGAGCTCCTTAAGTTCTGAGTTGAGCTGCGCGATTACTGACAAATGCGTGCACTGACTGGACAGGTCCTCTCAATCTGTGTGGTTCTTTCCTCAAAAGACTATTTCAGATACCAATCTACATGGTCTTCACATGAAGTGACCAAGATTATGTCTGGACTTTATAAGAGACTGTGACCTCTGAGTTTGTTTCGGCCTTTCTTCTCAGAGTAGTCAGATAGGAAACGCCGACCTCATCTAGTTTAAAAAAAAATATTGACTTGTAAAAGTGTTTGTACAAACCTACTTACAGAAATAAAAATCATTTATCATTTTATCATTTATCATTTATCAATAATAGTTGTCAGACATTTGGGTTTCTGACGACCCGTAACGACTGTCAAACAAATCCATGAATAACAGCCGGGGCCAACGGAATAACGTGCTTTTCGAGGCACGCCCCTCCGTATTTAAAAATGTCGTGATCACCCATCCACAGACCAACCGCGGCAAACTTAGCTTAACCTGATCAATCGACCCATGCTGTTATTACTTAGCCACGAGACATAACGATGCAGACAACAAAAAACAACTAGGTACCTACTGGTGATTACCATCCTATAAAATAAAAAGAACCGTCGACTTACTTCCACAGCTTTTGTCACAAAAATTCTACACACATGTAGGGATGATAAAATTAAACTACATACCCTTAACCACGCACCTATCCTAAATCCTTCCTAAAGAAAACCATTCCTTTCACATAAAGATCCCTCCAATGTATTATTGCCACGTTCACCTTTTCAAATACACACATAAACATATTTTTTCACCCCCAAAAAGAGGTGACACACACCCCACATTCAGCGAAAACATCCATTGTAAAAATATGCCGAACTACACGATACCTTGACCCAAATGTTTGAAACTAATGAATTTTTTGTGCGAGCTTTCCCCATTTCCCAAATGACTTCAAAAAAAAAACCTCTTTTCATACTGAAATGCATTTCACCCCGCAACTTAGTGTAATTATTAAGGATGCTTTTCCATTAAAGTTGAGAAAGGGGAAGACGTGTAAAGGTAGGACAACATTAAGCATTTTATTGCTTCAAATAAACTCTGTCTCTACTTTCAGTGGACATGACTAGAACGCTTTTGAGATTAGTTTATGCTTTTCTCAGCCATCTCTATCATCATTTGCGTATAGCAGACCTCAATGTCTTGCTTTTACACTTTCCTTCGCTCTTCTCGGATAACTCACCCCGCTCCAATGGACAAGCAGCCTTAGTTAGGGTCGAAATGGCCTAGCTATTATAGGGTTATTTCGACGAACAAATCAGTTTGGAACATTAACGTTATGGTCGTACTGATAGCGATGCTATATGTCCTACTTCGAAGATTAGTTTAAGGTGTGTTTCGAGTATTATCGCTGGACTCATTTGAGTGTGTATGTTATGATAGTTTGTGTTCATGGGCGTTAGAATGTAGGAAAGTGATGTTGCGAAACTTTTTATGTGATTGGCGGGCCAGATGGCGTCGTTGTTTAAGATACCACTTATCATGTCGCAGGTCGTGGGTTCGATTCCCATCCAGGGCCGGTTTCGACATAGATAGCAATCTCTTTATGACCGAATTTGGTCGCAAAGTCCTAATGGGGTATCCAGACAGTCAAAATTGCTTGACAAGTACGTGATTTATTCGTGCTTGTCTAGCAATTTTGACCTTCTTGGGATCCTATTAGGACTTTGCGACGGAATTCGGTCGCATAGTCCTAATGAGACCCCATTAGACTAGACAGTTGGACTGTCTAGTCTAATTGCTTGACAAGCATGTGATCTTTTCGTGTTTGTAATGCAATTTTGACCGTCTAGGGACCCCACTAGGACTTTGCGACCGAATTCCGAGACTGGAGGCCCAGGACAAACATTTGTGTGCATGAACATGTCTGTTTGTCCTGAGTCTGGGTGTAATTATCTATGTAAGTATGTATTTACAAAAAAAAAGTAGTATATGTAGTATATCAGTTATCTGGTTTCCATAGTACAAGCTCTGCTTAGTTTGAGATCAGATGACCGTGTGTGAATATATCCCAGGATACTATTATTATTATTACTGGTAACTCATTTTAGGAGACAGCCGGTTTTAATTAAAATTTAAATCGTTGGTCGTGGGGGCCAACACCTGCACGGGTCGGTCAGTCAGGTTAAGCTACGCTTGCCGCAGTCGGTCCATGGATGGGTGACCATCTTTACATACTGAGAACCCTCCGTGCCTCGGAAAGCACGTTAAGCCGTTGGTCCTGGCTGTCATGTCATGTAGATCTTTGTCAGTCGTTACGGGTCGTCAGAAACCCGAAAGTCTGACAGCCAGTTTTACCAGTATTATCCAGTAACTGGCTTGTGAAGGTCAGATAGGCAGTCACTCCATGTAAAACCCGGTAAGACTGGAAGCCGACCCCAACATAATTGGGAAAAGGCTAGGCAGATGATGAAATGGTCTAGCGGTCGCAAGCGCTACTGCTAAGCCCTGGGTCGATTCCCAGGTTGGACAAAGTGTTACCTAACGGGTTTTTCTACCTAGAATTTCTCAGTAACATCCCGGAGTCTGGATTTATGCTCGGTTGATGGCCATAAGATCGCTCCCTATTACATGGGACTTAAACATAACTGACGAAATGTGGATGTACTATAGATACACCTCTGCTTAACCCTTCGATTACATGCGTGATGTTATGTTACATATACAACTTTCGATTACGTTTCAATTAAATCTAAGCTTTTAATAACAGTTACATAAATAAACTATCTTTTGCCCTCGGCTTCGATCGCGTTAGTTTAGAATAGCGGTCTAAGGCGTGAAAAGTATCAAGCACACAAACTTACTTTCGTATTTATAATATTATAGTAAGGAGGATGAAAAACCGGTCTATCGACGCTCTATGACCCACAAAATGTATTAGGTTCTTAAATAAAGAAACAAAAACACTCGTAACAGACTGCTAAATTTTCTATATTAATATGATTCATTCATAATTCGAAAGACACGTGGCGCCATCTAATATCATAAGAAAGTTATTGTTGTTTGTCTTGGGAACAGAACTTTTTTTCGAAATGAAAGGTACCCTATGTCCGTTTCTGTATACCTGACAACGTATATGCAAAATTTCAGGATGATCGGTTCAGGGGTTTAGGCGTGAAAAGGTAACAAACAAACAAACAAACTTACTTTCGCATTTATCTTATTAATAAATAAGGTAAGATTTCAATAAGTACTTGCATGTCACTCAATACTTGTATGCTGTTATATCTGGAGGAATATTGGCTTCTAAAACACAGGCTTTTGACAGTTTAGGAGGCATCACTTCGCCCTTTAATGTGACTCTATTGTACAGACGCCAGCAGGTCAACCTACCCGAAACTGTCAAATTTTCCCAATCAACATTGAACCTAATGCTTTAGCAATAAAGTCGAAAATCTATTAAAGAAATCTGACAGATTGTAGTAGCTTGATGTGCTGGTTTCTGTACAACATTCTTTAATCCTTCTGTACTTATGTATGTTCCTCTAAGTGTACAAATAAACATTTTATTGTATTTAAAAAAAGGCCTCTTCATACAGAGGAGGTATGAGCATTGATCACCACATTTGCTCAGAACGGGTTGGCGATCACAGACTTATATTAACTATATAAGTCCAGGTTGCATCACGACGTTTTTCTTCACCCACGTCAGTAATGTCCACGATAAACTCAGAAAGTACATATGAATTGATAAGTCACATTGGAACTTGCCCAGATTTGAACTCACAGCCTCATTCGTGCATTAGAGACGAGCCATCACTACATTAAGAAAAGGAAACAGGTACGCCGTCTTAAAAATTAACCATATCTAAAAAACACTATCGCAAAATAAGCCACAAAATTTTGCAACAAATAATTGCTGCATGCATTGCATATACAATTTACATATCTTATCGCTGGCAGTGGCACCGAGACCCGCGGCTATCGGCACAGCCCATCGGTTCGCGTTTATGAATACAAATGTTGCCTCCAATTTGAGCTCCGTTAGACGCATATTGCGGAGTTTTGTGCTTAAAAGCCATTTATAACTGTATTTTGATACATAATATGGCGGTTCCATGTCGTAATACATTGACGAATGAGCGGCCTGCACTGCCCTTCCGTTTCGCCGCACATAGCTAAGGCGCGGTACAGCGGTATCGGCCAAACTATAGTCGTATTGTAAAAAATCTTTTCTGGCTTTGCACTCATTAACAGCTGAAATTGGATCTTATAATAGACTACTATAATAACCGGCTATGATGTTTTGATGGCAAAATAAAATCCAAATGAATATATTTAACTCATACATATTTCATAGACATTCAAGTAACATGGTTCATACTTGCATATGCGCTGCGTGCTGAAACACAGGCTATAAACCTAGTTGACACAACTGTAACTGATTTACTTCTATTTTCTATTGGGTTTGGTTTCGGCACTTAGTCCTTCAAGTGGACCATTGTGCATGAGACATGGCGTCTGTCTGTAGTTATTCAACCAGCCCACCTCCCTCCAGAAGTTAATCACGACTTCTAGTCTGTTCAGAACATCTGTGAAAGATCTGGATACCCCGAGAGTTTCTGTTCTAATCTGGATAACGCCTGTGCATTCAAAGAGCATATGTGCAACGGTTTCCTCAGCCTCCATGCAAGCTCTGCACAGAGAGCTGTCCGTTATTCCTATTGTGATGGTCCCCGTCACCAGGCGCAGACCGTTTTTGTCCAGGCGTAATATAATATTAAAAGCCGGCCAAGTGCGTGTCGCACAATGAAGGCTTCCGTAGTTGGAATGAATCCCAAGAACAAACTTAACATTGTAGTTGAAAAACATGTTCTCCCAAACATTCCAACAGCAAATGTAAGTTTGTACGCATAATATTGAGAGCTTTACTATGTTACTTTAAGACCATAGACTTCTTATAAGTTTTCCTGTGATCTCAGTATTGAACTATTTTCTGTATTTTTTCAAAAGTTTAGGCTCAGTACTTTCGGAGATAAGGGGGAGGATGGTCAATTTTCGTCAACTTTCTTAAATAACTTTAAAATTATTAATTTTAAAATTATATATATATATACATATATTTGAGACCCTCACAGTAAGCTAATTAAACTAAATAATAACTAATTAACCGGTCCATTAGATTCGGAGCAAATTGGCTGTAACAGACGGACAGACAGACACACAAGTGATCCTATAAGGGTTCCGTTTTTTCCTTTTGAGGTACGGAAAATCATCTATTCCATACATTCATGTTCGCATAACTCGTCAAAATAGCAGCAGATTTTTTTTCGCGCTTTCAGGTTAGGTTTGGTCTCGTAGTAAAAGTTGTTTATTTTCTTGAGTACAATCATGTTTTTATGTAACGGTCACTAATTACCAGTCACCCTATATAATGTGTAACTAGATTTGGTTACATGACACGTGTAACCAAATCTAGTTAAATATTATACTATTATTTTTCCACATAAACCAACTCCAAAATCTAATATTCCATAATAATATTCAAAGAGAATTAATTTGAAATCCCAGCTCTCATTCCAAGGGTCCCGTCTTTATCATAGAGTTATTATCTAATAATTTATGCTAAACATATAATAACAATCAGGCTATCATGGTGAATAGATTCATTTATGGAAATGAGGGTTACCCGAGCTGAAGAGTTTCAAGTAAACGATGAAAAAATCAAAGGGTTTAAGGTCGAGTTTACTTGATAGTGTATCTTGAGCATTAGATAGGAGACTGCTTCTGCGTTTTATAGATTACTAGCTGATGCCCGTGACTTCCTCTGCGATCCAGGATGAATAGAATAGAATAGAATAGAATGCATTTATTTGTCAGAATATTGTACAAAGTTGTTATATGAATTATGTATTGCGATCATAATATTCTGCCGTTTCCGGCGTACAAAAATATAGGATCATTACATTAAAATTAAGAATTAGAATTACAAATTTTGAATAAATTGAACAATAGTTGTAAAAGAGATTAATTATATAAGTCAAAATGCAATGAAGTCAAGGAGATACAATATGATTTATAGGCAATAATGTCAAATAATTAGGTAAATTTGTCATTCATAAAATCTTCAGTCGAGTAATAACATTTGTTTAAAAGAAAGTTAAATAATTTACATTTAAATGTTCTGAGGCTGAAGGTTTTGAAAGTATCCTAAGTCATTTTCCAGGTCATGGTCTACCCATGTGCCCATGCAAATAACTGTTCAGTATTCAAAATACTTTTCGAAATGATTTGTTCGTGTTGAAATGTTCAAACTATTGGACAGCTTATCACTTTTACTTCATATACTTTCACTTGTTACGGTCCTTTCTCACTTCTTCACTGCTTTTACTGATTATTACACTCTTTATAATTGCTAAAAAGAAAACACTATCACTTCCACGGTTCTTGTATGATTTAGGGTGAAGCGATACTTTACGCCTGGACAGCTTTTAACCCTTTACAAAGCGCAAGTCCGATCCTGCATGGAGTATTGCAGTCACCTTTGGGATGGATCAGCTAAGTACCAACTAGCCGCGCTTGACTCGGTGGAACGCAGAGCTAAGAGGCTCATTGGCGTCGTAAAACTGGTGGATGCCAAGCTTCATAGCTTGGCTCATCGCCGCAAGGTTGCCTGCTTGTCGGTCTTCTACGGATTGTACTTCGGAGAGTGTGCCCGAGAACTCCACGACCTCATTCCACCGGCCCCCCTCTACCATCGGACATCTAGACGCACTGCCAGTTACCATCCCTACCTGGTTGCTATTCCACCAATTCGCACTAAGCGCTTCCAAATGTCTTTTATAATGCGCACAGCAAAAGAGTGGAACTCACTACCTGCGTCTGTGTTTCCGAACGTATACAACCCTAATCTCTTCAAAGTGAGAGTGAACAGGCTTCTTCTGGGTAAGCTCACTCCATCGTCGACTTTGTCTCTGTCACCTCTGACCTAGACTAGAGTCAAGAGCAAACCCATCACAAATAAAAAATAAAAAAAATACTGTTTATTGCTCTAGCGTCCTTTTTTTTAGGTTTATTCAAGTCGCTTAAGTTTAAATTTATCGTGACATTACTGCTTTTAAAATTTTAGGAAATAAAAATAAGGAGCGATATGGTATCGATTTGGCAGCGCCTACCCTGTCTCTGTCTAGCCATTTCAGCGTGAAAGCGTAGCAAACGAACAAACTCACTTTCGCATTTTTATATTAGTTAGGACCTAGATACTGTCCGTGCCTTCATCCGATTGATTTTTTTTTTTGTTTTAAGCTTCCCATGAAATCATTTTCGGAATCCGTTCAGTAATTCCAAAGATTATCCCCTATAAATAAACTCAAAAATTCTACATCTTTATTATAAAAGGTACGCTTACGCGCGGTTTGCGGTAGCTACGCTTGCCGCGGTTGGTCCGTGTATGGGTGACCATATTTACATATCAAGACCCCTCCGAGCCTCGGAAAGCACGTTAAGTCGTTGGTCCCGGCTGGCTGTCATTCGTGGACCTTTGACAGTTGTTATAAGGGTCACCAGAAACCCAAAAGTCTTACAACCAGTCTTACCAAGGGGTATCGTATTACCCAATAACTGGGTTGTGGAGGTCGAATAAGCAGTCGCTCCATGTATTATAAAATGCATGTATTATTCAGCTGCATCCGGTTAGACAGGAAGCCGACCCCAACAGAGTTGGGAAAAGGCTCGGCAAATGATGATTTTTTTATATTATATTATTAGTATAGAAGTAAATATATAATATACACCGTAGTGAATAATTCGACGAAAATTTTTAAAGAATTGGTCAAAATGATTATCATCATCATCCCTTACATTTTGTATCAAAAAGAAAGTGACAGCATCAATTTGAAGTCTCCGTTGAACAAATTTTTTTTTCGTGCAACTCACCGTATAGGTTTCTTCTTAAAGGTTCGTAATTTTAGCATTATGTTTAGCTTAAACTAAATCTATATGCACGTATGTTAGAAAACGTACAATATAGACCAGTACGGGATGTGTGTCTTTAACCACATGGGACAAAGACCCATGTCTCTGGGCTAATTTACGTTAATTAAAACAAGAAGACCAGCTCACCGAAAGTGATCCAAGAACTGTGTAGGAGAAAAACAAACAATTTTTAGCTTTTTATAGGGTGACTGGTAATTAGTGACCAATACTTTAACACATGATTGTACTCATGATATCAAACAACTTTTACTATGGGACTAAAACTGAATTCGCGAAAAAAAATCTGCTATCACATACATTCATGTTCGCATAACTCGTCAAAATGTAGGGAACAGCTGATTTTTTTTCACGATTTCAGGTTTGATCCCATAGTAAAAGTTGTTTATAATGATCAGTACAATCATGTGTTTAAGGATCGGTCACCATTTACCAGTCGTGCAGAAAGCAGCCATATGGCACTTTTTCCAATAATGAGTTATAAACACAGTCATACTAATTTCGACATACAAGATTTTTTGCAAAAACAACCATGTCGGTATCTCTATTTATCACGGAGATATGAGCCGTCAAATGCAACCTTATCCATACATCCATAATGCAACCATCGACAGAAAAATGCTTATAACTCTGTTTGTCCTTTTCCTGGCATAGCTGCTTTCTGCATAACACTGCCCAATTATATACTCGTAGTAATCGTTTTTGCCCGCGGCTTTGCTCGCGTGGATCTCGGAAATTTTTCCACGGTAACGTATTACTGGGATAAAATAATCCTATGTCCTAACACAGGTCGTGGTCTACACGTGCGCCAAATTTCACCGAAATCTGAAATCCATTTCGCCATTAATGTGGGAAAATATAAACAGAGTTACTTTCGCATTTGTAATATTGGTGTAGATTCATCAACCAACTCAAACTTCAGACAATATGTCTGCGCTAAATAATTAACCATAACCAAAGAAACACACAATCCCCATATTCAAATCCACTGGGTCGTGTTCCAACTTCCAACAAGGTTATCAAACCCCATAATTAAATTTACCGACCAATGTAAATGCATTCACAGTAAACTGGTATTACGGTCACCTATATTACGGTAAAATACACAGGCAATGCAAACATGGTCAACCATGATTTGTGGCTGTTTACAGAGAAAGCAATACCTAGAGAAAATTGTGTTATTGTGTGTTTTCTAGGCAAATAAAAGGCATTGAACAGGCCTCGACTGGTGATACGCAAAAGTGCGAAAGTAGGGAGGACTATCTTTTCAATTTTTGTCACTACATCTTCTTCTAAACCGCACCGTTGCTTATCACATCGTTCCTCAGCATATCATTCATAGTCACACCAGAAATCTTCGCAAGCAACCCATTTTCATAGCATTTATTCTACTTTCATGCTTCTTTTGCCACACTCAACATTAAATTAGCGTGACGTACATCAATGTACGTCACGGTCAATTCTCCAAATTCAACGTTGTTTGTCTTTGTTTAATCGCAAAAGAAAATTGTTTGTGATAAATGTACAAATTAACAGTTTTATGACGTATTCCTTTACTTGTGCTGTGAGATATTGCTTCTTGCCAAATTTCATGATTCTAGGTCAACTGAAGTACTCTATAGGTTTTGATTTATTTGCGAGAGTCAAAATGTCGCTTAAATGACCGTATTTTTTTATTGCGTTGACTTAGAAGCTCGATTTTTTTAGAGTTTCAAGGGACCGTAGACTTGCGTATTTGGTATTAATTTCAACTTGATACCTCCACGCATTCCTGAGAAAAAGGGTCTTGACTGACTGACAGACAGACAGACGGACAACGAAGTGATCCTATTATGGTTCGGTTTTTCTCTTTTGAGTTACGGAACCCTAAAAATGAAATTACGTTGCAACTTAAGTTACGGTTAAAAAAAATCTTACAACTCGTTTAAATCGTTCTGTCACACAGAACAGCTGTCTCAACGGGACCAACATCGTAATGGCGAAAAATTATCAACTATCCCATACAAAACTTCAGTACCTACTTAACCCAAATGTATGGGATGGATGATTATTTTTTCGCGATTACGATAATTTGACCCAAGGGGAAAGTTGTTCAATTTGATGGTCAGTACCCTTAAATTTAACCACACCTTTATACATCCTGTATATCCGCGTTGAGTGGAGCTTACCTACGATTCGATTGTTTTAGCGTACTGCTCTAATGGGGCCACTAAATTCGCGGAGAAAGTAGTGATTAAGATTCAGTTTTTTTTTATTTTTTTATTGCGGAATGGGCCTGTTTTTGACCTCGATCTTGCCTGATGGAAAGCGATGGATGAGTTCTACGATGGAATAAGCGTGTCCGTTATAATTATACGAGTAACATAACCATTACATAAACGAAAGTAATGTCTCTAAAGTATCTAAGACAAACCTGTCAGTCCTATGAAATAAAATTAATTGTTGCTTTGATTATTTAACACTATTTTGGAGTTACCTTACGCTATAAAAACATGCCAGTTATAACAATGTAATGTAACAATGAATGCAAGCAATGAAGGTTAATTTATAAAAGAAGTACCAATTATTAAACAAAATTAAAACAAAATAGTGGAGAACCACGATTTAGTTTTACTTAAGTTAAGATATAATTTTTTTTGATTAATAAATTAAATATGTATTGTATGTCTCTTTGGCATGTCTGAATAAAATACATTATTCATCATAATACACATTTGTTAAGCAATGAAAGTTATTTATAAAATAAGTACTAACTAATGATTAAGGAAACTTTATTCATTTAATGTACACCATATACAAAATTATATTACTAACTAACTAACTATATATACAAATAAATACAAACACTAGGAATTTTAGGCGACGAAATATTCGTCCGCATTGCTGTCGTCCGGAAACGTCCCCAAAAGACTGGCAGCATTGCCACGTTGAATGGCAGCCAGCCCTCTGGTCATGTGAAGTTTCGACCAGTCGGCGAGAAATTTCCTTAAAAAGAAGACGCGCACTCGGGCCCCATGACCCGAGCGTTCCGACCCCAAACGGCTCAAAACTGTAGTTACTCATAAGGTTACAATATTTGCGCCGCTTGAGGGTCTCGGCAGCCGACGCAGCGGCGCCAGCGCAGCACGCCGAGCTTGGAACATGAGATTCAAGATGGCGCAAGGGTGTCGACACAGGTTGCGTCCCACACCAGAGGCCTACCCACCTTCCAAGGCAACAACGTCATGCCATCTGGTCTCTTGCCATCGTCACGTACCGTTTACCAGCGATGTTAGAACCATTAGAACCAAGCCGTTTGGTTCTAACACCGCTGGTACGCCGGTGACAAGAGCGCAACGAATAATATCGTTGATGCTGGCGTGCCGTGCTATGCGATCTGCACTCCTGCAGCAGGACAGGGCATGGTGCCCGAGACTGTCGACGGCTTCATCGAAGTGTCACCGATGCGGAGCAGGAAACTTAGAACAATATGGTGGAGAACCACGATCTTATAACATTTCCTTCAAGGATAGAAAGAAAAATGAAAAAAAAAGCCTTCAACAAAGTTTTATAGAATAGAAAAATGTGAATATGACCTTGAAAAACGCAATTGCAATCTCAGCTCGATTCCACTCAGCCTTGAAACAGGAAACGTTTAAAGATAGTCGACTTTTTTATGGAAATTCTATTCTTAGTTTAGTTATAAAGTAAGAAAACGTTTGCAGTCGTTTGAAAAATTGTTATGATACTTTTTAAAGAAAATGTACCTATGTTTAAAAATGTTTCTTGGATTATTAATTCAAAAAACTATTTCTTAAAAAAAAGACTAAACAATATAGCGCCAATAATTATTGAGCTCTTAAAAATGGGGGCAATCTTTTTTTTAGTGTTCTGTACCCTAGGGTGCCTACGGAACCCTATTACTAAAGGTACACATACACATATCACCTCGGAAAGGGATCGTCACCGTGTCGCCTTTGGTTGTAAGCTAGTCCCAAGGCGAGGCGATTACTTTACGATTCCGATTAGTGTGCGTTGCAGTAGAGAGTTTCATACAAAGAATACTGCACGGCTCGAGTTGATACGGCCTTAAGATTCTGCCGTCTGTTCGTCCATCCATCCGTCTTTTTGTCACAGGGCTGTATCTTTTGAACCGTAATAGGTAGACACTTAAAATCTTCACATGAGTGTGTACTACTATGGCCGCTATAACAAGAAATAATAAAAACAAAATAATTGCATGGTGGTACGGAACCCTTCGAGCGAGTCTGACCCGCCCTTGGCCGCTTTTTTTTTTAATATATTAAAATTTTATTAGTTCTTTTTCTACTTCCAAATATTTCGAAAACATATTAATTCTATTCATTTTTCAAACTCCCATATTAATTGGCTATATTTTTACATAATCCTCAATTACAATTCCAAGGGTACACAATAAAATTAATGGTGCCTAATTACTTTCAATCCGTGGTTTTAATGGGTATACAGTTGAAGCTTATATGAAGGCCACGCAAGCTCAATCGAGTAGGCGGCCATTTTGCCGCAATTCCTCTGTAATATGATACTTATAACACGATTAAACAAACAACTTAAATGTCAGTAAGTGCCGTAAACAACGTCTTAACATTAATTAATCTATTTCTTGTTTATTGTTTTATAAGTGCTCAGTATGTGTCTTCTCCGGTATGTTTGTAATGGCAAATAAAGCTTTATTATTATTGTTATTATTATTATTATTAATTATTTAAAGAAATCAGCTTTTTTTGAAATGAAAACATCTTTAGGCGCGTTGAGCGATTTCTGGTAGGGGAAATCTTATGGGTTCGCGTCACCGTGATACGGCCTTTTTTCACTCCTGTGCAGTCCCCATGACTGCCTATTTCTTTTTTTTAGAAAATAAAGATGCGACAAGACCTAGTTTTGCCTCCAGAAGAAGGCGAAACTACGGTTTCTAGAAGTGCAGTGGTCTACGTAGCGTCTGCAATTTACCAACGAATGATGTCACTAAAGCGTTATTTATGAAAGTAAAGTTGGTGTGTTTTCTAAAGAGCGTTTTGTGACACCGTTAAGTCAAACCCCGCTGCCATAATTTTCATGACAGCTGTTATTGGAGCCGTAATGTGGCGGCCATCGCTCTTCTAAAAAACCGTAGCTTTAGTGATAGCCAGTAACGGCACTACTGGTATGCGTCGTCCGCTGCGTCAGAAGGCAAAGTCATTATCTTTTTTTTTTGGATGGGAATTCATCAAATAACTTCTCCCGCTCTGGGCGGCGCAGGAGTGTAAGACTTTTACTGACTATAACCCACCCGTGTGCCTTCAGTTGCCTGTGCCATGGTCACGGTAACTTTTTCAAGCGACCCGCGACCCTGGCAGGCATCGGCCCCAGAGGACCCCATTAGTTAGTGCTGACACCTCTTTGAGGCGCGCGTGGAACACAACGCGCCGTCGACCCGGGCCTGGTCCTTACCGAACGGCGGGCTACCAAAGTCGCCGTCCGCAAGCCCGCGCCTTCAAAGTCACCATCTACGGAAGCGTTTTCATAGTGTTACATATAAAAGAAACCAGTCGTGTCGCTGTGGTCCGTCTTTGCGATTGGACGACATTGCTGTCTGCGGTTGCGGGTGCCTTGAAGTACACCTTGAAAAATACTGCCTCTTGAGGATCGATCCCAAGGCCAGTCAAATATTTTTTGTGCCCAGTTAATTGCAGTAAAGTAACTAGGTTAGATGTGGATATTGGCGCTAAAACACATCTGTTTATTCATTCGTGAAATACAGGCACGAAGTTGTATGCTTATTTTATCTAAAAAAATATATGAAATCCCAATTTTCCGGTATTTTTTCGAGAGGATAACAGTTTGTGCAGGGAAATGGAAAATATCAGCTTCCCGATATTTTTGGCAGTGGATTTGTGTTGTATATTTATATACGCTGTAGTCGTAAAAGGAGTCCTAATATAGAAATCGCGCGATATTTTGGTTGTAAAGGATTGAGTTCGTGTATATTTAAACATGACCTTTTTGTCCCATTGGTAAAGTAGAAGCCTAAACAATGATTCGCATGTTTTGATTATTGTATCAAACAAACTTTTTATCATACACGTTACTAATAATAAAGCTGAAGAGTTTGTTTTTTGGTTGAATATTGGAACGCGCTAATCTCTTAATCTCTGGAACTGCTAGTTGGATTTGAAAAATTCTTTTTGCATTTGATAGCCCCACTCTTGAGGAAGGCTATTTGCTATTAACATCACGCTGTGACTCTTAGGAGCCGAGCAAAAAGAAAAAAGTCAGAAAGAACGCTTAGCAAAAATGAAGTAAAAAAACTGTCGGAAGTCAAAAGAAATCCAATACGGACTCAACATTTAAGCCAAGTATGCCTTGTGAAATGTAAAACCGCGCTAATGAAGAAAAGTTTTTTTGGCATTGCCCCACGCATTTATAATAAATTACCTAATAGAATAAAAAATATGACTGTTACAAAATTTAAAAGGGCACTAAACGACATATTAATTGATAAATGTTATTACGACGACTTCCTTAATGATGATTCGTTGACTGATTGAATTATTATTTTTTTATTGTTATAGCTGATATTGTGATCCCTGATTGTTATTGTTTTTTACTTGTATTTTTTTGTACTCTAAATGACATTTATTAAACTTTGACATTATTGATTTTATTTTAATTGTATTGTAACGTTTTAAAAATAGTGACTGAATATTATTATTTGCATGCCCACGCGATGGTAGAATATGGAGCACTTTATTATGTTAAAAAGAACATCTGTGTACCAATTACCCATGTTTGCAAATAAATAAATGATTGATTGATTGATTGAAGTAATACGAGTAGCGTGGGCAGGCGATGTGATGCGAAGGGGTGGTTGGAGACACAAGAAATTTCACGCGGACGAAGTCGCGGCCAGAACTTAGTTGGAAATAATTTAAGGGCTAGTATATCCTAAGTTGTCCACATCGGTAATTGTAATTGTCAGGTAGGCTGAAGTGGGATTGGATGGGCCATGTATATAGGATGCATCTGGACAGATGGGCCAGAGTCGTCATGCGGTGGGACGGGGGTCGTTACCGAGGGAGACAAGGTCGAGGAAACGCTGGCGTGATGACTTACCTACAGGCGTTTATGGGAGATTTTCCGGAGAAGGCAACACACAGGGAAGAGTGAAAAGCTGTGGGGGAGGTACCTTTCCCCAGCAGGGAAAATACAGGTTGATACAAAAATATGTAGGCAGGTATATTATTGTGTAAGAGCGAGATAAGATTAAGAAGGCTGCTAGCGAGATTTACAAGAAACCTGAGGCCTCAAACAAAGATTTTGGAAAGAGCAACGTGTAATACAGCATAGCAGCGACATAAAAAGAGTCGAAAACGCAGTTTAACCACCAAAAGATTCACCGGGGAAGCTGGACTTGAAGCAACCTGGCGGAGACGTCGTAAAAAGAGCCCATCCATAGTGATATCACCCATCTCTCCACAATTCCAATGCTTACTATAGGGTGCATACTCGGTAGGCTATTTATCCTTGATATGCAATGGTTTCTGTTGCATCATGTAACAGGAGGCAACAGGGGCCAATGTAAATTTTTGGGTTCATTCGAGTAATCGAAACTGGTCAAACCACGCTGGGGTCGGTGCAATTCATTCACTCATCCTAAGTTGGTACCTACTTTAAATATGAAGGAAGGAATGGATGGAGGATGTGAAGGTTTGGTAGTTCCTCAATCATCCTTTAACGGCTGAACGGATTTAACGCTTGGATTAACATGATAATATGAGATAGATACTTAAAAGTACCTATCTCATATAGCAGTTTTCTTATGCAAGTAAAACCACGGGCATCAGCTAGTTGTATGGTAGGCCGCATGTCAGTGGTAACAAAACAGTACCCTCGAATACTGTACTACGCTAAAGCCGCGATCCCACGGCCCGTTAACTGACAGGCCGCGCCAGGCCTTGCTACGGCTGTCGAGGCATTTCCACCACAGGCCACATCGGATGCGACGGTTCCCAGGACTTCTCGGCCTGGCCTGCGAGAAAGCGGGCCGTGGGACCGCAGCATTAGCTAGCTTAAGGTCAAAGTGCTGCCAAGAAGTGCGGTCTATTGTACCATAAAACGCCGTTTTACTGCTTATTACTTTATATTTAACTCTTAAACAAAAATAAGTAGAGTAATTACTGGTTTTAATTACTTTGAAACACATTATAATATTGACCCAACTATTAAAAACACGTCTTTATTTGCCACAGTATAACATAAATACTATTTGTAAATATGACTGAATAGGATGATTTTATGTTTGCTTCTAAAGGAAAATATTTAGAACCACCTCAAATCGCTTAGCATTATCCTCCGTTGTGTCGAAAATACTGCAGCATTAATTTTGAAATAAATATATCGTAAAGTTGAAGATTAATTTTAGGTACTATGTATGTACTACGAAAACACGATTCCATAAAATGTTCTCTATAGAAAAAAAACGCCAAAGTTACCTCTAAACCGAACAATAAATCGCTGGTATTCAAAAAATACTCCAAATTAGATCATGAAACTCTGTATAGGCTCTTAAAAGATGGATCTGCAGTGGCAGCCCGTGAAGTTAAAATTTTCTTGAGCTTTTAGCAAATTTTAACTGACCTGCAAATTACGCAAACTACAAAAAACGCAAGAAAATTTGAATTTCACGGGCTACCACTGCGTACACCTTAAAAGTGAGCAAACACTTTCCTGGAGTAAGTAAATATCTTTTAAATCACATAAACTTCAACTTAAATAACTTTTTTATACGTTACTTTCCCGTACGTTAAATCAACGTACATTTACAGAATATAAACTACACCTACGGGGTGTTCCTAAACCAGGAATTCAGTTTTAGTTTAGCTTTAAAATAAGGCTAAGGTCATGACTTCCTAGATCATTTTGGTCCCATAGTATGAGATTTCGCTCTGAAGTCATATCTAAAAAAAAACATCCTGTATACTAAATACAGAGACAGTATACAGTATGTTAACCAACAGAGGGCGTTCCCGTTAACCCGCAATAGTATAGCATCCGTACATGCTAAAAAAAATATTACCATTCGAAAACAAAATGGTTTTTATTTTTTTTAGGTAAATAAAAAAAACATAAATTCATGTACCTACCTATCTAAGCCACGTTTCAATAACATTAAAATTAAAATACATAGTATTAGACAGTTAGGCTAGGATTTAAATGATAATGACGTCATTAAACGTTAGCAAGTGAATTTTTTACTTTATGCAGTTGCACGGGAACGCCCTCTGTTGGTTAACATACTGTATATTAACAATGATGTGAAACATCTCCAGCAGACATCGTTTCCTGAGCATAATCTAATACTTATACGTATAAACAAAATTATTTAAAACCACTGACCTGCTAGCTTGGGTATTGGGGGCGTAATCGGTGCAGCTGCTGTCGTTGCCGTGTTCGGGGGGTATACAGGATCGCAGCATTCCCTCTCTGGGAACTCGCTTCCCCCCACCCATGCCACCAACAGTACCACCACTCCCACCACGGACCATATTCCACTCAACCTGAGACACCCACGAGACATCGACGAGGTTAAACCGAAATAACAACTCACTTTTGATAACACACTCGATTTTGCAAATGGCCGAATGTGAGAAACCGATTTTGGTGGCCGCGTGTTTTCAGTATTAAATTTTGGAACGTGCGAAATCGGATTTAGAATTGACGCGTATGATGAACTGTATTTTTTAAATTCCGAATTTTGATTTTCGAATAGTAACTGGCATTCACTTGTTTCTCTTTCTATCTGGCTTTGTTTTTGCACTTGAATAGATGTTTCGGTCTCTTTTTCACCCCGCACCGTTTTTCTTTCATTATCATCGCAGATGTCCTTTTCTTCTGTCATCTGATACTTTTCACATTACACTTTTTAAAATGTTACATGAATATTTTTTTCTACTTAATTTTAAAGATATGTATTGATTTTCTTCGTCGCCCAATTAACTCACAGGTACATAATTGACTTGCAGCGCACGGAACCTACGCTTGACTTTTTTATTGTATAATAAGTTATAATAAATATTTGTATTTATTTAAATCTGGAAATAGCGAATGAACATGACATTAAATCATTGGAAAGAGAAAACTAAACGAAATTATTAATATAAACATGACATTAAATCAATGGAAACAGAAAACTAAACGAAATTATTAATATAAACATGACATTAAATTAATGGAAAGGAAAAGCACTAGGGGCCGATTTTTTTGTCCTTGTTAACTCAACCAATGGTTAAACATAGTAACTAATGGTTGAATTATGGCTAAATGTGTTTGCCAAAATGCCATTATTAACTATTTTTTAAGATGAATACATTCATGTTATTTCATACATGTTTAGCCTTTCACATTTAGCCAAAATTCAACTCTTAGTTACTATGTTTAACCATTGCTTGAGTTAACTACGAATTAAAAAACCGACCCTAAGATGATTTAACTTAATAAAAAAAAATTAAAACTATATTTCTGTCATTCTCATACATAAAAAAGTAATTTCAAAACGTTTATTCTCCCGAAATAGTTCCACAATCTTCTCATCCATAAACCATTCAGGCAGGATCCATAATTCTTGTGCCAGAGATTATAAAAAGTTTAAACTCAGCCTATGTGTAAGCGGCCTAAAGTTAAGAGGGCATTAAACAAATTGAATTCTTAATACGCTATTTAACTTTTTGTTCAAAATCCTAACGCATATTACTTTTCTACCTACTTCGAAAACTTCTTCTATTTTCGTCGAAATTTCATTAAATGGGCCAAGATTTTTTTTCTCATTCATTCCCTTTTGTTTCGCGTTGAGATGTGATAATTTATTTTAATTGTAATTCTTATAAAGATTTTTGCTTTCATTTTTATTCGAAAGTCTTGGCTTTGGAGATTGTTCTTTTAATAATGTCTCGTTTTTTAGTAATAAGACGTGATTTACGTGTTACCAACTTTGGCTAATGAGTGGGGATTATGTTTTGTAGTTTATTTTTTATTACAAATTGTTATTACTATACTACAAGGTAAAGATTAGTGGATGAGATCAATTGAATTCTACGACACAATATTTTTTGAATACATAGGCCGATGAAAATCCACTAAATGAAAAGTATGAATTACAAAAAAAAATACCTAATTCATAAAATAATATATTTTAACCTATTAATTTAGTCATTGAAAAGTAAGTAAGTAAGGAACGTCAATAACATTCAATTAAGTCTTAATAGAAACTGAAATGATTCGTTTACTGTCAAATTCAACGGCTGCAACTGATTATTTGGCAGCTAAAATTGAAAACTGGGTAATGTGAACCCTACCTAGTGGTATTATCTGTCAAATTGGGAAAGCAAAACTTTGTCCATTTGTCAACCTAAAACATGTTTTTTACTATATCAAAACATTTTTTTTTCCTAAACCAACTGCCTCGTTGGTCTGGGACTCTAGTGGTTGCAAGCGCTATTGCTGAGCATGAGGTCCTGGATTCGATTCCCAGGTCGGGTAAAGTGTTATTAGGTTTTCCATTATTATTATTTTTTCTATTTGGTTGTTGTATGCACTTATGGCATGTGCCGAATAAACATGTTTTATTTCTTTCTATCTTTCCATCAGGATTTTCTTAGTATGGGACTTAAACATAACGGGTGAAATGTGGATGTATTGTAGGTACTTACAGTACTATAATATTATATTCTGAGTACTCCTCTGCCTATTCCTAGGGCCAGGTGTATTTTGTATAATTATAATAATAATAATAAACGCTCTCCTTGGCTAAAAAGAACTGGCGCAAGCCTGTAGTACTCGACACTAACGATCTCAATGAGGTATGGCCAATTAAGTAGCTTCACGGACCCTACATGGACCCGATGTAGATGTGCTAGCGTCTGTAGCCTGGCTGCGTTCCGGTGACCTCTTTGAAGAAACCGAAGATTTTGTCAGTGCTATTATGCACGAATTACCGAAAAATTATTGTGAAGGACGGCACGGTTGACATATGTCGGGCATGCCACCGTCCAGGAGAATCAATCCGACACATTATCTTCGGGTGTTCTCGTCTAGCTAACGAATAGTACTTGCATAGACACAACCTTGTAGCCAGGATTATCCATCAGCAACTTGCTCTGAAATCGGAAGTGCCGTACTACAGGTATGTGCCCGACCCAGTTCCCGAAAATGGAAATACCACATTGTACTGGGATCGATCCATCATCACTGACAGGACTATTGTTGCCAATAAGCCTGATATAGTGGTGCTGGATCGAGTAGAGCGGCGCGCAATGATTATTGACATAACAGTCCTGCAGAATGGAAACCTCGTGAAAGCTGAAAAAGATAAACAAATCAAGTATCTCGACTTGGCTTTCGAGGTTTTCGACATGTGGGATGTGGACTCAGCGATCATTGTGCCGACAGTCGTAACAGCCAATAATGGCTTAATTGCCAAGAGCCTCGACCAACGAGTAGATAGGCCCCAACGAGATTTATCAATAGGTGATAGATTTTCATAAAGACATTATTCTGTACCTAAAAAAAATAAATCCGAACTAATATTATAAATGCGAAAGTAAGTTTGTTTGTTTGTTTGTTACCTTTTCACGCCTAAACCACTGAACCGATTATCCTGAAATTTTGCATATACGTTGTCAGGTGTACAGAAACGGACATAGGGTACATTTCATCCCGAATAAAGGTACTGTTCCCGAGAAAAACAACAATAACATTCTTATGATAATAGATGGCGCCACGTGTCTTTCGAATCATGATTGAATTAATACGCTTTCACGCTAAAACTGCTGAACGGAATTGGATGAAATTTGGCACATGGGTAGACTATGACCTGGATTAGGACATAGGATACTTTTGATTCCGGTAGTATGTTTCCGTGGGATAATTTCCGACAACCACGCAAGCGAAGCCGCGGGCAAAAGCTAGTAACGAATATCTTCTGAAGTCTAACTCACAGAAAGTCTAAATTTTGTATTTGTAAGGTACATAATAGTTTCTAACTCCGAGCACTATTGGGTGATCTGAAAGTATAATAACAATAATCATAAGGGGCCCGCTGGCACTTCATAAAAAGTCATGCAATAAAAAACTGTCGAGGTACAAAATATATCTTATTTTCTTTAGGAACAAAATAATGTCTTTATGAAAAGCTATCACCTATTGATAAATCTCGTTGGGGCCTGCCAGATAGACTCACACTCAACCAACACCTAAGGGGGCTGTCGTTGGGCAGCTAGATTAAGGGCTTGATTCAGAGAGCGGCACGTCTGGACATGGCTCGCATTGTTAGGAGGTTCCTCTCTCTGGACTGACTGCCGGTAGTTTGGACCATGTTCCCGAAACCGGTGGGATACTATTTTTTATATTGTTTATATTCCTATATTTTAAAATATAGTTTATATTAATGAAATAAAGGAAATAATAATAAATTGTTTATTTCCATAAACAGGTAACAGAAAATTTTGAGACCTTGGCTCCAGAGCTAGTTTAGTGTACCTGTTTTTCAGAAGCCAAATGTATGATATGCTTTTCGTAAAAATCAAATCGGTCAATTAAAGTTCAGACAAAATTACACCCCAAGATAATTTCGAAGCACTCAAACTGACGACACTGAATTTAAAAAATTACAATAAAATTGCTTGGTAAAGAAATACAACAGTAATAAATCCACGAATGAAAGAATAACAAAAAGAAAGAAAGAAAGATAAACTGTTTATTCACGTGAAAGTGACGCAACATCATACAATAATTGTTGTTAGCCTAAAAACCAAAACAAAAGGGTATCAATTCTAAAAATAATATTCTAGACAGAAATGCGTCACTACTGCGCGAAACGGCTTTAGGAATGAAACTCGGTCCAGTTGTAATAGGTCTGTATTGTATCACACAGCATCCAAAAGACAACGGTAGAAAATGCTAAATACACAAACACAGGATAGGAAACTAGTTACTTATCTATTCAAAGATAATTATTACATTTTAATAATCAGATTCAAAAATCCTGTCACTTGTTTTCTCTCGTGAACCATCGACCAACTCTCTAGACCAACTAGAGTTGTCAGCTTATTTACTAACAGTGGGAACCATAAATAAATAGTTTGGTTCGCCACACGGCCAACGCTCAGCATAATGCCGTGGCCTGTGCACGAAGACACGAATCCACGCCGCTGGTTTTCAGCGCAGGCCACGTGTCGCGGCCTCAGAACAATAAATAAAAACACCAGTTACTCATTGTTCCGAGGCACAGAGCAAATAATACTCCCACGAGTTCTGAGGTCGCTGTGGACACAAAAAGACGCTGTTCCGGCACGGCGCGCACAGAGAATAATATAATTGCATTCGAATGCAACACAAATAAAAATCTTAAACTCTGCTTTTCCTTAATAACACAACCAGGACCAAGCTTGTTCAAATTTTAATAAAGATTTACAAAGAAAATAATGAAGTCTTTCGGTCTGCCAAAGACCACTTACTTGTCAAGAAAACGCTTAAGGCATAATCGGGGAGTTAGAGGATTTCTTTTGAGCATAAAGAACAAATTTTAAAAAATTAAAAGAAAATTATTAATAAAGAAACACCATAATATTATAATTTCCAAAAGCAACATTATAAACCCAGATTTTCCTTACTAACACAACAAGAACCAACAGCGCAGCTTGTTGAAAATTTTATAAAGAAAATAATAAAGTCTTTCGGTCTGCCAAAGCGGGCACTTGCCATGAAAACTTTCAAGATATAGTCGGGGAGTTTGATGATTTCTTTTGAGCATCAAGATCAACTTTAGCAATTAGTAGGCTAAAGCCATAACTGAGTTTTTGAATAGGGCTGTCAGTTTTGAAATAATAATTTGGAGGGCAGTTTCGGGAGTTGTGTAGTTTTAAAGGTTGGCTATTTTGAGTAAAGCAAATTGTCTGGTTAATCTACCCGAGGAATGTTTTTGTCTCAGTGTCTACTATACTAAAATTGTTATATCATCATTCTCCTGGCTCTTAACCCATCTTATTCGGTGCAACATATCTTTTTCTTCTACACTTCTGTAAGTCGTCATCTCGATAGTCTAGCCCCCCTTTCTAGGCATCCCAGTCCACCCATTGTTTCTTTGGCCTTTTTTCATCTACCATAGTAAACATGTTATGTATTTTTAACAAACTTCAAAAAGGAGGTCTATTCGACCCGTATGTATGTATGTATGCCGATGTTTGTATGATTCCTTCATTAACGTACTCTACATACATTCAGGAAGGTTTTAGTATACTGGCTGTAATTTTAATCACCGTTATACTCATCATTATGAAAAACTTTTACTATGGGACCAAACCTGTAATCGCGAAATAAAATATCTGTTGCTGCCTATATTTTGACGAGTTATGCGGACATGAAATTTTTGGGACAGCAATTTTTTTTTTTTTTGCTAATTCAGGTTTGGTCCCATAGTAAAAGTTGTTTGTTATCATGAGTACAGTGATATTTACCAACTGAATACGACCATCCGTTCCATCACAAAGATAACTGATGTGTCTTAGAAAGCTGCCACGCTAAAGTGGAATTAGGTTGGACACATCTGCCGCATGTCAGACGACCAATGGGTCAAACTTACGACCCAATGGGTCCCCCTTAATGGTAAGCGAGATCGCGGCAGGCCCAGACAGAGATTGCGGGTGGAGCTAGACTCCTTCAACAAGAACTGGTCCTTAGCAGCTCTAGACACAGAGAAGTGGAAAGAGAGTAGGGAGGTATTTGCCCTACAGTGGGATATCACAAGCTTTTAATAATAAATAATAATAAGTATTATATGGCCAGATTTGGTTTAACGTAACTATTCCATTTATCAAAACGAGCTTTATTAATTACGCAATATAATGCCAGCCCTAGATCATAAAGCGAAAACATTTAATTTCGCATAAAATTATAATTTCGTTTTCACCTCAAATTCATAGATCTTAGTGAACTTAAGTGCTGAGTCGGCTGGAATATCAAAGTTTTGTTCAACAAATTATTTCTAAGTTGAATTTTGTATTAACTGCTTAAATGCTTTTCGGAGTTGACCGCGGGGTTAGTTAACTACTTACCTTTCATTGAATGAGAAATTCCGATTATAGATTCCTATGTAAAATAACTTGTTTTTAAATAAAAGAATAGACACGGAATTTTGGAATTGTTAATTTTTTGTTTTTTTTTTTTACAATTGTGCCATTGAATTTTCGATTTTTCTATTCTTTGTGTAGGTACAATTATTTTCGATAATAAAAAAAAATTGTAGACATTAACTTCACTTTAACTTAGATTTGTTTTGCTTTCTGTATCACAGATTTTTCAATCGCCAGACTATCAGGGGAATCATTTTGACGTTTTGACAGCTCTTTCTAAATAATCTTTTAAAATATTTGTTTCGAGTTGGCGACTTAAAATTGACCCAAATTCTAATGAAAATGCTTGTGTAAAATACTACCAAATGATTTATATATTTAGTTTAGTTTAATTAAATAAGTGAATTTCTAATACGTACCCATTTGGTATTTCATACCATGTTTTATTTCGATAAGTAGCGGATAAAGAAAATGATTAATTCGTGGTTCATTTATTCTGCTGGTAACATTTATGTTGATTTGTATTTTTTTTACTCTTACAATTAGTTAATAGCTACCTAAATACCTACAATACATACATAGATAAACTCAAGCTTTCTTCCCATGGGGGTAGGCAGAAACTACAGAAAGCCACCTTCTATGATCCTTACACCTAACTGCTAAATAAATAAAAAACACATAAAATAGAAAAATTACTTTAATATCCGAAGTAAGTGTCTTAAGTTTAGTATTTTCGTTTTTGGCTCCGATTTCCGAAATTAATGTAATTTTTCACTGTAGGGTTTTTTTTTTAATTGGTTGTTTTTTCTTTCTAAAAAAGTTTTTTATTTTTCACTTTTTGGTTGCGTTTATCTCACACAAATTCACTTACTACTTGCTATGTAAACAACAGTGGCCAGTAGTTTTTTAATACGTATTATTAAAAGTAAAAAATCGATGAAAATATTATATTCCACAATTGATGAAAATAGAAGTCGTAGAGGTGCTCGTTGCTAAGTAATCCGCACGGGTTGATCCATCAGGTTAAGCTACACCTGCTAGGGCTGGTCCGTGGATGTGTGACCATCTTTACATACAGAGAGTCCTCCGTGCCTCGGAAAGCACGTTAAGCCGTTGGTCCCGGCTGTCATTCGTTACGGGTCAGCAGAAGCCCGAAAGTCTGACAACCAGTCTTACCAAGGGGTAACGTATTACCCAGTAACTGGGTTGTGCAGGTCCGATAGGCAGTCGCTCCATGTAAAATACTGATATTCAACTGCATCCGGTTAGACTGGAAGCCAACCCCAACATAGTTGGGAAAAGGCTAGGCAGACTGATTTTGAATTGATGAAAATATCGATGAACATACATAAAAAATTACATACTGACGAACATAGAACCCTCCTCCTTTTTTGAAGTCGGTTAAAAAAAATATATATTTAATTTAATTTAAATTAACGAACCGTTATTGGTTAAAATTAAGACTCATGTATCTTTACCAATAATGAAGCAAATACCTCATAGCTTCGTATAGTAGACCCTCCCATGTGGAAGTAGCTATCACAGGTAAAATAAGCTTACGAATCTATTTATATACCCAGTTTGGCAATAAAAAATACTACCATTTGTAAGCAAAACGATTCGTTTTTGTTTATAGGAACCGAGCATTACTCAGTTGGTAACATTTCGTTGATAAATATCACTTTAAATATCATGCATGACATGATTTTTATAAATTTATACATAGAACATTACAACTTATCCAAAACACAATAGTCGTACTTCCAAACGCTACTTAAACTGTTTACCAAACCTACCCACATTCTAGCAACCTTCATATTCAAAATCAATAAGCATAAAAGGTCTTCGCTGCTATTTTCCCGCCGACCGGTACACGGTGCTATAAATAAAATATGGCCGACTTCCGGTCAAGGCACGCACTGACCGAGGCAAAGGTAACCCTCCCGTGAGTCAAATGATCTCCGTAATAAATACATCGCTCATTCCTCATGATTTAAACTGTTTGTGGTGTTCGTTTTTTAATTTCGCGGCTTTTTTATTGAAGGTGTGTTTTGAATTTGTAAAATATGCTCGTGTTTTTTTTTTTAACTCCATTTATTGGGCTTGGATAAAATGTTTTTGTCTATGGCGTACTCGTATAATATCTAGATAAAATCATGTATTAACTTTAACGAAGCATGAGAGTATAGTATTTATAAGAAATGCAGCGAGTGACGTTCTGTCTGCCTGCCCCATAAGAAAAGCCGTGAGTATATGTGAACAGCTTTTAACCCTTTACAAAGCGCAAGTCCTATCCTGCATGGAGTATTGCAGCCACCTTTGGGATGGATCAGCTAAGTACCAACTAGCCGCGCTTAACTCCGTGGAACACAGAGCTAAGGGGCTCATTGGCGACGTAGAACTGGTGGATGCCAAGCTTCACAGCTTGGCTCATCGCCGCAAGGTTGCCTGCTTGTCGGTCTTCTACAGATTGTACTTCGGTGAGTGTGCCCAAGAACTCCACGACATGATTTCACCGGCCCCCTTCTACCATCGGACATCTAGACGCGCTGCCAGTTAACATCCCTACCTAGTTGCTATTCCACCAATTCGCACTAAGCGTTTCGAAATGTCTTTTATAATGCGCACAGCAAAAAAGTGGAACTCACTACCAGTGTCTGTGTTTACGAGCGCATACAACCCTAATCTCTTCAAAGTGAGAGTGAATAGGCTTCTTCTGGGTAAGCTCACTTCATCGTCGACTTTGCCTCTGTTACCTCTGATCTAGACTAGAGTCAAGATCAAACCCATCTCAATTAAAAAGAAGAACATGTGACAGCAATATTGCTGCTAATGATAATTTTGTTTAAATCAAACCGTAACATTAACTATCCGAAAGAACTAAAATAACACAGTAAATCGATTATATTAAACACTAGCTTTTGCCAGCGGCTTCGCCCGCGTGGATGTTGGAAATTATTCCACGGGAACCGTACATTATCCCATGTGCTATTCCAGACTATAGTCTATCTCTTTGCTAAATTTTATCCAGATCCGTTCAGCCGTTCTGGCGTGATTGAGTATCAAACATCTTCACAAACTTTCACATTTATAATATTATTAGGATTTAATACTGGAGTAGGTCAATGTAATCAACCCACCCACACACGGTCTTTCCGCCTGAAGGCAAACAAGTCATATCTAATTTCTGAACGACTCTGAGAACCTAAAATCATATTATGTTTTTGTTTCTACCTACATACTATGATTTATCGCCCTCATTTGCCCTTTAAAATGTAAATCCCACTAATTTATTTCATTCTACCCACATTTAATCAATATTATTTACTCCGAGCAGAGGGTTTCTTAAAGAGAAAGAATTTACGTATTAAAAAAAAACTTAGTATGACGTCACACCTGTAAGGGAAAGGTTACACAGAGGTGCCCTATAGTACACCCACATTTCGCCTGTTATGTTTAACTCCCATGTAATAGGGGGCGAGACTATTGCCATCAACCAGGCACAAATCCAAAAGAATTCATGTATTTAAAAAAAAAGAACTGTATTAAAAAAACTAATCATTTGAAAAGCGAACACAAAAAAATGTAAGCGTCGTTCTGTCTGCTATCGATTACGCAGTGCCCTTGCATCGAATCGATTGTACAAAACGATTCGATTATTCGGTACGACCGACTCCGAGACAATCGTGATATAGTGATTTATTTCGATTGGTTCCCGAGCAAAACTACATATTGGAAAAGTCTCGATACTTTTAACAGGAGACGTAAAAAGGGATAGGTTTTTTCAGGCAGCTAAGATGTATTGAGTATCGGAGTTTTCGATGTAGGCCCTGTTTATTTATAAGTTTCATGGAGGGTTTGTTAGGGTTAAGATAAAAGTTTTATATGTTTAGGTTGGTATTTATACCGAAAATATATAGAGAAGAAAAATGTCTGAGCTATTCGCAGGAAAGGCTGGTTTTATTTTACATACCTTGACGTTTGTCTATTTTGCCGAATACTAGCTCTATAGCCAGCTAAAAGAACAGCTGCAAAAATCTCTGGAACTGGGGTCCTACTTTCATCATTAACACTGACATTTATCACAATAATATTCATTTTGAGTTTACTTTCCCAGACGAAAAGGACACTATACCAAAATAAATTTCCTATGATTACTTATCTATAAGCTGTTTTAAAAAAAAAACCTTTCAACTCCCTTCAACCTAAATTGAGCTGCATTTTTGTATAGAAGTCTACACCTTTTTAAATAATAATAATTATAATATCCTAGGACATTGTTCACACACGGTCATCTGATCCCAAACTAAGCAGAGCTTGTACTATGGAAACCAGATAACTGATATACTACATGCACTACTTTTTTTTTTGTAAATACATACTTATTTAGATAATTACACCCAGACTCAGGACAAACAGACATGTTCATGCACACAAATGCTTGTCCTGGATGGGAATCGAACCCACGACCAGCGGCATGGCAGGTGGTATCTTAACCAACCACGCCATCTGGCCTGTCATGGTCAAATGGTCGCGAATCTTTTTAAACTGCAACAAAACTTTTCTTTGACTCATCATTATTTTGATGTTTTGGGCCTTTATTCCTCAAGGTCCTATGATTTAGAAGTCCGAGTGTGTATTTTACTCTAGGCACCCTAAACTCCTCCTAAAACGATCAAAAACCGATTTAAAAAATATAAATTCGAAAAGAACTTCCTTATTCGGAATCATGAATACACATCTCGATAGCGAAATCGGAACCTGGTAACCGTTTTTACCATTTTTACGTAAGCAATGCGTGGAGGAAATCGACGGTGGCTAGCATCACTCCCTTGGGTAGTGTTCGGTTAAGATATTCATGCATTCCGGGTAATTTTTTACCTGAAAGAAGTTCTAGGTATTATCGGTAAGCCAAGTATATCATATACCTATAAAAGAACGATGTTTTGCCGGTATTCAGGTCGTTTATATTATTTTAATATTCTAAAAATGTATATTGCACCAGTAAAATGATTCACTGTAGTTTTTAAACGCCTCAAATTGCTATTCACCTAACATTGCGTTGGCGTTATAAATTAATTTGCATTTTTTAAAGGATAAACGAGTGAATTCGAAATTTACCTAAGAAAAATATCCACAAAAACTTATAACACAACAACAGATATTCCGGAATAAACGACTACAATAATGCAAAAGAAAGAAAATCATAATCAATGTTAAATCCCCTGAAAATCGTCAAAATCATCTAAACGAGATACTAGATGGAAATCAGTTAACTAATTGAGACGCCAATCTACCAATCAGGTATAATCCACTCCCTACCTATCCAATTTATGTCAAACATGGAGTCTGTCACTTTAAATTCTGCGTATCTTTTAAGCTCCATATACACGGTGAAAATTGATATAGTATGATGTGGTATGCCACGGGCAATACCATAAAATTGAAGGGCAATTAACTGGCACCGTCTAAACAGCACGTACAATAAAATTGCACGAGTGAATAAAATCGCATTCCACTCTACAAGTACAAACGAATGAAACATGTAAAAAAATATCTCGAAAAGACTTTCATAAAATGTTAATGTAACATTTGCATATACGGGCAATACTTGAATCAATTACTATTGTACAAGGCTGTGCAACTCTGTGTTTAGACGAGGTAAAGCTTGCTGCAATAATTACCTTGCAATTTTATTGCCCTGGTGTAAATCGCGTGCAATTTTATTGAATAGCGAAACTTGAATTCTATTATTGTATGCCGTTTTATGGAAATCGCACGCGTGTATACACTTGCATGCAATTTTTAAATATCAATAAAATTGAACGTCCTTTATGGCATGCAATTAAAGCTCTTGAACGTTCCAGAAATTTGCACCGTAATAGTGGTACTTTTGGAATTATACGAATGATACTACGATACATTACAGAATACTAGTGATACACCCCTGTTTCGCACGGCTTTTACGACTTGACAAAACATCGGGATTTCATTTTATAATATATGTTAGTTTAATATTAATTTATTACACATTAAAATCCGCTGCGTAATTTAGAAGAACAACGCGGTCATACAGTCAGACACAAAAGGAGACTTTAGTTTATAATACGTATGGATTTATAACTTATTATTCTAATTGAGGGGTTCAGGCCTAGATCTTAGTATGCCACATTTTGTATACATAAATAATAAAACTATAAAACTCATACACACTTTTACTAATAATAAACAACAATTACCCATTCACACACTTCGTAGCGCGCTACGAAACAGCTACGAACTTTCGTAGACCTTTGCTACGACATTTAATGTATATCTCGATAAATTCTGTCGTAAAATGTAGTAATAAAAATAATATTTATGTTTCCCCTTTTTATGTGTACATGTTGAGGATCACCTCTAGTATTAGTAAACTAGAGGTGGGCTTGCGTAAAGGGACGGTATTAGTGTAGCACTTACGTTTGAGTAGATGGGTAAATAATTTTACTAATATTTGCAACTTTATTTTTCTTGAATTGATTTGTTGATTTTGTGCAATATAAAATGGAATATTTTGTAGTAATAAATAGCCATAGGCTCGTCTCTATAACTGGCGAAACGTGGGTGTACTATAGATGCACCTCTGCCTTACCCTTCGGGGATTACTGGCATGATATTTTCTAGTAGTTTTAGCAATTTATTTTTTATAGAGAAACAATTCGACAGAGCTTATTTTAGTAGTTTTTACTCAGTGGTTCCTTTCATGTTTACATAAAAAGTTTTACCTATCCTTGTTTTAAAACATACTTTTTCCTATGATTATAAAACAAAATAAACGAAAACATTTTGGATTAGCTTTGAAAACAAAAAAAAAAAAAAATGATTATACCTGATTGGTAGATTGGCGTCTCAATTAGTTAACTGATTCCCATCTAGTATCTCGTTTAGATGATTTTGACGATTTTAAGGGAACTTCGAAATGTGAAAACGATTGTTCAAAAGATAGATTCCAATGAAAATAATATAGCAATAACAGATTGTATACAACTCATTAAGTTAATGACTCATTAATTCATCAAGCATAATAGCAATTAATGCCAAAGTACTCTTTAAACCACGCTTGACATAAATTGGTGGGTCAAACAGAATACCTATTAATATTTATAACGGAAAGCAATAAATTTTGTACCTTCAGTCAAATTTTATGAATTACTGAGAAGTGTGAAAATTCATCCTGTAGAGTTCATATCACGGAACACACTATTTCTACCCCTTTCTCCTTTGGGGACTTAGGGGTCGTGAAAAGACAAGATTTTGATTTGCTTCTAGAAGATGAGCAGTACTCTTTTCTGTTCAAATAAAACCAAACAATCTGCCTAGCCTTTTCCCAAATATTTTAGGGTCGGCGTCCAGTCTAACCCGATGCAGCTGAATATTACATGGAGCAACTGCCTATCTCACCTACCTAGTAAGACTGGTTGTCAGACTTTTATGCAAATAAAACCATACTGATATTTATTACTAGTCTGATTGTCAATCGTGGTGATTCTGGTCATAGGCTAAATATTACCTAACAGACAAAAAGGCTCATATTTATCAGTGGATTTATATCTGGTATATACAATATCAGGGTTTGTAGTAATAAAACTTTGAGGTGTGGTACAGATGATCAATCAATTTTATTATTATTATTTTTTTTACATTTCTCGGGACCCTGGGATCCCGGACCTTTGGAAGGCCTACAAGGAGCCGAAGCCAACTCGCAGAGGCCCCTTAAATAATTTTAAATGATAAGGAGGCACCAACCGACGATTATCCCTGTATGCACTATGCAAGTGCACCCAAGGACAACCCCCGGTTTGTGCAGGACTATTGTTGTTATTATTATTATTATTAAACTGAACAACTTTTTCCCAGAGACCAATACCGTAATCGTGAAAAAAAATCAGTCGTCCCATACCTTCAATACTTACTTGACCAAATGTATGGGATGGCAGATTTTTTTTTTCACGGTTACGATGTTGGTCTCATCACAGTTTTATTACTACAAACTCGGACATACCGTTTGTATCGAACCTACTCCATAATAAGTTGGTTTCAATACCTACTCCAAAAAAAATATGTGTACCTACCTAAAAATGCTGCGTGAATAAATATTTCGTATTATTGTGATACTACCAACAAGAGCTCTGAATACTTGATTTCAGAGCAAACTTTTTACTTTATTTACTTCTTTATATATGTACATACTACGTCACATTCTATATACATTTTTTATTTATAAAGTTTACTACTTCAAATATTAATTCGTGCCGCGAATAAGAAATTCTTTACTTCAAGAAGATTGACGATAAACAAACATCCCGTACTTATAGAACTTGAGACCACGGAATTAAAGAGTACCTCATCTTCATCATAAACTTAACAATAACAGGTTCCGTTCCTATTTAATATTTTAATTCCCAATTTCCCTTCAGCTCGGTTCTGAAGCAGCAGGATTACAGAACAATTTCCATTTTAAATTCTACTTGAAATTTTAATAAGATAGCATTCCCCCTTACGCACACTCCTGCTACTACAATACAATACCGTTCCCGCCTTTTTACTCGCCGTGTGTGGTTTCCCGCGCTTTCGCTAGACAGTTCTATTTTTAATTTCAAGTGTACTCGGCCCGCGCTCCATTCAACCTTCTATTCTTTTTTAAATATTGCCACCTGTACGTTTCCATACCTACATAAGTAGGTCATACATTCGCTGTATACCAATCGTACGTACGATCGCATCGCATCTATTTAACTCTGTTGAATATTGTGCAACCTCCACGACACACCGGTACAGCACTCGCGCTCACAAACAACTAATAAAGTTTAAAAACCAATAAAAAAAGTCATAGAAGCTGTTAGAAAAGGAGAGATGATGAAAATTACGTTTTAAAAAAATCGTAAAGCGCACGCGCGTTTGAGTGCGCGCCATCCGTGCGTACGATACGACAGACGCGGCGGTACTAACGTAGTAGACCTGGAAAGGCTTTAGCTGCCCCTACCCCTGCCCCCGCACCCGCCGGCACCCCTTTCAGCCCTCGGCCGTGGCTACTACTTCACACACAGAAAATAGTATTCCACTGTATTGCTACAATCGAAATAGGACTTTGTCTGAAAGTGGAAAGATTGAATTTGGCTTGGGTAGCTACGTGTCGGAAAACCAAATGCACGCCGTGCCGCGAGTCAATAGGTTGTACAATTTATATTAATCATAATCGATTTTCGACTTAATTACTCTAGCTTTAAGGACGACTTTTAATCATTAATAAGAAAGGTTACTAAAATGCGATGTATATGTGTGCGCTGTACACAAACGTCCGAATTCGATTACGGTATAATTGTGTTACGTAATAATGGTTCTTACATGTTTCATTATAAGGGTCATTTTCGTGTTTCTTGACGGACTTTCAGAGTGTACTGTTTGCTTTCCACAGTTCATATTAGCTGGTACAGAGCTTAGGAAAATGACCGTTCGACTTTATGACTTATTACGAGAAGGCGAGAACATAATTTAGATTGAGAATGTGTAACAAGAAAAATCGAAATTTAACACCAAGGGACTGGTATTAATGCCGACGTAGATTTTGTCAAATGAGTATCATAAGAAGTGCATTTTCTTTGGAAAGAGATGCATTTTGTATTCGAAGGACATTATGAGTAGCATCACGACTTTGTCTTAGGGGGCTCAGCAGAATACTAAAACATCATCTTTTTATCAATTTGCGTGTAGCACATTACATTATGAATATGTATATTCCTCGCATATTAGTTTTATTATTATATCATGTATTCCTTATTCAATAGGTATTTGTAAGTCAAGGCTACAAAGTTGTTTTTTGGCGCGAGTACTTGTATTGAAACCTGAGCAAGCGAGTGGTTCAAATATAGAATCCTGAGCGTAGCACCCTCGCTACGCTCAGGATTATATATTTGAACCACTTCAAAGGTACGAGACGCAGAATAACTTTGCTGCTGAGCGAAACACACAACTTTTGACCTCACTACAGTGAGGAAAATGCTAGGTGCAAGAAAAACACCAAGGTAGCCTGCGAAATTCAAATTTTCTTGCGTTTTTGCAATCTGCTAGACAGTATTCTTTTGTATGTTGACCAAAATACGATTCGGGACCGTAAGAAGTATGTATTTACAGAATTATAATCATTAAAATCATCAATTTTTTTTTTTAAGACCAAGTAATCCTGAATGACTATTTCATGAAATCTTCACATTTGAGGATTATACTAACTTAAGGTGTTGTTTTACTGATTATAATTCAATAAATACATATTTGTTACGGTCGTGAATCATTTTTTAATCAACATATAACCTAATAATGACTTGCAAATTGCAAAAAAACGTTATAAAATTTGTATTTCGCCGGCTACTCTAGCGCTACTCCTTAAATAATATATTAAATTAGTGTTTTTTTTTTTTCATGCAGTGTCGTGCTGGCCAGTGCGATTATTCTAAAAATGAGGTTGGCGCACTGACATGAAATTATAATGCATTTTCAGTAGACTGGTGGTATAGAATTTTTTTTAATAGAAAACTTCGAATTTTAAAAAGTCTTTCCACGCTATCGGATAAAATGCACTTTCGCATTCAGATTTCGAATGATAAACAGAATCTTTCCGAGGTTGTGAGGTGAAAAATATATTGTTACAAGACTACACGCTATATCATAATTATATTACCATAATGAGTTTTTGTAAACTTTTAAGATCTAAAGCGCTTGCAGCGAGAGACTTTCTTAGAAATATTTTCTTAAGAACCCCGTGTTTGTATGAAGCAACGTATTCTGTCTAGCTAGGTCATCAAAGTCAATTTAGTCTGTGCTAGATATGTCTTTGAATTTTCCAGCTTTATAGTGGATGAGATGTTTTAGAGATAGTATAGCCCAATGGTTAGGGCGTTGGAATGGTGAGTGAGAAGTCGCGAGTTTGAGTCCCTTCCGTAATACTATTGAACCCACTTCCTCAATCAAAAGTATACTTCTGTAGGTGAAATCTAAAGGACCTTAAGTCACATTTTATAAATTATTCAGTAGAGCTCATTAAAGATGTCTATAGGTACCCGAAATTAGATATTAAAATTGACCGTGTATAAAAAGTAAATAGTGTATCGTTGTAGAAAAAAAATATGATTATGAAGGTTTATTAAGCTTTGTGATATTTTTTTGACAAATATTGTTCCTTAAGGCTATAAAAATAAAAATGGACTTAAGGTCCTTTAGCTTTCACCTACGGATTTAAGAAATAAATAGTAATATTAGTTATTTTGCAACATAATACCTAATTTTTGTTTTGTTTAACTTATACGGATTTTGACAGGCCAGCTGGCGTGGTTGGTTAAGATACCACCTATCACGCCACAGGCCGTGGGTTCGATTCCCATCCAGGACAAACATTTGTGTGCATGAACATGTCTGTTTGTTCTGAGTCTGGGTGTAATTATCTATATAAGTATGTATACCAGTTATCTGGTTTCCATAGTACAAACTCTGCTTAGTTTGGGATCAGATGACCGTGTGTGAAAAATGTCCCAGGATATTATATTATATTATTATTATTATTGATTCTTTAACGCTTTCGCGGGCGATTGACGTCTATAGACGTCATAAAAATAAAACTTCTTTTGTGTCTCGTTTACTGTCCGCAAACCGATTAAAAGTGGTACTTGATTTTATAATACTAGTAGTAGATACTCTACTTATTTATTTATTTAGTTATTTTTAACCTAAAGGCCACAGCGCATAAAAAATTCTTCTTAAAAAATAACTGTATGATTCCTTGTTTTTACAGGCATTAAGTCCGCCTTAAACTATTATAAATGAGTAAGTGAGTTTGTTTGTTTGTTACGCTTACACGGTAAACCGGCTCAACAGATTTGAATGAAAATTAACACATGGGTAGACCATGACCTAGGTTAAGACATAGGATACTTTTTATCTCGGTAGTACGTTTCCGTGGGATCATTTCCGACTTCCACGCGGGCGAAGCCGTGACCAAAAGCTAGTAAATAAATAAATAAATTACAAGACTTGTTCTTATGCTACTGTTTCCCAGGAATGCGGATGAACTGGTAAGTGCTAATGAAAGTCACCGTCGGAACTCGCGATCACAAAGAAGCAAAGAAAAAGACCAGTTCATCTTAGATGCTCAACTAGAGTTAATGCATGGCAGCATTACAATGCCACATTTTTTGGAAAAAAATAGATAAATTCACAATCGAGATTTACGTGAACCTATGTTTTAATTTTTGTTTGAATCTAGTTCATTGATTTTCGTTTCAATGCAAACAATTTATAATGAAAGTTGATTATAATATTGACATAATTACTTACTTATCTAGCATTTTTTGTTAAATAATTTAAAAACAACATCGGGTGGGGATTGTTATTACTTATTTTTCCAAAAATCCCCACTAGGCTGAGCTTATTTAAGTAGTGGAGATTTCTGGAAAAAGAAATAGCAATCCCCACTGGTGGGGATTTTTTGGATTTCTGGAATAAATCATTCCAACATATTATAACGGTTGTTATGAAAGTCTGACAGTTTCACCAGTATTTGACATTATTGTGTCAAAAAATGCTGTGTATTTGGACAGACAGGTATAGTGTGATCGTTATCCGCATTCTAAGGAAACCAAAGCCAGTATTTTTCTTGTGCACAAAGTAATTTATTTATTAAATTTATTTAATAAATAAATTACGTGTTACCATGGATTCAGTACGTGATTCTGGGCCCCTTTTTTTCCATTTTTGGTGGGCAATTATCAAAAAACTTCTCCCTCACCCGTGTTCCTTCAGTTGCCTGTGCCAGGACCACGGTAACTGTTTCAAACAACCCCCAACCCTGGCCGGCATCGGCGCTAGCAGACCCTATCAGTAACTGCTGACATGTCTTTGAGGCCCGCGTGGAACACAACGCGCCGTCGACCCGGGCCTGGTCCTTACCGTACGGCGAGCTACCCATTGCTTGCCATCCGCAAGCCCGCGCCTACGGTGGCCGGGAATCGGCTATCAATTTCCGACGCCCAGGACGTATCCTGCGGCGACTAGGGGCGTGAGGGCGCAAACATTGCTTCTCCCTCACGCGTTCCGCCTCCTCCTTCGCGAGCATTACTGCTTCGCAGAACGAAGTGACTTCCCATGCACTCTCGCTCCGTACCATGGCCAGGACCAGAGACGGACGCGAGAAATCGCCGCCACCGATCGCCTCTGGGAGGACGCGGTGGTGCTCTGCCCGAGCCAGGCAGACCTTTACCATATGCTCTACCGTGTAACACCCGGGCGTTTTCTCCCGCCTTATCCGGTACAGGAACCTCTCGAAGCATTCTGGACCGCTCTGCGTTGAAATTTTTCGTTTTTTTTTTAATTGCTGTTTCATATATTTTGACCGCGTAGGTATTGCACTTTTGTATGAGAATGACCCTGTAGTGCGCGCAAAAGTGCTAGTCACCGCCTAAGGCATGTGTGAACGGTGAGAGACGGGGGAGGTAGACAAAGGCCAAGCTAACTCATTCTGCCAATCTTGTCTACCACACCCTCCCAAGTCTCACCGCTCACATACCTCAGGCGGTGACTAGCACAAGACTTGTGCGCACACTAGGTATAGTTCTTAATCTACACAAACTGAAAAAGGTGCACAAATAGGAGTTGAAATCATATTACGTAGCTACTAGGCGAAACATTGATAGCCTAGTTTTGACTGATTGCCAGCACATTCCCTATCTAATAGCACTGACGATAGTACCGCCTCCTTTTAATCGACTTTCATGATTTGCGCAGTCTGATAAATACTGTTTCAGAGTTAGTTGCACTTGGTATTAATATGTAGGTATGTCGGGTATTACCGATTTTCTTAATGACTTATGTTTGATTAGTATTTTTTCGCAGATTAGACCAAAGAAACGATGGATTGACTGTGTGAAAGATGATATGGCTAGAAAGGGGGTGACTACCGAGATGACGAATAATAGAAAAAATATAGAAGAAAAAGACATGTTGCGCCGAAGTAAACTGGCATAAGGACAGGAAACCGATGACATTAGCAGATCATGTTTCAGATTTTTATTTTTTTTTTTTTTTAATATTACTGGACTACTTTAAAAACATAACTGGCGAAATGTAGGTGTCGTTCTGAATTTTGGAAACAATAAAATAACTTGCATCATCATCTTTTGTTAGTTTTAAATGCTTCTTTTTTTAGTGTTCGTATTTCCTGCGCGTGTCCCAAATAAAATATTTTTCATTCATTCTTTCTTTCTTTATGGTAGAATTTTCAACATCATCATCAAAACATCACGCCTGTATCCCCCGCAGGGTTAGGCAGAGACGTACCTATAGTACACCCACATTTCGCCAGTTGTGTTTAACTCCCATGTAATAGGGGGCGAGTCTAGAGCCATCAACCAGGCACAAATCCAGACTCCAGGCTGCTACTGACAAATTCCAGATGAAAAAACCCAATAACACTTTGCCCGACCTGGGAATCGAACCCAGGACCTCATGCTCAGCAGTAGCGCTTGCGACCACAAGACCAACGAAGCAGTTCCGGCAAAATTTTCAATTAATTTTTAAATTATTAATTACAAAGCAATTAAGTTAGCTGTTTTAGTTCCTGAAACTGGCTTCAAGCGTTAAAGATTAAACCCCTTCAAATAAACAACCTCTTCTTTTAGTTATTTGGAAGTCAAAACCGAAAGTTAAAAATAATTCGAAACGCCTTTAAGTTATCTACAGACAAGGCTATCCTACCTAGCCTTTTGCCAACTATTTTATGGTCTGGTTCCAGTCTAACCGGATGCAGCTGACCTGCACAACCCAGTAACTGCGTAATACGATACCTCTTTAGTAAGACTGATTGTCAGACTTTCGAGCTTCTGACGACCCGTAACGAATATCAAAGAGCACGAATGACAGCCGGGACACGGAGAGGCACGGAGAAGTCTCGGTATTTAAAGATGGTAACCCATTCACTGAGCTAGTGATGGATCGACCCGTGCGGCTATTATTACTCAGCCACAAGCTAGAATTAACAAAGTTTTAAATACAACTTACACCTTTCAGGCTCAGCCCTAAGAACTCCAAAGTTAAACAAATCTTTTACCTAAACTCCATTATAATATTTATCATAAATAATAGAACGTGTCTAAGTGACCTCCAGACTAACAGAAAGCCTTCAAAAGTCTGCAGTCGCCTTTAAATGTATTTCACGTGAATTTATAAAGGTTTTTAGATTATCTTCAGGGAGAAACATTTTATTAAAAGATTACTTTACTTTAATGCGTATTTCTTATTGTGAAATCGTTCGTATAATGGAATGAAAATTTTTTTTATCAATCATGTATTTTGTAATGGATTTGGTAATTCATTTTGATCCATTTTTTTTTGTCATCTTCTATAATAAGATTTTTATTTTTGTGCATTTTCTGTCTTCTAACTTATTTATTTAATAAAAATCCGTCTTCTTCAGTGACAAAAAAATTAATTCTTTATTTTGACTGGCCTGTTGGTCTAGTGGTTAGTGGCCCTGACTGCTATGCCGGAGGTTGTGGGTTCGATTCCCACCCAGGACAAATGTTTGTGTGATGAGCATGATCATTTGTTCTGTGTCTGGGTGTAATTTATCTATATATGTATGTATTTAGAAATATATATTAAGTATGTTTATCAGTTGTCTAGTACTCATAACACAAGCTCTGCTTAGCTTGAGGCTAGACGGCGTTGTGTGATAGTTGTGGAATATTATTATTATATTATTATTATTCTTTATTGTAAAGATTATTTCTGTCCCAGACAAACTAAATATTATACAGGGTCAACTTTTTTCAAGTACAAAAGTTTAAACAGAACGTCTATCTATACGATAGAAATACGGTCCTAGCATTTCTTTTCAAATAATCAGGCTAGTTTTTTTTGCAGTTTTTCTAACACAAAAATTACAATACAGTCGATTTCATTTATTACGACCTTGGTTGTAGCGACCATTTACCTATAGCGACGTTAAATCTAAGTCCCTTGAATTTAAAGCATACTTTAGTACAAAATTCATGTGGCTATAGCGACTTTGGATGTAACGCCGAGTTCGGGTGTAGCGACTGTTTTTAATGAATCATTTGTAACAAATTCCTAGAAATCCCATGCAGATATTGCGACCGGAGTCGGCCGCCAAAGACACAAAGATTTTTTTCTTACACAAACATTTCTTATCTTTTGTTTACATCCATTGCACACAGATGGTCAGCAAGTGTGGAGACCGTTACCTTTTGTTTATAGATATCAACTAAGTAGGTAGGGAAGCGTGTACGTTTCGGAGCTTTTATGGTTCAGTTACAAAGTGATATTCTGAGTAGCAACTGGGTTTAGTAAACTTTTGAATAAGTATGGCTGCTAGACGCGTGTCTGTATCTCTTTACCTTTGCCTGTAACGACTTTCGGATATAACGACGAAAATAGAGTGGTCCCTTCATTGTCGTTATACCCGAAATCCACTGTATTTTTAAAAGCATACTGTATACCGACTCAATTGTTCTGGGTTTGGACCCCCAAAAAACCCAGGGTCATTATACCCGGTATTACGTCATCGCTCGGACTGCACTGACTTGTGATCCAATCTCCATCCCAAGCTATGCTACTCGGAGCTATCATACCTAAGTAGTGTAGACTATAAGAAACGATATTAACCTTTGCACTAATCTATCGTATTTTAATTTTCCATCACACTTTTTCAGGCTTTGGACTGACAAGTTAATACAATTTGTTATTTTTTTTAGTACCTATTGAATTAATGTAAAAATGTTAACAACTTACCTAACGTTTTGCATTAACTTGGCGTGTTAAAAATAGTCAAAATTCATTAACAGATTTACACTTATTTACACAATTTACTAGTTATTTACACAGATCACATCAATTGTTGGATGTGACGCCCTTGTTGTCGCACACACTGTCTAGCGCGATCGAGAGTCTCGATTCGAGACAATGCCTCCGCACTTCCACGCCCAATACATCGCCCTCACACAGGCACTTCCAGCAGCAGCTCTGGTAGGTCTCGCTGGAGGAACTGCAGATACGTGTCCGCAGTCAGTCGGTCCAGGAAAACAGGTCCCAGTAATTGTCCGTTCAACACTCCTGCCCACACATTTACACTGAACCGGTGTTGGAAGTAGTCCGGCCGAATAACTCGTGGATTGTACTCGCACCAGTAATGCGCATTATGCACATTAAATAGTCCCTTGCGCGTAAATGTGCACTCATCCGTCCACAGCACGTTATACGTAGGGTTCCGCAGCAGCCAACGGCAGAACTCGACCCTCGGTGCGTAATCCTCAGGCAGCAACTCCTAGACCCGAGTGAAATGGAAGGGATGGTAACCTTCACTGCGCAGGAGCTGTCACACGTAATTCTGGCTTACGCCAAACACACGGGCAGCGTCTCCGGTGCTCGCCACGGGGTGCCGGTGAAAGAAATCCAGCACCTCCTCTTCAAGCTGCACTGGGTGTCGTGGCCTCCCCGAGTCAATAAGACGAGGCTGGAAGTTCTCACTCTCTCTGAAGCGCTGCACGGCTCGAAGAATGGTGCGAATATTGACCACTCGTCCAAATCTCTGGGCGTACAGTTCTTGTGCCCGCAACATTATTTCACCTGCGTAGTGATAGCACATAGCCATATTCATGTATTCTCGGGATGAATACCAAAAAGGCATATCGAAAATTTTCGCACAGACAACACGCACAATTCAGTAACTTGATTTTGGCTAACTGAACGAGTCTCCTGCGCTCAGGCCGAGCAAGGCGGGGGCAGCGGGGCGAAGAAGGGATATGCCGCCGCCACACGTGTGCAGGCAAACAACCATTGTTATCTGCTTAGAGTACCGTTAGCCATTAATACACAGGATGTTGAATTTGACTTTTTAAACAAAATGGTTTTTGGTGTTTTTCTTGGAAACTAGCGTATAGAAATGTATTATTTTTTCAAGAAATGTCTATCTTAAGTTAATAAATCTATCCTTAAAATTTTTGTACTTAATATAAGTTGACCTTATATATTGACGAGCTGTGTTTTAATATTTCAGAATAAACAAGTTAATTATTTTGAAAATTTACTTGAAAACGGTTTCTGTAGTTAAGTTATTAAAACGTGCCAAACTAACAGACAGACACGAGATTTAAATAAATAAATTGGACATAATCGATATTTGCTACGAAATAGCTACGCTGTCGTAGCGAGCGTAGTCATGTCAGCTACGTCGTAGAACCCGCGTAGGCCGTTCAAATAGTTACACCTAGGTACCTACTGAGGACTTAAAGTAATACTCGGCAGGCCGCAATTCAAAGCTGACTAGACCGCAAGACAAGTATCTCTGTGACGATGACTTAAGATATTATAATGTCTTAATTTTAAGTATGGAGAACCAACCAATTGAGTTCAAATGAAAATTTTGTAGATACTGAATGAAGCATGAATCTGCATCAATTGGATAAAAAAGAGTAATTCGCGCTTCTAGCTGAACCAATGTCATATCAAGAGTCACAAAAGAAACTAATGGAAAAGAAACATGAAAAAAGCTACAAGTATTACCTGAAAATTGCTTATAGAGAAAAGGGGGAAATTCTCCTACAAACTAAACTAATGAACTACCAAGAGTCACGTGAAGCCTTTATATTCCTCTAATAACTGAAAATAAATTCATTATAATAGAAAACCAACTGAACCACTGAAACTGCAAAAACCAGATGAGTTTCGGATCTCAGTCTTAACTTTTCCCCCTACTTATTGTCAAAGCAATTAAAACTCTATCGCGTATGTTATATGATTTGAAATTAAAGATAAATCAAAGTACGAAGTATATTTAAACTGTGCGACCCAGACGGGTTGACCTGATTTGAGGGCGAACTATTATAGAACAGATACTATGATATTTTTGGTTAACCTGTAATGGAAACCATACATTATGGTGTATAGTTTAGATCCACTCACCCTTTCATCTTCGTCTCGCATGCACACAGGAATTTAAATCTTGTTGGCCAAAACTTCGCCACTTCCACGGGCGTCATCGGTGGCAGCGCAGAGGTTGGTGGCTTTGTGGCGACATCTACATCGCCACATGCGAACTACGCTTCACACTGACGTCACGCAAAATCCTGCATCGCGCAAGCAGAGTTTACTGCGCTACTAGCATATATAAAGCGCTTTAGAAAACAGCTCGCTCCGCCTCTGGTAGTAGAGGGACAGCATTAGCTTATGTTATTCTTGATAAAATTTATACCATGCCTAATGATGTAACTCGGAGATTTCAGTGGATCCCTTCACAGGTTGGCTTGAGAGGTAATGAGGAGGCTGATATTTTGGCTAAAAGATCCTGTACAGACGGAAGCGAGGTATTCATAATTCTTGATTATATGGCAACAAAAGTGGAACGAACATTTTGAGATCAGATCTCGAGAAAAAGGAATATGGTACACAACTATGCAATGTGAGCCTCCTCGGATACCGTGGTTTGCCTATGTTAAACTAGGTAGGAAATTACTTAAAATAGCTTTTAGAATACGATCGGGACATGTACCGTTAAAAAAATTGCCTTTTTAATGAAGGATTCCGTTTCACCCAACTGTATTGTTTGTGATAAACCAGAAGATGTCCAACACCTTCTTATAGATTGTATTCGCAATAATTTTATTAAAGATTAAAATTAAATGAATTAGATTTAGGTAAGTTTCAATGTATTCTGGCTTACCCTGCAAGCAATAAAGATAAGCTCATTTATAAATTTATATTTAATAGTCTTATGAAAATTTTGTAAGTAACTTGCTTAAGGATATGATGGGGCTGCCATGACCTGTTAATGGTTGCAAGTCCTTCATAAATAATGAGAAAAAGAGTGTAAGTGAAGCAGTGTCAACCTTTTAGGGGTCATTGTACTCATCAATATGAGCAACTTTTACTATGTGACCAAACTTGTAATCGCGAAAAAAAATGAGCTGTACCCTACATTTTGACGAATTATGCGAACATAAATGTACTGATTTCAGGTTTGGTCCCATAGTAAAAGAAGTTCATAATGATGAGTACAATGACCCCTTAAAATTTCGCCACGACATCAATCGTCGGGCAGTAGCCCACCAGACACAACACCCGTCTGGTCGGAGGATCCTGCCGTTTCTATGGAGGATGAGTGAACTTTACTCCCTGTTCTTCATACCTCTATAGATGTTTTGGGACAAAGAGGGCAGGATATGAGGTGGAGCAGAGTTTGTGACACAGCTTCACAACCAGACCTTGCTTTCCACATCTTTCCACTTGGGTCCAGAGACAGTTCAGAGACCTCCAGGTAGACCACGATAGGTTTCACCCTGCAGGAAGATGCTCCTTTGGTGGTAGAGAGTAAGTAGGAGGAGGAAGAGTATCCTTTAAAAATTTAAACTGTCAGGTTCGAAGGTTTTTGTTGTTTGGCGCTCAGCAGGTCCGTTGTGTGGCTCTAAAGAGATGCGTGCGCACGTACATACAGTCACGAGCAAAAATATCTTACGGTGATGCTGGGGCCACATTGTCGCGATAAGGCGGACAACACTTTGCACGCTCTCTCTCGCACACCGCGCGACATCTCGCTGAGAAACAGAAAGCCCATGAAGTGTAGTTCGCTTTATCGCGACAATATAGCCAAAAATCTTATTTATATGGGAATTCGTATGGCTTCGTAATGCTTTGTTCGTAACATCATAAAATATCTATCAAAACTTTAGTAGAAAATTGCTTTAGAATCTTGAGTAAGTGTAGGGTATATAGCCTTAATGTTAGCACCAGAAATAAGGACAAATTTTCACCGGCTTCATAAGGTTCATAACTCATTTGTTGGGCTTCCCTCTTCTTTGCTAGATTTGCCCTTCAATGCGTTTAAAGCTACAGCAAAATCTAACCTTTGTTCGAAGGCATACTATTCTATCAACGACTACTTAAACGATAAGAATAGTTGGTCGCTGTGATTAACTCAAGACAATGTTTATGTTCTTTCTCCAGAATAAGCTTATCTTCTGACAGGTTATATGAGTTCATATAATTATTTATTTTCTTTGACTGTAAAAGTCAATTTATTTTAATTTTATTTTTATTTATTATTGACATAATCTACTCATTACAATGTTTTTTATGAGTAGTATTGCAATATATGGTTAGCTAGTGACCTCGACAATTGATTATATTATTCTTGCCTGAGCAACCGGCAGCAAGTTCGTCATGTTCCCTTAGATGTCACTGCTTGCGGTAGCGTCGGGGGTCGGGTTGCCTCCTTCCCTCAAATATGGCGAGGGGGGTGATGGCTGAACTCTGCGTTATGCTCCTGAACGGGTGCTGCTTGTGGTTCGTCTTGCTGTCCTTGGTTTTGTTTTGTTATTAGTAATTAACTTTGTTTATTTTACTACGATGGTCCTAGCTTATCATTTGTGACTTCGAGTGTCGGCTTCATATACAATATTCATATATGTAAGTGGGCACATCCTTTATTACTGGAGGCCTTTATTTAGGTATAAAGTTCTGCTTACGTTTTTAGTTTTGTATTTTTAATTCTGCTTGAGTATCGTTTTCGATTTATTTTTTTTTATTTTTTTTTGTATATTGGCGTGTGCTAGCTTACTTAAAGCAAATAATTTAATTTAATGTTTAGTGTTGCGTAATGTACCTAAATTATTATGCGCAGTGTTGTATAGATTCTTTTTTTTTTAACTAAACAGACAGCTGTGTTGGTGGGGAGTTTGTTGCGCCACTTCTTCCCCCCAGCTAAAGCACTAGGAAGTGGTGAAGGGCGGGCGTTTTGGGGCACTGTCTTTTTGACGTTCAAAAAGTGCTGATTCTCAGCCTAGTTTGAATAAATGACTTTTGATTTTTTTTTTTTCTTAGTGGCCAGATGCATTATGATGAAGATTAACACCGCTCTGGGAGGCTTCTTTCATGCATATTGAACAAATATTTTTTTAAATCAGAACTGATTTATAGTTAAAAATAACACCAAATATTACAATTAAATTCTAAACAGCGGTGATTCAGACACATTGTGCCAATTTACCTACGATTATAACGTAAAAGTAAAGGTGCAGACCCACCGCAGTGAGGCCACGCTCGTGTGTTAAGCTTCGCTTTGCAAGAAAATTTATATGATTGTGTCCTGCACTGCAACCCACGGACACGCTACGCATCAGTTGACGTCATTAGTACACGCGTGACTTGCTCGAATATGACAGGCCTGTTGGCGTGGTTGTGTTGGCGCGAGATATCACCTATTATGCCGCAGGTCGTGGGTTCGATTCCCATCCAGGACAAACATTTGTGTGCATGAACACGTCTGTTTGTTCTGAGTCTGGGTGTAATTATCTATATAATTATGTATTTACAAATAAAAAAAGTAGTATATGTGAGTATATTATCAGTTATCTGGTTTTTATAGTACAAGCTCTGCTTAGTTTACAATCAGATGACCGTATGTGAACAACCAGGTTATTATTATTATGTCCCAGGTTATTAATATGGCGCTCACATAGTTCAACGCTGTCAACGCCATGCACGCTGTGCATGCGGTACACACTATACACGAATATTAACCAATTCTTGGTAAAAACACGTGCTTAGCCTCTTAACGCAGCTAAAATGCGCCGTGTGCCCGTGTACAGCAAGCGCCGCGGTGGGTTTGCGCCTTAACAGCGTGAATCGACTTTTATTGCTGACCTTACCGTGTGTGGATATACACATACGGCGGCCAAAGCGACAAGCACCACTTGAAGCAAATCGGTAAAACTAAACAGTCTCAGTATTTCTTGTTGTATGGGCTCGTGGCCAAGTAATAACAGCAGCAAGGGTCGGTCGCCTTCGATTAAGCTATGTTTACAAAATCCAGATCCCACGTTAAGCTGTTGGTCCCCATTGTCATTCGTAGATCGTTACGGGTAGTCAGAAGCCAGTCTGCCGACCATTCTTATCCAATTACTGGGTTGTGGAGGTCAGATAAGCATTCGCTCCTCGTAAAATACTGGTATTCACTTATTCAGCTGCATCGGGTTAGACTAGAAGCCGATCACAGCAAGGAAAAGGTTAGGCAGATTGATTGTGCATACATCTAGTCAGGCCAATCTGACAGGAGTTCGACTGTTCATGTATGGATGGTCTAACAACAATAAATCATTCAAGTATTTCTCGCTAAGATACAGTTAAAGGTTGCGTTTACCATTACCCAAAATCTGCAAACGATTAAGTTGGAGGCCTATCTAAAATTAACGAGAAACTTGTTGCTTGACTAAAGGATTGTTGATTGTTAAATGAGGCGTACTGAAGTTTGTTAGCTGGATTTAAATTATTATTTGGATATATGTTACGTCTAAAACCCGAAGTGCGGTTACACCTAGTTTTAGTCGGCCAGAACTAGGTGTGGTCACAGGTCTAACCTAACCTAACCTGCCTTCTTTCACGTAGCTCTAGCCGGCTAAAACTAGGTGAAGCCGCACTTCGGATTTTAGCCGTGACATATATATGGTCTATCTATTCATACAACAAATCTCTTAAAGGGTCACTGTGCTCATCATTTTGAACAACTTTTACTATGGCACCACACCTGAAACCGCGAAAAAAATCAGCTGTTCGATACATTTATGTTCGCATAACTCGTCAAAATGTAGGGAACATCTGATTTTTTTCGCGATTTCAGGTTTGCTCCCATAGTAAAAGATGATGAGTGACAATGACTTCTTAAGAGATTTGGTGTAGAAAAAGATAGACCTTATATATATATATACATAATTTTTTTTATGCTTTGCCCAGCAGTGCAGAAGTGGGATAATTCTTCTTCTTCATCTTTCCCTCAATACTGAGGATCGCGACCACATACGACTCGTCTCCAAGCTATGCGGTTTTCTGCAGCGTGGACCGCTCGGTAAATGCTGCCTCCATAAGCCTTCTGGATTGCGTCTGACCACCTTGCCAGTGCTCTACCTTGAAAGCATTTCCTTCCACCCGGTCCAGTATATAAATTAAAAAAAATGAGACCCTCACAGTAAGCTTTTTCATTTTAAATATCGCACGGTACAGTTTGCAAATATTTTTTTTTTTATTTTCTTATTTGGCCTTCAAAATTGATCCCCATGTTCAAAATTCATTAAGATTACTTTACACGTGTTTGGGTCACAGAAATACGTGTACCAAATATCAACTTAATCGGTCCATTAGATTCGGAGCAAATTGGCTGTGACAGACAGACAGACACATGAGCGATAATATAAAATTTGAATTTTAATAATTCTTGTTACCTGTTAAGTTAATGTTATAATGACAATTTGAATTTTAATAATTTTATTTATCGAATGTAATTAATTTAATGTTTTAATTTAAGAATTTCAATTTTAACAATTTTGTACTCGTATAATGAAAATGTTTGCATACCGAATGGTGAAATATGGCAGAACTCTGATGTATACCGACTACTATCTACTTATGTATTACCCATATTTGCAAATAAAATGCTATTCTATTCTATTCTATTCTATAAGGGTTCCGTTTTTTTTCCTTTTGAGATACGGAACCCTAAAAATGGATTATATACGATAACAGGACACATCAGAAAAGTTGGCGGAAAAAGGGTGACGTCGCATTAGCTTTAGCCAAAAATTATTTGCATCCGCCTAAGGTTTTATTGTCTCTGGTGGGATTGCAAAGGCTTCATATATTACGAGTTGCTTTCATCGCACAAGCCGATTGATTCTGATAAGTACTGCCAGCAACTAGATGAATTAAATCAGAATGTCATTACAAAACGTTCAGTTTTAGCAAACAGAAAAGGAATATTTTTTCATCAAGATAAAGCACGCCCACACACTTCATTCCACACCCAACAAAAATGAAGAGATCTGAGTTAGGAAATCCATTCGCATCCGCCTTACTGACCATCGGACATCGCGCCATCGGATTATGATTTATTTCGTTCTCTATAAAATGGTTTAAATGTAAAAAAAAAAATATTGATAACGATGAAGCGATCAAAATACGCCTAGATGATTTTTTTGCCAACAAACCCGTCTCCTTTTTTAAAAAGGGGATCTATATGCTGCCAGATCGCTGGAGAATGGTTACAGAAAACGAAGGCAATTATATAATTGATTGAATAACGTTTTTAAATTTATTTCTTTAAAATCGTATCATTATTTATGTAATGACCCAATATTTTCTTTCTTTCTTTTTAATCGACTTGAAAAAGGAGGAGGTTCCAATTAGACTGTATGTTTTTTTTTGTATGTTTGTTACGCGATTACTCTAAGACGGATGGACCGATTTGAAAGTTATTTTTTGTTTGAATGGATATATACTTCCTAGATGATCCCATATACATTTTATTAACTTTGCTTGGGTAGTTTTTGAGTTAGCTTCAATAATTCGTATTTTTCCCACTTAGTATATGTGGATGATGTTTTAATAACTTCCTATCACTGTTATTTACATAGCAGGTAGTGGTATTCGAATTTGTGTGGGGTAGGTACCACAAGTAAAAAGTGAAAAATAAAAACATTTTAGCAAAAAATAAAACTGACTTACAAAACAAAACACTACTTGTAAAGTGAAAAATAATTTTTATTTTGGAAAACCGTGGCAAAAAACGAAAATACAAAACCAAAGACACCGACTACCGAAATTAAAGTTATTTTTCACTTTGTAGTGTTTTGTTTTGGAAGTCGGTTTTATTTTTTGCTAAAAAGTTTTTATTTCTTTCTATCAAACAACTTCAGTCCCGTTTTTCGTTTACTGTAAAAGTGTCTGAGTTGTATAATACTCCAAAAACGTAATTAATCTTCCACAGGTATGTGTATTGGTGGTAACCAAAAGCAGACTAAACATTTCACCCAGATAACTCGGAAACTCAAAAATAAAACTAAACTAGGTCATAGTTCCCGTAAGTTAGAGAGGATGGACTTATATTTGTCTGTTCCAACTTGCCGGCTGATGTCCTAGAATCTAGATTTAACTAGGAGCGGATACGGAAGTTTAATTCTGTCCATTTTAGTGTTCCTATCTAGAATAGTGTTGTAGATATTGGATATATTTTCTTTATCTAGATAGAATTAGAACTACATATAATAGCCGACTTCAAACAAAGGTTCGAAAGCCTTTTAAACACACAAACAAACTGCTAAACGTAAAAATTCTTTTTCCAAAAAAAAAAACTCCCCGACTTTCAAAAAAACACTACAAAGTGAAAAATAACTTTAATTTTGGAAGTCGGTGTCTTTGGATCTGTAGTTTTAGTTTTTTGCCACCGACGTCCTAAATCAAAGTTATTTTTCACTTTGTAATGGTTTTTGGAAGTCGGTTATTATTTTTTTTGAAAAGTTTTTTATTTTTCACGTTTTAGTGGGTTTGTTTCTAATTTTTCTAAGTTACAATATCCTAAGGAGTTCTCCTCCACATCACCATAAGCATTTTGACGAGCATAAATTACATAGCAACCATTATTAAAGTACCTAATCGAATCACAACCTGTAAAATATTGAGTAGTTCCGGTGGCCATTTTGCCTGTGCCACTTCACCAAATGGTGGTTTCCAAGAACAAATGCACGAGTTACTATAAAAAATACCCAAATCACTATAAGTGTGCCTATAATATTTGAAGAGTTCGGTCGATTTCTTTAGGATCCCATAATAAGATCCTGACCTGATGACAATGGAACCAACTAGAAAGCATATCCTTTCAAACAAAAAAAGAATTTGCCAAATCGGTCCAGCCGTCTTCGAGTAATCGGGAAACATACATTAAAAAAAAGATTCTGACGAACTGAGAACCTCCTCCTTTTTTGAAGTCGGTTAAAAAAGCAATTTCTTAGTAGCAGTAGCAGTAGTAGTCTGCATGCCTTGTTGATGACAAGGTTGATGCCCCCTTTTCTACGCTACTGCCGAAGTATTCTGTAAAACTCTCATCGTCTCACCTGATGCGTGATGATGTGAACTATCAATCCCTAGATTGACAGTTCACTTAAAGCTCACTTCACCTTCGTTTTCACTGACAAATTGTTACAGAATAGATCGACTAAAACCACGAGTGATGCAAAAATATTTGTTTCTTAGCATATAAATCATCAATCTTGTCGCAGAGAAATTTCTTAAGAAAAAAGCGGTACTTACCAAATCAAATCAAATAATTTATTTGTTTAATACGAATTATGAAGGTGTTACAGGTGTAAAAGGTAGGTACATTGCAATATAACCTAATGAGGTGTGCAAATTAATATATTAAATAAATACATTTTAAATTGAGTTAACTACATTAAAAAATATAAACGTCAAATAAAAAATGTCAAATTAACACAAGTCAAATCAAAATTTCAATAATCATTAAATTTGTGGTGCCATTTCACATAGATTTGAGATAAAATCAGTCATCTTTCATTAAAATAATCATTAATTGAATAATAACATTTTGCAACTAGGAATTCGTGCAAACATAATTTAGATTGGTCCATTTTGTGTAGGTCTGTGATACTTTTTGGCAACTTATTGTATATTTTGGATGCCATGCCCACGTCTTACACATATTTTATTTTTGTGTCGTGTGTTTCTTGGATGAGGAGCTTGTGGCTAAGTAATAACAGCCGCACGGGTCGATCCATCAGGTTAAGCTGCGCTTGCCAGTGTTGGTCCGTAGATGGGTGACCGACCATCTTTACATACCGAGACTCCTCCGTGCCTCGGAAAGCACTTTAAGCCGTTGGTCCCGGCTGTCATTCGTAGATCTTTGACAGTCGTTACGGGTCGTCAGAAGCCTGAAAGTCTGACAATCAGTCAAGGGGTATCGTATTACCCAATAACTGGATTGTGGAGGTCAGATAGGCAGTCGCTCCATGTAAAATACTGGTATTCAGCTGCATCCGGTTAGACTGGAAGCCGACCCCAACATAGTTGGGAAAAGGCTAGGCAGGCAGAATTTTGCGTGCCTATTTCCAGGCAGAATGTACATGGCTCACTCCTATCTACTCCACCTGCATTTTAATGTACCTACATTCCTTGCAAATAAATGATTTGATTGATTGATTGGCACGGGAATTTTAGTAACTGAAACTGTTGAAAATGTGTCTTACAGCTCGCTGTGCGTTGTATGCCACACATTGCCCTTATGCATTGTTTCTGGACTTTAAACGTCATTTCTCTGTCTGGCTTACCGTTGTAGTCTCTTTTTTTATTATTGTTTCCTTTGCCAGTTGTATGAAAGTTTGTACTACGAACTACCGGTCAGATTTGGAAAATTCGTTTTGCATCTAAAAAGCTGCCTAGCCTTTTCCCAACTAAGTTGGGGTCGGCTTCCAGTCTAACCGGATGCAGCTGAATACCAGTATTTTACATGGAGCGACTGCCTATCTGACCTCCACAACCCAGTTACTGGGTAATACGATACCCCTTGGTAAGACTGGATGTCAGACTTTCGGGCTTCTGACAACCCTTAACGACTGTCAAAGATCCACAAATGACAGCCGGGACCAACGGCTTAACGTGCTTTCCGAGGCACGGAGGAGTCTCGGTATGAGAAGATGGTCACCCATCCACAGACCAACCTCGGCAAGTGTAGCTTAACCTGATGGATCAACCCGTGCAGCTGTTAATACTTAGTCACGAGCTCCGTTTTGCATCTGATTGAACAATTGGACATTCTTGAGAAACGCTATTTAATATCGCGCTACAACCCTTAGGAGCCGAGCAAAAAGCAGGCGGGCGATGTGATACGACGCAGTGGGTCGGAGGAACAAGAAATTTCACGCAGACGAAGTCGCGGGTAGAAGCTACTAATAAAAAAATTAATTAATAAATACGTAGGTAAATGTATAAAACAATAAAACCCAACGCAATTACACACTATGACTGAGTGCCAAAATTGTTGATTTCAACATAAAATTCAAGCATGAAAACGAAACTCCACGACATAAAAACCTACGCCTTAAAAGAAAAGCCAATGTAACCTGTAACCACGATATAACTTGACGTGATTACTTCTGAGAACTAGCGACGTGGTCGACACGCACGCCTGGCCGCCTAGCCACTATGTACCACTTCGTCATGTAAAACTATATTGTACCTGTAAAAGGTATGAAGAGAAATTGTTTGTGACAAAGAAAACGCTGGCTGTTTATAGAGATAAGTTTGCTGATTCGCTTTTCTTTTAACCTTGACTTTGTGAAACCCTATCCAATCAAATCCGTTGTTAAATAAATTGTGAACTTGCCGTGTCCTAACCAAAGTGATCGTCGCGCGAACACGCGGCAATCGCAATCGTTTTGTTCGTCGAACCCGAATGCTGCGTCGTGCCGACAGAGAGCGTCTTCCGGGTTTTCCGAAGATTGATTGACATCCTTTCCTAACTATTATATAATATTATAAATACGAAGGTAAATTTGTTTGTTACCTTTTCATTCCTAAACCACTGAACCGATCATCCTGAAATTTTGCATATACGTGGTCACATGTACAGAAACGCGCATAGGGTATCTTTCATCCCGAAAGAAAGTACTGTTCCCGAGGAAAACAACAATAACGTTCTTATGATAATAGATGGCGCCACGTGTCTTTCGAATCATGATTGTATTATATTATTATAGAACCTTTAGTAGTGTGTTAAGTCTTTTTTTTATTGAGTACCTAATACATTTTGTGAGTCGTAGAGTGTCGATAGACCGGTTTTTCATCCACCTCACTATAATATTATATAAATGAGAAAGTAATTTTGTTTGCTTGATACCTTTTCACGCCTTATTCCGCTATTCTAAATCAAAGCGAGCGAAGCCGTGGGCAAAACCTAGTGCATAATAATTTATGAAAGCGACGACCGATCACTTTGGTAAGATTTTGATACTGTTATTTTTGTCAACTAAAGAAATTGGATAATCGGTATACTTATTTACCTAAAGTAAAGTTTTGGCTAAGACACTATGGAAGCGGCTTCTTATTTTTTTTTCTTAAATCCCGGGATTCCAGAAAATCCGGGAATGCACAATCGGATACATGGTATAGAAAACCTTGATTTATTTTAAAAATACCGGGTCCACCAAAATACCTACGGGGATTGTTTACTTGAAATTATTTTTTAACATTACCTTATTGATATTTGCTATGTCAGTTTGGCAGTCTACTTTAAAACATCAGCTAGCATTCGATTCTATAGTCCAAAAAAAAACTAAATTTATTAATTCCGGAATCGCGAGGTTTTTAAGATCAATACAAAAGTGCATTCCATGTTAGCCAGCATAATACATTCGATTCTATAATCAGAACTCTAAATTGGCATTGGATTTTTAAATATGCATCCGAAGATCCGATCTATAGTCATGCATACTAAAATGGTGACTAATAGACGCGTATGGAAGAAAAGACGAATAAATTGGGCAATCATTAATTGATAAGGGCAGGACAAATGAATGATGATTTTGATCAATCTATCGTTACAGCTAACATTAGCTGGAATTTCAGAATCTGGAAACTTCCAATCTATATGGAAACTTCCAACCTATATAGGGTGACTGGTAATTAGTGACCGATACTTAAACACATGATTGTACTCATGATAACAAACAACTTTTACTATGCGACCAAACCTGAAATCGCAAAAAAAAAAATCAGCTGCTCCCTACATTTTAACGAGTTATGCGAACATGAATGTATGGGACAGCAGATTTTTTTTTTCGCGAATTCAGTTTTGGTCACATAGTAAAAAAAGAAAATTCCTGACTGACTCATGAACCAAACTCTTGGAGACCAAACCCTTGGAGCTAGCAAGCTGAAATTTTATAATGTAGACAAGGATTAAGCAAGGATTTTTCGAAATTCCAACCCTAAGGAAGTAAAATAAGGTCATCATTTAAGTAGTTTAAACCTTGAAAATTGATATTTAGCATTCTGGTTAAAAATTAAAAACGACGTGTTTCGGCGTTTTTGGAAAACCGTCGCCTAAGGGGTTAAAAATCCTTACTAACTCATCATCGCTTAGCCCGAATATCGCCACCGTCAAAGACATTCATTCATTAAGTAATTCAGAGAACAATAATTTTACTAAGTTCCGAACCTGTAATTAGGATTTATATTCCCTATCCCGTGTTTTCATTTGTGTTACAATTTGTGAAATAAGTATATGCTAAGTACCACCCTATCGCTTTGGGATATCCTGTACTGATAGAAGTGTTGTGTTAAATAAATAAATATTTTCACCTAAAGATGCCCACGGAGCATGCGTAGTTCATACAAACAAAATACCAAAATAATTTGTAAATAAAATATATTCTAAAGGTATTGTGTATTTATTCCGATTGGATTACAGAATATCTAGGTTCCCAACCACATATTTTGAAAGGACACTGATTTGAAGACGAGATATGAGGAATTTAAAATTTCTATAGAAAACTTATTTTTCTCATATTTCCTGTTTAAACCTATGTTCTTGTTTAATATATATTTGGGAACCTAGATATTCTGTAATCCAATCGGAATAAATAAACACTACCTTTAGAATACGTTTGATTTAAAAATTATTTTGGTATTTCGTTTTATGAATTACGCATGCTCCAGGGGCGTCTTAAAGTTGCCTTCAAATTTGGTATGCAAGTAGGTAATTTTCTATTCTGTTATATGTGTATATTCCGTTACTACAGTTAGGTTTTAGGATTTTAATCCTCCAGCAATAATATATCATCCGCGCGCCGCTCCTCGGATACCTCGGATAGACATAGTTTACCTCGATTAACACATAAGGTACTTTTAATATCGGTGGTACGTTCCCGTGGGATATTTTGCGACATCCACGCGGGCGAAGCCGCTCGCAAAGGCTAGTCTTATCAATAATCTTATATCCTTCTATTGCTAATAAAAGCTGACTTTATAAATGTAAACTGGTCACACGTTCAAGATCAATGCATAATAAAATTCCGAAAATAGTCGCCCGACGACGTACGGATCGGTTTACGGTCATTTGCTACGAAAGCGTAGCTGACGTAGCTGGCGTAGCTGTGACGTCATGTCGCCTGCTACGTTGTAGCATCTTGCAGGTATATTAACATTTCTAGCTGGTTATTCACAATCGATCACAAGTAGCTCAGACGTCATACTGTAGTAGGGATAGTCGACCTCGTAATTTCGTTAAAAAAGGGGGGTGCCCCTTTTTTTTGTAGGTGGGAAATCATCAAATAACTTCTCCCGATCTGGGCGGAGCAGGAGGGCGTGTCAGACTTTTACTGACTAAAACCCACCCGTGTTCCTTCAGTGGTCTGTGCCAGGGCCACGGTAACTCTTTAAAACAACCCGCAACCCTGGCAGGCATCGGCCCTAGCGGACACCATCAGTTACTGCTGACATCTCTTTGAGACCCGCGTGGAATAGAACGCGCCGTCGACCCGGGCCTGTTCCTTACCGGACGGCGAGCTACCCGTTGCTCGCCATCCGCAAGCCCGCGCCTACGGTGGCCGGGAATCTCCTGCAGCGACTAGGGGCATGAGGGCACAAAGATTACCTCTCCCTTACGCGTTCCACCTCCTCCTTCGCGAGCATTACTGCTTCGCAGAAGGAGGTGACGGCTTCCCATGCACTCTCGCTCCATACCATGGCCTGGACCAAGGCCAGACGCGAGAGATCGCCGCCGCCGATCGCCTCGCAAAAAATCAGTCTAACAACAACCTGTGTTTCTCTGTCCTGACATAAGTGGTTAGTTTAAAGTTTTGCAGCGTTTTATGTAAAGGAAACGATGTTATCTTTGTATCTATAGCCGCACTGTTTGCTAACCGATTATGTAACATGTGACCTTTCTACTTGTAGCGAACAACCTACAACTAACGTCCACCCCTAATTTTGAATTAATGTCTTTGACAATTTTTTAACTGACAATGGCGAGAGCATTGCAATGTTTGTATGTCTATTAATTTGGCTATGTGATAATTAGACAATTGAAACCTTATTGAAATTTCAATTTAATAGGAATTCTTATCAGAAGTAAAGTGACTGTGTTCGGTTTATTTGTAGAGTTATAGTATAGGATATTATTGAAAACTTATAAGTAAATAAGAAACAACAACGCATTGAGTGATTCAGGCGTGATGCTGTTTTTTTTGCGGACAGCACCTATTAAAAAAAAATTTGAAGATAAATTTCATTGTCCACGACAATAATACAGTGTAACTTGGATAAGTAGGATCTCAAGGTACCTAGGATTATTTATCACTTAAAGAGGTATCTCATTTACACAGTTTCCCAAACAGTAAAAAGGTTTTAAATGATGTCCGCTTTCTCACAGGCCAGATCGCGCCAGGTGAGGCCGAAAAGCCGTGGGAACTGTCGTATCCAGTGAGACCTGTGGTGGCCTGTCGTCGACCGTCCGATACATCGTGAGTCGGTAAGTTCAAAGGTGCGGGGGCGCTTGTCAGGTCCTGTACGGGCGCGTTTCTTTTTGCTTTGTTTATCAAATGTTGAACACTAAAAAAAACACATAGCTGCGCTCCGTATCACTTGACATGTTAAAATAGCGGAAAACAAGCCGCTCCAGGCCGACACACACCGTGGCAACGCTCGATACGGGCCGCGATGGGCCGCGACAGGTGTAGCAACGCCTATGCGCGTCCTGTTAGTTAACGCGGGTTAGTTGGGTTGAAATGTACCGTTTTTCATTTATAGAGGACAGGACAAACGTGCTGCGAAGGTCGCGGCACGTTTGTCCTGTCCTCTATAAATATGTCCCAGACCAATATTCAAAATGATAAAATATTATAAGTTGTAGGTATATAAGCTATTGAACTGCAACATCACAATTATTAAGAAAAAAAAAAACGAAAAAATGCATTCTCAGTGGTTTAACACATTGTCTGCTTAATTCTTTATGCAAACGCTTCTTTATGCTACACCCTTACCGACCCTTATTTTACGGTGTTTTCGAAACAATAGAGATGCACAACGAACGCACAGGTGCGGCGCGCCGCACTCGAAGAAAGTTATGTAAATTGTATGGACGCGCATACGCGCCGTCTAGCACCTGGTGAACGTCCGAAAAAGCGCATGTGCGTCTGCCGCGCCTAATGTATTAATTAATTATTCTCAGTAACAGAGGTATTTCAATGCCTAAATGTCGGGACCTCATTGTATTATCAGTAGAGTGCGTTTCATCAAATAGTTCCTATGGCGTAATGTTGGCTCCACTGTCTTATGGACCTACTGGACCTATCAGGTCCATGCTTTATCAACGGTAGCGTATCGTGTTCGTTCTACAACAGTGGAGCCAACATTACGGCATAGGAACTATTTGATGAAACACACTCTAGTAGAAGTTTCTCGCATATCCAGGGCTCACTTAACCAGTTAGAAAATCCACAGGTATTCCGTATTAGGTATTTACTATTTCCCCCTTAGATACCTATTATTCCCGTACATATGAAAGGACCCCCACAATACAACATTGTATCGAACTGGCTGAAACTTAAATCTACGGTTCCTAGAAGAGCGGTGGCTGCCACATAGCGCCTGCAATTTACTGGCGAATGACGTCACAAACACACAAAGTCACGTGTTTTCCTAGAGAGCATTATTGAAACCGAGAAGTCACCCCGCTTTAAAGATTTAAATCGCTAGATTAGGCCTCACCATACTTAGTCACGCGAAAAATTGTCCTTACTGAGAAGAGTGAGCTCACACATTATTAAATAGCGTTTCCATGACAATCAAGTCAAGACAATGCGTTATTGTGGGTCAGAGGTGTCTGACGCGGTAGGACAAATCTAACGATTTAAATCTTTGCCACTGGCATCATTTTCATGACAGCCGTCACTGCGGCCGTAATGTGCCGCCACCAATCTTCTAGAAAACCGTAGCTTTAGAAGAATATCACAGAGTACAGAGACGCCTCGGCGCGGCCGCTGCTAGAGTTGGCTGCGGCGATACAGAGGGTCTAGACAAATGGCATTCGCTTCGGAGCGATTCTATTTCTACAATCGCTGTAGCTTCAAAGTGACATTGATATGAAAGTCACATTGACGTGACATTTCGATAGTTTATGTCAGCCCCATACATTTTTGGCTTTTTTAGGGTTCCGTAGGCGACAAGGAACCCTTAAAGTTTCGCCATGTTCGTCTGTCCGTCCGTCCGCAGCTTAGCTCAGAAACTCTTAGTACTAGAAAGCTATAATCTGGCATGGATATACATATTATAGGAGCTCGTGGCTAAGTAATAACAGCCGCACGGATCGATCCATCAGGTTAAGCTACGCTGGGGTGCGTGGACAGGAAACCTCCCCGAGTGCCCGTGGGCTGGAGTTCCCTTACGGATACGTCCGGGGGGAAGGCCAGTCTCCGGGACGGTGCACCCTGGGGTGCGGGCAATAGTTCCCCTTAGGCACGTGTGCCTAAGGGGTTTTGTTGCCCGTATGCCAATATCCTGTCGGAGGTACGCTCCAACGTGTGTCCCTCTGCTCTAAGCAGAGACGCACAGCGGCGGAGTAAGAGCGGGCTCGGTGTGCACTAACCCTGTCGCCGGGCAGGCAGGAGGAAGTCATTTCCTTCTGCCACCGTTAGTCTCGTAGCCCCGAAGATTGTTCAAGGTCACGTCTCTGACTTTTGACGGGGGTCGAGGGTCTTGGCTTAACCGCCCGGACCGCGAGGAAGAAAACCTCTATAAAAAATTACCCCAAACCTTCAAGCGGCGGCGCACCGTGAGGGAGGTTGGTAGCTTGATTAATGGGTAGCTAAATTAATCGCTAGTGCGAACCACAGTTTTGAGCCAGTGATAAAGTTTTTACTCGTGGGAACTAATATGGGACCAAAGAAAAACGATAAACGAGAAGAGGAGAGGGAGAGGAGTGATGCGGGGTCGGAGTCCGACGCCGCATCGGGAGTGAAGGGCGCGAAGGGCACTTTTAAGAGCCCGGAGTGCGTAGTGGTGGGGGCCGCTGGAAGAAAAAATGCTTTCCTGAAGCGGAATCTAAATCCGGGAGATGCCCAGGAGTCTTCCTCGGATGGCGGTCTTAAATCGGCTCCCAAATATGCTCGCCGGGGCCTAAGCCGGAAGAGCAAGAGCCGGGTAAACGCCGCAACGGAGGACGGCTCAGCCGGGTCGGCCGAGGGGAGCGCCGTGGAGGCGTCTGGCGATGAGTCGGACGCCGCTGGTGGCTCCAATTCGGAGCGGGCCAGGTTTGAGGAGGTCGTGGCCGCAGCAGTCAAGGGTGTGGCCTTGAAGAAGACGCAGTCTTCTAAAGACAAGGCCATACCCGCAGCCAAGGCCTCCATTATGGCGGCAGCGGAGGCTCTACTTCAAGGGCCTCCGTCGGACGGAATGTCCGAAATGCGGGCGGAGGTCGCCCGCTTGACAGCCGCCATGGAGCTTCTCCGAAAGGAGAATGAGGAGCTCCGAGCAGACCTGGCCAGGCTTCGCGGAGCTGGCGCTCAGGAGGAGGTGTTCCAGGAGGGGGTGCAGCAGGGGCAGGGCGGCCTCGGGCCTGCAGAGGACCGAGTTCTGGCCTTGGTGCGGAAGGAGCTGGCTGCCCTTAACAACCGGTTCTCGGTCCTTGAGGGAATCGTCCTGCGGCCCCCGCTAGGCCGACCGGCGGCCTCGGGCCAGCCAAAGGCGGCTTCGTATGCCGCCATGGCTGCCACGGCCAAACCAGGGTCGGCAGGGCAGGCGAAGGGCGGGGCCGTGGCTGCGAAGGCGCCTGCGACGGCGCCTGCGAAGGCGCCCACGAAGGCGGCCGCGAAGGCGCCTGAGAGGGCCCCAGCTGTGGTGGTGACGACGCGGCTGCCCCCGCCTCCCAAATCTCCTCCGGCTGACGCCCAATGGCAGGTAGCTGGGGAGAAGAGGAAGGAGGGCAAGGCGGCAAGGTCGGCCAAGCGGAGGGAGAGGCGGCAGCGGCGCAAAGAGCGAAGCGTCGCGGCGAGGTTACGTGCCCCAAAGTCCGCAGCTGTAGTGATCACACTACAGCCGGAAGCGGAGAAGAAGGGCGTGTCCTACCGCGACGTGCTCGCCAAGGCGAGGGCGGCGGTGAACCTGAAGGAGATCGGTATTACCGAGGGCATGCGGGTAAGGGTCACTGCGACTGGGGCTCGGATGCTCGAGATCCCCGGTGCGGCTAGTGGCCCGACCGCTGACGCTCTGGCCGAAAGGCTCAGGGCGTCCTTAAATGCGGACGAGGCCCGAGTGTCCAGACCCGCCAAGTGCGTTGACTTGCGCATCCTGGGTCTGGACGACTCCGTGACGGAGCGAGAGGTGGTGGCCGCCGTGGTCAAGACTGGGGGGTGTGCCTTCGAACAGGTGAAGGTAGGCACCATCCGTCCTGACTTCACGGGGATGCGAGCCGTTACGGTGAGCTGCCCCGTATCGGCGGCCCAAAAAATAGTTGGGGAGGGCCGGAGGTTCCAGGTGGGCTGGGATTCCACGCGGGTGAAACTGCTGGAACCCAGACCTCTGAGGTGCTTCCGTTGCCAAGTGGGCAACCACGTGGGGGCAAAATGCACCTCGGAGGTGGATCGCAGCAGTCATTGCTTCCGTTGTGGTCAACCCGGTCACAAGGCCGGCTCGTGCAATGCCACGCCGCACTGCTATCTATGTGCGGCAGCTGGCAAGCCGGCCGATCACCGGGCTGGAAGCACGGGCTGTGGTCCACACACCAAAGCCCGGGGCAGGGGCAAGCCCTCCGCCTCCGCTACCGCCGTCACGGCCGCAGCCGCCGCCACGGCCGCCGTCGCTGCCGCCTCCACTGCCGTCGCCGCCGTACTCACTGCGGCAGGGCCCTCACAGGAGGCTCAGGGGGGGGCTAATATGGAGTGCCAGTAATGGCCCCATTACGCCTCCTCCAGGCGAACATCAACCACTGCGCCGCCGCTCAGGATCTGTTGCTCCAGAGCATGGCGCAGTGGTCGATTAACATCGCCGTGGTCGCTGAGCCGTACTTTGTCCCGCCCAGTGATTACTGGGTGGAGGACCTGAGCGGCTCAGTGACCCTCATTTCGTCGGCCGCCGCCGGTACCCTGTCCCTCGAAACCGTCAAGAGGGGACAGGGTTGCGTTGCAGCACGGTTCGGGGGGATTGTCGTGGTAGGGGTATACTTCTCCCCGAACCGAACTCTCGCCGAGTTCCACAACTCCCTTGCGGAGTTGAAAAACGTCGTCGTTGGGTTTCGTTCCCTTCCCGTGTTCGTCCTCGGGGACTTCAACGCCAAGAATGTGGCTTGGGGTTCCCGGTATACGGACACACGGGGCAGGATGGTGGAGGACTGGGCTCTGGAGACAGGCCTGGTCATCCTAAACCGGGGTTCTGTCCCCACGTGTGTGCGGATGCGGGGCGAATCAGTGGTGGACATTTCGTTCGCCAGCCCCGCTCTGTTGCCATATGTTGTTGACTGGCGCGTCATAGAGGGGGTGGAGACCTACTCCGACCACCGGTACATCCGGTTTGATGTCTCCGCCCAGACCTCGAGCGCGCCGGTCCGACAGGCCCCGAGTGGTCCGCGGTGGGCGCTGAAGAAGCTGGACCGGGAGCTGCTCCTGGAAGCCTCGATCGTGCAGGCCTGGGTGTCACCACCGGACAGGCCTGCCGACATCAACGACGAGGCGGAGTGGTTCCGGGAGGCCATGTCCGAAATATGTGACGTGGCAATGCCCCGGGTCCAGCCCGGTCGCGCCTGGCGCCAGGTGTATTGGTGGTCGCTGGAGCTGACGGCTCTGCGCGAGGCGTGCGTTGCTGCGCGGCACCGGTACACCAGGCACCGCAGGCTCCGTATCCGCCCTCCGGATACGGAAGCCATTCAGGCGGAGCTGTACGAGGGGTACAGAGTGGCGAAGACCGCCCTCCGAGCGGAGATCTTGCGGGCCAGGGATCTGGCTCGCGAGGAGTCGCTGGAGACTCTAAACAGGGACCCATGGGGACGCCCTTATAAAATGGTGCGGGATAAACTCCGTCCATGGGCGCCCCCGCTGACGCAGAGTCTCCGGCCTCAGCTCGTGGAGGACGTGGTGAGCGCTCTGTTCCCTTCGCGAGGGGAACATACTCCCCCGCCCATGGCTCCGCTTCCTGCGGTGCCCGTTGCGGACCACATCACCGACGACGACGACGATGCTCCGGAAGTGACCGAGGTAGAGTTGAGAGCGGCGGTACGTAGGCTGAGTGCCAAAAATGCCGCCCCAGGACCCGACGGCTTACCTGGAAGAGCCTGGGTTCTGGCCTTTGGGGCTCTCGGGCCTCGACTAGGGGGGCTCCTAAGCGCATGCTTGGAGAGGGGCCAGTTCCCACTTCGTTGGAAGACGGGGAAACTGGTCCTCATTAAGAAGCCGGGGCGCCCTGCGGACTCTCCGTCCGCTTACCGACCCATCGTGCTGCTCGACGAGGTGGGCAAGCTCTTTGAAAGAGTTATTGCAGACCGCCTCGTCGGGTGGCTGGTGCAGGAGGGGCCGGATTTGGCGGAGAGCCAGTTTGGTTTCCGCAGGGGGCGCTCTACGGTGGACGCCATCATGCGCGTGCGAGCCCTCACGACGGGGGATGCTGTGGCCCGGGGTGGGGTCGTCTTGGCGGTGTCTCTAGACATCGCCAACGCCTTCAATACCCTGCCCTGGAGTTGCATCAGGGAGGCACTCCGGTATCACCGGATGCCGACCTACCTCTGTCGAGTGGTTGAGGCCTATTTGACGGATAGGGCCGTCATCTACCCCGGTCATCAGGGAGAGTGGAACCGGCGAGAGATGTCGTGCGGTGTCCCACAGGGATCGGTCCTGGGACCGCATTTGTGGGACATCGGGTACGACTGGGTACTGCGCGCCGACCTCCCTAGCGGCGTCAGCGTGGTATGTTACGCTGACGACACGCTGGTCCTGGCGCAGGGGAGGTCGCACCAGGCGGCGGCTGAATTAGCGACACGCGGGGTTGCGATAGTCGTTGCGAGGATCCGGCAGTTGGGACTCGAGGTGGCCCTGCACAAGTCCGAGGCCATGTGTTTTCATGGTCCTCGGAATGCGCCACCGTCGGGTTCCCAAATAACGGTAGGAGGGGTTCGCATTGGAGTCGAGTCGACGATGAAGTACCTGGGACTCGTCCTCGACAGCCGGTGGAACTTCGTGGAGCATTTCCGACGTTTGGCTCCCAGACTGGAGCGGGCTGGGGCTGCCTTGAAGCGGCTCCTGCCCAATCTAGGTGGTCCAAACGCCTCCTGCCGGAGGCTTTACGCGGGGGTCGTGCGGTCCATGGCCCTTTACGGGGCACCGGTGTGGGCGCGTTCCCTGAGGCTGCGGCCAGTCCGCCGGTTGAACGCGTCCCAGAGGGTCATGGCCATTCGGCTAGTCCGGGGTTACCGCACGGTCTCCGGTGAGGCGGCGAGCCTCCTTGCCGGATTGCCGCCGTGGGATCTGGAGGCGAAAGTCCTCGCGCACGTGTGGGAGTGGCGCGAGGAGGCGAAACGCCGGGGCGTAACTCCGCTGCCGCGAGAAATCACGGTACAGCGGACAGAGCTCCGGCGGGATCTCATGGCGACATGGAGAGTGCGACTGTCGCAGCCCAGCGCTGGGCACGCCACAATTGCGGCGATAAGTCCCCTCTTTGAGGAGTGGTTAGAGAGGCGCCACGGCGTCCTCACCTTCCGCCTGACGCAGGTCCTCACCGGACACGGTTGTTTCGGGAGGTTCCTGTTTCGCATAAGGCGGGAGGAAACGCCCGGGTGTCACCATTGTGTGGCTCGCCCAGAGGACACGGTGGAGCATACAGTGGAGGTCTGCCCGGCTTGGGCAGAGCACCGCCGTGTTCTCACGGAGGCGATCGGTGGCGGCGATCTCTCGCGTCCGAGCCTGGTCCAGGCCATGGTGCGGAGCGAGAGTGCATGGGAGGCCGTCACCTCCTTCTGCGAAGCGGTAATGCTCGCGAAGGAGGAGGCGGAACGCGTGAGGGAGAGGCAACCTCACGCCCTCAGTCGCCGCAGGAGACGCCCTGGGCGGCGGGAATCGATAGCCGATTCCCGGCCACCGTAGGCGCGGGCTTGCGGACGGTGAGTAGTGGGTAGCTCGCCGTCCGGTGAGGACCAGGCCCGGGTCGACGGCGCGTTGTGTTCCACGCGCGCCTCAAAGAGATGTCAGCAAAAGATGGGGTCCAATAGGGCCGATGCCGCTGGGGTCGCGGGTTGTTTGAAAAAGATACCGTGGCCCTGGCATAGGCAACTGAAGGAACACGGGTGGGTTTTAGTCAGTAAAAGTCTGACACGCCCTTCCGCTCCACCCAGAGCGGGAGAAGTTATTTGATGATTTCCCATCCAAAAAAAAAAAAAAAAAAGGTTAAGCTACGCTTTCCGGGGTTGGTCTGTGGATGGGTGACCATCTTCTCATAGCGAGACTCCTCCGTGCTTCGGAAAGCACGTTAAGCCGTTGGTCCCGGCTGTCATTCGAAGATCTTTGACAGTCGTTACGGGTCGTCAGAAGCCCGAAAGTCTGACAACCAGTCTTACCAAGAGGTATCGTATTACCCAGTAACTGGGTTGTGGAGGTCAGATAGGCAGTGGCTCCATGTAAAATACTGGTATTCAGCTGCATCCGGTTAGACTGGAAGCCGACCCAACATAGTTGGGAAAAGGCTAGGCAGATTGATTGGATATACATATTAATCAAGCCGACAAAGTGCTAAAATAAAATCAGGGAAAAAAAGATATCCTCCTGAACATGTAAAGTGATGATGTTTTTTTTTCTCGTCTGTAATATCATGGTGTGGGGTATCGTTGGATAGGCTATTCAAAAATACTACTAAGAAAACCATTTTGGCTGCTGCGGTGGATGCTGCTGCCCTTGCATCACGATCTACACTTGCTGTACGAAGATTTGCTAGTAGCTCCGAGTTCAGTAGACAAGGCATAGTGTTTCCGTCGAAGGTGACGAACCAACGCCTCCGATGTTTGTCTTCGAAGCATGCACTCCAGTGCCACATTTAGCAGTCAAGACGTCGCGTTACGTGTGCGATCTAGATGCTAACGCGAAGCGGCGCGGCTCAGCCCGAAAACAACAAACAGTCGATGACTATTAACTCTTTACAAAGCGCAAGTCCGATCCTGCACGGAGTATGGCAGCCACCTTTAGGATGGATCAGAAAAGTACCAACTAGCCACGCTTGACTCGGTGGAACGCAGAGCTAAGAGGCTCATTGGCGACGTAAAACTGGTGGATGCCAAGCTTCATAGCTTGGCTCATCGCCGCAAGGTTGCCTGCTTGTCGGTCTTTTACAGATTGTACTTCGGAGAGTGTGCTCAAGAACTCCACGACCTCATTCCGCCGGCCCCCTTCTACCATCGAACATCTAGACGCACTGCCATCAATACCTAGTTGCTATTCCACCAATTCGCACTAAGCACTTCCAAATATCTTTTATAATGCGCACAGCAAAAGAGTGGAACTCACTACCTGCGTCTGTGTTTCCGAGCGCATACAACCCTAATCTCTTCAAAGTGAGAGTCAACAGGCTTCTGCTGGGTAAGCTCACTCCATCGTCGACTCTGTCTCTGTCGCTTCCGACCTAGACTAGAGTCAAGAGCAAACCCATCTGAAATAAAAATTTAAAAAAAGTGGCCTAGGTGACCAAACGCACGTGGGGTGCGGCGCGGCGCGAAATGAAGCGAACGCGATCAGTTAGCTTGATATTTTCGCGCGAACCGGATGCGGTGCCGTCGTTTTTTTTTTTTTTCTTTTTTTGACGCGAAAACCTCTTTTCATTTGGTGTACTAGTAGAAAGTTCAATATTTCTGATCGAAAAAAACATGTAAGATTTGAGCCGCTAATAACTACGAGATTTTTAATGCTAGAGTATTGGTTGAGCATTCAAAAGATAGGGCAAAATTATAACAATTTTAAGGCTGGATCTAATTTGCGTGTGACGTCACACTGCGAGAGCACGCGCATGACCCTCTACTTTTCACTATGTGTCGAAATATCAATTCGTATAGTGCAAAAACATGTTTAGCTAGATCAGTTATTCTGGTGTCTTTGCCAAGAATTGATAAAGCACTACTTACCAGGACCTAAAGAGAAAGAACAGAAATAATAGGGTTAAAATCAATATGAAGTTGACAATAGCAAAATAAATGAATAAGCCACAACCGCAATTAAAATTATCACAACCAGTAATAAGTAAATACCTACACAATATTAGTTTCACTTCTCTGCCGTAGGTAGATACTTCTTGAATATTTCATATTTAAGAAATTAATTTTCCAATAATATTCGCTTCGGACGGAAGCGAATATTATTGGAAAATTAATTTCTTAATTTTTTTTTTTTAATCTTTATTTAAGGAGCTTGGTCAACAAGACTAAGTCGCTCCGTAAGGCTTTCTTATAATATAGTACACCAATATGTAAATATAATACAGTTCTTCTTCTATGTATACCTATCCGGACAAGTATATATAGAATCTAGAATGTTACATCCCAAAACAAATGTCCACAAATGTACAGTGCCCACTCTGAAAAGCGCGGCGACCGACGGCGGGCGCGCTAGGACAAAGCCGCCGCGTCGCATCGCATCGCAATGAATTCGCGAATCACCGCATCGGATCACTTCGCAATCGCGTTCGGTTTGAATCGCCTACGTTAGACGTCGCGCTAGTTAGCCTAGTGTAGTCCGTTCGTAAACCTTCATAACAAAAACATTTAGGGTTCCGTACCAAATGTAGAATAACCACAGAATCAAGTTGGTTGTAATAGGAAGTTACTGTTACTAGTTGGAAGAATATTGGTATTTGTTATAAAATAAACATTATCACCAAATTTCAAGTTGATAGGCCAATGGAAAGTTAAAAAAGCTGACTTTGGTGGCTCCTCAATCCTTTGTTTTCCAATATTAAAAAAAAAACAGTATTTAGGTATCTACTCAACGCGATCTAAACAATGATACACTCGATGGGCTAGGTTTATTTTTTATTCGCGCCCGCTTTAGCTGTATCTGAGCCCCCCTTAAAAATATTTAAAAATACACTATAAAATGTGTATGGCTTTGGGTCAACAAGTTGGTTATACTGTGAAAATTTCAAGACTGTAGCTCTAACCGTTTGGCTGTGAAACCTTGGAGACAGACGACGGACGGCCGGACGGACACGTGTGTGACAGCGACAAGGCTCCGTTTGAAACCTTCGGGTACGAAACCCTAATAAAGGCTTGACTTTGCTGAGAGTAGGTAAACTCTTACGAGTAATAATTACATAGTGGTTTAAGGTATTACGTATTGCTTTTTGTTGTTATTAATATTGTAAAGAATTTATGTTTTTTTTTAGTCATAGTTTATCGGCTTGAGATCCAAGGCATGGAGTTGACATTTGGTCTCAACATCGAGTACACCATCGAGTACAAAGCCCAAACTGCGGCCAAGAAACTGGACATCCTAAATAGGGTGAAGCGATACTTGACGCCTGGACAGCTTTTAACTCTTTACAAAGCGCAAGTCCGATCCTGCATGGAGTATTCGCAGCCACCTTTGGGTAGGATCAGCTAAGTACCAACTAGCCGCGCTTGACTTGGTGGAACGCTCATTGGCGACGTAAAACTGGTAGCTTGGCTCATCGCCGCATGGTTGCCTGCTTGTCGGTGTTCTACAGATTGTACTTCGGTAAGTGTGCTCAAGAACTCCACGACCTCATTCCACCAGCCCCCTTCTACCATCGGACATCTAGACGCACTGCCAGTTACCATCCCTACCTAGTGGTTTTCCACCAATTCTCACTAAGCATTTCCAAATGTATTTTATAATGCGCACAGCAAAAGAGTGGAACTCACTACCTGCGTCTGTGTTTCCGAGCGCATACAACCCTAATCTCTTCAAAGTGAGAGTGAACAGGCTTCTTCTGGGTAAGCTCACTCGATCGTCGACTCTGTCTTTGTCGCCTCCGACCTAGACTAGAGTCAAGAGCAAACCCATCTTAAAAAAATAAAAAATAAAAAGTTGGCTAAATGCCTACGACTAAAATAAAAAAACATAAATTAATGTATTGTTTTAGCATTCTCGTCTTTTGACATTCTATAATATAATATATTAGTTAAACTATGAGTTGGCGTAATTTATTACACGTTAAATTATCGGCTTTTTATTGTACACACGGCTAACTCAGGTTAACTTGAAAAGTAACAATTAATAAATAAATGAAAAAAAACGACATTCTTTGTATTACCAAGAAAATTGAAAATTTCAATAAATTATTTTTATAAATAAAAATCAATTTTTTTTCTTTGAAACGCCTCTGGTGTATAATCGACTTTTCCAAGTTAGCGTAGTGTTCATTGCTGGTGTCGGTCTGTCCTATAAGAAAAAAGAAAATAAAAAAGAGAAAATTATAAGAAGAAAAAATTTAACTCACCATAGACACACCGGATCTTTCCATCACTTCTGCTTACCTTACTTCAAAATATAAACCTAACCAAGCCAACTCCTTTATCAAAACAATTCCTACCAACAGTATCAAAATTCTAAATATTATAACATTCTACACAAAGTACGAGCTATTTCAGGTTGCATGACGTGATTTCATAAAGAAAGCCGCCATTATAACCGCTTGTGTTTAAAACTTATATTTTTAGCTTAAAGAATTAGTTTTAGGACTTTTACGCATGTAAGTTTTCTGTGATGTATTGATTTTTTGTGTGGTAATTTGTAAAAGTGGAATTTACGGGCGAAGATAAAGTTGCGATTGTTTTAAATTAAAATGTCCAATTAATTTTAAAAGTAGGTAGTTTATGCATAATAATGCTATAATGTTCACACTGCTGGGAAACAGGCCCTTTCTCGGTGAAAGGGAGTGAGCCGTTGTCTACCACGTGGCCCCATTACGGGTAGGTAGATGTCACCAATCATGTCTTCGAATTTCTGGTAGGACTAATTTCTAGGACATGCCGATTTCCACACGATGTTTTCCTTCACTGTTTTGAGAGCAGTAGAGATGAAGTAATTTACACAAAATAAAGCGCCATAAAAAAAGCGTCATAAAGAGAAAAACATGTTATTACAATAGGTGCTTCTATTAATTTTTTAAATATTTTGATTTATTTTTACTAATACGTTTTTTCCCAATCATGTTTAATGCTTTAAAAGAAGGAAAGCAACTGAGATCTTTATTTTGTTCAGATCAAACCATCGTGGAAGTCTCTTCAGAAAACTGTTCTCAAAAACCAATCGGTATTAATATCATGTGTTGTTGTAATCAATCAGTATCATGTGTTTCAAAACATTATATATATATATACCTACTTGCTATCAAAAATAAAACTCCGAAGATAAATCGCAAAGTCGTAGACTCGTCCCAAGCCTTCCGCCTCACCACAAAGGGTGTTAACATCAAGCATAATGGCTGACCTGCATTCGAGATTCAGAAAGTTCATGTTTAAATTGTTAACTCACTTCTGTAGGCTGTTCCAATTAAAAGCTCAAATTGTTATTTTGGAACATAAGTGGAACAGTACTTTACGTCGAAAATCTGTCTGACAAACAATGAACGAAGAACTTGTCTGTATTAACTAGATATACTATAATAATAATGGTGCCTCCTCATCATTTAAAATTATCAAAGGGGCCTCTACGAGTTGGCTTCGGCTCCTCGTATGCCTTCCAAAGGTCCGGGACCCCAGGGTCCCGAAATATGTAAGAAGATAATAATAATAATAAAGCTGAAGACTTTGTTTTTTGTTTGTTAGTTTGAATCTCTGGAACTACCAGTCGGATTTGAGAAATTCTTTTGCATTTGATAGTCCAATTCTTGAGGAAGGCTGTAAGCTATTTATCATCACGCTAAGACCCTGAGGAGACGAGCAAAAACAAAAAAGTCGACCGCTAAGCCAAAATTCTTGTGCTATTTTACGGTACAAATCTATTCTTAGGAACGTTACTGCAGTTTGAGTTTTAGAATAGCAAAATTATTTATTCATCTGTTTTATTTGTTATTTGTAAATTAATGTGTTTATGACAAGTAATTTGACTTTTTCTGTTTCGTAATCTTAATACTATTATATATTTTTATTATTTATATATTTTTTTTGTATTTATTATTATATATTTTTTTTTTTTTTTGTTATAGTTATTAGTTCTTCTTTTATTTTTGTTAAGCATATTGTTTAACCTCGACTCGTGCACGGTATCTCTGTAAAAGCTAATTCTAGCTGTGGATGGGGCCTGATGACCTGTAACACCGGTTTTCCCAAAAACCTATAGCAGGCACCAGTCTCTCACAAAGGTGGAATGCAGCTGAGACATTTTTGTACACACTAACTTTAAGTCTGCTTTGTGAAGAGAGAATAAAATAAATTATATGATATATATACTGTTGAATCAAGTTTTTTTTATATTAACAGACAGCTGTGCTGCTGGGGAGTTTGTGGCGCCACTTCTTCTCCCCAGCTCAAGCAGTAGGAAGTGGTGAAGGGCGGGCGTTGTAAGGGACTGTCTTTTGTAATTTTGACTGTGCTGATTCTAATTCCCAGCTTGAACAAATGACTTTTGATTTTGATTTTAATTTTCCTGTGGGTGTAATACACCAAAATCGGTCTTAAAATTCATAAAACCGTACTACACCAACAGACAGACATTTTCGTGGTTGTCATATTAGGGGTTATCATATAAGATTCCAGAAACGAGCCCAATTCATAAAGATCACATTCAATGCAGTACACATCGAGAATAGAAACTTGAACTGCTGGCTAGCTGCCAAATTACAGCCGTTGGCCAATACGACACGATTCTGAGGTATCCTTCTTAACTTGATTTTGAATTGAGCAATCGAATCTATGTTATCGATACGAAATAATGTTTTTTTTTTATAACTTTATCAGAAGAGGTATTATTTAACTCGTATGTGGGCGCGTAGACGTAAGTAAATGAAAGTCAATAATATTCTGAACTCTGAAATACTCTGATCACATTATGGATTGAACAATAATGTATACGACGTTCCACCGAGTACGTGAAGCGCGAGCGCAAATATATCAATCACTGCACTGCAAGGGTGACATTGAACACCAATATCTCCTCGATCTCCATTTGTTATTTATATTGGCGGGCCGCCGCCGCTGCCGTTCGCGACTTGTAAGGTTGCCGCTCTGAGGTAGGCTACAAATGACTGTGCAGTAGGCAATGTCTATACTAAAACAGCAGCGCGCCATGCCATGCGCATCAGAAAGCCTGGTTACAGAGCGGCAAACTTACGTGACGCGAACTATACCCGGGGTTACGTCAAGATGATAGCTGTCCAATTCATTCTAAAATCAACTCGTCGCAAAACCTGTAGACGCGCCGTCATATTAATTATGGTTTATGAATTCGTGATGTTGATATTTTTTAGGGTTCCATACCTCAAAAGGAAAAAACGGAACCCTTATAGAATCACTCGTGTGTCTGTCTGTCCGTCTGTCACAGGCAATTTGCTCCGAATCTAATGGACCGATTAAGTTGAAATTTGGTACACGTACGTTTTCCTGTGACTCAAACACGGAAGTGTAACGCAAATAAATGAATTTTGAATATGAGGATCAATTTTGGGGGGCAAATAAGAAAATTAAAAAAAAAGTTTTGTAGACTGTACCGTATGACATATCAAATTAAAGGGCTTGCTGTGAGGGTCTCAATTATATTTTTTTTTTATAATTTTAATATAAATCATTTGAAAGTTATTTAAGAAAATAGACGAAAATTTACCATTCCCGCCCTTATCTCAAAAAGTACTGAACCTAAAATTTTGAAAAAAATTCAGAAAATAGTTCAATACCTATAGATTACAGGAAAACTTATAAGAAGTCTATGGTCTTAAAACAACATGGTAAATCTCTCAATATTGTGCATACAAACTTAAATTTACAGTTGGAATATATGGGAGAACATGTTTTTCAACTATAATGTTAAGTTTGTTCTTGGGATTCATCCCAACTACGGAACCCTTCATTGTGCGTAGTCCGACACGCACTTGGGCGGTTTTTTTTTGTAATATCTACAATCTAAAAACAGTATCACGGAATCAAAAAAAAATCATTTCAACAAGCTACGATTATATGATGACACTCTGGACAAACAGCATCGAGATCGGTTGTCATGGCTGCATGTGATGCGAAGGAATGAGGAAAATGTCGTCAGGAAAGTTTTGATTAGGAATGTGGATGGCTGTACGAGTAGGAGAAGATCAAAGAAACGATGGTTGGACTGTGTGGAAAGATAATACGGTGAGAAAGGGAGTGACTACCGAGATTACGACTAATAGAGAAAAAGACATACTGCGCCGACCCCAAATAAATTGGGATAAGGGCAGGAGAATGATGACTCTGGACAAACAGTATTTGTGAATAAGAAGAAACAAATTGCTACAAAAAAAATGCTTTAAACAATCACTGAACATACATGGGTTGTTTCGGAAAACCCTTAAAGAGAGACTTCGACAAAAATCGTTCTGTAAAGGGTCCATCTTTTATACTTATGTATGTATTTTTATGGTGTTTTCGTCTACCATGTTTTTCTTCAAGCACAGTTCAAAAGTAATTTAAAACTATTAAAACAATAATTTCACACAAGAATAACGTCATAAACACCTGTAGTCTACAAAAACCTCACAAGTATCAAAACTTTGCCAAACTTAATAGAACTTGAGTACAAAAACTTAAAAGATAAGTTTATTCCAAGTTTTTTTTTTTTACCTTACAAGATTCTTGATTCTCTAGTGAGGTGAGGGGCTCGTGGCTTAATCCATTTCATACCGAGACTCCTCTGTACCTCGGAAAGCACGTTAAGCCGTTGGTCCCGACTGTCATCCGTAGATCTTTGACAGTCGTTACGGTTAGACAGAAGCCCAACAATCTTTCAACTAGTCTTACCAAGGGGTATCGTCTTACCCAACTACTGGGTTGTGGAGGTCAATAGGCAGTCGCTCCATGTGAAATACTGTTATTCAGCTACATCTGGTTACGACTCCAACATAGTTGGGAAAAGTTTAGGCAGATAGTTTATTATATTGATCTAGTGAGGTGAAAAGAACCATTGTATATGTAGGTTTTTGTTGTATTGATTTTCTTTAGAATTTTTTTTTCGGTGAATTTTTTTAACCTGAATTTTTTAAGCCATAAATCTTAACTTACTTTAAAACTAAAATGTTTTTCATTTTGTTTTTATTTCTGACTAGAATCACACTAGAGTTTCTGACTAGAACATTAGAATACTAAAATAACAGTATCACAATGACAAATATTTGTGTGGAAACACGTAATTTAACGTCTAAGCAATCTAATAATAACTGAACATATTATGTAAATTATAAAACATGCTAAAAATAAAATTAATAAGTACCAATTAAAGAATATTTCACACGGAGCTCTTAGTTATCTATACTAGGTATTTACAAAATATTCATGAGATCAATATTAAATTATTTTTCCTAAATCTACAAATTACTTTCAAAATTACTAATACCAACAGTAGTATCACTATCTAACAGATGACACTCTTCAAATTCACTTCTTTTCTCATCAACCTTCTCAAAACTATTCTTACAGAGAAAATCTCCATCACAAACAAAATCATTTCTCCCATCTTCCATTATAGAATCCTCAAAACTCTGTTCTCTATACCTTTTCTCATTCTCACTTTGATAATTCTGATATCTTTGTATTCCAAAATCTGGTGATATCGTTTGCCCTTCATTAACTCCTTCTTTACCGAGAATGTCATCAGCTTCTATAGCTTGAACGGTTTGTATTTCATTGAAATTAACTCTACTTTCATTTTTGACTTCATATTTCAGCTCCATATCAACATTGTCCCTTGTTTCCATGAGAGGTTTTAGATTCATCAGGTTGAAGTTAGGTATCATTCTAGTGTCCCAGTTTGTCTGGTCTGTAGTTTCCAGGTCTAAGTGTACGTCTTCGCCAATCTTTTTGAAGCTTCCTAGGTTGTATTGCAGAGGTATGGAAAATGATGGGAGGTCGACCTGGGGGTTCTGTCTCGTTGGTAGTGCTGATATGTGGATGGCTGGTGGTGATGGCTTTGATTTTGTTGCGTATACTTGAGTTTGACTGTCGCTTAAGTTTATCATTTGTGTTGATGACACTGTAAAAGAAAAGGTTTAATTTATTAGTGAAAGTAACTGATAATAACATTTTTAATGTAAAAACCGCCAAAATTCACAACAAATAAACAAAAACATAATTTACGATTTGAGCAACAAGTTAGAAATATTTAATTTTCGTGAAAATTTTTCACTTCATTGAAACACATTTTTCGTTTCAAAGGCAAAGAGTAATAAAACCATTATAAACTACAAAGCTATTTAATTTTATAAAGAAACTTTTGAAAAGGGATCGCGTAATATTTTTGGAACTAAGTGAAACTGATAGAATAAGACTAGGTTCACACGGCATTGTACTGCACGTTTTTTGGAGGATAAATGTTACAGAATAAATAGTGGCATATAGGTAATTGAGTATATAGACTCGTTCACATGACGTGTGAACGAGTCTATATACTCAATTACCTAGCTAAATACGTTTATTGAAAAGTTACTTGGAAAGCTTTTTTAACAGTTCCCGCGCAGACAACTCTTACATACACCACACACACACACACACACACACACACACACACACACACACACACACACACACACACACACACACACACATACACATGAAACTTACGCATGATACACTTACCAAATTCACACTGAGAGAGGCTATACATTCTTATTCTTATTTTTAATTACTTAACAGTTTATTAATTTGTTTTGTTTCTTTATTTGTTAACTTTGTTTTTTTTTTTTTGTACTCAACGATAGTTATGTACAGACGCCAGCAGGTCAACCTACCCGAAACTGTCAGATTTTCCCAATCAACATTGAACCTAATGCTTTAGCAATAAAGTCGAAAATCTATTAAAGAAATCTGACAGATTGTAGTAGCTTGATGTGCTGGCGTCTGTATTTTCTCAATGTAACTCCGTACTAGCACGTATAAATTGGAAAATGTAGCTTGTAATAGAGCCCTGGCTCCCATAACACAAGTTTAATCATAGCTTGGGTGCCAGTGGAGATAGTCAGCGATTTATGCAATTTAAAAACAATATTGTGGTAGTATTACATATTATCGCCTATAAGTAAATTGTGAAATTGGAAAATATATATTATTTTTTATTTTTTACTATTATTATTGAATAGCCACCGGACTTGTCAAGCAAACCGAATTAACTTTTAACGTATTCGGTCTGTGTTTATGTAATGTGGCTATGTGGTATTACTGCGGTTATTCATCTTAACAAGGAGAAAATTGTATCAGTATATGTATCAGTACAGTCTAAGAGGGCTCTGTATTAAAAAACAAAAACAAACTTTTGACACTTGAAAGTTAAGACCATACTAATACTAGATGGCTCTGTATTAATACATAATACACAGCGAAAGGAACTTTGTTCCAACCGGGTGTTCACGACACCTCTCAGCTTTTTATCTGTTTTTGTCTCTCTCAATCAAAACATGTTTTCTAATAATAATAACTAGCAGCGCCCGCGGTTTTACCCGCGTACGTCCCGAATCCGTATTAATATCGGGATAAAAAATATCCTATGTGTTAACTCAGGTTAAAAACTATCTGTGTTCCAAATTTTATCAAAATCCGTTCAATAGTTTTTGCGTGAAAGAGTAACAAACATACACACACACTCACAAACTTTCGCCTTTATAATATTAGTGTGAAGTGTGATTAATTCAGCCTGTGTTGTTCCACTGCAAGGACTCCCATTCCTATTTCCCCTAACGCGATCCTGAGCCAAAATGGACCAATTCCACCTATAGGTGTCAAGCTCATCCCGCCATCTACGCCTGGGTCTCCTGCGATGCTGATGTACTATTTATAATTGCCATTTATTTAGTACTTGCTTTTGCCCGCGGCTTCGCCCTCGTGGTTATCGGAAAAACTAAAATATAATTCAATCATGATTCATAAGACACGTGGCGCCATCTATTATCTGTAAGAACGTTATTGTTGTTTTCCTCGAGAACAGCACTTTTGTTTCGGGATGAAATATACCCTATGTCCATTTCTGTACACGTGACAACGTATATGCAAAATTTTCGGGATGATCGGTGCAGTGGTTTAGGCGAGAAAAGGTAACAAACAAACAAACTTACTTTTGCCAGCGGCTTCACCCACGTGGATGTTGAAAATTATCCCACGGAAACCTTCTACCGGGATGAAAAGTATTCTATGTCTTAATCCAACTTATAAACTATCTGTATACCAAATTTCATTCAAATCCGTTCAGCCGTTTTTGCGTGATTGAATAACAAACATCCAAACATACAAACTTTCACATTTATAATATTAGTAGGATTAGTTAGGATTATCCAGACAACTGACCTGGTATTGTAATAAAATCCCTCATCTCCAGAGCCAGAGCTGATGTTGATCTCTCATCAGGGGACCGGGGGCCCCTCGGAGCAGCAGGGTATCCTTCACAACCAGCCTTTTGCTGCTTACGCCATTTTGCACGACGATTTTGAAACCAGACCTGAGACGAGGGAGATTATGTTTTTCTAGTTAATGAGTTGATAATATGACTTCGTCCGCATGAAACTTCTTGGCCCTCCGACCCAACCTGTCGCATCGCATCGCCTGCTCGCGCCACTTTTTTCTGACTTTTTTTCTTTTTGCTCGGCTCCTAAGGGTCCTAGCGTGATGTTATAATATATATTGCCTAAAGCTTTACTCAAGAACTGGGCTATCAAATAAAAGATTTTTTAAAATCCGACTGGCAGTTCCAGAGATTAGCGCGTTCAAACAAACAGAAAAAAAAAACTCTTCAGCTTTATTATTTATTAAACGTAAAGGTTTTAAATCTTCCTCTGTCCTAACATTTCGCTGTGCCCGACAACATAATAATATAATAATAATAATAAGTTTTTATTTATGCTCCAGTTTACAAAAATGGGTTTAGTGTTTGGAGCCTCCTTTTAAGCAAACAATGCCTGTGTTAGGAGACTCCGCTCTTCCATAGTACAGCAGATATCTTCATCTAGTAACAAAACCGTCGGTACTTAAAATATCGAGAAAAAATAACAGTAAAAAATTAAAATTAAGTATGGTAGTCGGAGTATGATAATTCGAGTGTGCATGTCAACCTGTGCGTAGTGTGACTGAGACTATATGTGAGAGTGTAAGTGAGAGTGTATGTGTGTGTGTGTGTGTGTGTGTGTGTGTGTGTGTGTGTGTGTATCTGCTATTTTATGTGCTAATTGGTTATTGTTTTCATGTGTTTTCACATCCACAATGATCTCATTAAATTTTAAGTTCACATTGTGGAATGCAATAAATGATTGTGTTTGAGTTATGGGTAGAGATCGGATAATCGGATGCATATTAACCTAAAGTTGAGGGGTTGGTTAATATGGAATGAGCTTTTGACTAGAAAAAATCCCAGAATTCCGGGATCGACCAATTTAGAGTTCTGATTATAGAATCGTATTTATATTTACTTACGTTCAGGTGTTGGTTTATATGGAATGCATTCCATATAAACCAACACCTGAACGTAAGTAAATATTTGTATCGATCGTAAAAATCTCGCGATTCCGGAATTGATACTCGGCTATAGAACGAAATGCTATCTAATGTTGTAAAGTAGGTTGCCAAGCTGGCATAGCAAACGTCAGGATAAGTAATGTTAAAATGAATTTCAAGTAAACAAGCTTAAATAAAACCACATAATTTAAGAAGTTGTTTAAATACCTATATCCATGTTGAGCATTGCCGGATTTTTTGGAATCCCGGGATTTACAAATTATTAAGAAACCGCTTCCATAGTTACTTAGCCAAAAACTTTCTTTAGGTAAATATGCATCTGAGTATCCGATCTCTAGTTATGGGTCACCTAAAAATCAGAACTCACAGCTCGTTTGTCCACGTTTTGTTTCGGTTGTGACCACTTGTTTAAAAACTCTCAGGATGTAAATACCTATATGTAGTTTCAACAGCCACTACAACTATTTATTATACAATATCCAAGAATAATCTAAAAAAAAAAAAACTGGCCAAGTGCTTGTTGGACCACGCACAATGAAGGGTTCCGTAGTTGAGATGAATTTACCTCAAAAAAAACTTAACATTGTAGTCGAAAAACATGTTCGCCCATACATACCAATTGCAAATGTAAGTTTGTACGCACAATATTGAGATGTTTACCATGTTATTTTAAGACCATAGACTTCTTATAGGTTTTCCTGTAGTTTTTAGGTATACTTACTTATATATATATATACCTATTTCCTAAAAATTGTTTTCAATATTATAGGCTCAGTTGTTTCGGAGATAAGGGGGAATGGTCAATTTTCGTCTATTTTCTTAAATAACTTTAAAACAATATATTTTACGTGAATGTGACGCATAGTTCTTCCCGTCTTCTTCTTTTATTATTTTATTTTGTTGCGTCATGTTTACCGCAAATATACGTATTTTCTTTCTTCTTCTTTTAAAATTATGAAAAAGAAATTGAGACCCTCACAGTACCCCCCAGCACCAGTGCCCTTTTGTTCGATATGTCACACAGTACAGTTTGCACAACTTTCTTTTTTTAACCGACTTCCAAAAGGAGGAGGTTATCAATTCGTCTGTATGTTTTTTTTTTTTTTTTTGTATGTTTGTTACGCGATTACTCAAAGACGGATGGACCGATTTGGAAAATTCTTTTTTTGTTTGAAAGGGTCCCGAGGCTTCCGAGGTGGTCCCATATAAATTTTATTAACTTTGCTCGAGGAGTTTTTGAGTTAGCTTCAATAATGCGTATATTTCCCACTTATTTTATATGGATGTTGTGATGGTGTTTTAATAACTTCCTATCACTGTTATTTACATAGCTATATCTACAATTATTGCGCTCAATTATGTATTCGAATTTGTGTGGGGTAGGTTCCACAACTAAAAAGTGAAAAATAAAAACTTTTTAGCAAAAAATAAAACCGACTTCTAAAACAAAACACTACAAAGTGAAAAATAACTTTAATTTCGGAAGTCGGTGGCAAAAAACGAAAATACAAAACCAAAGACACCGACTTCCGAAATTAAAGTTATTTTTCACTTTGTAGTGTTTTGTTTTAGAAGTCGGTTTTATTTTTTGCTAAAAAGTTTTTTTTATATTTCTTATTTACCCCCCAAAAGTAACCCCCGATATAAAAATTCCTTTATTTATATCACACATTCTGATTTGGGTCATAGAAGTTCAACATAATCGGTCCATTAGTTTCGGAGCCAATTGGCTGTGACAGACGGACAGACAGAAAGGCAGACACACGAGTGATCCTATAAGGGTTCCGAATTTTCCTTTTGTGGTACGGAACCCTAAAAACTGTGGAGTTCATAAATTCAAATTATTTTCTATTAATTCTACATCACATTTAGCATTCGTGGATCTTTGACAATCGTTACGGGTTGTCAGAAGCCTGAAACTCTGACAAACAGTCTTACCAAAGGGTACCTATCGTATTACCCAGTAACTAGATTGTAGAGGTCAGATAGGAAGTCGGTCCATTTAAAATACTGGTATTCATCTGTATCCGGTTACAAGAAGGTGGAAGCTGATCCCAGCCCTTTGTGCTTCGTTACTGCGAATTACAAAGTTACTTTTTCGCAGTCGCAGAAAATCGCTCAAATTTAAACAAAATACCAAATGAATCGATGTTTTTACTATTTGTTCATTAAATACATTACACATACATTGTACATTAAACACAATTATAAAATATTACCTACTGAATATATAAATAGTCTCCAATTGTGATACACGTAAAACTGATCTCTTTATTAATAATTTATAATCTTAAAATATGATCTCCTATTAAATAAGTGTTTGTATAAATAATAATATTACCTAAGTAAATCTAACTTTATCTACCAAAATGTAATAATAGTATTTTTTTTAAATAGCTACCTACTTACCAATAATTGAATTATTTATGTTATTGTTATTAACTTCTATGTAAATGTAATGACTCAGTTTTCATGTATAATTTTATTTTTATTTCAGTTTCTACGATTTAGATTTTTAACTTTAAGTAATAGCTATGTATCATGTCAATAATTTTTGCTGTACCCTGACAGGGTCTACAACGGCTTGGCTTTTCATCTAGGTTAACATCTTGTTTTTTTTTACCTTGTGGAAAGCAAATAAATTAATATTAATATGAATACATGATATACAGACGATTCAAATTCCTGTCTTGCTCAGTTGTTGCGATAGAACTCGTAAAAAAAAGGTCTAAAGCTGCCAACTTTTGCAGCCCCCTACGTCTTCATTGTGGAAGAACAAAGAGTACATAAGTACTCGATGACTTCTAGACAATGACACCCCACATAAGGGGTAAGGAAAAATATCAAAATCAAAAGTTTGTTGTATGGGGGACTCCCTTTAATTTTTAACATTATTTTATTTGTATTATTTTTTGTTATAGCGGTAATAGAAATACACAATCTGTGAAAATTTCTACTGTCTACCTATTAAGACAGACGTACGGATAGCGGAGGCTTAGTAATAGGGTTCTTAGTAATTTGGTACTCTTTGGGTACGGAACCCTAAAAAAGACATATGCATTAAAATAAATGAAAATAGTACCAACGACACAGCCATATTGAAAACATTGCGAGAGCTTTAAATAACTTATTAGTGGAGCTGACTATTTTGACGACTCCCTGCAGTTTGCGTCTGCGTCCTGCATACATTCCCAGAATGAAAACGGATCAATTTTAACGACCGTCTATTATTACCCACCAATCTCTGCAATCGTTAGTAGATAGAGTATTTTGTTGTAGTGAGAAGCTTTCTCCATATTTTGTTGGTATAAATTGATCTCCTGAAACTTTTGTTTTGGCGTCGGTGCGGTTTAAAAGAAGATGTAGTGAAAAAATTGAAAAGAGTATGCTTAGATGGTTTGGTCATGTTCAGAGGATGAATGAAAGGCGACTAAGAAGGCAGATGTGAGTGGAAACGCCGGGAGAGGACGCCCTAGGAATACATATAGTGATCTTATTGGTGATGTTCTTCAGAAAGGTTAGGTGCTTAGTACTTGCAACCGGCGTGCGTGTATGACCAGATGTATGAACGTAAATGAGGCAAAAGGAGTATGTAAGAATCGTAGCAGGTGGCTTTCTGTAGTTTCTGCCTACCGCCGGGGGAAGAAGGCGTGAGGTTATGAAGGTATGTATGTTATGTACGTTAAACTAATTACAAGTAAGTAATTGTAACAATTTCTGAACATATTTTTTTAAAATTATTAATTTGTGCAGCCCGAAGTCTCGATTTGTGCCCGGTTGATGTCAATATGCTCGTCCCTCTATTACATGGGACTTAAACATAAGTGGTGAAATGTGGGTGTACTATAGGTGCACCTCTACCTAACCCTTCGGGAATTACTGGCGTGATGTTATGTGTATTATTAATTTGTCAGAAAGTAATCAACCGCTTGACTATCTTGACTCTCAGACAGTTGCAAACCTTTTAAAGGAGTCGCTTTCGTAAGAAGAACATTCATCATTCCTTGGTTACTCGTAATGAAACAAAGAATTTACGTTTGACTCTTTGATTTTATTATTTCTCAAGAGCTCATTCAAATCGCCTGAGGCTCAAAGCGCAATATTGTATGAAATGAAATGCAACTTAATTTCAGCGCGTCGCTTCAAGTGGCGGTGGCGGATATAACTTTGGGTTTATCTCTCGTAATATAGAAACAACAAAGTTACCTGAACTCTAGCCTCAGTGAGATCTATCCTCATGGCTAGTTCTTCTCTAAAGAACACATCAGGGTAGTGAGTCTTGTGGAACGCCGCCTCAAGCTGCTCCAGTTGCACGTTGGAAAATGTAGTCCTGAAACAATCAGGGATTAAGTTAATGTTTCTAGTATTAGGAATCTTATTACTCACTGTTACAGGCTAATTCTTAATGTGGTTTTTACCTACTTTATAAGTGCTACTGTGGGATTTGTTAGGAAAGTTAGTTAAGTTAGAAATAAAAAGTAGAAAGTACTCGTATTCATTCTCTGATTTCCTTGAGCGGTTATCTTTTTTGGTTACGTCATCTCACTTTGAAAATCTACCTTTCTATAGCAAATTCAATATAATTTATACATGTTTTGCTGTGACTTAGATACACACTGAACTAAAGATGGACTGTTTTTGATGTGTAACATCTATCTCCTCGCTTTCTTACAATCTGTGGGAGTGAACTCCTGAAAAGGGACGGAAGTGTGTAACAGGAACCCGGAGAAGCGCGCGCTATTTGATCAATGAGCTAGAGTTGGCTGTCAGATGGTACCAACCCAAACAGATGTCAGATGTTACACATCATTTGCGACTACATTTTTTTGTACTGTTATGCTTTATACTTATTGTGACGTATACAGATTTTGATTTTACACCCGTCTGCGTAAGAATATAAACATCAAATCATAAATGATTCCTTGTAGCCATATAAGTAACTATACAATAACAGTAAAAGTAAAATAAACAAAGCTTTTGACCCTAAATTACTTAATGATAAACTGCAAATTGTAGATTCAAGCTATAATAGTGATCTTCACCAATAAATTGTGCTCACACTGGGATGCGGTGGACCAAGCTTTAAATTAATATTACAGCGGGTTCACAACACTGTGTCTGCTGTTTATTTACAATGTAAGACTTGAATACATGGTTTCACGTTTGCTCCGTAAAAGGACTAAATCGATTCCTACAAGGATATTGTCTGAAAGGCACCATCTAGCATTTAAATCAGCCTTTGTGGTGGTTTTGTTTACTCAAAATTCCGTCGAAATAATGTTGGCCCATTTAAAAAGTGTTTCAGTTTGATGGTCTGTACCACATTTTCAGTTACATTTTACCACAATTTTCCGATACACGTAACCTACATATATTTTTATTAATTTCCACTTACCTGTATCGTCTTTGTTTCCGTTTTGGTATATCTCCTTTGGCATCTGTAAAACAAACATTGTTAGGTAAAAAGACTCGTACAGTTTTAAAAATAGAACCTACTGATCAGCAAAAATTCAAAAGTCAGTCTGTTTCTGAGTTCCCCAGATAAATTCGCAATAACTTTTGATTCGACCCTACCTGCCTATATTATCAAAGAAGATCGTTCTTAACTGAATGTTCAGAGAAAGAAAGAAAGAAGGAATAAAGTTTATTTGGAGACAATTCGTGAAATATAAAATACAAATAACAAAAATAAATGAAAATAATGTTTTAAACAATAAAAGTATGTGCCTCACTTATACTTAAATAAATAAATAAATAAACTAGTAATAAAACAGAGCAGTTTAGAAACACAATGTGTCAAGATATGACACTAATACCAATAGCAAATGGATGAATTCTTCTCAAGAATATCTCAGAAATCGAACATAAGTCCGTCTCACGAAAGAACGCCCGCGGCCATAAGTGGAACTAATTGGAACCAAGTTCTTTAACGCAGCTTGCGGTAGGAGTAAACTGGCAGAAATCGTCACGTAACGGAAAAGCGAAATAAAAAAAATAAAAGTCAGTTTCATTTGTCTAAAGTTTTTGTTTTTGTTATTAGAAAATAAATCTATATACAACGAAAGGAGGGTCTTGTAGATAAGTAATAACAGCCGCTCGGTGTCGATCGATCAGGTTAACCTACGCTTGCTGCGGTTGGTCCATGGATCATCTTCACTTACCAAAACCCCTCCGTGCCTCGGAAACCACGTTAAGCCGTTGGTCCCAGCTGTCATTCTTGGATCTTTAACAGTCGTTACGGTAGTCAGAACTTACCAAGGGATATCGTGTTACCGGTGTTACCCAGTAGGTAAGTGTGTTGTGGAGGTCAGATAGCATTTGGTTAGACTGGAAGTCGATCCCAACATAATTGGGAAAAGGCTAGGCAGATTGATTGGTTAGTAACAGTAAGTAAGAAGTTACCAACATTCTGTCGCATGACTTTCATAATACTTTATAAATTATATGATTCCTCACTAGATTTAGGAGAATATTCCTCATCGTCTTCATACTGCTGATGTTCCGCAGTCTCTTCTGTGGGTTCTGCGCTCGGTGTGTACGTCTCACTGGGTTCCGTGTCTGGACGTTCACATAACACGGAGCCAGGACCCAGGCTGGAAAGATAGGAATGGGAAATGTGGGTAAAAGTTGCTTAGTTACTAGTCGAGGTAGTTAAAGTGTATTTTAAATTAACTTCATTGTACCTGCACCTGTTCTATGAATTAACATTCATATTAAGTTATGTCAGTCATATAATTCCATTGAACCTGCTAATTCTTGTATCAGAATGAGCTACCTAAGAATACGCCGAGGTAAAAGATTAGCCAGTAAGCATTTTAAACAAGTTGCTAGAGCACCTGAATGCCATAAGCCAGCTATGCTATACTCGTCAAGCAAATGCACGGTCAGGGAAAATTGTTAAAGCGAAGGTGTCAGGGTAGCCCGCGAAATTCAAATTTTCTTACGTTTTTTGCAATTTACAAGTCAGTATTAGATTGTACGCTGATCAAAATGTAATTCGCAGCCGTAACAAGTATGTTTTTATATTATTATAATCATCAAAGTAATCAATACAACTCTTTAAGACCAGGTAGGTAATCCTAATGAATGACTATTTCATGAAATCTTGACATTTGAGGATTATACTAACTTACGTAGTTGTATTACTGATTCTAACGATTATAATTCTATAAATACATATTTGTTACGGCTGCAAATCATAATTTATTTAACATACAACTTAATACTGACTTGCAAATTGCAAAAAAAAACGTAAGAAAATTTGAATTTCGCGGGCTAGTAGATATGTATATGCCAATGGCCTGAGTACGCCACTGAGTATGGCGTGGCGTTGAGTAGTAGCTGATTACGCTTTTAGTAATTAATCCGTAAACATCACCATGTGTCAGTCATCCGCAGCCCATCCCTAGGCTTAAAATTTTTCAGCCTCCCAGTACAGCGAATGTAACACTCTTAAGAGCACTATTGTTGCTGAGATTTGTTATAGGGCTTAAAAAACTTAGGGATTGGCTGCGGATGACTGACACATGATGTTCTTTACGGATTAATTACTAAAAGCGTAATGATGCTAATGACATGAAACTCTGTATTTATACTAAATAGGGTATTCGCAAATTAGTAATATGTAGTGCGAGACAATAATGACACTTGAAGGTACTTAGGCTCAAAACTTTTCAGAAATCTGGTAGTTGAACGGCTCGGTTTAGTTATAAGGCTATGCTGTTAACCAAAAGGCTAACAAGTAAACTAGTTGGCTGCGACATAGTCATTTCATACAACTGTAAAAGAATATAATCTGAGATTTGAATATACGAACAATTTAAGTTAGTAGTCATTTGCTTAACAATGAATTATCCTGACTTTACTCGTAGCATCTTATAAAATTTAGCCTACAAAAGCATTTAACTTTAGTTACAGCTACATACGAGTATAGCTAAATGTAAGTGGGCACGCCTCTATACCTGGAAGCTTTTATTTAGGTAAGTATAAAGTTCTGTTTACGTTTTTAATTTTTTTCTTGTGTTTATGTATAATTTTCGAACTTTTAGTTGGTATATTGGCGTGTGCCAAATGACATATCGGAAATAATACCCATCAAAAACATAACATGTACAAAAATGCACAAGTCTCGCAACGTAGTTTTCCTGTCGTAAAAAGTTGTGAAATCGAATGTAAACCAAGTCGGTTAATTCAGTACCTATCTATCCATGGGAGCAGCTATCCAACCACTTTAAAGTGACTTTGCAATTGCACACAGTAACATAATATATCTACAGATGTAATGCTCTCTTGATCACTGAAAATTTAGGCTACTAGTTTTTTCCACAACGAAGTTACAGGGTGTCCAAATGGCCCGAATGGCTTCGAGAAAAGGATGGTACGGCCGTGCCTTTGTTATGCTCGACTTGGCGGGGGCACTTATGTGCCCTGGGGGCTAATTTAATGTTTTGTATTATGTAATGTAAATTGTTTTGATGAATGAAATTATACAGAACATTTTTTTTTTTTTTCTAACTGAACAGACAGCTGTGCTGCTGGGGAGTTCGTTGCGCCACTTCTTTCCAGCTAAATCGCTATGAAGCGGTGAAGGCATTTTAGGGGCTGTCTTATGTAAATTTGCCGTTCAAAACCTCAGCCTAGTTTGAAGAAATTACTTTTAATTTTGATTTAGAAAATAAGAACGAACTTTATGATATGCTTATGATAGACAAAAGTTGCTATACTCATAAGGTTTTAAATTTATAGCTGTCGTTTCCTAGACTAAAATGACAGCTGCAATCGATCTTAACTGTCGTCTTCACAAGGAAAACATAGGATGTTAAAAATAGTGCAGAAGAAGGGCTTGCTCTTGTTGCAACATGGTTTAAAAAAATTTGCTCATCCTGGACACTAGCAAAACCAGCTTCATTTGTTTTAATATTTATAATCGGTTTCAACCAAATAAATAATTTAATTTAAGAACCCACACGTGCGACATTACTACTACAACTATCCAACAAGTTACCCAAGCAAAATATCTGGTAGTGATTATTGACCAGCGTCTTTCCAGCAGGGCTAACATGACACACGCAACAATTACTCACTCTCGCGTGATTAATTTTCTGACAGCTCAACACTTTTCTCGTTTTCTAACAGTGCTCCTATACAAAATACTTGACTCGTTCTGTCAAACTAGATGTTTTCTCGACAAACCCTAACATGGCACCTAAGTTATCTCGAATTTTGACAGTTCAACACGAGATAATCTGCGATTCTTCTGTCATTTAGTCGTTCTCGATTTTGACGACGAGATGGGTAGACAAAATTATGATACAAAAAAAAAATCTCCAAATTAACCATGGCAGTTTCATAATTGTACTTATTTTAGTTATAATTTTATTTTACAATATATATTATTTATATTGGCACGAAGTTCCTTCCGGCGGCCGTAAGAGAAACTGTGGCGCAGGGGAGCACTATTACGTAGATGAGTATCACTTTCAGTAATAACCAGTGACTTTGCCAATTATGGTGATTAACGTAATCTAGGGATTATGGCTGTGTGGCAATATCTAATAAAATCGCCAGTTAATTTCAAGTGATTAACAACGTTTAGTGTTTTATGGTTATAATAGCGAAATCAACTCCAGCTGCATATTTATCTGAAAACCAGTCTTTTGGTAAGTGTGGTGATTAACAAACTTTTATGGTGATGGGTTTGTTGGGTGGTCACGGGTTTTATGATGATTGTTACTATAACAATCTTCGCTTTATCAAATTGTGATCGTTTGCTCATTTGTCAATTGTGGTTATTATGATATCTAGTGAGTATATTCATCATTTGCCTAGCCTTTTCCCATCTATGTTGGGGTTGGCTTCCAGTCTAACCGGATGCAGCCTCTCTGACCTCCACAACCCGGTAACTAGGAAATACGATGATACCCCTTGGTAAGACTGGTTGTCAGACTTTCGGGCTTCTGACGACCCGTAACGACTGTCAAAGACCCACGAATAACAGCCGGACCAACGGCTCAACGTGCTTCCGAGGCACGGAAGTATCATGGTATATCTAGTGAGTATATTATGTGCCACTAATTTTCATTTCCGTCATTCTGTATTTTAATTTCGGCATGTCAAAGAAAAGCATTTAATTTTAATAAAAAAAGTCAGTTAACACAAAGAACTTAACATAAATTAAAAGAGGTGGACGTAAAATAAATATAGTACATACTAATTCATGGGTAAAATCGAATGAATGAGACGAAACCTCAAGCCGATGTTGCTATGATAAAAATTATTTGTTTTTAATAACTTGCTACATCGATTTCTCGTCACGAGATAAAGAAGTGTCAAAGAGCTTTTTTCAAGTTTTCTAACGGCATTATAATAATGTCAGAATCGTAGACAAATTTCGACAAATCGAGAAAAAGAGCTATCTCGCGCTTGTCATGTTAGCCCTGCTGGTATCCTTAACTGGAACAAGTCTTGAGTCGAGTACGGAAACTCATATGAATATTCAAAGAGCTGAAGCATAAATATAAAGGAGAATAAATGTGAATTAAAATTCGAATAGCCAAAGTAATCTATAAAATGAGATTTATGTATCTTTGGTCCAGTCTGTTATAGAGTACTGCATAACTGCATGGGGTGGCACAGCGAAATCTACTTTTTTAAAGTTAGAACGCGCTCAAAGAATGATACTTATGGTAATATATCCTTCTTATCATCTTCAACACGCACAAAGAGATATACTAAGAAAAAAAAAAACAAACATTGCATATTAAACGTTCCCATATCTAGAACCGAATTTGCTAGTAGACAATATAAAAAATGGTTAGTCTTTTAATACAATAAAATTAATAATTTAATATATATTTTTGATAAAAAATCATCATCATCTTCCTGCCCTTATCCCATGTTACTTGGGGTCGGCGCAACATGTTTTCTTCTTCCATTCTCCCCTGTCAACCGTCACACTATCATTCACTCCCTTCTCTTTCATATCATTCTTTACACATTCCGTCCATCTTTTCTTCGGCCTTCCTCTCCCTCTCCATCCACTTTTCTGTCACTGGCGCCACTTTCAAACTTCCTCTTATATACTCATTTCTTACTTTATCCATTCTCATTACTCCACACATCCATCTCAACATTTGATAAAAAATAATGAATGTAAAAAAAAAAAATTCAGGCTTCACAGTTGAAATTATAATGATACAGTTACTTTTGCAACGTGTAACTTAATAATAAATATAATTAGAGTGATGTTATTCGCTTATTTAGTCACTCATGTACAGACGGCAGCACATCAAGCTACTACAATCTGTCAAATTTCTTTAATAGATTTTCAACTTTATCGCCAAAGCATTAAGTTCAAGGTTGATTGAGAAAATTTGACAGTTTCGGGTAGCTTGACCTGCTGGCATCTGTACACTCAAAATATCTCTCTCTCACACACACACACATGCACACTCACACACTCGGATCGAATTTTTGTTTTTATTTTTCCTTTCTTTTTCTTTATACATATACCTATTTGTACTCGTACGTTTATAATGTAAGGGAAGAGCGGAGCCTTCAACTACAGTCATTTTCTGTCATGGAGTTTCCTCGACATGCAATGTAAGCCAAAAATATATTATGTTACGTGAAATAAACTTATTTATTTATTTATATTTTTTGTCATTTTGACATGTTATGTTAATTATGTCATTTTAGTCTAGAGTATATATTAGTCTAGAAAGTTCAGAGAGAAATGCCTAGCTTTTTGCTACGGGCATAGAAAAGCATAAAGTTCAAGGTACGTAACAATAAAATATCGTGCAAGCTTCAAGTCAAGGGCAAAAGAGACATGAGGTGAAATCAGTCAGATTGTAGGTAATATACTGTATATTAAGACAAATAGCCGAGAAGCGCACGCAATTTGACAAATGATTTCATGAAAAACGAGACTGTTAAAAAAAAAATACCATTTATTTCAGGCGACATAGGCCCATAGACAAATACCTTAACCTAAACATACATATTTATATAAACAAAATCTTGTGTTAATAATTAAGGCTTAAGACTATGTTAGTAGCACTTCACGTTGCACTAGCTTGACTTTGTGCTGTCCTGTGCAACTGGTCCGCGGAAGCGATGGAACACCACGTCCTGCGGCCAGAAGACTTCTTCCATGACGAGGGGCAGATAATAGTTCGGAACACGCACGACGAACGCCTTCAAGTTGACGTTCCGGTGAGGTTTCAGTAACTATACCCTCGGCGTGTATCTCGTCTTTCGGCGCACGTACTCCACGATGTCCTCCGCCTTAGTGGTGTAGTGCAGGCGAGACATGTGCACCGGTGTGTTCGGCTTTGCGGCACGCAGGCTCACTTCGAGCTCCGCAAGAGCTTTGCCGCAGCGGTTCTTGTTGTTGTTTATGGGACAAATAATTAAATTGTCTCATTTTATTGCCTACTGGTGGGTTAGTAGAGAAAGCTTGCATTTAGCGTTAGTTTTTTTTTTTTACAACCATGTATAATTGACAGGCCAGATGGCGTGGTTGGCTAAGATACCACCCCATGCCGCTGGTCGTGGGTTCGATTCCCATCCAGGACAAACATTTGTGTGCATGAACATGTCTGTTGGTCCTGAGTCTGGGTGTAATTATCTATTTAAGTATATATTTACAAAAAAAAGTAGTGTATGTAGTTTATCAGTTTTCTGGTTTCCATAGTACAAGCTCTGCTTAGTTTGGGATCAGATGATCGTGTGTGAACAATGTCCTTAGATGTCTTAAGATAATATTTTACAATGCATGTGCTCGCAAAAAGCGTTTTCCAAGCAGCCAAATTGTGCGGAAATGCCATGTTTTCGCAGTAGTGCTTTTTATTTATTTTTTTTTAATTTTTAATTCTCGTCGTCAGCCCGAAAGTGTTTTTATTATTTGAGAAACGTTTTGCAAATTAATCAAGTACAGATTATCATTAATATAAAAGGTATGTACAATAAAACTAATACTTCATTAAACGCGTTATTAATTACTCTAGATTTAGATTTTGGTCAATACATTAAAATAAAATATTCATTAAATACTCGTATGTTTGGCTGAACGTATACGTATATTATACTCGAGAATTTTTGCTAAGCGCACATGTGTAAATAAGCCCGCCATTTTACTAATTTCTTACTTAGTTCGAAGTCGATCTGTGTAAAGCTGCTAAAAATGTCGAGTTCAAGTGGCAAATCAATTAACTTATCCCCGTAATAAGCACAAGAATAATTCAAGAAGCACAAAATTTCAACAACAGCTTCATACCGGCTAAATCAGAAGAAACATTTTTTTTTTATTTTCTTGCACAGTGCATAGTAAGACGTTGTATGATACACGTGATATACGTACATACAAATGCCACTCGTCGGATATCACCTACTTTCCGCACATGTAACATAAAAAACTTTTATTTTCTGAGATGTTTTCTTCTTTCAGAAAAACTCTGCCACACACAAAATATTTCTCATTATCGTGGTATATGGTAGGTACAAACAAAACCCTCAGATACGCTTGAAACAGGCAGACCAGGAACAACTGTATTGTATCTGTACTACAAATATATATTTTTTCTGTGCGGGAATCAAACCAAGAATCAAACACGTAACACATAGCGCAGCAGTCAATCGCTCGGCAACTATGCTAAAAGTATCGTCCTATTGCATTGCTAAATTATTTCATCTTATTTGAAACCATAAGTAAAGATAAAGATAAAGCTAAGTACGTTCAACTTACCTATTGAACAGATTCGGTATATTGTAACAGAAGCTGGTAGTAGGTGATACGTCATCATTCAAAATGGCTGCCGAGTCGAACCCGCTTGCGCCAGCGCCGCTCTCGCGACCATCTAATGATTCCTCCATCTTGTGTTGGCGTGGAAAATAAAAACGTAATTAAATATTGCTTTTGATAAATGTTTTACTTGTTTCTATACATTATTATCGAGAAAAAGGATCTATATTTTAAAACCCCGGCTCCGAATCTTCTTTTTGGTCGCGTACTTCATTACTGAAGGTCATGACCCTGAACGGCCTTCGTGGCTTTATCCACGATGTTCTTCCACTTCGTTCGGTTCTCCGCTTCTCTCAGGGTGGTCGTAACAGAGAGTCCAGTGAGGGCGGTTATTTGGTCTGACCAGCGGTTACGTGACCGGCCGCGAGGTCTTTTCCCATATACCTTGCCCATCACCACCAACTTTTCAAGGTTATCTGGTTCCTGACGGGTAATGTAGTAACCGAGAATCCTTTGGTAACAGATCGTGGATAGTCTATCTCATATGGATAGCTGTTCGAGAATAGATTTGTTCGTTCTCTTTGCGGTCCATGGTATGCGGAGCATTCTTCGCCAACACCACATCTTTTTCCGTTCTATTGCCCAAATCGGCCACGACTCTGAGCCGTAAAGGAATATCCAGAAAACCAGTGTCCGGACATTGGAGAACTTTCTGTCCTGCCAAATGCGTGTCAGCTTACATGGGTAAGCTTTGGCCATTTGAGTCCTTCTCTTGTCTCTCTTTCGCTTCCTCCCTGGTTAGAAAGTAGCGATCCGAGGTATATATAAAGTTGATGCGCGTTTAAAGCGCGATATGTCGCTTACGCATAAGCCGCAATTGTATGTAACCCGGACATACATGTGTGGGGCTAAGTGGGCAAAACCAAGGCGATGGATAAAGTGCATTTTCATTTAGTCTTTCATTGCGAGGAGTTTAACATACGTTCTGCCACGGGGTGGGTGAATATTCGACGTTTTAACCGCCGTCATTACCTTCCGCCAAAAGTTGATGAAGGAGAATATCGTTAATGAAATATTTCATCAATTCCCAGAATCTGCTTAAGGACCAGAATCAGGAATTGCTGAAATATTTCATTAAATATATTCTCTTTCATCAACTTTTGGCGGCAGGTAATGACGGCGGTTAAAACGCTCGAATATTCACCCGGGTATTCCGACTGCTTAGCCTAGATAGACTAATCAATATTACCTTACAGACTAGCAGCTGGTATACACAGTTTTGCCTGTAAACATTCCTGCTGTTCAAAGCTGTTCTGATGAGATTTCACTCTCTCAATATAGCACCTGCCCAAGAACTCGGTATACATAAATATCTGGCTCAGACTTTTTCTTCAGATTAAAACCAAACAGCGAAATAACAACAACAGCATAACTGGCCAAACGTGGGTTTACTATAGGTATACCTCTGCCTAACCCTTCGAGGATTAGAGGCGTGATGTTATGTTCGTGTTTAAAACTAAACAGCGTTTAGAATTCCCTTTGTCACGAAAGCACTAGCACACAAAGCTAGTTGGCTGCAGCCATACATAAGATGAGCCTGTGCAAACAGCTTTAAGTCGACGACGTAAGAAGTAGAAGGATTTTCTTTTTAATATAACATGACGCTTATATTTCCGGAATGTGTATGCAGAGTTGTAAGAGGTGAATAACCTCATTTCCCCAGATGTGTAACTCAAATGTAGTTAAGGGGCAACCTGACACAAGTCCAGACAGGACATCCAGGGTTGCCACTGAAAAATTCGTGATGAAAAAATCACAGTTTCTCCGACCTGGGGATGGAACCCAGGACTAAGAACGCTCAGCCAACTACCTACATCAACGAGGCAGATTTTTATTACGTAAATAAAAAGAAATCTAGTTTCTAGGCAGGCATTTCTAATTAGATCTTGGCATAGTTATAAGGCACTTTTAGGATTTAAAAAGTGCATGTCAATCAAATTAAATATTCCACCAATCCAATTTACAGCGAGTATTCAAAGAAAATCATATTATCGAATTAATAACCCGGGTAAGTAACACAATACTCCAGCGAGGTCGTTGACCCTCCCCTCGCCGTCGCCGAGTCACTTAAATTGAATTAAATGCCTATAATTTAGTTAAGTTTATTAAATTACCACTAAATGAGTATAATTTGTGTAGTATTCCTATTGACTTGTTGCAACGAGACGGTTTGATCGCGTCGCAAGGTACGCCATTTTGCCGCCGAAAAGTTTAAGTTTTGACAGGAAAATTGGCGGGAAGTGCGTTCGTAAATTGGTTTTAAATAGTGGTTGACGTTTTTATTTTTCAACAAATTATAAAATAACAATGTGGTATTTTTTAAAGCGGTTTTAGTGAAAATGCCTGTAGAGCGTTAATTAAATAATGTGTTGGCCTAATCATAAAAATTAAAATCGATAATAATTAATATACCAAGGAATAACTCACCGTGGAAAATAAAATGAGTAGGGTCACATTTTGTAAAATATTGTCAGAATATTAAATAATAATCATTGCTGCAATGTCTGCCAGTGGATAAGTCTTCTTTCGAGAGTCTGGGGGAATCGGTAGCGACATAAAATATTGAGTAAAATTGAGCAGGGCATTGGCAGAGAGGTATGGAAGAACAATGAATCCCTTCGCAGCAATGGACTAGCAATCCAAGTCTTCTCCTCTAGATATTGGAATTACATACAAAATGGATCAGTCATCGATAAAATAAAAAGGTACATTATAAGAAGGTACCTTCTAGGTTCAAAAACAAAATGGTGATATTGAAAAGTTTCGAGGATTTGTCTGAATTTCAGTGTTTACATGAATTAATAATAATATATATTTCAATAATAACTATTCGATATAAGATATGTTGATTTAATATTAGGTACATGCCTGTTAAACACATTCTAAAGATAAATCATTCACACTTAAAACGTAAATTAAAATCCATTCATTACAATTGGCGACTTGGACTATTTATGGTATAAGTACACAATAAAATTATTCCCATCTAGAATCAACTATCACTGCTGTTCTAGTGGGAGTAAATAGAACTCTAAGGACACAATTCACTTTTAAGATCCTGGCCCGTCACGAAAAAATATAATACACAAAAATTATATCAAGAACTTACTTACCTTCAAGAAAACTCTCCACTTTTCATCGATACATTGAAATATGTTTTTTAATTGAATTTAGTGTGATAGTCGTTTGTCACTGAAGGCTGTAACTATTGTCACGTGGTCACTTGTACTGGACTGAACGACGGGGGAAGTGCTTAGCTGTATAGAACAGAAAAACTGTAGAGCTGTCTTTGTAACTTTTTTGACATTTATTATAAAATGGTTTCATTTTTATAGGTAAATGATCAAAATGTAGCTTAGCTAAAATATATAAATACGAGTAAAAATACGGTCTTTCTCAACAATTTCCGTATTTTTAAGAGCGTTCGTTCGAAAAATACCTGATGCTACTCATTACTTTGTGGGCATATTATATCGGTTTTTTTTTTTAGAGGGCAGAACTTTAAATTGAGATAAAACACAGAATTTTTTTTTTAATATCCATGAAATTGCTTTATTTGATAGATAATTTTATGGCATTAATGTTTGAACATGATTCCGGGCATGTGACCGCCGCGGCTGACACCAACGCCTAGTTTACTGAAAACTTATCTTTTTTACTGGCTTAATTTATTTACTACAGGAAATATTTGACAAACGACCAATTTCACGAAATGTGGCCACCTCGTTCGTACAATTTGAAACCATTACTTTGTTTTCTTTGGAGATGTGTAAAGTCGGACATCTAGACGCACTGCCAGTTACCATCCCTACCTGGTTGCTATTCCACCAATTCGCACTAAGCGCTTCCAAATGTCTTTTATACTGCGCACAGCAAAAGAGTGGAACTCACTACCTGCGTCTGTGTTTCCGAACGTATACAACCCTAATCTCTTCAAAGTGAGAGTGAACAGACTTCTTCGGGATAAGCTCACTCCATCGTCGACTTTGTCTCTGTCACCTCTGACCTAGACTAGAGTCAAGAGCAAACCCATCTTAAATAAAAAAAATGTCGCATGTCTGCTCCGATAAACCAGTAACAATTGAGCACTTAGATGCCAACATTCGATGCATTATTGCCGAAATACAGCCTGATTTACTGCGAAGAGTGTGTAAAAATTAGACCTCCAGACTACGCCATGTACCTATGCGTCAGCCGCGGCGGCCACATGTCCGAAATCATATTCAAACATGGCATAAAACTATCTATCAAAAATGAAGCCAATTTCATGGATATTAAAAATATTTTTCTGTGTTTTATTTCAATTTAAAGTTCTCCTCTCTAAAAAAAGACCCTTTATAAGTAGGTACTAGTTCCAACATCCTCCCAATATCTAAATCCCCATCAACCTCGTCATTCCTTTGCTAGGTCCTGGAACCAAATCTTATCAAGTGTCTGGTAACTAAGCAGACAAAGCATAATAAACCAAGTCAGTATTTTTAAGAACTATGAGCATTGCCATTTTTTCCAAATGCCTCATCATCATCTACAGCCTACAGCAATCCACTGGTAGGCCTCCCCAATTGCACGCCATTCGGCTCGATTTCCGGCAACTCTCATCCAGCTGCTACCAGCCACCCAGCGATGATCGTCACCCCACCTAGCCTGAGGGCGTCCTAACTTACGTTTGCCGATTCGTGGTCTCCACTCAAGAACATGTCTACCCCAACGGTCATCGGTTCTACGGCTAATATGGCCGGCCCATTGCCACTTCAGCTTGCTTATTAATTTCAAATGCCTACTCTACACCTTTTGTCCCACCTGCCTAGAAAACTCATGACGTTTACTATTACCGACATACGTATACCGCGGGTCGTAGGTTCGTTCCGGAGCTAAGCACGGCTTAGGGGGGCGAGTACCCACAAGTGCTGTTGTGTCGCTTCAGATCTATTGCGGCTTTACAAACCTATACATTCCGATGCTCGAGCGAATGCCATGGGGGGAATTGATTTGTGTAAAAGAAGTGAGGTAATTTTTTGTTATGCAGAGTAGGTAGTTAGTTTTAATGCTCTCTACTCGGTAACTCTCTCTAATCTACTCTCTCTCTCTCTCTACTTGGTACTTTCGAGAAACGTGTTTTTTTTTTACTAGGAAATTCAAATTACAGATTTATGTTTTACATAATTTTGTCTTCTTATTTTCGAGTCGATGACATTGGCAAAGTACAGTGTAAACTCTATATACTTATACCTACAGCAAACTTCTATTTAACGAAATTATCCTTTAAACAGATTCAGACAAAGATTTGTTTGGTTTACATTGTTATACACGTATTGAAACACTACAGTAACAACCACTTTCAAAAGCGAAACCCGTCATTATTTAGACCCTAATTCAACATTAATTTCACTGACCTTCAAACACAATATTGATGTCGCCGCTGAATTGTATAATACGACGTAATAAAAACGTCTAGCCAAAATACATAAAGACGCTGTTTTCTATTACGGTTGATTGACGTTCAGCCAAAATGTATTACGGCTAAATAAACGTACGTCGCATTGTGTTAGCCCATCGCGTTCTACAACGCGGCTGATCAACGTTCTGCCAAAACACAATTTGGCGCGTTGCTTTGCAGTTTTTAGTTCCACGTTCTACAATGCGGCATGCGGCTGATCAACGCTCCGCCATAATACAATTTGGTGCGTCGCTTTTGTAGTTTTTAGATCCAAAATGGTTGGGTTGGGTTAAAACTGTGACCAGTGATCAGCCACGCGCGAGCCGAGCGAGCGGTACCGTGACAGCGGCCGGCGAGCGCTACTTCCAAGTTGGTCGCAGTTACTTGGCCTGATTACCCTATATTTTAATTTGTTTGCAATACGACTAAAGGTTGGCCGCCGCATCATTACATTTTGGCTGAACGTCAATCAGCCGTAATAGAAAACAGCGCCACTATTTCGGCTAGACGTTTTGTATTATACAATTAGGCTGCGACATTGTTATAGAGTTATAAATATCTCGTCGGTACACACAATGGGATTTTTAGAAATGTGTTTTTCTTGTAATTGCCTAGCAGCACGTGTTTACTTACTGTAGGTACTTCCCTACTATCGTCTTACAGGACGAGGCACCCTGGTGCATGATAGTCGCCGACAACATCTTTCTTGTCGGTGAAGATGGACCTGAGATCCAGAGCAGACTAGAAAATGGCAACGGAAGCTGAAGAATGTTGGCTTGTAAATCAGCAGAACCAAAACCGCACAGAATTAACACTGGATGGATGAAATGGCGGCAGGTCACGGGAACAATCTGCGACTCCCGATTTCAACTTAAATTTAAGGGAAAGATTTATAAAGCAATGGTTCGACCTGCTGTCTCTATGGCCACAAAAAGAATAAATGAAAGGCAATTGCATGCAGCTGAGATGAGAATGCTAAGAGGGATGTGTGGTGTTACATGAATAGATAGAATAAGAAATGTGTATATAATATATAAGAGGAAGTCTGAAAGTGACACCGGTGACTGAAAAGTTGTGTGGAAATCGGTTGCCCATGTGATGCGGAGGAATGAGGAAAATGTCGTCAGGAATTTTTTGAGTATGAATGTGTATGGCTATACGAGTAGGGGAAGACCAAAGAAACAGTGTTACACACACTCTTCACAGTAAACCAGGCTGTATTTCAGCAATAATGCATCGAATATTGGCATCCTAGTGCTCAATTGTTATCTTTATCGGAGTAGACGTGCGACTTTACATATCCCCAGAGAAAATAAAGTACCTACCTAATGGCTTCAAATCGCACGAACTATGTGGCTAGATTTCGTGAAATTAATCGTTTGTCAAATGTTTCCTTTAGTAAATTAAGCCAATAAAAACGTTAAATTTTCAAAACCTAAGCGTTGGTGTCAGCCGCGGCGGCCACATACCCGGAATCATGTTCAAACATTAATGCCATAAAATTATCTATCAAATAAAGCCAATTGCATGGATATGAAAAATATTTTTCTGTTTTTTTATTTCAATTTATTAAAGGTCCTCTAAAAAAAATACCCGATACAACCTATAAGTTGGAAGTCGCAGCCGTTACCAGTGGGCCACCATTGCTGTCATCATCAGTAAATACCAACATAAGTAACAAAAAAAAACATTTATTTAACAATACTAAACATACAATTCTAGGCAATCTTGGAATGGACGGTGATTGCAGGATCGAGTTTGGAGTTAGTGACGTAGGGCTACTCCATCGTCGAAGCAGAATAACTTGGCTCCGCGATGTACAAGCACGTACAGTCATTACGCTAAAGGACCTATTCCAGCGGTCAGCGATTGCTGCTCCAAGATGTTTGATGAAGGTAGGCATTTGTGGAGTGAAGTCTCCATCAAGGGATGCAACAAGAATATTTCCTTTTTTTTTTCGTCTTCGGTGGATTTTAGTACAGAGGCAACTGGGCGTGACACGGGCGTCATTGTCTACGACACGGATATCAAATAATGTGTCCCTCTGAGCATCCCAAACGCCACGGCAAGATAGGTCACCACGTAGTCCACAGTCTCCTTCGGAGATGATGGGGCATGTTATGTATAGACATACATAGGTATAATAATAATAATAATATCTTAGGACATTGTTCACACACGGTCATCTGATCCCAAACTAAGCAGAGCTTGTACTATGGAAACCAGATAATTGATATACTACATACACTACTTTTTTTAAAATACATACATAGATAATTACACCCAGACTCAGGACAAACAGACACGTTCATGCACACAAATGTTTGTCCTGGATGGGAATCGAACCCACGACCAGCGGCATGGCAGGTGGTATCTTAACCAACCACGCCATCTGGCCTGGCCTGGTATGTAGGGCTTGTAATAAAATAAAAGAAATAAAACAGCAAACTACTCATGAATGTTAATTCATATTTAATAAATAAATACATTCTCATCGTTTTATGTTTTAAATAAAACTATTATTAAGTGACTCAGTTGTAGCAACTCTCAACAACTTTAATATGATACAACATGTAGACGCAACCGCGTTATTGCTTAAAATCTAAGGTTAACAACTTTTAACTAAAGAATATATATTAGAAAGAACTCTTCAATATACATACATAGAAATAAATTAGTAGGAGTATGTTACAAAACTGAAAACCACTTAAACCTATTACAACTTATTATAAGCTTTGTATAGTTTTATTCATAAATTATATTTTTAAGTGATTTTTTTTTTTTTTTTTATAATCAGCAATCAACATCAAGTGTAATATTTTGAATCAAATAAAATACGCATTATTAGGTACTCAAAATATTTTGTAATTTAATCAAAATTAAATATCGTTAATATTACCTACAAGTTTTTTTTAATGATAAATATGAATAAAACTACACTTGCCTTCTTAGAAATATATTCATAGTGAGGCGAATAACTCGAAAATTATTTTAATTACAAACAATGTACGAAGATTGTTTAAAATTAACGTTCATTGAGATTGAACACAAGGATTATAACATCTTTGGCGTCAAGCGAAATCTACAAAAGCGATTCGAACATTTTTTCTTTTCCACACAAACAATACGTGGTGTATTTCGTATTTAATATATTTCTTATATGGCAATATTAAGAAGACTAACTAATAAAAATGTAGAATAAAACATACCTTACTATAATTACGTAAAACAGATATAGTATGTATATCATTCGGTTGTAGAATCTACAATGATTCGTATGGCATCAAAATCTAATAAAACCTTGATAAAATGTCACAACAAAAACTAGACAGTGAATCTATTCTGCTTTTCAAAAAGTGAGAAGTTACAGAAATACACCACGTCACCACAAAAACATACCATATCCCTATTAAAATAAAGACGCATCTCGCTTGAAATACGCTTACAAACATTACATTCGAGTCTCTTGACGAAACTTTATGGGATAATTATTTTAATTCAAAAAGATCGTTAATACAATACACATTAGGATCAAAATCCAACAAAGAAACGTTTTTACATCAATTCCTTTCAATTTGTCATGCATTACATTTATGTTTTTTATGAACTAAGAAAGATGTGTAGAACACTTTCTGGTACAGTCGTTCGCACAAGTTATCCGAAAATGTTATAACTTGAAATATTGAAAAGATTTATTCGAAGAAGCTCAGAAAACGCAGGAGGCGTTTTATACCAAAAATATTGCGAATACTTATGAAAAAAATTAAAGTGTGCTCGACTGTACTTTAGTTATAATGATAAACAAACTCAAGAATTATGATGATTTTAGAGATTCAGAATCAAATATATTGGACAGCTTAATTCTGGATATATCGAATTATAAGAATGTATTAAACTTAATATCGATATCACGATTTAAATATCTTTCAAATACATTTTCTGTATAATTTGTTAGTGATATCCTTATTAATTTTAACCATACATGGACATTTTTAACACTATTTAATAAAGACAGGTCCGCTATATCCCATTTCCTCCACTTATAACAAGTCGTTTTATTTTTCTCTATCTACCCTCGTATCAAATAGTAGAAACAACAAGCCTATATAACCGGTACAAAGTCAACAGTAGCTACATTAGATTAGTCAACATTTTTTTTTAACTTGGCCGGCCTAGGATTTTTTAGAATTTCTGGCTGAATTTATCTAGAATTTTGAAATCAATTAAATACGATCCCTAAGAGCGCGATATTATGGTTTAATTTCGGTTGTGTATATAACATTTATAGTGTAGCTTTCCAGATTTACTCAGCCTATGTCAAAGACGGTTCAAAAGAATCGCAGCGTGTGCTTTGAACGTTCAAAATCTATTAAAATAATCATAAGGACAGTTAGGAAACATAATTGTTAAACTAATTGACAGTGTTATAGCTATTTCATATAACTGTCTAGTTGTGATTTGAATTCGAAGAAACGGAAGTTTTAAGTTGCTAATCAATTTACTTAACAATTTATTAATTTCCCTAACTTCACATAACTTTAGGATAGTTTAATTTAAAAGTCTGACTCTTGCATTTTTTTAAATCAATCAATTGAATACAAAATAAATGTGGATACATAATTACAATTCCATTACAAAAAACACGCTGCATTTCTAACATCCGTCTGAAAGAAACTTGCGCACACGCATACAAGGCCGACCATTCACATTACATTACACGCTTATCACTATTTAGTTATAAGTTACGGTAAAATTCAAGGAAAGTCGAATCGGTAACGTTAGGTAATACACTATACGAATGTACATAAATCCACTAATACATAAAATAAAAAAATCAAAAGCAGCCTTTATGTGTAGTCGAATACAGAAAATCGTACATATTTTTGGAAGATATAGGTAATTCTTAATATTATATACTTTCTTTTTAATAGATTTTTGTGGACACAATCGAAAATGCACCAATGCCGACGACTATACTTCTTCACACCGGGAGACAAAAGGTACTAGCCTATTTAAAAATTCCTCAAATCACCTATTCTAATAAAATTCATCAACAATAGTGAATAAATTCGTATTTTTATTATAAATATATTTTTAACTGTGATGTCTGTGTAAGTATTGCTCTTGTGCTGAAATTAATAATATTCTGTGTACTTTAAAATCTCTATTGCATTCTCTATTCCAAACGTATGTACAATTTATTATTCTAAAGAAAATATCATGAATTCTAAGATAAAATTTTCTTTTTATTATTAAAGTAATCTTTATAATACTTTTCGGTTGGTAACATGCAATGAAGGTTTTCTGTAAACTTGAATCTATTAAGCGAATATTGATTTGACGCAATTTAAAATTTAATAAATTGTCTTAATTATAGTATCTTTCAGTAAACCGTCCACATTTTACTCTATCTAGATTTGAAACCACTTCACTATTCCCGAGCAATATTTAATATACTAGAAAGAAATATTTTAAATCTGACTAAATATTGGCAGCTACGAAAAATAGTTTGCAATGTTGCCAATTTCTTAATTTCGTTGCAATAATTTTATTTATGCGCCAAACATGATTACGATCCTTTACAAGCCTAAATTATTGTTTACTAATAATTTCAATAAGATATTAATTTAAGAATCTTAATTAGCCACAGGAATAGTGAATGTTGTGTGAATGTTTTTCTCCAACATCTAAGAAATATTTCTACATCCAAAATGTGGACCCAAATTATCTTCGATTCATACGAATAGCCTTTCATTTTCGTTATAAATACCTCTTTTATTACAAATGAGGCTTATTATCTTTCCTGAATTACGGAATTCCTTGTTTTTCCTACTGTTGCCCCTATGAAAACGAATGTCATTCGCTCATCTAAAGCTGCGTTTTCACTTAATGATCTGAACAGTACTGAGCGAGCAAACATTTCTTCGCGCGGTAAATGAAAACACTTGAGCGAGCGAACATGTTTCGTCAGTGATGATCGGTTGGACTCGGCGAACGAATGCTCGCTCGCTCATTCTTTAAGTAAAATGACGTCACTGCGAGCGACCATTTGTTTTTCGTTAAAGTGAAAACAGATGTTTTCTGTTTTGAGCAAACATCGGCAGGACCGCAAACATTTGCTCTGAACAAATGTTCGCTCGGCAGGATATGTGAAAACAGATGTTTTCTGTTTTGAGCTGACATCGACAGGACCGCAAACATTTGCTCTGAACAAATGTTCGCTCGACAGGGTATAGTGAAAACAGATGTTTTCTATTTTGAGCTAACATCGACAGGACTGCAAACATTTGCTCTGAACAATACGTTCGCTCGGCAGAGTAGTGAAAACGTGGCTTAGTATGTTTGAAATGCTACAGAATATTCAGAAATAATCTGCAGAAAAATATGCTAACTTTGACTATATCTAGGCTACCAAAAACAAATGTATGTAGCCTTTATTATGAAGAATTTCTTCAATTTCATTTTTTTTTTTTTTTGTTTTATCCATGTTATTTCGCGCCCGTATCATAATCAAATGTATCATTGTTATATTAGTAAATTCGAGTACCATGTTTAAATTGGCACTTTTGTATGATAAATACAAATTATCCAAAACCACCCAAATGCCTATCAACCGTAACCTACCCTGGTAGAACCACAAGAATACAAAAAGTCAAATGTAGCCAAAAATGTCTACTGTAGCTTAGTCACATGTAGTCAAAATTAAAGCTACATGTGTCTTTAAGAAATGGTAAGGGCGAAAATTGTAGTCATTGATAGAGATTTTTACTGGCGTAAAAATTATAATGCTCAGAATGCCTTAATTAGGCATAAATGCGAATAGTTCAATATTCACAAAGGAGTTTACGATAAAATTATGTACGAATGATCTTCAGGGAAACTAGTGTCTTTATAGTTTCTGAAGATTACCATCAATGTATTACAAACTAGCACATTGGCCAATTTACCGGGCAAAATCTAACCCTTCCATAGTAATAGGCATAATATCATTTGTGAATATCATTACATGGTAAAATTATATCACTTAACAAATCAAATCAGTTTGTACGAAGATTTCAATCCCATACATAATTAAGAGTGCTTTGAAAATAAAGATGGCACTTAGAAATGAGGTACCCGACCATTTAAATAATCAACCTATTACATTTGTAAATAATTCGACAATCACCATTAAGAGCAAGCTTTTTGCTCAAAATCCCATGCAATTCAAAGAAAAAACTATAATTCGCGAACGCGTTCGTAAACGTTCGGGTTGAATCCGACCAATCAGGATCTCGAATTCGTTGGGAGTTCAAAATTCAAAATATAACGATGTTATACCGTTGGGTTGTGTTGTTTAGACTTCGGTGCTCTTGCCGACTTGTCCGTGTTTTGGATCCGGAATTCCGGACGCGCTTAGTTTACGTATACGTCCGGGGAATATGCCGCTGATTCCGCTGATACCACTGAATAGGCGACCTGAAAAAATAAAAGAAAATATTCTTTAACCGTGCATACTGTTGGGTTGTGACTTCGGTGCTGTTGCCGTCAGTCTTCAGTAGAAAGTATGTTTAGAAAATAAGATCTAAACTATATTTCATATACATTCAAATGCCTAAAAGGTGTGTTCCAATTTAAACCTTAACCATGACCTAGATACGTTTTGGAACGAAGTTCTTTAACGCGGTTTGTAGTAGGAGTAAATTGGCGGAAAATGAGACGTAACGAAAAAGCGTTATGCCATCAGTTTCAAGTGTCTGATTTTAGTTTTTTTGTTTAATACAGAGCTATCTAGACACTTGCAACTTGAGACCATACTTCGTTCCAACCGGGAGTCTCACGACACCGCCCGACTTTTTTTTTATCCCGGTCATACGTTCCCGTGGGATAATTTCCGCTCTTCACGCGTGGGAAGCCGCGGGCAAAAGCTTAGTATTTTACAAGTTCTTACCTGGCGAGCGTTGTTCATTAGGATGTCGGGGCGACGTGGCGTGTAGCGCGTTGCGGCTGCCCTGCTGGAAGGATACAGACATGCCGCTGTCCAGCGAGCCCACCGAGCCACGCCGTTGTAGGCGCTCTGCTGCTATTGCCACTGGAAAAAATATCGTAAATATTACTGTTATGATACAAGGAACGATGGATGGACTGTGTGAAAGATGATATGGCTAGAAAGGGAGTGACTACCAAGATGACTAATAGAGAAGTATGAAAGAAAAAGAGATGTTACGCCGACCCCAAATAAATTGGAGCAAGGGCAGGGGAATGAATGATACAACTTGATACAATACAACTAAAAACGAAAACGAGAAGAAATAACCAGTACCTTTATACTCTAAATGTAATATAGCGAGCGTTTCATAAAAAAAATATAGAGTTTAAAAGAATACATAATAATAGGGTGTTTCGACCTTATTTTTCAGCTTCAAAATAATACTGTTTCGATTCCATCGTTTCTATTTTCAATACTAAACGTAAAAAAAAAAAATTGTTACGTTTGATGCTTTTTAATTTTCCAATATACAAGGAGTAATTTAAATAAGTGACAACCTCCTAAGGGGTCATTGTACTCATCATTATAAACACTTTTACTAAGGGAATATCTGCTTTTCCCTATATTTTGACGAGTCATGCGAACATAAATGTAGGGAACAGTTGTTTTTTTTTTTTTTTGCGATTTCAGATTTGGTCCCATGGTAAAAGTTGTTCAATGACCCCTTAAGAGGCTGTCACTTATTTAAATTTCACTTTGTATATTTTTAAACTAACTGCTGCTGTCGGGAAATTGACAGCAGAAAGAAGAAAACAAAGAAAGAAAATACATTCATTTAGCAGCTCTGTCTGTATTTGTGCCCTAGATGGCAATAGTCTGCCCCCTATTGTAAAGGACTTAAGCAACGTATCTACAGGTTGTATCAGAAACGTGTGGGCCAATTTAAGGGTGTGGTACAGACCGCCAATCTGAACAACTTTCTCCATGTGAGCAACACCGTAATCGGGAAAATATTATCAGCTATCCCGTACAAAGCTTCAATACTTACTCGACCCAAATGTATGGGACGGCTGATTATTTTTTCTCGATTATGATGTTGGTCCCATGGAAAAGGTTGTTCAGGTTAATGGTCTGTACCCTACACCTTTCTGATACAGCCTGTATGCTGAACTCTTCGGGAAATACCGGCGTCATGTTCATTAACTTTTCTGATAACGACTTTACTAACCAGGGTCGTTGATGTCAACTAGGGAGTTGCTGAGCACGTTCCTCTTGATGATGCTGGTGGGAGGCGGGTTGGAGCGCATCGGGGCCGCCGGGGCCGGGCAAGATGGCGGTGGTGGGACTACCACGCTGGAACGATCAGAAAACAAGTCAGTAACGCACGTTGAACCATCACCCAAAAAACAAAAAAACGCCGGTCAAGTGCGTGTCGGGCCACGCACAATGAAGGGGTGAATTTATCCCAAAACTTAACATTGTAGTTGAAAAACTTGTTCTCCTATACAACCTATAAATTATATTATTATTATTAATCTAACTAAAAAAAATTGCTCAAGCAGTTACATCTACAAACAGTAGTTTAAAATTTAACATACATAATAAAAGAGAAAATAAATTTAATTTGACTATAACGTATTTTTAAACTAAAAAATATTTAGCAGGCGCAGTTTGAGACCGCGCCATTTGTTTTCGTGAAAAGTGATTGAAATTTTACTACGGTTTCCGATACTGCCGTGGCCATTGTGTTTGCTCGATACTACACTTAGTAGGCACATTGCATTTCTTGTAAAGTGAACTTTCATCAATTATGATTTAGTTTTCAGTTCTGATCTTAAACATTTTTGCTCTTTGCAACAGATTTTCTTACGGTTGCTGACGCTGCCGTTGCTGTTGTACTTGCTCGATACTAGACTTTTTAGGCTCATTCTACAAACTTTCTTCGATTGAGGATCTTTTCATTTCTGAGCATATTAACGGCCGATATCAGACATTATTTTGCTATTGTCAACTTCATATTACATTTTTAACCCTATTTTGGCCAATATTTCTGTTGTTTCTCTTTAGCTACCTGGTAGTGCTTTGTCAACTCTTTACAAAAACACCAGAATAACTGATCTAACTAAACACGTTTTTGCGCTTTAGGAATTGATATTTCGACACATAGTGAAAAGTAGAGGGTCGCGCGCATGCTCATGCACTCGCAGTGTGACGTCATAGATCCATTATATCCTGCCATAAATATGTAAAATAAATATGACCTATCTTTTGAATGCTCAACCGTTAATCTAGCATTAAGTCTCGTAGTTATTAGCGGTTGAAATTTTACATGTTTTTGTCGGTCAGAAATATCGACCGTCCCTATTAACAATGTCGGATACCGTAAAACATGGCAACTTTGCCCTCGACATTTGACTTTGCCCAGTTGTGTATTTTTTAAAAAACTTAATACATACCAAATTTGTCTATAGTTAGTAAGAACATTTTGTCTATGGTAAAAAATTCATCATTTTTCTGGCAACACTGTGTGACGCGCTGTCACAGATGTTACATCAGTTGTCTGTCAGACGTCGTTGAAGTTAGAGTGTCTTTTTGCGGGCAAAATCTTTTAAAAAAACTTTTTCGAGAAGTGCTACTTGGAGTTATCGCAGGTAAGTAATTTTTATACATCCGTTATTACATTGGAAATGAATAATATAGACTAGTTTTCTTCGCTAAATGCGTCGTATAATCATAAAATATAACGGTGGGCAAAGTCACAAGCATATTTTTTGAATATCGTTGACAACATTGCCCAACGTTTCTTTTTCACTAGGGTTGTCACCCGAGGTACATTTTTTAACCTAGTAAAAAAAAGGAGGGTTCGGATTTGATGAACAGTTAATAATGTTGGTAAACATATAAAGTTTAAAAACACAGTCGGGATTTAGAAGATACGAGGGCTCGTATCTTCCAAATTCTGACTGTGTTTTTAAAGTTTTTTGTTGATTGGTTTTAGGTTCTTAAAAACTATATGTATTTACATCGAAATCAAACTACCTAGGTACTCTTGTTTTACCGCTACCGCGATAAAATTCATAAAATAATTTCTAATATAATTGTTAAAGTATTTATCTTCTCTCATGTCGTAAAGTTCTAATTATAAACTTGTTAATTTCTGAACTGTCTAAATGAATGCGAGAAGAGATTGTGTATGAAACTGCACAAAATTGGGTATTAAAACACTCCTATGATACTATTATAAATCTAGCATTAACGACTGGGTTTCATAAACTGTTATCATAGATTTGTATTTCAAAAAATTTTTTTTTTCAGGATGGATAACAATAAGTTTAGTAACACAAAAAAAAAAGAGATATAGAAGAAAGCTTGGGTCAAGAAAATACAGAGATTATTCTACAGAAATGTTAAATTTAGCAGTAGAGCTTGTGCAAAATAAGTCTATTTCAAGTAGGGAAGCTGAAAAACAATTTGGGATTCCACGGCGATCAATACTAAATAAAGTGTAAAATCGTCACATGAAAACGATAGGAGGGCAAGTAAAACTTTCGATTGATGAAGAACAAAAATTTGTGAATGTGCTGGTGGCTGCCGGGGAGTATGGTTGTCCAATGACCAAGTTGGACTTAAAAATTCTGGTTTATAATTATTTAGAAAAAAATTCGCGCCTTGACATTTTTAATGGCAAAATGCCTGGCAATAAGTACCTTATATTTATAGGTACTTAAAATTACTAAAAATTATATTGCATAGTTAATATTGCGATGAGTCATCGCAATTTTAACTATGCAATATAATTTTTCTGTAAAACTCATTACAAATTTTAGTGTTATTTGTTATTTTCATATAAAAACAAAGACCGAGATAGGTACATACTTTTTAGCTTTTTTTTAAAATTATTTTTTAGTTTTTGAACACTTTAGAAATAAAGCATATTATGTAAAAAATGATGTTATATTATTTTTAATTTATCATTATAATATATTATAATATTCCACACTAAAAATGATTAAATAGTTAAGTATTGTCAATGGTGACAACCCTTGAACAATCGCCATTTTGTACGAAAAATGTTCTAGAAGGCTTTTTGACTTTGCCCACTCATTTTTAAGGGTCAAGGAATGTGAATATTTGGCGTATAATTTAATACATTATTGCATTGCTCAGTATTTTCATTCAGTCCTTTTCGAATAGTGATATAGTCCATAGTAACGGAGATCTGTAATGTGGGCAAAGTTACCAAATGTATATGATTTTTTGCCCAACACCTATAATTGTTATTTTCACTAATAAATATGCTTTTTTTTTACTATTTTTAGTTTTGTGTATCGAGACATGAGCATATAGTATTATGTGGCACCGAAACAATAATCAATTTATTAAAATTTTCCAAAATATCATTAATTAAGCATTTATTTTTTAAATTTATGGGCAAAGTTGCCATGTTTTACGGTATACATTTTTACCAATATTCACTTTTTTATATAAATCGAATTACAATTTAAAAAAAAAATATTCACTGTCAAAACAAACTATGAACTGAGGGCAGTTCAAAGGTTTCCCTAACGACAAAAAAGATTTTTTATGATATTAACAATGTCAGTTCTGCGAAAAAGACCGGTCAGTAGGAACTACACAGTAGTCTCACTGCAGAACCGACATTGTTAATAGGGGTTGAGCTTACCACCAGTACACTGAGCGAAAAGACGTTATCACGTCAAAAAGTGTCTTTTTACGATTTGTTCACCTTTAGTTTAATTTCCTAAACCTTATGTAGGTTTAGGAAATTAAACCTAACCTAATAGAGTATAGTATCTTACCCATGCATATGGACGTGGTCCATGCACTGCTGGTGATCAATTTCAACATCAGCCACGCCGCTGTCTCTGTTCTCCATCACTGTTGAAAGAAATAGATCTTATCAAAAACCTAATACTTACGCGTAAATAACAAAAATAAATAAATAATCGGCTTTTCCGCTGGATACTTGTTCACAGAAGGAGAACTTATGAGTTAAGCAAATTCGTATAAATGTGTTTTCTCCTCCTTTATGCAGATCCTATAATACCTACCGGGTCTTCCAAAGAATCCATGATCGAAAAAACTACTTCAAAAACTGCCATGACTATAGATTGGATATTCGGATGCATATTTACCTAAAGTTGACGTGTTGCTATTATGGAATACACTTTTATATCGACAAAATCCCGGGATTCCGAGATCGACTTTGAGTTCAGATTATAGAGTCGAATGTACCTATATTTACTTACGTTCAGGAATTGGCTAATATGGAATGCACATTTCGTATCGATCGTAAAAATCTCGCGATTCCGGAATTGATAAATTTAGTACTTTTTGACGATAGAATCAAATGCTAGCTAATGTTGATAAAGTAGGTTGCCAAACTGACAGTAAAAAAAGCATACGGGTAGTTATGTGATCCCGGTATTAAAAAAATATATACCACATATTTAAGAAGTCGTTTCCATACCATCAATCCGATTAGTTGTGCATTCCCGGATTTTCTGGAATCCCGGGATTTATAATAAGAAAGAAAATAAGAAGCCGCTTCCATAACTTCTTAGCCAAAAATTTACTTTTTTATTATTTGTGATGGGTTTGCTCTTGACTTTAGTCTAGGTCAGAGGTGACAGAGACAAAGTCTACGATGGAGTGAGTTTAACCAGAAGAAGCTTGTTCTCTCTAACTTTGAAGAGATTCAGGTTGTACGCGTTCGGGAACACTGACGCAGGTAGTGAATTCCACTCTTTTGCCGTGCGCATTATGAAAGATGTTTGGAATCGCTTAGTGCGAATTGGTGGAATGGCAACTAGGTATGGATGGTAATTTGCAGTGCGTCTAGATATTTGATGGTAGAAGGGGGCCGGTGGAATGAGGTTGTGGAGTCCCTGAGCACACTCACCGAAGTACAGTACTTTAGGTAAATAGCATCTGATTATCCGACCTCTGGTCATGACCGCCATTCGTGCTAAATTGGGGGAGTAGTATTTAATGATCTTTATTTTATTCAAAACCATACTGACCATTCCTGGCACTGTTCCCAGCGCCTCGTCCCTTCCCTCTATTCAGCTCGCCCTCAATCCTCATGGCTTCCATCTCGTCCATCTCGGCGACGCTCTCGCGCAAGTCTTCAGCGAACTTGCAGCGGTCGTGCTCGTTGCGCGCATTGAACGTGGCCAGGCGACGACCGTCTACCCGCCGGGATAGGCGGATCCCGAAGGGATAGTCTGGAAAAGAGATGTGTGTATTTTTTTAAAGCTGTAATATTTTAATCTGATTATCAGAACTTCTGAACAGCTACTATACAGCATTCCTTGTTATTGTTTTCCTTGTGAAACAGTGCATATGATACAATATTTTCTACTTCTTTTTCTATGTTATCTTTTGTGGTTTAGCCGTTTCTCTCAGTTGATCTGCAATTTGCTTTTTGAAAGAGCACTGGCTACGGAAGTTTTAGTGGGCGTTTCTCCTTATGTGTTCCTTACAGATTTGCCCCAGGGCCGTGATATCCAGTAGCCTTTAGCTGACTTTACTTTGCTAAGTAGGCGTTTCATACGTATATCCACCTTATTGGTAAAAGAATAAAGTTATTATTAGTATGAAACTTTTATACACATTTGCTCATAGAAATATAAACATTATACATATACGAATAAGGTTTATATGCGTATGAAACGCTAACTTTACTTAGCAAGTAGCTCATATGCTACTAAATTGCCCGGTGGTCCCCACATACAGAGCAAAGAACCCAGATACCCTCCGTGAGATTGTCGGTAACACCAAGGCGTTGCTGGCCTTCCATGAGGAGTTGGGGTGGATCAAATAATGGATTTTCCCACCCGTTACGCAAAATACGCGCGTTGACGTGGAGTTGCAGACACCAGCCCCTATTACCTATTAGTAAGTAACGTCAAAGTATAATAACCGGCACGAGCCGTGAGCACAGATGGGCAGTAGTGGGGGTAAGCTCGCGCATGTACACTTTCGGCCATCCAGTGCCGTTTTTACGAAAATTATTGATAGGTACTTACACAAACTACAGAGTTATTGGTAAAACACCAGCAACCTCTTAAGGGGTCATTGTACTCATCATTATGAACAACTTTTACTATGGGACCAAATCTGAAATCGCAAAAAAAAATCTGCTTTTCAGTACATTTTGACGAATTATGCGAACATAAATGTACTGAACAGCTGATTTTTTTTCGCGATTTCAGGTTTGTTCCCATAGTAAAAGTTGTTCATAATGATGAGTACAATGACCCCTTAAGAGGTGGCTGGTGTTTTACCAATAACCCTGTATAATTCAAATATTAGTGGTACTTGAAATTTTACTTTGATAAAGTAATTTTGTTGGCCTTTGTGACAAAAATATAATTATCTCAATAAAACAATATAATCTGATTATAAGTGTCTTAACAAATACGAAATAACAAAATAAACTATTTTAAAATCCAAAACCTAAGTCACTAAAATTGCACGAAAGTGTACAGTAGCCGAATGACACGCGAGAGTCCAATAGACGACGAGCACCGACTGACGAACCAATAGCGTGCAGTTCGGCGTCCCCCGGCTTCGTCATTCCTCCAAAGAGACCCGAAAATTTACTACGGAGCAGGTGTCAGTTTGTGCTCACGACTCATGCCGGTGACTATACAACCTGTTAATTTTGCCCTTAAATCTACGTCCAGCGGACCACAGCTGTTAGCCGTCCTGGAGCAATATTATGAAGTATAATGCCATCACGATTCCAGTCCGAAAAAGGGATGGTGTTATTATCGGTCATGTACAGCTATCTCTCTCTCTCGCACTGGAATCATGATGGCATGAATAAAAAGTACAAGTACAGTACTCACGTGGCACAGAGAATAAGTTGACAATCATGCCACACAGCGGGAATGACTGGCGGAATGTGTACGTCACTGATGACTTCTTCTTGCTGAAGATCTTTGTGATCACCAGCAGGTCGTTGAACAGGAACACCTGGAACAAAAAGAGTGTCTTTAATAAAGATGGACATTAAAATTAGGAAATGTAACCTTTTCATAATACTATAGAGGTACGAAGAACAAGGTGTAAAGTTCACTCATCCACCACAGAAAAGGAAGGATTCTCCGGCCGACGTTGTATATGCTAGTCGCGCGGTAAACTCTGTTTGCGCGATGCAAGATTTTGCGTGACGTCAGGACGTCAGTGTGATGCGTAGTTTGAATGTGGCGATGTAGATGCCACCACAATACCTTATAACACTTTAAGGGGGAAGCTCCAGGTAGCCCGCGAAATTCAAATTTTCTTACGTTTTTTGCAATTTGCAAGTCAGTATTAAGTTGTATGTTAAATAAAGTATGATTTGCGGCCGGAACAAATATGTTTTTACATATTTATATACAATAGAATCAGTAATACAACTCCTAAGTAGTGTTGCCCAAATTCAGTCTTGGTCTTGCAGTCTTGGTCTTGTTCTTGCGTTTTTGCAAGACCAAGACCAAGAACAAGACCGCGTATTTTTAGCAAGACCAAGACCAAGACTGACCGTGCAAGACTTGAGCAAGAACAAGACATAGCCTGCAAGACTCTTGCGTCTTGCAGCTAGGACTTAGCGCTATTTCACTGAGTAGTTAGGTGTAACAGTTCGGTGTATAGGTAGGTACGCTTAGGAATTCTATGAGACGCAAAAAACTGTATCAAAGAATATGAAAAACTGGACCTATGCGCATTACGACTAATACCATAAACATAGCGAATAAAAAAATATCTATTAAAATCAAACTGAGTGCATGCATAGTTATGTTTTAACCATCGGCACTTTGATAATGCGGCATCAAAGGTTTTGTACTTACTTCTCAAAGAAATTTGCCGCTTTTCGGAAGTACATGGTTATGATACACGCGCCGGCGGCTTCTTTTGAAATCTAAAACAATCGTTGCCGCCACGCCGAAATCATAACATTTGTGACACTATTTGATTGCCGCCATAGGGCGTAGGTATACTCATGCAAAATAATTTCGAATTTTTTTAAGAGTACCTACAGGTGTTCCAAAGAATAAATAAGTTTCAGAGTGCTTAGAATGAAAATGAATACATTATACTGATCACGCAAGTAGTATTATGATTAGGATAAAATGGTAAGGATAGGTAGTAGATGTCATATTAATTCATTCTAGTAAGTATATATTATAATATTGATTACTTATATGGTTTTAAACTAATTACTTAGGTACTATTATTGTACATTTAGTCATTATATTTCTTAAGTTTTTACAAGAAAAAATAGCAAAAAAGTGTTCAAATATCACCCGTTTAATAAATATTGTAGCCACTTTTAAATATACTTGAAACGTGTAAAAAAATTCTACAAAACTAATAAAATAATATAAAAAGCGTAGGTACTTACCTACTAATAAAATAAAAAGCCTGCGATAAGAGTTTTGTATTACTTACCAGCCCGAATATCTCTGAGAGAGATGATGAGAGTAAGTATTTACTAGCTGTGCCCGCGACTTCGTCCACGAGGAATAGTAACTTTGGAGGTATAGTGACGTTCAGGACTTATTTATTTATTTTAAAACTTCTGTCATCAAACATACAAACGAACTCTTCAGCTTTATAATATTAGTATAGATGTACGCCAAAACATTCACTTATATGTAAAGAATAGTGATTGGCACTAATTCTATTTTATTCACGCGTCGCGTCTGTACAAGTAGGTAATATTTAGTGTGTGTTTGTACGCCGCACGCGGCATTGTTTGATTTGCGGCGGCATCCTTTTCATAGAGCCGGCACGTGGCGAGGCGGCGCGGTAGAAAGCAAGGAAACGTACTATAAATAAAGGAATTATTTTAATTCCAGTCATTTCTAATTGAGCTGTGCTTCGAGTCTAACTTAATAATTGTTTTTACTAATTCTCGTTGTTTTCTAAAAACGTATCACGTGTACAATTTAATATGAGTGACGAAGATTCAAATTATTCTAGTCCGAGTAACGAGAGTTTGAGTCACAGATCCCAAAAGCAAATTTGAGGAGTTTTTCGAAATAATTCATGCATCCCAAACTGCCTTCTGTAAATTGTGCCAACATAAAAAGATTGAAATAAAAATGAAAAACAGAAACACTTCAGGCTTAAGGAAACATCTAATATCTTTCCACAAAAAGGAATCAGAAATATTTCTTCCTGTTAAACCAAAATTAAGTGGAGATATCACAAGCTTTTTAGTAACCGCTGGAAGAAGTGGACAGGTAAGAATATTTTTTTAACAGTTAAAAGAATTTTAACTCCGCGTAGCTATTCATGCGATACTTTCAAAAACGCCATTAACTTACGTAAGTATTTTTGAGTTAGTGGTGTTTTCATCTAGGGGTGCGACATATTAAGTATGTAATTATCGTCTTAAATATTTTTTATAAACCCATATTTTCATTTAATCGGCCAGTAACAACTAAGTACTTTATTTTGGTAAATTACAGTACAGTGCAACCTTAATATAACAAATATCAATTTAACGATTTTCTCGATTTAACAACAACAAACCTCCTCCTCTTATACGCTCAAACCTAGTATGTTTTAAATAATAACACAAGATTTATTGTTTTGTTTCAGTCGGAAAACAGCAGTGACAACATCACGACAGCTACAGTTGATTGGGTGGTGAAAAAATATCTTCCCTTCTCATTTTTCGATGACGAAGCTACACAAGTATATTTTCGACGTATTTGCCCTAATATGGTGTTTCCTAAAAGGTCTACACTTAGAAGGAAAGTCAAAGAGCGATTTGAAGAGCTCCAATTGAATCTCAAGGAACGACTTCAACAATTATCATCTAAAATGTCTTTTACCATTGATGGGTGGACGTCAATTGCTGGTAGGAGTTACTACGGGGTTACTATTCATTATATAGACAACGAATGGAAGTATCAATCTGTAGTTCTTGATTTTATACCATCACGCGGTCGACATACTGGGGAAGATATTGCAACGATTTTCCATGAATGTTTATTGGAATATGGCATAATTGATAAAATAACCAAGACCAAGACTGGGAGCGCAAGACCAAGACCAAGACCAAGACCAGGTGTATTGGCGCAAGACCAAGACCAAGACTGGCTAAGTCTCGTCTTGTTCTTGCATTTGGGCAACACTACTCCTAAGTTAGTATAATCCTAAAATGTCAACATTTCATGAAATAGTCATTTTTGGGATTACCTGGTCTTAAAGAGTTGTATTGATTACTTTAATGATTCTAATTATGTAAATAAATACTTAGAAAGACGTAAGATACTTAGAAAAACGTAAGAAAATTTTAATTCCGCGGGCTACCCTGCCGCTTCCTTCTTAAATCAATACCTTCTATCCTGCTGTTGGTTTGCATATTATTCCTTACCTCTCTTTGATGCACTCCAGGGCGCTCCTTCTTGTGTATGTCGGGGATCTCGTACAGGCGGCAGTAGCAGACCAGGCGCCGGTGCGGTAGCGCGAGGTGCGGCTTCTTGCCCACTATCGTGGCTTGGACTTTCATCACCTGGAAGACAGAAGAAGAATATTTGGTTAGGAGCCTGGGCAACATCATATTTAGGGCACACGCGTTCAGGGGCCGTATTATGAACTATTAATGCCATAATTCTTCCAGTGCTAGAGAGAGACGGAGCTATACATGACCTATAGCACCATCCCTTTTTCGCAACGGAATCATGATGGCATTAATAGTTCGTAATAAGAACTCTGGACACCGTTGATCAGGAAACGTTTTTATGGTGCCCTCAGGTAAGAAGGACAAATTACGTGCTCCATTTCACCGGCTTCATAAGGTTCATAACTCATTTGTTGGGCTTGGTATAACTTTTTATAACAAGCTACCCTCTTCTTTGCTAGATTTGCCCTTTAATGCGTTCAAAGCTAAAGTAAAATCTAACCTTTGTTCAAAGGCATACTATTCTATCAACGATTACTTAAACGATAAGAATAGTTGGTCGCTGTGTTTTGCTTAAGACAATGTTTATGTTCTTTCTCCAGAATTAGCATAGCTACTGACAGGTTATATGAGTTCATATAATTATTTATTTTCTTTGACTCTCAAGGTCAATTTATTTTAATTTTATTTTTATTTATTATTGACATAATCTACTCATTTCAATGTTTATTTATTTTTTATGAGTGGTATTGCAATATGTGGTTAGCTAGTGACCTCGACAATTGATCATAGTTTTTCTTGCCCGAGCAACCGGCAGCAAGTTCGTCATGCTCCCTTAGATGTCACTGCTTGCGGTAGCGTCGGGGGTCGGGTTGTCTCCTTCCCTCAAATATGGCGAGGGGGATAATGGCTGATCTTTGCGTTATACTCGTGAACGGGTGCTGCTTGTGGTGACAGGTCGTCTTGCTGACCTTGGTTTTGTTTTGTTATTAGTAATTTAACTCGTTGATTTTACTTCGATGGTCCTAGTTTATCCCTATCTGTGACTTGTGAGTTACGACTACATGTACGGCTATATGTAAGTGGGCACGCCCTTTATTACTGGAGGCTTTTATTTAGGTATAAAGTTCTGCTTACGTTTTTAGTTTTGTATTTTGTTTCTGCTTGAGTATTGTTTTCGTTTTTTTTTTTTTTTTTTTTTTGGTATATTGGCGTGTGCTAGCTTACTTATAGCAAATAATTTAATTTAATGTTTTGTGTTGCGTAATGTACCTAAATTATTATGCGCAGTATTATATAGAATCATTTTTTTTAACTGAACAGACAGCTGTGCTGCTGGGGAGTTTGTTGCGCCACTTCTTCTCCCCAGCTAAAGCACTAGGAAGTGGTGAAGGGCGGGCGTTTTTGGGGGACTGTCTTATGTAATTTTGACGTTCAAAAAGTGCTGATTCTCAGCCTAGTTTGAATAAATGACTTTTGATTTTGATTTTGATTTTGATCAAATGACGATCATTGCAAGGTGGCTGGTAAATAAATATGACGTCGGGGTCACTAAAAATGGGTTCAGTAAAATAAACGATTTGCGAATTAAGGAATATTTTATACTAAATTCCCTAAAATAATGTTGTCCTATAAAGACGTTTATCCGTATGACGTTAGTGCCATCGAGGTTATCGTCTCATTCCAACCAGTCCGCTTGTAAGACGTCCGAATGCGATGTTCCACAGATTGTAGTGGCTGATAATCGCGATAATTGGCATACTTATTACAAAGACAAAGGACCCAGTTCAATAATTTAAGCCTCTAAGGCGGATCGCTCACACGAGCTAGAGTCGAGGCGGCGTCAAGGCGCGGGCGCACAAGCGGCGCGCCGCATTTACTTTTTCTTTAGGAATAAATGGCAGTGCGCTCATATACTAGAGTCACGACACGGGCGAGGTGGCAGCGGCGCGGGGTTGAGGTGGGGGCGCGGCGGGGCGCTGTGCACGACCGCGACGCGACTTTACCGCCATTTTGTCATTTTGTTTCGGAAAAATATAATTGGAATGTGAGAAGGATGCATAGCCGCCCGCGCCTCGTATCTACATAGAGACCACGCCGCGACCTTGCCTCGACTTACCAGTGAGCGACGCGCCAATAAATGGGTGAAATAAATGTTGTGAAACTTTAATTCTGGACGAAAAGTTGCTTCGAGACTTGATTTTGTTATATCGTAAAAATAAAACCAGTATTGAAAGTCTAAACCTGTATAAATATCAGTCTAAACAGCGTATTTACCTGCGTAACATAGTCTCTGCCGAGTATAAACTCGCTCGACTACACACCCTATCATGGATATCGTAGACAGACAGCATGTCCCGATCAACGTCGCCGCAGTCGTCAATCCCGCGCAGGTTACGAACGAGGTCGTTCAGAGACATCCGGGCTTTTCCGGATGTCTAATAGGCCTAATTTGGCTTCTATATTAAGTATGTATTCTTTTTTTATATTTTAAGTTACAAACAGCTTATTTACCTGCGTAACATGGTCACTGCCGGGTCTAAACTCGCTCGACTTCACCCTATCATAGATGCCGGACAGCATGTCCCGGTCAATGTCGCCGCAGTCGTCAATCCCGCGCAGGTTACGAACGAAGTCGTCTAGAGACATCCGGGCTTCGGGCTTCAGGTTCGGAGTGTGGAGATCCGTGTTCAGCATTATTATTGCGAAGGCTAGGACGAATATCTGCGGAAGAAGGTGATTGGTTTAGACAAGTGCACTTTAAGTCTATATTTTGGTGGTGGTAGGATATTTTTCTGTTTCAGTCAGTAGATGTTTTTAAAAGAATATGTAAGTAAAGCATAAGTATTCTTCAGTAGTGTAGTGTATTGCAATTGCCTCCGGCATCTGTTTGTTTATTATGGTTTTTTATGGCGTTCGGTTATAGAGATCTATAAGAAATCCCATATTCAGCAGTATGTAAGTAAATGGTCCATTTAAATTAGATGGTTGGTATTTAAAAAGACGAGGTACACGCCGAGGCTGCAGTTACTGGAATCACGCCGGAACGTCAACTTCAAGGCGTTCGTCGTGCTTGTACCGAACTATTCTCTGTCCCTCGTCATGGAAGAAGACTTTTGGCCGCAGGACGTGGTGTTCCGTCGCTTCCGCGGACAAGTTCCACAGGACAGCACAAAGTCAAGCTAGTGCAACGTGAAGTGCACATAGTAACATTAACACTAGATTTTGTTTATAAAAATATGTATGTTTAAGTTATGGTATTTTTCTATGGGCCTATGTCGCCTAAAATAAATGGTATTATTATTATTATTACTTAAATTATCTACACTCGCGAGCAACCAAATCGACTCAACCCCATACAATACAACCCTTGCACACAAAGTAGTTTTTTTTCTTTTAAGTTCTTATCCCAAGGTAGTTTTTTTTTTAAGTTCTTATCCCATTTATGAAAAAGTAATTTATTTTTTTAAACCCTGACATTTCAGCTTTAAGATGGTACCATAAGTATTAAAATCGGTTTAGTTATATTCGAGTAATTTCTATTTGAGTCGATTTGGTTACTAGTATAAACAGTGACATGATTTACTTAAAGACATAGTATTTTCTAACTTTACAATATCAATTCCATTGAAAAGCTGCTTACATTGCATACAGAGTAGTTAAGTTATCAGTGACTCAATATTGTTCATGATAATAATAATAGTCTAAACTTGAGACAATTTAGACACTTTGAATATGTTCTTAGCAATTCATGTATTATTCATTCCATAGAGTGAAAGTACTCATGAATACGAAGAGCAACTTGAATATTTCAGTTGCTCTTAATAGCTCAAAGTCAAGCAATTTACTAAGTTTGAATTTGTACTTCAATCAAACTACACTAAGTAACCAGCCTATAATGTTCCCACTATAGCAATTACTCAAATAAACTAAACCGATTTTATGTATTATATATATATTATTTATATTATATTATTTTACTTTTTATACTTATGGTACCATCTCAAAACTGTAACGTCAGGCTTTAAAAAAATAAAAACTTTTTCATAAATGGGATAGAAACTTTTTGAAAAAAAAAAGTTCTTTGTAGCCGTTATATAGTGCTGTCCCTAGGGATATAGCTACAAATTGTAATATAATAATAATATCTTGGGATATTTCACACACGGTCATCTGATCCCAAACTAAGTAGAGCTTGTACTATGGAAGCCAGATAACTGATATACTACATATACTACTTTTTTTTTTTGTAAATACATGCTTACGTAATATAGATAATTACACCCAGACTCAAGACAAACAGACATGTTCATGCACACAAATGTTTGTCCTGGATGGAAATCCACCCACGACCAGCGGCATGATAGGTGGTATCTTAACCAACCACGCGAGCTGGCCTGTCAACTATAAGGAATATAACTATAATACGAGCATGATCTAGTAATATAAGTATTAGGACACTCCGACTAAATAGGTTAGGTTAGATTAGAACTGTGACCAACTACGCGTGGCCGAGCGAGCGAAGCGAGCGGTGCCGCCATAGCGGCCGGCGAGCGCTACGCCGAAATATTGGTCGCAGTAACGAAATAATATTACGGTAGGGTTGTATGTGGTCCGCCAGGGTTGCGGGTTGTTCGAAAGAGTTACCGTGGCCCTAGCACAGGCAACTGAAGGAACACGGGTAGGTTTTAGTCAGTAGAAGTCTGACACGCCCCGCCGCTCCACCCAGAGCGGGAGAAGTTATTTGATGATTTACCATCCAAAAAAAAATATTGTATGTGGTTGAGACGATTTGGTTGCTCGCGAACGTAGGACATAGCAACGATGCTTGACATCATATTTAATGAGGAATGGTGATAGTCCCCCGGACGAGAACAAAGAACTCTACTACAAAGAAATATTTTGAATAGCAACGTTCTACGTCCGACTTACCGTATCCTGAGTCCTCAACCGCTGCACGAAGTCAGTATTGCAGACACAGTACCTCCGTGCGAAGGCTTCGACCAGCCGCTCGATCTTCTGAGCCTCGCCGGGCAGACGGAAGTGCGCCTGGTAACGACGGAGCGCCACGTCTACCGCCATACCTGATAGGTCCAGCTCGTTTACGAAGCACCTGTGTATAATACGTTACTGAGTAATGGGTTGTTTCTGCTAAATTATACAGTGTACATTTATTTCATCGTCTTGATTATTGTGAGAAACACACAGTTTTAATTTAAGAAAAAAGCTGCTTCAGCAAATCGCTGTATACCATATTTGTTTTAGAGACAAGTAAAGTAAAATACAGTGTTTTATGCCATAGGTCACATCTTGTCTTTTAATGCTTATGAAGCCAAAAAAGTGAAAGTATTTTTAGGTAGGAAGCAGGGATCTGTAGGCCTAGACAAATGGCATTCGCTTTGGAGCGGTTCTATTTCTACAATCGCTATCGACGCATCTCTATGGAAGTTATCGTTGGACGCTGTCAATTTGTTGATCTATGATCACGTGACATTTCGATAGCTTAAGTAGTATGTGTCCAATATTTTTTACTATTCTACATGACGGACAAATAAAAAAAAAATGTCATCAACCCTATTACAACAATAATTTTTATATTAATGGGACAGTTCTGAAACCTACAAATGCTAAAAATATACAAACTCACTCAAGCACAGCCATATTGAAAGGATTCTGCAGGTTCCCAAGATATTCTCCAATCATCTGCTTGCTCAGCCCTTTCCTGGTGATGAGGAACCTGGCGACTCCTCGAGGGGAGTTCTCCAGGAATCCGCGGGAGATCAGGTACGCGATGCCACGCTCTGGCTTCTTGTTGAACAGGTTTAAACCCACGCGGTATTGACGCTTGCGGACCGTTTCGGACACCTGAAATTAGATGATGGTGTGATTATTGTGAGTTTGGTTAGTGATTTCTATACAGGAGAAGTTTTTAAACAGTACGCAAATTTTCTTAAGGTGTTCTACCCATGAATATGAACAACTTTCACCATGGGACCAACCCTGAAATCAGCTGTTTCATACAAAAGTTCAATACCTACTCGACCAAAATGTATGAAACAGCTGATTTTCTCGTGATTTCAGAGTTGGTCCCATAGTGAAAGTTGTTTATATTCATGGGTAATTGTACTCATGAAAATACCCTGTGGAAATTTGCGCACTGCTTAAAAACATTTCCTGTATTAATAGATTAAAATGGCTTGGTAAATCAAATAGCTAATGTCGATAATGTTAGTCTCGTTGAGAATTATAGTAGACGGTGCAAAAATGTAGTCAACAAAACAATGGAATCAATGCAAATTTTTCATTTTTCAAAACGTACAAAAACGGGTCATGCTCACTTGCCCAGCAACAAAATAGGTGCGAAATCAGGATGCAATAGGGTTTGATCAAGTCTGGAGAACAATGACATGTCGGTAAACTTAAAGGGCTGTATTCAATGCAGGGTAACATTTTCCTAAGTGACGTACAATGTCAATACGAACTGATTCCACCGGCCCCCTTCTACCATCGGACATCTAGGCGCACTGCCAGTTACCATCCCTACCTGGTTGATATTCCACCAATTCGCACTAAGCGTTTCCAAATGTCTTTTATAATGCGCACTGCAAAAAGTGGAACTCACTACCTGCGTCTGTTTCCGAGCGCATACAACCCTAATCTCTTCAAAGTGAGAGTGAACAGGCTTCTTCTGGGTAAGCTCTTTCCATCGTCGACTTTGGCTGTGTCACTTCTGACCTAGACTAGAGTCAAGAGCAAACCCATTCCAAATAAAAAAAATAAAAAAAAAAATGTCCAAAAACCGTATTACTTGCTTGCTAGATATTGCTGAATTATAATGTTTCATATCGGTTAAAAAGTCTAAGCATCTTGAATAACTTGTTCTAATTGTATTCTAAACGGGCTAGTGCCCTCATCTTCACGTCCAAGCGCGTACATTAGTAACTTAATAGATAGCCTATCACGATCCTCATCAGCAGTAAATGTAAGCACCTTCAGTGGCGGATGCGTGTGCGCATGATGGTCGTGCTGCGGGCGGCAGCAGGGGGCAGGCGCGGGCGGCGCCTCGTAGTAGGGCGGCGCGTCCTGGCGCTTCCACACGGCGTAGCGCTCCGCCTCGTAGCCGCCCGACGCCGACGCCGTGCGCTGGTGCGCGTACGGCTCTGTCATGTGCACGTGCGGCTCCTGGGGTCGGATGGGGGTCGGGTTAGGGGGTTACCAGAAACTTTTAATCTTACTATTCTACTAATCCTACTTCCAACTTCCAACTCATATTAGAAATGCAAAAGTTTGGATGGATGGACGTTTGTTACTCAATCATGCCAGAACGGCTGAACGGATCTGGATGAAATTTGGCACAGAGATACATTATAGTCTGGAATAGCACAAAGGCTACTTTTTTATCCCACAAGTACTTTCCCGTGGGATAATTTCCGACATCCACGCGAGTGAAGCCGCTGGCAAGAGCCAGTAACAAATATTATTTATAAGTTTAAAGACCTCCTCATACAGAGAAGGCTTCTGCTGCTGTCATCACTTTTGTCTGACTGCTCACTGTAATCAGGCGAATGTAAAGACCATGGTTCTTGTCTTCCATCACGAGTCTTTTAATCACTATGATTACAAGAAACCAAGCATAATATGATGCCTGGTTGCAATCCATAACTTAGTGGGCAAGATTAAGGAGGAAGCTCCAGGTAGCCCGCAAATTCAAATTTTCTTAGGTTTCTTGCAATTTACAAGTCGGTATTAGATTGTACGTTGATCAAAATATAATTTGCGGCCGTAACAAGTATCTTTTTACATAATTAGAATCATTAAAGTGATCAATACAACTTTTTAAGACCAGGTAATCTTAATGAATGACTATTTCATGACATCTTGACATTTCAGGATTATACTAACCTATGGAGTTGTATTACTGATTCTAATGATTATAATTCTATAAATACATATTTGTTACTGCCGCAAATCATACATTATCTAACATACAACTTAATACTGTAAAATGCAAAAAACGTAAGAATATTTGAATTTCGCGGGCTACCCTGACGCTTCCTCCTTAAGAAAAGAACTTAATAGCGTCTAGAGTGACGCAAGTTTAACTGTCCTGTTCATTACTCGTGGTTTTATAAGGTCTATTTATTCGTAAACGAAATATTTTAAGGGGCCGTTGTACTTATCATTATGAACAACTTTTACTATGGGACCAAACCTGAAATCGCGAAAAAAGAAACACCCGTTCCGTAGATTTTGACGAGTTATGCGAACGTAAATGCTGAGAACAGCTGACTTTTTTCGCAATTTCAGGTTTGGTCTTGTCAGTTGTTCATAATGATGTGTACAATGACCCCTTAAGAGATTTCGTGTATAAATAGACAGACCTTATATGACTTTAGTTGCAAAAAAACTTAATTTTGTGCTTGATGAATCAGTAGTTAAAAGGTTATAGTACTGCCCCAGGTTTGGCATTCAAAATTACGACACGGTGTTGTCGGGCTGACATTCAGATTGTTCATTTAAACTGGTCACTGGTCAGGTTTTATTAAAACACGGAGTGAGAAATTCGGTCTGACTATAACGTGTTGTGTATTAGCAATTTCATATCGAAGATTCACTCATACAATCTAAACATAATAAAGCTGAAGTTTGTTTTTTTGTTTGATTGTTTGTACGCGCTAATCTCAGGAACTATCAGTCGGATTTGAATTTTGTATTTGCATTTGATAACCCAATTCTTGAGGAAGGCTATAGGCTATTTATTATCACGCTAGGACCCTTAGGAGCCGAGCAAAATAAAAACGAAATAACAGCGTGGGCAGACGATGCGATGCGACGGAGTGGATCGGGGAACAAGAAATTTCACGCGGACAGTCGTGGGCAGAAGCTAGTATGCAGTCAGGTACATGCCAATCATTCCAAAATGCGGGATTATTTTGTGCCGTGGTTCATGTCGAATTTCATGACAATACATGATTGTTCAATTTTTATATCATTATGTTTACCATACAAAATGTCTTCCAGATATCTTTAAATTTTTTGGCAGGTGAATTACAACAGTTACCATAGCTGCCTCATCGTCAGTTTTATATTTACGGCTGTAGTAAGATTCCAGCCGTACGTTAACTTATATACTTTATTAATGATAATGTTACTAACCGGAGCCCTAGGCTGGTAGGGCTGATGGTAATGATGGCGGTGTTCCTGCGAGGAGGACGACGACGAGGATTGCACTGAAGACATGGAACCGCCTCGGACGACGGCGCCACCGCATTCAGCACGACGCAGGGAGACGGGACTCTCGGCACTGATGGGGAAAAGATAATTTTATTTATTACAATTTAAGGTATAATTTGTCAGATTTTAGAAAATTAAGAACTTTGTAGAAATGTGGTCCTGCAAAAGGATTTGGGAGACGCCTTTGCTCAGCAGTGCGAGAGTGTAAGGTAACATAAAAATAAGAAAATAAAACTTAAAAATATTGTATTGCTTCTTCAACTTTCTTTGTTCCTTTAACGAATTCAAATATTCTATGAAATAGCACATCAATATTCTTTGTTATCATCAGTCGGCCATAACTTGAAAGTCTAAAATCGTTATTTTACAAATGCGGAAGTGTTTTTATCTTCCATGCAGTAACAGAACAACGGATCGACGTGAATTTTTACATCTATGACACAGTTACAGTACGTCCGGTTTATATTGGCAGGTCCGAACTTCGCGCAGAAGGGTGCGCAGTAAGATTTTTTAGGAACCAAATGATGACATGAGGCGAGTGTTAGAGTGAGAGAACATGCGCGAAACTTCTTAGTGCCTACGTTCAGACCTGCCAAGAGTGACATAAGCTTTTTATGACGAAAAATTTCAAGGGAGTGCATTCCCGGGTAATTTATAGTACATACTTGAGTGTAATACTGCTGGTCCGCTTAGGTACTTCTGGTGGCAGCCGCCTGGCGTTGGCGGCTTGTATAGCAGCCAGCTGCTGCTGTTGTCGCGCCGTCGGGGACGACAGCGGTTTGCCGCCCGATGACAGCAGGTTGCCGTATATAGGACCTGGGAAATATTTTGAAATTATGCGTTAAAACTTAGCGGAGCTCGTGGCTAAGTAATAACAGCCGCACGGGTCGATCCATCAGGTTAAGCTACGCTTGCCGAGGTAGGTCTGTGGATGGGTGACCATCTTTTCATACCGAGACTCCTCCGTGCCTCGGATAGCACGTTAAGCCGTTGGTCCCGGCTGTCTTTCGTGGATCTTTGACAGTCGTTACGGGTCGTCAGAAGCCCGAAAGTCTGACAACCAGTCTTACCAAGGGGTATCGTATTACCCAGTAACTGGGTTGTGGAGGTCAGATAGGCAGTCGCTCCATGTAAAATACTGGTATTCAGCTGCATCCGGTTAGACTGGAAGCCGACCCCAACATAGTTGGGAAAAGGCTAGGCAGATTGATTGATGCGTTAAAACTTAGCCTTAGCCAAAGTATACTGAAAATGGTTTTGCAAAAGTTTATATTTTTTTAATTAGGAAAAAAAAACAATTACGTGTTAAAGAAAATACAAAAATAACCAACATGTAACACACACCATTATTTATGAATAACAAAGTATTTTGTTTCAATCAATTGAAGATAGAAATTTAATAAAACTTTGGTTTTATGACATACCAACGATATTGCAAAGGTAGGTGGTAAAATTTGTGAGTTTTTATGTAGGGGGTAATCTCCGGAACTACTTATACAGGGTTATTGGTAAAACACCAACAACCTCTTAAGGGGTCGTTGTACTCATCATTATGAACAACTTTTACTATGGGACCAAACCTGAAATCGCGAAAAAAAATGCTGCTCAGTACATTTATGTTCGCATAATTCGTCAAAATGTACTGAACAGCTGATTCATACAAAAGTTCAATAAACCTACTCGACCAAAATGTGAATGAAACGAGCAGATTTTTATTTCGTGATTTCAGATTGGGTCCCATTGTGAAAGTTGTTCATATGCATGGGTAGAATATCCTGTGAAAATTTTGTTAGTGATTTAAAAACGACCCTGTATTTTAATAAAATAAATTTCACGCGGACGAAGTCGCGGGAAGAAGCTAATCTCTAATAAACTAAGAAAAAATAAAATCCATGCAGTTTGACAAAATAAATAAATTAATTTAAATTAAATAATAAATTATTTAACAAAATTTGTTTCCGAACGTATACAACCCTAATCTCTTCAAAGTGAGAGTGAACAGGCTTCTTCTGGGTAAGCTCACTCCATCGTCGACTTGGTCTTTGTCACCTCTGACCTAGACTAGAGTCAAGAGCAAACCCAACACAAATAAAAATAACGTGAATCACATATCGTTTCTATTTACTTTCATAAATTCTGTTCTAGATATATATATGTTATTGAGTATGACGGCCTCGTTGGTCTAGTGGTCACAAGCCCTACTGCTGAGAATCAGGTTCTGGGTTCGATTTCCAGGTCGGGCAAAATGCTATTGGGTTTATCCATCAGGAATTTCTCAGTAGCATCCCGGAGTCTGGATTAATGCCCGGTTGATATCAATAGGCTCGCTCCCTATTACATGGAACTTAAACATAACTGGTGAAATGTGGGTGTACTATAGGTACACGTCTGCCTAACCCTGCGGGAGGTACAGCCGTGAGGTTATGTTTACACTACAGGATGAAAAAGACAAACATTTTACATCGTAATGTATGTCATATTTGTTTAATCTATCTGACAGTAAACAAGCCTAGTTCTCGAGAAAACGTCTGCGAAAGATAAAATTCTCTCACGATAATGCAATATTTATTTTAGAATGACGATAAATATTGCGGAAAATTGTAAAAAATGGCATTGGAAGGAAACAGTATGAAGGTATTTTGCAAGATAAACAAGGAAATTGTTTTTGTAACTTTTTATAATAAGTAAGATTATTATTGTTACGGAAGAGAATATTTTAATCTTTTGTAGTATTTTAATCTACTGTATTGATAAGCTTGTAACTTTTGTAAACCACATGTGAGATTTTTGACGATGTATGTTTTTGATTATTAATTGCTTTTTTAATTATTACTGCTCAATATTATATCGCGGGTTCACGGGCTATTTGTATTAAGCGACATTTTTGGAACTACAGGAGAGCATTTCAAATTTTCATTATTCGGAAAAAAGAACATTGTAAAAAATGTATCAATATTTTTTTATGAAAAAGTGACCTATCGACGGTTAAGAAGCAATAGTGTCTAGAGGTAGATTATAACATGAATAAAACTCAATATGATTATAACTCAATATCGGCCAGGATGTCGCTTAATACAAATATCCCGTAAGCCCTCGATATTGTTTTACTAATAAATTTATAAATCATTAGGCTTTCACATTTAGCCAAAATTCAACCATTAGTTACTATGTTTAACCATTGGTTGAGTTAACTACGGATCAAAAAACCGGCTTTATTCGCTGCAGCGCAGACGTACCTATTGCAGAGTACCTATTATTTTTTTATTTTTTGTTTTGTTTTTCTGGTGTACTATAAAGTATCAGGGTAATTTTAAATTGGCTAGCTAAACTCCACAGACGCGATGGGATACCTAAACATGATAAAACAAAAATTAATTAATTTGACAGTTTTTTTTTTTGGGTCATCGACCGTCAAATCACTTGAAATGTCAGTTTAAAAAATCTTTTATTATTTTATGTGCTGTGTATTGATATCTAAACACGATAAGGCAGAAGAAAGTAGTTTTTCTCTAATAGCGGTCATTGACCTCCCAAAAAAAAATCATATCTTTTTATTTTTTAACCGACTTCAAAAAGGAGGAGGTTCTCAATTCGTCTGTATGTTTTTTTTTTTGTATGTTTGTTACGCGATTACTCAAAGACGGATGGACCGATTTGGAAAATTCTTTTTTTGTTTGTAAGGGTATACTTCCGAGGTGGTCCCATATAAATTTTATAAACTTTGCTTCGAGAGTTTTTGAGTTAGCTTAAATAATGCGTATATTTCCCACTTATTTTATGTGGATGATGTGATGATGTTTTATTAACTTCCTATCACTGTTATTTACATGACTATATCTACAATTATTGTGCTCAATTATGTATTCGAATTTGTGTGGGGTAGGTTCCACAACTTAAAAGTGAAAAATAAAAACTTTTTATCAAAAAATAAAACCGACTTCCAAAACAAAACACTACAAAGTGAAAAATAACTTTAATTTCGGAAGTCGGTGGCAAAAAACGAAAATACAAAACCAAAGACACCGACTACCGAAATTAAAGTTATTTTTCACTTTGTAGTGTTTTGGAAGTCGGTTTTATTTTTTGCTAAAAAGTTTTTATATTTTATCATGTTTCGTTTCGGATCGTATCTGCGAAGTTTTGCTAACCAATTTAAAATGACCCTGTATAAATAAATAAGTAATAAAATAGGTAAACCTCTTGTAAAGAAACCCAAAATTTTAAGCACGGAAATGTGTATCAAATAATGACAGATACTGACTTGATAAATATTATAGGCATACAACGTGGCAATGCCGCCAGCCTCTTGGGCACTTTTCCTGTTGTCAGCGATGCAGACTTTTTTAATGCCCTATGATTATTTTCCCTCTTTTTTTATACAGGGTTATTGGTAAAAGACCAACAACCTCATAATGGGTCATTATACTCATTATTATGAACAACTTTTACTATGGGACCAAAACTGAAATCGCGAAAAAAATCCGCTGTTCAGTACATTTTGACGAATTATGCGAACATAAATGTACTGATCAGCTGATTTTTTTTCGCGATTTCAGGTTTGGTCCCATAGTAACAGTTGTTCATAATGATGAGTACAATGACCCCTTAAGAGGTTGTTGGTGTTTTACCAATAATCCTGTATACTTGTACATATAATTATTTCTATTTTAAGACTGTTCGCTTTTAAATTATGTAAATAAAGAAGCTACTTTCTACGCATGAAAAGCGTATGTACAGTCACGAACCGGGATTGTTGAGCCACTAGCTTATCATCTTAACTTGGTTGTGTTACACGAATGCCGCCCGTGAAATTTGACATTTGTGACATTTCAATAACGAAAAACGATAACCTAGTGGCTCAACAATCCTGGTTCGTGACTGTACAGACGGCAGCAGGTCAAGCTACCCGAAACTGTCAAATTTTCCCAATCAACCTTGAACCTAATGCTATAACGATAAAGTTGAAAATCTATTAAAGAAATTTGACAGATTGTAGTAGCTTGATGTGCTGGCGTCTGTAAATAAATTAATAGTTAGTTACCTGTATTGTTCAGCAGCTGATGGTTATGTAGAGATTCATTGTGCGACGATGACGTCGATATGTTTGTGACGGACCCGCTCACAGAACAGCTGCACACCTGTAAACATTATTACTAGTTATAAAGAGAGAATGACATGGCAGAAAACTGTTTTTATTAAACACTTGGGGCTTTATAAACGTTGCTTAAAGTTAAGTAATGATTAACGATTGTATAACAATACATTTTTGACGTCCTAACCTTCTGTAAATACACTGTACATGTGCACTAGTCTATACATCTGTAAATACGTATCAAAAAATTAAAAGTCATTTATTCAAACTAAGCCGAGAATCAGCACTATTCGAACGTCATAATTACATAAGACAGTCCCCCAAAACGGCCGCCCTTCACCACTTCCTAGTGCTTTAGCTGGGAAGAAGAAGTTGCGCAACAAACTCCCCAGCAGCAGAGCTGTCTGTTCAGTTAAAAAATTTGATTCTATACAAAATTGCGCAAACCATTACATACTACATACAAAAATCAGACTAGGCTTTTTCAACTATGTTGGCGTCGGCTTCTAGTCTAGCCGGATGCAGGTGAATACCAGTATTTTACATGGAGCGACTGCCTATATGACCTCCAAAACCCGATAACTGGTTAATACGACACCTATTGGTAAGACTGGTTATCAGACTTTCGGACTTCTGGCGACCCGTAACGACTGTCAAAGATCCACGAATGACAGCCGGGACCAACGGCTTAACGTGCTTTCTGAAGTACGGATACTATAAAAGTATGTGCTTTTACCAAAAAAACAATTTTTATAATTTTTTGTATGTCAGCTGATCGCCGAAACGGTTGGACCGATTTTGACAGGACTTTCACTGGCAGATAGGTAGCTGAAGTTTTAAGGAGTAACTTAGCTAATACTACTTTAGACAGATAATTAGTTCCACGCGGGCGAAACCGAGGGCAGCAGCTAGTAGTTTTAAAAAGCAATTAAGTTGATAAGTGAGCAGGATATGCACAGTTCTTAGGTACTCATCAAAATATTTTCTATTAAGTACATCATTCATTGTCAAAATATATCGCTTTAATAATTCGTTCACCATTTTGAAACACTGTAAAGTGACTACTAAGTTTTATTAACTTTAAGAGCGGTTATTACAAACGGGCTGGCAACGTTAATTCTAGAGGTTTTTCGTGATTATTTTATTAAATTTAAATCAAAGTACAATGTATTTTGTCTTTTTTTTTTACATTTACTCATATAGTAAATAAAATATTTAATTGTAATACTGCAAATTGACAATATGTCAATTTTTATGAGTAAAAACCAAAATAACTGTCAAAAATGGCAATTCATACCAACACTACAATAGCATTGCATTATTAATACCAACCAACGATCAAGTGCTTGGCCGAAATATATTAATTTTATTTAAATGTATTAAAATAATCACGAAAACCTCTAGAAATGAGACGTTGCCAGCCCGCGCGGATTTAATCTAATTTTGTGGATATTATTATTATTTTTTTATTATTAACTTTATTTCAGACAACAAAAAACATCCATAATTGTGTTAGTGAGTACTTAAGATCTATGTTACTATATCACAATTTCAACAATAAAATGAAAACAAAAAATAAAACAAATCAGGATCACACAACAGAGTCAACAGATGTTGACACATGGAGTGCAATCCAGTGCCTATGGAAAGGACCGTCTAGCCGGTCCGCAATTACTTTCAGAATGCTGTTGGAGCTTGCTCGGATACGGTGCAGAATGGAGGATAATTATGAAACTATTATTTAGACATGGATTATTTCTGATAGGGTGATGAAACCTCATCAGAGTACAGAGTTTCGCGCATATTAATTGCATTTGAGCGATAACATATCGCAAAATGTACACAAAAATTTTTTTGATACATTATCACAATATACAACAATACCTATCTAAATTATAACCTTTTCCCACTAATAAACAATTATTTAAAATATAATACACACACTATACTTCCCAGTGAGACCCCATAGTTTCAGCTTTTCCACTTTTATCAACATCACATTTTTATTTTTCACTATACTCCTAAGAATGCCTTTAGTTCTCGACTGTTCCATTATGACCCGACTGCCCCAGGAGGGTAATGTTTTTTCCCGAAAAGTTTCGCAATTTTTCCGCACAGACGTCACTCCGAGTGAACGCCAAAAGTAACAATGATAAGTGATATCAGATAATTTATAATTTAATTAGTTAGGTAATGTTGTTTTATAGAGGGTGTTATCAGAAGTGTGCTAACAGTATATTTACGGTACATAGAGCGATAGGAATGTTATGAATGAACTTTCGAAAAATATTTTTTTTTAAAGCGGAATTTTGTGTTTGATTTAGATTTTGTAATACTTCACAATCATGTTTTAGCGAGAAAAATAAAGTGTTGGTTTAAGATAGCTCGCTAACTTCACCGCTTCCTAATACATTAGCTTGGGAGAAGCGTCAAAACAAATTCCCCGGAAAACACACATATCTATTAATATTTATTTATTTAATACTTTAATCACACAAATGTACAGATGCGGACTTAATGCCAAAAGCATTTTCTACCAGTCAATCCATTGCTAATGTAATTTTGCGTCAAACAACTTTAACCTCAGAGATAATTGATAGGCAGGATATGATATCAGTTATGTGCTTTACCATCTATGTTTTATCTAATATTTGCATTCCTTACATTCTTTAATTAAGGCTTCGATTAGTGATACACTGCAGTGATTATTTACATTGATAGGATATTAAATGAGTTTGCAAGTGCAAAAATATGTGGAATAATGTCCAAGAGTGGGGTTACCTAAATGTACGTTCAGCAAGGAAGATCGATTCATTTTATTAAATACTTATAGGTACCAATATCATCTAAATTGACAAAAAATTAAAAGGATATCGAAACGGATTAAAATAATATTTTTTTTAAATATGTAAGTAATTTTGTAGCATCTCATGTAAGTTTGTATTGTTTTAATTTTACATTCATTCCGATTTCTTTTTAATTATTTTTAATGTAAAAAAAAACATTACATTAAAAAAAAAAATAAAGATTTAATCGACTTTTAGCCCAGGTTCGCACGGGCGATTTTGTTCACGCAATGAATTTTCAACGCTTTGCTTAGCGCCAAGAGTTGAAAATCCAACAGTGCATTTTTTCGACGCCCTAGGATGCACTTTATTGGATTCTCAAGGCTCGGCTTAACACCGAGAGTTCAAAATCCAATGCCCAATATAATTCCGCCAGCGGAATTCCGTGCGAACGTGGGCTTAGTTAGTGCCGACTGTACCTTCGACCCATCTTGGTCAGTTAACTACGCTACTACCTTTATGACTGGCTTATAATTATACAACACCATAATATAGATTGCGTCTTAAAGACAGAAGGCCAAGGGTAAATGTATTGTTAATTAATTGTTTATAAATCATTCTTACCCCACTGTCGGCATCCCCGCGGTGTAGTGGCGGCATATCAGCTGCAATCATGTGGATTTGATGAGCTGACTGCTGTACCCTGGCCACCATGGCCTCCACTTCGCTTTGAGGATCGCATATCATGTGGTTACTGGAAAAAGAGAAGCAAGTGAGTTAGTAAAATAAACACGTGTCATAAAAAAGTGTCTTATTAGTCTGAGCGAATGCAGCTGAATACCAGTATTTTACATGGAGCGACGGCCTATCTGATCTCCACAACCCACGAGTTACTGGGTAACGTGATACCCCTTGATAAGACTGGTTGTCATACTTTTGGGCTTCTGACTAGAGTGACTGCTATAGTAATTGGCTACGCTTTAGTAACTGGCCACTCATAAACAGAGGTAGAAACAAGGTAATGTAAGCAAGCTCGTGAATGAAAAGGACGAAATTTTTTTTTTTTTTTTTTTCCTTATCATTCATGAGCTTGCTTCTTCTCCTTGTTTCTACCTCTTTTTTATTTATGAGTGGCCAATTACTATAGCTGTATAGGGTGACTCCCTATCCGTAGCGACCGAGCTGAGATCGACCGCTTAACGTGCTTTCCGAGGGGACTGAGGGTTCTTGTTACTTTATGAATAACCCATCCATGAATCAACCTCGGCAAGCATAGCTTAACCTTTGATCGACCCGTGCGTCGGACCCGTGCTATTTAGCCACGAACCCCCCTGAAATACAAAGCGAGCGACCGTCTATAAAGAATCTAGTTTCTGTGAGACTCATCTGTCACGGACTGTCAGACTAGCTTATTCCAAGTAGTCAGCATGTCCAGTGATATGATTGGCTGTCGTTGTTTCAGTCAGCACTCATTGCCAACAGTGGAAATGAGCTTGATAGCCCGTATTAAGTTCCCTTCAAAATGGTTGAGTGGAATGGTGCTGATCCATGCGTCATGTTTGTGAACGGACGACGTCAGCAGTCATCTCTTAGCTGCGACGGCTTATTTTAATTTAGTTGTTTTTATATTTTATTACGGACGCTTTTTAACTTGTACGTCTTGCTACATTGTTCTCACATGTATATTTTCAACATGAATGATGTAACCAATATTTTACCACTCCTCAAATTTAGTCAATGTTTCATCAACAACATCGTCATTTAGAAATACTGGAATTATAATCTTCCCAACCACTTTTGACAGCTCGAGTACTAATCAATTAGTGATGTCCTAATGCATTGCCGAATCGATTTCTTACAACAATCGACTTTATTTATCAAGAAGTTTTAATCGATTTAACACATTGATATTTCATTTAAGTAAAGGAAAAACAGCGTCCATCCATGAAGCATTGCAATTTGTCGTCTATGGTTGCCTGTCAATAAATGATGAGGGGACTGCCTGTGGCTAAGTAATAACAGCCGCACGATCGATCAGGTAAAGCTACGCTTGCCGCGGTTGGTCCGTGGAAGGGTGACCATCTTTACATACCAAGACCCCTCCGTGCCTCGGAATACACGTTAAGCCGTTGGTGTCGGCTGACATTCGTGGATCTTTGACAGTCGTTACGAGTCGTCAGAAGCGCGTAAGTCTGACAACCAGTCTTACCAAGGGGTATTAACCAGAAACTGGGTTGTGTAGGCAGTCGCTCCATGTAAAATACTGGTATTCAGCTGCTTCCGGTTAGACTGGTAGACACTCCCACATAATTGGGAAAAGGCTAGGCAGATCATGAGGCGTGCTTATGTCAAAAGTAAGATAAATGGTTGGAAGGAGTATATCCCTACCAAACCACTTGGGAATATCCCATAAACCTAGCTAACTGTAATAACTTATTGCCACATAAAACCTTGAGGCCTCGTTAACGGAGACGCGGGGCTTCTCGCGTCGCGTGCGGCGTTGCGTCTCGTGTCTCTCTCGCTCTCATGCAACGACATGTGTTTGACACTAGTGCGGGCCGCGCCACTAAACGCGACGCGCGACGCCCCGCGTCTCCGTAAACGAGGTCTTACTCCTAACTCACAAAAATTCTCAATAGATAACCCAAACAGTAGTAGATACCTCAGATATTAAAAAGCTACTGATCGAATCCCTGGAAAAACCCAAGCAATACCTTTGGGATTAAAGACGTACACCTTTTTACCAACTTGATCGCGAAACAAATTGTAATAACGACTTTCACACTAAATTGAACTTTATTTTCCACAAAATAAACTGCCAAATTGGTTGTTAGTAGTTAAGGGGGAAGCGTCACGGTGGCCCGCGAAATTCAAATTTTCTTACGTTTTTTGCAATTTGCAAGTCATTATTAGATTGTATGTTGAATTCGCGACCGTAACAAATATGTATCTACATAATTATAATAATTAAAATCAGTAATAGAAAGAAAAACTGTTTATTCACGTGAAAGTGACGCACACAAAATACATATTATGAAGAAATACTACTCGTTATGTTAGTATAATCCTCAAATGTCAAGATTTCGTGAAATTCATTCATATTCATAGTCATTCATTAGGATTACCTGGTCTTAAAGAGTTGTATTGATGACTTCAATGATATAATTTTGTAAATACATACTTGTTACGAATCACATGTTGCAAAAAACGTAAGAAAATTTGAATTTCGCGGGCTACCCTGACGCTTTCGCCTTAAGGAGGAAGCGTCAGGGCAGCCCGCGAAATTCAAATTTTCTTAATTTTTTTGCAATTTGCAAGTCAGTATTAAGTTGTATGTTAAATAAAGTGTGATTTGCGGTCGTAACAAATATGTATTTACAGAATTATATACAACAGAATCCGTAATACAACTCCTTAAGTTAGTATAATCCTAAAATGTCAAGATTTCATGAAATACTCATTTTTTAGGATTACCTGGTCTTAAAGAGTTGTATTGATCACTTTAATGAATCTAATTATGTAAATAATAACTTGTTACGACCGCAAATTATAATTTGATCAACATACAATATAATACCGACCTGTAAATTGCAGAAAACGTAAGAAAATTTTAATTTCGCGGGCTACCCTGACGCTTCCCCCTTAAGAAGTTAAAATGTTTGCGCCATTTTCAGTCAGTAAAGATAACGGGCAAGACACCTGATTATAAATTAATGATACAACCTGTATTACTCATTATTGGTTGTATTTTAGTATACATGGTGATCGGAAAGAAAACAATGCGACTGGTTTATTTTACACGCTGTTTACGTAACATACCTACGGTAAACCGGGGTTACTTTGATATCGACTTTCGACTTATGAAAAACATATTTTTGTAATATCTACAACGCCTTACTATCAGTAGTTGGCACTTCTGATAGTTTCTTTTTTAATAAGGCGTTGTAGATATTACAAAAATATGTTTTTCATAAGTCGAAAGTCGATATCAAAGTAACCCCGTAGTATCAAAGTAACCCCAGTTTACGGTACTTAAAAGACCTTTAACGAATGTTGGTGAAACTTTCTTTCCCTATATCGACTTTATGAGTAATAGGACCAAAATAGTGTTGAATCTTCTGTTCGCCTCTTTGGACCATTTCGGAAAGCCATGGAAGGTCCACATCTACTTTAGTCAAGTATCAAACAGCTTCTCATTTTCAAATTCGACTTAATTTTAGGTATTTTATCAGAATCCAGTGATATCACCACTAAACTCATTTTAATCCGTTTTAAATTTTCCTGTCTTCTACCCTCGCCTTATAAGTTCATTCAATCTTTCCAGAACGGTCATTAAAGTCGCTTGATTGTCAACCAACAGCTACCAAAGATTTGGCAGAAGATTCTGACTAAAGACCGAAGCAGATCAGGGTTGTACAAATATGGTTTTATTAATTGAAAAAGCAGGAATGGTTGGATCCTCACCTCAAGTCCATCACATCATGTCGTTCCCGTAATGACATGGAACGCATCGGCCTTGTGAGGGCCAAGACCTTCTCAGCACCACCGGGACTCTTTTGTAGTAGTGTGTTTCCGTATATATCTGTACCTACAATACAAAACATGGTATCAATATTTAGTTGGTCAGTCTTGGCCACAGAAGTCTCTAGAAACTTTTTAATGTGTTCAGTATTCCTCGCAAAATTACTTTATTAGGCGATCAGTGCTAAATTCTACATCACGAAACCACACCACAATATTAAAGGGCCACATTATCTTTTGAGTTGATGGGAGTAAACACGAAAAACTGCAATGGAAATGGCTCCATTGCAGTTTTTGGTCTTTGGCCAGAAAATGTTCCACTTCAGAACGACTGCCCTTTCTTTTTTGGAAAATTCTGCTTACATCGAAACCAAAATTAATGAAAATATCAATAAAATAATTACCATTGACTAGTTGCCCATGATCAGGGCCATCCTGCATCCTCCTCGCGTTAGAATCGGCCGCTTTGGCCATCGCTGTGATGGCACTAAACTTCTTCAGCAGCTGTCGTCTCCTGAACGCCCTCTGGATGGTGACAGCTGCCCTCCTTGCTCTTAATCCTCCGTACCTTCGTTCTAAGATCTCCGTCTGTTTATCCAGGAGGTCTTGGGACATCTCATAACGGCTGGAAGGTGGAATTACCCATGAATATGCAGTGGGTTTAGGGTTTGAAGGTAAAATGAACATCAATATTAAGCCAAGGTGGGTTGGTATGGTCCATGCCAGAATAAAGATCGATTCTCTAAATATTGTGATCGAGTAAACAATGAAGGGTGGAATGATGTGATCGGTTGCTTTAAAGGCTAGGTTTCTTTCGTAAAAATGCTGTGTATACTGGAATGAATGTTCATACAGTTGTGTGATTAATAGGACGGCTTTGTCGCTTGCAATATGGTGGGTTTTATAATGAATGATGTTCATTTTACCGTTAAAGCAGGGTTAAAACTAGTCGGGTAAAAGAGGTTAATGATTCAATCAGGTGATTAGGTTGGTGTATGTAGGGTTTAGTTTGTTTTTAATAATTTTAAGTAATTTAGTAATAAAATTGGATGAGAAATTAATAGTTCTAGATCAAGGAATTCGTTTATATAACAGTCGATATTTTTTAGTATTCTTAAATATAGGATAAGTTCCAACTTTTAGAATAGAAGACTATATTGTAAGTAAGTTTTAGTTAAAACCTTGTAATTTTACTCTCGTGTAAAAAGAGAACGATTTAACTACTGAAGTTTTACAAAATTCTAATAGACACTATCATTGTTGGAAAAAGACAGTGATTGACAATTTAATGAATGAATCCAATTCTAGAAGAAGCTGAATATCAAGTTGCAAGTTAATACTACATGCTGTTAACAGTTACTTAACTTTGAAGATGAAGTTCATTAATTAGTAAAATTTTATTAAACTTAGGTCCTGGCTGAGGTCCACTTAAACTGCATGTTTCGATATACAAGGTGTAAGTGTAAACAGTGACAACCTTTTAAGGGGTCATTTACTCATCATTATGAACAACTATTACCATGGGACCAAACCACGAAATCACGAAAAAAAAATCAGCTGTGCAGTACATTTGACAGGCCAGTTGGCGTGGTTGGTTAAGATACCACCTATCACGCCGCAGGTCGTGGGTTCGATTCCCATCCAGGACAAACATTTGTGTGCATGAACATGTCTGTTTGTTCTGAGTCTGGGTGTAATTATCTATATAAGTATGTATTTACAAAAAAAAAGTAGTATATGTAGTATATCAGTTATCTGGTTTCCATAGTACAAGCTCTGCTTAGTTTGGGATCAGATGACCGTGTGTGAAAAAATGTCCCAGGTTATTATTATTATTTATGTTCGCAAAATTCGTCAAAATGTAGGGAACAGGGCGGTGATTTTTTTTTTCCACGATTTCAGTTTTGCTCCCATAGCAAAAGTTTTTAATGAGTACAATGGCCCCTTAAAAGGTTGACACTGTTTACACTTACACCCTGTTATATTATGATGGCAAAAAAAAAAAACAAGAATGACAACATCATGCCTCTTTTCTCAGAAGGGGAAAGCAGAGATGTGTATATGTAAGTAACCCTTATTGTGTTAGTTATTTTTCTTTTTTTTTTTAATATTTTATTCAAGAAACTAAAAAAAGGCAGTAGACAAAGACGAATGGAAAAGTATGGGGGAGACATTTGCCCAGCAGTGAGACAGAACAGGTAAAAAAAAAGAAACTAAAAGTAGGTACCTACTTATAATCATGAGTATTGTTTCTAGTAAATCTTGAGAGAACGCAGTAATTTTCATTGGCATTGTCTGACCTTGGAAAGTCCACAATAAGTAAGTAAAATTAATCTTTTCCAAAAGTAAATATCGTTTGTCATTTTAATGATTACTCATTCTGGAAATCTTAATTCATTCATTCTAAAAAAAGGTAAACGCAAACTTAATCGCGCCGAACGAAACGAAGTTCTTAGTAAGTAATTCATTCGGCGATTCGTCCGATTCGGCGCGGATAAGTGTGCGAGGTTTCATAGGATTTCATACAAGTAATACTAAAATTCGATTCTTTCAGCTCCTTCGCATCATTCTGCTCTGATAAGTGTGCGTTTACCTTAAAGAACCTGTACCTTCATGTATTCTTGCACCAAAACTCATTGAATGCATAACCTCCTACTTTTTTGTAGTCGGTAACTAAATGCAGAAATTTTCCAGAAACTTTTTTATCACAATGTTTCTTTTAAACTGACCGGAGTTACATTACAGCATAAATGAAAGTTAAGACATGCGTAAAAGTGGACCAGGGCCTTAAAACTATTCTTAAAAGTCATGCCTTGAATAAACAGGTAATTGTCAAAGTATTAAATTACTTATGAGCTGCTACAAATTACATTCAGATAAGGCTACGTCCACATTGAGGCGCGAATTATTATCTGATTTAAAATTGACAGGACTAAAAATTTCGTGTCAGAGCTGCGGAGGCCCAAATTATTACGGTGAATGCACAGTGGTAGCCCGCGAAATTCAAATGTTCTTACGTTTTTTGCAATTTATAGGTCAGTGTCCGGTTGTATGTTGACCAAAATATGATTCGCGACTGTAACAAAAATGTATTTACATAATTATAATCATAATAATCATCAATACATCTCTCTAAGTTAGATTTGTTCCAAAATGTCACGATTTCTGAAATCAAACATAGAGACAACAAATCTAACTTAGGGAGATATACTGATGATTCTTATGGTTATAATTGGCTAGATGACAGTTTTTAGGAAACCGATTAAAAATGTTCCATCTGGTCTATTTTCCTTAAAACATGAATATTTCATCAAAATATTAACTTTAACAATAGGTATTAATTTTTCATTTATAAAACTCAATTTAATTTTCATAGTCTAAACGGGGCACATTGTAATAGTGGCTCGAGTGATGTCATGATCTTTATAGGCCTGTGTTCACCAACATTAGTACCACCAGTTTGGTATTTAAACAGTTGGTTTGTGTCAAATTTCATAAGGAAAGAACTGATTAACTAAACAGCCGTTTTAAAAGTCTGTGAACTCCGCCCTTAGTCTTCAAATCTGTGACAGATTGTTTGCAGACATATAAATAAAAACAAATAATCAGTGTATCTACCCACTGCTTTTGGATTTCGCCTATTATTTACGATATTCATTCAAATAATCAATTATTTATTTGTATTTTTTTTACTAATTAATGAATTTTAAAAAAAGTGTAATCGATTAATTACGATTTCGAAATAAAGAAGTGATGAGAGTGATCTAACTATCTAAAACGGACACTCAATAGCTCGTTTTTCAAAACGCAGATCAGTTTTCGTTTTGATATTTCTAAAAATCATACATTTCATACGTATTTTTTCTGACTATTCCATAAACATGCTAATGCTTTACTTTTCTAAAAAAAACCCTAAATTTAGGTGAAAATATCCTCAGGTGGGAGGGAACCCTGAAACGATGTTATTTTGTCAAAGTGACATGACAGATGTGACATGCCGCGCTCTGATTCGCGTTCAATGTCACGTGACCAACTGTTATATTATACGTAATTATTTCTCAATAATATTACCTGCTACATAATAATACAGTACTTTTCTTACCGTCAACTAGCTATTTAAATACATATTTGTTATAATCGCGAAACATATTTTGATCAACATTCAACCTGACACTGACTTGCAAATTGCAAAAAACGTAAGAATATTTCAATTTCGCGGGCTACCACTATGGCTCCCCTTTAATTGACTGTCGTTATCAAGAAACCCTTTAGAATTACACGTTGTAGATGCACTGTGATAACTGAGGCAGTATATTTAAGTGCCAATCATTGATATTGATTGGCAATATTGAGTAGAGCGCTTAGGTAACGTAAATGATCCTTTAAAAATAGTTCCTATTGAAAAACTGTCCGTTCTACTAAGGACTGATTTTTCAATAGTCAGATAATTATATCGGAAGAATAAATATGACAGTTTGATATATTTTCTATACAGAAGCTGTCAAACCGCCATATTTATTCCATAAATAAAAGTTATCTGACGATTGAAAAATTAGCCCAAGTCATGTAACTGAGCAAACGTTAGCTGACTATAGCTGTTTTAATCTCTCTCAATGGAACTAGTTTAAGTACTGTTTTTTTTGCATTAATTTGCATACATAAGCACAAACAGACATAACCTAATCATGTAATTTGCATCAGTGGTGATTAGTAATACGTTCTTTCACTTTTTATCAAAGAAGGACCAGGAAATTTTTATTCTTAAGTTTAGATAGGAGTTTAAGTATTATCTAAGTGTTAAAGGGCACACAAGACACATTCCTGAGGTTGACGACATACCCTCTAGTCAATTTACCCCTTTTTTGGGGTAACGTGGGATCTTTTTGGGTCATTCCCGATGAACCCATGCCCATGATGGACACATCTGTGCCTCGCCTATGGAAGGAATTAAAATGTAAAGAAAACATACACATATTGTTAGTAACACAGATTTCCCAAATTCGCATTTACCCCAAGAACCACAATATCTCTTATTATATATATTCCACACAGAAACATAAATTATTTACAAATGTTGCAACATAATAGGCTCCACTATTCACTGGATAAATCTCTAAAATCAACACCCAGACCACATATTTACAATTACAAATACATACAAATGCAACTGACGTCCCCAGTACCTCTAATATTCACAAAAGCGACTACAGCTCCGTGTTTGTGTTCCACTGACCTGTTTGTATGAACGGCGTGTCCGAAGCCCTCTGGCGGGGCAGCGATGTACAGCGGTGGCGCCGGCTCGGCTGCGCCCACGCACAGCCCCGCCCCTGTGGACGCGTTCGACGCCGACGAGCATGACGAGTTCGAGTGGTTCAGAGCTGGAATCACGTTATATTATCCACATAATTAACATTATAAATGCGAAAGTAACTCTGTCTGTCAGTGTTACCTTTTCACACCTAATGGCAAAACGGATTTGGATGAAATTTGGCACACAGGTAGACCATGAACTGGGCTAGGACATGAATACTTTTTATTCCGGTAGTACCTTCCCATACCCTCCACGCGGGCGAAGACGCGTGCAAAAGTTTGAATAAGGGAGAGACAGTGGAAGGACGAGACAAGATACAAGAGCACAGCCATTGTAGATCACCGGTTTTCCAAGTCTGGGAGATGTTATTTCAGTGCTGGCTGTCACTAAGCGCGGCGTTGTGACTTTGGACAATACATATTTCATCAAACAGGTTAACGGTCAGATTGTTGAAAAGTGCTTCTCATCGTATTGTCGATGTGTTTTAGCCTGAGCCAGTGGAATAGTTGGAACACTTGACTGGGATTCTTCAAATCTAAAAAGTATAGTTGTACATCAGAAAACCTGCACAAGGATCTTTTGAGAAGGTCTTCAATGTACTTACCAGGTAATGGTCGATGAACTGCAGTGACATATCGATTGCCTTCCATGTATCCTCGGTCGGGTTCCGCAGTGTGAGCATGATGGGCGTGGATCGAGTGCTGGTGGGTATAGAAGCCGTCGGGGGGATGAAGAGCCACCCCACCCGTCCCCTCTTCTTCGTCTACCTTCTGAGAGAAGCTGTGGACAAGGAAAGAATCGGTTAAAGAAATTGTTGGGGTGAAATAGTATGGATTCGGCTCGAAGGACCAATAATTTAAAAATGAACACATCATTAATCTTTATCATCTCATTTTTTATTTGCTTATGTATTTATACAAAGATAAATTACCCATGACACACATACATTAAGATAAGTCTCACAGTATAACCTGGCATAGCTGTGACTGTTTCTTTTCGTCAAATAAAACACAGAATTACTTTTCCTTTTCTTTAAAATACACAAAATAACGACATCCCTGTTCAAAAGGCTAGTCTCAAGTATCAGAGGCAGTCAACATTTTCCTCGTAGCTATCCCGGTCTTTTGCAACTTGTTCTAGTAAATATTTTCACTATCTTAGTTAAATATTTGCTTACACGGACGTTTTCGGGACGCTTTTGCAACTCTTGTAAGCAAAGCTTTCATCTTGAGAGCGAAAGAGATGGAAGATTGTAAAGACTATCTCGCTGCGAGATTGACTTGACATTCGTCCATCTCTTTTCAGCGAGATTCTCGCTTGAGTTTGTGAATATTTTGTCCTGAATTAGGTTAATAAAGAACATTGGGGAACAAGTGTATAATTTGGTGGCAGGCGCTCTCTTAGTCAAATGAACTGATATTTTGTTACAAAACAAAACTTTTAAATAATCGTACGAAAAATAAAACCGATTCAATTGTAATCATAATCTTATTATGAATCATCACAATACCCTTACAGTTATCATCCATTGATACACTTATAATCGTACTGAAATATAAGATGGCATGGCGCTGATAAACTCAAAACTAGAGATGAATCGGTAAGCGTTTTTGCCGATAAGATACCAATACTCTTATAAAATATCGGCAACACCGATACGGATGTGTTTACGCTTATTGAATTTAAATGAAGGTAAAATAAATAAAACACAAGATGGATTATTTTTTTTTTAAATAATATAAAACATTACAGACAGAATGAGATTATTAGCTATTGAAATTAATAATTAAGGTTAATAGTGTTAGTAATTAAAATGAACATTAATAAGATTTTTGTTTAAAAACAAAGTATTCTCAAGTTTAGCGGGGATAGGCGATTTCGCAAGTCTGTTTGAATGAGACCTGCGGTGGAAAATGAAAACAGTCTCTCAGATAAGATAGAACTAATTTTGAAAGTAAAGTATTTCTGCTCCATTTTTTTCGAGTTTGGGTACAATACGTCATTGTTCGTGCCTCGTTTGCAACGAAATAGACGCAACAACACGCGCGTTTACATTTCTTTTTTGAAGCGCTAAATTTGAAAAGTATCATTGTACCGGCAAGCCCGAAGTATCACCGATATGTATCTGTATCGGTATCGGATACACCACTACTCAAAACGGGCTTGATTAGTACCACAAACAAGCCCTTGAGTTCGGTAACTGTAAGTAATCCATATCGTCCGTGAACTTCTGAGATCTTCTATCTACCTACAACAAATTTTACAGGAGGGAAATGAAAACTAATTTATAAATTTTTCGTGGAGAATTTTGGTAAACCAAAAAGTAGTTGGTTAGTTTTTATGTCTTTTATGAAATCATAATTAATTGCAGTTAGTATTGTGTTGTTTTTATTTTAATCGCAAATAGGAGTTGGCATTATAAAAAAGTTTTGCACAAAAATACTAGTTAGGAGGTATCAGAAGTTCACGGTCGATATAGGATTTGGTAGGTAATAATAATATATAATAATATCCTGGGACATTGTTACACACGGTCATCGGGTCCCAAACTAAGCAGAGCTTGTACTATGGAAACCAGATAACTGATATATTACATATATAACTTTTTTTTTTTTGTAAATACATACTTATATAGATAATTACACCCAGACTCAGGACAAACAGACATGTTCATGCACACAAATGTTTGTCCTGGATGGGAATCGAACCCAAGGTAAGGTACAAAGGTATAGAATAGGATACTTACTCTTTAATAAATGTAGAAATTTTACATAGGGGGACACAATAGGCGGTCTACGAGTATAGCGATCTTTTGAAGACAACATTTGGATGGATTAAATAGAGAAGAGGTGGAAGAGGAGGTATTAATAATGGTGATAGGGGTCATGTGATTCATACATCGGTAATACCAGCTTGCCAAATAACCCGACCTAAAAACCCTGTTTATTTTGTTTTCCATAGGAAGCCCTACTTATATTTCCTAATAGCATACCATCACGCATGTAATCCCCGAGGAGGTGGATTCAGAGTAAACCAATATTACGCCAGTTATTTTTAAGTCCCATCTATGTAATAGGGGGCGAGCCTATTGGCATCAACCAGGCACAAATCCAGACTCCAGGCTGCTACTGAGAAATTCCTAATGTAAAAACCTTTGCCCGAACTGGGAATTGAACCCAGGACCTCATGCTTAGCAGTAGCGCTTGCAAACACTAGACCAATGAGGCTGTCATCTCGTTATACTATATCCCATCAACTAATAAGGCTGTTGACTAATTAAATAAATCTCCTAGACGAGACGACGAAGTTAAACTTCTACTAAGCTTAAAATTATATTCTTAACTTTGCCTTAGTGGACAAAGAGGCCAAACAAAAATTTTAATCAGACGTTTAAGTATTAAAGTTTCTAATTTGTAGGAGGAGCTCGTGGCTAAGTAATAACTGCCGCACGGGTCGATCCATCAGGTTAAGCTACGCTTGCCAGGGTTGGTCTGTGGATGGGTGACCATCTTTATATACCGAGACTCCTCCGTGCCTCGGAAAGCACGTTAAGCCGTTGGTCCCGGCTGTCATTCGTGGATCTTTGACAGTCGTTACGGGTCGTCAGAAGCCCGAAAGTCTGACAACCAGTCTTACTAAGGGGTATCGTATTACCCAGTAACTGAGTTGTGGAGGTCAGATAGGCAGTCGCTCCATGTAAAATACTGGTATTCAGCTGCACCCGGTTAGACTGGAAGCCGACCTCAACATAGTTGGGAAAAGGCTAGGCAGATTGAATTTGTAGGATAATGAAAGTGGGTAGTTCTAGACAAGCGATTTGTTTTAACTGTGATATTGGATAGTTTGCTTACTGAATAGTTGCTAGTTTGTGTTAATTAGTTACTAAGCAGTTAAGAAGGTAACTAGGATGGTAAGTGGTTCTATGTTTGTTGTGGAAATTCTTTGTTCTCTGTACACACGGCTATATAGCTCCAATATAAGCTTACCTCTCATTGTACGGAAATCCTACACAATGCGAGATCAGCTTATACTGGAAATGTATAGCTTAGCATAGCTTAAATGTAGCCGTGTGTACAAATAGAGACAGGGATGGCTATTTAGCTCTATGAACGAATATACGTAGGTAGTTACTCCAAAAACAAAAAAAAATCATCATCTGCCTATCCTTTTTCCCTAATTTGTTGGAGACGGCTTCTAGTCTAACCGGATGCAGCGGAATTATAGTATCTTACATGGAGCGAATGCCTATCTGACCTCCACAAATGTTACTTGGTAACACGATACCCCTTGGTAAGACTGGTTGTCAGACTTTCGGGCTTCTGGCTACTAGGTACTCCAAAAACGTGGCCAAGCAATCCATACTTAATAATATAAATGCGAAAGTAACTATGTCTGTCTGTTACCCTTTCACACCATAACGGCTGAACGGATTTCGATGAAATTTAGCCACACAGGTAGGCCATGATGTGGTTAGTTTAGGACATAGGATCGTAATTATCTCGGTAGTAATTACGTTACTGTGGGATAATCTCCAAGCTCGCAAAATCTTATACAGGATCAAATTAAATTAGCTAACGAGACTCCGCAGACGTGATGGGTATCGAAATCTAAACATGATAAAACCAAAATTAATTAATTTGATGATTTTTAGGGTTCCGTACCTCAAGAGGAAAAACGGAACCCTTATATTATCACTCTTGTGTCTGTCTGTCCGTCTGTCACAGTCAATTTGCTCCGAATCGAATAGACCGATTAAGTTAAAATTTGGTACACGTATGAATTTTTGTTTTAAAGTTATTTAAGTAAAAAAAAAAGAAAATTGACCATTCCCCCCTTATCTCCGAAATTGCTGAGGCTAAAATTTTGAAAAAAGTACAGAAAATAGTTGCATACCTAGAGATTACAGGAAAAATAAGAAGTCTGTGGTCTTAAAATAACATGGTTAATCTCGTAAATAAAGTTTGTTCTTGGGATAAATTCATCCCAACTACGGAACCCTTCATTGTGCGCACTTGGCCGGTTTTCTTTTGGATCATCAACCGCAGTGTAGTTGAAATATCTTTTTTTTTTTTGTGTAAGCTTAACAGACGTAATGTGTATCAAAGCTCGATAACAAAAAAAAAAAAGATTAATTCTAGTAACAACACTACTACCAGCGGTAGTTGAACAAAAAAAAAATCATCAAATCTTTTTTATTTTGTCATGTTACTAATATATCGATAGTTCGATACCCATTAAGTACATCTGCAGAGTTTCGCTAGCTAATTTAATTTGATCCTGTAGATAGAGACAGTATAAAAAAAAATCGCTTACCTACAGTATCATTATTATCAATAGTTAATCAAAGAATTTGCGAGACAAACACCTAACACGCTATTATAAGAACACGTGCTTATTATAATATAATATCATTATCAGCGATAAACGTAATTAATCATAATTATTATTATAACATTACAGAATATTTTTATAAAATATGCGATAACATAGTTGTGACTTTTATGACGTAGAATCTGCTGACTGAAGCTATTAAGGTGAGATGTTGTTATGTTGACAGCAACGCTAGAGAGCAACGAGCGAAGAGTAAGGGCGAATATTACCGATGAAACAGAACTAGATCAGCACATCTAAACTGCGTTCAAGAGCTGTCAGTGCCAACACTCCCCAACAATGATGACACTGACAGCTCTTGAACGCGGTTTTGAAGATCAGCAAATTTAAACCGCGTTTAAGACCTGTCAGTGACAATATTAAATAATAATGATGACAATGACAGCTCTTGAATGCAGTTTAGATCAGCACATATGTACATAACTATATAAACCACGTTTAAGAGCTCAGTCAGTGTCAATATTCCACAACAATGATGACATTGACAGCTCTTGAACGCTGTGAAACTCATGATTCATAATCTATGTCAACTAAACTCTGATCTCGTTCACCTAGCATCTATATGAGGGATTCTTACAGAATTATCCTAAATTGTACTTAATTCGTAAAAACGTAAATATTTCGCATTTTTACATTTCTATATCCTTAAAAGTATGCCACGATAAGTACCTAGGTACTACAATAAATAGAAGACCATCTTACAATTCAGTACACATATAAAAGTATTCTAATCATATTCTTCTAAAAGTTAAAGAGTCAAGAGCTCCAGCTACAATTCTATTGGTTTTCCTGACGCCTTCTCCTAGGTGGTCTCGCGGGCGGACCATGAGGTGTGTGTATCTAGTGCTCCGGAGCGTACTGCCTACACTAGCGGTTAACACTGCTTTACTAGTGTACTTAGCACGAAACATGGTTTAGAAACGCCCCCCTCTGCCCTGACCCCCGCCGTAGTTGCTGCCGCCGCCGCTGCCGCCACCGCCGCTGCCGTAGCCTCCGCCGCCGCCGCCACCTTGGTTCATGTTGTAGGGCGCGGCACGATTGTTACCGCCATACTGTTGGTTCCTAGTGGGGCCACCACTGTAAGCCTGCTGGCTGTAATTGCCAAAGTCTTGATTGCCCCAGCCCCCGCGGCCGTTCCCGCCGCCCCCGTAGCCCCCGCCGCCGCCACCACCCTGGCTGCCCCCCCAACCTCCTCCTTGGTTGTTATCCCAAGGATTGGAATTATTCCATCCACCTTGGTTGCCACCGCCATAGCCTCCACCATTACCCCAATTGTCATTTCTGCCACCTGGACCTTGTCTTCCTCCTCCTCTTTGTTCAGCACCATCTTTAGGAAGGGCTTTCTTGACATCCAGTTGTCGCCTTAAGACCACTCGCACATCACGGGCCACTTGTAGTTAGCAACCGAGACTTTTCGTACATCTATCTATTGAGTGGCCGCTACCAGCTAACCTAACGTGTGTCGAGCTCCTACAAAATGTATGAAAAGTCTAGAAAAGAGACCGTCGCTGCTAACAAGCGGCTGTTGCAAGTGGCCTACGTAGTCAAAAGACGATTTTATTGAAGAATAACTGCTGTTTATACGTATTGATTACAATATAAACAGCAGCTATTCAACTACTATGTTACTGCTACATCTCTGTTCTTCATGGCGTAGCCATACAGACTCACAAATGAGGAGCATCTGTTCAAAAGGTCACTGTCCAACACGTCGGTCATTTCACTTATTTTTGAACCCATTGCAAAATAATAATCCATCGAATGAGCCTAAAACTTGTATTTTCCATATAATAAATTCCAAATATATAGGGTTATTGGTAAAACACCAACAACCTCTTAAGGGGTCATTGTACTCATCATTATGAACAACTTTTACTATGGGCCCAAACCTGACATCACGAAAAAAAATCAGCTGTTCAGTACATTTATGTTCGCATAATTCGTCAAAATGTACTGAACAGCTAATTTTTTTTTGACCCCTTAATAAGTTGTTGCTGTTTTACCAATAACCTTGTATAGTAAATATATAATATAGTATTTCTGCATCAATGTTCTCTTAGATTTTTAAACAGAACAGGCATATTTCTTCTACAAACCGCATCTTTTATTACTGTTCTGTTCAAAAGGTCATATTTTTTTCAACGATTAATTCGATTTCGTGAAGTTTGTTTATGACAGAAATACAACCTTTTGAACGCATGCTCCTCAAATGTTAGCTCTTTACAATACTCAATCTGTCTAGCCGTTTCCCAACTATGTTGGGATCGGCTTCAAATCTAACAGGATGCAGACGATGCAGTTGAATACCAGATAGAAATTAAAATTCTAACAACGACACTTTCGATTCTCCCAAATGTGATGGTTCCGTCCTAGTAGTTGCTTACCTAACACAAGTTTTTTGTTCAATTCAAATTACCGGTAAACACAAAACGTAAAATTAAAGACACTTTCTAATTGTAGATATCTGTTAATGTCGAACACTGAACCCAATTACATATTAAAACGTCTGATAAAAAAAACTGGTTGCTATAAAGTTAGCATGTTTATATTGGCAATAGTTTGTTTCCTTTTAGTATAAAAGTACATTAGTACCTACAAGTTATCTATTTAGGCCGACATTGAACTGTTGGTGATACCAATCAATCTGCTTAGCCCTTTCCCAACTATGTCGGGGTCGGCTTCCAGTCTAACCGGATGCAGCTGAATAACAGTATTTTACATGGAGCGACTGTCCATCTGATCTCCACGACCCAGTTACTGGGTAATACGATACCCCTTGGTAAGACTGGTTGTCAGACTTTCGGGCTTCTTATGACCCGTAACGACTGTCAAATCTACGAATGACAGCCGGGACCAAACGGCTTAACGTACTTTCCGAGGCGCGGAGGAGTCTCGGTATGTAAAGATCACCCATCCAGGGACCAACCTCGACAAGCGTAGTTTAACTTGATGGATCGACTCATGCAGCTGTTATTACTTAGCCACGAGTCCCTCAATATATAAGAAATAAAAATCCAATAGTTTTTTTTTTATTACTGACTGGGCTTGCTTTGGACCTGGATCACGCCCTATGGAAAGCGATGGATAATACTAATAATAATAATTATAGTAATTCTTTATTGTGATTAAAATTTATCTCTATAAAAAACCTACAAGGAAAATAAGATTACTTAGAATATCAATTAATAAATCTATGTTAAGTTCTAAAGACTACATCCGAACAAAACCACAAATCAGTCTTTCACACAAAAGCATTGTATGAAAAGGAACTCACGTTGAAATCGTCGTGTTTCTTCGTTTAGCACAGAGTACATCAATCAGCGGTCGTCACGAATCCAGAGAAAGTTCGAGAAACACCACAATTTTGTATAGGTAGTTAGATATCTAAGGTTTCTGAATAACTAAATAATAGCTATTGAAAAGCGTGGTTAGAAAACGGAACATAGGTCTGAACCGGAACTGTGATAATTGAGGAGGTATCGAAGAATTGTTATCAATTTGACGCTTGAGGCGGGAAAAGTCGGCTTGAAGAGCGCCATGACAGTTTATCTATGTGTTTATGACAACCGTAGTATTATTTGCTGTGAATATCGTGAACACTGTTGTTTGTTGATAAATATACAGCTGTACTTACTAAAAACGTAAATACTGGTCTAGTGGCATCACATGGGCCCTATCAGAATACCAGCGCTGCGGTATTTATTTAAATATTGCAGCTTTATGCTGAGATAGGAGCCTTTTTGGCCTCGCACAGGTATTGTTTATTGTTATATTTTGTATTTATTTTGTTTATTTTTTTTTAATGTTAATTTTGTTAGTTTACTATGCTCTTTTTTACTGTTTGTATTTCCTGTGCGTGTCCCAAAATAAAATATTTTTCTTTCTTTCTTTCTTTTAGTGGTCTGACTATATAAGGTACTGTACATTCCCAGGTCGGGCAGTGTTTTGCTCGAAGCGAACACGCCATAAAATTGTGAAGCCCCGAACGAGCGGCTTACCAACTGCAGTGGTTTTGGTTTTTCTATCACGAATTTCTCAATAGCAGCCCGGAGTCTGGATTTGTGCCCGGTTGATGGCAATAGGCTCGCCTCCTATTACATGGAACTTAAACAACTGGCGAAATGTGGGTGTACTAAAGGTAAAACTCTGCCTAACCCTCCGATCACCTCAAACACCTCTTCCTATACCTATCATCATTCATCATCATTCTCCTGCCCTTGTCCCAATTTATTTGGGGTCGGCGCAACATGTCTTTTTCTTCCATACTTCTCTATTAGTCGTCATCTCGGTAGTCACTCCCTTTCTGGCCATATCATCTTTCACACAGTCCACCCATCGTTTCTTTGGTCTTCCCTTACTCGTATAGCCCTCCACGTTCATACTCAACACTTTTCTGACGACATTTTCCTCATTCCTCCGCATCACATGCCCATACCATGACAATCGATTTCCACACAACTTTTCAGTCACCGGTGTCACTTTCAGACTCATTCCTCTTACAAACACCTCTCCCTATATATAATATATTTAACCCTTCGAGGACTGATGTTATCTTATGTGTATGTTACAAATATAATAAAAACACTAAAATCCAAGTGAATAACAGAACAGAAACACAACGAGTGTTTCTGTTCTGTATAAAAACACAGGGTGTCCAAAATAAAGCGTTTAAAAATGAAAGTAAAAGTAGACTAGCTTTTACAAAACACGCTAAAATCAAGCCCAAACTTCTACATCGTAAATTCGTAACCCCGACACTCAAAAGATTAGTTTCCAAAAACAAATATGAAAATAAATTGTTAATTTATAGAAAATACAAAGGCGACAGCGTACTCCTGATCTGACTAGCGTTCGTTAGGAATTATATTCAAACACTCAACTGTTGAAAACTGCTAGCAGATACATATCGTTGCTAATGAATGCAGCTCGAAAAAACCATTGTCAACTTGATGGTAATTTCTTGAGTAATATAATTTTTAACCGACTTCCAAAAGGAGGAGGTTCTCAATTCGTCTGTATTTTTTTTTTGTTTTTTTTTTTTTTGTATGTTTGTTACGCGATTACTCAAAGACGGATGGACCGATTTGGAAAATTCTTTTTTTGTTTGAAAGGGTATACCTCCGAGGTGGTCCCATATAAATTTTATTAACTTTGCTTGGGGAGTTTTTGAGTTAGCTTCAATAATGCGTATATTTCCCACTTATTTTATATGGATGATGTGATGATGTTTTAATAACTTCCTATCACTGTTATTTACATGGCTATATCTACAATTATTGTGCTCAATTATGTATTCGAATTTGTGTGGGGTAGGTTCCACAACTAAAAAGTGAAAAATAAAAACTTTTTAGCAAAAAATAAAACCGACTTCCAAAACAAAACACTACAAAGTGAAAAATAACTTTAATTTCGGAAGTCGGTGGCAAAAACGAAAATACAAAACCAAAGACACCGACTTCCGAAATTAAAGTTATTTTTCACTTTGTAGTGTTTTGTTTTGGAAGTCGGTTTTATTTTTTGCTAAAAAGTTTTTATTTAAACATATAACATCACGCCTGTAACCCCCAAGGGTTGGGCAGAGGTGTACCCATAGTACACCCACATTTGAAAGAAAGAAAGAAAGAAAAACAGTTTATTCACGTGAAAGTGACGCACACAAAATACACATGAAAAGCGAAACACAAGATAATAAAATATAACAAACCACACAAAACAAAAAAAACATAAGTACAAACAATATAATTGTTGGAAATGTGCGTCACTACCCCGCGAAACGGCTAAACGCTCAGCATAATGCCGCGGCCCGTGCACGAAGGCACGAATCCACGGCGCTGGTTTTCAGCGTAAGCCAGCGGTGTATCGCTGTCTGAGACCAGTAAAAACAAGTAACATACGTTGAGATAACCACGATCAACTAAATCAACCCAAATAAAAATATATAATATGTACAGACATAAATAATAAAATATGTGGCAACATTTCGACGCGTCTCGAACCAAAGACAATAAAGTTTGTGACCTACGTTCCAGAGAGGTATTATTTTCTGTGTTTGCGTTGCGTAACAGTTTGACAAGTGCGACCATCATTTCGCCAGTTATGTTTAAGTTCCATGTAATAGGGGGCGAGCCTAATACCCTCAACCGAGCACCAATCTAAGACTCCGGGCTCCGGACAACGGGTTATGGGTTTTCACACGTTAACTGTAAAATAAATGGTCTTGTATGTAGATAGTCCTTCGTCATTATTGGCATAAAAATAACAGATAGCTACACCTACAGGGTGTTTCAAAACGTTTATAAATGCCAAGTTTTTACATGATAAGTCTGTAAAAATATTTGGTTTCCAGCCGTCACACCTGAAGAAACCTTCAAGCGCCTGTAATAACACTCGGGGCGGGAAAGGTAGTCCTTGTTCGGAGTCGAGGACCACGTCGTCTATTGGAAGGACCAACATTCTGAATGAATTATTTACTATAGAAAACTATTAAAGAACTTGATTGGACTTAAAAATGGAACTGTCAGTAAGAGAACGCCGAAACCATTGCCTGTTACTTGCATACGTTTTGGGAATCACAATGTTTGAGCTTTACTACAGAATAAGGAAAGATTTAAAAATCCACTAACATTACCTAGCTAACCTACTGATCAGTGGTGCTGAAAAGGAGAACCATTTGAAACTCGTGTCGAACTATCACAACCAACGCAAAATGAAAACGTTTGCAAAACTACGATTGCAATAAACAAAACGGCCCGTCCACAAAACCTATCTCTCCGAATATCCGTATTAGTAGGTAGGAAACTAAACGCTCCGAGCGGTATTAGGGATGTGACGGTTTCCTACAGCTACCGCGAAAATCACTGATGTAGCGATGTGCCAATTTCCTGGCGAACCGACTCGGTTCCGACTGGGAATCCAGAGATTTTAAACTTAATACGTTTTGGTTTACGTAGAGGATTATCTGAAAAATCCTTATCCGTGCGTTTTCTATAAACCACATGATTTCTCTGGGTAGTTTTATGGATTCTGGCTTAGAAAGAGGATGCATTTCTACATTCTTTGAAAATGAAACCAATCCTATCATGAGCAATATTTATATATACAACATGTCTCGACATTCATGTTCGCATAACTCGTCAAAATGTAGGGAGTAGTTGATTGTTTTTTTCGCGATTTCAGGTTTGGTCCCATAGTATAAGTTGTTTGTTATCATGAGTACAACCACGGGTTAAAAGGAACAACAGGGTTTTTGTTACATATTGTAATATTTGCAATATAGGTATTTACGGGGGCGAAGAATTGATCTAGCTAGGTCTTATATCTGGGAAAATTCATTTTCTCTATTTTCATCAGAGCATAGCTCGGTCGCCAAGGTACTATGGATGATATAAATAAACTCCCTCGTTTTATTTTTCCTGTAATCTTTACATAAACTTCTATAACACAGAATAATTTCAGATTAGGGGGGAACGGTATATTTATTTACATTTTTCATCAAAAGTCGAAAACTAAAAAAAAAAAGAAAAATGTTTGAGAATGTGCAAACAGCGCTCTTTCATATGATACCCCACAAGTCTTAGTAGCCCCACTTCAAATTTTTAAGATCACCTTTCAGTCCCTGTTGCAAAAAAAATATATATATATTTTTATTTCTTTCTTATTTGCAAAATAGTTGTGCAAACTTCATCTATAACTATTCCAAAATTCATGTTGATAGTATTAGTAGTTCTTGAGATATCTAGCTGTGACAGGCAAACAGACTGAGTCGCACCATAAGGGTTCCTTTTTGGTACGAAACCTAAAAATAAATCATTACTATTGTCAATAAATTTAGATTTTTTCAAAGTGCTTCGAAAAGATCACCCCGTCACTATACTGCCGTCGTAAGAAAAAAGGGCACAACTAACATTAAAAAAAAAATCTACAAAAAATTGAGCAGATTAGCCTTTTTTTTCTGATTCTAAATATGTATGTAACTCAATTTTTTTTTTAATGTTAGTTGTGCCCTTTTTGCTTACGACGGCAGTATACTACAAACGTCTTGATTCCTTCTGTGGAAATTGTAAAACTTGGGTGGTCTTGAAATCACATATTATAGTCATAAGAGCGCATCTTCTTAATATTACGTATGTGTGAAAATATCTTATATATTCCGCTTAGTCTATAAATAATATTCGTTATAAAACTAGTTGCCTCATTTAAATTAATTTTAATATAATTATAATTACTTCCGTTCTTAATATGAAGTCTGAGAATTGTGTTATTGTTGGATCGGTTTAGTTTATTAGTACTCTTCTATCTTTATGTTTCAGGCACGTATTAAAGGAAATAGCTCCTACTTACGAAATCAAACCCTTATTGATATTATCTCAATTACCTACAAGAACAATATAAGAGATCAACAATCATATCATTTTGCCAAGCAATCCCTGAAAATCAACAAACAGGCTCTATTTAATCATTCCAAACGTTCCGCTTATGGCACAATTTGCGTCAAACAAATATTTCTGAAATAACAAATAGCCAACATTATATGCTCAACATAATAATAGTCATTCTTAAACACTTGTTGAAAAACAACTTCAATTTTGGCCAAGTTGAAACACTAAGCGAAAATGCCAAGGAAATTACATACCTACAGACGCTTCAGAAGTCGAGCTTTAAAACATCTGAACGACTAATTTTACGGTCCCTTTACAATAAAAACGGAGTGCTTCCTAAAGATTTGCCATTCAGTGTCGACCGGCACAATGTTAAGAGTCGTAATTTTTTATTGTACTTTTAATTTTCGCGATAAAGCTCGCCAATTAGTCCGTTAGGCTCTTATTCCTGGCGCCGTGCCAAGTATCGCCTCGTGGAACTATTCCTGAAGTAACTTAGGAGATTTTGTTTCAGCAATATGCGAGAAGCTGTACGTCAGTAACGTTTTTTAGAAGTAGGTACTTAATTTTTTGCAAGTCAGTCCAAGGTAACTAGAGGCCGAAAAAGGAAGATAATTTGAAATGAAACAGCTATTCTGAGAAACAAAGAACAAAGCGCTTCTACTTACAAATTACACAAGTCATTAGCGAGCGGCGAGCTAACGGACTCCCCAATACAACAATTTTTCAAACTACGAACTAGCTGAACTGCGGGAGCACTAAGTATCTCAAGTGCAGTTTATTTGTCAAATGGAGCGCGACATCCCCCCATTGTCACAAAAGGGGAAAGGGGGGGAGTTGGGAGATCCTCTATTCAGTTGCACCGACTTGATTAATACGCCTGAATGCGCGCGCTCGTTGCAGAAACGACCCAGTTTCTGGGCCCAGCGAAAATTGTAGGTTATTAGACTGGGCAATGCCTGCCTATGCCTGAGAGAGGCAGAGATTGCGCGGTTTTAAAAACAAAATGGGAGCTGTTGCTTTCATCATCCGCCTTTTAACCGAGCACAATACAGCGAGTGTGAATTTTAAAATCCTCCGTAATTGTTTTTGCTGTCCAAACAATCATTTACATTTTTGGAGTATTAATATTTATTGAGTTGGTCATTTCAGTGTATGGTTTAGACATACGGTTTGGGCGTATTGTGGCAGTTATTTCGGAGATATATATACACACCTCCTGATTACATAAGGACCTTGAAAGTCGGCTTATGCAAAAGTACGTTGAGAACAAAATAAATTATTAGTAATAAATATGAATAGTCTTATTTAAGTAAAAATAGACAAGAAAAAACCTCAAACTTCCAAAGAGTCCTCGTTGAATTTTCTTCAGCTGTTACGATAAATTGCCCGCTTCCCGCGTGAAATCATGAAATTTTAAAACTTGCTGCGTCCGTTGGCACACGTCCAGACTGCTAGCCAAACTAAGCCTTTCTGGGAAGCGGTTTGGTTGGTCAGAGTGGATTTACACTACCAGATCAAGACGAGAGCTACATGTGCCCAATCTGGGTCATGTCTCATGTTAGACTGAAGTGAATGACAAGCGATTTCAGACTACACGAGGCAATAACGTTTCGTTTTGAAAGCGTCGAGTTCGCTTTTTGAAATCCTTCCTGATTTTGTAATAACATGTTTAGCAGCCAGTTCAAATGCTTGCCAAGTTTTGTCTTAAATATTGGACCAGGAAACTCGGTGTTTGTACTGCGATTGAAGTTATTACTTAAGATTATTCTTGTGATGTATGGCCTAATGCCAACTTTTGATTTTGAATGTAACTTGAATTTAGGATGTGGGAATACTTATTAGGCATAGTATTTTAGGAACGGTACAAGAAATGTTAGTAGAGCAACAGCCAGGTAGATGGACAACTTAAATTATAAAAGTTAGCAGTCAACATCTGGATGAGGCTCGCACAGACAAGCCCGAACGCATGACGGAAAAGAGAGGAGGCCTTAAGCAGTGGGTGGAAAGAACAAGGCTGTCAATATGATGATATTGGGAACAGGAAAGTAGGAGATGCTGAAGTATTACGTCAAGGCAAAAATAATCTATATGGGGTGACTGGTAATTAGTGACCGATACTTAAACACATGATTGTACTCATGGTAACAAACAACTTTTACTATGGGACCAAACCTGAAATCGCGAAAAAAAAATCAGCTGTCCCATACATTCATGTTCGCATAACTAGTCAAAATGTAGGGAGCAGCTGCTTTTTTTCGCTATTTCAGATTTGGTCCCATAATAAAAGTTGTTTGTTATCATGAGTACAAACATGTGTTTAAGTATGGGTCACTAATTAGTCTAATCACTAATTAGGTAATTAGATATAGGTATATCTATACACATAAACAATATTGAGGTGTCTGTTTGTAATGTCAAAATAACAGCATTTTACTAAATGCATATGAAAGTATATACGGTAAAAAAAAATAAAATATTATCAAAATTTTTGTCTATCTGTTTGTTCCGGCTAATCTCCGAAACTTCTGGACCGATTTTGACAGGACTTTCACTGGCAGATAGCTGATGTTGATAAGGAGTAACTTGTTTCATTTTAGTTTTGAAAAGGAATTAGGGTTCCGCGCAAAAAAAAACCTATGAAATTGTGACCAAAATCCGATTCAGATCGTAATCGCTCGATCACAGGATGTTAATCAATTTTTATATTATCATCCGTGTTGAATTATGCATATTATGATAGTGCATTTATCTCTACCAGTATCTGAGCACATAGTGCACTCTACCAGCACAAAGATATGAGCACCACGCGCCATTTTGAAGTTACTACGTTTTCACATTTCTTTTAATGGATGGCGGGAGAATTATCGTCTCCCTCCGCTGACACATTTGTAATCCCACAAAGGCTTAGGATATTTTTTTGAACAGGATTTTGTAGAACAAAGGGTTTTGAAAAGTCTGTTAGGGATCAGGGAAATATGTTTATTTTATTTTTAATATTTTGTCTTCGAATTTGGTATCATTCATCCTGATGGCTTTTTGAGATAGACAGACGAAGTTATGGAGACATCTAGACATAAAAAACGGAGAAATCGCAATTTCATTTCCTTTGAGTCATTTCTAGCCAAGTTTGAAGTTCTTGCCGAGGTTTAATTAAAGTTATCCAAGTATACGTGAACAGAACGTGGTAACCCTCTCGCTGGTAAAGAACAACTTTCGGATTCTCTAAGAGTTTCCGGATTTTATTCATTATGTGTCAACGAAATTTCCAGATAAGCTTAGTTTGCTAATAATATTAATTTGGGAACGTTGAGAGGAATTTTAATTATCTACAGGGTAACGCAAGTTCGCTGGGTTTTTTTTTTGGTGATGGCTTTGCGCTTGACTCTAGGTCAGAGGTGACAGAGACAAAGTCGACGATGGAGTGAGCTTACCCAGAAGAAGCCTGTTCACTCTCACTTTGAAAAGATTAGGGTTGTATGCGTTCGAAAACACAGTCGCAGGTAGTGAGTTCCACTCCTTTGCTGTGCGCGTTATAAAAGACATTTGGAAGCGCTTAGTGCGAATTGGTGGAATAGCAACCAGGTAGGGATGGTAACTGGCAGTGCGTCTAGATGTCCGATGTCCGGTTCCAGACGGAATCACTTTGGATTCTCGGCTAATAATAGCTGTGTTATTTACAGAATGAGCCATATTTTGCCTTTAGGGTAGTCCACTCAAACTTAATGATCTCCTTTATGGTATGAAAGCTATAGACCAATAATTTTAATAAGCATTTAATATTAATTAAAAATGTTATTATATTATAACAGCAAAAAACTTAAACACCCTTCATCGGAGGCCATTCCCACTGGCCCTCCGGTGGTTTATCAATCAGCGGTTCCCATGGTTTCCAATTCAGCATTTTTCTAGCCAAATTCAATTCATTCTCCGCCTGGATTATCAGTTCTTCAGCTTGACCACAGTTCATCTTCTCTTCTAAATCAAAACTGTTGCGAGTTTCCTTTAAGACTGCAGCCCTCTCGTTGACAATCTTTTCAGTATATTTGCGGTAAGCAGCATTTTCAGGCATCTTACTTAGGACTCTGAGAATTTTTCCATACAAGGACGTCAGGGTGTGATGGGGGTTTGGGTGTACGGCCATGCCCACAATGCCCGTTGAAGTTTTCACTAATACCATTATTCCACGATTTATTTGAAGTTCTCACAAAAAAACAGAAACTTACAATGACAATTTGATTACTTGTCAGTGCAAATTTCATTTTGCCTGTTACATTATTTTTCGTTGGTACTTTTTGGCCAGCCTGTACTAACAAAACGATCGAGGTTTTAGTTCGCTGAGTATATCGGCTTTCTACAAACCAACAAAACACCTTTTACTTTTGAAACTATTAAATAAAGATCAACAAAACCACGTTCTATTAACAAGACAACTTACCCGTATCCAGGCTTCTGACAGAACCAGGACCTGGTAAGCTTAGCAGCTTCGAGCAACACGCCTCCAAGGTCACCGATCCTCATGCCAGCGCAGGAGCAGCATTCATCAGCTTCTCCATCACCCACGAGCACAACTCGCGACTCTGACTTCGCCACTTTGGACATCAAACGCACATTGCCCACAAAACGCAACTATTTTAACACTATATTCTCATTTAAATTACTTCCATCAGTCGTCCTTTGTTCTGTTTTTTGTTTTAATGGTTCGAGTTCAAACGTAGCCTTAGTTGGAGCTGTCAAAACTATAATTTTTGTTGTATTCACTAGTTTACAAATTGTTGTACACTGTTTGCGAACTGTAGGTACACTCTTAATAATGGATCTATAAAAAAAGAAATAAAATTGTATAATTAACGCCATCGACACGCGGAGGTCATAACTTAATATTGTTAGCAATAAACGCGATTGTATTCGTAATGAGCGTCGATACAAACGATCAAATAAACTGAACGAACCATTTGTGGTTACTGGATCTAATGAGGTAATGAATTACCATTTCTGTTTTGACAAGACATTCATATTTATGTCAATCAAAAAGGTTTTGAACAAAAGAACTGTCTGTAGAACATAGAAACAAAACAAGTACCCTAATACTAAGATGAATTAAATCATGAAACCAATACAAAAATCTTTAAAGTACAAGTAGAAAATATAACCACCATTCTAGACGTGAAACATCAAAAGACTCAAGATATTAGACATGGGTTATATCAAATAACTTCGAACAATGAGACAGCAACACATCAAGTTTACATTATCGAATAGAAATAATACAAAAAGAAGACGTATATTCATCTCTAGCATTACCATACAGAAAATATGACTGGCATGAAATACTGGCCAACATTACAATAATGACCCATGTATATAGCTATCGAAAGATGTTTTCACTATTCGAGATAATATTGGAATTTATGCAAAGTTTGCAACTAAGATATCTTATGATGTCTACTCTCTCCTTTATGCGTTTGGAAATAGTGTAATCCAATCATATTTATTAGTCGTAAACTTATTTATTTCTTTGGTATAAAAGCCTCTGACTTCAATGTTACTTCTATAAGTAATTTCTACAGAGACAGTTATGAAAATTGTAATCCTCCGTATCAGATTTCTCAAAAACATGTCTCCTAAGAATTACATAAAAGGAAACGCACACTGTAAAAGGAAATTATATTGAAAAAGGTAAAACAACAAAATAATGCAAATTGAAGCATCGTTGGACCCTTGCGATGTTTTCAAGGAGCCTTGATGAGCCTCAAGTCGTATCCGAAACAGGTAAGGCGTAAATAAAGTTACCGATATCCGTTCTTTGGATTAGGCAGACCCTTGGAGGATTTTGGTTTTTCCACATGTATTGTCATTTTCTTACGTTAAATTTCGAACTCCTAGGGAGTCTGTAACGTTATTCCGGTGTTAATAATGAATAAGACGTTTCTCAATTATAGGTGTTGTTTCGCAGTCATCATTAAGTATATTATTTAAAAATTCAGATACAAAATGATCCACTAAGATTAGGTAATAAATCATAATTTTGAAATCCACTCAATTACTTAATAGTGCGAAATTATCTGGATTGACGAAGTTCCTTGTTGTGTAAAAATATTTTCCTATTCCCAATGTAATATTATTATTTTCTAAAGAGTTTCCATTACAATCGAATAAAAAGACTTTATAAAATAGCGTATAGAAGTTGGAAACATTGTCCTCACGAGTGTCCATAATACTCAAACATTGTTGACAAGAAATTTTATTTGTTCAACAGTTATCGTCTATTCCGTGTCTTTTTCCTTAAATGTATTGTAAATACCCAGTAATATAACAGAAATGAGTGATGTCATTCACGTTTTCCACGTTTCTAATCCTACACAACGTGACAAGATCCGTTTTGAGACACTAAATAGAAAACGAAGACAAATGTCTAGGATTAGAATGATTGTACATGTTTCTGACTTTCAGAAAACTTTTTCGAATTCATCTGTTCTTTAAATTGCGAGTTGCTAGTCTTGAATAAAAATTGCTATTTCATTATGGATAAAGATATATATCGTCTCCAGCCTTTTAGTATACATGAGCGGATTCATATGTTTTCTGATATGTTTACTTTTTGTGTAACTTGATTCAAATAGCAAATGAAAAAATATAGAAAAAGAAATAACGGGTCAATAATACTTGAAACAAGGTAATTAGCAACAATTATTGAAAATAATACAAGAGTTAATGAAACACAATTAACACAGAAGATTACGCACGCCTAAACTCCTAGTGTGTAACTAATGAATACGTTTCATTGTTTCAAAACGGTCTTTAATATGAATAACAATACTTCTACTACAGTTGTGTTGACGCACGAGTAATTTTTTCAGTTTTAATTTGGACTTCCTCATTTGAACTTACACGTTGTTTACAGCTTCATAAACATATAGTACTACTGTTTCAGAAGATACATTAAGAAGATTTTAGATTTCACCAAAATGTTTAGAAGCAAGGAGATCAAAAATAATTATTCTGCCAACATCTCGTAGAAGACTTCACAAACATTTATATCCAATAAACTGCGAAACAGGAAAGGTCGTTGAACGTCTCAAAGAGCTAAACAGCGTTGGTCACCGAAACTACAGCCGTATATTACAATCTAATTCGGACATTCCGAGGCAAACAAAAACTGAATTTTCCTTACTAAAGAAAAACCTATAAACTGGACAGTTACTGTATAAATATTACCGCTCAATAAACTAGTTGTAGGAAATAATAATATATCAGAACCTATAAGTAGTTGTTGGATCGAGGCCAAACTACTGTTTTTCTTGAGAATTTTCATTTAATATTAATGCTATGTATATACTTATCATCATCATCGTGAATATATACTTATAAATGGTCTTGCTTTTTGTTTTCTTTTCTTTGTAGGCGATATTATAATGGAATATCTCGATATTGTGTAAAAATAAATCAATGTCTCAGTTCTGGTTAGTTTAAATATCAAAGGCATTTGAAGGAATTGCCTTTAGTAGGACATCTTCAAAATCTTAAATTAAATCTCTAAAATATAAATTAAAGCATAGTATGTTATGCTGCTAAAGGACGTTGCTCGGCATGTTGTATTGGACATGACAGCAATCAGTTATGATAATATTATTAATTGAGATGGTCTCATTCGCGGTACAAACATGGTAAAAGAATTGAAGGAACGTGCCCAATAACATTTAAAAAATACGACCCATGTTTTCAGTCCCAGAATCAAGAAAAACAATAACATAGTATTACAACAGTATAAAAACTGGTATTCTGTTTTGATAGTTTGTTGTGGGCAGCGGCGCGTGAAACGGAATGATCACAATAGGTCGTATCTCGTTGGCGAAATTTGAAAGGGAAACCTAGTGTATTTGTTTATGTTTGTCATGTCGTTCTTTTTGATGTCCAAGACAAAGGTATTTTCGATGATGTTCTGTGTACATTCACGTACGCTTATGTAATGTCATTCGGGTATATTGTGATATCCAGCATTTTTATTTGCTTGAACCCCGTTGCTTCTGTAATCATATTTGCATCTTCAATGACCAACGTTTCATGCATAAACAATGGTTTATTTATTACGCCCCATAGGGGACGTAAGAATCTATAAAACGCAAACGCCACGTGAAACGATTCTAGCGTAATCCTTTTACTAATTCTAAGATCTCATCTCTCATCGGTTATACACACCGAAATAGTTCCGAATCCATCAATAAACGCGAAAACGCCATTAATCAAGTCAATTTCGCAGTCCTAATTCAGGATAACGTCCAACCAGATAACCAGAAACAGGAAGGCTATAAGAATGGCAATGTTTTACGCCTTGGTATGTTGTACACGGACGTATTTTACCGCCTTCCTAAATGGCTGAAACGATTTAGACAAATGGCCTACTATTGGATTCGGTTTAGTATACGCTGCCTCACTCACTGGAATGCTTTGGAAAGCAAATATGGTGGAAATAAAGTAAAACAAGTGATTTACAAGGTTTGGGGTGTAACTGTGTAAGTGATGGTGGTAGATGTTTTGAAAAAGAATCGGATGAGTTTTCGGAAGCAAGTACGGTTGTAGACCATAATGATCCAGTCCAGTTCCCGGCAGTTTAAAGATTAGAACTAAGTTATTGGAAATAATATATATTTTAGCTCAAGATTCCATTGAATCTTTAATTTCGCCCGCAATCGCCTTTAATCAACCTTCAGAGATCACAAACGTATCAATTACGTTACAAGCAAATCCAAGCTTAATCACCCATATTTCGACAAAACTAGGCCTCCACCAATCGAGGGCATCCAAGATTCGTCACAGCCACTAACCACAATTACCCAAACAAATCCAATGTGCCAGGTATGTACAACACTCGTTACTCGTAAAACCGATCGTATATCTCAACGGTGCACGGTATCTTGTTATGGGGCAAATCTCTTTAGTTCAACAATCCAATTTGTAGTTTAAGTGTTAACTTTGTTTAGCATTGCAAATTAGAGACATGTATAGTTCAGGACAGATCTACTTGTGATTGGAATTGTTTAACCTCAATAACCATTCCTTGAGATATTTAGCGTTATTGATCAGCTTCTTAGTAACATTATCTGCGGTAACGTCGACAATTGTGTGGAGTGCTTTATGCCTGGTTGCCTGTAGTAGAGAGGAGACAATATACCTACAGGGTGCAAATGAGGGTCTTAAGAGGCCTATCACAAAATTGCGCTTTGACATTTCAGGTATATTGAAGCATGGTGACGCATCGCATTATGTAGCAATTTGGCAGTTGTAATTACGTTTTTTGGAGTCTTATACTGTATTTATTTTTGTTTAAACTGTTGAATTTTAATTTCATATGAACTTACATTTATTCATTATTATTTTACGTAATAATCGTCGTTGTCAAACCAAAATCTGCTATGTGCAAAAATTATACTTTTGAAATACTTATTGTAAAAAAAAATTCTAATCAAAAATGTCTAGCTGTTGCACATTGCATATTTTATAAAAGGTCGTAGGTCGTAGTACATTGCTCATAGGCACTAAGCAGTTTTTTATACGGTAGATAGGGCAGTGAACTATACGCAAAGGTGAAAAAGTAGAAATCTCAAAAAAGTGCACATAGCAGATTTTGGTTTGACAACGACGTAATATTAATATAGTAAGGAGACATTTACAGTTAATTCTGAGTGTTTTTAGTAGTTGTATGGTTTTGAGTGGGATTTTTTAAAATAAATTCCTTACATATTTCAAAATTCTGAGGCCGCAATGAACTAAACCACTATTTAAGAGATATTATTATATATTATACATTTTTCATATTTTCATTTGGTTTGTAAAGTAGTTCAATACACGAGCTCGAAAAAATGCAGTCGCGCATATTATGAAAAACTTGCTTCGGAATTTTGGCTTTATACAAAAAGATTGGCCATTTAACGCTAAAATCACGGTCCGAAATGTATTATGCATCTGAACAAACTTCTGAAAAAAAGATTCTGGCTGATACGGCCATTTAGATCCAAGTTTTCCTTTATTTATCAAGCATTGGATCCCTGTCTAAAACTTTGATCACGTTAAAAAAATATTCAAAGATTTTGTAACAACAATTTCAGATAAAAAAGTTTGCTTTAACAGTGATAGTATACATGTAATACCTTAATAACTTTGCTTTTAAATCTAATATCATATAAGTAGATTATGAGCTACCAACTGGTCAAACATTGATCAAAGGGTCAAAGTCATGTTTTAAAGCTACAACTGATACAAAACATGATTCCAGAAATATCTCTCGATATTGATTTCCTAGAAATGTCTGAGATACACGGAAAGGATCCAGACAAGGAATGTGGTCAGCTTTCTACGAGAAAGTTATCTGATCTTAAAGAGAAACACTATTTTTATCCACAAACTTTTAATTGACTTTGTTAGCCATTAAATATCTAAAAAAAATTAACAAGTTTAGCGTTCTCAAAGTGCAATATATTCGCTGAAGATAAAAGTTTATGAAGGAAGTTTGTGCAATAAAAACATGAAATGAAAAAGACCAGAGCTTTTACAAAAACTGTAGGAAGTAAGTGTGAATTAGAGCAACCAGAGGATGTAATTTAAAATTTTGATGTTAATTAATCTATGTTGATGTAAATAATTTATTGATGGCTGGTGGCGCATACAAGTCCTGGAGTGGAGACCGCGTATCAGCAAGCGTACTGTGGGACGCCCCCCATCTAGATGCATCGACAACCTCAAAATTTGACAGAGACAGACTGGATGCGTGAGGCGGAGGACAGTGTTGTGGCGCAGCCTGGGAGAGGCCCAGCAACGGACTGCGGTAGGCTGAGTTGATTGAATTTTCTATTGCTATTACAGTAGTGGTACTGAATAATATCTTAATTATTATATTACTAACATGCATCACGCATTGCTAACATCAAAAACTAGCGCAGCACTAGAAACAGGGCCAATACCAAAAACAAAACAAAATCGCGTGTTAATTACCTCAAATGATTAAGTAAGCCAATTCATGTACAAAGCCAGATTCAGGTTAAAATGACCCAAGTGAAACGGGGAAGTTACTGCAAGGCCATTGGATTATGTCAATTGTTCAATCAGCTGATACTTGATCGCCATTTTTATTTTTTATAGTCACGTGTAGAAACGTGATTGTGAGAAAGTCAGGGTTAATTTAAAAGTACTGGGTATAGCCGATACGATTGTTTTGGTTGGAAAGCGTGACAATGTTTTTGTTTAATTAGGAGCTGTTGTTTCTGGTTTCATATTGGACAACTTTTCACCGATTTTTGATTGGACCAAATGGTTGATTGTTTAAAGTTTAATTTAATTTATACTCGTAGACTGTGTCCGGGCGCGGAACAAATTATTTGGGGTCGTCTCCTTGGTAGTCACTCGTTTTCTAGCCCTATCATCCTTCACAAAGTCCATCCATCCTTTCTGTGGTCTTCCCCTACTTCTATAGCCATCCACATTTATACTCAAGACTTTCCTCGCGACATTTTCCTCATTCCTCTACATCACATACTCTTATGACAACCGATCAGTAATTATATTATTATTAAAATACCTATTACGATTAAACCCGTCATATCGTCGTTGCAACTTTAAGACATCTTATGTGTAAAAATCAGTTTTGTGAGAAAATCGATAAAAACCGTCTATCAGTTTTAATTAGCAAGGACATTGGAGATCTTGAAGTTTGTAAGCAAATTACGATTGAAACGTCGTATACACATAAGAGTCGTATACGCCAAAAGTAACACATAAGAGGTCTTAAAGTCGCAACCACGATATTACATGAACGATCATCTGAGACTAATGAGGGCGAAGAAATACATTAAAACTACTGACGATCTAATTGCGAATAAAATAGCAATAAATACAGCTGAGAAAGTATAAAACATTTTCAATAGATTGGAAAGCAATTCCATTTGCAAAGTTATGAACCAATAACTAACGAACTTACAATGATTTGAAGAACTATCCATTTTATATTTGATACACAGAAATATTAGGTAGTAATGATAGACAAAAATCATGTCATTCCATTAAGACTAAAAGAAAGTTAGTTTTGACGGCCAAAATCGAGATGCAGTTTCTCTTCATCTATACAAAATACTATTGACCTCACAAGATTGATGCTAAGTATCGAAATAATATAACCACAAACTCGAAATAAAAACCAAGTGTTTTTATGATAGAAACAAAAAATAATTTTACCATCAGAAAAAATTCATACTTAACAAAAGAAAATCTTAAGTATTTTTTCAAAGCACTTATGTATAAGTAATTCTTTTAATTTTTTTCACTAACAGTTTTGCTCGAATTTAATTCTTCCACAAACTGATGCTTTTAATATATTAGACACTTGTTAAGGTTATTTCCTTAGATTATTTTTATTTAACACAAACACTTTTTTACGATTCACAAAACAAAAAAAAACAAAAAACTAAATAATTTTCGCCAACACTATTCCGAAGTGTCACTGAAAGGTTAAGTTGTGCCAAAGGCTCGCAACCGGCCTTCGCAAGTAATCAAGGTTTACTTCGTCTTGGATTAAGTTGTAAGCGTGAAAAATGTGTTCAATTTGCCGTAAAGATTAGCGGCTGTAATAAAAAACGTTTTGTTAATCAATCTGTTTAGTTTGTAGCAGTCTACTGCTGGATATGCACGTGGGCAAAGTTGCCAGTCACGAAAATCAATTATATCTTTTATCGGAAAAAAAAGTTGTCGTGGGTTAAAAAAAATTAAATCTCGGGGTAAAGTTGAACAATCTGCCTCTTTTAAATGTTTCTCGAATTTTCCCCAATGCTCGAATATGCACAATGACAGCTGCCTAGCAACTGGTTTCTGCAATGGACGATTTAATAGAGCAGTGGATGAAATATGTGCAGTGGATGACGGTCTGCTACGATAAAAAGCGAGTCTGGCAGCAGCCAGTAATTAAAAATCGCTTCCGCTTATAAGTTGGAGCCTGTTAGCTTATGTCACATTGAAGTGTAATGGTAGAGCGATACTGGCCGCAACGGAGATGTCGCCGCCTTACACAGCACACAATCAACTCAAAACAAACCTTACACAACCAGCAATAAAGACCAAAACCCAACAACCGAACAATGGACACGTTTGTGCAACTTACAAACCAAACGTAACCACCGACAAAAATTATTTTACACTGTCGCATATCAAAATGGCAATCGATATTCAAATCTGACACCTTTGTAATAAGTCGCATATATGTTTTGTTTAATTTTTAAGTATAAATCTATTTTAGGACTTAAAAACCGGATTTCAGATTTCAAATTCGCGCAAACTTGGTCTACATGTTTAATTGAAATCTGTTTTCAGTGAAGTATGATTTAAATAAAATTTTAATTATTGTGAGCTTAGTCGCGGGTTACATTGTGGTTGATAGACAAATCAAAGCAAGTGTATCGTGTAATTATTACAAACTTTCGCTAAGTACGTGGAAATGTTTTACTTTAGGCTAATGTGAGAACACCAATAGGCAGGTTGTCTTTTAGAATGACAGGGACTTTCAATCAGCAATCTATGGAAATCAAGATACAGCGGAGCATAGAACAGCTATATCAAAGAGGTTTTACTTTAAGTAACCTGCTTTTGAAGACGTACGAAAGCCTTCGATATCGGAAAGCGTATTATGGAACTCAAAAGGAGTTGGGCAGGACACCTAGCAAGGCACAGTGATGACAGGTGGAGTAAGGCTGCGACAGACTGGAAGACGAAATGTCGGTCGTCCGGCCGCGAGATGGGAGTACGACATTATTACCTTCGCGGGCAAAACCTGGATGAGGCTGGCACAGGAGCGTGCTGGGGATTGGCACAAGAAAAGAGAGGCCTCCTATGCCCAGCAGTAGGTGAACTCCGGCTGTGGATGATGAAGATGATGATGAATCCGTTAAGCCTAAGACCCTTCCTGGCAATGCTTTTGACCGTTTGGGTTCCGTGTCTTTGTTATTCTACCCATTATTTGGATCACTTTTTCTACTACACCATACGTCTATACCATACTGGTTCCGGAGATATTGAAGGTCAAATAAGCATTTTTTTTACTTTTAAACGAAAACGAATTCCAAGTGTTATTACTAAAGTTTTTTCCAAACAAACATTACCAAAATTTTCGATTTTTCTTAACAAATTACGCATTTGAAGGTACAAAAAGGCAATGAATATCAAACGCACACAACCACAAGTACTCTACGCGGATGCGTACGCGGGGCCGTTTGCCTGGATTCGCGATACATTGCGCGCAATAAAAAAATGCTGTTTTTTATACCTAAAAATAAAAGTCGTTTCCCAGCAATAATTTTTGCGCAAAGTTACTTAGTGAGATGTACAGTACGAGTATACATAAAATATTGGCAGCTTTGTGACATGCTTCGTTTTATATCCTGTATATTATAAATGTATTATGAAATAGTGTTGTTATGCGACTTACAAAAAATAGCAGTGATATAATATTTAAACCTGCTAATGGTAAAACTAGTTTTAGATAAGGGTATGGAGCAATAAAAATAAATAAAACGAACCGGACTTGGATATTAGTAGATTAAGTTAGATTTAGTAACACTACCTGAGGTTTATTGAAGTGCTTGTAAAAATAATTACGTCCATTTTATTTATCATTAGAAATTATATCCATTTTATTTATTGAATATCATAAGCCACTCATTCCCAAAGTGGGCGATAACGCTCACTTGTGGGCGCTGTGTCTTTTCGTGTGGCACGATTACAGAGAGAGAGAGAGAGAGAGAGAGAGAGAGAGTTAATTTTTAATTTGTGATTATTACTAGATAATAGACAGACATATAAAATTGGTATAACTATTATGTATGTACAGAGGCGGAGTTAAAGCCAGAATCATATTCTACCAGTCAACCTTTGTGTGATGCAGAGATAAGCAGTGGTAGCTGCAATAGCGAGAATTGAGGAATAAATATTTATTTAAATAAGTGTAAAGATAGACATATACCTATTAAAACATAATACGGTATATACACCTAATTATATATAAATATAAACACAAATAAAAACACATAAATATACTAAAACAAATAAGACCAATCAATCTGCCTAGCCTTTTCCCAACTATGTTGGGGTCGGCTTCCAGTCTAACCGGATGCAGCAGAATACCAGTATTTTACATGGAGCGACTGCCTATCTGACCTCCACAACCCAGTAACTGGGTAATACGATACCCCTTGGTAAGATTGGCTGTCAGACTTTCGGGCTTCTGACGATCCGTTACGACTGTCAAAGATCCACGAATGACAGCCGGGACCAACGGCTTAACGTGCTTTCCGAGGCACGGAGGAATCTCGGTATGAAAAGATGGTCACCCATCCACAGACCAACCCCGGCAAGCGTAGCTTAACCTGATGGATCGACCCGTGCGGCTGTTATTACTTAGCCACGAGCTCCTAAAACAAATAAGACCAACAATGGGAAAACATCACCGTTGTGATGATACTGCCAGCTTCTTGCGAATGTGCGCGCGAACTTTAACTTTAAAGGATAACCCTCGTCAGGCGGGCGAAGCCGCAGGCAAAAGCTAGTGAGAAATAAAGTTATCCGGAAAAGAACCGGAGTTACCGACATAGCTTGCAGAGTAAGCAAACTGAAGTAGCAGTGGACTGGTCATGTTTGTTGAAGGACCGATGGCCGGTGGAGCAGACGAGTCCTGGAGTGGAAACCGCGTATCGGCAAGCCTAGTGTGAGACGCCCCCAGCTATATGGAGTGACGACTTTAAAAAGGTGGCTGGAACAGCTCGGATGCGAAAGGCGGAGATCAGGGTGTTGTGGCGCAGCCTAGGAGAGGCCTATGTCCTGAAATAGACTGCGATATGCTGAGTTGATTATGTGCATCTGGATTGAGGGCTCAATTTTTCAATGTCTTTGTAACAAAGTGAAACATTTAGGAAAATTTGTAAATAATAATATAAACCTAAAACAAAGGTTTAAAAGTGTCTAAAACTTAAAATAAATGTGTTATGGCCCTATGAAGAGTGCTTTCAATTCAGACGCTATAACAAAAAATGATATTTTAAATCTTAAAACATATACCTAACCTTTGTGGCAACATATTTAACTCAATATTTAATAAACAATTTCTCATATCTTTTAGAAAAAAATCAGCTCCGTAGACTGAGAATTTAAAGATTTATGGCAGTTTGATTGATTGTTGAACCAAACATCGATTTAGATTTTCTAATAGGCCGACCTATTAGAAAATCTAAACCGATGTTTTGTTCTGTTACTTCTTTCAAAATTTCACACAGAAGCCAATATATAAATAGCAGGCAAAATCAACACCAGAACCCATGTATTAAAAGCACTGGCAATCATACCATTTCATCATCTAATATATCAAGATCCATATCTCATTACATAGTTAGGCAACTTGACACCTTAACGCAAACAGGTTAAGGTGTAAAATTACATGTGAACGCTTGGACAAATATGGCAATGAATGCATAGTGATGTGATTAACTCGAATATTATTCGATTAAATTCACTCGAGTGTGAATGAGATGTGTGTCTATAAGCTGTAGTAAAAGTCGTTATCTGGATAATTAGATCATAAATACTGAACTGATATCATATGGATCGACTTTCAAATACTTAAAGTGCGAATGTCGATCGATCAAATAAATCAACGTCTATCTGTCGTTTTGAGATAAGTATAATCCGTAAGCCAATCGATCGTTTTGCATAATTAACATTTATTGCAAGTATTGCAACCAATGAGGAAGTATAGTATAGAGGGGCTCGTGGCTAAGTATTAACAGCCGTACGGGTCGATCGATCAGATTAAGCTACGCTAGCCGCGGTCGGTCCGAGGATGGGTGACCATCTTTACATACCAAGACCCCTCCGTGCCTCGGAAAGCACGTTAAGCCGTTGGTCCCGGCCGTCATTCGTAGATCTTTAACAGTTGTTACGAAGAGAGTCGTCAGAAGCCCGAAAGTCTTATAACCAGTCTTACCAAGGGGTATCGTATTACCCAGTAACTGGGTTATGGAGGTCAGATAGGCGGTCGCTCCATGTAGGTAAAAAATACTGGTATTCAGCTGCATCTGGTAAGACTGGAAGCCGACCCCTACATAGTTGAGAAAAGGCTAGCTAGTAGATGGTAGACCAAGATATTAGTGTAACATTGCATGTGTTTTTATCTTCATAGAAGAAAAAAAGCGCCATTTTGAATTTTACAAAGGATGCCTATGTTGGCGTCGGTTTCTAGTCTAACCGGATGCTGCTGCATACCAGTAGGTCCCTATTTTACATGAAGCGACTGCTACTGGATAACACGATACCCCTTGGTAAGACTGGTTGTCAACTTTTGGCCATCTGACTACCCGTAACGACTGTCAAAGATGTACGAATGACAGCTGGGACCAACGGCTTAACGTGCTTTCCGAGGCATGGAGATTGAAGGGGTGTCGATTTTCGAATTCGATAGGGGGCGATCATGCATTACGTGTGACAATTTCGGCGATTTTTCGTTACCGCCCAAACCCCCCTTGTGAGATGTCAAGAAATTTGGCTCGACCAATATCTCAAGTAAGATTTTTCAAAATGCGTGTTTTTAGTGTAAATACGTTAACCTGTGCTTGCGTTGGATTTATTTAGGTACTATAACAGTCAGAAGTCGACTAGCAATGTCACAAAACTATGGCATAGCAATATTAGTTGTACTTATGACCTTCTTCTATAAGAACGTTTGACAATACTACACATTGGCAACTTTGGCAGCCCGTATAGCGCAGGCGATAATGGTCTTTGCGGTGTAAGTGGACTTCTAGACGTTGACTGTACATACACAATTTGCTTAATTATTTTTTATAATAATTACCCACTTTTCTCGCATTTTACACTGTTTCGCGCGAAAAAAGTACCTACGTGATATTTGAACGACGTGAGATTGGGTGAGGTCCGGCTCGACCCCCTCCCTCCTAAACGCCTCACGTAATTAACGAATGCCCCATATGTAATGGATGGTCACCCATCCACGAACAATACGCGGCAAACGTAGCTTAACCTGCGATTGACCCGTGCGGATGGTATTGTTTAGCCACGAGCCCCTCCGTGTGTAGTCTAGATGTAAATCTTTATAACGTACCGACTTCTAAAAGAACGTGAATACATGCTGCATTAAGTTTAAATCTCACCACTATATTCATCTGCACGCTTGAATACATGACCCTCTTTATTATTCACACTGGTACTTTAGCGGAACTCGAGGATATCTTTCGTCGCCATTTCCGCAATTTTATTTTATTTTTATACTGCATCCGTGAACTTATGTAACATTTTAGTTTATTCCGTTGATCTCTACACGATGAAAGTTACGTCGAGCATCCTTAAATATTAGATTACTAGCGATTCGCAGGGTTTTTAGGCAGGTTATTAGATGTAATAACACCAGGTTATTATAATCCCAGTGCAGGGCAAAGGCCTCTTCTCATACAGAGAAGGCACGAGCATTGATCACCACGCTTGCTGAAGACTGGTTGGCGATTTCAGACTTATATTACCTCAAGCCTAGGTTTCCTCACGATGTTTGGCTTCCCGATGTCAGTAATGTCCGAGATAAACTCAGATAGTACCATATGAATTGAAAAAGTCACATTGGTACGTGCGTGGGTTTGAACCCACAACCTCGTGCATGAGGCGAGGCCTTAACCACTGGGCCATCACGACAGGCTAAGTTCAATCTAAATCAATGCATTACACACATATATTTTCCGGACTAAATTGTTTGAATGTTGATGAAAACCGCATCGAAATCTGTTGCGGAGTTTAGAAGAACAACGCGGTCACACAGACAGACACGGTTACATAGAAGTACGTCTCGCGACTGTTCGTTGCTGCCTACTTTTTATCATAGACAACTAATGAGAACTGTACCCTAATTGCGTAACACACTATCAATCGGACTCTTTCATTTTGACAGTTCAACAACATTCATTGCGTTATTTACAGTGTTGAGCAGACAAAATTTATCGAACATATAAAGCAATTGATTAGCAATTTGCTTCAAAATGATTCAGATTCCGATCGATAATGTGTTACGCAATTAGGGTGCTGGTTATGTTTCCATTTATAATTTTGAGAAGTTTTTTTTTTTTTGCTGAAATGCCAATAAACGTATTTTTCTCTCTTATCTTTCTTTCATTTTAGTTTAAGCAATCGAACAAAAAGCTTGAACCTTGACTTTGACTTTTAAATTCACAATCGAGTAAAAAGACTCGTTTGCACAGCACTATTTTGTATTATTTGCACAGATTGTCACGTCCATAATTATTGTTACAGTTCATACCATCATAAACATTTTTCAATAGATTGAATGCCTTATTTAGTGCAGGTTAAGGTTTATAGTTGAATAAATTTTGTCATTGTGTGCTGAACAAAGTCAATTTTCAAGGTAAAGTCAGCTGTTTACCTTTTGATGGTGTCGGTGGCATGTTTTGAGTCTGCAAACTCGTTTCGGTTTTCCTGTTATAACGATTATGGTTGGAAATTTGTTTGTACTTTTATCGGTTGTATTCTGATGACATGGTGACTAATGTGTACCAATAACATAACACATAACATCACGCCTGTAATAACCGAAGGGTTAGGCAGAGATAATAATAATAATAATATCCTGGGACATTTTCACACACGGTCATCTGGTCCCAAACTAAGCAGAGCTTGTAGGTGGAAACCAGATAACTGATATACTACATACACTACTTTTTTTTTATAAATACATACTTATATAGATAATTACACCCAGACTCGGAACAAACAGATATGTTCATGCACACAAATGTTTGTCCTGGATGGGAATCGAACCCACGACCTGCGGCGTGATAAGTGGTATCTTACTTAACCAACCACCACGCCAACTGGCCTGTCAGATGTACCTTTAGTACACCCACATTTCGCTAGTTAAAGATCCATGTAATAGGAGGCGAGCCTATTGCTATCAACCGGGCACAAATTCTGACCCCAGCCTGCTACTGAGAAATTCCGGATAGAAAAACCCAATAACTAACTTTGACTGACCCGGGAATCGAACCCAAGACCTCAGAACCTCAGAAGTAGCGCTTGCGACCACTAGACCAACGAAACGAGGCAGTAAGTAGAAATAGAAACAATTGATGATGGTTATTTTTTTTTTATGAGAGTCCCGATACATTTCGCCTTGCGGCATGCAAAATTATTTGCAAAAGTTATTTTACTAGACAAAAACCATAAACAAACATAAAACATTCCATTCTCTAAGCAACATTACTATCATTATTAAACATATCCATATTATTCAAAAACATTCGGAATTAGGCACAATGCCGATAATTTCAATTTACAAAAAGTGTACTGTACAAATAATTACTCAAATAACAAGTAATTAAAACAAAAAGGCTCAATCTGCCTAGCCTATAGCCTAGGCGGCTTCCAGTGTAACCAGATGCAGCTGAATATCAGTATTTTTCATGGAGCGACTGCCTATCTGCCCTCCACAACCCAGTTACTGGATAGCACAATACCCCTTGGTAAGACTGGTTGTCAAACTTGCTTCGTGCTTCTGACTACCCGTAACGACTGTCCATAAAACCTTTACCGTGGGTACCTTTACAAGCAATAAAATTAATTCGACTACCCACTTCTGAACTAATAGATCTGTACTCATTGTGGAATCCAGAAAGATATGAAACAGAAGGTATACCCGTCTTAAGAAAGAAAATGTGTTTATACAAATAAAACACATCCACACCAGCCTAGCCTTTTCCCAACTATGTTGGGGTCGGCTTCCAGTCTAACCAGATGCAGCTGAATACCAGTATTTTACATGGAGCGACTGCCTATGGCCTATCTGACCTCCACAACCCTGTTACTAGGTAATACGATACCTCTTGGTAAGACTGGTTGTCAAACTTTCGTGATTCTGACCACCCGTAACGACTGTCAAAGATCTACAAAAAACAGCCAGGACCAACGGCTTAACGTGCTTTTCGAGGCACGGAGGGATCTCGATATGTAATAGATGGTCAGCAATTCACGAAAAAAGATATCGAATTAAAATTCAATACAACGTGTACGAATACGAATTTTATTATGCCGAACGTGTAAAGACAACTAATAAATACTTAAAAACAATTAAAATTTATTACTTGATGCTCATTCGTCCGTGACAGCAAAAGTTAATTAAATTATTTATTATATTATATCAACAGAACGTTACGAAGATAGAGTAATGTGTTAGCAATAAACCCGTAAATTATTTTATTTATTTTATCGAAACATAATTTAGAGTGGAAATAATTTATTTTCTCTGTCATAAAACGAACGTTAGGTTTATCAAATGAAGTAAGTAGTGTATTTATAGACAAGTGCGATCACCTCTTCAGTGTGATGACTTGTGTGTAGACTTTAATTAATTTGTAAATAATGGAAAACTTTAGAATGGAGCGTACATATTGGTGGTCATTGAGCACGTAAGAGAATTAAAAAAAAAGGTGTTAATAATATGAATTTTTCGACTCATAAACTGTTTTTCAGCCTTACTAATAAAGATTTATACACGACTTACACCGGAGTTATAACGCTTTTTAAAAGAGTCAAAAGTGTTATAACTCCGGTATAACTCGTCTGTAAATCTTTATTAGTAAGGCTGTTTAAGCAAGCCTTATCTGTATAAGAGGCCTTTGCCCTGCAATGGAACAATAATATGCTGGTTTATATTTAAAAAAAAACTTAAGTGATTTTTAAGACAAATAACTACACATAACCTACACTACCCTCCGTAGGTACTTGCAACATTTTCAAATGTTGAAAATAATTGTACATAATAACAACTTCAAGACACAATTCTATTTGTCCAATTCTTTTGCCATTTACATGAAATAAACAAAGAAAAAAAATAGAATCTATTTACTTAATTCACAAAACAAGCAAAAATAAAACAAAATTGCAGGAAGCAACAAACAACATTTAGAAAATAGCAATTAAAAATAAAAACAAATAATACATTCTCAAGCAAAGGCATGTGAAAGATCTTTATGTAGATACACTAACGATCTAGGCGATGTGAAATTGTAATTACTTACTATCATCGCATCGAGGAGTTTGTTATTTGAAAGCAAATAAAAAGTGAGCAAAGCTGCAAAAGATTTGCTAATGGGTTTGGTAAAAGTAGTATAGATGAATGTTTGTATGAATAAATTTACTTAAAAAAAAGTAAAAACCGACTTCAGAAACCAAAAACATTCGTTTTTGATTTTTGAAGTCGGGTTTTTACATTTTAAAGTAAATTTATTTTTGCATTTTCAGTTGAATATACAATAAGAAGAATCATCAAAATCCGTTTAGAAATGCCGGAGAAAAATGTACTGTACATTTATACATATAACTTAGTACATAAGAAAAATTACCTAATGTATTATATAATATACTAAAACCTTCCAAAACGTATGTAGATTAAAACTGGTTCATTAGTTTTTGTGAAAATCGCGGACATATAAACTTACATATATTACATACGGTTCGAATAGAGAACCTCCTTTTTTGAAGTCGGTTAAAAAGATTGCATGTAGCGGAGGTGAGAATGTTGTGATGGATGTGTCAGATGTGTGAAGTGCCGAAAACGGATAAAGTAAGAAATTAGTATAATAGTAATAAGGGGAAGTTTGAAAGTGGCGCCAGTGACAGAAAAGTTGAAAGGAAATCGTTCGGTTTGCTATGGACCTGTGATGAGGAGGGCGGAAACGAGTCTAAAAGAGTGATGGATATAAATGTTGATGAATGGAAAGAGAGAGGAAGGCCAAAGATGGATGGATTGTGTGAGGAATGATATGAAAGAGAAGGGAGTGAATGATAGGGTGACGGTTGACAGGGGATAATGGAAGAAGAAAACGTGTTGCGCCGACCTCAAGTTTAGTAACCTCAAGGACAAGAGCGGGAAGATGATGAAGTGTTTACTTTTGAAATGAAATTATAAGGAACACAAGTTACACTCTGCACACTTGGCGAAGGAAAGCCGAGTTCGAAAGAAGTGACCGACACAATACTTTTGCTATAAGTACCTATGTGTGTTTGTGAGTTTACAAGCGTACCTATGTTAATAAAATTGAATGTACTGATTAATTATTTTTTTTATAATAATTAATAATAAAATGTTTATTTTATAATATAATAAAACATATATATACAGATGTGTCCAATGTTAACGGGTCGATACACCGTATATTCAGCTATCACACATACCACAATTTGAATATTTTTTTCCCGTCTCAGAATAAAATATTTTTTTTAATTAATAATAAAATGTTTATTGTATAATAAAAAAACAGGTGTGTCCAATGTTGAGGGGTCTATACACCCCGAAAAGGATCCAACCCACATTAGGTGTAATGTGGGTTGGATCCTTTTCGTTTAACTGACATATTCCAAATATAATATGGGAGGACATGTTTTTCAACTACAATGTTAAGTTTGTTATTTGGATAAATTCATCCCAACTACGGAACCCTTCATTGTTCGTGGTCCGACACGCACTTGACCGGTTTTCTTTTCATTTAGTTACTCTTAAACGTTGTTAATTTATTTCACGACCCGTTCTTGCACAGATTCGAAGCACAGCTTAATTTGTTCTTGTTCTTTATATGTTATATTATAAAAGTAGTTATTTCTCAACTGCAATTCGGCTTTTCGTTTTTGTTTTGATTGTTTGTTGTCATTTGCCAGTGGCGCAACACAGAGGCAATGTAAATTGTCTTTGGTCCCTGGCCCTGACATTAAGCAATAGACAAAATTGTCAACATACAGACTGCTTGAATACGAGGCTTTTACGTGCTTTACAAATGTGTAATTTATGTCTTGTTTTTGGTAACGTGCGTTTTGTTTTGCAGAATAAACATTTATTCTTTCTTTATTTTTTCTATTGTATCTTACAGTGTTATATACAGCAAAAGGAACTTCGTTTCAAGATAACTTTGTGTTCTTAGCATACAATTAAATAATCTTGTATTATTACCCACACACACATATACGCTACAGTATCATTTTTGTTTCGGGACTGTCCGAATCGCGACCTCGCCCCGAGATCAGCATACATGTTACAAGGGTCATGTTGAAGTCTGAAACTTACATATTCGGAAAATCCCGAAACATTCAAGTGAAGCCGCTCACAAACGAGTGTAACTATGTGATAGAATATGGTCCGAAATTGGATCCACACAAATCTCTCCTAAGTATCAAATCAACATCTAATTACTACCGGGGGCTGCAGTCTCGACATAGATAGCGATCGCTTTACGACAGAAAAGGTGTCCCTAGACGGTCAAAATTGCTAGACAAGCACGAATAAATCACGTAATACGAACGAATAATAACGTCAAGCTATTTTGACTGACTAGAGACCCCTTTAGGACTTTGCTACCTAACATAATATCACGCCTGTATTCCGCCAAGGGTTAGGCAGAGGTGTACCTATAGTACAAACACGTCAGTTATGTATAAGTCCCATGTAATAGACGGCGAGCCATCAACCGCACACCAATCCAGACTTCATACTACTATTTAGAAATTACAGATGGAAAACCCAATAGCACTGCCCGAATCAAACCCAGGACCTCATGCTCAGCAGTAGCGCTTGCGATCACTAGACCAACGAGGCAGTTAGTCCTTTCACATCCTAACTAATCCTAGCTAATATCATAAATGCGAAAGTGAGTTTGTTTGTTTGTTTGTTAGGAGCGTTTATTCCGCGCGGACTGGCAGCGTCGCATTTCTACAGGTTTTTCGTAATTATTTTTATACATTTAAATCAAATTACAAGTTTTCTTAATACACTCAATAAATCGTTGGTATTTATAAATATGTATGCTATTTTTTTTACAGTTACGAGTATTTTGGTATTTCCTCATAAAAATTGACAGTATTCTGCCCGCGCGGAATAAACGCTCTTACGCTTTCACGCTAAAACGGCTGAACGGATTTGGATGAAATTTGGCAAATGGGTAAATCATGACCTGGATTAGGACATAGCGTAGCGTACTACCGGAATAAAAAGTACCTTGTGTCTTAGTCCAGTGGGATAATTTCCGACCTCAAAAGCTACTCTTCAAATAAATATTCAAACCCATAACTCAACCAGCAATCAACATTTAAGCCCATAAGGTCGTAAAGACTTGAAAGTCGCAAGTAGACCGAATCGCTGCGCCTGCGACGCTCACGCGACTGTACGCGTGCGCCTGAGCAGGGAAAACGTGCCCGATAATTATACCGATGTAAAATATACGACTACTGTATGCTGTATTATCGGGTGGTAAATAATGTGTGAAGTATATTTCGTTTCAGTTATATAGTATAAAGTGTGTGTTGGCAGAGGTCTTCTTCTGAGAACTGTGAAAATAATTTGTTAATGGCTCAATATGATAAGGAAGACTTTTTGCTATTGAAGTTAATGTAACTAAATAGTGTCTGTCATAAAAGGTAGGTAGTATTCAGTTTAATTTCAATATGAAACATTCATGATATCTTCTTCATTGTTTGGGTTAGGACCTATGATATTATAAGTAGGTAAAAGAGATAGATAGGAAACTACCCAACATTGGATCTTCAAAAATTGGCGCAATGATAAATGATTTTTATTTCTGTAAGTAGGTTTGTACAAACACTTCAACAAGTCAATATTTTTTTTTTTAACTAGATGAGGTCGGCGTTTCCTATCTGACTACTCTGAGAAGAAAGGCCGAAACAAACTCAGAGGTCACAGTCTCATAAAGTCCAGACATAATCTTGGTCACTTCATGTGAAGACCATGTAGATTGGTGTCTGAAATGGTCTTTTGAGGAAAGAACCACACAGATTGAGAGGACCTGTCCAGTCAGTGCACGCATTTAACAATGTCACATTATGTTAGATGACACGTGGAAGTACGATGGCATGTCGTAATTATCGGTAGCGACAACGAGACAAGAAAATGTCGTAGTTATCAAACCAAAATCTGCTATGTGCTCTTTTTTGAAAATTCTACTTTTTGACCTTTGTGAGTTCACTGCCATATGGCAGCACCATACCATATAAAAAAAACTGGTAAGTGTCTATGAGCATGAGCACTGTACGACGATCTACGACCTTTCATGAAATATGCTATGTGCAACAGCTAGATTTTTTGAGAACTTTTTTTTTAAATTTTTCAAAAGTATAATTTTTGCACATTCTCAGATTTTGGTTTGACAACGACGATGTGTAACTTGGCTAACTACCCGGGTTTTGAAATGTCGGTTACAGAGCACGTATAACCTACCTACCTCTTTTATTTACTTATAATATTACTTAACAGTAGTACAGACGCCAGCAGGTCAAGCTACCCGAAACTGTAAAATTTTCCCAAACAACTTTGAACCTAATGCTTTAGCGATATAGTTGAAAATGTATTAAAGAAATTTGACAGATTGTAGTAGCTTGATGTGCTGGTGTTTGTACAATCCGGCCGTCGAGAGAATGCGTTCCTGACACCTGGCAATTGGACAATTTCTAGTAGTAATAAGGATCAAAGTTGCAAAACACATATTCGTTAGTATGAAACTGACATGTGTCAAGAACGCATTCACTCGACGATTTCGTCCAAGTAAAATGTGTTGTTTTAACATCACTCGGCAATACTGTAGCTTCGCATTAGTGAAAGAAGTTAACCCCCCCCCCCCCCCTCCCCCACGATAACCTCTTAAATTTTACCTTTTACTAATATTAGTATAGATCGGTAAGGATCCCTAATAAGTTAGTAACGGTTTACGATGTTTGCATATTGATTATTGCTTTTCCATAATTATGTAAGCCATTTTCTTTTGTTATTCGCAACTATTCCAGCTAGTTAATACTACAGTCCACCGTTTGCCACTTCGACAAAAGCACGAAAATATCATAAAACAAAAACAATAAAAACCATGACTCAAACTCAACTCTGCTGTAAATACTATTTTTAGCACAGACCTGTAATACATCTCAGTACAAAAAGTATGCTAAGCAAGTTAAAGTCACAACTTAAATACAGGTATTATCTCATAACACGTGACGTTCAAGTAAAAACATCACTTTTGCTCAATGTTTGTGAAGCATGTATGGAATACGTGTGCATAATTATTATTTAAATGGTTTTACAAACACGGACGATATAATATATACCTAGCTACATTTTAATTACTTACACTGTCATATCGTTTTAGCAAAAAATCCTCTTAAAATTCAGGCACATAATCAAATACAAACTTTTTTCTTCTATTTTTTTTTTTAAATTTTTATTATGTAAACTTAGTTCACTTAATTGTAACTCAATGACTACTGAAGCGTTTAACATATTCAGCTGTAATATCCTTCCTTCCTGAATTACGTTCCTACGTATTTAATTGTCGTCAATATTGTTAAAATATTATTGTTTCCTTAATTTAATAATTTATTGATATGCCATTATAAAATGCGTACGTAATACACATGTAAGTCTGTGCAATAGACATGAATATAGCAATTTAGTCCTGGTTCAAAGAAGCTCAGTAGTACGGTAATAGTTGCAGTTTGCGAACGTTTGCTAGTAAACATTCGCATCGCAAAAGTTTAAAAATATAGTAAGCAATAGCAGATAAATGAGACTAAACAAAAAAAGCAATAGCTTTTTCAGAAATCAACGAAAACCATCACAAGGATCATCATGACCAAAATACCAAAACGACCACTTCTCCGTCTTCGTCGTGTCGATGATACCAACAATTTAAATGAGCTTCTACCGAAACTCAGCCACACTGAGGCGTAACAATAACTGTTGCGCTTTGTCACTAATAATGGATACATTATGGCGGACAGAGCAATGACAGCTGTTGATGACGTTTCATTGACAATTATCATAGGGAAATTCCGAATGATTATCTGTAATTTTTTTTGGTGTACATAATAAAAAGTATTCTATATATCTATCTATCTATAGGGGACAAGTAAGGAGGTCCTTAATAGTATCACCATGTTCTGTTATGGCTCCTAAATTGGAGCTGCGTGATGTTTCATTCAGTGCCATATACAGGTATGAGTCATGTGTTTGAATAGAACCTACTAGAATGGTTACTAGAGTCTAGCAAGGTCATGGTGGTATCTAGATTTATACATGTGAGGAGAGTGGTTTAGATGAAAATAATGTTTGCCCTATATCAAGCAATGTTCTTTTCATAGTTAGTGAAGAATTGAGTTGAACTATATTCAAAATGTGCCAAGCTGCAATCGGCTGCCCTATTTCAAAACCTAGTAAGGGACATTTTTTACAAAAATCGTTTTATTGCTAACCTAGGAAGTCAATCTGCTTAGCCTTTTCCCAACTATGATGGGGCAAATACAAATACACAGCGTTACAAACTCACAAATAAGCATATACAGGGTTATTGGTAAAACACCAACAACCTCTTAAGGGGTCATTGTACTCATTATTATGAACAACTTTTAATATGGGACCAAACCTGAAATCGCAAAAAAAAAAAATCTGCTGTTCAGTACGTTTTGACGAATTTTGCGAACATAAATGTACTGAACAGCTGATTTTTTTTCGCGATTTCAGGTTTGGTCCCATAGTAACATGAACATGAACAACTGTTCATAATGATGAGTACAATGACCTCTTAAGAGGTTGTTGGTGTTTTACCAATAACCCTGTAAATTTAAGCATCAAAACCTAGTTTGCCCCATTCACTGCCCCGTGACCACTTTACGTTTTTGCGCTCTCCTGTAAAATTTCGTTTTAAGTACTTAGTAGGTTTTGAAATGGGGCAGCCGCAATGATTGATGCGGTTTAGCCATAAGATTAATAATAAAAATACAAAATAACAGTATTTGTTTAACAAATATTTAACAACATCAAGAAGTCACTAGCTACGGCCTTTCCCTCCATTGATATGCCAAAATATGCTTTATTGAGTAAACTCTTGGGAAAATATTTGAAGATTTTTCAATCCGTGATGTTGAAACAATAATTCATAATGAAGTACCTATAAAGAATTTGATTGAAGCACGAGGCATGTTTGAAGGATAAGTTACATAATGTTAATTACATGGAAATTAGAAATGTCAAGGTGTTCAAAATGCTCATCTATAAACACTTTAGCCTTGTAATTAAGTTTGAGAGTGATTTACCACATCACAGTAGTCATAGTATAATGGATGTTGCGGAAGCTCTTCGCACCGTTATCGTCAATTTTCATGGTTAATATTGTCATGTTACTAGAGAAGTAAACAAAGGAAACTGCAAGTTGGCTTATATCGAGTTGTCAGATTAAATGTAAATCGCTGATGTTAAAGACAGAGGTGCACTTGTGCAAACAGATGTCCAATTAGAGTTTTGCGATAGAACTTTTGGCACAGTTAAGCCCTCAGAATCAGTCGCTGAGAGTTTCGAAACAGAAAATCCCGAAGGAGTTTTTGTGTGTGAAGTTTCAATAAGACAGACTGTCTGAGAAATGATAAGTCAGTCGCAATGACGAGCTGACGAGGTATGTGTAGCAAATAATACCAAAGAAAGATAAATGATGAGCCCACATATCATTCGACAGTATTCAAGACACTTGTTACAATAGTGCATATTACACTTGCAGGTCACGCCTGACAACACCACGGTCACTAGACCAAGGAGGCCTACCCGAGATATTTGATCGATCCAATGCAATCGATATAGAAGCTAGTATCGATTTAATTAGAACGTTATTGGAGTTATTACTCAAGTATAAAATTAACAGCATGCCGATTGATTTCATAACTTGAATGCACGGAAAACGGTAGTTTTCCTGCCCTGTAGTTTGGTAATTAGGTGCTTGTAGCTTAATTATTTCCCATAATTGATTAAATTGTATTTGTCTTGTGGTTGAAATTTTACAAATGTCGAATCAATGATGGATAAAGGTCTTGATTAATCGTTCTTTGCATAAGATGTCAATTTTGATTGCTAAGGCAGAAAGTACAAATTGTTTTTTAGATTTTATGTATTATTATTTTCTCTTTTATTCTTACACACGGTGACTACATCTCTTTTTATCCTCTGTCCTATCGCAGGTATGCTGGAAGAGATTTCTTTAGAAATAAGCATCACCTTTGTACGTAATTTTCTGTTCCTTTATTCTTGTCTGTTTATTTGTGTGCACATAAACGGTTAAATAAATAAAAATATCCTGGGACATTTCACACACGGTCATCTGCTCCCAAAGTAAGCAGAGCTTGTACTATGGAAACCAGATAACTGATATACTACATATACTACTTTTTTTTGTAAATACATACTTATATAGATAATTACACCCAGACTCAGGACAAACAGACATGTTCATGCACACAAATGTTTGTCCTGGATGGGAATCGAACCCACGACCTGCGGCATGATAGGTGGTATCTTAACCAACCACGCCATCTGGCCTAAATAAACCTTAACATTGAATCACTGACTCTACATATCCGCTGATCTATAAATGTCATTACAATTAAATAAGTCATATATTTTCAGTTCCTTGTCCCCTCGGCGGTCAGTGTCACCTTGCTTCTAAAACGAAGTTTCTTTGAGTACAAAGGTCTTTGTCAAGGGTTCAAGAAAAACAACAAAGATTTTAGTAACGAATTGAATAAGAACCACTATGATAGCGATAAGAATGTTAAGTCAAGTGTAAAGTGTCGTGTCAAACGTAATTATTTTGCAAGATAATAACTTAATTGTTGAAGGAACGATAACATCGATAACAACCATCAACAAATAACCGTACATTAAGACTAAAATAATGACCCTTTCACACGCACTGTTTCTCATTGTTTTCAGTTCACACTTCACACTTGACACCAGCAAATCGCGTAACAGCCATGAGAAGCTCGCGATACTAAATTGTGTAACAAGAAATATGGACAGGGTGCTATTAAATATAGCAACATAGTACCCAAATTGTCTATTGTTGTGTAAAATGGTATGTAGGTATGGGTCAATATGGTTGTGTAACTTTAGAAGCGGGAAGTGGACGGTATTAGTCAGCTAACTGATCAAAGGTAGGCTACGTAAGTCTGATGCAAATTCTTGATAAATGCTGGCAAAAGATTGGAGAGATCGGTAAAGAAAATCAATTTATAGCGGGCACTATAAATTGAAAATCAATGAATAATCTAAAGAGGCCTTGATCAAGTTTATGCATCATTACAGCTATGCGAGTTCGCTTTATGATGTAATTTTATAATTTTATAAATCAGGATCTCCTATAATTTACACTCGTCATCATAACTTGCTGGATCGGAGGCTCTGTATGATAAAGTAAACCAAAAATATAATAAAAACTCTGAGTCACGCCAAGACAGCCATAATTTAATCTAATCAAACATACGTAGTGAAAGTTTAATGAGTTAGTTTACAAAAAAATTTAAACATCAGGTAGTCCATTAAATAACACTTTCCTTACCATAATACGTAAAAGTTAAATAAACCATGCACAAAATACGGCACGTCCGCACTCGGCAAGTGTTAGAACAGAAATAGCAGCCTATTAACCCGAATCTCACGCATGCGCACATTGCGCACTAGACGCCATATCGCGCGCACCTGCGTGCGCGCAATCTAAGGTGCTATGTTGATTACGTGTTTCGGTTTACGAATTAACGTAAATAAACTTTTCTGGGTAGTATAAAGTATATAAAAATTATTCCTAACTGGGCAATGCTTACGTAAATGTAGTTATTTTTCAGTTCCATCAAACGCAGTGAAGTCGGTGCACGTTGTTTACCAAACACCACCGGATGATGGAGCGATGAAATATGTGTTTGTTTTGGTTTTCAAAATTACTGAAATTGATTTGCCAACCATTTTCAACGATTTAGGTACAAGTGATTTTAGAATAATTAAATCAATAGGCACCGATGCAGGGTTTCCTAAACATACTCTATATATAACATGTTCAGTGTAATGTTTAACCATACATGTAATACAACGATGAGGTATTTTCTAGCAACTATATTTTGGCAGACAAAAAAGTCTAGTCAAAAAAACCATTACAATAACCTTAAATATTGGAAACGATATCAAAGAAAGGGAAGAGATAAACTTGTCAAAAAATAATCGAAAAAAAATGCGTAATACACAACTAAACATTCTTAAATATCATACCTGTCACAAAAAGATATCGAAAGTAGGTGATAAATACCAATGTGGGGCAGCTAAAGAAATAAGAATAGATAGAATATCAAAGGAAAGATTTAACATTTTTTACATACATAACAATAATAAAAGCCAATGAAGTGGATTGATACGAAAATAATCTCTGACATAAATAAGTTTAAGAAGAGAGATCTCAAGTTGATGTTCTGACAGATATTGAACTAGTTTTCATTATTATGGGTGCTTGTTTACTTGCCTTGTTTGATTTAGAATCTCAGAAATATTGCAAATTGTATTGATTCTCTTTAACCGACTTCAAAAAGGAGGAAGTTTATCAATTCGACCGTATATATATATTTATGTGTGTTCGCGAATAACTTCGTCGTTTATTAACCGATTTTGATGATTCTTTTTTTTTGTTGGAAAGGAGATATTTGTAAACAATTATGTTATATAGATTGGAGGTATGTCTGATCCTTGTATCCTACATGATTTAGAGAGCATGACGAACTGTGACAAGACAAGACTGTGAACGATATTGATGGGTATCGTTCACAGTCTTGTCTTACTTGTCACAGTTCGTTATATATATAATACAATCGATGACCACTTTATGTTAGCCGCTAGAAAAATGAAAGTTGGTAACCGCAAACTGCAATAGACACTTTAACATTGTTTTAATTAAAATGAAAATTACAAAGAAACTTAGGTACCTGAATCCGCACAATAATTCACCTCGCAATTTTAATGGAATTGTTCTACATTTTTCTATTCCTTTATAGCTTTACATAAATTCCGTAGCCGCAGAATTATGTTCGTTCCGTTATGGAAAGTGTGGCGGAACAAAAATAAATGTATCTGAATCGTTACTACGCTATTCTTTGATACGCGTAACCATTTTATTGCAATCCTCATCATCATCATCAACTAAGCCTTCAACGGCTTTCAAATCATATTTTACTTTGCTGTGAATAATAAAATTTTCTTTTGCTTCAGTTTGATTTTCTTTTTTTATTGCTGACTGGGCCTACTCTTACGCTTTTAGATATTTATCGTTTTCAACAAAAACTGCAAGAGCTTCTCAATCCAATACATTTTTTACTTTCGGCATCTTTTTATTTGATTGGTCACAATCAAGCGATTTCTGAGCAGAATTAGCACCTACTAGGTTACAACTTTCTCAGCCAAGCTAGGTAGATCGACAAGTAGTGGACGATAGGACTGATGATGATGATAACAACTTTCTATAAATTCTGCTTAGAAGCTGTTGATACTATATTAACTTGGCACACTAGTAAGATCAGAATATTGATGTATTGTAATCTATGTATAACTTAATACCGTCCTTTGATCTACAACAGATTGCATATATCATATAGGTATCAGGGATGGAAGCACAGTACATGCATATCTTATTTAAATTTAGGTTTCATAGCTGAACACGCTAGCAATATGTAGGTAAATGAAATGCAAATATGACACGCTGACGTTCACGTTACCCGCATAATAAGTAAATTTACTGTGTAAACCCACACGCTGCTCAAATTAAAGTTTTGTTTAGTCAAGAATAAGGTTGGGATCCTTTGAATTTGCTGTGGAACTTTTGGATATATCCTTGGCCTTCTTATTTGGCTTGTTTAATTTCTATGTTAAACAATTTTTGTGTCATCAATAGGAACCTAAATATTGGAAACAATCTAAGACTTATTGTAGTGAATACACTAAACACTGCGTGAATGATGATATGGCTAGAAAGGGAGTGACTACCGAGATGACGACTAGTAGAGAAGTATGGAAGAAAAAGACGTGTTGCGCCAACTCCTAATAAATTGAGCCAAGAGAAGGAGAAAACGACGATGGTGACACAAGTTTTTTTATGGTGATAGAACTAGTCACTGTCTTTGTAAACCGTTGTTTTTGTTTCATTTCCTTTTGACATGGCCACTTTACCAGTTCTGTCTACGACATCAATCATGTCTATAAATATTGCCTGTAGTGTTTTGTCAATCATAGCAGTTCAACTTTTGTCTTTCGTCACTACACAATGATGGCCTTTCTGTCTAATTTCCATACAAGATACTTTGTAACATTTTGAAGCAACATGCTATAAAGATTAGTGTTAAATCCACAATGGTACAAAAGTGACGGGTAACTAGTTCAGCGCCTACAATACACCTACATGAACAAGGTAACTTTTAGGGCTCAAACACACGACGTTTTATATACGCGCCGCCTACGCGCGTCGACGCCGCGCCGTGTTTTCTTCCTTACTAAACTTGAGAAATCTGCACGGTTTTCCGTGTGAACGCGTTATACGCGCGTCAACGGCGCAAGAAACAAACGTGGTGTGTAAGGGCCCTTAGTTTGGATACATAGTATATACTTTAGATGTTTCTACTTGAAATAATATAGACATAATATAATATTCCTAGCAAAAGAGTTGTTTGTAAACAATATTTGTTTCGAGTAAGGACACAAATGTCAGGGAAAAGTCAAGAACAAAATTGGTGGCAGTTATTTTGGTAAATTTAGATTTGGCTTACTGATCGGGAATCGGATGCTGTAGCACCACTTGGGAGAGGCTTTTCACCGGCGCGGCGATAGACGTAATATACTATGTGGAGAAGACGGGATCATCTGCCTAGCCTTTTCCCAACTATGTTGGGGTCGGTTTCCAGTCTTACTGGATGCAGCTGAATACCAGTTTTTACATGCAGCGACTGCCTATCTGACCTCCACAACCCAGTTACTGGGTAATACGATACCCCTTTGGTAAGACTGGTTGACAGACTTTTGGGCTTCTGACGACCCGTAACGACTGTCAAAGATAGATCCACAAATGACAGCCGGAACCAACGACTTTACATGCTTTTCGAGGCACGGTGGGGTCTTGGTATGTAAAGATGGTCACCCATCCACGGACCAACCGTGGCAAGCGTAGCTAAACCTGATTGATCGATCCGTGTGGCTGTTATTACTTAGCTACAAGCCCCCTCGTGGAGAATGTGGGGAAGACGCTGAAAACTGCGTCTATATATCTAATGACGTTTCCAGACTGCATACATAAATCCAATCAAATAGATAATATATCTAATAGTTTAGTCGCTATTAAGCTTGTCAAAGATCTGTAAAACCCACTGTTGGCCCATCACTACTGCCGCCGTGAAGAAAAAGGACGTTGCAACAGAAATAATGAAAAAGAAAAAAAATATTTTGTCCTTTTTAAAATACAAAATCAGATGCGTCATAATTAAATAGTAAGAATTATTAGGTTTTCTATATAAAAATACTGATAGATGCGTCCTTTTTTTGCCGATTCCAAATAATAGGGATGATGCCTGGGTAAAAATAAAGAAATTCTATTTAGTCCGTCAGTCAGATAATAAAAAAATATTAGATACGTATTTTTTTGCTTTATCATATTAATAAAAAATTACTTAGATAACACGCATTAAAGTTCGGGAGTGGGGGCTCGCTACGTCACTTCTACGTATAAAATCTACCAAGACGTGACGTCACGCCACATTTTAACTCAATGTATCGCCGTAATCTTTTGATTAAGTAACAAAAGAAAAAATACGTGTCCAATATATTTTAATAATCTACATGACGGACAAAAAATCATTTTTTAGTCATCATCCCTATTATGTACAGAAGTAACTCTATTTCGAAAAAAAAATGTCAGAGACGTCTTTTTTCCTTACGACGGTAGACATTCATCCTTCACATTTAATTTGTATAGATTTTTTTTTATCAACAATTTTTTGATACATAGTTTTAAAATACTTCTATGCACTTAGTATTGGCAGTATTTTCATTTATTGTCGTATTATTTTTTCCATAATGTATACTTAGGTTGCGATGATTTATGAACATATGTTAAGATATTACCATTATAATATCGGAAATAGAAAGAAACAAAGCAATATTCCATCTGTTATCTAAACATAGGATGTCTAGATGCTTATAAATATCTACAGGAAAAGTAACATTTCAGGCCATACCCACATTATTCAGTATTGCATTTTTTTATTTTTATTGAAGAAATTCATAAAGCTATATCCTCTTTAAAGCCTATTTAACAGGGCAGTGAAATTCAGATTGACCATAATAATGTGCCCCAAAAATCCTTACAAAAAACAGTCGTATTCCCGTCTATGGTCAAAACCTACTTAATAAATATTATGTCAATCCTACTTCCTTCCTACTAATCCTACTAATATTATAAATGTGAAAGTTTGTGAACATGTTTGTTACTCAATCACGCCAGAACGGTTGAACCGATCTGGATGAAATTTAGCACAGAGATGTATTATAGTCTGGAATGGCACATAGGATACTTTTTATCCCGGAAAAATGTACGGTTCGCGTGGGATAATTTCCAACATCCACGCGGGCGCATCCGCTGGCAAAAGCTAGTAAAAATATATGTAAACATGCATAAAAACTACCTCATACCAAGGTCCGACAATGCTACTGTATCTACATATCTTGGTCAGGAACTGGTTTCGAAGTTCGGCGAGCCACCGAGGTCGTGGAAGGTCACACCGGCAATGACCTCAGCCATGGTTCCGTATAGACGAGACATGATGCGTTCGCCATGCATTGAGGTAAAACAAATGCATGCAATGTGTCTATGATACTATTTTCGAGAGAACTTGACTTCTGTCAGGAAAATTTTCGTGATGATGTTTGGAAAAATACTTTCGTGTGTAGATTTTTTTGCAAATATTTCTGACAATTCACCATTAAATCAATCTGCCTAGCCTTTTCCCAACTATGTTGGGGTCGGCTTCCAGTCTAACCGGATGCAGCTGAATACCAGTATTTTTTACCTACATGGAGCGACCGCCTATCTGACCTCCACAACCCAGTTACTGGGTAATACGATACCCCTTGGTGAGACTGGTTGTTTGACTTTCGGGCTTCTGACGACCCGTAACGACTGTCAAAGATCCACGAATGACAGCCGGGACCAACGGCTTAACGTGCTTTCCGAGGCACGGAGGAAACTCGGTATGAAAAGATGGTCACCCATCCACAGACCAACCCCGGCAAGCGTAGCTTAACCTGATGGATCGACCCGTGCGGCTGTTATTACTTAGAAATAATTATCCAATTTCAACATTAAAGAAGTTTGTTTCTTTCGATATCGATCTAAGAGCATACTGCACTTATTGGTAATTACTGTCTCCTGCCACAGGGGTTTCATTAGACAATAAATCTGTAGTTAAATATTGACATATTAATTATTTAAAATCAGTGTCATATGTAAAACGTTATCCTCGTTTACATTTTGCTACAGTAGGTACGTAAATAAATTTATTTATACATTAAATAATATTATTTTGTTTATAAACAAAATAATATGAATTAATGCACATAAATGATATTTTGTTTATTTAAACACTACGACGTGCAACGAATATTCTACAACCAGCATTTTGCTCGTGCTCGTGGCCAAATAATAACAGCCGCAAGTGTCGATCCATCAGGTTAAGCTACGCTTGCCGGGGTTGGTCCGTAGATGGGTGACCATCTGTACATACCGAGACTCATCCGTGCCTCGGAAAGCACGTTAAGCCGTTGGTCCCGGCTGTCATTCGTGGATCTTTGGCAGTCGTTACGGGTCGTCAGAAGCCCGAAAGTCTGACCACCAGTCTTATCAAGGGGTATCGTATTACCCAATAACTGGGTTGTGGAGGACAGATAGGCAGTCGCTCCATGTAAAATACTGGTATTCAGCTGCATCCGGTTAGACTGGAAGCGGACCCCAACATAGTTGGGAAAATTCTAGGCAGATTGATTGAGCATTTTGCTCGTGTACAGTATTTGCTTAATTTTACAACAACATCAAGAATAAGTGTCAAAAATTATTCAAAAGGTCGACAAGTGCGCTGCCTACTAAGCTATTTAAAACATCCTTGATAAATACTTTAAAGTCGCTTAAAATCTCATTGCAAGGCAAAGATTTATAATTCACGATCACTTCTCAACGGAGGTCGTGATGTTCTGACCTCCCGCAAAAAAAAAGAAGCATTAAATTCCTCTGATAAGGAAATGATGAGATTTCCTCTTAAGTAAGTACCACCTTCTAAATGCAATGGCTGATAAATTGTTTACGATTTATGAAACGTGCATAAATGTCAAAGGTTTCGTCTGTAGCCATTTACCAACAGCTACTTACGATAAAAATAAACAATAATTAAACACAATAAAACAGTAATTGACTTTGAAACGCATTAAATGGAAAGGAAATTTTAATTATTGGAAAAAAATTAAATTAATAAGGAAAAAAACTTAATCCAAAGACAAACTTTCATCAACTGATGAAACCGTTGCAAAAAGTATAAAAAACTAAATGGTACCGAATTTAAAAATATATATTTCGAACGCGACCCGATCACGCCCGCCGATTGGTCGGGTGAAAGTGAGAGCGCCATCTATGCGACTAGCTGTGACGTAACGTAGCAAATCGGCCATTGTCCGTTTGTCTGTGGGTTACAAGAGCCGGTGATTGGCTAATGAGTGTCTCAAGATTGTAGACTAGGCCGTCATAGCTTTTGTAAGTGATTAATAGTCCCTAACTAATATCGTGTTGATAATTACATGGTTATTTAACACGGACATATTGCAGACTTCAGATAAACATAAGGAACCAATTGAGATTTGAAATGTGTGTCACAAGTAATAATCATGACATCTGCATTCACGGTACATGAATATAGGTTATCTATTGTAATATAAACAAGCGAAACTGTGCAACCAAAGACGCAACAGTGACCATAGATTATAAGTTAGCAGAACTTACTGACCTCTTTAAAAAAAAATACACTAACTAGCATCCATAAAAGTCCACTTCCGTCCTGCTTGTTACCTACAGTTAAATATTCAAACAGCAGTCTACAAACAAAATAGACAGTAAAGAGGACAATATTTCCAATTTCATTGCAGAGCATGTAAGAATTAAAAAAACCGGCCAAGTGTGAGTCGGACTCACGCACGAAGGTTCCGTACCATTGTCTATAAAAACGGCAACCCTTAAAGCCTTAAATATTTATTTTATTCTGTTTTTTTAGTATTTGTTGTTATAGCGGCCACAGAAATACATAATCTGTGAAAATTGCAACTGTCTAACTATCACGGTTCATGAGATACAGCCTGGTGACAGACGGAGAGCGGAGTCTTAGTAATAGGGTCCCTGTTTTACCCTTGGGTACGGAACCCTAAAAAGCTCCGTTGCTATTCACAATTTGTATTCCTGACAGATACCAGCCGGTCGCTTTATTGTCTTCCGTCTAGAAAGGACTTTGAACTGTCTGAAATTTTACGCACACCGCACCCCGAATAATAATACAATTTGCATGGTAAAAGAGAGATAGATTACGGAATCGAGCGTCTGTGCCCGCGATGTCCTTAGTGTCACTTTGACGGAAATATGGCGTGCATTTTACATAATGTAATTTTTGACTTCAAAAAAAGGAGGTTGTCAATTCGACTCGTATGTATGTAATATTATTAGAACTGCAATATATTCATATGATAATCTTGGGGCTTCCAAACAAATATACAAAATTTTATAGGTTAATCGGATTTCGACCATTTTTTTTTATCGGCGTACGTTTACTTCAACTTAGGGAACAGTGTAAGTTTTATCAAAATCAGTTCAGTAGTTTTCAAGATAACGACTAATACGTGTAATGCCGCGTTCCCACGGCCCGTCGAGGCCTGTTGCGGCCCGAGCCGAGCATTTCACGGATCATCCCATACATTCGATCGGACCGGGGCGCGGCGGCGATGACAGGCCGACTGTTCCCACGGTTTGTCGGTCTGGCCTGGCGCGGTCTGGCCTGTGACAAAGCGGGCCATGGGACCGCAGCATTAGTGTGACGGCCTGGCTTATTGATTCCCTTTGACACCACACCCGTAGCTCGCTACGGGTGTGGTGTCAAAGGGAAAACTCTCTAAACCTTGGTCAAATTCTAGTGCAATATTTACAACAAAACTATTACCTACTTAGTTATTACAAACAAATATTCCAATTTTTACTTAAAACAAAATTATGAAATATAAAAGTAAAAAAAACCGACCTCAAAAAAAAAATAACTCAAAATTATAAAAAAAAAAATCATAATTAGTTCATTTCGGAAGTCGGTTGCAAAAACTAAAACAAGATCCCAAGACACCGACTTCCGAATTTAAACTTATTTCATAATTTTCAGTTATTTCTTTTTGAAGTCGGTTTAACTTTTTAAAATTACTTTTACCTGTGACTTTTCCGTCAACACATTCTGTTTCTTTGACATCATTTTCTGTTGTTGTTACATATTATATTATTTCCGTTTTCATGTCGTTATTTTATATTGCTTTATACCCCGGATTTAAAGTTCGAGTAGTTTTATGACATTTTACTTTCTCCATGCTTCCTTATTCTCCTCGTAACTTTGTTACTATCAGTTTCGTCGTTTCCTCACTTAAGATTACTTCCATGCTTGCAGTTTAATTATCATTTTAATATCTGTCAAACGACCGACTGGTAATATTGTTAGATAAAGCATCAATTTATACGCGTGCTTTTTCATAGCGTTCAGAAACATGAATATTGCTCTACGTGCCTTATGAAACTTCAGCAGCGGGAAATTATACTGCTTGCTGCGTGCTGGTAACAGGTAATATGGGCTGGTATCCACAACTCCACGTCAATGCGCGTATTTCGCGTATGGGTGGGAATATCGAATATTCGATCCACCCCAGCTCCTCAAAGAAGGCCAGCAGTACTGACAACCTCACGGAGGGTACCTGAGTAACCGAAGTACTTTATCGGGCAGTTTAGAAGCACATGAGCTGCTGCCTCGTCATCCTCCATGCAAGCCGTGCAAAGCGGACTGTCTATGACTCCTATGTTAAAGAGGTGTTTATTAAATGACCCGTGGCCAGTTATAGCTGCTGTAACTGTACGCAGTTGTTGTTTAGTTAGTCGGAGAACCTGTTTCGTGAGGCGGCCATCAATTTTAGGGAGTATTTCCTCTGGTCCGACCATAGTTGTGATGCTGATCCCTGGTGCGTTTTCTTACCAGAGTGCGTAGGTACCCGAAGGGGAGCGGTAATATGGATTCCGGTCCTACTGCCATGCTCGACCCCCTTCTGGCCAGTTCGTCGGCTGCGTCGTTGCCTAGGGAACCGCTGTGTCCCTTAATCCATTGAATGGTTATATTATTGAGTCTACCCACCTGCGGGCTTAGCATGAACACTGATGCAGTTGTGCATCAAATCAGTATTTGATGCACAACTGATGAATCAAATACTGATGATGCATCCACCACGTACTCTGCTAATACGACGGAGCTTTCGTCCACGGAAAATTTTGCCAAAAAGATGTCTTCTCTACGAAGAGAAGACATCTTTTTCTATACAAAGTGACATTTAGTTTCTCCGTTTTTGACATCGCACCGTAGAAATCCTTCTTTTGTCATTTTGTCTTTCGTTTCTAGCGATTTTTGTCTAGGCCTTTTTTTATGTAGACTATTTCGGAAGACAGTTTTCTTTTCCAACTGTCCAAATCACACTGACCACTGATAATTGTCTAGGGTAGTGAAGACAATTTGTGCCATGTTAAAGACAGTAGAAAACTTCCTACTCGACGGCCGCAAAGTACATACGGTTATCTACAAAATCATTATTTTTTTCTCTTCCTTGGATTTTGTATTATTTATCAAATATAAATTGTTTCGGTACCCGGTCATTTATGGCTTTCGTAGTGCGGTAATCCTTCCTACGTAATCCTTGTTTAGTCCTTGCTGCGTGCTTATAAAAAGGTTACAGAAAATTTAACTACAACCATCTAACCAAATATTCCTAGCCATTTAAATTTCCCTAAAGACAAACCAGACTACAAAAACGCCCATTGTATTATATTAAGCCCAAGCCGGTACTAGCGAAATGTCATTATCTCCCGAAGGAGTTCACCCACGTTGGCCCATGAATGCCCACGATATGGGCGTGGGCGCATGACGTTTATAAAGGGACTGTAGATGGCAGCACCTGAAAACAGTTGACGAGCTTTGTGTTCCATCCTTTGGTTGGGATGGCGGTTGGTCTGATTGTGGTACAAATGGTGACGTAGATGTTATCTTTGTGTTGGTGCTGTTAATAAGATTTGAATGATAGTGTGAAGTGTCGTTTACATTCTTTAGCGGGTTTTTGTTTGAAATACTTGCCTTAGTTTTACCAGCAAAGTTATATCTAGTTTTTTTCTGTATTTTCTTTAAACTTTAGATTTACTCTTTCAATTGAAGTTTTCTTTAATCCCTATAGATTTTGTAACTCTTTCTTGGTCGATTTTGTTAAAACATAATCATTTATTTTCTTGCTTTCAGGCATAAAATATCTTCTAAATAGATTTAAAACTAGTCGTTCTTTTCACAGATACCCTGCGACCACGTATCACACAATTAGATCGCGGAGGCAGCACACGACACTAAGGACAATCTGTGAGAAACATAAATCATTTCTACTTCACAAACCACGTGTGTTCCTATGGGTCCCATACCAAAGGATCAACTCGATGAATTTTCGCACTTTGCATTTTTTATTGCATTCAGCCACAAATACACATACTTGTAAATTGCACAAAAGTATAAGTATACTTACAAGTAGGTAGCTCTCACACTAATCCCATAACAGCTTCTGATTGGTGAATGTCACAAATGGCATGCAAGCTGGTGTCAATCAAAATCAATCTGCCAGCCTTTTCCCAGCTATGTTGGGGTCGGCCTCCAGTCTAACATAATGCATTTGCAGCAGTTGAATACCAGTATTTTACATGGAGCGACTGCCATCTAACTCCACCATCCAGTTACTGGCTATCACGCGCTATAACCCTTAGTAAGACTGGTTGTCAGACTTGGACTTCTAAGTATCCGTAACACCTGTCAATGATCTACGTATGACACGAAGCACATAGGGATATCGTGGTCACCCATGCAGCTTACTTGCATACTTTTGACGGTATATTAAGTGCTTTATGTCCGACGCATCCTGGACAGTCACCCCTTTAATAATAGAGTTCGCGCCCGTACGAGCAGAATGGGGTGAGCAGAAAGTAATCCACGCTAACTCCTACAAAGCCTGCGATACGATTTTGTAGCTTAGCAAAGACGTATGATAGGTAACCGATACTTAAGCTGTAGTTATTATTATTGTCTAGTTAGAACATTACATTGTTTATAAAATAAAAGGAATCCATGCAATACGTAGGTACTGATTAATGTTATTGTTATTTACAAAGAGGAGAAAAATACAAAACAATAATGATAATACACATAGTTACCATAATAGCGTATGTTATCAATGCCTAGACACATCACCGTTAATAAGTATGATAAGAGGTCAAACAGATAGGCAGAGGTCATGCACCTAATAGTGCACAGACGGATTAGATCAGTTGCTATGCAATTAATCAGTTCGTCAATTATATTTACCATCATTTGGGGGGCAAACTGTGAGCGACACGACACTACGTGATAATTGCACAGAGTTGCATTAACAGGCGCTTTTATTCTGGTACATAAAAGGAAACTCAGTGCGCTATACATAGATATTTTACAGAAGAAAAGAATCTTTACAAATGCGAGTATTATACTACATATCTTCATCCCCTAAAAATGAAAGACAGCCCTCATGAGGGGGGGAAATATCAAAGAAAAACTCACGTACTCCCCATTTCCATGAGCTTTCCTTAGTAGGCCCACCATGACATTAATCATGGTGATGGGCACGGAGAACTGTACCTTTCTAACAATAGTTCGTTAAGGTTAAAGGTACACAGTGGCCCATGATTGTCATAATTGGACGTCCATTCATTCTGACCGGATTTCTACAAGGATAGGGATAAATAAACTTTCACTTTTTCCCACAAAGGTAGGCCTATCTACATACGCTGCTTTTATTTCTGGTGACCTGTAATACAGGTTTTTCTAAAACCTACCTCAGGCACCAGCTCTCACAATGTGAATTTGTATAGTTCAAAATTGTTAAGTGCTACAAAGCCATTGTGAGAGAAAATAAATAAACATATTATTATTATTTAAGTAGTCTCCGTTCATGGCGTTCATACAGCCTGTCATACACTCATTACGAATTTAACAAACATTTACCCGGTGGCCAGAAAACTTTTATAACCCTCAAACAAACTTATAAAACGTTAACTCCACATAGAAACAGGACGGCACTTCAAGAAACTTGCGCCCGTACTTAAATACTTCTGTCAGTTTGTGTGCATAAATACTTAGTGGCAGCCATTTTACTTTGACAAGAAAATGGATGCTGTACGCTTTTAGAACCAAACATGTTCTTTAGTTTGAAATAAATGACGAATAGTTACTGTCTAGTGTTAATTTTCCATCACAAAGAATAATTGCTCTTTTGTTTTTTCAGAACAAAACAACGCTTTTCGTGGATTGCACGTCACTATCACTTCATTGTGAATGACATTTGTACCATTTACACTGATAGGCAGTCGATCCTCAATAAGTGTTTTCCCACTCGAATACGTTTTATCGATACTATTTAACTGCACCGGTGCTAAAGCGTACTGATAGCATAAATTCAGCTATAAAGCTGTATCGATTTTACAATTCACAATCGATACTCGTTAAACGTATCGACAAACCAATACAATTACTGCTAATGTTTAAACCAATGATAGAAGCGGTAGATTAAGCGAGAATAAAACTGCATTACATTGTCGAAAGCTTATGTAAAATCCATCAGAAATTCTGACTCTCACAAAACTATATGAACACGAAAATTGTTTAATAAAAAAACTTTAATATACAGTATGTTAACCAACAGAGGGCGTTCCCGTTAACCCGCAATAGTATAGCATCCATACATGCTAAAAAAAATATTACCGTTCGAAAACAAAATGGTTTTTATTTTTTTTAATATTAAAATATTCACTAAAAATGTTAAATTGATACGTAAAAGAAACACTCTGTACACGCGTACTTGAAGGACGGAAACATCGCAATTTAGTTTTTATTTTTAGTGAATATTTTTATATTTTTTTGAATATTTTAGTGAATATTTTAATATTAAAAAAAAATAAAAACCATTTTGTTTTCGAATGGTAATATTTTTTTTAGCATGTATGGATGCTATACTATTGCGGGTTAACGGGAACGCCCTCTGTTGGTTAACATACTGTATAAGTAAATATGAATATTATTTAGTGAACGCGAACCACAGACGGCAAGAGCAAGCCTCTTAATTAACATGAAGGACACTTTCTTTGAGATAAAACCTCATTTTGATAGCCGAGGCTCTGAAGACGTTAAGTAACGTGCCTTACTATAAAAGAACAATGGCCGTGATTAAGAGAATAATAGGAGTGGGATCAAAAAAGACGGAAATGATATGAACAGTGCACTAATTGTAACATTGTACACCTACGGCAGCTGGTGTGCTATTGTCAACTGTTGTTGGGTAAGTATTTTAAGTTCACGGTCAGATAGTTGCAGCCATAACTGCAAGTCTAAAGGTAAAAATATTACATGACGGAAGACAAGTAAAGATGAAAAAAACCAGTGTGCGAAAATTAAAAATGAATATAAAACAATATTCTGTTTAAAAATGTGGTCAAAGCTATATGCCTAAGAATAGTAAACCGTGAAAAGGTCACTTCGTCTTGCCGTAGCTGCCTTAAGGAGCGAATAATCGATTATACTAAGCGAATGGGCGCCAAACCTTTAAAGTTATAACTTTATACAATCCGATCCATAATCCAATTACAAAAATATATCAATATTTTCTAAACAAAATACACATTTTGTACAGGTACTTAAAAAAACAGTCACGAAATATCTAGTAACTTATTTAATAATCCATCCATCAATTATATTTAATGAACTGTGAATTTTGACAATAAAGACAAATTATCTGAAAAGACAACAGAAAATTACCTCTTTTTCTCTCAAAGTCGGCCATAACTAGTTTATTTGCGGCATAGACGACATCATTATAAGCTTGAGTAGACTTTTATAATTCGGCTTACGTCACATCTGACGCGTTTAGAGTTATTAAAAATAAATCTGAGGCTAAAAACGAGGTTTTATCGTCATACTTTATGAAACATTGTAAAGAATACGATAAGCCTGAAGAAACCCATACAATTACTGCCTGAAGAAACCTGTTTCATAAAACTACATTGGAAGAAAACGAGATCATAACAGAAACGGAGTATAACAACAGAGTTAAAACGAAATCTGTAGGACTCGTACCAGTTGACAATCAGCTCTTTCCCAATCCAAAATGGTCAGGTTTAACAATAAACAAAGTAAATACTTCAAAGCTTTTAAATAACAAAACTATTCCCACTTACTGTAAGTAATGGTTACAAAACAATGAGTTCTCAATCACGACACGACCACTGTCTTGAAACATTGTGAATTTCGTAATCAGAAGTTACAAAATTAAATGAATATCATCACGTCTGTCGCCCAAACAAACAGCGATTTTTTAAAAAGCCATCCATTTGAAACTCCCACAGAGCGAGACGAAACTGTATTATTAAAAACTAGCAAATAAATGAACAAAAACGGTTTCCGTCTCCACTGACGCTGGTTTTTTTCTGTGTTTGCTTTGCGGCAGTCGGAAATAAAATGATGCTAGGCAACGAAACTCACATCACTCTTCTAGAAATTTTACTTAACATAGATAGATCTAAATAGGTCTTAATCCAAGTGGGCGAAGTAGTAAAAAGCAATCGCGAAAATATTGGTAGAACAAGAATACCCCAAAAACTTATAAGAAGTTATAATTACATTATTATGGACATCCTCCCTAATATTATACATGCGAATGTGAGTTTGTTTGTATGTTTGTTTCTTACGCTTTCTTGCTAAAACGACAGAACGGATTTGGATGAAATTTTTCACACGGGTAGACCATGACGTGGATCAGGACATAGAATACTTTTTATCCCGGTAGTACGTTCCCGTGAGATAATTTCCGACCTGCACGCGGGCGAAGCCGCGGGTTAGTTAATTATAATAATCTTAGTCTCATCGGTTACCATTCAACCTCATCGGCGAGACCAACAAAAAGTCGGAAGCTAAATAAAAATTCAATAAGTCTTTGTATTCAAACAAATAGATTGCGGATGTATCTAAGAAGACTTATTTTCGGTGTTAAATAATGGCCTATAAATCAGATTCATGGACTTTTTCTTAAGGAAAAGTCCATGAATCTGATCATGAACCAAGCAAGGCTCCATAAATACATAACTTCAATTAATAACTGGGTTCTTGGTGCCGCTAAGACTGGCGCTTACCCCATAAAGGAAAAGAGCGTGACGATAAATCAATTAGCAATATGAAACTCAACAGGGAAGGTGCATTACACCATATAAACGAAATATGTGAGCCGAGCCATAAAACACGAGTTAAGTGTAGCATACAGAATAAAACATCAATTTGTTGATGGGAAACTACTAATTAAGGCAGAGAAACAACGAGAAAGTATGTACGAGCAAGAAAAACATCATGTCCAAGAGGGGATTGAACGGGTTGTTAGGAAAATCACGAACATGTCTTTCGACTTTAGAGACGAGGTAAATTGTTGGTCACAATACATGAGCGTAATAGCCACGACCGAAACCCAAAGACAAATGATACCAGTAATTTTAAACAAGTTACATGACGTCAAAGCCTCGAGATTCGACAAAGATAAGTTTCTGAAATTGATGTTGCGTATATGCAAAAATGACACTTAAGTTGTGAAGCGGACAGTTATATTAAAATCCCTGAAGAGGTATACATTAATAATAATATTTTTGTACATAACCTGATTATAACAACGAGAAGATGTTTACCACAAGGTAACGCTAACTTTCTTTACGAGTTCCAAAGTACAGCCGTTATAATTTTATTAAAACTCAAGAAGTATTTTTGAGGATTCTTTATGTCCCAAATGTTTAAGTTAACTGAGCGGTAAAGGCCTTACAGGAGCCGTCTTTTGTGGATGTAATCTGTTTCAGAAATTGTTTGAATTGGAACCCTCTAAAGATATCGCTTTATCAAAGAGAATTGTTGATATTTTGATACTTTTATTACGATCACTTTCCTCTTAGCCTGGCCTAATACTGCTATATCTGTGGATCAGGAAACATTTTTACGTTCGTTGTTTATCTCTCCTATATCTGTCATAACTGACCTATTTTCAAGACATTGTGTAAATATGTATTTCTTTTTATCATTTTGATCTTTTTATCTCACGTATTGTGGCTCATGATAAAATGTGTTGATAAGCCGTGAGAAAATCGATACCGAATTTATCTCCGAGATAATTCTGTGATAAATTTTATGGACGACTATCTAAAATTAGCTCTTGGATGTGGAGTTCCGCGGAAAAGTGTGTTATTAATTAAAACAATAACGACTCCCTTATCAGGTACACGTTTATTTTGCGTGACATTAGTAATGTTATGATATTTTATATTATGTATTTACGTCAAGCTAAGAGTCACTAATAACTTAACTGTTACTGATTAGGGTAGTTTCTTCAAGGCTAGATTTTATATCATTAATATCCACTTGTTTTCCAAATGACCAAATGATTAGAAATGACATAATAGCTCGGTTAATGAACAGATTTATGTAAATCGTTTTACTTTCAACTGTTCGAATTTGTGTGATACCGGATCTCAAGGTGATTTACTGCTGAGTTACAGCTTCCTACTCAAATCTCGTTTTAAGCAGGTAAGTGACGCATGCAAGCTTCTGAATTAATTTCTAAAATATCATGAATTACAAAATGAATTGAAGGGTGATCTAGAATCTTGGAGAGACAATAACCTGGAAATTGATAACAAAGATAATGATGAAGCGAGAGATCATCTAACTGGAACGTCCTTACGTCAATCGAGAATAATTACGAATACAATTACAGGAACACATAAATAAGAAACCTACATAAAAACGACTCAAAGCGCGTGACGATGGCGGAGAAAAAATATATACACTTGAGATCCTCCGGTTTTTGCAACACAACACTGCTAACCTTGGTAAGTTCCAAGTGTTTAATCACAAAATATTTGTTTTTGCACTATGGACACTGACACTGGCTACTGACGTAAAGGCGGCGGTACGACCCGCCGACTGATCGATTCGCGGATTTCTGATGCACCGACGCGTGCGGCCTCACTGAACGGCCGTGAGCGACTGGCTTGGTTCATGCGCAGTCAGCGACGCGTCGCTTGAGAGAAAGCAACACTCTTGCGCATAAAACCGTTGTTTTTAAGCATTAAAAGCGCTGTTTTTGCTGAAAGACTGAAGAAATGCTTTCTAAGAGATGGTCAGTTTCTTTACTCGATGGACAGTAAACACGTACATATTGATAGGGGAAAAGCAGATATGTCTGACAGGTAATCAAGTGGGTTGTTGCAACTTGCTAGTGGTAACCAGATATACCGGCAGTACTTTAGCTTCGTTATGTCAACACATAACAAAGTTACATGCCTCAGAACAACTCTGAACGTTTGCCATCTGGTCTTCCTGTCCGCATTAAATATGAAGCCTTACTTACAACTTGGGCTGTATGACCACCTGTCACACAAAACGCGCGTCGTGCGTCGATTTGTACAAACAGCCTGGAACAGCTGTGAATCGGGTACAATAGAGCCTCAAGGTGATTTGTTTGCTTACGAAGGTCAATGGCACGATGATAATATGGCTTGATGACACTCACGCGCGTACACTAACACTTGATCGCCATAATGATGGAGGTCATTTGCAAGACATTAAGCACGAATAAAGATTTGTGAAACAAAAAAGAAGAAACCTTGAACTTTATTATAATCCGAACATTTAAAGCTGCTTCGAGGATTGTGGAAAAGCGACCGAAAGACCAGTCACCATATCGGTACAGAACGACCAATAAACAAATGTTACGAAGCCTCAATCTATAGATCAGTAAGTGAACGTGCGCGGACGCAAGGTCGTTGGTGAACCGGTCCTAAGCTGACCGAATGCGACTGTGCGATCGCTTTTTAATAACATTGTAACATTTTATTGACCAATATAGAACATGTCAAGCGACATATTAATTATTATTGTTTTCGTTTGTTTATTGGCTGCGGCTAATTGTGGTACCAGTTTTGAATATCGGAATGTGGGTGTTTAACTAACAACAACATTACTTAATGTTCGGTCGTTATCATTGGATTTGACGGTAGGATCAAGAAAAAAAAATGTCTTTTGATCTTGGAAAATTATACTTGAAGATCATACATAAGGTAAAGGATGTTGTTCTACGCCCAAGTGATTTGAACGATTGAATACATTTATGCGGCGCCGGCGCAGCGGACTGCGGTTGACCCACTGCTACAATTACCCGTTTGAGTAGCCATCGTACAGACAGATAGATCGTGTCTGTCACGCCAAGCGGTTGTCTGTCTCGTCAAACAGGTGGACTGCGGGATTGATACGAGTTTGGTTACAAATATGTTACTCGTTTGATTGTAACAAGTAATGGCAGGTGGATCAATTCACCTGCCTGAAAAATAACAGAGATAGAACGCTTTAGTCGAGCGTTTGAACTACATATTCAAATACTTATAGAACCTTGAAACGTTTACATGATGGTTTATTTTCAACCAAGTGTTAATGAGGCCTCGAAGTAATTACTTAAAAACACAATAATTAATTCTGTACAGTTAAACATAATAAATTTATTTTATAGCATAATTAATTTAAAATTCGATCGTGATTAATACAAATGACATTCTTACGGCGCAGATAAATGCCATTGGCCTTGAGTGGTTAGCTTGCGTGTTCTGTACTGAGCTCATGCAACGCGTCGGACGTCCAGTCAGCAATAGGACTCGCCCATCAAGGAGCGCTATCCCAAATTAGACGCATTATTAATTTATTATACATAAAACAAAAGGTATTGTAATAAAACGAGTATACTAAAAGATACATAATTAATTTAACTTTTAAATGGTGAAGGTTTCGTAAAAATACGCTTGATAGTTTTAGCGTGATTCTCAGTTTTTTATCCGCGTTAGACATAACTTTACAAATTAATTACACTATGTAATATAAACATAATCTAAAACATTCACAAATTAAGTTATAATGAAAATGCTCTAATTTAAAATGTATTGTTTCCAAATCATAAACATTACTCGTATAGTTTCGCTTCAGTTTAAAATCATTAAAGTCTCCGCTGTCCGTCAGTCTGTCAGCGGGCTGTATCTTATGAACCGTAACCGGTGGACAGTTGAAATTTTTACCGATTGTGTATTTCTATTTCCGCTATAACAAATAATAAAAATAAAATAAAGTTAATAATTAAAGGGGGTCCCCAACCAAACCTTTGAATTTGAGTGCATATATATACATATTAGGTTGGGGAAAAAGTCTTTTCGCATTATACTATGTATGAACTTGTAATAAAATCTCTTTGGCTATACTATTTGTATCTGGCTGGTTTTGGTATCATTGAAAGTTTAAATTTTAAAGAACATAATTCCAAATTCAAATTAGGAAAATGTGTGATTTTCATTTGTTTTTCGTACCGTCAAGATGAGTGAATCTAATGAAGAAATTCGATACATTTTAAAATTTTACTACAAAAAAGGTAAAAATGCAACGCAAGCCGCGAAAAAAATTTGCGATGTTTATGGACCTAGTGTAGTGTCTGTGAGAGTAGCACAAATTTGGTTTAAGCGTTTTCAATCCGGAAATTTTGATGTCAAAGATGCACGTCGCTCTGGTCGCCCTATTACGGATAAAGTGGATGCCATTTTTGAAAAAGTGGAGCAAGATCGGGATATCAGTAGTTACGACGTCGCTGAAGAACTGGAAATTGACCACAAAACAGTTTTGGCGCATTTGAAAAAAACTGGGTACACATAAAAGCTCGACATTTGGGTACCTCACGAGCTCACTGAAAGAAACCTAATGAACCGTGTACTCATTTGTGATTCTTTATTACGACGTAATGAAACCGAACCATTTTTGAAGAAGCTGATAACTGGTGATGAAAAGTGGATCACGTATGACAAGAACGTGCGAAAAAGGTCGTGGTCAAAGGCCGGTCAGGCTTCACAGACTGTGGCGAAACCCGGGTTAACTCGCAACAAGGTGATGCTGTGTGTGTGGTGGGATTGGAAGGGCATTATTCATTATGAGCTGTTACCACCAGGCAGGACCATCGATTCTGAACTCTACTGCGAACAACTGATGAGATTAAAGCAAGAAGTTGAGAGAAAGCGGCCGGAATTAATCAACAGAAGGGGTGTGGTTTTTCATCATGATAACGCTAGACCTCACACATCTTTAGCCACTCAGCAAAAATTAAGAGAGTTTGGCTGGGAGGTGTTAATGCATCCGCCGTATAGTCCTGACCTTGCACCTTCAGATTTCCACCTGTTTCAGTCTCTTCAGAATTCTTTAGGCAGTGTCAGGTTAACATCACGAGAGGACTGCCAAATCCACTTGTCGCGGTATTTTGACCAGAAGTCCCAAAATTTCTATAGCAATGGGATCATGTACCTACCTACAAGATGGCAAAAAGTTATCGAACAAAATGGTACCTACATACTTTAGTTAAATGTAAATAAACTATATTAAAAAATGTTTTGAATTTTCTTAAAAAATGCGAAGAAACTTTTTCCCCAACCTATTATATATATTTTTTTATCTTCAAAAGTGAAGAAATAGGGGCCGCAAAGCTTATCAGTTTTAGACAATTTTAGTGCGAGCTCTATCGTAACAACTAAACAAGTTAGGAATTTGAAACTTCTGTATAACATGTACCATATACTGTATTTAATCAACAAATAATCAAAACGCAGATTCAAAAGGTATTTTGTATAAATATGGGCGATTTTCTGCAACTGCAAAAAATAAATTTGTAATTCACAGTATCATTACCAAATACAAAGTTACCTTTGCGTTATTTAAGATGAAAAATATTTTTCGTTTACTTTTTTAAAATACGTATTGTTAAATATTGTACGGTGGTACGGAACCCGACTCGCACATGGCCGGTTTTTTCTATTCACATGTAGTTTTAGACGTATAGAAAAATAAATAATTCTACTATACACAGAATGAGGTTTTCGTCAGTATTCAAGAAAATTTTACCTGTTGCCTTATTCCTACTAGAAGAAATGCAACGAGACATGCATCAGTCAACTACAACACTGTCATTTACCCTACATCACTATCAATCAAACATAATTTTCAAGACCATCAAGCCATTTAGAGCCAGTAGTTAATTCCATCACTTATTTATGCAAGTCGCGTTCCACTAAACTGGACTGGACGGTAACCGCTGTATGTTAACGGCAAGCGGTGCTTTGATGCTTGCAAGGTCTTTAACTGTTTTATGTTTAGTTACTGTTCGTTCTATGTGCAAGTATTGATTAACGAGAGCCAGAACTTTGGGATTCAGTGATTTGTTGATGGTGTTACGAAAGGGGTCGATTAATAAGAATGAAGCTTTGGATTTCGTTGCATCAGTCTTGTTAATAAGTTTATGCTGGTCTTATATCTCATTGACCTCTTTCTAAATTAAGCAGTGTTGTTTTTTCTCTGTACAAGGAAATCGTTAATGGAGCTCCATTAGCAAGACAAATCATTGTGAGTTGGTCTTTAAAATTAAGACTGCAAAGACCAAATATATATATATATATATTTTTTTTTTATTTGTGATGGGTTTGCTCTTGACTCTAGTCTAGGTCAGAGGCGACAGAGACAAAGTCGACGATAGAGTGAGCTTACCCAGAAGAAGCCTGTTCACTCGCACTTTGAAAAGATTAGGGTTGTATGCGTTCGGAAACACAGACGCAGGTAGTGAGTTCCACTCCATTGCTGTGCGCATTATAAAAGACATTTGGAAGCGCTTAGTGCGAATTGGTGGAATAGCAACCAGGTAGGGATGGTAATTAGCAGTGCGTTTAGATGTCCGATGGTAGATGGGGGTCGGTGGAATGAGGTCGTGGAGTTCTCGGGCACACTCTCCGAAGTACAATCTGTAGAAGACCGACAAGCAGGCAACCTTGAAAGATCAGTTTCGCCCATTATTCAATTTTAGTAAAGATTGGATTAACATTTTGGTAACGCTGTTGTGAACTATATCTGACTCATAGTATAATGTAGTCATAATAAACGAAAAGCTTTCAGACACAAGAAAAAAATCTATAAACATGCCGAAAACACAAACCCACAGGGAGGGAAATACATCGTCAAAACAAACATTTTCGCGTAGTTGTCGTACTTCACCTGTATTTTCTACGAAAATGTTTCTTGAAGCGACCTTAACATAAACAAACCCTTACATTACTGTGGGGCTGTTTTGTGCCCTTTTGATGTTACTACCCTTGTGTTTGTAACGGAACCGTGACATTCCTGAAACTATACACGTCACGCATCAGAGCACCTCTAATTTTTACACATAGTAAGAGCAAGGATCAAGTGTCGTTGCCATGTGGCGAATCTTGGGAGAGGCTAGCTATGGCCATCAGTGAATTTTGATAGACTGAGGAAAGATAACATACTTATTCTTGTGTACCTGTGTGTACACACATTTACTACAATTTGTTATAATAACAGCGTATATACAGACGCCAGCACATCTAGCTACTACAATCTGACAAATTTCTTTATTTATTTATTTAACCGTTTATGTACACACAAATAAACAGACAAAAATAAAGGAACCGAAAATTACGTACAAAGGTAATGCTTATTTCTAAAGAAATCTCTTCCAGCATACCTGCGATAGGACAGAGGATAAAAAGAGATGTAGACACCGTGTGTAAGAATAAGAGAGAAAATAAAAATACATAAAATCTAAAAAACAATTCACTAAGCTAATAAAACATATAATAAATACTTAAATACATACATACTTCTAGAATAAATATCACTAAAATAACTACGATGAAATGGAAAGATAGTGTTCTTTCACACTTCTTTTAAATACTGCGACAGTTTGGCAGTCCCTAATGTCAGGTGGAAGTGAATTCCACAACCGAACCGCGTGCACAGTGAAGGAGTAGGAGGAGAAGTCAGTGGAATGGGAAGGAAATTTTAGGAGGTTTCTAAGATGCGACCTGCAAAGCACATCAAAAGGACGGGCATAAGAAAAGCGTTCCCGCAAATAGGAAGGTGATTTAGGGTTGTGAAGGATGTTAAATAGCAGACACAATATGCGAGAGTTCCTGCGAAGTCGAATAGGGAGCCACTTGAGAGTCTTGCGAAAGTTAGAAACGTGGTCATACTTTTTAAGGTTAAAAACAAAACGAATACAGATATTTTGTAAATGCTCAAGTTTATTCAAAAGCTCCTCGGTGGCATCCAAACAACAGGCATCTGCGTAGTCAATTTATGGCTGAATGAGAGTTTGAGCAAGGGAGAAGGGGGATAGGGAGATCTTTAATAGATTTTCAACTTTATCGCTAAAGCATCAGGTTCAAGGTTGATTGGGAAATGACAGTTTCGAGTAGCTTGACCTGCTGGCGTCTGTACAAAGGCGAGCTTAACCTAAAAGTGCATTAGCCTAAAAGTTTCTAACAGCAAACCTCAAAGAGCGATACAGATACTTATAATGAATGAGGACAAAATAACGCCTTTAAAAATAACGAAAATAAAAAACCTATTACGAAAATAAGACAATAAAAAACATAACTACATATTTTAAAAGAAAAGAAATATTCTCACGTTACGTAATGAGAATAATTTTATATAATAAGGAATGTTTACCTTCTAAAGTAATATTATATTTGTGAATATTCATAGGTGCTCTGTATTCATAAAGAGCTAATTTGAATTCACTGTGATGGTCATTGAATATTACGAGCTCAAGGCCCGTACGGTACGTTTCTTACAATTTCTAAAATAAATACCGCCTTTGTAAGTATCTGATGACTGCTCAATTTTAATAACAACCTTTATGTATACCTTGATAAGCCTTCAACCAATCAATCAACGCAGCCTATCGCAGTCCACAGCTGGACACAGGCGTCTCCTAGGCTGTGCTACAATACCCTGTCCTCCACCTTTCGCATCCAGTCTGTCCAAGCCATCTTTTTAAGGTCGTCGGTCGATTTAGCTACGTGGCGTCCCACACTACGCTTGCCGGTACGCGGTTTCTACTCTAGTCCACCGGCCATCAGTCTTTCGACAGCCTCCCGGTCGGTCCTCTTCCTTATACCTTGGACTACAATAAATTATTGATGTAGGTATGTCCTACATAACATAAACAGCCATTCCATCTCATAATTCATTTATCTTAATTAAGAAACTTACGGATCAGATTAGCAGATATTATTAAAATTCCTAAACGTTATATCTCCAATCAATATCAGAATCAATCCAACATTCGAATAGAACCTTGGCACCCACGTCCTATTTTTCCTAACTAGCAACCTACCTTGGGAATTCCAAAGCTGTGTGTGTAGATTCATCAGAATATTCTGTACTAGTTAACTCGTTTATGACTTAAAACTAGTTAATACTGACCGCAGTAGCACACAACTGTGATGACGCTATATTTTCCGCTCCGTGGCAAACCGCAGTTGTCTTTAGGGTCATAAAACTGTAGTGCATTTGTAGTTTGTCTGTGATGTCAGTAAAATGAGCTATCCTCAAAGAAGTTGCAAAGTAGACAATGGGGAAAGGCTGTTGTAAAATGCTACATAAACATGTATCTCAATAGTATTCTTTAGACATTTTTGTACCACAAATCTCTCGTTAAACTTTGAAATAAAAACGAGACTTCTTTATTTCAAAGTTTAACAAGAGATTTTTGGTTCAAAAATTTCTTGTGTGGTTTGAATAAAACATAACTTTTGAAATACCGAAAAATCCTTTATGTATAAATATTCTCGATCCCAGATTATCATACAAATAAGCTTTATTACCGAGGTTAATACCAATTTACAAAATTCCACTTGATCCCTTGGAAAATGATGTCCGAAGATCAACTATGAATAAATATTTATAACTAATATGCTTTAAAATTCAGATTGGTGATTACCATAAAACACTATCAGCTTTGAACTAGGGATTACCTACTCAAGAGGATTATTTATGAATTATGTTATGATCATTCAAAGTTGACCTTTCCCTGTAAATCGTTTTCAGATCAAATCCAACTTGGCCTACGCATTTCCGACTAAAAATATTTTGCAAAATAGATGAATTCTTTCTGTCCTTTTTTTTTAGTTGTTAGGAAATTATTTATTCTGTAAACAGGATATCGGTATCAGTTTTATACGTCATATAAAAAAAAATAAGCTAGATGGAGTCGTTATTTCCTATTTGACTACCCCGAGAAGAAATGATGAAACCAACTCAGGGGTCAAAATCTCTTTTAAGGCAACGATAAACGACTTTTAATTATTTAAAACTGAAGATCACATCTAAACGAGTAGTGCTAATGATATGGAAAAATATTTGTGTAACTAGTGTAACGAGTATAACTAGTGTTCTTCCGTGTCCGTGCATCACATGCCCGAGGTATTACTTCGTTTGCGCTTAGCATTCCTTCTTTTTTTTCTCTCTGTTTTTGCTCATCTCCTAAGGGCCCTAACTTGATGTTAAACAGCCTATAAACCTTCCTCAAGAATTGGGCTATAAAATGAGATTTTTCAAATCCGACTGGTAGTTCCAGAGATTAGCGCGCTCAAACAAACTCTTTCGCTTTATTCTACCGACAATATTGAAATAATAAATCGAGAGGATCGTCAATCCGCAGAAAATCTCGCGATTCAGAAAAATGATAACACTGCACAACGCCATCTAAGGGGTAAACGGATAAAACATCCGCCCAAAACATGTTCTGTGCGCGAGCGATACGAATGAAAGTTATTTTGCGTTTTACTAATTTTATATTATCTCTGAAACTGTATGACCAATTGACATACTGTAAAGGGCAAATCGTATCTCTATGATGTCCTTGTAATGATAAAATAACTAATTTTGATAAGGATTGATATTTTTTTGCTTAAATAATCATCCAAACGTAAGTATGTCGAACAAATTTTTAAAACATAAAAGAAATATAAAAGATATAAATTTAAGAAAAGTAAAAACACTTCGTAAACCTAAAACGAAAAAAATAACTTTCATAATAAAACTTAACAGCTTTTGAAGTCGGTGCCAAGGTAAGGGTGCATCGAAGAATTGAAGACACCGACTTCAGAAGCTGAAGAATAAGTTTTATTATGAAAGTTATTTTATTCGTTTTAGGTTTTTGAAGTCGGTGAAAAATACAGAAATATGGTGTCGCGGACTTTTTTGTAGAATTATTTAAGACGGACCGATTGCTATACATTGTTTTCAATTTTAATCAACTGTTTAGGCACGCATGCAAATAATTATGTTTAAAGAGGTACTTCTTTCCGACTTGCTAGCCAAAAAATTGTGATAGCTCAGCTAATTTGTATGATAATTTATAGCCTATAGCACTCAGGAATAATGTAGTAGTACCAGAGAATTTTTTTTTAGAATTTGATCATGAGTTCCGGCGATTACACCCACATACAAACTTACAATCTAATTTTACTCCTTTAAAATATTATTGTAGATTAGAGCATTTTTTAATATGTAAGTATTTTTTTTATATTACATTTATATCACATAGTATTATTAATTAGTAAAGTTGTGTCTAACGCGGATAAAAACGCAAAAACTTTCAAATGTCTTTTTATGTAACTTTCACCATTTTAAAGATAATTTAATTATTTATATTTTAGTATACGTGTGTTATTAAAATGCCTTTTGTTTTATGTATAATAAATTAATAATGCGTCTAATTTGGGACAGCGCTCCTTGATGGCGAGTCCTGCTACTGGCTGGACGTACGACACGTTGCGTGAGCTTAGCACAGAACACGCAAGCAAACCACTCAAGACAATTGACATTTATCTGCGCCTTAAAGTCTCCATCAGGACTCAGGCGTAATCCAGGTCAAGAGCAGGCCAATTCACAAATAAAAAAAGCCATGCAGTTTTACGAGAGATTCTTGAAAAACTGCAGAACTTAGTGGACTTGTAGGTAAGGCAATTTTAAGGCTTGTCCTCCCGTAAAATCGCGGTCACTGTCGGACTGCATAAAGAGAAGCACAATGACACAACTCTGATAATTTATTGCAAAAAAAGCAATTATCTATTTACAAAAATTCTACTGATTGGACTAAAAAAAGTTATGACTTGAATGTAGTTTCAGTAGGCTCGCCCCCTATTACATGGGACTTAAACATAACTACGGCAAAATGTGGGTGTTGTAGCCGCACGAGTCGATCCATCAGGTTAAGCTACTCTTGCCGGGGTTGGTCCGTGGATTGGTGACCATCTTTACATACCCAGACTCCTCCATGCCTCGGCAAGCACGTTAAGCCGTTGGTCCCGGCTGTCATTCGTGAATCTTTGACAGTCGTTACGGGTCATCAGAAGCCCGAAAGTCTGACAATCAGTCTTACCAAGGGGTATCGTATTACCCAGTTACGGGGTTGTGGAGGTCAGATAGGCAGTCGGTCCTTGTTAAATACTACCAGTATTTAACAAGGACCAGTTTTTCAGCTTTTCAGCTGCATCCGGTTAGACTAGAAGCTGACCCCAACATAGTTGGGGAATTGGTTTTTTATGGCATTTTTATTACATCTGCGAAAAGTATTCATGTAAAAATCCAAGAATTCCTAGCGAAAACTGTCTCAAATAACAGAATATGCGAAAACGGCACATTCGTGAGCGTAACTAACACTCAAAATTCAGACCACATGGCATGGTGCATTAATTATTTCTCAACGGTAGTGTTGCAAATATTCTGTGTACAGACGCCAGCAGGTCAAGTTACCCGAAACTGTCAAATTTTCCCAATCTACCTTGAACCTAATATGCCTTAACGATAAAGTTGAAAATTGTAGTAGCTTGATGTGTGAAACTTATAAAGGACAGGCGCTTTTTAACGCGACGTTTTTATGCCGTTCTAGTGCACGGCAAAAAAACAAAAAGAATTCAAATTAGACTGAGAATCAGCACTTTTTGAACGTCAAAATTACATAAGACAGTCCCCGAATATGCCCGCGCGTCACCATTTCTTAGGGCCACTTGCGCGTTCATGGGTTATGCTATATAACTCGGGAGTTAACAGCTAACTCAGGGTTAATCAAATAATTCAAAATTTAGAGGTAAACCTAGAAACCATCTAGAAATAAATACAAATTATAAAACCTTAAACATATTTTTCCGTCTGACGTTTTCGTCCATCAATAAACTAAATCTCCATGGAAACCACATACGTATCGTATGTGGTTTCCATGGAGATTTAGTACAAAACGATTAAAATGAAATGTCATGTTATAAAATTCAAAGACAAGAAAGTATTACATATCGTAATGTAGAGTAAAAGAGATGGGTATACAATTTCCGTTCACTCATTTTTGATCGGATTACATATCAAGGCAAAGACATTGCAATTCTCTTTTGTGTTTCGCATAGATATTTCAACCAAACTCAAAAATCACTAATGCTAAATTAACTAACCCGGTGTTAGTTTTTAGTGGCGCAACGCGTAATAAGGTTAAAATGTCAATTAATTATTAAAAAATTTTTTGTTAATTATAAAGTTATTATTTGTTATAACTCCGAGTTTACAAATTCTACATTTATAAATTTAACCCAACTAAACGTGCAAGTGGGCCTTAAAATGTTTATTATATATAACTCCGAGTTATCAAACGTTACATTTATAAATTTAACCCGACTAAACGTGCAAGCTGCCCTTAGTGTTTTAGCAGCTTAGCGCAGAGTTAACATCTTGATTGATTGAAAATGCGCACTGTTAGATTTTTCAAATATTTTATTTTAGAGATGATAAAATCAAATTTGTTATTATTTACACTAATTACATACACATCTTAAATACTGGTGTTAGTGTGTTAAAATTTGCCCAATGTACATTAGGCAAATTTTGATAATAATTTGTAATAATGTCATTTTAACGCGCTAGACATACGATCTGTAGGAATCTCAACGCTCGTAAAAAACATCGCATTATTAAAGCGTCTGTGCGAACGTGGGGTTAATCTCTGGTAAACACAACTCGTGCGTTCATTACAGAGCTGTATCTAATTTCAAGTATTAATTAGATGACATTTGAGTTTCTGAGGAATCGAAATTCGATCAGAGTTTGAAGGTGAGACTGCATTTAATTTGTGGTTCACATTTGTATGTACTATTAGAACATTGGTAGTATATTTGGGTTAAGTTTCAAGACATGAATATACAGGGTCAAATTAAATTAGCTAGCGAAACTCCGCAGACGTGATGGTATCGATATTTAACATGACACAGCAAAAAATAAATAAATTTTATTTTTTTGGGGCATCAACCGCAGTGTTGTTAAAATATCAGTTTAAAAAATCTAATCTTTTATCGAATATGTAAACACGATGAAACAAAAAAACGAGATTTCTCAACTCATACTTCAAGTAACAACACTAGTAGTGGTCGTTGACCCCAAAAAAACCATCAAATAATTTTTATTTTGTCGTGTTTAGATATCGCTACCCATCAAGTCCGCTGAGTATCGCTAGCTAATTAAATCTGAACTTGTAACTTAGTTTCTTCACTATATCTGAAAGAACCCATATAATGCGCTTTGTTTCCAAAAGATATCGAGATTTCCATGCTTCCAATAATAAAATAGTTTCCGGTTCCTGAACTTTTTATTTCCTAGGGGACACTGGAAATAGAGTCGTCAATATCTACTGTCCCTTGAGGTAACTTTATGACGTAAACTTCACAAGAACTCGCCAACACGTAAATGTGAATAAAAGTTGCAAAACTTTTAATTTCTCCTGTTGGCAGGGCAGCAAGTGTGTAGCCAACATCCCACGTGAAGAGTTTTGCCTGGATGTAACGCTTATTTTCCCCCAAACTAGTTCTTTTTTTTTGTGTTAGTGTTATTTCTTTGCGTCGTATTTACCGCAAATAGACGTATTTTCTTTCTTTTTTCAGAGAAGATATAGGCCGAAAAAAAACAATGTGAAAGATTACATGGACGAAAGCAAAAAGCTGATATAGCCGATGGACAAAGGAAAAGACTAGGTACTCACACTGTGAAAACTCTCATTAATTGCTGACCTTCAATAATGAAGACGCACAAGAAGAAGACAAAATCGGGATACAGGAAGGATGATATATCTTAAAAAAAATAAAAAAATACTCGCCTTTTAGGTTACAAGTCTGGAAAATAAATGCCCAGTCTAAAACTCCGTGTCTCACTAGACTTCAACAGTTATACAACCGCCAACAATATTTTCATTACGAACGACACGGAAATGAAACGAACAAGAATAAAGCCACCATTTCTGACGGCATTACGTCTTCCAACGACGTTTATGGTGCAAAGTAAACTCTTAAGATAAAAGTTAAAGCTTGATATAAATTACATAAAGCCCAGTTTACATTGGACGAGTAATTAGATGCTGGACGGTATAGCGTCGGCATGACGATACTCAATGTAAATGTTGCAGTGGAGGCAAATTTAAAGGCAAATTACCTTAGACAGAGTAGTCTGAACAGAAGACTGTTCAGACTACGTATAAGGTAGTTCTCTACTGCCTAAGCAAGAGCTTAGGCAGAACGGCAGAACTGAAGAACATCAATAGCCAACGTCATTATTAATGCCAAAGACACGCTACGCTGTTACGAACAAAAGATGATATTCAATAAAAGTCAAGGAAGGAAATCCATATCATTCATTTTAATAATTCACGACCCCTCCGTGCCTCGGAAAGCACGTTAAGCCGTTTGTCCCGGCTGTCATTCTTGAATCTTTGTCAGTCGTTACGGGTCGTCAGAAGCCCAAAAGTCTGACAAACAGTCTTACCAAGGGGTATCGTCTTACCCAGTAACTGTGTTGTAGAGGTCAGATAGGCAGTCGCTCCATGTAAAATACCGGTAATCAGGGTTAGACTGGAAGCCGACCCCAACATAGTTGGGAAAAGGCTACGCAGATGACATTATTCTATGCACTGTGTGGAAATCACATGTCATGGTAAATGTCGTGAGGAAAGTTTTGAGCATGATTGTGGATGGCTATAAGATTTTAGAAAGACCAAAGTCACGACGGATGGACTGTATGAAAGATGATATGGCTAGAAAATTGGTGACTACCGAGATGACGGCTAATAGAAGTATGAAAGTAACTGTCATGTTGCGACGACCCAAAATAATTTGGGATAAGGGCAAGAGAATGATTATTATTCTATGAACTTTGTGAAGATTGCGCCGTCTAACAGCCCGTTCTACCTTATTTTAAACCAGCTTTTGCCCGCGGCTTCACCCGCGTGGTGGTCGGATATTATCCCACGGGAACGCACTACCGGGATCAAAAGTATCCTATGTCCTAATTCAGCTCATAGTCTACCCATGTGCCGTGAAAGCGTAACAAATAAACAAACTCATATTCTCATTTATAGTATTATGAAAAACCAGTTTATCGACCCTCTAGACTCACAAAATTATTAGGTACAATAATTAAAACAACAAAAAAAAAAACTCTTAACACACTACTAAAGTTTCTATAATAATATTATAATTCAATCATGATTCGAAAGACACGTGGCGCCATCTATTATCATAAGAACGTTATTGTTGTTTTTCTCGGGAACTGTACTTTTTGCGGGATGAAAGGTACTCTATGTCCATTTCTGTACACGTGACAACGTATATGCAAAATTTCAGTATGATTGGTTCAGTGGTTTAGGCGTGAAAATGTAATAAGCAAACAAACTTACTTTCGCATTTATAATAATTATTAAAGTTAGGATTAGTAGTGTAAGTAACCAATAATATAATATTATAACGGTGCAATCAGAAATCTTCTACTCAATCGACCAATGTAAACTAGGCTTTAAAGCTTGACTTAAATTACGTGTCTTATATCACCTTAGGGTACATTACCGTTCCAGTAATGTACGAGCAAGTTTAATTCTGTATTACGTAAATATTACTACGTGGTAGGTACAAATATACAGGAAAAGTTTTTATACCATAACAGCTGATTTCTTTTTCGCGATTTCAGAGTTGGTCCCATATTGAAAGTTGTTCATATTCATGGGTAGAACACCCGGTGGTAATTTGCGCACTGCTTAAAAACTTTTCCTGTTTAACTGCCTGCCTGCCTAGCCTTTTCCCAACTATGTTGGGGTCGGCTTCCAGTCTAACCGGATGCAGCTGAATACCAGTATTTTACATGGAGCGACTGCCTATCTGACTTGCACAGCCCAGTTATTGGTTAATACGATACCCGATACCATAGATTTTCGGGGCTCTGACGACCCGTAACGACTGCCAAAGATCCACGAATGACAGCCGGGACCAACGGCTTAACGTGCTTTCCGAGGCACGGAGGAATCTCGGTATGTAAAGATGGTCACCCATCTACGGACCAACCCCGGCAAGCGTAGCTTAACCTGATGGATCGACCCGTGCGGCTGTTATTACTTAGCCACGAACTCCTCAACCACATACATTAAATTAAAAATCGCTTTTCGAGTCTGTCTAGATGACCGCGTTCTCCTCAACTTCACATCGGATTTTGATAAAGTTTGCACCATCATTTTAAATAATGCCCACAATAATATTTAACATACATGTGAAAAAATAAATCTTAATGTTGTATCAAGGCGTACACAGACACACGGCTACATATCAAGCTATATATTTCCACTACAAGCGGATCTCTCATTGTACGGAAATCCTATACTATGCGAGATCAGCTTATATTGGAAATGTATAGCTTGATATGTAGCTGTGTGTACAAACCGTGCGAAGCAGGGGTTTGGGGAGTTATGTCCTGGAGTGGACGATTTTAGGCTGGGTAATGATGAGGAAGAAGAAGGCGACTGTAAGTTTATCTTCTAGCCATTTTCACATTTTTTTTTTTTTTGATACCTACCTAATACTTGTGTTTTATGAGTGTGGGTTTGCTCTTTATAACTACTTGTTTTCGGAAACATTCGTTTTAGTAACAAACTACAAATATAGAAAGTACCTCCTACTCCTACTCGATTTTAAAATATCAGTTAAGTTTTTTCTTTTAAGCCTTTCTGCAATATTACGAGTAAAGTTCTTCGGAATTCCGAAGAGCTTTACTCGTAATATTGCACTATCTAAAGGAGAAGTTGCAACTTCCATAGAAAATTACCCCACGTCCGACAGATGAGAAAAATATCTCAAAAAATAGATAAAAATGAGTATTATTAAATTGCATACCTTTGATTGTCATCCTTACTGGCAATCACACTTAAAAATTGCTCCAAATATTATTTCAGGCGCAGTATTACTTATCTTAAAAATATTTTACTTTCAATCATGCAATACCTGCTATTCTTACGACCATAAAAAAGTGAAATAAAGATGACATAAAGATTAAACAAATCAACATCTGTGACATTTTAAATTCATTTGCGTTTGTTACAAGGAAAGTGTAAAGAAAAAAAAAAATAAATAAAAATTATTTATTCTTGTTCTACATCTAGCAAAATATTATCTAAAAATGCGCTGGGTGGCTATAAACATCTTCATATCTCGCCCAACCAAGATAATACAAAATAGTCACTACATGGGCGCAGACTCCCAGTGTCCTGCGCCCATGTATACATCGCATATATCCCTTCAACTCTGCAATTATATAATATATACGTCCGGTATATTTTACTCCGGACATGTCGTAACTGAATATTACATCTAATGAGGGCATTATTTTCTTCGTTGTTAATATTTATTTCTTCTGGATGTCTGTAAAATTCAATTTTAAACACACCAGTTCTATTAATATGTTCAGAGCAGTATGACCGTGCTATTTTTGGATGATAGGAACGAACTGATATCATAATTAAATCCTCATATTTCAATCTCAGAAAACCAGTATGGTTTTAGGTTCGGTGTGTCGACTGAAGATGTTGTAACCAATTTCAGTGCTCTGGTAGCCAATAAACTGGACAAGAGCTATAAGTGCTACGGTATATTTCTGGATATATCGAAAGCTTTTGATACGGTCTCTGTCCCAATCCTTATATCAAAACTGGAGCACATTGGAGTTCGTGGTTAGGCATAAATATTTTTAAAGATTATCTGACCAATCGTACCCAGGCAGTCAAAATTGATACTGCGGTAAGTGAGGACGAAGAAATCAAATATGGAGTCCCGCAAGGGAGTATTCTTAGACCCACATTGTTTATAGTTTACATCGACGACTTGTGCAAGATGAAACTAGAGAACTTGTGATATTTTTACTTATGCGGATGACACAGCACTCTTAGTGTATGGGAAAAACTAGGTGGAGGCTAAAGTACAGGCCGAGAGTAACCTGAGGAAAGTCATGCTGTGGCTATGTTCTAATCTACTTACGTTGAATGTGGATAAATCGAAATATATTCGTTTTTATCTCCCCAGCACCTCAACGCCATCAGTAGAAACCATAACACTTGGCCCACAATTGTGCCAGATCAACAATAACTTGCTGTTGCTTACCGTTATCGAATGCTGCCTGTATAAAGTATCTTGTTGTTATGGTGGATGAACGATTAGACTGGCGTTCACAAGTGGAGACCCTTATCGGACGTGTCGGTAAACTGCTGTACGTATTTAAGAATCTTCGTCACTCTGCCGATCGTACGATATTGAATACAGTCTATCTTGCATTAGGTCAATCAATATTGAGTTATTGTGTTCCTGCCTGGGGTGGAACTTATAAAACTTTGGTTTTGAAATTGGAGAGGGCAAAGGTCTATTCTCAAGGTCATGCATGGTAAGCCGCGCTATTATTCTACCACAGAACTATACAAGGAGTGCAAGGTGTTGACGATGCTATAGCTGTTTATTCTCCGCACGATGCTCCGGCGACATTCCCTACTTCCCTTAAATAAGGAAGGTTTAAATAAACGATGTGGTGCACTTGTCTTCTTGTGTGCAATGTAAAACGGCTTTCGCACAGCGACAATACAACGCATTGAGTTCCAGGCTTTACAATGAAATTAACAAAAGGATCTCACTATACAAACTAAATAAGCACAATTTAAATAAATTAAGATAAATTAACTAATTGGTTAAAGTTGTTAACTTATGATGAGTCTGAGAAACTTATTGAAATAGTAAAATAAAACATAGTCTTAGAATTTTTAAATAATAATTTAACACGAAACATACACATTATTTTGTAAAGACGCTAATTAATTACGTAAAATTGTTATGTGTAAAATTAAAGCACAAAATAAGGCGGTGATATACAACATCTGAAACGGCAGACCACCGGCTACCCCAGATACGAGCGTGTTTCAGTTTGGGAGTCGTTTGTCTTAAATTAAAATGACTCTGTACATACACCTCACTAAACAGATGAAAAATATTGTTTCTTGTAATGTTTTTGTACTTTTTGAAGAATAAATTATTATTATTATTATTATTTACATTTCTCGGGACCCTGGGGTCTCGGACCTTTGGAAGGCATACGAGGGGCCGAAGCCAACTCGCAGAGGCCCCTTAGATAATTTTAAATGATGAGGAAGCACCAACTAACGATTATCCCTATCTGCACTATGCAAGTGCACCTAAGGACAGCCTCCGGTTGGTGCAGGACTATTGTTGTACGTGGAAACAAAACATATTGGGCTATGGGTTTGGGTGGCTAAAGTGGATTGGGTAACTTAAACTATGGAAGAACTATGCCCCCTGCCTGACCAATGTTATATATTATACACGGATAAAATGGCAGGGGATGACTTGCACACTCAATAATGGGCCCCCGGAAACGGCCGCTAGCACATAGTGATGTAGCGACACTTCCTGAGGTGCTTGAGGGGTGGAGAGGTATTCCACGGCTATCAGGACAATCCCGGAAGTACGGTCAAGATCCCTACCAGCACCTTACTGGAATACTTCCTTCCTCCGAGCACGTTTGCTCTTGCGAATTTCCACTCAAGCCGGCCAATAAAGGCAAGAAAGAGGTGGGAGCTCTGTTCCTCGTCAGTGTTCACTCCAGCCGGCCAATTAAGGCAAGCCAGAGATGAGGACAAGATTTCTCCCGGGAGATAGGGTCCGTGGGGTCGCTACTGCCCAAAAGCTCGCCACCTGCGGGTTTCTGTATCTCTCTTGGTCTGGCTCCTCATCTTAGACTCGTTCCGGCAAAGTAAATTCTACCGGCACAGACCTAAAGTTCGGATCGCGCAAGCTCCATCACGACGTCAACGTAGAGATACAGCGGTGGGGTTATTATTATTATCTCGGAAAATCATTAACTCCTTCACTAGTGGCTTTCAACCTCACAAAGTGAACTCTTTGCTGGTTTAGATTATGTTCTTCAACATAATCTGCTAACAGGTTTGGTTTATGCATAAATATTTAGTCTTGTTATTTGAGAAAACTCTTCAGTATAGGCACTGTCCTCGAACGGCTCTTGAAAGCATTTTATTATTGCGCCTACTATTTTAAAATCATCGTATATGTGAGGTAAGTCACGGTTAAATACCCTGTGGCGAAACAATTTAAAGTCACGTTTCATGCGACCGTTAATCACTTCAATAACCCATCTACATTGGTAACGTGTCTTGACTTGTTAGATTCCTCAGTGCTGAGTTGTCTTTGACCTCATCTTTTGAAGGAGGCATATAAACTTCATAGCCATATTCTTCAGCCTGTGGAATTGCGTCGCGGAAGCCTCACCATGACAATATATGTTATTAAAAAACAAAGTATTAGTACTATTATCTAACAGTCGCAAATGAGTTAATACAGTGTTTAATTGCTTTTTAATCCTATTCTAAAACTAAATTCAGAAGTTAGTATATTACAGGTATTCTGCCCCTGAATTAATATTTAGAGCAAAATTTTAATGTGTTAGCCAGTAAGGATGATCACCGGAAGTATATCATTTTTTTATACTCATTTTTAGCGATTTTTTGGGATACTTAACTTTGCAGTCGGAAGTGGGGCATTTTTGCTACTTCTTCTTTAGAAGCTATATTTATATTTAAATTTTCTATGACCGACGAATTCGGTCGAAAAGTCCTAGTGGGGTCAAAATTGCATGACAAACACGAAGAAAATCACATGCTTGTCAAGCAATTTTGACCGTCTAGGTACCCCATAGGACTTAGCGACCGAATTCGGTTGTGAAGCGATCGCTATCTATGACGAGACAGCAGGCCCAGTACTAACTCCTTTCCATCATTCACTTAAAGTATCTAGAAATATTAAAAAAAAAAAAACCACTTACCTTTTATAACCGCACTCGCACTCCTCACTAACACATACAAACGGCAAGAATTTATTTCCTTTTATTTTCATACTTCGTACACTCATTTTATCTTATCGCTACACAACAAAATCTACACAAATAAACACTAATTTTAACACAGTAATACACCGTTATTTTTCACTTAGAACGTTAAGCAGGATATCACAGAAGAAGCTCCATAAGTTTTCCCGTGTTCTGCATCCGTATTCCGAATAAACTGTGCGGAAACACTGGCGGTTTATATAAAATCAATAACACTGTGTAATTTAGGTGGGTGGATGTGTCTCTGTGTCCAGACGTCACTGCCAGTGGGCGGATCCTTATCGAGAGATAACGCTGCAGTCTTATCAATGGAAGCATTTCTTTATTGCGTGGTTTTATTTTGTAAGTACACGGATAATGGAGGAGAATGTCGTTAGAACTGTTGTCTATATTATTATTTGCCCTATTATTAAGGAAGTCAGTTCAAAACTCAAACTTTCGTTAATGAAGGATGACAGAATATGGCCAATACATTCTATAATTTTTTTTTTCAAAGTTTGATTATTTACTTGTTAAAGTAGGATTATCGTTGATTTAGCCTAACTGTGCCAATTAAAAGAATGCTAACTGCTCATCCCGCTGGTAAAATCGTTTAGACTTAGCACGAAAGGAACCAGTCAAGTCAAGTGGCCCATTTGGTTTGCTGCACATAATATTTTTCACAGCACATTAGACCTTTCTCTTCAGAGGAAAAGTAAAACCTATAGTTTATTTTGGTACCTCAAAGTCGTTAAAGTAAATAAACACTATTTAATGTTACTTCCAAAGAACTTTGTGCTTCCATTTCCGAAGGAAGTTAAACTTGTAGCGATGTAGCTTTGCAATTATGAATGTTTATTAAAGGTTGAATATTAAAAAAAAAAAATCACTTTATGAATCTAAATAAACTAAAATTGAATCTGAAGATACAATGAATAAAAATCAAGATATATAAATGATTGTTGAGGAGTAAATTAAACCCTCTTTGGGCAAAACAAAGTTTCTGCCATCGAGATGTTTTGATCGACAGATCGAGACATGAATTAATACTTGTCAATCAATCCGTCTAGCCTTTTCCCAACTATGTTGGGGTCGGCTTCCAGTCTAACCGGATGCAGCTGAATATCAGTATTTTATTTGTTTGACCAGTTACTGGGTAATACGATACCCCTTGGTAAGACTGGTTGTCAGGCTTTGGAGATCCACTAATGACAGCCGGGACCAGCGGCTTAACGTTCTTTCCGAGGCACGGTCAAGTCTCGTTATGTAAACATGATCACCAATCCACGGACTAACCCCGGCAAGCGTAGCTTAACCTGATGGATCGACCCGTACGGCTTTTATTACTTAGCCACGAGCTCCTAATACTTGTCCCTAACGATAATACGCAGGAAATTAATTCAATGTGTTTGGTCACAATTCATTCATGACCAACTGGACAAAGCGTTAGGCCATCCATTCTTCATAGCAAGTAGCAATAAAATTAATCAGAAGAGGGATCAGTATTGATTATGCAGAGCGGAGAAAAATGGATGGGAGCCGATAAATAAAAGAAACAAAGTTATGGATAGAAGAAAGCGATGAATAAGAAGCGAGGAACTAAATCTTAAAGGAGATGTATTGTTGTTTGAAAGAAGTTGAAACACGAATACTTTAGACAGATTTCTTATAAAACTGATTTTAGTTTCAATTAAGACATGGTTTTGGATATAAATTGGTAATGCACATAAAAGGTGCCAAAAACATGTATCGTCAAGTGTGATGACATCATAATACATTATCAAATACCTGCTTATGAGCTCTTATCAAAAACGAGGTAAAATATGAACTTTTTCGCACGAAATGACGTAAGTACAGTCACGGGCACAAATATACGCCGGTGTAATAACGATTGCAAGAAGACATTAAGACATGACCTATTTCTTAATAGTATGGGTTCCAAAATGTTATGTTTGTAACAATATGAAATATTTAACAATACAGTAGGAGAAAATCAATTTAAAAAAATGCTCAATGTATATATGTATTAGTGCTCTTGACTGTACATTTTGTTTTATTTTATTTTGTTATTCATGTATGTACAACTCATTAAACCTGACTTGGTGGTTTCCGTACGTCTCTTTCGGGTGACCACTGAAAAGCGCTGTGCTGTGGGTCCCCCATATCACAGCATAATGCTGAGTGTATGCTAGAGCTAATGCTTCTAGTCACAGTCATGACGTGCCAGCAGCTGCCCACTTTTGTTTTGTGCTCGTGATTTGTATGTAGGTCCATTTTGTTTTATTTTTTGCATGCACGTGTTTCTGTGATAAATAAACTTATTTTTCTTTCTTTCTAAAGCCATTTGCTGATGAAGGCTAAGACCAAGTAATTGTAACCTGGTTTCCTGAAGGTCAGGTTCTGAATAACGTTTACAAAGACAGGCAACTATGGGATAATGTTATTTACCATTCGCTTCTGTTACGTTCTCCTTTAGACTTTCCCAGAGCACAGATGCAAGGTCTACATGAGTTGGTTGGACCGAATACGAGTGACTGGCTTTTCGATCTTTCCGTTGTATTTGAACAGATAATGAATATTCGTCCACTTCAAGGCAAATATTGGTCTCTCTCTTGTGGTTGAATAAAATATTACTAAAGAGAGGAAACATTAAAGCTGTCTATCTCAATTGGTTAAAAAACGGAGTCTTAACAAAATGTAACGATGTAAATATAGTATTAAGAAAGCTGCGTCATATCAAAAGGGCTGTCGCATTTTGTCAGCTCTCTCGCTCACACGGGACCAAATTTTTAAGAATATTAAATGAAAAGATGCTTTCTTGATTGGTGTAATGAACTGGCGAACTAATAAATAATATTAATTTAATAGGTAGTTATTAAAAACATATTTTTATTGTGTTACGAGTATCTAATAAACTCAGCTAAATAAGTATTACGATCTGTTTTTGTTGTTTGTCTGCAATAAAAATGTGTTTTTAATAATTACCTATTAATAGTTCGCCAATTGATTAAATTTTTCAAAAAAAGAATATTTTCATTTAACATTCTTAAAAATTTGGTCTCGTGTGTGAGGGAGAGAGGTGACAAAATGCGGACTACCATAATTGACCCATCCTACATTGAATCAAATACCCAAACAGTTTTGAAGAACTTATTTAACTCAACCCAACCCGCAAGGGTTTATGACTTTATACTAGTACCTACTTAAATACTTAAACATTCATCCTCCACCCACTATAGTTAGCAACTTATACCAATCCTGAATACAAAACATTTAATTCGGCAAAGTTAATTTAACAAGAAAATCGTACACAAAGCGGCATATTAGCTACTATTATGATTGCGTGGGCATTCTGCTTATTTCGCTTGTTTGAGGGCAAAGGAGCAAGCCCAAGGGAATGTTTTTGACGAACCCCAGTTCGGAGCAACATAATGTTTTTATTAAGCTCCGGGCAATTTATAGAGGTCTCGTTTGAGATGGTCTGTGAGTTTCTGGACTTATGATTATTGTTTCATTAAATTTTAGTAATGTCATGTGGATGACTTGAGTGTGTCATCGGTCAAAAGATGCGATGCTTTTCGCCTTTCTGAGAGACGTAGCAGAAATAAAAAAGATTTCTAGTTTCCACTGACTAAGAAAAATTACATCATACTGAGGACACTGCGTGCAGAAAACAGCTGCTCCACATAAAATAAAACCAACATTTGTTAAGCAATTTGACTTAGAAACAGGACGAGTAAATTTTAAGAAGAATACCTAAGTTGCGGCTAAAATAAGACAGACATCTTGAATCATCTTGTGATTTCAAGATGTTAGTTTGCGACTCATTAATAAACATATTCTTCTTTCAAGGTTATATATTAGAATATTTATCAGACAGTTTCTCAAGCAGAAATATTAAAATAATTCCTTATCCTGCAAAAATCCAAATCAATGCAATGTTTGCACCGTGTATAGATCAACCACGTTGCGAAATCAGAGAGGTCAGGTAGGCACAAAAGGCGATGAGATCGACGACAGTGGAGGTCAGTCTGTAGCAAGTGAGTCAGTTGCCACATCATGACACAACCTTTAATGCATCATTAATAAATGGTCTGCCGCCTTTATAATGTTGTAACTTATTATAGGGATATTGACATTAAGAAGTCGTAAGAAGACTGGTAGACGACAAAGTAGTATTAGAGTCGGAATTATTAATGAGTTTTCTTGTTTACTTTTAAGATTAACTGAGCTTATGTTAAGCACAGCTTAGGCTTTCAGAGGTGGTTTTTTGCCAGACTTATGAAGATTTATGAAACCAAAAGATAGCGCTAATCTGCCTGCGTCGCTTGGTGATGGGGCGAGCATGTTAAACTGATGTTTTTGAGCTGATACGAAGATCCATTTACTGTCATTGATAGGTCAATTAAATTTTTCCATTCGTAACTCGTCCTTTCTCCTACCCTTATCCCAATCTATTTAATAATAGAAATAATGTAAAAATAAAACTTTATTATCAGCCACAAATTTATAGTCCATAGGTGTTACATAAATTAAAATAAAAATAAAAATACAACATACATCAAATAAAATAAATAAAAATATATAAAAAAATATTTAAGGCATTGGATTGACGCTCTGTGAGTCGTCATCCAACAATACCACATTATGGAGCTGTCCATACTGCTGGCCACAATAGCCAAAAGACTGTTGGGACTATTTGGGGTTGGCGCAACATGTCCCTTTTTTCCACACATCTCCTTTTTTTTTCTATTAGTCGTCATCTCGGTAGTCACCCCTTTCTAGCCATATCATCTTTCACACAGTCCATCGATCGTTTCTTGGGTCTTCCCCTACTCTTATAGCCATCGACATTCATACTCAAAACTTTTCTCACGACGTTTTTCTCATTCCTCCGCATCACATGCCCATACGTAACCCTTTCTAGCCATATCATCTTTCACACAGTCCATCCATCGTTTCTTTGGTCTTCCCCTACTCTTATAGTCATCGACATTCATATTCAAAACTTTCCTCACGACATTTTCCTCATTCCTCCGCATCACATGCCCATACGTAACCCTTTCTAGCCATATCATCTTTCACACAGTCCATCCATCGTTTCTTTGGTCTTCCCCTACTCTTATAGCCATCCCGCATTCATACTCAAAACTTTCCTTACGACATTTTCCTCATTCCTCCGCATCACATGCCCATACGTAACCCTTTCTAGCCATATCATCTTTCACACAGTCCATCCATCGTTTCTTTGGTCTTCCCCTACTCTTATAGTCATCGACATTCATATTCAAAACTTTCCTCACGACATTTTCCTCATTCCTCCGCATCACATGCCCATACGTAACCCTTTCTAGCCATATCATCTTTCACACAGTCCATCCATCGTTTCTTTGGTCTTCCCCTACTCTTATAGCCATCCCGCATTCATACTCAAAACTTTCTTTACGACATTTTCCTCATTCCTCCGCATCACATGCCCATACGTAACCCTTTCTAGCCATATCATCTTTCACACTGTCCATCCATCGTTTCTTTGGTCTTCCTCTACTCTTATAGCAATCGACATTCATACTCAAAACTTTCCTCACGACATTTTCCTCATTCCTCCGCATCACATGCCCATACGTAACCCTTTCTAGCCATATCATCTTTTACACAGTCCATCCATCGTTTCTTGGGTCTTCCCCTACTCTTATAGCCATCGACATTCATACTCAAAACTTTCTTCACGACATTTTCCTCATTCCTCCGCATCACATGCCCATACGTAACCCTTTCTAGCCATATCATCTTTCACACAGTCCATCCATCGTTTCTTGGGTCTTCCCCTACTCTTATAGCCATCGACATTCATACTCAAAACTTTTCTCAAAACATTTTCCTCATTCCTCCGCATCACATGCCCATACGTAACCCTTTCTAGCCATATCATCTTTCAGACAGTCCATCCATCGTTTCATGGGTCTTGCCCTACGCTTATAGCCATCGACATTCATACTCAAAACTTTCCTCAAGACATTTTCCTCATTCTTCCGCATCACATGCCCATACGTAACTAAGGACCAATACTTTCGAACAATCTTACAACTTCACAAAATCAGTCCTTTTAAACGTAATTTTTACAGTTGGAAAAACAATTTCGGAGCCCGCATGTTTCACTGATACTTACTTATTTAAATTATTCTCAAGTTGTGATTACGTTTTGGGTTTGAAACTGTGCCGGGTCTCACAAGGCTGTACATATGTGGGTGGTATATTTGCAAATCTCTGGTTGGCACGCCTATTAGCTAATTCTTATTAGGAATGGAAACAAGACATCAATTATTTGTAGTTCTTTGTATTGACATTTTATGAAACATTGCGGCTTGTTGGTGTGTTTGTTCTTTTTATTTATGACATAAACATAAACTCATATCTTCTTCCTATGAGGGTAGGTAGAAACTTCAGAACGCCACCTGCTTAGTGATCGATGACCTGCTACGAACCTTCCTTATTTATGAGTACGTAACTAAAACAATGTTGGCTTTGTCAGATTTATTATATTTATCTATTCGTTCTAATGAACATTATTCATTTGTCACTAATGTGACAAAACATAAACATACAAGCGAACTCCGAATGACTTGGCTTTATAAAATCATCCTATAATCTATTTAAACAATCACATTACGTGGTTGCAAGAGCCGAAAATACGGCACAATTTATTTTACATCATCCTGCTCAGTTTTTAGGGTTCCGTACCTCAAAAGGAAAAAACGGGTCCCTTATAGGATCACTCGTGTGTCTGTCTGTCCGTCTGTCACAGCCAATTTGCTCCGAATCTAATGGACCGATTAAGTTGAAATTTGGTACACGTATGTCTGTGACCCAAACACGGACGAGTAACGTAAATAAATGAATTTTGAATATGGGGGTCAATTTTAGAGGGCAAATAAAAAAATTAAAAAATAAAAGTTTTGCAAATTATACCGTGTGACATATCAAATGAAAGGTCTTACTGTGAGGGTCTCAAATATATTTTTTATAATTTTATAATAAATAATGTTAGAGTTATTTAAGAAAATAGACGAAAATTGATCATCCCTCCCCCTTATCTCCGAAAGTACTGAGCCTAAAATTTTGAAAAAAATACAAAAAATAGTTCAATACCTATAGATTACAGGAAAACCTATAAGAAGTCGATGGTCTTAAAACAACATGGTAAATCTCTCAATATTGTGCGTACAAACTTACATTTGTCCATAGTTAAACAAAAAAGATCCAACCCACATTATGTGGAATGTGGGTTGGATCTTTTTCGTTTAACTATGGACGTTTGTAGTTTGAATGTATGGGAGAACATGTTTTTTAACTACAATGTTAAGATTGTTCTTGGGATAAATTCATCGCAACTACGGATCCCTTCATTGTGCGTGGTTTCCGACACGCTTTTGACCGGTTTTTTTGTTTTGGTTTACCTACAAAAAGTGTACAAAACGGCCAAATAAGGACAACTATTGGGACGTTTCATTGAAAAATAGCAATTTTAGACAACAGACACCTACTTTCAATAGTTAAACGAAAAGAAAATTGCAATTTACGGAAAAATCATGGGAAAACCATCCAACTGACCAATACAGCAAGGTCGTAACGAATGACGTAATAAAGTAACCGGCCCACGTTTTGAACGAGCCTTATGACGTCATGCTCGGGGGCGGACGGTCTCGTTGCCACAATGTGTACTCACACGATGCAAAATATGCAGAAGGCATATAGTTCGCGTCAAATAACTTTGCCGCTCTGAAACCAGGCTTTCCGATGCGCATGTCATGGCGCGCTACTGTTTTACTATAGATATTGACTACTGCGCAGTCATTTGCGCGAACTTCAGAGCGGCAAAGTTATTTGACGCGAACTATAAAAGATCTAATCATAAACACACATAGGTAGATCAAGGCTTCGATAGAGTCTTGTATGAAACAGTTTTTCAGAATATCAAGAATCTTATCGCGTTATCGTATTGAGAACGCGCAAAAATTGGTTCCTTCTGTAACCATGTCTTCGTTTCGTTAATTTTACCTGCATTTTGAGGACTATAGAACGCCACTGAATCCAGCATCAGTGTGACCACTGGGCCCAAATAGTAGATACCCACAAAACAAGTATACCGTAGTATCTAATCGAAACGAAAACATCGTGTTTTCGTTTCGATCGCCCTAAAGATATGCTTCTTTAAGATTCAAAATAATTCTCTTATGTCTCTGTTAACAGTTCCTGGTTTAAAACTACGAAAACATAGCATGATGCATTTTGGACGTTCAATTTGTAGGACTCCTCATCCCCAAGTGCTAACCGTTTACTGGAAGAACATATTATGCGTATGACTCTTGTGGACTACAGCTGAAAATCATCGTCAGATGGTAGTACCTAGTGTTGCCATCTGACATTATGCCGAGCTGAGGCCCTTTCGGCATAAGCTTCTATTATTAAATTACTTTTTATGAGCGGTTGGTCCGTGGATGTGTGACCATCTTTACATACCAGACCCTTCCGTGCCTCGAAAAGCACGTCCGTGGATCTTTGACAGTCGTTACGGGTTGTCAGAAGCCCGAAAAAGTCTGACAACCAGTCTTACCAAGAAGTATCGTTTTACCTAGTAACTAGGTTGTGGAGGTCAGATAGGCCATAGGCAGTCGCTCCATGTAAAATACTGGTATTCAGCTGCATCTGGTTAGACTGGAAGCCAGTCCCAACATAGTTGGGAAAAGACTAGGCTGGTGTGGATGTGTTTTATTTGTATAAACACATTTCCTTTCTTAAGACGGGTATACCTTCTGTTTCATATCTTTCTGGATTCCACAATGAGTGCAGATCTATTAGTTGAGAAGTGGGTAGTCGAATTAATTTTATTGCTTGTACATACCCACGGTAAAGATTTTATGGATAGTCGAGCAATATTTGTAACCAAAATTACATGGTTTTATAAATTATTTTATGTCTCAATTTATTAACCAATTTATCTTATATCTATTGTTTAACGAAGGACCAATTTATTAGGTTTATGTGTTAATAATTCGGAAAATACTTTTAGATTTTCAGTCCTATTGAATACAGGTTGTTCCACTTCAGGAATTACAACAACTAACTGTAGCTTACTTTTTGACAATCAATCTGCCTAGCCTTTTCCCAACTATGTTGGGGCGGCTTCCAGTCTAACCAGATGCAGCTGAATACCAATATTTTACATGGAGCGATTGCCTATCTGACCTCCACAACCCAGTTACTGGGTAATACGATACCCCTTGGTAAGACTGGTTGTCAGACTTTCGGGCTTCTGACGACCCGTAACGACTATCAAAGATCACCGAATGACAGCCGGGATCAACGGCTTAACGTGCTTTCCGAGGCACGCAGGAGTCTCGGTATGAAAAGATGGTCACCCATCCACAGACCAACCATGACTGCTCAAATGCTATTTGTAACACTTTCTTGGTACTAGGGTCGCCATCCGTCCGGGTTTCCACGGATTCATCCTAGTATAGAGGACGCCCAGGGAGCGTCCGTGAGGGATTTCATTTGTAGTCCGGGTTTTTAGCTAATGATCTACCGAAAATTTGTGGCCGAAATTAAACAAAGCTAATTGTTTGTTAAAACTTTAGGAAGATTCAAGAAGATCTGTTTACATTTCTTTAAAACACTAAATTTAGTTTAATATTGAATGAAAATAAATAAAAAGAGGATATATAACAATTAAAACCTATTTTTTTGTTGTACTGAGTAATTAAAAAACCCAGTTGAGTTTAAGGATGGTAACCCTACCTATAACGAGCGTGACCGTAACGAGAGTTACACGTGAAGTACTCTTATAAAATATCCATTTGTACAGTGACATATTACGTTATATAAAAGCATAACACTGTAGTTTCACTTTCACGTGGTGGCTATGCAAATCAGTAGCTGCGCACATCGTGGTAGAAAGTCTTTGGTACTATTTATTTAAACAAATATGCATACAGTAATAACAGCCGCACGGGGCGATCCATCAGTTACTAAGCTAAGCAATGCTTGCCGGGGTTCGTCCGTGGATGGGTCTTTACATTGCCGAGACTCCTTTGTGCCTCGGAAAGCACGTTAAGCCGTTGGTCCCGGCTGTCATTTCGAGATGATTTCATGTATTTTACTTCAGGGGAGAGGTAGATAAACCTCAAGTTTATATTGGTTTATAGTATTCAGCTGCATCCGGTTAGACTGGAAGTCGACCCCAACATAGTTGGGAAAATGCTAGGCAAATTGCATTTGACTTGTGTGCATGCATAAATCACGTTACTTCCCTTTTCCCTTAACCTTCTCGACATCGCGAGCGTATTTTGCTTAGACAGACCAGTTGATGAAATAACACATTAAGTTGATCAGTAGGTACCAAAACTGACTTCTTATTTCACCCAATATCATTAACACTAAGTATACTTATAGAAAACTCAAACAAGTCCGTATTTACCACAATTAAGAGTGTTCTTCAGAAAGTTCTGATGCGTAGTACTCGCAACCGACGTGCGTGTGTGAAAAAAAAGATGTATGAACGTAAACGAAGCAAAACGAGTATGTAAGAATCATAGCAGGTGGCGTTCTGTAGTTTCTGCCTATCTCCATGGGAAGACGGCGTGAGTTTATGATCTAAGTATGTTCCACTACTGTTTCGATAATGCAGTTAAAACCAACTCCAATAAGGTAGAATTTACCACAATCAGGGGTAACATAGTAAGTTCGATATAAAGGATCTTTAGATACTGTCTAGCAATGACGCTTAGAATATCCATGACTCCATGAAAGCTTATTATTGATCCTGTAGTATATTCAGAATGCCAGAAAGAAGTCCAAAAAGTCTTGGACCTCGAAATCGTATCTTTGTCAGCCATTAGAAACAACAGGCTAGCGTAGGCGTAGTCTGACAAAGATATATTTTTATTGAATATCGTGTCACGATTTTGGTCAATAGTGGTCTGTACATTATATAGGATAACGACGTCATAAGGATTAGATTCGAGATTAATTTTAACTCCTAGATTAACTGTGTAGGTACAGATTACATAATAGTTATCTACCGATGACTGTACAAGCATCTAGTCTTAGCAAGATATTGTTTGTTTTTCATAGAGACCTATAATCGTGCGAAGTCACGTAACACTAGCGGTAATGCGGCATAGCTGGCATTTTTGTGTGCAATCAGCTTTACTAAGCGTGCAATATAGGTACTTTAATATGTGGTTCAGTGAAATTGTTGAAGAGGAATGGAGTTTAGGAATATGTTAAGAATGTTTGCCGGTTTACGTGTTTTGATTAGGGAAGCGATTTCTTTGACGATGACGTGGAATCGGAAAATACACTTTATTTATCAGAATTCATGTTTCAGACTAACCTGTAAATTGTTAAATTGGATTGCTTTGAATTTGAGAACTTTCGTAGCTTTGTCCAATTGGTATTTTGAGACCAATGTGATTATATTCAGACGCTTCTAAACGATATTTTATGCAAAGCCATGCAAGAACATAACGAAGGTTTTTTTTTTCTTCAAAATATGGAATATGTAAGTTTTTTTTTTTAGGGGCCCGTACCTCAAAAGGAAAAAAGGGAACCGTTGTAGGATCACTCGTGTGTCTGTCCGTCTGTCACACAGCCCGCTCCGAATGTAATGGATTCATTAAGTTGAAATTTGGTATGCAGATTAATTTCTGTGACCCAAGCAAAAAAATCAATCTGCCTAGCCTGTTTCCAACTATGTTGGGGTAGGCTTCCAGTCTAACCGGATGCAGCTGAAAACCAGTATTTTACATGGAGCGACTGTCTATCTGACCTCCACAACCCACTGGGTATTACTCGGTTACTAGGTAATACGACAGCCCTTGGTAAGACTGCTTGTCAGACTTTAGGGTTTCTGACGATCCGTAACGACTGCCAAATATCCACGAATGACAGCCGGGACCAATGGCTTAACGTGCTTTTCAAGGCACGGAAGGGTCTTGGTATGTAAAGATGGTCACCCATCCACGGACCAACCCCGGCAAGCGTAGCTTAACCTGATGGATCGTCCCGTGCGGCTGTTATTAATTAGCCACGACCTCCTCTCTGTGACCCAAACACTGACACATAAATAAAGGAATTTTGAATATAAGGGACACTTTTGGGGGGCAAATAAGAAAATTTAAAAAAAAAGTTTTGCTTACTGTACCGTGTGATGAAAATAACCCCTCAACCAACCCTCACTTAAGCCCTTTCAAATGAAAGGGCTTAAGTGAGGGTTGAGGGTCTCAAATCGATTTTTTTAATAATTTTATAACATATTGTTAGAAAGTTATTTAAGAAAGTAGACGAAAATTGACCTTTCCCCCCTTATCTCCAAAACTACTGAGCCTGAAATAAAAAAATAAAAATACAGATAATAGTTCTATGCCTACAGATTACAGGAAAACTTATAAGAAGTCTATGATCTTAAAATAACATAGTAAATCTCTCAATATTGTGCATACAAACATACATTTGCAGTTGCAATGTATGGGCGAACAAGTTTTTCAACTACAACGTTAAATTGGTTCTTAGGATAAATTCATCCTAACTACGGAACCCTTTATTGTGCGTGGTCAGACATGTGCTTGGCCGGTTTTTAAACAAATAACGCTCAGGGAAATCTTAGGAATCAGACAGTGCATAAACTGAATTCTGTTTGCATGGCAAAGAAACGTCTCTTTATGTATTTACTTGTGTATCATCATAATCATTCATAGTAAAGCTATTTTAAGCTGAAACCGAAGAACCACAATGCATGTTATTATGCAGTATTTTCCCATGCAAAAGATAATTAAATGACTCAACTGAGGAAAATAACTATCAACTAGCAAGAGACAAGCTGTTATTATTTTTTAACTATGACCTTAATTATTATTTTACTGTTGTGTAATTTGTATTGTAACTACTTCTTTAGTAAAAGAAGGAAATAATAATCTGACAGCTATGGTACGAGAGTGAATTGCACTATTAAAACCTTAATTCCTTTGCAAAAACAAGAAGAAGACTATTGAAACACTAAAAAGATGAAGGTCCTGCTTTATCACCAAATGTGGCTATTCTGGTAGCATGTTTATTTCGGCAAATAAACAGGCCTACATTAGATATCATCTACATAACTAAGCAGGGGTAATTGATGCAGTATTGCAGAAAATTGGCTACCAATAAAATCGCCTCTAAAACCGCTTCTTACATAATCACACTATTTTTAAAGTTATCCCTATCTACTTCCAAATACAGTTCAATTCTCAATACCTCACTCGAGTCCGTCAAAAATCCCGTTGCAAATTATAAATCACGTCGTTTTTGTGAAATAGAGCTCTCACATAAGATACACGGTCACGTCAACGCCTCCTTTATACGCTGCTCGACGTCGACTCGTGTAAAAGGGTCTTTTGAAAGAGCGCGGAGGACCTTCTGACGTCACCGTCGACGGAAACCTCCCGAACAATGGGGAGTAATAGGCACGCGTGTGTAAGTGGTGCAAGTAGTAAAGGACAGCGATTTTTGATTGACTTGTTTGGTTGATTGGTTTCAGAAGCGAATGCGATATGTCGCGAATCTTTTAATACTCGTACAATAACAGTCCTCCGAATTTCAGCCATGGCGGCTAATCTCAGCGGAGACTAGCAATTGGCGCGAGAGCGAGAGATATTATAGTACACATGTGTGTCAAGGCATAGGTGCACTCTCTCTTCCCTTACTCCCATACAGTAGTTTCGGATTGCGGTCTCTAGTACAATATTTTGATAACGTCAGCATCTTTATAAACACAGTTAAAACGTTCGATAATTTCCTAGAAAATACAGACAATAGAACATGATTTGATTGAATTGTTGACATAAATTCGCATGAAAATTATGGCCTAATTATTTTGTGCTAATAAATGTTAACGATGGCTTACAGTGCATCACTTGTACCTCATCATTGTCTGTGGTATGAGAGGTCTCCGACGAACTGTCGAGCTTTTGAAAGGACCTACAAGACGCAGGCACCCTTTGTTTGCTCGGAAACGGTTGTTATGTACAAAGATTGTATGTGGAACGCTATCTATAGAAGATAGCGTTCCACATACAATCCTTCAAAGTTCCCTTCTGAAACCGTTTTATTAAATAATTGTTAACATGACTCACCTGACGTCATCTTGCAAGTGTTTCAACTCGCTCAGTTCCAGCTCCCGCCTCAGGTTGGAGACTTCACAGAGGAGCATGTCTCGCTCTGTGGACACCTTCTCTAGCTCGACCCGCAAGCGGACCACCTCATTGGTGAGATCCATCGTCGCCATCTTGACGACTAACGATAACCACTATCGACAAAGCACATCACTAATCACAATGACACCCGGCGCAAAAGCCAATCACCATCGCACATTTTAAATTTGGAACATCACTCAACGCTCACGTCACAACACAAACAAGGATGGGAATTTCGAAACTGTTCACTTGTGCAGAAATACGTCAAACTTTTTCACAGTTCCAATGTTTTCAACTCGCTCAGTCTACATCGCTGGCATCTGAAACAATAAATCATTCCGTTAGGACCGAATGAAAAAGAAAATTGCTCTGCTGGTATGAGAACCCGAAATATTCAGTTCATAAACTGAACGGAATACAATGGCAGGCGTATGAAGTTACAACAACGCGGACTATGATAATACAGCGCTATGAATAACTGAAATTGTTCTCTCTTATTGGTTGTTTACAACAGATATAGTTGTTTCTTTACATAACTTTCTTTTATTGCGCTCGAGCGAATGTTATGTTTATAATAATACGGACTTGCTAGATCCCACAAGGAGACATGTAATTTACATCTTTTTTTAACCGACTTCAAAAAAAGAGGTTCTCTATTCGACCCGTATATATGTATACAAATAACGCTCAGAAAAATCTTAGGAATCAGACAGTGCTTAAACTGAATTCTATTTGTATGGCAAAGAAACGTTTTTATGTATTTACTTGTGTATCATCATAATCATTCATAGTAAAGCTTTTATGTATGTAAGTTTGTATGTCCGCAATTTTCTCAAAAACTAATGAACCAATTTTGATGATTTTTTTAAGCGTGGTCTAAATACTTTCAGGAAGGTTTTAGTATATAATACATTAGGTAATTAAACTTATGTATGAAGTTATATTCATAAATGTACTGTACCTCCGGCATTTTTAAGCGGATTTTGATGATTCTTCTTTTCGTTCGTCTTGGGCTTATGTAATTGTATATTCAACTAAAAATGGAAAAATAAATTTACTTTAAAAAAAAAAACCGACTTCAACAACCTAATATGAATAAAATAACGTCATAAAAACTTAACAGCTTCTGAAGTCGGTGTCTGCAATTCTTCAATGTCAATGCACCTTAGCTTGGCACCGACTTCAGAGGCAATTCAGTTTTTTTATTCGTTTTAGGTTTTTGAAGTCGGTTTTTACTTTTTTAAAGTAAAATTTTTCATTTTGGCATGTTTGACGTTGAATCATGTTTTTATTAAGCTGGAAATAGTATACGATAGTGATTCATCAATATAAACGACATTTTTTTTTTAGTTTATCTAAAATGTATAAAAGTGACGCAGCATTGTGTGTTTAAGTAAACAGCACCTTAATAACAACCAAGTAGCTTACAGTAGGTACCAATATAATAAGTGCAGGGGTGCTCGTAAAACAATGTAAGCCGCAGAAATAATGGCAGGGAGCTGTGATAGCTCATCGTTTACATGTACAAAGAATGATAAATCTAGCTAGCACCTGAAGTTTTATATTTGCTTGCACTTATTACATACAATGTCAGATAGGTAGTAGACGCTCCAAGTAAAATACTGGTATTCAGCTGCATCCGGTTAGACTGTGGAAGCTGACCCCATCATTGTTGGGAAAAGGCTAGACAGGACGACTTTTTATTTATTACAAACAAGACTTTGCTAACATTACGATTGAAAAATTTACGTTTTGACCGTTTGTAATGAGAACAGCAAAAAATACTTTGAAAAGGTTTATTAAGGTTATTTAAGGTAGACATAAGGTATTAGTTTCGATAGACATAAATATTAAGTTCCCTTGTATTCGTCGTTTAGCAGTTTTAAAAGGTTTTAATTTGTTGTTGTTGAGGGAATCGAATGTAATTGAAAATTGGTCGATCTATTTAATTTATATCCTCAATGTACCTAATGTCTAATGTATCGGGTTACTTGCATTTGTTGACTAAAGGCTCCTTCAAACAGGTGCGACACGCGACATTAAGGCACCGCTCGTCGCGCGACACACGGTGCCTTGTGTCGCGTGCGATTAGGGTCGCGCCTGTTTGTAGGAACCTTAATACGGATTCAGGATGTCCTTACACAAATTAATCAAATAGTTTATCACCTGATTTCATTAAATGAAGTACATATACTAATGACATTAGACATTACAACAATCTTAACCGACTTAAAAAAAAGGAGGTTATCAATTCGACACGTATGTATGAGGGCTTCAGAACAAATATACAATTTTTTATAGATGTATGTATGTTTGATGTTTGTCCACGCATTTCTCCGAAACTATTAATCGGATAGTGATCATTTTTGTTTTTTTTTTTGTTGGCTTACATCAATTTAGGGAACAGTGCAAGTTTCATCATAATAGGTTCAGTATTTTTCATGACAGTGAACTAATACGTGTAAGTGTGACGGTCAGACTTAGGTATTGGTACGAGCTACGGGAAAGTGTCAAAGGGAGAACATCTAAAAACCTTGGTCAAATTTTAGTGCAATATTTATAACAACACTATTTTACTAACCACTTATTACAAAGATATATTCCAGTTTTTACTAAAAACTAAAAATAGCGAAATAAAAAAAGTAATTTATAAAATTAAATCGACTTCAAAAATAAATTAACTCAAAATTATAAATAAATAAGAAATAGCTTTAATACAGATCAGGCAACAAACTAAAATACAGATCCCAAGACACCGAAATTAAAGGTATTAATTCATAATTTTGAGTTAATTTCTTTTTGAATTCGATTTTTTATTTTTTATTGTCATTATAATATAAATTATTTCCGTTTCGAAGTTAGGGAGCTTTTTCACAGAGATATGGTGGACAATGTTTTGTAGAGAAAATCGCTGTACAACTTAATGTTTGAAAATGTTGTGGTTAACAATGGTGGTAATTTATGTAGGTAGGTGCCGTACCTATGAGATAAACTAAATTCGATAATGGGATAAACCAGTAGGTATATCTTAGTCCAAATTTCTTCTGAAGCGCTTTTGGAACTTAGGACCAATTTAGCCTACGCTAAACTAGTTTACCCTATGATCGAGTCCATACCATTTACCTTTTAAAATCGACCTCCTTTTTGCATTTATTAACTTTACGTTCCATATAATTAGTGCAAGAGACAGCTATTAATTAGTCCCGCAATCTAGTCGTCAGTGTGATTTTATAATTAATTCTCTCTTAACTCGGTTAGCGACGCATCACTTACATTGCCGGCCGGAAGAATACGTGATAAATGTAACTGTTGTATGGTGCAAGTTAAAAAAAATACGCGATAAGTGTTATTAGTAAAACACCAACAACCTCTTAAGGGGTCATTGTACTCATCATTATGAACAACTTTTACTATGAGACCAAACCTGAAATCGCGAGAAAAAAATCAACTGTTCAGTACATTTATGTTCGCATAATTCGTCAAAATGTACTGAACAGCTGATTTTTTTTGCGATTTCTGGTTTGGTCCCATAGTAAAAGTTGTTCATAATGATGAGTACAATGACCCCTTAAAAGGTTGTTGGTGTTTTACCAATAACCCTGTATACGCCTGATGGTTTTATAATACCACCAAATTGCACATTCAAGTGGTGCTATAATTCGTTATGTGATTTGTTTTTACTTACACCCGCACACTTTTGTCTTTTTCACTTTTAAATAGTACACGATTCCGTCAGGATCCAAAAAACTGCAATAAATTGTAAAAATATTCCTAAAACCGAAGATTAAAGCTGTTAGGTGAAGAAACTGAGGTTTTCATTAATAAACTTCCAAATGTCCACTATCAGACTGTAAGGCATTTTACATAATGATTATTTTAAGTCTTTATAGTCGTGCGGTAGTCTAGATACAAACTAAGCATGAATGGCGATCGCTTCTGGTCCAAATTTTCTCAAAGACTGCAACCGTGTTCTCGAGACAATCATGTAGCAGTAACTTGAACTATTTTTTTTTCGTAACCTAGAACATCCCACTGCTGAGCAAACACAACTGCTCTTTTAACGTAGTTTTTGTTCACTTGTTAACATTTTTAAAAGGGATAATATTAATTGCACATCAAATAAACAATGACCTATCAATTTATTTCCATCATTTATATACTTTTTACATCAAAAAAATACTGACTGCACAGCAAATTAACCAGAGCGTACATACATAATACTCAGACTCATAGCAAAATGACATGGTGACTAATATTAACTCCGAGGTTAGGTTTGGTTAGGTTACTTTAAACCCTTTACACATAAATAGGAGCTCCGTTCTCCGTTCTGCGCTAGTCATTATTTGCGCATTAATAAAAAAAGCTTTATTGCGGTGCGCCACGAATATAAATTGTTTCTTATTTAGTTATTTTGAGTTGAGTATTTTGCTGTGCAATCAGTAATTTTGATTGGAATTCGGATTATTTTTGGATACAAAAAGTAATATTTTGATTTGCGTTTAAATACTATCCTTTTTAAAAGAACTACCACATCACTGAAATGGTTCTTTAGTGGGTACTTACACGAGGTATAATTGCAATAAGAATGGGCAGCTCGTGATTGGCACAGACTTTAAATGCGAACCAATTTTTTGGCTTACATAAACAAAAATATAGGTACAGTTGTAGACTATCGCTAGCCTTTTCAGCTTGGACCACATTTGATTCCGGGTGTCGTTCGCCTTGGCCGGACTCAGATGAATGAGTCGACAACTGACAGTCACTGAGAAATTACTTAATTTTACAATTAAGATCGCTCTGGACGTAATGCGCGTGAAGATTCATCGAGACCGATTTGAGAAGTTTCACTATCGATTTCGATTAATGGTGGAGCGACAGTCTCGCTTGATACAATTTGTTTCTTTGGAAAGAGACATATTATACAATACCTATATTTTTTACTAGCATTTCGCCTACGACTTCGTCCGGGTATATATACCTATATACTAGCTGACCCGGCGAACTTCGTACCGCCTTAGCAGCGCCACCTACCGGGTCCAATTGTGTTTTCAAACCATCCAGGAACCCATTGAAATATACACACAAAATTTCATCCAAATCGGTCCAGCCGTTAAGGTGGAGTTAAGTGACAAACTCATGTACAGAAGAATTATATATACGTATAAGGATGTTTTAATATAGCCTATGATATTCAGAGATAGTGTAGCATCCCATGAGAAAGGATTTTCGGAATCGAATATGTGGTTCCGTAGATTACCCCATACATTCAGGGTGTGTCGCAAATACTGCCGTCGTAAGAAAAAAGGGCACAACTAACATTTAAAAAAAAAATCTACAAAAAATTGAGCAGATTAGCCTTTTTTTCTGATTCTAAATATGTATATAACTCAATTTTTTTTTTAAATGTTAGTTGTGCCCTTTTTGCTTACGACGGCAGAATAGTGGTCCAACGTTAAGGGGTTGCTACACCGTATATTCAGCTATCACATACCAAAATTTAAACCATTTTTTTATTCTAGGTCTCTAAATAAAATTTTATTTTTAAATGAACAACATGCTTTAGTATTTACATTTTTTTTTTACATTTGCAGCACATGCTTTTCACAGTTAAAAAAAAAAATAATGTCATTAAAGTCATTTATAGAAAACAGCCAAATTATATTTATAGAATACAGCCAAATTAGTAAAGCATGGTGTCAATTTTTCAAATAATAATATAACAATATTTTATTTTGAGACTAGAAAAATGGTTCAAATTTTGGTATGTGACAGCTACGACACTCTGTATATTTTACCTCTTTATAATATTAGATTAATTTTTGCATAATAAAGAGTACTTATTCCATTCAATTTAATTGATCTGAAGGGTTAGACAGCGGTATACAAGATACACCTCTGTCTTGTCATTTCTTACATTATAGAGCTTACATTTCGCCAGTGATTTTTAAGCCCCATGTATTAGGGGGCGAGCCTGTTGCTATCAGACGGGCACAAATTCAGACTCTGTTGTTTATTGATCTGAGAAAATTATATTTAAACAGTGAAAAAAGACAAGTACGCAGGCTTTTCTTGTTGGGACCTGTATTTATAGTTTGACGGAAACCGGCATGTTAAGTCCTGCCCCTTTAAATACCCGGCTGTCCCAACTTAACATATGTGACTTAAGGTATTGAGGGTTTCATTAAAATAGTGTGGACGGAATACTTCCAAACTAAAACAATACTTAAGGAAACAAGTGTAGATGCTAAAGTGATGGCTTATCGACACGCATAACTCTTTTTATCCTTACAAGTTACGCTTATTGTCCATTTCCGACGAAACATTGACACCAATTTGATTTGACTTGATTTGCCCGATCACAATCCTTCCTTACTCTTCTCTTGCGACTCAATGGAAAGTAACAATAATTATAGACATCTTCTAATAATAGGTTGGGTAATCATTAGAACTGATAGTTTAAAAAGTTCCGGTATTAAAACCTTTAATTTTCTGTGGGAATCTTGTCTTTTGATTCATATGAATCACAATTGAGAAGCAAGTGTGGTCTTTCACGCAGTTAATTTAGCAATTTAATTTAAGGTCACCTGTGTTCAGAATTCTTAATTACAGTAAAAAACTGCTGACTTATGTAACATTTTTGGTGTCGTCGTGATATTGAACTTTTGAATAAATGTCTGCTTACTTTCCATCCTTGTGATTTTTTCACGTTTCTTTGGTTCAGTTCAGCGGAACTGTGCCTACAATCTACAACGAATATAATAAAGCTGAAGCGTTTGTTTTAACGCGCTAATCTCTGGAACTACCAGTCGGATTTTAAAAATTATTTCTTGAGGAAGGTTATAGGCTATCTCGCTACCGATCCTTAGGAGCCGAGAAAAAAGAAAATATGGCAAAACAACGCTAAGCGAAAATGAAGTAATAGCACGGGCGGGAAATGTGGCTGTTATTTTAGTATAACTGAAGAGTTTGTTTGTTTGAATCCGCTAATCTCTGGAACTACAAATCGGATTTGAAAAATGTGGCTGTTATTTTAGTATAACTGAATAGTTTGTTTGTTTGAATCCGCTAATCTCTGGAACTACAAATCGGATTTGAAAAATGTGGCTGTTATTTTAGTATAACTGAAGAGTTTGTTTGTTTGAATCCGCTAATCTCTGGATCTACAAATCGGATTTGAAAAATGTGGCTGTTATTTTAGTATAACTGAAGAGTTTGTTTGTTTGAATCCGCTAATCTCTGGAACTACAAATCGGATTTGAAAAATGTGGCTGTTATTTTAGTATAACTGAAGAGCTTGTTTGTTTGAATCCGCTAATCTCTGGAACTACAAATCGGATTTGAAAAATGTGGCTGTTATTTTAGTATAACTGAATAGTTTGTTTGTTTGAATCCGCTAATCTCTGGAACTACAAATCGGATTTGAAAAATGTGGCTGTTATTTTAGTATAACTGAAGAGTTTGTTTGTTTGAATCCGCTAATCTCTGGAACTAAAAATCGGATTTGAAAAATGTGGCTGTTATTTTAGTATAACTGAAGAGTTTGTTTGTTTGAATCCGTTAATCTCTGGAACTATAAATCGGATTTGAAAAATGTGGCTGTTATTTTAGTATAACTGAAGAGTTTGTTTGTTTGAATCCGCTAATCTCTGGAACTACAAATCGGATTTGAAAAATGTGGCTGTTATTTTAGTATAACTGAAGAGTTTGTTTGTTTGAATCCGCTAATCTCTGGAACTACAAATCGGATTTGAAAAATGTGGCTGTTATTTTAGTATAACTGAAGAGTTTGTTTGTTTGAATCCGCTAATCTCTGGAACTACAAATCGGATTTGAAAAATGTGGCTGTTATTTTAGTATAATTGAAGAGTATGTTTGTTTGAATCCGCTAATCTCTGGAACTACAAATCGGATTTGAAAAATGTGGCTGTTATTTTAGTATAATTGAATAGTTTGTTTGTTTGAATCCGCTAATCTCTGGAACTACAAATCGGATTTGAAAAATGTGGCTGTTATTTTAGTATAATTGAATAGTTTGTTTGTTTGAATCCGCTAATCTCTGGAACTACAAATCGGATTTGAAAAATGTGGCTGTTATTTTAGTATAACTGAAGAGTTTGTTTGTTTGAATCCGCTAATCTCTGGAACTACCAGTCGGATTTGAAAAATGTGGCTGTTATTTTAGTATAATTGAAGAGTATGTTTGTTTGAATCCGCTAATCTCTGGAACTACAAATCGGATTTGAAAAATGTGGCTGTTATTTTAGTATAACTGAAGAGTTTGTTTGTTTGAATCCGCTAATCTCTGGAACTACAAATCGGATTTGAAAAATGTGGCTGTTATTTTAGTATAATTGAAGAGTATGTTTGTTTGAATCCGCTAATCTCTGGAACTACAAATCGGATTTGAAAAATGTGGCTGTTATTTTAGTATAATTGAATAGTTTGTTTGTTTGAATCCGCTAATCTCTGGAACTACAAATCGGATTTGAAAAATGTGGCTGTTATTTTAGTATAACTGAAGAGTTTGTTTGTTTGAATCCGCTAATCTCTGGAACTACCAGTCGGATTTGAAATATTCTTTATGCATTTGATAGCCGAAATCAATAGGGTGTGTAACATTATGCTACGATCCTTAGGAGCCGAGAAAAAAGGCAGAAAGAACTCTAAGCGAAAACGAAAAAATAGCGCGGGCGAAGTCGCGGGCAGAAATTAGTTGTCATGACGTTGGAACTGTTATTTCCTTTTAAAATAATAATTGTATCAGTCTTTACTTGTCGCAATGCAGATGCGTTTTCATACAGAGAAGGAGCTTGCTTCCTTTTTACATGTAGAACATTTCACGCCATTAAGTTCACAGTTTCTCTCAATATTTTCCTTCAGTCAACGGTTTCTTAACAAAATATTTTAGTCCTTTGTAGCGGAAAAAATTATAATGAACTTTGTAGGTCCGTCGATTACCTAACAGACTTATAGAGATCGTTAACGTTAGCAAAAAGGAAAACAAATCGAAACCGTTTCATTGCTCGTTTTTGGGAGTGAATCAACATAGTCCAACTTCCAATTAGCAAGGAGATGTAAAAAATACATTTGAATGGATCGTCAGTTAAAAAAGCTACTGAAATCAGGTAAAACGTAATGTATTTAAATGTTCAGAGGCGACAGAAGTTTGCTAATAAAGTTGGTTTTAGTAACTATGCACCTGAATCTGAGTTAATTGTGGAGTTAAAAATGTGAGCTTTGGAGCTTGTTACCAAAATGCATCGATGCTTAACAGCCAAAAAGGGATAAGCGACATTTTTTTGACTATATGTATATGTATATATTTAGATCGTTAGAATCGGCTTTTTTTTCTGCGTCTATATCGATATACAAGTCGATTTCGCAAAAAATGTCGCATATCCCTTTTTAGGGTTCCGTACCAAAATGGTTAAAAGGAACCCTTATGGTGCGACTGAGTCTGTCTGTCTGTCCGTCTATCACAGCTGGATATCTCAAGAACTACTAATGCTATCAACTTGAATTTTGGAATAGTTTTAGATAACATTTGCCCAACTATTTTATTTATTTCGATTTACAAAATTGAAAAGAAGCATAATATGTCATTATCATCATCATAATCATCTTCTAAAATCATATTCACATGTCAGTCATACCTTTAGAGAATATAACACGTCATACTTAAATATTTTTAAAACTAAATCGATGCCTAACAGGCAAAAACCGGCCAAGAGCGAGTCGGACTCGCGTACCGAGGGGGGGAAGAAAAATGCTTGAAAATGTACAAACAGCGCTCTTTCATATGATACCCCACATGCCCTAGTAGCCCTACTTCGAATTTTTAAGACCCTCTTTCAGTCCCTGTTACAAAAAAATATTATAAATTTTTATTTCTTTCTTATTTGCAAAATAGTTGGGCAAATCGTCATCTAAAACTATTCCAAAATTCAAGTTGATAGCATTAGCAGTTCTTGAGATATCCAAATGTGACAGACGGACGGACATACAGACAGACTAAGTCGCACCATAAGGGTTCCTTTTTACCATTTTGGTACGGAACCCTAAAAAGGACGCTGTTCTGATATATGTTAGTTGATAAAGCATTCCATGAGCGTGCTTAAAATAGGATGTTGACCAAAATAATATTTACACGAAGCAATAAATATTAAACTTATACAGGGCTGTTTTTAAATCATTAGCTAAACTTTCACAGGGTGTTCTACCCATGAATATGAACAACTTTCACTATGGGACCAACTCTGAAATCACAAAAAAAAAAAATCTGTTTCACACAAAACTTCAATACCTACTCTACCAAAAAGTATGAAACAACAGAATTTTTTTTGTGATTTTAGAGTTGGTCCTATATTGAAATTTGTTCATATTCGTGGGTAGAACACCCTGTGAAAATTTTGCTAATGATTTAAAAATAGCCCTTTATATTGTGTATGTTATGTCGTCGTAATTTGATCAGAGGTTACCAGTGTAAACTTGATTCTCTTCCGCCGTTCGTATTAAACCAAACCTCTCTTCACATAAATGAATATTTCAGCTGCAAAAGCCTGAGCCAAATCAGATGTTAGCCTGATAAGTATAGAGGCTAAATTCAGTTTAGCAGGTTACAAGCCGTGCTAATGAAATTATCTTACAAGCTGCAACTGTAATTATATTTGAGAAGACAAGGGGAGTGATACATAAGGGATATTAAGAAATGGTGCAATGCAGCATTAAAATGTTTCAAAGTTTCAGGCAATTTTGTAAGACAAATGTTTTGCATTTCAGCTTCCTAGGTTTAATGGTCCGGGTTTGAGGAGATGGGGCTATAACATTATGGATAGCGGTTAAACTAAAATACAATAACAAGAAATAAAATATGGGATACCAAGACTGGAGTCTTGTTTTTGAATACCATTAACCATATCAGTATGATAATTTAATAAATCGTTTGCCTAGCCTTTTCCTAACTATGTTGGGGTTGGCTTCCAGTCTAACCGGATGCAGCTGAATACCAGCAACATGGGGCATACATGGAGCAACTACCTATCTGACCTCCACAACCCAATTACTGGGTAATACGATACCCCTTGGTAACGCTGGTTGTCAGAATTTCGGGTTTCTGACGATCCGTAACGACTGTCAAAGATCCATGAATGAAAGCCGGGACCAACGGCTTAACGTGCTTTCCGTAGCACGGAGGGGGTCTTGGTATGTAAAGATGGTTACCCATCCACGGATCAACCGCGGCAAGCGTAGCTTAACCTGATCGTAATAACAGCCGCACGGGTAACCCTGCTGGCTGTTATTACTTAGCCACAAGCCCCTCATTGATAATTTAATAAATGCTGCACAATTATTTGCATGACAAATCTGTCCTACTAAATGCCTGTCATCATAAAACATTTGAAGACATACAATCAATATTGGTGCAGCTCTACTTACCCTTAGGAATCACAAGCGTCATGCATCAACTTTCAAATATTTGATCATTGCAACTCCTAACGCCATCTATGAAGGATCTACGACAACGCGCAGCACGCGCGCCAATCAGCTGATATGAACGATGAAAGTGAACGTTACGCTAACAGATGTCGCTAGTGGTACTGAGCTATCAATAAACGTCAAACTGAGATTTATTTACTCCGTGGGAAGTGTAGTTAAACTGTTAGTCGTGCTGTTTGAGTCACATACGACATTTAAGAAACTAGTTAGGAAAGAAATATTGATTTGTAGTAGGTAAGGGATTTTTATTGGCTTGTTTGTCTGTTTTCGGAAGTTGAGGAGTTGACATTGGGAGCTTTATGTCCGGTTAGCTTACGTCATTGATCATCCGGTAGTAGGTATCGCTTACGGGTTTATATAACTACTTATTTGTGTTTATCAAATAGTTTTACTGATATAAAATAAGTCGCCAGTCATATCTTTACAATTTTTTTTTACTACTTCTCTTTACTACCGAAAACAGTCTTGAGTACTTGACTTGGGAAAAATATGAATATATTGTTATCTAACATTAAAACTATGTAGCAAGTAGCAACATAATAAAATTTCCTATCTTAATCTTAAGCCCAATAACATGAGATATAATAATTCAGCAACAAAATTAAATATATTTAATGGCGCCGATTCCCTTGTTCACAAACTAAACTAAATTAAGTTCAGTGCATCTTTTTCTTTCTATTTCATTAAGAAAAGGACAGAAGAGAAATATTAGTTAAGTGCTGTCAAATTAGTCAGCACCTCACGTAAACTGCCGTATTTTTAGTAGCCAATTTTTTAATCACGTCTAAACTTGTCTATGGAATATCTTAATTTGACAGGACTAAACTAATATTTATCATCTGTCTGAACTGAGTTTAGTTTGTGAACAATGAAGCAAACAAACAAACAGTGAGTGAAACAAACAATGTGAATCTCTGATTCAAGCTAAGATAAATTGGACTCAACATCAACACTTCCGTTTTAAAAGCATCTTTTTTAACACAATGGGGCCCAGTCTCCAGTATATTTTGATCTTGCTGGCACCGTCAGTAAATGCTATCATCAATATTGCCTCGAATTCAGTATATCTACAGTAGTTCCCAATCTGGTTTGCCGGGTTGAACGTAGGCGCGAGATGGCGGTCGCGCTAACTTCAGCTCGGCCAAAAAGATTGGGGACTACTGTACGTAGGCATAATTAAATACGAGTACAGTTCGCCCAGTCAGCGCACCTTGAGCATCAGCTGCGTGCGCTACCAACCTGCTAACTAGCTAATCTTTTAACCGCGAGTCCGTGACATAAGCTAATATTTTAATTTAAAACGCAGATATATGACAATGGCAAGGGGTAACGTTTTACCCAATAACTGGGTTGTGGAGGTCAGATAGGCAGTCGCTCCATGTAAAATACTGGTATTCAGCTGCATCCGGTTAGACTGGAAGCCGACCCCACCATAGTTGGGAAAAGGCTAGGCAGATTGATTGATATGACAGTGGCCTTGAGTGGTTAGCTAGCGAGTTCTGTGCTGAGCTGACGCAAAGCGTCATTATGTCCAGGCAGTAATAGGATTCGCCCATCACGGAGCGCTATCCCAAATTACACGCATTCGGTTTAAAGATATTTATTCTCATAAAGAACACAAAATAGTTCACTTAAAATATGAGATTATAAATAGATCATGCACTTATACTATTACATCACGACTCCGTGAGTCGACAATATATAGACTGAAAGCGATAACAAGATATATATATTGGGTTCTAGAGAAATTAAATACATATGTACATTATATACATTATTATATACATTATATACATTGTATACATTATTAATTTATTATACATAAAACAAAAGGTATAATATATAAAGGAGTAAGACGCGTATATTAAAAGATAAATAATTAAATTATATTTAAAATGGTGAAGGTTTTGTAAAATTCCGCTTGATAGTTTTTGCGTGATTCTCAGTTTTTTATCCGCGTTGGACATAACTTTACAAATTCATTACACTATTTAATATAAACATAATTATTCTAAAATATTCACAAAATAAATTATTAAGAAAATGCTCTTATTTAACATATATTTTTTTACAAATCATTAACTCTACTAGTTTAGACGTGATGTTCAGTTTAAAATCATTAAAACTCGGTTATCGTCGCCTTAAACCAAGATTTTGTATTATCTTGATTTAAAAGAGTGTCCATGGAGTTTCTTGCCCGCTTTGCTCCAGAGAGATCCACGTTTTGGAATGGAAAACTAGTTTCAACTTTCTGACTGACTGACTGACACCTTGACAATTCCAAAGTGCCTGTAAATGGTTTAATTGAAATAAACGTTTTGAGTTTTTTTTTTTCTTGAGTGCTCATGTCTACATGGAAGAAGAAGAAGTACAGACATCAGCACATCAAGCTATCCGAACCTATCAAATTTTCCAATCAACTTTGAACCTAATAGGTACTTTAGCGATAAAGTTAAACATCTATTAACCTTTTCACCGCCAAGCACTTCTATAGAAGTTCGGGATTTTCGTGCCACCAGCGCCACAACTTCTATAGAAGTTTTTCATTTTAATTATCTTATTAAAATAAATTTACTGTGATTAAAAGCTTTGTTTCATTTTATTATTTAAGATAGCACTGTCTACTACCCTGTTTTTTATTTTTCTACACAAAATAAGCCCTAGTTTGTCCTAAAATCGGCTAAAACAGAAACTCCGAATTTTGTTACTTTCCTCAGAACGCCAATCACTTCTTATCAAGTTGGCCAGTGATGTGCCGTGAAAGGTTGATTTCACCATTGAAATATTTATAAATACAGAAAGTTACGAATATCGAAAACATTTTGAGGTCAATAAAATATGAACTTAGTTATCTACTTCATTACAAAGGATAGTAGATGAATTTCGACCTTCAGGTAGATGCCGATACGTAATTATAAAGTTGTTACTAATTCTTGTCGATAGTTATTTTCCCATCTCTACAAAACAATTGGTCGTCTTTGCCCCTGTGCGCCACCGAGTGCCACGAACTTCTATAGAAGTTGGTCAGTGACGTCATAGGCGTGCGGCTGTCAAGGTCACTTTGGCATAGTGCAGCACAAAATCGGATTCGCGCGCACGCATCTTTCTTTCTTTCACTTGCAAATAGAAAAATGAGTGAAGAACTTGATTCGGACGAACTTCTGAAAATTTTGCAAGGTGTGGAATCGGACTCGGAGTATTTTGTGGAGAATATTGAACCAGAAGATAAGATAATTAAAAAAAAAACAATTCAAAATTCTGCCACTTAGATACCTACGGTAAAAACGTTGACTGAAGTTATTAAAAAAACACAGGAATAAACAAAAATAGAAGAAAGAAAGACCATAGACCCCATCCCTGATCAGAATCGAATTCAACGTGCCCTCAGTGCCAATAACTTGATATGAAGTTAAAGAATGAGATCATGAAACAAATAGAGATGTACCCCATTCCTTATAGTTCTAATTGAGTTATGTATTAGTTTCTTTGATACTCATAAATTATACTGTTTTTTCTTATTAAGGATACTGTGAAATAAAACAAATCTGGAAATATTTAATCAGTTTTTGTTTATATTCGTAAAATCAACTTTAAATCTTAACTTTACGCGTACAAATCTTATTCATCGATATGACGATATCCCCATCACTACTGTTTACTGTATATTTAGTTATACATTTATAGCTTGGCGCTCGGCGAGGCATTGCGTTTTGTGTACGTTGGCGGCGAAAAGGTTAAAGAAATTTGAGTAGGTTGTAGTAGCTTGATGTGCTGGTGTCTGTACATTTCAGTTCCGCGCTATACGCCGTCAGTCAAGACTCAGTAGCCCCGGCTACTTTATACAAGTGACCCTTCGGGATCCGCTTCTCATGACCGATTGATCCCTTCGGTAGTAAGCCGGTTTTACGAGATCCTCTTTACAAACAAACAAATAAACTTTCCTTTCTGTAGTATTTCTATTTGCATGATATGTTGTGTTTTTATCTTAGTTATATTCGTAATCTGATTATGTTTAGTTTTGCGTATCTTCCGCATTATCACTTTGAATATATGTAGTTGTATTGTGTATATCTTCATGTCCAATTTCAACATGAGTTCCATTCCAGATAGACAAACGTAATAAAACAAGATAGGAGTTTCACTGAGAGCAACGAAATTAAAAGTAAACCAAATCCAATTAATCCAGAAAACGAAAAGTACGAAACTGCTCAACTTCCAACAAACCGAATTCAACTAAAAAATACTAGCATGCCCGCAAAACTAATCTAGGCTAGTCAAACAAAAAATGCTGTAGCTACACGAAGGCCACAAATATCAAAATGGCTGCCACGACCTGCGACCTTCTCGATCGAGAATCAATTAAAAAAGTTCCATCTACCAGGTACAAAAGTGAAATTGGGTAGACTCCTCCCCCCACCCACTTCCCGGTCGGTAAAGTAAACATTGTTAAACTATGTGGAATTCTGGAACAAGTGTTCAGACAGAACACACGCTTTTATAGTTCCAGCGAAAATATATTTAATGTGAAATGTATCCGATATTAGTTTTAATGGAAGCGTTGCTGATTTTGATTAGGTTTAGTTGGAGTAATTTGTGGTTAATTACTTTACTAAATAACATAAAATGATCACTATGAATCTAAATCAGAGAAGCATGATTATTAGATGTTAGATGTGAAACAAACGGACGCGGTAATTTCAGGCGTTAAAGTTTTTGAAGCAAGCCGTATGTCCAAGTGGTGCAAAGCTTTCTATGATCAGTAAGTTAAACCTAACTTACCTTTACATATATCCGAATTGGTGGGAACCTTTTGAAATAGTCAAATCAGGATTACTGAATAAAAATTCTTCAACTGACGAAGCAGATAAAGAAGTAAAATACTCGATTTTTATTCTCATTCCCACACAGTGCAATGTACTAGCAAACGATTAGATAATCTTGAATAATGACCAACAATAAGATTGCAATCTCGATAGATTTAAATAAAAGGAACGTTATGTAGCAGAAATAAACGTTAATGAAGCTATAAAACTATCAAAACACATAAACTAATGTTCAAGTAACTACTGCAAAGAGTTTTAATTTTAAGATATAAACGTTAGCGACTTTGGACGTAATGAAGTATTCGTTCTAGAAGCAGCTGAATGGTCTATTAAAGCTGAGCTTGAAAACTTCGTTGTAGCTATAAGCACTTTACGAGTTGATTGAAACAATCTAACATTTTTTTAAATTTATTTACACACAAATAAACAGACAAGAATAAAGGAACAGAAAAATACGTACAAAGGTGATGCTTATTTCTAAAAAAAATCTCTTCCATATCTGCGATAGGACAGAGGATAAAAGATGTAGACACCATGTGTTGGAGAAGAAGAGAAAATAAAATACATAAAATCTAAAAAAAAAAACAATTCACTTAGCAAATAAAACATATAATAAATACCTAAATACATACATACTTCAAGAATAAATATCACTAAAATTACTAACAACTATGACGAAATGGAAAGATAGTGTTGTTTCACTCTTCATCTTTAAAACCCTATTTTCTTCTTCTTTTCTTTTTTAGTGTTCTTTTCTCCTTTTTTCAAGAGAACCAAGAGTTCTTCCCTTCTTTTACTTAGTTCTTCGTAATGAGATGGATTTGGGATGGATCAGCTAAGTACCAACTAGCCGCGCTTGACTAGGTGGACCGCAGAGCTAAGAGGCTCACTGGCGACGTAAAACTAGTAGATGCCAAGCTTCACAGCTTAGTTCAAGGTTGCCTGCTTGTCGGTCTTCTACTGATTGTACTTCGGTGAGTGTGCCCAAGAACTCCACGACATGATTCCACCGGCCCCCTTCTACCATCGGACATCTAGGCGCACTTCCAGTTACCATCCTTACCTAATTGCTATTCCACCAATTCGCACTAAGCGTTGCCAAATGTCTTTGATAATGCGCACAGCAAAAGAGTGGAACTCACTACCTGATCTGTGTTTCCGAGCGCATACAACCTTAATCTCTTCAAAGTGAGAGTGAACAGGCTTCTTCTGGGTAAGCTCACTCCATCGTCGACTTTGTTTGTCACCTCTGACCTAGACTAGAGTCAAGAGCAAACCCATCTCAAATTAAAAAAAAATAAAATCCAGAGTATGCTCTAGTTTTCGTCCAGATCGATTGCATCAGACAGGATAAGAGGTTTGGCGGTTGCAGAACCATACTCTCGAGTTGTTGACGTTGATTTGTAAAATAGTATGCTAGGAATAGTAAGTTGGTTAGTTATTATAAATTTATCCATCTGTCACTTTTCAAATCCTCATCAAAACGGTCGTGTACTGAGGTTGCCTGAGATGTCTTTATAGACACCGGCCAGATGTAACACAGTGTGTAACTCTAAAAGCACTCTGTATTAAACAAAGCTTGCACTAATTTCCATGCACTAATACCAAGCTTCTACTAGTAAAAAGTTAGTTAAAATTTAATAACGAGTTTTTTAACCTCAGAACCTTCCACACCACACTTATGCATAGTAACTTCGTTCGACCCAATTAATAATTACTTGCACGCTACATGATTGGCCATACAATATTCACGGACGAATTAATAGTTAATTTTTTCTACTAGCTACAGTAATTGAGATACTAACTAAGCTTTTGAGAAAAGTGTTGGATACTTTCTTTTCTTAGATCAATTTTCTTGTTTTTATCGACTTAAAAAAAAGAGGAGGTTTTCAAATTCTTTTTTTGTTTAAAAGGGTATACTTTATAGTTGCTCCCATTGTCATCAGGTCAGGATCTGATGACTGGATCCTGGAGAGATTGACGGAACTCTTCAAATATTATTGGTATAGCGATGTGGGTATTTTTTATAGTAACTCGTGCATTTGCTCTCAGAAAGCACCATTTGGTGAAATGGGACTGATGATTAAGATCATATTATAGATGGCCACCAGAACTACTTAATAATAAGTATTTCACGGGTTGCGATTCTATGCTCGTCACAATGCATATGGTGAAGTGGGCTTGATGGTGACTTCACCATCAGCTCCAGTTCCCTGGTGCTTCGAAAAGCAATATTTTGTAAAAGGTTGACATTAGGCTACTGTAATTTAGATAAATTACAAACTGACCCACTAAAAATGAAAAATTAAAATAAACTTTTTCCAAAAAAAAGCAACGGACTTCCAAAAAAACACTACAAAGTGAAAAATAACTTTAATTACGGAAGTTGGTGGCAAACAACTAGAATACAGATCCAAAGACACCGATATCTGAAATTAAAGTTATGCAAAATAACTTTAATTTCAGATATCGGTGCCTTTGTACTGTTTTTTGGAAGTTGGTTGTTTTTTTTTGGAAAAAGTTTTTCGAATGTTTAAATAAACGATTTTTACTTTTTTTTACTAACACGTCCTGGAAGACATACGTCAAATTACAAGTCTCCCTGTATAATAAAAGTAGAATCCGGTGTCTACACATTGAAGAAAATTAAGTAAAAAAATAAAAAAGAAAGGGGCTAACTAAAGAAGAGTAATAGAACATAAACCAGCGATTTTAGTATTCTTTTCTGTCTGTCTGTTTGTTAGTTCGCGCACATCTCCGGAGCTGCTGAACGGATTTTCATGTAGTTTCCACAGATAGACAGAGATTAATTTGGAGCAGAATATGGGCTTTGTTTCATTAAAATCGGATGTTGCAAAAAGTTATTGTAATTTAATGATTTTTGGAATTTACTTTTATACTGTTAGAAGTTACATCACGAATAGATAATAATTTCTAGAGGCCTAAAGACGTCTCGAACGATTGTTTAAGAGAAGAAAAAAAACAAGAAAATATTCCCGCGCACTTAAAGAGCACACACTAACAGGTGAGAATGGATATCCCATGTATCGACGTCGTTCCACAGAGCAGGGCGGGTTCACTAGAGAAAGTAGGGTATGTGGACACCAAATTATACTTAATCAATAAAAGCTGGGTTGTTACTTACTCGCCCTTACTCTCTAAAACGTTTGGTGCAAACATTAATTCTACTCGAGAACACTCTCTAAACAAAAAGAATCATCATAATCAGTTAACAAAATAGCAAAGACATTAATGAATATACGTAAGTACAAAAAAATCTGTCGTATAGTCGTATATTTTGAAGTCAGTTAAAAAGCAAAGTGACTGCTCAATACATATTAGTAGAAACTAGGTGTTTGTGCCCGGCGTCGCCCGTGTGAATTTAATGTCTCTATCTCCTGTGATTTAAACTGTGTGTTGTCTGTTTTCATACAAAAATAGCACACAAGTTTCCGACATTTCCGGAAAATTTAACAAAAAAAATATCTATCATACAAACCTTTTCCTGACAATTACAAACACATCAAAAAGAAGAATTAGCCGAATAGGTGCAACCGTTCTGAACTTTAAGTGATGCGTTTACGTACATTCTGCAATGATTTTTATGTATACAGTATGTTAACCAACAGAGGGCGTTCCCGTTAACCCGCAATAGTATAGCATCCATACATGCTAAAAAAAATATTACCATTCGAAAACAAAATGGTTTTTATTTTTTTTTAATATTAAAATATTCACTAAAAATGTTAAATTGATACGTAAAAGAAACACTCTGTACACGCGTACTTGAAGGACGGAAACATCGCAATTTAGTTTTTATTTTTAGTGAATATTTTAATATTAAAAAAAATAAAAACCATTTTGTTTTCGAATGGTAATATTTTTTTTTAGCATGTATGGATGCTATACTATTGCGGGTTAACGGGAACGCCCTCTGTTGGTTAACATACTGTATACAACGTGGCGCTACAATGGCGACATTAATTTAAAACACGGGTCCCTACCCGTGCCCTACGTAGCCCTCTTCTTAATATAATTTTTGTAATTACTGATCACAAAAATTATATTAAGATAAAATACTAATACTTATAATTATAATAATGGGGATAATTAATTATTGTTCCTACTTAATTTTAATATTTCTACACCGGGAACGGTAGTATATGTGTAACTATTTATTAATATTTAGAACTTCATGTACCATGTACTGAGAAATAAATAAATGATTGATTGATTGAAATAATTCGTAAGTTGAAAAAAATAAATAAATATCAAACAAACTAAATAATAAAATAATAATTAAAATTGGGATCACTCTGTGCAAAAAATTCATTCATGAAACTACTAAAGCTACGGTTTCCTATAAGAGCGGTGGCCACATTTAACGGCCGCAGTGACAGCTGTCATGAAAATGATGACAGTGGCAAAGATTTAACTATTGAAAATAACTGCTTTGTTCTTGCGAATTTTTTTAGGTGTAGATGAGATTAAATTGGATTTGTCTATTCTATGAATATTACGTTTGAATATAATGTTGTGGTGATCATCAATCTGTCTACTTAATATCTCTTATACTGTAATATTTGTGCGTAATGGTGAAAACGAATCATCCAAGTCACAAACCCACTTTAGCACGTATTCCCCGCATATTCAACTAAACGAAAGTGTGTTGCAAAAATTACGTGACATAATCCTTGGTGTATTGTTTAATAAGTACAGCGACATTGATTGACTGGATGATCGCGACTAAGTCCTGATTTAACACTAAGGTCTCTAGTCTAGGCAGTGCATATTTTTCAGAACGCTGATTACCACCAATATTACCATGATGTCGCTAGAAAGAGGATGACAACCGAGATGACGCCTAATAGAAAAGTATGGCAGAAAAAATCTATCCAGTTAGTTACCTAGGTCCAACTTCGAGAAAGGGGTTAGTTAATCCTCGAATCAGACTCGGCTGGGCAGCGTTCGGGAAGCTGCGTAATATTTTCTCGTCTCGCATATCACAGTGTCTCAAGACGAAGTCTATGGCACTGAAGGCTGAAAGGCTCTAGAAGGCTGAAAGTCACCCAAAGGGCAATGGAGGGGGCTATGCTTGGAGTTTCCCTACGTGATCAAATGAGAAATGAAGAAAACCGTAAGAGAACCAAGGTAACCGACATAGCCCGAAGAATTGCCAAACTTAAGTGTCAGTGGGCAGGGCACATTGTCAGCAGAACAGATGGCCGAAAGGTTCTAGAGTGGCGACTGCGTACCAGAAGATGTAGCGTTGGAAGGCCTCCCACAAGATGGTTGTGAAGACCACTGGAATCCGCTGGATGCGAGAAGCACAGAACCGGTCGAAGTGGAGATGCTTTGGGGAGGCCTTTGCCAACAGTGGACGTCTTTCGGCTGAACTGATGGATGAAAAAGATATGCTGCGCCGACCCCGAATAAATTGGGATAAGGGCAAGAGAATGATGATTATTATGATTAAGAGTCCTGATGACCGGACCCCATTAGGTTATAAGGACTCAGAATGAAGACTCATGGGGTAAGAATGAAGTTGCAGTGTTCGAAATAGGAGACATTGACGTTTGGACCGCTTCAATGATCGATAATGAAATAACTATTGATGCACAGAAGAATTCCATCGACAAAATTATAGTTGCCTTCCCGAAACAAAAATTTCAATTCTTTGGCGGGCACCACACAGCAAATTCTTCAAGTATCCGGTAATAAAAATACTTATCCAAAACGTAAGCCAAATTCTTAGCAAATGATTCCCCTCAAATATAGCACAGCATGTCATAATCGAATTGATGTGCTTACGTCAGTTTAACTCGGATTTAATTGATATATCGGTTGTGCACGCGATGCTTAGTGTACTCGTGTACCTACAATAATGAATTGAGCGGTTCAAGGCTACGTATCAATTGACATGCCCTTATTTAATGAAACAATAATATTAACTGACCAGAACGAATCACACGCTATTGTTTTCGGGGCTTTGAAATTTTGGTGCTGTCAATTGAATTAGGGTTTTCGTTTCAATTCATAATTTCATTAGCTACTTGCATCTTTACTTTTATGAGTTAGGTATGGTTTTGCAGATAATTCTCCAATTAAGGATGTCTTCTTCGTTCTGCCCTTCTCCCATGTTATTTTGGGGTCGACGCAAAATGTTCTCTTGTTCTTTTATTATTGTCTGTAAGTTATAAACTCCCTTACTGTTTCACTACTATATACTTTACTGTTTTGTTATGCAGAAACACCTTCAACAATACTTATTAATGGGTAGTTTCCCATTGTTTCTTTTTTTTTTTGCATGTAAGTCTTTACTTACGATGTATTTCTTTTCAAATTTACATCTTTCTTTACTCAATGACAGGACAGTCTCCGAACTGTGCACTACCATGGCGCCTCTACAGCCGCGTCTGGATACTTTTACTCGCATTCCTAATACAGCTGGGCGGCGCGGACGCAGTTTTCACTCGCCGCGACTGGCATACCAAGATGGCCGTGATTTACTACCGGTGGCACGCTGCTAGGTATTTGTTAGGGAGGTTATTAATCGAATGTTTTTATTACTTTTTAATTGGACTGTTTGAAGTCATTTGTATTGTTGAATTTGTAGGGTTTCATGATTTGTTATTATAAGCGTTATTTGGTAGATGTTGGTTTAGTTAGGCCTATAGTTTTTAGATATTTGAATCCATCCTAAATTATGATTTAACTAGCTTATGCGCTTCATCCGCGAGTATATCGGAAACTATCCCACGGGAACGTATAACCGAGATTAAAAGTACAAACAATATAAACTATCTGTGCACAAGTTTCATCCAAATCCGTTCACCCGTTTTGCCCCAAACCGGAACATACATCCCGAGTCTAACAAACAGACAAACGGACAAAAATTCATTCATATGTATGTAATATATTGATATCATACTTAGGTCAATTTTGAGAGGTTCAGATGTTTAAAAAAAGTAGTTGGTTAATAAATCTACGTTTTACCAGATGAGTTTATCGTACAATCTGACCCAAGTATCGGATCTAATTGACACGAAACTTATGGCGTAGCATCCACGTCCACGTCAGACATGAACAAAAGGAAATCATTTACAAAATTACACAGTTCCTTATTGTATCATAGCTAAACTGCAAAGTAGCAGTACCTATGGTAAATTGACGTTAATCGAAGCTATTAAAGTATATGAATCATACCCACGTGCATTGGATCATAATCCATCAACAAAGTACAAACGCCACTTTGCTAACAATAGTCAATCATCGCAATATATTCAGGTGTGTTAGCAACGATTAATCACCACATTACATGTATGGTGATACAGAAGACCCTATGGTAATCAACAATGGAGTTTTATCGCCATTATGGTGATCGGTATGCCTCAAACGTTTGGGAGTTGTGACTAGATTACTGAATAGTATTGTATTTTCTTTTTGCGTGTTGTTTCACTTTCGACAAATTAAAGATGGCAGTGTAAAATTAGCGGTTCCGATGTTTTTTTTTTTGTATTATCTTCTTGACCTTTGCAAGGATCGGCTTTCTAATTGAGTTTGATATTTTGTCTTTGCTTACGTAATTTGAATTAGCCAGTTTTATGTTTAATTATTTTTTGTTAATCTACAGAGATTCCTCTGAGGCTTTAGAAATAACATTAATCCCACCAAAAACATTTTCATGTAAAATGTTGCCAAGACGAGACCATATTATGGCTCGCACTGTCAAAAGTTATCAGATCTCATGTAGAACCAAGCTTCTAACTCTACACACCCCAACTCTACATGCCCTAACTTCACAAACTTTACACCTTAGTCAACCTTGAGGCTTGACCGTTTCGTTATTACAAGAACTATTGCATAACAGAAAAATAATGAACAATGAATTAATTTTTCACCTTACGCGCATGTGACGGAAGCGAAACGGCCAAGGCACATATTTTGACTAAGGCGTAGTTTGTGAAGTTAGGGCTTGTAGAGTTAGGGCGAGTGGAGTTAGAAGCTTGTCTCTACATGAGATCTGATAACTTTTTGACAGTGCAACAACATTTTACATGAAAATGTTTTTGGTGGGATTTCACTTCTTTTTGTCAGTTGCTTATGACAATATTTTTTATTTTATTATGTGGAGGGTGATTTCCTAAAAATCCTGAAATATTTGTTTTATTACTTATATCAAGGAGTCCCTACATCAATTATCAGACCTCTAGCATCAAAATTTGCAGAAGTCTCATACAAATTGCCATCCCCTAGTTTAAAGGGTTGGGAGGTAAAAGTTCCAAATTTTAGATTGTTTGGTTGTTTGTGTGCTAATACTAGCTTACATACCAAATTTTAGCTTCAGAACTTCTAGAACTTCAGGAAGTACCGTAAGAGTTTTGATGATCATCCGTCAGTGAGAAAATCGGGGATTTTGTTATATCAATCAAACCTAAAGTATAAGAGCTATGCAATTGAAACTTTGCATGTTTAATAAGTTCACTATTAACATCATATCCCAAGAATTTTGTTTATCTAGTATAATCCAAACCCAAGTTATGAGGGTTCAAAAAAACGACGAAGCGCTTCGAGAAAAGGTAGGTAGTGCCCTTGCGCTTCATTTAGCTCGTCTTGGCGGGGACACTGTAAACAACCACTCTCAAACTATACATGAATGAGTTCAGATATAAAAATCCAAATGTCAAATCCAATCCAAATGTGTCCGAAATCTTAAAACTTTCACGATTTCTTACATTCTCAATAGCGGGGAACACATCGCTGCCGACTTCCTACGATTTCTATTTTACAGATAAAATCGAGTAAAATCCCGAATTTACAGTTTAAGTGGATGTCGGTAAATCTACTGCATACGTGGGGATGAATAGAGATTCATCCTTAAGTATGCAGCCTTCACGTGAAGGTGAAGACAGTGATAGACGACGGAACTGAAGATACGTCGTTATTCCGTGAAGATTATGAGTGATGACCCTTGACACTTAGAAGGGATAGAATATTCTCGCTTCCTACCACGTAGCACATTATTCATTCAGAATATAACGTAATATCATGCTTATGAGATCTGTCGGAGCTAGTAGAATTGTGGGTGAAATGTGAATATTAAGTAAGCAAATAAATCTTAATCATATCTCATTGTACTGTGTGTGTATGTTTACTGTGAGATAAGACCTTTCTCAAAAAACACTGCAGTTAACGATTTTTTTATCAGTACCTGCAATCGGAATCCCTTGTACGTCGATAGATATTGCATTCTCCCTTTTATGAAACACCAAACTAGCATGGAACACCACCCTTCCTCATTAATTACCTACTACATTAAGTCAGTCTTTTAGATTCTTAAACATCGCAGTAAAAATGAATTCTAGACCACCTCAAAACATCCTCGCAGACCACAAACAGCGAATAAAGCCTGAGTAATACTTGTACCAATAAACGCGACATGCCATGAACGTTGCTCTACAACCTCCACAATAGATAATTCAAAAAGGTTACGTGCCGAAAGGTACTCAACCAGGCGCGGTGGTTCATAAAATTGTAACGTTAACAGCGCTTCCGTTTTCATTATCATACAAAGTCAGCAAGGTTTTCTTCGAACAGTCAACCGCACATAAGTGGTATCAATTTTACATTGATACAGTGTTTTTATGTCGTAGCAGTAAAGGTGATTTTCGTGACCTCTGATGTTCGGTTAACTGTACCGAGCCTATAAAGTCTGATATGAAAGATAAACAAAAAGACATGGCTTCTACTTAAGGTTGTTATTTCTTGGTGAAACCGAACTGTGATTTTGTTATAAAATTGTTTAGTTTGTTTTGGTTTTAGCTTTATTGTTTTAGATTTTAAAAGCTACATCTATTTTGGTATCGCAATTTCCTTATTCCTGTTTAGAAACGCTTGCGTAGTTATTTCGTTTAACACGAGTTGGTTTTACGCCACGAGTTTCAGCAGCTTTTCTATGGAACCTAATCATCGCCTCGAGATAGTCCGGGCAAGAGATAACTTGTTCTATCTTTAGCCAACGCTACACGTTACGACAAACCGGTAAGTGTCAGTTATGACATCATCTCATATCGATCACACCTCATTTGTAAAGTAACCGCCTTTACTGGTCTTTCGAACTTTATAACCGGCAAATAGTGGGATTAAGCGTTTTGCATGAGCTTCTATGTTTATTAGATCATCGTTAAAATAAAATAACAATATTCAGTCTTAATTTTCTCAGGTAGACAGAACATCTATCCTTTCGATAGTAACATCATGGTATGGTGGTCAAACAAAAGGTACTTACAAAGTCATGGACTTGGACAATATGTCAATTTTTATTTCCTACATACGGAAACGTCAATGTAAGGAACGCGCTTGAATTGCGTAAGGGTCAGTTCAGACACAACGAAAAAATCACGCAGGCTCGAGCCTTCTCTGGCCGCAATTCAAATCGAGAGCGACCGAGTCGCGAGCATGTGCGAGCCGACCGTGTCGATATTCATACAATTTTATACTTTAAGCTATGGTAATACGGTCCTATTTTCAATGAAGCCAGTAAATAGCTCGGCCATTTTTCTGTTCTGTCTGAACTGACCCTACCACATTTTATTTTACAGTCTGGAAGATTTTGAAAGAAATTCCTAATCCATTGCTTCATACGTTTGAAAAATTCTTCTGCTCTACAACGTAAATAACGGAATGACTGTTGTTTAATTGTCAAAATGAAAGGCGTTGCAATTGTTAGTGAGTTAGGCAATTACCCCGCTGGTTTTCATGTCACCCTGATCCATAATGATAAATCTCATTCCCATACACTCATCAAAGTTACTATTTACGAGTAGTTTCAGTTGTAGATTCACAACACACTGAAAACTTTACTGTCGTGTACCATCGCTGACATTTGCGGTGAGCCTCTTTTCGACCTTATTACTACGGCAATAAGATATTTGCAGTGAACCACTTTTCGATTTTATTACTATGGTGATAAGGTTCAAGTGTTTCACCGCATATGTCCGCGATGGTACTACAATATCACCAACCTGTTGTCCTACAAATCGTTATTTACCATTACTACTATCGTGGTTAAGAACTGGCGATAAAAATAATGTGCCTTTAACAGTCTGTTGATACTTAACAGTAATTCTGAGCAGTCAAGTGTTTACCTTAATGGTTTATGAGCATCAAGGGAGTCTGATTCAATTGAGTGGCCATTAAAGTGATGTAATGCATTACTTGCCTTTCGTCGAACTGTGGTTTGTTATGCTGCTTTGAACTCCGGAGTACCTGTAAATAATGGAAAAGATTTGGTTAGTTTTGTATTATTGGAGAAAAAATCATGTCGTTCTAAATACTATGCTTCATCACCAGTATCAATGTCACCTTCTTGAACTGCAGCTACTTATAGGCCTCCTGTGTTGTTCTATGCTTCCCTTGTATTTGTGTCCTAGACTGCTTGGTTTGTAGTTCTTCCGATACTATCAACTCTTTTGGTAATATTTTCCCAGGTTCGTAGACGTAATCAAATATTTCATAGACTTAATGATTTCGTTTACAGTGTTGGGAAGCTTGGATATTACAAAGCTGCATATTATGTAGATTACTTGACACAGATTGTAAAAGGATATTAGATTGTGTGGTCTTTACATTATATCTTCTGTTTGAGCTTCCTCTCACTGACATTATGAAAAGTATAGCTTTAAATTCACATGGGAACAGAATAATAAGGACTATTAATTCAGATTACATGTCCATGTTAAGCTACATTTTAGATTGGCACCACTGAGATTGCTGTCTTTGGTATAATCTCAGTCACCTTTAATCATTTTAGTAAAGATTTATCGTTTAGTCTTTTATTAATCTTCTTCCTTGTCCATTTTTTTTTGTCCGAAATTTTCAAGCTATTTATCTTGTGTTAAAAAAATGCGTTACGCTGTACGCAGGATAATCCTAACTCCCTAACTAATATTATAAATGCGAAAGTGAGTTTGTTTGTTTTGTTTGTCGAACGGATTTGGATTAAATTTGGCACATGGGTAGACCATAACCTGGGTTATAACATATGATACTTTTTATCCCGTTAATACGTTCCTGTGGGATAATTTTCGACATCCACGCGGGAGAAGCCGCGCGCATAAGCCAGTAATTTAATTATTTCATTTTTTCATCCGAACTTTACACGTGAAAATATCTAGAGTTAAAAAAATAGTTATGCAGTATAATCATTTATATTTTATGGTTCCCTCTTCCTAACAAATAGCATATGAAGGACATACAGTTCACAAATTCAAACCTCGTAATAATTATCTCTCCATTATGAAATGAATTGTCCATACACATTGATTGTTCATTGTTTGTCAACAACATGCGCTTGTTTACTATAAACAGCAATATATAGTAATTGTACCGCTATTACAAACATAATCTTGTGCGCTAAGGTGACCTCTAACTGACCCAATTCATTGAATCATTTAGGCGGAACAATGAGCTGTCTAGATCGTGATAGCTCTGACCCCTAGTTCCTTTAAGTCAACGGTAGACAACGAATGGAAGGTATGGTCATTTTGACGTTTTCTTCCTTCATCAGTAGGTATCCTGTGAACCTGAAGCTGTGGCGAGACAGTCTTCCATATCTATACCTACCATGCTTTCCAACCGCTGAAAATCTCCTATCTGGTTATGAAGTTGCTTTGGCTAACCTGGTCTATAAACAGACTCCGGACACAGGTTGATCGAAGCAAGGAAAATCTGATTAGCTTGAGATTCATAGATGACTCTGCCCTTTTTTTTTGGGTGGGAAGTTATCAAATAATTTCTCCCGCTCTGGTGGAGCGGGAGGGTGTCAGACTTCTACTGACTAAAACCCACCCGTGTTCCTTCAGTTGCCTGTGCCAGGGCCACGGTAACTCTTTCGAACAACCCTGGCGGGCATCGGCCCTAGCAGACCCCTTCAGCTAGTGCTGACATCTCTTTGAGGCGCGCGTGGAACACAACGCGCCGTTGACCCGGGCCTGGTCCTTACCGGACGGCGAGCTACCCATTGCTCGCCATCCGCAAGCCCGCACCTACGGTGCCGAGAATCGGCTATCGATTCCCGACGCCCAGGGCGTCTCCTGCGGCGACTGGGGGCGTGAAGGCGCAAAGATTGCCTCTCCCTCACGCGTTCAGCCTCCTCCTTCGCGAGCATTACTGCTTCGCAGAAGGAGGTGACGGCTTCCCATGCACTCTCGCTCCGTATTATGGCCTGTACCAGGGCCGGACGCGAGAGACCGCCTCCGCGAGGACGCAGCGGTGCTCTGCCCAAGCCGGGCAGACCTCCACCGTGTCCTCCGGGCGACCCACACAATGGTAACACCCGGGCGTTTCCTCCTGCTTTATCCGGAACAGGAACCTCCCGAAGCAATCGTGTCCGGTGAGGACCTGCGTGAGGCGGAAGGTGAGGATGCCGCGACGCTTCTCCAACCACTCCTCAAAGAGGGGACTTATCGCCGCAATTGTGGTGTGCCTATGATGACTCTGCCCTGGAGTGTACATAATGGTGGTTCACAAACGATGGGACACTTAATATCGTACCCTGTGTGTGCTGTTGTCAGCACGTTTTAAGAGCTGATAGACGCTACTGATGGGCCAAATTCGTAGACGAATTCTGGGCCGACTCCATTAAGATTGCCATCAATCAACACGCTAAGGTGTACCAAAACATTTTCAGTTTCTAATTTAGTTAATACCGAATAATCTTTCTCAAGTTGGAAATTTTCCGTCCTATTACCAAAATATTTTAACTAAAGTAGGTAATAAACAATCTGCTTCATATTTTTTTCCATAAAATTCATCAACACGGTGGGCCGGTCAAATTAGCCACTCGGCTACCTTTTTTAGGAGTAAACTAATTGTGTATTACATTATACAGAAGATGTACCCCTCAGGAGGGTCGTAATAAAGCATTTTTGGATTGATGGTTAATTGAAATGACTTTTCTGGGTAAATAACTTGTTTCATAATCTCAGCTTTTTGTGTGTTATCTGCTGTTATCTAGCTGGGAATTTGCATTCTCTATAGATTTACTAGCATAACGGACGATTTTAAACTGTATGCATATACTTTTTTTTATCAACCACACCTGGGCAAAGGTATCCCCTCAGCTTTCCACTATTCCCTGTGTGTTGCCTTCTCTTGCCAATCTCCCATAAAACCTGTAAGTCATCACGCGTTTCCTTGGCCTCCCTCGGCAACGATGCCCGTCTTCTGGGTCCCATTGCGTGACGACTCTGGCCCATCTGTCCCGATGTATCCCACATACATGGCCCGCCTTCAGCCTAGCAGACTTGTTGCCCACATCGATGATTTCAGTTTTGGAGCGTATCGTGGCATGACGTCGGTCACTAGGTACACTACGCTCCATCGCCCTTTGGCAATCCTTGAGTTTGGACTTTTGTTGCATATACAATATGTGTACATAGTCGCCATTATTATAACAAACCTGTATTTTCCCACTAAAGGACAAAGTCTCCCTACTCTCCTTCAACCGCTCTCTCTACTCGCTCATCAATTTAATTAAGTAAACATAAACAGACAAAAGCTATAAACTTAACAAGCCTCATTACAAGCTTTTTAACCGACTTCAAAAAAGGAGTAGGTTCTATGTTCGTCTGTAGACATTAAAAAAAATGTATTTTCATCAATAATTTCACCACTTGTGGACCGATTTTTTCATTTTTATATTTTTGCTTGAAACGTTATACTCCTGACACAGCTCCTGAGGTGGTTTTGAATTAGCTTCAATAACGCGTATGTTCTCCACTTATTGTTAGTGTAGTTTGATGATGTTATAATAACTTTTGTCAGTGTTATTTACATAATAAATAGTGGTATACGAATTTGTGTGGGGTAGGTACCATTACTAAGAGTGAATAATATTTTTTTTTTTACAAAAAAAAAGGCCGACCAACTTCTTAACTTGGATTTTCGTTGTGAGTTAATTTACGCTTAATCAACACCGTAAACTACGTCTAGATTCACTATCTTGTTAGCAATTCTTTTAACTATTGATCAATTTGCATAACAATAAAACTTAAGGATGTTGGCATCCGATTCTATTATAATACCTAATTGGGAGTTAATTTTGCATCAAACGTACTGTGAATGTTAAGAGGGTCAGTTTTCTTTGATAGATTTCCGATCACATATTTATGTGCGTATTTCCTATGACCAGTAATAGTATAAATATTGATATGAATAGTTTAATATTTCCTGTGATGTTAATGAAGATATCCCATCGATTATGGAAATGCTAGCTTGTTTTCATTTGACATAGTAGTGAGTTAATGCGATACCAAAACAAATTGCGGGCTTTTTCGTACCCATTTATTTCACTATTACAGAATGTATGGATTTAATGGAATTGAATTTAATTTCTGGATATATGTTTATTAACTATTTGGTTAATACTCTGACTGAAAGAAAACACAGTTGGGTTAAATTTCCTCGATAGAATTTAATTTTGAAAATACCTCTACTCTTTTATATTTTTTTCTGTAATTCTAAAGTCCTAAGTAATTTCATTGCCAAATTGCATTCAAAATGTACGTATTAGGTAATTGAAAACTCTGGCTGAACATATTTTTGATAGATAGCTTAATTTATTTTTAAACAATTTTTATTTGGTTTCTCAATCAATTCAATTTTTATTTTTTTTTGGTTTTGGTTGGGGCGCTCTCTTTTTTTCGCATGTGGAAGTAATTGACTCTGTCACTATCTTATTACCGCTCAATTAGCTTTTTACATATCGCCTTAAGGCTCCTTCAAATAGGCGCACGCGACGCGAATCGCAGGCGACACAAAGGCACCGCACGTCGCGTGACACGCGGTGTCTTTGTGTCGCGTGCCGCGCCTGTTCGTAGGAGCCTTTAGATATTGCTTTAGACTTGTATTTCTAGAAACAGGACTCAACAATCTGAATTTAAAACTAGATATGAGTTGAAATTGGTATGAAATCGTTCTAAAACATAGGCCCAAAAGAGTATCCTACGTGGTAGAATTCGTTATTCGTAGAATCTAAGAGTGACAAAACTTCAGTTTTTTATCCAGACAACTTGATCCCATCAAAAACATAACATGTTCAAAAATGCCAAGTCTCCCAACGCAGTTTTTCTGCCGTAAAAAGTTGTGAAATCGAATGTAAACCAAGTCGGGTAATTCAGTACCTGGGTAAGGCCGCGGATTTTGCCACTTTGTAACATAGAACTTCTATGTTACAGTAACGTAGAAGCAACGCCAAAGTAACTCATAATATTTGTAAGGCTATTTGCATAATGTGGTATTTTTAACCGACTTAAAAAAGGAGTAAATTCTACGATGTGCTAGGACCAAAAATTTTTTTACTTATTTTTTTTTTTTTTTTTTACCTGGGACATTTCACACACGGTCATCTGATCCCAAACTAAGCAGAGCTTGTACTATGGAAACCAGATAACTGATATACTACATACACTACTTTTTTTTTTGTAAATACATACTTATATAGATAATTACACCCAGACTCAGAACAAACAGGCATGTTCATGCACACAAATGTTTGTCCTGGATGGGAATCGAACCCACGACCTGCGGCATGATAGGCGGTATCTTAACCAACCACGCCAACTGGCCTGTCGACAACTGTGAAAGGTTCAATGAAGGCAAAAAAAAACATGCGAAGTGCGCGTAATGATTAAGTAGAACATAGCATTTTTTTGGAATCTTTTAATTACAACAGTAGCATAATATTAATAATTATCGTTTCTTAAGCTTGTTACATCGGTTCATGTAGTGCCATTTTTGTATGTTTTGTTTTTGTTCGATCTTCTTTCCATTTTTGGCGTAATTCTTGTTTCTGCTCTTCAGTATATGAACTCGTTAATGTCGTGCAGATCTTCCTTTGGCTTTTCTTCGCATTTCGTCATATTTTTGACGATTTTCCATTTTTAAAAACTAGTCTCTGTATTTTTATTGTTTTACAGCCGCAGTCAACGGCATCTGTGACAATGTTTATATTGGGTAATCGTCAATGAGAAAAGCGTTAAGGGCACTATTTCAGCCAGACAACTCGTCTCGCAATACATATTTTCGTATAGATACGAAAATATGTGTTGCGAGACGAGTTGTCTAAATGAAGTTATTTATCGTTAACGACAGATATCTCTCTTGTTAACGCTAAATTACTTGATTTGCTGAAAAGATAATACCACTCGAGGTGCGGATGCCGAAAAACGTGTACGTACGGGTGCACGTAATTTCGTTTTTCTGTAGACTTGCCATTAGAAACGCTGGCTCCTAAATTACAAATAGGGTAAATGTGTTACTCAACCGTTAAGTGATTATGTATTTTGTGTGCCAGTAAGTGAACTATTAGCCATCTTGAACTTCAAAAAAAAGCTACTCTAGTTGGTGAAAACCTCGAGCAAATATTAAGTGGGGAAGTTTTGTTTACCAGTGTTACCTTGCCGTATAAAAGGAAAAATATAATAATCTACGATATGCACAAACCTTTACTACCCTTCAACGTTACTGTAACATACAATCAACGTTACTAGTAACATAGAAGCTACATAGAAGTAACGCATAAGCGCAATTTTCGAGGTTATAAATAGGCATAATTTCCAAACCAGGCCGAATTTGAAACAAAGATACACATAATCACGCACTTCTTAGTCACTCGAGCATAGTAATATGTAAGAGGTATCTAATAAAAACTGTTATTTACCTTTGAAATCGCCAAAATTCACAATAACAATCCGCTGCCGAAACACACGTGTCCACTTTGACAACACTCCAGAGACGACAAAATGGCATCGTTTTTATTTCAAATGCGTTGCCTGCATAGTCAGTGTTGTCAGTAAAATTACTAAAAACTACCACTATCTCTTTTGAATAACTAGAAGCGAAACGTTGGTAACATAGAAAATAGTAACATACAAGTAAAAATATGGAGACAAATGTTTGAATAGTGATAATTCAATGGAAATCGCATAATTAAATATATAAAAACCACGATGCAGCAGCTTAAATTTGAGACATTTCAGATAGTCACAAATAATTAGACTTTTATTAGAAAATATAAAAAGTTTATAGCTTCAAATGTATGGCCGAACCAAAAAGACACCGTGTTTTTGACAAAATTTCGGGGTCTGGACGGATTTAACTCATTGTATTTTATAAACTGTATGACTTACATTCACTTTAAGAATACATTCTAAGAGTTTAAGAATTACGTAATCTATATTATGATATTTTCATTGCAATTTACTAAGCATTTTATTTTTTATGAGCCGTCAAAATTTGGGACATATTTTTCATTCAAAAAGTGGCAAAATCCGCGGCCTTACCCACCTACTTATCTATGGGAGCAGCTATCCAACCACTTTGTCATAAATTGATACCTTGCTAGTTAGTTAACAACATTTTATAGTAATCATATCAATATTACTTTTCCTTATTTCTTTAATAAGTAGAGTGACTTGGCAATTGCACACTGCAACATAATCTACTAGGTAATTTAAATAATCCTCCATATAGGTACTTTCAAACAAATAAAAACACAAAGCGCTAATATTAGATAGATTTTGTTAGGTGTAGATTATATTTCACAACTTTTTACGGCAGAAAAACTGCGCTGCGAGACTTAGCATTTTTGTACATTTTATGTTTTTGATGGGTTCTCATTTCTTTTTGTAGGTAGCCTTCCTTTTTTTTCTTTTCTGCGGTTTAAAAGTGCTACTAATTGAGAACTGTAGAAGTAACTTTGTAATTACATACAATTTATATAGGATTACAAAAATACTTATTCAGTTTGTATATCTATAAAACGGGACTAAAAATTCGGAATGTCAGTTTTTCCTTGCTGTATAGGCTAAACATTAACTGTGTTCAAATTTTGGAGGTTGTAGGTCTGCTAGAAGTACCTTAGATTTTTTTAGTCAGTGAGCCAGTGACAAAATAAAGGAACTTTGACTTGCAATAATTCTTAAACTACGGGTTCAAATTTAATGTAATTTGGAAATATATCTATAGATGTAATAATGCCCTCTTGGTCACTGAAAATTTAGGCATCTAGTTTTTGCCACAACCAAGTTACAGGGAGGTCGAAAATGGCCCAAATAGTTTCGAGAAAAGGATGGTACGGCCGTGCCTTTGTTTTGCTCGACTTGGCGGGGGCACTACCATGCCCCCAGATTTCGACTAGTCCTTTAAACTTCTGAGTCTAAAGATATTTATACCTTTCCAGTGAAGACCGAAATAGTATTTCCTTCTTTGCCATCACCGTCATGTAACAACCACACTAACTATCTCTTCTAATACCTACATTTACATTTGATATATCTTTACCGAACTGTCATCTTTGATCTTCTTAACACTTGGACAAGTTGGACATACTAACTGACACCTGTGTTTAGTTCAACTGAATATTAGAATTGAATTTCGAGATGATTTCAAGTATTTTACTTCAGGGGAGAGGTAGATAAACCTCAAGTTTATATTGGATATTTTACGTCGAATTGGAGCTTGTGGCTAAGTAATAACAGCCGCACGGGTCGATCCATCAGGTTAAGCTACGCTTGCCGGGGTTGGTCCGTAGACCATCTTTACATACCGAGACACCTCCGTGGCTCGGAAAGCACGTTAAGCCGTTGGTCCCGGCTGTCATTCGTGGATCTTTGACAGTCGTTACGGGTCGTCAGAAGCCCGAAAGTCTGACAACCAGTCTTACCAAAGGGTATCGTTTTACCCAATAACTGGGTTGCGGAGGTCAGATGCCTATCTGTGCTGTGATGCGACTGCCTAGTCGCTTCATGTAAAATACTGGTATTCAGCTGCATCCGGTTAGACTGGAAGCCGACCCCAACATAGTTGCGAAAAGGCTAGGCAGATTGATTGATTTTACGTCGAATTGAGGAAACACTTACACATATTTCGTTGAGTAATTTACAACAGAATTTTAGTAGGGGAATATCAAAGAGGCTAGACAGGGGGGCGGCTACCGAGATGACGACTAATAGACATGTATGGAATAAAAAAAGACAATTTACATCTGAGTCTAACTCGAAAAACATGGTTCTTTTTAAACATTTCTCATTTATTTGCCTGACATAGATTGCATTTGTGTTTCTTCTTTAGCCATGCCCATTCCTTTAAGTAATTAAATTTGCTGAAAATAACTGGAAATCCGGTAAAACCTGGACCATCAGCCCTTCTACACCAAGTATCATCTGCCTAGCCGTTTCCCAACTATGTTGGGGTCGGCTTCCAGTCTAACCAGATGCAGCTGAATACCAGTATTTTACATGGTGCGACTGCCTATCTGACCTCCACAAGCCAGTTACTGGGTAAAACGATACCCGTTGGTAGAACTGGTTGTCAGACTTTCGGGCTTTCGTCTTTAAAAGATCCACGAATGACAGCCGGGACCAACGGTTTTTCGTGCTTTCCAAGGCACGATAGGGTCTCGGTATGTAACGGATGGTCACACATTCACGAACCAACCGCGGCAAGCATAGCTTAACCTGATGAATTGATCCAAGCGGCTGTTATTACTTAGCCTAGCCACGAGCCCCTGCCTACACCAAGTATGTTATCTAAAATTATCACTACAAGCTAGCTATCATATCTATGATCAGAACCCAAATAAACAAATATCCAGGTGCATTAAAAGCACAGTTACGTGTTGTACGGTATTACGGTTTGCGGTGTTAGGTACCAGTGATCCACACTGCACAATTTACCATTAGCCAGGGAATTCATTGAGATTAAGAGTTATTTGCGAGTACAAACAACCTTCCAGTGCGATTTATTATAATAGCATGTTGTAATTATGTAAAATATATGTTAAGTGTTTCATTATTTATTGTTTGTTGCATTGCAGTGTAGTCAGTTCTTACTTTCTGGTTATGAGACTACTCACCCTTCAGACCACCTTGCTTACCCAGAGGAGGGTCCGGTGACGGAAAGTCGCGGCGGGTTCGCGGATGAGTGCTAACGCGTGCCCGTGTTCCGCCATAAGCGGCAGAGGAGTTTTAGTGAGTTGGAGTCCCATATAACTGCACTATCTCCCTGTGGTAGTGCAGTATGCGTCAACATTTTTCCACGCAAAAAAAAAGAAAAGACCACCTTGCTGGTTTGCTTATTTTTCATAATGACTTTGGCTATATGAGTCCGGTCTTTCATCATTGCTGTACTTATAAAATCAATTGGCTCTCGTATAGCTCGTGTCATGATGAAAATTTTTAACTTCATCTTCTTATTCTCGGGTTAACGACACGTATGGGAGGAGAAGAAGAATCTGAAGGAGCGTAATCAGCCTTACGAACAGCGCCTCAAAGACCTTGGCCTTATCACACTGCAACAGCGTAGACAAAGGGGCATTGCATGAGCGTACTCATTGAAATATACAAAATATTTACAGAACACTACGAAGTGCCCAGCCTTCAAGACCTTTACAATCTGAATACCAACAAAAATTTGCGTAGGCATTCCCTAAAGTTATGGGAAAATTCATCGAAGAGAAAGCCATAGAAGCAATTTTTGTCTAACCGAGTTGTAACAGCATGGCATAGGATCCCAGGAAATGTTGTGACGGCTCCCTCGCTGAAGTGCTTCAAGAATCGTGTGGACAGGTTAAATATATCCAAGCAATTTGATACACACGCATCAGCTAATTAGCTGCTAGTGTGTCTAATCAAATAATAATAACTTAAACGACTTTACCAACAATTTTCTTCATTTAGTCCAGTGGCAGTCGTAATCCAATGATGTTCCAGTTAGTCCAGCGCACCTATAGTGTAGTCAGCCCAGCTACCAATCTTGCCGACTCGTAGGCCACTATTTTTACCACGCATGAGCTATTCTTGCAGCTCAGGAAACATGTCTTCATTCTCCTGCCCTTATCCCAATTTATTCGGGGTCGGCGCTACATGTATTTTTCTTCCATACTTCTCTGTTAGCCGTCATCTCGGTAGTCACTCCCTTTCTAGCCATATCATCTTTCACACAGTCCAACCATCGTTTCTTTGGTCTTCTTCTACCCGTATCTACATTCATACTCAAAACTTTCCAGACGACATTATCCTCATTCCTCCTCATCACATGACCGAGTTTCACACAACTTTTCAGTCACCGGTGTCACATTCAGACTTCCATACCCTACCATACTCATTTCTTATTCTATCCATTCGCGTAACACCACACAACCCTCTTAGCATTCTCATCTGAGCTGCATGCAGTTGCCTTTCATTCATTCCTTTTGTGGCCTAATATTCTGATCCATACAAGACAGCAGGTCTAACCATTTTTTATAAATCTTCCCCTTAAGTTTAAGGGGAATGCGGGTGTCGCAGATTGTTCCCAGAGGAGAGTTTTAGGAGACAGAATTTGATTTTCATGTCAGACAACCAATGTCTATAACATAACACATAACTTCACAGCTGTATTCCCTAAAGGGTTGGGCAGAGATGCAGCTATAGTAGGTACCTACGCCCACATTTCGTCAGTTATGTTTCAGTCCCAATTAATAGAGGCAACAATCAACCGGGCACAAATCCAAGCTCCGAGCTGCTACTGAATAATTCCAGATGGAAATACCCAATAACACTTTGCTCTATCTGGGAACCGAACTCAGGACCTCACGCTCAGCAGTAGCGCTTGCGACCACTAGACCAACGAGGCAGTCAATGTCTATGTCTTCCATAACGTTATTAGTCTGTGTTGTTTGAGAAGCGAGGATCTTTTGGGAATATGTGGAGTTCGCTTTTCTTTATTGTCTTGTTGTTTTCGTTTCGCATACATAATATATGAACATGATGAGGAATACAATGCCTAAGCTGTTTCAGTAGAAGTAGACTTGAGCCAAATTCTTAATATGACCTCGTTTTTCAAAGCCTCGGTACTTGTAAGTTAAAATATTGTATGAGATTGCCAATTGCTAGCCTATGCTAAGTTGGCCGTAATAAGAGCAGGCCATAGGAATACTTGGATGAATAATTGTGATACAGAAACAACTTGTGTATCTGGTGATGTGTTTGTCTAATCAAAATTAATTGAGAGAACTTTGAAATAGGCTTGTGTGTTATTTTGTGTCTTTGTTCCGTTGGTTCTGTTACTAATTCAGTGTCATAATGAAACCAGTGGGGATCCCTAGAATTATATTAAGTAAAAGAAACAAACAAATTTATGTTAAAATCATTTATTATCTTTTTTAAGTCTCTACCGCCGGTTCGTAAACCTACCCACAACTGAGAAGAACTCGGCAAGAAACTCAGCGGGGACCTAACTTTTCTTTTCATTTAATTGAAAGAAGCTAAATTACATAGTTTTTAATAATTTATGTGATGTTATAATATAACATATATTACATTATATTAAAATACATAACATTAAAACAAACTATGTACTTAACACTGCTTAGTTGGAAGTATATATGTTGCAGAGTTGTGTGGGGCCAATTTAATTTGGAAAATATTGGAGCCAAGAACAAAAGTAACAATATTGAAAATATTAATTAACAAAGTAAATATTACAAAATATCATGTTATTATTATTAAAGTATTATTAGTATATTATTATTGTTAAAGAGGAAAGCAAAGAGCGTACCATAGTGTAACAAAACCAAGCACCATGACAACCTTTTTACTTTGCTAACTCTAAACCATACATTTGCGTGAAAAGTTAGTACAAAAAGTTAAACCTAAGTAGGCACAGTAATGAGTTACCAACAGTTTTAATGACAAACAGTTTAATAGAGAGACAAAAACGAATCGTATAATACTGTCGTCTTAAGGAAAAAAGACGTAACTGACATTTTTGTCGACACTCGACATACAGTTATTTACATATTCGGAATCAGCAAAAAAAGACGCATCAACCAGTATATTTATATTGGCGTAAACTTAACGAAAAATATATAATTCTTACTATTAAAAGACGCAGATGCATCTTTTAATAACTTTGTATAGCCTTTGTAACTTGTACTTTAAACAGGACAAATATTTTTTTCTCCATTTCATAATTTTTGTAGATACGTCGTTTTTTCTTACGGCGGCAGAATAGGACCTTGGAGATCACAAACCTAATGGACCATTTTATGCAAATGAGTTTGATAGTAAAAAGTTGCAAATCGGTTTTATCTATACAAGAGGTACGTAAAGAGGGCGTGGGTCGCGGCGCCAACCGCCCGAGGTCAGTCAACCTCAAGGAACATCAACAAAGGACAGGCCTTGAAACCTTTCATATTAACAATATGCCGTTACTTGATATCATTTGCATTGATTATAAAGTAACTTTTGATTAGCAAGTAGACATAATTGACACAATCCATTCGTGACAAAAAAAAAAACGAAGCATATTCCGAAGTATTTACCCATCGTAATCTTACCTAAATAGTCAGGGCTATCGGTAAAATAATGATAACCTTGACATTTAGGTAAAGACTAAGAAAGAAAGTCGTAGAAAATTTAAACAAAATAACATAACATTAGACCTTTAATCCCTAAAGGATTTGACAGAGGTGTACTTATAGTGCAACCACAAGGCGCCAGTTATGTTTAAGGCCCATACAATAGTGGGCGAGCCTATTGACATGTACCGGGCACAAACATATGTTTAATTTAAAGACGGATTCTTGCGTAAGACACCCCAGTAGGTAGAAATCATCTCAATTTTGTTTACGTAATAGGAGCAATGAATTATCGCATTATATAATATTAATACGAACCTTATTACATACCAAAAATGAGAAAAATATGTAGGCGCCTCAAGTACAGTCAGTAACAAAGATACGTACGCACCTTGCTAGTTAGCCTATCGCCAGGTAGCCGTTCCAGCAAAACTTCAAAAAAGAAACTGCTATAAATATAAGTTCAGATGACGAATAGAGAATAGAGAGATGAGAAATAAGAAAATTTTGAAGCAAATATCACTAACTAAACGAACGTGAAGGAATTATAAGGATGGAAAGTGGCAAAATGCATCACAAAGCAGGTAACGAAAATTAAAAGTAGCAGAAAACTTTAAAACAGGCAACATTACAAGTTAAGTATTAAGATAAAATGAACGACAAAAGGAGTTTGGGCTAAGATGAAAATGATTTTGAAAACAGCATAACTTCAAAAAAGAAATTTCTATAAATATAAGCTACGATGACGACGAGGTAATACTATCACTACATAACTTAAATGTCACAGAAGGAAATATCACTAACTAAACGAAGGTGAAAGAACATAATTTTATAGGGCAAAATACATCAGAATGCAGAGTACATAAAAAAATATCAATCGATTTTGCTATATCAGGTATAGAAGAAATAAAAAAAACTAATTATACATATGCTAGCGAAACCGAATGGGGATCGTGAATGGGTATACATATTTTTACAACAACAAAACATTTACACAATTTTGAAGAAAATTATAACTACCGAGCCTTGGCGACGTCACAACAGAAGACTCGTATTTAAATCATAATTAGAAAAATAGTGATGCTGATAGTGAATCTATCTTGCTAAGCTTTCACTATTAGACCTGATAGGACCAATACACAGGTCACAATCCCTACCAAAACCACAAAACCTACATCTAACAATGCTTATTTTATGCGAAGACGATGACCGCCTCTCCAGGATGACTGTGCATCATGTTGAATCTACCAACACGATGTGATGACGAAACTTTAGGGAACAGCGCCATAATATCATGGTGGCAGACCATCATGAGCTGAGAAGTATCGACGTCATATCTTCTTGAGGAGAAATGTATGATAAAACGTAGTCCAAACAAAGTGGTAAACGTTGCATTGCAATCTATAATTATAGTACACCGAAGTTGGAGTTTCAGTACACTATAGATAGAGCATGGATTGCAACTGCCAAGCACCCAATGTAAACACAAATACGAATAGTTATGTGTGTGTATGTGTTATGTATCATCTAAACTAAAGAATACAAGATTACTTATTACATAGCAACCAAAAACCACTAAGGTTTAAACTTGTGCTATCATGAGTCTACATATATCTCAATATCAAACTAAACAATCTTGCATTTTATAAGTATGCGTTATTGTCGATACAATGAATAACATCTTTAGGTATTTAAATAGTTACAGTCATTCCTAAATAATACTTAAATAATATTGCTTAAGTTTACATTTGATATTTTTATGTGTAATACTTTTGTTTATTTCTGAGGGTAGACTATTAATAAGTCTCGGTACAATATTAAGCCGGTAGTTCGTTCGCCATACGTATTGTTGGCGCGCTGTGTACGAAGCCTATTCTCAGAAACAAAGTTACAAACATCATGTAGTAAACGTTACTTCTGGTGGTTCTAGATCACTAGTCGATAGCAAAATTATAATCTTCTTTAAAACTGATGCAACTGTATCAGGCAGTAATATCGCACGTAGCATCCCAATGAGCTTTCTCATCATTGGAATTTTTCAGCGCGACATTTGCCCAGAGATACAAGACACGAAGAGGAAGTTTTAAGAGGAGGTAGCTTATGATAAACTTTGATATAACATGTAATAGGAATATACAGCGACCAAATTACAATGTTACAGCAATACCCGTCATAAGCATGAGTTAACCTAGAAACTGACATGCCCGCACCAGCTGTTTATGATTCTGATGAGACGAGTAATGCGTAAGATTTTTAGCTCTCTGATTTACTAAGTAAGACTAGACCAAAACGTGTGCTGCTAAGTAAGACTAGACCAAAATGATTGATCAATCATTAGTTTGAATCAGGGTTCAATCATATAGTCATAAACAGTTGACTCGAGAATAGCAGGATATAAAATTGTACACACAATAAAGTAAGACTTCTGTGACGTTTCCAACGGCAAGATAGGAAAATAACAAGCATTTTTTTGCCACAAATGTTAAAAAACATGCTGTGTACAGAAGAATTTAAAGACAAATACATTTGGACGATGTAATTATACAGAAAGAGCATTCCAAAACGAAAATAGCATGCTATTTATAAAAAGAACAATTACCGGCCAGATTATACAGAGGACATGCATCGACTAACTGTAACTAGAAAAGAAACTATCTAACTATAGCCATAGAATATAATAATAAAAAAAAACTATAGCAAATTGAAGAAAGGAAAAACAACGTTCAATTTCTACACTCAGGATTAGTTTAGTATCGATACTAGATTTAAATCGATAATATAAATGTGTCATTTATTTTCATCAATTTTTGTCGTTTTCTTTTACATTTATTACTGAGCATCATCAAGAGAACTCAAAAGGAAAGTCCGTCTAAAAACAATAATGTAAAGCCCAGAACATTTAATTATGGCTCACGCGAGTCCGTCGACCCTAACCCTAATTAATGTCCGTTTGTTATGGAGCCGATTCACTAGACTGGAAAATCTATACGAGGTGAATACCTATCGTATCGATTTTTAATTTAAACGCCAGCAGTCTTTATTTTTTTCGCCGGGATTTATTTTTATTGAAGTGTTTTTAACAAGACTTTACGGATGACTTATTTGCGAATTGCGAAATTAATATTAAAGTGAGTCTTAGGACAATTTTGACACGACTGAGAGCTTTCGAATGATTACAAAAGTTTATTTTAAAATATTGTTGTTGACATCTGGAAAACATGAAATAAGTACAGACAAACACACACAATAGATTCAAAAACCGGTCAAGTGCGAGTCGGACTCGCACACGAAGGGTTCCTTACCACCGTACAATATTTAACAATACATTATATGAATTTAAAAAACATACTTCAGTTTAAAAAAAACACGTTTCTTGTATAGGGGAGCCCCTTTAAATTTTAACTTCATTTTTTATTATTTGTTGTTATAGCGGCAATACACCAGCATAAGCAGCGGCACAATCTGTAAAAATTTCAACTGTCTACTTGTCGTTCATGAAATACAGCCCGTTGACAGGCAGACGGACGGATAGCAGAGGCTTAGTAAATTTGTATTCGTTTGGCACCCTTCGGGTATGGAAACCTAAAAAATTAGTATTTATTTTTCGTGGTGAAGTTTAAAGGATTCAAAAGAAGAAGTAATTAATTTAAATGGGTCAAAATAAAAAAAATCAAAATAACTTCACCCTTTATATCTGTTCCCAGAATTTATAAATTAACAGGAAAATGAGAATTTTAGGGCGGCCGCAGATAAACATGAAACAACAAAATTTTAATTTAAAAAAATCGTAATGGCACGTCCCTCGTTTTGATGCGGGGTCGTACGGTTCTATTTTAATTGTACTGAAAATTAAGGCATTTTTTTTTTTGTTTCTCTATGCCAATGAAAGACACAGTCTTCGTTTTGATTCCAACTGTTTCGTGTACAAATTATTTACTGTATTAGTAAGAAAATTGTGTTGTGTGACATGTGTAGCTTAGCTTACTTATATTAAGATTTCTGATATGTTTTTTTTTTTAATCTGATTTCCCCTCTACTCATCGACCTTTTTATTCTGCTTTACAAATTTGTAATACCTGTTTTAATATGTTAAATCGCAAATAACCAACTAACAAAGACTGTTTACAACTGCGCAATGTATCATAATCGTATAGGATCACGGTGCAGCATAAAATGTCGAGTACAATGGCGAACTCACACGTGCGATCTCTGCGAACAGGCAGATGCGCGGGCGCACCTGGCGTGGCGAAGATGGCGCATGCGACTCCAGAAATAGTATAGATATATTCCGTATTCAAATCCTCGTTTCCAATTTGATGTTATTTCCATTTAAACAAGTATTAACTTTATACCCGTGTAAATTGAGTTGATTTCAGATAGACACGTACTATTAAATCAGTATTTTTTTTTTAAGTTGTAGCGCTTTGAACTGATCTTTATGTGCGGGTATTAGAGTTATCATTCCAAAAACCCATAATTGTTGACATGTTAGGAAACATAAACGAATGCAGGATAGTAATTATAGTTTAGCGATCGCGTTGACCGATTTTACTCAAATGGAGTATAAACATTTTTTAGTTTTGTTTACTTAGAGATTGCGTTACGTTGATAATATATACAAGCTGGAAATATTTATTTACCAGTATTATAAGATTTCGTAATCAATACTGATATCGTTTTATTTACAAAACGTTCTTGTTTTAACAGTTGTTTAAAGGGATCGGGAATACTTTATGGCTCATTTGGAAACAGCTGATTCTATACTAAGAAATCAAGTATGACAATTTTTAACTAGGGATAAATCAATACGTCTTTTTGCTGATACAATACTGATACTCTTAAAAATATCAGCGATACCGATACCTATGCCGATACGCTTATTTGAATTTAAATAAATGAAGGTAAAATAAATAAAATACAAGTTGGGTTATTTAAAAAAAAAAATAATATATAAAATACAGACGTAGAATACGATCATTAGTTATTATAATTAATAATTAAGGTTAATAGGTTATTAATTAAAAGTAACATTTATAGGTATTTTATTTAAAAAACAAAGTATTCTAAGTTTTGCGATTTCACAAGTCTGTTTGAATGAGACCTGCGGTGGAAAATAGTCTCACAGACGCGACAGAACTCATTTGGAAACTAAAGTATTATTGCGTCATTTTTTCAAGTTTGGGTATAAGACGTCACTGCTCGTGCCTCATTTGCAACGAAATACGACGAAACAGCACACGCGCGAAATTTGAATAGTATCGTTGTACCGGCAATAGAAATATCGCCGATGCCGATATATCGGCCAACCCGGAGTATCGCCGATATAACGGAACAGGTATCGCTATCCGATGCACCTCTACTTTTAACATTGTTTGCCAACAAATGAAACGATTTGAGAAATGGAAGCCTTATAATGAATACCTTATCTTTTGTTAGCTTAAAATAAAGTCCCAGTAAGGCAAAAACCTCCCCCAAATCCATCCAGGACAAAATCCTTTGAATTAAAAGTGGGAAATATTGTATCAAACATTATAATTAAACATATTATTATAATCAATGCATACCTATACATATGATAAACACGATCAAAATTATATTATTGATAGTTATACAACGTGCATACAACAATAAATGAAAACACTGGCAATACTAATACATAGGATAATTTTGAAACTATCAAATAAATCATAAAAACATCGAAATGGAAAACGTGATTTTTTCAAACAAATTAAATACCTAGTAGTGATGGGCCGGTCTACTGCGGGTTCAGCCAATCTTTCACTAGCTATAGAGACTAAACTATTGGATATATTTGGTTGAATTTTTATATGCAGACTGGGAACGTCATTAGATATACGAAGTTAAATGTATACGTCTCCACCTTGTATTTCACTATTACAAAGGCAATTTTAAAACATCATATATAAAACAAGAAACGTACAATTTCACTTAGGATACACTTAATCAGTACAAACACAAGATTACAATTCAACAGTGAAATAATTAGAACATGTTATCATTTTATCACACTATGATTCATAGGTATTTACAATCATTAACAGGTGAAGTGCACGATTTTAAAATTCAAACATTTAACATTGAAGAGTTTATGTAATTGAAAAAAAGCTGCCAAGTGCGGTTAGGTTAAGGTTAACACATTATCAAATTAAGCAGATAATGTGTTAACCTAACATACTGTATAAGATTCGATATGCTACTAAATACTGATTATTAAATAAGAGCAAGTAGGCAGATGGCACAGCCATAGATCACTAAAATACCAATTTGTAATCGATCATACAGTTTTGTATAGAAACACTCGCAGTCACATATTATTGCAAACTGTCTTGAATTCTACCAAAGATTAATATAGTCCAACTCAATATATTATACATATGAATGGAAGATTAACCCAACAAAGTATTTAGAAAGAGGTCTAGTAATCGGTACTACGGTACGTTAGTGTGAACTAACACTTAAATCTAAGTCAGAGACAATAGCGAACAAAATGAAGCTACCGAGATGATAATTAAGTAAAACCCTCGGATCTTTAGTCTTTACGCTTGAACTCTGGTAAAATGTGTGAAACTATGGCTATACAGGGTTATTGGTAAAACACCAACCACCTCTTAAGGGGTCATTGTACTCATCATAATGAACAACTTTTACCATGGGACCAAACCAGAAATCGCAAAAAAAATCTGCTGTTCAGTACATTTTGACGAAATATGCGAACATAAATGTACTTACTGAACAGCAGATTTTTTTTTCGCGATTTCAGGTTTGGTCCCATAGTAAAAGTTGTTCATAACGATGAGGACAATGACCCCTTAAGAAGTTGTTGGTGTTTTATCAATAACCCTGTATAGGTAGGTACATGTGTATTTATTGTTTAGGTAGGGGTTGATATAAAAGGGTATTTCTATGTTGTAAATGGTATTTAATGAAACCTCTAATAATTCCCATTTTGCGTTACTAAAAATATTACTGAACACTAATAAAATGATTGCGCCACCTTTTGTGAACCTCAAATAATTCCTGTTGTGGGGCCCTAAAAATACTAAATAATCTAATTAATAATGTAATTTTAATTTCTTTTTGTCGGCCCGAAAAATATCTTTTTATTTTTTTTGGTAATTGGACCTTATGTACGTTATCTTAGTTATCCTCACCTAAGCTGTATAAGGAAAATGAGCATTAAAACTAAACCAGTATGCAAGCAAACAGTTATTTGATGTAATATTTTTTACTTTTTGCTTGGCTAAGTCAAAGCAAGACATTTGCAAATTGTTTGCAGAATTAAGTTTACAAACAATTTAGAAGCGAGCTTTTATAAGTCCTCGACTGTTCTTGTTGCCATTTTGTTGAATATTAAATGTAGTTTATGAGAAAAAGTTTTCTATAAATTGTAAGACCAGCGCACAGTAATAAATAAATGCCTCACTTCTGAACTATTTCGAATGCAAGAGTAGAACTCCCGGATCTAAAATATACTTTAAAACAGATTTATATTTTTTATGAAAATGGAAATAATTTATGAATAATTTACATAAAAAACATAATATCCTAACCTAACTAAAACTATTAAATAAAAACATATTAAAATTAAAACAAGCATTACCTAATCTATTGAATTTTGGTATCGCAGGCAAAAGTTTCACCAGATTTTCATTTATTGGTTTGTCTCCGCCTGCGATACCAAAATTCAATAGATTATACATAGGTAATGCTTGTTTTTCTCTTTTCAGTTATGTGTTTGTGCAGGCGAGTTTTTGTATTTTTAATATGTTTTTTTTTATTTAAATCTTTTTAGTTTTATTAATATATACCTATATTATATACTTACACAATTTAAGAATGATTGGGCTACGGATATTTATCAATTATTGAATTAACCAATTTATTATTCCTAATTAAATTTAAACATATAGCTTATATATATTTATAATCCCCTTTTAATTTCCTTTATTTTGATAACCTACTCGATAGGTTTCGTTAATTATTTTTTATTAACGTATCACTATTTCGCGCCAAAAATCCGCCATTTTGTTTATCTTTTTCAAACACCTATCTAAGGACACTGGGGGTTTTAAGACGAATATAACGATACCTTAGCTGTCGAAATCCATCCAGCCGTTTGGAAGATACGAGGTTATAAAGAAATTTACAAACATACAAGATACGCGCGAAAAACATAACCCTCCCTTGGCATTCGGGTAAAAACTAAAAAAATATGGCGTCGAAAAATTACCTAATACTGACTTGTAAATTGCAAAAAATGTAAGAACATTTTAATTTCACGGGCTACCCTGACGCTTTCGCCTTAAATTGGAGTTGAAATTGTTTTTTTTTTTTTGTCTCTAATAAGCAAGTATTCCAATTACTTGTTGTAAAGGACAAATATTATATTGTATGAAATACCTTTCCCTATAGCAACAATTGCTACTATTATTAATTGTTTTACAAAGACCAAACACTTTCTTTTCTAAAGCAAATTTTTGGTTTAGCCATTTTCTGCACCGAAAGTTATTAATAAAAAAATAAAAAAAGTGTATGAATGAGTTTGTGTATTTGCGTATCGCACAACACTACAGCCGTGCTATTCTGTAAAAATCTCGCCGTGAAAACTTAGGTGAAGTGAGTTGACAATAACAGTGTCAATCCCATTCCCATAGCATGAAATGAAATGACACATCTCACTTCACCTAAGTTTTCATGGTGATATTTTTACAGAATAGACGTGCAGTAGCAGGACAGTCAGCCGCAACACTGTCAGTGGTCTGTGCTTTTGCGCGCTGCACAGGACTGGTGCAAGCTCGATAAATCAGCATTAAATATGCAAATAATCAGCTAAAATCGTTGCTAGATAAATATGGCAGGGGTGGGTTATGTGTAGTATGCTGCACATATTATTAATCACGAACGATTGATACAGAACCTGGCATATAATATTTCAAGTCATAGAGTCGTAGTCGTGTTTCAGTTGTTTTCAGTTCACCTAAAATTCCAAAACATTATTCATTCATGAAAGTAAACATTTGATACCTCATAGCTGCAACTCCATTTGTTTTTATTTATGCAGCCGAGTGCACAGAGAATCGAAGATGATACTGCGCACTGCGCAAATGAATCACAAAATGGCAGCTACGCTCCTGTTGAACAGGGGGGTGGTTGATGTGACCTAGATACATCGTGGACTTAGTGCACCAACCTATCGAATTGCGCACGGAGAGTGCGCAACTCGATTGGTTTTAGATCGACAAGGCATCCTGAAAGTGGTAATAGCGCCATCTACCCAAAAGGATCCTGAGGGGCAGCTATTACACAAAAGCTGAAATTAAAATATAGGTATATTTTAAAATGGCACTGGAAGAAAAGATGTTCTCCCTGAATCTCTGTCAACGTAAGAAAATATCACGAGTCTGGTTAATTTAGTCAATTTTAATAATTGAGTATTAACTTATAAAACCATGTAACAGAGTACCGATTAAAAACAATGCAACTTATAAATTAATTAATTAATTTAAAATGACTACACAAAAGAGTTAACTAAAAACTCGACTGCACTCTCAAGAAAAATAATTGTGTAAACTGCTTCAATTGAAATCCTTTAATATTTTAGGAACGTCCAATGCACTATAATCGATAAGATTCTATTTAATGTTAGATGAGACAGAGAAGTATGCCTCCACTCACAGGGGTATCCGCGAGCAAACTAAGCTACCACGCCCCAGGCTTTTAAGGCACTAGCAACCACTGCGCAACTGGGTGATAACTAGGAAATCCTCCCATTGGTCCTGGCAATCTAGGTGACCTAGTTTCAGCCTGCGCAATGCGCACTAGCTCACTGCGCGACGCTCAGACCTCTTTGTTTAAAAAAATACGCAATCTAGAACAAAGATGGCGAAGATGACTTGGAAAACGGAATAATTGAGATATTTTTGGTTGGACCATCATCAACGGGGCCAGGCCCAATATCCACTAGTAGCTTGGTTACTAGATAAAGGAATCCAAAATACTATCTCTTACAATAATACAAAATAAAATATTATTACACATTTTGCATCAATGCTAAAGAAAGCTACAAATTTTGCACAATTCCAAACAAAAATAAAAAATAAATTCTTAAAGCGACACTAGCGACAAACGATGGTAGGGGCGCTAAACAGTGCAAAATTCACAACTTTCTCTCTCTTATGTACTAGGCAACTCATTACTGTATTTTACTGTGATCATGTTTACCATGTAGATATTTAAATCTACTTACAATACACTGATGAACAAAATAACAATTGTTCCTAAGCCTACCGCTCCAACCAGTGGACCCCAACCTTTGTCAATTGGATAAAACTGATCATAATTTTTAGTCACAATAAAATTTTATTTCCAATTGAAAGGCAAACGTATGCACTTCGAAAACTTAATTTAAATCCTTTAATTGAATTTCAAGATGGTGTCCGTTACGTAACACAAAGGAATACCGAAAAAATAAAAACACTAAACCGCACTAAAACTCTCGGAAAACCGCACAAATCACTGCACATTTTAACAAGATCACTTTTAGGATATCAATTTACACTATTTGGAGATGTTTTATGTAAATTAATTTATGAACATTTACTGAGCACTGCACACGTCAGGTGGGTTCGACACTTAGCGAGCTATTAGTCCCGGGGACTGCCTGGCCTGCAAGGGTTTGCCTGGGCGGTTCGATGCATCCCCCGAACGCACCTTGTACCAGCGTATCAAAGCGAAAATCACAGTACACTGTAATAAATAAGGGCGCGTACATACTCCCGGAAACTGTTACAAAGGAGTTTAACAAATAACGATATTTTATCGTTGGGAAATTCGATAACCAAGTGCCATTTATTTTAGACATCTTGTCATTCACAATAATGACACAACACGTACAAAAAAACACCAGTAGACGTACAAAATGATATTAGATGCATAGGTATAGTACTTACGTCAGAAGTATTTTTCAATTGTGTTATGAGCTAATGATCTTAAAAGAAAGAAAGGAAAAAGAATAAAATGCTGAAGTTATCCAAATCTAATATTATTATTGAAGATAGTAAAAAAAAATCCGTAAAGTAATCTGTTCATCAGTTTGGGAGAGTAGGTACCTAACTATGGCATGTGGCATATATGTAATATTAATATGGCAAATTGCTAACAATGCCGTTGCTATATAAAGAAAAACCTGTTAGACCATAATATATAGACCGGTCATACTCAAGGTGTGCCCTGCTACAGAGCCCCGTCAGAAAAATATTTAAAAAGAAAATAAGACAAAAAACTGGTTAACCGCTGTTAATGTTATACAAAGACTAGTTTATGAAATATACATAATAAAATAGGAAATTAAAAGATAATAAAACTTTCTTCGTAAAAGTAAATATCCTTCTACTCTGAATGCACCAAAAGTTTCTGTTCAGCGAAGACAATTCAAACAAGGACTGGATAAGTTTGAAGTTCAAGTAACTTGTAACAATCGCTGTAACAAGTTTTCAAGATATGAGTAACGACAAAACTTTAAAACACTTTCGTGACAATTTACAAGCAAGTGCCTTTACAGGAGTTTTTGACAAAAGAAAAACTATTCGTAATTAAAGCAAACACATTGAAAACGATGGAAAATATGCATATAAAGCGAATCCGAAAGTCTGAACACAAAGTGTAAATTTAGTCGCGATAAGTTTGTAACTTGAAAAGTTCAACTAGAGTCAAGGTACGAAAGCAAGGTTTTGGAATAAAACGTCCAATTAAGTATAGAATAAATCTATTGAACGGAAATTAAAAGAGGAAAAGGCAATCGTATGAATATGCAAAATATTGAAATGACAGAAATTAATTTCATTCTAAAGATGCAATGCTTTCCGAGCAACAAATAACGTCAAAAATGCATATTCACAAGTGAAAATCAAAACCAAAAAATAACAGTTTCGGTAGAACTTTCTAGATTGCAATAACTCATATCTGCATATATTGTGAATGAATCTTAATAATTGCACGGGCGAGCTGCGAGATCCGGTCATCAGGGACACGGAGTTACTCTATCAACACTAAATAAACCTTACCTGTTTGGGAATACAGTTGGTTTTCAGTTTGTAATATGAATGTAGTTTGAGCCTTTAGGTCCCTTGGGAGTTAGTACGCGTCTCGCTTCGACACTAGTTGCTTCACATAGTACAGGGGCGCAGTAAATCAAACATTTTCCTGGAAATTTCAACTCATCCCCTTGCAGTGATAGAGAGAGATGCAACGTTTCAACTATGTAGGACGAGTTATTGATTATTGATGATATAGACCCAGATATATTTTATGTACCTAGTTACAAGAAACTTAATTTTTATTGTTATTTGAAGTGAATTAGTAAACTAATATTGTGAATTTGTGAGTGTTTCATATATCACTAGCAATAGGTATACGTGCCAATACATAATTAATTATTTGTAAAATGCTTGGAATTATCTGTCTATCTCGTCAATGTTGTACAACATTGACGAGATAGACAGATAATTCCAAAATTCTCATAGATATTTCTGAGAAAATGAGAAATATCTATCTTTGTGAAGAATTGTTAATTGTCTAAGATTTTGGCGAGCATCGTTCCTGTAGTCCTGCTGGCTAAGAATATGATCAAGTACTCAAGAGGACGGTACTTGAGGACGGTGGCTCAAGATTTTGGGTATTAACAGACAGGAGTAGCCCTTGAGACGGTACACATTGTGAATAAGTTCCTTACTCGAGAACCCTCATCACCAGTACATTGGGCATGAGCTAAATATTCGCAATGCAGAGGCTGCAATTTTATACACCTATTTAAACTCTTTTAACGTAATTTGAGCCGATAAATAATTGCTGGATGCGAGTTTCAAATAGTAGTTAGTTATTCGGGATTTTTCTTAGGAGCGTAGAGAAATAATCGTAATAAAATATAAATAATAAAATAGGCCAAGTACGTGTCGCACAATGAAGGGTTCCGTAGTTGGGATAAATTAATCCCAAGAACAAACTTAACAGTGTAGTTGAAAAACATGTTCTCCCATACATTCCAACTGCAAATGTAAGTTTGTACGCACAATATTGAGAGATTCACCATGTTATTTTAAGACCATAGACTTCTTTTATTTTTTCTTGTAATCTATAGGTATACAAATATTTTCAGTATTTTTTTCAAAATTTTAGGCTCGGGAGTTTCGAAATAAAAGTGGGGGAATGGGCAATTTTCATCTATTTTCTTTTTTATTTATGATGGGTTTGCCTCTAGTCTAGGTCAGACGCGACAGAGACAGAGTCGACGATGGAGTGAGCTTACCTAGAAGAAGCCTGTTCACTCTCACTCTGAAGAGATTAGGGTTGTATGCGCTCGGAAACACAGACGCAGGTAGTGAGTCTTTTGCTGTGCGCATTAAAAAAGTCATTTGGAAGCGCTTAGTGCGAATCGGTGGAATAGCAACCAGGTAGGGATGGTAACTGGCAGTGCGTCTAGATGTCCGATGGTAGAAGGGGACCGGTGGAATGAGGTCGTGGAGTTCTTGAGTGAGCATACTCACCTAAGTACAATATGTAGAAGACCAACAAGCTTGCGGCGATGAGCCAAGCTATGAAGCTTGGCATCCACCAGTTTTACGTCGCCAATGAGCCTCTTAGCTCTACGTTCCACCGAGTCAAGCGCGGCTAGTTGGTAATTAGCTGATCCATCCCAAAGGTGGCTGCAATACTCCGTGCAGGATCGGATCTGCGCTTTGTAAAAAGATAAAAGCTGTCCAGGCGTAAAGTATCGCTTCACCCTATTTTCTCAAGTAATTTTAAAATAATCTATTTTAAAATTATAAAAAAAATATATTTAAGACCCTTACTTACTTAGCCCTTTTATTCGATGTGTCACACGGTACAGTTTGCCGAACTTTTTTTTTATTATTTGCCTCCAAAATTGACCCTCATATTCAAAATTCATTTATTTACGTTACACGTTTGTGTTTGGGTCACAGAAATTCATAAGTGTATCAAATTTCAACTTAATCGATCCATTAGATTCGGAGCAAAAAGGCTGTGATAGGCGGACAGACAGACAGACACACGAGTGATCCTATAAGGGTTCCGTTTTTTCGTTTTGAGGTACGGAACCCTAAAAGTAATTATAAAACAAAATGTCGAGACTTTTGTCCTGAATTCAGAATGTATGTTCAGTTGTGTTGTGTATGTGTAGGTTATACAATATGTAACAAAAACCCTGTTGTTTCTTCTACCTACGTTTTAAGAATCGGTATACATACGTAATAAAGCAAGTCATTTATGGAAATCTGTTCAACAAAAATAATTAAAATAAATATTTAATTATTAATATTTGTAATGTTTAACTGATTTCTTACCTCTGCAATTCTGAATGAAGCGATGACGCGTAACCAAAAAGAGATAGAACGTTCCCGCCACTCCCTTTGATCGGTGCCGCTGCGCCGTTGTATATTCTACACAAGTTCGTGAAATCGTGACATTGTCAACTGTATCACTTTATGGAATGAATCTTTCAAAATGTTGGTTTACACGGTATATTTATGTACAATTGATAATTTGATTTTGTCCTCTCAACTATCCAATGTTTAATTTGTTTTAATTATAATTTCATCAATGTTGTGCTTGTAGGTAAATGTGTACATCCCTAAAAGGAACAACAGGGTTTTTTTTTACATATTTCATGTTTAATTTCTGTTTAAAATAAATGTTGTATTACCACATTTGGTTTTTACTTGAATTGTGGGTATCTTCTATTATTGCAACAGCAAAAGAAATATTATGCCCAGTCAGCTGCTTGGTAGCCCGACTGAATGCCCAGGGCGAGATGGACGAACGCTAAGCACAGACACTAGAAAAGGTTATTTTATTGACATTGTGGTTGTGTTGCAGACAAAAATCTCACATATGCACCAACACAGGCTATACAAATATTTGATTAAATCAAGACGTTTCCGTGTTACCTCCTACAGTTAGTTTAATCTTCAAACATGATCCAATTACTTAAACGAGACCTGTTTGTTGAAACATAAATTAGGAAAGGGGTTTTGTCACGTTCTGAGTTTTCAAAAATAATCTAATTCACCCAAAAATAAAATAAAATTAGCATATGTCTAAAAAATCAAGAGTAAACCCACTGAATATTTGAATAGTAATTAACAACCAGCTAAAGCTGTCTTTGAGGACGCACTAAATTGAGGCAGCCAGGGCCGCACTAGGGCCTTTGATGTACACCTGGCCGCAAAATTGGCCGCAACCCATCCCCGCATGAAAGCGTTGTCACGTCAACGGCTTTATTTTTGTGCACGTCCAAAAATAATACGCGTTAATTAAGCGCGCATCAAGGAACATTAGTGTGAAGGGTAATGGGGAATGCTGAGTGGAAATGGATACTGTTGGTATACTAGATTACCAGTATTTATACTAGATTAGTACCTATATTTTCAACAAACTTAAAAAATAAAATGTTGAATATGTGGCAAAGGCATCTTACACGAAATTTGATCCTCTGTTTAAACATAGATTTCGCAAATCGGGCTAAAACTGGATGTGAATCGTTAACTTAAAATTTATCCAAAGCAAGAGCATTTGCTTCAGTAACTTGTGGATATTGCTTTACCCTGAGTAAATTTATGGATATCTGATTACACCGGAGATTCATTTACCAGTGTGTTAGCACGTTTCATAATAACAGCCATAATATGCTTATCGCACTCAGATGAAGAGAAGTGGAAAAGAATTAAATAAAGAACTAGTGTGAATAATTTAAGCAACTTTTTATACTGTAAAAGAGTCAATATAAAAATTAACGACGACTCATTGTAACGATTACTTTAAGTGGTAACTTGTAAAGACTTCAAATTAATTCCAAATTAAGGCTTCTTCGCTTATGAACCCTGTCTCATGTCACTATGCAGTACTATGCACACAATCATTACCTTCCTGTCCTCGTCCCATTTTATTTGGTTCGGTGCAACATGTCTTATCTTCTTCAATTACATCTCTAACAGAAGTCGTCTCAGCATTCCTAGTACCTTCCATTTCTAGTCGTATCATCTTTCACACGATCCGTGGTTTCTTTGGTTCTCCTATACTTGACTTCACATGTTTGCGTCAATCAATCTGTCTAGCCTTTTGCCAACCATGTTGGGGTCAGCTTTCAGTCTAATCGGAAGCAGCTGAATACCAGTATTTTGCATGGAGAGACTGCCTATCCAACCTCCAGAACCCAGTTACTGGGTCCCACGATAGGCACCCCTTGGTAAGACTGGTTGTCAGAATTTTGGACTTCTCGACTACCCGTACCGGCTGTTAAAATGATCTACGAATGACAGTCGGGACCAACGGCTTAGCGTGCTTTCCGAGGCACAGGGTCTCGATATGAAAAGGATGGTCAACTATCCACGAACCGACCTCGGCCAGCGTAGCTTAACCTACGATCAAACTGTGCAGCTGTTATCATTTAGCCACGAGCCTCTTCCTAAATGTCTGTGTATCTACCAATATCATGTCTATCCGCCCGCAGTCAGTCCGCGTGACCAAATAGCACTAATTACGATCCTGTGCTGCAACCCGCAAAGCCAACTCAGCTCAAACAGAATAAGTGCATGATCAATTACGGAGATTCGGATTGTATTTTCTATATGTAGGTATCACTGATATTACGAATTTATAGTTTTGCTTTAGGCTATAAAATATTAACTGAATTTGGTTGTACGGACTTTACAGTGCCTGATTTTTGGTTCATTGTAAGTTTATCGAAATTTTCATCTATTAAATGATTGTTGCCTGAATTATGAATCATAGAATCAATGGCGCAAATAACTAATTTCATCGCTACTTTGTTCATAGTTATTATTGTATTAATAATGTTGCAGTGTTTTGATAAGCCAGTTCAAGTTTTATGATTATCTTCATCACCCTTAAAACTACGCAAAGTGTTTATACTTTGCGTAGTTAATGCGTAAGACCCAGTTGGTCCCTCTTAATGGCAAGCGAAATCGCGGAAGGCTCAGACGGAGATGGCGGGATGAGCTAGACTCCTTCAACAAGAACTGTTCCTTAGTAGCTAAAAGAGAGAGAAGAGAGTAGGGAGGCCTTTGCAATGCAGTGGTACATCACAGGCTTTAATAATAATAAATGTATCTAAACTTTTTGAATTCCAGTAAGGTTGCAATTTTAACAGCAGTTGTATCTAGCCCAGTTGTATCTAGTCCAGTTATATCTAGTCCAGTTATATCTAGTCCAATTATATCTAGTCTAGTTGTATCTAGTCCAGTTATATCTAGTCCAGTTGTATCTAGTAGTAGTAGTAAAACCTAAAGGTTTTTGCTATAACAAAGGCGAGAATTTCAGCAATCAGCAATGATGTATTTCATCTAAACAGTTAAGAGTAGTAGAAAATATTTATCCGCGACTGTAAATCACAGCAAAATTACTTCGCACGCAATAACCTCGCTTCAAGTTAATAGATTACAGTCTTCAAACTCATAAAACTTACGTGCTCAAGTTTATCGCTTATTTCATGGCTGATTATGGTGTACATACCTGGAAAAGAGAAAATAATATTAATCATAACATCAGTCATCATTGTTTGTTTTGAACTCATATTATTGATTTTACTTGGAAGCAATAGAAAAATATTACTTGAATGTCCCCGTCTATTAGGGTCAATTCGAAGGCTATGTTAGGATTTATGTGCTCTTTGATTACAGATTATGCTATTGATTAACTCTCTACGGTGTTTCTGCTGTACAGTTACATGACTTTCGTGTTTCCTGTCGCATTCATGAATCTGTAGTCGGTCAGATGATGTCAGTATCGTCATCGAGGACCTATAGCAGTTCACCGCTAGACATGACCTCTTTAATTGCATGCCATCTAACTTAATCTTTGGCTAGTCCTATCCTGCATCTTCTGGGCTACCCTGCGAATATCGCCGATCTGCTTAGCATAGTAGCTTAATAACAGCAAGTAAGCAGCATCGCTAACAGAAAAATATGACAATAGGATCAAGAACAGTCCTAGTTTAACTAGCGAGCTTTAAATTGGCAGCTTGTCACAAAATAGTGCAATTTCACCAGCTTTATTTCTAGTGTTTCTGCCAAAAGACTTTAAAAGTACTAGCACTTTGGCAAGATATGCATATGAAACCTAAGGTTAGACTTTTATGTCAGACTTTAATCTCTTTACCTAATTTCCAATTTAAGTATTACCCGGGGGGCTGAAATATTTTGACCATAAGTACCTTCAAGTGTCATTATTGTCTCACGCTGCATGTTACTTATTTGAGAATACCGTCTTTAGTATAAATAAAGAGTTTCATGTCATTAGCATCATAACACTATTAGTAATTAATCCGTAAACATCCCTATGCCTCAGTCCTCCGCGGCCCATCCCAGCTCAAAACTTTTCAGCCCCCCAGTACGCTGTTTTTAAACCCTATAGCGAATCTGAGTAACAATAGCGTTACATCCAGTGTACTGAGGGGCTGAAAAGTTGTGAGCTTAGGGATGGGCTGCAGATGAGTGAGACTTGATGATGTTTACATGTTTGTTTTGTTGTGTTTGTGTGTGTTTTTGTTGTTTTGTTTAGTTACTAAAAGCGTAATGTTGCTAATGACATGAAACTCTGTATTTATACTAAACAGGGCATTCGAAAATTAATAACATGCAGCGCGAGACAATAATTACACTTGAAGTTACTTAGGGTCAAAACTTTTTATCCCCCTGGTAAGTATAGACTCAAGAACATTTAACGTACGAAGTTAGACATATGCTGTATAATTAATGCCTGATTCACTGAAATATCTGCCTTATTTCTTATTCAGACACTCTAAATAAAAATTTATTAAAGTATTTATAAATTTAAAGAATAATTTTAGCCTCTGTGTAAAGTTATTCGCGATAATTATTAAATACGAAAAAAGAATTGTGTTTTGGTTATTTTAATGTTAAAACTAAAGCTAAAGCGAAATAATTTCAAAAAGGACCCGTTAGATATTGACGATGAGTCAGTTGATGACTTACTATTAATATTGAATGGTAACGACGCGACGTGACATCGCTAGAAGAAATGATGAGAGGCCTTCTTTTGTCATCATCATCTTCCTACCCTTGTCCCATGTTACTTGGAGTCATACGTTATCTGCTTCCATTCTCCTCTGTCAAACGTCACGCTATCATTCAAGCCCGGTTGGTTTCCACCGCGAGTGGAGCGGAGTCATTAAGCACTCCGTTTAACTCGCAAGAGTAAACTGCATACTTGTATTTTTATATTAAGAAATAGTCGTCAAGTATGCAGTCTACTCTTGCGAGTTAAACGGAGTTTTTAATGAGTCCGCTCTGCTCGCGATAGATACTGGGCTTTACTCTCTTCTGTTAATATCTTTCCTTTGTCAAGTATAGTAGAAAAGATCGACCAATAACAATTAGTTCTGACTGGTATTCATATTCCGGGCGAAGACTAGAACTTACTTTAGAATACTGACTCAAAACTTGGTATTCTATTCTAGCATAATCCACTTGCTTTAATTAAACCAAGTATCAAGGAAATTAGAACAACTAGGCTGCTCTGCAACGAGACAGACAGATCTAGTCGTTAACTACATTAACCTATTTATTCTTGGAGGCTCACAACCGAACAATATAAAATAGAGTTTACGAACGTAGCTTTATTAGGTTAATCCCGGAAACTATTGGGTGAAATTTTGGCAATATCCACCGCTACTTAAAACTTTTTTCAAGGTTTTTGGTGAATCTGTTGGGTTTGGTTTAAAGCCGAAAAGCTACGACAAGCTTTTATGTCAAGGCAGATTTAAATCTCAGCAAGGTTAAAGTGCAAAGGCTATATTTCCACTAGTTTTATATTAGGATAAGCCGTTTACCCGGTGGAATTTCCCATCGGTAATTATAATGAACTTCCTTGCAAAATTACATCCCTTATTTAGCCCCTGCCGGAAGAGCTTTCTTCGTTGTTCTCAGGTCATACAAGACCAAACGACAAAGGTTTGAATACACTTGTTTTAAAGTACTATCCTACTAATATTATAAATGCGAAACTTTGTGAGGATGGAAGGATGTTTGTTACTCTTTCACGCAAAAACTACTGAACGGATATTCATGAAATTTGGCACACAGATAGTTTATAACCTGGATTAACACATAGGATACTTTTTATTCCCATATTCCTACGGGTTCGACACTTACGCGGGTGAAACCGCGGGGCGCTGCTAGTCATATATAAAAAGTGTGCTATTTACAGACATCGTTTTATTTTTCCTGTAATCTTTACATAAACTTCTATCATACAGGACATAGAGAATATAACCACATATAGTCTTTGATACAGAATAATTTCAGATATTTCTCTATGCAAACTTCGGTGATAAAGGGGGGGGGGGGGGGGGGGAGACAACTGTATTTTTTTTTACATTTTTCATCAAAAGTCGAAAACTATGCGGCCTAAAAAAAGAAAAAATGATTGAGGATGTGCAAACAGCGCTCTTTCATGTGATACCCCACATGCCCTAGTAGCCCCACTTCGAATTTTTAATGCTCCCTTTCAGTCCCTGTTGCCATCGACTTGAAAAGGATAAGCGAAGCATTTAGGGAACGAATTTCAAAAATCCTTCTAGTTCTCACCTTCGGTATTTTTGTGCGGAACTTTTGTGCAAATTTCATGCTTTTAGATCCAGTGAGTTAGGCTGTACGTTGTCTTCGATAATTCAAGATTTTTATTTAGTAGATGAAAACTGATACTCATAGATTGCCTGGTATTTCAGTCTCTCTTAGCTTTCCTGTCCATCCTATTTTTTTTGTTGGGGATTGATTTGATTCCTCGTATGATAGTGATAAAAACGCCCATTGTCCATACATATTTATTTGTGTCCTATTTTATTTAATGGTGTACAATGTAGTTTATTTCTGCTCTATTTTATAAATATCCCCAAATAAATCTAGTTTCATTGCACAGCTTTTTATATTAAGTTGCACATAATTTTGTGTAAGCAATAAGCAGAGATAAGCAATGTAAATCCAACAAAGCGTCATAATAAGCCATTATTATTCGTATTTAGTTAGTCTGTTTGCATACGGTTTAATTTATTAATGACAGAAATTGGGACGCCATCACAGTCAGGTTAGCCCGACTATGAAATGAATAGGCCGTTCCCCGGCTTTTAATTAATTAAACTGCAGTCGCATTCAAACTGAACGATTTCCGCAAACTAAACCGAGATTTAAAATTAACTTTAAATACTGGTTGTAATAAGTTAAATGTAGGAACTACAACGTTTAATTAAAGTAGTAAAAGTAATCACTTCTCCAAATATTTTCATAAAATCCCGTTCATAAAATCATAATCAAAAGTCATTTATTCAAACTAGGCTGAGAATCTGCACTATTCGAAAGTAAAAAATTACAGTCCCCCAAAACGCCCGCCCTTCACCACTTCCTAGTGCTTTAGCTGAGGAGAAGAAATGGCGCAACAAACTCCCCAGCAGCACAGCTTTTAGCTTTTTAACTGAACAGGCGTTCAGTTAAAAAAAAATATTCTATACAACAATGCGCAAAATAATATATCTAAGTACGGACGCCAGCACATCAAGATACTACAATCTGTCAGATTTCTTTAATAGATTTTCGACTTTATTGCTAAGGCATTAGGTTCAAGGTTGATTGGGAAAATCTGACAGTTTCGGGTAGGTTGCGGACCTGCTGGCGTCTGTACATTACGCAACACAAACTTTAAATTTAATTTAATTATTTGCTAGCACACGCCAATATACCAAAAACAAAAAAGAAGAAAAAAAAAACGAAAAATTTTTCGAAAACTATAATCAAGCAGAAACTAAAATACTAAACTCAAAACGTAAGCAGAACTTTATACCTAAATAAAAGCCTCCAGTAATAAAGGGCGTGCCCACTTACATACAGCCTGTATTATGTTCTCCCATATTCTAGAGTTTCACATAAAAAATTCAGAAACAATTTAGAATACCAATTAACCAATCGAAACAAAGCTATTATTCCACCATTTACTCACAGACATAAAAAAAAAATTCTAGATAACTAAACAGCTTTTGCAAGGGTAGACAATAACCGCTTAATTTTGTAATTTCACAGCAACAAGAGAAGAGTATAATGGTCCAAGTTGCGATTGTTCAATGAATCTGGACTGCACTAAAATCAAAATCAAAAGTCATTTATTGAAACTAGGCTGAGAATCAGCACTTTTTGAACGTAATAATTACCTAAGACTGTCCCCCAAAACGCCCGCCCTTCACCACTTCCTAGTTGTTTAGCTGAGGAGAAGAAGTGGCGCAACAAACTCCCCAGCAGCACAGCTGTCTGTTCAGTTAAAAAAAAAATCTATATAACACTGCGCAAAATAATACATCTAAGTAGGTACATTACGCAACACAAACATTAAATTAAATTAAATTATTTGCTATAAGTCAGCTAGCACACGCCAATATACCAAAAACAAAAAAGAAGAAAAAAAAAATCGAAAAATATTTCGAAAACTATAATCAAGCAGAAACTAAAATACTAAACTCAAAACGTAAGCAGAACTTTATACCTAAATAAAAGCCTCCAGTAATAAAGGGCGTGCCCACTTACATATAGCCTGTATTATGTAGTCACATATTCTAGAGTTTCACATAAAAAATTCAGAAACAATTTAGAATACCAATTAACCAATCGAAACAAAGCTATTATTACACACAGACATAAAAAAACCAATTCTAGATAACTAAACAGCTTTTGCAAGGGTAGTCAATAACCGTTTAATTTTGCAATTTCACAGCAACAAGAGAAGAGTATAATGGTCCAAGTTGCGATTGTTCAATGAATCTGGACTGCACAAATTACCTGTCGGCTGCATTTATTGGCAATATGGCCGAGACTATGTCTATCAATTCAACTAGACCTGAATTCTGAATTTCGATATGACTGCATGTGACACAGTAATTATTGAATATACCGCTCGCATTGCCATTTTTCCTGTAGTTTTCTTTGAGTCTTTTTAATTACCATGTTATTTCTTGCTCTTGTGATGTGCTTTTGTTTTATTCTGTTTTGATGTCTTCCTCTTTTGTGTTTAAAACAGTATGACAAATAGATATTTGTTTGTTTAATAGAACGCTGTTTACTTTTTTAGGTTATACAACTGTCTTTTGATAAAGTAATGATCTTATGACAAATGTGTACAAAACTAAACTATATATTTACAAAGCGGGTTTCACCAGATAGTAGTTTGCAGCGTAAAAGATAAATAATAAATCGAGCCGTCATGGTTAATGCATGGCGTGTGTCCAGGTGTCACTTATTAGATGATATCCGAGATAGCAGGTGCCACTCACATCCTCATAAAATTATCCACATTTAAATTTATTAGCGATAGGTACATTATCATGGTGTTTTTCTTTTTCTTTTCTTTCTCTCGATATCCCGAAAGTTCATCGAATTTAGAATATAGAACAACACATCTGCCTTTTCAGCCTTTGCTAGGCAATACATTTTTGATTTTATGACAAGATTTTTTGAAATATTCGTTATGGTCATTGTGAAGTATATTTGTTAGATGTTTATGTAAAACCAGAAGTCTCATGTTTCGTCTATCAAAAATGTTTGATAAGCTGAGAACTTTAATATCCTAATCTTTAGTATGAAACCAAACCATTCATAAAATTGTTTAACCTATGCCTAATTGCATTCCTTAAGATTCAAACCCCCCATACATGGTCCACACAGTCCCATTACACTATAAAGATTGCATTGCACAAATATTGTTGAAACAGTACAAAGATTACTATAGCTTTTATGATTATACTGAAGGTGATAAACATAAAATGTGAGTTTTATGTGAATCTACAAGCACGAAGCCATAAATGTGCGTGTAACTTAAGGGTTAAGTAAAGCTTATGTAGCATCACAATAATGTTCAGTAAAGTGTTTAGCGACGTTCGACATAAAGTATTGTTGGGCGCAAACTTAGTCTGGCACTGGGATGAGTTAGTTCGATTTGAATAATTGCACTAATGTTATGGATTTTTTGTATCCATCCTGGGGAAAAGGCATGAGTTTATGTATACAGAAACACATATTTTTTCAATTTAAGATTAAAAAAAAATGACATGAAGTACTCTAAAACTGTAATACACATCTTATAGCACGTTTGTTTAAGAATATTATGCAGAAATCAGATAGTTAAAATTCCTTCATTTGTAAACCCGGTGGACGTGAAAGTGACCAAAGGCGGCAATTAAAAATAAATAAATAAAAATTGCGCATTCCCATTGACTCCGGGGTTTGTCAATTTTTTTTTTTTATACTATAGGGCTTGCGGTCCTGCACCCGCAGATACAGGATTATCCATTAATTACGCTACACCCTGTATAGAAACGGAGCTCGTGGCTAAGTAATAACAGCCGCACGGGTCGATCCATCAGGTTAAGCTACGCTTGCCGGGGTTGGTCTGTGGATGGGTGACCATCTTTTCATACCGAGACTCCTCCGTGCCTCGGAAAGCACGTTAAGCCGTTGGTCCCGGCTGTCTTTCGTGGATCTTTGACAGTCGTTACGGGTCGTCAGAAGCCCGAAAGTCTGACAACCAGTCTTACCAAGGGGTATCGTATTACCCAGTAACTGGGTTGTGGAGGTCAGATAGGCAGTCGCTCCATGTAAAATACTGGTATTCAGCTGCATCCGGTTAGACTGGAAGCCAACCCCAACATAGTTGGGAAAAGGCTAGGCAGATTGATTGACCCTGTAGGTATAGAAAGTACGCTGCGATGGGTTTTTACAAGACACGATATTGACGTGGTTTGCACGTGTTAAGACATGAGCGGGGAATCATATAGAATTGGGGCCCAGACCTTTCTGAAGAATACCACCAACAAGATATATGTCCTTGAATGGTGGTGGTTTTTCGTAATGGATTTTGCTGAAATTCCTGTTTTTCATACTGTTTTCGTTGCTTTTAGGGTTTCGTACCTCAAAAGGAAAACAATAAGGGGAAATAAGGGTTCCGCCCTTATAGGATCACTCGTGTGTCTATCCGTCTGTCACAGAAATTTTGCTCCGAATCTAATGGACCGATTAAGTTAAAATTTGGTATTAAAATTGACACCCATATTCAAAATTCATTTAGTTACGTTATACGTCCGTATTTGGGTCACAGAAATTCATAGGTACGTATGAATTTCTGTGACCCAAATACGGACGTATAACGTAACTAAATGAATTTTGAATATGGGTGTCAATTTTGCGGGCAAATAAGAAAATTAAAAAAATAAGTTTTGCTAACTGTACCGTGTGACATATCGAATGAAAGGGCTTACTGTAAGGGTCTCAAACATATTCCTTTTATAATTTTAAAATAAATTGTTTTAAAGTTATTTAAGAAAATAGACGAAAATTTACACTTCCCTTCCTTAACTTCGAAACTACGGATCTTAAAATTTTGAAGAAAAAAAAAATATACAGAAAATACCAATAGATTACAGGAAAACATATAGGAAGTACCTATATGGTCTTAAAATAACATGGTAAATCTCTTAATATTGTGCGTACTAACTTAATTTGTAATTAGAACGTATGGGAGAACGTTTTCCAACTACAGTGTTAAGTTTGTTCTTGGGATAAATTCATCCCAACTACGGAACCCTTCATTATGCGTAGTCCAACACGCAATTGGCCGGTTTTTGTTTCATTTTCTCTCGGGCAGTCGAGCCTCGATGTCATCAAATCCAAAGTACTGATAATGATAATGCACTTAAAACCAAAAGCTAATCAGAATTATTCACATTATAACAGCATCATCTAGAGTAACCAATCTGGAAATACTATCATCTGGAATAACAGAACCTACTAGTACCTACGTACACAAATACAGGCTGCATAAAATTGCAACCCTCGATTTACTTGATAGTTCCCGACATTTCCGCTAGATGGGGTTAACAGTAAAAGTTTAGCGCTAATGCTTGCTAAACAATTTTTATTATCTAAAGCAAAAAGTTTTTCATGCAATAAGGGCTGTTTCAAGACTAGCTTCTACTTTCTAACTGACCGACTCTTTGACAATTTGAGGCCTATAAATGGTTTAGGTAATTGAAATTCAAATGCTTTTTGAGTTTCATACGGCCTAGTGACTTTTAAAACGTTGCCGAAATAAACTTTTTGTTAGTTTAATTGTTACTGCACTATCTATCCCAATATCACAGATATCAAATTACGAATCGGCAGATTCCGTGACTATTTGCGTAGTCTGTTTTGGCTTTGTAAACACGTAATGAAGAGGATTTTAAGGGTTAAAGCCTGATGTAGTTAATTATTGGTATAATGCTCTATGCCGCGTTGAGATGGAACCTGATATTAAATTGGTATTATGTGGACGGAATATAGGGTTGAAAGATGAAGATTATTACATAATTACTTTACGGTTTATATCCGGAATGGGAATAATCTTCCGAGAAAACCGAGATATGGTTTGTAGAAAAGCTTTTCCTCATACCAGATTAGGTGTGGCTTAAAAGTAGCTTAGACGCAGGTAGGTATAGAGTGTTGAGATAGAACATTAAATAATATTGTAATACAAGACCAAATATTTTTTAAAGACAAGAAAGAAAGGAATATACTTGGAAAGGGTATATTTTATCCTAAGTTACGGTCAACACACTAAGTGGAAAAGGTAGTAAGTATTTCAGAGTAATGTATTGTGTGATATTTATCCTACTATAATACCTATCTGAACAGGAGGCACAAAGATTCCTTAACTTAGGACCCTAATAATAATCTGAGAGAACGACTGTCCTACATTTGCAATCCAGTTGTTTAGACCCCCCTTGCAATACAAGCTCCTAAATCAAAAATACCCTCTAAAAAGCATAAAATGACAAACAAACAAAACCGGATACGAATTTAAACAGGCAAAAAAATAGCATAATATGTAACAAAAACAAATTTCACCGTTGGTTACACATTAACCCTAGTCCGGTTGAAGTGACGACTCGGGGTTGACCTCACATGTTTTCTGCAGATAAAAATAAAGGGATAAAACATGTCCGCAGGTTTCAACGGGTTGATTATAAAATTGTAAGTGATGGTAAGTGATGGTATTGATAACCTGTTGGGTATGAGTTTTTGGGGTAAGATTTTAGATGTCACTAACCTAGACGTGGTGTCATCTACTAGTGATGAATATCTTTAGCAAAGTTATCGCGAATCTTCGAGAAAAGCTTGCAGTTTCAAATAAATTGAGGTAGATGGCGTCAGTGTCGCACCCTTCGATTCCTTCAGTTTCTGTTTATTTGAGAGAAGCCTTACGAGTCGATTTAAAAGTGCGACAGAATTGAGTAAACATGTTCGGAAAAGTATTGAAACACGTACAGGTTGTATGTTACACAAATAAGGGAAATTTATGCTGTAATAATATAGTTTTAAAGGAATGTTAGCTGGCACTGTACATTCATAAAACAATCATGCAAAATGTTTGGTTGAAAGTTTTCTATGAGAATCAACTTTTTTAACACTAAGAAAGATCATTGAGATTTGTTTCCAAAGGCGAGCCTCACAAATCCTTCTTTTCTTTACATTTTAACACCCAAGTCTGGAATAGTCTGGATTAAACTTGAAAGAGTGCAATGCATTCAAGGCTACTCCGCCATCTTCAAAACCGTCTCCGGTAGCTTAGCAACGGGATCTTGAGACGACCAAAAATAAGTTGCTATTTCTTTTGGTAGTGCTCGTTTGCATTGACGCGACACCAAACTGTAACACTAATACCTAATAAGTATTCGACGCCACTTGCAAGAGACCTGGATAAATCCTGAAGTTGAAACTTAACAATTGTGTAGGCAAAGAAAAAGCTATGAGGTCTTTGTAAGATAACAAATATTATAAATTATTTTATTCACGTCCTTGATAATGATGCTCAGGACTGAAACAAAAATAAACAGGCAGATTGTCTCCTAGACTAGCATCCCATCCATTCCATATAATTGGTTTGCAACGCATCAGAGCCCTAATTCACTATGGCCACTTAACAATACCTTACTTCGAAACCACGTCAATTCCTTGAGCTAATCACAACATCTGCTAATAACGTATTCTCTATGACACAATGAACGAAAACGCTTATATAATACTACTCAAAACAAAATAAGGACCACTTGTTATTTTATATTTCAGTGTAATTTAAAGAACATTGACTATATGCTAAGTAGCAAAATATTTATGTTACAACCTCTTTGATGTTATGCTTGAGATCAAATGCTGGCCATAATTAAAAAAAAAAAATTCTTGTAATCTTGTTTCGAATTTTCTTTAAATTTTGTTTCGATTAGCGGCTTGGCATTCTGAAAATTATAACCACAAATACGAAGACATGGACACAATTGCTGCAACCAGAGCAGTTGAAATGACCCAAGAAGAAAATTCACAGCGATTATCTATGTAGTAATAAAACTTGCTTTGTGGCATTGTGTTGAAGAGATAAATTTATGACATTATGTCCCATATCTTCCTTAGCTACAAAACAAAGTACTAGTTATCGTTTTTATTGCCAAAATTCGTGATATATTGCCCATTTCCCCTTACAACATAATATATTAGATATCAAGATAGTACGTCAATAAGTCAAAGTATTATTTACTACCGTGTTGTTATATTAACAGTCTATCTACTTTTTTGGGTTACACAGCCAAATTTATATCGAAGATCATTCGCTTATGTTGAGGTTGGCTTGTTACTAGCCGAAAAATTAATTGACGGGCTTAGCTCCAAGAGATTTTAAACTACTTGGTAAAGAATTTAAAGATTACTTTTTTTTTCTGAACAAAAACAGAAGAGCCAGCTTTGTAAATCATAAGATGTTCCGGAACGCTGCAGTGTCCCTATTCCTGTCTTAGTACGTAATTTCTTCTAACTAGAGAAACACGGCTCTAAGTGCAAGTAAGTCGAATTGCAATCTTCTTGTACTTTATTTCTTCTTTTATTGAACTATGAATTTGCACTATAGTGTTGTTGGAATCTCCTTCGAGAATCGACGCCAGCTTTTGAAACCAAACTTCAATTGTGTCAGTAACGAAGCAGGTAAAACTGGAATGGTCGTTGAGTTTTTTCGGAAACGAAGCTTAGGTTTCAAAAATAATGGAAGCGTGAAAACTACTTGCAAGCAATAATTACATCACGATGATTTTAAAGGATACAGAAGAATATAGATACAAAAATATTAAGAAGAATGAAGAGAATTTGTATAAGAGGACAAGAAGCTGACGATCCAGAAGACAAAGGAATTAATCTATACTACATCAGTAAGAATTAAAATACCGAAGTGTAAACTAAGACTCGAAAGAAAATTCCACTTAAGCTCATTAAGACAGTGCTACTAGAAAATAAGAATTGGTAAGTAGCTGGCAATGGGTATCTTCCAAGTCCCAGCATCTATTAGAAAGAACTTACCTCTATTAATGGTTGCATCGAAACGAAACACTTGTACTACGTTCCTTGTAACGAACGTGGTTCTACTCCCGAAAGCAACCAAGGCGACAATAAGGTCCTAGTTTCTACAGACAAAACTCTTCTCTCTTTGTAGGTACCATTTTCCTAGAAGGTATATCATTTTGCCCTCTGTCAGCTCGTAGTAGAGTTCATAAATTATATGTACTACTCGTACAATTCGTTTCACAGACGGAATATAAGATATTACTTTTTAATTTGTTACGTAGTTATGTAAAACGCCTTCACAGAATACCGGCTCAGAAAATTGGAAAAGTATTTTTTACTGAATTTTTGATGGAGACAGGAATTATCCGAATATCGCTTGGCACATTTCAATTACAAATGTCATTATAATCTTTCTTCTACAATCTTTATTTGACTTTTTCCAAGACCGATCTTTTTGAAATCAACAACACAGTTGTTTGTGTAAGTTAACTTACACAAACAACTGTGTAAAACTGTAGAATTAAATTTGCTGCGAATTGCTGCGATTTTTCTGCAGTTACTGTTATTCTTGACTTTGAGTCCTTCAAACAATTCTTTGACCTATTTTCTTCAATTCTATGCTCGAATATCACAGGGTGTTTCAAATCGATTGTTTTATTTAACTACAAGTTAGCATGATGCGTTTTCAGCTCCCAAGTATTTCAATTTACATTAAATGATTACTTTGGATATTTGTTTGATAGGATCAAGATTTATTGTTTTATTTAACTTTTTTTTTATTTTTTATTTCGTTGCTAAGTGAAATGGGTAGAACTATATTAGTTAATGTTTCGCACCTAAAGTAGTTTCTAGAAAGGGAAGATAAATTAACTCTGAAACAATTAAGGACAAGAACTCGTCGTTTAGAATTTCTATTAGTTTTTCGTCAATAGTCTATTTAGATATATATTTAGTTATTCCTAAATCCATTATATCCCCGTCCCAGGATACCTTCTAAAAGACATTGACTGACATGTTTACTTTAAATTATGCAAATACAATACCATTTACCAATCTGCCGTTGTTGGTTAAAATTCGTTTAATATTTTTAACTTTTCTCTACTCGAGAGAAACATGGAATAGTCTCTAAGTGCACAGCAACCTTATTGGTGAAATGGTGATGTTCTTCAGAAAGGTAGCTGACCTTTCTGAAGAACATCACCATTTCACCGAAGTAGTGAGGATTGTAGGAGATGGGCACCACTTCTTTTCACATAATGTTTCTTTTTCCTAATACTCTTTGTCATAACTATTTTGGTATATCTTTTTTTGGCATAATAATACTTTGCCATAATTGTTTTTGGCAAACATTTTATTTATGTTGGACAGTGAACAAATGTACAGTGAACCTAGAAGACGGCGTTCTGTAATTTCTACCGACACCCATGGGAACAAGGCATGAGTTTATAGTTTATGTATGTGTACCATAAAGCGGTATGAATCTGATCATGGTGCTAAGAGGATCAGGTGTGTGCACGAAGAACGCATTCAACCAATTTCCACACTAATGTATTGGCTTCCTAAGCACCTAACGTGCAGTCTTGGAAGAAAACGCAAATCGGAACGTTTACAGGCAGAATCTTTATGGATTGGGAATTGATTCGGTACTACTAAAAGCTGTTAGAGTAATATGTGTTGAATAAAGTAAGCAAGCCTCATATAAACACCTGGCCCCAATCAGCACCACAAATTCAAAAGATATAAGCAACTTTTGAAAAGGATGATAGTGAGTTGAGCAGATTGTTAAGGCTACTAAAAGCATAAATTTGTGGACAGTCATCGCGAATCTACTCGCCCAGCCAATCAGTGCGTCCATAATTAGCTTTCAGCAAAGTTTAAACGTTCAAATATAATAATTGTAATATCTAAAACTATAATAATCTTAGTTACTAAATTCTCTTTCTTCCCCACTAAGAAACTTACCGGCTTTAATGGAAGGCTTAAAGACAAGACAGAAGATGACAAAAACTAGGTCAAATAAAACAATATTTTGCAAGGCAGAGAGAGACTAAGAAATATTGCGTAAATGTTAAGACTTGAAAGCCTGAAAAACACTTGAATAGGAAACAAGAAATTTTTATATTATAACCATTTCTAGGAGTTTGTTTCTTGTCGCAAACATTAAAAAAAATAAAAATATGCTAAGTATTTAAGGTTATTAACGCAAAATATAATTTTAAGGTTTTACAACCAAATATTTTCTATTCTTGTGCCTCATGGTTAGTTAATCATACCAATTAAGTACCACGCGTCTTATTAAGAATAAATACAGAATTTTATTCCAGAATGTAAATAAAATTATAATTCTTCAATTATTGTTAAATTGTGTTGTGCAAAATTAGTCCTATTAAAAACATAAATTGGCTAGTATACACATGATTTTAAAGGTGACTTTAATATACAGCCTCCGAATAAAGTAAGCTTTTTCAAGAGTGCCGTGAGGGACGATTACGGGAATGTATGAAGAGGAAGGGCTGTTACCCTGGGGACTAGCAGACTTTCGCAAACGGAGACAACTTTCATTCGATGTCGATAGAGTTTCACACCATTCCCAACCTTGTTGCTTTAGCTCTGATTTCGAAGGTTCTGGAAGAAAACCGTCACTTTTTTTCATTCGTCGATTAAAATAGCCCTACTGGTGTATTATCACCTCATTCCAGCAAAATTATTCTTGACAATGGACCGGGAAAGCAAAAGGATGTAGTAGATAATGCAAAACAGATAGAACTTGCTTAATCCGTCACTAGAGAATGGTAACTAGGGGGAGAGTAAACACTGGCAACTTGTGCGGGAAGATAAGGTGTGTACCTTCTGCCTTGCAGTACTGAAAGCTAAACTATTAATTACGAAGTTAAAAATAATTATTTAAAAAAATACAAGCCATGATAATATAATACATCTTGGAATATTTTAGACCAGCACAAGAAATATCGGAAGAAAATGCGTTTAATGGCATAACATTAACAAAAAACTAATAAAACTGAATACAACAAAATGAATGACGATAATTCGCAACAAAAATATTTTAAAGCTGATCTTTTCTCAGAGCTTTGCATATTATACGAGTATGCTGTACCTGTAAACACAGCAAGAAATAACAACTATACTATAGTACATAGCAGTGTAGACAAGCAACTTCCTTCGCTGCTATATTCCGCCATATATAAGCACAGCAAAACATACACCTCGAAGCATACAACTTAAAATTTTCAACGTACAGAATTTCTATAACGATCGTACAGGATGCGTAGCAGGATACGAAACGCGGAAACGCACAAGACAAAGGTCGTATGGGATAAAAGGGGGGTAGGGGCCACCCCAACCACCTTCCAGACGGTTTCCATCGTTCCCAAGACGACGTTTCCACGTTACTTCAGGGCAGTTCAAAACATGTTATGGGTTGAAACACCCAAGTTTGTGGATGTTGTTACGTTTTCAAGGATTATTGGCAAAGAAATTGACGATTCCGCTAATCTTGTATGTACCTTTAACGGTTTTCAATATTGTTGAAATTGGCTGTCGTATAAATGAAAGTCTTTTTCTTGTGATGCTGAATTTCTTGGAACTTTCAGTTGCTGATAAAGTTAAACTTATACTAGAAACGTCCCCAAAATTGTATTATAGTTTAGTAAACACGTTGTTCAATCCTAACTAATATAATAAAAATGCGAAAGTGAGTTTGTTTGTTTGTTACGCTTTCACGCTAAAATGGCTGAACGGATTTAGCTGAAATTTGGTACATGGGTAGACTATGACCTGGAGAAGGACGTAGGTTACTTTTCATCCTGGATCGTAGACGAAGTCGCGGGCAACAGCTAGATAAAAGAAAATTTTAGACCAAAGCATCTGTGTCTCATGCAGTGGGAACATTATAGGCTGATGCTAAAATGCTAGACAAGTCTTTAGGGGAACTAGTAGGCAGACAGGACAATTTCATTTTGCAATAAGCTCTCTAAAGATAGATAGTCCAACCTTAACTTGTAAGTTGTATCTTACAATATTATTCACAGGATATGAACAGGGAGGAGCTCGTGGCTAAGTAATAACAGCCGCACGGATCGATCCATCAGGTTAAGCTACGCTTGCCGGGGTTGGTCTGTGGATGGGTGACCATCTTTTCATACCGAGATTCCTCCGTGCCTCGGAAAGCACGTTAAGCAGTTGGTCCTGGCTGTCATTCGTGGATCTTTGACAGTCGTTACGGGTCGTCAGAAGCCCGAAAGTCTGACAGCCAGTCTTACCAAGGGGTATCGTATTACCCAGTAACTGGGTTGTGGAGGACAGATAGGCAGTCGTTCCATGTAAAATACTGGTATTCAGCTGCATCCAGTTAGACTGGAAGCCGACCCCAACATGGGAAAAGGCTAGGCAAATTGATTGATAATTAAAGTATCGCGAAATCGAGTCCCAAAACCACTCGATGTTCATAAAATTCGATGAAAAATTACCAGTGTGTAATGGTCATTATTAAACTTTTATTTTGTGAGTGTTCAATCTTGACCTCATAACATACAGCAGACCAGACAGACATATAACTCATTTCACATGTGGGCGATATCAATAAGTGTGTTAATGTTGTCGATTACTTAATAAACAAAGTGCCAAGTTGATCAATCATTAGTCACTTTCAAAATATATATGTCAATTACTTAATGCGAGTAGGTATTATCATTTCTACAAAAACTTTCAATGTACCTTCTTTACACGAGCTTAAAGATTAACTTCTGAATTTCTTGGACGCTTGATAACAACGTAATACAAGTGTTTATATGTTCTATTGAATCAAATTCCGATTAGGTATTATCACGATAACCCGTAACTTAATTATTAATGTTGCCATCTAAAATCACATTAATAAAGAACTAAGTATCTGAAACAGAAAACATAAACAAACATGCTTATTAGTTAACACGTCTGCTTACAACGCAAGTCGAGCACATTATGAGCTTGAGCACTACGGCACAGTAAATATACTGTGACTACGGTCACGATCAGTGCTGACAATGCCGTACCGCTATTGCGGTAGCTACGTCACATCCTACGGAACCGCGCGCACGCATGTCTAGGCGTGTCGACGCGCGATATTGACAGCCGATGACAAGACTGATGGACGAGTGTAAAAATCTAACAAGTCTGTTTACATACAAAGGCGAACCGTACGTGGGTTTCTAAGAATTGTATCTAGACGAGAAAAATACTACAAAAGCAGTTTCTAAAACATTTTGTGTTACGTCGAGTGTGTCAAATGTTGATGACATCAGATATACAACACTTGAAGCTGAACGTGAATAAATTGCTTCTTTTAACACACTCGCAATGCAAAAATTCTATTAAGAATTTGATGCAATATAACAATATTTTTTCACAGATGTAAGTTAAAGGTCTTACTTGATTCGAGGTTTATTTAAGTGGTCGGTAATGTTTCGCCGGATACGGTAATCAAGTAACGGTGAGTTTCCGTACGTCGCGATTTGTTCGGAGACTTTGTTGATGACGTGGGATAGCTGTTACCTATTAGTGTGGGAATACTACATATGTGGAGCTAAGTGATTGGTATTGAGTTTTTGTTTAGAGTTTAGAACTTGGTGTATTATCATTAACATCATTGGCAGCCTTGTAACATTGCTGAGTATAGGCTTCTACCCTTTAGTGCTATGTTTCCCTGGACCGTGCAAGTTTTTAGTTTACTAGTTTTTCCATTACCTCTTAGTAGTCACAGAGAGATAGTGAGGAAAGTGCCTTTAAAAAGTTTATGAAAGGCGGAAAACTAAAAGTAATCTAGTAGCAATATTGCTAGAAAGCTACTTAAAACTTCTAGTATAGTCAACAGTGAACTTGGAATGTTCTCTTTAAAATGTTCATATTTCTAACTGAACTATACAGTTTTGTATGGTATTAACTGGTGTGGTTAACCTACATAAAAATAATGTAACGTGTTCTAAGATGCTAGAAAATCTAAAGACGACCATATTAGAAAAAAAAACATCTTCAGGTATTCGACTAGCTCTGATAAGAAGAGAAGAAGTATTGTTTCTTCATTGTTTTGTTGTAAGATTTTCTTAAAGGAAACCTTTTAAGAAAATTAAACCTATTTAAACGGCCGTATTTAAGAGGCCGTATACGAAGTTTTGCCGATCGGGCTGATTTACGTGTTTTTACAGTTAAAATAGGTTGTAATGCACAACATGAAAGATCATTTCACTTATAATCTAATGAATGAGCGACATTTTATTAGGTTGGGGAAAAAGTCTTTTCGCATTATAGTATGTATGAACTTGTAATAAAATCTCTTTGGCTATACTATTTGTATCTGGCTGGTCTTGGAATCATTGAAAGTTTAAATTTTAAAGAACATAATTCCAAATTCAAATTAGGAAAATGTGTGATTTTCATTTGTTTTTCGTACCGTCAAGATGAGTGAATCTAATGAAGAAATTCGATACATTTTAAAATTTTACTACAAAAAAGGTAAAAATGCAACGCAAGCCGCGAAAAAAATTTGCGATGTTTATGGACCTATTGTAGTGTCTGTGAGAGTAGCACAAATTTGGTTTAAGCGTTTTCAATCCGGAAATGTTGATGTCAAAGATGCACGTCGGTCTGGTCGCCCTATTATCGATAAAATGGATGCCATTTTTTAAAAAGTGGAGCAAGATAGGCATATCAGTAGTTACGACGTAGCTGAAGAACTGAAAATTGACCACAAAACAGTTTTGGCGCATTTGAAAAAAACTGGGTACACAAAAAAGCTCGACATTTGGGTACCTCACGAGCTCACTGAAAGAAACCTAATGAACCGTGTACTCATTTGTGATTCTTTATTACGACGTCATGAAACCGAACCATTTTTGAAGAAGCTGATAACTGGTGATGAAAAGTGGATCACGTATGACAAGAACGTGCGAAAAAGGTCGAGGTCAAAGGCCGGTCAGGCTTCACAGACTGTGGCGAAACCCGGGTTAACTCGCAACAAGGTGATACTGTGTGTGTGGTGGGATTGGAAAAGCATTATTCATTATGATCTGTTACCACCAAGCAGGACCATCGATTCTGAACTCTACTGCGAACAACTGATGAGATTAAAGCAAGAAGTTGAAAGAAAGCGGCCGGAATTAATCAACAGAAGGGGTGTGGTTTTTCATCATGATAACGCTAGACCTCACACATCTTTAACCACTCAGCAAAAATTAAGAGAGTTTGGCTGGGAGGTGTTAATGCATCCGCCGTATAGTCTTGACCTTGCACATTCAGATTTGCACCTGTTTCGGTCTCTTCAGAATTCTTTAGGCAGTGTCAGGTTAACATCACGAGAGGACTGCCAAAACCACTTGTCGCGGTATTTTGACCAGAAGTCCCAAAATTTCTATAGCAATGGGATCATGTCCCTACCTACAAGATGGCAAAAAGTTATCGAACAAAATGGTAGCTACATACTTTAGTTAAATGTAAATAAAGTATATTAAAAAATGTTTTGAATTTTCTTAAAAAATGCGAAGAAACTTTTTCCCCAACCTATTATTTTGTGTCGCGTATTATAATGCGAGAGTTAGGATGTTTTAATTGCCAAATTGATTTTATTTTTTGTAATTTATTTTCCGGAAATTGATTGATTTTGAACGTTATTTCTGTTCTTTTAATTTTATGAACTTTAACGAAATCAAAAGCAATTATTTGCCCATTTTCTCTAAAATTTGACAAAGTTAAATATTTTTTTACACAAAAATTTTATATGAAAGTGGTAAAAAGTGATGCATTCATTGTATGATATATATAGAAGAAAAATACATGTTGCGCCGACCCCAAATACATTCGGACAAGGGCAGGAGAATAGTGATACATTGTATAGACGACTTTCACAAGAATTAATTGTAATTTTTTCATACCCTTTAGACGTCAAAACGATTCATAAATATGTGATATTCTAACAGCAAAAATCCAGAAAACAGTCGCCGGTATTTGGTCGATTAGTCAAAATTACATATTAAAAATAAAAAAGTAGCTCATTCATTAAATTATAATTGAAATGATCTTTCATGTTGTGCATTAAAACTTATAGAAATACAGTATTAACTGTAAAGTAACATCTGTAAAATTACGTAAATCAGCGAAATCAGCACAATTTCGTATTTTCGAGCTCTTAAGTAGGTCCATTAATAAAATTACAAACGAAACATCAATAACCCACCTACTTTAAAACTACTACAAAACATTGAGCTAGGTACTAAAATCATCTCCTCCTCCGCAATCGTTCACTCTTCCTTTCATTCAGTCAATCATTCTAGCACCGCCATTACGCTAACGGAGCCATGAGTATTTTTTACAGCTGTCTGTCAAAACAACGTCAGTAATAAGGTCGAGAACCGAACCCCGCCCACGTCAGACGCAGCCCACATTACGTCACTACTGGACAGTTTAGATAAGTTACCACTTCTTATCTAAGATAACGATGAAGTGCCTTTTTGCAAGATTGGCGGGAAAGAGTTCAAAGTATTGAAAGGTGGGGTTCTTTCGAACTGTTGAATGAGTTCATGGATAATATAGATGGATCCGTGATTTAAGTTATAGTGTAGAAAATTTAAAAGAAGCCTATGACCAGAAGTGCAGATTCGACAGTTTCTGAAGAATGAATTAAGCAAAAAAGAAATGAAACTAAGTTTCACTAGTTTTACGGTTCCGTACCTCAAAAATAAAAAAACGGAACCCATAAAGGATCACTCGTGTGTCTGTGTCTGTCACAGCCAATTTGCTCCGAATCTAGTGAACCGATTTAGTTGAAATTTGGTACACGTATCTATTTCTGTGACCCAAACACGGCCGTGTAAAGTAAATAAATGAATTTAGAATATGGGGGTCAATTTTGGGGGGCAAATAAGAGAAAAAAAAAGTTTTGCACACTGTACCGTGTGACATATCAAATGAAAGGGCTTACTGTGAGGGTCTCAAATATATTTTTTTAATAATTTTAAATTTATTTAAGAAAATAGACGAAAATTGACCATTCCCCGTTACCTCCGAAAGTACTGAGCCTAAAATTTTGGAAAAAAATAAAGACTATATTTTAATACCTATAGATTACAGGAAACTTATAAGAAGTCAATGGTCTTAAAACATCATGGTAAATCTCTTAATATTGTGCATACAAACTTACGTTTGCAGTTGGAATGTATGGGAGAACATGTTTTTCAACTACAATGTGACTGACTCTGACTCCTAAGTCACAGGAACTTACACCTAGTTTAGGAGTCAGAGTATTTAATAACTGACCCTTGTAATTAAGCCTTTTATGTGTTACTTTTGTTGTATATTGTTAAGAGCTTTAGGTGAAATAAAGAATTTATTATTTATTATTTATAATGTTAAGTTTGTTCTTGGGATTCATCCCAACTACGGAACCCTTCATTGTGCGTAGTCCGACACGCACTTGGCAGGTTTTATTCCACTGGTAATTATTATCTCTTCAATGTAATGTAACAAGAAATAGGTAGTCATAGAGTAGAGAGTTAGTGAGGAAAGTTCCTTCAAGAAGTCTATGAAAGGTAGAAAACTAAAAAGTAATCTAGTAGCAATATTGCTAGAAAGCCACTTAAAACTTCCAGTACAGTCAACAGGCTACATTCCAAAGTTGTACAGGGAAAAATATATCAATAACTAAACAAAGTTATTCATAAAAACAGCGGTCAATCGGGCGAGTTTATTTCAGAATGCTTGAACAAAACAGCTTTGATTTCGGCAAAATTGAGGGAACACTTTTGTTACCAGGGGTCCCAGTACTCCCAGTCAATTTGAGCGACAGCAAACCGGTTCCCATCAATTTTATCCGGAACCCGGTAAATGTGAAATGAATGAGTATATTTTTTGGCCATTTTATTTGTAACTAATTTGATAGGAATATTTATGAAGCGAAATCAGAGTAAATTGTTATAAATTTTCGGATTCATGTTTAAAAACTCAACTTGGAATATGTTTTCGATAGCTGTAGGTGGGATATGAGTGAGATGTATACTAAATACCATTAGTTTAATCATAATGTTTTATTTCAGGACCATTTCATTATCCAGAATTTAGCAAAGGATATTTGATTAGGGATGTTAATGATTATATTTTAGAAGATTTAATTTGAGATTTAAATAACAGCTATATTATAAGGATAACAAGCCAGCTTATGGGTTAGTAGAATTCGTATTTTCGAAGCTGAGTCCCTGTCAGCAGCAGATGCATTATATCATCAAGGAAAACGAACGGTACGAGCGCTGACGGAAATTTATTAGAAGCTACTGGTTTAAATATAGGTTTAACTTAACTACAGGATTAAGTCTTAACAACACTTTCAATAATATTTAAAGCAAAGCGTCTCGGCTTTATAAAACAAGATAATATGTTAAAGGAACGGAAGAGACTGATAGATACATTGTAGACATATTGTCTTACTAAGTTCATGAGAAACACAAGTTTAACAATTACATAATTATTGAGCATCTTTTAATTAACTTTACGAACAGAAACAAGTTTAAAGACGAAATTATAACTAGAGAAACGGAAGAGTAAAATAATCAGTATACCTATATTCAGATCGTCAATATACGGAAATAGTGTGATAGAAGGGCTAGGTTAATGAGAATCTGTTAATAGGCCGACAGTGGTTCACCTTTTCTCATTTTCTATTATATTTTCTAACAGTTTGAATAACTTTGTTGCTTTATATATAACCCAAATCCTTAATTCCCACACCATTAAGATCACTTTAATTAAACCATATCATGTCACCGTTTATAACTACTAGTAAACTTCCAATTAGTATGACATCATTAAGATACAGAAAGAAGATCCACTATCATACATCTCGAAATGTTTCATCAATCATAGTGAAGCCACCAGTAGGTACAACACACCATGTCCCAAATCTGAATGTAAATTATTACTTGATTAGCGATCAGCCTTTGCTTCGCACGGATGTAATGGCGACATGTCAAAATATAGCGATATCTGTGCTATATGTAATTTAAATATTAATTTTATACACATGAACCTTTCGGAATCGGAATAATTGCTCTAAATGTGCAAACTGCATCAAAATGGATTGTGTAGTGTAGAAGATCTAAGCGGTCACACAGACAACATGAAAAGCGACTTTGTTTTATACTATTTATATTAGATCATAGATTATATGTGTATGTGTGTGACTCGCTCACCTGCTACATCATAATAACCCAAAATCTTTAGGGTTTCTTTCTGTTGTTCAACATTGAGCGCAAGTTCATTATTACCAACATTCTCTGTCTCTCTCTCTCTGAAGCCATACAGACAGAATGAAACTACTGCATGCTCCATTTCGAGACGAGACCCCGAGGCAATCTTTCAATAAAATTGCTTCATGGACGGAGCGCGCGCCCGCCGTACACGCACTATGTTTTCAACGGGGCAATTTGCGTCCCAGGTTGTGATTGAGTGATTACTGTGTTATTGTTTCACTGCTACTGTTGTACGCTAATTTATATTAAGTGGATTTATTTAACATTATTAAGTTCTCTCACATTAGAATGTGTATTTTAACTTTAGTGTTGTCGACGATTATCAATTTAATTTTGAACACCAGTGACTTACGATGAAGTTAGGCCAAAGAAAAGATCGATAGATTGTGTGAGGAGTGATATGAAAGAAAAGGGCGTGAATGATAGCGTGACGGTTGACAGGGGAGACTGGTGGAAGAAAACGTGTTGCAAGTAACATGGGACAAGGGCAGGAACATGATGAGTGATTTACGGTGAAGGAAAACAGCGAGAGTGAGCAAGTACTTAATAGCCTGAAATCCAGTGAGCAGTGAGCTTACATGGTGATCTATGCTCGGTCCTTCTCTGTTTTAGAAGACCAACAGTTTACCCTGCATTGTATGTAGAGTGTATTAAATTTTGTTGGCCCAAAACTTCGTCACTTCCACGGCATCTTCGGTGGCAGCGCAGAGGTCGCTATAGCTGCATTTTTTGGGGCACATAGGGCAGGATAGGTGGTGGGACATAGTTTGACGGATGTCTCTATTAAGAGCCAATTCCCAGAACTTAACCAGAATTGGAACGGTAACACGCTTATCAGGCAAATGTTTCTGTTCGATCAATATTTTACATTTGACATGATGGCCTCTCCCTCTACACCAAATTATTTGCCTACTTCAACAGGATGACATCTTCATGGCAGTGACAGCGGAAATGGAGTGAGACCCCAAGCATAATGCCGACTTGCTCGGGTTGCCGTTCGATTTCCGTATCCGAACAAATATTTGTATGGTCCGCAGATACTTTGAAGATCGGTGTTGGTATATGTAAATTGTGTTTGCAATAACACCCACAAAAGCAACTAGGTACAGGGAGAATCCCGGTGGGTGGTTGGTTACAAATATCAAATACCTTAGAGAAATTGAAAATATTTCAAAACAAGTGTTTTTTATTTTATTTTATTAATGAGGATGTTGTTGGGTCTGCCGCGTTGTTTTAGTGCGTCCGGTATATGTTCGCATCTGCGCGTACCGATGACTTTTACGCGATAATTCGAAAGAAACCGTATTCAATTTTGTCAACGGCGCGGGCTAGTTCGAACGGCATCCTAAGTATGGTGGTACACAAGTATGACGCACCCTGGTTGTCTCACGCTATGGCGGTGTTAGTCAAAAAACCCTAGACTTTAGGTTGTACTTGTTGGTTTATCTTCTATGAAAAAAAAAATCTTTTTGAGTATTGGTACTAACATATAATAGTTTTTAAGAACACTGTTACTTGGGCCCAGTTGCCATCAGTAAATAAATATTATTATGATTATTATTATTAATCTATTGATTAATAATAATAATCATAATATCAAATTAATCAAACGAGCCCAAACTCGATAGGATTCATCGTTTTATTACTGATCAGCTCCATGTCATAAGAACATTGCATTATCATCCGCTTTACATATGCATGTAGAATTTCAGCTCAATCGCAACCGAGAAGTGGGCCAAAATTGCAAGATTCGATTACAGACAGACACCGGGAGAGGTGAAACTAAATAAAAGCTTGTATTAACGTGAATTGTATAAATACGTATATACGAGTAGAACTGAACTGAGAATGGTTTCATCAAATTGTGAAGACGAAATATTCTGGAGTTATAAAAGCGACGGTCTAGCTTATGCAAGCTAAAACAAGGTGCATTACAATTCCTTTTAAGCTGCTTTCTTGAATTTTCGTCTCATAACTCTGCCAGGTAAAATGTTGCTTGAATTTTAGAGTATTTGTTAAGGAAACTTAAGTAATTTGTTAATGCAATATCCGAGTGAATCTTGAGGACTTTATCTTCATGGATTGTTTATTAGGTACTTTTGTATAAAATGAAGAAATTAAGTAGGTGATACACGTACAGCTACAGTACCTATTTACCTTTTACTTAGAGAACTAACAGATATCAAATGTATCCAAAAAGATGGTTTATTATCTTAAATGCGCATTGCTGACAAATTGAAATCCCAGCTAAGCACTAAAATAATTAATATGATGCCTTGCCTTACAATGCTTCATTCCCTCACTTCACGTCTGCTAAACGTGGTATAAAGACTATCGACCACGAGTAAGGTCTTCGTCGATCGATTAGCTATCTACATGTAAGCCCATATGCAGTAGACATTCAAAGCCTCATTTGCACAAACTGGCCTCGCAAACTCCTATAACAATACCAAAATACGCAAGAACTGTGAAGTTTGAACCTAACTACGTAACATATCACAATATGTATGTGACAAATTATGTACTAATGACAATCGTATTTTTGAAAATTTAACCCTTACCATTTGCGGTCTATGTTTTATTATCACTGTTCACAAAAACCAAGTCAACGCAATGGCTATTGATAAACTGGCAGATCATTATTAGCCATATATAAAGGAGGAAGTGTATTACGCAACTAGCTTCTGTCCGCGTAAAATTTCTTTTAGTATATGCAATGCCTTCCCATCAGTGACAGAATTTTCGGAATCGTATCAGTAGGTCCAAAGATTCCCCCTACATACAAACTTACAAAACTTTACCTCTTTATCATTTTATCTGCTGGGTCTAAGTCTCCCAGTCTGCTCTGATTAGAATAAAAATAGAAACATTTACTGAAAAGGCTGGTTTGAACAGAGTTGCGGAAGAAAACGTGTTGCGTCGACCCTAAGTAACATGGGACAAGGGCAGGAACATGATAAGTGATTTACGGTGAAGGAAAACAGCGAGAGTGAGCAAGTACTTAATAGCCTGAAATCCAGTGAGAAGTGAGCTTACATGGTGATCTATGCTCGGTCCTTCTCTGTTTTAGAAGACCAACAGTTTAACCTGTATTGAATGTACAGTGTATTAAATTTTGTTGGCACAAAACTTCGTCACTTCCACGTCATCTTCGCTGGCAGCGCAGAGGTCGCTATAGCTACAAAATTTTACCTCTTTATAATTTTCTCTGCTGGGTCTAAGTCTCCAAGTCTCCTCTGATTAGAAAAAAAATAGAAACATTTACTGAAAAGGCTGGTTAGAACACCATCATAAGGGTCAATTCCCATTGAAAGAGCAGCGGTCGGCAGCGGCCGGCAGCGGCTTTAATATTAAGAAAGTTCATAGTCATTTGAAGACAAAGGAGGGACCGCGCTGCCCCTCGCGGCGCCGCGCTGCTTCTCGCAGCGCCGCCCCTCCATTGCCTTCAAATGACTATGAACTTTTTAATCACGTAGATAAGGTTCTTAATATTAAAGCCGCTGCCGGCCGCTGCCAACCGCTGCTCTTTCAGTGGGAATTGACCCTTAAGGTATAAGCTTTAAGAACGGTCATTCATTCTGCTTTCAGTCCGTTGAAAGGCGAAGCAACAGATAAAACGTTATATTTGGAAGTAAAGAGGTCACATCACTCTAGTAAGTTGTAAGAAACATGTAAAATTATACTCATGTTTAAAACTCTCTTTCTTCTTATACTTATAGATATAGTAATGTTGCAAAAGTAAATGATGACGTTAATTATTATACGGCGGATGATGAAGATTGAGACTGACCAAATGATGTCAATCAGGAAAACTTTTTTACAAAAAAAACGACCGACTTCCAAAAAAAACACTACAAAGAGAAAAATAACTTTAATTTCAAAAGTCGGTGTCTTAGGATGGTTTTTAGTTTTTTGCCACCGACTTCTGGTTATTTTTCACTTTGTAGTGTTTTTTTTTTTGGAAGTCGGTGGGTTTTGGTCAGTTTGTAATTTATCTAAGTTACAATAGCCTAATGTTAACTGCTCATCACCTTTTGCAAAATATTGCATTTCCGATGTAGGGACGTTAATTGTTGAGGAGTTCTCCTAGTAAGAACCAGGAGAACTGGAGCTGATGATGAAGTCACCATTAGCTCCATTTCACCATACGCATTGCTTAGCAACCATATTATAGTAGGTACTTAATCGAATCGCAACCCTTGAAATACTTATTATTGAGTAGTTCCGATGGCCATCTGTGGTCTTCATCATCAGTTCCATTTCACCAAATAGTGCTTTCCGAGAGTAAATGCACGAGTTACTATAATAAATATCCAACCCGCTATATACGTGTGCTTGTAAAATTTGAGGGTTGTCCTCGATTTCCATGGGATCCCCACATCAAGATTATGACTTGGTGTACATACATAAAAAAAATACATATATACGCGACAAATTGATAACCTCCTCCTTTTTTTGAATGTCGGTTAAAAAGGGACTGCAAATTCTGTCTTTTCAGAAAAAAATAATTAGCTTTGATCTATGATAATCAAGAAAAGACTAGTGATTCACAGGGTGATTTGCAATTTTAAACTAATAAGACGGAAAAAGAACACTATCCCACAATGAGAGTGAAATTCTGCATTCATCTGAACATATTACTTTGCATACATCATCTTTATTTCTAGCCGTTTCTCAAGTATGTATAAGGTCGATATCCAGTCTAACCAGACTTCAGAGACTGAACATCAGTATTTACCTCACGTATTCGACATAATTATTGGGGATAAAGGCTTATCCCTTAGCTCGTGTACGCTTACAAAACATAATGCCATGACCTGATTTTGGGGTTGAATAAAGAAAACGACTATTTTAATTGAAATTACAAAACGTTTAATAAAACTGTGGTCAGCTTTAGCTTTAAGTGTTGATGTAATAGCATTACTTCTGCTTAGCTTTTCGGGGAGTGATGGTGCCAGAAGTCTGACGAGCTGACAAGTATCTTATAGACTTTTATTTATAATGCAAAATATACGTGATTCTACTAATGTCATGAAACTGTCATATTTTCCCAATCAACCTTGAACCTAATGCTTTAGCGATAAAGTTGAAAATCTATTAAAGAAATTTGACAGATTGCAGTAGCTTGATGTGCTGGCGTCTGTACTTGAATGACAAACGGAATTTTAATGTCTATGATTTAATGGAAAAGCCGACCGCAACTCTATTGTTCGGTGTTCCCGTGACAGGTCTCATTTCAAGTCCATAGGATACTTTTCAGTAGGTAAAGATATCATTGTCACAAGAGTAAGGTCACAAGTATTTAGCTAATTATGATAATGGATCTTATGCGAGACGAAATAACAAGAATATTTTTAGGCAACAATTAAATGTGACAGATTTTAGATTTTAGACAACAGCTAATCCAAATTTTGTTTTTTCGAAAGACTTTATTATCAGCTTTGGTACGTTCGCAAACAACCCTATTGAAAGTAACAATATTGCGCCATCAACGTAGTCCTTGAGTTAATTTGTTAGGTCGGTTTCCAGCCTACCATACGGCTGAATATTGCCATTATATCCCAAGAAGGTAGTTCTAAATGCGTTCATTAAAAAGTACTTTACACGTGGTAAAGGAAAAATCAATATGAGTCGACTCTGTCTCCACTTTATATGGGTCATCGGGCGGTAGTCAGCAGAAAAAGCAGTAACAGAAATAACTTTAGTCGTTTTTATGGACTATATTTTATCACCTTCAACTCATATGAACATGCAACTTCTTTATTGGTCAATGTAATGTTTTTTATGTTGATTTAATGAATATTTTATTATTGTAAGGGTAAAGCGAAACCTTTATTGAGCTTTTGCCATAGCTTCATGGGTATGTTTATATTTTCCTTGGGGAACTCACTGACACCTCTATGGATAAAGCTCACTGATCGACATGAGAAAGGCTTAAGAAAGAGAATTTTACAAAGACTGTTAGAACTTTAGCATTTGTATAGTTGTTGAGAACTTGCACATTTCACAACTTCCCGGAATTTAGCTTTTAACTACAAACTTAAGCAATTGGCTTTAGTGGGAAGTCACAGTATCGGAAGTGCCGAACTACAAGAGACACTGCCAATACAAGTTCAAGCCAGATCAAAATTGATACTTCACGTTCACACCACAGTGCACTTTGCCATTCTCTAATAGAATGTATTTTGGATATCGCTTTATATTTCCGAATGAGAACAGTGTTTATAGCGTCAATGATCTAATTCATTCTACCAAACACCGAATTCATAAGGAATGTTCACGCAGTAATATTAAAAGATAAAACAGCAAACTCTTCAAAGACTGATTGGCATACTGATAAAATGTCAAAACGATCTGAGCTAATAAAAACGTCAGAAAAACGAGAGAAAATAGATTTTTCACACTCCACTGATCACTGCAGAGAAGAAATAAAAATGCAAAGAATATTATTAAAACGTTATGGGCAGAGCATACTTCTACTAACCGTACTCTTTTCAGCTTCGTAGGTACTGACCACTTCGCCTTGGAAAACTACGTTTTTAATATGCTCTTTTTCAAGCCGAAGTTCGCTTGACAGGCCTTTACGACTGTTTCAAAGAAGCAATTATATTATACCACTTTCCACTTTCGTGTTTTGCGAATGACATAAGTAAATCAAATTATCATAAGAGAAATGGAGTATGTGTAATGTGTCTGACAAATTATGAACATGTAAAGACTAAATTAACGCTGTGCGAATACACAGTAGATATGTATTACGAATATATTATTAGTCATAATAGTTGAGAACTAGACACATGAAGACGAAACTGAGATGCTTATGTTACTTAATGATATGATATGAATGTTTGATTTTCTGAAAGCCTTTTACCAGCTTAAACCACATGTAGCTGGATCCTAATGGAAGCACCTCATTCAATTCAAAATATACTTAGAGAACCTCTTGTTTAATGCAGACTACCATGACTGCGATCGTAAAGAAAACAAAGTTCTTTCACACATCAGTCAGTCTGCAATCGATCCACCTGATAAAATCCGTTAGTCCTCTCTGACGACACCCATGGGAAATAACAGATCGCCCCATTTCGAAGGCCAAAAAGGACACCAGATGAAAAATAAAAGTTCAATAAAAGACAAAATATATTAAAACCGGATACCAGTGTAATTGTATCACGATAAGATACGCTTGAATGATATTGATTTGATTGGCACTGGAGTTTAACGACCAGATGCGACAGTGAAATATTGTGCAGACGAAGCCGAAGCTTTAATTTAATGTTCTCTTTTCTAAAAGCGAAAAGAAAATTGAGGGTTCATAGGAGACGTGATGTTATGTTACTTTAATCGCAGTACAATATCAGAAGAATTCGACATTTAAGAAGCATTTCCAGATAAAAGTTAACGGCGAATGGAATAAACAGTACGAAAATCAAAGCAATCACGATCAAGAGTGAAACTTATCGTAGTCAAGCATGGAATCTTGACAATGGTTATCTTAGTTAATGCCCAGATCGTTTCACAGCATAATTGATACTATAGGATGGATTTAATATTGGACGCAAGCCACCCTACCCATTATGGAAATCAAGCGCTTAGGCCTATGATCAATAGCGAACCCCTCCAGACTGAAATAATATGACATCAATAATAATACCAGGCACGTGGACGAAGCAGGAGGTTGTGGACTATAAATAAGACTTATATAATATGTGGTCGCAAAATTACAGCACTTTTAATAATACAGTTCGCATACATTCCGAGTGAAGCAGGAAATAACCAATAAACAAGGTATTCACTTATTTGCGGTTTTAACGCGGTGTTACATTTTATTGCGGGCATGTTAATTAGCAGACTACCGTCCTTATGGAAAATTTTATGTAATTCGCATTCATAAATTTATTGGATGAAAAATGTCGTGTGCATTACATAATTCTCAGTTGGAAGAGGCGGTTTGAATATATTAAATTTTACGTGGATTTTACGTTAAAGTAGAACATGAATTTAATATAAGCTGGTTTATTACATACACTCTTTTGCAACAAAAAAAATATAAAATGGGCACCTAAGGAATTTACGTTCTAAGGTCGATTTGAGTTAATTAAATGAAATTTAATAGGGATGATGACTAAAACATGTTTTTTTGTCCGTCATGTAGATTATTAAAATATATTGGACACGTATTTTTTCTTTTTCTACGTAATCAAAAGATTACGGCGATACATTGAGTTAAAATGTGGCATGACGTCACGTCTTCGTAGATTTTATACGTAGAAGTGACGTAGCGAGCCCCCACTCCCGAACTTTAATGCGAGTTATCTATGTAATTTTTTATTAATATGATAAAGCAAAAAATACGTATCTAATATTTTTTTATTATCTGACTGACGGACTAAATAGAATTTCTTTTTTTTACCCAGGCATCATCCCTATTGTTTGACGTAGTCTGCATACTTATAATCGTGTAAATTAATACGCGTGAAGTAAATTCGGGCATTTTTTTTTAAATTTTCGATGAATTCTTTAAAACCTTTGTACACGACCAAACAATAAGAAGTGGTCGGCAATAAAAACAATAAGATTTTTTTTACTTTTTTATATTAAATAGAGTTACAAATGTAAAAACTTAATAACGAGTGTGACCTCCTCTTGCCAAAATCACAGCTTGAATCCTTCTGGGCATGCTCTCCACGATGTTTTTAATAACGTTTTGAGGAATACGTTCCCACTCTTCTGCAATGACTCTTTTTAGCTCCCTGGTGTTTTGTGAAGCAGGTTGCACTGATCTTACCAGTCTCTTTAGAACATCCCAGACATGCTCAATTGGATTGAGGTCAGGACTACGTGCTGGCCAATCTAAACGACGGATCCCAACTTCTTGCATGTACGCTTCAAAATCAAAATCAAAATCAAATCAAAAGTCATTTATTCAAACTAGGCTGAGAATCAGCACTTTTTGAACGTCAAAATTACATAAGACAGTCCCCCAAAACGCCCGCCCTTCACCACTTCCTAGTGCTTTAGCTGGGGAGAAGAAGTGGCGCAACAAACTCCCCAGCAGCACAGCTGTCTGTTCAGTTAAAAAAAAAAAAAAGATTCTATATAACACTGCGCATAATAATTTAGGTACATTACGCAATACAAAACATTAAATTAAATTATTTGCTATAAGTAAGCTAGCACACGCCAATATACCAAAAAAAAAAAAAAAATCGAAAACTATACTCAAGCAGAAACAAAATACGAGTACAAAACTAAAAACGTAAGCAGAACTTTATACCCAAATAAAAGCCTCCAGTAATAAAGGGCGTGCCCACTTACATATAGCAGTACATGTAGTCGTAACTCAAAGTCACAGATGATAAACTAGGACCATCGAAGTAAAATCAACAACGAGTTAAGTTACTAATAACAAAACAAAACCAAGGTCAGCAAGACGACCTGTCACCACAAGCAGCACCCGTTCACGAGTATAACGCAAAGATCAGCCATTACCCCCCTCGCCATATTTGAGGGAAGGAGACAACCCGACCCCCGACGCTACCGCAAGCAGTGACATCTAAGGGAGCATGACGAACTTGCTGCCGGTTGCTCGGGCAAGAAAAAACTATGATCAATTGTCGAGGTCACTAGCTAACCACATATTGCAATACCACTCATAAAAAATAAATAAACATTTTTTTTTTTTTTTTTTTTATTTGTGATGGGTTTGCTCTTGACTCTAGTCTAGGTCAGAGGTGACAGAGACAAAGTCGACGATGGAGTGAGCTTACCCAGAAGAAGCCTGTTCACTCTCACTTTGAAGAGATTAGGGTTGTATACGTTCGGAAACACAGACGCAGGTAGTGTGTTCCACTCTTTTGCTGTGCGCATTATAAAAGACATTTGGAAGCTTATATATATACTCATGAAATGAGTAGATTATGTCAATAATAAAAAAATAAAATAAAAATAAAATTGACCTTGAGAGTCAAACAAAATAAATAATTATATGAACTCATATAACCTGTCAGTAGGTATGCTAATTCTGGAGAAAGAACATAAACATTGTCTTAAGTTAAACACAGCGACCAACTATTCTTATCGTTTAAGTAATCGTTGATAGAATAGTATGCCTTTGAACAAAGGTTAGATTTTACTTTAGCTTTGAACGCATTAAAGGGCAAATCTAGCAAAGAAGAGGGTAGCTTGTTATAAAAAGATATTCCACGTCGCCAGAACCTTCCCCAAGAAAAATGGAATCTTCCCCAAGTGCAGTCAATGCGGGTTGTGCATATGGAATTAGGGCTTCCTTTATGTACCAGTGTGCCTTTAATGTTCTATTTTCTATGAAAACTAACTCCGTACGATCCGTCGAATTAATTCCTGCCCAAAACATAACGGAGCCTCCGCTATAAAGAGTGATTTCTTCGAAATACACTTCCGCATAGCGTTCCCGTGGTCTTCGCAGCACTCGCCGGCGTCGGTCCTCTCCACACAAAGAGATTCTAGTTTCATCAGAAAATAATACTTTATTCCAGTCCTCCCGAGTCCATGAAGCACAGTTTCGAGCGACACGGTGCTCATGGAGTAATTTAGGGCCCCGAGCCGGGCGGCAACTTCTGATATTGGCAGCCAAAAGCCTCATCCTGACAAGCTAACTTCTACTCCTCTTACTTTTTCAAGACTTTTCTTTAGGTCCACACTTGACGCCTTAAGATTCCGCAGCGCCTGAATCACCAAAAAGCGGTCATCTCTTGGTTCTCTACATCGTTTTCTTCCCGAACCGGGTCTTCTTTTGACCGAACCGGTCTCTTGATACCGTTGCCAAGTCCTCTGGACAGATGAACGACTCACATTTAGCCGGACACCTAGCTTTGCGAAAGACCTTCTATAATTATTATTAATTAAATTAAATTATTAATTAATTATAATTAGGGTATAATTTTACCGGCCTTTATCGCTTTATCACTCATATCAAGAAGTGGTATTTAATGTAAAAAGAAAGATTAAATTGTTTAATTTGCAGAAAATATCCAAAAAGTTTTAAAATTTTAGTAATCTGTAAAAAAAATCGTTTCACCAATTCACGCTATTAGTAAAGCAATTTTACAATAATCCACAATAATCATTATTTTTATTTAATTAATTTCAAAATTTAAATTTGGAACGTAAATAATCATGCCAGGATGCTTCAAATAACATGCCAATACATCGTCAAATTAATAAAACCTCTTTCTTGTTCTTCTTCATTGAAGTAGAGAAAAAAGTCTAAAGTACCAGTTTTTTTGCAAAAGAGTTTAAATCAAGTATATTTTTTTGCTAGCTACGAGTACAAGCGCTATAAGATTTAAATCAGTACCATAGTTCATGACTGTTGTACTGATAAGTTGCAAGTCTTCGAGCTGACCTCATTCATGTATTCATCTGCCTATTTTCACTAAATGAAGATCAAACAATACGTCATATTTTTATGGAAATTTCGGATGTCTCCTTATCAGCAGATTATTTGGATTTTTCTAGATCGTCTTATCAAGGCTTATTCTGATCTTGAAATAGTTATCTTTATTGCGGTATTGACTGATATTGGGTAATATATAAATATACCTACACACATGTTCTAGTTTTAGACGCATATACGTAAGTATTCATAATCTTGTTAGTATCGGATGTTCAATGCGGGTCATAGAATTAAATAATTTAGTAGTAGGACCCGAAAGATTAACCGTTTGCGTTCCATTTTTAAATTGTAGGAAGCTAAATAGGAACATTACCTACATCTGAATTTCCTAAAATAGACCAAGTTCGAATCGTAAGCCACCTAATATATCAATACTTTGAGAACCCAGGACTCTTACCAACACTGCTCATGCTAGAAACCAATAAACATTCCAATAAAAGAGATATTAACCCATTATTTCATCGCAAAACCAAATTCTCGCAATTGCCTCTCAGGTATTTACAAACAATGTTACACTCGATTTAACTTCAAACAATCAAAGCGTTGAAGTGTATCTAGTTCGACATACGGTTTTGTACTAAAATCAAACAAAACCCATGTAAGAGAAGTATTTACGATATATATATATTTATAGGAGGGGTTATGTAATGGAGTAATGACTGTAGTACAGATGTACGTTTCAGAAATGTAGATTTATTGCCAGAAGTGATCGTAATAGTACCGAGATGTGAACTTACCCTAACCCCCTACTCGTGTTAAATAAATTCACACAAGTACTTTGTTTCTTCCTATATAAGTAAAAGAAGGAAAATGTACAACCTTTCGAGTACAACTAAGTTATGCTCATTCGTATATTTGTTTCTGTTCTAGAATGGAAAAGGGAATACAAAATGTATCACCTGCTTACAATTCTGTACAGGTTCAGAACTGTCAACGGGTGCAGTTGTATGCAAGTAGTTGTGTCAGGTGAGGTTTTATGAAACAGGATTTGAATCTTTATAACAAATTGTGTATTGGGAAGAATGTAATGACGTCCTACTTTCTTAGACGTGTCAAAAGCTTTATCAAAATTCACGCAGTGATTTGCAATATCAGTTGAAACTTACACGAGCCGTTAGGAAGTTTATAGCAAGATCAAAGCGAACTTTAATATTTCTCTCTCTTCGAACTTGCATACAAGAATATTCTTTTGCAAGTTTCATTTAAAAGATTAAAATAACACGGATTTTGGCGAAGTCGGCAATTCTAAGAATTTAAGGGCAGTAAAAATCTAAGGCCACTCCGAAAGTTTTCCAAGAAATAAACTTTAACCTATGGCGTTCGGATTCGATGTTAAGGAAATATATTGCAAACGTAATTCAATGTTTTTATAGCTGCTTTTACGAACGGAAATATTTAAGCCAGAGCGGCAGTGAGACTTTGAACGCGTAAGGTAGGCACTTGAATAAACTTAGAATCATTTGAAATAGACTTGAAACTAGATGAAGCAACAAGTAGCAAAGAAATAAGAAAATGTAAAAGTAGTCCTCAAGAGAAAACTGCTGTTTAAATAGCTCCACTTCTTTCGTAACATGCAATTTAGCTAAATCGCATTCACTAAAACCTGACACTAAACACTCATACTTTTGAATACTGATTATGTAACACTATTTATATATAAAACCGTTGAAATAATTCAATTATTGAGGATAATGTACGACGAACCGAGCGTTACAAATTGAGTCCCAGTGTCAATTTACCTTCTAAAGACAAAAGAGCAAAGTTAAATGAACCAGCTGTTTCAATAATTTCCGTTATAAGCCAAACCAAGTCGTTGCTAAGGAAGTGTTAACAAATATTCAGTTTCATAAATTGTCCCTCGACACCTCATAACTGGCGCCCAACGTGGGGCCGCGGGGCGCACCTAAATCAATTTTCCATTACGTTTTCTGTACGACTGTAAGAGCGAGACAAAAACACTAAAGATCATTACATTAAAGATCAACCTCCTTTGTTTTGGCGTCAATGTCTCTGATTACGTTTGGGTGTCGAAGCAAAATGAACTTTGTACATGAACTGGAAAGAGTCGATATTGTCGGTTGTAAGTTCTAATAGGAAAGGGCCTGTGTACTAGGCAGGGGGAGTTAGTAGGGCCATGAAAAACGGGAACGCAACACAGGGAAGGTTGAAGCCGTCGCGACAGTCTGGAGTGAAGAACTAAAGGCTTTTGTTTAGCTAGCACGAACAAACCTTGTAAACAAAATTCACCGAAGGGAGTTGGACGAGAAGTTATTGGCGAGAGCAAAGTTGTGGTACTGGTAGGTAAGTAACAGAATGAGCAATAAATAAAAGTTGGTTTCGCCTTAATTTATTGTAACTTGAGCTCTTAAACCTAATTTTGCTTAGAAACTTAAAAGATTTACGACTTAGGGCGTTGCTAGGTGTTAATATAATTAAAATGTTGATGTATTGGTAACGTAAGCTTTGTAATTTCAATGAAACCGCGACCACCTTTGGATTTCAAAACATTTCGTTTCATTTTATAAATCTTGTAAGAAACTCCCATAAATGCGTAACCCACGGTAGCAGTCCCATTAAATCCAATAAATATATCGAAAAATCCACTCCCTAAGGCTATAGAGACCCCAGTCTTACATATCTAGCACGCTCACATTCACGGCCCCCTGTCTGGCTTTAGGGCAATTTGTCAAGCCCCGGACCTACCCTTACGTCCCCTCGTATAAAAAGCATTTGAATAATCGAAATGATGACGTAGCCCTCGATATTGGCAATAGTACAGGTGCAGTAGCTATTCAGGAAATGGAGGTCCGCAGTTTATGAGGGCATGACACGTAAGTTTGCATTTTCGGCCAATGTATTGGATTATATTGGAGAGCCTTGACGGCTTGAGAAATTAATTAATGAATTAATCATTAATTAATTTCTACAAAAGTAATCGGCCACCGATTACTTTAGAGGCTCAGAAAATCTTGATAAGATGGGTAATTTAGAATTGAATTCTGGTGGAGAATGCTTCAACACAGTCAAATAACAATTCTGAGAACCGTATTCTCAGAATTCTTGTTTAAACTATGTGTGCTGCCAAACCCACATTACATGACTTGGAGGATTCTTTAGCAGACTATGTAATTGCAGCCGCAGGAATCGAATACACAGCTCAACGAAAATCTTAGGACATAAAAATACCTATAATATTAAATATCAGACATGACGCCTTTATTAATATATCTGGATCTACCCCTATGTATGAGTCACCAACCACGCAGAGGGTGGCCGATGGAGCTAACAGAGGCGATATTTATAGAATTTATCGTCGTTTTATATCGAACCACTGCACAGACTATTAAAATGTTGAGAATCATCAACAGCCCGTTCTTCGGTTTTATGTTGTACTGTTTTGTTGGACTCCGCTATCAAAATCAGATCATCGTCTTTTACGGCGACCGACCGCAATATAACTTTTATTCTTTCATAATTTTATTTTGAGGGTAGCTGTGTGAGTTTTAGAGGTGTTTTGGCGCCTTACTAGTTTACTGCTACAGTTTTAAAAGCTGTTCTGCCGCCGTAAGGAAAAATGACATTTTTACGGAAATATTGAAATGGCGAAAAAAAAAATTTAATACTTTTTAAAATACGAAATTCGCTGTGCAAAGGAAAATAACATCAATAATAACTTTGTAGTGCGAAAGTGTGGATTACATTTTGATCAATATTAAATAAATGTAATATTTTAGAATGCATAAATAACAATTTGTTTTTCTTTTTAGTAAAAATATGTTAAGGAGATACGTCTGCTTTCCTTATGACGGCAGTATTACTGGAAACGTGACATATCATTCCGTTTCTGAGAATGAAACGTAATTACAATTCGCAGCTCCAAGGCCTGAAATCATTGGTATGTCAAATTACATAAATGGCTGCATTTATAAAGTACACAACGCTACCAATGTTCACAAGCTTTATTTATTTAGTCATTCTGGCACGTGTTTATTGAACCTACAAACATTCAGATAATTAGTACCGGGTGCATAAAAGTCCATTGCAATATATTATTCCTTTCGGAACATTTATTGTAGCGGTCAGGGAAGGCTCACGTCCAGCAGTGGACATTTACGACCCGTAATAGTTACGGTCTATATAAATTCGGTTTAACACTTGTTAAACCACTTCTAACAGATCTCTAGAGAAATCAAATTCGTCATAACACACCTGAATTTATTTTCTAAGTTCATCCAGTGTACAATGGCCTAAATAAATTCCTTTTACCTTTACCTTTTAGTTGAATAGTCCTTGGTCAGTGCTGACTGCTGAGTAATGGGTTTCGATTCCGACCTTTCTGGTCTAATGTATCGAAAACTGGCGTGAGAATAAACTGTTAGAGATAACGCGAACGAACGATTACTGTGTCTTAGATATTTGGTCATGATGCGATTTGTTTTGAGAACCATTGTTCTATACAATGTGCTTTTTTATTGGCTAGGGAGTTTCCACGACAGTGTTGTACTCATCATTATGAACAATTTTTACTATGGAACCAAACCTGAAATCGCAAAATAATCAACTGTTCCCTACATTCATGTTTGCATAACTCGTCAAAATGTAGGGATCAGCTGTTTTTTTTTCCGTAATTTTAGGTTTGATTCCATAGTAAAAGTTGTTCATAATGATGAGTAAAACACTATCGTGGCAGCTCCCTAGCCAATAGAAAAGCAGCCTGTATAAATGATCTAAAACGTTTGATTAAAACGGAAAGAGAAAGCCTGAATGCGTCTTAGAAAAGTCTAATTTATAAGACTGTTCTAAGACGCATTCAATTACACTTCATTACGCAATTACATGTAATTACCTGGTGATAATGCTTCATAGATAAAACTCATGTCTTATTTCCATGGGAGTAGACAGAAACTACAGAACGCCACCTGCTATCAAAATCTAAAACAAATAAAGTCAAACTGGGCTGAGAATCGGCAGTTTTCGAACGTCAAAATGACATGTGTCAGTCCACCAAAACGCCTGCCGCCCTTCACCACTTCCTAGTGCTTTAGCTGCAGCCAACCAATAAAGTCTATGTCTTCCTAGGTCGTCCCCTCCCCCTCCTTTTTTAGTCGCCTTTCATTCATCCTCTGAACATGACCAAACCATCTAAGCATACTCTTTTCAATTTTTGTAACTACATCTTCTTTTCAACCAAACCGTTGCCTTATAACATCATTCCTCAGCCTATCATTCATAGCCACACCAGACATCTTCGCAAGGAACTCATTTCCCCAGCATTTATTCTACTTTCATGCTTCTTTTGTCACACCCAACATTCACTTCCATACATAAGCGTAAGCTCCAGCACACCATTGTGAACAGCCAGTCGAGCCTTTTTGGACATCAACTGTTTGGTCACAATCGCATGTATAGCACCATTCACTTAATAACGCTTCAATAATAATAATAATATCCTGGGACATTTCACACACGGTCATCTGATCCCAAACTAAGCAGAGCTTGTACTATGGAAACCAGATAACTGATATACTACATATACTACTTTTTTTTTTTTTGTAAATACATACTTATATAGATAATTACACCCAGACTCAGAACAAACAGACATGTTCATGCACACAAATGTTTGTCCTGGATGGGAATCGAACCCACGACCTGCGGCATGATAGGCGGTATCTTAACCAACCACGCCAACTGGCCTGTCCTGGCCTGTCAATGGAGCTTACTTAAAATAAATCATTACACAATTTCAAGTCTATCATCAACACAATATTTTTCCCATTGTTGATAGAAAGCTCGTTAAAGACCATAATGTTAAAGACTTTATAATCATTCTAGCCAACATAGATTACAAAACCACCAACGTAACACCATCGATTTAAAGTCGCACGTGAGCCCAAGTCTTACCGCAACATAAACGTTGTATAGCGCTTTGAAAAGTTTTCAAGGCGTGACTAAAAAGCCATTGTTTTGAACGCGAACGCCATGTTATATCAGCAACAATGTGCTATATGATGTGTTTCACTGTTTCGCAATGAGAAAACCGCTTAGTTTGCTTCCTTGTTGATAAGCTGCTTTTGTTTACTTTGTTGTAGGCAGTTGACATGATGGCGGAAAATTTGTTATTATTATTACCTCGATTCTAAGAGTCTTTAGAAGTCTATAGATATTGACAGAAATGCAGACGATGATGGACAAAGTAAATGAATATTCATGACTCTGTACCAGCGTGTTCTCATAGCGAATTCATGAGCCATTGGAAGTCGAAATAGTACTAGAATATGGAATCAATAGTTCGGGAGAGCACACGACGCAATGCACGCAGAATACTGCATTGTGCATACAAAATGGCTTAGTATGAGGTTAGTACTGAAGTTCAGGTACGAATTGGAGAGTACGAAAGTAGTTAACAAGTCTATACGATACTTATTTACCTGTTGCAAGCTCTGCTAAGCATGTCTAACTAGGACCACTGTTACGAGATAGGTAATGTAAGTTTTACGTCATTTTAGCAGGGCAAAGATATTTACAGTTGCGAAATAAAATACCTGTCCAAAAGGTAGTGTCATCCGACGTTAAAAATGGTGCAAAGCTTTCAAACCTCGAGCTGGAGTGCTACATAAACACGAGGAAAACACGAATAAATTCCATCTCGAATTCCCAAAGAATTTCGAACATAAAATACAACGCAAAATTTTAGGACGAATCTTTTATCTGACGTTAAGTAACAAAGCTAAAGTAGGAAAGGGAAGGACACGCCCAAAAACATTTTGGTGCGAGGCCAGAAAAAATTGGTCTACAAAAGTATCAAAGACTACACATAATATAATGAAGTTATCACAAAGGCAATCTTAATAGTATCTCGGAAATGGTAACATGCTCGTTACGGGACTACCAACGGTAACAAAAAAGCAGCGATTCATTCATTGAAGCTACTGTTTGGACACATTCTCACTGACTTCTATTTGAATAAATTTCATATATAAAAGTAACAGACCGTATGTACGGTCACAGATGTTAAGTAAACTGTATGTTTGTTGCTTTCTAAATCCGGCTAAATGTTTGTGGAAAAGATTTTAAATTATAAATCGGATTGCGAATTGCATTATTACTTCGCTTTGTTGAGAAAATTCTTCTCGTTTCGGAATTGAATTCTATGTTTTAGTAGCAGACAGAGAATTTATCAAACAAATTCTACCAGTCAGTCATGTTCCAGTGAAAGCGCAAATTGAGGATAGATTTAAATTATCAATTGTTAATGTTATTGTAATAATGGGGTCTAACTAACACATGTGACATCAGTGCCCTCATAATATGTATAACAAACTTTACAGCACACTTATTATCCAATTAAAACACTATTTGTCTTCGTGAACTTCGTTTTGTGTGTGTCCTACACAAAATCACCGGTTTTGAAGAAGTACTTGTTCCCCCTTTATCAATCATAGCTAGTGAGGGTTTTTTTTATTGCTACCACTTCGATGTCGGAAGCCAAGCATCGTTGAGGTCCAGTGGACTAGAAAATAACAGTTCTTTGAGAAAAACCTGGAATGTAGTCTAGATGAAGACACTCATACTATACAACATAAAAGGATATAAGATAAGAAGCCTTAGAAATGATGGATCGATTTTGTTAAGACATAATTAATGAAATGACAAAAAAAAATACTCAAAGAACATACATGTAGGTATAACTATAAATGAAGCTCATATTACTCGAAGTACAGAGGTTATGAAATCTGCGTCTAAAATTCTCGATGCAGAGGCGAGCCCGCAGGAGGTGAAACAAATTGATGGTACAGATATATGTAATGTTTATTTGTCGAAATGGAATAACGGAATAAGTTACCGAACATGAAATAACCTGCCGTAGGCGGTCAATGTACAGTGAATACATGATTATTATGATAAAATACTAGATACAACCCAAATTCATATCAAAATGGATGACTATGAAGGCATACGTAAAGTCAAATTTAACTGAAAACGGCAACATTCATCCAAGTCTTTAGCTTGTTTAACATGATCTTGTTCAGATAGTTTACTGTTAAAATAACATTCAAAATTAATATTAGCTTTACCTACATTTGGAACAATTTATGAATTTCAAATTGGGCAGAAAGATAGACCTAATTGTTGCCCAGTTAGTTATCATTAAAATCAAACGTTACACTAACTAAAACAATGAAATAAAAGAAAACAGAAACATTTATCTGGAGCGGCCCAAAGTTGATGTTGAGCTTCCGAGAGTTTGAGATTTGTTTGTGTTAAATTGTTATTAGGTTTATATAAATTTTCAAAGGGAATTTAGGAATCTTCCTTGGGGTAGACATTAAGAAGATTAGAGGCTAGTTGTTGCTCGGTTTTAATTAAAAGGTTTTACCTTTTGTAATCAAATAACGTAGTTAGGACACCTGTTGGCATTTATTAATTAAGGAGTGAATATTTAAGACGATATTCGATAGCCTTCTACAATTAGGAGATATATAAAATTTTACTTACCGAAAGGAGTTGAACAGCATTTCCTGCAACAGAACAACAGCAATCAGAAAATATGATAAACACAAAAAATAAAATGATATGCCAAATTAAAACAAGCACGTACAATGTTAAGTCAATAAAAGCAGATGAATTTAAATTAACAATTAGCCAAACGTCTGATTCGGTTGTGCCGCTCACGGCAATATTTGTATAATAAGCGAAGAGAACGAGTATTGTGGGGGTCGTAGCCTCGTAGCGTACACGAATATGATTCGAGTAGCGTATAACAAGGCAAATAATGTTTTAATGGTTCAATGTAGTAGAAATTGTATCATCATATAGATAGATATTTAGAAAAGGCTAGAAGATTTCTCAATTATTGGAAAGCAATTTGCAACCATGACTGAATTATGCGATTGGAAACTCAGGTCTGACAAGCAGTATAGGCTGATGATGATGACATAGTTACGAAACTGATTGAAAGCAGAATATTCGTGTATATTGTCAGATAACGGACAACATCAGTTTGAGTAATCTATGCGGCCTACCCCAATGTCCTTTCTTTGGTATTGTTCGTCGAATCGTTGAGCTAGTTGAGCTGCGCGATTACTGACAAATGCGTGCACTGACTGGACAGGTCCTCTCAATCTGTGTGGTTCTTTCCTCAAAAGACCATTTCAGACACCAATCTACATGGTCTTCACATGAAGTGACCAAGATTATGTCTGGACTTTATAAGAGACTGTGACCTCTGAGTTTGTTTCGGCCTTTCTTCTCAGAGTAGTCAGATAGGAAACGCCGACCTCATCTAGTTTAAAAAAAAAAAAATGACTTGTAAAAGTGTTTGTACAAACCTACTTACAGAAATAAAAATCATTTATCATTTATCATTTATCATTTAATCATTTATCATTTATCATTTATCATTTAACACCTCGTTAGCACTTCAAGCTCAGAAACAGATATATGCAGATATATAATATGTCTGTATATGTAGTAGATTTATGGAAGTTTCAGTTTACACCTGCACATATTTTGAAGTCAAATTGAATTTGGGTTTCCCAGTATTTTAGGATAAGCTTTTGTCCGAAAATGGACGTGTATTGTACGACTGTTGGCAAAATTTTTTCTATAACAGACAACTTATTTTATGCTCCTGTCTCGTCGGCTTCTTTCGATAACGTTACTAAGAAATTAGTCTAATTTTCGTATATTGAATCCCAAAATAAAGCAAAACTGAAGACAGCCTGTGATTTTTGTCTTCGCACACGGGTGTACTTATCCTAACTAATATTATAAATGCGAAAGTGAGTTTCTTTGTTTGTTTGTTACGCTAAAACGGCTAAACGGATTTGGATGAAATTCGGCACATGGGTTGGCATGACCTGGAGTAGGGCATAAGATACTTTTATCTCGTTAGTACGTTCCCGTGGAATAATTTCCGACACCCACGCGGGCGAAGCCACAGGCAAAAGCTAGTTATGAATATTATGACAAACGGATATTAAAGCAGTCAACGACAAGGAAATGGCAAGAAAGCCGGAAACTAAACGTACAAATACCAACTACTCGTATATTTAAATTACGAGAATTACAAGAGATCTTACTCTCAGATCGAAATAATTCGTGTATTTTGTACCATGTTTTTGAACAAGTTAAAATTCAATTGCCTGTACCTACTGGCGCCTCCTACAACATCGAACATCCACAAAAAAAAAATGGGATCACGCAATAATGGATGTAACACGTGGGTCAAACCCCTTACCTAAACCGCCTTTAACTTTCAATAAAAGACCTTACTAGTGTTAACATAAGGGTGGTAATAGTCATAAGAGAGGACTGCAATACAAAACTCCCCTTCCATCTAAATTACTGCAAGCAATGCAAGTGCTGGGTGCAGCGGATCGATAGAGCTGCGAAATATTCGGGTTCCCGGTTAGCGAGTAATTGGTAACGAAATGTATGAGAATATCGATTTCTGTCAACATTTATATATTTGTAAATATATGCGTCTATAATATGACTGAAGTGTTATTTATTCCAAATGTGTTTGGCGTGTATTGTGAATATTGCGTTACATATGATATTTGGAACTCTACAGACGGCAGTCACGTAATGTTAAAAAAGCTTTTAAAGAATGGGTAAAATTGGCACACTTTTACTCAATGACAAATTCATATAAATTAATTTCGAATGACTCAACACAACTGTTTCATTTTTGCTTCCTTGTGATATTGCTATTCTTATTGCTTAGTGTTTACATAAAACAAATTGATAAGCCACCACAATAATTTAATATCTCCATTAGCCACAGTGTCGAACGTAGGTACTTACCCGCCAGGGTTGCGGGTTGTTCGAAAGAGTTACCGTGGCCCTGGCACAGGCAACTGAAGGAACACGGGTGGGTTTTAGTCGGTAGAAGTCTGACACGCCCTCCCGCTCCACCCAGAGCGGGAGAAGTTATTTGATGATTTCCCATCCACAACAAAAAAAAAAAGGTACTTGGAATTGCGACAAGCAGAGTATCGGACATAGCTGGAGCATTATGGATCAATTGAATGCCAAGCGTTGATCGAGATGACTGACAGGTACAACAGGCATTGCTGACTCCGGAACAGATGTAAGGTTAATGACCTTTGAAGTTCCATGCAACAATGACTGTCGTATAGACCTTAGCTTAGTAGATAAAGCAACATTCACTTTCCCCGTAAAGGTCATAAAAGGTATCTAGTTAGTAGCTTTTAAACAAGCTGTAGAAGCAAAGAAAGATAAAACAACACTATTAGCAGTACAACTATTAAGAATAAATGTAGCTAATGATACGAGCAGAACCCAAATATGGGACATTTGGAATGAGTTTGGACATAGACACAAACCTTTTAAACAAAAATTTTAACAACACGCAGTAAGCAAATTATAACGCTCTAGTTCTCATTTAAATGGAAAACTGAGCGATAAATTACATTGAAGGTTACACGTAATACGAGCTCTTAGCAACAGGGAGAGTAGACATTAGAATAATTACATGGCCCACAAGCTGTAACGGAGAGGTAGCAATTCTCTGTTTGTTATAATTCGGCTTTGGGAAATGCTCAGAGAAATCCACTGCCGTGAACTAAAGCTTGATTTCGGTAATAATTTTGATAAAGTCTGTGTGAGCGTACATTAGATAATTACTTTGCTACGTCGCCATGCATTAGATTAATTACTTTGCTATGTCGCCATGCTATAATAACTACATGGCCCACAAGCTGTAACGGAGAGGTAGCAATTCTCTGTTTGTTATAATTCGACTTTGAGAAATGCTCAGAGAAATCCACTGCCGTGAACTAAAGCTTGATTTCGGTAATAATTTTGATAAAGTCCGTGTGAGCGTACATTAGATAATTACTTTGCTACGTCGCCATGCATTAGATTAATTACTTTGCTATGTCACCATGCTATAATAATTACATGGCCCACAAGCTGTAACGGAGAGGTAGCAATTCTCTGTTTGTTATAATTCGACTTTGGGAAATGCTCAGAGAAATCCACTGCCGTGAACTAAAGCTTGGTTTCAGTAATAATTTTGATAAAGTCCGTGTGAGCGTACATTAGATTAATGACTTTGCTATGTCGCCATGCTATAGCTTTTAGCCACTGTGGTGACGCCGACGTGATGTCACCTCTTTCGTCCTAATAATTTCCAGTGTAGCTGCTTTTGCCCGCGGCTTTGCCCGCGTGGATGTCGGAAAACTATACGTTATACATCTTCCTCTTGAACCACTCAATCTATTGATGAAAATCGCATTAAAATCCGTTCAGGAGTTTTTGATATCTTCGCGAACATACAGACAGACGCGGCGAGGGACTTTGTTTTATAATATGTAGTGAAGTATAAGGTCAGCCATATGGATTACGTCGTTTCCTTCTACCCATGTGGCCTGACGCAGACTCATCGCAAGAGACATCTAGCGATCCTTTGCGTAGAAGTAAACTCTATGGATAGATTAACAAAGCTGGGGAATACCGTTACGAAACTGAAACTTTATAATGTTATATGTGTGTAAAAGCAACTGTTACACACTTTAATACCAAAGCTTACCCTAACGATAGGTCGCCAAAAAACCATCTACATAAGTAATTTAGTAATGCGTCGCTTTCCAAACTACATTACCAGCCTATCACAGCTGATAAGTCAATAACCCTACGCACACACAATATCGAATCAAACTAAAACACAACAAACAAAAGGCTGGGCATTCAGCAAAACAATTCCATAACGTATACATACAATACAAGTTGGCCTTCCCCTCAATGAACTTCTATCGATTTTCAGCCGAGGGCAACGACCAAACCCAACTTTTTTGAAACTCACAGGTCTGACGTTAGTTTCAATGTTTGAACTAATAAAACAAACGTCAATAAATACTGCTGAGTGCCGTTAATGCCCTCATAAAACATCGTTTTCAAAGATATTCACACAGAGCTTCGTTACAGACAATCTGTTTTACTTTAAAACGCTAGGCACAGGACTCAAATTGGTTTTGAGAGTTAATTTGACGGCAATTGTGTTGGTAATCAAGTTTGTTCAAAGCTTGTCATTTCATTGTTTGGTTCTACAAATAAAAAGGCTAAACGTTTGAGGGGAAGTGGACAGAAAAGTGTCACGGCTAATTTGAGGCTCATGAGGGTCTTTTGTTTAAGTGTGTTTGTCCTCCCTTTCTAAAAGCGGGAATATTCCGAAAATTCCCGTTTAGATGGACACATTTTTATTTAGATTCATTCTAAATATAGGCTTATAGACCAATACGAATCTTTGGGTTTATAGACATAAAATATTCCTCCGAACCGTTCATTATTCTCAAATAAATTTTCAATCTGCCGGAACTTGTGCAATAAATCAGACAAGGCTCAATAACAGTTACGGCCATAACAAAAATAATTTTAACTTCGCCATGGCAAGATAAAAATTTAATAAAGTCCCGGAAAAGAGTTCGAATACCCGGTTGTAAATGTAACCCAGATGACACGTAATAAAAATACTGCTGGCTAAGTCTGAATTTAAGTTGAAATTCAGAGCAAAATTTAAAATGTATGCAAATCCAACATCCAATGCGCTAGACAGGACCGAGGATAACTTTAGTCTTTTGATTTAGTAAAACCGTGGACCACGACCTCTCTCCTTTTGATGCAAAATAAAATTTGCAGGACGCATAATTAACATGACCTTTCTGGGATCTTTCAACTAAAACGAAATTAACTTACTTGTGACTACTGTTAAAATACTGTGGTGCAGTGCAGATGATTTTCCTAAAACATTTGTCTGCTTCGGCTTATTTATTCATGGTCTGAATAACTACAAATTCTGTAGCACGAAATTATAATTTTGCTAAAAGCCTTTCTAGAATCAATCTATACAATCGTTTCAGCGCCAATAATTAAGAAATAAAATAGATAGAAGAAAATAAAATTGGCAAGAAATAACTATATATAAAGGGTGATTGGTAATTAGTGACCGATACTTAAACAACTTTAACTATGGCACCAAACCTGAAATCGCGAAAAATAATCAGCTGTTCTCTACATTTATGTTCGCATAACTCGTCAAAATGTAGGGAGCAGCTGCTTTTTTTCGCGATTTCAGGATTGGTCACATAGTAAAAGTTGTTTGTCATCATGAGTACAATCATGTGTTTAAGTATCGGTCACTAATTACCAGTCACACTATATCAGTAATTCTCTACATTTGCTATATAGGGTATTTAGATTACATCATCAATATCGAACATACATACATATTCCGTAGAGAATCTGACAATGTTAGCTTACAAAATGAACACGAATTTACTCGCGCTGTTATAGTTTGTTGAACCGTTGAATAATCCGTAGACACGTGTAGCAAAACATCTGACATTTAGGACAGCTCGCCTCTCAGGAACTATTAATTAATATTATGCCAGAGGTCCTTATCAGTCTTTGGGTAATGGAGAGGAACGGTTTCATGTTTAGTCCGAAAACAATATGTGTCTAATGGCGTCATACAATCTGGTCATTATAATGAAAAATAAGAAATCAGGTACGAACAAAGGCCTTGGATTTATCTGGAGGCATTCCAAGGGAATTCCGTCGGGCTGCAGAGCACGGACTTCTCTTGAATACATTTGAATATTTAGTAACTTTCACGCTGATCTGAAAGTAATGGGACAGCTCAGAATGCTGCTACTGCTTATCATCCCGAGGAAACTGTAGAGTAAGCATTCTAAGTACTGTAGTAAGCTGTGTAGTGGGATGTTGAGAGTACTTTCACTTTAATAAGCTAACCATAGCTCTTAGGACAAGCTCAATAATTAGCTTGTCCTAAGAGCTGAGTGGAAATAAGCAGATGACGCTGCGTCTAGATTAAAAAATGCTCCAGTCTGGCTAAAATTCTAACAGAACGAATTTTGACCATAAGTTTTTCGAAAGAACGTTCCGAAATTCCAGTAAATAGTCGCACTCCCATAATGTCTTCAACAGACATGAGCTTTGAAACTTTTATAGCCTTTTAAAAGCAATACGTCGATAAATCCATTTTCCTTACAACATTTTGTTTGATAGCCAGCAACGAAGCATATCCTTTATAGCATCACGATTCAGAATCAATTCAATCCTTTCGGTATAGTTTTATTTTAACACGGTCATCATCCGACCCTCATGTAGGTATTCTATCAAGTGTCGGTTCGAATCCAGATACTTCCGCTTCTAACAACCACTGATTTATAGTGAGCCTTTTACTATTTATCAACCGAGACGAATCCCAATCAGTACAATTTTGGATCTTTGTAAGAGACTGTGAAATTGGATTCTCAGAGAATTTATTACAACCACAAAGATTATTTTAAGTAGATCGGCATTGAAGGCATAAGTTTGAACGCGTAATTAAGACTCAATGAGGAATAATAAGAGTGTCGAAGCGGATTATAAGCTCTGCTTCGATCAGAATATTAATAGCAACCAAAAACTTGTAACCTAAAAACGAGTAGTTTATTTTTATATTGTTTTGTTTGGGAGATCAACAGCCGTTGCGTGAACATGTAAGTTCGATGCTATCCAATGTACGGTTTCACCATATGTGATGAATGTTAACGAAGAATTTTACGCAACGATTTAAGTTAAGCAGTTCGAATTAAAAATAATGATCCCTAATACCCTGAAAGTGGAACATTAGAATATCGTGTTGATTAAAAACTAAGTTAACAACATGATTTTAATCATCAATCACACGTCAACAATGAGGAAGAAAACGTACAGGAATCTACACAATAAACAGTCCTTGATGATACGAGTAACATACATAACAACGCGAGCGTATAACAGTATACCCAATCACAACAAAACCTCAGTCGGAGTGCAGTGGCCGTATGCGACCGTGACTCATCTATCAAGTGCATACGCTTGCGCAGCGGTGCCACCGAATTAGACCGCGATCGCATACGATATGCGGCTTAGTTTTACGCTTTTCGTTTTTCTGAGAACCGTGTTTATCGTATTTGGTAACAAATTAAAATGGGGAAATAGGATTTGGTGCGTTTTTAGAATTAAATTCTGGATAAGGAATTTGTTTACTGTGGGTTGGTAAATATTGAGTAGATGATGGAAACAATGAAAATTCTTGTTTAAATTAAGGACACTTAGATAAATTGAAAAATTAAAGACATTTTCCGAAACACCGATGAAGCGATTACCTACTTACTAGCTCATTCGAAACAAAGAACAGCATATGACATGCTTCAAAAAGCAGATACGACGGTAAAATTACATTTAAAGAACGTTAATGAAGAATATGAGTTAAAACGCAGTTTCCAATTCTGTTAAAAATTAGAAATGTATTTTAGACCAGTTACCACTACGCTAAGTATCAGTGGGAGCGAGCCAGCTAAATATGGAAGCACCAACGCGAAGAACAGATTTGACCTTTTTGCGAGATGATGACGAAGATTCGAATGGTCATTCGTCATTTGCGGATACTATATTTGAAGAAGATACTTCTTAAATGGAAGTAATATGTTATGCAGCATTTAAAACAAGTCCTTTATGGTTTTATGATTTGTAATAGCCATTTGGGAGATACAGTTCATATAATTCAATTTGGAGAAGGCGTTTGGGGATTGAGTCATGCGTGCACCAAATGTGCAACTTTCAACATCAAGTAATGAAATTAAAAAAATCTTTAATCTTACAAAGCTGAAACTATTTTTATGTCTACGGCGAAAGTAACTGCTATTTTTATAACAGTTTAAAAAGATCCGAAGAATATGAAAGGATTTAGTCTAAGGCCAGACCTAAATATTACAGTTACTATATTTTTATTAGAGTAGGAAGTTACATTGTCAGTTTATTACAATTTATTGGAACCGCCGAGGTCGCCGTTGAACAATAAGTTCATTGTTTTTAAGTAACGTTTTCTTAAATTAAATTTCGCGCAAGTGAAGTTGGCACTTTGGTAGCAGGAGTAATTGGTACTTAAAGGCTTTATGCGTGACTACTATTTTAATTAAGCAATTCTGTTAAAACACAGGTAAATTAAGTACGAAGTTTTAAATAATAAGGTACCTTAGAAGGAAAAGTTACACAATAAACTTTGGGGTCTCGATAAATAATCTGTTGTTTAAAAGAGAATTGACTGGAAGCCAAATGGAAGAAGCAAAAGGGTATAGAACCGGTCTTAACGCTTGATTAAACTCCGACACGGGTACACTTAGGATTTGTTGAAGATTTAGAGACATCCAACATTTCCACCAATTCTTTCGTAGATGGGATCGGGAATTATCACCAAGACGAGACAAAGACAGACGGTTTTGTTCCTTTTATACATGGATTGCAAAGAAATCCGAGAACGTAGTCTACTTTTTGTAACGAAATGTGTCAATTGGAACCAAATGAGATTGCAAAAAATTGTACTTTCAACAGTAAGCAAGTAACTGTAAAGGCTTAAAACAACAATGATTCTGAAATGCAAATTCATCGCCTTGTAAAGAGTTACTGTAAAGAACTACACGGTGAAAGTCAATTTGAAGTGCAATATAATAATGCAATTTCAGTAGTTGCGAATTCAAACAACGATCTGCTCAGTTTAGTAGTACGTAATACTTAAAGCCAAGTAGTATTCAATCATAATAACGATCGGAGACGACATGATATCATAGTTGTTAACCTTTTCGCCGCCAACGTACACAAAACGCAATGCCTCGCCGAGCGCCAAGCTATAAATGTATAACTAAATATACAGTAAACAGTAGTGATGGGGATATCGTCATATCGATGAATAAGATTTGTACGCGTAAAGTTAAGATTTAAAGTTGATTTTACGAATATAAATAAAAACTGATTAAATATTTCCAGATTTGTTTTATTTCACAGTATCCTTAATAAGAAAAAACAGTATAATTTATGAGTATCAAAGAAACTAATACATAACTCAATTAGAACTATAAGGAATGGGGTACATCTCTATTTGTTTCATGATCTCATTCTTTAACTTCATATCAAGTTATTGGCACTGAGGGCATGTTGATTCGATTCTGATCAGGGATGGGGTCTATGGTCTTTCTTTCTTCTATTTTTGTTTATTCCTGTTTTTTTTAATAACTTCAGTCAACGTTTTTACCGTAGGTATCTAAGTGGCAGAATTTTGAATTGTTTTTTTTTTTTAATTATCTTATCTTCTGGTTCAATATTCTCCACAAAATACTCCGAGTCCGATTCCACACCTTGCAAAATTTTCAGAAGTTCGTCCGAATCAAGTTCTTCACTCATTTTTCTATTTGCAAGTGAAAGAAAGAAAGATGCGTGCGCGCGAATCCGATTTTGTGCTGCACTATGCCAAAGTGACCTTGACAGCCGCACGCCTTTGACGTCACTGACCAACTTCTATAGAAGTTCGTGGCACTCGGTGGCGCACAGGGGCAAAGACGACCAATTGTTTTGTAGAGATGGGAAATAACTATCGACAAGAATTAGTAACAACTTTATAATTACGTATCGGCATCTACCTGAAGGTCGAAATTCATCTACTATCCTTTGTAATGAAGTAGATAACTAAGTTCATATTTTATTGACCTCAAAATGTTTTCGATATTCGTAACTTTCTGTATTTATAAATATTTCAATGGTGAAATCAACCTTTCACGGCACATCACTGGCCAACTTGATATGAAGTGATTGGCGTTCTGAGGAAAGTAACAAAATTCGGAGTTTCTGTTTTTGCCGATTTTAGGACAAACTAGGGCTTATTTTGTGTAGAAAAATAAAAAACAGGGTAGTAGACAGTGCTATCTTAAATAATAAAATGAAACAAAGCTTTTAATCACAGTAAATTTATTTTAATAAGATAATTAAAATGAACAACTTCTATAGAAGTTGTGGCGCTGGTAGCACGAAAATCCCGAACTTCTATAGAAGTGCTTGGCGGTGAAAAGGTTAATACCAACACAATTCGTAGCACATTTAGATGATACATTTAGTTTAGCATAATCAGCATGTAATATTCCCAGTGCTGGGAAACATGACTCTTCTCTGTGAGAGGTAGTGGGCCATAATCCACCACGAGGGACCAGTACGGGTTGATGCATGTCTCATGCCTTCGATTTCTTTTGGTTCTAGGACATGCCGGTTTCCTCACGATGTTTTACGACGTTTACCGAACAGTAATTAGAAGTCACGCGAGTAATTTATTTTTATTTCTTTTTCGTCCTTAACACACATGCATAAAATTACGCTCATGAGCCTGATTTAAGTAGTATGTGTACAATTAGTGTTATAGCACTACTTAACATAGTATTTGGCGTAAATATGGTGGGTTAAATATTGATGATGTCGAGCAATTTTGGCAGCCTGCCAATACTGGTGTATGCAAGCCTTTCCCTCGGTCCAGATACTTTATTTTTAGGTTTCGTTTCGGTTTATCCTTGTCTGGTCATATTGTGGCAATTCTCAAATTATTTCTTCGTTTTCTTTAAATTTGTAATAAATATATTCGTGAAAAACTTGATGCCCAAAAATACGGCACCAAAAACTTAAAACGCTTTTGGAACTCGATCTATTGCCAAGGTTTTCATTTTACTTTTGGTATTTCACTTGTATCTTAAAAATAATAACAATATTCGACGATCAAGCAGAGATCTTTTACATACAAACCTTCCTTCAACTGTATTCCTCCTCGTCACATCCACCCATTCGATCCGGTTCAAAAGATTAACCAGGATAATGGCTTTTCAACCAATACCACACGTACAAATAGCTAAATAATGTGCGAAGTTCATAAAGATTAGATTAAGGCGTTAATGGGTGACATTACTCATAATGTGATAACATTTTCGCCATAAAGACTGTGGAATACTGCAATTATTACTGCACGTGCACACACACATACACGTGTGACATGTTATTTGCCAGCATGGAAAATGTGGATTAAGGTGAGTATAGTCGTCGATCTGTAGTCCCATACAGTCGTTGCACGGACCCGCTAGCGAATATTTCTAAATTTCCAAAAAAATATTTCGAAATTTGTAAAAAATAATTATTATTTTAAATAAAAAAATAGCATTTAAATAGTCTTCTTAATTGCAATAAATAAATATTATTCTATATTTTAAAATAAAAAAATGCACAGTTGTAAGATAAAGTTACTTACTAATATTATCGTCGCTAAGCCGTGAAAATATCACTTGTAGTTTAGAAGCAGTAGCGAATTTAAAGTTGAAAACAACCTCGTTTCAATTCTTTTTTGCATGGTATTTAATATTGCTTAATATTTTCAAATGTTCAGATTGTGTTGTATATCAGTTTCATACATATTTTTTGTAGAATTTCTGTCGACTCATTTAAACGCATTAGGCTCTCAAAAACGACCATTCCACGACTTTACTCGCCTTAATAGAGGAGCACAGTTTACATCTGTTCTACAGCGGATTTTTATCCAGAGTTTGATCTTTGAAATCTGCATGTACGTTCTTTAACACAGTGCTCTATGGCTTCAATAGTACAAGCAGAAGTTGTTGTTCTGTCTCCCAGCAATCTTAAGTGCTATGCGAAATGGTCGTTACGGTTGCCAAAAGTTCGAAAGTCCGACGATCAGTCTAACCTTACAAATATCGGTTTTCCAAAGGAATTGAATTGCAGAGGTCGGATTGTATTCACTCAGAACACTAATGTTCAAGCGCATCTACTCATACTTAGATCAAAGCCAAAACCAACATAGCTTGGAAACGGTTAATCAAATGTTGACCCGCATATAAAGTAAGTACTGACGAGTTTGTAGTTGCTTAGCAAAGTCGAAATGGGACTAGGTTAGACACGTTTGCCGTATGTCCAATGAGCTGTATAGGATTTGCCTATGGCCGTCGAGGCAGAATTCGTAGAAGATTGCGGGACGAGCTGGACATAGCCAACCAGGAGTGGCCCACATTAGCTGTGGATCGAAATAACTGAAACTCATGAGGAATCTTTGCCCAGTAGTGGGATGATGAAGGCTAACAATAACCTGCTAAACTTGAGTCCACCAAACGACATAATCATCTAGCTAGGCAAGTAATTGGTAATAACTATTATAATATCATGTTCTCGTATCATGTGCTCGTGGCTAAGTAATAACAGCCGCACGGGTCGATCCATCAGGTTAAGCTACGCTTGCCGGGGTTGGTCTGTGTTTGGGTGACCATCTTTACATACCGAGACTCCTCCGTGCCTCGGAAAGCACGTTAAGCCGTTGGTCCCGGCTGTCATTCGTAGATCTTTGACAGTCGTTACGGGTCGTCAGAAGCCCGAAAGTCTGACAACCAGTCTTACCAAGGGGTATCGTATTACCCAGTAACTGGGTTGTGGAGGTCAGATAGGCAGTAGTTCCATGTAAAATACTGGTATTCAGCTGCATCCGGTTAGACTGGAAGCCGACCCCAACATAGTTGGGAAAAGGCTAGGCAGATTGATTGTTCTCGTATCATGGATTTGTGAATAAACAAAATGTAAATGCTTTGTCGGTGTCTGCATAAAACCGTTAGATCTGCAGCTCGTTTTTGTTCGCATATTTGCATGTAGAAACTCGGCAGCTGATAGAATGGACAGTAAACGTAGTCGGCAGCCTTACATTAATATCACAGTAAGTCTTTTTTGTTACTTTGTTCTTTAAAAAAAGAACTTTTTTCAGCTTCTATTTTCCAGTTTGTCTGACCCTGCAGAATTTACAAGTTTTATGCCCGATACTGAAATAGTGTTTATAATCTTAGAAGTACTCAGCCTGAGTTTGATTGGATTGTCTAAACATGTAAACAACTGGACCTGAAAAAGATAAGAAAAAATCTAGAGGACATCTGGAAAGCTACCCTGACCCTATTAGTGATTGCAAAAACCTTTAATATTTAAAAGAACCAATGAATTTCAGAAATACATAGAACAATAAGCCACACTCACAAAAAATAACATATCATCAAAAAAGCAGAAACGACAAATCAAATAAACCGATACCTTTTTATTTAACTCAACAAAAACCTTAACAAAGAATTTAAATACCAATCATTTCACACCCCCACAAGCCCTTAACATCGTCACCTTTCAAATTAAATAAATGCTTAGCTTGTGTCACGAATTCACGAAATCATTTTTGGCTCGTTAAATTCGTCAGCGAAATAATCTGATTTCGGCCACTTGCTGGCTGACTGGTCACCATGGTCGACTACATTACTTATAAGCTTAAAAGCATATTAAATTGTAATATTGTTTCTTTTTTACCGTGTCATTGGTCTATTGTTTCTTACTAATCTTCTCTTTGGTCGATTAGTTGCGATTTTGATTCCTGACTGTGAAATACGCCATCATTAGCACAGACTGGCCGGAAAAGGTGTCCAAAATATACAACAAGGACACCGATGCGTTCCACTTGAGAATCTTCAGATTCTGGATCATCATTTGGTTGAAATTGAAATTGTTTGTGTCGGTATTTATATTAAGTATTTTTTATTTCTTGTTTTATTTTTGTAGGCATCTCATTTTATGCTGCACTGGTTGACGTCATCACGTCAACTCCGGCTGTCGCTGAAAACCAGCGTTGTGGCTCTGTCTTGCATCACAGCATTATACTGAGTGAAGGTGGTGATGTTTTGCGTGGATGTGACGCTTATTTTCCGCCAACTTGTCCTTTTTTGTGTTTGTGTTTTTTCTTTCAACAATTGCGTCAGAAAAGTGGTTAGAAGCCCTATCTTTCTCCACTTCTGCACATGATGACACTTTCAATAGCTGCTACAAGGGAGTTCAAAGGATTAGCGTTTTGTTGTTAGTTTGTAGTTAATTTAGCTCATAGAAGGACGCTTACTGTTCTTCCGCTGGCAAATTCCGTACGTATCAAATTATTTTAAAAGTTATAAGCAGTGGTCGGAGTAGGTAGAGCTGTTTGGGGTGAATGACCGCAAACATTGATGTTAACATGGATATGCCTCTGAAATCCCGGGATTTTGAAATTGTCGATTGACTTAAGTGAGTTAATATGGGTAAGTGGGCAGTTATGAGCAGGTAGTAAGTAGGTGAGCACCCAAACAGTATCTACTTACTTATATACACACACACAGGGATTCTGGAATGTTGTTAAAGGTAGCTTCGTGAAACATGAATTAATTAAGTAAAACTCTACCTACTCCTATAAAAACTACTTAAACAATGGTTTTTTTAATTCCGAGAATTCCCGGGATTCCGGGAAATATTTGGCATATCCATGTTATGTCCGCATGTCGCAAGTAGCAAAAACAGCTCTACCTATTCCGACCCTGGTTATAAGCGTAGAAGAATATTTGATTAATTTCCAAGTTTAATAATTAATGTCATCTCTGTGTGGACATTTCAGTGCCTAATTAAAGAACTTGAGCGTTTAAATTTATGTCTTGACGTGCTGAATAAATTACTTTCGGTTGTAATCAGGGCTGGGCAGAAAAGGCGATCGAGGCGAAGGATAAAAGGAAAATGTTCCTTATTTTGTTAAGTTCATTACATTAAGAAGTACTTAGAATGATTTATTCGTTTACTAACAACATAGGGAAGTTATTATATATATTTCTGAAAAGTCGTAAAATTGTTTACTTGGTTTGAACGAGAAAAACAAGAGTTATTTAATATTCCTTTTATGGACGCGTTCTCTCACTTAGCATAAGTTTCATATGAAAAAAGAACAAGTAACTATCCTTTAGACATTCCAATTTACAGAGACCGTCCCCAAATCGAAGACATGAAGAAGTCTAAGCGATACACCTTTACAGGTGACTGTCTCACAAAGGTTCATAGTTCCGTAGATGCCATTGCGGCGTCGAAATCACGATGTAGAAATTTGACAGTCGATTTGTCGCGTGTCACTCGATCACGAAGGCTCTAAATAGTTTTGTAAACGAGCCTTATGAGTTATGTGGTAACATTGAAGATAACACATTAATCTCTGTGTCGACGTTTGGAATGACAACATCTCAAGAACCTGATAAAACTTGAGCCATATTCATCAAGAAGTGTCAAGTACATTAGGAGATCTGAGTATATTGAAAAACTTCTAGGATTGGAAAACTATATTGCTAGGAAAAGCAGCAAAAAAACATAGACAGTTATTGCACAGGGCTAAGGAAAACGTCCAATAAGTAGGCTTATAAGACGTATATAACTCAATTTTACGCTGAATTGTAGTTATCAACAATGTAGACTCCCAGAAAACCCAGTTATCAAATACGTATTCCTAATCATACAATATCCCGACGAAAATGATCGTACGACCGTGCGTTCAAACATACTGATATCTACTAAATGTCCTATTGAAGATCGCGCGATCATGCAAAAACTGTGCATCTCTGATAAGAGCCATTTCGAGTGTGATCGCATCGCTCCAAAACAGGACACACAATTCTTCTCGCGCGAGCAGTTTCATCGCACGATTAAATCGCATCGTATCATCGCACGAGCGATGACAATAGGACGGCGCCTGAGTCATTTTGAAGCAAATGGCTAATCCATTGCTTCATATGTTCGATAAATTTGTCCGCTCAACACGTAAATAACGCAATAAATGTTGTTGAACAGTCAAAATTAAACCGATTCCAATTGATAGTGTTACGCAATGGCACCGCCGGTTCCTTTTTAGGGTTCTGTACCTCAAAAGGAAAAAAACGAAACTCTTATAGGATCACTCGTGTGTCTGTCTGTCTGTCCGTCTATCACAGCCAATGTGCTCCGAATCTAATGAACCGATTAATGGGCCAGGGGGGCAAATAAGAATATTAAAAAAAGTTTTGCAAACTGTACCGTGTGACATAGCAAATGAAAGGGCTTACTGTGAGCTGTGTGGGCTTACTATTTTAAAGTAATTTAAGAAAACAGATGAAAATTGACCATTCGAACCACCCCCCCCCCCCCTATCTCTGAAAGTACTGAGCCTAAAATTAAAAAAAAAATACCTATACATTACAGACAAACTTATGTCTCTGGTCTTAAAACAACATGGTAAATCTCATCTTCATTCATCCCAACTGCGGAACCCTTCATTGTGCGTAGTCCGACACGCACTTGGCCGGTATTTTTTTAATTTAGTCTCCGTTGGAACCAGAATCAGCGCATCTCAATAACATTCGCTTTCCGCGGATAAACAAACAAGCCAGTTAACTTTAAACGAGCGTTTTATGTCACTATTAGACGCAAAATACCAGAAAATCTTTAAACAAATGTTCCACTCAGAAAATCATAAAAGTTTAAACATTAGTTTCAATGTTGCAGAAGTCAACTCTATAGCTTAGGAAGAGTTCCGAGAAATAGTTTCATGAGTAGTTAGTGTCAGGGCTCGCGCGAAAAACTAAGTGCACATTAACGAAGACTTATTTTACGTTCTTCCTTATTCGGGCGTCCTGCTTTAGTTTTGGCGAGGTCCAGGGATAGCCGAACTATGATACTCTCTTCCAGCTTCGAAGATGATTATATCTAAACACACTTTATGATTATGTAGTTCCGGTGTCTCTCAAGAGGGGCTTAAAACGCCTTGCCGCTCGCTTGGCGCATAACGCCTGAAAAACATTTTAACCCATATACTCGTATGCCCAGAACTACTTTATTTATTATATTAATTATAACTTATAAATATTTGTTTATAAATTATTATTGACTCATTCTAAATATACAATAGAACCTACTTACATAGCCTTGCCATAGATGGCGTTTTTTTTTTTACATTTGACTGCGCTAACAAATGATATACGATGCTTTTATGAAAATACTACTTCTTGTTTCGTTTTCGAATCAATGGGGGAAATATGGGTTAAAAGAGTAGGTATGTAACTATGGAGAGTAAATTAGTATAGACTTGCCCATTCATCTAAACTACCTCTTGAAAGAAGCAACTATAGAATATATTTGCTTACAAATTCTGACGTTCAAAAGTACCTTTTAATAGCGTACTTGAAATAAATTATTTGACTATGACCTTCAAATTAGAGCATCGATTTACAATATAGGGAATACACTGGATTCACGTTTCGTATTAGGTAAGTACCCGTCATTTATTCTAAAGCGCAGGCCACACTGAGAACGAAACGAAACTAAGTTCGTTTAGCTTCGCTCATGTAGCTACCGCGTCTTTACATACTTCGGTTCATAGTTCGCAGTGTGAACCGAAGCATGAAAAGACGCGGCAGCAACATTATGAGCGATGCTAAATGAACTTAGCTTCGTTTCGCTTCGTCCTCAGTATGGCACGCGCTTGACGATTGTTGAATATGCAATTAAATAATGGTCTGCGATTTGATGCAAATAACCGTTAGCCAGAACGGTCTTAACCGTAAAAAATGTAGACAGTGACAGCTGTGCAAGACAACTTGGAAAGAAAAGCGATTAAAAAAGTTTCCTTGAATGAAAAGATTTTATTGATTTCCTAATCAAAACCGGTGGCTGTGTGCAACATGATATGGCTGAGAATGAAGTGAACACTTGGACGGACATCAAATTAATTGACAGGAGTATGAACTGAATATTATAATTAAAAATATCTTTGTCTATATCTACTAATAATAAGGCTGAAGAGTTTGTTTATATGATCGCGCTAATCTCTGGAACTACCAGTCGGATAAAAAAAAATATTTTTGCATTCACTCCATTTTAATATCGCAAAATATTGTACAATGTATTGGCGCCAAAATTAGAAAACTCAATGATCAATCGTATAAAAATGACAGATTCCAAATTCAAATGTAATATCTTTCTTATTTTTAATTGTAACAGTATTTATGGCCAGACTGTGTATTTTGAAAGGACACTGATTTGAAGACGAGATATGAGGAATTTAAAATTTCTATAGAAAACTTATTTTTCTCATATTTCCTGTTTAAATCAATGTTCATAATTAATATACGAGTATATTTGGGAATCTAGATATTCTGGAACCCAATCGGAATAAATACACACTACCTTTAGAATATGTTTGATTTACAAATTATTTTGGTATTTCGTTTGTATGAACTACGCATGCTTCGGGGGCGACTTAACTGATTACCACGTTACCACGCTATTCAAAACTGCATTAATGCACATCATTATTAAATACCGCTGACAGTGGATTTCCAATCCACACACGATATATGTACCAATAATAACTATCTTCACGTTGGATGGACATAGTTACGCGTAACGCTTAGTAATTAGTAGTTTTTATAGGAATGGTTCTGTATCTGTGAGATACTGTGCGTAGATTTCTCGTTTTATTTATTGGTTTTATTTTTATTTATAGGTTCTTACTTCTAGATAGTGTTTATGAAGAAAGCATCCTTGTTTTATGAGCGAAAGAGCTTCGTTGCTAGTGTTAACAGTACCTACTTGACGCAACTTTTTGGACATCACAGGTTCTCTTACCAACGAAGTAAGGAAGCCTTTTGGATTTCATATAAGAGGGCTTTATTAACCTTTTTCATACCTTAATCAGAATAAACAAACATACCGTAAAATAACTCGAATGAGCATTATAAAAAAAAAATATTAAAGCGGACTGACGTCAGAAGGCAGAGACAGAAACTGCTGTAACGTCCAATCAATCTGCCTAGCCTTTTCCCAACTATGTTGGGGTCGGCTTCCAGTCTAACCGGATGCAGCTGAATACCAGTATTTTACATGGAGCGACTGCCTATCTGACCTCCACAACCCAGTTATTGGGTAATACGATACCCCTTGGTAAGACTGATTGTCAGACTTTCGGGCTTCTGACGACCCGTAACGACTGTCAGATCCACGAATGACAGCTGGGACCAACGGCTTAACGTGCTTTCCGAGGCACGGAGGAGTCTCGGTATGTAAAGATGGTCACCCATCTACGGACGAACCCCGGCAAGCGTAGCTTAACCTGATGGATCGACCCGTGCGGCTGTTATTACTTAGCCACAAGTCAACATAAAACCTGTAACTATCAGGAGAATGTCGTGAGGAAAGTTTTGAGTATGAATGTCGATGGGTATAAGAGTAGGGGAAAACCAAAGAAACGATAGGACTGTGTGAAAGATGATATGGCTACAAAGGAGGTAACTACCGAGATGATTACTAATAGAGAAGTATGGAAAAAGGGACATGTTGCGCCGACCCCAAATAGATTGGGGTAAGTGCAGGTGAATGTTGATAAACCCTGAAACTGACCTGCAAATTGAAAGAAAAAACCTTTGCGCTAAAAGCGTTACTTACATGTTTCTGAACTCGCACACAAACACTCTCACCCTAATTTTCACTCCACGTCGTTTACATACAAACTTTTAGTTATTTTTGTTTTCGTAAAAATGTCTTCCATGTATTTTGTGTTGGGCATTGATAGCTGCGCAACGGTATTTTCGCTAAGTTATAGGTATGTACCTAAATTGATCCTAATTAACTTCATTACGTATTACTTACTTATCCATTCTAGTTAGACATTTCAATAATTTATTAATCCCAGGTCCATAAATTAAAAACATCAAAGCTGCAAGCAGAGCTCCAAGTGGTCATTGGACCGTAACACAATCAGGGTCCTGACCACAGTGGCACGCCGCTATTACGTATTTAGTGCCTACAGCTAACGTCACAATGTTTTATCTAGGATCAGCGGTTTCCCAGCAAACACTGATAACTTATGTTTGGTGACCTTAATTTGCGGTTTCGTAAAGCGAGAGTGTACTTGAGTAAAGTTAGTAAGTAAGTTGTTAGTAGGTAAGTAAGTTGTTGTGTAGTAAGTTGTTGTTGTTAGTGTGTAAGTTAGGTAGTAAGTTGTGTGGATCGCCCAGAGGACACGGTGGAGCATACAGTGGAGGTCTGCCCGGCTTGGGCAGAGCACCGCCGTGTTCTCACGGAGGCGATCGGCGGCGGCGATCTCTCGCGTCCGAGCCTGGTCCAGGCCATGGTGCGGAGCGAGAGTGCATGGGAGGCCGTCACCTCCTTCTGCGAAGCAGTAATGCTCGCGAAGGAGGAGGCGGAACGCGTGAGGGAGAGGCAGCCTCACGCCCTCAGTCGCCGCAGGAGACGCCCTGGGCGGCGGGAATCGATAGCCGATTCCCAGCCACCGTAGGCGCGGGCTTGCGGACGGTGAGTAGTGGGTAGCTCGCCGTCCGGTGAGGACCAGGCCCGGGTCGACGGCGCGTTGTGTTCCATGCGCGCCTCAAAGAGATGTCAGCAAAAGATGGGGTCCAATAGGGCCGATGCCGCTGGGGTCGCGGGTTGTTTGAAAAAGATACCGTGGCCCTGGCATAGGCAACTGAAGGAACACGGGTGGGTTTTAGTCAGTAAAAGTCTGACACGCCCTTCCGCTCCACCCAGAGCGGGAGAAGTTATTTGATGATTTCCCATCCACAAAAAAAAAAAAAAGGTCCATAAATTAAAAACATCAAAGCTGCAAGCAGAGCTCCAAGTGGTCATTGCACCGTAACACAATCAGGGTCCTGACCACAGTGGCACGCCGCTATTACGTATTTAGTGCCTACAGCTAACGTCACAATGTTTTATCTAGGATCAGCGGTTTCCCAGCAAACACTGATAACTTATGTTTGGTGACCTTAATTTGCGGTTTCGTAAAGCGAGAGTGTGCTTGAGTAAAGTTAGTAAGGAGTTAACGAGTTTTGGAGAAAGAAATTTGGGCTCAACATGTATGGAATTTGTAAGCAGCAGGCAAATTGGCATTTACCTAACCTGCCACCCGAATAAGAAACTTAACGTAACTGAATAAGTTAAATGATAGTCGTATGTCAACTAAATTATAATTTAAATACAAATACAAAAAAGTGAATTTAAAAAATCAAAAACGTATAGGTCATCCTGTTTCTATCTTTTTTAAAGTTCACTTTTACGCGGTCGGGTTTTAGAATTTTTTTAAATTACTTTTTGATGTTTTGTAACATCTGTCCTCTGGCTTTCCTGCAATCTGTGGGAGTGATTTTGTGATAAGGGACGGAAGTGTGTAACAGGAAGCCGGGGTAGCGCGCGTTGTTTGATTTGACCAATGAGCGCGCGAGGTGCTAGAGTTGGCTGTCAGATGGTAGGTACCAACTACCAACTCAAACAGATGTCAGATGTTACATCATATACGACTACTGTACGTCTCGCTCATTTTTTATTTTACACTTTTTAGTTAGGATTATTTTTCCTCTCGCTTTAGGTCGGTCGTTAAAATTTTTCTTTCAAAGCAATAAAATTCTGGGTTAGTCACTCGATTTTTATAATTTCATGGTCCAATTATTAGTTAGCGAAACTCATAACACGTGAAGGGTGTCGATATCTAAACATTATAAAACAAAAAATAAATTGATTTGATGATGTTTTTTTTTTGGGTCATCAAAGTAGAGTAGTCACCTCAAAATCAGTTTCAGAATCAGTTTGTTTTGTGTAAACTTCGCAGACGTGATGGGCATCGATTTCTAAACACGATAAAACAGATTGTAACAACTTGTTCAATGTTACCTTTGGACATTGACTCAGCACTCTGCCTGCCTCATGCGGTCCAGTTAAAATATTGACTTGGTTGCATATTACACGCATAGGACACATAGAATTAAGTATAATAGTGTGTGTTAAGAGAAACTAGTATATAAGCAGAACATTTTGTAAATAAATCAGATTTGAATTTTATATTCTTGTCTCATTACCCCTCACTGTGGCCAAGACACCTTTAGCCATCTCCGATCAGTCTCGTGAGTCTGCGTGACTGGCAGTGAGTGTACCCTTCCCGAACCTGGTATTCCTGTCTACTATCCGTCTGTTACCTTAGGTCGCATGGTGCAGACATCCTGTACTTATCTATGTATTTATTTATCACACACTAAGTATATGGTAGGCTAGGGACTGTTAGGCTTGTAGGTCTTTGTAGGTTCCTTAACTTATCATATATTTCCATGTACCGTCACACCCTTGACAATATTGCGGCCTTACGTGACGTTTGTTAAGGGTGGATGTACATATTGGTCCTTCGAGCATTTGAATCACGCGGTTCCCCTTGCCCAGAGTAGGGATAGACTTTGACAGACTGACATTTTGGAGAACTGGGGGCTGGTGTGCTCAACAAAGCACCAGTTTTCGGTAATCTGAAGAACATTGTACTAGGGTATTCTGTCGGAAAGCCTCTCGTTGCGGATCGGTCACTGGCCTCCCACAAGCGGGTCTCACCAGCTGATTGAGAAGTCGCACAAATATAACAAGAGCGCAGATACCACTAGTACGGACTTGACTGTTAGAGTAGGGTAGGGCGTTAGGGAAGAAGAAAGAAGAGCACAATGGAGATACAGGAAATTAACGAATTAATCAAGAGCCAGGAAGCGGATTACAACGAGATCAGAAGAGTATTGACAAACATAAAAAAAGACTCGCCCACAAGAAAAACAGAAAAATACATCAATGAGAGAAAAAAAACCTTATACCAAGTTTTTCAGCGAGTTCAAGAAAACCATACAAGACTACAGGAACAGGAGGTGTTATCAACTCATAAGTATATGACTACAAACTACTTTGACAACATTAAAAAATGTTACGACGAAGGAATCGAGTACCTCGAAAAATGCGAAGAAAGGCTACAACATGTACAAAGTGTCTACGAACCACGACTTTTAGATGAAGAGGAAGACAAGGATGGAGTCAGTAGCCCAAAACTATTTATACAGCTATTCCGAATGTCACAGATAGCTAAGAAAATATCTCAGGCTAAGGAATCTGTAATACAAAATAAGCCGATATGGCACTTACAAACACTATTACAAACATTACAAAAACAATGGCTAGAAATCGAAGAAACTCACATCGAACTACTAATGGCCGAAAGTACACTGGACAACAGCTACTTCAGAGATACTTGTTTCGAAAAAACGCAGAAAGATTATGAAATTACTACGGAGTTATTGGAAGAAAGAATCTTTCAAATCTCAGATGAAAAAGTTATTACGACAAAATCCTCGGGAAAACTTCCACGAATAAGTATTCCCATATTCACGGGGAACTATGACTCTTGGGACACATTCCAAGATTTATTTAGAAAAATTATTCACGAAGATAAATCGATTTCTTCAACAGAAAAAATGCAGTACCTAAAAACACACGTAAAAGGCGACGCAGCAAGATTAATACGTCATCTAACAATAAGCGAAATAAATTATGAAACAGCTTGGAAGTTGCTGACGCAGAGATATGAAGACGAGCGCATGATCGCTACTAAATTTATTGACAAACTATTAGATTTGCCTAAAATGCAACGAGCTAACGCGGCACAATTACGAGACATGCATGACACTGTAAATGAATGTCTTGAGGCACTAAAAAATCAACGCATAAACACATCGTCTTGGGGCCCGCTATTGATAAGAATAGTCAGTAGAAAATGGGATGAAGAGACAAATACGAAGTATGAAGATCAACTACAAAACCGAAATAAAATACAATCCTTTGACGAGATGATGAAATTTATGGAAAACCGTTTCAATTGCCTTAAGTCTTTTGACGGATCTACATCATATACAAACAAGCAACTATCACGGGACAGACAGACAACGGAAAAATATAAACGTTGTTGGTTTTGTCAAAATAACGACCATACTATTCATCACTGCCCTAGTTTCAAGGCGTTATGCGTCAACGATCGATACAAGGCTGTCGCGCAAAAAAGAATGTGCAAACGTTGCTTAAATCACGATGATCAGAAACAATGTGTGAGTGCAGTTTATAAACAATGCGAAATTTGTCAACATAAGGGTCACAACGTTCTATTGCATCAATCTAGGCCGTTTCAAAACAAAGACAACGCTAAAAAATACGCACCAAAAAATACAGGTACAGAGAAGGCACAAAATATAGCGACTTCGAACTTATCTGCAACAAATACTGACGCTACAAACACTACTTTACTAGCTACTGCCATAGTAAGAACTACCGCGTATGACGGGATGCCGCAGTTGCTGAGAGTATTGTGTGATCAAGGATCAGAAGCGTCATTCTGTACTGAAGAAGTAGCACAATTGTTATCTTACCCACGACAAAAAATCCAAGCCGAAATAAAAGGTATCGGAGATGAAAAACCAAAAACGTCAAACTACACAATCAACATTACTCTACAACCAAGGTATTCCAGCGATTACAAACTACCAGTAACGCTAATAGTACTACCAAAGCTAACAAGTTCCCTACCAAGAAATGATCTACAACAATTACAAGAAAAAATCTTGGATAATGCACTTGTAGCAGACCCAACTTATTATAAAAAGGGACCTATTGATATTATATTAGGTGCCCAAGAATACAGCAGAATATTACTACAGGGTTTCGAAAGACTAAGGCACGGAATTATCGCTCAGAATACAGAATTAGGGTGGATTTTATCCGGATTTTATCCCAATGAAACAAAGAATGGAGTTAAAATACTCAGTATGGTGGCTTGCACCGAAGATGTACGACAACTTACCAAATTTTGGGAATTAGAAGAAATTCCACAAAATTACGAACTTACAAATGATGACCAGACCTGCGAAAACTACTATAAAGAAACAACAATAAGAAACCCAGACGGAACTTACACAGTACGACTTTCTTTAAAAGATGCAAACGTAAACTTAAACTTAAACGGTGAATCACGCAGGAAAGCCGCTGCACGGCTACTACAATTAGAACGACAGTTCGCAAAAAATGAAAATTTACGACAACAATACATTGACTTCATGAATGAATACCTACAAATGGGTCATATGAGAAAAGTAGGTACAACGAACTACAACTCAGGAAAATACTACATACCACATCAGGCAGTAATCAAAGAAGACTCATTAACTACAAAACTACGCGTGGTTTTTGATGCGAGCAGTAAAAGCAGCACAAAAATAAGCCTTAACGACAATATGTATAAAGGACCACGATTACAACAAGACTTATCCACTATACTTCTACGATGGCGAAAACACAAGTTTGCCTTTATGGCAGATATTATGAAAATGTACCGTTTCATAAAAATTAACGAATTAGACTACGCACATCAAAGGATACTATGGAGATTTTCACCAAAACACGCAATTAGTGAATATGAACTTACAACTGTAACCTACGGTACAACTAGTGCCCCCTATCTTGCGGTACGAACATTGCAACAACTTGCGATAGACGAACAAAACAATTACCCAATTGCAAGTCAAGCTACTTTACAAGATTTCTACGTGGATGATATTTTATCCGGAGATTCCCAGGAAAGTGCAGCTAAAGAGTTACAGAGTCAGTTAATAACCATGTTAAACAAGGGCGGTTTCAAACTACGAAAATGGTCCTCAAATAGTTCAGAGCTACTGGAAAATATACCAGTGGAAGACAAAGACGATCAACTGCTCAAACTACCGTTAGACGAGTCCAGGAAGTCATTGGGCATAATATGGTCACCACGGGAAGACAGTTTTCATTTCCAGATAACTATAACGGAAAATAAAAAACCAACGAAAAGATTTATTATGTCAGAAGTTGCGAAAATATTCGATCCCTTGGGCTGGTTAGCGCCAATTATTATTAAAATGAAGCTGCTCATACAAGAACTCTGGACGAACGAGATAGGATGGGATCAACCTGTTGATGACATAATCCAGAAAAAATGGGTTGAATTACAAAACCAAATTAAAAGGATAGAAGAAATTAAAATACCACGATGGTGTTACATAACAGACAGCACAGAAATTGAGCTATACGGTTTCAGCGACGCTTCCGAAAAAGCTTACGGAGCGGTGGTATACAGCCGCGTAAAAATCAATAACATTTACTACGTTACATTATTACAAGCAAAATCGAAAGTGGCGCCAAAGAAACAAAAAACTACTCTACCTCGACTTGAGTTATGCGCTGCACTGCTACTAGCCGGTTTAATGGAAAAAGTAAAAGAAGCGCTTATCTGCAAGAACATTACGATATTTTGTTGGACGGATTCTATGATCACGTTAGGCTGGATAAGAGGAGAGCCAGAACGGTGGCAAACGTTCGTAGCCAATAGGGTGTCTCAAATTAAACAACGTTTACCAAACGCAGAATGGAACCATGTAATTTCTGCTGATAACCCGGCTGATATCGTTTCAAGAGGTCTTGAGCCGGAAAAATTGATTAACTATTCACTGTGGTGGAACGGGCCACATTGGTTAAAAACCAACCAGATTCCTATCACGAAAGGTATGCCGCAGACGAACCAAGAAATCAAAGTGTGTCATACAACTACAACTGAGATTGAAAATAATGATCTCTGGAATAGATTCTCCAGTTTAGATAAAATGGTAAGAGTGTTATCTTACTGCTACAGATTTACAAACAAACAATCAACAAATAAGCTACTTACTAGTAATGAACTAAACGTGACAGTAAAACGAATAATTCAGAAGATACAACAACAGGAATTCAAAGATGAATTGAAAACCATACAAAGTGGACAACCCTTGAAGAAAAATAAAACATTATCCACTTTAGATCCGTTCATAGACGAGGACGGACTACTTAGAGTTGGAGGCAGATTACAAAACTCCAATTTGCCTTACAATCAAAAACATCCAATACTTTTACCATATAACCATCACGTAACGTCATTAATTATACAAGACGCACATACAAAAACTTTGCATGGTGGTAACAAATTAACAATGGCTTATTTACGACAAACATACTGGATCACTAGTGGAACAAGAAAAGTAAAGAGTATAATTAACAAATGTGTGAGGTGCATACGATACAAAGCAGACACAAACTCACAAAAAATGGGAATACTGCCAAAAGCACGAGTAACGCAATCCTACCCATTCACTTATACTGGAGTGGATTATGCGGGACCAATACAAACAAGAACCATGAAAGGGAGAGGACACAAGTCTTATAAATCATACATTGCTGTTTTTGTATGTTTAGCAACAAAAGCAGTGCACCTAGAATTGGTGGGAGATTTAACAACAGAAACATTTATCGCTGCGCTACGCAGATTCATGGCACGAAGAGGTCACGTGTTACACATGTACAGTGACAATGCAACAAACTTCGTAGGAGCAGCCAACTTTTTACATCAAGAAATATTACAAATCACGCAATCGCCGGAATTTCAAAACACAATGACGAATATAGGAACACAGTGGCATTTCATTCCTCCATCATCACCACATTTCGGTGGCATCTGGGAAGCTGGCGTAAAGTCAGTGAAACATCATTTACGTCGAGTAATCGGGGATTCGACACTAACATACGAGGAAATGACAACCTTTCTACACCAAATTGAAGCGTGTTTGAATTCAAGACCATTGTGTGCGCAAACCGAAAATATTAATGACAACACAATACTAACTCCAAGCCATTTTCTTATTGGCCGAGAAGCAGTAGGAGTACCAAACCCGCTCGAAAACATCAATACTGACCTAGTTAACAGATGGAAGCAGATTCAAAAAATGAAAAAAGATTTTTGGAACAGTTGGACAAAAGACTATCTTCATCAACTACAGCAAAGATACAAATGGAAACAAGCACATGAAAATGCTAAAATTGGAACGGTAGTACTAATAAAAGACGACAATATAAATCCAAGTAAATGGCCATTAGCAAAAATCACAGAAGTACACCCGGGAAATGATGGTGTAGTTAGAGTGGTAACTCTTCAAAAATCAACAGGCGCTTGTCATAAAAGATCAATTCACACGTTGATCCCGCTCCCTGTGAACGAAAACGAAGAAATTGAAACAACTAGCAAAAACATGCAAACGTCTACGCAATGTAACATGTCAACAGCCACAATAAACAAAAAAGGTATACGATCATCGAAAAGTTGGCTAAAGGGTTTACTAGTTCAGACAATGCTTATTTTATTAATCGGCACCGTATCGACTACGCCCACATACACATTAAAAAATTTAAAGCCAGGGCTATACGTTGAAGACATTGGAACCACAACTATTAATCGAGGAACGTTTAGAATTGAAACTGATTACGAGAGAGGAAGCTTGGAACTAGACCAAAAGAAGATCGAAAAAATAACAACACAATTTCAACAACTTTGTAAGGACACTCAATACATCATGGATGAAACGCATTGCAATGAATTTTATCACCATTTAAATGAAGAAAAAGCAAAATTTGAGACAACAAAGGAATACCTAACAGAGATAAAGAAAACTAGGAAGAAACGAGGTCTCTTGGGACAACTTTTAACATCGGTATTCGGAGTTAATGATGAAGTATACAGGGACATAGAAACATTAAATAACAATCAGCAGAAGCTTATAGACGCTGCCAATCATCAAACAAAGATAATGATATCCACCATCGCAGGTGTAAACCAAACTGAAGAACAAATCCAGAAGAAGTTAGAGAAGTTCCAAGCAAAACTAAATGAAGCAATATCGTTCATGAATAACCACAATGTTTGGTATAAATCGATTGACAAAAATCATATCAAGATACAAGTAATGCAAACCTACGAGTTAGCAAACAATTTTATAAACGAAATTATGGACTATTATAAAGGCTTACTTGAAATTTATTCACAAAAAACCACTATATACAGTATACTAACACCAAAACACATTAGCAAAATTATACAAATGGCTAATCAAAAACTACCATCAAACTTAAAAATTATTCAGGGTCAGATAATACAAACAGAGATGAATGTTAATACTACGCACATAAGAGTGTACGCGTACTTCCCAATACACGACATCACAAAGTATACTCTGATACACGTAACGCCAATTCCAGAAAGGAAAACAGATGGATCTTTCGAGTGTTTAACGATACAGCAGACATTCATGGGTTTCGATTACAACAACGAGCGCTACTTTGAATTAAATCAAGACGAATTTAAAGACTGCCTTCAAAGTAACACAGAGTTTGTCTGCTATCCCGTAGCTGTCAAGAACATGCAATTAAATAAAAATTGCATAGTTGAACAACTCTTCAGAACAGAGAACGACACCCACACCCAATGCACGTCAAAGACCTTCAAAATTTCGACAGATGTTGTATGGAAACAATTATACATGCAAAACACCTGGCTCTTCATTGCAACAAAATCGGTTGCCATATCGATTGTGTGTGACGGCCAAAGACAAGAAATAACGATACAAGATGTCGGAGTTCTCTATATTTCTGAGAATTGTGTCATTAAAACACTAAACAACATACTTGCTGCAAAAAGGACAACGACTATAACAGTACTAGCGTCTTATTCCAAAACGACGAACTTCTCCATTAATACGCAAATCCTACCAACACATATAAAAGACATATCCAAGGAAGAATTAGTTTTAGACAAGTCAAAGGGAGTTTTCGACCATTTACTCACTTCGGAAACAAATTTACAAACTCAGCTAGACAACACAATTTGGAAACAACTACAATCACATACATACATCGCCAGCATTAGCACCTCACTTGTCATTATAAGTTTAGCATGTGTTTTAATTTATTTCGGTCCACAGGTATTGAACAAATTTCGAGCCACCATTGCAGCAAGAAGGAAGACTACGCCACCTATGCAGCAACCAACAAACTGCCCACCACACCCGCGACAAACTCCACAACGGTACGGCATTCCACACAGCGTGCCCACCCCGTCACAACAAACTGAACAAGGCCAGGCCAGACCATACGAGACCATCGAGTTGTACCAATTGGAGTCCCGTTCCTGAGAGTCGCCAGAATGTTCAATGTTACCTTTGGACATTGACTCAGCACTCTGCCTGCCTCATGCGGTCCAGTTAAAATATTGACTTGGTTGCATATTACACGCATAGGACACATAGAATTAAGTATAATAGTGTGTGTTAAGAGAAACTAGTATATAAGCAGAACATTTTGTAAATAAATCAGATTTGAATTTTATATTCTTGTCTCATTACCCCTCACTGTGGCCAAGACACCTTTAGCCATCTCCGATCAGTCTCGTGAGTCTGCGTGACTGGCAGTGAGTGTACCCTTCCCGAACCTGGTATTCCTGTCTACTATCCGTCTGTTACCTTAGGTCGCATGGTGCAGACATCCTGTACTTATCTATGTATTTATTTATCACACACTAAGTATATGGTAGGCTAGGGACTGTTAGGCTTGTAGGTCTTTGTAGGTTCCTTAACTTATCATATATTTCCATGTACCGTCACACCCTTGACAATATTGCGGCCTTACGTGACGTTTGTTAAGGGTGGATGTACACAACTCACACTTCAAGTAACAACACTACTAGCGGTCATTGACCCCCCAAAAAAGTCATCAAATCTTTTTTACTTTTATTTTGGCGTTTTGGTATTAATACCCCGGAGTTTCGCTAGCTAATTCAATTTGACACTGTATATTGAACCTATATTACAATAATTAATTATCGTGCGTACAATACCCGCTTATTATCCGGTGATAACGGCCTCTAACTCACTCACTCCAAAAGTTCGATATTGTTTTTTTTTTTTATCGTTTCTCATTCACATTTAAACATATAAATTTTATTTATTTTTGTAATCACCTTTTAAAGCCCTTCATTTTGATGCCCCACTCGATTTTTTTTTAGACATACATTTTGACGCCAAAAATCAGCCACTTTTATTTTTTATAATATGAATATAATACCCAGTGACACAGTTTGTGCAATAAAGATGAATCTAACGACATATAATCCATCAAAATCGGTTCAGCAATTTAGTAGTTACGAGGGAACATACATATACAGGGTTATTGGTAAAACACCAACAACCATTTAAGGGGTCATTGTACTCATCATTATGAACAACTTTTACTATTTGACCAAACCTGAAATCGCGAAAAAAAAAATCAGCTGTTCAGTACATTTTGACGGATTATGCGAACATAAATGTACTGAACAGCAGATTTTTTTTTGCGATGTCAGGATTGGTGCTATAGCAAAAGTTGTTCATAATGATGAGTACAATGACCCCTTAGGTTGTTGTTGTTGGTGTTTTACCAATAACCCTGTATATGTACAAACGCCAGCCAGGTCAACCTACCCGAAACTGTCAGATTTTCCCAATCAACCTTGAACCTAATGCTTTAGCAATAAAGTCGAAAATCTATTAAAGAAATCTGACAGATTGTAGTAGCTTGATGTGCTGGCGTCTGTATATACAGCTCAAACACATAACCGGGGCACCGCCGCAGTCGGGTAATTATGTCATGTTGTAAGAGTTTTAAGCCATAATTTCATCTTAGCGATTCAATTCGTTACCAAAACCTTAACCCATAAAAGCACGAGAGAAGAACTCTTAAAGCGCTTGAGGCAATAATATTGGTTGCAGCGCAATCGGAATGCGGTTTTCGCACGAGAATTTCGCCTCATGCAATTTCCGTATCGTAGACCGTTTAGAGTACCGAGTGAACAGAAGAGTCATCTCCCGCCGTAAATGTTTGCAGGCATTCATTGCCAAAGCTGCATTAGCAAGCGTAGAATTTGACATAATAAAATTCTGATGAGGAAGAGGAACAAAAAGATATATGAAATAGAAATCATGTATGTAACTATTGGCTTAGAATCTAAGATGGTACAGGTAAGATGGAATTTTTAAAATAATAGTAGCAATACATTTTATTTACCTTGCAGCATGCTAAGTTTTCAAATACTTAATAGTGATATCTTAAATATTAGAATTGTATTTTTATTGTAACAATACTTATTATTATTAAAGACGCGTTCTCAAAACAGATAGGTATCCAATCGCATCACTACACTGACAAGGCTCAAGCACACATACATACGCAAGGGGTGCGGGATTAAGGAATAATTAAACTGATTTTGATACTTTAGCAAGTTTCAATATTTTTATTAGATTATTGTTGATGTTTTTATTTGGACCTACGTAAATATCCAGACAGTGACAAAATAAAATAACCCTTAATACCACACGTGAAGATTCATGCGTAACAGCAAAATTTGTGAAAAATTAGACGGTTCGTTTTTATTTTTTTCTAGGATTATTATTAACATTTTTGTGAATATTTCACCCATATTTTTGAAAATAATATATCTGCTTACCTAGGGTATTTTTAAAAAAACAAAATTATATACATAATAGCAGAAATTGATCCCGAACTAAGCCTCATATCGTCTATTTTGTGTAAGGGAAAATCGTTTTTACGATATCAAATACAAAAATTTCAAACCAAAAAACGGTCATTATTTGGAGATAAAGAAGATTATATATATACTATTTGATGCAATTGTTAGTTTAGTTTAATTTAGTTTCATTTCATAGCAAACTCTACCGAAAAATAGCTTATTTTTGTCGGATTTGTAAACGCGTTCTTAAGAGCCCCGCGAAGCATGCGTAGTTCATACAAACGAAATACCAAAATAATTTGTAAATCAAACATACTCTTAAGGTAGTGTGTATTTATTCCGATAGGATTACAGGATATCTAGGTTCCCAAAAGTATATTTTGAAAGGACACTGATTTGAAGACGAGATATGAGGAATTTAAAATTTCTATAGAAAACTTATTTTTCTCATATTTCCTGTTTAAATCAATGTTTTTATTTAATATATATTTGAGAACCTAGATATTATGTAATCCAATCGGAATAAATACACACTACCTATAGAATATGTTTGATTTACAAATTATTTTGGTATTTCGTTTGTATGAACTATGCATGCTTCGGGGGCGTCTTAACTCTTGTGCAAAAAAACAGAAACAGTAGGTAACAGACAAATTCATGAGAGTAATTCGAGATAACAAAGTAACAAATTGTTAAAACAGAAATATGACGTTTTTCCCAAAACTTATTGTTTTCCACAACTCCAATTACCTACATGGTATTTTACCAATTTGTACATGAATGGGTCACCCAACTAAACAAACTACAAACGTTAACAATTGAATGACCCATGATGCAACAGTCATTATCATTACTGCCGCTGCAGTAGGTATTGTTATTGTCAACGACCACCACTATTATATGATCCTCTCTGATTATAACAATGAGAATAAATTGGCGAAATGCAGTGGATCTTTTTAGGCTGGTCACGTTAAACACCTGCCCCAGTTCTGCTTGACCTACGATGCCTCCCACGTGTTTTTCTGCATCAGGAACATTTTCAATATCTCCCAGGGTTCATGTTACGTCGGTCGATGTGCACCGTTTACTGTCGCACTTGGCCTGTTTCGCAGAAACAGAAAACAGAGGTTACATTATCAAGATTGTGCCGATTCTATTCTATTGTTTTCTTGACAGTGGATTCACATAAGTTTTTGCTGTGAAAACTTTTCGGAAATTACTTTTATGTTCAGATTGTATCATAGTAGTTAAAGCTTTGATTATTATAATCATTTTATTAAAATAGGAAGAACAGTACTATTTATTGTTGTGCTTTGCCCTTTATTTTCCAGCAACTTGACCCCATATTCCTCAGCACATTTATCAGTAAAAACAACATTGATAAATACATTATTTTCATTCAGCTGGCATTCCCCATTTTTGTTCGAGTTCACCGACTCGTTTAGCGTTTAATTTCCACATGAACGGTTTATTTGTCATGTCGACCTATGAATATAGCCGAGTTAAAATACTAGAGCTACTTGCGCAAAACATGACGTTAAAGATCTGGTAAACAAAGGCCTGGTTATTGTATGACGAAATCGGCTTTGGTCTGACGGCCGGTTAGAAACAGATATTCTCCTTCCAAGAGCGATAGTTCCCGATAGGGTCTTACATCATTCCGGTTGACTCCACTGCCGAGAACGGTCACCCCCTAATGACAGTTGCGGGTAAATAAATCAACACGTTCGGTAGACATTTGGCAATTGGAGTTATTGAAGTCTTGATACAATGACTTGACCGACCAAAATCATCGCAGGCACATAGTAGGACCAATATTCTTAGCGCTAGACGTGATGTTACCATAACTTCATTCAAACCAATACCATAAAAGTCCCTAGTGTTTTAACCACTCCATACTGTTAAAACCTTTCAAATTATCACCTCCAATGAAGTCATCTTGCCCAAATGGAAGAACAACGTAATACTTTGGACAAATAAACTTTACTAAAACTGTCTCCCCATATATGGCACGTACGCCGTGATCACGACGGTAAAAGCAGTACCATGACCCGTTCTGAATGACAATGACCGAGATTTCAATCCTTTTCTCCTTTGAGATCATCGTATCGAAACTGTGCACGTTTCAGTGTGTCAAACTGCATTTTCGATTTGGGAAAAGGCGGATCGGATCAAAATCGAAAGTCCACACTGTCAGGACTAAGACATTACATTGCTCTGTGCTGGGAGTTCAATGGATTAATTGCTTAAAGTCGCTGACAAGATTTTCATTCAGTTGGTTAACCTTATGATGTCGTTGTAGTTCATTCTTATGGTCGAGGAGACATAATTGGCAAGCGACGACTATTGCGAATAGTTTCCGGTAAGTAAATAGTTTTCTTATGATTGATTTCTTAACTTTGTAATCTGGAACGTTAGCCGTCTAGGTTTTTATGTAAGCTGAGTTTGTTTTCTTAAGAATGCCACGAGCCAACGCAATAAAACCTGTAATGGCCTTGTTTTTCTCAGATGCTATTTGTCATCGCTTGTTACCTACTTCCAAAACTATGCCCGCTCTGATTCACTTTTAGTCATCAATGACTGCTTGTCTAATAGGCAACGCAAGATGATCAGTGATTTCCGCAGTACCTAGGTGTTAAATTTTCCCGACAACCCAAAAAACGGAAATACTGCACGACTTTTTCTTTTATTTGCGCTCGGCCCATAGCAAAAAATCTCTAGATAAATAAACGTTTCCTCAAAACGTTACCACACTGCAGAAAATCCCTTCTATATTTCGACACCTAAACGTCGACGCCATAAAACTGCCATGTCACCATTCCCGTGCCCGTGCCTCAGTTTCCTTACAGCAAAGTACCTAAGATACCCATGTTTTATAGTGTCGTTACGTCACTGCCTTCAGATGCTCCAGATGTGTCGATAGCATTGTTTGGGTGCGTATTTATGACGTGGGCGCCGCATGTGTGATCATGCCCTAAAGAACCATAAAAATCGCGGGGAAAAAATTGTGAACGGGGTAGGGCGTTGCCCCACACATGTTAGGAACAGTAAATTGTATCGAGATTGTGATCTTTAGATGTGGTTCACAGTTCTTTTTGTTTCTAAGACTTTGTTATAGACCAGATGGAGAAGGAGTGGATTCAATGAAAGGTCTGAAGTGGGGTGATAAATGATAGTCAAATGTGTAGGACAGATTTAAATATATGAGTGTCTTGATGTTTGTTATTCCCCGATTTCCTGAGGCTTAGCTGTAGGTAAGTACAGATGATACGGCTGGATTGAGCTCATGTTAGATTCAATCCACAAACTGATCGATTTGTTTCCCATCACTGATCGTTTAAATTGACCCTTTTATAGCATGTTTACATGGAAAAAACAGAAGTAAAGAAAACACGACACTCCAGTGCGTCAGATATTTTTATTATAAGAGTTTTGGTCGCGGCCAAACCCTCAGTCTATTAAATAGGAGCTCCTTTAGGGTTTACTTAACATACCTTCTGAATATCTGACGCGCTCGAATATTTCTTTTTTCCCATTTTCAACCTCTTCGTACGTAAACCAGTAGATTAAGAGGATTGTGAAGTGCCTATACGCGGCGCGATTCTTGGAGGCAATTACCTACATTTCATACAATTATTTACATAAATATTGTTTCGGGCGATAACGTTTTCACTCCCCTAAACCTTTACGAAATGAGACAATTTTGGTCTCATTACATTCAGTACACTTTAATCTAGGTCTGTACGTTTTTCGTTTTTAGTAATTCAATTTAATTTAATCTAAAAAAATAAAAATGCTCGAGGATGTTTTTATGTCAAAAATAAAGATATTTAGATGCTAATAACTTATATCGTATGCAATATTTCTTTATAATAGAAACGTACGGACCTAGTTTTTCATTCTACTTACAACATTTCCAAAAATATGAAAATTAGACTATGTTTACGGGGAGAAAAACGTTATCTCTTTTTGTATGAAAAGTTACAGCTTCACAATCCTCTTAATATTCCTCCGTTATCAGAAACACGTGGGGCATTATACACTATTAATAACTGACGCGCTCGAGTAAATCCATGTAACGTTTATTTTTTTGCATTTTTGAAAACCTGTAGCCGCTGCCCCGCCGTTAAAGGGTATACCTAGATCATATAACCTTTTTTTCTTTCTACCATTTAATCTTCAAAATCCAATAGGTCCCCACGACGTTCGAGTAAATAACCATTTAGCATCGTTGCCTCCCCTACTATTACTGACAAAGACTATCCATCTATTAAACATCATAGTTGGCACTTGCTTTTCTGTATATTTCTCAAGGGACACAGCTCTTGGTTACAAAGCCGGCAATAACTACGTATTATTACTAGGTAGGTACTGGAATTTATTGAAAACAATAGATATCGTGTTCAGCGTAAGGTGACGTAGGTACCCCACCTGTCTTTATAAAAGACGATAGTATGACAGGCATAAAACTTCTCCATAAAATGGTTAAAAAGTGGTCCGGGAAATACGAAGAAATGTTAAGACATTTAGAAAATTATTACTTTTTAAGGATTTTTGGAAGCCTATACTCACCACCAGAAGGTGGAACTAGGCTGCTGGATGATGACAATGAAATAATTTTCAAATAGGTAAGTGGTAGGTTTTTTTTTCAAACCTCTCTCAGACTAAATAAAAAACCAAGCGAGCAATACATTTGTGTGCATGAACATGTCTGTTTGTTCTAAGTCTGGGTGTAATTATCTATATAAGTATGTATTTACAAAAAAAAAAGTAGTGTATGTAGTATATCAGTTATCTGGTTTCCATAGTACAAGCTCTGCTTAGTTTGGGATCAGATGACCGTGTGTGAATAATGTCCCAGGTTATTATTATTATTATTATTAATACAGTGAAGCACGCATAAAACTACACCACGCTCTGTGACATACAGGCTCACACGCACACATTTACAAGAAACTACACAACTAAACTGCACCGCAATACGTGTACACATGTTCACGAAACCAGCTTCACGTCAGTGTTGACAGCGCTATTTATTTAGTCTGAGCTGTGTTGTTTCTGGCAAAATTGTAGTCCACCCATTATTGTTGTAAAAGGCGAGGACGATGGGCAGCAGTAAGTATTGGAAACTGTTTCTGCTCGCGTGTCTTGTTTTGGACTACGAGATTAAGAGGGCTGTCGCATTAAGTCACCTCTCGCACACACGGGACCAAAATTTTAAGGAAAGGATGCCTTTTTGAAAAATGTAATCAATTAGCGAACTAGTAAGTAATATTAATTTAATAGGTAATTATTAATGAAATCAGCTCAAAAAGTATTATGATCTGTTTTTGATGTTTTTGAAATAAACGACACAATAAAAATGTGTTTTTAATAATTACCTATTAAGTTATTATTATTTACTAGTTCGCCATTTACCATTTTACAAAAAAACATGTTTAATTTACTTAACATTCTTAAAAATTTGGTCACGTATAAGCGAGAGAGGTGACAAAACGAAACAGCCCTCTTAAGGCGTGGTGTGCATTAAAAGACTCTTGAAGACGCACCATGGGCAGTCATCTTGCAACACCCTATGGGCTGGCTAAAGTACATATCACCAGTGCTACGGATACCTTTAACTTTGGCCGCCAACTCTATTGCATTTGTAGTGACCGAATTGCGTAATCTGATTGATTTTGAAGCATATTGGTAATCCATTGTTTCACATGTTCGAAAAATTTGTCTGTTCAACAATGTAAATAACGTAAAGAATGTTGTTCAACTGTCAAAATGAAACCGATTCCTACTGTAAGCGTGTTGCGCAATCAGGGTGCGGGTATTTAAAACTAAATTCGATCTGGCGAGTCATAAATATGTAGGCCACACGCTAGGAAATAATAATGTCAAAGGGCGTTATCATAATCGATAAGGAGGACTACCTTTACAGGGTAGGTAATTTTAATCACCGTTATCCTCTAAAGGGGGTTATTGTACTCATCATTATGAACAACTTTTACTATGGGACCAAACCTGAAAACGCGAAAAAAAACAGCTGTTCAGTACATTTATGTTCGCATAATTCGTCATAATGTAGGGAACAGCAGATTTTTTTCACGATTTCGTTTGGTCCCATAGTAAAAGTTGTTCATAATGAGATGAATACAATGACCCCTTTAGGGACTACTCACACTTATTCAGCTCTATTCAGCTTATGCCCATAGAAAACAACGATTTTGTATGGTGACGCGGACGCATCCGTTCAGCTTTCCGCGTCTATTCAGCTTTCGCGGAACGCTGTATGGTTCTCGACTCCTTGTCGACCAGTTCCGACTTGCATAGTTCCTGCATAGATTTGATTTAAATAAATTATTACGTAATCATTATGCACGCAAGGATTGAGAGAGTTCGGACGTCTTTTAAAGTAATTATAATTATTTTATTTTTACGAAATACAAGCGATAGAAGCGTTTCAGCGGAGATAACACGCTATGATGGCTTTCTCATTCTTACGACGCTGTACGCGGCTGATAGAAGCAGAACTGTGCATAAGTGTGACCAAAATCGTTCAGCGAAACGCGAATGGAGGTGAATAAGTGTGAGTAGTCCCTTAAGAGGATAACGGTGATTAAAATTATACCCAGTATGACGACATGAGAAAAGAATGCCTAATGCAGCAACTGACTTCGATGAGTTGCCGAGTTATTTCTCTTCAAGTAAACTGCTATTGAAGTTATCATTGATAATGACTTCAACTACTTTTAAAGCATGAATTAATCCATTTTGAGTCATCATAGGTAAGCACTTGACAATAAGTCATGCGGCGCCGAGTAGACCTATGTATATGAGATATTATTATCTACCTAATTAAATTAGTCATTTTTAGGGTTCCATACCCGAAGAGTGCTAAACGGGACCCTATTACTAAGCCGTCGCTGTCCGTCCGTCTGTCTGTCAACGAGCTGTATCTCATGAACAGTAATAGGTAGACAGTTGCAATTTCCACAGTTTGTGTATTTCTATTGCCGCTGTGATAACAAATAAGCATACAGCTTATAATGTTCTCACAGCTGAGACAACGGCCTCCTCTCGGTGAGAGGGAGTAGGCTGTAATCCACCACGCGGGCCCAATGCGGGTTGGTAGATGTCACATGTCTTCGAATTTTAGTTCTAGGACATGCCGGTTTCCTCACGTTTCCTTCACCGTTTTGAGAGCAGTGGTGATGAAATAATTTACACAAAGAAAAGCGCCTGTCAGGGTTCGAACCTACGTGCCTTCGTAAGTCGCGGTCGATACCACTGGGCCACCACTGCTCTAACAGCCAATAATAACAATAAAGTTAAATTAAATTAAAAATTAGAGGGGTCTAAAAAAACGACGTATTTTTTAAATATGTAGTGAAATAAATTGGAGGAGCTCGTGGCTAAGTAATAAGAGACGCACCGGTCGATCGATCAGGTTAAGCTAGGCATTGGTCCATGGATGGGTGACCATCTTTACATACCGAGACTCCTCCGTGCCTCGGAAAGCACGTCAAGCCGTTGGTCCCGGCTGTCAATCGTGGATTTTTTTTTTTGTATATTTACGTAGGCTAGTTTTAGGTATTAATGTACCAATATGCTTCTTCTCATAGTTGTTAAAAGATTATTTTTATTTTTTAAATATCACTTTTACTTCAAATTTTAATGTCCCAATGTAATTGAAATGTAAAGCGATGGCCTGAAACACAGGTTTGAATAAACCTAGATCGGGTGGGTCGCTACCTAACATTCTAATTCCAAACTATCATTACTTGCACCTGTAACTAAACATATACTTAAGCATTAGTTTATTATTAGGCTCCATAATTTATTGTATTGGAAATTTTACTAATAACTGACTAAATGTACACTTTTTGAAATATTTTTATTAAATAAATTATTATTATTATTATATTATTTGACAGTCGTTACGGGTCGTCAGAAGCCCGAAAGTCTGACAACCAGTCTTACCAAGGGGTATCGTACTCACTTACTGGGTTGTGTAGGTCATATGGGCAATCGCTCCATGTAAAATACTAGTAATCAGCTGCATCCGGTTAGACTGGAAGCCAATCCCAACATAGTTGGCAAAAGGCTAGACAGATTGAGTGTTAAATAAATTGTACCGTGGTATGGAACAACCCTTCGTGTATGAGTCCGATTCGCACTTGGCCGGGTTTTTACCTAACTGTGCGTGCACGGTAGTTCGCCATAGACAAGAATGACGTAAGCTTAGGTGTTAATTTCAAGTCTAGCAGGCTATTTTGATTATCACTAAGTAGTGATCTAATCAAGCTTCGTATCGTATATCAAACGAATGGACTATTCTGCATCGATTATTTGATTCTTAGTTTGGGCACAGTATTTAGGCTCCCGCAGACAGGCACGACGCGACTCTGGTGGAACAATTTCTATGAAAACTTCATTGAAATTGTCCTACCAGTCGCGCTGCGCCTGTATGCCGTACGGACCCTTTACTTGGGATTATTCATACCAACGAAAGTTTTGAGTTCATTAGTAAGAAAATTTAAAAAAAGAAAATAAACTATACCTACTTATCTGCTTTTTCATAGTAGGTAGGTACTTCAATACAAATGTAGGAGGTATATAATTTATTTCACATCACCAGCATCACGCACGTTTGCCGCTCTGAAACCAGGCTGTCCGATGCGCATCATGGCATGGCGCGCTGCTGTTTTAGTATACATTGACTACTGCGCAGTCATTTGTAGCCTACTTCAGAGCGGCAAACTTACATGACGCGAAATACAACTCTTTGGGAAAATACACCAGTGTGTGGTGGGGAGTTTGTGCAAAAATATTATTTTTCACTAAATTATAATAGGTATTGGTGCCGATTCTGTTGTGCACAAACTAAACTTAATTTAGCCTATTGCTAACTATTTCTCTCTAATAAAACAAGAAAGAGACGGCCGTAAATTAGAGCTGTCAAATTTAGTTGAACTAATTCCATACAAATTTAGACTAAGTTCACGTATAGTACGCGTCAAATAACTTTGCCGCTCTGAAGTTCGCGCAAATGACTGCCCAGTAGTCAATATCTATACTAAAACAGCACCGCGCCATCCCATGCGCATCGGAAAGCCGGGTTTCAGAGCAGCAAAGTTATTTGACGCGAACTTTAGAAACATGTCGACACGGTGAAGCGCAAGGCGTAAACTAGTTTGACAATAATTAAGTTCATAGCTATAGATGTACTTTTCTCGCGCTGCCCGTTTGTAAAAGATAGCGATTCCCTAATTTTAATTTAGTTATTGAATAAGATAATCGGAACCAGCCTTTGATTATGCCGCTGCATCAAAAACCATACATATTTTAAGAAAATGATTGAACATTGTCTCAGGAAAAATACCTATCTCAAATTATTTTCAAACCATCAAACACCAAAACTCCCTATTCATCATTCTTAGTTCCTCACTTAGTTTAATTACACTACTCACTAGTAAATCATGTTTTTGATCTAATAATAACTCTTGAGAGTAACATCCCGAATAATGAATGAGGGTGTTAAGAAAAACAGCCACATGTAGTCTGATGACAGCTCCATTCCAAAGAGTCCCCCTTATGTACAGAGGATTTATTATTGAAGATTGGCTTAGTATAGATATTTTTAGGTTTTAATCTATTATAAGTTACAAATTAAGTAGGTGTAAGAATTTACTCAACAGTACGCACTAAAATGGTTTAATTAAATAAATAAAAAACACTGGGAATAAAACACTCTGTTTAGTGGTTTCAATATTAAGTATTTTGTACCTCATGCCCTTATTTGTATTGCCTGGTGATGTACCAAGAAGAGTGAAGGACTGACCAATCCTTGTGCCAAAGTTTTTGAAGATTTACTACCGGTACTTAGTAATTTTAATTTGTTAAAGAAATTAATCAAATTATGAAGTTAAGTACTTACTTAAATATCAGTGTGATAACTTTTGAGCTTGGACACAAAACATAGTTGTTCATTTTTATTGCAGGCAAACTTTTTTTTTTTTTTAAATCAACCTGTAATGTCCCGTTGCTGGGCAAACGTCTCCCCCACAGCTTTCCACTCTTCCTTTTTAATAATTAATAATAAAAAAAAACTTTTTCATTAAAATTGGGGAATTTTTCCCAATTCTCATGGGTTTTACCTACATTACAAGTTACAATCCTAGATCTCTGCAGATAAACAAACAAAAAAAAAATTGGTAGTTAAGTAGGTACCTAGTCTCATAGGTCTCATAGGCCTCTTTTTAGGATGTGCAGTCCTTAGAAAATTTATATTTATTTAATTTATTAATTGTAGGAATTATTGTTCTGTTGCCTGTAAGTATGTTATCTTAGTTAAAAATAAAAGGAATCAAAACGATATTATCTAAGAAACAAGCATTCATGCACTCAGTCATCTTACTCCATGATTAAAATTAATTGGACATGTAAACAATCTTGGTACAACCAAACAAATGCAAAATAATTAAATTCACGTCCAGTAAGTATCTAATTGGCCGGAACTTAGAACACAGTACAGCTACATAAACAATACGCCGAGCTTCTTTTACGAAACTAATAAAAGCAAGCTTAGTTAGAATAAGAATACCGTTTAAAACTTTGAAATTACAAAGATTAAACAGCAAAAAACTCGATTTACTTGAATCACATGTTACTACAAACGTGCGACATTGAGTTTTCATAACAAAAAGGAACCAAAACGAAGAATAAAAGGGGGTAAATATCGATCATACACTCACCACAACACGATAAGCCGGCGAACTCGAAGTAATCGCACCAATCTACAGTTTTACGTCACGATTTAACACATAAACGTCCACTAAAAATCACAAATAGACACTTCACTTTGGTTCTCAGCTTTTAAACTTATTATTCCATACGATTTTCAGTCACCAATTTATGTAAAAACCACTTTCACAGCATTTTCACGACGAATCCGATTAGACAACTGACACATCCACCTTTCATAGAAACGCGGCAACAGACTGCCAGACGGATTCGTTTGGGCCATAGACACGAGCTTTGTCTGTTATTGACTCCATTACTTTTACTACTAACCGACTAAATTGAAAGTGATATTGACAACGTTACAATCTTGGACAAGGTCGGACTCTTTGTGTAGCCGTATAATATTAGCGCCATCTATCAGCTGGGAAAAAAACGTGAAGTGTTTCAATTTACAGTCTTTCGTACGTTACGCCATCTTGTGATCATTGTTAAAATTATTTGGATCACCATCTACCGGGTAAAACGTAATGTTGTAAAATTAGTGGTTACTTCAACTTGTAAGCGTTATGTCTGATTGGTAGTAGATGGCGCTTTAACTAATTTATATAAATAAATAAATATTTATTTCAAAAACTTACCAATATGTTTACAAATAATCATTACGGAATTTACATTTAAGTAAGAATTATACTTGTGTTTGGAAATATGTTATGTGGTGTTGTGTGGGTTGTGTTAAAATATGTTATACAAGATATCAAAACGGTGCATTGTGTAATAATGTAAGTTAAAAAACCGGCCAAGTGCGAGTCGGACTCTCGCATGAAGGGTTCCGTACCATTCCATAAAAACGGCAAAAAAATCACGTTTGTTGTATGGGGGCCACCTTAAATGTTTGTTATTCTGTTTTTAGTATTTGTTGTTATAGCGGCACCAGAAATACATCATCTGTGAAAATTTCAACTGTCTAACTATCATGGTTCATGTAATACAGCCTGGTGACAGACGGACATTAGAGTCTTAGTAATAGGGTCCCGTTTTACCCTTTGGGTACGGAACCTTAAAAACTAAGGTTATTTATAAACCTTATTTACTTTAATTAGAACCCAGTGCAACTTTAATTCGGCTGGTAGTGAAATATCGTAATTTCAACTCAAACTGGCGGACCTACGATTACAGCATTTTTTTTTTTTGCTATGTAATTGGAAATCGAAAATGGAACCACTGCAGTTGGTACGCCGCCGTCGCTTTTTTCTAGTAGCTACTTTTTTGGGTACAATAGAGCCGTTGTGCCACAATTAGGGTTTTCAAATATATATTTGAAAACCCTAATTATTATTATGTTTGTGCTCTTCATCATTTAATTCACATAATTTCTGATTTAAATTTTAATGTTTGCTTATCCACATTTATTTATTACAATGACATTCCAGATAAAACCAAATAAATTCACATTTCGACTTACAAAAGGCAGCGTTCCCATAGAAAGAAGGCATGGAGATCAGATTTTTTGTGTTGCTTTTTTAAAAGCCATAAACTCTCTGGGAAGAGGTGAGTGGAAAAAAAATCTGGGAGTTGGTTCGGAGCTCGAAATGAACGGTTTTGGTACACTTCCGCCCGATGACCGCTGGCGACGAGGGCATTAGGGTGCGGACAGGAAAAACCAAGGAGTCGATTGTGAACATTTTGCTGAAGGTAAGTTTTTTCTTTGTGTTTATAGAAAGAAAGAAAGAAACCTACCTACATCAGCGATCGTTTTTTTGTTTTTGTTTTTCATACACAGTTTTGGAGTACCTAGGTAGCTAAGTAGGTATGTATTTTGTTTTTCCTTGTTTACCAAAAACGTAATGACAATATACGGAAAGTATAATTTAATGTGCGCTCAAAAATAATTAAAATTAACCGACACTCAAAAATAAAAATCTTCGTGGATATACTCACTACCAGTTACCAAAAAAATAATACCATACTATAAACTCCTCCACTGCCTTATATTCCACAGTGTGAAGAATGTTATTAAGTGGATGAGCAGAAAAAAAAAACAAAAATATCTCTATCGGCCGCGTTGGACGTGATAATTAGTAGATAGCCAGGTCGGATATATCGTCACGGACAAACACGTTTTTCTAATAGTATTTATAGAAAGCTGTTGGTTTTATACCACTTTTATAACGGTTGGACTACGGGGTGGTAAATTATAGGTGTCCATAGGGAACAGGAGGGAGAGGGGATCTACATACATCTTAGGAAGTTGATGGGTTCGTCTAGGAATTTGCAGATCCTAGTGTGGTTATATTTTGTTACACAGAAGCTATTATTTTTTTATTATTTACTTCAGACAACAATATGGTCAATTTTGTTAGTAAAGTACCTTATAACTAGTGTTAGCAGTACACAGACAGCATAACAAGGAGAAGAATAGTAAGTGACTGAGGTAGGATGTGCAGAGAACGATAAAGCAAGGAATAAGCTACCTGACCATTCTCCACACATAGTGCCTCAGAAAAGGGGAGGAAGGACTCTCCACCACAGTTTTCGGGATCCTATTGTCACTGATCCGCGTTCTACGCATCAGTGATGCGATTTTTTTGCGAATCACTGCATAGAAACCGTCAGTTCGGTTCTGAGCAAACATCTCCGATGCGCTACAGAAACAGGGCAGCTTCAACAGCATCCTAAAAAAAATATTGTATTGGATGCGTCATCTCGCGATCTTTTGGTGTAGTCGACCCATAGACCCCCCGCGTACAGACCTTGACAAAACGCCTTGAACAGGGTATAAGATAGGTACAGGAAATCTTCAACATAACTGCAGCGCTATTCAGTCTGTAAAATTCTCACCGTGAAAACATTAGAAGTGAGCTCAATCAATCCTTCCCTAAGTCAATCTGCCTAGCCTTTTCCCAACTTTCCCGGATGCAGCTGAATACCAGTATTTTACATGGAGCGACTGCCTATCTGATCTCCACAATCCGGTTACTTATTTTTTTTAAATTCATTTATTAATAACCAACTTATACAGCTTGCACTCACCGCGAACCTGCCGCGGCTTTCCGTCACCGTCTCTGGGGAGCACCCTCCATCACCGGCGTACAAGAACACATTGCCCGCCGTGACCACCCCATGGACCAAACCAGCACATGGGCCCTAGAAGAACCCGTGTCTAGGCACCCTTGGTCCCCCTGCTACCGGTCAGGTCAGTGTCCGGCCGCTACCACTTTTCGGCCGCAGAGGATAGGTAGAGCGGCCAACGAAATACCAACACTCCTCCTCCCCTGCGGCCCGACCGCATCCGCCATCAGACGGTGGCGACCCCGTCAAGGCCGCGGAAGGTAGGGAGAGTGGCGCACCACAACTCCTCTCCCGCCACGATGCCTCCCATACGACATTGCGGCCCGCCTCAGGTGCGATGTCCCCCAAGCGGCACCGCAACCTACCTACGAGCGGCCGCTCCTCAGATTCCTCTTCACTTCACCGTGGCCAAGCCACGGTTACTGAGCCCCCACGCCTCGACAATGCGGGAACCCACCGGAGGGGGGGGGGGGGATACACATTAATAATATGTTTGATTTACAAATTATTTTGGTATTTCGTTTGTATGAACTACGCATGCTTCGTGGGCCTCTTAAGGTAACCTCAGGTTGAGGATTTTTTGTGTTAGTATTTTTAGGACTCCAAAATAGGAATTATTTGAGGGTCGCAAAAGGAGGTGCAATCATTATACAAGGTCAAATTAAATTAGCTAGCGAAACTTCGCATGTGTCGATGCCTAAACATGATAAAATGATAAAAAATAATTTTCAAAATTAAATCGACTTCAAAAAGAAATTAACTCGAAATTATGAAATAACTTTAATTTCAGAAGTCAGTGTCTGGGATCTGTAGTTTAGTTTTTGGCCACCGACTTCCGAAATTAAAGTTATTTCATAATTTTGAGTCTATTGCTTTGTGAAGTCGATTTAATATTTTAAAATTATATTTTATTTCGTAATTTTTAGTTTTTTGTAAAAACTGGAATATTTGTTTGTAATAAGTAGTTAATAGTTTTGTTATAAATATTGCACTACAATTGTTTTCCCTTTGACCTAGTGATGGGTAATTTTCGGAAATTTTTCAAAGCTTGGAAATTTTTCCGTTTATTTTTCCGAAAAATAACAATATGGAAAAATATTGGAAAAATATTGTTTTCTGTAAAATGTTGACTACAGGAATTAAAATAACATATGAATTAAAGGGTTTTATTTATACTGAACATATTTACTGACTGACTGAATGAATGACTGACTGATTGATTGAATAAAATGACTGACCGACTGACAAATCAACGCACAGCCGAAACTACTGGGTCTAGGAACGTGAAATTTTGCACACGACTTCCTTTTATAATTTAGGGGAGCACTAAGGGTTATTGGAAATTCAATCTTATAGGGGGTGAAAAGGGGGGTTTTTGTTTGTATGAAATATCTTATTCCTTGAGTTGTTAAACTTGGCACAAATACATATTTATGTTAATTATGAACTTTTTCATTTTTGTTTTTCCAAACTACCCCCCCCCCCCCCCCCCCCTAAACGGGAATTGGGTGAGTCAAAGTTTGTATTGAAGAATTTTAACGCGCTGACCGATTAACTCTAAACTCACTATTTATACATAAGACTAAAAATAAAGAATACTTTCATCAGATTTTTTCGAAAATATACCCCTTACGGGGTGAAAATGGGCAGTCAATTTTGCAGGGGAGGATTTTACTGTGTGGCTTGATTAACTCGAAAAGAACAATGGCGAATTCTTATTTGAACGTCTTAAAGTGACACTTATACAAAATAAATTCAATTAATTATCTATGTTCTTTTATGCTATCATAATATCTAATTAAGGCCAAATAAAAAAATATGTTCAATGAAAAGTTTTTTGACTACTTCGTTCTAAAAGGTTAGGAAATTGTTGGTTGGATTGGCAATACTAAAATTGCCATTTTATATTTATTTTCCTAAATAATAGGTACAGCATAATTGTCGTGGTGTTGTTATCATTTTTAGTTTGTTATTTTATTTACATGGAGTAAATAATATGTCGGCGCCTCCGCTTTTCTAGACTGTCAATTGACATGTTGTAGAAATGGCAACGTCAAACCCGAACACCGAGCACTCTGGTAAGGCGGCCATCTTTTAAAATGAGCAGGTAACTTCGGATTTTGGTAAGGTGCGCACGCAACCATGTGGTCGGTGGACGTTATATTTTAATCGCATCCCTCTTAATCTAAGCGATCTATTATTATTTTGTGAAGTGTTTGATTGAATTATCGAGAATTAGAAGTGGAGTGATTGCGATAGGTGTTATTTTTTTAAATACTGCCTTTCTACCCGATAATCCACGCCTACCTGAACATGGTCGGCGCCTCCGATTGTCTAGACTTAATTGACTTGTTGTACAAATGTCAACCTCAAAAACGAACATCGAGAACTGGTGAGGCGGCCATCTTGTAAAACGAGCATTGAACTCGTGGTCGGTGGACGTTTTTTTTTAATCGCATCCCGCTTAATCTAAGCGATCTATAATTATTTTGCGAAGTGTTTGATTGAATTGTGGAGAACTAGGAGTGGAGTGATTGTGGTATGTGTTATTTTATTGACAAACTGCCTTCCTACCCGATAATTCACGCCTACCTGAACATGGAGAACACATTAAATGAAAGTCGAAAGACTTCAAATAAACAATACATTTATTTTGTTGTATGTTTGAGTTAATTGTGTTCTTCCTTAGATAAAAGTATTGCAGCAAAGCAGGAAAATATCAAAAGTTACGGCAATTCTGAAATCAAAACGACTAGTATTTAAAGTCTTAAAAAAATATTTATTGGTGGTTGACATTGTTGTCAATGTCAACCACCAATAAATATTTTTTGACAGTTTTTGTTCAAATTTTCAACACTGAATATCTATTAATACATTAGGCGCGGCAGACGCACATGCGCGTTTTCGGACGTTCACCAGGTGCTTGACGGCGCGTATGCGCGTTCATACAATTTACATAACTTTCTTCGAGTGCGGCGCGCCGCACCTGTGCGTTCGTTGTGCATCTCTATTGTTTCGAAAACATCGTAAAATAAGGGTCGGTAAGGGTGTAGCATAAAGAAGCGTTTGCATAAAGAATTAAGCAGATAATGTGTTAATCTGACCCTTCTCTAATAAAAAATGTTGCACAAACTAGCTCAGAAGATGACGCTGAGTTAAATAAGGTATTTTTCATTTCAAGACGTAATGATTTAATTTCAAATAAAACATTGTATGGGAAGCTGCCATTGGTTTTTGTATAAATAATCTTTAACACAAGTTTTGGAAACATCTTAAACGATTTTTCAAAATTCCACCCTTGTGGGGGTGAAACGTGGGGATACAGTTTATTTGAAAAATCTTATTCCTTTGTAACTTTAAAATGGCCCGAATACTTATTTTTATACTTAAATGATAAAGATCGTATACATGAATTTTCGAAAACAACATTTCAAAGGGGTTGAAGCCTTTTCGAAAAATTTTCAAAAGTTGGAAATTTTTCCGTTTTAAAAGTATTGTTTACTGTAAAATTTTGACTTTAGGAAGTAAATTCACAGTAAACACAGAGTTTAAAGGATTTTATTTACATTCAAAGGGTTTTATTGCATTAACACATCTATTCTGTTGAAGAATCCGAATCATCACTGGCGAAAAGTATCATGATCAATATTTTCTACTGCATCTCTTCATAATCTGACTGGCCTGTTGGTCTAGTGGTTAGTGGCCCTGACTGCTATGCCGGAGGTTGTGGGTTCGATTCCCACCCAGGACAAATGTTTGTGTGATGAGCATGATCATTTGTTCTGTGTCTGGGTGTAATTTATCTATATATGTATGTATTTAGAAATATATAAGTATGTTTATCAGTTGTCTAGTACTCATAACACAAGCTCTGCTTAGCTTGAGGCTAGACGGCGTTGTGTGATAGTTGTGGAATATTATTATTATTATTATTATTAATCTTCAGTTGGTGGGTTTTATATCATCAACAAGTTTCAGAGAAAAGACAATCTAGTTATACAAAACGGAAAATCAACCAAACCCAGGAAAATAACCCGCCAAAATGAAGTCAGCTATAGAACAGCGCAATACAAGCGAAATTAATCATACCTCTAAAATGAATGAGTGTGAATGTCCTGATTTTTGTGCCAAGAAACAAGAAGATATTGATAAAAGAAAATCATTTTTGCTTTTTAATGTTAGAAGAAACTTTTAAAACTTGTAGACGGTTATAAAGGAATTCATATGAAAGTGGACCAAGTAACAGTTCAGTATAATGCTCCGCCTGGACGTGATTAAGTACAGTAGTCCAATTAGTCCCCAATCTTTTTGACCAGCACCCTAATTGCGTTACAACCTATCAATCAAATCTGAATCATTTTGAAGCAAATTGCTAATCCATTGCTTCGCATGTTCGAAATATTATCTGCTCGACAACGTAAATAACGTGAATGTTGTTGAACTGTCAAAAAGAAACTGATTCCAATGATGTATTACGCAATTTGCTCCGCGGGTTGAAGTGAGCGCAACCGCCATCTTGCGCCATCTGCACATGGTATTTTCCCAATTGTGGATTCTGCGCATCGTCGTCGGCTCACGTCTACCCGGCCAAAAATAACTACTTGATACTTATATTGCACATTGTAATTTCTTCTGATTTATGTATATAATTTATGGCAAGAATTATAATTTGTTAAAGATTAGATATTTATAATTTTTCAGTAAAGAAAAAAGAAAGAAAAAATGTTTATTCTGCACAAACAAAACGCACGTTACAAAAAAAAAAAGACCTAAAGTAATGACACATGCAAAGCAGGCAAAAGACCTTAGAATAATAACTACAGCAAAAAGTCTCGTATTCAGGCAGTCTATAATTGTTCATTGCTTGATGTCAGAGTACACATAATAGTCTTATTTTTTTCTAATCTTTAATCACAGTCAGCTTTTTGATTTGGAAAAATATCGGAAAAGTATATGAAAAATATTGGAAAAATTTCGGAAAAATATTTTTTTTCTTTTCTTTTCCTTCCTAAATTTTTCCATTACCCATCAGTACTTTGACCCCACACCTAGCTCGTATCAATAAGCTAGGCCGTCACACTTACACGTATTAGTCCATTTATCTTGAAAACTACTGAACCGATTTCGATTAAACTTGCACTGTTCCCTAATTTGAAGTACCTAAATGTAAGCCAGATGTAAAAATTATATGGTCACGATCTTTTCGAATAGTTTCGGAGAAATGCGTGGATAAACATACATACATACAAACATACGTACATCTATATATTTTTTTTATATTTACTTGGAAGCCCTAATAGTTTATCATATGTGAATATATTGCAGTTCCAATAATATTACATACATACATGTCGAATTGATAAACTCCGTTTTTTTTTTGAAGTTGGTTAAAAAGGAAATTAATTTGATGATGTTTCTTTTTTGGGGTCATCAGCCACCCGTGTAGTGGTCACTTAAAAAAAAAAACGGTTTTATAGTAATGCTCACAGACGTGATGGGTATCGATATCTCATCACGATAAAACGAATTTTATCAACTCGCACTTTAAGTAAGAACACTACCAGCGGTCATTGACCTCAAAAAAAAATCATCAAATCATTTTCTTTTTTACTAGCTTTTGCTCCCGGCTTCGCCCGCGTGGAGGTCGGAAATTATCCCACGGGAACGTACAACCGGTATAAAAAGTACCCTATGTCCTAATCCAGGTTATGGTCTACCCAAAATCCGTTTAGTCGTTTTAACAAACAAACAAACAAACAATCTCACTTTCGCAATTATAATATTAGTTAAGATTTTGTCGTGTTTAGATATCGTTACCCTTCACGTCTGCGGAGTTTCGCTAGCTAATTTAATTTGACCTTGTATAATGATTGCGCCTCCTTTTGCGAACCTCAAATAATTCCTATTTTAGAGTCCCGTATATGTGTTCGATAATATTTTTAGAAGCACTAAATGGGAATTACATAGTAGAGGTTGGATTAAACAAATATATCTTTTCAAGATTGCCCAAAAATTTGTATAGTAGACCGCATTGCGCGTCGGTGGCGGCAACATTTTGACCTTTAGGTGCGTTCTAGCGTAGTACGGAGTTTCAATAGAATAACAGGCCAGTTTATACTGGTTTGGTACTACTGACGAGCAGTCAACTGTACTAAGAGGATTTCATAATTTCCATAGCATTTAGAACCCCAAAAACTCAGGCCAGTCATCTTATTTTTTGTGTGCATGGTATTTTGGTTGATTATTCTTATATCGTTTGAGAGGAGCTCGTGGCTAAGTAATAACAGCCGCACGGGTCGATCCATCAGGTTAAGCTACGCTTGCCGGGGTTGGTCTGTGGATGGGTGACCATCTTTTCATACCGAGATTCCTCCGTGCCTCGGAAAGCACGTTAAGCCGTTGGTCCCGGCTGTCATTCGAGGATCTTTGACAGTCGTTACGGGTCGTCAGAAGCCCGAAAGTCTGACAACCAGTCTTACCAAGGGGTATCGTATTACCCAGTAACTGGGTTGTGGAGGTCAGATAGGCAGTCGCTCCATGTAAAATACTGGTATTCAGCTGCATCCGGTTAGACTGAAAGCCGACCCCAACGTAGTTGGAAAAGGCTAGGCAGATGATTCTTATATCGTTTGAGTAGATAAATTTTGTGTTTTTAAAATTCCTATAAAATCAAATGTATATGGTTAAACCATTTGGATTTTCCGCATGTGTTATTTGACTATATTGTAACTGCAGTACTAAAACCGAAACTGATTACTTGAAATTATTTCGATAGAAAAAAAATCCAAAGTAGCACCGTCAATTGTCTGTTTTATACGACTGATGTTTACAGTTCCTTAATGTCCAATAAAATTTGTTTTATAATTTAGATATGTTAAGAACTTACTAAGCTTAAAATTGATTTAAGTACAATCCACTCTCGATAATTTGATACCCGATAACTTGAATCTCTCGATAGTTTGAATTTTTTTTCTGGTCCCTTGATAAATATTCGATAAATTGAATAAAATCAATGTTAATTGGTCCCCTCGGTAATTTGAAGTTGACGGAGTATCTTGCAATAATTTGAAGTCCGTGCTTCCCTACTCTCTATAATTTGAAGAGTTTATAATGCACCTATCGTTTGTTTATATATATGGACAGATCTGTCGATTGTTTACATAAATAAGATACGAGTGAGTTTACAATTCGCATTCCAGTCTACCTTTGAACGTTAAAGGGTGTCAGCTTGTTTACTTGATTTTTTCCTCCCTCCCTCATGGTTATTAAAACTCCTGTTATTTTGAACTCTTGGTAATTTGAATTTTTTCAATCAATCAATCAATCAATCAGTTTATTCGCATAATATGGGTTTACAAAGATGTTCTACAGGTACGGTTTCACCATATTCGGCTTATGTTAGCATGCAAATTATAATATAGTGTCATAATATGTAGACAATTAGATCATAATCTTTTAAAAACATAAATTAGACATTGATAGTCAAGTCCATTACAAATAGTCATCATGATATTAAATTAAAAGGTCAAATTATAGGAGTAAAATTAATTAGATTAAATTAAGAATTATGCTGGGTAGATTACAATTATTTCAACGACAATTAAATGTAGGATTTCTATTAGTTAATTAATTATTAACAATGATTGCGTTACATTTTATCTTCAAAGTACTCCTTAACTGAATAATAAGCCTTATCAATAAGTAAAGATTGAAGTTTCTTTTTGAAAAGATTTACGTTACTTAAACTGCGTATAGTTGAGGGTAGTTTATTATATATTTTAGGGCCCATGCAAACAAAGCTTTTAGACAAGAGTGCGGTTTTTCCTGGTGGAACGCATAATTTATCTGCGTGACGCTCTCTTTTGCGATACTCAAACAGTTCTAGATTGCAATGGATAAATAGTGCTATCTCATAGATGTAGATGCTGGGCAGTGTCAAAATTTTTAATCGTTTGAAATGAGGCTCACATGAGTCCATTTGGGTTAAGTTACATATAGCTCTTACGCATCAGTGGAGTTGCCCCAAAAAATAACACCGTAGCGAAGAGTAGACGATACATAACCATGGTATGCAGTTATGGAAGTTGTAATATCAACGATTTTACTGAGATTACGTAAAGCGAAAGAATAACTGTTTAATTTATTACTTATGTGTTCTATTTGTTTCTTCCATGTCATTTTGTTATCTATGTATAATCCCAAAAACTTTGTTGACTCTACTACTGCTATTGTGTGGTCATCACAACTAATGTTTAAATCCTCTATTGCTGGTCTCTGTCTAAAATTAATAGCTTTTGTTTTACTAATATTAATTTTTAAATTATTACTTATTAACCAATTAATTGTATTTTTTAGAGTCAAATTTATATTTTTAAGAATGTCATTTTTATCATGCGAGTCAAAGAGAATAGTACTGTCATCAGCAAAGAGAGTCATAGGATTATCGGTTACCGTTGGTATGTCATTAATATATATTAGGAAAAGCAATGGCCCCAGCACACTACCTTGTGGTACGCCATATTTGACTTTCCTCAGGTTAGATTTATATACTGTCATAGTTTTCGTTTTTGGGCAAATGTATGACATTTCAGTTTGTTGTAGTCTGTCAGTCAGATAGGATTCTATTAATTTATGTACATTTCCCCTAAAGCCGATTGCATAGATTTTATCCAATATTATGTCAAATTTAACGCGGTCAAATGCTTTTGTCATGTCCATAAATAGGGCAACAGTTGGACATCTCTTATCCATATTAGTCAAGACACGCTTGCAAAAGTTATATATTGCTAAGTTGATTGACTTGTTTTTTCTAAATCCCATTTGTTCTTTGGTAATTAGATTATTACTTTCAAGGTAATTGTAAAGGCGGTTATATATGACTTTTTCAAAAATCTTAGAAAAAATAGATAGTAATGCAATTGGGCGATAGTTGTTCATGTTATCTTTGTCCCCTTTCTTATGAATGGGCTTTATTATTGACATTTTAAGTTTATTGGGAAATGTACCTGTTTCTATAGATAAGTTTACTATATGTGATAGTACTGGTGAGATTATATGAGCGACTTTTTTTACAATATTGGTCTTAACTCCGTCATACCCCACGCTAGAAGTGTTTTTTAATAAAAATATGATTTTATAAATTTCAACCGGATCAGTGGGTGGCATAAAAATTGATTTAGTGTGAGATGGAGGGCATTTGAATGCAGGGGGTTTATCTTCCAGTATTATTTGTTCAGTAAAATAGTTATTAAAGTGAGTCACTATTTTGTTAGGGTCATAGATAGATGCATCATTAATTTTTATCCTATTTATATGTTCGCGGGGCTGGTTATGCTTATTTTTATTGATTATTTTCCAAGTAGTTTTAGATTTATTATTAGAAGATTTTATTGCGTATGTATTTTGGGCTTTTTGTGTCAGTTTTATAACCAATTTTACTTTTTTAGCGTATTTCTGAAATGTTGATTTATTTTCGTGTGTCCGTTTTTTCCTATAATTCCACAATAGGAACCGTTTACGTTTACAACATGTTTTTATGCCCTTTGAGACCCATTTCGGCTTCTTAAATTTAGAGATTCTTATTTTTATACGTGGAAAGTGTAAATTATAAAATAGAGTAAAAATTTCATGGAATTCATTGTAAGCTTCGTTAACGTCTTTAGAATCAAAGACTTCCTTAAAACTTTCTCTGGTCTCTTTAGTTTCAAATTATCGAGAGTCAACTGTTTTGTAATAAATCTACATTTAAACGAAGCGTGTTTAGTTCCGGTGCGCGTGAGAGCCTTCTACTTCGCGCGTCAAACTAGAAAGCCATAACGCCATCACACGTACACACCGAGCTAAACCACACTTCGATGTATCCTGTTCAGTAGATACTTAATTGAAACTTACCTACTTAATATCACATTAGAATCATCTATTTTTACAACAATAAACAGCAGATAGCCAAACACGATCATATCTACGCCCTCATACAAGACGTTAAAAAAATAAACAATACAAACTGTCCTTTAGTTGATTCCACGTCAGAGAGTTCCGGTTCGCGTGAGTCTTCTACCTCGCGCGTCAAACTAAAAAGCCATAACGCCATCTCACTTACACACCGAGCTAAACCACGCTTCGATGTATCCTCTTCAGTAGGTACTTAATTGAAACTTACCTACCATCATCTATAGTTACAACAATAAACAGCAGACAGCCAAACACGATCATATCTACGAGTACGCCCTCATACAAGACGTTAAAAAAATAAACAATACAAACTGTCCTTTAGTTGATTCCACGTCAGAGATTGTTTCACAAGACAAGGACTTGGGCCTGTCACTACCAGTGCTCATACTATTACATATTGTTGAGATCAGTATCCTATTAGTTATTGATGAATACTTTGAGTTTTACTAATGACTGCTGACCACTGAAGCAGCCGGCAGAAACCGTGCCTCCACTGTCGTCATCGCATGACGGTGGAGAAGTTTCAAGAAAATCAATCTGCCTAGCCTTTTCCCAACTATGTTGGGGGTCTGATGATGTTTAAATATTAGAGCGTGAATAAAATAAATTGGTACCAAGGTCTTGAATAGACTATAGGTGGTTGTTTGAAAGAAAATACCTTTATTTTCTGATTTTTTCTACATTATCGGAGGCGGGGCGTACAAAGAACGTCCTACTGTGTTCGCCTCGTAGCTCAAACGTAGCGCCTTCAATATCACATTATTACGTACACGTATAAGTGGTAAGAGTGCTACGGGAGTGCTACGCACATTATTACGTACACGTATCTAAGAGTGCTACGGGAGTGCCACGCACATTATTACGTACACGTATCTAAGAGTGCTACGGGAGTGCCACGCACATTATTACGTACACGTATCTAAGAGTGCTACGGGAGTGCCACGCACATTATTACGTACACGTATCTAAGAGTGCTACGGGAGTGCCACGCACATTATTACGTACACGTATCTAAGAGTGCTACGGGAGTGCTACGCACATTATTACGTACACGTATCTAAGAGTGCTACGGGAGTGCTACGCACATTATTACGTACACGTATCTAAGAGTGCTACGGGAGTGCCACGCACATTATTACGTACACGTATCTAAAAGTGCTACGGGAGTGCTACGCACATTATTACGTACACGTATCTAAGAGTGCTACGGGAGTGCCACGCACATTATTACGTACACGTATCTAAGAGTGCTACGGGAGTGCTACGCACATTATTACGGACACGTATCTAAGAGTGCTACGGGAGTGCTACGCAAATTATTACGTACACGTATCTAAGAGTGCTACGAGAGTGCTACGCACATTATTACGTATAAGTATCTAAGAGTGCTACGAGAGTGCTACGCACATTATTACGTACACGTATCTAAGAGTGCTACGAGAGTGCTACGCACATTATTAAAGAGTGCTACGGAAGTGCTACGTACATTATTACGTACACGTCTCAAAGAGTGCAACGGGAGTGCTACGCTCAATATTACGTAAACATTCTAAGAGTTCTACGGGAGTGTTACGTACATTATTACGTAAACGTTGTAAGAGTGCTACAGGAGTGCTACGTACATTATTACGTAAACATTCTAAGAGTTCTACGGGAGCGCTACGCTCATTATTACGTAAACGTTCTAAGAGTTCTACGGGAGTGCTACCACTCCCGTAGCACTCTTAGAATGTTTACGTAATAATGTACGTAGCACTCCCATAGCACTCTTAGATACGTGTATGTAGCACTCCAGTAGCACTCTTAGAACGTTTACGTAATATTACTGGAGCCGAGTATACGCGATGCAGCCGATTCAGCGTCATCAACCGACTGGAGCCGAGTGTATCCGAGTCAGCGTCACCGATCGACTGCAGCCGAGTTTACCCGATTCAGCGTCACCGACCGACTGAAGCCGAGTATGCGCGATTCAGCGTCACCGACCGATTGCAGCCGAGTATACCCAATTCAGCGTCACCGACCGACTGGAGCCGACTACAAGCCACTTAGTGTCACCGACCGACTGGAGCCGAGTATACGCGATTCAGCGTCACCGACCGATTGGAGCTGAGTATACCCGATTCAGCGTCACCGACCGACTGGAGCCGAGTATACGCGATTCAGCGTCACCAACCGATTGCAGCCGAGTATACCCAGTTCAGCGTCACTGACCGACTGGAACCGAGTATGCGCGAATCAGCATCACCGACCGACTGGAGCCGAGTATACGCGATTCAGCGTCACCAACCGATTGGTGCTGAGTATACCCGATTCAGCGTCACCGACCGACTGGAGCCGAGTATACGCGCTTCAGCGTCACCGATCAACTGGAGCCGAGTATACGCGATTCAGCGTCACCGACCGATTGCAGCCGAGTATACCCGATCCAGCATCACCGACCGACTGGAGCCAAGTATACGCGATTTAGCGTCACCGACCGTCTGGAGCCGAGTATACGCGATTCAGCGTCACCGACTGACTGGAGCCGAGTATACGCGATTCAGCGTCACCGACCGATTGGAGCCTAGTATAGCCGATTCAGCGTCAGCGACCGACTGGAGCCGAGTATACGCGGTTCAGCGTCACCGACCGATTGGAGCTGAGTATACCCGATTCAGCGTCACCGACCGACTGGAGTCGAGTATACGCAATTCAGCGTCACCGACAGACTGGAGCCGAGTATACACGATTCAGCGTCACCGACCGACTGGAGCCGAGTATAGGCAATTCAGCGTCACCGACAGACTGGAGCCGAGTATACACGATTCAGCGTTACCGACCGACTGGAGCCGAGTATACCCTATTCTACGTCACCGACCGAAATTTTTAAATCTGAAATTATTCCATGCGATAGAAGTTTATGTAAAGATTACAGGAAAAATAAAACGACGTCTCTAAATAACACACTTTTTTTCAATATATGATGGCACGGAGCCCTCGGTACGCGAGTCCGACTCGCTCTTGACCGGTTTTTTTTGAGTTGTGCACCTTAGGACTTTAGGAATATACGACACTAGGTAAGTCTCTTTCAATACGTAGAGTTGCGGCCAATCGGTAACCCGAAGGGTGTGAGGTCTCCTTGTTAGTGTTATGATCCTGAATACGAGGAATTGCCGTTTTTGTCAAAAATGATCCCTTACTTACTAGCTTTAATGTATAAGAATCTTTTCTCTTTCTTTTACCCAAGAAGAGGAATAATTTTACCAACCGATCATCCCCCTTTAAAGTAAGATGGGTCACGTTTTAACGAGAGAGATGTGAAAAATCAAAATATTTTATTTCAGATAAACCTACGGGGGCGCTTAATTACTTATGAAACGTCCGAAGCTAGGTGCACGGTTCCAGTTTGTCGTTTCTTATGGTAAAGAGCCGACAAGGAACTTCACGGTTACTCTTAATAATAATTGAGTTTTAAGGGTCAGTCTCCACCAAGCGGCAAAATCCTCGCGAATGCTCGAGCACTTTTTAAATTTCACTGAATATATAACGAGGGTTCACGGGCTATTTGTATTAAGCGACATCCTGGCCGATATTGAGTTATAATCATAACGAGTTATAATCTACCTGCATTAAAAAGTGAAAAACGTAAAAAATTGAGATAGACACTATTGATTCTTAACCGTCGATAGGCCACTTTTTCGTAAAAAATATTGATACTTTTTTTTTTCAATGTTCTTATTTCCGAATAATGAAACTTTGAAATGCTCTCCTGTAAAGTTCCAAATAGTCCGTGAACTCTCGATAAAATTCGACGAATCTAGCAAAAGTAAGTTTTGTCTGCGTCGAATTTTATACTTAATGTCAACATTGATATACCTAGTCTTGCCATAAATATTGTCACGAAGAAAAAAATTTTTTTTTATTGCAAATAATATTTATTACTTTTACAGTGTGTTAGTTTAATACATAAATATAAAACAATTTAAAATATAAAAAGCTTATTAATTGTGTAAGTTGTTAAGTGTAATTTCTTATTCAGTGAAATTTAAAAAGTGCTCGAGCATCCGCGAGAGTTTTGCCGCTTGGTGGAGACTGACCCTAACCGTGTCATAAGTTATTGGTTATTCAGAAAATAGGTTACATAGTACTTACATTTGAGTTTCCTACTGATAGCTAAATGAATGTCTTGTTTCAGTCCAACAGTACCTCAACAATCGTGATTTCACCGGGCCAGGCCGCCGGCGCCGGCCGTACTGTGTATGCAGACCATAATATATCTAAGTGAACACGAAGTTCTACTTATGAAGTTATGACTCAAATGCTAGCCGGAAGAACTTTGCTCAAAATGTCAAGAGTCAAGCTTGTTTGCGGTGTATAGGTAAGAGTTTAGGTATCCATATAATATGGTATAGTTTGTTACAAAAGTGTTTGTTAGAAATGTAAACATACCCAGTTCGGGTAAGAGTTTATGTTAGTAGTTTTAGGTTTTGAAATAATATTAATAAATCGTTAAATTGTCTTAGTCGATTATTGAGACATCTGGTATAACTATGTAGTTTTAAAAATGATGTTTGGAGATGACGGTTGAGAAGGTATGAGTTGACCCGACCTATTTGATCGGGGCCAGCATGGAGTAGAGACGTGGAACGACGTTCCTAGTGGCTGTGTCAGTTAAAATATACAGTGGCTTAGAATAGTTAGAGATCTACTGTAAATTAAGGTAACCTTTTAGTTATATTGAAAATACTAGAATGCTAAATAACTTGTGATATTATGTGGAGAATAGGAGATGTGATGGTATGGTGTAGATATTGAATTTTATGTTGACAAAGATATTAAATGAATGACTGCATATCATGTTATTTACCTATTTCCTGGGGTATCGTAAATGCAGTTTATACTTTGTGAAATTGGGGTAACGACCTTAAGATCCATTTAAACTTAGTTTAAGGGTACACCTTCCTTACAGTAGCTAGGTAGGTGGCTAGGTTAGTGTAGGGCTCGTGGCTAAGTAATAAAGCCTTTAATTTGTAAGTGGCACTACAAATTGGCATCCACAGGTACGTTTTCTGATTAATTTGTTTACATTTTCATCAGATGCTTTTGGACCAGACTATATGTACAAGTATTTCAAGACTAAAACCACAAGTTGCCCACATAATGTGAATTCTTAATGAGTAAGATACTGTAGGAACTAGTAGGAACAATTATATTATCAGTAAAAAGAGGTAGATAGCTTATACACGCTCTGCAAGTAGCGCGTCAAAATCTGGTTAGTTAGCGACATTTTCGTCGACTGCTCTCTTTTTCGCTCCCGATAATTACGACATGCCGCCCCTTCCACGTGTCATCTAATAAATCGCCATTGGCGCCAATTCCCTTGTTCACAAACTAAACTAAATTTAAGTTCAGTGCTTCTTTTTCTTTCTATTTCATTAAGAAAAGGACAGAAGATAAATATTAGTTCAGTCCTGTCAAATTAGTCAGCGCTTGACGTAAATTGACGTATTTTTAGTAGACATTTTTTTAATCACATCTAAACTTGTCTATGGAGTATGTTGAATTTGACAGGACTAAACTAATATTTATCATCTGTCCTTTTAGTAATGAAATAGAAAGAAAAAGATGCACTTAACTTAAATTTAGTTTGAACATTGGGAATCGGCGCCAATGTGTCGTTTTTTAAACATCGAAGGTCGTGTAGGTAACCTATCTAAGTCTTTTTAATAATAGGGTCATGTATTGTACCTATGGACATTTCAGACTATCTCCAAAATGGCCTCACACTGCACACAACACCGATAGCGTCACGCCACTCACTGGTGTTGCTAGAAAATAAAATTGCCACGACAGTGTTGCAATACTATATTTTTAGTACTGCCAGTTTTTTTATTATAATCAATGTCCAAAGGTAAAAGCGTCCATTGGTACAATACATGACTATAATGTCATTGATTAGGAAGAGTCTGGCCACGCTAACTGTGACATGGAATAAATGGGCCACTCCAAAAAGTTTTACATAAAAGTATACTAAAAGTAGACGTGTAAGTAGATCATTAGATCTACTTACACGTCTACTTTTAGTATATGCGAGGTAATGGTTGGGAAGACGAACGTCTTCCCAACCATTACCTCGCCCCCTTAGGATATGGAAGGATTTCATAAAATTATAATTCCTTAACTATTGAATAATAATCTCAAATTCTTTCACTCTCTGACACTCACAGACAATGCACAGCCTAGACCACTGGGTCTAGAAGCATGAAATGTGTAACGAAGGTGAGCACTAAGGAAGGGTTTTTTTTTAAAGGGGTTAAAGGTATGGAAATCCGTCATTTGTGACAATGGAAACTCCCATCAGGCACACGTCTTGTTAAATAACAATAAAGTAAGAACATGATACTAAACTTTTGTCAAATGTGTCCCTTCTTATCTCTACGCCATATTTTGCGTATCCCACCATCCAATATCGGCGCATAACGAACTACAAGCGCGTGCGCATAATTTATTATTATATGAACACGAACTCATTTCAATTTCATTTGCTTGGTTTGCATTACATTATTAAGTAGGGCATTTGTTGAGAATTTATTGGGCATATTACATGCGCAACAAAACTCCACCTGTTAGAGAAAAGTTATTTTTATTTTCTGCAACATAATGGTTCCATGAGAGCACTGGTAGCCCAGTGGTAACGGGTCAGACTCTGGGTTGAACTCAGCCAGGCGCTTTACTTTGTGCAAATAATTTCATCACCACTGCTCTCAAAACGGTGAAGGAAAACATAGTGAGGGAACGGGCATGTCCTAGAACCAAAAATTCCAAGAAATGGGACATCTACCAACCCGCACAGGGCCCGCGTGGTGGATTACAGCCCTCACCTTCCTCACAGAGCTACCCTGAACTGCGTTGCACCGATCCGAGTAAAAGGCCTTCTACACGATGGGAACCAACCACCAACAGTGGTTACCTTGGATGCGTCAACCAAATTGGATTTTAGTCTACACGGTAGTGTGGTTGGATCAACTTGTCATGGAGTTATAAGCTACGCTACGTTTCGAAACATGGAACCTAATCTTTTAAAACAACAAAAAATTGGCATAGCGTTCAATCTGCCTAGCCTTTTCCCAACTATGTTGGGGTCGGCTTCCAGTCTAACCGGATGCAGCTGAATACCAGTATTTTACATGGAGCGACTGCCTATCTGACCTCCACAACCCAGTTACTGGGTAATACGGTACCCCTTGGTAAGACTGGTTGTCAGACTTTCGGGCTTCTGACGACCCGTAACGACTGTCAAACAACCTCGAATGACAGCCGGGACCAACGGCTTAACGTGCTTTCCGAGGCACGGAGTAGTCTCGGTATGAAAAGATGGTCACCCATCCACAAACCAACCTCGGCAAGCGTAGCTTAACCTGATGGATCGACCCGTGCGGCTGTTATTACATAGCCACGAGCTACTCAATGAGTTATAATCACAGTTATACTAATTTCGACATACAAGATTTTTTGCAAAAACAACCATGTCGATATCTCTATTTATCACGGAGATACTCGTATGAGTCGTCCAATGCAGCCTTGTCCATACATCCATAATGCAACCATCGACAGAAAAATGCTTATAACTCTGTTTGTACTTTTCCCGACATGGCTGCTTTCTGCATAACACGGTCCAATTATGTTATAAATTAGAACTTTTCCCATACGTTGTATAACATTCTCCCGAAAAACATATTATACTTTTCCTGAAGAACCTATCCCAGTTGTAGAAACAAACTGTCAAAGATAAGGTCAGTATGTATATGGACTCAAAACTGTGAGCGAAAGGAAAATAAAGGATATTGGATCTTCATAATAAGTCAATGATCTCTATCCAAAACTTGAAATACGTCTTATGACTTTTACATAAAAAATATGATGATGATAGCTTTTCTAAAAGGTATAACTCCAGATACCTTTATTGATTCATCTCGAAATTTAAAAATAATATCCATTACCAATATTACCAATATACTCACGCACCGGAGTCGAAACGCAATCGTAGATAACAGCGGGCGGATTGACAAAAAGAGACGAAGATATACTCTGATGCTGAGAATGAAGGAGTCAGAAAGATATAAAGTCATAAATATCGCGCAGCTGGATTCTTACCCGATGCTTTTTTCTCCAAAAACGAAGTTCTGTGCGTCGTTTACGAGTAAATACAGTCGCGAACACAAGTGTAGTTCTTGGAAGAGACATTTTATTTTTATGAAAGTCATTGGACTGGCGATGGCGAGCCAGTGGCGAACGGTTCCAGTCCTTGAGAGACATGTTTTTTTTTATGATTGGACAATTGGCGAGAAAAAATGAAGAAAGTATGATTAACTTATTAAAATGAAACGGTACAATATTGTTTCGATTTTGGTGGGTAGTGAATTCAGGTTTTGGGCTGTCATCTTGTTGTCTTGTTGCTTTCACAGCGTGCACGCTTTGCACTCGTTATTAATGTTTATTGATAATGGTTTCGTTTAACACTGTAATTTTCAATTATACTTTATATAAATGTATGTATGTAGAGCCAAATTATGACATTTTTTTAGGCAAGTAAGGAGGGGAGGAAAGGAAGTGTGGATTTGAATTAACTGACCTAGTTTTTCTCCAGGTGTTATTGAAAACCGAAAAGGTACTTTTCTGAAGTTTTATTTTTCGTCGCCGCTTAAAACGACCGAATAGATGATATTTGTTCCAGCACAGCGACCTCAAAAAAGAGGCTACTACTCTGAAAACTTTTCTTATATTCTTTCAAACTTCGGACCACAATCAAAGTAAAATATTTTGAGGCTTTTCGTTAAAAATAACAAAAAAAATCTAAACATTTCCGTTACCACCAGTACATTTAGCCCACACCAATAAATTCAAATAGGCTTTATTGGGAACCCTACGGAGGCATCCGACACCGGCGTATCAATATAGTATGTTTTATTAATTATATCTGGTACCTCATCAATTACTCACGGCATTATGAGTTAAGAAGTTATTAATTTGTCATTTCTGTGGCTCATTGTGGCTCAACCCTAAAATGTTGGCCGTTTTTATCTAAAGATTCTGTTTTGGGAAAATATATTATTGTCGTATTTTTATCCGACTGCGACAGTAAAAACAGGGTTATGTTTTTCATGCGTATCTATGTATCTTAGTATCTGTATGTGGGATTCTTTAATTAAATATATCCTGAGACATTTTTAACACACGGTCATCTGATCCCAAACTAAGCAGAGCTTGTACTATGGAAACCAGAAAACTGATATACTACATACCTACACTACTTTTTTATTTGTTTGTAAATACATACTTATATAGATATCTAGTCTGATGAAGTTGGTGTCATCAAATCTGAGATTGAACTAAAATAACTGCCTTTTTACTTGTTTTGAACTTTTTAGTTGCATTGCAGTTGGGTTTTTCCTTCAGAAAATACTTATCTTGAAACCTTCTTTTACCTACACATAGCTGAGACCATGTGGGTGCACTATACACCTTGGTCTAGCCTTTGGGGGATAACAAGCGTGATGTTTTTGTCATTTCTGAGGCCATAATGTGGCTCAACCCTAAACACTGAACGTCTAACTAAAGATTCAGTTTAGGTACAATATTGTCCAGCTAAAGAATGTTAGTTTACGAGTTTTGGTGGTAGAACGTGACGTTTTGGGTTAGGGATTAATATTAACTTGTGGTGTGAGAACTGGATGGATTTTTGGTTTTCCGTGTCTTTGATCAAGTCTTTGTATTTAATCGCATTTGGTTGGAAAGTCTTTGACGGTCAAAAAGTGCTGATTCTCAGCCTAATTTGAATAAATGACTTGATTTTTAACTGACTTCCAAAAGGAGGTGGTTCTCAATTCGGATGTTTCTATATATATATATATATATATATATATATATATATATATTTATATGTCCGGGCATAACGCCGTCGTATATAAACGGATTTGCAAAATTCTTTTTTTTTTTTGTTCGAAAGGGTATACTCTCGAGATGGTCCCATTGCCACCAAGTCAGAATCTGATGAGGGGATCCCATGGAAATCGAGGGAAAACCCTCAAATTTCATAGGCATACTTATAGCGATTCGGTTATTTTTTTTAAAGTAACTCGTGCACCATTTGGCGAAGTGGAACTAATGATGAAGACCACAGATGACAATCGGAACTAATCAATTATACCTAAATATTTCACGGGTTGCGATTCGGCAATTTATGCTCGTCACAATGCATATGGTGATGGTGACTTCACCATTAGCTCCAGGTCTCCAAGGAGAACTCAACAATTAACGTCCCTGCATCGGAAAAAACAATATTTTGTAAAAGGTGATGAGCAGTTGACAGGCTATTGTAACTTAGATAAATTACAAACTGACCCACTAAAAAGTAAGAAATAAAAAATCTTTTTCAAAAAAAAAAAATAAAAACAGCCGATTTACAAAAAAAAAAAAATACTACAAGCTGAAAAATAACTTTAATTTCTGAAGTCGGTGGCAAAAAACTAAAATACAGATCTAAAGACACCGATTTTCGAAATTAAAGTTAGCCCTCACTTTTCACTTTCTAGTGTTTTTGGAAGTCGGTTGTTTTTTTGTTTGTAAAAAAGTTTTTATGATTGTGCTAGAACAATGATGATCATTGACATATGTGTCATGCTGTGTATTAGAGGTTCACTAAATTCTATTAGTTTCACTTTTTCATTACTTGCGGAAAGAAATTGTTCAGGGTCTTTTGGACCCTAAGTTAACGTTTCGAAACAAGATATTACCTACATTTTTGGTTTTCCTGTGTCAAGAGTTAGTTTACCTAAATACATCATCCTTCTCATAAAGGAATTCATGGGAGACGGTTATTTTGTGTCCTTTCCCCGTACGAAATTAACATAAATTCCATAGACCATGACTCTAACGGGTAACGGTACATTTTTCAGTTCTATTCCAATAAAAATATATTATTCTCTTTAGGCAGTTGATAGAATCGTGGCTAAAAATGATAACAGCCGCACGGGTACATCGAAAGTTAAGCTACTCTTGCTGCGGTCTAGTTCCTGGATGGGTGATCATACATACATGACTAATCGAAACCACCCCATGCCTTGGAAAGCGCACTAAGCCGTTAGTCCCAGCTGTCATTCGTAGATCTTTGACAGTCGTTACGGGTAATCAGAAGCCCAAAAGTCTGACAACCAGTCTTACCAAAGGGTATCGTGTTACCCAGTAACCGGGTGGTAAAGGTCAGGTAGATAGTCGCTCTATATAAAACACTAGTATTCAGCTACATCCGGTTAGACTGGAAGCTGACCCCAACATAATTTGGGAAAAGGCTAGACAGAGCTGCTTAACCTTTACTATTTTAATTTGTTAGACTCTTTCTTCATGCTCATCTTTAACAACACTGAATGCGAATTTAAGAGCCTTTTTCAGTCTCTGGGTAAGTACTATCTAACAGAAAAATTAAATGATAAATGATTTTATTTCTGTAAGTAGGTTTGTACAAACACTTTTACAAGTCAATCATGTCTTTTTAAAAACTAGATGAGGTCGGCGTTTCCTATCTGACTACTCTGAGAAGAAAGGCCGAATCAAACTCAGAGGTCACAGTCTCTTATAAAGTCCAGACATAATCTTGGTCAGTTCATGCGAAGACCATGTAGATTGGTGTCTGAAATGGTCTTTTGAGGAAACAACCACACAAATTGAGAAGACCTGTCCAGTCAGTGCACGCATTTGTCAACGATTCGACGACCAATACCAAAGAAAGGACAACCTAAGGACAAAGTAAGGTAACCTTTTAGTTATATTGAAATATTAGAGTGCTAAATAAATAGTGATATTATGTGGAGAATAGGAGATGTGATGGTATGGTGTAGATATTGAATTTTTTGTTGACACAGATATTAAATGAATGACTGCATATCTTGGTGTTTTATGTTAATTACCTATTTCCTGGGATATCGTAAATGCAGTTTATACTTTGTGAATTTTTTATGAAATTATCTGCCAGACTTTGTGTAAATTATTTCATCATCACTGCTCTCAAAACGGCGAAGGAAAACATCGTGAGGAAACTGCCATGTCCTAGAACTGAAAATTAGAAGACATGTGACATCCTCCAACCCACACTGGGCCCGCGTGGTAGACGGCCCACTCCCTCTCCAAGAGACTCATACTCGTATATAGGAGGTGTCCTAGCAGTGCGAACATTATGATTATCTACCAGATATGTTATGCCGGACGTTATCCAAAAGTGGTAAAGCAGGCCATGGTTTTCTTTCCAAAAGCACCTATTAAATTAATTAAACGATCAAAATGTGAGTACAATAAACATCTGCCACAAAATCATGTTTCTTTTCTAATGTATACAAAAGTAAGTGTCATTAATTAAATACGTAGGTAATTAAATCTCGAACTGTAATGAAGAAAAGAAAACTAGTGAGTTTTTTTATTTTTTTTTTTGAAACACGCTTTTTTTCTTTTCGTAATCATCTAGGACAGAGGCCTTGTAAAGACAAATCAAACGACCCTAAACTCGATAGGGTTGCGTCGTTTTATTATTAAGTTCCCATGGCCACCTTCCGGCTCCATCATCAGATCAGCTCCATGTCATAATTATATTGCATTGTCATGCGATTTACATATGCATACTGAATTTTTTTCAGCTTAATCGGAAACCGGAAAGTGGGTCAAATTTAACTTGCAAGATTCGATTACAGACCGGGACAGGTGAAAGTGGGTTACCAATGTTTAAAAAAAAAAAAATTGAAAATGTTCACTTCCCAAAACAATTTTTCGCATAATTTCATTTGCCAAATTATAACTTAGCAAATAAACTCTTCACAAATAACGTAACGCAAACCTAATGTTTGGCAAGTGAACGTTTAAACAATAACTTGCTTACCAACTAGTACTTTTACCAATTTTAATGTAGTCAAATATTTCAGTTGGTATAACATATTTTACGCAAAATAAAATAAGCCAAATATTTAGTATCGTCAGTTTTCAATTAACAATGTTCAGTCAATTGCTTAATCAATGACAAAAGTATTGCATCTTTATGTCAGTAAGCATGCAACATGCAAGCAAGCATGCAGCAAACATGCAGCAAGCATGCAGCATCCAAGCAAGCATGTAGCAAGCATGCAAGCAAGCGTGCAGCAAGCATGCAGCATACAAGCAAGCATGCAGCATGCATGCGAACATGCAACATGCAGCAGGCATGGTTTCTGTCACGGCTCCGGCGCTGCGGGTCTCCAGTGTCCCACGAGTGCTAATCGTCGCAGACGGCTTTCGCTCACCATCGCAGCTTCGGCTTGCTGGCCGGCCTTGCCGGGCTTGCCTACAGCGTCCTGCTCCTCAGCCCGCGGGCCGCTTCGCCCCTACGCGCCTACGCGTTTTTAAATTACACTCTAGGGTTAGGGCAGACAAGGCTGCGTGGAGTCGGATTTACAGCGATTCGTTTCTGCCACTAAAACTTAATTTTTAGGGGTACGTACCTCAAAAGGAAAAAAAAGAACCCTTGTAGGACCACTCGTGTGTCTGTCTGTCTGTCAGTCTGTCACAGCCAATTCGCTCTAGATCTAATGGACCGATTAATATAATGGTAATGGCAAGATAATGGCCAGAGGGGCAAATAGGAACATTAAAAAAAAGTTTTGCAAACTGTACCGTGTGATATATCAAATGAAAGGGCTTACTGTGCGGGCAAATGTATTTTTTGCATCATTTTAAAATAAATTGTTTTAAAATTATTTAAGAAAATAGACGAATATTGACCATTAAGACCCCCTTATCTCCAAAACTACTAAGCCTACAGATAAAACATACAGAAAATAGTTCTATACCTATAGATTACAGGAAAACCTATAAGAAGTCTGTGATCTTAAAATAACACGGTAAATCTCTCAATATTGTGCGTACAAACTTACATTTGCAGTTGGAATGTATGGGAGAACATGTTTTTCAACTACAATGTTAAGTTTGTTCTTAGGATAAATTCATCCCAACTACGGAACCCTTCATTGAGCGTGGTCCGATACGCACTTGGCCTTTTTTTAAATTATATGGTTCACAAAAAATCTTATTTTTGCCTTTATATTTTTTGTCATAACATGATTTGTTCACCAAACGTTTATTGTCTAAAGATTGTTTGCTGTAATAAATCATTTAATTAAAGACCAAATGCCTTAATTATATGACATTATCTTTCAAATCAAACACATTTTCGATTTCTAGACAGTTTGTTATTGTTCCCCGCAAAGAACAGAATAGCCATTACCATTCATTTTATGTATAATGTAATAGGTAAACACGGATGCGCCATTCTAAAACCACAGCTAAACATGGATTTTGAAAAGACAACACAGGCGAAAGCGTCAAGGTAGCCTGCGAAATTCAAATTTTCTTAAGTTTTTTGCAATTTACAAGTCGGTATTAGATTGTACGTTGATCAAAATATAATTTGCGGCCGTAACAAGTATCTATTTACATAATAAGAATCATTAAAGTGAGCAATACTACTCTTTAAGACCAAGTAATCCTAATGAATTACAAATCATACTTTATTTAACATACAATTTAATACTGACTTGCAAATTGCAAAAAACGTAAGAAAATTTGAATTTCACGGGCTACTCTGACGCTTCCCCCTTAATAGGTACCTACTGGACTAAAAGTGCGGACTCGTAGTAATAGATACCAACTCTGAAATCACGGAAAAAAAAATCAGTTGTTTCATACATTTTGGTCGAGTTGAATTTTTGTATGAAACAGCAGATTTTTTTTACGTGATTTCAGAGTTGTTCCCATAGTGAAAGTGGTTCATATTCATGTGTAGAACGAAGCTCGTTGCAAAGTAATAACAGCCGCATGGGACGATCCATCAGGTTTAAGCTACGCTTACCGAGGTTGGTCTGTGGATGGGTGACCATCTTTTCATACCGAGACTCCCCCGTGCCACGGAAAGCACGTTAAGCCGTTGGTCGCGGCTGTCATTAGTGGATCTTTGACAGTCGTTACGGGTTATCAGAAGCCCGATAGTCTGACACCAGTCTTAGCAAGGGGTATCGTATTACCCAGTAACTGGGTTGTGGCGGTCAGATAGGCAGTCGCTCCATGTAAAAAACTGGTACCTACTCAGCTGCATACGGTTAGACTGGAAGCCGACCCCAACATAGTTGGGAAAAGGCTAGGCAGATTGATTCATGCGTAGAACACCCTGGGAAAATTTGGGTACTGATAAAAAAATTGCCATGTATTTTATATTCATCACTCGTTTAGTCAACTAAATGATTCATTTAACTGTAATAACTAAACATGTAAGAATTAAAATGTAAGCAATGTCCGCTTTATATCTATAAAGTTGTAAACAGTCCCACGGTACTCGACTTCTCTAGCGCTGCGTCAGCAGAATTGCAGGTGTTAGCTGATTGCTAAAGTTTAAGTTATTTGCAAGGCATTACTTAATAATATACTTACATCTTTACTTACTTTGTATTGTAGCAACATTGTGGGTCGTGGTTCGAACCCAGGTAGGCGCTTTACTTTGTGTAAATTATTTCATCACCACTGCTCTCAAAACGGTGAAGGAAACGTGTCCTAGAACCAGAAATTCGAAGACATGGGACATCTACCAATCCACACTGGCCCCGCGTAGTGGACTACGGCCTACTCTCACAGAGAGGACGCCGTTCGTTGTCCCAGCAGAGGGAACAATATATGCTGTTTTTTCATCTTCTGTAGGTCTTTTTCTCTGATTGACTTAGGCTTCTCTGTTTATTTAGCTACACAGGAGAAGTCTGTTCCATCAGCTAAATAAATCTGCCTAGCCTTTTCCCAACTATGTTACGGTCGACTTCTAGTCTAACCGGATGCAGCAGAATACCATTTTTTTTACATGGAGCGTCAGACTATCTGACCTCCACAACCCACTTACTGAGTAACACAATACCCCTTGGTAAGACTGGTTGTCAGACTTTCGGGCGTCTGACCTATAATGACTGTCAAAGATCCACGAATGACAGCCGGGACCGACGGCTTAACGTGCTTTTCCGAGGCACGGATGGGTCTCGGTATGTGATAATGGTCACCCATCCACGGGCCGACATTGTAAATATGCATTATTTAATTAAATAATTTTTTTATTTTTTTTATTTTTTATTTGTGATGGGTTTGCTCTTGACTCTAGTCTAGGTCAGAGGTGACAGAGACAAAGTCGACGATGGAGTGAGCTTACCCAGAAGAAGCCTGTTCACTCTCACTTTGAAGAGATTAGGGTTGTATACGTTCGGAAACACAGACGCAGGTAGTGAGTTCCACTCTTTTGCTGTGCGCATTATAAAAGACATTTGGAAGCGCTTAGTGCGAATTGGTGGAATAGCAACCAGGTAGGGATGGTAACTGGCAGTGCGTCTAGATGTCCGGTGGTAGAAGGGGGCCGGTGGAATGAGGTCGTGGAGTTCTCGGGCACACTCTCCGAAGTACAATCTGTAGAAGACCGACAAGCAGGCAACCTTGCGGCGATGAGCCAAGCAATGAAGCTTGGCATCCACCAGTTTTACGTCGCCAATGAGCCTCTTAGCTCTGCGTTCCACCGAGTCAAGCGCGGCTAGTTGGTACTTAGCTGATCCATCCCAAAGGTGACTGCAATACTCCATGCAGGATCGGACTTGCGCTTTGTAAAGGGTTAAAAGCTGTCCAGGCGTAAAGTATCGCTTCACCCTATTTAGGATGCCCAGTTTCTTGGCCGCAGTTTGGGCCTTGTACTCGATGGTGGCGCCGAAGTTGAGACCAGATGTCAACTCCATGCCTAGGAGCTCAAGTCGATCAGTTACAGGAACAGATGTACCTCGAAAAGTAGGAGTTAGGGCGAAACGACTCTTTTTAGCGGTAAAAAGACACGCCTGCGTTTTGGTGGCGTTAAAAGAGACCAGATTATCATCACCCCACTGGGAGACAAAGCTTAAGGTCAAATCTGTCCGCTCTACCATGGCCTCTCTCAAGGAACGAACTTCAGCCCCGCTGGTTTTTGCGCTGGACAAGTATCTCTCTGAAACTGTACTGTCATCTGCGTACCCAACAATACCAGGCCGAAGCAGGTCATTGATGTGCAGCAGGAAAAGAGTTGCAGAGAGAACAGACCCCTGAGGAACTCCGGCATCAATAGCCATAAGGTCAGAAGAGCAGCCATCAACAACTACTCTAATCGACCGTTCACTAAGGAAATCTGATATCCAGCTACAAAAATCAGCTGGGATGCCATAAGCAGGAAGCTTGCTGAGCAGAGCAACGTGCCAGACCCTGTCAAAGGCCTTCGAGATGTCAAGCGATACAGCCAGTGCTTCGCCGTGTTTCTCGATGGCTTCGCCAAAGCAGTGCGTGACATACACAAGAATTAAATAAAAATAAAATCCACGGACCGACCGCTGCAAGCATAGCTTTACCTGATCGGTCGACTCGTGCGGCTGTTATTATTTAGCGACGAGTCTGTTCCATCAGCTAAAACTGTCAGTCCTTTGATAAGCCACCATTAAATTATTATTCAGTTAACTTCATTTATATTTTCGATAATCTCATTACTTCTTTACATTTTTGAAGTGAAAACTTCTTTAGGTGCCTTGAGCGATTTTTGGTAGGGGAATATCTTATAGGTTCGTGTCACCAACACGCTAATGTTAACAGTAAGTTTGCCGCTATGAAACCAGGCTTTCAATGAGCATGGCATGATGCTGTCATTTGTAGCCTACTTCAGAGCGGCAAACTTACATGACGCGAACTTTATCTACTGGATGATTTTTTTAGTCTTTTTTTTTTTCAATAGCTTAGACAGAAATTGCTCTATCAATAAACACTACACTTGAACAATAAAAACAGAAATTTTGAAAAAACTTTATGGAAATCATACCTAGGCTGTGTCTATGTTTCCGAGCGCATACAACCCTAATCTCTTCAAAGTGAGAGTGAACAGGCTTCTTCTGGGTAAGCTCACTCCATCGTCGACTCTGTCTCTGTCGACTCTGTCTCTGTCGCCTCCGACCTAGACTAGAGTCAAGAGCAAACCCATCGTAAATTTAAAAAAAAATACGCACTAGGCAGGGTACGTAATGATTTGAATTTCGATATTATTTAAAAAAAAAAAAACTAGGTATACCATAGGCTTCTATTCCGTTCAACTACTACTATACCCTATTTTTATCAAGACGGTAAAAAAGTCATTCAGTATATCTGTAGCGATGTTTACGTAGTTATGATTGAGTTTAGTTGAGTTATAACCACTGTTCGTTCATAGATTTAAGTTTTCATTTCTGTCAGCAACAGTACCCATCACTGTCTATTTTTTATCCTTCAAAAAATTCTAGCATCACTGGTTCGCTCAAGCGGCTTCTGAGTTCTAGGTAATTAGGGTTCCGTACCAAAATGGTAAAAAGGAACCTTTATGGTGCGACTCAGTCTGTCTGTCACAGCTGGATATCTCAAGAACCACTAATGCTGTTAACTTGCAATTTGGAATAGTTTTAGTTGATGTTTGTCCGTCTATTTTGCAAGTCTATTTTGCAAATAAGAAAGAAATATGTTTTTTTGCTACAGAGACTGAAAGGGGGGAGCCTTAAAAATTCGAAGTAGGGCTACTAGGGCATGTGGGGTATCATATAAAAGAGCGCTGTTTGCACATTCTCAAACCTTTTTTTTAGGCCGCATAGTTTTCGACTTTTGATGAGAAATGTAAAAAAATACCGTTCCCCAATATCTCTGAAGTTTGCATAGAGAAAAATCTGAAATTATTCCGTGTGATAAAAGTTTTTGTAAAGATTACAGGAAAAATAAAATGATGTCTCTAAATAGCTCAGTTTTTTTTTATATATGATGGTATGGAAACCTTGGTGCGCGAGTCCGACTCGCTATTGACCGGTTTTATTTTCAAATTGGTCTAGTATTCCCAATCTCCGTACTTAATCGTGTATTGCCTCACTGATTGCCACAATCTATAAGGTTAGTAATTTGGTGACAAAGTTATCGTACCTAAAATTTACTTATTCATATTCTCCTTCTCATCTTTGTTTTAAATTAGAGAGTTGTGTTCAATAACTAGTTCAGAAAAATGTGTAGCTTCTTGACTTTATATTTTAAATAATATCAACGCAGTTTAACAAAAACCATACGCTCTTGGCACAAAGATTTCTTTCATACATTCATACTGCGTGTTTTATTTTTAGAATTTAACGTTATGGCAGAGCAATAACAATATATCATATAGTAACCGCAAGAGCGATTCGCTCAGTAACGTTCTTGTAAGAGAAAACTGCCATTTTTTAAATAAACGTAGGTATACCCTATGCACTTATATTTTTAACCGTCTTCAAAAAGGAGGTTCTGTGTGTTCGACCTGTATGTATGTACGTCAGTAGGTATGTTTGTATGTCTGTGATTTTCTCAAAAACTAATGAACCAATTTTGACAATAAAATTCTTTCACTAACATAATCTACATGCTTTCAGGATGGTTTACTTAATTATCTAATTTATTATATAATAAATTAAATGCATAAATTATATGCATAAATGTACTGTATCTCCGGCATTTCTAAGCGGATTCTGATGATTCTTCTTTTCGTTCGTCTTGGGCTTATGCATTTGTATATTCAACTAAAAATGGAAAAATAAAATTACTTTAAAAAAAGTGAAAACTGACTTGAAAAACCCAAAACGAATAAAATAACTTTCATAAGAAAACTTAACAGCTTCTGAAGCGGTGTCTTCAATTCTTCAATTCACCTTAGCATGGCACCGACTTCAGAAGCTGTTAAGTTTTTTTTTTATGAAACTTATTTTATACGTTTTAGATTTTTGAAGTCGGTTATTACTTGTTAAAAAGTAAATTTTAATATGAGGGTTTGCTTTTTACTTCAGGGATTACAAGTATTTTTAACCGACTTCAAAAAAGGAGGTTCTGCTTAAACATTATAATCTTCTTAACGTGTCGACGGCAATCTAGATAGAGTCATCCCAGAGTTTGGCTAGGAGTTTGGCACCTTCACTAGCGTCCATCAGATCCTGTAACATGCTGGCAACAGGCTACGCTAGACATGATATTAAATACCAGATTTACACTCCAGGGCGGACTCGTCTGTGAATCTTGCAAGAAAAACCTGATCGGGATTCCTTCCTTCGACTGGTGGTTTGAAGTCTATTTGAAGACTTTATTAATAATGATAACTTACATCATATTTAGACAATTAGTCATTAAAAAAAAAAACAAGATTATTACAGGAAGGAGGAACTTTTTTGCTTTTTATTAAATTTTACGTGTGTCAGTAACTTTTAAAGTAGTGATAAATGATAAATGATTTTTATTTCTGTAAGTAGGTTTGTACAAACACTTTTACAAGTCAATATTTTTTTTTTTTTAATTTAGATGAGGTCGGCGTTTCCTATCTGCTACTCTGAGAAGAAAGGCCGAAACAAACTCAGAGGTCACAGTCTCTTCTAAAGTCCAGACATAATCTTGGTCACTTTATGTGAAGACCATGTAGATTGGTGTCTGAAATGGTCTTTTGAGGAAAGAACCACACAGATTGAGAGGACCTGTCCAGTCAGTGCACGCATTTGTCAGTAATCGCGCAGCTCAACTCAGAACTTAAGGAGTTCAACGATTCGACGAACAATACCAAAGAAAGGACATTGGGGTAGGCCGCATAGAATACTCAAACTGCCAGACCATGATTAAAACTAACTGAGAGAAAAAATAAAACAAACAAAAAAAGCAATGACCTACATAGTCTTCACATTCACAATAAATTAAAATAATATAGTAAATATAGTAAATTGGAATTTGGATATCAGTGATTTTGTTGTTATAATCCTACTTTCTACACTTTGATTAGGTTCACATTTGTAGAGTGATCTACGGGGAAGCCCCGTATTCAGCGGAGGTCGCTACTTTCCAGCTTGCATCCTAGAGCTCATCTTCATTTAGTATCTGCTTCCATACTTACATAAATAAATTTACATGACTGTGTGGCACGAATCAAATGAGCAAAAATTCCATTCCAGGACCAGTTTGTTTTTACTGTCCTGCAGTTCCCATACTCTTTACAACTTACGCAGGATGATACTACTTATCATCCCGCACACACGACGTGTCTTTTTTCATTCTCAGCTCAACAGAAATATTCTTTAATAAAAAATAAAACTGACCGTTTAAATAATTCAACATCAGGTCAAACTTCAACGTCATCTTTAAAGGTGGTGGAAACGTTGACTCATATTGTTATTTCATTATAAATGCACAAAATGTCTTAATTAAATGATCAGAACCGGCATAATAACTCAGAAAAAATACACAGCCTCCAACTCCGGTTGTCTCCTCTCCCTGTCACACGTACGACTCTTCATGCGCCATCTCTCTCTGTGCCAGACGAACTTGTAAATTGTTCTTTTTACGTTATGCCCGGGACGAAAGGTCTTATACAAGATGAAATATTCCGAATTTAATCTTTATTTCTATTAACATAAAATCCTTTTTTATATTAAAATTTTTCTTTTCCTACATTTGGTAGTTCACGACGATGATCAAGTTATCTCGCTCAGACAAAACAAAATACAGCACAAGTCCTTTGAGCTTTCGAGTTTAGTTGCTTTACCGCGATTGCTTTTTGTATCCCTGTCCCTTTTCTCTGGCCATTTCATTCGTAACCAAACGGGTTTGATTCTGAAATCCTTAAAGATTGTCTTTTGGTCTAAAAATGGACTTTGGTGTATCCATTTTAAGATTATTTTTTGCTTGTTCGTTGATTGCAATGTAAAGTTTAATACGTTCTCGTGAAGATGTTACTGTCACATTCTACGATGCGATATGTGGTGTTTTTATTGTGAGTGCATTAAGACATGCATTGCACTCAGTTTGGTTACCCAGGGCCAGTTCGGGTAACTAATACATGATTCATACGAAACCTATTGGGAGTGACGCGATTTCACGCACGCACTTGACAGAAACATTCTTTTGTAAGTGATAGTATGTGATGTTTAGTACTTTTAATGTTTTTCTTTTATTGAATTGCTCGAGATACTTGAGATATTAGTCGAGAGCTAAGCGCTGGATGTTATTTCTCGCATTGTTCATTTGAAATTCATTCTTAATGATAATAACAACGTGTAGAATCTAGCAGCATGATCAATGAAGTCAAGATTAGTGTTGATAATTTTATTAATCTTTTTGAATATTTCTCCCTGAGAATTATCATCCCTCTTGTCTTTCCCAAGATTTTACGACTTTATTGCTTTAATCATCAATTACTCATCACGCGATTCCTCAATTACCCAAATATACTCATCAAACCAAGCCCCACTGATGACTATTCCACAACCGCGACACATTCCACGTCACACCTAATTTGACCTTTTCATTTTCGACCCCATTAGTAGAATCCTCATCATATTTGTGTTCCAATCTCAAAGTAGTCCAGTCAGTGTGTGATTAAGGAATACTTCCATAGTTTCTCAGAACGCCTGAATTGGTTGAGTCGTCAGCAACTTGTCATCTCTGGACAAACATTTGAGCAGTAGTCACCACAGTAAACATACTACCTTCAAGTATTTGCTCACCACTCCACAAATAGATAATTATTTAGTCTGTTTCCACATTTCGATATTGAATTTCTTACTCTGAAATTAATTTTTCATGTTGGCGTTATGGTAAATTTAGATTATCAGACGGTGTGACCGCGTTCAGGTGAGTTTATTTGGAGTCGTGTTTCAGCTGCTGTTTTTGTTTTCTAAAGTTATGATTGAAAAAATAATATCTTTATGTTAAAATTTTACATCACAACCCCGTCTATATGTAGGTTTTCTTAGCTTCTAAATTACCTTTGAATTGCTAATATCATGAATTACATAATTAAATTGTTGTGTGCTTCGTCTACTTGCTGTTATAGAATTTGTAGGCAATTTAGTAGTTTCTATAAGAATTTTATTTCGTGCAACATGACACAAAACCGTTTAGTTTAGATTTTCTTGCTCCAAAAAGCTTTTATTCAGATGCCATTAATTTGTTGTAACCTTCAGCGTATCCGGTGTTTTATTAGGATCACTGACATTTATTAGTTTATCAATCATTCGTATCGCTCTGATTTTAGGCTCCACTTATCCTGTCATCAGCATCTGTTTCTTCTTCACCGCTTTGTAATTATTGTGGTTTTTGGCTTTTCGTTACTGTAATCTCTATTTAACGTTAAGTGTACTTAACCAGACTGACATCAACTGGTATGGCGTTGTGTTATTCGGTTTGTTAGAATTTTACTTACCATTGACCTTAGCGGTCACCGCTTCTTCTCTCCTACTTCTCATCTACAATTTTTAACCCAAAGTATACTTACTTTGGGTGAGTAGAGAAGAGTGGGTAGAGTGGAGAAAGAGGGAGAAAGATACTTCTTTCTCCCTCTTTCTCCACTCTTCCTTTCTTTTTCCATCATTATTCTTGATTCATTATTCTTATTTTTGTACTTGTTCTTACTTAATAAACCTAAAACCAAGAGTGAGTAGACATTTTTAAAACAATTTATTTCAGTAACTCCTTTAACTTCTAAATCAATATTATGTCTAGACATTCCTATCAATGTACCTATAGGTATTTCCTAGACAACATTTGACATTATCCGTAGCGTTGCAGTTCAAAGGAAAACATTCCAACTTCTGTACTGAAAAGTTATAATTACATAATTACGTATGGACCTCCCACCTACCATATTTACTTACCCGTCAATGTGGACTCAATAAAAAACCCTGTATCGGTCATGCAAATCCATGAATTATCATTGTTTATATTAGTGCATCAGTCAGCATAGCGCTAAGAAAATGCGATTAAGCCATTATCTGGTTAGCACTATCCGCGCCCGAGCAGGACAGAGCACAAATACGCCCGCATATAATTTGTACGGAAATAACTTTCCGTGTGAGAGAGACGGCGCGATTGAAATGTCAGGTTCGACGGGCGCATAATGAGAAAAGTGTTGTCTCTTTCTCTCTAGACGTTTTACAATCGTTTATTGTCATGTTACTGTCTCGTTTCGACGGGCAAGATTGAGATGAAATCGCCGTCGGCGCGTTTCGTCCGTGTCCACCCGCTATTAATATTCTATATCGGCCTGTAGCGCAGCCGCGGCGGACGTTATTTGCGTTATTTTTTATTTCGTGATTTACTTTGACAATCGTTATTATTTTTCTAAATTAAAAACATTGACATTTTGTGCGAGGATTTGTGTGCAAGTGATTGATTTTATTTTTTTCTGTTGTGACCAAAATTTGTTTATTTAACATACGATTGACAAGTGAGCATGTGTTGTGTCCGTATTTATTATTATGCGAATGGATTGCTTTTGCTACCGGCGATATAGTTTGACACAAGATGACCTGAACAATTAAAATATCAACTGTAAGTAAATATGTCACATTATATATTAAAAATAAAAGAGTTTGTAAAATTGTTGCAATTAGTATTTGTGCTGCGACAATTTTGTTATTACAGCTTATTTCCTATTCAAATTTCCTATTCAACTTTGCAAGTTGTTATTTTCGGCGTAAGTTTAGAACATGTGTGGGCAGAAGAGTATTTTGTACCTGACTCTTGAGAATAAAATGAAGGGGCTGACTTTTTGTATGTTTAAAAACAAAGAAGTGGCCGGGTCGGCGGGGAGTCGTCCGGTGTTGCAGTGCAGTCACGTTTTTAGTCTTTCCCGGGAATTGCTGGGATTTTTATTTATCACCTGACTACCGTCGCCAAGAGTTGCATTTTTTATTAATATGAGAAATTTTGTATTCCAAGTACAGACATTTTCTGAGAATTGCATCGGATGTAAGGATTACCATATCCCTGACATAGTTGAACTAAAAACCTTAGTACCAGCTATGTTGTTGTCTTCTCACTTACATAATATACAAGTGCTATAGCAGGTTTTTCTAGCCTAAAAAGAAAACACTAAAAGTTACTGAAAAGTGGGTAGTTTTGGCAGTTATATAAGACAAATTGTTGAAGAAAAGAGTTAACAAAATTATAAGGTGCAAGGTGTGGTTTTGTAACTTTACAATAATATTATCTGATATGTTGTTATGTTGAAACTTAAGCTGTGCAGTAAAATAAACTTAAATGTAGATCCGTCATGCTACCAAACCGTATCACAGTAAAATAAGTAATTCATTTCATACAAACTAAATGGTTTGATACACATTTTTAACTTGCTACTTTTCTTAATTTAATGTGAGACAATTTTCTTTTTAATTGAGATATCTTTTATGTCTTTTATCATGAAATTAATGCAATAATTAGGGTTTTTAACCAAATGGCGTAGGTACGCCATATTAGATATTGTAAAGGCCCCAGTTGGAACTTTAACCTATGTATGCTAAAGTTCCAACTGGAGCTTTCACAGTAGGTATAAGTGACTTGTTTTAATAATACTTACTACCTAACTTATTATTTAACGTAGAAGTAACAAATTTATCTAGAAGTAGACTTTCTTTAGAATAAAAAAGAAAGAAAATGCAATGAAAATCAATATTCTGAGTATCTTTTAATAAACAGAATATACAAGGAAAACGTAATGGGCCTCGCGTCTCCTGCACGACGCTGTGGGTTCAGGCAAACCACAATGTGACTTTTCAATGCATATTATCTACTTTCTGAGTTTATCTCGGACATTACTGATATCGAAAAACATCGTGAGGAAACCTGGACTTAACAAACAATCAATCTGCCTAGCCTTTTCCCAACTATGTTGGTGTCGGCTTCCAGTCTAACTGGATGCAGCTGAATACCAGTACATAGAGCGATCGCTTATCTGACCTCCACAACCCAGTTACTGGGTAATACGATACAGTCAAAGATCCACGAATGTTAGCCGGGACCAACGGCTTAGCGTGCTTTCCGTGACACGGAGGAGTCTCGGTATGTAAAGATGGTCATCCATCTACGGACTAACCCCGGCAAGCGTAGCTTAACTTGATGGACCGACCCGAGCGGCTTTTTTTACATATAAGTCTCAAATCGCCAACTCGTCTCGAGCAACCGTGGTGATCAATGCTCGTGCCTTCTCTGTATGAGAAGAGGTCTTTGCCCTGCACTGGGACAATAATAGGCTGATGTTATTATTTAAAAGTGATAAAATTTAAAATATAGTATTAAAAAAATAGCTAAGCACGTTTCTTACACCCTTGGAGAAAGAAATCTCAAGCAAACTATTTTAATTCTTTGAGCAAATTCCTTAAGTGATTGGGAGATACTTCTCCTGCCTAGCCTTTTCCCAACTATGTTAGGGTTGGCTGCCAGTCTAACCGGATGCAGCTGAATACCAGTATTTTGTATGGAGCTACTGCCTATCTGACCTCCACAACCCAGTTACTGGGTAATACGATACTCTTGGTAAGACTGGTTGTCAGACTTTCGGGCTTCTGACCCGTAACGACTATCAAAGATCACCGAATGACAGCCGGGACCAACGGCTTAACGTGCTTTACGAGGCACGGAGGAGTCTCGGTATGCAAAGATGGTCACCCATCCACAGACCAAGCCCGGCAAGCGTAGCTTAACCTGATGGATCGACCCGTGCGGCTGTTATTACTCAGCCACGTGCTCCTCGATTGAGAGATGACCAACTGCAATGTTTTAAGATACATAACATTTCTGTACAAAAATTATACTTTCAACTAAAATGCATTTAATCTACTGAAAACGGCGAATAAGTTAAATATTCAAAACTCAATTTCTCTAAAGGTAATAACAAAAACGAATTAACTTATAATATTATTCATAGTCAAAACACCTCCATTGTTACCAAAAACGCAATTAACTTTACTACAAAATTAAGTACAATCGGCCACATTTGTAATGTAAAACAGTAAGATTTCACCATTAATAACTTCATAATGCTCACATTTCACGAGCAATGGCGGAGGTGCACGAACGGTTCCGATCCGCCCCGAACGGCCCCGACGACCTGCGTCTCGATCACGACTATACGAGATAGAGTAATGATTTGTTTGCTTACAATCGATTCCATAGATGAGCTATCAATATGAGATATGTAAGTTGGTAAATGATGTAATTGCTATGGAATCATGAGCATATCGAATTAATTAAGGTATTATAGAGGATCACAGAAAGGGACAGAGTAGATAATAAGTTAGAGACCATTATAATCAGAAAACTAAGTGAAGACAATGATGTTTATGATCCTGGGTGTTGAGAAACTAACAATGACACAAGGGAAAAGAATTCATATAAAAGATAAATGAGTTAAATGTAGCAGACAATGAAGTATTTCACAATTCAATGCTTGCTTTGCTGTCTATCGCTTCAGAGAGACTTATATCTGCGACAAAACCAAGACTCCATAAAAGTGACACTATATCATATGATCATATCCACATTTATTCAGTAAATCATAAAAGATTAACAAGGTCTTTATTACTTGAATATCAATATATAATAACTTTGTTGCTTCCCTTTTAACTTCATTTTATTTAGTTCTGCAAAATCTGAATATACATCAATTGCTATTTCACTCGTAACTGTTCTAATATCTTCAATTACATTATGGCTTATTATAAATCCAAGAAAATTTCCATAATAAGCTCAAACATTACGAATATTGCCCATTATGAATTCCTTCGTGCCCGTCTGTAACAATTATTGGTCTATCCATCGACTCACGCGCATCGGTCGTCGACATGCCTTCATCTCTGCATCGATCTCGGATCTTGTTGATTAAGCTATTACCAAAACTACACGTTTCCTCATCTACGAATGCCCTGCGGCGCCGCATGCGGTTTTTTTCCTATAAATCATATCCGTTATACGAATCTTCTATCATTTTGTGTAGTTATTATTTTTTTGTAATGGATGGATTCTTCCTTTATGATTGGTGTTTACGTAAATTGGTATGGACGTAATGCTGATTGATTTTTAACATTATTCATTATTATCAGCACGGTGTACTATAGAAATGATGATTACCTGCCATGTTGTAAATCTGTTTTCGATCTCTTCGAGCTCTTCTGACCTTATGGCTATTGATGCCGGAGTTCCTCAGGGGTCTGTTCTCTCTGCGACTCTTTTCCCGCTGCACATCAATGACCTGCTTCGGCCTGGTATTGTTGGGTACGCAGATGACAGTACAGTTTCAGAGAGATACTTGTCCAGCGCAAAAACCAGCGGGGCCGAAGTTCGTTCTTTGAGAGAGGCCATGGTAGAGCGGACAGATTTGACCTTAAGCTTTGTCTCCCAGTGGGGTGATGATAATCTGGTCTCTTTTAACGCCACCAAAACGCAGGCGTGTCTTTTTACCGCTAAAAAGAGTCGTTTCGCCCAAACTCCTACTTTTCGGGGTACATCTGTTCCTGTAACTGATCGACTTGAGCTCCTAGGCATGGAGTTGACATCTGGTCTCAACTTCGGCGCCACCATCGAGTACAAGGCCCAAACTGCGGCCAAGAAACTCGGCATCCTAAATAGGGTGAAGCGATACTTTACGCCTGGACAGCTTTTAACCCTTTACAAAGCGCAAGTCCGATCCTGCATGGAGTATTGCAGTCACCTTTGGGATGGATCAGCTAAGTACCAACTAGCCGCGCTTGACTCGGTGGAACGCAGAGCTAAGAGGCTCATTGGCGACGTAAAACTGGTGGATGCCAAGCTTCATAGCTTGGCTCATCGCCGCAAGGTTGCCTGCTTGTCGGTCTTCTACAGATTGTACTTCGGAGAGTGTGCCCGAGAACTCCACGACCTCATTCCACCGGCCCCCTTCTACCACCGGACATCTAGACGCACTGCCAGTTACCATCCCTACCTGGTTGCTATTCCACCAATTCGCACTAAGCGCTTCCAAATGTCTTTTATAATGCGCACAGCAAAAGAGTGGAACTCACTACCTGCGTCTGTGTTTCCGAACGTATACAACCCTAATCTCTTCAAAGTGAGAGTGAACAGGCTTCTTCTGGGTAAGCTCACTCCATCGTCGACTTTGTCTCTGTCACCTCTGACCTAGACTAGAGTCAAGAGCAAACCCATCACAAATAAAAAAAAATAAAAAAAATAATGATAGATTGAGCTGTGTAATAAATGTGGAGTAGGAATATTTTATATCTACTTTTTGTTTAAATTATTTGAGATGGGTTTGCTCTTGACTCTAGTCTAGGTCAGAGGTGAGAGAGACAAAGTCGATTTCTTTGACATTTGTAACAGGATGGAAAATACTGCCTAAATGTAGCAATTTTTATTGAGCTAGATGTACCTATAAAAGTTGACAGGATTAATTAATATTGTTAGGCGTGAAAAGTAATCTACTAAGAACAATACGAGTATTACATCTTCCTTCAATGATAGTAATGAAAATAGTTTCTTGATTAAACATCAGATAAACGCTAATACTAAATAAGATTCAATAATGCCAATTTAAAATAATGGAGACCAGTATTTAAATAAAATCAATAATCTGCGTGAGGAATGAAATTGAAGCACAGTCGATACACTTAATAAAATCGATGTTTATAAGATATGTTCTGCGTTAATATTGGAATCAGAAAGCAAGCGGAAAGCGAACCTTCCAGCAAAGCTTGTAAATTGTAAATAAGTATAATGAAGATTAAATTAAAGACCTAGAAAGTTTTAAAAAACCTTTTAGAGCATCTTAAAGACCCTTTTAATAAGATCATTAATTAATTTTCAAAATATAATCTGAGAAACAAGCTTGGCTAGTAAGATATCCAAGAAATTGAAACTTTTTTTTTTTCAAAGTAATATGACATGTCATGATTGGAAGAAAGGAGCGAATGCCAGTGTGACGGCTGATACTGACAGGGACGAATGGAAGAAGAATACGTGTTGTGCCGACTCTAAGTAACATGGGACAAGGACAGGAAGATGATAATGACATGGCATGATAACGTTGCTTACAAGTCAAACAATTTTGGTGAATATTAATGTACCTAATTCTCTGTAATAAAGTCTCTGTGTTTAGTAGCTAAATCAGTTACGATTTTTAACTCACTAACAAACCATGGAAATGCAAGAATCCTACTTCCTACGTATATATTTATATAGCAAAGTCGGGTTTGTTCGAACACTTATAACTCGAGGACGGCTGGACCGATTTTCATGGTTTTTGATTTGTTGTATTTGTCTCCGTCCCTTATAGCAGAATAATTATTAAAATATCAGAAAAATGAAATTATGTAGAAAATGAATTTTCTCATACATCAATTAATTCATTTGGACAGGACAACGTCTGTCGGGTCAGCTAGTAATATTATAAATGCGAAAGTTTGTGAGGATGGATGTTTGTTACTCTTTCACGCAAAAACTACTACTAGCTACGGATTTTGATGAAATTTGGCACACAGATAGTTTATAACCGGGATTAACACATAGAATACTTTTAACCCCATATTCCCACGGGTTCGAGACTTACGCGGGTGAATCCGCTGGGCGCTGCTAGTTTATATTATAAGTCTTCAAATCAACGCAGCCTTTCGCATCCACTGCTGGACATAGGCCGCTCCCAGGCTGCGCCACAACACCTGGCCTCCGTTTCGCATCCAGTCTGTTCCAGCCACCTTTTTAAGGTCGTTGGTCCATCTAGCTAATTAAAAACTATCAGAAATATTCCAGCATTTAACGCCATTTAAGTCCCCAGTCCAGCATCTATTTATCGCTGCACCATTTTGCTTTTTCCATTGCTATCTGTATCACCTTATCTCATAGCGATCATCTTTAGTTGCCAGAGAACGAATTTATTTATTCCGAAAACAATAAAGTTAAATAAGTACTAGGACTCCCGGAGTTACCGAGCTAAGTTAAAGTTTTGTTGCGCTTGCGACTGAACTTATCTTCGAAATTTATGCATTTTCATATTCTACGCTTTACTTCTCTGTTGTAAGTTTCTTTAGATTTATTTTAATACTTTTTTTTAACTTTACCTACAGCTAAAGTTTTGTTGCGCTTGCGACTGAACATATCTGCAATATGTATATGCATTTTCATATTCTGTGCTTTAGTACTCTGTTGTTAATTTCTTTAGATTTATTTTAATATTTTCGTTTGTAATTTTACATGGAGGTTTAGGTGTAGTACAGTCAGTTGCATTAGTTAATGGTTTAATTCTGATTTTTATTTTCACGTTTTCTTTTCTTTGATTATTATAAATAATTCACAGTTTGTTAGAAGGAATACCCAAAAGCTTTCCTCCAGACTTATTTTCACTTTTATAAAGATACTCTCTTTTAAGTTTAGATGTAACATGAAATAGAGTTATTTCTAAATTATCAAGCATGAGCTTTTACACTCAAGTGCAATAAACTCTCTAACCGGGCACTGCAGGATGAAATAAAATAAAAAAAATGTACCCCTCGTGGTGTAATTTCGCTGATATCGTTAAGTCGTTTAGTTATTTGGTCCGGGCTATCTCGGGAACTGGTTGGGGCAACCCGGGTCAAGCGCGGTCACGGCCTTAGATGAAGACATTCGGGTTCCAGTACAGCAGTGCTGTGGAGTGGCGTTTGTTCAGAAGTTTTTTTTTGTTTGAGGAAAGGATTTTTGATGAAAATGTACAGAGTTCATTATGTACCACATTGACATAAGCCAGTTTGCGGTTTTCTAGTTATTTTTATTACCTTCTTCGTTGTCTCGATGGCATGACAGTGTATTAAATTTTGTTGGCTCAAAACTTCGCCACTTTCAATTTTTATTATTATAACTTCGAAGTTATATTTATTTTAAAAAAATAACTAGAAAAATGATTATTGTTTCAGTGGATATTCTTGCGACTTATTAATAAAATTTTAACGCTTTAAAAAATAAAAGTAATTGTTAAGAGGATTGTGAAGCTGTAAATTTTCATACAAAAAGAGATAACGTTTTTCTCCCCGTAAACATAGTCTAATTTTCATAACTTTTGGAAATGTTGTAGGTATAAGGAAAAACTAGGTCCGTACGTTTTTATTATAAAGAAATATTGTATACGATATAAGTTATTAGCATCTAAATATCTATATTTTTGACATAAAAACATCCTCGAGCATTTTTTTTTTTTTTTTAATTAAATTAAATTGAATTACTAAAAACGAAAAACGTACAGACTTAGATTGAAGTGTACTGAATGTAGTGAGACCAAAATTGTCTCATTTCGTAAAGGTTTAGGGGAGTGAAAACGTTATCGCCCGAAACAATATTTATGTAGATAATTGTATGAAATGTAGGTAATTGCCTCCAAAAATCGCGCCGCGTATCGGGCACTTCACAATTCTCTTAATAAATATCAAACTTCGTTCGTTAAAAGCAGTGTTATTATAGCACTAATTGACAAGCATCTATCGTCAAAATATATTACAAACACGACAACAAACTTAAAACAAACATTATTGTAAACCAACAACCAACACTCAAATCCAAATTTTATTAATTAATTAGCGTGTCAGTGAGAAATTTTCTATTTATAAAACATGCCTGATTTTATTGATGGCAAACATACCCGAATCGGTATTTTAATAGATAAAAAAGTTTTTGTTTGATAATGCTAACAAAAAAGGTAAATATTGTAATTTAATTGATGTAAATATGAAAATTAGGAAGCATCGGGAGTTTTGGTAAACTAATGAGCGATAAATGTTTTTTTTAGAGATTGACTAGTTTTTATTTTGTTTAGTTTTAGTGTAGCTTGATCATTGATAATTAGTTTTTTTTTTATATTTTCACATCTATTGAAATGGTGATGGAAAAGCTTGAAAAACACAAGGTAATTGATTTCTGTGCGTAGCCGATCCTACTTAAAATATTTAAAAAAAACGCTCCACAGATTTTTAGCACCACAGAGTCAGAATGCTATCATCAAATTGATGATCCTCTCAAGCTGTTATTATAAAACCTTTCCAGGGCCCACTCACTATAATTCTACACAATGACCATACCAAACAAAGTATCTAATCACAAAAATGGCGAATAATCACTATATTTGCCGAACATCTCTGTTATTTACAATCAATCGGCTGCGCAAGAGCGTGACACGACCAGAAAATACGACCACAAAATATTTGTACAGTCAGCGTCGTAATAAACACACAGAAGCGAAACGAATCACCGCGTTCACTAAATAAAATTTTTCGAACGGACCCACAAAAAATACGAGTAAAATGAACGTCGAAAGAGCCATCTCTCCTGGGTAGAACTAATTGGCGTTCGTTGGTTTATACCTTAAAAAAGTTATTTGTTAAACTCGTAACACTATTTTGATGTCCGAAGCGGGGACGTGAGGTTGTTTCGGACAAAAAATGACGGTACTGACCGCTGTAGCCTCTTTGATATACGGATTGAACAAATATTTTTGATGTAGTTGCATGATTGTTATTTTTTTTACAATAAAATTGGAATGTATAAACTTGAAATAACTTTCTACAGAGATATTCGGCGTGACGCAGAAGATTTAGATAAGAATAGTCAGTTAAATAATTTTGTAACGTTAATAGTATAATAGGCCAATTTTGGCAACACTTATAAAAAACTGCATAACACATGTATAATATAACAATAAAAACCTGACATCAGTCTGATGCCTGATCCGCGGCGTGTGTCGATCAAGAAATAAAGTTATAACTATTGAATGTTAGATATACTTGATACGGAGCGGCGCAGTTAGACAAAACACCTGTATTCTCCGCCTACCTACCCACTTATAAATATGTAACCCCCATTGTCCTCACAAAAGAGATCTATCCGTGAACTTGCTAACAAGGGATTTTTTGAGAAAAAAAGTCGAGAGATCCGAATGCGCACCAGATTTGTTGCCGAACAATGGACCAGGAGACGGTCAGGTAGAATAAATTCCCTTTGTTGACTACCATTAAGATTGTAATGTTTGAAGATTTTTAGGGTAATAAAATTCGGTGAACGCTATGTTTTTTTGCTCAATGTTTATGTGCCCGACTGTACTTCAATTTTTTTCATTTCCGCACGATTTATCGTTATAAAAATCCATAGGGAAATCTTTGAAATTGGATATCGTTACAACTATAACATAACCAATATTGGGATAAACGTTAAACAAGAAAAAAGCTTAAAGAACCAAAGAACACACATCACATTCACATCTTGATCAAATTCCGAATAATCAGCTATCGAAATTATGAAAAAAAAAAGAATCCACCTCTCCGGACGGGCAACCGTTAAAATTAATGACATTTCTTTCACTACAGCCGAGAACAGTGTCGGTTACCTTGCTCCTACTACCTGGCCGATGATGTGTCTATTTAGACATCAAAATACACTTTTTTGTTCGACTATATCTGTGAAACTAGTTCCCGAAACACAAAACATTCATTGTTGAGGTACTTTTAATGATTTTCGGCACATTTGAGAGATCGTAACTTTAGAATTCTGCGAACCCACGTGGTCTATTTAGCAGAAAAAAGTTGAAGGTGCGTTTCCATCTGTCAAATGAGGTGTTGTTAGTTACGATTTGGGGCGAAACGTGATGGTTTCAATGAAAATGATACTTTGAGGCGTTAGGTGGCATATAAACTAGACATCTGGGTGACTTGGGCGTTACAGATTTATGTGTTTTTCGTGTTCAAATAAGAGGTGTTCGTGCTTATGTTTTTCTGTGTTAGTTTACTTAATTCACAAAAATGAATTGTGTACACTTGTCTTAAGGAACTAATTGTATACGTATGCCTGGATACGTATGGAAGGCCTGTGTTAAGTTTGATATATTGTGTTTGCCAGTGTTAATTTATTTTACGCGGGGTATTATTTAAACACAAATAAAAAAAAAATACTTTTGGATAAATCTTGATTGCACAGCAAAATACTTAAAATATAACTAAATAAGCAACAATTTATATTCGTGGCGCACCGCTATTTATCTTAAAGTATAGCTTAATGACTAGCGCACATCAAACCTATTTACCATTCTTGAGAAAAACAAATTATTGTAACTTACCCTTCGCGCCCTTCGCTCGCTCTTGCATCCTATGTCGACGGAGCCCCGCTTAGCGGGGCTCCTATTCCTGTATAAAGGGCTTGAAGAAAGCTAACCAAATCTAATCTCGGGGTTAATATTAGTCGCCATGCCATTTTGCTATTAGTGTGAGTATTATGTATATACGCTCTGGTTAATGTGCTGTGCAGTCAGTAGTTTTGATGTAAAAAAGTATATAAATAATGGAAACAAATTGATAGGTGATTATTTTTATTTGATGTGCAATTAATAGTATCCCATGTATGCGCTCTATTTTCATTACTACCAATATCTTCAAAATCTACTTGCTTAATGAATACGCCCTAAATTTTATAACCACCGTACTAATAACTAATAAGCCTCCTCGTCTTTGCTCAGCTATCAAGCCAAGACTTAAGACATTATCTCGAATTTTCAAGCACAGGAAATCATAATAACTCAAGTATTAAACAATCAAGCAATGCTGTGTGTATAAGTATTATCTTATCAGGACGGACAGACAGACAGGATGCTCGCGTTAGCTCCCAACTGACTGACAGACGAATCCCGGAGCAAACACTTGTTAAGAACGAATGAGCTTGATTGTTTAATGTTATGAGGGAATTTGATATGGGTTGACAATTGCTGTCCTCTGAAGGGACGAGAGAAATACAGAAGAAATATGATTCAGTAAATGAAGTGGTGGAATGAGTAACACTGCTGCTGATGATAGAGTGGAACATGACAGCAAAGAGACGACAGATATGGAAAGAATAGAAGGAGCCCAGAATAGCAGTAGGCATAGATGTGATAATAATAACAAAGAGAAGAAACATGAAAGTAGTTGAACATGAACTTATAATGGTCAAAAGAATTTAAACTGTCTAGTGTAGTTGGAAATACATGCTAACATAAAATGAATTAGAGGTCTAGAACTCAACGAGGTGACTATTTTAGTCTTAAAAGCGTAAATGATTTATAATTTTTAAAACATACTGCTATTTGAGAGATTATTTTAGTGTAATACCGACTGTACTTGATGTCTTGTATATATATGTAATCTCTAGTATATCCTGCATCGTACAATTGATTTTTATGAGTAATAAAAATATTTTTTTTTACCCTTTTATTGCGTGGAGAAATGCTCACGCATACTGCACTACCACGGGGAGATAGTGCAGTTATCTGGGTCTCCAACCCACTAAAACTCCACCGTGGTCTCCTCTGCCGCTTGTGGCGGGAACACGGGAATGCGTTAGCACTCATCCAACGCCATACCGACACTCCTCCTCCCCTGCAGCCCCACCGCGTCTACCTTCAGACGGTGGCGACCCCGTCAAGGCCGGAGTAGGTAGGGAGAGCGGCGCACCGCAATATCAACCCTCAGCCGTGATGCCTCCCATACGACATCGCAGTCCGCCTCAATAGCGACGTCGCCCAAGGGGCACCGCAACCTACTTGTAGGCCGCTACATTGTCGGCTTACCGGCAAAAGCCCTGACGAGCGTCCCCTCCTCGGGTTCCTCTTTGCTTCACCGTGGGTGACCAAGCCTAGCCCCCCCGCCTCGACAATGCGGGAACCCACCGGGAGGGTTCTTACCCTATTATGTGCTATTTTCTTCTTCACTTTGTGTTGTATCATTATTGTCAAAGTCTACTTCATCATTAACAGCCACTATTTTATCCTCAGATAGAGCCGTGTTACACGTTTATGTCTCAATATCTGTAGAAACAAGTTGCTAAAGTGTCGGAATCAATGCTAGCCTAGACTAAATGTTATCTGGCGTTAAATTGGTTTATTAGCCGCACTTTATTATCATAATTGTACGCAATGACTATAATTATCATACATTAATCTCATAATCTCAGATTGCGCGCTGATTTTATGTTATCATCTTTGTAACGGGGCAACCTACAGGAAGTTGTAATTTCTTGTTTTGTTCTTGTGGATTTATAATGTGCTTTTTATATGTATGGTCAGGTTAATTGCTGGCTATTTTAGATAATTTTGGTTCATAAAAGTTTGACATTCATGCGTCTTATCCGGTGCTTCCTTTTTAAAGCTACAATCTATGGATCTACAGTACCTTTTTTACTAAACTTAACTATCTCATCTACGGTATCAAATTATTGCAATCTTTCTATGTAATATTTATATTGGTGAATAGCGTCGGCTTTAGAGACCAAAAACTGTATTTCAAACTTCTTTCATCATCTTGCAATGTTATTCACACCACAGTAACTTTCGTTTGTACTGAAACTATCCTCAATTTCAATGTCTAATCGATTTTCAACTTTAAAATTTTCAAAATATCGAAACTACCCACGTCCCACCCCAGATCATGTCCCTACCACATAAAAATCCAGTAAGCAACAGCAACGGCTAACGCATTACCGTCGACTTGTGTAGGTGATAATGACAGTTTGCGCCGCTATTTAACATGGCGGTGCGAGCTACTGCGCTCGCGCATCCCTCGCCCCAATATTGTTTCACTATGTTTGGACATTATTATCTTCAGTTGGTTTAGGCGCGTGAGTTTTGGATTACGTTGCTAGTTTTTGAAAACAAGTTCTGTTGGGCAATCTGATAATGGATTTGTTGGAATTCTTGTAGTAGGAGTTACTTTGTTTGGTTTGGTATTGGAACGAAGTTCCTTAACGCAGCTTGTGGTAGGAGTAAACTGACAGAAAATGTAACGTAACGAAAAAGCTTTTTGCCCTCAGTTTCAAGTGTCAATAGTTTTGGTTTTTTGTGTTTTAAAACAGAGCCATCTAGTATAGTTTTTAGCAAGCTAAACGACATTAGATGGCGCCGATACAAGATGGCTCTGTATGAATACATAACACAATACAGCGAAACGAACTTCGTTCTAACCGTATGTCCCACGGCACCTCCCGATTTTTTAGGGTTCTGTACCTCAAAAGGAAAAAACGGAACCCTTGTAGAATCATTTTGAATATGGGGGTTACTTTTGGTCGCAAATAAGAAAAAAAAAAAAAGTTTTGCATACTGTACCGTGTGACATATCAAAAGAAAGGGCTTACTGTAAAGCTCCCAAATAGATTTTTTTATCATTTTAAAATAAATTATTTTAAATTTATTTAAGTATGTAAATAGAAGAAAATTTAGCGTTCTCCCCTTATCTGCGAAACTGCATAGCCTAAAATTTTGAAAAATAATACAGAAAATAGTTCTATACCTTTATATTACAGGAAAACTTACAAGAAGTCTATGGACAAACTTACATTTGCAGTTTGAATGTATGGGTTTTTCAACTTTCAATGTTAAGTTTGTTCTTGGGATAAATTTATCCCAACTACGGAACCCTTCATTGTGCGTGGTCCGAAACGCACTTAGCCGGTTTTTCTTTTCTTTATATTGTTATTAATTAAGGAAACTGCTTTCCGCATCTTTACATAGGTATTATAAGTTTCAGTTTTTTTATCTTCATTCTAATTCTCATCTGCATAAAAATTCTTTAAAACATCTCACTTACACATTCCATGTTTTCAGTCCAGTAAGGTAAACTGAATACATGAAACATGGAAAGTGACAAGGCACATTAAAATAAACAAACAATATGGCGGAAGCGCCCTGGCCGGTAGCCGGAGATATTCAAATTTTCTTGCGTTTTTGCAAGTCAGTATTGGATTGTATATTGATTAAAGTATGATTCGTGACCGTAACAATTATGTGTTTACAGAATTATAATCAGAATCAGTAATACAACTCCTTAAGTTAGTATAACTATATTTATCTACTGTGGTATACCCCTCAAATGCCAAGATTGCATGAAATAGTCATTCAACAGGATTACTTGGTCTTAAAGAGTTGTATTGATGACTTTAATGATTGTAATTCTTTAAATACATACTTGTTACGGTCGCAAATCGTATTTTGATTAACATACAACCTAATACTGACTTGCAAATGGCTAAAAACGTAAGAAAATTTGAATTTCGCGGGCTACGCTGGCGGTTTTGCCGTAATTAATTAAGAAAACTTAAATCAGCATCATAAATCATAAACAATCCATAGCAGTCCAGCCAAATCAGCACCCGAATCGCGTAGCACACTATCAGTCGGAATCTGAATCATTTTGAAGCAAATTGCTAATCCATTGTTTCGTATGTTCGAAAAATTTGTCTGGTCCACAACGGAAATAACGCAATGAATATTGTTGAACTGTCAAAATTAAACTGATTCCGATTGATAGTGTGTTATGCAATTGCCCGGCTGGACAAAAGCATAAAGGCTCCCATTCATTATTCTGTATCGATCGTTTGATTCTTAGTTTGTGCACATTATTAAGGCTCCCGTAGATACGCGCGACGCGACTCCGGTAGAACAATTTCTACGAAAACTTGGAAATTGTTCTACCAGAGTTGCGCGCACCGTCGCGTCGAGCCTTTTGGTGGGAGCCTTAAACCTGTCCCAAAACGGAGATACTGCCCAGTTAGCCGAACAGTTTAATAACCAATAAATTGGCAAACAATAAACACATAGTAATACCTTTAATAAAACCCTATACCATCTAGGATACCCCGTAAAACGTGCAAAGTACTAATAAGCAGTTAACTCAGAACCAGTTTCGACAGGAATGCGAGTGGGCGTTCGGTTCGATTCCCTGGCCGGACACTATTGTGACGTAACGCCATAGATTGGTTTGTTTACGGTAAAGTGGACCAGCATTAGATTGTAGTTGTTTATAGGACATGAGACTTCGATGGGGTTTTCATGGGTGTATATTACTGTAGGACTAATATTGTCTATGAGTTAGACAAGGTTACGTGAAGGATAAGTTCAATCTTTTGCTTAACTTGATTCAAAAGCCAAGCTTGAAAATTTTGCTGTACTTATCATATATATTATCTTGGTTAAAATCGAAATCAGGCAATGGCAGTCTTGGGGACCGCTAATAATGATCAAAATTTTCAATTATTGCAATGAACTGAAATTCAATACTCCAAAATCTTACCAAAAGACACAAATTAGTAAACCAATTTGCTGCAATAACAAAGAGATTAGAATCTTCAATAATATTATTGTATAATGTTTGATGATCATTATCAAATCGTCAACGTCTCAAGTTTTACAATAATAAAGCCATTTCTAAGCACAAATGTCCATCTTATCAGCTTCCATGTCTTACAAATTCAAATTACCCAATCACAGAGCTCGGCCATAAACCAGCCAGCTTTATCTACCAATCCCGAATCAGAGACAATCTAGACTTCGAAAGACCGAAACTAAATCGAGTCCTATCGGCAATTAAGCCCTCGCAATCAAAAACTAACATAAATATGGTGTCTGTGGGCCGTATTTTACGATTAAATATATAAGCTATAAACACAAAAGCTGTAATTAATGCTCGAGCCCTCGGCCCTTTGGTAACGAGGCGAGAAACTCTCGGGCCTCGTTTGGCCCAGGTGGACCACATAAAACTATCCGGGCCTATTTTTATCTGGTCGTAATTTAGGGCTTCGAGTGGGCTGGGAGAGTAAAATCTTGGAATAGGTGAAAGGGTATATTATGGTTCTTTGAGACGGAATGGTGTTTTAGTTTGGCTATGAATAAGGTCGGATGGATTACTTAGAAACATATTTTTTCGGAGCTAAATAAATATGAAGATTCATTTTTCAATGTTCCTCTCTAAGCCAGCGCTTTTTGGCGCTGAACATAAACTTATAAGGTTATTGCCTTGGTACTCCTAAAATTGCAGTCCTAATAAGAGGATCCTCTGCAGACTAAATGTCGTAAGAATAACTCATTATTATGTCACCGCTTTTTACTAAACTCCCTAAAAAAACCTCTTCAACATTTAAAATTAACATGCCAACTATTTGCAGTAATACAGAGCATTTCGACAAATAATACATATTAAACATATTTAATCCCAAATAGAGGAATTGTTTGAACAAGTGGTCGCTACTCATCACTAGGATATGGTGAATACTTCCCATTGTCCTATAAAACCCCATGAAAGGTGTATGACAGGTTAAATGGATACGATAACAATGGGAAGCGAGGATTTGTGAAAATTATAAGTTTTAATATTTGAATAGAAAGGTACTTGGAAATTGACGAGGGATCTCTTTAATTTTTTTCGGGAACCACGCGGCTTTTGCTTTTTTTTGGTTGTGTGTAGTCTCTGTTCTTTCATTACTCTGTGGAGTTATTAGTGACTTGGACTTCAAGTTTTGTGTTATTTCAGGACGTGTATTTGTTTTCAAGAAGCGTAGTGTGTACAGGATTTTGCTTGTTCATATTTCAGTGTAATTTATTTGCTGGTTATGCGTTCTAAGCTAGAAACAAATATGGGTACGGTAACTGGTAAGACCGTGTTTATTACTTTAACGTTGGCTTCTATGTCTTAAGTAACATACACAAGTGTTATAAATCTAAGTAAAGTGAGACTGTAGTGACTTTTGCTGAGAATCCCTTCTTGGTTTAATATTTAAAATGGCGGGCGTTCTAAAATGTATTTATTGATGTCATCATTTTATTAAGAAAAATCATTGCTGTGTATTTCTTGTAGGTGTTAGAAATGTTCTCAGGCTATCACTAAGATAGCAAAATTGTTACTTGTAGGCACTATTAAATCAGCCAACAGAGATGGTAATGGAAGTACTTTACGCTGATATGTAGTATATCAGCGTAAAGTACATAATATTATAAATGCGAAAGTTTGGATGGATCGATGGATGGATAGATGTTTGTGACTCAATCACGCCAGAACGGCTTATCTGAACAGGATGACATTTGGCACAAAGATAGATTATAGTCTGGAATAGCATATAGGTTACTTTTTATTCCGGAAAAAATTACGGTTCCTCTGGGATAATTTCCAATAAACACGCGGGCGAAGCCGCTTACAAAAGCTATATAAATATATAAATGAACCACGCTATATAAACGAAAAAAAGTTAAAAAAGAAATTCAGTACTTACTTAAGGCGACGATAACAGACTTAATGATTTTAGACTGAAGATCACGTCTAATCGAGTCGCGTTAATGATTTGGAAAAAATATATATTAAATTAGATCATTTTCGTAATAACTTGATCTATGAATATTTTAGATTGCTTGTACATAGTGTAATTAGTATTTAAAATGATGTCTAACGCGGGTAAAAAACTGAGAATCACGCAAAAACTATCAAGCGTATTTTTATGAAACCTTCACAATTTTAAATATAATTTAATTATTTATCTTTTAGTATACGCGTTTCATTAAAATACCTTTTGTTTTATGTATAATAAATTAATAATGCGTCTAATTTGGGACAGCGCTCCTTGACGGGCGAGTCCTGTTACTGAACACGCAAGCTCACTCATGGCTGTTGGCATATATCTACGTATTAAATGGCTGCATAAATATTGGTCCTTTTTCTCAGTACATCAACAGCAGATTTCATGTAGTCATGTGTTAGACGTTACAAATACCTTTCGACAAACAGAGTGCGTTTTGGCCATTCATCATCAGCCTAGCCTTTTCGCAACGATGTTGGAGTCGGCTTCCAGTCTAACCGGATGCAGCTGAATACCAGTATTTTACATGGAGCGACTGGGTAATACGATACCTCTTGATAAGACTGGTTGTCAAACTTTCGGGCTTCTGAGGACACGTAACTTCTGTCAAAAATCCATTGATGACAACCAGGACCAACGGCTTAACGTGCTTATCCATCCACGGATCAACCGCAGCAAGCGTAGCTAGACCATCACCTCTTAAAGCATCTCTTAAACATTAAAATAGGAGATGATGGTTGGTCCCCAGATCGATCGACCCGTGCGGCTGTTATACTCGTAGCTTAGCCATAAGATACCTACCTATCTATCCCGAAGAAGCCATTCTTGGATTATAAACCGTGTCAGTAACAAGTCCTTTTGTCCGCAATTTGCAAGCAACAGATGAATTACAGCGTGAACAAATTTCCATTAAACACCACGACTTTTCTATCCATAAAGGCGTGAACATAACTTCCCTTTGAACCGTACAACCAGAAAATCAATCAGTCACAAACCGATTCAGAGTCCTTTCAACTTCCTGCACATAAATAGTAGCTAATACTCAAATAGACATCAGTTTTGAACTAAGTTACACCTACATATCAATTAGTTTGAGTTGCACGCCGTAATGCGTCTTCTCGACCAAGAATATCAGACCTCGCTTCCGCACCTTAGGACCGAAAATTAGAGTCCAGTATATGTTGGTTTAGGATCAGCTATATTATCTAAATAGAGGAGTTTACTCACAATATCTCACTGTAGCACTAAAACTGATTCCTGGAACATGTTTTAAGTATATTCAATATTGACTGAGCGAGGCCGGGGGGCGTACAGTAGCTTGTTGGTATTTTGGATTCTGGCTCTGGTAAATATTGGTTGTAACCAGTTTTTAACCGTATATAGGGCTGATCAGTTTTCTAAAGATTTTGAAATATTCTCACATTTATTTATCATTATAATCCTAAATGGTAGGTATTTTGAAAGGGTCTGCGGCTAAGTGATAACAGCCGCAAGGGTCGATCGATCAGGTTAAGCTACGCTTGCCGCGGTTGGTCCGTGGATGGATGAAAGCACGTTAAAGCGTTGGTCCCGAATGAAGTTCACACAGACGAAGTTATAATTTTAGGTATTGGACATTTTTGATACAGGTACGGTGTGGTGTGCTTACAGGGTTAAGCAATACAATTGCTTTTAGTAATCGAATAGGTGACCTTTTTTGGATACTTGTATTTGTAACGTTAGGCGTTTGCTTTTGTTAACGTTTGGGTCATGGTTGTAAGGGAACGTACTACCTGGATTGGAAGTACCCTATGTGTTAATCCAGGTTATAAAGGGGACTACATGACCTAAAGCGCGGTCACTGTCTGACTGCATAGAAAAGAAAGAGAAGCGCGATGACACAACGCTGGTAATTTATTGCAAAATATGAAGCAATTATCGATTTACAAAAATCTATTGATTGGAATAAAAAATTAAAACACTATCACGTTAATATGTTGCTTGTAGAATAATCTGACAAAAAATCAGGATGTATGTATATTAGTATGGTTTTTAATACATTTTTAGAGGCATCTTCGTGACTTTTTTCTATCGTATCAAATTAATTGTATTATGTTTTCAACACACTATCTAACTAGCATATATCCTGAGAAATATCATATATTTTTCTGATTTTGCTTACTGCAGTAGATCATATACTTTTAGGCATTATAAAACTTGCGTTATTTCGTTTAGGTCCTGTAGTCCTCTTAAGTATCATTTTTGCGCCAATCCGAAACATAAATACATCCAGACAATCGGACAAAAATTCAAAAAACTATAAGTATTTTCGTCATTAGACCCGTTCCCATACTTCGTAGCAATTATTAAAAATATTAGAAGCCCGTGATGTTCCACTTCACGACGAAGACCTCCCTACTCTCTTTCCACTTCTCTCTGTCTATAGCTGCTAAGGACCAGTTCATGGTGAAGGAGTCCAGCTCTTACTTTATTTATTTATAATAAGCACACCAACAGCACAGTCACTTACAATTGGGATATTAATAATAATAAAAATAAGAGGTCGGTTGAGGAGAGGCGGTCAGGTCATATCTCACCTCCTCTACATGGATGACTTGAAACTCTTTGCCCCCAACAAATTGCGACTGATGGAGCTACTGAAGGTAACTGAAACTTTCAGTAGCGCTATCAGTATGGAATTTGGTGTGGACAAGTGTGCAGTCATGCATGTAAAGCGAGGGGAGATTATGGAATCCGAGGGAATTCAACTCTCGGATTCCATAAACCTTAGATCCCTCTCTTCATCGGAAAGCTATAAGTATTTGGGTATGTCGGAAGCGTTAGGTATCAACGTTGCTGACATGAAACAATCGTTGAAGGAGCGCTTCTTTGGCCGCCTGAAGAAGGTATTAGGTAGTCTTCTTTCAGGTGGAAACAAAGTGCGCGCCTTCAACGGTTGGGTCATGCCGGTCTTGATGTACTCTTTCGGCATACTCAAATGGACTCAGACCGAACTCGACGCCCTGGATAGGAGGGTCCGTACACTGCTGACCGCAAACCGGATGCATCACCCACGATCATCGGTAATGAGACTGTACATTCCGCGGAAGTGCGGGGGTCGAGGCTTTTTAAATGCGAAGACCCTACACAACCGCGAAATCTGCAGCCTCAGGGAATATTTTTTAAAAGCCGAAGTGGGTATGCACCGTGATGTGGTCGCAGTAGACAAGGGGCTCACCCCGCTCTCCATGGCTAAAGAGAACTGGCGCAAACCTGTAGTACTTACTACCGATGACCGCAAGGGGATATGGCAAAGCAAGGAGCTTCACGGGCGCTTCTATCGGGCTCTTCATGAGCCCGGTGTAGATTTCTTAGCGTCCGTATCCTGGCTACGTTTTGGTGACCTTTTCGGGGAAACTGAAGGTTTCGTCTGTGCAATTATGGACGAAGTTATCTTAACGAATAACTACCGGAAACATTATGAGGGACGGGACGGTGGACGTGTGTCGGGCATGTCACCGTCCGGGTGAGTCCATCAGACATATTATCTCTGGTTGTTCTCGTCTGGCTAACGGCGAGTACTTGCACAGGCATAACCAAGTCGCCAGGATTATTCACCAGCAACTTGCTTTGAAATATAAACTTGTGGAATCTGAGGTACCATATTACAAGTATGTGCCCGACCCAGTTCTCGAAAATGACCATGTGACGTTGTACTGGGATCGGTCTATCATTACTGACAGGACTATTGTCGCCAATAAGCCTGACATAGTAGTGATAGATAGATTAGCGCGCCGCGCAATGATAGTCGATGTTACCATTCCACATGACGAGAACCTCGTGAAAGCTGAGAAAGAGAAACAAATAAAATATCTCGACTTAGCACACGAGGTTGTTGACATATGGAATGTGAGCTCGGCTGTCATTGTGCCGATTGTCGTAACGGCCAATGGCCTGATGGCCGAAAGCCTCGACCACCATCTCTCAAGGCTCTCGTTAGGCGGTTGGATCAAGGGCCAGATTCAGAAGGCAGTACTCCTTGATACGGCCCGCATCGTGAGGAGGTTCCTATCTCTGCAGCCCTAACCACCGGTGGCTTGGACCCTGCTCCCGACACCGGCGGATTACTATTTTATATATTTTTAAATGTTTTTTTTAAATATTTTTTTAAGAAATATTTAAAAATGTATTTTATAAGAAAAGAAAATATGAATAAACGAAATAATAATAATAATATCCTAGGACATTGTTCACACACGGTCATCTGATCCCAAACTAAGCAGAGCTTGTACTATGGAAACCAGATAACTGATAAACTACATACACTATTTTTTTTTTGTAAATACATACTTATATAGATAATTATACCCAGACTCAGGACAAACAGACATGTTCATGCACACAAATGTTTGTCCTGGATGGGAATCGAACCCACGACCAGCGGCATGGCAGGTGGTATCTTAACCATATTATTAATTACACATTAAATAAATAATCACATATCAATTTATTGCCATCATTTTATACTTTTTTACATCAAAAATACTGACTGCGCAGCAAATTAACCAGAGCGTGCATTTATAATACTCATAGCAAAATTACATGGAGACTAATATTAACCCCGAGGTTTGGTTTGGTTAGGTTACTTTCCTTTACACAGAAATAGGAGCCCCACGAAGCGGGGCTCCGTCGACATAGGATGCAACGAGAGCGAGCGAAGAGCACTAAGGGTAAGTTACGATAATTCGTTTTTCTCAAGAATGGTAAAGGTAATACATAGGTTTAATGTACGCTAGTCATTTTTAGCTATGCATTAATAAAAAAGATTTACTTTAAGATAATTAGAGGTGCGCCACGAATATAAATTGTTGCTTATTTAGTTATATTTTGAGTTGAGTAATTTGCTGTGCAATCAGTAATTTTGATTAGGACTTGGATTATTTTTGGGTACAAGAAGTCATTTTTTTGATTTGCGTTTAAATACTACCCCTTACAATTCACATTAAATAACATAAAAATGTTGGCATTTTAGTAACCATGCAAATAATAGCTATGCATGAGTTTCACATATGAAATATAAGAGACAACGGAGCACAATACGATGGCTCCTAAAAATACTGAGTCAACTGTACTTCTAATAACTTTAAAGGAAGCTCAGAAGGCGATACAAAGATCGAATGACTATTAATAAAATAATATGAAATTTATTCTGTACTGCTAATAGGCCTTTTTATATTCAATTCACTATGATTAGCTATTTTTCTTGATTTTTTTTTTTTTAAATGATAAATGATTTTTATTTCTGTAAGTAGGTTTGTACAAACACGACACAAGTCAATCATGTTTTTTTTTTAAACTAGATGAGGTCGGCGTTTTCTATCTGACTACTCTGAGAAGAAAGGCCGAAACAAACTCAGAGGTCACAGTCTCTTATAAGGTCCAGACATAATCTTGGTCACTTCATGTGAAGACCATGTAGATTGGTGTCTGAAATGGTCTTTTGAGGAAAGCAACACACATTGAGAGGACCTGTCCAGTCAGTGCACGCATTTGTCAGTAATCGCGCAGCTCAACTCAGAACTTAAGGAGCTCAACGATTCGACGAACAATACCATTGACGACACTACGATTACCAACAATACGATTGTATTAACATTTTAAATATAACCATTCGCTCTTTTTATCGCCTTCCTTTAAAGTTATTAGAAGTACAGTTGACTCAGTATACTTAGGAGCCATCGAAAAAGTGTGTCTAGCAGAAAAAAAGTGTGTCTAGCAGACCTGAATCTAGAACACTACAAAACGTACCAATCAGAGCTATATTTTAAAACTGTATCTATTTTCTAGGGTTCCGTACTTCAAGAGGAAAAAATGGAAACCTTATAGGATCACTCGTGTGTGTCTGTCTGATTGTCCGTCTGTCACAGCCAATTTGCTCCGAATGTAATGGTATGTAAGTTAAAATTTGGTACACATATGTATTTCTGTGACCCAAACACGGATGTGTAATGAAAATAAATGAAGTTTGAATATGGGGGTCAATTTTGAGGGGCAAATAAGAAATTTAAAAAAAGTTTTGCAAACTGTACCGTGTTACATATCAAATGAAAGAGATTACTTGTGAGGGTCTCAAATATATATATTTTTTTATCATTTTAGAATAAATTATTTAAAAGTTATTTAGGAAAATAGACGAAAATTGACCATTCCGCTCCCCTTATCTCCGAAACAACTGCGCCTACAACTTTGAAAAAAAAATCAGAAAATAGTTCAATACCTATAGATTACAGGAAAACTTATAAGAAGACTATGATCTTAAAAGAACAAGTTAAATTTCTCAATATTGTGCGTACAAACTTACATTTCCAGTTGGAATGTATGGGAGAACATGTTTTTCAACTACAATGTTAAGTTTGTTCTTGGGATTCATCCCTACTACGGAACCCTTCATCCTGCGTAGTCCGACACGCACTAGGCCAGTTTTTTTTTTAATTATTTAATGTACAGTTTTGACTTTGTTACTACTTTATTATGTATATGTATACATAATATTATGTATAGTTTCGAGCCCACCATCGTTGGGAAACGGCTCGGCAGATGATGATGATGTGTAGGATTCAAATGTCAAATATAATTTGAAGCATCATATTTTATCAACTATTTGACAGTTATAATAAATTACTTATATTGATATAAACAGTGGCATAATAGTCGATTGATTAGTATACTTAGATTTATTTTGGGCTGAAATAAAAAATGGATAGGTAGGTACAAAAAAAAGTGGTAAGCACTTTATGTTTTCCTCTGGAACTCATAGTTCATTATCAACTATATAAACATACATGTACATGTATCTATGAAAAAGATGATCAGCAGAGATGACATTGTAAAACAAATGTTGTTTTAAGTTAAACTCCTGCGCACCTATGCAAATAGGGCTCCCACAAAATTAATGTCAACACCAAAAGTAATAAAAACTACATTTTGTTGAACACGCCGTATTATATCCCTATGTATTAATCCATTGGATGCTGTTCAAATAACGAGGGAAATAATTTGGATTCCAAGGTAGCGATGTAATGTGAATTTATGATGTTCCCATCATCGTAAAGTTTGCTCTACAAAAGCTTCCAGTCATACAGCTTGACGTAGGGCTGTCACGACATATACGAGCACTTTTTTATCTTTTATATTATTACCTTTAAATTGTTGTTTTTGTTTGTTTGAATAAGGTTTGATGTATAATATTTGTCAGAGTTTGTTAAACAAATTATTAAACCCTATCTTTTGACCCACTAACAGGTTAATTACTTCTTCTCTACAAAAACACCTAAAGAGAGACACAGATAATAAAATTAAGAGAAATATTGCATTCGCAGTACTTTTATAACTTTCAAACACCTAAAAAAACGAAAAAAATATTTTTTTAATTAAATTCCACCTGTCACGCAACCCTAGTTGCGCGCGCGCTTGCAGCAGGGTCAATATTGACGCTGGCAGTAAGCTGCGACGACGCGTCACGCGCATGCGTGTGTCAACATTTGTGTCCCGTCCGCATCGCGATCATGCGCCTATGATACTTCTTTATGGGACTTTATGAGAATAGTTTTCAATAGTTTTGACCCGATTTATAGGAAATAAGAGCGGTAGGTGATGTGAACGAAACTGAACCGTCACGCTCGGATCGGTGACGCTGAATCGGGTACCTATACTTGCCTCCAGTCGTAAGTTTTATTTATTATTTAGATTTTTCAGTGGAATCCAAGCTTTTAGTTTTTGAAGGCCTGATCATGAAATCTAATTTTAGCTGATGCAATTAGTTCATAGTAATCGGCATGTAATCAAACCTCAAATAATTCCCATTTTGCTTACCTAAAAATATTATTGAACACTAATATAATGTTTGCACCTCTTTTTGTGACCCTCACACAATTCCTATTTTAAGGACCTAAAAGTACTAAATAGCTAAGTATATAACTGCGACCAACTTGGATGTAACGCTCTCCGGCCGCTGACGAGGCACTGCTCGCTTCGCTCGCTCGGCTCGCAAGCCGAGCTTCGCTTGCTCGGGGTACCCTAGCTTAGTTACTGCAAGAATGCGACCAACTGTGAGAAAAGTCCAGAAAGTTATTTAAGAAAGTGTCATCATTAGAAGCGTATAAAGTTTTCAGAGTTTAATTAATAAAAAGAAAATTAACATCCTTAGATTTCACAACAGACAAAATTGCACAGGCTATCCGAATACGGGAACTGTAAGTTTGCACTAGTTTGCAGAATATTAATAAAACTTAGTGTATTTTAATAGCGTAATAAACACTATGCTTACGCTAGTGTTACGATGTTTTGAAAGTTGCAACTAAGTTTAAGTGAAGCAACTTGCGCTTAATGGTCTTTAAGTAGCAATACACTGCCACTTGCTGACAAAGCATGTCTCCTATTCTGAAACATAACTTTGTATACATATATAATTGTTGTGTGTGTGTGTATGTGTGTGTGTGTGTGTGTGTGTGTGTGTGTGTGTGACTGAACTCCTCCTAAACGGCAGGACTGATTTTTATGAAATTTTGTGTGTGTATTTGAGTGGGTCCCTGGATGGTTTAGATTTACAATTGAACCCAGTAGGTGGCACTGCGATCGAGTTCTAGGAAACAGGACAACGTCTGCTAGTTAAATATAGAACACCAATCAATCAATCTGCCTAGCCTTTTCCGAACTATGTGGTATGCAGCTGAATACCAGTAATTTAAATGGAGCGACTGCCTATTTTATCTTCACATCCCAATTACTGGGAACCACGATACCCCTTGGTAAGACTGACTGTCAGACTTTTGGGCTTCTGTCTACCCGTAACGATTGTGAAAAATTTTACGCATGACAGCGATATATAATGGATGGTCACCCATCCACGAACCGACCGCGGCCAGCGTAGCTTAACCTTCGAAACGTGCGCCTGTTACGCCTATTACTGATGATACTTTAAATAAAGGCTATATTTTTTATGATTTACTATGTACGTACTTGTAGTATAAGACGATATTACTTGCCAAATTTCTTAGTTCTAAGTCAACGGGAAGTACAGACGCCAGCACATCAAGCTACTACAATCTGTCAGATTTCTTTAATAGATTTTCGACTTTTATTGCTAAAGCATTAGGTTCAAAGTTGATTGGGAAAATCTGACAGTTTCGGGTAGGTTGACCTGCTGGCGTCTGTACCTAACATTTTGATTCCCTTGAGAGTGTTTAAAATATACGTTTTTTTGCGGCATAAACCGCCGTATCTTTTTTTTTTACGTTAACTTAGAAGTTTGATTTTTTCACAGCTTTAAGGGACTGTAGACCTGAGTTATATAGTTTTAATTTCAACTCAATACCTCCACGCGTTCCCGAGATAAAGGGACTTGACAGACAGACGGACAACAAAGTGATCCTATAAGGGTTCCGTTTTTTCCTTATGAGGTACGGAACTCTAAAAAATGTGAATTTTTGAAGCTCCACCGGCAGAAAACACAAAATAATTACAAAAACAAAAATGATTCGAAAACTACAAAAAATCGCGGAACATACATGGGATATTTTCTAATACCCCTGGGTAGGAAGAATTCAGATTTTTCTTTTTGACGTCACTATTTGGACCACCCTGTATAGTAAGTGTCTGGTCCGTACATGGAACAAACATGGAAGATATGTGAGGAAATTGGGGGTCTTTATTAACGCAATAGAACCCAAAACAATGATTCTTAGTTTTGTCTATTGTCGCTTTGTCTGTGCGTTTGACCGCGCGCTAATATCAAGAACGGCTTAAACGATTTGAGTGCGGTTTCACTAATGTATTGTGGTAAGCTTCACTTAACATTTAGTGTTTGTTTTATTTCAATCGGTTCATAAATAAGAAAGTTATGTTAGTTTGGATAAATGTAATATGTATAGGAGTTGATGAACACCATATCATCGATTGTTTATGTCTGACATACATTATATTCCATATAAGAGAGTAAATAATACGTTCGTATATGTTTGTATGTTAGTGTGTGTTGTACTTGTGATGTCTGTGAGGTGGGTGATAAAGTCGCCGCATGTGTCCGAACGACGCGGGCGCAGTGTCTTCGTATAGTGTTGTTGTTTAGAGATATCGATGAAAGAAAATTGTGATATCGTAAAGTAATACTGTCGAGAAGTTTATCGGTCCGGAAAGTGAGGTTTTAAATCTCAGAAATGTCCTTATTATTTTTCAGAAAATATTTACGTTAGAGCAAAGCACAGCATTAGACGCTTTAGTAATTTAATTATATTAAAAATGAAGTGATCTGAACAGTCATGAGATTCAGCTGAAGCCTTGTAGGAGTTGTATTGTGCTAAACTGAATTTCAGAAAAACTTACAATTACAGTTTTATATTTTTTATTAGTTATTAATGTTCTCCCTACACTCCTTCTACAACTCCACCAAGCTAAGTTTGCACCTCGAATGCGGCGCCCTGCCCGCTTCCCCGCTTACCTTCCCGCGATCGCCCTGTCGCGTCATTACGGTTAGTATCTATGTCGCCGACACGCGTTTTTTAAGTCATAATGAATCCTTTTTTGCAGACCGTACGTAAGCGTCAGTGTGACGTAATCGACGTGAGGTGCAAACTTAGCTTGATCGAGTTGTACTTCTCTATACGTGACACAATAGAAGTTTTATTGTTATGAAGTCGATAGACGTCAAGCGCCGGTGAAAGTGTACGACAAAAAATAAATTTAAGAGAAAACTTTGTGATATTTCTACGTGATTTTATACGCATTTAACATTTTATTTACTTTTCCTTATTTAAAAAAAAATCTAAATCCTAAGTTAGATTTCATCATCAAATAAAAATGTCCTTCAACTCTTATTTCCCTTGCAAAATAACTAGTGCAGTACCCGTTACTTATCGATAAACCAGAAAACCCAGTCGGTCTTACAATAATGGTCGGGGCGTGGTACATTGGCCGCAACAAAACGAACGAACTAACGCGTATATATTGTTATTATTACGTGATGAGTACGTGTACACGACATGCGATGTGCAATAGTGCGGACTGTGAGGTCACTGATAAAGTACAGGGGCGTAAAAGTTTTTATGAGTTCGCGTCACGTTTAGTCAAGTTTTTACTTCTGTCGGCCTCCCCATGACTGATTGTATTTATTTTATTTACCTTCCTTATCTTAAAGGCACGTCTTCCCTACACTTATCGCGCCCCCCGGTCTATTTCTTGATATGCAGTGGTCTCTGTAGGCCCATGAAATATGATGGCGTCTCTTCACAATCAGCGATCATAAACTTTCATTATCACCCCTTTTAGGATTATTTTTGAGAAAAAAAAACTTTTTAGCAAAAAAAAAACCGACTTCCAAAACAACACTACAAAGTGAAAAATAACTTTAATTTCAGTAGTCGGGGTCTTTTGTTTTGTATTTTCGTTTTTTGCCACCGACTTACGAAATTAAAGTTATTTTTCACTTTGTAGTGTTTTGTTTTGGAAGTCGGTTTTATTTTTTGCTAAAAAGTTTTTATTTTTCACTTTTTAGTTGTGGAACATACCCCACACAAATTCGAATACATAATTGAGCACAATAATTGTAGACATAGCCATGTAAATAACAGTGATAGGAAGTTATTAAAACATCATCACATCATCCACATATAATAAGTGAGAAATATACGCATTATTGAAGCTAACTCAAAAACTCCCCAAGCAAAGTTAATAAAATTTATATGGGACCACCTCGGATGTATACCCTTTCAAACAAAAAAAGAATTTTCCAAATCGGTCTATCCGTCTTTGAGTAATCGCGTAACAAACATACAAAAAAAAAAAACACAGACTAATTGAGAACCTCCTCCTTTTGGAAGTCGGTTAAAAAAGTAGCATATATCTTGTATCTTTATGCCAAATTGTATTGAAATCCGTTCAGTGGTTTAGTTTAGTTTTTCACGTAATCGTATATGATCGCCGATTGTAAAGAGGTGCAATGAGGTTCCAAGGGCTAGTGCAAATCTTTGGGTTCATTCGAGTAATCGAGTCTGCTAAACCTCGCTGGGGTCCGGTCGGTGCATTTCATTCATACCTTTTTTAACCTCTTTAAATTATTAAGGCTGTTTTCCTCGAAGGGATAGGTAGAGCTGCATCTATAGATACACCTACATTTCGCCAGTTATGTTTAAGGCCCAACAGGGGTCTATTGCCATTAACCGGGCAGAAATCCAGACTCCGGGCTAGTACTAAGAAATTCCAGATGGAAAAACTGCCAGACGCGGGAATCGAATACAGGACATTACGTTCAGTAGTAGCGCTGGTGACCATTAGACCAAAGAGGCAGTTATAAATACCTGTTTATAATGATTTAATATATATTTGCGTATCGGCAAGCGTAGCGTGGGACGCCCCCCAGCTCGACGGACCGACGACCTTAAGAAAATGGCTGGGAAAGACTAGATGCGGAAGGCGGAGGAGAGGGTGTTGTGGGATAGGCCTGGGAGAGGCCTATGCCCAACAGTGGACTGCGGTAGACTGAGTTGAATTATTGGTGATTGAATTATGAAATAAAATTAGTCATGTCATTTTAGTTCCAATCATGTGACTTCCGTAATCATAAGGAAATGAAGATTTTGCAGAACTGACGTACGTGATCGAGAAGAGACGTGGAAAAAACTTTGCGAAATGTTAATAAAAACCACAGATAAGCACGATATCATCCGTGCTGGCACCAACAATGTCACCAAGCTGGTCGAGAAAAAGAAGGCATAGCTTGTTGTCATCGCTCACGATGTTGAGCCCATTGGGCTTGTTCTATTCCTGCCAGCCCTCAGCCGTAAGATGGGTGTACCATACTGTATCGTGAAGGGCAAATCCCGGCTGGGTGCCTGGTCCACCGCAAGACATGCACCTACGTTGCGATCACACTTGTTGAGTCCGGAGACCGTTCACGGAAGCTATCAAGACGAAGCTCCGCAAGCACTGGGGTGGTGGCGTCCTCGGCGACAAGTCCAACGCGAGTATCACTACGCTTGAGAAGGCGAAGGCCCGTGAGATGGCGCAGAAAGACGGCTAAGCCTTTAACATATTGTAGCTGAATTGAGCTGAATAAGCGGAAGAAGAAATGCTGAAAGAAATTCAGATAAAGGCAAGCGTCAACGCTTCAGGCAAATTTCAAATAATATTAATGAGAAAAATTTGTTTAAATATGTTTTTCTAAACGAGTTGCTAACTACTAGTCTAATGTCATCATTTGAATTGAGTTTCATGATTTAATAGTAAGGTAACTAAGCTTGTAGCTTTTAGCATAAATTGAAGGTATACATAATTTTACACTAAAATTTATGCATAGGCTTGTCACAGAAATTACTCATAAATCACTGTGACTAAGAAGTCGGTTAAAAATAGAGAACTTTCATCACAGTCCATTACAAAACTTCCAATAAATTATAAAGAAAATAATTTATGTATTGTAGACTGCCTGTAGGAATGAGGAAAATTACTGTCGTCAGGAAAGTTTTGAGTATGAATATGGATGGCTATACGAGTAGGTGAAGACCAAAGAAACAATGGAGTGACTACCGAGGTGACGACTAAGAAGAAAAATACAATCTTGTGGCGCCGACCCCAAATAAATTGGAACAAGGGTAGGAGAATGATGATGAGACTGCCTCGTTTGGTCTAGTAGTCGTAAGCGCTACTGCTGAGCATGAGACCCTGTGCTCGATTCCCAGGGCGGGCAAAGTGTTATTGGGTTTTTCCATCTGGAATTTCTCAGTAGCAGCCTGGAGTCTGGATCTGTCTGTACCCGGTTGATGGCAATAGGCTCGCCTCCTATTACATAGGACTTAACATAACTGGTTAAATGTAGGTGTACTATAGATACACCTCTGCCTAACCCTGCGGGAAATACAGGCGTGATATTATGTAATGTTATCATGTATTTCCAAAGCAATGACAGAAAAACCATTCACAAAGCTCATAATATCGTGACTAAAACGACGCAACGTGTCGTAACGCGCGCACAGTAATAATAGTGATGCACCTCTCCCGGCCGTATATAATTTACTAAGGATTGAGTTATTAGTAGTCTCGAGATACCAGAAACCAATGCTGGTTTAATGTGAGCGGCTTTTTCGACGTCTTAATGTGATTTTGATACGGTCAGATGGAAATTTGAGTATCACGTTAGATTTGAACTCAATTAAGATGTCTTTTATGTTTTCTGTGACGAAATTAACGGATTGAAGTGTGTTATAACGAGCCGTAAGCGTGGGTTGATATCGGAAATGTTAAATGATTTTAATGAGATATTTCTCTGAGTTAATGTGTGTTGCGCAAGGTAAAACAGTTTTGATACAGCTTTTGTTTATTATTAGCGACGTGGATGTTTTGTGAACTGTCCTTAAGTACATGTCGAGTTCAAGGACCTTTTAAGATCGGACTGCACTGAGGACTATTGCATAAAATATGGTGTTCCTGCACTTTCCACTTGTGTTTCAATTATTTAGTTTATGCGGAGCGTAGGATATAAATTGATACTTACTACTTACTTTCATTTCGGGGTTGTCTCTATTTAATCTATAGAAAAAATTATTTTTAACAGAAACCAGAATAAATAGAGCTCATCAATGTGAATGGATGTCGCTGAATCTTTATTCTTTTATTTATCATTCAAGACAGTATAAAACCGGTACAACTCTTTTTGACATGTCTTTTTATTTCAAGTCTTTCATGGCATTAACTTACACGTTGTACGGTGACTTTAACTGATTGCATCAAAGGGTCAAAGTCACACTAAAAGTTATCAAAGGATTCACATCTGTAGAATCTCCATAAGCATAAGTAAAAGACAATCGACTTAATTAACTGTCACACCCGATTTTTTTTTATACAAATCGCCTTATTATTTTGTTTGGTCCTTCGAACCGGATCGTGGGCTTGTGGGCGTAAGTTTGTCGCTTTCTTATAGTCCCCATGAATTGATTAAGATTTTTTGTGAGGCATTGTAGGGTAATCACTGCGTGTCTTTTATCATGGTTAATGATCACAGATTAACATGTTGTGGTGATGTGATGGGATGGTGATGACGAGGCTGAATTTTGTTTTTGTATTAAATCGGGTTTTTATAAGGCGTTGTTTTTTTTTTTTAAATTGATTGGAATTTCGAATGGTTTAGTTGAAGGTAACTAACTAGTACTGCTTACATATAATTCATGTCATTGGTTTCTGAACCAATGCTTGTAATGAGTAGGAAACAAAATTTCAATCAATAAAATTCTAATGATATTTAATTAAAAAAATATTTTACATGATTTAGTGCACCGCTGACTTATGTAATCGTAAGCCATTACAAACAAAATAAAACTATATCAACATGTACTTAGGATACAAGTTTGAAATAACAATAGATCTCTCCCGGTGTCTATGCATTCCTTGTAACGGATGTCGGATGATTAAGAAATAACTTATTAAATATAACCAAGACTTGCCTGTCATGTTCTGTTTGTTAATTTAGAAGCCAACACTAATGACTAAGTGAGTTGCCTTTTCTTTATTGGAAAGTAATTAATTAATATTTTTACTTTTATAAACCTCCAATTGAATGGTGAATACGTCATTAAAATTCCAATCTTTCGAGATCTTCAAATCTTTCCCATCTCTATTTAAAAGTCATTTGAAAATGAAGGACGATATTGTGTACCGGTTGTTTACCTTTCAGCTTTACTCGTAAAAGTGCTAGGGAAATTGGATGGTCGTAAACTTGGCTATTCCAGACTTGTTCACACTCCATGTTGCTACCAGACGCTCCAGGACAGATTAACGGACTCGCCATTTTAACTCAAAACAACGATATATCTAGGTATATGTTAAGTATTCCAAAATAAATCCCGAATCAAAAAGCAGGACCGCGAAACGAGTCCTAACGAACTTAAATAATGTTTTTTTTTTAATTCATTTTCTATACTGGCAAGACAGCATGTCGGCGCACGAGTGTTGCTCGGGGCGATTTGGGCATTTTTTTTTCTTTCATACGAGTTACGTTCGCCCAAGCTTGTTCTTGCGGGTAATGGCTTCATTATAGGTGTACTCGGAATCTCAGGAAAGAAACTCGAGGGCCGAGAGCAAAAACCTGACGTGTGTGTAGGCTAGAACGAGGCCTGGAAATGTAGGACGATTCGCTCTTTGAAAATATCCTTAAATACAGCTGAAGAGATTCAAATTATTATCTTCAAATGAATAATTGAATACAATTATGTTCTTTATGTCTGAGCCCTCAGTTGTGAATCTTCTTCCTTCTAATTCTTGCCCTCAAGGCTTCCTTGTTTTTACGGAAATTTTGCAGATTTAGTAGCAATATAATGATACCTCAATCGCGATCGCTTCGGTAATCGTTCCTGAGTTATTATGCAATTACGTGCTCAGTTTCGTGTATTTTTAAACAGCTCGTGTGTTGCAATTTAGTTGGACGAGATGATTCTGTGATCGTAACACGATTCTGAATTCCAGTGGCTTCTTAACCGGTGGCATAAAATTTCATTGATATAGGTATTCGGTATAATATGAGGTGGAATTTGAGGTTTGTATGAAATGGGAAGGTTTTTAATAAGGAAGTGGTATAATGTCAGATGAAAACGAGGAGTTTAGTACTTAAGAGCGGCCAACCCGTCATAGTTTTAATACAAACGGTCGTACGTGATTATAGCGTTTTAACATATATTTCTAAGAATTTTTTGAATTTTTTGTGCATTGTATCTAGGTTTCTATCAAAGCGAAAAATAAAAATTTGGAGAATCAAGTTCAGTATAAGCCTCCAAAAATCTGCTTTTTTGCACAATTTTTACCTGAACTTTGACCGTTCATAATGTACTCATAAATTGTAAAAGTAAAGAAAACATATCGATAGAAACCTCATGTAATGGAGAATCTAAATGAAAAACAATTAGATTACAAACTTGTAAGGCTTGCTAAAAACACGTATTTCCTGGAACAAGTTTCATAAAATTTTCTCACACTATTTTTCGTTCAATGCTATCGCGTTCTCACTTGCTTGTTAGTCAATGGCCGTTGCGCTGGATGAAACAACATAGCTTTTCGATCATGCTCGCGTTCACGATAGACGCAGCCGGGAAGGGCTGCCTTAAAAGTCGCGAATAAAAAGAATCGCTATTAATTTGATTGTTTTATCAACAGAAACTTTATATCTATCCTTGTCTTAAAGCTGATTAGAGAGTAAACTCTTGCACGATTCTAAAAGATAAAAATTTCAGTAAAATTAGGAAAGTGATACCAAATTAATTAATTGATGAAAAGGTCACCACACTGATTTCCATCGCGGGGGTCTCCAATTCGGTCTTACCGTCTTACGTAATGACAGGTTCCCTCGTGAATTGGCTGAATGATAACCATCCAATCTCTCATTTTAGTATGTGGTTCGAAGCTTAAAATTTTATTTTTGCGCCTTGTAATTAGGCACGGCTTTCAGGCGTTGTGTAGTTTCGCAGAATCGATAATTTGTTATCACTTAAGCTGTGAGATGGGTCGTGAATGAAGAACGTTATTTGTTTGCATTACATTCATCGACAATTTTTTAACGAATTGTTGATCGTCATGAATATTTTTCACCGAACAAAACAGTATTCAACCAATCACTGCTGAACACCTGCCTCTCAGAAATTAATGGCTTTCGATCCTTAGTCAAAATCATAGCAATAAAGTCTATTAAATCAATCATATCGAAGCCTCAAGCTTCAGTTTAATAAAGTTCCATATAAAACTATTACTCACAATCACGATTCAATTTACAACCGTTCATTTACGCATAATAATTCTTATAGAACTATTAATGTTTCAAGTTTAAGTATGAAGAAAACAAAAAGGGCTCCTCTCGAACCACTAAAGACAGATTTTTATTGCAGATTACAGTGTAACTAACGACAGTTCACAGTCTTTTATTCTTGGCGAACAAAAACAACATTAATCTGCGCGCAACGTGGTGTTTATCTCTATTCAACCATTGAAAAGGTGCAATAAATATAGTAAGCACACGTCGGGCAATTGAAATGTACACTACTTAATAATCGCCGGCATGCAACGCCAGCACACGACCGCGCTCCGTGTGGCCGGTTCGCTATACCCTACGATTTTATCGATACCCGAGAATTTTTATTTCCCATCACCTTTACGAATACCGATACCACTTTTATTAAAATGAAAAAAATATATATCGATGTTTTTCCCATCACTAGTCCGTTTGACGGCTGTGAGATGTGGTTTTAGAAACCCAATAGGTTGATTAGGCATGATTGTTAGTCTTTCTTTTAATCATGTTGCTATTATAAAATTTCTTGTTAACCCGACCCTATTATGAAACGTATTCAGATAAAAAATACTTTACAATGATACAGCGTGATAAAGAATGAAAAGGAATGTTACTCATCGTACTCACTTATGGATTTATAATGTATATTATGGTGAGTACACTATACTTTGCATTTGCATACAGCTTAAGTTTTTTAAACGACTAGTACCTAACCGATTCTAAGGATAAGAAAAAAACACGTGTTTTAAAATACGAACAATGGAAGCACTGTCAACTAGGCCGTACATTTTGTCCTTAGTCATAAAAAGTAAATTCGAGTTCAGAATGTCAATTTGACATTTAGAATTCCGCACTAGTGTCACTCTGAATGCAATTGACTCATTCGATTATCGAATAACGTCACGTGTGGTCGTCAGATCGTATGCATCGATATCTCGCGCGAATACGCTCGATGACAACGCCACAGCTAGTTGGTTCTCGCCGTATTTGCCGTGTCCAACGTTAAGATTTATAATATAAAGTGGTCCTAGTATAATATCGAGCGCATATTGCGGTTATATTAGTGCTGGGACTTGATTTAGTGTTTTGTAATTGAAGTACAACTAGTGATGTAGTGGATTTTAATTACGTGATTAATTATTTAGCTTGATTCATATATAAGTCGTATTCTGAAGATAAAGAAGGTTATGATTGAGTAATTGCTTTGCGGTTGGATTGGTTTAGGTGTGGTATTAAACATTAGTAACACATAAGAAACGTGTTGCAGAATTTAGTCAAGCAGAAGTTAGATTTAACGCGTGGGTATTTAGCCCACGCTTAAGAATTTCTTATACCTATATTTTAAGAACTACCTATATTGTAATAATAACCGAAAGTAATCTTACCAGGCTACTATTTTATTTAATGTTCACTATTATAGATATATTCAATTATGTAAATAAAATGACCGAACAGTCGAAACAAAACTAATATTTTATCTAAAAAAAAAACGGGCCAAGTGCGTGTCGGTCCACGCACAATGAAGGGTTCCGGAGATGGGATGAATTTATCCCAAGAACAAATTATTGAAAAACGTGATTTCCCATACATTTCAACTGCAAATGTAAGTTTGTACGCACCATATTGAGAGAATTACCATGTTATTTTAAGACCATAGATTTATTATAGGTTTTCCTGTAATCTATAGGTATAGAACTATTTTCAGATTTTTTTGTTCAAAATTGTAGGCTCAGTAGTTTCGGATATAAGGGGGGGGGGGGGGGGGGAATGGTCAGTTTTCGTCTATTTTCTTAAATAACTTTATAACAATTTATTTTAAAATTATACAAAAAGTATATTTGAGACCCTCACAGTAACCTCTTTCATTTGATATATCAAACGGTACAGTTTGAAAACTTTTTTTTTTATTTTCTTATTTACTCCCAAATATTGACCCCATAAGCAAAATTCATTTATTTATGTTACACGTCTGTGTTTGAGTCACACGAGTGATCCTATTAGGGTTCCGATTCGTCCTTTTGAGACACGGAACCCGAAAAACGAGTAGGTACTTAATTTTACAAATATACATAGCGAAGCGGAGCTCGTGGCTAAGTAATAAAAGCCGCACGGGTCGATCCATCAGGTTAAGCTACGCTTGCCAGGGTTGGTCCGTAAATGGGTGACCATCTTTACATACCGAGGCTCCTCCATATCTCGGAAAGCACGTTAAGCCGTTGATCCCGGCTGTCATTCGAGGATCTTTGACAGTCGTTACGGGTTGTCAGAAGCCCGAACGTCTGACAACCAGGTCTTACCAAGGGGTATCGTATTATCCAGTTACTGGGTTGTGGAGGTCAGATAGGTAGTCGCTCCATGTAAAATAATGGTATTCAGCTGCATCCAGTTAGGCTGGAAGGCGACATCAACATAATTGGGAAAAGGCTAGGCAGATTGATTGACATAGCTAAGCGTGCCCTAAGACTAACTAGGACTGTTTACCATAATTCACCCTCATTAAACTGCAGCTAAACCTACAAATTCCCTCTATATTACACTCACAACTCTATCTAGTCTGAGCTAAACTATTTGCATTTTTATCCCCTCTAGCCGGTCCCTTGTCGCCTAGGCGCGATGTTACCGCTAGATGACGCCGGATAAAGCGGGTAGTATCAAGTTCCTGCTAAGATCTTAATCGCCAGATGTATTAGCGCGGCCGTTGGTGGCTGGCGCAAGTTAGGAGAGGAATTGTCAAAGAGTTGCTCAGTTAGTCAGAAAGTTGATGCTAGGTGCCCATTCCAAAACGTAGTTCACTATGGAGAAGAACGGGCCAGAAACTAAACTGGTTTTATTTTCTTATTTATATAGGTATGTATTTCAGGCATAATAAATTGAGAATACTTAGAAACATTGCTTTTTAATTAAAAATAAAATTAATTAGGTACTCATTTAGTTTTTGAAAGAATTTAGCCAATCAATCTGCCTAGCCTTTTCCCAACGGTGTTGGGATCGGCTTCCAAACTAACCGAATGCAGCTGAATACCAGTATTTTACATTGAATTACTGCCTATCTGGCATCCACAACCCAGTTACTGGCTAATCCGAGGTCAGACTTTCGGGCTTCTGACCGTGCGGCTTTTATTACTTACCCACGAGCTCATCTTCGAAAGAATTTAGCCATCAAAATAAAACTAAAACTTTACGATGTGGGGCTCCCCGCCCTAGCTTAAGCCTGTAACCGCGCACCTCGGTCGCACATACATGCATCCTTAAACACTTATAAAGCATTGTGTTGGCAGTTAATTAACCCTCGCAAGATTTATCGCACTCACTCGAGACCATGTCACTGTGATATAGTACCTCGAGTGACCCACCGGTTTCTCAAAATCGATTTCATATCGGGGTTAAATTGATATATAGAATGATTAAAAAAATCGTCTTAATTGAGCAGGTTATTCGAGTATGTAACGATATCGATTAAAAATGTATCGATTTTCAATTTATTGAATTGATTGATTTGTTTTTGTGAGTTTGTTTAGTGAAATGTTGAGTTATTTCTGCATTAACTGGGGTTACAACAGCTGTAGATATGATTGATGCATTGGAGCCTATGTATATTGCATGATAATATTAACTGTGTTCTGTGATTACATGTCCAGCGTGTCTCATAAGCACATTTTCTTTGTAATTTATAATAATGTAATATTCACTACTATTTAGATAATTATGCAATTTAAAAAAATGTTTCAACACAGAAATGAATGAATGAGTGAATGAAATGCACCGACCCCAGCGAGGTTTGACCAGACTCGATTACTCGAGCGAAGATCGTAATAATCGTAACTTGACTGAAAGATTATTTACACGAATTTTCGAGTTAATCAAGCTCCGCAGTAAAATCCTCCCTGTAAAATTGATTATCCCTTTCCACCCCGTTAGGGGTCGATTTTCGAAAAACCCTTCTATATGTTATTTTTTATTTTTGGTCTCAAGTAAAAATACTGAGTTTCGAGTTAATTGTACCGCGCGTTTAAATTCCTCCATACAAACATTGACACACCCCAACCCGCTACTTCAATCAATCATCAAACTTTATAACCTACTTAGGTAAGTTGTATTCGTGTCAAGTTTCGAGTTCTCAAGGAATAAGATTTTTCATACAAACTTTCTTCCCCTATTTCACCCTCTTAGGGGTAGAATTTCGAAAAACCCTTTCTTAGTGGATACCTACTCTTCATAACGAACACACCCTCCAAATTTCATGTCTCTAGGAGCAGCGGTCTAGGCTGTGCGTTGATATATCAGTCAGTCAGTCAGGACTTTAGATATGATTATTATTAAAAAAGTTATGGCGAGCCAACCTTAAAAGATATACATAATATGCTATCAAGGATTTTAATTCCGTCATACATGATTGTTGCGTAACTTTAACCGTTTACGCAGCGCACTATGAATTTTATTTATTTATAGATGTCTACACTACAGAATTGAATACACAAGTTAAAGATATCATAAAATATTGTTTCACGAGATAAGAATAAATCCAGTCCTGTTTTTAGGGTTCCGTACCCAAAGGGTGCCAAACGGAACCCATGCGGAAGAATGAAAATTTTGAGTATGAATGTCAATGGCTATAAGAGTAGGGGAAGACCATAGAAACGATGTATGGACTGTGTGAAAGATGATATGGCTAGAAAGGGAGTGACTACCGAGATGATAAAAGAAAAGTATGGATAAAAGGGATATGTTGCGCCGACCCCAAATAGGCGGTGATTAGGGCAGGAAAATGATGACTCCTGAGTCCTCGTCAGATACCTGATTCTAGCGAGCAATTTAATCTAGCTTCGATTGAGACACATTTTCAAATTGTGATTTGTTTTCAGTGATAAATATCTTACTAACTTAGGTACCCACACAAAAAATGCAATTACTATCTCTCCACCGGTCGCCTTGATTGAGCCTTCAAATAATAACTCGAAACATTTGGAAACGTCATTACGTTGTATACGACCATTGGCACTTAAGGCTATCAGCGACAAAAATCAACATTAACTTTAAAAAAGCACAATAATCATTCGCTCCATACAACAATAATCAACACGAGAAAATTATTAACGACAAAGCGGTCAAGTGCGAGTCGGTCTCGCACACGAAGGGTTACGAGTCCATCATCTGCCTAGCTTTTCCCAACTATGTTGGGGTCGACTTCCAGTCACACCGGCTGCAGCTGAGTACCAGTATTTTAGATGGAACGACTGCCTATCTGACCTCCACAACCAAGTAACTGGGTAACACGATATCCCTTGGCATGATGGGTTGTCAGACTTTCGGGCTTCTGACTACCAATAACGATTGTGTAACAAATGACAGCCAACGTGGGATCAAGGGACCAACGTGCGTGCTTTCCGAGGCACGGAGGGGTCTCGGTATGTAAGGGATGGTCACCCATCCATACACCAACCTCGGCAAGCGTTGTTTAACCTTGAAGATCGACTCGTGCGGCTGTTATTACTTAGCCACGAGCCCCTCAGGGACTCTTAAGAAGCCTTACGTAAGTACCACCGTAGAATATTCAAAAGATACATCGCTGTGACAGACGGACGCACGGAAAACGGAGCCTTAATAATAGGGTCCCGTTGGCACACTTTGGTTATGGAACCCTAAAAAAAACAAATTGGAACTGTCGAAAACTCACCCTCTCATAAGGTGAGACGACTTTATAAAGCCGGTGGTACACCGCGCGCCACTTTAAGGCGGGCGCACACCGAGCCCAGCGGATAATTAAAGAGGCCAGTGGAAGATAAATAACCGAGTGTCCGCGTTTTTATCGCAGATGTCATTATCTCAGCCGACTCTATCAGCCGTCACTCGATTACGCAGATGTGTGTGGAGTGGTTAAACCCCCCCGGATTTTATTTTTTGTTGAGTTCGTATTTTCTACTACCTTATTATGATTGTGTTTTATTAGCTTTTTTTTAAACTTACAATTAGTGTTATGCGGTTGATTTATTATTTATTTAGTTATTGTATTTATACTTTAGGAGTGAATTGGCACAATGTGCTTATTTTTTTGTTTGTTTTTTTTTTATATAAATAATATTTAGCGAACAATAACACATCTTTCACTACAACCGACCAACATGCAAATGGAAGTATCCCACAAATGTCGAAAAAAAGAACACATTTTCTTCTACATTAACTCTTGGTATTAACAGCTGTATAGAGATATCATCCTACAGCCGCAGCGTAGCGCATGAATAATCGAAAGGTCCAAGTTGATGAGAGCGCGTGAGAGCTTTTTTGTCTCAACCGGTGCACACCCTGCGAGGAAAAAACTCGGGACAAATAATTATTATCGAGCGTTAAAAAATGTCCCTTAATTGTAACCGTTGTACGCTCGTTAATTTTTAACGCGAATGACGTTTGTGGTCACCCTTTTTTTTTTTTTTGTTTTAATTTTTCTGTCGGAGTTTTAGTATGTTTACTTTGATATTTTTTAATAGTTACTGTTTAATTGCAAAATATTTACAATGTATTTTTAATTTTTAAGTAGGTAACATGGCATTTATTTTAATGGTCGTATGGTGTAGTAAAAATATTATAAAGTTTTATATGTAGTTTGTATAATACCTAGTAAATGCACTATTAAATCGACATATTTATTATATCTAAATTATTATACGTATACAAATATATAAATAAAATTGAAGTGTCTGTTTGTAATGTCAAAATAACAGCTTTTTACTAAATGCATATGAAAGTATATACGGTACTTATAATAAAAAAAAAAAAAACAATTTTTATAATTTTGTCTCTTAGTTCCGGCTAGTCTCCAAAACGGCTGGACCGATTTTGACGGGACTTTCACTGGCAGATAGCTGATGTTATAAGGAGTAACTTAAGCTTTTTTTTTAGATTAGAAAAAGAAAGGGCCTACGCGGGTGAAGCCGCGGTCAGCAGCTAGTTATGTTATTAATTTCAAAAGCGCAATTTCCTCAACACTCGATGCAGATGCAGTACACCTCAGAGATAAGTATAGTAATCAGCATCCAGTGTAAAAACAATAAATTACTTACCAAAAACGAATACCTATATACTACACGTACGGACAATCAGAAATGACTCAAATAGGTATATTTAAAAACACTATGTTTGGTGAAACCACTCTTACACACTTAATCAACGGTACAAGGGAAGTCTGCGTTGACCGAGTCAATATATATATTTTTTTAATTTACCATTTTTGCTAAAGGTACAAAAAAAAAGGTTTTTCTGTAAAAAATAGGTTTATTTACTGTGCAAATGTAACGAACGATTATAAAATCATTACTTTTGTTTACAGATGTTTGTAGCTGGTAGCAAATTGAATTGGTGAGTTTATTTTTTGTAAATAACGATTTTTTAATTACTATATTCTTAGTGCACGTCATTAGTTGGAACAATTAACACTAGTCACTAGAACATGAACTTAAGACAACTGTTACAAATTGAACTAAGTACTCAATTATAGAATCCTTTTTTGGTATTTTTTTTTTAATTTGTGACGGGTTTGCTCTTGACTCTAGTCTAGGTCAGAGGTCGACGATGGAGTGAGCTTACCCAGAAGAAGCCTGTTCACTCTCACTTTGAAAAGATTAGGGTTGTATGCGTTCGGAAACATCAAAAAATTGAAACATGTAAAATTGATAGAAGTTTCACAGTTTTTTTTTTTTTTTTTTTGCTAATACGGTCAATGATATTTTTTGTGACCTTACATATTTATAATTTGGATGTAGAGTCTTTTATTTTTAAGTAAATTCATGTTTAACTTTTATTTTTCTGAGAGGCAGTAAAATATAATATTAATGCATATTTTATTGGCTTATGCTCCTTTAGACACGTTATGAATAAAATGCGTTCAGTTTAATAAAATAATAACGAACACTTCTCTTTATATTAATTGCCTAATACAAAATGAACTTTTATTTTACTAGATAATTTATAAGTCTTATTATTTTTACACGTTTGATGGTCCTATGACATGATATATTAGCAATAAATACTGCACGTGGCTATTTTACAAGAATAATAATTTTCTTATTATTGTTATTAAATTTTAACAAGCGTGACATTCAATTTTAGTATTTTTTTTATTTTTTATTATTTCGTATGTCACGCAAAGATATTTTAGGAAAGTGTTCATTGATGTAATGGACTATTATTTTAACGCAAGTCTATCAGGTTTAATTTATTGCTAAGACCTTGTTAGTAACGGAACAATTTATTATGACGCCATTACAATTAGGGGATAGGCAGGTGTTACAGCACTATACGAGATAATCTACTTTTTTCACAATTATTTCTCTTTTCGTATTTTAAATGTTACTTTGTAAAAACGAAACTCGACAGGCCAGATGGCATGGTTGGTTAAGATACCACCTATCATGCCGCAGATCGTGGGTTCGATTCCCATCCAGGACAAACATTTGTATGCATGAACATGTCTGTTTGTTCTGAGTCTGGGTGTAATTGTCTATATAAGTATGTATTTACAAAAAAAAGTAGTGTACGTAGTATATCAGTTATCTGGTTTCCAAACTCTGCTTAGTTTGGGATCAGATGACCGATGATATTATCATGATGATGATGATGATGATGATAGATGATGATATTACCTTCTTTAATTTCTAGTAAAACAAATAAACGTTATCAGACAAAGTAACAAGAACTCTAATAAACCCGCAGGGCAGCATGTGGCGAGCTGTTGGGCAGTAGTGACCCCACGGACCCTATCTCCCGGGAGAAGTCTTGTTCTTCACCCCTGGCTTGCCTTTATTGGCCGGCTGGAGTGAACACTGACGAGGAACAAAGCTCCCAACTCGTTCTTGCCTTTATTGGCCGGCTTGAGTGGAGATTCGCAAGAGCAAACGTGCTCGGAGGAAGGAAGTATTCCAGTAATGTGCTGGTAGGGATATTGACCGTACTTCCGAGATTGTCCTGATAGCCGTGGAATACCTATCCACTCCTCCAGCACCTCGGGAAGTGTTGCCCCCTTGTCGCTACGTCACTATATGCTAGCGGCCGTTTCCGGAGCCCATTATTAAGTGTGCAAGTCACCCGCTGCCAATTTATCCGTGTATAATTATATAACATTGGTCAGGCAGGGGACATAGTTCTTCCATAGTTCAAGTTACCCAATCCCTTTAGCCACCCAAAGGTTGTCCTTGGATGCACTTGCATAGTGCATAATAGGGATAATCGTCGGTTGGTGCCTCCTCATTATTTAAAATTGTCTAAGGAGCCTCTGCGAGTTGGCTTCGGCCCGTCGTACGCCTTCCAAAGGTCCGGGACCCCGGGTCCCGAGATATGTCAAAAAACAATTCAAGTAATAAAGATTATCTAGAAAACTATAGCTATAGCATTTTAGCGTGGCAGTAGCGGTCATCATGTGTTTCCCAATGTCTCTTCGTAGGAATCCAAACAATAAATTATGTATGGTTTTTCGAGAACATTTTGAAGATAACGATAAAGGGGGAAGCGCCAAGGTAGCCCGCGAAATGTATTTTTTTGTGTTGCGATTATTAGGCACTGTTTTTCAAAATATGATATACTAATCTAACTAAAACTATTAAAAAACCAAAATATGGCATCGAAAATTTCCTACGCATCGCTGTCTACTGGTACCATACTAATGTACCCAAGAGGCTGACGGCATTGCCACGTTGTATGGCAATACTTAGGTTGTATGTTGATAAAAGTATGATTCGCGACCATAACAAATACGTATTTACAGAGCTATAATCATCAGAATCAGTAATACAACTTCTTAAGTTTGTAATCTTCAAATGTCAAGATTTCATTAAATAGTCATTCAATGGGACCTGCACCTTAATTGCGTAACACACTATCGATCAGAATCTGAATTTGTTTGAAGCAAATTGCAAATTCATTGCTGAAAAAATTCGTCTGCTCGATAACATAAATAACGCAATGAACGTTGTTGAATTGACAAAATGAAACCGATTCCGATTGATATTGTGTTACGCAATTAGGGTGCTGTTCTTAAAGAGTTGTATTGATGACTTCTACATACTTGTTAGGGTCGCGAACCTTTTTTTGATCAACATACAACCTATTACTGACTTGCAAATTGCAAAAAACGTAAGAAAATTTGAATTTCGCGGGCTACCTTGGTGCTTTCGCCTTAACGGGTCAATGACCGCTTTTGCTGTGCTAAAACGTGACAACTTTAGTAGTAATATGCAGACATAATAATAATTCCTATCTTTCGCAATAACCTTGTTTTGTAAAAAGTCATCTACATATTATGGCAGAGTAATGGATGAGTTATCACTTGAACAAGCTCACCCCTTGAGTTTGTTTCAATTATTAACTACTTTGTAAACATGGTAATTTTATTAATTACCTCTCATTGATGGCTGGCGCTTAGTACCTACGTAGTTTGAAGACACCTGCTTGGATCCCTGCGGGCATAGCGTAATCTACGTTTCATTTATTTTTAAAGCTTCATTATAGTTTGTTTGGCTATAAATTTTTAGGAGGACTAAAAAGTGTTAGGGTTTTTTCTTATTATAATTATAAGTATGAAAATATGGATCCAAGCATGTCAGGGTTAGGAGTAGCTTTTTCTTTTCCAAGGTATGAGATAATTATTTAAACCAAAGATAAAGTCGGGTCGTTTCATTCAAACGGCGCGATAATAATGTCAGAGCAGCCAAAATATTTTATTTAAACAGGTGTATTTTTTTAATCAAGGTTTTATTAGGCTAGATTTGATCTAGGACCACAGTCCTTGTCAAGACGAATCAAACGAGCCCAAACTCGATAGGGTTGCATCGTTTTATTACTGAGTTCACATACTTCCCATGACCACATTCCGGCTTCTTCATCAGATCAGCTCTATGTCATAATAATATTGCATTGTCGTCCGATTTATACATATAAAGGACATCGACCATCTCCCATACATCGTGGGGCCCACAATTTAATGAACCGTTACAAGTTTCAAATTAGTGTCATTTGTTAGATTAAAATATCAGAATTAAGCTGCTTTAGTTTCAACTTCCTTGACAATTGCGTAATCAAGATAAATGGGCTCGAATCTAAGGTTACGTTATATTAGAGACTGTGTTATTTATCAATATATTTTGCAATTATCAATCTAGTAATGTTCAGATGACTAATAGTAAACTCTTCATATAAGTTTCCATTGTATAAATTAAATCATCTTAACAGAGTGTATGATATATAGTGAATAATACAATAGTACCTAATGTACCTACTTACAGAAAAAAACAGAACAACTATTTTTAACAAATGTTTTTTTCAAAAACACTAATCTGATGTCAACTTAAAAATACTCAACGGTAGTAAACGAAATATAGTTATGGATTCTAATGATTATTAAGGGAGGTACTTCTAACTATTTCTAATAATCTTCTAATTCTAATAATCTCCCATGCCATGTCAGATTTGTAGTGGGTAGATAGGTTTATGATACCAAGGTAAACTATAATGAGGAAATAGATTACTTTTAAATAAAGAAAATAATCATTTTAAAAATCGTTAATACATTCACATTAGTCATTCGTCTTCTTAAACAAATAGAATAGAATCTATCTAATTTCAACATTGTAATTAAAATTTAATTAAAATTTTGAAATGGTATTTTTTTTTTTGTATTTTTTGTCTAGAGCGACTAATTTTGTACGCAATGAATGGCAAAACATGTAGCTACCTCGTATTAATTATAAGACCTGTATACTGTAGTCATGTTTTACAAAATAACTATACATATCTTGTATCTTAATGAAGTGTGCAGAGGATGAAATATTTTCTTGGTACCAAGCTCAACTCAAGTAGGTACCAAATAAATGACATTACATGCTCACAACAACCTACTGTACGCCTTCCTACTATACAATTACAATAATATTGCAATATTGCTTGCAAATGTATACAAAATATGTTTTTCTACCAATTTTACCTCTTAATAACTCATTCATTACTTATTGAAGCCGACAGCTCTCTTAAAACGGGCATTATCAATCTTGCTTCACACTTTTATTACGTAGGAGCCATCTGCCATTACGTGTTCCCCGTAATAGGAACAATCCTGTCGTATTTGGTATGATTCTAAGGAAACTAATACTAATTCGCTATATGTAAGCCGTGGAAAATCTGTTATAACGTTGTTATTGACTGGTGTACAATGGATAAGATGTATTCTTCATTTAAAGCTCGTCTTCCCGTTATATTGCAGTGAGAACTTGCGATACAGCAATTAATGCAGTTGGCCATCGCGATAGGTGGTCGAAGTCCGAAATAGCAAGCCGTAGTCAATCAAAGTAGCAGATACAAAGCCCGTGTTCGCGCTGAGGTAGTTCGTGAAAGCAAGTTTCGGCAGATTCCAAGAAGGAGCCAAAGTAGTTGGATAAATCACCGAAAACACGAATATTGTAACACAACACATTCACTTGCGCCAAAACAGAGCGAATGAGAGAATGTTTTTAGGGTTCCATACCCGAAGGGTGCCAAATGGAACCCTATTACTATGCCTCCACTGTCCGTTAGTCCGTCTGTCTGTTAGTGGGCTGTATCTCATGGACCGTAATAGGAAGAAAGTTGAATTTTTCACAAATTGTGTATTTCTATTGCCTCTATTTTTTTTTAACTAAAGTATTTTTTTTTAAATATTGTTAAGTATTGTACGTTGGTACGGAACCCCTCGTGTACGGGTCTACTAGCACTTGACCGGTTTTCTTCATTGAATGTAATTTTTATTTTGACAATGACATTTGTTTAAAGACTTAATTCATTGTCTTGTTAGCTATTTTACGACAAAATGCATTCAGATCTCAACAAAAAAACACAAATATTTCAAAATATATTTTTCTATATTTAGCAAATGTAAATTATAATTATTTTGTATGATTTTGGTTTATCATAAAATAAAGTATTTTTTTCACAATTTCTTTTTCTGTAACAGGCTGGGCCCAATATTGGGCGATCTCCTTTCAGCTCAATTGGAAACCGGGACAGGCCGGACCGGCTAAATAAAAATTTGTAAAAAGTTGATTATTAAAAAAAAACGACTAATGAACAAGCAGTGTGACAATGATGTTTAATAAATAATCTATATTTGGACACAAAAAAAAATAATATTCACAAATAAATTAATGGTTTGGGAATTACTCTAAGATCTAACATATGACCAGAGCTGTTAAAATTTTAGTGATCTTAAACAGCTATACCTATACTTATAAAGAGATCATAATATTCGCGAACACATAAATGTCATTTGACATCTTTAAACATGGTTTTATTGACAATAAATTCAAATGTAGCTTAAAGCAATACGGATTTTGATTTCATGTCGTAAATATTACTCGCTAAGTCAGTATATTTTCGTAATATATAGGGTGACTGGTAATTAGTAACGGATACTTATCACATGATTGTACTCATGATAACAAACAACTTTTATATGGGACCAAACCAGAAATCGCGAAAAAAAATCAGATGTTCTCTACATTTTAAAGAATTATGCGAACATGAATGTATGGGATTGGACAGATGATTTTTTTTCTCGCGATTTATGGTTTGGTCCCATATAAAAGTTGTTTGTTATCATGAGTAGAGTCATGTGTTTATGTATCGGTTACTAATGATCAGTCACCCTATATATATATCTAACAAATGACACTAATTTGAAACTTGTAACGGTTTATCAAATTGTGGGCCCCACGTTGTATGGGAGATGGTCGATGTCCTTTACATGCGTAAATCGGATGACAATACAATATTATTACGACATAGAGCTGATCTGATGAAGAAGGCGGAATGTGGTCATGGGAAGTATGGGAACTCAGTAATAAAATGACGCAACCTTATCGAGTTTGGGCTCGTTTGATTCGTCTTGACAAGGACTGTGGTCCTAGATCAAATCTAGCCTATTTAAAACCTTGATTTAAAAAATACACCTGTTTAAATATAATATTTTGGCTTCTCTGACATTATTATCGCGCCGTTTGAATAAAACAACCCGACTTTATCTTTGGTTTAAATAATTATCTCACACCCTGGATAAGAAAAAGCTACTCATAACCCTGACATGCTTGGGTCCATAATATATTTTCATAATTATTATTATAATAAGAAGAAACCCTACCACTTATTGGTCCTCCTAACAATTTATAGCCAAACTATAATGAAGCTTTAAAAATAAATGAAACGTCAAATATATTACGCTATGCCCGCAGGGATCCAAGCAGGTGTCTTCAAAATACGTAGCCTCGTAGGTACTAAGTGCCAGCCATCAATGAGAGCTAAATAATAAAATTACCATGTTTACAAAGTAGTTAATAATTCATTCAAAAATCAGACGTTCCCTACATTTTGACAAATTATGCGAACATGAATGGATGGGACAGCTGATTTTTTTCGCGATTTCAGATTTGGTTCTACAACTTCAACTTTTACTATGGGACCAATCATGTGTTTAATTATCTGTTTACTAATTACTAGTCACCCAATATGTTATGAAAATATATTAAAAATACTGAATAAAAAAAATATGCATTTGAATCTATACCATAAAAAAAGCATAAGTATACAGGGCTATTTTTAAATCATTAACTATTCACAGGGTGTTCTACCCATGAATATGAACAACTTTCACTATGGGACCAACTCTGAAATCGCAAAAAAAAATCAGCTGTTCAGTACATTTTGACCAAATAAGCGAACATAAATGTACTGAACAGCTGATTTTTTTTTTGCGATTTCAGGTTTGGTCCCATAGTAAAAGTTGTTCATATTCATGGGTAGAACACCCTGTGAAAGTTTAGTTAATGATTTAAAAATAGCCCTGTATAATATAAACAGTTTTGAAAAAGAAAAACTGAAATTCAGGATTTCATGTTGTAGGTTCAGAAAAAAACGCACATGACATACAAACGCGTACTGAATTTTTAACAATTTTGTAATGACTCTAAATATAATATATTATTTATAAGTTCAACCCTTAATAATAATAATAATAGATTTAAACAAACACAACATTGAATTCTCCTTATTCCATAAACAAAAATAGAGTAACTTGTACCCTGTTATTATAAATCACTGTTTACATTCTCAAACTATAAAAGAAAGTTGAGGCGAACCTGTTTCAGTCCACAAAAAGTATTAAAAGCTTGGTTTAATTTGGTAAACACAGCGATAAAGCATCTTGTGCGTGACTTACGCGCTTACTTACAATGTAAGGTGGACTTAGTACAAGCACAGAAGTAAAAATACGTATGGGTGCAAAGTTTAGAGAAATTCATTATACTGTGTTGGGTTTGCGAAAACAATGAGCGAATAAAGAGTTAAATGTACTACTGTTGGAGCTTATTTAGGGTTGAATGGACTGTGAATGTTGTTCGTTTTGCTTTTGTTATGAAACTGCATTTATATATTAGTAAATGGATATAATATAATATAATATATATCCTGGGACATTGTTCACACACGATCATCTGATCCCCAACTAAGCAGAGCTTGTACTATGAAAACCAGATAACTGATATACTACATACACTACTTTTTTTTTGGTAAATACATACTTATATAGATAATTACACCCAGACTCAGGACAAACAGACATGTTCATGCACACAAATGTTTGTCCTGGATGGGATTCGAACCCACGACCTGCGACATAATAGGTGGAATCTTAACCAATCACGCCATCTGGCCTGCCAATATAATTTGTTAGGTTAGGTTAGATTTCAGGGTTTTCATTTGTTACTTTTATAAGGAAGGCAAAAAACTCTGTTAGTCGCTCAAAATACAGGGTCAAATTAAATTAGCTAGCGAAACTCCGCAGACGTGATAGGTATCGAGATCTAAACATGATAAAACAAAAGCATGTGTGTTTTATGTTTATTTTTGGGGCATCTACCGCCGGTAGCGTAGTCACTTTAAAAATAATCAGTTTTTTTAAGTAAACTTCACAGACGTGATGTGTCGATATATCTGATCATGATAAGACAAAGTTCAACTTACACTTCAAGTATTAACACTATCAATGATTATTCAACGAAGAAAAATATCAAATCTTTTTTTACTTTTATTTTGGCGTTTTGATATTGATACCCGTGATGGGTATAGGTATCAAAGGTCTGGTATCAAAAAGTCGGCGGAGTTTCGCTAGCTAATTTTATTTGACCCTGTATAATGGCAGAAAGTATAATGAAAATCTTTTCTCAGCCTTTGACGGTCTTCTTGGTTTAGCTGGGTTCATCCGTGCCCAAATGAACTCGAAAGAGAACTCTTCTCCAAGCTAAAATAACTTTTAATAATAAAGCTTTAATGATATTTCTACTGCTAACAGCTTCCTTTTCTAAAACAATATTATTTTCTTAAGCCGTCAACGGGTGTAGGTATGTACCTAATTATAAGAAGAATCACACTCTAAAGGAAATGGATTCAACAAAAACTAGCATTACCGCCTCAAACATATAAACAAATTGTATTGCGTCCGTTGTGTATGGGAATGACCGAGCTAAGTCTATGGCACTTTGTAGTGTTGCGTGCTTTATTGTGTCTAAGAACTTGTGATCAAAATCATTTGAAGTTGAGTTTTGTTTACTTATCAGGGGACACTTTTAATTGTCAGGAAATTATATTAGACGGAAACTTAATAACATTGCTCGACCTGGGAATCGAACCCAGGACCTCATCCTCAACAGTAGCAGTCAGCAGAGGCAAGCTTCTATCTATTTCAACTAAAAATATCTACACTGTTCCTAAAATATAACGGTCATTCTTATCTAAAGACTAAACATAAACTCAGTTTCCAATAATCGCATTTAATGAACTCAATCTAAACAGTCAGACATGTATATTACAAATGTTTGGACAAGTGCAGCCGTTGCGGACGTGTAAACAAACATACGGACATATTCGATCAACATGTCGCCTTCCATTATCTGTCTTATAATTACGGTTTTACTCAGATGTTTTAACTTTTAGAGGAAATAGGGACTTATGTTGGTAGCGACGATCTCATACATGAGCTCCCGCGGATAGGAGCGACGCAAAGGTGCGACAAGATTCTGATAGAACAATTTCTAAGAAGTTGTCACAGACATTGTTCTACTAGAGTCACGTCGCGCTGTCGTATCGCACCTGTCTACAGGAGCCTTGACTGAAGCTCCCGTATTCATAGAAAAAAATAGTTGCGAAATATTGTTGCAGAAACATAATTTCGTGTTGTTTGAAACATGTTTTACACGCACAGTGTATGAAATGTCGCCAATTGTTGTTATGTTATGCAATTGTTGCTGTACCATAATGCCGATCTATTCTGTAAAAATCTCACCGTGAAACCTTGGGTGAAGTGAGCTGTCATTCCACCGGATATTAGAGGGATAGACACTATTGAAAGCTCACTCTATGCTCATTTCGCATAAGTTTTCACGGTGAGATTTTTAAAGAATTGATCATTTGAACTGCGGGGCAACTGCGTAACACACTATCAATCGGAATCGGTGTCATTTTGACAGTTCAACAACATTCATTGCGTTATTTACGTTTTCGAGCAGACAAATTCGAACATATTTATGAAGTAATGGATTAGCAATTTTCTTCGAAATGATTCAGATTCCGATTGGACGTAGTTATGCTATAACGTTCCAATCCACAAGGTGGTCAAAATTGAGTTTTTGAGCCCAAGCTAGGTATTTTGACAAGTATATAATAAAATAATGTTTATTTATTTAGTTGAAGTGATACATACTACTTAGTTGTACTCGCTACCAAAAAAAAGCGTACCACAAAATTAAAAAAACGCGATTTACTCAGTTCGACCTGCGTGTGGATTGGAACGTTATAGCATAACTACGTCCGATTGATAGTGTGTTACGCAAGAGGTGCTGGATTGGAATACATACAACTAAGAAAAATAATAAGGTTCAATTGCTTATTAATCGAGAACAACATAATATATACGATTTCTTTTTTAACCGAGGACTGAGCCGAAGGCTCACAGCTAACAGCTAGAACCACAGTAAACCTGTATGACTTTTCGAAATTGAAAATCTCTCACTAGCTAACTTCACAAATTCTCTTCAAATCCCATATACATTTACAATAGAAAAATCTCAATAGAAATCCGATATAACTAGCATGTCCATGTTCTGGCCTAGTGTTATTATAATCCAGTAACAAATGGCCGAGCCACGCTTACGTACCCACAGCCACGCATGCGCATGTGGGGTTAAGGCGAAGCAAGCTCAAGGAAACGTCACTTTTTCTACATCGCGTAAATGAATTAGCATCAAGTTTTATCAATGCTCTTTCTTACTAAGTTATAGCAGCCTCACGGGTCGATTGATCAGGTTAAGCTACGCTTGCCGCGGTGGGTCCGCTGATGTGTGACCATCATCATCATACCAAGACCCTTCCGTGCCTTCCCGGCTGACATTCGTGGCTCTATGATGGTCGTTACGGGTCGACATAAATCTGAAAGTCTGACAGACAGTGTTACCAAGGAGTATCATATTACCCAGTAACTGGGTTGTGGAGGTCAATAGGCAGTCGTTCCAAGTAAAATACTGATATTCAGCTGCATCAAGTTAGACTGGAAGCTAACCCCAACGTAGTTGGGAAAACGCTAAGCAGATGAAGAGAATAACAGATAAAGCTTTTTACATCTTCATTTATCCGCACCTGAACAAAAACAGAATATGTAACTCCACTTATTATTTATTTATCATAATATATTCCTTATCCTCCGCATTTGATGCACACCATCCCCTTAATCAGGTAGGAGACCGAGTTCGGTATGCGCAGGCGCAACCACTAGAACCATTTCTTAGAAACGAGATAAAAACCGCCGGCGACACTCAATTTATTGTGTTTTTTTAAACTATTTACATACTTTTTGTTATAGACTTATGTATACTCATTTGTAAAATAACTTAGGGCCTATATTTTATTGGATTATTCTATGAGATTTGACGTTCGTTTTAAATGTTATGTAATGTTAGGTATTTGTTGCTGTCAGATGATATTGTAATCCTGGTTTGGCTTGTCTGTTTTTTGTTGGTTTAGTCTTTGATTAATTGAATGTAAGTAACGTGTGTATTGAATACTTATATGTCGCACCGTGAGAATGAAAGGGACCGAACTCAAAATTTTGGCGAATTTTTAACGAGTATTTTGTATACTATTAAATATATTTTTAATGCATTATGGATTAAACCAATTGAAAGGCAGAATAAACAGGTAAATAGGTTTCCATTTGAAAAAGTTATGATATTATATTTAAGTGGAAACTCCCTATAATACAAAAAAAAAAAAAAAAATATTGTCATAAAACCGATGGTACACCAGAATATGGAATTCTCTGTTACTCCTGCACTAGTTAAAACTGTGTTGCAGGAGCCAGTGTCCTCCCGTAATAAAAAGAACACACTTAAAGTTTTATGTAACATAAAAAAAAAGAAAAAAAAAATACGAACACAATTTTGTGATTTCCCACAAAATGCAAATTTTGTGTAGCGCAACGCACCGTGAGCTCTTAGGTCTCTTTAATTCTCACGGTGCGATGTGTAGGGACATGAGGAAGTATGAGATTTATCATTAATAATACCTACAAGCACTAAGTCATTTGTGACCTCAGAGGTTCCAAAATGTGTAAGGAAACAAGTTTGACATATTATTTTACGTGTTTGTTATATTATTTGACATAGTGTTTTTTTAGATAATCACTTTACTATATCTAACTGTTACAATAAAACAAGTTTCATTTAATATCAAAATAATTGAATTTATGAATTTATCATAGCAATGAAGATCAACCAATCTGGATTTGGGCCCGGACGCCCGGTTGATGACAATAGGCTCGCCCCCAATGATATTATAAGTAAAAAGTCGTAGATAGGTTATACACGCTCCGAAAGTGGTACGTCAAAATGTGGCTAATTAGCCACATTTTCGTCGTCTTGTCTCTTTTTCGCTCCCGATAATTACGACATGCCGTCCTATTTCCACGTGTCATCTAATAGTTCGACGTTGTGCCGTTTTTGAACATCGAATGTTGGGTAGGTAACGTATCTACGTCTTTTTAATTATAATATCATTGCTCGCCCCCTATTACATGGGACTTAACTGGCGAAATATGTATTTTACTATAGCTGCACTTCTAATATCTCAATTATACAATACCTATGTAACAAAAACTCTGTTGTTCTTTGTAACAAAAGATTGTTCTCATGATAAACAACTTTTACTATGGGACCAAACCTGAAATAGCGAAAAAAAAATCAGCTGCTCCCTACATTTTGACGAGTTATGCGAACATAAATGTATGGGACAGCTGATTATTCCCGGTTTGGTCTCATAATAAAAGTTGTTTGTTATCATGAGTACAATCATGACGTGTTAAAAGGAACAACAGGGTTTTTGTTACATAATTGTATAGTAGGTATATTATCGAAGAACATAAGTCAAAGCCGTTTCGAAGAAGCTTTTAGAGTTCCTCCACATGAGAAGTTTTATGAACGATTTACGTAGTTGCTACCATGTTTCAGACTCTTGCAGTTTTCAGAATTCCAGATAGAGTGATCGTGGTTACAAACTGCTGTAAAAATGATAGTACCTCACAGTAACAAAAAAACATAAAAATATCATCAACTTTAACGGTATTCGCGTTGCTGAATTTTGCCGCAAACAAAAAAAAAAAAACGACATATTTTTGCCATAGACACGGTAGAAGAAGAAGAACATCAACAAAATTGTCTTCATGACACACGGTTGCAGTAGGTACTTAGGTAATGATGCGTGACTCGATCGAGATAGGAACCTGGGACCTCTGACACGGAGGCCGCGTGCTACTCGACACACTGTTGACTGTTTTCCTTATCGTTTTGGCCTTATACTTTTATTTAATATTAATAAAATGTTTATGAAATTACACTACAGTCATATTTCTTGATATGTCACGCAGATGGTTGAAATGAGGACTGCTATTTATACTGGTAAATTATATATAATTTTATATCAGTTGGTTACAAATACTTTTAAACGTCAATCATACATTTAAAAAACTAGATGAGGTTTGCGTTTCTTATCTGACTACTTTGAGAAGAAAGGCCGAAACAAACTCAGAGGTCACAGTCTCTTTTAAAGTCCAGACATAATCTTGGTATTTTCTAAGCACAGTTTTGCTATTAAATTAAATGTTTTCATTTATATATTAACTTTCTTCGACGTTTACAAGGATCCAATATGCTTGAAGAACTTAAACGTTTATTCTTCTTTTAATTTAAATTCAATCTGTTCTCACTGCTGGCCTCCGAAGTCTTTTCTGTAATCTTATTTTTCTCTCGTGTCGTCATGAGCTATATGCAATAGCTATAACTCATGATGTATGTGTTGGAAAGATTTGTTACAGTTACAGCGCGCGCAAGTGCTTGTCACCGCCTGAGGTATTGTGAGCGGTGAGACGGGCGCGGGCGCGATTGACAAGAATGACAGACTGAGTTAGCTTGACATTTGCCTACCTCCCCCGTCTCACCGCTCACATACCTCAGGCGGTGACAAGCACTTGCGCGCACACTATAGCCCAGTCTTCAACAAGGATGATAAAAACATTCACTGATATCCCGAGATGCCCCAAACGTGCATAGACATCGTCATTAGGGAGCGCTCTGTGTAATACATCACAAAATCTATTACATACTATACTTTCCGAAATAAAGAAGATCTATTTTATCATTTATCAAAGAACTATCCAAACTCGCATCAGCTTTTATCATTTATCCAACAACAAATTCAAAACAATTCTTCCTCTATTGTTATCAAACCACACTCCACAGTTTGCGGTCAAACTGTTCACGCTCAGTTAGAACTAGAAATAAAAGAATCCAGTCTAACCGCAGACCTAACTTGCGCACGCGTCACGTAATTTGTATTGTGCGGTTTACTGTTAGGCTTGAGCGAAGGAGTAATGGAGATCAAATGTTTTCGATTTGTTTGAAGGGGTTTATCAAATGGATTATTTTGTATGTGCAGCACTATAGCTTTTGGAATGAAAATTTGGTAATATAGTGACGTAAATGAGGTATTTTGGGAGTGCCCGTGAGTGCACGCACAGAGGGCTTAGTGAACTTCTACAGTATTACTTAGATAATCTTATGGACTGGGTGTGGTCTCTTTAGTTTCAATATTTAGCATTTTTACCGTACCTCAAAAGGAAAAAACGGAACACTTATAGGATCATTCGTGTGTCTGTTTGTCTGTCCGTCTGTCAACCGATTTGCTCCGAATCTAATAGATCGATTAAGTTACAATTTGGTACACGTATGTATTTCTGTGACCCAAACACGGACGTGTAACGTAAATAAATGAATTTTAAATATGGGGGTCAATTTTCGGGGCAAATAAGAAAATTAAAAAAAAAGTTATGCAAACTATATCGTGTGACATATCAAATGAAAATGCTTACTGTGAGATTTTCAAATAAATTAAGAAGTATATGCTCTTAAAACAACATGGTAAATCTCTCAATACTGTGCATGCAAACTTACATTTGCAGTTGCAACTTGTTTTTCAACTACAACGTAAATTACGTAGTTATAAATTAAATTAATCAAGAACTTATAAGCTTCAAAAAAAAAAACTACATCTATATAAACACGTCATTTAATACTGTTGAGCGTGCCCGTCTGCTGGCTGTGGGAGAATGGGAGTCAGGTTTGTGGCTTCAGGCGCTACCGTCATCCACCATAGGCACTATGACGGATGATGACACATCGTTTCGGCTCGCTACGTGTCTCCGATTAGGCGCACCTTGTGTTGCTCTGCATCGGTGTCACTACGGTAAAGCTGTCGACAGTCTCGGGCACCATGGCCTGTCCTGCTGCAGGAGTGCAGGTCGCATAGCACAGCACGCCAGTATCTACGATATTATTCGTCGCGCTCTTGGCGGCGGCGTACCAGCGGTGTTAGAACCAAACGGCTTGGTACGTGACGATGGCAAGAGACCAGACGGCATATGATGTGACGTTGTTGCCTTGGAAGGTGGGTAGGTCTCTGGTGTGGGACGCAACCTGTGTCGATACCCTTGCGCCATCTCATGTTCCAAGCTCGGCGTGCTGTGCTGGCGCCGCTGCTGCGGCTGCTGAGACCCTCAAGCGGCGCAAATATTTGTAACCTTATGGGTAACCACAGTTTTCAGCCGTTTGGAGTCGAAACGCTCGGGTCATGGGGCCCGAGTGCGCGTCTTCTTTTTAAGGAAATGTCTCGCCGACTATGGTCGACACTTCACATGACCAGAGGGCTGGCTCGTTCTTTGGTCAAAGAATTAGCATTGCCATTCAACGTGGCAATGCTGCCAGTCTTCTGGGCACGTTTCCGGACGACAGCGATGCGGACGAGTAGGTACTTCGACGCCTAAAATTCCTAATGTTTGTATTTATTACTACAATGTTAACCCTAGAGTAATCGCGCCTTTCCGTGAAACGCGAGTGATCGCGTGGGGAGCATTTTGCCGCCCATACTTAATATGATTTTTTTTAGTAAATAGGAGTTATATCATTTTATATTTATATTTAAAGGATAGAATAAAACATAAATTATCAGAATGAGAAACATTTATTAAAGTTTTATACTTAAAATTTAGAAAATAATGGTTTGGGAGATCTTAGGTAAAATTTCTTGGTCTTTTGCAACCTCTTCACAATTATTTATATAAAAAAACAAAAGTTAAACTTAATAGCTAATTTACATGTTTTCATCATCTACAACCTGTATTTCAGCAAAACAATCACGACACATGTACATGCAGTGTTCGTTGCACAGTAACTTTGCACACCTATTGCACCCTTTTTTCGTCCTTCTATTTTTCTTGGACGGACATACTGCGCATATACCTTCTCTACCTGAGGGTATATTTTGATGATCCGATGGCACAAATCGGGCGATTTGGTTTCTCAGTTGTTTGTGCAATGTGTTTACGTTGGATCTTCTAATGATATGTGGTCTAGTCATCGCCAGGGCAATTTCTTTCAGAAATTTTCGTCGTAATAATAATAAAAACAAAACAAAAACACAACGTCTAATAATTAATCAAAACAAACCAAAAATCAATTTTAATACGATATTTACTTCAAAACAATACTATACGCAATGAAATCTATTAATATTTTAACTATAGAAAAAAACCAGACCCACAAATTTTACTTACGTGAGTAGTCGCGCAGTGAGCAATTTGCCGTCAAACGCGACACACCTACGACAACCTTTGTTTCCTGCGGTCATCCGCGCACTGAATTCACTCTAATTTCTAAAACAAGGAGGTGAGGAACGGGGGGGCAGCTACTGGGACGCTTGACCACGACAAATGCATCGTGTACAAAATAATACGAATATTGTGCCGCGAGCGGCAAAATGCTCATAGCGCGAGCACTCTAGGGTTAAGATTGTTCTTGAGATTCATCCCAACTACGGAACCCTTCATTGTGCGTAGTATGACACGCACTTGGCCGGTTTTTATATTCTATCTTTATGATAAGCTTTATCAGTCCTTAGCCGGGGTTTGTGCTACCTGCTGACCTTCCTTAGTCTTAGATTTTATCTTCTTTCACGTCCTCTACTAAAACATAAGCCTTATTCCTTTCTGGGTGGGCAAGAGGTCATTATTAATATTAAGCTATTACATCAAATAGGTACCAATCTTAACTATCCACGTGCACTTGTAGGTAATAAGATATTTATCTCAGACCAAAGTCAGGAGTTCAAATCCTGACCTGTTATACTACTATGATGAACCTACTTCTATTACTGGGGTTAATTAGTGTATAAGTGTGACTAACGCCAACGACGTGGGTGTTATAGATAATAACGTAGCTAAACTATTTAATGTAGAAAATGCTGTAACATTTCGATTAAGATTTAAAGACAAACCTAATCATGATAACCATGTATCAGTTCCTAAATGAACAGCACCAATACAAAATGATGAAGCAACAGACAAAATAATATGACGATATAGATTTGTCGAAAATGTTGCGCAATCAAATCGAATTTCATACATAGGTTATTAACGATGGGTACCATAAAACTCGCCAGCGATTAAAAATCAAAACACAACTCATTATAAAGAACTACACACACTACTCGAATACTACACGAATCGTCACGCATCTCATGTAATTCGGACATTACTAAGACAATGAAAAATTTTATTTATCACCACTTTACCGCCTGTCGTCTGAGTATGCGAACCGATTTTGGATTCAAAACATCGATCTTTTTCGGTTCTCGATTCATAAATCGAGTGAGTTCATTGTGGATGCCAAGCGTGTGTTGTAATGAAATAATTGTAATGTGTGGCCTATAGTGGGGTTAATTTGCGAGACGTGGTTGGTTTTTCGCATAGCGAAATTCTTGTTGCATACTCGTACGTTTTTGTGATTGCACAAACGTTATTGTTATCTGTTCACCTAGGTAAGCTAGGTTCATCGGTTCACCAAGGTAGTTAGCACTGTAAAACCCTGATGAATAACAGATGCGAGTCATTCAATTTAGTATCTTAGCCCCAGATTCTGCGTCAGCAAATTCTTAAGTGGCAATCTGGCGTTACATCTACCCTACCTTCATCTCATCAACTGGCAGTGATTCCATTTTTGAAAGAGACTTTAGCCCCAGAAGAGGGTCTCTTGGCTAAATAATAACAGCCGCACGGGTCGATCAAAGATTCTACGCTTGCCGCGGTCGGTTCATGGATGGGTGTCTATCTATTACATACGAGACCCCTCTGTGCCTCAGAAAGCACGTTAAGCTGTTGGTCTCGGCTGTCAATAGTAGATTTTTGACATTCGTTACGGTTAGAAGCCCAAAAAGTCGGGCAACCAGTCTTACCAAGGGGCATCGTGTTACCCAGTGGGTTGTGGAGGTCAGATAGGCAGTCGCTCTATGTAAAATACTGGTATTCAGCTGCATCCGGTTAGACTGGAAGCCGACCATAACATAGTAGGGAAAAGGCTAGGCAGATTGATTGACTTTAATTCCAGAATGATTAAGTCAATTTGAGAATCTCCTATTTGTGTCATGTTTTCTAATAAATTGTCGCGATCAAGGCGTCTGCCAAGGAGCTGTTCCACTTAGTACCCTAAATGTCACCATCAAAAAAGAAAAGCTAATAAATCTTATCCTACCATCCATCTTATCTGTATGTTCAAGGAGTATACTTCAAGTTATTCAGGGGACACCTCTAGACATCATTTGAATGTAATCAGTTTTCCGTTAAGTCGTAAATTTTCTCCTACCAGCACCACTTCATACATTGAATTAGTAATTTATTTGATTACATCAACGTCAGGGTGAAAAGCCTGTGCATGTTTGGCCTAGATTTTAATGGAATTAGGACAATCAATTTTATTTCTAGTTTTTATACAAATGTGCAGTTCGAAATAAATGATTCTACTTGTGGCCTTGTGGTACACCTGGTCGGAGGACTAGATGTCAGATCTCATTTTTTCACTATCATGCCTTCTTTTTGATGAAAAGCACTTCATCAAAAATGGCTTTTAAGAAAAAAAATTCCAATATCCCTACATATAATAAAAATATGACTCCTGTCTTATCGTGTCTATCTTTTAAAACCAATATTTTTAGTACGAAAGTTTTTGTAAAACGAAGGTTTTGTCTTTCAATACCCCTTTCGGTACCTCAACACTTCTGCTTAATTCGTCATGCTGTCCATTTTAGCTTTGTTTCCACTAATTAAGATTACAGTCACAACACGGCATATTTTCCTGTATTGTTAGTCAAATATTTTGACTCAATATTGTCGGAGATCCAAGTAGAAGCTATGCATACTTTGACCATTTTTGCTTCGAGTTTGGGACTATTTACTTAAATGTCAAAGTCGTTCTTGTCTTGATTATGAGCTCCTTCTTCTTACTTATCATGATTAGTTATTTTTTGAAAGAAAGAAAGAAAAATATTTTACTTGGGACACGCACAGGAAATACAAACATTAAAAAAGGAGCATATAAAACTAAGAAAATTAACATAAAAAAACCAAAATAAATACATAATTAACAAAATATAAAAAGACCTGTGCGAGGCCAAAAAGCTCCTATCTCAGCATATTGGCCTCGCACAGGCCTTTTTTTTTTAAAGGCTCGTAGCTCAGGATACAGCTGCGATATTTAAATAAATACCGCAGCGCTGGTATTCTGATAGGGCCTATGTGATGCCACGGACACACCTACGGACTACTACAAAAATCCATAAGGGAATAAAATAACAAAAATACCTACAATTTAGAAAAAAAAGAATAAATAAACTAAAAACCGTAAATAGTATAATAGTCGACTCACTCCCAACGCGCAATTTTTCTTTCACATTTTTATCGCCTTTTACATGTGTACGCGTTTCAGCGTACTGTGCGTAGCTTCATATTTCTTCTAACTGACCGGCTCTTTGGCAATTCAAACAAAAGTAAATGGACTAAACCTTTTCTTCGGTTTTCTATCGCTGTAGATGTATTGGATTAAAATAAAATAATCAAAAATATATTGCAAACCCTTTTCAGAATAGGTTATTGCACACTTTAGTTTAAATTCTAAAGACCAGCTACCTAGACACAGTGATAGAATATCTTCATATCAAGAACACTAAATATAATCTATTTCGCAACCAACCTGTCCTTCAAAGCGAAGACAAAATTATACAAAGAGAGCGAAAAGTGGTTTATTTGAGGAACAAATAAATAACTGATATAAATGTTTTATCGCAGTCATATAGACGAGAATCAATAAAAATCACGCACTCAGAATTGGCCGCGATCCATCATCGTATTGTACAAGAAAATGAGTATTTCGGAACTGTATTTTTAGCTCCATAAGTAATTTTACGGGTTTAGATAACTAGTTGACAAGGAGCAGCAATAATAAAGCCAATTTTGAGGTCACCTTGAAATAAATACAGTATTGAAGTACGAGTATATTCCAAACTGGCCCATAATAGCCATTACATTCACATTAATATTTATTGACGTCCTGCCAAGGCAGAACGGATAAAAGAACCGATCAAATACAAATATACCGAAATGATAATATTTTATTTCACAACAGCTATCAAAAGACCATCCAAGTTGTCTAAAACTTTTATCCACCATAAAAATGTCAAAGTAATAACGTGTCAGATGGAATCCTGTTACACATGTCAAGCTCATTCCTAAAGTTTGCTTTAAACGGATTAAAATTCGTTCCCCATTTAGAAAAAAAAGTAAGATTTATAGTTCCTAAAAAAACGGGCCATAAAGAAAGCAATAAAGCGGCTAGTTCCACCGCCTATAAATCCAGAAAATGACTACCAATCAATGTGTAAAAATAAATTTATAATGTAAATAAATAAGTTTCACCTACAATTTTTATTGTCCAGCTTTATATTCGAAGCTGCTAGTTTTATTCCTCACTTCCTTCACCGTGGCGTGAATACGCTAACCAAACATTACCAAACATGTCTTTACAGCCGCTTCATCCTTAATTTCAACTTTATTGTTTCCTAATTCAAGTCTGCATCTAATTTCGGGTCCGCACAGATTAATTTTGTAGACAGAGGCGTCAAGTCATTAAGTAGTCGACGGCGATGAGCAATAAAAGTTAGAAAACATAAATAAAGTTTTACTGTGAATGAACATAGTACCGAAATACGCGTCTGAAATAACATATGCTTATATGTCGAGGAGTCTGGTTGAGCTTATTGAAATGCTGAGTGCAAATGTAGACAGTCGTTGCAAAAGTGACACAAGCAACGGTTCTGTGACATGTGCCAAAGCTGAGCCTACATAATATTTGTGGCTTAGGACATCTGCAAAATAAGGATGGTAAAATAAAATAATAAAAAGAACCGCGGTTATAGTAGTCGTAAATGTTTTGCAGCTGCAAATACATGTTTTTTTATTTACATCGATAGACGCAATTATACGAGTTGTATATGTAAATCTACATAAAGATGATCCTGATATAACGCGGACATAAAATAGCGTTTATGATGCTATGATACATGACAAGTAAAATAACGATAAACTTGAAAGCATACTTGATCCTACATTTGTCATGAGTAAAGATTTAAGAGTTAATAAAATTGTTTCACACACTGATAGACTGGGAGTTGCAAAAATCATAAACCTTTTCTTGATGTTAGTATCCTTCTAAATGTATTTGTATTGACCTGACGATATTTCAATAAGATTGTAATCCGAATAACAGTTACATGACTCACTTAATTCCGTATATACAAAAGAAATAACTGAGTGTTTATAGCATCATCCTTTTTTGTCAGTCTGTCTGTCATGACAATCACGGTTGATTAAATCGAAGTGCATACTGGATCAAGAAACGATTTTGTATACTTATATGGAATATTAATTTCCGTGCTTGGCTAAAATTGTGCAAAAAACAATTTGCTTCTTAGATGGTTCTTTAATTTGTTTAGTTCTTCAAGTGTCTGTTTGTTTTCTTTCGTCATTTTCAGATTTCTCATTTCACTTTATTTTCTTGCTGTTGTATATTCTTGCTTTTCGGTTTTCTTTACTATCATTATTATTAACATTATCACCATCATCTCAACGTCATCTTCAGTACTTACGCCTCATGTTCTCTTAATAATACTGTCTTTAAGTATTTATGAAATATCTTTTACATACTTATTAATATAAATATATTATAATATTTTTTTTTTTTATTTGAGATATGTTTGCTCTTGACTATACAGGGTTATTGGTAAAGCACCAACAACCTCTTAAGGGGTCATTGTACTCATCATTATGAACAACTCTTATTATGGGATCAAACCTGAAATCGCAAAAAAAAATCAGCTGGTCAGTACATTTTTCAGAATTATGCGAAAAATGTACTGAACAGCTGATTTTTTTTCGCGATTTCAGGTTTGGTCCCATAGTAAAAGTTGTTCATAATGATGAGTACAATTACCCTTTAAGAGGTTTTTGGTGTTTTACCAATAACCCTGTAGTCTAAGTCAGAGGTGACAGAGACAATATTTATATTGAAATTTGACGAAGATTCAGACATAAATTCATTACATATGTACCCAGATCATTCCTTACATTAACTGAGAGAGACAAAGGCTTTCAAATTAAGTAGTAAACTTTGTATTTAAATGCTTTTATTTAAATATTACATTTACAATACAATACAGCATATTTATGAATATAATAAATTATAAACATGTACGTGCCTATTCACTAGCTGAAGCGAAACGTTTGTTCTACAGTGGTAGATATAACATTAGGCAAGGTAGATATTTTAAGTTAGGATTGCATAATGGATGCTAAAATCATATAAAATAAATTTAAATTGTTTTGAAAGTTGAATTACTTACATTTTTTTCTCTCAGTGTACCTGAGGTTTAACATTAGGATTGATCTTTTGTAAGGTATTAAGGCTATGGATATATCTTTGAGCTTACTGAATTGGTAAAGTAATTAAAGTTAGCTCTATCATCCGCCCTCATATAGCTCCTGAGAGAACAGGACTATGGCTTGAAGCCCTTATACCATGGCTGTTTGTAGAGGTATGCTTGGCTCTATTAAAAATTGCCACAAGCAAAGAGATCAGTGCTCAGCAGTAGGTGAAGTTAGACTGTGAATTATGATGATGGTGACGCTAAAGACAGGTGTTAATCAGATTACACGTGTCTTAAGCATAGCCAAGCCTATCTCCAGCTACAGCACAGTCCCTATAATGCCGGACGTGCACGTACTGAGTGAGTTGACACCGCTTCGCAGGGCCATATACGCGCGGCGTGGCGTTGAAACTCATTATAATTTATGGTTGTCCCTGCGCAGTATACCGCGAATGCTAACTCTGCTGATGAAAGGATTAGCCGCTGGGTTAAGGTTCTAGGGATTGCCGTTGACGTATGTGACCACGGATGGGCGGGGCTGGATTGTTTCGATTTGGGACGTTGAGCGAACGGGTTGTTCGTTTCGTGTATGGCGGAAGTTATTAGTTGGTCAAGCTATTTCGTTATTTCCAGTTCGAATGTACTTTTAGGGTTCCGTACCTCAAAAAGAAAAAAACAGAACTCTTATAGAGTCACTCGTATGTTTCTCTGTCCGTCTATCACAGCCAATTTGCTCCGAATCTAATGGACCGATTAAGTTGAAATTTCGTACACATATAAGTTTCTGTGACCCAAACACGGAAGTGTAACGTAAATAAATGCATTTTGAATATGGGGGTCACTTTTGGGGGACGAATAAGAAAATAAAATAAAAGTTTTGTAAACTGGACCGTGTGACATATCAAATGAAAGGGCTTTCTGTGAGGGTCTCAAATATATTTTTTTATCATTTTAAAATATATTGTTTTAAAGTTATTTAAGAAAATAGGCGAAAATTTACCATTCTCCACTTATCTCCGAAATTACTAAGTCTAAAATTTTGAGAAAAAGACAAAATAGTACAAAATAGACCTATAGATTATAGGAAAACCTATAAGAAGTCCATGGTCTTAAAATACCATGGTAAATCTCTCAATATTGTGCGTACCAACATACACTGGCAGAACGTTTTTTCAAGTACAATGTTAAGTTTGTTCTTGGGATAAATTCATCCTAACTACGGAACCCTTCATTGTGCGTGGTCCGACACGCACTTGGCCGGTTTTTTTAGTTAGTTTGAACTTACTCCACTTAGGATTAATTCTTCTGCCATTAATTATTTTTTCTTCTTTCTTCTGTTATCGTGTTAAGGGGGAACCCGCGAAATTCAAATTTTCTTACGTTTTTTGTACTTTACAAGTTAGTATTAGGTTGTATGTTAATAAAATTACGATCCGCGACCGCAAGAAATGCAAAAACCGTAACAATATGTATTTACAAAATCATAATCATTAGAATCAGTAATACAACTACTTAAGTTAGTATAATCCTCAACTGTCAAGATTTCAAGAAGTAGTCATTCATTAGGATTACCTGGTCTTTATGAGTTTGAGTTGTATTGACAACTTTATTGGTTATAATTCTACAAATACATACTTGTTACGGTCGCGAATCATATTTTGATCAACATCCAACATAATACTGACTTGCAAATTGCAAAAAAACGTATGAAAATTGGTATTTCGCGTTCTCCCCTGGCGCTTTCGCCATAATGTCACCAACCTTTAATTTCCTTTCTAAATTCCTATAAGTTAGTAGTTAGTAATATAAGTTATTGAAATACATCCTCTTACGCTGTACTCAGGATGGATGAAATGGCGACAGGTCACAGGAACAACTTGCGACTCACGGATGCCCCTCAAGTTAAAGGGGAAAATTTATAAGTCCGTGATAAGGCCTGTCGTACTTTATGGGTCTGAATGCTGGGCCGTGAAGAAGAATGATGAAAAAAGATTGCATGCAGCGGAGATGAGGATGTTGATATGGATGCGTGGAGTGACGAGAATGGATAAAGTAAGAAATGAGTATATAAGAGGAAGTTTGAAAGTGGCGCCAGTGACAGAAAAGTTGAAAGGAAACCGTTTGGCGTGGTATGAGAAGGGACGAAACGCATGTGACTAAAAAAGTGATGAATATACATGTTGATGGATGGATAGGGAGAGGAAGGCCGAAGAAAAGATGGATGGATTGTGTGAGGAAAGATATGAAAGAGAAGGGAGTGAATGATAACGTAACGGTTGACAGGGGAGAATGGAAGAAGAAAACATGTTGCGCCGACCCCAAGTAACATGGGATAAGGGCAGGAAGAGAGAGATCCTCTTATGCTGTATGACCAAACGACCTTTCCTTAAAATTCTAAAACCTCCATTGGTATATCCATTAAGTTGGTAATACCTTATTTACCACGATCAAAAATTAACAAGAGAAACTTCGCACCAATGATTAATATAATCATGCTTCCATTTAATTTACTGTTATCTAGTAGTTAATTGTCAAGCAGTTTATTGGCATGATAAATGGCCCGCTCGTAACAGAGATAGTATATTCTTAATAGACAATCTGAGAGTCGCCTATAAAATCTTTAAGATGATCTAGAATCTAACCTATAAAGTTGTGGTACACGAGAAATGTATTAAGATATCTATTAAAGTTGGTGTTAAATAATTTTGCTTCGATTTATATAGAGGGTTTAGATCGGGATTTAATTGCTGTGTAGTTAGGTTGTGATCGTAAAAATAATTAATTTTGTTTTGAAAGAAGATTAATGCAGCGATGTTAGATGAAGCTTACTTCAAATTGGTTCTTGTCTGTTTTAAAACAAAGTTTCGTATTAAGAGGGACCGAGCGCATAGTGGCGCCCTTATCGTTTGTTTAGATATTTCTTTTATTTTAGAATGAAAATACAGAAAATAAGCAGGTTAAGTTGTGCTCCACAAGACTATACGTTATTATTATTACAAACAGTAGTTTTATATTGTTACGTTTTATTGTAATCCTTAAAACGGAAAATAGTGGTCGCTTATTTTCTACATTTTAATTCTAAAATAAAAGAAATGACCAAACAAACGTTGAAGGCGCCACTGCGCGCTCGGTGCCCTCTTAAAAACTTATAATCTGTTTGAAATCTTTTTGATGAAAGTGTAAGCAAACTTGTTCAGGTTAATTTTTTATGCAATTACTTGACAAAGAAAATAAGTAACACAGTCATCTCTATTTAGAAGGTTTCAACTTTATATCTCGCCATTTTTGTAACATTGTAAAATTGTTATTTAAAAATCGTCTACGAAAAAATGACGTTACGAGTATAAAAATGGAGGTTCCATTGTCTTTGTCAACTCAAAAACGATGTTAAAGGTGATGTAAAATTAGAAATTCAAATTATTCGAAATTCACTCAATTTGTGAATAGCCCTACAAATTGCGAGAGGTATGTTTTCTGAGTCATTTGTTTACTTATCAATCAAATCGTTTCGAATCAGAGTACCTATAGCCTATTTTGCCATTACAAGATTTCGAATGCATCTAGCGTAGAAACTGACCAGTCGAAGAAAAAAAGATAGTGTTCCGCCATGATAATGAGACATTATTGCGACAAAAGCATCAGACAGCCCATAAGTCCTTCACCATTTTTTACGAGCGACGCTACAAATCGCAAGTGAGTAGACAGACTAAACGCTCTCTAATAAGACGATTCGCGTTCAAAACACATTCGACAAGCTGAGGCCATATCAAATGATGAGTGGTCCTATTGTGTACTGACTTATAGGCAATGTCGGAGCAATGAGTCCGTGAGCAGGGGGCCTAATAGCCCCTTATAACAAAGTTTGGAGTGGCTTGGCGCGCTTATTTGGTTATGCTATTTGTTGCTGAATATTAATTAATAGTTTTATTAGTTTGTGTTTAGTGAAAATCAAGGTCTTTATAAGGTTGCGCGTGTTCTGTTTCGTGTTATTTTTTTTTTTTGTATTGTGAATTGTTTTTCTATGTACTTTGCATGTGGATTAATTGTATTATAACTCATACATTGACTTTCTTAAGACTTCTTTTGAGATAAAGATTTTGTTTTCTTAAAACAAAATATTTAGGGCTGAATAGGGAAATAGCTTCCCTGTCACAGCGAAGTCGTGTCGAAGTCCAACTTACCACATACACACCCGACAATTTTAGGACAATCGGAAAGGTCTAGATATTTTGGAATGTTTCTCTTTCATTTTATAGTTTGATGGATCAGAGATCTATGTTTATAAAATCCTAAACATATTTGGACACAAAAGAATCACATAATATTTTAAAGGCGAAAGTTTGTGTCTGTTTGTATGTTTGTTACTATTTCACGCAGAAATTAATGAACGGATTTTGATGAAATTTGGCACACAGATAGTTATAACCTGGATTAAAACATAGAATACTTTTTGTCCCTATATTCCTACGGGTTCGAGACTTACGCGGGTGAAACCACGGGGAGTTGCTAGTTTTAAATAAATCGCAACAAGGTACACACAGCTACATATGAAGCTATACATTTCCAGTATAAGCTGTTCTGACATTGCTTACAATTTCCGTACAATGAGAGGTCAGCTTATACTGGATTTGTATAGCTAGATATGTAGCCGTGTATACCTCTTCACTTACAAAATTTTTGCATACAACCGTCCTATTACTATTGATATATTGTATCTACCTTGTTTTATTGCACATGATGATCATCATGCTAATGCCGCCATTTATGATACAGTCTGATGTCATCATCAGATTTAGTATAAGAAAATATATCTATTGTATTCTTTATAAAGATTTTTTGATTCATTGCTAGCTGGTTAAGGCTTGTTACGCACGATTTTACACAATGCACAATGTTGTGCAAATGTGTGTAAGTCGTTATGCAAAAGGTAACATAGCTTGTGGTGAATAGTTTAGTTGTTTTGGATTGATTTACGAGTATGCCCAGCAGTGGACTGCGCGGCTAACTATTGTGTGAAAAAGAAAGTTTAAAAAGCAATTTCTTCTGGGTAAGCTCACTCCATCGTCGACTCTGTCTCTGTCGCTTCCAACCTTGACTAGAGTCAAGAGCAAACCCATCTTAAATAAAAAAATGTGTTGAGAGCATATTCAACATAGTAGCCCTGACTTAGCTACCATAGAGATCAATGCAATAAGCATTGATGCAGCCACTGCGGAGTTTAGCTAGCCAATTTAAAATAACCCTGTATATCTACCGGCCTGTAATTGTCCCAATGTCCGGCAAAGGCATCTTCTCATACAGGAAAGGCATCAATGCTTGCTGCATTGATCTCTATGGTAGCAAAGTTAGGGTTGGCAGAATATGTGCTGCAGTTTTCAATACAAAAGTGTCGGGACCTCACTGTTATCAGCAGTAGAGGTTTCTCACATAACCAGCCCACTTTACCAGGTTACCCTGAATAACTGACAGGCCGGATGGCGTGATTGGTTAAAATACCACCTATCATGCCGCAGGTCGTGGGTTCGATTCCCATCCAGGACAAACATTTGTGTGCATGAACATGTCTTTTTGTCCTGAGTCTGGGTGTAATTATCTATATAAGTATGTATTTACAAAAAAAGTAGTGTATGTAGTATATCCAAAGAGTTTATATAAGCAAGCTATGCTAATATAAACTCTTTGAGTATATCAGTTATCTGGTTTCCATAGTACAAGCTCTGCTTTGTTTGGGATCAGATGACCGTGTGTGAATAATGTCCCAGGTTATTATTATTATTTTTTCATTTATTTCAATTCTTTACATATAAATTATATTTTTAAATATTAGAATACAAAAATAAAAACATTTAAAAATATAAAAAAATAGAAATCCACCGGCATGGGGAACAGTGTCCAAGCTACCGGTGGTTAGGGTCCCAGAGACAGGAATCTCCTCACAATACGCGCCGTATCAAGGAGTACTGCCTTTTGAATCAGGCCCTTTACCCAGCCACCCAGCGAGAGCCTCTTGAAATGTTGGTCGAGGCTCTTCTCTTATTATTATTACACTTGTCTTCGAATTTTTGGTTCTAGGACACGCTGGTTTCCTCACGAGGTTTCCTTCACCGTTTTGAGAGCAGTGGGGATAAATAATTATAAAATAATTTACACGACGTAAAGTGCCTGCCGGATTCGAAGCTACTACTTACAACTCGTAATTCGCAGCGGTTACCTCTGGGCTGCCACTGCTTCAGAAAACCAATAATCCAAGTCAAATTAAATGATAAAATTACAGATTTACACAAATACTTAGCGGGTTCTGAACTCAAACCTGGCATACAGTGATACCTGCACTTTAATTGAACCTTTTTACTTGATTGACAGTATTAATTGTCAGTTGAAGGCAGACTTAAGAGCCGTTCGTTATCATGACTGGGTTTGTTTGTATTTATTTTTAAAGTAATTGATTGGCATGACGTTTGGTTTGCAACACTAGAGGGTTAGTCGACGGGAAAGACGAAGGTCTTCAATCAGTGCATCCTGCCTGTTATGACTTATGCAGCCGAAACGTGGACACTCACGGTACGGCTGGTCCATAAATTCAAGGTCGCTCAGCGAGCTATGGAACAGGCTATGCTTGGAGTTTCTCTGAGGGATTGAATCCGGAACGAGGTGATCCGGCAGAGAACCAAAGTTGTCGACGTAGGTAGGAGAAAAAGCAAGCTGAAGTGACAATGAACCGATTATCGTTGGGGTAGACGTGTTCTGGAGTGGAGGCCACGAATCGGCAAACGTAAGGTAGGACGCCCTCAGGCTAGGTGGAGCGGCGATCTTCGCAGGGTGGCTGGTGGCTGCTGGGTGAGAGTTGCCGACAATCAAGCTGAATGGCGTGCAATTGGAGATGCCTACATCCACCAGTGGACTACAGTAGGCTGATGGTGATGAGAGGGTTAATTTTGTTAATAAAGCTACAAAATCATAATAATATTTATGACATAAACATCAGGAGAAAGATAGTATTTCGCCTAAAGAAGTTATCCTGAAAATTTTAAAATCTTTACATGCAGGCAAATCTTGCTTTTACTTTATACAATTCTACGCCAGTATAAATGAAAGTTCGATAAAATAAATGAAGACAGGAGTATACTACATATTCATGTCTTTTAATTAAATAATATCACGCATTAATACGATTCAGTATAAGATACCTACCATCAAATTGTATACTAATTACAACACAATTTTATAATTTAACTTAAACACGAACAAAAAATGAGTCATCAGATTAATTGAAATTGTAATTAACCATTGTCAACAATTCATATTAACGTGTTTTACAAATACGAATTAAAAAGTTATATCTCCATTTTTGTTCAACAACTTGTGCTGTCACCCCATCCGACACTAATAGTGCTACCCTAATCCTAGATCTTATAATTTATCGATATCGACAAACTGGTTTTGTCTCTCAGATTTGTATAGCATTAATTTCATGCTTTATTACAATTTAGATTCTTAATAGGCGGTTGCGATAAAATAGCAGTTAATTATGAGTTTAACATAGCATAAACATAAACTTCTGAGCATTAATCTCAATGAGTAATCTAGAAACTACACAATCAAATAGTAATAACTTGAAATCTCTTATCTGTAAGTTAACTATGCAAAATAAAACGAATCTAAATTAGTGTTAGAAGTCAGAAGATAATAGACGAGGGCGTATTCCTTATTTAAAATCAAATATAGGTACGTTAATTTGACGAAAATATTCGTCTGATTAAGGTTCTAGAATGATCGCAATGCAACTAAAAACACCATCGATCCAGTCCGGTTGCGCTTCTGAGAAGGGCTTGGAACAATTCCGCCGCTAAAAACAATTAAATCGTAATTAAGGGCCGTATTAAGAGACGCGGCATGCGTCCACGCATTGCCGCACTCATTTTAAGGATAGCGATGAGAAAGTATCGATGGAATTATCGATTGTTTTTAACGCAATTTTTTGGATTATGTAAAAGAGGTGTTGATTTAATTATTCTTGGAATTGACTCAATTTTTTATAATTTATGGATAGATTTCCATCTACCTACTAATTTAAGAGAAACATATAAAGCTCTGTACGTAAAATTATTCATCTAAATTCACAAAAATCAATACAGCCATTTATTGTACTGCCAATTACGTTACACAAGGACGTTGCATTATACTATTTAGAAAGTTCAATAACACAAGGATTTATTATCAATAATTGCGTAGGCGTCACCACTAATACTTTCTCTTGGCAATTTTAATTTCCCGGGAAAGTTATGATTGATATAAAAACTTCGAAATCACTTGACACTTTACAAAGCACAAAATAAGAATAAAATCCGCCATTAATCCGACGCATACGAAATTCAAAATTCACGATTCGATTTTTGAATGGCCGATAAAAGTCGACACTCGAAACGCCCGCCAATTTTGCATGCATAAACATCGTAAATCTCATTGAATGAAAATGAGTATCGATATATCGATATCGGGTTTTACGATCGATTCATTACTCGAGTATAACTCGTGGCCTTATTGAGGACAATGCTTGAGTCACGTCCCTAACAATCACATCTTCATTAATTACGGAAGGAATTTTTCCGATAGTAACCTATGTGATAGAGCGCCGGTGATAAGCTGAAGCGATCGAGTATTCCATTATTTTTATCAACCTTCGATATATTTGTTTGTTTTCAAGTTTAATATTAATTAAGTTAATTTCCCTATTTTACTACCGCGATAAAACACAAGGCCATGCAGATTTCGTGTAATTAACGTGAATTAAAATAAAAACAAAACATTTTCAGCTATCGATATTTTCTGGGGCCACAAAACTTTCTTCTCTTTTACATTTCCAGTAAATAAAAAGTTTGTTAATACCCGCTACAACAAACACCACACCCAATTTCCCCGTAAGTGATAATGACGACTCTGAACTCGTACGCCTCTCTCAATTTGTCGCACGACTTTTTGTCACCACGACTTGTCGAGATTCAGTCGCAATTAAGGCCGTTTTCCCAAGTCTATGTAATTTTTAGGGTAATTAAAGCTTTTTAAAAAGCAAACAAGGGTAATGAAGACTTCATTACTAAATAATTATTATATTAAAAAGTTGTTGGTACCTGTTTTGTGCAGCAGATAAAAATATTACAGATTTGGCTTAAACGACATTTCATGTCAATTGCCCTTATGACAAAGTGAATACTTACTGTACATGAGTATAATTATAGGTAATTTGTGTTATTAAAACATGAAGACACGTACCTACTATCTTTAAAGATTTCCGGGCCTGTCCCGATTAAAATCATATTTTTTCTGATTCAACTTTCACTCAAATATTTTTAAAACTTATTAGAAACTTTCATTGACCTTTAAATCAGTTAAACTAGGAACTTATGCAGGATTTTTGATGACTAGCTACTTATATCTAAGTAAGTACTTAGCCGACACAATTATAATTGACATCGTCACGCTAAGAAAAAAAAATAGTCACGTTCCCATTGCACAATATATTGTACGTATTTAGCAAACATAAATACATAGTTTCATAGATACGTAAAATAGAAGATAGTTTGGAAACAATTAATTTAATAGTATTTTCCACAGAGCAACGCTAGAAATGCCGTTTTTATTCCACCATATAGCATAGTAGCTATTTACTGACACAAATGAACCCACTATTTCTCTACAGCAACTATCTCTATGTCAAACGAGACATCAATTGCAAAAACAATGTAGGTCGAGACAACGATGCATGAAATATTGCCGAGATAGATCCGAAGACAACCGGACTTGTGTCAGATGCATCTACAATTTATTTCTTAAGATACTGTTGAATATGTGAAAACTGATAATGATCTGAATGAGGGTACACGTAACTTTGTAGAAGAAAACAGTGCAGTTAAAAGAATACATGTTGGAATAGAAAAGTTCTGGCAGATTTTTCTAATGGATTCTCCAAAATTACAAGATAATTACCAAGAAATACTAAAACTTGAAAAAATACTATACAATTTGACATTGTTGAAGCAGAAAACATAAAAATAGTACTAATGCAGTAGATACTACAAAATAAGATGGCGAATTTACTACAGAACGTAAACGAGAAGTCCGTATTCTAGCAAGACTTGAGGATGAATAGACATATTTAGTTGAACAACAATTCTGGCTGTTCATGAATTTTATAGTACTCACGACTATAGGAATACTTGTATAGGATGAGCACTGATAAGTGTTCTTATTGCTAAAAGAGGGAATAAAAATAAATACATATATATTTTATGCATACGACGATATATTATATAGCCATACATTTCCAGTATACGCTAAACTCTCACTGTACGGACAGTATATTCAATGCGAGCTCAGAATATGCTGGAATTGTATTGCTTGATGTGTACCAGATTTATAAACTCAGCTCATCGTCTTTCTCAAGTCGCTTCTAAGCAATTAGTTCATCAGTTCAAGTGCATATATGTAGATGCATAACTTATAGTGAAGAATACACAAACAGTAATTCATTACGTAGTTTAGTCAATAAAATCACATAGCGAACAACTTTAATAATATCGCGATTGACAAAAAATTGTTCTTTAATAGAATAAACAACATGCTTTAGCATGCGTCAAATCAATCATCATTAATGAGCATATGACAATTTCGTTTTTTCTCCTGTAGAATATTAATGTCTAACACTTTAGCACAGACACTTGTTGTCAATATTCCTAGTCACATTACTACTAAGTTTTACAGTAAAGTATTGCTCTAAGACGCTTTAAAATTACTGGTTGACTCAAATGGCCACTTTAGAGTTTAGAGGTTTCTAGTTTACGCCTTTGGGTGCAACTAGCTCCTTATTCAACAAAATAGTAGTTTCAACATTACAGAAGGCAAAGTTAATGAAAAGGAACATAATGTTTCTATGATAAGAAGTAATGTATGTTTACGTGTCAATCGTGCTATTCTCTATGCAAATTATAAACTTAGTTAACATGAAACTTTGTAAGCTCAGTAATGAGCCAGGTTTGTGGTAGCAGTAGCTATACAACTGTTACTGGTAACATAAATATCTAGTAGTAAGTAGCCATTTGGTAACGAGTTTCGTAAATTTCACTTAACAGGTTGGTTAATAATTTTAGAAGTTAAGTTAAAAATGCTATTATTGCCATACAAACCAGCTAATGAGTGCCAAACTAACGCCAACAATAGTACAATATTGCTATAAAATAGTCTAAACATGTACATTAGTTACAAACAACTTAATACAAACAGGGTAATTCGTCTCGCTCGCTCGTAAAATGAAGACATAATAGAGGCAATTGAAGTAACAACACACAGACACGCAATCTTAACACGATCCCGTTTACACTTTTTGTTTAACCGTACAAAACATTCTAATTTAGCAATTCCAATGCGGCTACCGAATTTGAAGGCGGAAATATAATTAACAGTAATTATCTCTTTGTTTCAGAAATTGAAAAGGGAAGTATGGGAGACGATTTGGACAGAACACGACATTTTGTAATCAACGATGCACAAAATTATAATTTATAAGTACATAATGACGTTGGTGATGAAGATGGACGGGATAAGGTTGGAGTTGACCTGACAGAAGACTTTGTAAACGGTGGTAAATATAAACTGATGGTTGTGATTGGACTTCAAGAAAGTGATGAAGTGTTGACTGTTAGTGGTGAAGGACATGTCGAAGTGCTAGGACTGTAAATAATGCCTGATCGGGAGTCGGTGGGAGGTCCTGGGAGTGCAGGCAGTGGTTTCCTACCACTACAGTTCCCCTCGGCGTTTGCGGCCTTCCATGCTTCGACTCCACCCGGCACTCCTACTACAGCTATGCATCACGCTACACATTATCATCATCATGCCCAGTAAGTACAATTCCTTATTAATGTTCTTTTCTTTCCAACTATACGAGTATATATTGTAATGTTGAAAAAAAAAGATCACATATCACCACTTTTCAGTAAAATAAAAAATAACACGGATATATTTTTATATATCCGTGTTATTAATAGAATATAAGAAGAACATCATAAAAAACCGGATTCGTATTTAATATATATATTTTTTAAATAAAAACAGATAATATGGATGTTATAGTGACCGGATAAGATTATGCTTAAATATTATATATTTTATTTTATTTTATTCATAAAAAAGTTGCGAAGAAAACCACGCAGTTCGTACATACATCTGATCCAGTTAAAGAGTATTTAATGTAAAACAAATCTTTGAACCGATTTCATAGAATGTATATTCTACAATTTGTAGAAAAGAATGAGTGGAAGCCAGTGTTTAAAGTTCTCACATTAATAAGAAAAAGACTAGAACAAATACTATTTATAAAAGCACATAAATTAATACCGAGTCTAGTGAATAATCCGAAGTAATAAAGATATTATTGATGATCATTCATTTATGAAGATAGACATCGCAATGTTTTATTAATGCGACATGGTGTTTTTCCTTACAGCAACTGGAGCATTAGTCAATCCGTCTTTATTATCTTGGCTAATATTTAGTATTAAGTACCGTCATTGCACAGCACACTTAGTCCTTTCAACATTTTAGTACCCCGCTTATCATAATCTAGCCTCTGAACGCGGAGCGCTTTCGTATCAGACGAATCCATCTACATATGTAATTTTATTATGATTCGCTTGCGAGGCAAGTGTCCTTTAATATTACGATCGCTTCACGTTACCCGCTCGCTCCTAAACGTCAACCACGTTTATTGGCCAACTCCATAAAATAGAGTGGTTCATTAAACATTTTACATGCTGCGAAACCTTTTTATTACATAATTGCATGTGTTACCTTTTTAACTTAACTGTAATTCAAAACATCGACTTTGTTGTATTCATTTTCAATTAAAACTGTTATTGCATTATCAGTAATAAAATTCATATTTGTTTCTTATGCACCTTTATGCATATGCCGTTCGGTTCCATTAGTAATATTGCCTTATACCAACTTCACTAAGTTTTTTACGTCTTGCGAGGGAATTTATATCGGGAGCAGGTAGAGAACTTTTAGATTAGATTAGAGCCGGCGTATTAACTGTGGTTTACGGCCGGCCGACCATAAAACCCCGTCCAGGTGAGACAACGTGTTACTTAATGATAATTTATTGCAAAACATCGGACACCGTGAGCCAATCAGATTTGATGACAGCATTAATCTTCTGTAACTGGGCGATATAAAAATGGAGTCGTAAACAATACAAAAGGTTGGATTGGCACCTGAACCGTTGCGGTGACGAGTGATGAGCAGGAAGTCGTCAAAGGAATTGAGACATTTACAATCTTAGGACGGACGTTAATAAAAGCAGGACGGTGCGTTTCAACAAATGAGTTACTTGCTGTGCTCAAAGGGTGCGTGATGTATGGCGGCGGCCGGGCCGAGCCTGCCGGCTGAAATGATTAATGCCTATACCGAGCCTCAGGGCATGCCTCGGCTTAACCCTCACACTGCGCCACGAAAATTTAAAATGTTAATTTACTAAGTACTTGAAATTTTACTGATGTATGTGACTCCTCAACTATGCCTTTACCCCAGTGGCAATATTTTATACTCTCTTGTTGCGAGTCTGAGTATCAATAACACTTGATGTTTGAGAACAAACCGTGTAGCCGCTGCGTAGTGAGGATGATCTACGGGAACACGCTGAGATGAAGCCGGTCTCAATATTTAAAGGCTCCATGGTCATGCAATAAACTCGTTATTTCCTACGTCTTATTTATATAGGTTGTGCAACTCGTTATGGTGAATGTAAAATCGGGTATGAAATTGGTTGTATAAAGACGTCCGCTTTCTCGGAAGTCCAGTAATCCTTTATCCACAGTCCGTGGCGAAGGATTTCGTCGCCGGATGGGTGTACCCATTAACGACCATTTCTCGGTGCCTCATTTAACCCGTTGCTGCGATAATTGCCACCACGTGTTTATTTCCAAGCGTTCTAATTATAGCACGCACAATGGGTTGGACACGATCGGTTATTTTGGCTCCGTTCGCTCCGTCAAAGTCAATTTTGTCCAGCCACAAAAGAGGTGTTGCGAGTCGTTGTCGTTTAATTCATTAACTGGAACCCTTTGAACTGATGCATAGGTATCGCGCCACTTCAACTACTAATTCTGTTCCAACCTTTTTAGCTTCGGCTTAGTGTGCGCTGCATGTCGTATTAGTTTGTCGTTTTGCATCATTGGCGTTGTTGCCACCATTCCCACTTGCTGTTCTTTTTGTTGTTACATTTATCTTGTGACCATTCACTGCTTCGGAGTTCGTATCTAATTATATATTGAGGACATTATTTATCACCGAGTTATATAATCTTTATCTACTGTGTCTTATTCAATCCGGTTTGTATAATAATATTGCTGTGAGAAGAATGGCCTCTCCTGTGAATAGCTAGATTCCGTTAGCGTCTACTTACGTCGAAATTGTGTTGGTAACTCGGGTCGCACATGTGTCGCCACAAAAGCTTACGGCCACAATAAAAGCGCCATTCAGCCGCCCGCATCCCACTCCGTCCTCATTGTGAACGTCCTGGCTTCACAAATCATCAAAGAAAAAACCATTATTATTGACGTAGAGACAAAGGCGTTATCGAGTCGTGATTGGGCGTCGTGTGTGGTTCACTATTGTTTCAGGGTGTAACACAAAATCCTCCGCCAATTAGATGCAATAACTCTATTATTTGTATCAACACTTATAAAAAATGTAAGTTTTATCGTGACATATGATACTTATTTAAACGTTTCGAGATTTCGTGTCATCGATAGCATTTTTTCTGAGATGTAAACATACACATTGGTGTTCGGAATCAATCTGATATGTTTGCCGTTTGGGCGCTATTATGTCCTCAATTGTTTCGATCCTTGTCTCATTTATGACATGTGACAAGGACAGAGAATGTTTTTTAAGCTTAGATTTTATGGTCATAGTTTAATGTAAAGTTTATCTTTCTGACTCAAGTATTGTGTGCTTATACTAAGAAGACATTATGAGGTAATTTATTGTGAATATAGTAAACTACGAAAATGGTTGGATAAATAAAATTATAGTAGAAAAACATAAGTATGTAGGCGCAATTAAATTATACTACGTAAGAAACACAGATGATGAAGTCACAGAAAAATCACACGTGTTCAAATATCTTATTCCTGCAAACTCAAGACCAAGAGCAATATCAATAAATAATATCCTGGGATATTCCACACACGGGTATCTAATCCCAAACTAAGCAGAGCTTGTACTATGGAAACCAAATAACTGATATATGTACTACATACTCTGCTTTTTTTTGTGAATACATACTTATATAGATAATTACACCCAGACTCAGGACAAACAGACCTCGAACGAGGAGCTAAGTGGCTAAGTAATAACAGCCGCATGGATCGATCCATCAGGTTAAGCTACGCTTGTCGGGGTTGGTCCGTAGATTGGTGACCATCTTTACATACCGAGACTCCTCCGTGCCTCGGAAAGCACGTTAAGCCGTTGGTCCCGGCTGTCATTCGTGGATCTTCGGCAGTCGTTACGGGACGTCAGAAGCCCGAAAGTTTGACAACCAGTCTTACCAAGGGGTATCGTATTACCCAGTAACTGGGTTGTGGAGGTCAGATAGGCAGTCGCTCCATGTAAAATACTGGTATTCAGCTGCATCCGGTTGGACTGGAAGCCGACCCCAACATAGTTGGGAAAAGGCTAGGCAGATTGATTGACTCAGGACAGGCAGACATGTTCATGCACACAAATGTTTGTCCTGGATGGGAATCGAACCCACGACCTGCGGCGTGATAGGCGGTATCGTAACTAACCACGCCAGCTGGCCTGTCAAAATCGATATGCGATCCATTCATTTTTCACAAGTCTAAGCAACGATTGTTTCAAGAAATGTAAAACCAATCAAAAGTCAATATTGAATGATTTATTTGTGTTGGACAGAACTTTATTCTATGAGAGTTGAAATAAGTATAAAAGTCGTGAAACTAATTATTGATTTTTTAAAAAGAAATATTTGTAAATGAAAATGAGATTTATCGCGACGTAGTAACGAAGCTTCGGCCTGAAATGGATTCGAATCTTTGTTGGTAAGTCTTGTGAATGAGTAATTTTAAAATATGGTTTTGTATACAGTTTGTGGTCTTTAAACTCGGTACATTACTGTTACTGCTCTTTAAATTTTCTTGACTGTTATGACACTATTGGAAGTATTGGAACTCTGTTCCCTCATTGTTATAAACTTAGTAGATCTATTGCTTTTTACACTGAAATGGTTCCATGAATGGCTCTAAGTTCTACACTGAACAGAAATATGAATTTTGGTTTGGAAGATCTAAACAAAAGCTCTATGAAAGAATATTTCTAAAACCCTTACTTGGTCCAACGGCGTCATAAAGTTTTTATAATATGTAATCAATCAATCTGCTTATCCTTTTGCCAACTATGTTGGGATCGGCTTCCACTCTAACCGGATGCAGCTGAATACCAGTATTTTACATGGAGCGGCTTCTGACTTCACCTCCACCTTCCTCCACCTCCACAACCCAGTTACTGGGTAAAACGATACCCCTTGTTAAAAGAGTGTTTGTCACACTTTCAGGCTTCCGACTACCGGTAACGACTGTCAGACTTCTACGAATATATACGTATGTAGAAAGTAAACGAAATCAAATAATTGCTCCATATATGAATCATGCTACTGAGGTGATGGACATTACGCTTTTAGCCCCAACGGAAGCGAAAAAAATAGCACCTACAACCAAATAACTTGCTAAAAGCCTCCCGTCCAACTACACTTATCTATTGTGAACCTTTTTTTTTTCAAAAAGGTCTAACTATAAGACTTGTCCCTTAATTGACCAGAAATGTTCTCCAATCGGTCAATCTCTATAAAGAAGTTCCGGTCATAAATTGTCCCTCCACATCCCGTTTGACTGTCGTTATTGTCCTGACCACGCCCCGGGTATAAATAGTCTGGCCACGGAATAATCCTGGGAATAGGAGTGTTCCGGAAGGTTTAATAGCTTCTGTACCCAGATGTGGCTCCTCTTTATTTCATACACTAAGTTTACTTGCGAAATCACTACTTCTTGGAAGGTTAATCTTTCCGGATTTAAAAGAATTTTTACATTAAACTGTCTCGAAGTAGATTTGATCCATTATCTGAATTTTCTCCTGACGAATAACTGCTGTCGTGTGTTTCTGTGTTGAATTAATACTGACGTGCGTAATGTGTCCGGCATCTTGAAATTATAAATTGGAGCAATATATGTATTATATAGAGATCTTGATATACATATTCTGTCTCATGTTTAAAAGTCTATGGTAATTTTGAAACCACCCAATAATTCCAAGCAAACGTTTGCTCTATTCCAATGCCAAACAAATTCGGGTTAATCACTTATAACTCAACACTAGTCGCATCCATGTGACCTCCCAGTTTGGTCTAAAAATACTCGCTGCTAATAACTATCTACACTTATTGTAGGCAAATTTTGTCTGTCACACTTCGTAATACGTGCCACCGTATGAATATTTCATTACCTTTTAATAGACTATGCGTTATCCTGTTTAAAAATGGTTAAATAATTAATTATGTAAGCAAGGTCCGTGGGTGGGGAGTTGGGAAGGATGAGTTGTGGACTGTCGCTATCCATTCATTAATATCATGAGATATTAGTGAAGTTAATCTCTGTGAAGTCACTTTAAACATTAACCTCCTCAATCTCCAAAAGTTTATTTATATCTGGCCAAGCTTAGCAAAATTGAGTGTCAATGGATACTCATTTTTTAATTCCCAATAATCGCCATCTGGGCCATACAAACGGTAATAACGAAGAAGAAAAAGAGTGGGGTCAGCAACGTCGCGTGTGTACAGTAGCCGAACACAATCGTGCGCAGGCGCAACTCTGCTCATTAAAATCTTAAGGTGCGAGTGCAGACGTGCGGTGGGAGAGATATGGAAATGTAAAGGGTGCTGGGTGGGTAAATAGGGACGGTGATGAGGAAATTTGAGATTTAACATTTTTTTGAATTGGATGATGATGGCAATGTGGTTGCAGGATGATATACTTTTGAATTTAATATTGGAGAATTTTGTATTTTTTTGTTTTAGTGATTATGGCTAGACATATATTATAATCTTTAGGTGAAGTTAAGCCTTCCTATAGTCTTGTGTATTTATTTAATTCTATAGGCTCAGTGTAATAGGGAATGCAAGACCTATAAAATAGTCCTAGAAATAATCTTAAATCCTTAGCTACAAGAAATACACTCCATAAATCACACAACCAATAACTATAGATGTACACACGGACCAATAAACGTTCATTTTGCGTTTAATACGTTGTTTTGTTATTTCATTATGTTGCGATTTTTAATGCGTCACGGCGAATGAGTCGACACAATCGCGCGTAAATCGGTCGCGCGGTTTATTGTCGCGCGTCGATTACCGTCTTAATGGCTCCATGTTGGAGCTTGGGATGGTGTTGCTTTAAATAGTCTGGTACCAATTTGAGGCAGGAAAGGTGGCCTCGGTTACAATGAGCTTTAATGCCAGCATTTGGTAATACATTACATTAAGCATACAACTGAGGTGCTGCAGCTTTTAAATTCCTACTGAAATGAATGCATGTATTTTTAAAGATTTTTCTGCCTTTTTCTGGCAAAAGTCTAGCCGTAATATAGTCCTAATATCCATGTTGATTATTAGAAAAATGACCAATAAGACTTCCGTCTGACTTCCAGTAGCAGTATATGTAGTCTTTGATTATAATTATACCTGTATATTGGGTGACTTTTTTACCGTCTTGAAAAAAATAGGGTACAATAGGTGAACGGAGGAGAAGCCTATGGCATACCTAATTTTTTTGTGCGTATGGTTTGAATTTCAATATTTTTTAACGATCTATAAAGTTTTTTTTTTAAATAATAATAATAATAAAACATTTATTATCAGGCTACAATGGCCCATAGATACATACCTTACAAACTAACATATATAAAGTATAAAACAAAACGTGTGTTAATAAATATAGCTTAAAACTATGTTAGTAGCTTCACTTCACTCGCTTGTCCTTGAGCTGTCCTGTGGCACTTGACCGCGGAAGCGACGGAACACCACGTCCTGCGGCCAGAAGTCTTCTTCCATGACAACGGGCAGGTAACAGTTCGGTACTCGCACCACGAACGCCTTGAAATTGACGTTGCGGCGCGACTCCAGTAACTGCACCCTCGGCATGTACCTTGTCTTCTGGCGCACGTACTCCACGATGTCCTCCGCCTTAGTGCTGTAGTGCAGGCGGGAGTTGTACACCGGTGTGTTCGGCTACTAATACTAATACTAATACTAATACTATTAACTTCACATATACCTTGAATGACATACAACTGAAAAAAACTGAGAGCACACGTGATCTTGGCGTACTACTTGATTGCAAATTACATTTGGACACCCATATCGACAACATAATTAACAAAGCTTTTCAGATGTATGGTTTTGTCATGCGGTCTTGTAAAGATTTCAAAAAGCCTTCTACTTTTCTCTTCTTATATAAAGCACTAGTCCGGCAATAGAAATGGTTCAGAAAAAATTTCTTCGTGCCACGCACTACAAGTGCTTCCGTACAAGGATTCCCTATGCCGAATTGCTTAAGCATTATAAGATATTAAGCTTGGATTCCAGACGTTCACTGATCATGGCTGTGATGCTGTACGGTATATGCAACAACAAATTTAATTGCATTGAGCTCTCGAATAGATTGTGTTACTTAGTACCTAGAACTGTTATTCGGCGGGAGGTGCGCGCACCTCGACTATTCTACACTGCGCGATGTAGAACGAAGGCTGGGGTGCGAGCCCCTCTCCGCCGACTTTTAGAAACCTATAACTCACAATTCATTGATTTTGATATTTTCGCGCTATCGCAATCTAAATTTAAAAGAATGGTTTCACAATCTCTTGCAAGTCGCCCATAAGAGTCGCTCTTGTCATCCACTTCCTTCGATTCGTTGGTATATAGTGTTTTTCTTCTAAATATGTACATTATTTTTAACCGACTTCCAAAAGGAGGAGGTTCTCAATTCGTCTGTATTTTTTTTTTTTTTTGTATGTTTGTTACGCGATTACTCAAAGACGGATGGACCGATTTAGAAAATTCTTTTTTTGTTTAATAGGGTATACTTCCGAGGTGGTCCCATATAAATTTTATTAACTTTGTTTGGGGAGTTTTTGAGTTAGCTTCAATAATGCGTATATTTCCCACTTATTTTATGTGGATGATGTGATGGTGTTTTAATAACTTCCTATCACTGTTATTTACATGGCTATATCTACAATTATTGTGCTCAATTATGTATTCGAATTTATGTGGGGTAGGTTCCACAACTAAAAAGTGAAAAATAAAAACTTTTTAGCAAAAAATAAAACCGACTTCCAAAACAAAACACTACAAAGTGAAAAATAACTTTAATTTCGGAAGTCGGTGGCAAAAAATGAAAATACAAAGCCCAAGACACCGACTACCGAAATTAAAGTTATTTTTCACTTTGTAGTGTTTTGTTTTGGAAGTCGGTTTTATTTTTTGCTAAAAAGTTTTTATTTATTTATTTTTTCTCATTTAACATGCGTTCGTTATCATACTCCTATGTCACCTCGTGGACAATAGTGTGGGTTATACGTTTTTTCGACTGTAATATAACTACTTTTTGTAAATGCTGTACTGTATAACTGTTTTTGTCCCAAATAAATTAAATAAAATAAATTTCTGTTTTTATTGTTCTAGTTTACTTCAAATCTGTAGTGTTTATTGATAGAGCAATTTCTGGCTAAGCTATTGAAAAAAAAAAATAAGATATGCCATATATTCTACTCCGTTCACCTATTGTACCCTATTTTTTTCAAGACGGTAAAAAAAATATCCAGTATAATCAAAGAAACTAGAAGTAGTAGTAATACTAGTTACAGTATTGTCTCTCCTTCTCCTTTCAAATCCATCCAAAGGGTGCCTTTAAAAGATAGCGATAAGACCGCCCATTTTGGCACCTATGTAAATACATGTATATAATAATAATAATAATAATAATAATAATATCCTGGGACATTTTTCACACACGGTCATCTGATCCCAAACTAAGCAGAGCTTGTACTATGGAAACCAGATAACTGATATACTACATATACTACTTTTTTTTTTTGTAAATACATACTTATATAGATAATTACACCCAGACTCAGGACAAACAGACATGTTCATGCACACAAATGTTTGTCCTGGATGGGAATCGAACCCACGACCTGCGACGTGATAGGTGGTATCTTAACCAACCACGCCAACTGGCCCGTCAAATATATACATGTTACATTCATATCTGTAATTTTTATAGTATAGGTACTTAATAAAGAGTATTCTATTCTATCCTTCTGTTGCCTAACCTTTTGGGGAATGCACTATACAGGCGTAGTATATTATCAGGTTGGCGGAAAAGTCTTGCACCAAGATATAAGACTTAATGACTTTATTGATAACTTTGTTATTTACAATAATTAATCAGTAATGTAATCCCCAAATAACTCGATTACTCTGGCCCATCTAGTTGGTAGATTAATTACAAACACGGACGTGTAACGTAGATAAATAACTTTGAATATGTGAGTCACTTTTGGAGAGCAAAAAAAAAAAAAAGTTTTGCAAACCGTACCGTGTGACATATTAAGAAAAAGGGTTTTTTTGTGAGGTGGTCGTGGCTAAGTAATAACAGCCGCACGGGTCGATCCATCAGGTTAAGCTACGCTTGCCGGGGTTGGTCCGTGGACGGGTGACCATCTTTTCATACCGAGACTCTTCCGTGCCTCGGATAGCACGTAAAGCCGTTGGTTCCGGCTGTCATTCGTGGATCTTGGCAGTCGTTACGGGTCGTCAGAAGTCCGAAAGTCTGACAACCTGTCTTACCAAGGGGTATCGTATTACCCAGTAACTGGGTTGTGAAGGTCAGATAGGCAGTCGCTCCATGTAAAATATTAGTATTTAGCTGCATTCGGTTAGACTGGAAGCCGACTCCAACATAGTTAAGAAAAGGCTAGGCAGATTGATTTTTATTTTAAAATAAGTATTTTTAAAGTTATTTAAGAAAATATTATCTCCGAAACTATGCAGCCTAAAGTTAAAAAAAAATACAGCAAATATTCTTCTGTACTTCTGTATTCTATACAAGATGACAGGAAAACCTGTATGAAGTATGGAACCCTCTCCACGTGAGTACAACTCGCACTTGCTCGATTTTTCCTTTTCCCCAACACTTCCTATAAGCCATGGTTGAGACTTTCACTAATGCTTGCTGACACTTTCAAACCCTTTAAAGCCCTGTTACATTCTTGACTCCTACCAAGATTAAGAGCAGACACTACTGTAGATAGCTTAGCAAAACAAGGAAATGTGATTAATTAATTGGAACAAACGATAAAAAAAGCTAGTCGGAGTCGCACACGAATGGTCGCATTTAAAAAAAACAATACTTTAGTAAAAAAAAAATGGCGAACGAAAAAAGACACGTTTATTGTATACCTCTTATAAATGTTAAACTTATTTAAATTTTATTATTTGTTGTTAAACCGGCTACTGTGTAATAGAGTCCCTTTGACGGCACCCTTTCGGTACGGCACCCTAAAAAAGCTATTTGTTACTTTGTTTATAAATCAAATTATTTATTTCATCAAAAGATCACTTTAAATTAAGTCTTCCATACATTTGGAATAACTTTGAAACCGAAAAATGTGTGTTTATCTTAGAGAAATATTCTAAAAGCGTAATACGAAATGCCCGTAGTGAAACACAATACTATATCAAAGCGCGTTCGTTCGGAAACGTGGCACCTGCGATTGTGTTTACTGAAATAACAATGCAATGAGGAGCGGGGTAGGGCGAGGCATAAGCGAGAGCGGGCCTAATATTGAACTATTCTTTATTTTCAAACAAAAATAATATGTACATGTATAAAAAAAAAAAAACCGGCCAAGTGTGTGTCTGACCACGCACAATAAAGTGTTCCGTAGTTGCGATGAATTATCCCAAGAACAAATTTAACATTGTAGTTGAAAAATATGTTCTCCTATACATTCCAACTGCAAATGTAAGTTGGTCGCCTCTTACTCGGTAACTTGTAAAGCGTAGATACTTTAGCCGCGATACTTTCCTTTTAACTTCGTTGTATACGAGTACATATGCCGTGAATTTTTCACGCATACAAATATAACTGCTGGGTCGACGACGACGACACTTGACTTTATACAAAAACTAGCACTTTAAAGCTTAATATTACGCAAACGGATCCCTGAATCGACACGCAATATTTTTGAACGGCCTCCAACGATACCGCACACTATGCGACAGACAAGAAAAAAAATATCATCTCCACTTTGCGTGCAAAAATTTGTAGGGTACCTTCCTACATTCTTTTTTTCAAATTAATTTTAACACTTTGTTGGCGTCATATGTAATATGTATATCCTTTTACAGCTTTCTAGTACTAAAAGTTAGGCCGTGGACAGACAGACATGGCGAAACGATAATATAAGGGTTTTTTGTTGACTACAGTACCCTAAAAAGGAGAGGGGAAAGTTCCTAAATAACTACTCTTTAGTATTCTATAACTTTGAGTAAAGTTCATATGAGAATTCTTTATAAACAAAGATGTTGAATACCTCATTTTGAAGAACTAAATCCACTATTTCTCCGTTCTAATGAAATGGCTATTTACGTCATACATAAATATAATTATTATTGTAATTCTATAATAATGATTCCATTATATTACAATTACAAATTGTGCATTTTTATCAAAATACTATTGCTACTTCATGAGAACAACTTAATCGTCTGTTAAATTTTTAATTAAATTATTAATCGAAACACAAACTCGCAGAATTTTGTAACTTGCGCCTCAGTAAAATAAATACTAACTTCAGGAAGGGTTCAATTTGTACGGAAGGAATTTGGATAGTAAAACGTCAACTGGGATAAGGGTGCAGACACAAAAAACTTTTAAGTAAAGATCGTATTAGTTTAAAATTGTATGGCCATTTGGATATAAAAGTAAAAAAAAAATGTGCAAAAAACGGCTTATGAAATAAATTATTTTGCCGATGACTATAGATAAAGGTACAAGAAATGTCATTGCTATTTTTAGAAAAATATAAATAAAATTATTGAGAAGGACCAATACAAAAAAAAAAAAACACAAACATAGGTAGCTGCATATTACGGCTACACCCATACATAGAAATACAAAATGATTTTATTTAAATGCATTTGGAAGCTACAAATGTCAAAAAAGTTAATAAAAATAAAACTTGTTGATTACGATGGCACTTTGGCTCGGCGACAGTCATGTCTATATTTTTTATCGCAAAAATAAAAACAAAATACCTACCTACAGTTACATTTTTGGGTAACATCATAAAAATGTTATACCTTACTTTTGAGTTTTAATTTTTGGGCGCTAGCGAGAGCCTTCTAATTTGGTTGAAGGACGTACTTAATTAAAGTTTTTATAGATTTCCCTTTATTAATAAGTTTGTTACATATTTAAAAAGATTCTACTTGCCATTTAAAAAATTATAATGGGACCTTTTTAACTGGAACGCATGTTAATACCCATTAATAAACTTACAAATGATATTTATAATTAAACTGCATTGTAATTAATTTGCCACTGATTAATTATCAATTAATTACATTAGATATAAGAAAACAAATAATGTTTCGTTATAACAAATTTTTTCACAAACAGATTTGTATTCAGTCATATAAAATTAAACTTTTTATTTATTATTTCTATGTATTTCTATTTCTTAAAAAAAAAATAAAAAGAACCGACTATCAAAACAAAAAAATATTTTTTATTTTTATAAAAATGTTTTTTATTTTTCACTTTTTAGTGGGTCAGTTTATAATTTATCTAAGTTAACTAGCGTCAACTGCTCATCACCTTTTACAAAATATTGCTTTTCACGATCCAGAGACTAGTTCTTGAGATGTTCTCCTAGTAAGGTTACCAGGAGAACTGGAGCTGAAGGTAAAGTCACCATCAGCTCCACTTCACCATAATTAAATTATGCAATATGACGACTATGACGAGCATAAATTGCTCAGCAACCATATTAAAGTAATCAAATCGCAACCCATGAAATACTTATTATTGAGTAGTTCCAATGGCCATCTTTGTCTTCATCATCCGTCCCACTTCACCAAATGGTGCTTTTCGAAATCAAATGCGCAAGTTACTATAAAAAATACCCAAATCGCTATAGGGGTGCCTATAAAATTTGAGGGTTTTCCTCGATTTCCTAGGGATTCCCTCATTAGATTCTGACTTGGTGATAATGGGACCACCTTGAGAGCATACCCTTTAAAACAAAAAAATAATTTTCATAATCGGTCCTCAATTGACGGAGAATACGGTAGTCATACGTAAAAAAAATAAGGCCGATTATGGGTGACTGGTTACGCGAAAAAAAAATCAGCTGCTCGCTACATTTTGACGGGTTATGCGAACATAAATGCAGCAGCTGATTTTTTTCGCGATTTCATGTTTGGTCCCATAGTAAAAGTTGTTTGTTATCATGAGTACAACCATGTGTTTAAGTATCGGTCACTAATAACCAGTTACCCTATATAACCTCCTCCTTTTTGGAAGTCGGTTAAAATAAAGACTGTCTTGATTCGCTTTTCTTGTAAATTGTACCATACACCAAAACATCTTTCCGACACTGTCCGTTTATTCACGAATTGGGAGTGAATTTCGATAAAACATTATCGTAAAATTCCGTTTTACAATTTCATTACGGCATTGCAAGTGGTGTATTGGCAGCTAATAATAAATTTTATAATATAACTGTCAAACGTGGGCTTTGGACTCAATAGAGTGGCTAATGAAGCCTTATTCGTGATCTATTTTAGATTTTGCTTGAAGGTAAATTGGATATTGATGGGCTCATGGTTGCTTTTATATTCAAGCTTGAACGTAAGATTTCCACGGCGCGGCAGACTCAAAAAAGTTTCGTGAAAGAAGAAATAGTTAAAATCTACACTACAATATACGGATAAATACATGCTTTTTCCACGAGGAAAGTTTGGCGATTCCAGCACTATTCTTCGAAAGGAATTTTATCACCAATAAACTTTTCCATGCACAGTTCAGTGCATCTCATTAAACTCACTCGAAAAATATCACCAATGAATAAGAAACAAAAATAGAAACTCAGCATCTGACTTCATTTCTTAATATAACCACTACTTTACAAGGCACTACCACAGAAAATATAGCAGACCAGCAATCTAATCAGCTCGCAGACGTTATAAACGACAAGGACCATTCTAGTTCATTCCGAAGGTTTATACGTCCTGTATATGTTGCTGGCAGGGGTCAAGACCCTTAGGCGTGTCAGTTGCTCGTAAACTGAGTATCTCAATAAAAATGTACCCTAGTGCGGCAACCGACGTCGTTTACGACTCGTTCCCGGTTTTATATCATGTATATTGTATATGAGGATATGTATATGTTCATAATTATGTGGAAGGCGATCAGTTTGCGATTATTGTCCTTGTTATGGGGGTGATTTTGTGCATCTAGAATTATTTGGACTTGAAAAATCTTTAGCCGATTGCAGTTAACGCTTAATCTTCACAATATTCTCATCTGCTATTAATTAATTATTTCTCTTGCTTATTAACATTTGTGTTCATTTATTCATGAACACAGGCTTATTATCCAAAGTGCTATTGATATATTCACCACATTTACCAGATAGGTTCTGTTTCATACCAGCGCGCTTCACCAAACTTATGAACCAACTCCTTCAATTAATATCAACTACCAAATATATCAATGTGACCAGTAATTCAAGACATTCTCCATCTCACTAAGTGATCTACAGTTATAAACCAAGAATTCGCATTACTCCAACAAGACGTCACTCACTATCTAGAAAGTAGAAGCACTACTTGAAAGCTAAATTTACCGTACAGAGATCCCCTTGTCGACTGAGGTCAATGAAGGCATTGACAATACAAGGGCAGCATTGGAGTAGATCGATATTACAATTGAGGCAATTCAATTGGTTCGCTTAGTTTTAGTCGATTTTGAAGATGAAAATGAAATGATTTGAGTTTAAAACGCATTTGGCAGAAAAGATGATTTTGATGAAAAAGATTTTGGTCCTTGGATCTAAGATTAGGTATTCAGAATCAGGTATTCAGGTGAAGATGAAAGGGAAGAAGTATATTTATACTTTCACTAAATAGTATCGCTGAAAGATATCGAAGGCGATTGAAAAGAAGATTGATGCTTTTAAAAGTATCGTAAAAGTCACTTGAAATAGAATCAGTTTTATTAAGAAACTAGAATAGAAAAATATTGATTGAAATCAACAAGCTAAAGAAAGATTCAAATGGAGGCACAAAAAATAATCTAATTGAATACAATCAAATACACTACGCACTTGATACTCGTTATCAAATTCATAACAGATATAATACACGGAACTAAACAAGCAAAATGTATTCTTTCAACTGCCCAAGTTAACAAGATGGCGTTCGTACTTATCAACGAGGTTAAGGTGCGATACCCCTGCACGTATTTATTGAATACTAAATAAATAATTAACAAAGGCACACACTGTTCTCATGTAATTGCACTGATAAATTTTAATAGCGAAATTATTATAGCAACATTAAATTCAAAGTTTACTAGAGTTTAAGTAAAAATAGTATTTTGCTTTCCATGTGCAGGTCACCACCTGCCGAAAGGGACTAACAGACTGCAAAAAGATTTTATTAGATATATATCTGCTTCTATGATGCGTTCACCAGTCGATACTTTAAGCATTGTGATGATGGAAATATTAAATCCGATGCTTCTACATTTACAGAGCTGTTACTATTTCATTACTCAAACTTAAATTGTTTTCATTTAAAATAATAATGCTCTCTCCGGCTTCTTTGAAAGGTCAAATATAAGAAGTATAATTCTTAATAGTAGATCATATAAAGAGGAGCCGGCATGAAACTCTATTACATCTATTTGGCAAGAAAATAATTAATCGAAGACGCTAATAACTTAATTAGAAGATTTCCGGCCATTTTGTTTGTATAATTCGACGACATCTTCAACTGGAGAATTATTTGTCTCGAATGTGTAGCATACCGCAGTTACAATCCCGCTTGCCAAGTGTGCTAATTATGACAATATCCTAGAATTATTAGTCAGAGAGAAGGCGCATACGCACGTTCGCACTGAATATTTACAGAGCAATTTGTATGAAATAAATACTACAAATGTTGTTTGATCTAAGACGTATGCAAATATCTACCATTTGGTTCGTCATTTGTTGAAGAAACGGCTTTGGAAATAACACTTTAGCTGGAAAGAGCTATAAATATGAAATATTTATTTCTCTACGTGACACTACATTCAAATTTTTTAAATTAAACATTGTTTTAATGAACACATAAACTATAGAAACTAGAATTACTGGCTTTCTAAATGAAGTTACTCTGATTTAAGTTCAGAATTAAAAACCATAGTTTATATGAACTACAATATCCCTCTTCCGGGCTGTGGATCAACTATTTACAATCAGGAAGGAAGTACCAACTGTTTACAGTCTAAACTCTAAACAGTGTACTCGTAGTGACCGGGGGACTTCCCGTGGTACCAAGGGACATAAGTGATATTAGACTTACCAACTAACCTATAGATGCATTTAATATAGGTATTTGTAGCCATCATGACTGTAGTAGTTGATGTCAAAGACACTGTTGAAATCAAAGCCCTTAGAAATCAAAATCATAATATCAAAGGCCAACATTTTTCAATCAATGATGTTACTTTTGTAGAATATAAACAGCTAAATGAAAAAATCTTTGTAAATCTCCGAGATTGATGAAGTAACTGAACTAAGCGTTAAGGGTGTCGCAACCAAGCGAGACGAAACATCCTATCAAGCCCTAGGATCAAATAGGGTTACCAACTTACCTCTAAAATCGTAAGCAAATCCTGAGAGCTACACTAGTTCATAAATCACGTGAACATAGTCCGATGACCCGCCGGGCGGAAGCGTACACCGCGCGGCGGCGCTGGCGCGAGCAATAAAATAATGATGATTTATTTGTAAACACGCACGATGTGTGCGCGTCAACGCGCGATCGTAATATTGTGCACACGTGAAGGATAGGATGGATTTTGGTTGGCTGTTGTACGGTTGATTGATGAATTGTATTCGTTTGAGAGAAGCTTGAGGGCTTTTTAGTCAAATTGGCATTGTGAGTTTTATGTAAAGCTATTTGTGGTTAAGTTGATGTATTGTTGTAACTAGTGGAGTGAAACTGTTGATATGAACTTTAGGAATTATTTTAAAATTTGTGAAAACCGTGAGATTCGCTATCAAGGCCTGCAGCAGGCTAGAAATGTGACTACACTAACGGCAAGCCTTAAAAGTTTTAGCTACATTTTTACAATATCTACAACTTCGATTAAATAATTTATGATTGCGTCATTTATTAATTCTACTAAAATCGACACATAGAATCGTCGGCGTCGTCGTTCCACAATCGCCTGCCCCTGTACCGTGGGCCCGCGCAACGAGCAATTGTTTACAATAGCTGATCTTGTTTATTTTCGCTGCATATGGATTAAAAAGCTTCCAAAAGTCCATTCCAGTCGTTTATCACCTTTTTTATTTACATATTGTTCACTAATACGCTACTGTGTATGTACCTGGGCGAGGATTACGTTTTAGAACTGACTTTTTATGTATGTTATATTATAATATGTAAAATGTAAACAACAACATGGATATACTATGAATTATGTACTTTTGAAGGGAATAGGGCTATATTTTTATTATTTTTTAATAAAATTAAGTTAAAATTTAATCTACACTTTAATTATTGGAGCTTCAAAGATATACAAGCTGTTGGATAAAATATTTCAAGGTACTTCCAGAAACCACATGCAAAATACTCATATACAAAGTATGGCTATTTTCAAGATAATCACTAAGTCTGCATTTTGTGACACTAACAAAAAATAATCAACGGACAAATGACAGTTAACGACTGGTCAAAATGTACTCAATAAATCACAAGCCATTTAAACATGACCCAACAATAAGGCTTGACACTTAATTTATAATCCCAGCATTATAAAAACAAACAAGCAGAAACAATAAAGGATGAGATTGTAAAACTGAATTTAATATAGTCGTAAATTAACAGACCAGAATTTCGACACATGCCCAAAATGAAGCCGTAAAACTATTATTTTTAATGTTACCCGACCCATCATCATCTTTATTGACATTTCAATTTGTTGACCTGTTTATATCATAAAATATGGTAATAATATTGTGCAACATGCATCCTAATGATGGACCGTAAAGTTTTCTAGTTAGTTTAGATTTATTACCTTGTTTAAAATTGGTTAAAATAATTATGAAGGGTGTCAATAGTGACGACCCTTTTCACTTCCTAATGCAATTTTATTAAGGTACAAGAAAAAAAAATATATTTCACGTTCCGTTTCAAGAATTAACTGCTTCCATTAATTTGAATGAAAATTAGGAAATTTAAATAAATGTAATTTTTGGGAGCTCTTGGACTTGAGATCATACCTTGGATCATAGAAAGTTATGTGGATGTATGATGAATACTTTGAAACTGGTAAAGCACGACTTTGTAACTGACGAACCTACCTACTTGCCTAATCGAGCAAGAACTATGGGAAATACATCCTAATTTTAGGTAGATCACAATTAGCAATATTCAATGGATGATAAGAGAGTTTCCCATGGACATACAACATATTCCAAACAGGTCAAGGCACAGGAAAAAAGGACCTCGGCTAATAAAGATTCTAAACATGTGTTAGATTCTAAGAATGGCGCTAGGTTCCGCCACCTGGTATGATAGACATGAACTATGCAGGTAATGTGGACATATTCAGTATCCAAGAAAATTAAAGAGAAAATAAAATAGATATAGAGGCTTGAAACTCTAGTTGGAAATTAGTCTCATTAGGAATCATCAATGAAATAATCAAAAAACTGGAAAATGCAACTTACTGTAATACATACGATGATCCTGCAAGCAAAGTCATCTATCATATAAAACATGTCCCAGAATGAACGCACACTACCAAACACCTCAATTAGAAAATTATTTTATAATCATAATACATACACTGAATTTTATGGATTTAGAGTAGTTTTTTTATTTGAGATGGGTTTGCTCTTGACACAAGTCGAGGTCGGAGGCTACAGAAACAAAGTCGACGATGGAGTGAGCTTACCCAGAAGAAGCCTGTTCACACTCACTTTAAAGAGATTAGGGTTATTTGCGTTCGTAAACACTGACGCAGGTAGAGAGTTCTACTCTTTTGCTGTACGCATTATAAATGACATTTGGAAACGCTTAGTACAAATTGGTGGAACAGCAACGAGGTAGGGATGGTAACTAGTAGTGCGTCTAGATGTCCGATGGTAGAAGGAGGCCGGTGGAATGAGGTCGTGGAGTTCTTGAGCACACTCACCGAAGTACAATCTGTAGAAGACCGACAAGCAGGTAACCTTGCGGCGATGAGCCAAACTGTGAAGCAGTTTTACGTCGCCAATGAGCCTCTTAGCTCTGCGTTCTAACGAGTCAAGCGCAGCAAGTTGGTATTTAGCTGAGCCATCCCAAAGGTGGCAGCAATACTCCAAGCAGGATCGGACTTGCGCTTTGTAAAGCGTTAAAAGCTATCCAAGCGTAAAGTACCGCTTCACCCTATTAAGTATTCCCAGTTTCTTGGGCTTTGTACTCGATGGTGGCGCCGAAGTTGAGACCAGTTATCAACTCCATGCCTCTCAGTTCGAGCCGATCAGTTACAGGAACAGATGCACCCCGAAAAGTAAGAGTTCGGACGAAAGGACTCTTTTAGCGGTAAAGAGACACGCCTGTGTTTTGGTGGCGTTAAAAGAGACCAGATTATCATCACCCCGTAGTAGGTACTTCGTTATTTTTGTTTGTTTTATATGTAAGTGGGACTGCAATTTACGTAGTTTTAATTATTTTTTAGGGATAAACAATTACCTATAAATAACAGAAATCGATTCAGTAAACGATTCTGAACAAACTACTTTCATAATGTGTATTAATTCGATAGACTATAAAATGTCTTCACTGAAATCAAAATGCTTTCATTGTCAATCGCACTTCAAGATCTTCGCAATCTACAAGTTAATTGACACAAGCTAACATTTCTATGTTACACGTAATTTTTACTCTCCCATTCCTAACATCAACAATTTCAGCATCATCACTATTACACACTGCCGTAGGAGCTAGAGTAATAACTATGATAAGAGCAGTAAAAAGTTTATGGTGCCAAATTGAGATGTCATTCAAACCTATTGCTTCACTTGTTTTGATTGTCTTTTACGATTCGGTTGGATAATGCTTTACGATAGGGTTATTAAAGGTCAAAGGTTTATTGTTTTGGGCCCTCGTTTGTTTATTAATGGTAATAATTGGGTGGTTAGATTGGTAATCTTGAATTAAATGTGTTTATGTGTAAAGATGAAGATTTTAGAATTTATCGTTAAGTTTAGTGAATTCCTCGGCTGAATATGAAGCTTCTCCAGTTTCTAGTTGACCGTTCGTTTGTTCTTACATCGCATTGTTATGTTAAGCTCTATCAGGTGGATATACTGGTTGTGTCATTCATTCAAGCACAAGACGCGTTCTTTCCAACCCTTTTAGAACTCTCTGCCAAAGCATCCAAGAAATTAATTACTTGAGTTATTGTATCTTCTTTATGCATCTCTATTTTTATTACTTATTTTGATCAAAAAGTCACGACCTGTCTTTAACTCCGTGCTTTACGCACGCCGTAAATCACATATAATACGAACATATGGATGATTTATTTAGACGATGAAGAAGTTTGTCTTCTAATCATCCATATATCTTTGAATTTGCAATATTGTTACGTCTCTAGGAACCTAGTTGTTATCACTATCTACAAAACTGTTTGGCTGGAAATATTGGTCGTTGATTTATAACGTTATAAATTCAATTGACATATGAACTTCGATCGCTTTCAAATATATGGAACGAGATAACTTAGAAGTATATTAGGAAATGATGCGTCGATATTACTGTTCATTACGCAATTTCGACAGTAATAACACGTCGTAACTCGTAACCTTATTTTATAGATACCTAATGAATGTCTGATGTTTTACTATACATTTGCTTTGATACTCGATTCATTTGATCATAATATTATTGTGTTTAATTGAAGCAATACAATTTATTGTCATATTTACAAATATTATGAAAGGAATATACGGCACTTTAAAATCATGCTTAGTCTGGGTATAAGCCTCCTTTCTTCACTCTTATTTTTACATAATAAAGAGTATTTTATCTGTCTATCTTTCGCCTTTTCCCAACTATGTTGGGGTCGGCTTCCAGTCTAACCGGATGCAGCTGAATACCAGTATTTCACATGGAGCGACTACCTATCTGACCTCCACAACCCAGTTACTGGGTAATACGATTAAGTGGTAAGACTGGTTGTCAGACTTTCGGGCTTCTAACGACCCGTAACGACTGTCAAAGATCCTCGAATGACAGCCGGGACCAACGGTTTAACGTGCTTTCCGAGGCACGGAGGAGTCTCAGTATGAAAAGATGGTCACCCATCCACAGACCAGCCCCGGCAAGCGTAGCTTAACCTGATGAATCGACCTCGATATCTTTATCCCTGTCCCAGACAATTACTGCTGCAGCATAAAGCACAGGCTGTTTACTGTGCCTCCATGTCGAACCGTTGCGCGTGATAAGTCCCCAGTACCACGTACTCTGGCTGGACTCTAATCCAACAAACGATCTGTTTGCGGACGAATGGGCAAAGATTTTATTGGCACGTCAGAAGTACTGTGTGAGGAATTTATGAGTGTTGTTAACATTTTACCCGATCTAATGATTTTATATTTTCTCCTTTATGTGCATGTGTATATACAAATTGTGTCGTTAATTTTTGTAATTGGTTTAAAACCGTCTTAGAACTAATTTTTCAATCATTGTATATCTTTTATATATAATAAATATGGCGGTTTGACAGCTTTTGTACAGAAAATATGTCAAATAGAAGAAAAGATAACTTTTATCTGAAGAATAAATATGACAGCATATTTATTCTTCAGATAAAAGTTATCAGCATCATATAGAAAAATCAGCCCTCCATTAAATAAAATAATAAATAAATTTAAAAAATCATTATTTACCTACGTACTTGTTTGAACACACATGTAACACTAAGTATCTTCTCATGGCTCTCAGAAACATTATAAGGAAGCTACACAGTGCTATTCTTAGTCCAAGACCACATGCCTAAGCTCTAAGTGAATCTATTCATAGCTTTAGACTGAATGAGTTGATCTGCGAGATGGACAAACCACAATAAATGTTATATCCAATTAGACACATATCAATTATGACCACACATACTCGTTGTGAAGGCCACTGGCTCTTAATTTACAGTTTAGGGTCACCAATTTGTACATGACACTTAGTAATGAACTGTTAATTAGTTGTGTACACATTTGAGGTTTTTTTAGAAGTGATTGAGCGGTTAGAATATTCTGCCGTCATAAAGAAAAAAGACGTATCTGACATTTTTTTTCGGAATAGAGTTATTTACATATTCGGAATCAGCATAAAAAGACGCATCTACCAACTATTTTAATATTGGCGTAAAATTAACGAAAACCTAATATTTTTTACTATTAAAAGACGTATCTATCGTATTTTAAATTGAACAAAATATTTTTTTTCTCCATTTCAATATTTCTGTAGAACCGTTCTTTTTCCTTGGCAGTATATTGTGGAATCTGATCGATTTTGTTGAGTCAAGATGACGGTACTCTTTTTATTTAAATTAATCACTTGTCAGCTTACTCCTTAACAAGACCTGCTGCATAATTTAAAAGAAAAATATGACCTATAGAGCGGTTTTTGACGTTTACATCCTAGAGGGCTGGCGTTTCAGGACTTGCAGACACTTCTTCAAGACCGATGTTTAAGTACAAATCTTGATTAGAAACTGACAGGATGTCACACTAGCTTATTTCATTCTATAGTATTCGACAAATAAGTCCAACATTATTACAGTTTCTTATAACATCATAAACTTCTCAGTTTTTGACCAAGAAACTGATCGTCCTTTAAAAAGATGGTGGATCCATTTCCTTCGTAGACCCTGAAACATTCCATTGATGATAAACAAAAAGACATATTTATAGTCATCAGAATACGTCACATTCAACCAAAGTATACCGCAATACCAACACGCATTACCATATCCTGTGAATTATTGTCGTATGGTAACCCTGAGCGTGTTACAATTCTGCGCGTGCGTGGCGGCCATGTTTGATTTCAAAGAGCGGGAACGCACCGTGAGACGCAGGCCCATCGTACAGTCAACCAAGGAGTTGGATATTATTATTGCCACAATAATTATTTTATTGGAGCTCTATTGCTCGATGCCAAGTATGTAGCAGTTTTTTAAGACGGCATTTTGTCACCTCTCGCGCTCACACGGGTCCAAATTTTTAAGATTGCTAAATGAAACCTACTGGGTGACCTTCTTTACATAGGTACCAAAACCTCTCCGTGCCTCGGAGCCGTTGGTCCTGGCTGTCATTCGTGGATCTTTAACAGTCGTTACGGTGCGTCAGTCTTGACAACCAGTCTTACCAAGGGTTATCGTATTACCCAGTAATTGGGTTGTGAGGTCCGATAGGCAGTCGCTCCATGTAAATTACTGGTATTCAGCTGCATCCGGTTAGATTCAAAGCCGACCCAAACATAGTTGGGAAAAGGAGGCGATGATTTTTAAACCATCATCCTCTCTCTGTAATGTTCAAACGTTTGTAAGAAACAGAACGTTGTTTTAAAAGTAAGTAGTAGTAATTCTGCCGCCGTAAAGAAACAGGACGTTTCTACAAAAATATTGAAATGGAGAACAAATATTTTGTCCTTTTTATTATACAAAATTCGCTGTGCGAAGGAAAATAACATCAATACCTAATAACTTTGTAGTGCGAAACTGTGGATTACAGTTTGATCTATCGAAATATATGCAAATATTAAATAAATATATATTACATAATAAATAAATAACGTTTTGTTTTTCTTTTTAGTAAAAATATGATAGATACGTCTTTTTTCTTAATTTGTGGTGCAAGGGGCCCTTAAAAGTAGTTTCAAGTTAGCAGCCTGTACAAGTGATATCTTTGTTCGACTGTACCTTACTGGGTTGGATTTAAAATGCAAAGCATGTGCTATGATTGATGAAGATATCATTGATATTATTATGATATCTATGCTCCACAAGTGACGGTGAAGGGACGTCCGGCGGTCCTTGGGAAGTCGGTACCGCTATGGACGATGCTGACGGGCAATTGATTTCGAGGGTTTAGCTAGTGTTGTATGGCTTGTGCCGCCGACAAAGAAGACGAAGAAGAAGTATTCTAATTATGGGCTCATAACCTGTAGGAATTAAGAGGCCGTATACGAAATATGGCCGATTTCGCTGATTTCCGTGATTTTACAGACGTTATTTTACAGTTAAAATACTATATTTTTATAAGTTTTAATGCACACCATGAAAGACCATTTCTATTATGATCTAATGAGTGAGCTACTTTTTTTTTTTATTATGTAACTATGACTAATCAACCTAAAACCGACGAGTGTTTTGTGAATTTTTGCTGTAAGAGGTTTAGAATATCACATATTTACGAATCGTGTTGACGTCTAAAGCGTATAAAAAATTACAATGTATTCTTGTGAATGTCGAATTCTATACAATAAATGCATCACTGTTTACCATTTCCATGTAAAATTTTTGAGTAAAAAAATATTTAACTCAGTCAAATTTTAGAGAAAATCGCCAAAGAATTGCTTTTGATTTCGCTTACTTAGAACGTAATAGTTCATAAAATTGAAACAATATAAACTTCAGTTTAAAAAAAAAATGAAAAAAATTGGCAATAAAAAATCTTTTAAAACAACCTAAATCTCGAATTACAATACTCGACGCAAAAAAAAATCGCTTATTCAGTAGAGTCTAATGAATAAACGACTTTTTATTTTGCGTTAAGATAATAAATACTGTACTCCTTATTATAATTATGTATTTTTCTGTGTGTACATAAATGGTAAAATAAATAAATAAATTAAGATAATTTCAATTATGGTCTAATCATTAGGCCATAATTGAAATTATCTTTCATGATTAAAACTTATAGAAACACAGTATTTTTAATATAAAATCACATAAATCAGCGAAATCGGCCAAATTTCGTATACGGCCTCTTAAGCACTTTACAAACAAATTATAAAATTGCTGTTCAATTACACTAAGAATTGGGTTTCCTAAAAAAACGGTGTCAAATATAGCGGCAAAATGACGGTCACGATATATTTAACGAGCGATTTTTGACACCGTAAAGTCAAGCACTGGTGAACATGATGACAGATTTTCACGAAGTCGGTCTTTTTGCGACCGCTCCATGCAACGTGTGTGCTATGATTGATGAAGATATTTAACTCGATTTTTCTAACAGTGCGCTTGGAGCTGTCAAAGTTATTAAGTTAGTGGATTAGTGTCTCGTTTGCAATGAAATAGACAAAACAGCACGCGCGTTTACATTACTTTTTTGAAGCGCGAAAGAAAAGTATCGATGTACCGGCAATAAAAAAATCGCCGATGCCAGCAAACCCGAAGAATCGCCGATTTATGGGCTTCAGGATCGGTATCGGATGCACCCCTATTACTCAACAAATAAAATATTCAAAATTGGGAAACATTTATACTTATGATAGATACTTAGGGCCGGTTTTTTGATCCCCAATGGTTAAACATAGTAACTAATGGTTGAATTTTGGCTAAATATGAAAGGCTGAACATGAATGTATTCATGTTAGCTCATTTATATTAAAAAATTGTAACTAATGACATAACTCATTCATGTTTAGCCTTTCACATTTAGCCAAAATTCAACCATTAGTTACTATGTTTAACCATTGGTTGAGTTAACTACGGATCAAAAAACCGGCCCTTGGATAGATAGGTACATAAACAATTTATTTGGTGCACACAAAAAATAGCACAACACACAGAATCATAATTAAATGACACATATAACAAATTATACAGGGTGTTTGGAAGCTGGGCGCAACGCCTTAACGGGGTGAAAGTTGACGCCATTTAAAGCATTTTGAGCCATAAGACGTCTTACTTAGACGAAGTATATTTTATTTTTATTTTTGCCTCAGTTAAAGTATTTTTTTAATAAAAGTTTGCAGTTAAACATTAAAAAATCATTTATGTACTTACTTCGTCTGAGATATGTATGGCTGAAAATTCTCTAAATGGTGTCAACTATCATCCCCATAAGGCTTTGGACCCAGCTTCCAAACACCATATTACCTAATTAACTATACTTAAATATATGAAATTATCTGCCGAATAAATTAACGAGGACTTAATCGGAGGAGGTAAAATATCAGCATCAGCGTTGAGAAATATGTCTCTAAGAGATGAAAAACTGAAACACAGAATTGATTAAAAGTCATTATTTAATCAGTTTACAATTTCTGGGTAAATTATACCCATTGACGCTCATTATTGTTTAACCACCTATTCAATAGGTAAATAATACTCGTATTGTATCTACTCTCATATCGTAACATTCGAATTATATTATTATAAACATACACAAAACAAAGTTATAAAACAGTTTTTTACCATTACCATATGGGGCACCAAAGAGTTTCCACCAATAATTTTTTTCCAATGTAACGCGTGGCCCGCCATTTTTATAGCATAACCAAAAAGTTTCGATTCCAATTTTTACTTGTCTGTGGCGCTTTAGCGCATGCGATGCGCGGTGATGTGCTGAGTTTTGGCGCCATTCATACGTTTTGTTGCACTGAATTTCGTGAGAATTTTTTTTAAGTTTTAAGTTCAATGAGTTAAATCTCAACGTATGAGAGTAGATAAAGTAGTGTATGTAGCTGCACATAACTAGGTATTAAAACACTCGTGTGATATTAAACACACACTCGTATGGTAATACCCCTCATTATGGATCAGTTTCATAAACTACTATGATAGCATTTTAACTGAAGTGTGTGTTATTAGAATTAGAAGTAATTTTTTAAGAACAAGGTCCATTATAGTGTGAGAGTCCAGGCTACTAAAGTGGCAAACATTAATTAACTTTATGTGACTACCTTGTTCTTGAAATTGCTTTTCTTAAAGACTATATAGAATTCATAGAATGCAGTAAAGAAGATTGCCACTTGGTTTTTGTCATTAAGTTCTTAATAACTATTGATTCGACGAAGTTACATACGTATTTCAGCGAAGTTTTTAACTGAGTTTTAAGAAACGCTATGTGTCAAGATATTGAATCACTAGCACTGTCAATTGGATTAACTCCGGTTACGTAGTGCCTCAGAACCTATCTTATCCAACTGGTGGTTCCATTGATTAGAACATTCAAACAAAATAACAAACAAACTAGGTATTAAGCTTTATTATGCATATTACTAGCTTCTGCTCGTGACATAGTCCGCGCTATTACTCGTACTTGGTTTTCGCTTAGCGTTCTTTCAGATTTGTTTTTTTCATTTTGCTCGGCTTCTGGGGGTTCTTAGCGTAATGTTAATCACCTATGCCTATAACCTTCCTCAATAATTGAGACATCAAATTCAAAAAGAATTTTTCAAATCTGACTATGAGTGCCAGAGATTAGCGATTGATTTTACTTGATTTTACAGACGTTATTTTACAGTTACAACATAAAAGATCATTTCAATTATAATCTAATGAATGAGCTACTTTTTATTAGGGTTCCGTACCCAAAGGGTAAAACGAGACCCTATTACTAAGACTCCGCTGTCCGTCTGTCACCAGGCTGTATCACATGAACCGTGATAGTTAGACAGTTGAAAATCTCACAGATGATGTACCTATTTCTGTTGCCGCTGTAACAACAAATACTAAAAAACAGAATAAAGTCTCAAGACAAACAGAATACAGTCGAAAGGTACATTTCTCCTTTCATTCGCTGAAAAGCGTTCAAAGTCTCCTGCCCTTGAAGACTAAAATTTCTTTGGCACAAACGCTTATTCAGCCGATTATAGATTATGCCGACGCATGCTACCTGGATGCTACTGAGGAGCTATTAAACAAGCTTGAGCGCTTGCAAAACTTGTGCATGCGCTTTGTTTTTGGTCTTCGAAAGTATGATCATGTTTCTCACTTTCGCAAGGAACTCAAGTGGCTCCCAATCCGCCTTCGCAGGAACACTCGGATTTTATGTCTCCTCTTCAACATTTTACACAACCCGTCTTATCCTTCCTACCTGCGTGAGCGTTTTTCCTTTGCTCGCCCTAGTGACGCACCGTGTAGATCACACCTTAGATCCCTCCTTAAATCTCATCCTCATAAAACTAGCTACTATTCTTATTCCTTCTCTATTCATGCTGTGAGACTGTGGAACTTACTTCCGCCTAGCATTCGCGATTTAAAAACTGTGTCTCTTTTCAAATATAGAGTAAAAGAGCATTACTTTTCCTCTCAACTGTGAGTATTTATATAAGTATAGTATACCTATGTATGTTTATATATTTTATCTTTATGTATTTATTTAAGGTTATGTTATACATGTAGGTGTAATATTTTTATCTTCTTGTTCTCACCCACTGTTGTCTATATTTCTATTTCATTTCTCCTTTCGCAGGTCTGCTGGAAGAAATTTCTTAAGAAATAAGCAGTACCTTTGTACTCCTAATTATAATTACAGTGTACATAAATGGTAAAATAAATAAATAAATAAAACCAATATTTATAGGGGCTCCCATACAACAAACGTGATTTTTTTTTGCCGTTTCTATAGATAATGATACGGAACCCTTCGTGCGGGAGTCAATGGGAAAAGTGCCCAAAAGGCTGACATGACAATATTATCCACAGAAACAAAATACACTGTTCTTACACTATCAATAACAGAAAAGCTAGAAAAGACATAAAATAGACATTCATTCACAGCAAGAAAGCTTAACACAAAGGGAAATCTTCAGTTCTATCCGTTGTTAACAAACCAAGAACAATAACAATGACCGGCTTTGACGATACAATATAGCGACTCTGTCTATTAAGAGGTAGGCAGAACCGGTCGTACCTACTCGTAACAAGTGTGCGACATTGTTACCTGTACGATGGTCTATAGGGTCGCCAGGATTTCTAGATTTAAGATTTATGATAATATTATGAAATTTATTTATTTTTTATATTTATTTTTATTGAGCGAAATATCACTATGTGTTTATTAGGTGGCTCACTTTTTGTGTAGCTAATATACATAGGGAACTTGGATTTCTTTATTTTAATATTCGTCGTCGTTTTATTCATATCCGACGCATTTTGTACTTTTCGCCGAATACGAATACGAACACGAATACCTGATTCTACTCAAAGAAGGTGAAAGGAAATTAAACACGCTAAGCAAAATACAGGGTTTTGGTAAAACACAAACAACCTCTTAAGCGGTCATTGTACTCATCATTATGAACAACTTTTACTATGGGACCAAACCTGAAATCGCAAAAAAATAATCTGCTGTTCAGTACATTTTGACGAATTATGCGAACATAAATGTACTGAACAGCTGATTTTTTTTCGCGATTTCAGGTTTGGTCCTATAGTAAAAGTTGTTCATAATGATGAGTACAATGACCCCTTAAGAGGTTGTTGGTGTTTTACCAATGACCCTGTATATACTTACATGTAATATAATAATTAAAATTAACTGTAGTTATTTTTTTATTTTATTAAAGAACATAATAAATATGTAATTGCCAGTTTTTTGGCGACAAACGATTTCTTTTTTCTATCTGTATATTTCCTGCTGTTATAAATAGCTTAGATAAATACGTGCCCACTCTTACCAACTTAGCTACAAACCAATAGTAAAAGGTCGCCATAATTGCTGACCATGTGTGGACGTAAACAAAAGATAAGAAAGTTTTATCCTACTAATCCTACTAATATTATAAATGCGAAAGTTTGTATGGATGGATGTTTGTTACTCAATCACGCTAGAACGGCTGATCGGATCTGGATGCAATTTGGCACATAGATAGATGATAGTCTGGAATAACACATAGGATACTTTTTAGAGATAATATCCAATATACACGCGGCCGAAGCCGCTGGCAAAAGCTAGTGATTTTATAAATTAATCTTTGTGTCTGTCAACTCGGTCTCAATCGCAACGCAATATTTTCTAGGAAGTCACACAAATGCCATGAAAGTATTCGGCGAATACGAATATTCGTATTCGTATTAGTTTCATCACTCATTAATATTTTATCTGTTACAGTCCTTACAGGTAGACAGAGCCCAAAAGTCTGATAACCAGTGCAAGGGGTATCGTCTTACCTAGTAACTGGGTTGTGGAGGTCAGATAGGTAGCATCCGGTTAGACTGGACGCCGACTCTAGCATAGTATTAAACCAGTACAAAAATCAATGAAACAAAATAGCAAAAATCCTTAGTAGGTAGTGCAGATATCTACAGAATTAAACGTGTCCCGATATACAGCGTGTTGCAGCATGGTGCCTCCTGCATTATTCAGGGACCGCGATTGACATGTCACCCTGAGCGCTGTAGAGATCGGGCCGATTGAGGCGCTCGCGCAGACTCGAATCGACTTCGGAAAACGTATTTTGTTTGCAGCTATTGAAAATAGAAAATTTTATGAGTAGGTATGGTAAATTTACTTGAGCATCGTGCGGTATTTAAGCTTTTTACGGCCATTTTAAGACCATTTTAAGATAAGTAGATTTAGTGAAATAGTATATTTCAATTTATGTACTCATTTGTTTGTCGCTTAGGTATTTAATAACATAACTGTACATTTAAAAAAAAAAATAAAGAAAACTATCATTGTGTTATAAGGATTTTTGGTTTGAGCTTACAAAGTCAAGTCCTCACATAATTTACATTATAATTACTACTTTTGTGACTATTTTAACGAATTAATTAGGGTTTAAGTCAAGTCCTCACATAATTTACATTATAATTACTACTTTTGTGACTATTTTAACGAATTAATTAGGGTTTTGTTCATTATTTATTAGCATTAAAAGTAAAGGCTCCCACAGATGGCGCGACGTGACGGAGCGACGCGAACTTTAATAAAACTATTTCCATGAAGTTTTCATAGAAATTGTTCTACTAATTGTCGCGTAGCGCTTGTCTGTGAGAGCCTTAAGTGTTTAACCCGTGAGAAGGCGCGCCTAATTTTCTTACACGAGTAGGCGCGTGCGAGCAAATTGCTCACACTATCATAAATGTTTATATTTTTAGTGTTTCTATATTTATTGGCTTATAATGTATTTAAATAAACAACACAAGGTTTAGTAAGTAAGAAAACAAGTATTTTAATCAAAACTATTAAACATAATAGCAACTTCTAACGCAAATAACAAAACAACCTAGTATTAATTAATTTTTTTGGCACGTTTCATAAAAATCACAATAAAAACTGTTACATAACAAAAACTAAAAAGTGTTATTCATCCATTAAATCTACACTAATGTGCCTCTCGAAACACACTGAACACATGTATTTTACATGTTCGGTGCAAAGTAATTGGATGGGCGCGTGATGAGCAAATTGCCGCACGTTAGTACACGGCCTCCACAAACGCCTTGCTGCGCGGTCGCAACGCCACTGAGCGGATCGAGAATTGCGTCAGGGGAGAGGGGGTGAATATTTAGGAAGGTACTTAAGTGCTTGAATTGGTGTGGCATGGGAAAGACAAAAAATTTTTGAATTAGATTTTTGTGTGAGCAAATTGCTCATAGCGCGCCTTCTCACGGGTTAATGTTTGAACCAATGATATTATAAGCAAAAAGACGTAGATACGTTACCTACCCAACATTCGAGGTTCAAAAACGGCACAACGTCGAACTATTATATGATACGTGGAAATAGGATGGCATGTCGTAATTATCAGGAGCGAAACAGAGACAAGACGACGAAAATGTGGCTAATTAGCCACATTTTGACGTACCCACTTGTGGAGCGTGTATAACCTATCTACGACTTTTTACTTATAATATCATTGTGTTTGATCGCATCGCCACAGTTTGCACTGGGATTTGTGTTTTATGTTTGCTCATCAAAATACATATCGACGCTGATTTAACATTTCCAAATAAGAAAAGTAGATAAAACAATATAAGATTGTGTGATGTGATTTGATTTACGACAGGAATAACAAAATAATTAAAAAAAAAACATTGAAAGTAATTTGTTAATATAAAATAAGATTAAGTATCTAACTATTTTATGTAAAAAATAAAATAACCAAAAAGTTGACGAAAACTGCCCAAAAGGACTTTATAAAATAACCTAGATCCTTTTTTTTTTTAAATTGATAAATATCTTCTTTCAAGTTTCATTCAACGCATTTTAAATAGCCAAAATTAACCAAAAAGAAAAAAACCCAGGTGGCGAGCCTAGTGTGACAATAAAATACGACTTAAACAAAACTCCTACCGCGAGCCCCCGCGGTGACCACTTTAAACCTTCTTGGAAGGATAGTCCCTCTACCATACAGAAGTGACTCATTTAAGATTTTACTTGTTTAGGTGTCTAAAATGTTATTTAGCGGTGAAATATTAGAATATGTAATGTGGTATTCAGGTAGTTCTTTTGACATCTTCGCAAGAAATAAGAAAAACTAAAAGTTAGTTTATACAAAAAAGTTGGAGAGTGACATTAGTTTAGACATATCTACTCCTGCAGAGTAAATTTAAGGGCGGCCAACCCGTCATACTTTTCATACAAACGCTCGTACGTGATTATGACGTTGCAACACATTTTTTTTTTTAATTTTTGAACTAATAGGTATCTTGTGCACGTGTGTAGATGTCTATGAAAGCCAAAAATAAAAATTTGGAGAAACAAATTCAGTATAAGCCTCCTGAACTTCCAAAAATCTGCTTTTTCGCACTTACCTGAACTTTGACAGTTCATAATGTACTCATAAATTGAAAAAGTAAAGAAAAGATCACCATAGCAACCTGGCACATGTAATGGAGACTAAATGATAAACATTTATTTCACAAACATTTAAGGCTTACTCAAAAACACGTATTTCTAAGAATAAGTTATATGAAATTTCCGCAAACTATTTTTCGTACAATGTTATCGCGTTCTCACTTGCTTGTTAGTAGTTCCCACTTGCGCTGGATGAAACAAAAAGCATGTTTCGTACAATGCTATCGCGTTCTCACTTGCTTGTTAGTAGTTCCCACTTGCGCTGGATGAAACAAAAAGCATGTTTCGTACAATGCTATCGCGTTCTCACTTGCTTGTTAGTAGTTCCCACTTGCGCTGGATGAAACAAAAAGCATGTTTCGTACAATGCTATCGCGTTCTCACTTGCTTGTTAGTAGTTCCCACTTGCGCTGGATGAAACAAAAAGCATGTTTCGTACAATGCTATCGCGTTCTCACTTGCTTGTTAGTAGTTCCCACTTGCGCTGGATGAAGCAAAAAGCATATTTCGTACAATGTTATCGCGTTCTCACTTGCTTGTTAGTAGTTCCCACTTGCGCTGGATGAAACAAAAAGCATGTTTCGTACAATGCTATCGCGTTCTCACTTGCTTGTTAGTAGTTCCCACTTGCGCTGGATGAAGCAAAAAACATATTTCGTACAATGTTATCGCGTTCTCACTTGCTTGTTAGTATTTCCCACTTGCGCTGGATGAAACAAAAAGCATGTTTCGTACAATGCTATCGCGTTCTCACTTGCTTGTTAGTAGTTCCAACTTGCGCTGGATGAAGCAAAAAGCATATTTCGTACAATATTATCGCGTTCTCATTTGCTTGTTAGTAGTTCCCACTTGCGCTGGATGAAGCAAAAAGCATATTTCGTACAATGTTATCGCGTTCTCACTTGCTTGTTAGTAGTTCCCACTTGCGCTGGATGAAACAAAAAGCATGTTTCGTACAATGCTATCGCGTTCTCACTTGCTTGTTAGTAGTTCCCACTTGCGCTGGATGAAACAAAAAGCATGTTTCGTACAATGCTATCGCGTTCTCACTTGCTTGTTAGTAGTTCCCACTTGCGCTGGATGAAGCAAAAAGCATATTTCGTACAATGTTATCGCGTTCTCACTTGCTTGTTAGTAGTTCCCACTTGCGCTGGATGAAACAAAAAGCATGTTTCGTACAATGCTATCGCGTTCTCACTTGCTTGTTAGTAGTTCCCACTTGCGCTGGATGAAGCAAAAAGCATATTTCGTACAATATTATCACGTTCTCACTTGCTTGTTAGTAGTTCCCACTTGCGCTGGATGAAGCAAAAAGCATATTTCGTACAATATTATCGCGTTCTCACTTGCTAGTTAGTAGTTCCCACTTGCGCTGGATGAAACAAAAAGCATGTTTCATACAATGTTATCGCGTTCTCACTTGCTTGTTAGTAGTTCCCACTTGCGCTAGATGAAACAACAAGCTTTTCGACTATGCTCGTGTTGACGATAGACGGTCCGGGAAGGGCCCTCTTAAACAGGTTTGGTTAAAATCCTTAGCTCTTCACTCGTCTGAAAAGAGTCTGAAACTGAAGAAACTGTCGTAACTTTTTTAGTACCTAAGTATTTCATAATTTTTATCCCCAAAATATATTGGCCATTATTCTACATCTTTAAAAAATATGAATATTAATATAATAATAATAATATACTAAGTGCTAGCGACCGTATAGTATAGGTATAAAACATTGGTCAGGCAGGGGCCCAGTCTTTCCATAGTTCTAGGTAAACATTCCACAGCCACCTAAACCTATAGCCCAACATGTTTTGTTTCCATGTTCTGCAACAGTCCTGCACCAATCGGGAGTTGGTGCCTGCTCATCATTTTTTGTCTAAGGGGACTCTGCTAGTTGGCTTCGGCTCCTCGCATGCCTTCCAAAGGTTCGGGACCCCAGGGACCTCAAGAGATATCTCAAAGATATTATAAAATACCAGGTTATTATTGTCCCAGTGCAGGGCAAAGACCTCTTCTCATACAGAGAAGGCACGAGCATTGATCACCACGGTTGCTGAAGACGGGTTGGCGATTTCAGACTTATATGTATTAATTAATTACTAGCTTCTGCCCGTGACTTCGTCCACGTCGTAGCGTGATGCTAAATAGCCTATAACCTTCCACAAAAATTGGGCTATCAAATGGAAAAAGAATATTTCAAATCGGACTGGTAGTTCCAGAGATTAACGCGTTCAAACCAACAAACTCTTCAGCTTTATTAGATTAGTATAGATGACTGCCTCTTTGGTCTAGCTTGTGCGACTGCTGAGAATGAGGTCCCGGGTTTGATTCCCAGGTCGGGCAGTGGTTTTGGAATTTCTCAGTAGCATCCCGGAGCCTAGATTTGTGGCCGGTTGATAGCAACAGGCTCGCCCCCTATTACATGGGGCTTAAACATAACTGGTTAAATGTAGGTGTACTATGGGTACACGTCTGCTTAGCCCTTCGGGAATTACAGGCGTGATATATGTCCAGGTTTCTTCACGATGTTTTTCCTTCTACTATGTCGGTAATGTTCCAAGATAAACTCTGAAAGCATATAATTATATTTCACAATTGAAAAAGTCACTTGTCAGGATCTGCATCCATAACCGTGAGAGAGAGAGGCCTTAACCACTAGGTCATTACGGCTTACTTATTTAAAAATATGAAACGTCAACAAGATCCCAATTTACTCGCGGCAAATAAATCAACCTGTACATAAAACGGTTGTGCGAAACTTCGTCGGTTTAATTCTAAAAGTCGCACCGAAAGAAGCTTAAGGTCCTTTATTTGGCCCAGTTCTTATTCCGGACCTTAATAAATCTGTCCATTGGACACTAAAGTATCCAAGAATTAAAGTTTTCATATTATTTGCTCATGAAACTCTTGATAAAGTGATATATTCGTTGACGAAAGGCTGCATAAAGAAACGGCTCGTTATTTTGGTATAAAATTTTATATTTCTGAAATCCTTTTTTATGGTGTATTGTTGACTGAGTTATTCTTTATTTTTGACGTTATGATGAATATCTTATGGAGAAATAAGGAAATAATTGAGTAGGTTAGGAACAAAAAGTGATAAATTACATGTTTGCTTTTTTCGAGAAAAATGATAACTAATTTTGAAGGTAAAAGAAAAATATCAACAACATCACTTTTTGAATCAAATTTGATATTTTATCATTTTATTACTAGCATTTGAACACGTTTTGATACGCAAACATGCCAAGAGTGGATGTAAATCAAAGTGGAGAGTAGAAAAAAAAATTGGGAAAATATCGAATTATCACTTTTTGTTCCTAACCTCCTCAATTATAACTGGACAGTTTTATTTTTATTTATTTCATCATTTATGTATCTACGTCATACACAGACAAGACAGGAACAGAAAAACATGACTGTGAGTATAAAGGTGTTGCTTATTTCTAAAGATATCTCTCTTCGAGCATACCTGTGACAGAAAAGCCTTGGAAGACCTGGTTTTTATATTAAAAACCAGTTAAAAATACGAGTGCAAATAAACATCAATTCGGTTAAAAATTTAAAAAGAAGCAGACAGATCGAAAAAATAATGAATGATTGTTTATTCTGCACAAACAAAATGCACAAAAAAAGACATGAAAACATACATCAAAAGTAGCCAAAAGCCTCGTATTCAACCATAGAGAATAAGTCTTTGTATTCAACCAATACAAGTTTGACAATTTTTTTCATTGTTGAGATGTCACGCTTTCAATTCCGGACTTGTCCTGTAATTGTTTTTTTAGAGTAGAGGCGAGGTCAAAAACCAAAATAAACTAAAGTTAGTTAGGTAGAATTTTAAGCTTTAGTAAATGAATAGTGTAACAACATTTAAGCCCGGATCTTGCTCATTAGAAACTATCCCCCCGTTTTTTGTCAATTTCAATTCATCCAACTAGACATGGACGAGTCCGTTTCTGATTAAAACACCGTCTTTAACATTTTTTTTAGGCATTTATAGCCAGTTTTGATTGAAAATATTTCGTTAGTAAATCTATGAGTGCACAAAGTGCCCAAAAAGGAAAATGGAATGTGTGGACCAGTTCGAATTTGTTTGCCAGTTCCTCAATTTAATAATATCTTTTGTTTCTGTCAACTTAAATGGTGACGCTTAATCAAAACACAAAATCTTGACAAGCGTTCATTAATTTAAATACAATAAGAAAATATGGACAATAATCATAAGATTGACACTACAAAATAACCTAAAAAATTCCTTGTTGATAGCCAATTTTTCACATCATGCAACTCATCCCTTGCGCATCCAAGCGTGAAGATAAAGCCTTGTACTGACGTGACGGCCGTATCTCGCCATCGAGGATAATTGATGACAGCTTTACAACGAAACTTTAATGTATCAATGACTTTATTTACACGGATTATACTTTTTTCCGATGATGATGGATGAACGAGAGGAAATATTAGAAAGTTTAGTAGGATTTTGGAGGTGATGTTTCTACTAGGTTCTTACTCCAGTGTTTTTTAAAGAATGATGTGTTTCAAAACGTTAAATGTAATTAATGCTAAGTGTTTCGAAATAAATTCAGGTATGTATACTTTTAGAAAACAGTACGTATATTTATGATCATTACAAGTTCTGACAACTTTATGTTCAACCCTTTTTCCAATGCATTCCTTTGTAAATATCCTTAATGAACCACTTACCACATACCACATGAATTACAAATAACGGGCACAATTTAGGTACCATAGATACGTGAGGGTTATGTAGCAGGCAGTAAGCACTAATTGGTCATTCGGTGAAAAAACTAAATAAACCGTAAAAAGTACATCGCCGTAAGAAACGAGTGTAATTGCCAACTGGTTTTCATGAAACATTCATGATGTCATGATTGAGTCGCTTACATTGAGGGGGCAATTACACTTTTAAAATGTTCCACTGACAGACTTCAGCTGCGGTGATTACTTGAAATAAGTAAAAAATAACGCTAAGTTCGGACAACTGTTGATTTACGTAAAGTTATTCTTTCTGTTATTAAAAGTTAATGTAAAAAAAAACATTTAAGATTTTTTTGTAAGGTATTCGAATAGCTGTGTTAAACCAATGGATAATAATCGTTGTAAGAATTCATGATTTTTCTTCGCTGGCAAAATAATGAAAAAGTAGCAAAGCTATTTCATTTATATTTTAATAATTTTCTTTATTTCATAGCTGCCGTGTTATTTTTTTAATGATACAAATCCGTGCAGAGAAAAACCACTTAGAAAAAAAAATGTAAATAAAACGTCAAATCAAAAAGCCCGTCTGCGCGAAATCTGTAAAACTTGTTTCACATCCAGCAACAGTTTCAAAACTTTCTTCCTATTCAGAGGACAATCTCTGCATATCTCCGTCTTTGTCACACGTACACTTGAGAACAGACAGATCGCGTGGGCGAAAAGGACAGAGTACATGAAGACGTCACGCGGGGCGAAGGCGCGCGAGTGTTCTTGCACTTGTTTTATTTATTTTGTTAGCCGCCAGCTTTTTTTATTCTTCGTTTTCTCGAGCTACGTCTTTGTTCGGGTTTGGTCGGGGCGCGCAATCGTCCGTGGCCGGTAAGTTGGATAATTTCTTTATCCTACTCAGCCCACCCGACAATTTTCTGGGGCCGCATTATTATGAGGTTGATTTGTTTAATAATTTTATTACTGGGCGCATTGCGCATGCGCGCGAGCTATTGTGTTCTTATTTTTGTTTAGCTTTGCGCTTTTAGTGGTCGCTTTACTTTTGTTTTTCGCTGTAAACGTGGGAATGTATTGTTTTCTCATTGTTTATCCGATTTATACATTGTTTTGTTGTTTATAGCAAATGTCTAATTTATTTATTAAGCGATTGACAAATGTTTACTTAATATTGTGCTAAGAAACATTCATAATATCGCACCTTGATAACAAAAGTGGCATTATCAAAACTATGTTTTCTAAATATGTAACTCCATAATTTACTGGCATATTTTCAGTATATATAAAACTTAGAGTAAGAAAGTCAAATTGCAGTCTTTTATTTCAGTTATTTGCTAAGATATTGACCAAAATGGTGCGTCAAAAAAGCTTTAAATGGACATAGAGAAAAACTTTAATTTTTGTATAACGCCACTTTTGTTTTCAAGGTGCGATATATTGTTGTCATGTATCTGTTAGTCATGTTTTAGCCATCATAATGCATAATTATTAAATTAGATATTCAATATTAGGTGTAGCTATAAGTTCAATTTAATGTAAAGTCTTTATTTTTGTGAATATAAATTAGAAATCAATACCACACGACCCTCAATCGGCTTATACGACTTGAAAAATTAGCACATACAAGTCGCCACAGTATCCAGCTGTTTGTAAATCGTTTTTTGCTCAAAAACATCCAGACATATTACGTCACGGATGCCGGTGGATTGCGAGCGCTCGTCCTCTTTTTATTGCCTACGGAACCCCACTGTCAGACCTTGGGTTCGCACCGAGATGTCCCCGCCGATACTCCGAATACTTGAATAGGGATCGTGAAAAAAGTTTCAAATGTGTCATTGTGTTCAACCTTTTTGGCAAAGCATTCAAATATTGTCATTGGCAAACGAGATTCTGTAATTAAAAGACACCCTATGTCGAAGAAAATAATCTTTTCATATGCACTTTGCCTTATAAGGGAATGCAATTTAGATGTAAAAACTTGTCAGAAGTCGGGTTGGGGCTGGCATTTGAATCAGGTCGACATTTTAATAAGATGGACCTATGAGAAAAATTCTTTCAAGCTTATTACAAGACGGAATTATGACTGCAAATTGCAATCCACTACTTTTTGAGAAGTAATAAAATGTTATTCTTACATGGAATACAGAGGAAAAAGTTGATATGGATAAATGGATTGTTAATTTAATACCTGTTTTTTTTTTCTTTTTAATCTTTGAAAAATATCCTTAGGTGTCCAAGGACACATCACTTGGCTTGTTTTAGTGACTTGTATCTCAAGATTATTTTTTATTTTTCATAGGCTGGCAGCGGCAGCGGCGGCGGCAGCTGGTGCAACCAGCGAACTTAGCTACTTGGCTGCCCTCCATCCAGCATACCGACCGGTGCCCTACGACCATCCCTTGTATGGGGCTAATACGTTAAGAGGTAAGTCATCGTCATAATATTAATTACCCCACGCACTCTTCGGAAAAGAGTAGCTATTAGAAGCTGTTGTCATTCTATGAAGAGATTATTTGTAGTGCAGAGTATTGCAATTTGTTTTCCTAGTATTTTTGTTTAAAGCTTTTATTACCTCTCTTTCACCAACCAATAAAAGCAATAGCCATTGGACTGTACGAGTAGCCATTGGAATGGTAAAATAAGGCCACACAAAAGTGTTGAGAATAGTTAGTAAAAATCATCGTTTTTTGTGCACGTTAATTATTTTTCTTTTGTGATTTGTACGTAATACTATGTAAGTATATTACTCTTTACATTATAATGTAAAAGTTCACAGATAATCTTTTTAGTATTTCTACACCGTCATCGCAATAAATTCTTATGACTATCCTAGATATCAAAATAGGTACCTAGTCTGATTGCTTAGCGTATCTTTAAAGATGACTTCGAAGAGATGACAAGTGATTTAAATTTCAGCGAAATCAAAGTTCGTGCGTGACTGATCAACAGTCAGAATTTATATTCAAATCGATTTTCCAGCTCATTAATCTGGTTAATTAAAATTTTAAAACTCTCTTGACTGTTTTAATGAGGAAAGTGTTAACTGGACATTTGTCAAAAAGTATGAATATGCAAATTGACTTCAACTTTTTTTTTTGTCACTACTATATTTGAAAGTTTTTTTTTTTTTTTTTAATAAAATGCAATACCAAGAACACAAATCTGTCATATTTTGTAACTCAAAAAATATTCTTATTTTTTTATATGTTTTCTGAACTAAAATACGCAGCAACCTTGAGTGTTTAACCGTAGCAATAAAAGTACCCGCACCGTCACCGAACCTATAAACCGCCATAAGCAGGACAATGAAAAACAATCCGATAAGTCGCAATTAAACCTGAGACACGATATCAACTGCGGCGACCAGTGCGCCGGAGTTGATATCGTGTCTTGTAGGGCTGCCACTGAAGAGGTTGTAAAAATATTGTCTCAGGAAAATTTCTCGTTTTTATTGTTTTATCAGTTGGTGTAAATATAAGAAGATGGAAGGCTAAGAGGGGGGCTAAGTAATATCAGCCACACGGGTCTATCTATCAGGGTAATCTATGCTTGCCGGAGTTGATCCGGGGAAGACCTCTCCGTGAGTCGGAAAGCACGTTAAGCCGTTGGTCCCGGCTGTCATTCGTGGATCTATGACACTCGTTACGGGTCCTCAAAAGCCACAAAATCTGACAATCAGTCTTGCCATATCATATTACCCAGTAACTGGGTTGTGGAGATAAAATACTGGTATTCAGCTGCATCCGGTTTAACTGGTGGTTTTCTAGTTTTTCTCTAAGCTTAAAATGAACGACTTAGCCAAGAATAACCAATGTCCTACCTCTAATAGTTTTAGATTTGTCCATACTGAAACTGACAAAAACAGTAAGAAAAAGAAGAAGAAAGAAGAAATGTATTTTCTATCTTCTTTCTTTTCTTTCAATAGATCATACTGTTCGGTAGTTAACACGGAAAATGGAAAATGTTGTGGGTAGTATATTTGTTAAGTTTAACTCTCTTTATGCTTAGTATACCTACTACTGTTTGTTTTCCCAAATCTAATAAATAAATAAACACTCTTTTTATAAACACACCTAAATGTCTCTTTTCCAAAGACAAACCAAAAAAAAACGCGTCTCCTTCCTCCTCCTTTTTTCGTCGTTTAAAAAATGGGCAGTCATGAAGGGGTTATAGAGGCGTTATCCCCCAGTTGCAGTTTCACCCGAAAAAAATAATATCAGGAGCGTTTATAGACAATAATGTCAATTTTTATGAGTAAATACCAAATTAACTATAAAAAAAACTTTTTAGCAAAAAATAAAACCGACTTCTAAAACAAAACACTACAAAGTGAAAAATAACTTTAATTTCGGAAGTCGGTGTCTTTGGTTTTGTATTTTCGTTTTTTGCCACCGACTTCCGAAATTAAAGTTATTTTTCACTTTGTAGTGTTTTGTTTTAGAAGTCGGTTTTATTTTTTGCTCAAAAGTTTTTATTTTTCACTTTTTAGTTGTGGAACCTACCCCAGACAAATTCGAATACCTAGTTGAGCACAATAATTGTAGATATAGCCATGTAAATAACAGTGATAGGAAGTTATTAAAACATCATCACATCATCCATATAAAATAAGTGGGAAATATACGCATTATTGAAGCTAACTCAAAAACTCCCCAAGCAAAGTTAATAAAATTTATATGGGACCACCTCAGAAATATACCCTTTCATACAAAAAATAATTTTCCAAATCGGTCCATCCGTCTTTGAGTAATCGCGTAACAAACATACAAAAAAAAAAACAAAAAAATACAGACGAATTGAGAACCTCCTCCTTTTGGAAGTCGGTTAAAAAATAGCGTACATACTTACAGTTACCAACAATCTAGTAGTGCTTGGCGTATTTACATATTTTTCCGCATAATTGTGACACGCGCCGGATCGCTGCGTGGGCACATCCACTTGTTTTTTCTATTCCGTCATATAGTCATTGGGCGCATGTGCAGTTGACCGATGATAGCTCCATAACCATAGTAATGTAATCCACGTTGCTATGGTTTCGGAGCCATTATTGTGTTTGTTTACTTTTTGCTAACTTTTTTTTTATTTATTTAAACAAGTAACTACCTATTACATGAGTGTAGATACAAGTAGTGTATGAAACTGCACATAACTAGATATTAAAAAACTCGGGTTTTTATATCTAATTATGTATTTTTATCTCATTATGATCAATACTAGGGTGAAAACGCAACATTTCTTTTTTAAGTGATATTATTATTCGATAACGCCACTAACCCTCACGGGGGTTGGCGATAGAATTTAAAAGTTAAAAAAAAAAAGAAATAACAGTGGTCATCCTTAATATAGCTACAGATATACTGTAAACATTAGCATGTCGGTGACGTGAACCCATAAGATTTTTCCCACCAAAAATTGCCCGACGTGCTTAAAGAAGTTTTCACGAAAAAGTTCTCACTTCCAAAGTTTTCTTTAAAAAAAAAACCAAATCAAATCATTTATTTGCTTGAATATGGGTAGGTAAATGAGGTGATACATAATTACAACATTCTTTTTACCGTACTAGCTGTTGCCCGCGGCTTCGCCCGCGTGGATATCAATACTTCCCTATTTAAACCGTTTTTTTTTGCGCGGAACCCTAATCATTTTTCCAAAATAAAAATAGCTTAAGTTACTCCTTATAACATCAGCTATCTTCCAGTAAAAGTCCCGTCAAAATCGGTCCAACCGTTTCAGAGATTAGCCGGAACAAACAGATAGACAGACAAACATACCGACAGACAGAAATAACAGTGGTCATCCTTAATATAGCTACAGATATGCTGTAAACATTAGCATGTCGGTGACGCGAACCCATAAGATTTTTTCCCACCAAAAATTGCCCGACGCGCTTAAAGAAGTTTTCACGTAAAAAGTTTTCACTTCCAAAGTTTCTTTAAAAAAAAACCAAATCAAATCATTTATTTGCTTGAATATGGGTAGGTACATGAGGTGATACATAATTACAACATTCTTTTTGACAGACAAACAGACCAACAGACAGACAGACAAAAAAACAAAAAATATATTTTTTTTTTGTTATAAGTACCGTATACACTTTCATATGCATTTAGTAAAAAGCAGTTATTTAGACATTAAAAACATACACTTTATTTATTTGTATAGATTCTACCGTAATACGAGTAGGTGTGCAAATATCTATTGTAATAATAATAATAAAAATATAAACATACATAAATATTTGCATTTGAACCTTGATGTATGCATTTGAATCACGTGTTTTGCAACAGTAGCTGTGCCATCCCTAGGACGCGGACGTGTGAACGAGGTAACGCTACACCACACTCGTAATGATAAATCTGCAACACTAGTCTGTTATTGCAAATTATATGCATGCCCAGACACTGACATCGCCGTTTCGTGTTAAGATACATCCGTTGCATCGACCTGTAACCTGTTTAAAATGTTTCCGATTCGAATTTGCAACGATTTTATCATACTTCTATATTTAAAATATTATAAAGAGGTATAAATTTGTGAGTTTGTATGTAGGCGGTAATTTTCGGAACTACAGATCCAATTGCGAAAATTCTTTCACTAATTGGAAGTTACAGTATTGCTGAGTGTTCTATCATACAGGACAATTTTTTAAGCAGTACGCCAATTTTCACAGGTTGTTCGACCCATGAATATGAACAACTTTAACTATGGGACCAACCCTGAAATCACGAAAAACAAAAATCTGCTGTTTCATATAAAAGTTCAATACCTACTCGACCAAAATGTATGAAACAGCCGATTCTGTTTTCGTGATTTCAGGGTTGGTCCCATAGTGCAAGTTGTTCATATTCATGAGTAGATCAACCTGTGAGAATTTGCGCACTGCTTAAAATATTGTCCTGTATATTTTATGTTAAAACAAGATATTCACGCGTACGAAATCGCGGGGTGCAGCTGGTTAATTAACGTAGAAGCTATGTAGGTAATATAGAATAAGAAAACTGTATAGGTAGGTAGTCATAATGATCATGTTGTACACTGTATAAGCCAAGGAATCATTATTATTACTAGCTAGCTGCTCGCCCCGGCTTCACACGGGTGTACTAATGAAGAAAAAGAGACCAAATCTTCCCTTTACATGTTATCAAATAAAATGGCAATTAAATAATTTCACAACGATACCACACTGAGTTCTATAAACTACTATTGCTGGTATTTAAAAAAAATATCAGGTATAATGCAATGTTCTACAACTTTTTTGACTACTTTTTTACAACCACATTTTCGTATGTAGGTAACAGATAAAACATTGTAAAAAACTGAACAACTAAATGTCATTCTGTTAATTCTCTAAATATCTTAGAAGATCTCCCTAATGTCTTCTGTCTCACTCACTTTTTATAAATTGAGTTTTTTTTATCTCACATTGTTCACTTTTCCGTACAATTTTTCAAATATTTTCTTTCATACGAGTACAAACCTTGACCTGACAATAGGGATGATGACTAAAAAATGTTTTTTGTCCGTCATGTAGATTATTAAAATATATTGGACACGTACTTTTTTCTTTTTCTACGTAATCAAAAGATTACGGCGATACATTGAGTCAAAATGTGGCATGACGTCACGTCTTCGTAGATTTTATACGTAGAAGTGACGTAGCAAGCCCCCACTCCCGAACTTTATTGCGAGTTATCTAAGTCATTTTTTATTAATATGATAAAGAAAAAAATACGTATCTAATATTTTTTTATTATCTGACTGACGGACTAAATAGAATTTCTTTTTTTTTATCCAGGCATCATCCCTATCACAAACACAACAAACAAAGAATTAGCCAAATAGGTGCAACCGTTTTGATTCCGAAGTGATGCGCTTACATACATTCGGCAAACGATTTTTATTTGTATACCTAGATACATTTATTGAAAAAAAAAATGGTTCTTCGAGATGAAATCTGCCAGTTTTCCATGTCAAATATTCATCATCATTGGTACGTAGCCATGTCCTGTAGGCTTCCTCCTGTTTGCGCCATTTTTCACATGTCAAATGTTTCTCTTAAATTGTCTCTGTCGCAATCATGGCTATTCGGAAATATTACTTCATTTTAAATAAAATCATTCAATGAGCAACCAATCTCTAAACTGCACTAAATACAAAGTTCACTGGATTAAATTTCCCTGCTTTCGAATCTCAATAAGCATGATATACCATTGCATATCTCACAGAAACCAATGCGCAAGCGCAACGCCACGGCACAACACTATCGCTGCAATTTATCTCCTCCCAGAGGTGTTAATTAGACTTTGAACTCACGACTGTTACCATTCGTATCCTCACTTAAAACAAACAAAAACGACTTTTATTTAAAACTTTTTAAAGTTCAAAATGCTCTGGCGCAGCTTTGATGACAGATACGTAAAAGTGGCTATTAAAGTACAGACCGTGGTAAGTCACGGGTTAAAATTGGCATGCATTGGAGTAACGAAGGGTTGGTTTTCCGACCTCGCAATTAAGACGTTTCAGATTACGTGAGTGACTATATACGGAGCATTAGACGGAGAACAGATTGTCTGATAGGTGGCTAAGAAAAGATTCAAAAGAAGCACACAATATGAAAATAAATATTCGATTCAATAAGTAAAACTAAAAAAGAAACTGGTCCTTAGAAACAACATCTAACATTCCTCTTATATCTATGGTTCTTGTTGTAATTTGTGTCTACTAACAGAAAAAAATATTTAAATACCGAACGCACATGACGACGAACAAAAAAAAAACTTGTTTCCAAAATCGAATGCGCCCAATTGATTGGTACAATAAAATAATGTCATTACGATTTTCCACGCCATTTTCAACAACTCGATTAGAATAACGTAATTATTTGTAATTCAATGTCACGGGTAGTTTCCCTCCATTCATGTTTTTATGGGCGGACAAAATCGATGTAAACGCCCTTTTGTAATAGGATTTGAAAGAACAAATAGACCTAATGGGCAAGTCTATTATTCTGGTTTATCTGCCTTCACTAATGCTTACCTCAAGACCGTAGCAGATGGGTTGAAGTTGGATATTGATGTTAACATTGAGGGCCAAGTTATGAGAGACATACTTTTAGTATTTCTTGTTCAGTTGTAGTGCCTCACAGTTTAAAAATCGAAGCTTAGAAATTGGCTGGTTCCTATTGAATTCTCATTTACAAGCAAATAACTTCGTTAGACCTCTATAGATGTGTATAGAGGTCAAACGGAGTTATTTGCTAAGGCTGTGTCGCCTAGAGAAAGAGCGCTGCTGATATCTAAAATACAGATTTGTATCTAGTTCAGACACAGATGTTCAAAATTTGCTCATAAAAAACAATTGTCATAAAGTTTATCACCATACTAATTAAATTGTTGTATATTTCTGAATAAATGAATAAAATGTACCGACCCCAGCGTGGTTCGACCAGACTGGATTACTCGAATGAACCTAAAGATTCACACTAGCCCCTGTTGCCTCATGTTACATGGTTCAACAGAGACCATTGCATATCAAGGAGTAGACCGGGGGCGCGATAACAGTAGGGAAGACCGGCCCTTAGAATATGGAAGGATTATAGAGTCATACTGGATGTGTGTAGCCTATAGTAAGCAATGGAATTGTGGAGAGACGGCTGATATACTTATATGGGTGGGCTCGTTTAACGACGACGCCCGCCAGGTGCTTTCAAGTCCAGCTTCACCGGTGCACCTTTTGGCGAGGTTAAACTGCACTCTCAACTCTTGTCTATGTAACTATTCTGTAGTGTTCCAAAGTCTTCGTTTGAGGTCTCGCTACTATCCGTTTCAGGTTTCTTGTAAATCTCGCTAGCAGCCTTCTTAATCATATCTCGTTCTTCAGCCGTATCTGTCCAAAAATTGATTTTCTTGTCGAAGTAAGTCATGTCGTTAACGACAAATAAATTATACATAAACAACATTACAATTAAGACTAATTGAAGGATGTCGATTCACATCCTTCAGTTGTGGTCCATGTACGTTTCTTTTGCGTACGAGAAGACGCATATTTCTTAGTTGTGCGCTTGCTACAAATGATCTTCATAATGTAGTACAGTTATAGTGACTCAAAATATGGAAATTGCAGGTCAAAACTTGGCAAATCTCGTGCACCTTGCGAGTTGTTGTAGGACACAGTCTGAAATCGTCATCGTAAACTTCCTTTTAAAACTTGGTTCTAATCCGCCCCTCGTTTCCCTCTTGGTCCCCTAATCCGCGTGCTATACCCTCCAGCCTGCCCTGAGCCCTACACCGCACATTAGCGATTCGACGTGGACAATGCTTAGATTCCTCCTACGTGCGTTTTATTTTGAGGCTTTCCTGAATACGCTTTATATTGTTATGCTCGTTTATTGTTTCGGGTCAGTGGAACGAGACTGAATTAAGGAGAACTTGCCTTATTATTATTACATAACGTCATGCCTGTTCCGCGAAGGGTTAGGCAGGTTAGGTTAATTGTACATCCACATCTCGCCAGTTATGTTTAAGTCCCATGTAATAGAGGACGAGCATATTGCCATCAGCCAGGCACAAATCCAGACTCCAGGCTGCTACTGACAAATTCCAAATGCAAAGGACCCATTAACACTTTGCTCGACCCGGTAATCGAACCCTGGGCCTCATGCTCAGCAGTAGCGCTTACGACCACTAGACCAACGAGGCGACGAGATTATTAGCGCTATAATTTAATCGTATCACAACTGATAAGTAAGGGGGCGTTCATTAATTACGTGAGGCAAATTTGGCGATTTTTCGACCTCCCTTCCGCGCCTTTGTGAGATGTCGTGAGATTTGGCTCAACCCCCACCCCTCCGAATCTCACGTGAGATTTTTCAAAATGCGTATTTTTACTGTAAATACGTCAATCTGTGCTTGATTGCGTTGGATTTGTTTAAATAAACATAATATGCTTATTTTTTTTTTGTAATACTTGTTTTTTTTTTATAATTTACCCAGTTTTCTTACAATTTCACAATGTTTCTTGCGGAAAAAATATTTGCCGAGAACCCTTGAGATTGGGTGAGATTCGGTTCGATCCCCTCCCCCCTAAACGTCTCATGTAATTAATGGACGCCCCGTAACTAGGGATTACTTTAATATCAATTAAAATCCTCGTCGAGTATCTTAGAGCATTGAAGTGTAAGTCTCAATGGCAAACGTAGGACGTAGGAGGCTAAGTTAAAAACCGGGTTATGAAGTCCGAAAATCAAATGGTGGCCTACCCAAATTGAGTCAGTGAAGGCAGGCATTTTGTTTTATTGCTAACAGAAAGTCTTTCCTTGACCGAATACCTAATGCATTTCAGTCGATTGATATTCAATTCAGTGTCTCAAGAAATTTCAAAAGTAGTTTAAAACCGTCCTTCTGGTTTGGCATATTGCCAAAAGTCCAACGGTTTACGTTTTCTTTCACTAAGTTTCAACATCCGCTTCCGTAAAACTTATGAAAGGAGAATGGGCAATAATCATCAGACTAAAAACAGTCACAGAACATTTTTTCTTATGACCATAATTCTGATTTTCATTTGTAGTAGCTCGTGGCTAAGTAATAACAGCCACACGGGTCGATCGATCAGATTAAGCTACGCTTGCCGCTGTTGTTCCGTGGATGGGTGCCCATCTTTACATACCAAGACCCCTCCATGTCACTGAAAGCACGTTTAAGCTGTTGGTCCCGGCTGTCATTCATGGATCTTTGGCAGTCGTTACGGATCGTCAGAAGCCCGATAGTCTGACAACCAATCATATCAAGGGGTATCGAATTACCCAGTTACTAGGTTGTGGAGGTCAGGTAGGCAGTCGCGTCATGTAAAATAGGTACTGGTATTCAGCTGCATCCGGTTTGACTGGAAGCCGACCTCAACATACCTGACATATAGGGGCCTGCCCTTACAGTTGGGAAAAGGCTAGCCAGATTGATGCCGATTGATTTAGTGATCATCTAGTTAGAGAACTTGCTGACTAATATAAACAGACAATATAAAAGGGCAATACAAAAATAAGTCGTCAAAACCGTCTGTCAGCAGGCGGTCTCTTAGGTCTCGTGATTACAACACGTCTGAAACTTAACCCGTCTCTGCGGCGTCATTTTAGACCCGAACCGAAACTGTTTATGATTAAAAAAATCGCGACTGGTGTCTGTTTTCTTAAGCAGCTCGGATCGACTTACACGAAGTAAACGCATCTTTAGATAACGCTCAATTAACGGCCATTTTTTATTATAACTCTTTTTTGGATGGCTTTATTCGGGAGGTTTGCAGTAATCGTAAAAAGTGGTGTCAATTTGGCTTGCTTTTTTTTCATCGGTTGAAGTTTGTAGAAAAAAGATATTGACACAAAATCAACTGTAGATTAGTATTAATACAGAAAAAAGTGATCGAAAAAGAATCGCGTAGGTGGGCGGTAGGTACGACAGGATTCCCATGTTTTCAATAAAAACATCTTCTTCATTTCGTAATAATAAACTAATAAAATTAGCATTTAGATAGCGACTCCTTACCCCCTCTCGAGTTAATATCCTATTTAATAGCATAAAACAGTCAATAAAAACAGAAATAAAGACAAAAATGGCGCACGACTTATGATAATAATATTATTCTGGGTAAGCTCACTCCATTGTCGACTCTGTCTGTTGCCTCCGACCTACACTAGAGTCAAGAGCAAACCCATCTTAAATAAATAAATAATAAAAAAAAAGTTTCAATGCCGCGAAGCAAAGCCTATAAGTTGCTTTTTACAATAATTTACTTAATTTTTCATTGCTTGAAACCCCAGGCGGTCTGCAAACTCGCCAACAACGTCAATCAGTAGCCACAATGTCCTGATAAATTAATGCAAGAATCCCTTGATCCTTAATTTTATGCGAGAAACGAATAGCTTTCTGCTAATGACTTTATTGTTAACAACATTTTTTATTCCGAAAGCATTTTTAGTATTTGAAGAATTGTCTGAATGACCTATTTTTATGGGAGTACTAATTAATGCTTATAGTTTTACTTGTTTAACTTGTTGGCACATGTTTGCAATCTTATTTAATTAAACCCTGTTTTGTGTTTTTATGCAATAAGTAACATCTGCTTCGGAAAATATTTTGTATATTTTTTGTGGTGCTTTTGTTTGGCGTTGATACTGAAAGTTAATTAATAGAATATTGTCACGAAACTTTGAAAATTAAAAGCTTATTAATTTTCTTAGCGCTATTATCCAACACCTTTATCTTAATTAGTATTTAGTAGTCACTGTAATACCAATCACGTACGATACTAAAATATTGGTTGAGCCATTTTTTTTTTCTAAAGGTCTCCGTTATGAATACCAATTTATTATCTTTTTCAAAAATAAATTAGATTTTTCATAAGTTTTCATGGGAGTTTTCATAATCTTTGCCTACTATTCTTACTAACTTTGACAGTAACTGAACCTTTTCCCCAACTAAACATTTAATTTAACACAACCTTCATGCACTACATCCAAAACAAAAAAAAAAAAAACAAAAAAAATCACAGCCGCACCTCATGCATAACACCATCCCACCAGGTTAACTGGAACTGCGGCGTATCAAACGGCTCGGGTTTCGTCTACTGCACCGGACGGACCCAGTTCCACAGACCCATTGGAGATGACCTTCACTGCTAGACATGCAGTAACGGTGTTGTAGGTAGTCGAGAACATGGCGAGACTTCAGGTCAAGCAAATATAGACATTAGGTATTCGGTAGACACATAACATCACGCCTGTAATCCTGTATGTAGGCAGAGGAGTACCCATTATAGTACACCCATTTATCGCCAGTTAGGTAAAAGGTAGGTACAGACGCCAGCAGGTCAACCTACCCGAAACTGTCAGATTTTCCCAATCAACTTTGAACCTAATGCTTTAGCAATAAAGTCGAAAATCTATTAAAGAAATCTGACAGATTGTAGTAGCTTGATGTGCTGGCGTCTGTACCTATTAGGTAAAATTTTCGAAGACAGTTAAATACCCTCCTTGATTGAAAATAAGTCCATTGTGAATACACACACTCACATAGAAAGGTTAATTTTTGGAAGATACTGAGATTATAGATCAGAATATACAAGAAATACCTGGGAGGCTGTGTGCTGTGGCCCTGCATTCAGAGCATAATTGGCTAATTATGAATGAGTTAAGAGTACAGGAGATCAGAGTAGATATTCTGAAAAAGAACAGGAACTTCTCATCGCAAACTTACGTATATCTGCAGGAAAAGATTATCACAAATAGCTTTATTGTTTTTGGGACTATATTTAATTGAAACTACCCATCGTTACGTGTTACCTTATAAATACTAGTATATTACTAGGTCTTTTTGCCCCAATGGTATTATAAGTAAAAAAAAACCGGCCAAGAGCGAGTCGGACTCACGCACTGAGGGTTCCGTACTATAAAAAAAAAAGTGTTCTGTTTAGAGACATCGTTTTATTTTTCCTGTAATCTTTACATAAACTTCTCTCACACAGAATAATTTCAGATTTTTCTCTATGCAAACTTCGGAGATAAGGGGGGAGAACGGTATTTTTTTTACATTTTTCATCAAAAGTCGAAAACTGTTCGGCTTAAAAAAAGGAAAAATGTATGAAAATGTGCAAACAGCGCTCTTTCATATGATACCCCACATGCCCTAGTAACTCCATTTCAAATTTTTTAATTTTTTAAAAAATATATATTTTTATTTCTTTCTTATTTGCACAATAGTTGACAGGCCAGTTAGCGTGGTTGGTTAAGATACCACCTATCATGCCGCAGGTCGTGGGTTCGATTCCCATCCAGGACAAACATTTGTGTGCATGAACATGTCTGTTTGTTCTGAGTCTGGGTGTATATAAGTATGTATTTACAAAAAAAAAGTAGTATATGTAGTATATCAGTTATCTGGTTTCCATAGTACAAGCTCTGCTTAGTTTGGGATCAGATGACCGTGTGTGAATAATGTCCCAGGTTATTATTATTATTAAACGTCATCTAAAACTACTCCAAAATTCAAGTTGATAGCATTAGTAGTTCTCGAGATATCCAGCTGTGACAGACAGACAGACTGAGTCGCACCATAAGGGTTCCTTTTTACCATTTTGGTACGGAATCCTAAAAGATGTAGATAGATACACGCTCCGCAAGTGGTACGTCAAAATCTGGCTAATTAGCCACATTTTCGTCGTCTTGTCTCTTTTTCGCTTCCGATAATTACGCCATGCCGTCTTACTTCCATGTGTCATCTAATAGTTCGACATTGTGCCGTTTTTGAACATTGAATGTTAGGTGGTTAACCTATCTACTTCTTTTACTTATAACATCATTGTTTTGCCCTTTGCTCGGTACTTGCGTACTTGCCCTGTAACCTGTAATGCCATGAAATTATTTATGAGAATATTTCTAATACGCCACTAATTATGCATAGTAACAGGATGTAACACCTAAAGTTATAGCCTGACGTGACTATGAATATCATCGATCACATCAGAACAATATGCCATGTTGTAAGATCAAAAAGCGTGGCTGAAGAAATAGAAATAAAATGCAAAGTTTCACTAATTTTACTGATTAACATGTGAAATATAACTCTTTAATAATGTTAAATTGAGATTAAACAGAATACGAATGAGATGAATCTAAAATTAGCCAAAATGATGGAGGCTAATTAATAATAATGTTACTTAAAGTGTCTCGATAGAGCGATAACACATTAAACATGAACAGGCGGAGATGTAATCAGTCCCGTTGTTTATTAATATGAAAGTGTTTATGCAAATATGCAAAATATATGACCTCACAGCGCCTGCTAGTGTCACGGAATAATCAGTTGTGAAATAAGCTATTAATGTCTAGGTAAATTATATTATTAATAACAACATCATCAATCATAACCACACAAAAACCACTAAAAATACCTAGATGCACTCGATTGGGTTTATTAAAACAAAATACCAACGCACCGTCATCAGTGGACTGCAAAATTTCGCAACCAAAGTGACAAGCCGAAACTTAATAACTTACTCAGAAATGCACCAGCAAATTGGGAGCCGAGTCGTCCGACCGGCTCTGTAACCCTACACTGCCTTACCGAACTCTCCGACACATATAAATTGTATTTTTATTCAAATCGAGCCTACGTGCCGCGATAAAGCCCCCTTAAAACAAATAACCGCTCATTCAGCCGAGGAAAACCACACGAAAGTCAACTTTAACACAAACAAACAACATTTAAGATGGTGCAGCATCCACCAACTATCAAGATACAGGCGACAAAAAGCTTTACAGTTGCAGTAACAGAGTTGTAGTTTCAGAAATAAGTAGTTTTGCTACACTACTTTTAGTTGAATACAATGATGCTGTAAGAAACTACGCGCCTCATGTAAACAGTCTAAAATATATCCTGATAGTAAATACACAAGAATCAGAGTTGAACAATGTATGCCCATCAGATAAGTCGACGAATGATGATGTAAACGAAGATCGTGTTCCCGAGACATATATAGAGAACAATTTAAAGGTTCATTGGGACACTTTTTCACTCAATTTGTACCCTTTTCATTCTTGTTGTACAGATAATGTTGACGAGCTCGGTATTTATGAAATATTTGAAATTGCAACGGAAAAGATTTGGTGTTATTGTGCAGTAATAAAATCTGTATAGGGATCACTCAAGGGTAACGAGACAGACGAGCGATTGGCTTCTCGTGTTTGCCTTTTTAATAAAGTTGTTCGCACCGATACCCTTCATTATTCAGCAGTTTTTTCTGTCCAAAATGTTAATCACCACATTTACTTGTCCCGTGTTTTTGCTGTGAGGAATTTTATGAAACATTTTAATAAAGCTGCTAATGGTACAGCTGCCAATCACCATCAGGTTGATATTACACTCCGAGAATCTTATATAAGAAATATAAATGTAAAATTTAATGACAATAATAAAATGAGCGCGTATCTTATACCTGGAAGTTTGATTCGCAAATATTTCGATATCGTAAAAAGTTTTCCTGATTATGGTTCTGTAATAAATGTGACTATCGTAAATGTCACAGTAATCGAAAAAATATTATAACTACTATAAGAGTAGTGGTTAAAATCGATACCCGTGTATGTCTTCATCGTCCGATAATCGTAAATTAAGGTCCAACTCTGGTTTAACTGAGCGTAAAAACTGTGAGCGAGAGATTGAGAGTTCATGTTACTCCGAAAATGTAAAACAAAAAAGAGTTCAGAGCTTCGATTGTGTAAGAGAGACAGAACTACGGTTGATGTCAAAGAACTAAAGAATTCAGAAATAGATATTTGTAGATACAGCCAGGATGTCTCAGTGAGGAAGTAATTTAAATCAGATTAATGACAACATATCGTTGACGATGAACTTGGAGGCTTTAATCAATCTAGAGGAAGATTGATAGCTTTTTTTACTCGTCAATAAATTTTTGCGGCAGATTCCAATTTACAAAATGTCACGAACAAAGTTGACACGTTCAATCTCGTTTTTTTAAATTGCCTTTGTCAAACAGTGTCCCGAACCTTAATCTTTGTCAACGAGAAGGCGATGGGCTAACCGGAACGGGTTTTAGAGTGGGACGGGACGACTGCGCCCGCGCATGACAAGTGACCGGATTAATGCATTTTAAACGAAGAAGGCTTAATTTTGATCTCGGATCCCTTAATTGAACGTCTTGGTTTTTTTTTGGAAAATGATTTTTAGAAGTCTCTTTCGAATTACTTATGTACGTATGAGTCAAGCCGCTTCCTTAAAGAGTGCCTTCTTATCGGCTTTGACTAATATCGGTACAAGGCCTAAGCTTTTAGGGCTTGTCAAGTTTAAAAATGGCTTGAAAGATTTGACCGGTTAGTTGTACCCAGATTCCTGGAATATCCAGACCCTCTTTAGGCTCTGGATATTCCAGGAATCTGGGATACTCTTTAGTAACAGTTTAAACATTAACGGTCTTTGTCGAGTCCATTTTACCTTCTACGACGTTATCTTCCATACTAAATAAGTTAACAACAATGTTTCCACTGCAGTAAAGATCTCCAATCTACATATTGCCAATAAAAGGGGAATTTATTTCGACTATTTAGAGTTTATGGCGTTCGATGCTTGCATACAAATGTATAAAACCTGCGTACAGGATCATCAAAGCTGTTTTTAACCGACAAGGATTGTTCAGATTCTCATAGTGACAAAGTAATTGATATATATGTAAAGCTAAAACTCGATGAACACTAGTAATATAAATTACAATTTATAATCTATTTATCACTCGGTTTCTTAGGGTTCCATAGGACGGATGGTAAAACCTCATCGTCACTCTCCTGCCCAAGTCTCATTCATGTATTCATGGTCGACGCAGCGTGGCTTCTTTTTCCATAAGTCTTCACTAGTCATTCATAAACATGAAACTATCATCCTACGAAATCCTATTTAATCGTAGTTTAAATAAAAACAACTTTTATATAGTAATATGGAAAATAGTGTTAGAGACAGTTTGACACCGAAGTTCTTAAGGTGGATTCGCAAAACTATCCCTCGAAATTCAAATTTTCTTACGTTTTTTTGTAATTTGCTGGCGATGATCATAATATGATTCGAGACTATAACAAATATGTACGTATTTACTTAATTATAACCGTAAGGATCATCAATCAATACAGCTCTTTTATAGTTACGTAGAATATTGGTATCAAATGTCTTGATTTCATGAAATCTTATGAAATTAAGAAAATTTTGATATTCACGGGCTACTTTTAATCATATCCTATCCTACGTGGATTTAGTAACAAAGGAGATCGTGATAAATTATAGCCATAAATAATCGATTCCTAGTAATTATTGACTGACTGGCATTAAATTAGCTACTACATCAGTTTTTAACGACGGGATTGGATTAGTACCTACTGTGCAATCTTCAAAGCTTTGCCTTCCTTAATTACATATTCAGTTTAACCTACCACCAAATTAAACGGCTACTCATTGATAGCCGTTATTGAACCAAGATTTTTATGACTTCGTATGAAATATTAAATTTTCGTCACAAGGCATAGTTATGACTATGCTATATTTAAAATCATCCCAATGTTCTTTAATTGCAATTAAGTTTTTGTGACTTTTGTCATCAATTAAGCAGTCTTTGTTGAATCTCCAAAAATCCTTCGAATGAAGTCTTTCATCATCGCTTTCTGTAAGGTGTCTATTTTATCATCAAACAATCGCTTGTCGAATTTCCAAAATCCTCTAAATTAAGTATTTCATCATCGCTTTCTACAGATTTTCTTCAATATTAAGACATTCAACAATCAAATCAACAGGACCCAGACCGTCGTCAAACTCAACCTTGCCCACATTTTTATCCATACCCAAGCCACCAACTGCTCGTGCCTTGTACTCAGCTAAATGATTGACGATCTCACATCGACATTGGTATCCATTCCCGCTGAGTGTAGAACTATCGCCAACATTTTAATAAATATCCCCTTTGCCTTCACTAATAGCGATAATTCCTCCACTACAAGCATCCAATATAAATCGACCGATTTATTTACACGCATTGTCAGTTGTTTTAAGTTTATAAGAAATAATTAATGTATTGATATTAATTTTGTTAAACGTGTTGACCTTTTTGTTATTAATTGTATGGTCATAATTCTTTATTATGTGTTTTTTGAATGGGCGAAAATTCTCGATTAAGGTGTCGCCCGGTAATTTCTTTATTAAGTTGTGGTTAAAAATTCGTGGTAGGTCGCTGTTTAGTAAGATTTTTATTGAGATTGTTTTTGTATGCAACACCTTTTCTGGCCATTATATCAGAAACATGAATCGTTGAATAAGTTTCAAAATATCTGCTATGTCTACGATCTTACCACTCTCCAACCAAGGAATTTATATTCCTCTTCCCATCTCATTCTTTGTCTACCCGCTCGTTCTAACGGCATATTTTCTCTCTTTCAAATCATCATTATTAGACAAAGCATCAGTTCCATCTATCAATTTCATCGGAACTATCCCGAGAAGCCGAAGGTGTATCGATCGACAGTCCTCTATAATTTTTTCCCGATTGGGAACCAGTTCAATCGATGATCGATGAAAAAAAGCCGTGGGTCGGTTTCGATTGATCCGGTCTCTATCGAGATTGAGACATCTCGGAACGAGTTCCGCCCGCCTGTGCAGGCGCCGCCCTAAGTGATAAGAGATTATCGGGAGATCATAAATTACTTAATTTCACAGTGGCTGGACTTATCTTTTCCGAAATTGGGAAGCTTTTTACTCTTTTATTGGCAGATTTTTGGGAGTGATTTTATAAATTAGTTGTAGATATATTATTATGTACCTGAGTATATCTTTAAGACCCGCTTGCGCCAGAAATCATTTTACATAAATACGTTTAGTGCTAATAGACGCATCGCTAACCGTATTTAAAACATCATTCGGTCTCTGTTAACTACAAATAATTGACAGAAATGAAACGATATTTTAATTACGTTTAGCGCTAATTGTATTTAATGATTTGTGGTACAAACATCTTATTTTAACAGCTTCTTCTGGGTAAGCTCACTCCATCGTCGACTTTGTCTCTGTCACCTCTGACCTAGACTAGAGTCAAGAGCAAACCCATCACAAATAAAAATAACAAATTGTACTGTCTTGTCTAACGTTGTTACTAGATCATTTGCAGCAAGAGATCTAAATATTAGATCATGATAATTATGTAACCCATTCTCCGCTATTAGCTCCCGCTGTCGCTTAGGACTACAACTTATCCCACCGACCCTGCCCACGCTAGCCACATTATTGTTACCAAAATACTCAACGGAGTTTTTAATCGTGTCTCGATAAGAATAATTGCTCGGCGCTTTGGTCTATTGCCTTATGCCCAAGTAATTGGCGAGGCTGATTGCTAAAATGTTTTCATTATGATTTATCGACTTTGATGAAGAATAATTTGATTGATTGGAAGTTCGTCTTTTGTTTATTTTTTTTTTCTGCCTAGCCTTTTCCCAACTATGTTGGGGTCGGCTTCCAGTCTAACCGACTGCAGCTGAATACCAGTATTTTACATGGAGCGACTGCCTATCTGACCTCCACAACCCAGTTACTGGGTAATACGATACCCCTTGGTAAGACTGGTTGTCAGACTTTCGGGCTTCTGACGACCCGTAACGACTGTCAAAGATCCTCGAATGACAGCCGGGACCAACGGCTTAACGTGCTTTCCGAGGCACGGAGGAGTCTCGGTATGTAAAGATGGTCACCCATCCACAGACCAACCCCGGCAAGCGTAGCTTAACCTGATGGATCGACCCGTTATTACTTAGCCACGAGCTCTTCCATCCTTAGTTTATTATTATTCGTAAAGTTTTTGGAAACGCCGGCGGGACGCGCCAGAAGGACATAATAGGTTGGGGAAAAAGTTTCTTCGCATTTTTTAAGAAAATTCAAAACATTTTTTAATATAGTTTATTTACATTTAACTAAAGTATGTAGGTACCATTTTGTTCGATAACTTTTTGCCATCTTGTAGGTAGAGACATGATCCCATTGCTGTAGAAATTTTGGGACTTCTGGTCAAAATACCGCGACAAGTGGTTTTGGCAGTCCTCTCGTGATGTTAACCTGACACTGCCTAAAGAATTCTGAAGAGACCGAAACAGGTGGAATCTGAAGGTGTAAGGTCAGGACTATACGGCGGATGCATTAACACCTCCCAGCCAAACTCTCTTAATTTTTGCTGAGTGGCTAAAGATGTGTGAGGTCTAGCGTTATCATGATGAAAAACCACACCCCTTCTGTTGATTAATTCCGGCCGCTTTCTCTCAACTTCTTGCTTTAATCTCATCAGTTGTTCGCAGTAGAGATCAGAATCGATGGTCCTGCCTGGTGGTAACAGCTCATAATGAATAATGCCCTTCCAATCCCACCACACACACAGCATCACCTTGTTGCGAGTTAACCCGGGTTTCGCCACAGTCTGTGAAGCCTGACCGGCCTTTGACCACGACCTTTTTCGCACGTTCTTGTCATACATGATCCACTTTTCATTACCAGTTATCAGCTTCTTCAAAAATGGTTCGGTTTCATTACGTCGTAATAAAGAATCACAAATGAGTACACGGTTCATTAGGTTTCTTTCAGTGAGCTCGTGAGGTACCCAAATGTCGAGCTTTTTTGTGTACCCAGTTTTTTTCAAATGCGCCAAAACTGTTTTGTGGTCAATTTCCAGTTTTTCAGCTACGTCGTAACTACTGATATGCCGATCTTGCTCCACTTTTTCAAAAATGGCATCCATTTTATCCGTAATAGGGCGACCAGAGCGACGTGCATCTTTGACATCAACATTTTCGGATTGAAAACGCTTAAACCAAATTTGTGCTACTCTCACAGACACTACACTAGGTCCATAAACATCGCAAATTTTTTTCGCGGCTTGCGTTGCATTTTTACCTTTTTTGTAGTAAAATTTTAAAATTTATCGAATTTCTTCATTAGATTCACTCATCTTGACGGTACGAAAAACAAATGAAAATCACACATTTTCCTAATTTGAATTTGGAATTATGTTCTTTAAAATTTAAACTTTCAATGATACCAAAACCAGCCAGATACAAATAGTATAGCCAAAGAGATTTTATTACAAGTTCATACATACTATAATGCGAAAAGACTTTTTCCCTTACCCTATTGGTGATGTTCTTCAGTAAGGTCCGTTGCGTAGTACATGCAACCGGCGTACGCGTATGACCAGATTTTTATGAACGTAAACGAGGCAAGGAGTAAGGGTCGTAGTAGGCGGCATTCTGTAGTTTCTGTTACTGTTTCCATGGTAAAAAGGCGTGTAAATTACTTGACTAACAGTAAAATATCTCAATTTATTCATTTTGTATTGAAAAATTGATTGTTATGTGTACATACGCCAGCAGGTCAAGCTACCCGAAACTGTCAAATTTTCCCAATCAACCTTGAACCTAATGATTTAGCGATAAAGTTGAAAATCTATTAAAGAAATTTGACAGATTGTAGTAGCTTGATGTGCTGGCGTCTGTACATAATAAATTATTATAACTCCCAATTAGTAACATATAATTATTAAATATTCATAAAACCTAACAATCGTTGTTTTATAAATCCTGTTTATTTTATTTTTAACTAAGCGTATAAAACAACTCATAAATTTTAATAACATAATATATAATTAACAACATCGTGATGCTGTCATTTGCTTATTTTAATAATTTATTAACAACAATCCGTGTGAATTATATGGTCCGGTCAATAAACTTTATAGACAGATGAGAGTTTCCTATTTCCATGTGTTTTTGACGTCAAAGATGTTGTATGTGTAGATAAATATGTAATAGCAACGACATAAAAGTTTTTTTTATGTATCAAATATTTAAGGCGCTACCCCGAGCAAAACCTTGCGAGAGTGCGTTATTCAGAGGATATTCACTCATTAATTTCAGAGTAATAAACTATCATACCTCTAAAAGTACATTATTAATGTTCGATATCTTATCATCACATTGCACGTTCTTATTTATTTTTATCTGCTACCTCCTTGTAACAAAGTGACTAAAATTGTTGACTGCATACATCTTTTGCTAAAGGTTCGTTACGTTCTAATCGCTTAGGGACTATACTAATGGATAGATAATTTAAAAATCTAAATAATTCAAGGTTTATTTCTTTTTTAAATTAAAATACTTCCAAAAATATGTGATTTCTATGATAAAGAGGCGTGCGGAGGAAGCGGGACAGAGTGAGACTGAGCGACGGGACAGAGAAGGACCGAACTCTCAAGGTCGTTTGGTCGGGGTAGCGCCTTAAATGAAATTGATGCAACTTCATAATAATGATTCAGATGAGGTTAAAACGAAATCTGTAGAGATGAAGGGAATATATAGTAAGGTAGATGGTGTATCAAGGTGTACTTTATATTCAGCAGGTCTTTGTAAACTATAGCATCAGATTAAATCTTTGCGTGTCGTATGAACCCCATAGGTTCAAACACAATGCCTTTTTAATTGTTTCTGTAATTACGTCATGCGGCGGGTTAATGGACTTACAGACCCACTCTCACTAGTTAATTAGATCTGAAAATCTCAATTTCATCCCATCAGCCAAACAATATTCAGCAAGAAATTGCTGCACAAAATTATTGATTACAAATAACAGACAGATCTGGCCATAATATTAAAAATTATGCACTCCCCAGTACCCAGTAATCACGACTAATCCCGAGGCAGTAATCAATTTTAATTTAATAAACTACATTACAAAATAATCTATAACTACAATACTGTCAAATTATTGATTAATTAAGTAATAAAACTGTCTGTACGGAAAATTAATAGCCGAAATCTTCTAATACGGTGTCACTACGGCATTGTAGGAAGCATAAATCATGCTGCACTGTGTTTCAAAATCCATTCGGTTCAGTTCCAAGAAAGTTAATTAACAAGTTAACACATGTTTTTGTATGGAAACGCGAATTTTTCACCATGTGGTGTGGTGACAGTGTCGGTGAAATGTGAGATTCTGGGTGTATTGTTGGACATCTGCTTTTGAAGTTTTGTGGCGGACTCTTTTTTTGTTTTGATGTTTCTGCACTCTAATTTTTTGAATTGAAAAGGAAACAAGAGAGCAGGGCCTCAAGTCTGCTATTACAATAGTGTCAGAATGGTCTATCATTGATTTCATAATTGTTGATTTTGACAACTTTTGTATTCTACTAATATAATGGCGTCATTATGACTTTCCAATGGTCAACCACTAACACTCCATTGAAAGAAATGGCTTAAAATGGTAATCTCGTACATAATGACAAATGAAAGACTGACTTTGCGGTAATCTGCTAAAATTTTGACAGTTCCTTTGATCAGTACCACGAATCTATTACGAGACCACTGACCTACCAATGATCGACCATTATGAATTTAGCAGATTACGAACTTTTAGCAAAATGACAATGGGATCGTGTTGGAATGACGAATTTATCAAAATAGCAGACTTGGGGCCCTCTACGAGTATACGTAATTACTAAAATAAGGTAATGCAATATGTTGTAGGTAGGTAGGTACTTATTTATTTATTACCTTCCGATCTATTCTGTAAAAATCTCACTTTGAAAACTAAGGTGAAGTGAGCTGTCAATAGTGTCAATGCCTGCCATCAGTAGTGCTATTCTGTAAAAATCTCACTTTGAAAACTAAGGTGAAGTGAGCTGTCAATAGTGTCAATGCCTACCATCAGTAGTGCTATTCTGTAAAAATCTCACTTTAAAAACTAAGGTGAAGTGAGCTGTTAATAGTGTCAATGCCTACCATCAGTAGTGCTATTCTATAAAAATCTCACTTTGAAAACTAAGGTGAAGTGAGCTGTCAATAGTGTCAATGCCTACCATCAGTAGTGCTATTCTATAAAAATCTCACTTTGAAAACTAAGGTGAAGTGAGCTGTCAATAGTGTCAATGCCTACCATCAGTAGTGCTATTCTATAAAAATCTCACTTTGAAAACTAAGGTGAAGTGAGCTGTCAATAGTGTCAATGCCTACCATCAGTAGTGCTATTTATAAAAATCTCACTTTGAAAACTAAGGTGAAGTGAGCTGTCAATAGTGTCAATGCCTACCATCAGTAGTGCTATTCTATAAAAATCTCACTTTGGAAACTAAGGTGAAGTGAGCTGTCAATAGTGTCGATGCCTACCATCAGTAGTGCTATTCTATAAAAATCTCACTTTGAAAACTAAGGTGAAGTGAGCTGTCAATAGTGTCAATGCCTACCATCAGTAGTGCTATTCTATAAAAAATCTCACTTTGAAAACTAAGGTGAAGTGAGCTGTCAATAGTGTCAATGCCTACCATCAGTAGTGCTATTCTATAAAAATCTCACTTTGAAAACTAAGGTGAAGTGAGCTGTCAATAGTGTCAATGCCTACCATCAGTAGTGCTATTTTATAAAAATCTCACTTTGAAAACTAAGGTGAAGTGAGCTGTCAATAGTGTCAATGCCTACCATCAGTAGTGCTATTTTATAAAAATCTCACGCTGAAAACTAAGGTGAAGTGAGCTGTCAATAGTGTCAATGCCTACCATCAGTAGTGCTATTCTATAAATATCTCACTTTGAAAACTAAGGTAAAGTGAGCTGTCAATAGTGTCAATGCCTACCATCAGTAGTGCTATTCTATAAAAATCTCACGCTGAAAACTTAGGTGAAGTGACCGTGAAGTGAGCTGTCATTCCACCAGAAGCCAGTGATCAACAGCTTGCTTAAAGATCACTGCACCTTAGTTTTCACGGTGAGATTTTTACAGAATAGCACTACAGTAGTGCTATTCTGTAAAAAATATAGGTGAAGTAAGCTTGAAGTCACCTGTGATTCCACCTGATGCTTAGCATTGACACTACTGACAGCTCACTTAAAGCTCACTTCACCTAAGTTTTCACCGTGAGATTTTTACAGAATAGCACTACCGATCTATTCTATAAGAATTTCACCATGGAAACTTAGCTGAAGTGAGCTTAAAAGTAGATGTCATTCTACCTGATGCTAGGAATAAACAGCAGGTATGAGAGCTCACTTCAAGCTCACTTCACCTAAGTTTTTGCGATGAGATTTTTACAGAATAGATCGGCAGACGTGGCGACATGTCAAAACATCGAGATTTCTTTGTTTTATCTAAGTTAAATAGTACTATTTTACACACATATATCTTCCGGAATAAATTCTGTGAATGATGGTGAAAACCGCATCGAAACCCGTTGCGTAGTTTAGAAGAACAACATTGCGAACACAAACAGACACGAAAAACGATTTTAATTATTTTATAATAATATATGTACAGATTAGTTTAAGTAATAGACTAATGTTAGGTACCACGGTTCACAATGTTGAACTTATTCAGACATAAACCATGGCTCGTAGTAGGGGCAAAAGCGTCAGGGTAGCCCGCGAAATTCAAATTAACCAAAGGTTTTTGCAATTTATTAGTCAGTATTAGGTTGTACGTTGATCAAAAATGTAATTCGCGACCGTAACAAGTATGTATTTACATAATTATAATCATTAGAATGATCAATACAACTCTTTAGGACCAGGTAATCCTAATGAATGAATATTTCATGAAATCTTGACATTTGAGGATTATAGGAGTTGTATTACTGATTCTAATGATTATAATTCTTTAAATACATATTTGTTACGGTCGTGAATTATACTTTATTTTACATACAACTTAATACTGACTTGCAAATTGCAAAAAACGTAAGAAATGTTGAATTTCGCGGGCTACCGTGACGCTTCCCCCTTAACTTTTGCAGAACAAATGACTAATAAAAATATTAACGAATCGGGATTCAAACGTTTATCGTTTTCTCTCATTAGCAACCAGCGAATAAATCGCTCGGTGACATTTTGTGGCTTATTTATGGGCTCCAACCAGTACCCAAAATCTGATTTATTCATATACTTAACCGAATCAAAACGGAATATAGTCGTAGCCTTTATTTAAACATTTTTATTTACGATTCAATCCTAAATTGCGGGCTTTTTAAATAATTTGTTTTTATTGCTCAATTTTGTGTTTATTGATTTACAGTTTCATAAACTTAGTTGTTTTCAAATTTAAAGATTCTCATTTATTACGTGGGAAAAGAAACCTTCTGATTCGTTTGTGAATTGAAATTATGACTACATTGAATGGCCTATAAAAAATAAGTTTAAACCTTTTGCGTTGCCTTTACAAGTATGTTGCAAAGCTTCAATTAATAAAATCATTGTTGAGCACGAGTTGTAATTCATATTAACTGATTAACTTGTTAAAGAGAATTATGTCAGTCAGAGCTGAGCACGATGCTTATCTCACCAAGATTTTACAGCAAAGTGAAAAAAAATATCGTGCATTCAGTAAATGCAATGGAATCTAAAAATAAAATAATTACTCCATTCTATTCCTGTGAAACAGTAATTAAAGTGTTCGACCCTTAGAAGTAATTAAGTGAAACAAAACCGGAAGTGCAGGCATATGTGCACAGCTTGACGGTTTTATGTTTCTTTTTCTCCATCTCTTTCTAACAAGTCTAAACAACCAGTATAATTTGACCGCACGACGTAACCTTGTCGGGAGGTAACAAGTATCACCAAATGTTGGTTGGTTCTCCACACCATAATTTTGTGTCAATATTGTGACGCCCAATTATTGTTTTGAACTTAATTAGTGAGGTTGTTAAGTTAGAGCTCAATTATCGGAATGTTTTGTAAAAAAAAGAAGTGCTCCAGCCATTACATCATGCCAACTTCTGAGACAAGTTGATTATTCTTAATTAATTTAGTGTTAAAAACATACATACCTTCATAAAAACAAGCATCAGCAGTTGCTGTATGAAGCAACACTCAATTTGGTAGCGGAGGACAAATTTTGAAAAATGTTTTAGTTTAAAAATGTCAGGCGAAGAACTTTTTAACCGACTTCCAAAAGGAGGAGGTTCTCAATTCGTCTTTATGTTTTTTTTTTTTGTATTTTTGTTACGCGATTACTCAAAGACGGATGGACAGATTTTGAAAATTCTTTTTTTGTTTGATAGGGTATACTTCCGAGGTGGTCCATATAAATTTTATTAACTTTGCTTGGGGAGTTTTTGAGTTAGCTTCAATAATGCGTATATTTCCCACTTATTTTATGTGGATGATGTGATGGTGTTTTAATAACTTCCTATCACTGTTATTTACATGGCTATATCTACAATTATTGTGCTCAATTATGTATTCGAATTAGTGTGGGGTAGGTTCCACAACTAAAAAGTGAAAAATAAAAACTTTTTAGCAAAAAATAAAACCGACTTCCAAAACAAAACACTACAAAGTGAAAAATAACTTTAATTTCGGAAGTCGGTGGCAAAAAACGAAAATACAAAACCCAAGACACCGACTACCAAAATTAAAGTTATTTTTCACTTTGTAGTGTTTTGTTTTGGAAGTCGGTTTTATTTTTTGCTAAAAAGTTTTTTTTAATTGTTAAATCTAGAGCAAACAAAAAATTTCAAACCAGACTAAGTTTTAAGATTGAGTAAAAAAATTCGAAATCGATCCTTTTCAAAAACCTTTTTCAAGTTTAACTAACAACACATAACTAATTTAAAATTGACTCAAACCCAGTAGTGCTTCAAATCACAGTTCTAAACCACTTCCAAGAAAACTATAATAAAAATAAGAAAATAAACGAGAAACGTTTATGAATAAATCATCAGCGATTATCTCGCGAAACACAATCAAAAAGGACCATTAGACAGAGATAGAGAGATTGACGTTGATCAAGAGTAAGAGAGAGAGGTGTTACTAGTTCCTCAAAGCTGTAATTATGCTGTTAAAAATATAATTTTATGTTGTTAAAAGCGATGTATGCGTCACATTATAGAGTTTTATTTTGTTTTACGTTTATTAAGACGTTTTCGTAGTCGTTTGCACAGCGTTTAAAACTTGCAATGAGGTGGAATATCTTTATGATAAAATAATTATTATTTTATTTATAGAAGTAAACGTATACCTAAAACATAATGAATTCATTTGAAAAAACTAGTTTATTTTGTAAAGTGAATAACCAAATATTGAAAATATTGCTACCAGGTAGGAAAATTTGGAAATTATTGAAATTCATGAAAAAAATGTAATACTTAGTAGTACAGTTATTAATCCGATCTACACAGGCAGATGAAATTATAGGCTTTTATTAAAAAGGTTCACAAGCCCTATAGACAGCGTAATTTGTAATTTCCGTTGCTATTATTATAAGAACCTCGTTATCGAAGGCTCTAAGATAAACACGCATCGACGCGTCTCATCGCGCTTATCAAATATATTCCCCTAATCACATAGATTAATCCTATTCTTTTTACATCCACTTTAAGCATCTTTTTTTTACAATTTAACATCTTTCAATCAACCCGAACTCCATCAAAAATTAAATGACGGGTGTATTTTTATCATATCTTTTTTAAATTCCGTGAACTGGCATCAATCCTTGCGCCGACTACCTGTGATCGCACTTCTGCACCACCTTTGATCACAGTATAAAAACATCGTTAGTAAACAACGTTTGTTTTTTGCAGTGTCCTAACTAATGATCGTACTAATCGTTTTATGACATTGATGATTTAATGAGAGCAGTTTTTTCCCGTGAATTTTAACGCGGACTGGGCGGTACCGGTTTTATCTAGGAGTGCAGGAAATTGGGTGCCGAATGGATTTGTTCGGCGACCGTTGTCTTAGGGTCTTTTTTTATTGCTGTAATTATGTATGTGGAGCAGTGTGTCAGCAAGGTCTAAAGTTTAAGTAAAAAACTCGATAATTCTAATCACACTATCACTTGAATCCGAAACGAAAACCTGTAATTAAACACAAAAATATGATTTCCTTTATTTTTTATTGAGACGTGAATATTCAAAATGGTGAAGCCGTAAAAAATACCTACGCCGCCATTACAAATTCACGTCGTAACGCCTTCATCTCGCCGCACATTCGAATAACAACCAAACTCATAATTTACAACGAGTCTCATTAGTATACGCTGTTACAAAGTCACTACGCGCTCGGCCAAAGACGCCGCCCAACAAAGCCATTGACATTCATATATTAACGCTAAACGTGACCACGAAACCACTAGATATCGGACATCGAAATACAAATTTTACGCCCAATCGACTCTGATAAAAATTAATACATCAATATCAAATGGACGCGGATCAAGACCTATCGATTTTGAAACAAAAACGAGTTCGCTCGGACGCACCGATCATTCGATATTCGTCTGTTCGAAAAAAGAACTTAAAGACAGTTTTCGAATGAAGTTTTTGCGCGCGGTTGCCACAATGTCGTTAGGGTGACCATAGCTGGGTAATGGAATTCGTGGCCGGGTCGATTGGCCTCAAATTCGATCGATGATAATTTTTTTTTTTTCGTTGGGACACGAATGTCGTTTTCCGCTGGTTCTCATGACGACGATGAAGACATAAAAATTGGGGAAGTTGAGCGGCGCGTCAAAAGGAGACCACATACGTTATATTCGTGGGATTTGGGTATTATTTTCTTGTTGGGTCGTTCTTACGTTTGCAAAATTGTTGGCCGCTGACGCCTTTTGTATCAACCTATTATTTTTGTGTAAATCGCCCGCCTTGGAGCCAGCAAAGCGTGATCAACAAATCAAATGGTTTGGGTGTTGCTTCTTTTTTTTTGTTTGGAACCCGCCGCGTGTTTGTTTTCGTACGTTCGAGATGTGATTATTATGGAAATTTGTTACTTAAACGCCGCCTCCTCGATGAAGTATAGATTTTAATAAGGATGACTAATATCTTTGTGAGTGCAGCGTTTAATCGATTTATGTTAGGGATTTAAACAAGCTGAGAAGCGGAACCGACAATGAGGTCACCCTACGGATTTTTAATAAAGAAGATGATTGGAAAGACACTTCATCACTTTAATTATTTTATAATTAATTTATTACAACATAACTCAACTTTTTACTGTATCCAGCCAGTGCCAGGCAATGAGGTGCTTGACAAGCCTCTACATCTCTCTATGGAACAGAATTCACTCGCAAAAAGTAGTTTATCACCAACACTTTACATTGAATGCTTGTCTATGCAAATACAGCAACAGCTCCATGTCCAGCTACACCACATTATGTAGGGTGCCCAATTAGTGACGACATATTAGGACATTCTCAATTTAGTCAGCCTGAAATCGGTTCTCGCGAAATAGCTCGTAAAGACATCCGGTACTACATTAATCACATACGGTGCTAAGCGGCCGCTTTATATTCAAAATGGTCGCTACACAGTGACAACTCAATCTTGCCCATTACGGACAAGGTGACTAAGGCCAGGCTAATTTGTGGCCTTTGGAATGGACTATGAAGACGTTATGTTTTATGTTTATTGAAATTAGATAGCTTTTGCTCCTAACGTTTAGATTGAATATTTAAATTTTAGATAATTTGTTATTTTGGTACGGGTATGGTTAAACGGATATGTCATTTGGTTTTAAAATAAATATAAAATTTGTAAGCTATGTCTTAATCAACTTATATATGTTATATCGTACACATATGTATCTTCTTCGTTATTGACTAATAGATTATTTTTATCAAATTCTAAGGTATTTTTTATCGTTGTTTCAGGTTTAGAGTACTTAAGTGCAGCCAGAAGTTTACACCCAGAGCTTCATGCTGGTAGCACGTTAGCCAGCCAGGATTTTCAACTTAGTTTAGAAGGTAAGATGGGTTCCTTTTTCCACTTTTCACTTATTCTCCTTCTTAGATTTACGGTCTTGCTCCTTTTTTTCAACATTGATGGACTTAAGACGTTTTTATAACAAATTTCGTGTCATAATAGTTCCTTTCTTTTTCTGTAAGTAGTTTGCTAAGATTTACTTCCAGAATTATACCGGTCGTGTTGCCATTACCGCGATTGTCTCATTATACAATGTTTTGATACAAATACTTTTGTGATTTCCGTTTAGGATAACATCAGAATAAACAAAGATATTTTCTTCTTTGACATCACCCTCTGATCCCTTAGCCATATTTTATCACCCGAGAGACTTATCCTTAAATACAATTTCTAAGGACAATTGTACAATAATAGTTTCGGCATTGATAGAAGTCATATTAGTATCTTCCTTATGACTGATTGCCTAATTTAATGTGCGAACTTTATTATCTTCATATTAATATGTAACTGTTTCATAGAACAATAGGTGCGTATTAATTTATGAAGATATTAAAGGCTTCACGACTACGTGGTGTCTCAATAAAATAAATTCAGATAATAGTGAAATCTATCGTTTAATAGTTAAGTTTAATTCCCCGAGTCTATCCATTCCTACAGGAGGTAGGTGGTTAGGTATATGCGTGGGTCTACAAAATAAATTGAGATACGTAATAGTGTTGTAAGGCAAAGCCATCGTATCATACTCAGAATACACAATTGATCACCATGCTTGCTTAAGACGGGTTGCTAACCCGTCTTGAGCAAGTCACCAACCCGGGGTTGGTGATTTCAGACTTATATTAACTATAAGTCCAGATTTCGTCACGACGCGTTGACGTTTTTCCCTCACCAAAGTCAGTAATATCCAAGATAAACTCAAAAAGTACCTGTACATATGAATTGAAAGAATCACTTTGGTCCTTTCCCAGATTTGAAATATGTTCTTAATTCAAAAAAATAAATATTATCTACCCCATAACTTCAGTTAGATGTACACGCTCCAATTACCTGCCTACACTTCTCAGTATCCCGGAAGTAATTTAGTCAATTTAATAATAGTCAATCGCTTGATGTTAGTCTATCAATCATCTCTGTTATCTTTATCAAAATTACTATTCATAAGCCAATTTCCTACTTTATTGACTTTTAAATAGCTCTTGCTAAACACCACTCTCTGGTAGCAATAAATGTTCATCACCTATTTTAATACTTACTCATGTAATTTTCCTCTCCTTACCATCAGAAAGTACGTGATTCCCGGCTGTCAATCGTAGATTTTTGACAGTCGTGATTTCCAAAAGTCTGACAACCAGTCTTACCTATGTGTATCGCGTGACCCAGTAATTGAGTTATAGAAGTCAGGTAGATAATAATATCCTGGGACATTTCACACACGGTCATCCGATTCCAAACTAAGCAGAGCTTGTACTATGGAAACCAGATAACTGATATACTACATATACTACTTTTTTTTTTTGTAAATACATACTTATATAGATAATTACACCCAGACTCAGGCCAAACAAACATGTTCATGCACACAAATGTTTGTTCTGGATGGGAATCGAACCCACGACCTGCGGCGTGACAGGTGGTATCTTAACCAACCACGCCAACTGGCCTGTCTAAGGTATGTAGTCGCTCTCTGTAAAATACTGATATCCAGCTGCATCCGAAGCTGACCCAAGCTTAGTTGGAACAAGTGTAGGAAGATGATAATGACTTGATATATATATATATATATGATATATATAATGACGTAATTTTCTCTAATCTTCAGGGTCAAGAATAGCCTCACCAACTCGGTTAAGGTTATCAGGAGGAGCTATTGGGGCATCTGCTAACCGGAAAAGGGCTGTCTCCTGGAGCCCATACTCTGCTGAATCTTTGGATCTGGCAGCCGTTATTAGGGCGTCTCCTGCGAGCCTGGCTGTGAGAGCACCCTCAGCTGCTTCCACGGGCAGCTATGGACATCTTAGTGCCGGTGAGTTTGAAGATCATTGGCACTGTCTTGGTACTTATTTTGTAGTTATTTTGATGTTCTTATGTATCTAACACTATCTGTTATGTTTTAAGTCTCGCTTCATTTCTTATAATTCCTTATTAACATTCCCTTTCCAACGTCATTGCCTTAAGTATTATTATTATTATTTTTAACATTTTTCTGTTAACTGTCACCAACTTTCCAGTCACTAGTTTTTGGCTTGTCGTTGATTTTTGTGACACCCTGTAGAAGTAAAGGCTTTTTATCATTGGACACTTATTAGTGTATGCCTATTTTGATTAAAATGATGATTGTAAAAAGGGGTCTTTGCAATTTGCAAGTCAGTATTATTATTTATATATTATATTACCTATTAATATAAATATTTAGAGAATTATAATCATTGGAATTACTGATTCCAATGATACAACTGCTTAAGTTAGTATAATCCTCAACTGTCAAGATTTCAAGAAATAGTCATTCAATAGGATTGATGACTTTAGTTATTATAATTATGTAAATATAATACATACTTACTTGTTACGGTGGCGACTCATATTTGAATCAACATACAACCTAATACTGAATTGCAAATTGCAAAAAACGTTAGAAAATTTTAATTTCGCGGGCTACCCTGGCGCTTTCACCTTAAAGACTAGTGTTAGCAATACCAGATTCTCCTAAGCTCTCATAGCAATCAAGTTTTTCTACATTTAACTCCTCATTATAACAATTTCTTAATCTTTATTTCTAGGTGCCATCTCCCCCGCACTTTCCCTCTCCCACGCGTCTCTTGCGCAGCAGTTGTTGGCGCGAGGGGGGGTAGTGGGTGGTAGTGGGGTGTTAGCGGGAGGGGTTCTGATGGACCCTGCCCACCAGCAGGCTGCGGCGGCCGCGGCACACCATGCGGCTCACGCACATCTTGTGGCGGGGATTCATAGGTGAGAGGAAATATATTATCAAACTAGCTTTTGGCCGTGGCTTCCACCGCGTGGATGTCGGCAATTATTCCACGGGATACAAAGTATCCTATGTCCTAACCTAGGTCATGGTCAACGTGTGGGCCAAATTTCATCGAAATCCGTTCAGCCGTTAAGGCGTGAAAAGGTAACAGACAGAGTTACTTTCGCATTTGTAATAAACATATATAAGCACCCGTTTTGGAATATGTATGATGGGAAGATATCCCAATACGTGAACCAGGAAACTACTCAAAACAAAATAAGGGCCACTTGTTATTTTTACATTTCAGTGTAATTTAAAGAGCATTAACTAATTGCTAAGTAGTAAAATATTAATGTTACGAACTTTTCGATATCTAACCTCTTTGATGTTATGCTTGAGATCAAATGCATAATTAAAAAAAAAAAATTGAATTTAAAATTTTCTTGTTCCATTTTTGTTTTGTTTCGATTAGCAGCTTGGTATTCTGAAAATTATCATAATTTTGTTTAGTTATCTTGTTAAAATAACGTCTTGCGTTAATATGCCACAAATACGAAGACATAATGGATACAATTACTTCGACCAGAGCCGAAACAATGACCCAAGAAGGAAATTCGTAGCGGTCTATGGGTTTGCAATTGGGTTTTTCTCGAAGATTTATCCAAAATGCTTGGAATCGCTTCCAAGAGACCAGCAGTGTTCAAAAAGACCAGTTCCGGGAAGAGTTTGCATTACAACTGGGCCCCAAGTCTGCTATTTTTTATTAATTCGTCATTCCAACACGATACCATTGTCATTTTGCTAAAGTTCGTAATCTGCCAAATTCATAATGGTCGATCATTGGTAGGTCAGTGGTCTCGTAATAGAATCGTGGTACTGATCAAAGGAACTGTCAAAATTTTAGCAGATTACCGCATACGTCAGTCTTTCATTTGTCATTATAGAATAGAATAGAATAGAATAAACTTTATTTCGAGCCAACTCATTTATGGTTAGTAACATTGTTTTTAACATTATGTAAGAGATTACCATTTTAAGCCATTTCTTTCAATGGAGTGTCAGTAGCTGACCATTGGAAAGTCATAATGACGCCATTATATTAGTAGATTACAAAACTTGTCAAAATCAACAACTATGAAATCAATGATAGACCATTCTGACACTATTGTAATAGCAGACTTGAGGCCCTGTTCACGAGGCTCGGTTCATCCGGCTAAGTGCCCGCCGAGAACGCACAGTGACGGCTCGTAAGTTACAAAATCTACGTTTGACAACGGGTACTCATGTCAGTGACCAAACTATCCGGAATCGATTGCACGGAGACCAGCACAGCTCGCAGCACACAGCTTGTTCTTTATACGAATAGAATTCCTTTGTTCAGGGCTCAACGTGGCAATCGTTTAAGTTTCTCCCGTCAATACTTGGACTGGGGCATAAATCAGTGAGCATGGTGCTTTTCACCGACGAGTGTAAAGTATTTTTTTTTTAATGACGATCGGCGCAATAGGCTTTGGAGACGACGCGGCTAGCAATTTTCGGAAGCCTGCATACATGAAGTTGATCGTTTTAGTGGTCCCAACGTAATGATTAGGGATTGGATCAGCTTACAAGGCAAAACTGAGCGCGCTATTTTAAATGAGGATTCCGTAACTGCTCAGCATTACATTGAGGAAGTCATCAGGCCTCATGTGATCCCATTTGTACAGCAAGGTGGTTTTGGGTTCGTCTTGATGCAGTACAATGCCCGTGCACACACAGCTCAAGCGACCCAGTCTGTGTTGAAAGACTCTCACATTCAAGTTTTACCTTGGCCAGCAAACAGTCCGGACTTGAATATGTAAATTATAGGATAGTACGGCACTATCAATTAGCATACAAGAACATTATACAAAAAATAAAAAATATAAACACTAAACTTGATTTTTTCAGATCTGACTGGTAGTTCCAGAGATTAGCTCGTTCAGACGAACAAAAAACCAAACTCTAACTAAATAGATAGATAGATTAAATTATTTACTCCAATGCTGCCAGTAGCAATTACTCGCATGACCTCACACCTTGACCTTTCCAGTCATCACCAGTAATATGAGAATTTGGTTCTTCGAGACGATTCTTATCTTTACAAATAATTATGTGGTTTTAGGCCTTTCTTTAAGCTTTTTGGAGTTCAAAAGCTTTTTGCTATGCTAGGAATTCTGAGATATATGACTAAGCTAGAAAATTACTCCATGAGGTCAATGTATCGGAATTTATCGGACCCCGATTTGGTTGATTAATGATGAAAGTTTACCGGCTCTGACTTAGTTCATACGGCCAGTTGTTATCTTGAATATAATGTGTGGGTACTGCTACTTTGCTGTTATTAAATTTGTGCGGAAACGGCTGGAAATGCTAGATATTTGTAACTACAAAAGTACCTATATGCTATGTTTACTATTATTGTCAGTCATCGTAGTTGATTGTGGCTTAGTCAAAGATTTTTTTGATTTAATCTTTGCGCTAGATATATCTATAACGCATTTGATGTATCTACTCTCATTCATATATCTTGGGACTTAAATAGTTTGGACGGATTGGAAACATAGCAAATAGATGTTTATGTTTATTGTTTTGTGTGTTTTGTTGTAAGTATTTTATTATTTTACTTTTTCATGTGTATTTTGTGTGCGTCACTTTCACGTGAATAAACAGTTTTTCTTTCTTTCTTTAGATAGGTCAGTAAGTTCGAAAAAGGTAGGTATGCCTCATATAATATAGCGTTTATTAGCAACGTAACGGAAGTTGAAGACAACACATACTATGCGTCTTTGTCGTCCACCTCTCTTATTTTACTCTTTAGTAAAATATTGTCCTTTTTTTGTCACCAGATCTCACATATCATCCCCGACACAACTGCTGATGGGTCCAGTGGATGTACGACCAGGGTTGACGCTGGACGGCACGCCTCCACAGCATCTGCAGCAACCACCACAGCAACCTGAGGTCACTAGTGTCATGGAAGCTGACAGGTAAGGAATGAAGGACCCATTTTTTACTCATAATTGGAAAACTACAAGTATCATGTTCAAAAAAAAAAAAAATAGCAGTAAGCAGGGTGAAAAGTTGTAACGGGCCCCGACGGGGAAGTACCTATCCTAAATGCTTGAAACTTTTACTCAAAGGAAATATTCGATTATATTCAAATTTACGTAAAACTGCGTTCAGTCATTTTTGAAAAGTGACTCGCCTGAACCCGGAGTTAAACTGATACAAATGCGAATATAAAATTCTCTGTATTTATGACACCATTCGAAAGGGTCAACCTTTAGGATCTAATCTCTCTAATAAACATAATATCTTAAGTTTACGGAACATGCTCCAATCTTATAATATACGAAGACAAAGTTTTCCTATACATGCTTGAGGAATGTTCTTTATTTAAACAATGATATTTCTATCTCCAGTGCCTCAGGGATGACCCAGCGTAAGTCTCCACAGAGCCTGATGGGTCACCGGGACAACCATCACAGTAACAAGCCGTTATCAGCAGCAGCAGAGAGCACGGTGCATGACGGTCTCGATTCTAAAGATGAACCCGGAGATTTTATTGAGACGAACTGTCATTGGGTATGTCTTCTACTTTAATAATTACCTTATCCTAATTACGAGTAATAATTATTATAAATGCGAAAGTGAGCTTGTTTCTTCGTTAGTCTTTCACGCTAAAACGGCTGAATGGATGTGGATGAAATTTGGCACTTGGGTAGACTATAACCTGACGAGGGATATAGGCTACTTTTTATCCTGGATCGCAGACGAAGCTTCAGCTAGTGAATAATAAGGAATATAGAGTAGGAATTTCTCTCATTTTCTTTAGATGTTGTATTACCCTTAACAGTAAGCTAATGGTTTCCTAACTTCCTTTGAACCTGACGATTAGTGTATTCTTTATCTATGACAAACTTTGTCTTTTTTCTAACCTGCCCATGTCTGTCCTTAGGTGGATTGCAAGCTGGAGTTCCCCACACAAGATGACCTAGTGAAGCACATCAACACGGACCACATCCACGCCAGTAAAAAGGCCTTTGTCTGCCGCTGGGTGGGATGCTCGCGAGATGAAAAGCCGTTCAAGGCTCAGTACATGCTGGTTGTGCATATGAGAAGACATACGGGGGAGAAACCTCATAAGTGCACGGTAAGTACGAGTAGTTTCGTTTCTTGATTAAACTGCGTTTTTTTTTATAAAATACTTTAAAAATGACTACTTAGGTAGGTACTTTAAAAAAATGAGGATGTATGCTTATGACCACACGAGAGAAGTGAAAATTTATGACTGGAGACGAGTACACGCGGTTCAGCATTACCGATCCGGGCGTAACGGTTCAGTGTCGTTCATTGTTCAGAAGAAGCGCAGTGCTAAAGAAATTTTCACTTCAAAAATAGTCTTTCGAGTCAATGATCAGAAGGACCAAATTCTATTGCCATACTTTTTCGTTATCAGCTAGAAGACAATGAAACACAAGGCATTTCTCAAGTAGGAATCGGAATCGGTTTCATTTTGACAGTTTAACAACATTCATTGCGTAATTTACGGTGTTGAGAAGACAAATTTTTCGAACATATGAAGCAATGGATTAGCAAAATGATTCAGATTCCGATCGACAGTGTGTTACGCAATTAGAGTGCGAATCAGAAATCAGTTAAAAACTCGTGGTAGAATAGAATCGTTTATTTCTGAGTGCATGGTACACGAAGATCTTAATATTAGAAGGAATCACATATACTACCTTCGCCGGTGTAGAAATATTAAGTGAGTAGGTATCTAATTTACAAATTCACATAATTATAGTTCATGCAATGTTAAATAAGATCAAAAAATTTAAATTAATTGTGACAGTTTTTAAATAAATATTTGTAACTTTATGGACTACGTTATTTTTATGCATACATAATTAAAAATTAGATGTTTACAATGTCAACTATTTTATATAATATCAATATGCAATAAAAAGTCATCGAAGAATATTATAATAATGTCAAAAGATATTCATAAAATGCCAATATTTCTTACTACTAAAAATGTCAATATCTACTACTAATACAATGTCAATATCTACTACTAATACAATGTCAATTTCCTTATGCAATGTCAATATTTTCGATTTAAAAATTCATTAACTGAATAGAAACAGTTGCCCAAAAGCCAATCGAAAATTATTTTCTTGAATTTATTAGTAGGCAACACTCTGATGTATCCAGGTAGATTATTAAAAATTTTGGTTGCCATGCAATAAGAATGTCTGCTGTATAAATGTAGTCTCTGTCTAGGTACCAGTAATTCGTTTGGATTTCGGTTCTGTACTCTTTTGGAAACGTGCTCATATAATGGGAACAAGTCAGAATATTTCTTTACGAATAAACAAACTTCATAAATGTATAGACAAGGAAGTGGAAGAACTTTTAGGGATCTAAATAAAGGTTTGCAATGCTCTAAATAATCAGCTCCATAAACTGCTCTTACACATTTTTTTTGTGCAAGGAAGGCTCTGTTTACGTCTACGGAGTTACCCCATATCACCAGTCCGTAACGTAGCACTGATGAGACATATCCGTGATATGCATTAAGAGCTGTTTCTGTATTGGCTATGCGTCTTAGTTTTCTAAGAGCAAACACAAATTTGTCCAGTCGTGTACAGACTCTTTTCACGTGCTCTTTCCAATTTAATTTGTCATCAATTACAATTCCTAAGAATAAAGTTGATGGTACTGGTTCCAATTTTGTATTAGAGTAGTGTATATTGGCAGGTTTTATCATGTTTGAATTATTGGTTTGAAACTGTACCAACTTTGTTTTTTCAATGTTAACCTGTAAATTGTTACATTCCAGCCATTTTATAGCACATAGCAGTTCGTTGTTTGTGTCAGTTTCTAAGTCTTTTCTATTCAGAGATTTTATGGTTAGAGTTGTGTCATCCGCAAATAGTGTACAATCTTGTTTTAGGTTCATGCAAAGATCATTAATATATATAATAAATAATGGAGGCCCTAATACACTCCCCTGAGGAACACCGCAACTATTAATTTTAACTTCTGAACAATATTCTCTTTTTACATTGTTGTCAATTTTTGATATTACTGTCTTTTGCTGTCGACAAGACAGATAACTTTTGAACCAGTTATGTGCTTTGCCTCTTATGCCGTACTTCTCCATTTTACAAAGTAAGCGGTACATGATGTGACGGACCTACCTAATGCTTTTCTCCACAGTTTGAAGGTTGCTGCAAAGCCTACTCCCGGTTGGAGAACCTGAAGACCCACCTTCGAAGTCACACGGGTGAGAAACCGTACACCTGCGAGTATCCTGGATGCGCGAAGGCGTTCTCGAATGCTAGTGACAGAGCCAAACATCAGAACAGAACGCATAGCAATGAGGTATGTTTCACAAGACTAGATATAATTTGAAACCGTTTAGTGACATCTGCCGAGCCTTTTCCCACCTATGTTTGGAACGGCTTCCAATCTAACCGGATGAAGCTGAATACCAGTATTTTACATAGAGCGACTGCCTATATGACCTCCACAACCCAGTTACTGGATTAGTACGATACCCGTTGGTAAGACTGGTTGTCAGACTTACGGGCTTAACCGTTTAGATAGAATTATAAAAGTGTTTCAGACCATTCAGACCAGATACGTTAGGTAGACTACCTTTAAAAAGTCTGTGATATTTTCAATGAGATAGTATTATACAAAGTAGTGAAAACATGACGGTTAGAAAAAGTCTTCCGCACTACGACTTAAAAATACAGGTTATAACACTATAACTACGTCTAATTTAGAGTTTTAGACTCGGTTTGGTGAATTGCTCCCCCGTATCCGCCTGAGTTTATTTGAAATATTAAATTCCAACCTCCAGATAAAAGAGAAATTATGGTTTTCCATACAAAAACATAATTTTGGTATCTCAAGTTCCAAGTTTCATAGACTCTAGCATTTAAATTTTGTCTTTCTAGAAACCATATGTTTGCAAAGCGCCAGGCTGCACGAAGAGATACACGGACCCCTCATCATTACGAAAGCACGTGAAGACCGTCCATGGAGCAGAGTTCTATGCCAGTAAGAAACACAAAGGTAAATAATACTACTATCTACTCACGTACTCTAAGTGTTAGCACTTGAATACTTCCAACACTTGAAAAATTCAAGTCAACATCGCGAGAGAATTTATTTCTGTAAAAATACGAGGAATGCTGCGAACTCCATTTACTTTCAAAGTATATTCTAAACTAGCTGTCGCCTGCGGCTTCACTCGGATGGATATATATTGAAATTTCCATCCTTCCTTAGTGGATGATTACAACATAAGAGGCATCAATTGCCAAACTTTCAAGTGTCCAGCCCCAACGGTTTAGGTTCTGCGTTGATGAATCAGTCAGTCAGGACAAGTAATTATGTATGTGTACAGTACTGCCGATTTATCTTGGCAAGTACGAACTTCGCGCAGAAGGCTGCGCAGTAAGCTTTTTTAGGAACCAAATGGTGACATGAGGCGAGTGTGAGTGAGAGAACATACGCGGAACTTCTTAGTGCCTATGTTCGGACCCGCCAATATAAATCGGCCGTAGTGTAGATATGTTTTAATAATAATTAAAGTTGGTCTACACAAGATCTTTAATTTGTCCTATTTTTCTTTCTGAGTTGACTCAACCGAAAGAGAGAAAATTCATTTATTTGCAGTAAACATGACAAAGAAAAAACACAAAAAATAACAAGTTAAAAATGCGTCATATAACTGCAACTTAGACTTCGATCGTGTATCTGCAATTCCCGCAAAAACAGTATCAAATTTTAAAACCATTTATTAATCTAATACCTTATCTCTATTCTCCAGGTTGCAGCCGTGGCGACGACTCAGCAGAATCAGGAGGTGGCGGTGCGGGATCTTCCCCGCGGTCAGAGGAGGGTGGAGTTCCGCTCGGGGTGCGAGGACACACGTCATCAGCTTCCGTCAAGAGCGAGAGTCCAGCGTCACCCATACCACATGGTTTACATACTCCTGCTCATCAGGTATTTAGAAAATCTATTTTATTTCAATGTTTTCTATAGCTAGACGCCAGTTTTGAATGTATCACAATGGAAGAGACCGATAAAATCTCGCGACATAATGGCGTTGGCAAAAGACGTACATAAGATGCTCTTAATTAAGTATTCATCCAATTAGCCTAGTTCAAAAGATCTTTACCAGGAGCCATACGTCGGAATGTTATTCGTAAGATCTGTCTCGTAAATGTGAAAGAGCAAGGCTTTTTAAGGTAATTTTATAAGGTATTCCCAATACAATTACAAACAATAAATTCTCAAACGCTGTTCTGTTGAAATATTCAGCTTTTCAAAAGGATTTGATTACCATTAAAATAGTTGTCTTGTTTCATTCATCAGCTATCGGCTCAGTGTGGAGGGGAACTGGACTTCGGAGGCTCTGGCATCGGAGGGTTCGGCGACGAGAACGGTGCACCTTACTTCAGATTGGACGGAGAGGTAAGTCTTGAACAGTTTTATTAGTCATCATTGAAGTCACCAGCCTGAAATCGTCTAATACTGCTAAAAAGCCTTATGATCAAAAAGCAACTTTTCATTCATCAACAAACAATCTTTAAACAAAGATACGTTAGCAAACGGTGTGTAAGCAAGAAAGCAATTCCAGTCCTATTACCTAGCTGGCGTCAAATTATTACGATGACGTTATTTTTCTCTCGTCACATAAGCTGCACGAGAAAAAAACTATTTGAGAACAGCATACCGTGTTAAAAATATATCATCATCATTTCAGCTGAAAGACGTTCATTGCTGGACATAGGCCTCCCCCTAGCACAGCCACGTCGACCGATCCCGTGCTTCCCGCATCCAGCGGATTCCTGCGACCTTTACAAGATCATCAGTCTACCTTGTAAGAGGTCTTCCAACGCAACATCTTCCGCCGCGGTTGCTACTCCAGATCCTTTAGGCCCCATCGGCCATCTGTTTTACGAGGAATGTGCCCTGCCCACGTTTGGAAATTCTTTGGGCTATGTCGGTTATCTTGGTTCTCCTGCGGATCTCTTCATTTCTGATTAGAAATGAAGAATGGATCTCTTCATCTTTGAGTAGAATGTCTGGCTGCCAGACGTATATGTAGTATTTCTTATGAAAGCTGCCCCCCATGAGAATATTTGCACTACCTATATATCATTCAATAAAACCTTTTTTCTTCTCAGGTGGAACAAGAAGTAGTAGGAGAAGTAGGACAACTACCTCTGATGCTGCGCGCTATGGTGGCCATCGGGGAGCCGCGTGCGCACCACCACGCGCCGCGCTTCGGGAACAAGATGGCCGTCGCTAGGCTCATGCCTCCTCCTCATCCGGATATTGGACCTGGTAAGTAACTAACTTAACACAAAAATACACCCATCTTTTGCTAGTTATGGTTAAGTCCCATGTAATAAGGGACGAGAGTAACTAAACTATTATATTAAATATGGTAATGTAACAATGGTTTTTGTGGATCAATAAGTTGCATTACATTGCTTTGTATACGTTTTGGATAACCGATAAATCAACCCGCTTTTCAGGGTTGGACGACCACTATTGTATAAAAATCTCCAGAAAATAATATTATGTATTAGTAGCCAAATAACAGATATCTAAATATGTTTTATCACCAGGTGGTATCCAAGGAAGGACAGAGCTTGGCAGCACCAGTGTAGCGGTTGAGTTGAAGACAGGAGTTCCTAACACCAGGCGGGATTCTGGTATCTCGTCCGGAAGTAGCCTTTATAGTGCAAGGTAAACATTTTTGTTTTATTTATAGCTTACAACTAGGGGTTAGGAAACGTAAGAAAGAGATTTATGCAGCCTACACGGGCCTAAATATGATACCTCGTATTTTTAAATATGATACATCGAACTTTTAAACTATGATACATCGAGCTTTTAAAATAAGATACATCGAGCTTTTAAATTATGAAACTTCGAACTTTTGACTGTCACATAGCATAGCATAGGTTTAAGAAGCCAAACTTTCTCTCAAACTCGGTGTGACATATTTTATGGCATATACTACTAAGTATTCAGCCCATTTATGGTATTTTATAGCTTAAGAGGGAAGCGTCAGGGTAGCCCGCGAAATTCAAATGTTCTTACGTTTTTAGCAATTTGCAAGTCAGTATTAAGTTGTATGTTAAATAAAGTATGATTTGCGACCGTAACAAATATGTATTTGCATAATTATAATCATTAGAATCAGTCTCAAATGCCAAGATTTCATGAAATAGTTATTCATTAGGATTACCTGCTTTTAAAGAGTTGTGTTGATCACTTTAATGATTATAATTATAATACTTGTCACGGCCGCGAATTATATTTTGATCAACGTACACCTAATACTGACTTGTAAATTGCAAAAAAAGTAAGAAAATTAAACCTTCACCGGCTACGCTGACGCTTTCACCTTAATGCATTAATCCGGCTTTATGAACCCAATAAAAGGGTGCGAAATCTTTAGCGCTGAAGGGATCAAAGACCTTGTCTCTTTTACCTTATTTCCAAAATCTTTTGGAAATCATACTCAAATACTTAGTTATTTCTCCTCCAGGTCATCTGACATATCCCGTAAGAGCAGCCAAGCCTCCGTGGTGTCGGGCGCTGTGGCCACCACGACAGGCGTGGCCGGGCCGCCGCGCCTCGTGGCACAGCATACTACTGTGTACGACCAGCTGTCGCCTGATAGCAGTAGAAGGTAAGAGATATCTCTGTATGTTTGGCTAAAAAGGTTCCTCGTCCATACTTCATCCAGATGGATGACGTACAATAAAATTAGCAATAAAGCCGATTGTGTTATTGTGTGATGTTTAATTAAAATCGGAAGTAAAACATTAAAAGAATATAAACTCTTAGCTATTATAATATTAAATGCTGAAATAAAATGTATCCATTAATTTTGAGTAATTTTTAACCTTGACTTCAAAAAAGGAGGATACTCTCAATTCGACTGTGTTTTATTTTTGTTTTTGTTACGTGGTTACTATGAATTGATTTTGATTGTTCTTTTTTTGTTTGGTAGGGTTAATCGACTTTGTGTATCTTGATGAGAGAGGAGCTCGTGGCTAAGTAATAACAGCCACACGAGTCGATCCATCAGGTTAAGCTACGCTTGCCGAGGTTGGTCTGTGGATGGGTGACCATCTTTTCATACCGAGACTCCTCCGTGCCTCGGAAAGCACGTTAAGCCGTTGGTCCCGGCTGTCATTCGTAGATCTTTGACAGCCAATACGGGTAGTCAGAAGCCCGAAAGTCTGACAACCAGTCTTACCAAGGGGTATCGTATTACCCAGTAGCTGAGTTGTGGAGGTCTGATAAGCAGTCGCTCCATGTAAAATACTGGTATTCAGCTGCATCCGGTTAGACTGGAAGCCGACCCCAACCGATAGTTGGGAAAAGGCTAGACAGATTGATTGATGAGTTCCTGTCGCTGTTATTAAATAGCAAGTAGTGGTATACGAATTCGTGTGGGGTAGGTACACACGGCTACATATCAAGCATTTCCTGTATAAGCTGATCTCGCACTGTATAGGATTTCTGTATAATGACAGGGTCAGCTTATACTGAAAATTAATAGCATGAAGTGTGTAATAAAAAGTGAAAAAGAAAAACTTTCTCACAAATAAAAAACTACCTTCTAAAAAAACACTACAAAGTGAAAAATAACATTAATTTTGAAAGTGGGTGGCAAAAAGCAAAAATACAGATCCAAAGATACCGACATCCGAAATTAAAGCTATTTTTCACTCGTAGTGTTTTTTTTTTTTTTTTTTTTGTAGTCGGTCGTTTTTTTTATTGTAAATAAGTTTTTTATTTTAGATATTGCGTAAAAGCAGCAGTGTTAATTAAAGCTATTTTTCACTCGTAGTGTTTTTTTTTTTTGTAGTCGGACGTTTTTTTTTATTGTAAATAAGTTTTTTATTTTAGATATTGCGTAAAAGCAGCAGTGTTAATCGACTTCGATTTAGGCAAATCTGCATTTAAATGAATTCCTATTTTTACGAGCAAGTGCTTTTAGCTAGCAGGAAATCTTCCTTGTAGATATACTTCCTACGTAGAAAGATGACCTGAAATAAGATCCACATCCAGATAAACACATTTCTTACAAAACTTGATGTTTCAGATCTAGTCAAGTGTCGTGTGTTGGTTACGCGCCGGCGCCATCGTCAGCGCTCGCCGCAGTGCAGGCCGTCAGAACATCGCAAGGCAATCAGGTATGCGTACAATATATATCTTAAATCTATTAACCCTAGAAGTCTATTGTTATGGAGATTTTGCTGAATAATTGAAGTGAACCCAAACACGAAGATCAAACCAAATACTAATCTATACCAATAGTTAGACCTTCAGATAAGTCATTCTCCAACAACATGACGCCTGTACAACTCAAAAGGTTAGATAGAGTACATGCCGCTGTCTATCCCTTTGAGAACACTCACATTTCGCCAGTTACAAATAGAAATACACAATTTTGATGTGAAACATCTAATAATGTGGCGGGTCAGACCGGCTGTTGGCGTAGCGACGCGGCCAACAGCCAAAATACAAACGAAATTTTAAAAATAGTTTCGGTATTTCGTATCTGTCAGGCGCCCGCGATGGCTGATTTATCTTTTTTTTTTTTTTTGCTTGATGATCTGAGCGTTTATTAACTAACATCTCTCTTTTAGGCTGTACTCCTCCGAGGTGTGACCTGTTCAGAAGTTAGGGCTGAGGAGTTGGCACTGGAGCTGGATCCCAACGTGCAAGTGAAGGAGGAAGCCAGGAGACTGTCAGAACAGTCCAACTTGAGTGACCAGGCGCAATACCAGCAGTACCCTTGTGGGACTGATGATGTGGTCAGTTTTTTTTATTTTTTATTATGTTGGAACTGTGGTAAAAATAACAATTAGTAAAATTGATAGTGGACATGTTTTTCTCCAACCAAACTGATTTGTCCCAACACTATCACTGAATGCAGCCCAATACTATGTTCTAGCAACGGAATAACTTGGGAATTTGACATATACCTAGTGAGAAATGGTGGCAAACTCCATGGTGACAGATTCCAAAATTATATTGAGAGTTGAAACAGGATGGTTGAATGTGTTCCACTTTGTTTGATCGATTTCATTTATAGTTCGTTCGCGTTAAGAATGCAGTGAGTCATCAGTGCAACTGCAAGATCCGACCAACCGTTGCGTTCGAAGCAATGCCTTCAACTGTCATTGTGAACTTGACTTTGTAATTTGAAAAGATTTGATTGGTTAGGGGGCGGGGCTAGGCCGACGGACAATGATGACTCACTGCATTCTTAACGCGAATGTACTATAGTGTAATTGACTACGGTGGTAGCAGAGTTTGCGGTCAGACTCAAAAGGATTATAAACCTAATGTACTTTTTCTTCTAGGGCGACGCTCCATTCCCGTTCAAGACAGAAGATGACCAGGACACGGTGACGTACAAGGAGTCTCGCTCCAACTCCACTAACACCGTGGTCATCACCACGGCTCAGGTGCACCACCCCAACCAGGAGGTCAATCTGGAACAGGTAAAGAATTACAAACCATTTTTGGTCTTTTGACCCGTTCAAATAACAATCATGGTCATTCAGTTATTTAATTATGTATTTGTTTATTTAAACTTCTCGCACACAATATGATACAAGAGCGAAATTAATGCCTTAGGCATTCTCTCTAGTCAACCAAGGGTGGTGAATAGATAAGATGGCAAATGCTCTGTTTCAAAGGAAATAAATAAAAACAATATAAAAAAGAAAACATATTAAATTATGAATAAAATAAGTACGCTAGTATATAAACAGGCAAGATGAAATTACATTAAATTAATCTTCTTGGTTCTTTTGTTCAATACAAGATTATGACTATAATATTGTCTTCGCATTTCAGGTTGCTGAAGGCGAAATGGTGGAGAACAAGCTGGTAATACCAGATGAAATGATGCAATATCTTAACCAATCAATATTGGCAACGGAATCGGTAACACCAGCTAAAACTGAATCCACTAACCAACCTGAGCCGGAAACCCCTAAAGACAAGGAAAGTGCTACCAAAGACAATACATCTAGTGACGTCCCCAACACGAACAATTCCAGTGACAAAATCAGTGACGTAGCCACCAGTGACGATTCTCTACTTAAAAACTTAGGTGCCATAGGAAGTGATCTCAACATAAGTGATATTCCAGTCGATTTAAGATCTTTAGACGTTAGTATGTCAGGCAACAGTGGCTCTTTACTCAATTCTAAGTCGCCTGACGATAAAGCTACTCCTTTACAGGAGCAAGTCATACCAGAAGTTGTTACAGAGAAATGTGAGAAGGAGTACACGAAACCGCCTTCAAGCAACGTTCCTACGAATCCTTTGCAATCATTGCAAACAATGACGGCGAACCAAACAGAACAGACTAATAGGATGCGAGTAAACCCATTACCTCAGAAACAGAACGCGATGAGTCCTAAAACTGTAGTCATGAGTCAAAATGTTTTAAGTCCTCAGAACTTACCGCATAGCATGCTGAGTCCTCAGAGTCTCCCTCATAGTGCTATGAGTCCACAAAGTGTCATGAGTCCTCATAATATTCCTCATAGTGTGATGAGTCCTCCAAGTGTATATAACGTCATGAGTCCACAAAGTGTGATGAGCGTCATGTCTCCTCAACACAACGCAATGAGCCCACAAAGCATGCAAAGCTTAATGAGTCCACAAATGCCAAATCAGATGATGATGAGTCCAAGACACAACAACATTGGCAGCCCTATGTCCCAAAACATAGCTAGTCCTATGGTAAACATGGCAAGTCCAATGGGCCAGAATATAGCCAGTCCGCATAGCCATGGCATGCCAAGTCCGATGCATCCTGGGCTACAAAGTCCAATGGGACAAGGTATGACTAGTCCTATGGTACAAAACATAACGAACATGTCGATGAATCAGCAAGTTCAGAACCAAAATCAAATGATGAACATGAACCAGGGTCATATGAACCAGGGCCCTCAAATGGGAGTCAACTCAAACTACATGAACAACCGAAATTGTAACGCAAAGATGCCGCCGAATAGAAATAACATGAACCAATATCATAATCAGAATTATAATCAAGCTCCGCCTTATCCCGTGCAAAATCAAAACGTGATGAGAAGTCAAAACATGCAGCAGTACCAGATGATACAACAATACAACCATAACCAGATGGCGATGAATCAGTTGAGCAACCAGAACATGGTGTACAACAACCAAATGAATTACCAACCAGTGAGTTACGCAAACCAAAGCAACCAGATCCATCCGCTGCAAATGTCGAGATCATCGGTGATGAGTGTGGACAACAGTGGGAACATGAGTCGAGGAACGATGATCAACTACTGTGAGCAGCAGAACCAATGCCCTCCGATCCAGAATCCTCAGTACAGTCAGAGCATGCAGTATCCTCAACCACCGCCATATAATTCGGTTGTGAACGCTGCGAATGTGATGGGACCACCTCCTCCGAAGAACAACCATCAGTACAACCAAACGATGCTGAATAACAACCAGTATTACAACCACCAGAGGCCTTACAACCAGTGGGACTACCCAGGAAACCAGTTCAATAAGCACAACATGCAGAAATCTGTGCAGAATTCTCTCAACATGTCCACTGGGAGTCAAAAACCAATGAATGGAGCGAGGGTACCGGTGAATTCGAATCAGAATCAGATGAAAAGTGAACAGCAAACAGACTGCAGTATGAACAGTTTGCGAAGTCAAAATAACCCAACGAGTGAAGTCCAAGTCTGGGATATATCCCAGTCCCAAATAGAAGCAAATAATGGGAGGAATAATAAAAAGAATCAAAACGCGAATACTATGAGACAAGAGACATATCAAAGAACGCTAGAGTATGTTGAAAGTTGTGAAAATTGGAAGAGTTCGGAAATGGTGTCGAGTAGTACCCATCCCTTGCAGGGTGGTGACAACATGGTTGTGAACGACCTGCAAACCTCCCTATCTTCGTTTTATGAAGAAAACCAATACCTCCAAATGATACAATAGTCCAATTTTGATATATTTTTAATTATAAATCAAACAATACAGCTTAGTGATTTCAACTTTAGTCAATGCAGAGTCGTTTCGCGAGACATGAACAATTTTATTTAAGATTTTTGTAATAATGGCAGCTAATGTAATTAAAGTAGGTACGTAATTTTAAGATCTGTTAAATGGTGCACAAGAAACTAAAGGTTGTAAAAGAACTTTTCTCATACCGAGACTGATTAATTTTATTATAAATTTTAAGGTCTGAATCGTTTTTGGCAAGTCATATACAGTATGAAAAGTTAACCCAGTGATGGTTTTCAAATCTGGGACTAACCTATATTTTAAAAGTTAATTTGTTGAAGACGATGTTTGTTCTAAAAGTCTTTAACATTTGGATTTTGTAACGATAATGGTAGCAGGTATTATAATATTAAAAAAGTACATTATTAAAAAAAGACATGTTTTGTATGCAAGGTTGTACATAACTGTTAGATAACGTCTTCCAACTTGAGTAAGTACTAATTTTAATTATAATGCGTTTAAATATAATTGTTTATGTATAGGTTTTCGGTTAGTGCCTTCAAAATGTACATAAGATACATTGTACATAACATTACAAGGATTTCAGTGCCTTATGAGGATTTATCTCTAGAATATTGTTAATATTAACTCTTAAAAAATCATATACTTTGAGATCTGTAGTAAATAGTATGGTTGACTTGGTGTATGATGGAAGTAATTTTCATATTGATTTTATAAAATATTGTTTGGCCTTCAGATTTACTTAAATTGCCCATACAACTCCCATAGATCTAACAACAAGGAACAAAGACAATTCCTTTGTTTGTGAAGCTACTTTTTTCGGCATGAATATAATTATCATTGACTCTTATACGCGCAGTTAGGCTGAAACTCGAAATCCCGAATAGAGATAACGTTCGTTATTTCGGTCTCACTTTATTCGGGATAGCATGTATCTGTACATCACTACATACCTATTATAAAATAAGGTCCCCCGCCGCGTCTGTCTGTCTGTATGTTCGCGTTATCTCAAAAACTACTGAACGGATTTCAATGCGGTTTTTATCAATAGATAGAATGATTCAAGAGGAAGGTTTATTACTAGCTTTATACGTATAGTTTACCGACATCCACGCGGGTGAAGCCGCGGGCAGAAGCTAGTAGGTACATAATATAATAAAAAAGTTAAATCTGTACATTGAAATTTGTTCGAGTGTGGGAACGAGTGTGATCCCGAAAATTATATTATAGTTTTTAGAATTTTTGTCTGTTTGTCAGTTTGCCTGGATGTATGTACTGAACGAATGGGATGAAATTTGGCGCACAGATAGTTTATAACCTGGACTAACACATAGGATAAGTAGTTTCAATCCTGGTAGTACGTCCCCGTGGGATATTTTCAGACATCAACGCGGGTGAAGCTGCGGGCAAAAGTTAGATTGGTATAAAGTGATACGGGATTACGTACTTTCGGGCGAGCGTCATTCGGGATAAAGTGATATGTGATTACGTTCTTTTGGGATACAGTTATTCGGGATAGCCTTCATTCGGGATAGCTTTTATTAAGAATAAAGTGATTCGGGATTGCGTTCTTTCGGGATACAGTTATTCGGGATTTCTAGTTTTGACCTAACGAAACAATGACAAGTTCTACTAAAGTCATACCCCAAGCCAAGTTTTTAAAGATCTCTGTACACTAAGTGATCTTTGAGATTATTAGATAGAAGTAAAAAATAAAATTTGTACAAAATAGACGCCTTTTCTAGAATTTTTACAGAGTTGTTGAATTTTGACTTTAAGTAACATTTAGTTAATGTAATTAGTTTTCAATTATAATTTACTTAAAGCAATATGAATCTTTGTTTTATAACATCGAATCTCTTACTTTATATTATGAGATTACTAGTTTATAAATACTTGTTAATGTTTATTTAAAACAAACGCACAAGATGGTTGTAAGCGAAGGAGAGCTGTGTATGTCTAATAAATTATTTGTTTTTAATGTTTGTATATGAACAAACCGGACATCTGTGACGATATTTTAATGAAACTATTAAATAAAAATTTCTTATTATGAAAGTAAACAGTGATTTTATTTTCTTCGCTAAAATGATGAGATGACAGAAGGCCATTGTGGCCGAAAAATTCTAGAGTGGCGACTGCGTACTGGAAGACGTAGCGTTGGAAGGCTTGCCACAAGGTGGACCGATGACCTGGTGAAGAATCCGCTGCATGCGGGAAACAGAATCGGTCGAAGTGGCTACGCTTGAGCCTATGTTCAGAAGTGGACGTCTTTCGGCTGAAAAGATGGAGATGATGAGACGATGAAAATAAAATCCAAAGAAAGTGTCATGTTTCTCTACATACTAAGAAAGGACGTCGGGTGAGAGATGTTGTTAGTCACAAACAAAAGCGCATGAGAAGCAAAAGAGTCGACGATACGAGTCTGACACGCCCTCCTGCTCCGCCCAGAGCGGGATAGTTAGGATTTTAAGTTATTTGATGATTTCCCAACCAAAAAAAAAAAAAAAATGCCTTGTCTTACCGGCAAGCTTCATTCGTATTTTTTTTTTTGCTTTTTGTTCATTGCTTTGTAAGGCTTGAGTGTAATGTTAGGCTGTACTGCATGATAAATCAATCAAAATCAAAAGTCATTTATTCAAACTAGGCTGAGAATCTGCGCTTTTTGAACGTCAAAATTACATAAGACAGTCCCCCAAAACGCCCGCCCTTCACCACTTCCTAGTACTTTAGCTGGGGAGAAGAAGTAGCGCAACCAACTCCCCAGCAGCACAGCTGTCTGTTCAGTTAAAAAAAAATGAATCTATATAACACTGCGCATAATAATTTAGGTACATTACGCAACACAAAACATTAAATTAAATTATTTGCTATAAGTAAGCTAGCACACGCCAATATACAAAAAAAAAAAAAATCGAAAACTATACTCAAGCAGAAACAAAATACAAAACTAAAAACGTAAGCAGAACTTTATACCTAAATAAAAGCCTCCAGTAATAAAGGGCGTGCCCACTTACATATAGCCGTACATGTAGTTGTAACTCGAAGTCACAGATGATAAACTAGGACCAACGAAGTAAAATAAACAACGAGTTAAATTACTAATAACAAAACAAAACCAAGGTCAGCAAGACGACCTGTCACCACAAGCAGCACCCGTTCACGAGCATATCGCAAAGATCAGCCATTACCCCCCCTCGCCATATTTGAGGGAAGGAGACAACCCGACCCCCGACGCTACCGCAAGCAGTGACATCTAAGGGAGCATGACGAACTTGCTGCCGGTTGCTCAGGCAAGAAAACTATGATCAATTGTCGAGGTCACTAGCTAACCACATATTGCAATACCACTCATAAAAAAAAATAAACATTGAAATGTGTAGATTATGTCAATAATAAATAAAAATAAAATTTAAGTTAAATAATATAATAATTTAAGTTTTAGAAAGGGACTCAGTACCATGGATAGTGTTAACGTTTTGGTTTCAGATATCCGCTCATCGTTTTCAAAGAATCAATCCGTAGTCACTGCCTTTTTAGACATCTCATCTGCATATGATAATGTCCTTCTTCCCCTTCTCAGGCAAATATTGCAACAGCTGAGAATACCGGAGAGATTGGTTCAGTGCATGTGTAGTTTGCTTATGTCTTGATCTTTGGTTTTGAGAGTCCCGGGTGAAGAATATGACTTCAGAATATCATGGAAGGGCTTACCACAAGGCTCTGTTCTTAGTCCCTTACTGTATAATTTATATACAGCTAACATCGGCTCATGCGTCAACAACTATTGTCAAATTTTACAGTTTGCGGACAAGTCGACCACATTGACTTTGTATGTCACTAATAATTCAGTTAGTGACGCTGCGTCATCGCTCTGTGTATCCCTCGAATCTCTAAGCCAATGGCTAAATTTCCACGGTCTGAATCTATCTGCTCCTAAAAGTACCGTTGTTATGTTTTCTCGCAGGAGGCTGATCCCTCAAATTTCAGTGGGCATCCAAGGTATGCCAGGTATGCCAGTTTCTTCAAAAGTAAAATTTTTGGGTGTTTGTTTAGATTCCAAATTGAGTGGGGTACATCATCTAAATTATTTAGTTAAAGTTCAATTATTATTATTGAAGACAAGTTTTCAGGAGATTCTGTGAGTTGATGATTAAGAGCACAGCCATTAGGCTGAGAAGATTGGGGAGTGCTAGTGAGCTGCTGGTGAGCTGATTTATCATAGGAGGGAGAGAGGGGAGCATGGGTCCTTGGCTTAAGAAACACAGTTTTGCGGTATGATTGAGTCTGTGGTTTAGTAATGTCTGCATAGCTGCAAGTAGAAATTGGAACAGTTTTGCTTGCTTCTGAATAAGAAATTGCTTTTTCAGCTATAATAGTTTTAATTGTTCTCTGCCTGTTGTACTCCGGACAGGCTCTGCTATTTGCGAAGTGACTACCAGAGCACAACACACAGAAAGCTTTGCTCTCAGCAATGCTACAACCATTACCGGGTTGATCATTGCCACACTTACTGCAACGGGGTATGGAATGACAAAGGGATTCTACATGACCGAATCGGCAACACATCAAATCGGCAAAAGCAGAAAATTCGTTTCGGTAAAACTTGGCCATCAAAGTGATGACACATGTTTCTGTGGGCCTGTATTTGGATAAACCGTCTTTGTTTACTTTCCTGTTTAAACGCCTAACTTTCAAAATTGGACCACAGCCTGCTGGAACCTTTAGGTAAGTTAAAACTTCCTCGTCTGAGAAGTCAGTAGAGATGCCACTGACAATACCCATACGGGCTATATTAAAAGATGGAATAACGGCATCGTGTAGATTAGTCCCTAAAAGGTTATTAGAAATAAACGCATTTGCATCCTGAGGGGATGCAAATTTAACCGAGACGCGGTTTCTACCTACACGCTTGATATCAACAATATTTGATATTTTATTGTTAGCCAAAAATCGTCCAAATGAAACCGGGTGTAAGGTAGTTCCTGCATCAGGTTGTGCTTCCTAACGGGAACATGGCCAATAAAAGGACCTTTATCCAGTACTGAGTACCTCACACGGCCTACATGAGTTCTTGGTTATTTGGTAGGACGATTGGATTCATCATCATTAACGTGACGTTTACGGATGTTGGTCTGGGATGGAAGAATTTGGGACTCAAGATTGCAAACCACATCAGCAAACTGGCTTAATGGGTTGGGGGTGGAACTTAGATTAGAGAGGGAAAAACCAGACGGTGGGGTAGAAGGGGTATCAGGAGGGTCAGGGGGTTTATTTTATTGAATATGGATAATTTTAACCGATATCGCTAAGAGACAAACACAAAACAAATAACAAACCTGTTTACAGGTAACCACGAGACAACACACAAATAAACACAATAACAAGTCACAGTAAACGCAAAATCACAAAGAAACAGCTAAAATTCTAAACACACGTGTTACCTAAAAGCACACTGTGGCAAGAATCTTTATTACAACACATGAATGTTGTTTTATATTTTACATGTCAAAATCCATAAATACGCTACCCATCAAATTCGAGCAATCAACAACGAGTTCATCTACTCAACGCAGCACCAAATTAATTTATTTAGCACGCCAACATATTTGAAATAGATGTCATATTCGCATGCACCTGTTATCTATTTTTCTACTCAGCTAGTGATCAGCTAGTGAGAATTTAATGTCGATGTTTGTACAATGTAAAAATTTAAATGTTTTAACGTATATAATGGACCTAAGTCCGGTTAGTATAAAAGGTGAAATGGTTAAATGCAAGATATGTATTAAATTAAAAATATTTATTGTCCTTGAGATATACTCCTATATAGAGGCACACAAGCTAGTTCTCTGTTGTGCACCGAGCCTCATTTGCCCCTCCCTCCCCTAATAGAACAAACTACGTGAAACTGAACTTTAGCTGAATGATATCTAAACTAAATAATTTGGCACAGTTGGCTAAATGAAAGCTGAGAACACAAGATATAATATCACTAAAATGATTACGTCAACCACACATGAAAAGCTTTTAACATGTCACGAATATCCCACTTTAAAAGTTCAAAGTTCAAGCTAAATCGTCACATGGCAACTAAGAAAAGTAAATGGGTTGAAAACCGAGTTTATGCGGATGTCCAATATTTAACGCCTGGCCTGGGCCTGGAGCAATGTGTCGTAGGTAGTTGGTTCGAACCCAGGCAGGCACTTTACTTTCTGTAATTTATTTCATTCTCAAAACAGTAAAAGGAAACCTCGTGAGTAAACCGGCATGTCCTGGAACCAACAATTCAAAGACATATGTGACATTTATTGACCCGCACTGGGCCACCTGGTGAATTATAAGCCCACTCACTCCCTCTAATAATAGAGGAGAAGCCTGAGTTGCAGCAGTGGGAACATTGTCGGAGGATAATAGGGTAGATATTTGACATGTTTATAATATTATATAAGACACAATAACAAAAAGTCAGGACACAAGCGTTGCTCAAATCAGTGTAGAGTAATGAACAAAAGGGAAGTGTTTGTAAGTGTCTAAAGTGCCATGCCATTTAGAAACAAAAGTAAGTATTATAATTATTGAAAATAAACATTGATATTAGCTGCGGCAAGTGGTATTTGCAACAACTCTTGGACGTGCATTATCATCAAGCTAAGCAGAAATGAAAATCCAAATTGCGTCCGCAAAGGAATGACAACCTCTGATAGAATTAGGTGAAGTAAATATTTATAAATGAAGTATCATTGAAGGCTGACATTTATTTTATTTATTCGGAAGAACTAACAATTACGCATTATAATAATTATATTACAATTAAATAGAACAACATAAGGGGTTATACGAGTACAAATGTGCCACCAACAACGTTCTCCACAGATACACAAAAAGATTAAACAATGTTGTTAAGGTAAAAGTTGAAATAAAAATACAGATACCTACGAGTAAATTATAGCTACCGTTACGTATACGTAGGTAACATTAGAGAGATTGCATATTATTTACACAATTTTTTGATTGAGTCAAGCAAAATGTTTCTAAATTTCCCAACGGATAAAGCGAATTGATCCAAGTTAGAGAAACACTTATTAAAATTGCCTGTGACTTAGCTTCAAAATGACAAAAAATGATCATGAAAATCCCAGAAAACCAGCAAAACCAACTCAATCCTTACCAATACATTTACGCAAACCCATTTTATTGATAAGTCTGTTGGCAACCTAATCCAAAATAATATGGTTTATTTTAATACCCGGCCGATGACGTAACTACATGGAATGTAAACTAGTACGGGGTTATTTTTGCTATTCTATTCTAGACTTTCGAAATGACGGTCGTGTTCTAGCGAATGTCTATTGTTTTTATTAAGATTTGGTTTAGGATTTTACAGATTAACATCAACTGTAATCCCCGAAGGGTTAGGCAGGGGTGTATCTACAGTATGCTCACATTAGGAGGTTTAGGCTGTATTTAATTTTATTGTTACAGAACGTTGAAGTCTTTGAGGACTGAGTCCAGACCCAGTCCTTAAAGACTTCAACGTTCTAATGCAAGACCCAAGTCTCAATTATTGAAATATTTTAAAATCGTTCAATCCGGGACATTCGAATCAATCTACGCATAAGATGATCACCTCAACATCCATCAAATCCAAAGTATTCATTGAAAATGAAGACAAAGTGATGGTGTAACCTGTCTTACGATTTTCTATAGAGCTGCTTTTTCTTCGAAGAGTCGATAATTTGGCTAGTGATTTCATTAATTTAGTCAGTAATTCACGAGGAGGGGCTAGTGGCTAAGTAATAACAGCCGCACAGGTCCATCGACCAGGTTAATCTACTTGCCGCGGTTGGTTCTTAGATGGGTGACCATCTTTACATAACAAGTCCCCTCCGGGCCTTGGGAAGCACGTTAATCTGTGGGCCAGCTGTCATTCTTGGATAATTGACAGACATTTCGGGTCATCAGAAGCCTGAAAGTCTGACAACCAGTACTCTTACCAAGGGGTATAGTGTTACCCAGTAACTGGATTCAGGTAGTAAGATAGTAAAATACTGGTATTCAGCTGCATCCGGTTAGACTGGAAGCCTACCCCAACCTAGTTGGGAAAAGGCTAGGCGGATTTTTTGAGTCAGTAATTTGCGTGCGTACATACATTTTGATACCCTTCAAGTTTCTCAGTCAACCCGAATGGTGTGAAATAAACCACTACGAGCCACTCAGACCTCTTATGATTTTCATTAATAAAGTTCTGTGATCGAGTGCACTACTAGACTCTAAATTGTGCCACGAATCCAGTCAATGACGTACTTATATAATGAAAAAACGGGCATATAAAAACTGCTTCCCACACAGCCCCTTCCCCGCTTTGATTGTGACGTTCTTTCAGTGATTCTGACGCATTGACGCTTGATATTATGTAAAGCTGAAAGTCAAACGAAAGAAAGAAGACTAAATGCAATTTACTATGAGGTATGCAAATTTATGTAGGTACTAGTCAAAACAAAATAAGGCCCTTATTTTTTGACTAATTCCTATATAAAACTAGGTATTTAAGGAGAAGGTACCATGAAAATGATTAAATTAATTAAATGTTTAGTTTTAGTAAACTAGTAACTGCTTAAATAAATTATCAATAAACATGTTTATTTAACTTTAAATGACAATTTTAGAACTAAAATTCTTCACTTTTTTTTAATAACGCGTATGCCCTCCTCTTTATTAAGCCTGGAATGCATGCTTTAGATCTAATTCAAAGTATTCAGGTATTCAATGAAACTTTAGTTCGAATTATATGCAAAGGATCCGGCAGAGAACCAAAGTTGTCGACATCACAGAATAAGCAAGCTGAAGTGGCAATTGGCCGGCCATATTAGCCGTAGAACCGATGACCGTTGGGGTAGACGTTCTTAAGTGGAGACCGCGAATCGGCAAACGTAAGGTAGGATACCCTTAGGCTAGGTGGAGCGGCGATCTTCGCAGAGTGGTTGGTAGCAGCTGGATGAGAGTTGCTGAAAATCGAGCTGAATGGCGTCCAATAGGAGATGTCTATGTCCAACAGTGGACTGCAGAAGGCTGAAGATGATGATTATAATTAAAGCTATAATTCGAACACAGTTGTGTCTACCAACATAAAATATTCTAGCTTCCTTATTGCTATGAAAACGGTTAGCAACAACTTGAGTTCTACTTTCCTCATGGTTCCAAAATACATAATTACTTAACAAGTTTTTTATCCTCTCGTCTTCCCCTTATCAGCTGAGCCGTTCCCAGTCACATTTTTAACCGACTTCAAAAAGGAGGAGGTTCACAATTCGTCTGTATGTTTTTGGATGTTTGTTACGCGATTACTCAAAGACGGGTGGACCGATTTGGAAAATTTGTTTGAAAGGGTAGTGTCCGAAGTGGTCCCATATAAATTTTATTAATTTTGCTTGGGTAGTTTTTGAGTTAGCTTCAATAAAGCGTATATTTCCCACTTATTTTATGTGGATGATGTGATGATGTTTTAATAACTTTCTATCACTGTTACCATGGCTATGTCTACAATTATTGTGCTCAATTATGTATTCGAATTTGTTTGGGGTAGGTTCCACAACTAAAAAGTGAATAATAAAAACTTTTTAGCAAAAAATAAAACCGACTTCCAAAACAAAACACTACAAAGTGAAAAATAACTTTGATTTCGGAAGTCGGTGGCAAAAAACGAAAATACAAAACTAAAGACACCGACTACCGAAATTAAAGTTATTTTTTACTTTGTAGTGTTTAGTTTTGGAAGTCAGTTTATTTTTTGCTAAAAAGTTTTCTCTAGTCTTTTTGTCACTCATCAAGCACACAATACATCTGTTATACCGTCTATACATTTGGTCTGCCTATTTTCCATTCTTGAACCTTAATGATCTTTTCTTAAAGAACATCTAAACTTCCTCCTTGTCAAAAATGCTCTTCGCGTCACATACTCTGTAATGAGAGTTATTTCGAGTTATCAATATAACGTATTTGAAATAACTCTCATTACAGAGTATGTCAAACAAAACACAATAGTTGTGAAGTATTTATAAACGATTTAATCTACACACAAATTCGTCAACCTACCACAATACTCACCGCTGACCAAAGAACCGGATAACACGGGTTAGTATCTACAATTTTGGGCGGGTGCGTCATTATTACTCGCTTGGCATACGAATCAGTGTAGGCATTATGATGTCACCAGCAGCTAGGTATAAAGGTGAACATTGATGCCGCCGTTCATAAGATGGCATCTCACTTTTCAACGCAGACTTTTCAGGTTTTTCGTTCTCGACCGAGACAGAGAATAAAATTAAATCTCGACCGAGACCGAGAGCCGAGACAGAGAATAGACAAAATGTGAAAAAGAAGCGTTAATTTTGCATAATATTAGGTTGGGGAAAAAGTCTTTTCGCATTATAGTATGTATGAACTTGTAATAAAATCTCTTTGGCTATACTATTTGTATCTGGCTGGTTTTGGTATCATTGAAAGTTTAAATTTTAAAGAACATAATTCCAAATTCAAATTAGGAAAATGTGTGATTTTCATTTGTTTTTCGTACCGTCAAGATGAGTGAATCTAATGAAGAAATTCGATACGTTTTAAAATTTTACTACAAAAAAGGTAAAAATGCAACGCAAGCCGCGAAAAAAATTTGCGATGTTTATGGACCTAGTGTAGTGTCTGTGAGAGTAGAACAAATTTGGTTTAAGCGTTTTCAATCCGGAAATTTTGATGTCAAAGATGCACGTCGCTCTGCCTGGTCGCCCTATTACGGATAAAATGGATGCCATTTTTGAAAAAGTGGAGCAAGATCGGCATATCAGTAGTTACGACGTAGCTGAAGAACTGGAAATTGACCACAAAACAGTTTTGGTGCATTTGAAAAAAGCTGGGTACACAAAAAAGCTCGACATTTGGGTACCTCACGAGCTCACTGAAAGAAACCTAATGAACCGTGTACTCATTTGTGATTCTTTATTACGACGTAATGAAACCGAACCATTTTTGAAGAAGCTGATAACTGGTGATGAAAAGTGGATCACGTATGACAAGAACGTGCGAAAAAGGTCGTGGTCAAAGGCCGGTCAGGCTTCACAGACTGTGGCGAAACCCGGGTTAACTCGCAACAAGGTGATGCTGTGTGTGTGGTGGGATTGGAAGGGCATTATTCATTATGAGCTGCTACCACCAGGCAGGTCCATCGATTCTGAACTCTACTGCGAACAACTGATGAGATTAAAGCAAGAAGTGAAAGAAAGCGGCCGGAATTAATCAACAGAAGGGGTGTGGTTTTTCATCATGATAACGCTAGACCTCACACATCTTTAGCCACTCAGCAAAAATTAAGAGAGTTTGGCTGGGAGGTGTTAATGCATCCGCCGTATAGTCCTGACCTTGCACCTTCAGATTTCCACCTGTTTCGGTCTCTTCAGAATTCTTTAGGCAGTGTCAGGTTAACATCACGAGAGGACTGCCAAAACCACTTGTCGCGGTATTTTGACCAGAAGTCCCAAAATTTCTATAGCAATATGGGATCATGTCCCTACCTACAAGATGGCAAAAAGTTATCGAACAAAATGGTACCTACATACTTTAGTTAAATGTAAATAAACTATATTAAAAAATGTTTTGAATTTTCTTAAAAAATGCGAAGAAACTTTTTCTCCAACCTATTATGTAATATGCAAAACTAGCGCATTTTTTGCATTAGCATTCGTGTAACACAACCAAGTTAAGATGATAAGCTAGTGGCTCAACAATCCCGGTTCGTGACTGTACATTAAAACACAGTTTCCAATATTGCTGCGTTATGCGTGCTGTCGCTACGGCTGCTCGTACTAGACTGATGATTTTCATTTTTTGTCCGAAATTCGAAAACTATTCCCTTTTCAAATGACGAAATTTACTACAAAGTATCCTAAAGAGTTACAAAAACAATCGTGCTTGATCCCTGGACACTTTTGATGTGTGTATCTTAGTAGTGTGCAATTGGAGAGGGCAATGACCAGGCTGAAGTGGACTGCATAATCCTGATGATGATAATGGCTGACAACCCACCTGCTTAATGGTGTCCGCTTGCAGAGGCCTATTTTTTCCACAAAAGTTTAATTTCCTAAAGACGGTAAACAGTAATAAATTAATTCTAAACGGGGTCTTCTAGTTGCCTATGAAGTTGTTTAAAATTGGCAATGATAGATAGATGTTTGTCAGTATTTAGAGTAACTCTTTCTCGCTTTTTCGAGAGAATTCTTAAGAACAGAAAGCTTTGAAATCGTTTAAACAAAGTGTAATCTAAATAATACACAACTTCTTAAGGGGTCATTTCACTCATCATTATGAACAACTTTAACTATGGGACCAAACCTGAAATCGCGAAAATAAAAATCAGCTGTACCCTACCCTACATTTTGATGAGTTATGCGAACATAAATATAGGGAACAGCAAATGTTTTTTTCGCCTGTTATATTTAAGTATGTTTAAGTCCCATGTACATGTATAGGACATGACACTTAAACATCAATCTACCTAACCTTCTCCCAACTATGTTTGGGTCGGCTTCCAGTCTAACCAGATACAGCTGAATACCAGTATTTTACATGGAGCGACTGCCTATCTGACCTCCACAACCCAGTTACTGGGTAATACGATACCCCTTGGTAAGACGGGTTGTCAGACTTTCGGGCTTCTGATAACCCGTAACGACTGTCAAAGATCCACGAATGACAGCCGGGACCAACGGCTTAACGTGCTTTCCGAGGCACGTAGGAGTCTCGGTATGTAAAGATGGTTACCTATCCACGGACCGACCCCGGCAAGCGCAGCTTAACCTGATGGATCGACCCGTGCGGCTTCTATTACTTAGCCACGAGCTCCTCGACTTAAACATATCTGGAAAAATGTGGGTGTACTTTAAGTACACCTCTGCCCAACCCTTCGCGGAATACAAGGCGTGATGTTGTATTATGTGTAATGGTAAATATCCTGTCTATAAGAGCGTTTATTCGGCGCGGGCTTGCAGCGTCGCATTTCTACAGATTTATCGTGATTATTTTAATACATTTAAATCAAAGTACATTTTTTTTAATACACTCTATAAATCGTTGGTATTTGTAAGTATGTATGCAATTTTATTTTTAGTTATTTTGTTATTTACTTACCTTATAAATACCACCGATCTAGAGTGTATTAAAAAATAGTAATTTGATGTAAACGTATTAAAATAATCACGAAAAAGCTGTAGAAATGCGACGTTGCCAGCTCGCGCGGAATAAACGCTCCACTGAAGATGTCTTTTCCCTCTTTTGAAACCAGAGACTTCTCACTCAAGCTATGAGAATAGCGAGATCTACTAGAGTCTATGAGACAACACCTGTGCGTGACCTTTGCTTATATTTAGCTGGACAGAAATACTCCACCAATTAATAGGCAGACGGAACGAACAACAGACATACGGCCAGCGATAATATTATAAACCATTATTGAATTCACTTTCTGTTTCAAAGTTTTGAAGATGGAAAAGTCTGGCATGCATACTCATAATAATAAATTATGCCTAGCCTTTCCCCAACTATGTAGGGGTCGGCTTCCAGTCTTACCGGAAGCAGCTGAGGCAGTATTTTACATGGAGCAACTGCCTATTTGATCTCCACAACCCAGTTACTGGGTGACATACTACTACCTTTTAAATTAATTATTGACTCAGTCCAAATATATATAATAGCTCGTGGCTATGTAATAACAGCCGCACGGGTCGATCCATCAGGTTAAGCTACGCTTGCCGAAGTTGGTCTGTGGATGGGTGACCATCTTTTCATACCGAAACTCCTCCATGCCTCGGAAAGCACGTTAAGCCGTTGGTCCCGGCTGTCATTGGAGGTTCTTTGACAGTCGTTACGGGTCGTCAGAAGCCCGAAAGTCTGACAACCAGTCTTACCAAGGGGTACCGTATTACCCAGTAACTGGGTTGTGGAGGTCAGATAGGCAGTCGCTCCATGTAAAATACTGGTATTTAGCTGTATCTGGTTAGACTGGAAGCCGACCACAACATAGTTGAGAAAAGGCTAGGCAGATTGATTGATTGATTGACTCAGTCCAAATAATAATGAATGCGTTAAGACTAGACCAATGATGCAACCCCTAGACGCTAGACTAGTAGGTAATAGTGATGGCTGAGAAGGGTCCTAGATCCAGGGTTTGATCTGTAGGTCGGAAATAATTTTTTTTCTGTCAGGAAAGTCTCAGCAGCGGACCGGATTTTGGACTACGCCTGGAAAAAAAAAGAACGAGCTTTTGTTAGTCTGGATATCATCTAGGACCAGAGTCCGTGTCAAGACGAATCATCCGAACCCAAACTCGATTGGATTGTGTCGTTTTATTACTGAGTTCCTATGATACCTTCCGGCTCCATCATCAGATCAGCTCCATTTCATAATAATATTACATTGTCATCCGATTTACTTAAGCATGTCAAATTTCAGCTCAATCGAAATTCGGGAAGCGGGTCAAATTTAACTTGCAAGATTCAATTACAGTTAATTAATTATTTAATTACAGTTAATTCAATTCAATTCAATTACAATTCATTAAGACATGCACCAGTACAGGTGAAACTAAATATAAAAAAAAAACATCGTTTTAACCAACATCAAAAACGAGACACTTTAAAGACATTGAGACAATAAAATCGATCAGGAACGGAAACTAAAATATTCGCAAGAACTTTACATAAGAATAATAATCTATTTATATTCTACGCATTACACTAAAAGCTGCAAGCGACGGTAATATCCAATGAACGATAAATACAAGAACTAAATGAAAGAGCAGTTGAAGCGCTTGGCACTACATATTAACTACTAGAAATTATCGTACACGCTCTGCAAATCTACAAAATGGCGCTTACATAAAATCTTAAATTCATAATCTCTTACACAATCATAGCCAATGAGGCGATGGAATTATAAAAGCTAAAAAATAAAAATATTTTCACCAATAACTTAGGTTTTGGGAATTCATTTTATTTATTACAATGTGATACTTATTTACGATTTTCCACTCAATTAATAAATTCTAATATTAATAATGCACTTCCTGGGCACGAGCTGGAGTTGACGTGGAGCGCGTGATTTCGCTAATTTATGGTTATCATGTTTAGTAACAGATGGAATCGAAAATATCTTCAGTTTTATTCGGGACGCTGAAAGAATGATCCATTTTGTAAAATTATAACATTAGTTGTGATTCATATTGAACTGACATAACAGATATGATTAACTGTTGTATTTGCTATTTCGCCCTGTATTTGCGAATAACTAAAATCCAGAAACATAATTTTAGTTCCAATAGTCACTAGCTAATCTTCAATTAAAGTATATGGAAATCTTTGTTAAATTAAGGCAAAAGAAGAAAAAAAAAATAAAAATAATAATAAATAAAATAAAATAAAATAAATTGTATAAATAAAATAGTAAAGTAGTAAGTACTAGTATTGCCATAACAATTATCCAAATTCATTATCACCAAAACTATAAACAGATTCCCCATTAACGTACAACCAAGAAAAGCAAAACCACAAAGAAGAAACATCACGTCTGTTTTTATTATAACTTTACCCTGTTTCTTGCACTAGATTTGTAAAATTTGACTTACCACGAGAATTAACCGACTAACACAGCAAGAGGTACGAGTATACCCACAACGACGGCGGCAAGTGAGGCGATCTTGTACTTATGCTTCCTAGCGTTCACATTCATATACGCTTCGAACCTATAGAATCCATTCACGTCATAATTCAGTCTCTGATACTCCCGCAGCTGACTCACGAAGCCTGGATTGGGGTTTATAAATCTCCTCCTTTGCCTCACATACACGTATGCCTGGTCAAACGTCAACCTGTACTTCTCCATGATGTAGGCAATGACCAGGGTGGCCGATCGTGAAACTCCGAAGTGACAGTGAACAAGCACGTTCCCCTTTTGTAGCCCCTCGTCGATGAATGCATTTGCCATGGGGAAGTAAGGCAGGAGATGGGTTTGAGGAGTGTCGTAGGCCCTAATGAAGAGGGTGCTGATATCGGTGTCTTTAAAGGTGTTTTTCGGAAGGCGATGGGCCTCAACAGTAAGGACATGGGTGATGTTAAGGCGTCTAAGAACATTTTTGTCAGCGGCTGCTCTTGCATTGCTAAGGTAGAGGCCAGGGATTATCTGGCTGTAACAGGCTTGAGTGCAGAGGTCGACTCTATGGTAGATCGCTTTCCTTGACCAGTTCTTAATGCCAGTGATTGCGACGATTGGGTTAGGGATGCTTAGGAAAGCGACAATAAAAGCGCTTCTCAACATTACCAATATCAAACCTCTAACACTTATCATAGTAGGTATTTCACGTGAGTTTCACATTGTTTGATGCGTATTTTTTTAGCGGTTTTGTTTCATTTTCTTATAGTTTATCCACCGAATTTAGACATGACATTTATGAAGCATTTATGATTATTTATTTGACAGCAGATTCAGTTTTTTTTTCTGTTAAGTTTGGGATTGTGTCATGGCCAGCCAGCGTATCGTTGTAATCCTTCATTAGTGTAAATAATTTCTAAGAATTACGCCTTTTGCACACTGATGCTTAGGTAAGCGAAAACCTGGCGATAACTTGTCAAATTGTACAAAAAGTAACGCGTTTCGCAGCGAAACTGCGTTATTGATCCGAGATATTTTTATTAGTATTTTGTGTTATTTATTTTAGAAGCCCTGATTATCTTGCTGTATGGTAGTTCCGTTCTCTTCGTGTCTTGAAATAGTTTATCTAGTTATCAAACTACTTAGAATGACGGTTTGGTATTGTTAAGGCGGATATCACACCTCAGCTCCGCCACAATTCGAGTAGCAAACCTCATGCGAGTCGGTTGAATTAAACTTCTGCGGTGTAATGGAAAATTCTTTATGAGCATAGATTTTTTTATTATTTTAGTGCAAGATATTGTAAGTAATGTCAAATTCTGGCATAACCAGGGCTAGTGGTCGCAAGTGCTACTGCTGAGTATGAAGTCCTGGGTCGATTTCCAGGTAGGATGCTACCTGGGAGTCGACAGAAAATGTTATTGAGTTTTTTCTATCAGGAATTCCTCAGTAGCAGTCCGAGTTTGAATTTGTGGCCGGTTGATGGCAATAGGCTCGCCCCCATAGGACATAGGACATAGGACTTAAACATAACTGGCGAAATGTGAGTGTGCCAAGGTATACCTCTACCTAACCCTGCGGGGATTACAGGTGTGATGTTATGTACGTTCTATACATAAATCAAACCCTCAAGAAATTCCCACAATCCTGGCAACAGTACTCAAAATTAAACGTACAAAATATGACTCAATAAAACTCAGCTCCACCACTCCCTTTGACTCAACAGTTCTATTTAGCGTCAGTTTATGTATGTATACCTGTCGTTCTCATTCTAGTTAAAATAACGTGTGAATGTGACCCACTTAGTAAGTAGGACGAGAACGCGACATTGAGTAAATCATCGATACACTGTTTGCGACGACATTTTCTTGTGGTGTGCTGTACAATATTTTTTGATATGAGTGAACATTGGGAAAGAGCAAAATTATTATAAAATAAAACTAAACCAATGAACTTAGCTGAACTGTCAGTATGAAAGGAAAAGCGATCAGTTGTCAATTTTATGTGTTTTACGAAGCTTGAAAGAACTGCAATGAAGAAAATCACTAAGGGCTGATTTCACCAATGAAAATGAACGCGTTTAGCACGTCTAAATCGAGTTCAAGAGCTGTCACTGTCAAAATTGTTATAGAACATTGATACTGACAGCTGTCGAATGCAGTTTAGAAGTGCGATTGCGTTCAGTTTCATTGGTGAAATCCGCACTAAGGCTCATTTTCACCACACAGTTTAAAACATCGCTCCGTTTCTTTGCGACAGAATTATGATTTAAACTCGTTTAGCGTTAAACGCGTTTAGTGATGTGTGGTGAAAATGAGCCTAAGAATTTTTACTTTTTTCAACAGGCTTTTCAGGCACTATGGCTCCCAGTCATAGCTCGCAGTAAGCTCGAAAACATCCTTGACATAATAAAATAAATAAAAGAAATATTATATTTTATCTACAAATTAAAAGATTAAACCAAAAATAATGATAACACTCATTAAATATTTGGAGCACCACCAAGAGCATAATTGACACGCTGTTTCTTTCAAATTAGCCATTAAAGCTGATTTATCTTATACTATTTGTGGCTTGTATGAGGAATTAGTGGCTTAAAAACAGCTGTATGAATCGATCGTTCTGTGAGGTTATGCAGCGCTTACTGTGGTCATTCAATAGATGGGCGGCATAGAGGAATCCATGCAAGAGCCTTTTATGTTTTTAAAAACATGTTATTCCAAAACTGGCTGACAAAATTAGATTGTAGATAATAATAAAATATAAATTACCAGTCGTGCTTGCCAAATACCAAAGTATGGTCTGGCAGTTTGAGTAATTTATGCAGCCTACCCAAATGTCCTTTCTTTGGTATCGTCCGTCGAATCGTTGAGCTCCTTAGGTTCTGAGTTGAGCTGCACGATTACTGACAAATGCGTGCACTGACTTGGCAGGTCCTCTCAGACTGTGTGGTTCTTTCCTCAAAAGACCATTTCAGACTCCAATAACATGCTCTTCACATGATCTTACCAAGATTATGACTGGACTTTAAAACTGAGACTATGACAGAATAGTCAGAAGAAGTAGTCAAGTAGGAAACACCGACCTCATCTAGTTAAAAAAGAAACCGGTCAAGAGCGAGTCGGACTCGCGCACCGAGGGTTCCGTACTATCATATATTTAAAAAAAAGTGTGTAATCTTTACATAAACTTCTATCACACGGAATAATTTCAGATTTTTCTCTATGCAAACTTCGGAGATAGGGGGGGAGGAACTATGAGGCCTAAAAAATAGAAAAAATGTTTGAGAATGTGCAAAAAGCGCTCTTTCATATGATACCCCACATGCCCTAGTAGCTCAACTTCGAACTTTTAAGACCCCCTTTCAGTCCCTGTTGCAAAAAAAATATATATTTTAATATCTTTCTTATTTGCGAAATAGTTGGGCAAACGTCATCTAAAACTATTCCAAAATTCAAGTTGATAGCATTAGTAGCTCTTGAGATATAAAGCTGTGACAGACAAACAGACAGACTGAGTTCCTTTCTACCTTCCTGGACTGGGTTCCTTTTTACCTTTTTGGTACGAAACCCTAAATATAATTGACGTGTAAAAGTGTTTGTACAAACCTACTTACAGAAATAAAATCGTTTATCATTTACTATGTACCAAGCTCGTCCGCGTTAATAGTTTTAACATTCTTACGGCAAACACTACATGGCACCGCGTTAAACCTTACACTTGAGTATTTTGTTTATTCCATACAAGTATTATTAACAATCAACGGTATCTATATATCTCTCTAAAAACATTTTTTTTTGCATTTTCATTTTCATCAATACAACACAGAACAAATAAAAGAGGTTTTATCTATGCTGTGTACTCAGTCCGCTTACAGAGCTCCAAAACGAAAAGCACATGTCTTCAGCGACAGAATTTTCATAAATTTTGATATTTCAAAGGTGATATATTTACTAGTGTGCTTGACAATGAATGCGTGACTAATTCTTAAAGCAGCAGACTCTGGCAATGGGCCGGAAAACATTCGACTGAAGAAGAAGATATATTTACCACTATTTATAGCTGAAGTGTCCAATCCTATTATATACTTGTGCTAAACCGAGAGAGAAATATTTGAGAGAGTGAACGGATGAAATGTTTAAGAGAGTGAGCGGATGTGAGTCCATTGAGGAAAGTGGGTTATTTTATTATGGCTCTCGTTGTCAATGAGCTATGGAAGTTAACACGTCTAATGGAAAAAAGTTTGATTCTGCAAATGCAGCGTTTTCGAGAATATATACTTACGTTGAGTAGGAAAAGAAAAAAAATAATAATTTAAAGTAAAAAAAAAAACTCATGTTCAATCTCACTCAAAACATTTATTTCTAAACCAATGGCACAAAAGCAAGGACGTTCTGTAGGCCGGGAAAACGCGAGGAAACCTGAATCAATGCTGTCAATACGGAGTAATGTGTGCGTGAGCATCGATGGCTTACTCCGAAAAACTCTACTAGTTTTCGTACGCTTTAAATTATAAATTATTATTATCTTTATAGCCAAGAGATTTCTTTTATCAAAATCAAAATTGTAGCCATGAAGGAGCTGGCTCTTTCTTATATGTCATGGGACTTATGATCAGGGTAAGTGTACTCTACAACAGAATGTAGGCCCACAAACGTAATCCTAAAGATATTTTGAGAAGCTAACATATACAGGTGAATTTTTCAAGTGGGCGTGGATGGCCAAATCCGAAACTATGAGGAATAGCCAAAAAGTACTCAAAGGAGAGCGTCTGTGTTTCCGAACGCATACAACCCTAATCTTTTCAAAGTGATATTGAAGAGGTTTGTCACCTCTGACCTAGACTAGAGTCGAGAGCAAACCCATCACAAATAAAAAAAAAGGAGTCTCGGGCTCGATTTTGATGAAAACTATAACTGCATCATTAGTTTTTTTGAAAAATCAATATCAAGGTTAAATAGGTATAGGTAACATATGAAAAATAAAATAAAAATATTTTGTTAACAATGAGCTCTTTCCTTTAGTTTGCCGTATGCCATTACTTCCCGGAATTCGATCCTTATTAGCGACACTATCGAATGGTGTGTATTTTTTTTTCAAAATCAACGGCTTCGATTCCTGGCAAGAAATACTGATTTTTCAAAAATCCCACGATGCTGTTTTAGTTTTCATCAAAATCGAGCCCGACACTCCTTTGAGTACTTTTCGCTATTCCTCATAGTTTCGAATTGGCCATCCACGCCCACTTGAAAAATTCATTCTGTATAATAGACGTGCTACATCTCACGTAGTAGGCCACGTGTCGAGGTGTTACATCCGACTTGTGGTATGTAGATTATTTGCTGTGAGTAGTGATCTATTAGAGTATAGTGCGGTGCATTCTATCGTACCTGATGAGGAGGTGAAGACTGACTGATTTGTCATAAGATTTCTTTGGTGTCGGCGCCAGATTGGAACTGGAAGATGATTTATTAACTAAATGTCCACCGTCACACCGTCTATCTATTTGAGAGATTAATAGTGGCTCCTGTGTTAAAAAGAACTTACCTGTCTGACTGAGTTATATTCCTAGTCTTTCACTCCATCATCATCGTCCTGCTTCTTCTTCTTTTCGAGTCAATGGCAAATAGGTCCTCGGGGGTGCAACTTTATGGGACTGGTACCGTACTTTGGACACTCTAACATATAGGACATGGTTTGGTCAGGAGCACCGCATTGACTGGAACTGGACTGGGTGAGGTTGGGGCAATAATCCCTCATTTTGCTGGATTGTACTTGCAGCGCCCTACTAGGGTCCTCAATCGTTTGATTGCTTTCCATATAGGCCACTGCAGGTCACGTCCGGGTGGCAGGTGCTCCTGGGGCTGGACAAAGTTTTTTTTTTTTTTTTTGCTAGACTACTTTGTGTCTCACAGCTGGGCAAAGGCCTCCCCTTTCCCCTTCCATACCTTTCTGTCTTGTGCGATCTATGGCCATGTTAGCCCTGCTAACATGATCACATCGTCACACCACCTTCGTCGCGGTCTACCTCGACGGCGATGTCCTCCCTTTTTTTTTTTGTGGATGGGAAATCATCAAATAACTTCTCCCGCTCTGGGTGGAGCGGAAGGGCGTGTCAGACTTTTACTGACTAAAACCCACCCGTGTTCCTTCAGTTTCCTATGCCAGGGCCACGGTATCTTTTTCAAACAACCCGCGACCCCAGCGGCATTGGCCCTATTGGACCCCATCTTTTGCTGACATCTCTTTGAGGCGCGCGTGGAACACAACGCGCCGTCGACCCGGGCCTGGTCCTCACCGGACGGCGAGCTACCCACTACTCACCGTCCGCAAGCCCGCGCCTACGGTGGCCGGGAATCGGCTATCGATTCCCGCCGCCCAGGGCGTCTCCTGCGGCGACTGAGGGCGTGAGGCTGCCTCTCCCTCACGCGTTCCGCCTCCTCCTTCGCGAGCATTACCGCTTCGCAGAAGGAGGTGACGGCCTCCCATGCACTCTCGCTCCGCACCATGGCCTGAACCAGGCTCGGACGCGAGAGATCGCCGCCGCCGATCGCCTCCGTGAGAACACGGCGGTGCTCTGCCCAAGCCGGGCAGACCTTCACTGTATGCTCCACCGTGTCCTCTGGGCGATCCACACAATGGTGACACCCGGGCGTTTCCTCCCGCCTTATGCGAAACGGCGATGTCCTCCCTGAGGCGTCCAGTGGGTGACGATCTTTGCCCATCTCTCCGAGTACATTCGTGCGACGTGGCCAGCCCACTCCCACTTCAGCCTGGCTGTTTTTTCTCCAACATCCGCTACATAAATTAGAATATAATGCAATAGTTTGGAGTCCTCAAGAGTCATTGTACACTATCATGATAGAAAAAATTCAACGTAAATTCTGTAGATACCTATACAAACGTCAATATGGATACTACCCCTTTCTTTATCCTTCTTTGTTCGTGTCAGGAATGGTGGGTTTAGACACACTCAAATTCAGGCGGGAATCCACACATATAATTAATTATTATTTAATATTAGTAGATAAGATAGATAGTCCCGTTCTACGAGAGTCAATCAATTTTTATGTTCCTGACCAGTATATGCGTGGCGTTGTAAGACGACAACATAGACTCCTCTGCTACCCGCCTACATGGCGTGCTCCCCGAACCAACCACACTCCCACTGCTAGAGCAATTAAGTTAATAAATGACTTTCTAAAATATATTCCTGAGGCGGATTTATTTTTTGACTCTCAACGGAAAATCGCTAAACATGTGTATATTTATTTAAATATGAAGAAATAATTGTTTAGTTTCAAAGTTGTTTTTTGTTTACAAATTTTTATGTTACTCCGTTTTGTTTTTTGTATTTATTAGTCGTGTGTATGTTTTTGTATTAATTAGTTAGTCGAAGAAGTTTTATTTAAAATGTTTAATTTAATTTTGTAGAATTAGCATAGATATAAGCGATTTGGTGTAAACTGTTAAGCTTATATTTCATGAATAAATGAATATGAATATGCGTTAAGGAGCGCAGGGTGGTGTTTCTTACGCGATCTGTACGCTTTACACCTATTATGCTGCGCTCCATTGCCCGTTGGCAAATCTTGAGTTTGGACTTTTGTTGTTCAGTAAGTTGGACAAAGTTGGATTAGGTTTTTGCCACAACTATTAATCTTTGGCGGTTGGTCTTGGATAACCTGAGAACCAGGGAGAACGTTCTTCCGGCTCTTTAGTCTACCCGGTGTTGCTGGATGTACGTAGAAAGGATGTCGGAATTCACCTCATACCATTTTATTTGGGGTCGGTGCAGCATATTTTTTTGTTCCATGCATCTATTAGCCTCCTTCTCAGACAGGCCTTTTTTACTCCGTGTCAGTTAAATAACATTACGCGTAACATCTTACAAAGGAAAGCATCAAACAGGCCGACAACAGCTGTGATTAATCACGGAGACAGAGAAACATCTCTGCAATAATAACGTTAAAAACATAGACGTCCCACTTCAAGATAACAACAAGATTCTAAAAATATTAAACTATAATACAGGGTCAAATTAAATTATCTAGCGAAACTCCACAGACGTGATGGGTTTCGATATCCTAAATACGACAAAATAAAAAAAAGATTTGATGGTTTTTTTTTTTTGGGTTATCAATCGTAGTGTACGTAGTTGAAATATCAGATTAAAAATTAGTTTTTTTTGTAAACACGATAAATTAAAAAAAAAAACTGATTTATCAACTCATACTTCAAGTAACAACACTGTCAGCAGTTGATAACCAACAAACAAAACACCTAATATTTTTTTATAATTATGTAGGATTATTTACGTACCTTATAAGCTACGGTTAACGGTAAGGTTAAGCTACGCTGGCCGCGGTTGGTCCGTGGATGGGTGACCGTCTTTACATACCAACACCCCTCCGTGCCTCGGAAAGCACGTTGATCCCGGCTGTGATTCATGGATCTTTGACAGTCGTTTCGGTTCGTCAGAAGCCCGAAACTCTGACAACCAGTCTTACCAAGGGGTATCGTATTACCCAGTAACTGGGTCGTGGAGGTCAGATAGGCAGCCGCTCCATGTAAAATACTGGTATTCAGCTGTATCTGATTAGACTGGAAGCTGATCCCAAAATAGTTGGGAAAAGGCTAGGCTAATGATGATGATAATCACGTTTGTTATGAAGACCGTGGTGATATTGAATTTCTACACTCATTTTACCAGCTTTGTTTTGGTAAACTTGGCACTAGACCTTTTTTTGGGAGGGAGTTCTGACACGTTTTTCTGACTAAAGCCCACCCGTGTACCATCAGTTGCCTGTGCCATGGTACTCGTAACTCTTTCAAATAATCCGTGACCCTGGCAGAATAACACTAGACCTCACCACACTCAGCCGACACGATTTATGTTGTAATCTTCAACTCTGCTTTTTGGGTTCTGAGTTGGTAGGACAAATAAAAAGAGTAAAAGAAAGATTTGTTTCAAAAGTCATCTCTCACAAGCTCTTAGCAACGATCCCTTGACTAAGCTCGTTATAAAATACCTTGGTTATAATCTCTGAGATATCAAAAATAACCGTTACCCTAGCACATATATTGGTTACACAATGTATTTTTATTCTGCTACGTTTCGCCAGTCATAAATCAACATTATTTTTTCCGGACTTAGATTTTCATGACATTAAAATGTCTTCGATATCATCATCATAAGTTTCACCATCTTTAAGACTGTAAGTAATTGTAGGTATTTTAGAATTCTCGAAAAGTGCTCATGTCATACTAAAAGTCATCCTCAACACCATCTAAGCTCCGAAAGACGTCCGATGCTGGACGTAGGCCTTTCCCAAGCATCGCCACAACGACCGGTCCATACGCTTTCCAGATCCAGCTGATGATCCATTTTGTGTATAGCCTACCCACGCTGCGCTTTCTGGAACGCGGTCACCATTCCAGAACTTTTCGGCCCCATCGGCCATTCATTCTGCGATCAATGTGCCCCGCCCAATTCTTCGAGCAAAGCTATGCAATTCCAGTATAAGCTGACCTCTCATTTCGCATTGTATAGAATTTCCGTAAATTCTATACAATGCGAGATCAGCTTATACTGGATATGTATAGCTTGATATGTAGCCATGTGTACTAAATAAAAATCTTTAATTCACTAACAGACAACGCACAACCTAAACCGCTGGGTCTAGAAGCATGAAATTATGCACAGGAGTTCCTTTTATAGCGCAAGTGAGCACTACGGAAGGATTTTTGAAAATTCAAGTTCAAAGGGGTTACATAGGGAATGAAAGTTTGTCTGGTACTTCGTCATTTCTGCCGATCGGAACCATAAAAGCTGTGAATACTAGTAAAAAATAAGTTTAAAAACTAACCCCGACTACTGAAAAATCACGCTCTAAAAATTATGAAACAAGAAAATATTCTCATCGGAAAAATTCAAAATCGGAGTCACACCTAGTCTGTTCCATTTATGCCTTAGCATGACGCGTGCAAGCAAAGCCGCGAGCAACAGCTAACGATACCTATACAGGGTTATTGGTAAAACACCAACAACCTCTTAAGGGGTCATTGTACTCATCATTATGAACAACTTTTACTATGGGACCAAACCTGAAATAGCAAAAAAAATCAGCTGTTCAGTACATTTTGACGAATTATGCGAACATAAATGTACTGAAAAGCTGTTTTCTTTTTTCGCGATTTCTGGTTTGGTCCCATAGTAAAAGTTCTTCATAATGATGAGCACAATGACCCCTTAAGAGGTTAATGGTGTTTTACCAATAACCCTGTATATATTTTTGAAATGTTCTAATTAAGCCCTTTCATTTGATACCCAACACGAAATTATAAAGAATGTTTTTTTTTTTATAGATCATGACTTTATGTCCTCTAGAGGGCGCCATATTCTATTTAATGTCACGTGACATAGCTTATAACCAGCGGACATTCAAGACGCTTCCAACGATACCTCACTTGTCAAATTATAGTAAGTAGTTTAGAAGTTACGAGTATGAGGGAACATATGAACATACATACATACGTATACATATCGGTCAAAATCATAACCCTCCTTTTTGCTTCGCCGTAGTCGGGTAAAACTCAAAGATAGTTGCTTTGTCCATCATGGCCGCCTCACCAACAAATTAAAAGAACTCCGTCAATGTCTCCGTATTGCGCAATATTCGACAAACTCATGTCGTGTCTAATTCTGCGTGACGAACAACGGAGCGACGACATTTTATTGTGGCCGTTAATAAATTTTGTTAGAGAATTCTTCCAATCGTCGGGTTTATAAAATCTTGTATTATTTCACCTTAGTATTGCTAGTTCCTTCTGTGTTAGGGGCTCTTTACATCTTATAAGTAAATTAAAGACGCTCCTCGTGTTAACCGTGTGCCCCCGTTGTTCTTCTAAACTATGCAACGGGTTTTGAAGCCGGTTTCACCATTACTTTTTTTTTTTTTTTTTATTTGTGATGGGTTTGCTCTTGACTCTAGTCTAGGTCAGACGTGACAGAGACAAAGTCGACGATGGACTGAGCTTACCCAGAAGAAGCCTGTTCACTCTCACTTTGAAGAGATTAGGGTTGTATACGTTCGGAAACACAGACGCAGGTAGTGAGTTCCACTCTTTTGCTGTGCGCATTATAAAAGACATTTGGAAGCGCTTAGTGCGAATTGGTGGAATAGCAACCAGGTAGGGATGGTAACTGGCAGTGCGTCTAGATGTCCGGTGGTAGAAGGGGGCCGGTGGAATGAGGTCGTGGAGTTCTCGGGCACACTCTCCAAAGTACAATCTGTAGAAGACCGACAAGCAGGCAACCTTGCGGCGATATGCCAAGCAATGAAGCTTGGCATCCACCAGTTTTACGTCGCCAATGAGCCTCTTAGCTCTGCGTTCCACCGAGTCAAGCGCGGCTAGTTGGTACTTAGCTGATCCATCCCAAAGGTGACTGCAATACTCCATGCAGGATCGGACTTGCGCTTTGTAAAGGGTTAAAAGCTGTCCAGGCGTAAAGTATCGCTTCACCCTATTTAGGATGCCCAGTTTCTTGGCCGCAGTTTGGGCCTTGTACTCGATGGTGGCGCCGAAGTTGAGACCAGATGTCAACTCCATGCCTAGGAGCTCAAGTCGATCAGTTACAGGAACAGATGTACCCCGAAAAGTAGGAGTTTGGGCGAAACGACTCTTTTTAGCGGTAAAAAGACACGCCTGCGTTTTGGTGGCGTTAAAAGAGACCAGATTATCATCACCCCACTGGGAGACAAAGCTTAAGGTCAAATCTGTCCGCTCTACCATGGCCTCTCTCAAGGAACGAACTTCAGCCCCGCTGGTTTTTGCGCTGGACAAGTATCTCTCTGAAACTGTACTGTCATCTGCGTACCCAACAATACCAGGCCGAAGCAGGTCATTGATGTGCAGCAGGAAAAGAGTTGCAGAGAGAACAGACCCCTGAGGAACTCCGGCATCAATAGCCATAAGGTCAGAAGAGCAGCCATCAACAACTACTCTAATCGACCGTTCACTAAGGAAATCTGATATCCAGCTACAAAAATCAGCTGGGATTCCATAAGCAGGAAGCTTGCTGAGCAGAGCAGCGTGCCAGACCCTGTCAAAGGCCTTCGAGATGTCAAGCGATACAGCCAGTGCTTCGCCGTGTTTCTCGATGGCTTCGCCAAAGCAGTGCGTGACATACACAAGAAGATCGCCAGTTGACCGTCCCCGGCGAAAGCCATATTGACGGTCACTGAGGAGATCATTGTCTTCAAGGTAGTTCAGCAACTTATTGTTCAGTACCCTTTCCAAAACTTTGCACAGAATGGAGGTAATGGCGATCGGACGGTAATGGGCAGGGTCTGCACGGTCGCCTTTTTTGGGCACTGGTTGTACATTTGCAAGCTTCCAGGATTTCGGCACCGTTCTTTTTTCAAGAGAGAGGCGGAACAAACGTGTCAATACAGGAGACAGTTCAGGCGCACACTGCCTCAACACTCTCGCTGGAATACTTAGGGAATTTATTCCGAAAGGTTTGTGTGTATTACATTAATTAACTTACATTAATTATTTCGAAAAAGTCAGCTGTTCCCTACATTACAATTTATGTTCGCATAGCTCATCAGAATGTAGGGAACAGTTGATTTTTTCGTCGCAATTTCATGTTTGGTCCCATAGTAAAAGTTGTTTGTTATCTTGAGCACAATCATCTGTTTAAGTATCAGAAGATCTTGATATTTTCTCAAATCGTAAATTTCGGTGTATTCCCGATTGAGCACCTATTTTTAGAGCACCTATGCATTTTGCACCAAAGGTATTCTCAAATGGGAATACCTTTGGTGCAAAATGCATAGGTGCTCTAAAAATAGGTGCTCAATCGGGAATACTCCTACGTACGAAGCAGGGGCGGGTATTAATATTAGTAGGTGAATGTTTGAGTATATGACAGTGTAGGTAAATATGTTTTGTTGTTTGGCGATGACATAAAAACTTGTTGTTTTTCGATTCACGAGATTTTAAGAAATTCCTTGTGAAATTGCAACGTTTTATCCTACTTCTGTATTATTGTTAAAAATGCAAATTGAGGAGTTACTTTCTATGTTATTATACCCATCAAATAGGTAGCAACGAGCCTTGTGAATCTGTAAATTTTCATAGAAAATGCAATAACGTTTTTCCCCCCGTAAACATAGTCAAATTTTCATAATTTTTGGAAATGTTGTAGGTATAACAACAAACTAGGTTCGTAAGTTTTTATTATAAAGAAATATTGCGGACGTTATAAGTTATTAGCATCTAAATATCTATATTTTTGATTTAAAAACTTCCTCAAGCTTTTTTTTTTATTAAACTGAACATGAATTACTAAAAAATAAAAACATACAGACCTAGATTAAGGTGTAGTGAATCTAATGAGACCAAAATTGCTTCATTTCGTAAAGGTTTAGAGGGTAAAAACGTTATCGCCCGAAATAATATTTGAAAAAGGAAATTTAGGTAATTGCCTCCAAGACTCGTGCCGCGTATACGCACTTCGCAATCCTCTTAACTGGGTGAGAATCTAGAGAGAGAGGGAGATAGAGTTCATTTATTTGTCCGAAACATGAGTATGCACACACAAAGCATGCAAGATGCAGAAAGGATCAGTCATGTGACGCTAAGTTGCTACAAATTTTTCTTAATGGAAAAACATTTCCAGACCTGGGGGTCGAACCCAAGCTCAGAAGTCTCGCTGCCATACCAACCAACGAGATAGACATATTATGTTCTTTACACACAGCAAAAAGCAATGAGATTAGAACTGGCATCGTAGTATCTTATGGCCACAATATAAAAATCCTCCTGGACCGAATCCCAAGGCATGTATTGTATGATTAGTTACCTGTGTGTAACTAATAATACCTACACAATAATAAATGCACAATTGATGACCAATGTGTGTGAACTTGGGCTAATTATTTCGCGAAGGTTACTCTCGCTAGTCCGTGGGTGAGGTGCCAAAGGTTGGCCGCTCCAGTGTCGTGTATCATACGATGTACATTGTATTCGTAGTGAAGCTTTTGATTTATCTAAGGTATGTATTTGGGAGGAGTGTGTGAATCACTTTGCTGAATATACGTCGTTCTATGAAAGTTAAGTTACTCTATTAATATTAGGTCTTTTACTACCTAAGAAATTGCCGATTTACATAGAAAAAAAATCAAACATTTTTTTTTAATATTGTTGATGCACTTTTGCCATTTCAATGAAAGTTCACTAATGCCTCTGCTATAGATATCCTGGGAACGGGAATCGATAAATTCTTTAAAGTCGCTTTTCACCGCCTCGTTGTATTTGAAAATTTTCCCCGGGGCTCATTGTTGAGATCAAACTTTCCAGAACGGAAGAGATCAAACCAAAAACGCACCGTGCGTTCAGTTGCGGTACCTTGTCCATACACGTCGTTAATATTGCACGTTGTCTGTGCTGCGTTGGTGCCACGACGGAACTCGTATTCGAAAATAGCGCGCAATTTCAATTTTCCATGGTTATCATTATCAAAGAAAAATCGAACAGCGGGAAAACAAATGAACAACTGATTTTTTTTAATGTCATGCTATAAAATTAATTTGAATTTGGAAATCTAAATAGAATTTTCATTCTTTTTTAGAATTCCTTTTTCCTATTTAGATTTTTTTTCGAACTTGCCGATTTTTGATACCAGTTAGTTCTTTCGAACTAACTGGTATCAAAAATCGGCAAGTTCATAGGTAAAGACATTATTTATTAATAAATAGCGATTGTCTTGAGTATACAACTTTTTAGCTCATTTAATCACGATAGCTATAACAGAATTTTATTCTGATTTTTGACATACTTATGTTGCAACAAATCTTGATCGACTTTCGCGGATTTTGCTATTCTAAGTAATTGCTAATGTATCTAGCTGATAAACTTTAAACATTGGATGGGTGTACCGTCTGCTACTTTTGAATTGCTGAATATGTGAGATTCGTTCATGCATTTTTTTTTTTTAATTTAGTTATTTTGCTTTGACCTAGTTTCAATCATTAATGACTATCCTACAAAGCTCTATCTTACAGGTTTAGAGGCTCATATGAACTATTCTATATTGGTTAATATAGTTGACCATTTAATTCTTATATTTGGACGTTTCAGCATGTTTTGATACTGTATAAGCGCCTGATTTTCTGCTTAAAAGAAAACTCCAATTGCAATGCATCTGTGTCTATTTAGAATTGGCAAACTTAAGTAAGATCTCATAAATTAGACAGCAAACAACTAAACCAAGGTTTTTCCAGTAAATTGCAAATAACAGGTGAGCTATTGTAAATCATTTTATGTTCGGTGAAGAATTCTGGCACATTCTGACTTTTCACAGTAGGAGACAGATTAGATCTCTTTGAATTCTTCTGACAGCGGGTGCATCTGTTGTTAATTAATGTATATCTAGATAGATAGGCAGCTTGGAAAACATGATTAAGGATGGGATAAGAGTGGCCTTCCTATCTTGATTCAATAATAAAGTTTGAAGAAGAAAAGTTTCTTTAGTGCGCCATTTACTTACAACGAAAGTAAAGGCAACCATTTTGTCTAGACTCTCACACAAGAGCAAAGCAACCGAACCACACCTGATATCAATCCAGGCCAAATGATTTAGGTTAATAGCATCCATTGCATTCACATCTTTATACCTTCGCCGTATCGAAACGCACTATTTATAAAGTTCGCCGAGATTTATACTAAAGCCTAGGTGTTATAAGTGTTGTGTACACAATGCTGTGTATTTTGGGATCGGCGGAGCGCGAGGAGGGCCCGTTTTCAGCAGTTCATTGGTGGCAGGCGCCGCTCGCGTGCGCTCCGTAGTCTCGGTCGTGACGATCATACACACTAGTGAGCAGTGATATTGTGACAAGAACTGTGTAAGTGATGAGTGATATAACTTATTAATGCTTCGGGTGTCGCTCAGTGCTTCTGTGTCGCAGCAGCAGGATTAAGTGAAGTTCATAACTCGGCTAACATCGCAGGCCTGTGCTAACATACTAACGCATGTAGGGTGGCTAGGGGTGCGCCGCGTGGGCGGGTGTGGGCAGAGAAATTTGATAAGGCGAGCTGTTGGTGAAGCGGCTCGCCACTTTTGTATGCAGCGGGCAAGCGCGCGACGCGCCTCTATTTTTGACCGGCGTCGGGCGGTATATTTCGGCTAGTGCGGGGCGAGCGCGCGCGCCGGCGCACGCCTCTTCACCGCCGCCAATCGCTCTTAAATTATGTGAGACTGTATGCTTTGCAGAACCAGAAAACAGCTTTGCATGTAGCTTTAAACAGACCAATGTAAGCTAAGCTATAATTAGATAGGTGTCAAAATGAGAATCTAAAAATAACAATTATAAATACGCATGAGAATTGTTACGTATTTGCGAAAAGATTAATGATAGACACGAGATATCGTCCCACGTTCGATTCTGTAGAGTAAAAAAACGATCACCACGTTTATATTAATTTGTATTTCTGTGTTAAATTTTATTCATACAGGCGAAAAAAGGCCGTTAAAATTTGTAAAAAAACTTATAAGTATTGCACCACAATTCATTGTGAAATAAATATTTTGCCTTCTATATAATAATAATGCCGAGGTCAGACATCATAAGGTCACGCCGCTAATTGTCAACGTCACACGTGACATGTTTTCAGATGCTGTGACATTAGTTCCAGACTTTGACAGATTTGACCTCGATTTTAAATGGATCTGTCTAAAGTTCAGAATAGTTCTAAGTTTTATTTTTTTTAATTAGTAACTGAATCTTTTTCCATAATATCTGTAATGTAACAGATATTATGGAAAAAGATTCAGTGATGAGAAATAAAAGTAAAAAAAAAAAAACGTACGCACATATAACTATAAAGAACAGCTACAACTGGTTGCTACGAGATTTCGTAGCACGTTCGTAGAGGGTCTACAGTTATACGCACGTAACAAATGAGTTTGGAATTAGTATCAAAATGAAGTTTGTATAATTCTAAATCATCATTTTAAGCTGTAAATTGATTTTCCACATATATACATACATAAACTTACGACTTTACCCCATGGGAGTAGGCAGAAACTACGAAACGCCACCTGCTACAAAAAAGCAAAAACAAAAAAAAAAATTTGCTGTTAAAATCACTTTTATTTACGCAAATAAGGTTGTTGGTAACTTTATTCCAAATGCAATGCCATAATTAATGTAATATTGCCTATAATGGAAGCATCTTTTACCGAACACGAAAAAAAAAAATCGATCGTTATAGGTATTAAATAAAAACTGACATTTTATTTGTTTAAATTTTATTCAGTCTTCAAAACCATGATTAATACAAATGTTTATGCACAATAACAATACAGTTAGATGCAGCCAGAAGCTACAAAATACATTACGGAGTCTCATAATATGTAAACCACAAGAGAATCCTATAGAACATTCTAGAAGCTGAGAAATATCCATTGGTACTTTTCAATGTTGAAAACCAGCATGCTGTTATGTGGTAGGTAATTGGCATGCTTATTACTAGCATAGTTGTCACACACATGCTGCTACGTAACATCTGCCACCCAGACGTGAACTGCAGTCGCCTTTAAGGAAAGTAATCAATCAACTGCGCACCCAATATGCCACTGCAAGCACAATCTAGCGAAATGAAGGATTATTGACCCAACCGATACGACACCCAGTGCAAAGGCGTTACTGCTGACCAAACCATGTACCATAATATGTTGGAGTGTCTAAAGCGCCCAAACATATGCACTTCGGAGGAGCTACTTAATTGGGTACAATTAACTTAACCAAACATACTATTTGTACCTTTCCCATCATCTCGAAATGATGAAAACTAGAGGTAGCAATTTCTCGTAATTAACATGCTTTCACGCTCGCAATGAACATGTGTGTCAATACCTTAAAACATAATAGGGAGATACATAGGCTTGCCCCCTATTACATCGGACTTTAACAACTAAAACTTACCAGGCAAAATGTGGGTGTAAGTCAGTTATAGCAGTATAATTCTTTTATATTTTCTTTTATTACCGTTTTTAAATAAAATATAAAAAGAATTATAAAATTCTATCGATTCGTATTCTAAAAAACCACAACCATACATGCAAAGGTGGGTCAGCTAACTGCTATAACTGACGTACCCTAGTCCTGCCCAATCCTGCGGGGATTACAGGGGTGATCTTATGTTTATCATATGACAAATATAAAGCACACAAGCTAAACAAGTAGCTTTAGTTCCAAATAGCAATGCAACTACCCTCAACTCTCCCCACTTCACCGAAAAGTTCAGAAGAATTGATTCCACATTTAAAACAATACAGAGGCACTTGTGAAAAGTCAAAATTTAAGTGCATCGTCTATTTTATTTACTTTGTCTTCTTTGAACAGCGTACCCATTCTTTTGTACCTTCCGAAAGCTCATGAATATACAATGAACAAAAGTAGAATCGAAATCACTTCACTACTAGACCGGCTGGCGGTCTATTCTGTAAAAATGTCACCATGAAAACTTAGTGAGTGAGGAGTGGTTGGAGAGGCGCCACGGCGTCCTCACCTTCCTCACCGGACACGGTAGCTTTGAAAGGTTCCTGTTCCGGATACGTGAGGGAGAGGCAATCGTTACGCCCTCACGCCCCTAGTTTCCGCAGGAGATGCCCTGAGCCGGGAGAAGTTATTTAATCATTCCCCCCGCCCCAAAATTCACGTTGACATTTTTACTGAATGATCGACTGTTATGATGTTACAGCTATTATAAGCCCATATTTTATTCTGGGGACGCTGCACAAACAAAACAGCGAAACACTGACAGATTGTCCGACAGATAGATAGACAGCGTTGTACGGAACCTTTGAGCCTGAATGTAGGCCGACATATTGTCGTCTTCGTCGCCTCGCGTGTATTATTATAACTGTTTAATTTATTATGAACTAGCGACACGCCCCTGCGTCGCACGTTTTCACGACTCGACACGAGATTTCTTTATTATATGAGTTTAAATCTTTCCGAATAAATTCTCTAAATAAATAATTTTGAAAACCGCATCAAAATCCAGAGAGAACACCTCAGCGGTCACAATATTGATATACTTAAACAGGTTTTTAGTATAAAAAAAAGAATTGAGACTCGCACAGGAAGATCACAAATTAAGCTTAAACACACTTAAAAAAAAAAACAAAAGTAAAATAAAAATAATAAAAACAGTCCCGTACGAGGTCAAAAGGCTCCTATCTCAGCATGATGCTGCAACATTTAAAAATAAGTGTCGCAACGCTGGTATTCTGATAGGGCCCGCTGTGATGTCACGGACAATTACAGAAATAAATACATAAAATAAAATAAAAAATAGATTTGTGAAATAACATATAAAAATAAAATATTTATTATATTTGGATTCGAAACCGCTTGTAACTATATATATGAATGGTTTACACATACAGACACGAAAACCGGCTTTGTTTTATAAGTAGTATGTAAAGATAAAGATTAGGCGTGGTTCTGTATCAATCAGATTAAAGAAAATTTTTATCAGACTACTGAACAATCAAAAACGTTGTGGTTTGTTGTTTTGGTCACCTAGTAAGTATAGTTTTATGGATCTGGACCACCAAAGTGCGAGAAAACGAATTAAACTTACTAATCACGTTGTTGGCCGCACTGACCTTAGACTCTCCGAACTTTCGCGCATGTTCTCTCACTCATACACGCATCATGTCACCATTTGGTTCCTAAAAAATTTATTGCGCAGACTTCTGCGCAAATTTCGGACTGGCCATGATTCATCGGCCGTATTGTACCGTTTCTACAAAATTCTTGAGATTTCCTAGCTAGTTACCTACCATCGTATGTCAAGCAATGGCTTCGAGGTGGAGGATGAGGGTTAGGTAAGGATACCAAGAGTGATCAATAAAATTTTCATAACCACCATGCATGGTGGTCTAGTGTCCACGGATAATAGGTATAAAGGTTTCTAATCCCAAGTAACAAACCAATTTTTGACTCCCAGAGGTCCCAATATCATTCTTTCTTATAGCGATCGTCACATTTTGATAGAGAGAAACTAAATACCCTTAGAACGGAAAATTGTGAAAAGAATCCAAAAATACTTTAGTGCGTTTGTTTGTTTCAATGTCTGCGTGTTTGTTTTTGCCAATCTCTAAAAACAACTCTGTAGAATTTGCTACAATTTTCTAGAGAACGTTCTAGACTCTCATTTAATGCTCCATAATTATATAAACACCTTATAAATAGATATGAAATAAATATCTTATTTCATACGCCACTAGAAACGATCAGTATAGTACAGAATGAATCATCTCTAACAAATGGGCGTCTTATAGGCGAAGGGCCAGACAGCTGTCAATGCTTGCGCTGTAACTATCAGTAACAAACACGTTATCGAATGCGATGGTTTAGACGGCAAGAATACTGATGCAGTGTTGAATACACGTGTTGTATGTGTAGGTAAAATCTGTGGGACCTATATTATATAAGATCACGCTTCTATTCCCTGAAGGGTTCGGCAGAGGTGAACCAAGGAGGCTGAAAAGCTTTGTGCCTAAGTATCTTCAAATATCATTATTGTCTCGCTCTGCATATTACTAATTTGCTAATACCCTCTTCAGGTATCCGCAGCCTATCCCTAGGCTCAAAACTTTTCAGCCTCCCCCTGAGCGGCTGACTGAGACATGATGATGTTTACGGATTAATTAGGTACTAAAAATCTAGACAATACTCGTACTACACTTGGGGCTCAGAACTTTTCAGCCCCTCCCGGCCCCGGTACCTATAGTACACCCACATTTCGCCAGTTATGATTAAGTCCCATGTAATAGGGGGCGAGCCTATTGCCAACCGGGCACAAAACAAGACTCCAGACTGCTACTGAAAAATTCCGGATGGGAAAACTCAATAACATTTTATACCACCCGGGAATCGAACCCAGGACCTCATGTTCAGTAGTAGCGCTTGCGACCACTAGACCAACAAGGCAGATCATTTTGAATATATTTATGCCAAGCTTCATAGCTTGGCTCATCGCCGCAAGGTTGCCTGCTTGTCGGTCTTCTACAACCCTAATCTCTTCAAAGTGAGAATGAACAAGCTTCTTCTGGGTAAGCTCACTCCATAGTCGACTTTGTCTCTGTCACCTCTGACCTAGACTAGAGTCAAGAGCAAACCCATCACAAATAAAAAAAATCTAAACTTGTCTCAGTAAGAAAGTTTATCTAAATAAACCTCTTTCTTCTGCAAGTTGAACTTTGGCACTCTCTCCCATACTTCCACTTATCCATGTACATATACTAGCTTTATCCAGCGGCTTCGCCCTCGTAGAGTTCGGAAACTAACCCACGGAGACGTACTACCGGGATAAAAAGCAGCCTATGTGCTATTCCAAACTATAATCTATCTTTGTGACAAATTTCATCCACATCCGTTCAGCCGTTCTGGTGTGATTGAGTAACAAACATCCATCCATCCATCCAAGCTTTCGCATTTATAATATTACTAGCTTTTGCCCGCGGCTTCGCCCGCGTGGTTGTCGGAAAAAACTAAAACATAATTCAGTCATGATTTGAAAGACACGTGGCGCCATCTATTATCTAATTATAAGAACGTTATTGTTGTTTTCCTCGGGAACAGCAGGTTTTTACGGGATGAAAGATACCCTATGTCCGTTTCTGTACACGTGACAACGTTTATGCATTTCGGGATGATCGGTTCAGTGGTTTAGGCGTGAGAAGGTAACAAACAAACTTACTTTCGCATTTATAATATTAGTTAGGATAGTAGGAAGTAGGATTATGTGACCATTCTTTAAGGAAAGAGTCGTAAAAAAATGTGTGGTATAGCTGAATTGAGATTTCGTTATTCTCCCTCCGGTAGTTAGTTTGAAAATCCATGAAATCTACTTGCCTAAGCATGCAACACGATATGGACCTTCTAGAACAGCATTTCAAAAATATGCATTACCAGAAAACTGCCGATGACGAGATACCTAGATGTTCTCATCTAGAATTCTGCGTTGGTGGTTATTATTTTCACTTTTAAATGTAAGATCCCCAAAAAACCCGTTATGTTGTATGTTATGGGGGGTTAGGTTTCCGCACTTAGTCCTTTAAGTGGACCATTGTGCGTAAGCCATGAGGCCGTCAGTGAGTTATTCCAACCAGCCTACCTCCCTCCAGAAGTTGATTACTTCTCCTGGTCTGTTGAACAAACATACACAACATATGAAAAAGATCTGGGTGACGCCTGTGTATTCAAACAGCATATGCGCAATGGTTTTCTCAGCTTCCATGCACGCTCTGCACAGAGGACTGTCCGTTGTGCCTATTGTGAGGAAATGTTTAGCGAGCAGTGTCCCGTGATGGTTCTCATCATAAGGCGCAGACCGTTCCTGTCACGGCGTAGTAAGCGTCTAGGTAGCCGTCCATCTAAGGATGGCATGGAGCACAAAAAATCCCTTTTTAAAGAGACTTATCTCATTTCAGTTTTTTTTTTATTTGAGACGGGTTTGCTTGACTTTAGTCTAGGTCAATTCAGTTTCTTCCATTTCCCTATCATTATTATACCTACGTCTATTTAATCCCCATTGCATGATCTTTTGGTTGGATAAAAATACTAGGTTACAGTTAGCGGCGAGTTTGGCAAATGACTTAATGTATTGAATGTAGACTCAATTTCTTTAAAAGTTTGGAAAAAATCCATCAAAGACAATGTTTTCTGCATGAATCAATCCTCCAATGTTACAAAAAACGTCCCAAACGACCCATTGTACTTTGAAATTGACGTCAGTTCGTAAAAAAATCTATGTGGGCAATATTAGCAAGAAATATTCTTTGCAAAATCTAGAAAGTTCATTTCGGATGACGGCATCGTAGAAGTACGTATTTGCAGGAGATCTCAATCAGTCTATATCTCAATTAAGAACACGTCAGCTATAAGGGCCCACACACACAGGCCACTCACGATGACCACTATATAGTGGTCAGCGATAGCCACTTTTCAACAGTTTTTTTTACATTAGCGAGTGTCTTCAAGGTCAAATAAAATATGCTTTTGGTATTCGGATGTTAGAAACGCACACCGAGTTTTAGACAGAGACACAGGCATAATAGCTGTCTATAATACCTGTGTCTCTAAAACTCTCTGTAGATGATTGTGCCTTTTAACGGCGGCATACTGTACTGAAATTATTTATTAATGGGACTTTTCTATCCCGTGATATTTTGTTGAAATAAAGCCCTATATATTCCCTAAATCAACATATTCGTTGATGCTGTTACAAGCACAATTATTGCGGGGTGTCTATATTCTCCAGTCACGTCACGTCACGTCATACCAAGACCGATTTTTCAGTGTTCTAATCAAAATATGTTTTTTAATCTATCGATACGGAACCACGCCTAAACATTATCTTTACATGGTATAAAACAAAGACGCATTTCGTGTGAAAACTTAGAAATATCTTCTTTCTGGATTTTGATAAGGGTTCATCATTTTCGAGATCATGCCTATTTACAAAAAAATATTGGGACATCATTTCAACAAGAGATATTATCGACACCTGTAAGGAATAACATCGTAACTCAGTTTTAGGCCATTTTGAGTTACAATCGTATTATTGCTGTTTCTAAATTCCTTTGCGTAAAGATTTTTACAATGTTTTTACACTGTAAAAATGAGTGCAATAAACTCTGCATTTTTTTGTACAGCAAGAATACAATTGTAACTCAAAATGGCCTAAAACTGAGTTACGATGTTATTTTTGAAACAGTCCTGCGAAAACTGTGAAAGTGGCTGTCACTGACCACTTGACAACAGGCGGTCGCGACTGTCCTGTGTACAAGTAGCCTAAAGTGCAGTGCTCTGCTGACATGAAGTGGATCATTGGCCTGCCCCAGTAACACGTGGCGCCACCTGTTGGATCAACTTCCGGCGCGAATTAGATTCATTAAATGCCGATGACCGCCCACTTTTTGACTTTCTAGTTCCCTGGTACAAATTGGGACAAGATTCTTTGAACTATATGCGTAGCTACTGGTTACCAACTGTATAAAGTTGAGAGTTATCTATTGGAATAATAATTATAACCCATCATTATGTGGAATTTAGATATTATTTTAATTATCATAAATAATGTATTCGACTAGTTGGGTCTATACAGAATAATTATTTGAATGACCATGCAGATGAAGAATCAACTTGAACTATTAATATTAGGTAATTAATATTAGGTATATTAAATATTAGGTATATTAATATTAGGTAATTCAGACCATAAAAATACATAGGTAACCTCAAATACAGTTACTAGTTTTAGTTTATGTTCTGTAGTCTCGTATTGAATTTCTGCCTTCCTTAAAATAAATTGGGACAAGCTATTTAAAGTTCTTAGAATGCTAAGAATGTAGAAAAGAATCAATCACACAATAAATGCGATTTTTGCGATTGCTTCCGCCTGTATATCAGCTTTATAGTTCTCCAGTATAAAATCTATTGTAGTTCTTGGATTTCTTCGAAATAAATCTGCAGTCTGAACCTATCAGTCTTACTAATTATTTTTTTATTTTAAAGTAGCTTTACAGGTGACAGTAAGTATGACAAAATTATTATTCCAAACTTTACACCAACAACGAAGTACACAGAAACTAAGAAATACAGGGAGTCACATAATTATTAATATTTATCTGTTCGGTGTAGATTCTGTAAATGTGCGTGATGAGGTGTGTGTGTCTATGTACGTATGACTAAACTGACACTACTAAATATTGATAAAAATGATAGCTACTTAGGTACCTACTTGGAACTCGCTTTTCGTAACGACGAAAGGGATGAGTTCATTAATAGAACAACGTAATATTCTTCATTAGTTTAAAGCTTATAAGTTTTCACTCAGCTGGTTTAACACAAACATATTTTCCGTCAACTTGTTCTTTTTTCTTTTCTTTCTTAGCGTCATGTTTACCTCAAATAAACGTATGTTCCTTAGATTATAGAATGTCCAGATTCCTAGTAGGCCATCGTAAATTGATTCCAAATTTAAGAAACTAATACTCGTACTAGCTAAGTTGTCCGATCCCCGCGCCACACGTCAAAAAACGTTCGCCGCGTAAACGTCATGCGCTGGGTGTATTAATTTTTTTTTTAATGACAGTTTGTGCTGTGAAATCGTGTAAAAATTACCATGAAATCGATACCCATGATGAAAAATTTTTAAAGTTTCGCAGCCGCCATCTTGGATTTACATTCTAACGTCACTATCGGCTTTAACAACCTCGAAAACCATGAAAACGACACACATGATAAAAAAATTGAAAATTTTCGCAGCCGTCATCTTGGATTTGATCATTTTGACCAAATTCACACTTTTTCTTTGTCTTTTATATCCACACCACTTCAAGCTAGTAACATACAAAATTAAACAAATAACAAGAAATCATCAACAGTAATGAAAAAATTATCCTTTACAATTTTGTTTTAAATTTTCTTTTTATTTTTAAAATTTCCCACATTTTAAGGGTAATTTCTATGCATTGGTATAACAGGCGTGTTGCACATATACGCAAATGCGTTATGTAATACAGTCGCGAGCGTAGTGCTCATTCACACAGGTATAAAAAGTGACTTCACGATAAACGTTGCGTTTATAGTCCGGTTAAGTAGTCACGGCCTCTCTAGGTCAACTACGAGATGCCATACATAAAAAAAAAATGTATTGAACACGGAATTGGACATTCTATAATCTAAGATATGTTCTTTATAATTTTTTTTGTAAACAGTTGTTGATGGCCAGTTTTGTTAAAAGAGTTCATAGATTCTTCTCAAAGACACTTCTCGCTGCCTTCTGAACATCATCTTTTTTTATTATATCTTAAGGGGGAAGCGCAGTAGCCCGCGAAATTCAAGTTTTCTTACGTTTCTTGCAATTTACAAGTCAGTATTAGGTTGTATGTTGATTAAAGTAATATGTATATGTATTTACAAAAGTATAATCATTAGAATCTGTAATACAACTCCTTAAGTTATTATAATCCTACATGTCAAGATTTCATGAAATAGTCATTAATTAGCTAAATTATTGAACTTAGAGAGTTGTATTAATGATTTTAATGATTACAATTCTATAAATACAGATTAGTTACGGTCGCGAATCATATTCAGATCGACATACAACCTGATACTGACCTGCAAATTACAAAAAACTTAGAAAATTTGAATTTCGCGGGCTACCTGGAGCTGTCGCCTTAATTCAACAATGTTGAATTGTTATACGCAATGAAAAGAATTACACCAAGGAAACCTCACCACCATTTCGCTTCCGTCCATTGCACTTTATCTCAACTACTAAAAAAAGCATCATTCCAATTCGTAGTACCAACATGCGACTTAATGTCACTAGAAATGAATATTAAATCGAATGACTAATCTCTATATCATCACAGCTTAATACAGATGGGACACTCCGCAGTATAAAGCTAAAAGTACGCGGCGGGCCTATCTCACTGGGCCACAGTAAGAAAGCCGCACTCAGAAGGTATAAGAGTTACGCGTTAGAAAGAGAGGCAACTTGTAGGTGAATATAACTGTACGTAATAAGCGTTGTGCGACCTCAATTGCACTTTATTTTGCAAGAGTCGCTTTTTATTTAAATGATTTTGCGGAGTGTCACATCTGTATTAATCTGTGATATCATGCTGTTAGGCTGGTGGCTTGCCAATTAGATAGGAACCATCAGATAATAAACAGTGATCTTTTTACTATGTAATAAGATACATTTGCCAAAAATGTTATAATGAAATGGTTAATTTATAACAACTACCTTCTGTCCGCGAATTCGTCTGCGGGGATTTTAGAATAATAATAATAATGAAATAATAATGGGATGAAAAACATTTACCGGGATATAAAGTATACTATGTATTAATACAGGCTATTAATTATCTGTGTGCCAAATTTTATCCAAATCTGTTCAGCCGTTTTGGCGTGATAGAGTAACAAACGTTCAAACATACAAACTTTCACATTATTATAATATTAGTAGTATCATACCTACCTGCAATCCTAGTATGCGACTATGTATTTGTTGGCCCCATACCACGTGTAGCCTTGGGATTGTTTATTTGCTCAAATCTTTCCTGCGTTAATTAGGTATCTAAGATAAACTTCGTATCTTTTCCATCGTTTGTCGTTTTCAGTGGAAAATAGTAAATTAGGTCAATTAAAAATATCTCTATTAACCACTTATGAAATGTTACTCTTTTTCTTCTTGATATTTGATGAAGATTAATGATATCTTGCCTGAGAAAGACACACTTCATCCATAGTGGGTTCGATTCTCATCCAGGACAAACATTTGTGTGCATGAACATGTCTGTTTGTCCTGAGTCTGGGTGTAATTATCTATATAAGTATGTATTTACAAAAAAAAAGTAGTATATGTAGTATATCAGTTATCTGGTTTCCATAGTACAAGCTCTGCTTAGTTTGGGATCAGATGACCGTGTGTGAAATATCCCAGGATATTATTATTATTATAGTCACTTCAGGTTGAATCTTATCTCCATCTTCTTGTCAGTTTATTCGATGTTTTGCTGTCCATTTCTTCCAGGTATTCTTTTTATTCGTTCTGAAATTTGAAGAAATATTAAATTAATTCTTAACCCGTCAACTGTTTTTTATATACATAACAAAACCGCATAGGTCTTGTCAATGTATGTTCGAATGTCAACCGAACCGCATAGGTTTACAACTACTGTTTATATATATATATATATATATGATATACGTTTATATACACATTATATAAATATTTTTTTTTACGTACACTGTAAAACACTCGAGGAGTCAATAGGATTAGTTAGCAGAAAAAACCGATTTACGGTGTCTTTAGGTAAACTTTCATTATGAAATAAGTTTAGATGAAACTGAGTTTAGATTAAATAATATTTAAAGTAATGTGCCTCGTTGGTCTAGTGGTCGCAAGTGCTACTGCTGAGCATGAGGCCCTGGGTTCGATTCCCAGGTCGGACAAAGTGTTATTGGGTTTTCCCATTAGAAAGCATTAGCAGCCTGTAGTTTGAAGTTGTGGCTCGCCCCCTATTACATGGTGCTTAAACAAACCTGGCGAGATGTGGGTGTACTATAGGTACACCTCTGCCTAACCCTGCGGGGATTACAGGCGTGATGTTATGTTATATTCAAAGTCGGTTTTATTAAAGATCAAAAACTTAATTTTACAATATTACTAACTATACAAATAAATACAAAAACATAAGATTTCACCAATGAAACTGAACGCGATCAGCTCATCTAAACCGAGAGCTGTCAATGTCAAAATTGTTATGGAATATTGACAAGACAGTTCTTGAACGCGTTTTAGAAGCGCTGATTGTGTTCTGTTTCATTGGTGAAATTGGCCCTTAGTCTTATTCGCCAAATCACCACATATCACTAAACGTGTTTGACGCTAAATGAGTTTAACATATCATTCTGTCACTGTCAGCTTCAAAAGATTGAAAGAAACGGAGCGATGTTTTAAACTCGTTTAGCTTTAAACGCGTTTAGTGATGTGTGGTGAAATTGAGTCATTAGGCGTCGAAGTACTCGTCCGCATCACTCTCATCCGGATACGTGTCAAGTGAGTCTTTGGTTAAAATAGCATCTTCATTTTTTGGAACACTAGGAAGTCATAATTATTTTTTTTCCCAAAACGAACTGATCAAATCTAAGTCAGGGCTAAATTTAACTTTCATTTGTATCTTCTCACAAAAGTGCATAACATAAATAATCTATACGAAGGATAGTTTCAGAATGAGGATGTTTATTTTTAAAGTTATTTACGAACAAAATATTACTAGCGAAACCGAACTCAATATTACTGGGAACGAAGGAGATGAAGCCAAAGATTTAAATCGTTAGATTCGCTCGACTGCGTCATGTTTCAGTTGACAGACATTTGAATAGTATGGTCTCGCTCACTCATACTGAAAATCGTATCTATCAGTCCTTGCGGGATGAGTAAGCTAACTCTTCTCATTGTGGACACGTTTTCGCACGACCTAAGGCAAATCTAACGATTTATGTAAATCTTTGGATGAAGCTATATTTTTGCTCGTAATGACTTTAGCCGAGGCAATAACTAAACGGAATGATGTTAACGTGCTCTTAAAAGATCACAAACGTCCGTTTTGTGGTGTTATTTCAACTGCTTATGAACCACCCAGACAATTCGTTAAACTGAGCGACCTAACTATAAGCTTTCATAGACAAAAGAGTTAATGTGATTGTGCTGACACTATAGCAAAAGAATATCAATTTCGTTTCCTCAGACTAGAAATCGGAGCTCAGGCAAGAATCACGGCTGATGTCCCTACATCAGCACACAAAGCGTCTAAGGCATGTTTTATTAAGGGCCTTACTCTCGTTTAGTACCGTAACACGGTCACATTATAAAGCTCCTCCTCATTAACGGCTTGGTTAGAAGATTTGAAAAAAATATATTTTTGTGGTACATTAATATGTTCAACATTTCCTTAAAAGGATTTTTTCGTATGGCTAATACTTTTTCCAAAAAAAAAATATTTACCAAAACACTATTTTTTGGCTAATATCCCTACTCCTACTAAACTGCTTTGGTGTTTGCAAATATGTTTACACAGAAAAATTGATGGTTAGAATTACTACAAATCTAGTTTAATTTGTTGAAATTTTCCTTTTACCTTTAAATTAAATAAGAAAAAAAAAAGCAAGCATGTACGTAATTGACCACTTTTTTTTTCCTAACCTCCTCAGTTGTGTATCTATATAATCCTTGAATCCGCGATGCCCTTCTAGAATCGTAGGCAAAAATGCCGACCTACGTGCGAATCTCTGCGACCCTGCCTATTCATTGACCGTTATTTTAGTGTAGCGCGCCACCGCGTGCGGTAGGGTGGTGGTTAAGCTCCGCCCAGATGCGCAAGGTCATCGTGGCTTCTATACACCTTAAGGTCTTGGATTGTTTGGCGCTCTCTTATTCAATAAGCATAATTCAGTAAAAGCACAAGGGAAGAAGAAGGCAAAAAAAAAAAAATATGACAAGAGAAAATTAACAAAAAAAGGTAAAAGCAGTTATAATTATGAACTACGACTAAAGTGTAAAGTGTAGTATTGTCCTAATGTGAATAACATCCACGATACATGAGGACACTGTAGTGCTAGCTAGCATTTTTTTTTTAAACCTACCTTGCAATACACGTCCAGGGGCTGCAGTCTCGACATAGATAGCGATCGCTTTACTACCGAATCCAGGCGCAAAGTCCTAGTTTGGTCCTAGACGGTCAAAATTGCATGACAAACACGAAAAATCACATACATACTTGTCATGCAATTTTGACCGCCTAGGTGCCCTTTGCGACAGAATTCGGTAGTAAAGCGATCGCTATCTATGTCGAGACTGCAGGCCCAGACAGCTAGTCTCTTAGTCAGTGCCAATAGCATCGGTTAACAACTGCAACAATCCGATCACATTACAACCAACAAAGCGTGGTAATCATCATCCAAGCCAATACATTCCTAGCCATCGTCTGCTGCTCCTATATCACAGCAGACATTAATCGTCGCTGTCACCTACTGATAATAATTTGTTCAGCCCAATCGTTTACAGATATCGTCTAATTAATGTCTCTTTGTTGGCTACACGTTACCCTTTGATTGGCTAATACATCAGTAGTTTTAGCTGCATAGGTTGGAACAATTTGCCAATTGACATTAAGGTATATTAAAAGTAGTTAGTTGTATCGGGATGTTAGGCGCAAGCGTCACGGTAGCCCGCGAAATTCAAGTCAGTATTAGGTTGAATGTTGATTAAAATGTGATTCGCGACCGTAATAAGTATGAATTTACAGAATTCTAATCATTAAAGTCATCAATGCAACTCTTTAAGACAAGGTAATCCTAATGTATGACTGTTTCATTAAAAGTTGACATTTGAGTATTATACTAACTTAAAGAGTTTTAATACTGATTTTAATTATTATAATTCTGTAAATACATATTTGTTATGGTCGCGAATCATACTTTATTCAACATACAACCTAATACTGACTTGCAAACTGCAAAGAACGTAAGAAAATTTTAATTTAGCGGGCTACCCGGACGATTCCCTCTTAACCCAATTTAGCCGAACCCGGAAAAGAATAGACAACCCTCTGTCTTCTCGCTGGCAATGCCATAAGGATCTATTTTAAAATGTGCTCGAGTATCCGGTCTCGATTCCCGGGTCGAGCAAAGTGATATTGGGTTATCCCATCAGGAATTTTTCAGTAGGAGCCCGGAGTCTGGATTTGTGCCCGGTTGATGGCTATAGGCTCGTCCCTATTACATGGGGCAAACATAACTGGCGAAATGTAGGTGTACTATCGTACACCCCTGCCTAACCCTTTGGGGAATCCTGGCGTGATGTTATGTTTATATAAAAGTGTTCATCAATCGGATTCACAAGCGTTGTGGTGGGCAATACATGATGCAATAAAATACATAAGTTTTTATCACAGTACAGCAAAAGGAGTATGTAAGGTTCGTAGCAGGTGGCGTTCTGTAGTTTCTGCCTACCCCCATGGGAAGAAGGCGTGAGTGATGTCTGTAGATAGTTTTCTGTAAGTACGAATGAAAATTTTATATACAATATGTAACAAAAACCCTGTTGTTCCTTCTAGCTACGTTTTAAGAATCTGAATGCATACGTAATGAAGCAAGTCATGTATAAAAAAAACTGTTCAATAAAAATAATTAAAATAAATTAATATTTGTTGTTTAACTGATTGCAGAATGCTTCATGCAGAATTGCAGAGGTAAGACCTCTGCAATTCTGCATGAAGCGATGACACGAAACCAAAAGGAGATAGAACGTACCCGCCACTACCTTTAATCGGTGTCGGTGCGCTGGTGTGTATTATTGTACACAAGTTCACGACCTTGTCAGCTGTTGTTTATCGCTTTAACCAAAATGTTGGTTTACACGGTATTCTTTTGAATGTGTCGATTTTAATAGTTATTTGATTTAGACCTCTCGACTATGAAATGCTTAATTTTTTTAAATTATATTTTCATCAATGTTGTGCTTGTAGGTAAATGTATGCGTCCCTATAAGGAACAACTGGGTTTTTGTTATATATTGTATACCTTTAGCAGGCACTACGATCTAACAGTCAGTTAGATCTGATAATATTAGGTCTTTACCTATGAAATTTCCGTTTTACATAATTGAGATATCTTGAGATACTATGTACATATAATATACTATGTACATAGTATCTCAATGTTTTACATAGGACAAAATCTAACAATTTTTTTTTAAGAAATGTTGTCGATGCACTTTTGCCATTTTAATGAAAGTTCTTTGATGCCTCTGCTATAGATATCCTGGGAACGGAAATCGATAAATTCTTTAAAGTCGCTTTTTACAACCTCGTTGGATTTGAAATTTTTCGCCGGGGTTCATTGTTGAGATCAAAATTTCCAGAACAGAAGCGATCAAACCAAAAACGTACCGTGCGTTCACTTGCGGTACCTTGTCTATATACGTCGTTAATATATCGTGCTGTCTGTGTTGCGTTGGTGCCACGATGGAACTCGTAATCGAAAATAGCGCGCATTTTCGATTTTTCCATGGTTACAGAAACATCGATATCAAAGAAAAATCGAACGGCGGGAAAACAAGTGAACAACTGATTTTTTTCTGTAATTTCATGCTATATTATAAAGATAATTTGAATTTGGAATTCTACATAGAATGAAAGATATTGATCTTCTCACTAGCCGGTATCAAAAAACGGTAATTTCATAGGTAAAGAATATAATTATATATTTTTACCTATTATTTTTATCACAAGAAAAAAGAAGAAAAAGAAGTATTTAGTAGTAGGGTTGAGTTAATTGGTTGAAAATAAAGTATCATCGACGACAGTGTTCTTTATCGCTTTTGCTTACCCAACCCAAATTGTTTTCAGCGAAACGATCTTGCAACAAAACAAATCTTCGTAGAAGAGACGTCGAAGTATCGCTAATAACATCGACGATGTATCCGTTTCGTGATGTAACTATTTGTGAGTTAGTTAAAACTACATATGATCACGCCTGTTCCCCGAATTGTTAGACAGAGGTGACTTAAACATATAGACCTACTATATGTTTAAGTCCCATGTAATAGTTGCCATCAAATGGGCATAAATCCAGACCCCGGGAGGGCTGTTACTGAGAAATTCCAGATGGAAATACACTTTGCCTGACCTGGGAATCTAACCCAGGACTTCATGCTTATATTAAAAGCCGCATAATGTACCCTTGTCTGTCAGACAACCTGAACAAAGTGGTAGCTAATAAATGTATTATTTATGTTATGTAAATTAGATTTAAGAATACTACTGTTTTATAAGAATAGCAAGTAAGTTAAAAAGGTCAGCGAATAAAGGCTTTTATTATTATTATATTACTAGCTTTTGACCGCGGCTTCGCCCGCGTGGTTGTCGTAAATTACCCCGCGGAAACGTACTACCGAGATCAAAAGTATCCTATGTCCTAATCCAGGTCATAGTCTACCCATGTGCCAAATTTCATCCAAATCCGATCAGCAGTTTTAGCGTGAAAGCGTAATAATTCAATCATGATTCGAAAGACACGTGGCGCCATCTATTATCATAAAGAACGTTATTGTTGTTTTCCTCGGGAACAGTACTTTTTTTCAGGATGAAAGGTACCCTATGTCCGTTTCTGTACATGTGACAACGTATATGCGAAATTTCGGGATGATCGGTTAGGCGTTTAGGCGGTTTAGGCGTGAAAAGGTAACAAACAAACAAACTTACTTTCGCATTTATAGTATTAGTAAGGATTAATGTACCTTTGATGGATACGGTCGTGGTCGGTATAGGAAACTCCGAACGCAGATGAGTTTGGTAAAACTAGATAGTTTTAAAACATGATTTAATTTTGACGTGTAAGAGTGTTTTTAACACGCTATTATTAGCTTGAATCTTTAAACGTGATTTTCACCCACTTCAAAACGTCGGATTGAATTGAAACTTCGCACACTTTTCAAGGACCGATGAAAATATAATAATTGAATATGTTTGTCTGATTAACGATTTTTTCCACATCTGAAAACATGGTAGTGTCTTGTGCCACGTACTAAGACGTGTACTGAAGCATATGTGACTTCAAAAACCGGCCAAGTGCCAGTCGGACTACGCACAATCAAGACTTCCGTCGTTGGGATGAATTCCAAGAAGAAACTTAACATTGTAGTTGAAAAACATGTTATCCCATACATTTCAACTGCCAATGTAAGTTTATATGCACAATATTGAGAGATTTACCATGTTGTTTTAAGATCATAGACTTCTATGTTCTATAAAATATGTAAAAAGCACCCCACACTTTTTACGATAAAATGATTTTTTTTAATCACTCCATTCTTTTTTTGAACTTATAGAAAATTATTTTCAAATTTTTAGTTCGGCTAGTTACAAAAGCGAGTTTTTTTTTTGTTTACGAAATAGATTTTTTTTATCATAATCATTTCTCATTTTCAAACCTCGATGTGATGTTTTCATCAGATCGCATTCCCTTTTACCTTTTATCAAGAAATCAGCAACGTGCAGAACGCTTTCAAGGCATACGCTCCGAGAATATTAAACTATTATTATTTCATATTGCAGACGAGTTGCATCAACTGAACCATTAAATTATGTAGGATTAACAATATTATCTCATACCCAAAATATTTCGTCAATTTCCAAGAGCCTGGAAACAACCTTGGACCAAATGACATAACCCAAATCCCTGAACATAAGTTCTCAATAATAATGTTGAAAATATTTGTGTTTATGCATCAAGAATCGTTCATGTCAGAATATCTGACACGGTTCCAAGCTGCCTGCAACTCGTAAAATTGTTAATTTAATCATTTCATCAGACAAGCAGAATAAATGAATCTATACATATATACAAATAAATAAAATTGAAGTGTCTGTTTGTAATGTCAGAAATAACAGCTTTTAACAAAATGCATATGAAAGTATATACGATACTTATAACAAAAATGCAATATTTAATTTTTTGTCTGTCTGATCTCCGAAACGGCTGGACCGATTTTAACGAGACTTTCACTGGCAGTTAGCTGATATTATAAGGAGTAACTTAGGCTAAAACAATTAGGGTTCCGCGCAAAAATATTATAACCTAAGAAATTGTGAACAAAATCCGATTTAAATAGGGAAGTGACATTGACCTATTGACATCCACGCGGGCGAAGCCGCGAGCACCAGCTAGTTAAATATAAAATAGATTTTAATGTGGCTCGTCATTGATTTTATATCATCGTTCGTTTAGTTTCGTATCGTTTTAGTGTTTGTCGTATTACCCCTGAACTGTTCCAATAACCCATAGGTTCACAAGTACTATAAGCCGCGGTCGCCATTGGATGGTGGTTTTTTTTACGTTCATATTTATATGATATACGTTTATAAACATATTATATAAAGATCACCATGTGTACGTAAGACAGTCGAGGGAATGTAATTAGTTGAGGTCGTTTTCTTATCATATCAAAAAGATTTTCATGTACTTTGAGGAGGTTAAAAAATCTGCCTAGCCTTTTCCCAACTATGTTGGGGTCGGCTTCCAGTCTAACCGGATGCAGCTGAATACAAGTATTTTACATGGAGCGACTGCCTATCTGACCTCCACAACCCAGTTATTGGGTAATACGATATCCCTTGATGAATCACAGCCGGGATCAACTACTTAACGTGCTTTCCGCGGCACGGAGGGGTCTTGGTATGTAAAGACGGTCACCCCTCCACGGACCAACCGCGGCCAGCGTAGCTTAACCTTACCGTTAACCGTAGCTTATAAGGTACGTAAATAATCCTACATAATTAAAACCACGAAAATGGTTGCATGTAGTTCAAAACCTATATTTTAAACCAATGTATATAATATCGATCGTCGTAATTTAAAATCTACATCATCATTTCTGGCAGTAGATCGGAAGCTGCATTACGAGCTTAAAGGTGGCTTTGTATCTCAAAGAGCTCATTGACCTGTAGTCTAACGAAGTTACGCTTGGCTACTACTACAGACTATCTAAGATATTCTATACGGCTGTATATTTCAAAAGCCTTGATAAATACATCTCTGTACTTTCTGTATGCCCGAGAACTCCACGACCTCATTCCACCGGCCCCCTTCTACCATCGGACATCTAGACGCACTGCCAGTTACCATCCCTACCTGGTTGCTATTCCACCAATTCGCACTAAGCGCTTCCAAATGTCTTTTATAATGCGCACAGCAAAAGAGTGGAACTCACTACCTGCGTCTGTGTTTCCGAACGTATACAACCCTAATCTCTTCAAAGTGAGAGTGAACAGGCTTCTTCTGGGTAAGCTCACTGCATCGTCGACTTAGTCTCTGTCACCTCTGACCTAGACTAGAGTCAAGAGCAAACCCATCACAAATAAAAAAAAAAAAAATAAAAAAAAAATATTTTTATTTTTTTTATTTTCTTGTTCTAACATAAAGTATATCCTATGAAACTCAGCAATACTATAGCTGCCAGTGAAAGAATTTCCGAAAACGGATCAGTAGTCCGAAGATTACAAAATCACAAGTACCTTTCATCTTCCTTTATTGAGAATCAATTTCTAGACCATCTTCTACGTCACAACCTGCGCTTTCACATTAATGTATCCATGGACAGCATTTCCCTCTAACTATGCGTGGATGGGTGACCGACCATCTTTACATACCAGGATCCCTCCGTGCATCGGGGTCCCGGCTGTCATTCGTGGATCTTTGACAGTCGTTGCGGGTCGCCAGAAGCCCGAAAGTCTGACAACCAGTCTTTTTCAAGGGGTATCATATTACCCGGGTTGTGGAGGTCAGATAGGCAGTCGCTCCATGTAAAATACTGGTATACAGCTGCATCCGGTTAGACGAGAAGCCGACCACAACATGTTAGGAAAAGGCTAGGCAGAATGATTTTATCTATCTTCAGCTTAGAGATAACTTTCCTATGATTTCTTGGATCAATATTAAAACAAATTCAAGTCTTTCTTGTAGCTAACGAGAATAACTTTCATGGTCTATTAAACTACCAGAAACAGGGAAATGGATTATTTCACACATGTTGTGTAACGTTTTATGTTTCCGTGAAACATTGCTCTAATGTACTGTTAACTTTGCTTTTATTTCGATAAATAGTTTCTGTACAAAAAATTTAATGTCGTTTAATTAAATCAAAATAGTCTTGAAGCTGAACCTGGTTGCCTGGGATACTGTTGAGAAGAACATGGGATTTGAAATCGTAGACTATGCATATATTCAGGCTACGTATTATTTTCTCTTCAGCTGAGCATTGCAAAATTTAAATAGTTGTATGTTGTTCATAAAGCGATAAGAATTCATTACAGTAATTGATTGAGATTCTCTTCCGCAGCAGCCACCGCTGGGTGCCAATTTATTTGTCGCCTGAGTCGCATTGAAAATGGAAAAACGTTTAAATTTTACTGTTAGAATAGTACCTACTTATAGAATAGTTTACATATTTAGTTGTTTATTGAATAGATAGGGCATAATTATACTAAATAGGTGGCAATATATTTTGGTCGAAGATACACAAAATAAGTCAGCAATTTTCCGGCAGACACCCATAAACACCACGGCTAAATTAAAAGAAACATACACTCACATGGCATTTTCAAGACCAACTCTGCAATCAAGCTGATTAAATTACTCCCAACATTCCCTGAATAAGCGAACCAAATCTATGCGAACCTTGATGTAACCAGAAAATTATCTGCAAAACTGTTACTTGTAAAAGCAGTCCTAACCTTCGACGAGTGAGACAAAAATATCGCGCGGGTGAACCGACCGAAACTATTCATAGACGAATTCATAGCAACAGAAGGCCTTAGCATAAATATTTTTCACACAAGATTATCACCTGTCCTTTTCGCACTCAAGCGGAAATATATCTAGTGTCTCCCTCTCGATGGCCGCAAGCCAACACCCCGTCAAAGTAGTTACGAAATATGAAATCTAATTATGAAAAATGTTTTAAATATACATATTGCAGTCGCCAAAATGACTGTTTGCTTGGGGTCATTGTTAGATGAAAACGAAAATGTGATTCAATTGCAAAACTGTGAACGTATATAGGGGGATGCACATGCCTAGATTTGTTCTCTATTCCCGTACTGGCGAATGAATGGAAAAATAGCGGACTGAAAATATGTTATAACATATTTATTTTGCGTTGTTTCTGAGCCTATCTTCACTCGTGAACATTGTGGACCCCACTGCATGGTCAAATCTTAGATTACGTTATCCTTCGCCGATGAAAATGGTTTTTTTTAATTCTATAAACCATATATAACTGCAAATCAATAATTATAGTTTTTTTTTTTTTATAACGACTTGAAATATATCGACGCTTAAAAGGCAGTATTTACCAAACGACATGTTGACAACTTTACACTAGATTATTTTAAAGTTTTTTTTTTATTTTGGAACAAAAAATCGTAAAATATCGCCTATTAGTCATAACTACTTGATTGCAACGACTTTTAATGCAATTTAAAGGCTTTATAAACTGGCATTTAATGATTATGGACTTTCTCAATATATTATAACTCAGTATAGCCCAACATGTCGCTTGGACTTTCAAGCGTCGATATATTTTTGGGATTATGCAAGAAACCATTGTGATTATAAATCAACAAGAGTATAATAATGTTACTCTCCAAACACAAATTCCAAACCTCATAATCTTTGCACGTTTGTAAGTGAATAAGACATTGATATATTAACTTTGCACTACCAGCCATTTCTAAATCAAAACATTGCAATTTGCAATTTATTTTCTTCTCGCTTTTTGTTTTATTTTCTTGCAAGCATTCAATGATGAATTTACGTCTTCAGTAGTCTTTGGAATGGCTCTTAAGTCATTTAGAAGTCACCTTATCTCAGTCACATTGTACTTTTAACATCATGTTTATTCGCAATTATTGATATAGGATATTAGTTACACCTACCCAATATCATACAATGTACTTGTACACCAAGTAGGTACCTATATGTCCTACAGATCTTGTTTATTAAGAAAAGCCAATGGTTTTAATGTTCCTACGTTGTAATCATAGTATTACCATTCTGCTGCCCTTGTCCCCTTTTATTTGGGGTCGACGCAACATGTCTTTTTCTTCCATACTCGTATAGCCATCCTCATTCATACTCAAACTTTCCTGACGATATTTTCCTCATTCCTCCGCATCACATGCCCATACCATGACAACCGATTTCCACACAACTTCCGTTGTAATCACCGTATATGGGTACTTATATCTTCTTCATTAGTAGGTATATATATGCTACGTTGTTAATTCCGTAATGTTACTGATATACGAAGCCTGTTTTTCATAATTTCAATGAGCCTTTAATCTGCTGCTTAAAAGGTACTTAAGCTGTGTGTTTGTCTAAATCAATTAAATTAAATATTGGAATATTTCCTTAGAAACAATATTCCGCTGTATCTATAATGATCTTGATTTATCAAAAGCCACAATTCGTCGAATCCTATTTTTGATCTTGCGTTATTCGCGATCACATGAATTCGTGGAGGTTTTCAAAATCAATAACAGATGTTAGTCGTGAGTAATGAATAAAGTGAAACCATCGTTTTGGGCTATGATCGTAGTTACTAGTTATACGTAACGATTATAAACAAAAGTTTCCTGCGCAGACTTTAACCTCTCGAATGTCTTATGTTACACAGTTCGACATAAGAAAAAATGCTCCAAGTGTCTTAAGTCGGACAGTTACACTAAATTGACAAGTGAAAATATTAAAATGACCTTTATGATAATGTAATCCTAATACAGCTTGACAAGCTTGACAATTTCAGTCAAGTCAATTTAGTCTCCGACATTCGAGAGGTGACTTTCTAATACTAAACATATGTCATAATATATATGACGCAGGTAGATTGTTGAATCCGCTGTTTAACATAAACGCTAGCTGTTTTACAAAACAGCTTCGTTATGTAAAACAGCTTTGCTTTTACCACTTTTGACAAGAATTCCCTGTGAATTGAAACTTTACTAAGGTTGTAATTATCTAATGCCCGGTTTCTGAGGTTTTTAAACGGAATTTATCCATTCGATAGTGATTATTGGTTTGAGATCGTGTTTCTGAACACTTCGTTAAGGAAGAATTTAGCTTAAAAGTCGAGCAAATTACTATGGAGGGTTTATCCGAGGACCTCAAAAACCGAGCATAAGAAGGGATTCGCATAAATAGATAAATTTGTCGAATCAATAGCTATCAAGAGTTTAAACTCCGTTTAAGAATTCTTCAGAAACCATATGTCGTCGTTTTATGACGTGCAAGTGACAATAAAAAACAATTACGAGGTCAAATAAACTATATATATATATCTTGACAAGAAATTAATATTTCATGACCTTATGATATTGCTGTTGTGGCATTGCGCGATCACAACCAAAAATATTGCGTTGGTGATTGAAATCAATCACTGAAAATCAAAATAGAAAAATGATGCTGAATTTCGGCACTCGACTACCAAATAATCGAAAAATGAAATAAAAGAAGCAGATGAACGTTCATTCCTTTATATCGTCCATAATTTTGTCGATGTCGTGTGAACGTGGCGTGAAACAAAAGTGAAGCTTCACTCGAGTCAACCATTCACTTAAAGTAAAGGTATATGTCAATTTGACAATAACTGTAATGCTGACTATAGTGGTTACTGCGAAAATTAATATTTCATGACTTTAAGATATTGCTGTTGTGGCATTTGCGATCACAACCAAAAATATTGCGTTGGTGATTGAAATCACAACACAAAAGTATTCTCTAACAAACTTCTTATGAAACTCATATATCGTTTTACACTCTACGGTTCATCGTACACTTCATCAATCGTTGCAATCATAAAGTCTGTTGTACAACATAAACGTGATTACTAAATGATGCTTTCGACTTGAGTGATACATCAAACAACCAATGATAATACACACATAACCGAACATGGTATTATAACTAGAGTAGCTCACTACTACATTATCTAGTGATCCTGTGTACATTTATTATGAATTCAGCATATTATGCTTGAAATTATTTTATTTTTAATCAGCTGTTCCACACATTTCGACAGTGTATTGGACTTTTGTGTCTATAAACGAGAATCGTGTACTAAATTCGCGTCGAAGTCCCTTACACCCTATTCAGGGTAGAGACAGCTAGGTCACGAAAATATACATCTTCGTGATCTAGGTGTCTAATTGCCACAACAATGTACACACTGGCCTATGTTGCAAAACAAAGGATTCTGTCAGTTGTAAAACGATCATCATCAGTCGTGTCTTGTCGTGGCATTGCTAAATTACTCACAATGTCACAGGTTATTTTAAAATTTCTAAACATTTTGGCACAAGTGCAACGGATAAGCCGTTGGAGAAATTAGCGTCAACCTCGACGCATAGGTGGTTTTAATTTGAGACAGCATTTAAAATATTTAGTGGGTTAATTAATTGAACGGTGTTAGAATCGTATTCAGGTCATCTATTGGGGCTATGTGTTTGTTTTTGTTATGTTAAGGATTTTAATTGGCTTTGTTTACAATAAACATTTTAGATAAAATATGTACCATATTTTCATTCCTCAGATTGACTATGCAAATGCAATATGATGATTTAGTACAGCTTTTTTTACATACCAACCAAATGTATTGTTTTAACCGATTTCCAATCACAGCATGTAGACTTTGGATCACGAAACTATACGTACCGTAGTATCAGTTATGACTTACAATCCTAATTCAAGCTCGTATGGACAATCTTCTATTACGGTTGCAAGAAAATTCGCACCATGTAATATACATTCCACCAGAATGAATGACATACAATAAAAATCGCTACGACTAATAATACCGCGTGACTAAATTCTTCACTCCCAAAAAATCCATTCTCAATCGAGCATTTTCATTCAGGTCGTGGGTTGTGTGAATACGATTGCCCTTCTGAATCGTCTGTATCACGTGGGTATAACGCATTGTATAGTCGAACAAGCTATTTGATATATATTACATGTAAAAATATTCATCTTTCCACTATACTGGCGCTGTCAATATACAAAAAGTGAAGCGTTGTAAGTTTTAGGTATTTTAAAAAGTTTTGAAAATACATAAAGCAGTATTCGTCACGATGTTTTCCTTCACCGTTTTGAGAGCAGTGATGAAGAAATTATTTACCTACACAAAGTAAAGCACCTGCCTGGGTTCACCTCGTAAGTCGAGGCCGTTACCACACTGGGCCACTCGAAAAGTCGAAGACATGTGACATCTAGCAACCCACACTAGGCCCGCGTGGTAAATTACAGCCCACTTCCTCTCGAAGAGAGGAGGCCTGTGTCCCAGTAATGGGAACAGTATAGGATTATTATGTAAGCTTCACTCGGGACTTTTGTTTCTCATTCGGCATCAATCACTGAAAATCTAAACTGAAAAATTAATTCATTAAAGAACCGAAACCGATATAATGATGCTGAATTTCGGCACTCACCTACCGAATAATCGAAAAATGGAATAAAAGAAGCAGATGAACGTTCATTCCTTTATATCGTCCATAATTTTGTCGGTGTCGTGTGAACGTGGCATGAAAAAAAAGTGAACCTTCACTCGAGTGAACTATTCACTTAGACTGGGTTTATTTATTTTTATTTATTTACTTATTAAAGAACACCAACGGCATATACATTCAACATTAGTTTAGCGTATTTAGTAGAGATATTACTGCTAATGTATACACAAATTATAGGTGTACATAACATTATATTAACTGGGTTGCACCATAATAGTAGTTAAAGTAAAGGTTTATGTCAAATTTGACAATGACTGTAACGCTGACTTTAACGGTTATTGCGAAATCGTCAGCTTAGTTAAAGTTATCAGGAAAGGTACAGATAGAAGTGACAGATAATATCTGTCACTTCTATCAGACGCGTACCTTTCCTGATAACTTTGATAACGCTGATTAATGTTATTGTTAAAGTTACATATTATGTAACTTTAACAATAACATTAATCAGCGTCAATAACTTTAACTGTAACCTTAACCCACTTGGGTTAAGGTTACAGTTAAAGTTATGACGTCAGCTAATAAATTGTCAAATGGAGCTACTCCTTTTTTGTCTAACAACTGAAGGTGCAATGTTTGTTATTGTTAAAAGATGGTGCCACCCACCAAGTTCGGTGGCTGTACATCGATCTTTTTGCTTGACTGTACATACATGATTGTCTATTTCTGACACCCAGTGTTGCTGTTCTATTATTAGTGTATTGATGTGTCTGCAATGGTACTCTTTTAGATTGGATGGCAGGTATTCGTGTCGTAATGTTTCGGTTAAAAATTGAGAAGATTTATGGGTTTCTGTTGGTGTATTTTGGGTTCTAGCTTTATCTGGCGTTTTCTAATATCTTCTTTGGTTATGTATTCTATACGGCGTTTGTTGTCAGCAGTAGATTTTAATTTCAGTTTTGCTCTTGCTTTTTCATGAGCTTTTAAGTTTTTCTTTGCACTCTTATGTTCATTGAAGCTTGCCAACAAAAGTTTGTGAAACACGAGCTAGAGATCATTTAACTTTATTATCAAAGTGTTTTCTTAGTTCAAGGTGAAACAAGATAGAATAACATAGAAAGATGCATTAAACCATCATAATTATTATGCTTTATTAAATTCATCCATCATACTCTGCAGTGTCGATATTTTAAAAAAATATTAAAAAGTTTTGGCCTGTCTTATATTTGTTGGCTCTTCTGTTATTGTTGTTTGCCTCATATTGTTTAACAAACAGCTGATGATATTAACGAACATTTGGACAACAGTCCGCCTACATGCATACTCGTAGCTAATTATACTCGTCACCCACTATTTAGCTAATTGGATGACAGCCTGTATCATTACAACACAAAATATCTTTACAATCAGTATTATTTTGGGATTTTTGTTTTTTATATAAGAAAACAACATATTTTTAGAAAATGAGTTGTGTAGCTAGCTGAGTGTTTATCTAATTTTACTGCTATTTTTTGCATAACATCGATAAAATTGCCATCAACGTATGGTCATATTAAAATGATGGAAGGCCAAAGGTAAGAGACAAAACATCTCTTCTCTGTCTTGTCGAAATATCATAAATGTTTCATGACCATACATACCTACATAAAATGTAGGCTATGTTTTTGAATCATTTCTAGACGACGTGAGTTAATGGCACAAATATTCATGTTATGTATGGTGTACACATGACACACGTCATGATGGTGTATTCAAGACAGAAATGTAAAAATTCAAGACAAAGAAATAATAAAGACGATCTGAATATTGGAATTTATAATTTCTACAAATATAAAGATAGAAAAGAAAAACATCTAAATCGCAACAAATTATTATATCTCACAATCACTATCAAAGGTGTCTAGAAATTGAAACAATAGCTATTCAAAATACAAGAAGAACCGACAATCCATCACAAGACAATCTTTCAGAAGTACTCATAAGTATTATTTATTAAAAGTGCATGTCACAGTTGAGACAAAGTAGCTTTCAAGATTTATAATGTTTGTTTGTTATAGATAATATGAAGGTAAATTTTGATTCATTTATATTGTGAGTAATCAGGTCTCGTGACAAATTGTTGCTCAGTATTTATGCTTAACATCTGTTCTAATCCATAATCGAAACATAATACACATTGAGAGTGCCTCAAATAGCAAACCAAGTCTGAGAAGCATCGATCAACTAAGACTAAAATCATCATCTGCCGCTTTGTTTTCCCAACTACATATGTTGGGTCGGCATCCAGGTTAAGCAGTTGCAGTTGAATACGAGTATTTTATATGACTCAAACTCAAAGCGTTTATTTCAAACTAACTTTTACCCGTAGCTTCGCCCGCTTGGTAGTCGTAAATTATCCCACAGGAACGTCCTACCGGGATAAAAAGTAACTTATGTTCTAATCCAGATCATGGTCTACCCATGCACCAAATTTCATTCAAATCCCTTTAGCCGTTTTAGCATGAAAGCGTAATAAACATGAATTGTCAAAAGGTCAGAAAGAGGAAACTAGTGGCCCATTCCAAAGCGTAGTAGGTTCCTATGGAGAAGAACGGGCAAGAAACTCCATGGACTCCACTGAACTTCCAGAACCCCTAGAAAATACTGGTTGTCAGACTTTTGGACTTCTGTCACAGTCGTTATCGGTAGGATAGCGACTGTCAAAGATTTACGAATGACAGCCAACGGCTAAACGTGCTTTCGAGGTCTATATATATAAAAATGAATCGCCGAAATGTATGTACGCGCATAATTTCCGAACGACTGCACCAAATTGGATAATTATTTTCTGTTGTGTTTGTAATTGCCAGGACAAGGTTTGTATGAAAGAAAATGTTTGAAAAGTTGCCGGGAGAATTGGAAAATTCTGGAAAACTGAAAGTGCATTTTCTATAGGAATGTTATATGAATTATTGAAATTTTTACATGACGTCTGACGGGTCAGCTAGTCCAAGAATAAAAATATTATCCTCAGGCAGTCAGTAACAGTTAAATTGTCTATTTCTATATATTTTGACCCAAAAACTATGCATCTTTAAGTGTAGACATGAGACAAGGTATGTTTCAAAAAACTCGAAAGCGTCGTGCAAAGTTGAGATCTCAAAAAAGAATTGTAATTATAAACAAAACGTTCAAAGTCTGAATTCCCGTTAAAAGTATCACCAATGTAACCATCTGATCATCTTATTCAACCGAAGTGTATGACTCATTGATCCGGCTGAACATCGGCATCACGCTGCGCACCTTGTTTGCCAAATCACGCGAACTGAGTAATTGATCATTTGTTTATGTATCAGTAGCTGTACCAACATTTGTAGAAACAGTCTATCAGTGTTGGACAAACATTTGAAGAACTTGTAGTAATCTACGTATATTAGGTTATATTATATGGTACAGAGTTAAATAAACCGAATTTAAAAGACGTGATGCTGTGTCTGAATTACTCGTAACTACTATGTCTCATGTTGTTTGGTTAGTAAACATTTAAGCTTTTCAAACGGCATTTTTTTATTTATTTAGGAGAAAGAAGGATAGTTTGAAAAAAAAAATTAAAAGTCAAATTATGACTCACAGACTTCATGATGCAAGCACTCGTAAATATAGTGAAATATACAAAAATGATGCTTATGATTTGAATGCTAAATCTGATGCAAAAATTCAACTAAAACATAAGTTACTATAAAACAATGAAACAAAGCAATCAATACCAGACTACAAGTATGAAAAGTATGAGAAACCCATCCGGTTTCATAACCTCCCATACCTCAAATTACACATAGCTTGGCTGATCTTTACTGTCTTGCTTACCAAGTTAGCATACCCACCCACCAGAAGATACCGTCATAGCTCAAAAGAAAACTTCTAACAGGATGTTTTGTCTCGTTATCCAAAATATCTCAAAAGTGGGTAGTAGAGATTATTTGTTTTCTCATTCCCCAACTATGTTTGAAATATATTTCCTGTGATCTTTACAATCTACAATCCATTCACTCTTTGTGGTGATGATAATAATAGTGCAATTATTTATACAATAATAAGTTGCTGCTACTTTGATCTATGCCAATTCTATTGTGTTTTCGGAGTTGGTGAAAAATATTGGGTCTGTGAAAAATAGTTTTATGTTATGTGACTGGCTATAATTCTAAGTATATAGTTCTTTAAGAATGATGTCTTTTGGGATTCTGAGAAGAAGGCTTCAGGATTTAATTCACTCTTGGAAGCTCATCTACTAAGCATATCGTGGTCCACTGCTGAATGTAAAACTATATCTATTGGTGGGTACTGCAAAATAATAGACTATAAAAACAGCTGCACAAAGTTGAAACAAAAAATATGTTTATGTAAAATATAGCTAAATGTGCTACGATTTATAGATCAAGTAATTTCATTTCACTGAAATTACTCATAACCACTACGTATGATTATCTTACGTTTGATCTGAATAGATTTCTTCTCAGCCTTGATAACAATCCAAAAGCAAATATTATAGAAGTCATTGAACTCATAATTTTGGCTACAAAACCCACTGAAATTGAAGACACAATCATCAAAAAATTTGATTGTAAAAAGTGTTCATGCAATTGCATATTTATACAAAAAATGTTGGGTATATTGTATGTACTAATTAAATACCTTGGACTATTCAAACAAATGTCTAAAGAAGAAATAATAAAAAACAATGAAATATTTTTCATTGCTAATCTGGCAGTAAAATAAACAGCTACAAAATCATATTTTATGAAACAGCACCATTTATAACTGTTAACTAAGTCAAATGTGTTCTTGAATTTTAAACTCTAATGCTCTCAAGAGGAATTAATATACTCGAGGCTGATGTTATTAAAATATTGCTCACATCTTAATCTTAATTGAAAATAAACGTGTGAAGAGCTGTAATGAAATCACTCTCCGTCATTGTCCCAAGACGCATTTAGTTCATCAATCACAAGGCTTAAAGCATTACATATTTGCGTGTTGACACAATTCACCTCTTGATTTATGGGTCACCTGACTTCTCCAGTTGCCAAGGAGAGAACATTCACTAATACTGAAGAAAAATTTACGACTGAAACTGATTTATGAACTAATAAAACCAGAGCCACTTGTTTGTCAGATTCACGGACTGCGAAATAAACATATATTATTACAATATTTTATATATGTATGATGTTTATTAAAATGTGGTCAAGTTTTTGTGTGAGAATAAATATGGATTTAGGTAAGAATTTTGAGTTGAACACAGTCAAAGTTAAGGGGATTTATTTTTTTACTTGTTTTTCCCATTATATAGAAAAGCGAATCCTTTTTAACGACACGGTAATACATATAAATATATCCTTTTATGAAAAACCATATCCATTTGACCTCTTGGCAGTAACATCTTTATGCTTCATCGGATCAGTCTTAATTAGTATGACCATGAACTACATAAATGTGCAAATATCAATGGGATTTAATGGCTAGGACAAGATACAATATTTAATATTTTATGCCTTCTAAATGAAATCGTTTGCAAAGGCAAACTCTACAACGATAACCTTTCTCTTTAAGACTAAATTCTGCATTCACTATCTTTAACCAACACTAAAGGAACCCAAACTATTCCAAAACTAACTAAGAAGGCCACGAAAGAGAAAAAAAATACCTAAAATTACAACCGAAATGCCCCAGAAATTACTCGAAGATTAGGCCAATGTTACTTAGAACTTTACCGCCCACCACAATAAAATACATGAGCATTGGCCCAAACCCCATCCCAAAATTTGCAACAATACTGCCATTAGATCAGCATCTATCTTCAGCGGAAAACACCTCTGCACCGGAGACGTCACGTATGACGAGTCAGTTATCCAATCCATGGCGGTGCCTGCATCCACCCACGCAAATTCCGCCCGCCCGCCTCGGCCAGCCGCCAAAATTTTCATAGTTTAGTTACGATTTCGAAAACGACCCGACGCGTCCCGCCGCCGGCGACAAAACCGCCCGATTTCTCTGACGAATCCAGTTTCTTATAACCTTCGTCAAGTTCTCGAACGTCTTGTTTTGTACTATAATTGTGAATGTGTTTCAACTTGAGTGTTTCGTGACACTATTGGATTATTGGCTGTTTCTATTTCTCTGGTATGTTACTTTTACTTACATTTTATAAACTGTCGAAATACACTATAGATGTAATATTAATTTCTTAATTTTGGCCTACGCTTTGATGTTGAGCTTAATTTTTTTAGAGTGGATCCAACACGAGCCCTTGTGGCACTCCTAATCCACCCAAAATATCTACAGAATTTAATACAGCAATAAATTCCATAACGACAAAAGTGTATTTCTACCTCTCTCGGCACTTGAACATGGGAATGCATCATAAAATGTTCAAATAAAACGAACGAGTATTAGGTAATCAGAGGAAGTTACAGTTGCAAGTTATAAAATTTCTTCGGGGAGCGTCCGCCGCGAGCCGAAGCTTCGGAGGCCTTCAACGGTACAGAAATAGACCGAGACACTCTTTCGTTTCGTTCACACTCGTGAATATTTGAATACTGGACACCCACTCAGTTACACTTCACCTTGCCAGTGTTGATGGCGCTGACCGCTCTACGCGTGAGTCACTCGTGAATCGGATGGCTCTGAAGTGGCCAGCATTGCTACAGATACTGATGATACTTGATGTATGGTTTTCAGGCTCGATAATATTAATGATCGTGACAGGTGCCGCGGTGCAGTTAAAGACTGAAGTAATGATTTTAGTACGGATCTAAATACCGGGCTAGTAATAATAATTTCAGTGTGTTCCAATATTTCACACTAGGAATTATTAAAAAGCTTCTCTCAAAAAACTGTTTATAAAAAGAGTCAGTTAATGCATTATTTTTCTTACCCACTACTAGGTACTGATTATGCTAGAATGTGATATGTTGAAAAGCTCACTAATTATCTCTAGTCATTGATTGACGTGATGAAAAACACACATAAGATAAACACAAGGTCTCTAGAAATCTTTCGTTCTTATTTTCAATTTTTTGGTTTCACGATTTTGTTCCAAAATACCATAGAATTTGTATGTAAACTCTAAACAAAAGTTGACTAAGAGACAAGAATAAGACAGTCAAGGAAAATGTTCTCGTTTTCTGAATAAAAAGATAACTTTTCAATATTTAGCGTGGGCATACCTATATTTATTTCTTCCCATTTTGCAAAAACCAAAAAAATCTATTCTGCTGTCCATTCGCACGTTTTCTGTTTTGATTGATTGATCAAAATATCAACAACCGATCAAATTGTTTGAAGTTTGACAGTCGATCTGAAGTGGCCATCCAAAAAGAAAGCTCATTCAATATTTTCGCAATGCTCAATTCAATCTCTGTCAATGGTTCTTTCTCTGGATTTTAAATTTTGGTTAACAAATCTTAACAGTTATCACTTAGATTTTGACAGCACAATTACTAAACTGAAAAAAGCTTATTAAATCCTTTGGACACCCTTGCAAAAGTATTATCAAATCAGATTCATTTTGGGATCAGCTGAACTGCATTTTGTAAACAAAATATCTCAATCTTCATTCTTGTTAATAATTTATTGGGATTCAGGATTGGGAAATCTTACTAAAGTTATAATTGCGAAAGTTTGTGGGATCGATGGATGGATGGATGGATGGATGTTTGTTACTCTTTCACGCAAAGACTACTGAACGGATTTTGGCACACAGATAGTTTATAACCTGGATTAACACATAGGATACTTTATATCGCGATACTCTTACGGGTTTGAGACTAACGCCTGTTACCGCGGGGCGCTGCTAGTACATTATATATAATATTATATAAACAAATCATCGAAATCGAATCGTCGTAATATGTCAACCGTGTTTTTTTATGTATATTTCTGAAGTAAAAAACATAAAACTTAGCTTAAATGTAACGACTAGCTTACTACCTGATAATTTCACTTCAATTCAGTCGAAAACTGCGTGAAGGTAGCCCTCTGATACTTTGAATCCTATAGGTCTGAACACTTGCAAGTGCATTTATCTTCTCAACTCATTAGAGTCATTACTTGTAGACTAACACCTGTACAGTCTTATTAATTGTAATGACAGCAAAAATCGTTGGTAACTCAGCGACACCTGCTTGGACTTTAAGCAGCTTTCCGTTTTCTTTCATTCTAAAATTCTAACCTGTATTTGTGCAAGCAGTTAAACCAGCGTCTCTAGCAGATACTTGTGCGGATTTCACCCGATTATTCCTCAAATCAGTCATACAGACGTCGACTGTTTGAAGTGTAGTCATCATCATCATCATCTTCATGCCCTTATCCCATGTTACGTGGGTTGGGCGCAATACGTATTCTTCTTCCATCCTCGCCTCTCAACCGCTACGCTAATATTCTGTCCCTTCTCTTTCATATCATTCCTCAAACAATCCATCCATCTTTTCTTTGGCTTTCCTCTCCCTGTATCCACATTTATATTCATCACTCTTTTACTCACATGCGATTCCTCCCTCCTCATCACATGTTCATACCAAGCCAAACGAATTCCTTTTAACTTTTCTGTCTCTAGTGCCACTTTCATACTTCCCCTTAAGACGCTCCCTCACCAGGAGCATTCGCTTGTCATGTAACCTTTACCTGCGACCTAGCCGTGTTACTTCTACCTATTTAATTACATGTATTACCTATCCTGCTGATTTCAATAATCTCTCTCCACTACCAGCAGCTGACGGCCTGAGCAGTCTACTTGCAAAGCCCTTGCCGCTACAGTGGAATCTTGGATTGTTATATTATAGGCGAATTCTCCCGGTGATGGAGCACCTTTATATACTTATTTCTTACTTTATCAATTTTTGTCACTACACACATTCATCTCAGCATTATCTACTAACTTAAGTATATTAGTACTTTGAAAAAATGTCCTAGTAAATTCAAACTTCAGTAAGGTTAATACTATCTAGCTCTCACAATACATAAATCGACCTAGTAGTTTTATGGCGTCCAAGTGATTTTCAACCTTAGGGTGAAAAAGCAATCATTTGCTTCTACTTTAGACATTGGAAGAATGGAATGGTCGTCGTCCCCAAAACGATCATTTGCAATTGATCAATTGCCATCAATTTCTATTGTAGTAATATTGTCAATCACTTCAATTGAATTTGGTAGACGATCACTTTGCGCATCAATGTGTAAAAATCACGTAAAAATTGGCAATTGCAATTGATCGTTTCGGGAACACTTTAGAAATAGAATACGATGTTGACTATATCTTCATCTTCAACAATCAAATCTAACCTCCATCTCCTTCTTTCCAGGTTGAAGCCCATCATCAGAGCGGAAGTGTTGGTCCAGCCGCGAGCGTAATGTCCCCAAGCTAACAATGGGGGTAACCGACGATTTAGCCCCTAGCTTCACACAGAAGCCCCAGCTGCGACAGGAGGACGATGGCAACAAACTCGTCTTCGAATGCCAGCTGGTCGCATCGCCTAAGCCAGAAATTTGCTGGTTTAGGAGCGATGAACTGCTCAAAGAAGATACTAGGACCAAGTTCAAGTGAGTACTTTGTGTACTTCTATTCTATGTTTCTTAACTGGCCAAAAGTGGGCGTACTTGAAGTACACCTCTGAATAACTTTGGGGATTACAGGGGTTCTGAATAAAACTTTGGGGGTTATGGAAATAAAATATATGTATCAAGTAGAACTAGGAGTGCAGTTCACTTAGGACAGCTCTCAGTAATCAACCTCTTCATCAACGCTACAGGATCTAGCCAAAGAAGATGCCTTTATAGATGATATTTTCTATCTTTATTGGGATATTTAGAGGGGCCCATGGCAAAGTTACAACAGCCGCACGGGTCGATCAATCAAGTTAAGCTACGCTTGCCGCGGTCGGTCCGTGGATGGGTTACCCGTAGATGGGATACCCTTCCGTGCCCCGGAAAGCACGTTAAGCCCTTAATACCAGCTGTCATTTGAAGATCTTTGACAGTCGTTACGGGTAGTCAGAAGCCCGAAAGTCTAACAACCAGTCTTACCAAGCGTAGTTACTGGGTCGTGGCGGTCAGATAAGCAGTTGCTCTATGTAAAATACTGGTATTCAGCTGCTTTCGGTAAGACTGGAAGGCGAACCCAACATAGTTGGGAAAAAGCTAGGCAGATAATGTTCTCTATCTTTATTGCTCTATTGTGAATAAAATATCATAGAATAAAATAGAACAAAAATGAGATAAATATTGAGGATCGATGATTATATTAGACAACGACGAAAGCCAATTTAGTTATTTACATTCAATCAATGTTGCGTTGCAAGTAAATATTGACATGGAAACACAAACAGACATAAACAACGTGCATATAATTATTGAAATTTTTGGTTAACTATCAAAATTACGCAGGAATAATGAATTAAAATAGGTATAGACAAAGATAAATATTATTACGTTAATGTTAACTAAGAAAGTCACGTATAAATTTTGGCTGTTAACGCCAATGGAAGAAGCAGAGAGCCTGGAAAAGAGAAAATCACTTCCAAAGGACACCCTTTGGAAGTGATTTTCTACAACGACTTCGACAGGATTGACATAAGTATTTCGTGGCATACTTACACTACGGCAGACGTACTTGGCGAGTCTGAACATAGGCTCTGCGAACTTTCGCGCATGTTCTCTCACTCACACTCGCCTCAAGTCACCATTTGGTTCCTAAAAATGTTACTGCGCAGCCTTCTGCGCGAAGTTCGGACTCGTCACGATACGTCACCCGTATCGTACGTGAATCCAATACATTTTTGACTTTTCCACCATCGCGATCGGTATTGGTGATCAAGTATAGCTCTTGTACTTGTTATATTATAAAAGTAGATATAGGCTATAAACCTGAATCTGCTTTTATAATATAGCTACTAAAATAACTAAGCTAAGTAATATGTCCGAATTTTTCATAGGTGGAAGCCCCACATATTGTAACCACTTTTTCCGGAAAGTGCGGCATGTCAACTGGCATTTTCTCCGTCCAAAAAGGTTTAGTATAACAAAGATAATTATGGCACAGATAGGTACGTGACAGGTCCCAGGTACTCCCGAATTTGAAGCACTTATTCTTAGTCATTCTCATAAATTCTAGAACCCGTCATCGGTAGGTTGAATCACACCTGTGTGAAAAGTTTGTGTATAATATCTCATTCTAATTTTGTTTAAAAGAGCGTGTTGTTTATTTATATTAATATTGATCTGAATATTAAGTCAAGTAAGTCCAATGGGTAAGAAGTTTAGTAGTGATGAAGTGACGTTGAATTAAAATATATTTACTACAGTCTGATAATTTCTAATATTAATAAGGATCAAATTCGCAAAACACATATTCGTTAGTATGAAACTGACAGGTGTCAAGAACGCTGGGCACGCCACAATTTTCCCCTCTTTGAGGAGTGGTTGGAGAGGCGTCACGGCATCCTCATCTTCCGCCTAACGCAGGTCCTCACCGGACACGGTTGCTTCGGGAGGTTCCTTTCCGGATGAGGCGGGAGGAAACGCCCGGGTGTTACCACTGTGTGGATCGCCCGAAGGATACGGTGGAGATCTGCCCGGCTTGGGCAGAGCACCGCCGCGTCCTCGCGGAGGCGATCGGCGGCGGCGATCTCTCGCGTCCGGCCCTGGTACAGGCCGTGGTACAGAGCGAGAGTGCATGGGAAGCCGTCACCTCCTTCTGCGAAGCAGTAATGCTCGCGAAGGAGGAGGAGGCTAAACGCGTGAGTGAGAGGCAATCTTTGCGCCCTCACGCCCCTAGTCGCCACAGGAGACGCCCTGGGCGTCGGGAATCGATAGCCGATTCCCGATGGATAGCTCGCCGTCCGGTTAGCACCAGGCCCGGGTCGACGGCACGTTGTGTTCCACGTGCGCCTCAAAGAGATGTCAGCACTAGCTGAAGGGGTCCGCTAGGGCCGATGCGCGCCTGGGTTGCGGGTTGTTCGAAAGAGTTACCGTGGCCCTGGCACAGGCAACTGTAGGAACACGGGTGGGTTTTAGACAGTGAAGTCTGACACACCCTCCCGATCTACCCAGAGCGGGAGAAGTTATTTGATGATTCCCCATCCAAAAAAAAGGTGTCAAAATCAAAATCAAAAATTCAAAAGTCATTTATTCAAACTAGGCTGAGAATCAGCACTTTTTGAACGTCAAAATTACATAAGACAGTCCCTCAAAATGGCCGCCCTTCACCACTTCCTAGTGCTTTAGCTGGGGAGAAGAAGTGGCGCAACAAACTCCCCAGCAGCACAGCTGTCTGTTCAGTTAAAAAAAATGAATCTATATAACACTGCGCATAATAATTTAGGTACATTACGCAACACAAAACATTAAATTAAATTATTTGCTATAAGTAAGCTAGCACACGCCAATATACCAAGTGTCAAGAACGCAATCTCTCGACGGCCGGACTGTATAATAATAATAATAATAATAATAATAATAATATCCTGGGACATTTTCACACACGGTCATCTGGTCCCAAACTAAGCAGAGCTTGTACTATGGAAACCAGATAACTGATATACTACATATACTACTTTTTTTTTGTAAATACATACTTATATAGATAATTACACCCAGACTCAGAACAAACAGACATGTTCATGCACACAAATGTTTGTCCTGGATGGGAATCGAACCCACGACCTGCGGCGTGATAGGTGGTATCTTAACCAACCACGCCAACTGGCCTGTCATGGTAGCAATATACTTAAAAACTTGTTACCAGTAAAACACATCAGGCTCTAGTACAAAAGCTTAATCATAGGAGTGAAATTAATCATCATCCTTCTGCCCTTATCGCATTTTGTGGTCAGCACACCTTGTCTTCTTCTTCTATATTAGGTACATCTCTATCCGGCCATATTATATTCACATATTCCACAAAATGTTTTTTTTTTGTTCTACTCCTAGAACCATCCTTCAAAACAAGGAGGAAAGTAGGAGTATAATGAGTAATTATCTGCCTAGCTTTTTCCCAACTATATTGGGGTCGGCTTCCAGTCTAACCGGATGCAGCTGAATATCAGTATTTTACATGGAGCGACTTCCTATCTGACCTCCATACCCCAGTTACTGGGTAATACGACACTCCTTGGTAAAACTGGCTTTCAGACTTACCGGATTCTGACGATCCGTACCAACCCAGTTGTAATAGATACCCCTTGGTAAGACTGGCTGTCAAACTTTCCTGCGCCAACCCTCACGAAACCGGCAGCCGAATCCACGATTGACAGCCGGGACCAGCGGCTTAGCGGTATTTCCGAGGCACGGAGGGGTCTTGGGGGTCTTGGTCACTCATTCACGGTCCAACCGCGGCAAGCGTAGCTTAACCTGATCAATCCACCTGTGCGGCTGTTATTACTAAGCCACAGGCCCCTAGGAGTAAAATGAATAGGTAGTCCAAATATAGTATAACCTTTGCTTTTCTTTTCTCGTATTTTTTTACCACGGTTAGTGATTTAATACATCTGGCGGGTTAAGTATTATAGACTTGGTTTCAGTATATCAGCTGACAAATCTCGTGTTACCTGTGGTGACTGCTAAAACATAATAAACAAACCGGCCGTCACCACACGACGCTGGCAGAATAGGCGACATCGGCTCAGTAGCCAAAGAAAAATAAAACCGGTCAAAAGCGAGTCGGACTCGTGCTCCGAGGGTTCCGTACCATCCTACTTCCTACTATCCAACTTCATATCCTACTAATATCATAAATGCGAAAGTTTATGAGGATGGATGGATGTTTGTTACTCTTTCATGCAAAAACTACTAAACGGATATTCATGAAATTTAGCACACAGATAGTTTATAACCTGGATTAGCACATAGATACTTTTATCCCGATATTCTTACGAGTTCGAGACTTACGCGGGTGAAACCGCGGGGCGCTGCTAGTCATATATAAAAAAGTGTGCTATTTACTTACATCGTTTTATTTTTCCTGTAATCTTTACATAAATTCCTATCACAGAATAATTTCAGATTTTTTTCTATGCAAACTTCGAAGGGGGGAACACTATTTTCATTTTTATTTTTCATCAAAAGTCGAAGACTATGCAGCCTAAAAAAAAAATGTTTGAGAATGTGCAGAGCTTTTTCATATGATACCCAATATGCCCCAGTAGCCCCACTTCGAATTTATAAGAACTCCTTTCAGTCCCTGCTGCAAAAAATAATATACATTTTTATTTCTTTCTTATTTGCAAAATCGTTGGGCACACGTCATCTAAATGATTCCAAAATTCAAGTTGATAGCATCAGTAGTTCTTGAGATATCTAGCTGTGACATACAGACAGACAGACTGAGTCGCACCATAAGGGTTCCTTTTTATCATTTTGGTACGGAACCCTAAAAAAACAATTTTATAACAGATTAAATTGATCAGTCTCTCAGAAACCGCGAATTAATCATAGACAACATCCAAAAATCCAAACTCGTTGTCAAAGTTCACATGTCCATATACAAGGTGCAACATGTCCAAAACATATTAGGTCAACGTTCGATGTCATTAGCTTCACTGTTTGTCTCGAGCATCCCTTTGATGTGATCAAGACGTTCGCAAGCCGACACACTTGGCACCCACCGGGAACGCGGGCTATTAATATTTTGACGAGGAATCGTAATATCTTGAAGATGATGCTATATGGTAAATTATTTATCATTGTATTGGTATTTTGTGTGGCTTGAGGTGATAAGGAATGTGAAGAATGCGCAACGAATAATGGCTGACATAAAGTTATTCGAACTTGGTCTAGCCAGAATTGCGAATTCTCGATTTCAGTTAAAAAAAAAAAATCTGCGAACAGTAGACCTCGCGAGCACAAACTTTTTTTCCATTTACCATGTTTTTTTTTCATCGTCACCAAATTTTTATAAGACCAACTTAAAGTTAACCTTTGAAATAAAAAAAAGTACCACCGAAATCGGATCTCATAAGGCGGAGATATCCAGTAGCCCCCCTTTGCCCCTTTTGGAGGAAGTACCCCTCAAATAATAAAAAATCCCCGACGATAAAAATTCTAATATATAAAGTCGTACAACCTGTATACCAAGTTTCGTCTAGATCGGTTGTAAAATACGATCTGTAGAGGAGTAGCAACAAACTAGCAGACGAAAGCCAATTTAGCCAGACTTGAAGCAGAGACGCTTCACTCGCTTCACTCGCTTGGTCAAAAATGAAAACATTACTATGTAATGTGTTCCGTAATGTACCTAAATTATTATGCGCAGTGTTATATAGAATCATTTATTTTAACTGAACAGACAGCTGTGCTGCTGGGGAGTTTGTTGCGCCACTTCTTCTCCCCAGCTAAAGCACTAGGAAGTGGTGAAGGGCGGGCGTTTTGGGGGACTGTCTTATGTAATTTTGACGTTCAAAAAGTGCTGATTCTCAGCCTAGTTTGAATAAATGACTTTTGATTTTGATTTTTGATTTTGATAATGTAAATATTGTGTATAAATGTGAAACATGGATTGCCTCGTTGGTCAAGTGGTCGCAAGCGCTACTGCTGAGCATGAGATTCTGGGTTCGATTCCCAGGTCGGACAATGTGTTACAGAGTTTTTCCATCAAAAATTTCTCAGTGGCAGGCCGGAGTCTGGATTTGTGCCCGCTTAATGGCAATAGGCTCGCCCGCTATTACACGAGATTTAATTGGCGAAATGTGGGTTTTACAGGCGTCATGTTATGTTATATCATCTGTGAAACGAGGTGCCATCATGCACATATACTACATATTCGGATTAGTTTCGTGCGGTTTAGTTTTGACAGGCCAGCTGGCGTGGTTGGTTAAGATACCGCCTATCATGTCGCAGGCCGTGGGTTCGATTCCCATCCAGGACAAACATTTGTGTGCATGAACATGTCTGTTTGTCCGGAGTCTGGGTGTAATTATCTATATAAGTATGTATTTACAAAAAAAAAAAGTAGTGTATGTAGTATATCAGTTATCTGGTTTCCATAGTACAAGCTCTGCTTAGTTTGGGATCAGATGACCGTGTGTGAACAATGTCCCAGGATGTTATTATTATAGTTTGCGCGCCTAGCTGCTGCTAGTTCTAGCTGATTTAACTGTACCGTAGCTTTTTGTTTTAGTACGTGACATATAGCTTCATTAAGTTTTATTATAAGAAGATGGAATCATTAGGGTTCCGTACCAAAATGGTAATAAAAAAGGAACCCTTATGGTGCGACTCAGTCTATCTGTCTGTCACAGCTAGATATCTCACTATTAAGGCTAGCAACTTGAATTTTGGAATAGTTTTAGGTGATGTTTGCCCAACTATTTTGCGAATAAGAGAGAAGTAAAAAAATATACAATTTTTTTGCAACAGGGACTGAAAGGGGGTCTTAAAAATTCGAAGTGGGGCTACTGGGGCATGTGGGGTATCATAACAAAGAGCGCTGTTTGCACATTCTCAAACATTTTTTTAGGCTGCATAGTTTTCAATTTTAGATGAAAAATGTAAATAAAAATACAGCCCCTTATCTCCTAAGTTTGTCGATCGTCCCAATGGATCAACGGATGACGATAAAATTTTACCATTTTTTTAAATTCTATTGAATATCTAGGAATTTTCCTGGAACCGTTACAGATAAAGAACTCTATTTAAACTAAGAAATAGCGTAGAAATAACAGCTGTTCGAAGTTTTGTTTGAAAGTATGTCAGCGCTGTTAAACACGAAACACTGACAATGTGAAGACGTTGATAAGTTCTTGCTACAGAAATGAATCGTAGGAAAATCTTATAGAATAAACATTTCCAATATATATATTTAAAATTAGCTAAGCAAATGTATAAGTAATTAAGTATGTACAATTAAGTATGTACTACATTATAAATCTGAAATACTAACTGCTTCTTTAGTAAAAACTAAGGGTTTTTCTTTCCTTTACACCGAGATAATGGAAATCTGAAACACACTCCACACATTCCACTACATACAAACTACGAGTATCAACAAGAGATGAGCTCAAAGAAACGTCATATTTTAAGGCCACGCCATACTTCAAAGCTGACCACATAAAAACTGTCATCATAATTCATTTTTTTATTGCTTTCAAAATATTATCTGCTCTCTCAATCGGTAAACGGTATGAGTTTTGAGAAGTTTCCAAGTCTATGAAGATAATTACTATAACATTGAGGAAACGGAGTGGATGTCGTATGAAATCTTTGTTTTACTGCGCAGTGTCAGGCATATGTTAGCAATTCGGAATTATTACTAGCTGGCAAAACCGGAGCTGATGGACCGTTGTTATTCTATAAGTGATGCTGTTTACTCATCTCAGTTTATTTGTCATATAGAGATGGAATATATATGAGTAGTCAGAAGCGCGAAAGTCTGACAACCAGCCTTACCAAGTGGTATCAACTTACCGGCCTCAACCAGTTACTGTGTAACAATCCAGGTCACTAAGTTGTTGATGACACATAGGCAGTTACTCCATGTAAAATACTGGTCATCAGGTTATACTCAGCTACATCCGGTTAGACTGGCAGCCGACGTCAACTTACTTAGGAAAAGGCCAGTTGATTATAGATAAAAAAAATAAGTAAATAATTTATAAATGCACTATTAGTCTAGAATAAACATATAACTGGCGGAAGATACGTTAATTTTCAAAGCAGGAGAAGTTCAAATGGCAAAAAAGAGACATTTACAAATGCAGTCATTGATACAACAGAAGTGGATCTAGACAAATGTGAGAATTAATGGTTGATAGTAAACAAAACAGCCTTAGTAATAATAATAGAATAATATGTGTTATTTGTTAAAATAGTCTCATCGTACATGAGAAAAGGCAAGGCTGACGATGATGAAGTTTTTGTTCGTGTTAATCTATTGATGCTATTCGTATTTAAACAGATTAATTATTTATTGAATGACAGCGATGTGCATTCTACCTTTCACATAATTAAAAAAAAAATACGCAGCCTCGAATCATGAGGTAGTGTTAGTTCCACTCTTTAAAAAAATAGATGATAGCCAAAGCAGTTGAAAATAAAATCGTCATAACTAAAATAAGACGAAATGCTAACTTCTTAACCATTAATTAAAATTACAATGAAACCACGGGCACTGAAAACATTCTCTGCACTGTAATAAACACTCAGTAATAAATCCTTTTCCGTAGTAGGCAAAGGAAACACTGCAATAAGTCAGGCCTGTTTACAAATACCTCTGGCGACCCACATCTGTAATCCAGTCCAATCTCGGAACCATACATCACGTCGTGGGCTATTTTAATGCAACCCAAAGCTGCAGGCTACATTATTGTTACTGCTGGACTGCTTTATTGCACTTTCATTTGGAATGATAAAGATATGGGGTAAAAAAGGAATTATTAGTTCGTAATGGTTCGCATGAAGTATTAATTTCTACTAAATATGAGACCTTGATCACCGTGATACACAATATAATGCATTATTTTATTCTTTGTGAATTATGATTGTGGTATGATGATTATTTCAAATAATATATGTACAGACGCCAGCACATCAAGTCTGTCAAATTCCTTTAATAGATTTTCAACTTTATCGCTAAAGCATTAGGTTCAAGGTTGATTGGGAAATTTTGGCAGTTTTGGGTAGCTTGACCTGTTGGCGTCTGTACATAGATAAGTGCGAGAATTTACAGTGATAGATATTAAAGAGAAAAACGAAAAACCAAATGGTATTTGAACAGGAATTTATTTGAGTAAAAGTGAATTTTAGAATTTATACACGTAGTATATAACATGCTAAAGAATACTAAAAGAAGAACTGATTAACCTTAAATTCCAAAATTTAATAAAAAATAAGATAATTTAAACACGATCGACGATATAAGCTTATTTACGTAATTTGCAAATGTTTTTAAACGGAGGAAACGCGTCATTTTGCTATAGCGCAGCGGTTTGGCAAAAGACGGACGCGGTATTTAAAATATCATTAATTATTGCAATACTAATGTCGATGGTATTAGTTGCATCCCTAATGATCCATTTACACGGCGCAAATTTATTGACTGTGGCATACCATAAAAAAATAATGGCAAATATCTGGGCACCATCTAAACTACACGTACAATATTGTTGCACGATACGGGCAACACCACACGCAATAAAACTGCACGTACAATAAAATCGCATTCAATTCTGGCATGAAAATGTCCTATTATTCAAACACGAGCGAACGAAACAAGACGTTCAATAAAATTTAATTAAGTATTTGGCAGCGCAAATACGGGTAATACTTGAATCAATTGTACAAGGACGTGCAACTCTGTGTTTAGACGAGACAACTTACGATTTTATAGAATGGCAAAACTTGCATTCAATTTTATTATTGTATTTATTTATTTTCATTTTTTTCATTTGTATGTCATTTTATGGAATCGCACTTGTGTAAACACTTGCATGCAATTCTTCTTGAATGGCAAAAAAATTTAATGTACAGACGCCAGCACATCAAGCTACTACAATCTGTCAAATTTCTTTAATAGATTTTCAACTTTATCGCTAAAGCATTAGGTTAAAGGTTGTTTGGGAAAATTTGACAGTTTCGGGTAGCTTGACCTGCTGGCGTCTGTACTTTACGGCATGCAATTATTGCTCTTGATCGTGCTAGAAACTTGCACCGTGTAAACGGAGCTTAATAATCTTTTAAAATCTTTCAGTTTAAAGTATTATATTTTGACATAAATAATCCAGATGTTTCAACCTCCATACCAGTACTAATAAATTAAGAAACACAGGAATGTTTCATACTGAAATAAATACGGCTGATATTTATCTTATAATTATGATTCTAAAACTTTAACATATTATATTTTTTTTTATAAAAAAATGGAACTACATAACAATTCAAATGTCATTGAGGTAATTATAAATTCTCATGTGTTGACATCCGGTCCTTAGCAAATCCAAATAATAAGATGATCTTAAGAATGTTTATCATTAGAATTCAAATGTCATTGAGGTAAGAGTGCATTCCACAGAGAGATAGACTGAACGAAGAAGGAAGAGTGAATGAAGTCTGTGCGGTGGGTGGGACATTGAAGAATACGATTGTGAGATGAACGTAAATTTCTATTGTGGTTGGCGCAAATGTATTGAAAATGGGAAGCTAGGTAACTAGGGGAAGAGGGAGAGTCAAGAAATGAAAACAAGGTGGTCAGCGCCCTTTGCTGTCGGCGCTGGCGTATGGGCAACCACTGTAGAAGCGACCGATGCGCGGAGACATGATCGTATTTACGCAGATTGAAAACGAATCGAATGCAGTTATTGAGAAGACGGTCAAGTTTGTCGAGGAGATCTGCATTCAGGTCATAATAGCACACATCACAATAATCGATGATAGGAAAAATTAAGGACTGTACAAGCATTGTCTTCGTACTCGATGGTAATAAATTTTTCAGCCGGTACAGAGCCCGCAGCGTTCCAGTAACCTTCTGGCTTACCCTAGCGACTTGAGTACGCCAATTCAGGGTACTATCAATGTGTAAGCCAAGGTCCTTCACGTCAGTGCTAAAAGGAACGATCGTTCCATTGAAGAGAACTGGTGGCAAGGTTATACCCACCACTTTGCTAATACCACGAGTCATTCCTATTATTGTACGTATATTATCATTATCTACAACCAAAAATTGCACAAAAATTATCATAAGACTGTGTTAAAAGACTGCAACATTCAAATCAAAATCGTACTCGTCTAAACCACCTTCTTCCATTGTTCCAGGATCCAAAGCATCGCCAACAACAAGTTCCTGGTGGTGCTTGAGTTAGATGACGTCATCGAGACCGACGCGGGGCTGTACAAAGTTAAGGCTAAGAATAAGATGGGCGAGGTGGCCGCTTCCATCAACCTTAACTTCAGCCGTGAGTATATTGTTTGTTTTATGATTCGCTTTATTATGTAGGTATGTCTGTCTTTATAAGTCGTAACATTGCATCGGATCAACACTTTCACTCTCGTTGATTTTTCGATCTCAGTAATCGCTAATCAAGTCTAATCTTAAAGGCTCTATGAATGATTGAGCAGAATTAGGAAAGTTTATATGCAATATTGGGTAGTTTTTATAGTATTTCTGTCTTGCTAGTTCGAACCTGCTCCACCATTTACTTTCTAAGAAAACCCTCCAAAATAATGTACCTATTATAAAAATATATGTAGCAAAAACAATGTCACAATCGTCACTACAATTCCACAAAATAATGAATTTGAAAATTATAATATTTGGTTTATGAACCCAACACCTGTGGGCTGTTTACCTACTAGTTTTCATTTGACTTCAAACATGTTAAAATATTGGAACCAAACAAAACGTGCATCTTGTCAATCAATGACACAAACATTTGTGACAATATACCCGTAACTCAATACTGGGCTAATAAAAATACCTTCGAAAATAACGGTATTAGTCATAGTCAGAAATAAATGTCTACGAAAAAATGTACTGTTGAACGTTAACCCACGCTCCCGGGTGTTGAGCCAAACCTGCGCTTGCGCATCACGTTGGCAACACGAATGTCAGGCGAAACTGTACTGACGACAAATCAACTGACGAAAGTTTGGATATTGTAAACATGTAGTAGCTATTGGAACGAATTTACGCTCGTCGTATATTTATATTACAGAATGGTTTTGTTGACTGCTGATCATGTTTTCTGGTCAAACGTTTGGAGAAAATGAGACTATGTTACACGGTTACTATATAATCCACCTGTGTAGAAAGTAATTAGGTATTTAGAAGTAATTTATCAAGAAATGTAGAGTCACAATCTAGAAAAATGCATTCCTGACCCCACGTCGTAACCAAAAGCAATCGTCACCGCGCGGTTGCGCGATCGTGGCGTTCATATATCACTTTATGATCGGAAAACCGGAAGACGCCCTTTGTTAACGCGACTACATGTTCCAGTTAACAAAACAAAAAAAAACCAGTTATAAATCTGTCAAAAAAGCAAACAAAGTATACAATTATTATATGTGTAGCTCTATCAAAGTTATTCAATAACGATATACTCAAAAGACGCCAAAAATAAATGATTTATTGAATAAAATAATCAACATGCAATTTGATATACAATTACCAAAATTATTCCAACTAAAATAAACAATTGATGCTATAAGAATGCACAAAATAATAGCAACAATATTTTTGCAGCAGTTAAATTCAATATCAGATCTCCAAGAATTTCATCAAGTCATGCTCTTTTCTATGAACAAATAAATACGAATGAAACTATAGATCTAAATCTAGAATTAAATAGTATCAACATCACTACTAATATATTTTAAGAATTATCACATCACTGAGAAATTATTTCAAATGTTTACGTCTGGAAGATGTTTTGCGAATGGTAAACAGTAGCTGAAATATCTGCTGAAAATCGAATCTTGAGCAATAAACTTTGTTGCACTGTAATTTTCCGATTGGAGTCATCTATATGTTTAAATAGAAACATCTTTCGTAATAAAGATGTAGTCATTTTCACTCATAAAATATTATGTGTGGATCTAATAAATAATGATTTTTGCTTTATTTTTCAGCCGCTGACGAAGAAAAACAGAAGTAAGTATCCTTTATGAACTTTTTATGCTTTCATCTTGTACTAAGTAGGTCTTGTATTAAGTAGGTCTTTCTTCGCTACCTTATCATTATTATAGCACAGTCAACTTCTAAATAAATTTTCTGATGTAGCTGTTTGTTGATTGTCACACTGTCATTTTGTAATACAACTTTATGTTTTTGTCGACTATACTCGTATGATTTGTTAATGAATTTATCGGCTCAGTTACTATTACAGCATATCGTGGTTCAGAATCTCTTATCCCATTATAAAAGGATACTTTCACATCATTCTAACATGTTTTACTTATCGTTTTCAGACAAGTGGACGGTAAAGCGCCAACATTCGCGCGCAAACCCGCCATCCGGCAAGAAGACGATGGCAAGCGGCTAATATTCGAGTGCCGCATAGAGGCCGAACCCCTGCCCCAGGTGTCCTGGTTCCACGGTGGCGTGGAAGTCAAACCTGGATCCAGGCATAAGGTCAGTTTCAGATGGAACCCTTATTGAGCCCTAATTGAAATAAGTCTTGCTGTCGCAAGCGGAAACGTCAAAGCATCATCAAATGTTTAGGTTGTTACTTTAAAAGTTATAGTTAGGAGTCTGTGTTACCTGGTTCCTCGAACAGTTCATGTACGTGAGGTACGCACTCGACGTCGATAATCGGAATATGAGTTCTAGGACAATCACTATTATATAGGTATTGTATCTGTGTTCTTAGCTAGTTTTAAATACTTTAAATTGTAATCTGTGGAGAACGTATTGGGTAGTATAATTTAAAAAAAAATGTAATAATTAAGATATTATGTGTATTTCTTATTATGCTACTGTTTGTTTTTCCTTAAATAAATAAATAAATAGCAATTTATGAAATCAACAGTATTTCTGAATCAGATACACTTGTTTTCTTCTGTAAGAATAACATATTGACATTTTGGCACAAACAAATTGGAATATCCATCATTGCATGTGTCTTGTCCATCATAATTCTTAATAGATCATAATATTTGTATTTTGGTGAAGTGTACAGAAGTGTAATTTAGAAATGATAAATCATTTTGGAAATGCTACACATAATTGCTACACAAAACTGTTGAGGCAACACAATTCATACAAATGCAAAATTAAAGAAACTAACTTATTGCACGAAATCGATGGTTAGAAAGCCACACATGAAGACGTAGAAAGGAAACAAATTACCGCCTATAACATTGTAAAGAAAGTAAAAATAAAAGCAGCTATTAAAGATATCCTAGTTTTAAATAGTACTCAGAAATGGCCTTGACCCGGTTTTACTTGGCTGGTGACGATACCAGGTGTCAACTGTCTGGCTCGATGACCTTTCATCTTAAACATTTATTAATACCATCTATTTGACTTTATGCAATTGAACATGGAACATTAGAAAAATATTTCAAATTTAAAGGAAATGTTGATCAAGATGCAGCACATACTTATATTCAACGAAATTGTTAATGAAGTTCTGTCAATTATGTTTATGCTTTGTTTTGGCAAGTCAATCTTTTGATCATCATAAATCAACATTATTATTAGTTTCATTTTTTTACTCAATAATTTTTTGAACATGAAATATTTACAATAATATTCGTTTTTACTTCAACAGCTTACAGTAAGCAAGGAAGCAAAATCCTATTATGCATCACTGGAGATCAACAACGTAACCGTGGAAGACGCTGGCAAGTACAGGGTTACGGCTAAGAACGAACTCGGCGAGAGCAATGCCACTATCAGCTTGAACTTCGATAGTAAGTACCCTCAAGTTCATCTCAATCCGTGTTAAAATAAGACAACAGAAATTCGCGACAAATTGGCTTCAAACAAAATAGAGAAAGAAAATAAAAATTATATACTGGCGGAAAAATAGATGAAATTGCAACGATGTATACCTAAAATTACGCTTAATATTGTTTAACCAAAGCTATTTTATTGTGTGTATCTAATCCTTTACATGTATTAGTTGTAATTTGTCTGATTATAAACGTAGATATTGCAGCAAAGCTTGTATAATCATCAACTAATTCCTTCAGAATTTCAATTACTCTACATAATACACTAGAAAATGTCGTTGTAATTGGTTTATTATGTATTACAGATTAAGATGTTTTCTTAATTATCTAATTCGATTTATAAATTCTCTTAATACACACTGGCACACGAAACACTATACACTCACTTATCTATTATTATGACACACTATACACTATAATCAAATCGCACCTATAATCAAATTGATATTATTAATTACTATTTTATTACTTATTCTTATATCTTTATCACCATCATGTTTCTTATCTCACTACTATTGCAACTGTGCTTTAATTAACACTAATACACCCTCGCCATATTTTTGTAGTTAGTAATAATGTTGCAGATTCTTCGCTTTAGCAATTGCACAATTAACACAATAACTCAAGCAACTGTCATGCGTACTGTTTGTCAGAATGAGAGTAGAATGGAAAATATTATACACGTATAATCCAAATTTTTATTTATGTATTCTATTCGATTATATCATTTATCTATTTTCTTATACATCCCTCGATTAACTCTGAATGAGCCTGCGTTGCGTATCTTAATACACTAGAAAAGAAAACATCTTAAATCTGATAACAAACGTGTAAAGGCAACTGCAAATCTTCGTCAAAACAAATTTGGTGAACTATCTAATAATGTGTGCATTGATGAAATAGGCGACGAAGCGCCCGTGCCTGAGGACTTTATCAAACCGACATTTACGGAGAGACCAGTCATCAGGCAATCGGATGATGGTACCAAAATCTCATTCGAATGTCGATGTGTTGGCAAACCGAAACCAACCGTCACATGGTAAGAAGCTACACAACACATACTTAATGTGATTCAAAACATGAACTCGGTTTTAACGCTAGCACTCAATGATTCAGGTACCATGGAAAAAAGATGGTTAAAGAAAGTAGTAGATATAAAATTACGTTAGAAGAGGACCAAACATTATATCATATGGCGCGACTCGAAATCTTAGGCGTTGAGAATTCGGACAAAGGAGAATACCGGGCTGTAGCGAAAAACAAACATGGTGAAGGCGTAGCAAAAATTAATCTAAACTTCGAAGGCGGAGAGAAACCAAAGTAAGACGATACATACAAAATTGATACATTTATATTATGCGTAAGAGTTAGGGCTGCTATTTAAATATTTTGTCTTTTAAACAGAATACCCGACGGTAAAGCACCGAGATTTCCTAAAAAGCCAACCATTAGACAGGAAGGCGAAGTACTTATAATGGAATGTATATTAGAAGCTTACCCAGTTCCAGACATCACGTGGTTCCACGGAGATAAAGAAATTAGGGATGGTGCAAAAATGAAGATGTCCAGGAAAGCCACCGGAAAAGATACATTTAATTTGACGTTAGAAATTTTAGGCCCCACGCGGGAAGACGGGGGCAATTATAGGTGTAACGCCTTCAACTTGTTTGGCGAGAGCAATGCCAATATTGCTCTCAATTTCCAAGGTAAAACAGGATAATCATGTCTTCATTTATTATTTAAGAATGTACGCATACAGTAGCAATAGCATGTGAAGCTTTAAGCTTTCGAGCAGCATGAAAATTGTGGTCGGTGCTCTGTGTTATAATAAAATATTCATATTTCTCAGGTGGGGATGACGAAAATGGTTTCGCACCATCATTTGTGGAGAAACCCCGAATCATTCCCAACGAGGATGGCACACTCATCACGATGCGTTGTGTCTGCAAAGCGAAGCCGGCGGCCGAAGTCACGTGGTACAGAGGCACGACCGTCATCAAGGCTAGTAGTAAAATCGAAATCAGATCATCCGAAATGGGTGAAGACGTATATGAATTATTGTTGCTTTTGACAAACCCGACGGCAGCGGATGGTGGCTCTTACCGCTGTCACGTCAAAAATGAATTTGGCGAAAGCAACGCTAATCTCAACTTGAACATTGAGGCTGAACCAGAACCGGAAGGTGAAGGCCCGACGTTTGTTGAAAAGCCAACAATTACATCAAAGGACAATGGCAAATTAGTTATAATGGGATGCAAGGTCAAAGCTAGCCCGAGACCGACGATCGTGTGGTACCACGAGGGTAAAGAAATCAGGGACTCATCGAAAATAAAGACCAGGGTCGAGGTCAATGAAGACGTATACACAATCATATTGGAACTCATCGATCCTGGTATTGAAGACTCCGGATTGTATAAATGCAACATTAAAAATGAACTTGGAGAGCTCAATGCAAATCTTACGCTCAATATTGAAAGTAAGTAAACGATGATTTTCGCTATATTTTGATAAATCTCTAGATAATTGTATTACTTATATAATATCTTCTAAAGCAAATAATGATGTCCTATATTAACAAATATTTTCTCTCCACAGTCATTCCAGTTATCAAAGAGAAACCAAAGATCATTAAGATAATTAAGAAGAAGACTGTTATTGTTGAATGTAAAGTATTAAGTAAATTTGCGCCTGCATGCACATGGTTCAAGGAGAGTACCGCCGTCAAAGAAGGCTCTAGGCATACTGTGCTTATTGAGCCTAGTAGAGAGGTAAGACACGATACAATGTTTGCAGTTAAAACAGCTATATTTATAATAAAAAAAATAAAAACTCTTTTTATTTTTAGTCACGTAAATTGATTGGTTTGTTCAGGCAAAAGTTTCTTAATAGTTTAAAATTCTTTGTCTTCCTATAAAGAAAAACCTAAACCAACATGATTAACATTATCATTACTACTTTACAGGGCGAATTCACAGTCAAATTGGAAATCTCAAACGTTTCACAAATAGACAAAGGGTCGTACAAACTTGTCGCTAAGAACGAGAAGGGAGAGGCGACGTCACAGCTGGTTGAGATCACAGACATACCCGAGGAGAAGGGTGACAAACCAACCATCATCAAGCACCTTAGGAGCTTGGTAAGTTTTAATTAATCTACATGTAATAAAAAACTAATTAATTAAAAACATTATTATGAGACCTAAATATGACCAAAAAAGACCACACACACCATTCTTTGTTTTTATTGATTAGAAGACCATTATAGTCATCCTAGATGGATGACTATAATGGTCTTGTTAATGTGCCTTCTTATTATACCAATAGACTCTTAATCATGAAAACGATCTATTCAATCTTACTTCAAAATGTTTTCAGGCCCGTAAAGAAAACGAGGAAGCCGAGTTTGTGGCAACCCTCAAGACCTCAGATCAGTCGTGCAGATGCACATGGTACAAGAACTCGACGGTCATCAGGGAATCCTCAGAAGTCAACACAACGTTCGATGGCACCAACGCCAGACTCATCATCAGGAAAGTGTCATCCAAATACGTCGCTAACTACAGAGTGGTGATCAAGAACGAATTCGGCGAAGATGAGTCAAGCGCTGACTTAACTATCGTCGAAGAAAAGGTACCTATGATAACTATTGAATTTTTATACAATAACCTTTTTTTCAAAAGTATCGGTGTAATAACTAAATGAAACTTATTATCAAAATTTCACAAAGGCACACAGTGTAAGTGTGGAGCCAATCGCAAATTATATTGAACCTCCCGTCCTGCTCTTTGTGCAATTCCACCTGCACCTTGAAATTCCTGTCTTAAGCCGAGTTCGGGTTGAAACTTGTCTTATTCGTCGACACGATGAAGAACACGATCTGATTTTCACAAATGTTTCAGCTATTCTATTGGATTATTAAACACCTCACAACTGCCAGTAACAGATAGATATTAATTTGCTCGCATACCAATTCCAGAAAAAGAAAAAGGAGGAGGAAGAAGAAGAGACGACAGTTATCGAGGAGTCTGAGGAAGAGATGTCAATCGTGGAGGAGAAGTCCGTGATCGAAGAAAACCACGTCGAAGAAAAGAAGGTAAGATTAATAGAATTAGTTCTAGCAGATATTTTAAATTGAAAATTTTCAAAACTACTTGTGCACAATAATCTCATTGCAAAATAGTTATTATTACTCTAATCCATTAAGGTCCAATAAGGTTGTTAAATCGCTATTAATGCTAAATGTCAGCTTCCTGGTATCTGCCCTTGGCAAAATGTATGGGTAGTAAAGTTAAAAACAAATGTATTATCAATAAATTGAAAATGTGTGTGTATTTTCTAAAAGGAGGAAGAAAAGAAATCTTCAATGAGAAAGATGTCAAAGAAAGAAGAAGTTAAAGTTGAAGAAAAGAAAGAAGAGCTCACAATTGAGGCAAAGAAAACTGAATCTAAGGCCGAAGCCAAGAAGGTTGAATCTAAGACTCAGGAAACTAAAACGGCTGAAACTAAGATTCAGGAGACTAAAAAGGCTGAAATCGAAGCTGAGGAAACTAAAAAGATATTCCAGAAGAGACTTTCCAAATCCGAAGAAGAGAAGAAAGCTCTTCTGGAAAAACTCGAAAAGAAGAAACCTGAACCTGAACCGGAAAAGAAAATTGAAGGCATTCCAAAACTTAGGTCCGTGAAGCCTAAGGAAGAACCTGTTGAGGAAAAGAAAGAAGAAACTAAAAAGAAAACAGAAGCTAAAAAGGTTGTCAAAAAGAAGGTTGTTGCTAAGAAAGAAGAGGTAAGTGTGGTGGTGTTTGTTTATTGAGCAATGTAAAAAGCTTATTTGACTAGTAAAAATGTATATTGTCTAAAGTAGGTGTTCTAAGAAAATTTGTAAAAGGTGCTAAAAATAGTAGTTACGATATTGACTTCAAATCATAATTTTATCTTATTATTTCAACTATATGGAAGTAGTCAAATAGTATATTATTTGTTACGTTGAACGTGTGGCAATTTAACATTTTTATAAAAAAAAAAGCTGATTAGCAGTGAAAATTATTGCATTGATAAGATTTAAGCAAAAGTAAAACATAACGCGTTGTAGTTGCGGTTCTTCCATTTGGTTGGATATAGTCAAAATTATTGTCATTAGAAAACAATCGAAAGTATATAAATAAAAGTGTTAATATAGTGTCTTTAGATTGTGATAACTCATTTTCTCTGTCGTGTGTGTTGTGATAACTAGATGTGCTAAACTTTTTTTGGATCTAGGACGTTATCGACTTCGTCGACGATTACGAGAGGCCTGTTTTGGAGAAATATGAAAAGTTTACACCGACGCCGCTCGATAAAAAACCTAAAGAGGAACTCACACCGAAGGTAAACACATTACACTATACACTCACACAGATACTCATTTTTAGTATGAAAATGCATTTAGTCGACAATCCTAATGAATTTAAAAGTAATAGGAGTGAATATATTTAGGGTAAACGGGCATCCATTGCTGATAGCGTTAAAAGTGAACAAGACAGTGAGGAAGAACCTTCAGTGGCAGCTCCAGTGCCGGAGAAAAAGTCTAAAGTTGAAACTACAAAGGTATATAATGATATTTATAAGTTTACATTCTTACAAATACATAATAATTATAACTTTATTATTTTTGGTCCTCATGCGTAATTATTATAATCAAAATTTACGAACAAATACACTAATAAAATATTCGGGACTGTAATCTAGGTTGAAGAAGAAAAGACTGAACCAAGGAGACCTAGTATCAAAAAGGGTATACCTAAACCAGAGGAGCCCGTTGATGAGTTATCGAAAGTTAAACTTGGAAAAACTGCAATCAAACAAGAGGAAACCCCACTTGAGGAACCACAGGTCGCTAAGTCCAAAAAACCGGTTAAGAAGGTAATATCACTAAACAAAACTCACAATAATAAGTTATGCATTTTAGAGAACAATTCAAAATAACCTAATATTTTTCTAAAGCCGGAACAAGCCGAATTCGTGGATGATTATGAAAGGCCTGAACTTGAAAAATACGACAAAATGACACCAACTCCCACCGATAGGACCAAAAAACAAAACGGGGTTGAGGAGGTATTATTAGTACTTACATTATTTTGTAGATTAAAAATGGTTTATTTTTTATTTGCCTATTCATGATTTGCTATATTACCTACCTACATCATTTAGGGATAGAAACTTTAAAATAAAATTTCTTATAGGCTGGATCTGAATTTGTTGATGATTACGAAAAACCTGAACTTGAAAAATACGAAAAGATTACACCTACACCGAAGGACAAACGTCGTCCTAGCGATACTCAGGTAAAAAATAATTTACTTGTCATTTAATTAATTGAGTCGTAGAACGAAAAAAAAAACAGCAAAATTAATGAATCTGATCATTTTTGATAGGATGATGTAGACATGATGAAGGGTAAAATAAAACCAAAAGAGAAAGAAGCCGAACCTGAAGTGCCTGCACTGCGCAAACGGCCTGTCCCTAAGGACAAGGTAAAAACTTATTCAAATAAAAATCATTTTTAAGAAAACAGTTTACGAAATGTAGGACCAAAAAATAATAACGCATTTATATATAGGAGGAGGAGAAAAAACCTGAGGAGAAGCCAAAGGCTAAACCAAAGAAAAAGGACGAACCAGAAGCTAAAAAGCGCCCATCTCTTAAAGAAAAAGAGGTATACACACCAATAATACAATCACTTTACACTTAACAAGTTTAGCTTAACAAATAGGTAGCTCAAAATAACGAGTATGGAAATCGCCAACAATCTTTAAAACATAACATAACACTAAATTTCAAACAACGCAACGTTATCATAAAACATCACGCTATAATCCTCTATCGCGGCGAAAATGTTTTCAGCAGTTTTTCAGTTCTTGAAATTAAAACAACAGTTAACAGTAAGTAAGCTTTGGCATGCATGGCAATAACTGTAAAGCTTCGCTTCTACATGTTTTAAATATATTTTATTATTCTAAGATATTTACAGCGTTCCTGTTTAGAAGATTCAATGGCAAATTATTGTCTCCTATTGAATTCGTGGTAGGACATTTGGGAAATCACTCAAAATTTAAAAAACAACCGAACACAGAATTGAACATTTACTGTCTTATTTTCTACTCTATTCTGTGCTTCTATTACTAATTATTAATATTTTCTTCTAAACAACACTTATACCTTTTCAACAATTTAAAGGTCGCTGTTGAAGAGTTTGTCGACGATTACGAGAGGCCAGTTCTTGAGAAATATGAGAAATTCACGCCTACACCAATTGAGAAAAAGAAAAAGGTACACTTTTACACAAATCTAGCTTCGCTTGTACACACTTGCTATTCAATAGATATATAAAATAGAATATACTGATAATATAAAATCATCCATATAGGAAGACAAAAAACCTGAGCCTGAAGAGGAAGTACCCTCAGCTACGGCTACAGCTAGACGCCGATCTGTTAAAGACAAAGATAAGTCAGAGGTAGGAAATATTCCAACAAGTACATTAATATTGCTAAATCAGAATAAGTACAGTTAACTAAAACGAAACATTTCTTTAGCCTATGGATGTTGACGAAAGCGTCAGCTTATCCAAGCCGAAAACACCAGCTAAACCAGGCCAGGAACCTGAAGACGTTTCGCTTACACACAAGACACCAGCTGATACTAAACCTACGGTTCGTACATTTACATTCAAACTCATTAATTTCATATAAAATTCTATTAGTTATAACTCAAATGATATTCACTGTCAATACTCTAGGAGGGCGAAGCTGAAGCTAAACTCAGTGTTAAGAAACCAGAAATAGTTGATGAAAAAACTATTAAGAGACCTACACCTAAAGGCAAAGAAGAACCGAAGGTATGGCTTAGGGGATTTTAAATTAAATTACACATTACACAACCACATTACATCAAAAACTTGCGTCTAAACTATATTTTTATTTATTTCTTATCTTAATATACAAAAAGTTGCAGTAAATAATTATTTTATCTATTCTGTCTATCTAGGCTAAACATCTTCCAATTCTAAATAATTCGCAGACTGCATACGACCGAATCAACACTAATATACCGCCATTATCTGCCGATAATGGTGCACCTACAGTTTTAAAACGAATATTAATTCTTGACAAGGTACAGGAGTAGACTGCAATATAGAAATAGAAAACCAAAGCACTTGTTTTATTAAAAACACGAATTTGGATTTTAAATTAAGTTGCACACAATACAATATCACAGAACACATTTTATTTTTCTATTAACACTTAGATACACATTGGAAATGTTACATATAATACGAGCTGATTTTATCACTACCAATCTACCCACCATTTATTTTCTGGCTGAAAACAAATTGCCATCAATTATTACATATTTTTAGGGAAGTGATAGAATCGGTCTCAAGAAACACAATGTTATTTTTCACTAACTTGACTTTGTGATGTATAATACAAATGTGTTTGCGGGCTAGGGAGAGGACACTGAGGAGGCTGTCAGCCTAACTAAGCCTCGCACTAAGACAAGCACAACCGCTCCTGAAGAGGCACAACTCACACAAAAGACACCTGCTAAGAAAAAGTTAACGGTACAGTCACTTATTGTACTTTTTTTTAATTATCTCAGTTTTTCTACAGAAAAAGAAATTGCCATATGTACTGAAATATATATTTTTTAAATATTTTTTTTTAAACATTTTAATCGTAGCCAGTTCTAATATTAAAAATTTTGAGATATTATTGTTTCCAAAACTGGAGAAACCCATTCAAATTTTAAAATGCAATATTATAAACATCCATAGGAGGGTACAGAAGCTGCACAGTTGAAAGTCAAAAAGCCAGCTGTTCTTAAAAAGGATAAAGAAGACGAGGATCAGGTAGAGAGAATAACGCTTAAGTGCTGCAATGAGATAGACTACTGAAACTGTTTTTGTAGCCACTGAAGTAGATCTAGACAATCAAGCTGAGATAGTTAGAAAAACAAACACTAATGTTTTGTAGTTAGTCTAATACAATGGATTACTCTCTCGATCTATTCACGTGACACTACACCTTCTAGTAGACAATGAATGTAGTGTTACGTTCTTCATATAACAAAACAACCATCTTCACACATTGTAAATGAAAATATTCAAGCTAAGTAAATGTAATTACTTGAGCATACTTACAGCTAAATATTTAAGTGAGATCGATTAAGAGGAAGTCCACTGTTTAGCATGCAAGTAATTCCACGGTTTTCTACAAAGTACACACTAATGCAATAGTAGCACCTCAAATTGCGCTTTTAATGTAGAACATCCATATTAAACCTTGATTAATTCTCTAGGACCCAATCGTAGTAAGGGGTGGTAAATTTGAAAAGCCCCAGCTCAAGAAAACTGTTAAGAAGACAACAGAAAAGCCTAAAAAAGCTGAATACAGTGAAAAAGAGATTGACTATGATGACGACGGGGTAAAACTTGTTTCAAACGTTGTACTACGTGACGTCCACTTTCTCTCTTTCTATGTCTATCTGCAATCTATTACACTTCTTGTCTTGTTCAATTTCAAGCACAACCTTTGTTACGTCCACTAATCACAAATGCACATAATCTGTTGGCACAACCTCACTACACCCTGTTCTAGATTCCGAAGAGTTTGATGGGTTCTACGTCGTTGTTCCAGGTTTGGTTGCAAGTCGCATGCTGCTTGTATTACGCTTTACATGTATTTAGTTTCTTTTTCAGGTTTATGTTATTTATACGTTTGCTGCTTTGGAGATATCTTCGGACGAGCCAATAATGCGTCTTTGCCTTGTATGAGATACGGTTTATCAAGTTTTATCATGCACTAGTTAAATATAGCACTTAGCTCTTTTCACATTGCACTGGACAAAAATATAGCAATGCACGCAGCAAACGTATTAAATGTCTTTATATGTTACATGTTTTAATGTTATATGTTTAATTATTTGGGGAAATAATAATGTAAAAAAATATATCATTCATCAAATTAAAGAGGGTTTAAATGTTACAAAAATATATCGCAGTAAGAAACTAATACAATTTCTACATGATTACAGATTGAACTCGACTTTGTCGATGATTACGAAAGACCAGTACTCGAGAAGTACGAAAAGATCACACCAACTCCCACTGTACGGGAGAAGAAAGAAAAGGAAGCCACTAAGGTAAGAACAATTATTGAAATAATGACTATTTAACCAAAAGAACAAGATATTGAAAAGGCAGAAAAACATAAAAAGACCTCAAGGTACAATATTATAAGGAAAGTTAATTAAAAGAATATTTAAATAAAACAGGTGACGATGACCGCCCAACAGGCGCAGCATCTTGAAGTGAAGGTATAAAAATGTGATGCGTGTGAACCCTGTTTTTTACCTCTACAGTCATACATCACATACAATAATAAAAACTCTTTATAAAGGAATTAGTTATGATTGTAATTATAACTAGTTCCTACGGTGACATATTCGTATGCCGTTTTGTTATACGAATAAGTTTTATTATTACCCTTATCTTCTAAAGTTCTTATAACGTTTCCAATGTTTAAAATCTACAACACACTTATACGGTGGTAATGCTATCAAATTGGGCCTAGTTATGCAGAAAGCAGCCATATGGCACTTTTTCCAAAAGTGAGTTATAAACACAGCCATACTAATTTCGACATACAAGATTTTTTGCAAAAACAGCCATATCGATATCTCTATTTATCACGGAGATATGAGCCGTCAAATGCAGCCATGTCCATGCATTCATGATGCAACCATCGACAGAAAAATGCTTATAACTCTGTTTGTACTTTTCCGACATGGCTGCCTTCTACACAACACGATCCAATCGTACTTTAACCCTTTTCCTACATATTTTTACAGAACAAATGTTAACAAATCCATTGAATTATTGTTACCCCGTCTTGTACCGATTTTTGGTTACCCTCATTTATGTAAATATGGTTTTGAAAATCCATTTTTCTATGTGTCCCTTTTTATCATCTGTACCTGTATATAAATTGTCATTTGTTAAATAGCTTTCCAAAGTTCTGTTTGTGCTAATATTAAATGTCCTTCTTGTTTCATTTAGACCGAAAGCCGACGGACATCGTTCCAAAGCGAGGTTTGTATTATCTAAACTTAGCTGCTTAAATCTGCTTTAATAGAGACGAGACGAGACACGGTGTCTACACTAGCGTAGAGACACCGTGTAATTAAATTCTGCTTTAAATGCTAGAATTGCAATATTATTTTATAACCGACAATTCTGATTTACTTTTTTATGCTGTAGGTTAAAGAAGAAATGAAATCTGAGAGCCGTAGAAGCTCCATCATGGAAAATAAAGCTGTTAAGGTAAAGATAATATAAAAAAAATAGTTTCAATGATCGAAACTAAATAATAAACATGCATAAGTTCTAACTAAATGTAGGCAACATTTGAATAAGGAACTGGTTTTATTTGACAACATCCCAGGTTTTAAGACAAAGAAATTGACCATGTATTAATTTATAATTATGTTTTCATCCAATAGCTTACAAAGGAAACTGCTGAAAGCAGAAAGTCTTCCATTTCTCAAGTGGCTGAACAACAAGAAATTACTGCTGCAACTGCTTTGAAAAAGACTGCCCAAAAGGTAAGTACATTTAATAGAAATAAGTTATTATGTATTGTAAGAAGACCACCAGGTTCTTCACCACTGTTCAACAACCAAAAATCCCTAAATCTTATGAGCGTTTATCTCGCGTGGGCTGGCAACGTCACATTTCTACGGTTTTCGTGATTAATTTAATACATTTAATTCAAATTACTATTTTTAGGGTTCCGTACCTCAAAAGGAAAAACGGAACCCTTATAGGATCACTCGTGTGTCTGTCTGTCCGTCTGTCACAGCCAATTTGCTCCGAATCTAAGGACCGATTAAGTTGAAATTTGGTACACATATGTATTTCTGTAACCCAAACACGGACGTGTAACGTAAATAAATGAATTTTGAATATAGGGCTCAATTTTGGGGGCAAATAAGAGAATTTAAAAAAAGTTTTGCAAACTATACCATGTGACATATCATATGAAAGAGCTTACTGTGAGGGTCTCAAATATATATATATATATATATATATATATATTTGAGACATATAGTAGACACAACATATAGAGAGTAAAAGATATATATATATATATATATATATATATCTTTTATAGTTTTAGAATAAATCATTTTAAAGTTATTTAAGAAATAGACGAAAGTTCACCATTCCCCCCTTATCTCCGAAAGTACTGAGTCTAAAATTTAAAAAAAATACGAAAAAATAGTTCAATGCCTGTAGATTACAGGAAAACCTATAAGAAGTCTATGGTCTTAAAACAACATGGTAAATCTCTCAATATTGTATATATAATACAAACTTACATTTGCAGTTGGAATATATGGGAGAACACGTTTTTCAACTACAATGTTAAGTTTGTTCTTGAGATTAATTCCAACTACGGAACCCTTCATTGTGCGTAGTCCGACACGCACTTGGCCGGTTTTTTTATAGACTATCTAGATCGTTGGTATTTGTAAGAATGTATGATATTTTTTTACAGTTATTTTCGTATTTACTCATAAAATTTATGTCCACTCAAAATATTGTCGATAATGTCAATTTGTATGAGTAAATACCAAAATAACTGTAAAAAAAGCATACTAAAACGTCTATTAAAGAAAAAGTAATTTGATTTAAGTGTATTAAATATAATCACGAAAAAGAAGAATGAAGAAATGCGACATTGCCTGCCCGCGCGGGATATGTGTTCTTAAACCAAAGAAGATACTGAACATATTCGATAAAAATAAAAGTACAAATATAGAAGAATACGAACTTAAAATAATTGGTGATCTTCTTAAAATTCATATTGTAATGGTAGTTAAGCAAAACCCTAGCAGTCAAGCAATTCCCAAAGTATAAGTTTAGTTTTATTTTTGAGTTTGAAATTGAAGTAGACATCATAGACCCCGACTGTCTTAGAGATCTAAACTTTAAGGCTGAATTTCCAATGCTTTTAGAACAACAAAGGCATTAGTTAAGCGGAAACCCTAAGCTTCAGTAGTTAGTTAATTGGAATGGTTGACTTTAGATTTACTGCAGATGGTCATTTGAAAAAGTTTAGAATTGATCACAATTATGTATATAGAATTCAACAAGTAATCAGTTGAATCCAAACTATTATGAGTTTGCAGTAGAGACTGGCTTGGAAACAATGATACCCAGGAAATTTTGTAATAGCAGCCCCTATTCACGCTTATTCATATATCCCCCATTAACTTGTTATTTTAGAGTACATTAAAGGCGGCAGAAGCAACTCAAATGGACCAAATTAAACTCAAGGTAAGTTTCATGTCGTAAATCATGCATGTCCATAGGAAAAATTATAAGTTCAAAACTATGGAAAACATAAATTTCATTGTCTTTTCTTTTGTATATACAAATTCTATTTTAAAACTTCAAACAATCAACAGACGATTGTTTGATTACCGTGTGTTAGTAAATAACTTGAACAATAACATTATTGTATAAATTGATGTTGTAACTACTTTACGGAGGGACGTCGACATGAACACGTGCAAGATTCTGAACGATTTATTTTTGTAAATAGGATGAGAAAAAGGTAGAAGATACGGTAACTACAGATAAGCCTTCAGATAAAACATATCCGTGGCGACCTACGAAAACAGACACACAGGTATCTACACATACACTCACACACATAGACACACCCATACATTTTTTAAACAAAAACATTGATATAATTGCGTGTAATAGGAACCTACTGAGAAAGTGGAACCGAAACGTAAGGAAAGCTTAGACCGGCCTACTGAAACTACAGTTCCGAAACGTCGTGAAAACGATACTGAGGTATATAATTTAAACATTATAAAAAACTTAAAAGTAACCTTTAAAACAATAAATACTAATTAGAAGGTTGTTACTCAGGAAACTGAAGATGTTGAAGAAATTAGGGAAAACACTGAGATAAAACGTAAAGTTTCCATCGATAAGCCTAAAGAACCCCAACCTAGACGACGACCCAGCAAACCTGATGAGGTAGACTTCATTTACAATTTTAATTTTGTATATCAACTACAAAATACTCTCATATTACACAATATGGAGGTGACATATACAAAATGATGTATAGATTAGTTTTTAACGAGATAGATTTTTTAATGCTCAACAAATTTAATGACCCTTTATTACGTGAATAACAGGATAAAGAAAAAAAAAAGAAAATAGAAACTATTGAAAAGACTGAAATCAAAAGAAAAACGTCAATTGACAGACCTACTGAACCTACTTATCCTTGGAAAAAAGCAAGTAACGCTGATGATGAGGTAGATACATTTTCTCAAGCACTATTTCATTTATTTTTAAATAGAATATAATACCTAGCTCTTTTATTAACCACAAAATGTTAAAACAGGATAAAGAAAATATTGAAATAACAGAAACGAAACCTAAGAGAAAAGTCTCAATTGATCGTCCAACTGAACCCACGCTACTTAGGCATAAGCCCAGTAAACAAAATGAGGTATTCCATCTTTCTCAGAAAAATAAAAATCTCGTAGCAATCCCTAATAAAACAAAGTCTAATAATATAATTTTTGAACAGGATCAGGTAGATATACAAAAAACAGAGGTTAAAAGGAAGGTTACTATTGATCGACCAACTGAACCAACATATCCTTGGCGTCGTCCAAGCCATGTTGATGAGGTAGATAGAATTATAAATGTTATTAGCACATTTTCTTTCTTTCCCTCTCTCTCTCTCACATCTCTTTCTCTGTCACATTTTTAATAGGTCATTTCTAGTACTTACTAAAATTGACAATCGTTATGAACAGGACGAGAAACATCCAATGCCAATAGATGATGAGCCATTCGTACCAAGACGAAGGGTGTCCGTTGATAGACCTACTGAACCTACGTATCCTTGGCGCAAACCTAGTATTGATGTAGAGGTAGATGACTGGAATAATAACAATAATTTGATATTCATTATTAAGTAAAAAAAAAAAAATATTACAAATATGTATGACTGTGTTAAACAGGACATCGTTGTACCTGAAGCTACTGAAGAAACCAAAAATCCAGCAGAGCAACCTAACGAATCTGCTTATCCATGGCGCAAGACAAATAATGTTGAAGAGGTACATTTTTCAACTTTACGGTCAATGTAAACAGATGGAAATATTGATTTGTAAAGCATTGTCTTATACTATACCTTATTTTTCAAACAGGATAAAAAAGAGGCTAAAGAGCCAGAAAAGCCAGATAATGTATTGACGGATAAACCAAAGGAATCTGAGTATCCTTGGCGTAGACCGAGCAAAACTGAGGTATAACGAATGTTTATATACGTAATAAGTAAGAACATACGAATATCTTAGCATATAAAACCCTAATGACAATTATAAAACATTTTATTAGGAACCCGCGACTAAAAAACGAGAGCCAGAACAAACCAAAGACACTCCTAAGTCGAAGGTAGTTTTCACAATAAAATATTTGAAATAACACACAAAGTTAGGAATAAAACTTAACTTTTAATTACTTTACATTATTAGGAACCAGATGATACACAGGAGACAAAAACAGACAAACAATTGAAACCTACACAAACACCTTTCTTCATGAGGAAGAAGGCTAGCTTAGAGGTAGGTATTCACTACATTACGATAGGGACAAAATCTGAACCGAAAAACATGGGGGAATATCACGTACGCAATTCCACTCCGTCGTAATAAATAATGTTCGGAAATTGCCATAGTTCTGCGTGCAAAACGCACGTTACCATGTTCAGAAGAACGAGACATGCGAAATTCCGCCACGTTTTTGGCTCAGATTTTCCTCTAGCCTTACATAGAATCAGCCTTTACATAACATACTCAACACTACAAACACACACATCGACTCTAAAAGTGGTGAAAGTTATTTAAATAATTCCAGCTTTTGAAGCATTATAATGGATTTTAAATTACTTCCTAGGAACCTCCTCCCTTCTTAAAGAAACGGACAGATTATATTGTTGAACCTACGAGGGAGAATATAACAGAAACAAAGGTATACAAAACATAATCATTTTGTTATTATAGTTAATAGATATATATATATATTGTTGATAGATAGAGAACTAATTATTTATGATAAACCATTTCTTAGGAACCTGAAATACTTAAAAGGGAAACTTCTGAACCCACTATTGAAACCGTAAAGGATGAACCAAAGGTAGTTTCAAGGAATTAATTATTTATTTGTTTGTATTTATTTGCCATTGAATTGGCAATATACAAAAAAATTTAAATGCTCAAACTCGAACTCAAAGCGAAAGCATCAGGGTAGCCCGGTAAATTCAAATTTTCTTACGTTTTTTACAATTTACAAATCTGTATTAGGTTGTACGTTGATCAAAATGTAATTTACGGCCGTAACAAATATGTATTTATATAATTATAATCACTAAAGTGATCAATACAACTCTTTAAGACCAGGTAATCCTAATGAATGGCTTTTTCATGAAATCTTGAGATTTGAGGATTATACCCTGACGCTTCCCCTTAACATTGTCAGTTATTACAAACTTTGAAATTATTTCTTAGGAACCTGAATCTAAAAAGAAGTTATCTGAACCCAATGTGGTACCAATCAATAATGGTACACAGAAAGCACAGGTAACCCATTATTTTAATGTATTGTCTTATCTTTGTTCTAAAGTCTAGTATCAGAAACGTAGTAATTAATTTAAAACTATTAAAGGCACCTGAAATTGTTAAGAAGGTCTTCTCGAAACCTGTTGAAGAACCCATGAAAAATGTGATAAAAAACCATACGTAGCCTATTAACTATTGAGATAATTTGATCGTATTGTATAAGGCCAAAAATCTAATAAATTCCATGCTCTTTAGGAACTTGAAGTATCTAAAATATCTGTTGAAGATGAAAAACAATCCAAAGAAGAAGTTTCTCAAACATCTAAGGTATTAAAATAATAATGTAGTATTATTTCTCTTTATGATTATGAAATTGCAAAAAAATAAAGAATATTATTTTATTAGGTGGATGAATCTAAAGTAGAGAAACCACTTAACATACCCATTATAACAGAAACACTATACCCATGGAGAAAACAACACTTGGAGGTAACACAGACATACCAATACTCACACTTACTCATACACACACTCAACAATGAATACTGCACAAAACTCACACACAGTAAACTTTATTTAAAAGCAAATGCAATACTCACATTCCGCAGTCCGTTAAATGTTAAATATATCATCAGGTACCGACACTCATGACACCAGAACCGGAAAATAAGGATGAACCGCCTGTGGTTCCCTTCTCTTGGCAGGTCATTCCTGAAATACCACAGGTAGACAATTATTTAAACATTAATAAATACATTATTAGGAAAGATAAACATAAACCATAGGTAGTAACTGAACATTTTACTGATCAGGCCGAACAAACACCAGAGCTAGAAGACAATTATAAACCAACGTTACTCGAAACACCAGATACGACCGCTCCTTGGCGAAGGGCTAAATCGCCTCAGGTACACACAGTCATCAATACACATTCATCGCTTAAACATACACGCACATACATTCATAAAAATGCACAGGATTTTGCATACTCTGATTGGTCATTTGAGTTCGAAATTAGATAACGGATTTTAGTAACATTTTCGTTACACAAATTCGTTATCAAAACGCTTGCAAAATTCGTACACATCGTACGGTCGCCATAAATAAAATTTACTCTATAGGCTGAAACGACTGAAGCCAAAGATGAAAGTATACCAGCCACATTTGAATTACCACAGCCCGCTTATAGCAGCAGACCTCATTCGCCTGAAGAGGTATACATAAGCACCCACCGTGTTACTGCACAGGAAATGCACAATGCACAATGCACAATTATATTGATTACAGGAGTGGTAGAGCACTTGCACATTTGCATAAGCACCTAGATAGATTCTTCATAAATTGCACATCTATCCTTCAATAGACTCTATTAGTAGATATAGATGTACTTTATACTAGTTCCTTTGTACTTGTAGTCGATATAGAAACACTATTTCTATCTAGATTTATTAAACTGGATGATTTTTTTTACCGTCTTGATAAAAATAGGGTACAATAGGTGAACGGAGTAGAAGCCTAAGGCATACCTAGTTTTTTTTTATTTTTTAGCTTAGACAGAAATTGCTCTATCATTAAATACAACACATTTGAAGTAAACTAGAACAATAAAAACAGAAATTTTGAAAAAAAAGTTTATAGATCGTTAAAAAATATCGAAATTCAAATCATACGCACTACGCAGCCATTTCGATATTATTATTTAAAAAAAAAACTAGGTATGCCATAGGCTTCTACTCCGATCCCCTATTATATCCTATTTTATTCAAGACGGTAAAGAAAGTCACTACAGGTATTACTTGTAAATTTGTAAAATAGATGCACATTTTGTTCTAGTATTTAGGTTAACATTTTGTAAAGCAATGTTTGCGAGTACTTTTACTACTTTTAATGTCTGTAAGCATGATATAGTTTTCTCACATTTCCTGCTTCTGCTTTTGCTTTTTAATCTCTACACAATTTTAAATATTTAAAATGTGGAATTTAAAGGTTTTTAATGAAATGGTAAGTATAGTCGTAAGTATACAAATGTTAAATTTAAATTAATAATAGTCCCTTTTTTTGTCTCAATTTCGAATAAGCTTCACAACATTATTTATAATGAAAAAATAAGAACTACCACAAGCAAAACTAAATAAACTTCTATTGACACGTGTCCTCCCTGTATAATAGGTAATAGATAGAAATTTTTTCGCCAACACAAATAAAGACAATTTAGACATCGATGTTATACAAACATTCGACTTACAGAAAGTGGCAGTGAAAGAAGAAAAGATCGAAGAAGAAGCAAAGAAGGCCAAGGTCACTTCAGTCAAGAAGAAGGCTGAGGATCTACCAGAAATTGCTGATTACGACAGGCCTGACCTAGAGAAATTCGAAAAACCAGAATTCACGAAAACAACCAAGGATAAACCAGACAAGGTACTAATAAATTCTATTGCAAAAAAAAAAAAAGAAACTAACGTACAGTACGCAGCCGTTGATGAGCCAAATGGAATTTCGACACAGATACATGTATGAGGGACCGACACTCTACAACGCCAAACTTTTTTCTAAAACCCCACGTGCCATTTCAACAGCCGGGTGCTGTACAAAATAACCCTGGGCATTTTATGATTATAACTGAAATATTTGATTATGAACAGCCGATACCGAAGGTACCGGAAATCAATGCACCCGAAGAGAAGCCAGCAGCTCCCAAGATCGAAGTAATTCGTGAGCGGTCTCCGAAACCAGAAATGCCAAGGAAACCTTCACTCGTACCGGGTGCACCCGTTGGAAGACGTGGCTCCCTAATTCCTCCTCCAGAGGAAATGGGAAGACGTCCTTCCCTTATCATCAGCGACGAGGTATGTAATCACATAAATTTTCTTAGAGATAAGAATTTTCTAGATTAATTTTGTAATGTTTTTTGTACTTGGATACCAATTGTCGCCATTTCAGTGAAAGTATGACTTGTTTTGTAGACCTATATGTACAATTGTGCCGTCTTAGTCCTAGACACGTTACAATATACTTAAGAAGCGCTGGCATCAGAATCACTCTTTGAGAACGCAAGCTTTACGACTGAAAGCACTCTGCGTTTGAGTCACAGAAACATCATTTGCACTTTTAATTAAACATGCATGGTAATTTGGTTAAAATTTAATTATTTCAATTGCTAAGTGAATTATTCTTAAGCAAACATGTGAAGTCCATAAAATTCAATGAAGTTATTTGACAAAAAACCAGATTGCCAACTTTTGATGAGCGTCATGCATTTTCCTCACATTTTTACAGCATTTGTTTCAACATCTGCAATGTTCTAGCATGATCTCTAACCAATCGCGTGAAATCTGCAATCAACGAGTGATTTACAAGGATGTGAGCGCATTACCACAAAGTAATTTTAGCCCCTAGTAGTATAGACCCTATTCTCTTAAGCCGAACCCATAACACGAATGCATAGACCCTTCAAAAAGACATTTTCATAATCGTCTGAGTAAGATGATGCTTTGTATTACCAGAACGCTTTAGCAAAGGAATTAGAGAATGACTTGGTTTACAGTGGAGTTGAGCTTAGACCCTTAATTCCTTGCTTTTAGATTAAACAGAGTTTAGCAATGTCACAGCAAATACTTTTGAAAACACTGATATTGAATCGTGTATGTAGCGATATTAAGACCGTACAAAACGTAATCCACAGGAGAATAGAAAACTAAGACCCGGTGAGGTGATCGAAGAGAAGAAGGTAAAAGATACAACGCTAAGAGTTCTAAATGAATGTTATTATTGCCGTGACACATTCTTAACTATAAATGTATACGGTATTATTAATGCATTTGCATCCGACGCGGTTAAAACACTGTTTCATACGTAATACTGGATAATTACATGAACCTTGGAGAAGACATTTAGTAACAAGACATGGAATATATTGGTAAATGTAATTATCCAGGTATCTGTCTAAGAAACGTTTTGTCGTCGAAGCACAAAGCTAAATTGCACAACTTTGTGAAGTACGCACACACAGATAAACTGCACAGCTTGTCAGCACGTTACGCACACGAAATAATGGTCAGAGATTGGTCCTGTCGAGACGAAATCTTTTACAGGAATGGTGTGCCTAAGGAGGCTTGTCTTACACATCACGATAATGAAGCAGACACTAACATGAACGATTAACACGAAGGTGACGCAAATTGTAACGTAATAACTTTCGCACACGCTCGCTAGGATATCGCACCAATATTAACTAAAGTTAGGTTAGGCAGTTAGCCCAGGTTCGGCAGCGGAGATTTAGGTAGGGTTAATATTACTTATGGGATTATCAATGTTTTTTAACAACAGGTCACGAAATTACGTCCCGGCGAAGTTTTAGACGAGAAAAAGGTGAGACCGATTGGATCTGGTCAGTTTTAGGTGGACGCTGCTCGCTTTTGCAAAGCATTTTTTTGTCTTTTTTATTTTTCTTCTATTGTTGCACACATGACTACACTGACGACTTTTATTCTTAAGTAGACATAAGTTTTATTTACAGGGAAGATATTGTGATAATTAGTTTTTTTTACCACACTATAGTTTTACAATGACATTAATTCATATCCCCCATCCCCCACAAATACACGCTCGACAATACAAGTCGAAGCGAATCATTGGTTTTTGAAAAAAAAAAACAAAGAAACAAAACCACAATCTTCCTTTCATTACCCTCATTACATTGTATCCCCTTTTCAATTAGCTGCGTCTACAATAGCTTAAAAAAAGCTAGTTTTAGACCCTTTAGTAAACTTTAGTTGCAATATTTACAAATCCAAAATCTTTTACATATCTTTTTTTCTTTTTAGACGTTCTATTTAGAATTAGATCTAGAGACCGCTTTGCCGACCAGCGGGTTTACGATGTGACAAAGCATCGCTGGGTTTGACCTTTTTTGTTGATGAGGGAAAGAGCAAACAACATTACTTAGAAATCTGTTTTGATACGTAATTTGAGCAGTGGCGTGATGAGTAAAAATCCAATGGAATATACGCAACATAGGCCTGTGCTCAATTACTGATAAGCTCAGTTTTTTTGTCTGAGCTTTTAACGTCTGTATTATGACTAAATTAACGTCTTTTTCCCTCATCAGCCAAGCTTGTTAGTTTTACTTTTAGAATGGCTTTATTCAGTTTCCAACACCTAATTTTACTTTTTAGTTTTCTACTAATTAATTTCTAAGTGCACTATACATTTTACTATCACTTTTATGAGCTACAAATGTTTTAAAACAATACTTTACTGACTCGCATTAACTACGCGAAACGTGTAAATGCTTCGAAAATATTGTTTTTAAATTAGTGGGAAAAACTAATTACCTATAATAAGCAATAATTTATAATTTTTATTAATTATGCACATACAAATCCACACTACACATTAACACGTTCACATCTGACACTACTACATCTGACACACATACAAAAAAATACAAAAATATTAACTTTTAAGCACTCAATATCTATTTGTACAGAATTTTATATATGAGCACAATTTTAACAGAGAATGTTTTACTAAAACTTATACTTTTTTTTCAAAAAAGAAACGCGCCAGGCCGGGAGAGTTCATCTCCGAAGAGGTATATAATGTGTGGAAAACTATCTGTTTAGATTATTTACATGTTATAGAAAAAAATAGACTCGTGGCTAACATAGAACTTTTCAAAGTGATTAATTTTACAGTGAATAATTACATATTCGTCGTAAATAAAAACTCTATGATCAAAAAAACGTGGCATAGAAGGAAAACAACATTATTTTATGTTATATTTCGATTCCAAAAACCGTATTTATGTTTTGTAAATAAAATAGAACCAGTGCTACTAATACCTTGTCATTCTAACATTATATTAAACATTTAATTAGTGGTAAAAACATAATTATGACGACACTTAAAATCTATGCATGATTCCTATTAAAATCCAACTTTAAATAAAGAACACTTAATTTATCGTGGGAGATAAATAAATGGCAAGAAATAAATAATAGTCACGACTACAGGCCATATTATGTATCTCTATCGATACAACTGTTCGTAATACTAGTAACTCCTAATCCTAATAATAATCCGCTTTGGCGACACTGCACGTACAAGTAAATAACAAATAAATAAATAACTTTATTCAATTCAACGTAACAGTAACCACCAAAATTAATAGCGTGAAGCAAGGTTATTTATTGCGTTATTGTGTAAATGCATGGAAGTATTAAAGTTATTGCTTTAGCACCCAATAACTGTTATAATTTTATGTATCAAATTGTACAAAAGTAATATCTATGATGACCTTAAAATACTACCTAAATAATTGCCGACAGTTTAATAGTTTATCTCAATAAATTCCATCATGGATGTTACTTGTAATAATTATAAAGATGCCACAAAATGTCTTAAAGATTAATTGAAAACATCGCAAAACACTGTATTTAATTATACAAATAAATAACTATTCTAATCATGTTTATAAGATATTATAGGAACGGAGCTAAACAAAGATTCTATAATTAATAATGAATTTCGTTTGGAGCCAACATTTATGTATCTATGACGCAAATATGGCGATAATAATGTCAACTTGGTTACTCATAAGGTAGATAGAAAATGCTTTAACTCCTGACGCGTTTACAATGCCAAAGTTCCAATATAAAGCTATGCAGGTGGGTTGGGTATGTTAGGCTGGGATAAGTGAAAATTTCTGGAAACTTTTCTAAGATTGGACAATACAGCGTCACAATAAACAATATCAAGAAGGTAACGACCGAACCAATCTTGATAACAATGTATCTATTTCGAAAGTCACAATAAACTTGATTGACTTTAATGAAACAAATCAATCCTGAAGCTTCAAAAGGAACATAAACTAAATTAGTAATTAATAAAGAAAACGCACCTGTTACTGGTGATAACGTGTAGGAAGATGGCGCGGGTGCGTTTAATGAAGCAAAGTGTGCACAATGCGTCGTGCGCCAGGAGAACGCTTGTCACTGTTATGATTGATCATTATTAGTATAAATATGACTATAGTAACCAGGCCAAGAGCGAAGCCACTGTTCTTGAAACGTTCTCACCCTTAACTGCCTCAACTTGCCAGCACGACTGAGTTATGTCCGTCGCATATAGTTAAAAAGATATACGTCTCGATATATTGATTGGTGCGACTAATGTTGACACCTAAAATAGAATGCAAAAGATTGATTGCCTTAATTGAACCGTAAATTATAATGGTGGCAATGTAATGACAATATGCATTAAAGCATTAATAAAAACATTAGTTGTTGAGATAGCGAGGACAATATAATCTAGACAAAGTTTGGGTAGGTGAAAAATATATAAAAAAATAGTATACAAATGCAAGTTTGATAATTTACACAAGTATAGGATGAAAATTACATGATCGAATAAAAATATAATAAAAGCAGTCTAGAGAATACAATGCTACAGGTAGATGATTACGTATAAATAACAACATCAAAAATAATTAAGATGGATATAAATATCAACAAGGACGGTCCATAAATAGAAATAAAGCGAATCTTTGATTGACATAATGATCGAAGAGGAAATACCTAAAATGCGCGTGGGCAGACCATGGGCGACTGAATACTGGACTGGGACAGAACCACTCCATCGGAAAAATTTGGCAAGGGTGATGATACCAATATATTTGGCAGTTAGTTCCTCAAATTAATCTTGACATAGACAAGTTTAAAACTGTCTCTGTAAACATTTCTAGTCATGAAGATCGTGTTCTTACCAAAACATATTTTAAAGGATCCTCATTAGCTAATCTTAATATGCTTACTTTTAAATACAGCCATAGGACCAGACATACCCGGTTTTATACTGCAATAACTGCAGCTCGCAAAAAAAGGCAAACTCAGCACGGGTTATCAGAATCAAAATATCAACAGGTAACATCAAACGGCTGCGTCCAAAATTTGTCGGCTCGACAGCAACGCAGGCGCTTTCGACACGAACTCACTTGCCAACTATGGAAATCATGTGAATAGAATGCATTAATACCAGGGTGCCAATCAATCTTTCGATCTCCTTGCGCACCTTAATCTCATATTATTTATTAATCTAGACAAACACGCGCACACACTTTGTCTCCTCTAGACAACTGTTGCTTGGCTGTGACACCCAAATGATTGTTTTAATATTGACCGACGTCATACAATGTGGTCTCTACAACAGCTATTATAGTCAAGGCAAGAGTTCGAATCATCCGCAGTAGGTCAACAAAAACCCATTGACCTTAATTACAGGTGTCAATTTGAAAAAAATGTGAATCATTAATCATTGAACTGAAACTGAGAGCTTCCTCGGTTCAAAGCCAAACATCGGTGAGAACATGGCGCATCACTGTCGGCGATAACTTCACGCATATAATAACAGCAACGCTCAAGAACATGCTGCACGGATGGCTCACCTTAATCTGATAATTAATTGTATTGGGCTGCTGATTTGTGCTGAGCACAAATAGAAGCCCACCCGCCCCCGCGCCCCACCATCGCTCGGCGGCCATGTCTACACGACCCCTTCTTCAGTCTTTTGACATTCGCGCCCATTTTTGCATGGAACGACTTACGAACTGCCCCAAATCGAAATTTCACTAAACGACTCCAAAATAAAACAAACAAAAAATAGTTAAAACAAGGTGTAACACTTAGGAAGTAAATATAATGTAATATATAATAGCATTTAATTAGAAGCTTTTTTTTTCATAAATATGGATGATCCGCATGAGGAGGAACTTTTGAAACTTTTGATTCTTTTGAGAATAGTTTTACGTGTTTAAGATAATGATGTGTAGCTATATAAAATGAGACTGTGATATAGTGTGATGCAGTTATAAACTTTATTTTACAAACATTTTTTTTTTATATTGTTATACGAGAGAATCGATTGTTTTGTGGCATCAAAGTGATTATATGTGATTAACAATGGCAGCGGTTGCTAAAAAACCGGTTGCTGCCTTACCTAAACCCAAACCTGCGGGTGACCCGGTAAGTATCAAACTGCTTTTGTTCTATGTATTACATGTCCCAGAAAAATCGGAGGTCATTAAAAAGTTTCACTACCTAGGTAAACTTTTTTAATAGAGAGTTCTAAGCCCATTTTCCAGATTTTATATATATATATATAATAAAATAAATATTATATATTATGTAATAAATAATATATAATAATACTAAGGACTTGACTGGAGAAATAAAGCACATTCTATCATACATATATATATATGATAGAATGTGCTTTATTTCTCCAGTCAAGTCCTTAGATTTTGACACACTTTCATAAACTTGATTCACTATTTCAGAATCTCATGTTAATTATCCTTCAGAAAATTCATCGGTTTATGATTATTTTCAGGTAAATCTGAATTATGAAGCTCCACTAATGTGGTCATAAATCAGGCATTACGATACACCTGTTAATTATTTCATTTAAATCAAATGCATTCCAAGAAATTCATAATTTAACGCCTACTTGCATTAATTTTAGCTAAGGAAACACTGTGTTGCGTAAGCAATATCTTTCAGCTACATAACCGATGAATACAATAACTTTTGCAATAGTTAATGAAGTAAGAGCAATTATATCTAAGGTTTAATGATTCATTTCATGTACCCAAATCTACGCTTGAAGTTGCTATTTAGACGCTTTCACGTCTCTTTCATCCTTTTGTCATTCGACATTTTTTCCTATATCCACTAACTGCTGGCTATGGGCAGATTGTTTTTTGTTTTTCCACTAGGAATTTTTCAGTAGCAGCACCGCGGCTATCAATAGGCTCACCCTTACTTTTTGGAGTTTAAACTAACTGGTCAATTATACATACATACATCTGAACCTACCCCTCCAGGGATTGTAGACGTGATGGTATGTGATGTCCACGACCTAAATTGTTTTCTGCTTGTCACACAACTTATTAATCACATCAGCCAAATGACGTAGATGATGAGTTGGCACATACTTATCAGGAAGATCAACCCAATCATGATAATAATAAATCTTGTTGAAAACCTATACTAATAACTCAATCAAATTCTATTGAGGACAAGATATATTCTGCTTTTACTGTTCTTGTACAGGAAACCGTGAAGATATGTAAGAGTACACTTGTGCAACATTTGTCAGGAAGTCCAGTGTTGTCAGGCCATTTGGCTAACGCTCATAACGAAGTACAACTGTCATAACATTCTAATGTATCATCCATTTTACCATTCAGTTATTAACCAAACAATTTTTCAATCTACATCGGAGTAGCTAGAATATCTTTTCTCGTAACGTTTTAATGACCTTTGATTAAGTAACTTTGATTTGTCATTTGTTCCACTATCAGGATGTCGATTATTTTAAAAATATTGAAATTAATTATCTGTACTATGACATTTATAATTATTTGTCTTACCATCAGGATATAGACTAATTTTAGAAGTATCTGCAAGTTTATTAACGAATAAATCGATGTATGGTGAAACTGGTGATGAATATAAAATTTCTTAAATATTCTTTCAATGTTACTACATATGAATACGAAGAAGCTTAACTCATCATTGTTTATAATGCTCCCTTTTATGTCTTTTATCTTAACTACTTTCTGAAATATGTATAGTAAATGGATCATTTCTTTACCAAACCGTGATTGACTCTTGATTCAGTACCTAATAATAATCATTTATCTTTCCTTTACTTTTCACATTTTTGTTTCCTTTAAAAATCCAAGGTATATAAAAATCCATTTGCTCTACAATATTTGTATGTTGATTTCAAAGTGATTAACCCCACTCATAAAAACTTACTAGACAAAATTACTTACATGATTTTGATGATATAGCGACGAAAATCCGGCGATGCAAGAAGACCGTCGGTGCAGGATCTTGAAGACCTCATCAACAAACCGTCGGTGCCTCTCAAGCCTATTGGCAGTGGAGGACCTCCGGTCATTGTTGATGTACAAGAAAGTTATTCTGCTGTTGAAGGTGAGAATATCGAAATGATTTAGGAATTCTTTTTCAGAGTATAAGGTTAAAAGCTGTTTTACGTAGTACGTACTCGTATGACGACTCATCAAGTTATACATTTCCGGTATAAATACGTTGATATTGCATTGTATAGGCTTTCCGTACAGGTCAGCTTATAATGGAAATGTACAATATGGTTTGATGTATCGTCGTGCGTACGTCGTAAAAACAGCTTTAATTGGTATGCAGTACTGATTAATTCTGCTAAAATTATTTTTCATAGTATCTCAACATTAGGGTGACAATTTTGTGTTAATAACGAATCTTTGCGACATTGTTCTCGGCTCCTTTAACAGCTAATTCGTTAAACTTTGTTTCGGTCAGATATTATTTCTAACACCGTATTTTATTCAATATTTCTAACACCGTATTTTATTCAATAACTAGATCAAACTGGCTACCTCACGGTCCAAGTGGAGGGTAACCCAGCGCCCACATTCAAGTTCTACAAGGGTGTAGGAGAGATCATCGAAGGAGGTCGTTTCAAGTTCATTACCGATGGTGAAACTGGTCTCATCACCCTCTGCATGAGGAAAGTCAAGCCCAATGATGAGGGCAAATACAAGGTTGTTGTTAGCAACATCCACGGAGAGGATTCGGCTGAGATGCAACTATACGTATCCGGTAAGAGTGGAAAGATATAGGTTTTTGTAAAGCACATAGTTGAAAAATGGCCAAATCAACGTTAAATTGTATGCTTTAATTAGTGGAGCAATAATTTTGTAACATTGTAAACAATATATTACTTGCCAACCAACAACAAATAGCATATCTCCTCGTGATATCAAAACCGTTGGCATCTCCAGTCATATAAATAACAATCATAATAATTATGATTGTTATAATATGATTATCATATTCACACAGACTCCAGTGGCATGGACTTCCGTGCCATGCTCAAGAAGAGGAAGTACGCCAAATGGGGTGAAAAGAAAGAGGACCCTGACTGGGGAGACCTCAAGGAGACAGAAAAGCCCATTCCACCTTTGAAGAAAGTGGAAAAGGTAAGGTGTATCTTCTTTTAAAAAACAGAAAAGATATTGATGGTTTTCACACACCAATCAACAAATATTGGACTATAGAAGATGGTGATATAAACGCTATATAAAAATAAAATGATATAAATAAAACTGAATATAAAAATAATGACGCAAGACAAGGCAACGCAGATCAGAATTAGATCTTTAGACCGTACTAAGAATAGAAATGCCACAGATATTTAGTAACGCTTGAATCAAGATCAAAATAAGCACTAATGTTTTCTGCATTGTCTTGCAGTCTATTTAAAACTATTTATAAATGAGTGGACAGCTCCATCGGGCTAATAATACATCGAAATATGAAATTCATGGAACTGCCAAAGATTGTTTTAATTTATTTCATAATCTTGTGAATAACTAATTATAGATATTGTGTATTCTACGCTATGAAACCAACGCTTTCAGGTAGAATATCGAGTAGCATGCAACATGATAATAATTATTATAAATTTTAGTCAGCTTCCATTAGCACTTTATTAACTTATGGAAAATCTTAATGCAATTGAATTAATTAGATCATGATCCACGTTTTACAGAGCACCGTTTTTTTCATGCTTTTAATTTAAGCATGCAAAAAATGTTTGGAATGACCAAATCCAAACTTTTTTTTAAACCTATGTATTCCATTCATCATAACTCTTATATTCATCAGTTGCATCAAGAATTCTAAACAGAGCTTTATATAAAAAAATGATGTATAACTCTGTTTTGAGTTATTTAATCATGTTAACTGAGCAGATTTGTTTAGTATGTTAATATTCTAATACTTTTAATTATATTTTATCACTATGCATCATGATATTTAATCCTTAGGGCTTAGAAACTGGATATTTCGAGGAGGACGGCTTCGTAGTGGTCGTTTCTGAAGGTGTGGAGATGGGTAGATTCCCAGCTGAAAGGAGATCATCCTTGAACTGGAACTGGGTCAAGGTCATCAGTATTTTAAAATATAGCATCACCGTTCATTCCATCTTACATTTCCAGTTTCTCTTATAATTACGATAAACTTACTAACAAAAAGTTAATTTTTCAATGTTGAGTTCCACGCGCCGCCGCGAAAGCGAGCGGTTAAGGAAATCTTCATTAGTGATTAATTTTATTTCAGATTTTCATATTATTTAAAATACAAAAAAAAATGAGCATTCAAATACCAATGCAATGATATATATCTTATATTAATATGTTGGTTTTCTTATCATCGAATCCAAACGACGTTTGCAAAAAAAAAATCAATAAATAAGTTCTGAGCATGCATTAAAAAGGTTATAATAGTATTCATTTTTCATCTTAAAAAAAAAAACAAGTTGAAATGTCAAAATTATGTCAATGTTACGATATGAATTGTTTACATAATATTGAAACCTACTAGAAATATTAAATAAGTTGAAATTATGGCTGAATGGTATTTTAATAAGTTATTTCCCTGGTTTACTGTCCGTGGCGGATCAAGTAATGTAAGCAAATCAGAATTATAACATAAAAAAATACTTAACTAAAAGCAGAGATGCAAATCGATGACTAAAAGTTAACTATGCTTTACCTAACTCACAGCTCAATCATGTTTCATCAATAGCTTCCTAATAATAAAGCTTGATTTCAATTTCAAGTTAATTCTCCATTCTGCTGATCTGTTGTAACACAAATATTAAAATTCTAGGGTATCTATGACATAAGGAGACGAATGTCTCTGCCTGAAATAATACCTGATTGGCCCGAATTGATGGAGGCTGTCAAAATAAAGGTTCGATAAAAAGGAAAGATAAAAAAAAAGTTAAAATGAAAAGGGATTTTCTGATCATTTGAAATCTGCTACAGAGAAAAATCATGATATTGATAAACATGAAAACTTGAAAGCTAATATTTGGATTTCAAATGGACGGAAAAGAACTTCTAAATAATGATTGAAATTAAAACTTCGAATGATAAAATAACTAAACTAAAAATACCTCTGAAGTTACTGACTTCAATAACCAAAAAAAACGGACTATATTAGAGGCTTATCAGAAGTTCCAAATTTGTTTTAAGAAATTCAAGATCTTTACTGTATCAATCTCAGAAAACATGAAAACAAACAATACAAAAATTGAAGTCAGTAGCTTTAGAGCGATATAAATAAACAAATGCATTAAATTGAATTTTAAATTAACAAAGGGTTTTTGTATCACCACTTCATGTTTCTATAACTTGAACATGACTTTCAGGCAATGTAAGTGGAATGAATTTGATGACTATTGTTACTTTTGAATTGGTGTCCACTATGTTCAATTGCAGGTCTATATTGACGTCGGATTGAAGAGCTTCTATCACGTCATTATTATCAAAATAATTATATTCCTCATTATTTACTTCATTAATTTCAGCTGATGCATCCGGTGTTTCGCAGATGTTGGAATTTTTTTAATTATGTTGATTATAATGTTTGAGGCATATGACAATATTGTAATCAGCATTTGTATTTTGGAATGTTTCTATTGTACATTTGATATAGGACAAATTACTTAATTTTTTAGAGTCCTTGAGCATCACTTATTGCGAAGTTACTAAGATAAATCACTAAGAATAAATGGATATTTTGTAGAGATCCCATAATAGAAGACCGTCACTGGCTGAACTGATCCCGGATTGGCCGGTGCTACACTCGTTCAAAAGAGACGAGGTTTGATAGCAACGTCAATAGACACAATGCATCTTGAAGTGTAATATCACAAAATGCAAATTATTTGTCGCACAGCAATGTGTCCCACGGTTGTCTGTATGATCTTATAATCTGGTTGAGTTATTACAGAAAATCTTGCATTAATGTCTGCTCTAAACTATTGAATATAATTAAAACTTAAACTTGGATAAATGACTATTCAATTAATTTCCTCGTTTCTTAAAAAAGCAACCAGATTTAACATTCTCAGTCTTCTTACAAGCTCGTATCTTGTGATTGATGTAAATAGAAATTGTTACTACACTTCTTTATGATATTATAAATAACCAACTCTACCTGTTGTGTTAAACATTTCGGCTTTAAGAATAAACTTAGCAGATATTCGTGCAGGAATGTTTCAATGAATTTTTCAGATTATTTGATCAACAGCGACGTGGTCACCGACTAGTCAGTCCAGCACATCTTTGGTACTCTATTCTTCTATTCTCTTCTTAAGCAATTCTTCTGTGCACATCTTCGTCGATATTTTACTAGCAGCACAGCGCACCGGTTCAATATTCTATGCACAGTGACTTCAATGTTCCAGTATAAATCAAATCCTTTCAAAAATGATGAATATTCGTTTCTTTATGCATTGCAGAAATATGGTTTAATGTTCCTACAAAAATTCATCATTTTTGTTCGGTCAAATGTATATTATTTAAATTAAGATAAACGTATAAATAAAATCACGCCCACTTTTGCACATTTATTAAAAGAAAACTATAGAAATTCCAATTTCTGTACAATAGCATGGAGTTCACATGATTGTGTGGGTGGCGGTGATGAAAGTATGGCTGACGATTCTAACGCCTCGGATACTACATACGAGTTCAGTTGTTTTCGTTGATTTTTTGCACTTGAGTTACTGTTCGCTCGAGACGTTGACAGCGATGAGGAGTGAGGCAGGTTTCTTGATGGTCAGCACTCAAAGCTTTTGTATGAAGAGCACATTTTTGTGTTATGCACTGTCCCGTCTCATGTCGGGACAGGTATGTTAATGTCCAATGGATGTTGTTTTCAGAAACAAGAGTCGTTCTTGAAGCCCCTCGTAGATCAATACGCAAAAGAAGGCAAGGATAAGAAGGTTACATTCGAAGCCATCTTTACTAAACCAAATGCAAAGGCGAAATGGTTGTTCCGCAAAGATGTAAGTAAAATTGTTTAAAATACAGTAAAATTCTAATGCATCGTTTTGACTTCAGCCATGTTAAAATATCAACCAAAATATTTACAGGAACTATTCCCCGGGTCTAAGTATAAGATGACAAACGAAGGAGACTCCTATAAACTGATCATCATGACCCCAAAGGTAGAAGACACGGGTAAAATTACCATTGAGGTCGGCGGCACCACTTGCACTGCTTTCTTGCAAGTAGATGAACCGGACCCTACCTACACGTTCACGAAACCACTGAAGAAGACCACTAGTGGTTACACAAAGCACGAATGCGTCTTGGAATGTACCGTCTCCAACAGTCTCGCCATCGTTTCCTGGTGGAAGGGAGAAGAGAAAGTGGAAGATGGTGAAATATTCCAGATCTCTAAGGACTTGTCAGGTGTCTGCAGGCTAGTCATCAAGAGCTGTAAGTTTGAAGATGCTGGCAAATACGCTTGTAAGATTGAAAAGCAGTCAGACAAGACTGAGACTGAGGTTAAAATTGTGGGTAAGTAGACCATTATCAGCTTGATAACTTCCAACGTAAGATGTAGTTTAAAATGATGAATGAATGATCATTGGCATATTTTTTTTAAATTTCAGAATACCCATACAAGTTCACAAAGGTTCTCAAATCGCAACAGGCGATTGAGAAAGATACCATCACACTACTTTGTGAGCTGGATGATGCTGGTGGTGACGTGAAATGGTAAGAAATTTTACTTACTCGTCTGATGGTCTTAGAAGCTGGAAAGTGTCATTTTATTTTTGAGAGATATTTGCCCAATGAATTTCTTATACATCTGACTGCCCGAATATACTGTTTAATTTTTCAATTTTTTGCACTATCTCTTTAACAGGTTTAAGAACAACGAACCTCTGAAAGTAGATAAGCGCATCACTATCGTGAAGGAGGGTCGCAAGCGCAAGGTGGTGATCAAGGACGCCAAGGTTACTGACGCTGGCAACTTCAAGTGCGTCAGTAACGCCGATGAGACAGCTTGCGAATTGATTGTCAATTGTAAGTTCTTTATTAAAATCATCAAGTATTAGATCTGGATCTCATCGGGTGAGGTCTTTGCCCAGCAGTGGGATGAAACAGGCTAGCAGTAAGAGTATTAGATCTGGAAGCAAAATATCTTTTTCGTCATATTTAGGAAATGCTATAGTCATTTTGCCCTCATTCAAAAGACTTCTGGCTACGAATGTAGTAGCTTCTCTCATAGTCACATCTGTTCTATTATTACGCGAATGGCCTGTTATCCTGCCTCCAGAATAGGATAGGTTAGGATATTCGGCAAATAGGTAGGTAATAAAGCAAATTCTGTTCCACTTTTGTCTTTATGTAGTCAAATTGGCCCTTTAGAAGATTTAGATTTACGTTTTAAAGACAATCCATATACATAGCAAACAAATAGATTTGTAAGGCGGCGCCAACCAATTAATTACCTTAATAGAGACTTATTGTGACACGAATACCTCATCCATGAAATGGGCTTGTTTTTAATAGTCCATTGTCTGCGACAACTAGACCTAAATTTTACAATTCATTCAGTGTCTAAATATTCCAAAAATTGTTCGTCATCAACAGTCCTTTACTTTGTCGCGATGTAGGCAGCCATGCATGTTGGGTTTTTCGAGATATATAAAATGGTGTTTTGCCTTTCAGACTCGAATCGCTTCAACAAGAAGTTGAAGGACACAGAAGCAATTGAGAGGGACAAGGTTGTCCTGGAAGTAGAATTGCAGGACCAGACTGCTGAAGCAGTTTGGTCTTTCAATGGACAGCCTATTGTGCCTAATGAAAGGTGAGTCTTTTATTACACGACTGCCCAAAAAAAGGAGTGTTATATTTTCAGGGTTCATGCATGTTTGTAAGTTTCTTTATTCCACTATAACTCCTAAACGGCTTAACCAATATCGATGTATGTGATATCGTTAGAAGCGTTGCATTATCCCGGGTAACATAGGTTTGAAAATTGAAAAATATAGAATTGGGGAGCCATGATCCATGAAAAAAAACGTTTTTTTTTTACTATAAACTACTTCAAATTTATATTTAAGTGTTAACACTTTCTGCACAAAGTATATAGCGAACATGTTGGTTTTCTTATGTGATTTCAGGAAGTGTTATTTTCATGTCTGTTTTCAGTCACCTGATTTTCTGATCTATTCTTTTTCCATATACGTGAAAATTCTGTGATGTTGTTTCAAATATTAATCAAGGAATCCATTGCTTTGGGAACTCCCAAATTTGATATTTTTTAAACTTAATACTTTAACTTCGAATTCCGTCAGGATTGAAATCAAGAACCTGGGCGGTGGTAAACACCAGCTGATCTTCAACAAGTTGGAGATGGAAGACGATGGTGAGATTCTCTGCGAGTCTGGCAAGTTGACCTCATCTTGTAAGCTGACCGTCAAGAAGGGCGAATCCAAGCCCTCTATTGAATGTCCGGATGAGTTCTGCGGACCACACGACAGGCCTTTCGTCATTGAGGTGCCCTATAAAAGTGAGTTTCCATAAATAGCTGACCTGTTGAGACATTGTAGCTTTATACTGGGACGTGTTCTATAACATTAATGGTTGTTTCCAGTTTCCGGCACCCGTCAAACACCAATCGAAGCTAAGCTATGGAAAGACGGTAAAGCACTACCCGCTAAAGAAATCGAAGCAGTGGTTGAGCAAGAAAAGGTTCTCTTTAAGGTCAAGAAACCAAGCAGGGATGGATCTGGCAAATACACGATCAAGCTATCCAACGCCCAAGGCGAGGACTCGAAGGATGTCAGCATTGTCATGCAGAGTGTCCCGACTCCACCTCAGGATGTGGCAGTCACAGAGGTGTTCCAGACTTCATGTGTAGTCGCCTGGAAGAACCCACAGGATGATGGTGGTTCACCAATTGTCAAATATGTTATTGAGAGACAGGTACGGCCAAATTTTGTGACGAAAATTTTATAATAACCTTTTTATATGGTGCTTAATGAAATTCTGCTCCTCCAGGACATGTCTCTCAAAGCAGGATGGGACAACGTGGCGGAAGTGCCAGTGGGTCAGCCGCTGAAGTACAAGGTCGATGACCTGATTGCGAAGAAAACTTACAAGTTTAGGATTCGTGCTGTCAACAAGATTGGTTCCAGTGAACCTGGCCTTTTCGGCAAGCCTGTGCTGGCTAAGGACCCATGGGGTAAAGGACCAAATTTTGTACCTTCTGAAATACTTCGTTTTTTGATGTCTTTTTTCCTGACGACTTGGTGCTAACTTCTTTTATTATTTTAGACGAACCATCGAAACCCAAAAATGTGGAACTTACCGACTGGAACAAGGACCACGCAGACCTCAAATGGCAGAAGCCAGACAACGATGGCGGTGCACCAATTACAGGATACATCATCGAATACAAAGTAAAGAACAGTTATTATTATTTCCAAAGTCTTCAGATTTTTCCCAAGTCTTTCTTTTTTGCTGGGACCTTTATATTTATGTTTGACTAGCTCTATATCTATAACTACTTAACCATTTACAGGAGAAGTTCGGCAAGGACTGGGTGACTGGTAAGGAGGTGCCTGGTGACTGCCTGGCAGCCGTTCAGGATGGGCTCAAGGAAGGCTGCACCTATGAGTTCAGGGTCCGTGCCATCAACAAGGCTGGACCTGGAGAGCCAAGTGACGCTACTAAGCCGATTGTCGCTAAGTGCAGATTTGGTAAGTTGACCAAGATAATCTCTTATTGCTCTCATTTTCGTCAAAATATTAGTAGTATCTATTCCCATATGATAGATAAAAAGTTTCTCACGACTGAAGGCCTAATCAATTCGCTGATTAGCTACTATGACCGATTAGCCATAACTCTAAAAATTTCCATAACTCAAAAAATCATTACGTTGGCATGATATTTAATATGTATGTATGTATGTTTGTTTGTTTGTATGTCCACGATTTTCTCAAAAACTGATGAACCAATTTTGATGATTCTTTCACTAACGTGATCTACATCATTTCAGGAAGTTTTAGTATATAATACATTAGGTAATTATTCTTATGTACGAAGTTATATGCATCAATGTACTGTACTTCCGGCATTTCTAAGCGGATTTTAATGAGTTTTCTTTTCGTTCGCCTTGAGCATTTGGTATTTTGTATATTCAACTAAAATTGGAAAAATAAATTTACTTTAAAAAAAGTAAAAACCGACTTCAAAAACCTAAAACGAATAAAATGACTTTCATAAAAAAACTTAACAGCTTCTGAAGTCGGTGTCTTCAGTTCTTCAATGCACTAATAGCTTGGCACCGACTTCAGAAGCTGTTAAGTATTTTTTTTTATGAAAGTTATTTTATTCGTTTTAGGTTTTTGAAGTCAGTTTTTACTTTTTTTAAAGTAAATTTATTAGAAACTAGATGACCTTGGAGGTTACTCTTAGTCTTATCTCGTTCTCTTTTGCAGAGGGGCAGAAAACCTTCTGATAATGTGACTACTGAATGTCAATGCAAAAGTTTATCTTTCTTAGTAGCCATGACGATTACCAAATAAGCCTCTAAATAATTTATTTATTGATTACAGTCAAACCTTACATCGTTGGCGAGGGTCTCCAGAGCATTATCATCAAAAAGGGCCAGGTTATCACTTTCGACATCAAGTACGGTGGTGAGCCTGAACCCACGGTCAAATGGATGAAGGGCGAAGAGGTAAATATTTTTTATTTCTTTCATTTTAAGTTTCATTGTTATACAAAGTTGGAAGAACATTATTCAGTCAGAAAATAATCATGAGGGCTTTTTTGTAAAACAATGAAAGATTATTAAGTTTTGTATGGGCATGGAATCATTTGGAGGCCGTGGAAATACAGCCCAACCAACTGGGTAGAATGCAGACAACTCGGCTGCTATGTGCCCGAGTTCCTGCGTTCAATGGCGTCATTACTGAAAGATGTCATATTAAGAGGATTGTGAAGCTGTAAATTTTCATACAAAAAGAGATAACGTTTTTCTCCCCGTAAACATAGTCTAAATTTCATAATTTTTGGAAATGTTGTAGGTATAATGAAAAACTAGGTCCGTACGTTTTTATTATAAAGAAATATTGTATACAATATAAGTTATTAGCATCTAAATATCTATATTTTTGATATAAAAACATCCTCGAGCATTTTTATTTTTTTTTAATTAAATTAAATTGAATTACTAAAAACGAAAAACGTACAGACCTATATTAAAGTGTATTGAATGTAATGAGACCAAAATTGTCTCATTTCGTAAATGTTTAGGGAAAAAAAAAACGTTATCGCCCGAAACAATATTCATGTAAATAATTGTATGAAATGTAGGTAATTGTCTCCAAAAATCGCGCCGCGTATCGGCACTTCACAATCCTCTTAACTTGGTCGGCCAGTACTTAACATCTGGATGTTGTAAGAAAATACGAAGATTTGTAAAACATCAAGACACATTAAGATCCCATTTCATTATTATCAGTATTGGAGGATACATTTTTAATCAAAATTTTATTTTTTCCCACAAAAAAGAAACGCGGCAAGCCGTACACGGAGAAGGTTAGATGGTTGGATCTAGATGTTGTATCGCATTTATATGTTCTAAACATAAGCTCATACACTTTTCTCTATTATTTTATTCTACAATATGTGCTAACACAACTATACAATATACTTGATACAGATTGTATGTGTGTGGTGGTAAGTTGAACGAAAAAAAGGCGGGACATCAACGTTTTCTATTTTCGATTTTTTTTTTCTTTCAATTTACTTTTAACCACAACGCTAAACGCAAAAGCAACATTTTACATTGTTCTTGGACAACGAACACACAATGTAATTGGCTTTAAAAATTATGCTTTCAATGTTGTAACTAAACGTTACTATGCATTAATTAGAAATTATTCTGATTGGTTAAAAAGCACCAAACTTATGTAGATGCACCTATATAAGTTTTATCAAGAAACCAACAAGGACAAACAGATTTTTTCACCATGCTCACGAACACTTTTTCTCTTTTTTTACTGTGGTAACACTCGGCAGTACGACGATTTCGTCGCATGCTGGCAACACATAACATTCTAACACTATCAACTGGTCGCAATGTTGCACCGTTGCACGTACAAATAATTATGGTTTTTAAAGATTATTTTTATTGGATTGCGTCTGATATCACCAATGTCCGTCATATTTTAATACATCACCACATTCACCATCATTGCTTTTGACAAACAGACAGTTCACATTCATTATAACGACATTACCTACCTACTTATTTTACTGTGTCAAAATAACAAATTACCTAGGTACACCCTACCTATATTTATTTGTCAAGAAACTAAACAGACTATGGTGCCGATTCTTTCGTGCACAAACTAAACTTTGTTTAGGGTATTGCTAACTTTTTCTCTCTAATAAAGAGAGAAAAAGAAAGAGAAAGAGACGGACGTAAATTAGAGCTGTCAATTAGTTGGAACTAATATTTCAATACAAATGTAACCGACACGTAAAAACATGTCGACTATAAACACGATGAAGCGCAAGGCGTAAACTAGTTTGACATCTCTAAGTCTTCGTTTACGGAGACGCGGCGTGCCGCGCGTCGCGTGCGGTGTGACGTCTTGCGTCTCTCTCGCTCTCATGCAACGACATATGTTTGACTCTAAACTCTTATTTGTAATTAGTTAGACTAAAATGACAGCTCAAATCGAACTTTTTGTGTCATTTTGACATTTTATTCATGTTATCATATGTCATTTTAATCTACCTAATTATTAAAAATCAGAGTGTAGTGCGGGCCGCGACGCGCGATGCTCCGCGTCTCCGTAAATGAGGCCTAACTTAGTTAATAGCTACAGCCGTCCATTTCTCGCGCTGTCTTTTCGTAAAAGATAGCGATTCTCTAAATTATAGTTTTGTTATTAAACAAGATAATCGGCACCGCTAAGAAACTATCTAGTCCCGTTTCAAAAAGAAGATATACCTAGGAGGACCTATAAGAAAAGTGGTTAGTTTATACGTTTGTTTACCTAACCAGACAGACTTGAATATTCACTTACTAAACAGACACCACAAAATCAAAAGTAAATTGTTTGCCAGAAGACACACCGATCTTGCGAAAGATAGTTAAGTATTTTTCTTAAGCAGCGACATGGTGCATGGCACCCTACGGTCAAATGGTATTTATGAATGCCAAAATACTGCCTCCTAAAGAATAAAACTGATAGCCCTTCAAGAAGTTGCGATGCCACGAGTTTTATTCAAGCTTTTATCCACAAGGCTTGAGGAGTCTTTGGACTGGTGCGAGGAGCCGGGACTCCTCAATTTATTGTACTGCAACAACAACAAAATTCTAACCCACCACGCAATGAGGGTTTTCATGAAAATTCACGCCACCAGTTGGCGCCACTTTGACAAGAGGTCTTCCATTTCGATAATGGCGCCGATTAGCTTGTTCACAAACTAAACTAAAAAGTTCAGTGCATCTTTTTCTTTCTATTTCATTAAAAAAAGGACAGACGATAAATATTAGTTTAGTCCTGTCAAATTAGTCAATGCCTGATGTAAATTGACGTATTTTTAGTAGGCAATTTTTTAAACACGTCTAAACTTGTATAGATGGAGTATCTTAATTTGACAGGACTAATATTTATCATCTGTCCTTTTTTTAAAGAAATAGAAAGAAAAAGATGCACTGAAATTAAATTAATTTTAGTTTGTGAATAAGGGAATCGGCGCCAATGAATATAAAATATATACGTTCATCATTCGTTTCATTCTTTCATCATTCAGTCACGACTAAAGAAAATACAGGCGCTTTTGAGAGGTGCGCGGACCTGACGTCTCAGTGCTGCCACCTAGTGAACGGAATTTCAGAAAACCCTCATTAATTGTGTCACTATCGAGTAGGCAAGCTGTGTTTCACAAACCTACATCTCAACAATCTCACCCCATAAAACATTTTGGTATGCACCACTACCACCACAGTAACACCATCAAAATTGCAACATAGTCAGACGCGATCCCTGTATTATTTCAATACTCATACACCCTTGCCATCATAGGAGATCTTCGATGATGGTGATCGTATCACCATTGACAAGTACGAGAGGAACACCGTGCTGACAGTCAGGCGGACCACCAGACCTGACAGTGGAAAGTATAAGCTTGTGCTGACCAACTCTTCGGGTAGCTGCGAGAGTATTGGCGATGTGGTTGTCTTGGGTAAGTCAGACTTTTAGTTCTTCTACTTGCCCTCAAAACTGTTCGGTTAGTTCCAAAGTAGTACCTACCGAAGAAAAATAACTTTTTTTTATATCATGAGGTTGTGCTTTTCACTCCTTGGTTGCGGCTTGTGCATCTAATGCCGTTAGTCTACTCTGTTAGGAAGTTTTTAATAAGTCCCAGATTTGCTGGCGCGGTCCTAATAACCTACTTGAAATTACGTAGGTAAGTATGTATTATGCCTATTTTTTGGTAAAAATGACATGGGGGCACATACCTGTAGGGCGTGATTGTATAAAATTAACTACATCTATTTAGTCATTAAACTAATCGTATTGCCTATTATGCCTATTATGCCTATTTTTTGGTAAAAATGACATGGGGGCACATACCTGTAGGGCGTGATTGTATAAAATTAACTACATCTATTTAGTCATTAAACTAATCGTATTTCAGACAAACCAAATCGCCCGAACGGCCCGATTGAAGTTGTGGACATCCGCGCCGAGAAGGCGACCGTCAAATGGCAGAAGCCAGACGACTGGAAGGGATCCGATATCACCGGATACACTCTTGAGAAAATGGATATGGTACGGACTCCTACAATATTATTTACAAAACTGAGACTCACAAGATATTATTATGCCTAAACAATAAAACTGACCTACTTATTTTCCCTCAGGATACCGGAAACTGGGTACCGTGTGGTGAAACCGGCCCAGAGCCTACAGAGTTCCAAGTCAAGGGTCTTACCCCGAACCACAAATATAAGTTCAGGGTACGCGCCGTCAACAAAGAAGGAGAATCCGAGCCATTGGAGACTGATGGATTCATTGTCGCCAAGAATCCTTACGGTAAAAAATAAATAACTGTCTACATCAGTAAAATCTTTCATAATTTTTAGGATCTAAACTTTTATTATTCGTAGGATCTAACAATAATAAATTCACTATCTACAAAATGATTTCAGAATTTGCATGGCAAAACGGAACGTAACTACAAACGTCATACGAATCCCGCCATTTTTAAATTTTGACAGTCATTTGTTTACAAATGATGAGACCGGATTAATGTTTATTTCCTTTATTTCATGCGAGAATAAATGAAAACCTAACATTTTCAAATAAAACCTTCATGCAATCGAATCTTAATTCTATTCGGGATTGAGTTTATCAAAAACCTGTCCTTCTTTATTTCGTCCAGAATGTTCAATATTACCTTGATATTCTTCTGTAGACCCACCGAAGGCGCCTGGAAAGCCCACAATCACCGACTACGACAACACGTCGGTGACGTTGCAATGGGAACCACCTTCCGACAACGGTGGCAGACCAATCCTTGGATATGTCGTGGAGATGAAAGACAAGTTCTCTCCTGACTGGATTGAGGTGAGTTTCTATTGAGAATAATTTATTTTGTGACACTTATACAGGACCCAGAAACGAATCAATTCATTCTTCTTGAAGAATACACATTCTAGATTCAAATTCCTGACTACAAAGGACTGTGTAGGTACATAAAAGTATACTTAGTAAATTAAATAATAAATTATGCTTACCTATCAATATTTATTCTTACCCTTTGCATCTTGAAGCACTACCTATAAAAAGTTATAATAAAACAAGCTTATTACTGGTCCGTACATCATATTGTTAGAGGTTAATTTCAAAAGTTGTAAAGTTGATTGAATGTGTACACACTGTTACCTATCTTAAAACAGATTTTACCATAGAGAATAACTTTAGGCAAACAATATTTTATTACATTTATTAAGTGTATCAGAAAAACCTGTTCCTTCAGCAATTTTTGTCTTATTAAAAGTTGTACAATGTTTAATGTTATTTCCACAGGTTGTAAAAACAAATGACACCAAGACCGAGTACAAGGTTGAGGGTCTTAAAGAAAAGATGGTGTACCAGTTCCGTGTGAAGGCACACAACAAGGCTGGAGTTGGTGAAGCATCACAGCCTACCGACAACCATCTCTGCAAGCATAAGAACTGTAAGTATGAACTATATTGCTTTGTAGAATGCGAATGTAGAGAGAGTTGCACATGCAATAAGTATGTGTAGCTTATTGTGACTTAAGGGCTTCTAAGGTCTACCCCTTACCTCTTTTATACCCTGTAATAATTAAAAAAAAAAAACCAGTAGTTATACTATAATATATTTTAGATTTTTTTGCTATCACCGCAATTATACATGTGGTAGACAAGTTTGTGATTGCATTTTATTTTTATATTAGTTGGCAGTACTGAATGCCATCATAATATTGACTTTAAACAGTAGACGCAGAATAGTGTCTTCAGCCTTTACGTAAAACCAACAATGAATGTGTCTATATATCGCTGCTTTGCATGAATACCCGCACAACCCAAAATTTTGAAATTAGTGGTTTATAACACAGCCCAATGCAATAATAGTCCTTATTTCACGGAAGTAAGACTCACATTCATAACGACAAAACCGCCGATTATGCCGTTATGAATGTGAGTCTTACTAACCATGAAATAAGGACTATTTTGCATTTGGCTGTGTTATAAACCAGTAATTTCAAAATTTTGGTTTGTACGGGTATTCATGCAAAGCAGCGATATATGAAACAAACAACACAATCTTTTTATTTCAATGGTTTAAAACATTTTGATTTTAAGTTGCTTAAAACTAGGAATATAACATAATCTGCCTTCCATCGAAACATCACTTAATATTAACTTTTCATGCTTCACTTCAACAGTGAAGCCACGCATTGAGCGCAGCACATTCAAGTCAGTGATCATCAAGGCAGGCCGCACTCACAAGTGGTCTGTGGATGTCATTGGTGAACCTCCACCGGAGATGACTTGGTGAGTTTTTAAGGATAAATACCTACTATATCTTTGGATAATCATGTTGCACCGACTCCAAATAAATTGGGATAATCATTTATCATTATCATTTACCATAAAAAAAATAATTCACAAATCTCGTGCTGTACACAAACCTTCGGGTTTTTCCTTTTCATTTTATATGATGCCTAATCTAATAGATTTAGACCTACTAGATTTTGTATCGTCTTTGAAGTAATAGAGCTCAAATGCACGAAACATAAATTCCGTAAGGTAAAAATTACGCCATGCAATTTTGAACTTTAATGAAATATTCTTAACACTGTTTTTAAAAGAAAATCAAACAGCGATACAAAATAGTTATGAACATAGAAATAATAACTTTAGTCTCAAATATAAAGTTCTAATTAGTAATTTGAAGTATTTTCAATGTATCGCAAAACAAAATTAATTAAAAAAATAATAATAATTAACATCATTATAAAATTAAATTAAAATACGTATTTACAAACATTTCACGATCAAACTCTTAAACACTCCCATAACACAACTCGGCGACGCGACGCGCATCTAAGGAACGCGCTCCCCGAAATTACGTCACACAAAGTGCACCCTCCTGTCTAGACTATTTGTTCAGTTTTTTTTTAATGTAGCTTAACTCAATACCTCGAGGGTTTTTTTCATTTATTCGATATCGCATTTAGTTTTTGAGATATAGTTGATTTTACGACAATAAACCCTAAAAATATTAGTAATTACTACTTGAAGGACAGATTGATGAGAAATTATAATAAATAAAAACTATTTCAATTTCTGCCACCTGCACCTATGTATGATGATCAGAGATAGGAATAAGAAGTAACAAGAGTGGATAATATTTCCTATAAAATCCCGGAATCATAAACATGTCGATTAAATCTCAGGATTTAAGAAATTGCAGGTAATAAAAAGTAAGTAAGGTTTAAATGCGGATCATCTGGAAAACTAAAAAACTCGCAAAATGTTAAGATTTATTTATTAAAATTGTCTATGTAATAAGTATAAAATACAAAATCATTCCTCTGTTTCCAAAATCACTTCTCGAGAATCGATTTATATTGCGTAGAATGAACAGCACTAATCGACAGAAAAATGATAAACGCCCCTGTACCACGAAATTGAAGCGATATACGATAGTATAACTTGTTTCAATATTCATCACCTGTTAACACAGAACGTCACACCAACCGCTCCAAGTAAAAGCGGTCATATATTACGAATATAAACATTTTATATTTTTTGACTGACGTCCGACTATCGTAGCTGACAGGCGCAAAGTGAGCCAATTTAAGCATTTTATGCTTAAGCTGGGCACGCGAAGTAGATGCTCTTGCGTTTTCTAGGTATATCTATGTCTGTGATCACGACAAACACGACCCAACCTTCCCAAACCCTTAAAACAATTAAACACTGTTCTTAATACAACTTTCCTCCCAGGTCATGGCGCGATAACATCAAGCTAGTCAACACGGAACGTATCAAGATCGAGAACAAAGAGTACCACACTGACTTCACGATCGTGAACGCGGTGCGTCGTGATACCGGCAAATATAAGCTAAGGGCTGAGAACTGCAACGGATTTGATGAGGAGACCGTTGAACTGACTGTGCTGAGCAAGCCTAGCGCGCCTAAGGGTAAGTTAATTTCTACCACTTTCAAAAGCCAGGGGCTGACTCCTCAAACGACACTTAAAAGACGTTGCTAAAAGTGTTTGTCGCTACAATTTACCTTCAAGTAAAAGCGACAGAGAAAATCTTATGGGTTACTGAAAATTGAGTTGAGTTTGGGATTTGGCCATTAGTAATTAAATTCTCATGTTCTTGTTGTGATTGATGGTTGTCAAAACTACCTTCAATGAAGGTTAAGGTTATGCTACGCTTGCCGGGGTTGGTCTGTGGATGGGTGACCATCTTTTCATACCGAGATTCCTCCGTGCCTCGGAAAGCACGTTAAGCCGTTGGTCCCGGCTGTCATTCGAGGATCTTGGACAGTCGTTACGGGTCGTCAGAAGCCCGAAAGTCTGACAACCAGTCTTACCAAGGGGTATCGTATTACCCAGTAACTGGGTTGTGGAGGTCAGATAGACAGTCGCTCCATGTAAAATACTGGTATTCAGCTGCATCCGGTTAGACTGGAAGCCGACCCCAACATAGTTGGGAAAAGGCTAGGCAGATGATGATGTTCTTGTTGTGATTGATGGTTGTCAAAACTACCTTCAATGAACCATACCGATTAACATTACTTTGATTTTACAAGTCACCCTTGGTTTCTAACAGTCTAATGCTTTAAGGAATTGATGGTAGCTGGCTTCAAACCACTTTAAAATAATGGAAATACTTGCACAAGTCTGCGTGACACCGAATGACTCGGTTACTTATGCTAATTCATCCCACACACGTTAATGTATACTTGTGCAAGTCCAATTTTGCGGAAGTAATCATAACGTGTGTGGCCTGCATAATGTTATTATTTATTAATTATTAACTTTATTAACTTTCGGTGCTCACAAAAGTGGTCGGTCCCAGTTCTCACATAAACGTCAAAGGCAATATTCAGGTTCTTCAGTACTAATAAAACAATATGTCTCCAGGCCCGTTGGAAGTGACAGACATCCACGCAGAAGGCTGCAAGGTGAAGTGGGAGAAGCCAGAAGACGATGGAGGTTCTCCGGTCAAGGAGTACGAGCTCGAGAAGATGGATGTCGCCACTGGCAAGTGGGTCAGGGTTGGCAGGTCAGTACCAAGTGTATTTTCTAAATTCAATAGTAAAGATTTTTTTGTTAACGAGGCAAATGACAGGGCTATCTAGGTAGCTCTTACTGGTCGGTCAAAATTTGAAGAGGAAGTCAATTGACATTAAAAGAAAAAGAAGTACTGTTTCTGGCGATAGATATATCCAGACAGCTTTTTAAAAACTGTTTTCCTTAAGAAATACTGCAAAGGTCTGTTAGTGAAGTGATCTAGAGAATCTTTTTAGTACCGTTCTTAGTATCGTCTTAACGAACGACTCGTTCGTGTTAGTTCTTTCTGATGTTATGTAGTAGCCCTTGGTGCCAAATCCGAAGTTTTGGGTGAATTGACCAAAGCTAACTATAATGTTCGCAGTTGGAGGATGATATTGCCACTTTCTTCCAGCAGGCGCTTTTGATATTTTATTGGGCCCAAAATTGGTTTAGGCCAAGCACTATACTCTCGAAACGAAAATAAACTATAAGACAAAAATGTAATGTTTTAATTCTATTTACAACACCCCATTTACTCGACAGAGTTGCCGGTGACAAGAAGCCTCTAGAGATGGAGGTGACAGGTCTGGAACCTGGCCACCAGTACAAGTTCAGGGTGACGGCCGTCAACGACGAGGGAGACTCCGAGCCGCTAGAGGCTGAACGTGCTATCCTCGCTAAGAATCCATTCGGTAAGAGATTTTTTAAATAGTGATGCTTTCGGAACTAGCCCAATGAGAGAAAGTAAGAGTAGTCCAAAAATTATCTACATATTTCCAGATTTTGGGCACATACAATCAAGAGATACCTCTTTGTCTCACACATACGAATACGTAAGAAAAGGGAAACATATATAGCGAATAAAATGTGACTAACGACCAATAGAAATTGATTTATATTCCCACCTAAATTATTATAGATTGACACACTAAGTCCGCCACTCCCTTATTGGACCAGTCGCGTTGAATTCGGTAAAGTTCGGTTTTGCCGAAAATAAACGAAGGACTCTTTGAACGTTTTCGTACTGTACTGTATTTGGTACCACGAAGTGTAACTATTTCAATTTGGTAATACTCCTGTGAAATAAGTTTTTTTTTTTGACACGCAAGTACGTACTTCAGACATCTATCCCACCAATGTATCCGATCAAAAATCTTATAAAAACCGTTTCATCCCGATTCCACTTATAATTTTTGACATACATAATAACGAATTCGATCTCATGGAGGAGATCAAATCAGATCAGAGGAGCTCGTGGCTAAGTAATAACAGCCGCAGGGGTCGATCTATCAGGTTAAGTTACGCTTGCCGGGGTTGACCTGTGGATGGGTGACCGTCTTTACATACCGAGATTTATCCGTACCTCAGAAAGCACGTTAAGCCGTTGGTGTCGGCTGTCATTCGTGGATCTTTGACAGTCATTACGGGTTGTCAGAAGCCCGAAAGTCTGACAACCAGTCTTACCAAGGGGTATCGTATTAACCAGTAACTGGGTTGTGGATGTCAGATAGGCAGTCACTCCATGTAAAACACTGGCATTCAGCTGCATCCGGTTAGACTGGAACCCGACCCCAACATAGTTGGGAAAAGGCTAAGCATATGAAGTCGATATTTTGAAATCCACACCAGTGTAGGGAACATTAAGAAAATATTTTTTCTTATTCTAACCACCACAATTCTCTCGCAGAGGTATCGGACAAACCCGGAAACGTCGAGGTGGCTGATCACGACAACCAGAGCGCTGACATCAAGTGGGACCCGCCGAAGAACGACGGAGGGGCCCCCGTGCTCAAGTATATCATACAGAAGAAGCCTAAGGGCGGAGATTGGGAAAATGCTGCTGAGGTAAAAATGTGACAGGTTACAATTCTAGGAATCAACCTATTGACCGCCCGAGTCGGATTAATACGATAAATGTTTTAAATTAAACCAATACAAAATGTCTACTACGATAACAGTTACTAATGTATTTTTCTATTCTGCAGGTACCTGGATCCCAGACCTCAGCCAAGATCGATGGTCTACCGGAAGGTAGCGAGTACCAGTTCCGCGTGGTTGCCGTCAACAAGGCTGGACCGTCCGATCCCTCAGACCCAACCAAGATGACTACTATCAGACATAAGGCCCGTAAGTACACATAACCATAGTCTGTTAGAAGAAAATGGTCTTCGTTATACATAAACTCTCGCCTTCTTCCCATGGGGGTAGTTCTACAGCAGTGCTATTCTGTACAAATCTTACCGTGAACACTTAGGTGAGGTGAGAGTGGAGTGAGCGGTCAATCCCTAGCATCTGGTGGAATGACAGCTCTCTTCATGCTCCCTTCACCTACGGTTTCACGGTGAGATTTGTACAGAATAGACCGGCTGAACGCCACCTGCCTGTTTTATCTATAGCTTTATAAAACTACCTAGCTATTATTATTCCGCAGACTCAATCACCGTTAGATTAGAATAATTTTAAATTCCGACTGTCTAATAAATAATAAATATTTACTTTTGTATGTAATTTTTACTCGTCAATAATATTTTACAATCTAAATAAAGAGACATCCAGTAAAATTTTACAGTGCAGATTGTGACTGAATTTACAAGTCCGTGATAAGGCCTGTCGTACTGTATGGATTGGAATGCGGGACCGTGAAGAAGAGGGATAAAAAAGATTGCATGTAGTGGCGATGAGAATGTTGAGATAGATGTGTGGAGTGACGAAAATGGATAAAGTAAGAAATGTGTATATAAGGTGATGTTTGAAAGTGGCGCCAGTGACAGAAAAGTTGACAGAAAACCGTTTGGGCATGTGATGTCTTACTCTATATCAGAAAGAGACCAAACACATTTTACTTATCACCGTCCTTTTCACAGTGAAGCCGCGCATCGATCGCACAAACCTGAAGTCGCTAGCAGTGCGCGCGGGCAAGCCGATCTTCTTCGACGTCAACGTCAAGGGTGAACCAGCGCCTAAAGTGCAGTGGTTCAGGAAGTGGAAGGGCGAGGAGAAGGAGGTATGTTACATTACTTAATATTAAATACTTTTTTTTTATCTTAAAATATACATAATTGACGATACTTTTATAAGAATAGTGGTCCCACCGCCCAAAATAAAAAGAGTTAAAAAACAATAAAATTATAGTTATGAGTTTCGGCGCAATTCTACTAAAAGATCGATATAAAACTTTCGTCATATATCAGCCGGTCTATTCTGAAAAAATCTCACCGTGAAAACTTGATTGTACAGAATAAATACCTAGCACTGCTGATTCTGACTCAAAGTCAAAACTTACAATCAGACAAAAGCAAGATTTTTTAAAGACGACCTTGTCTTTAGAAAGTCTTTACAGGGTATCAGTTTCTAATTATTGTTTAATTAAAAAATCCGTGCCTCGGAAAGCACGTTAAGCCGTTGGTCCCGGCTGTCATTCGTGGATCTTTGACAGTCGTTACGGGTCGTCAGAAGCCCGAAAGTCTGACAACCAGTTTTACCAAGGGGTATCGTATTACCCAGTAACTGAGTTGTGGAGGTCAGATAGGCAGTCGCTCCATGTAAAATACTGGTATTCAGCTGCACCCGGTTAGACTGGAAGCCGACCCCAACATAATATAGTTGGGAAAAGGCTAGGCAAGCAGATTGAATTAAAAAATTAAAAAATGCAACAGTAAGCTAATACTTTACGAATTCCTACTATTAATACTTTACGAGTTCGAATTCCTTTCTAATCCTAGTTCCACTCATTTTCGTCTGGACGCCTATACCTTAAGGGTTACCTCATCCTTCTTTGGAGAAAACAGCCAATATTATCTATTATTGTTTTATTATTGCATAGGTTATTAACCAGAATATTTACCCCCAGGTTACGGAAAACGTTATCAACGTCGACTACAACACAAAGCTCGACGTGAAAGAATCCGAACGACCAATGACGGGTACCTACCGTATCCTAGCAACCAACGAGCATGGTACTGATGAGGCTGAGGTGGAGATCACCGTGTTGTCCGCTCCGGGCAAACCTGGTGGTCCACTGAAGGTCGCAGATGTTACGAAGAATGGATGCAAACTGTCCTGGAAGAAGCCTGAAGATGATGGTGGTAAGTAGAATGCGATTTGATTAATTTGAAGAGGGTTTTAAGATATGAAAGCGTGTCTCTGTACTGAGCGTAATTATGTCTGGCTCGAGCTTCGATGTCCCGTAAATGCCCCGTATTAAAATGCCATAGCGTTGCGTCAGCGTTTGGCTTACAAATTTTAGACCGCGCGCACTTTGAACGCGAATTTGTATCGCACGTAAACGTATGATCGTGGTCGTACGAATTGAGTGCGCGTACTGAATACGTTTTTCTCCGTCAAATAGACCGTGTTCCGGTGATATCGCATTCAGGAAGTCCTCTTTGGACCGCGTTGAATATCTATCTGTATCTTCAAGATAATAATTCTCTTATAACTCGGTGACTGTGCCAGCGTCGTCGTTGTCGTAGAACCGAACGGGTGTGTGAAATATATTTAAAAAGAATTCATGGATTCGGTGAATTTCATCATATCACTTGAATCACTCTGATCCCATAAACGTTTATGTCCGTAAATCAAGTTAATAAAATTTTCTACATCCATTTTTAATTTTCAACGCACGAAAGTGTTTTAAAATCTTAGAAAGTTCGGATAGTTTTTCAGACGTCAAAAGTACACGTACGTATACTTACGACTAACTCGCACTGCTCCTTTAGTACGTGGAAGGTCGGGATCGTTCTTGTGTGTTCGTACGTGTTCGCGCGAGTAAAATTCGTACGGAAACGCGTCCAAAGTGCGCGGCCTTATCTAGGATACGTCGCGTTTTCGTAGCATCTAAACTGAGTATACGTTCAACGAACGCATATGCAATGCAGGGCGAACTCCAGCTGATTGAAGCTATCCAAAATTTTAAAGGTATTGATAAAGAAACCGAATCTTCGATAATGTTTACTCTTGAACTTTACTCGATTATTATTATTTAGCCATTATTAAATGGCTGTTAATAAAGCATAAAGCTGTAGGAAATAGTCAGCCCTGAGAAAAAGGTTCAAATTCAACAATCTACTAGTATTTAATACAACATTACTTTTGGACTTTCAAAAGCCCAACTGAATTTCTCAGCCCGAAGCAAATTCTTCCCAATATATGCGTAGATAAACGATCAAAAGACTAATCCTGCTACCATTTTATAGGTAAACCAGTAACCGGCTACGTAGTAGAGAAACTCAACAAAGCCACCGGTCGTTGGGTGCCGGTCGGCAAGACCGATGACACGGAGATGGAGATCAAGGGTCTGCAGGAAGGCGAGGAGTACGAGTTCAGAGTCAAGGCACTCAATGACGAGGGAGAGTCGGAGCCGCTGAAGACTGACCACTCCATTGTTGCTAAGAATCCCTATGGTGAGTTTTTTTGTGACCTGTAAGACTTTTCCAAAGAGGCCTTGGATTTTAAGTGTCCTTGGTCAGCAAGATGGCGCTACTGTCAGGACCTGTCTGATTTGTTGAAGTTGGTAAATGGGTCGCTATCCTTCAATAATTCAAAGGCAACGATTCTCGCAATTTATCCCGCTTGGGGGCGCTGTTGTAGATGTAGACCTGTCAAATTTAGAACTGCTCAAATTATGTAGCCATTATCACGGGACTCTCTCCCCCTCCCCCATGAGAGTGAATGCCAAAAGACCGCTGTCTCTGGTCACTGTAATAGTAAATTTTTAGTCATATCCGAAGCTCAAATACTTATTTTCTGCTATTTTCAAATGTTATGTAATCTTGCAAAAATATGGTACGGTCAACAGCATGTCATTAGTAAACCTTGAACTACGCGCCCATAATGCTTCATACAAAGGCGCTGTCAAAATCAAATGGTCAAATCCATGACGTGGGGTTGAATGTCCTTTAGATATTTTTATGTGAGATTTTTAAAAGCCACACACAAAAAAATATACACGCTTGTATTCGCACACTCTTCGATTTGACAATAATTAAAAAAAAAACATATTTTATTTTTATAGATATTCCCGGCAAGCCATCAGTTCCCACCATCGAGGACTGGGACGTGGACCGCGTGGACCTCAAGTGGGAGGCGCCCAAGAACAACGGCGGAGCGCCCATCACTGGGTACATCATCGAGAAGAAGGAGAAGTACGGATCTTGGACCGAGGCGCTTGTTACTACGGTAAGATAACGTTGAAACAATCTGTCGATGTAAGTTCTAACAATAACAGTGTCATATATTTTAAGGGTGATAGTACAGTAACAGTCAGAAGTCGACTAGCAATCTCACAAAACTATGGCCATAGCAATATTAGTTGTACTTATGACCTTCTATAAAAACGTTTGACAATACTACACAGTGGTAACTTTGGCAGCCCATATAGCGCAGGCGATAATGGTCATTGCGGTGTAAGTGGACTTCTAGACGTTGACTGTGCCTACTCATGAATATGAACAACTTTCACTCTGAGCCCAACGTTGAAGTAACGAAAAATAATTACCTGTTCCGTAAAAAAGTTCCGTTCCAACACGATTAAATTGTAATTATGTCTTCGATTGGCAACAAAGCATGCGTGGGCGCAACTAAAATGATTGTTTTCGCTATCAGCGTAGGTAGATGCAACAGATATCGTCTACTAACATATTAAAACCTGTCATCTAGTCCCCCTATGTCCCCTAGTCCCAATATAAAATATCGATTCCCTGTACCATATTATGCACAAATCAAGTTTGAGTGATAAAAACTGTCGATTATCTTTAATCCCAGACTGTTATAATTAGAAATCGGATAATCATTCGATTATATTTACCTAAAGTTCAGGTGTTGGCTAATATGGAATGGGCTTTTATAACGAAAAATTCCTAGAATTCCAGGATCGACCAATATAGAGTTCTGATTAAAGAATCGACTGTATATTTACTTACGTTCAGGTGTTAGCTAATATGAAATGCACTTTTGTATCGATCGTAAAAGTCTCGCGTATCATGAATTCATATGTACTTTTTGACTATGGAAACGAATGCTAGCTAATGTTGTAAAGTAGGTTGCCAAACTGGCATACGTCAGGATAAGTAATGTTAAAAGAGAATTTAAAGTAAACAAGCATAAGTTCTAGTGGTCATCGCGGTGTCCCGGTATTTTTCAAATAAATAATACCATATATTCAAGAAGTCGTAGGGCCTGTGGCTAAGTAATAACAGCCGCAGGGGTCGATCAATCAGGTTAAGCTACGCTTGCCGCAGTTTGTCCGTGGATGGGTGACCATCTTTACATACCAAGACCCCTCCGTTCCTCGGAAAGCACGTTAAGCCGTTTGTCCCGGCTGTCATTCGTGGATCTGTGACAGTCGTTATGTGTCGTCAGAAGCCCGAAAGTCTGACAACCAGTCTTACCAAGGGGTATCGATCATATTACCCAGTAACTGGGTTGTGGAAGTCAAATAGGCAGTCGGTCCATGTAAAATACTGGTATTCAGCCGCATCCGGTTAGACTGGAAGCCAACCCCAACATAGTTAGGAAAAGGCTAGGTAGATGAGATTTAAGAAGTCGTTTCTATATCATGTATCCGATTAGTTGTGCATTCTCGGTTTTTCTAGAATCCTAGGATTTATATAAACAGAAAAATAAATAGTTTCTTAGCCAAAAATTAACTTTAGGTAAAATGCATCCGATTATCCGCTCTCTAGTTATTATAATTAAGAGTAGAAAAAATACGGCGATACTATCAATCAAGAGCTCTAATTTATCGGTGCATCATGGCTGACTTTGTTACATCTGTACTCTGTGCTTTATGTAATTATTAATACTTATAATGTATTTTAACCTTCAGACGCCAGAATGCAAGGCCCGCGTGCCGGACCTGAAGGAAGGCAACGTGTACCAGTTCCGTGTGAAGGCCGTCAACAAGGCCGGACCCGGCGAACCGGGAGATGCTACACAACCGCACACGGCTAAGGCCCGGTTCTGTAAGTATACACTTTATATTTGTTTATATATTTCTAGCTGTCCGCCTCGGCTTCACACGGGTATACTAATGAAGAAAATGAGACAAAATCTTCCCTTTACAGTACGACCATGTAATGAAATAAAATGACAATTAAATAATTTCCCAATCGTATCGGATCCCAAGTGATCGGATAATCGGGCGCTTATATACCTAAACTTCTTCCCACGAAAGAATAATATGGACATACCTTTCTGAATAAATAAGCAATCCCGGGTTCCCGGGATTGAACAATTTTGTAAAAACAACTTAATGAAATTATAGCAGTGGTTATTTTGATTTAGTATCTTTATTTTATTCAAAACAAATGGAATATCAATAAAAAATGATGATGTGCACAATGTGGTCAAGTAATGGAAATTGATTTATCTATCTAACAGATTAGTGATCGAATCAACTAATTTATTGTATTTTATACGAACTGAAGGGACTCTGAAAGGCATGTCCGTATTATTCTTTCGTGGGAATAAAAGTGAAGTTTAGGTATATTAGCGCCCGATTATCCGATCACTGATGATAACACACTGAGTTTTATAAACTACAATTGCTAATATTTAAAAAAATGGCAGTTATAATATAAAGTTAAAAGTTTTCACAAAACAATTTTTTTTCGGATGTAACAGATAAAACACTGTAAGAAGCTGAATAACTAAACGTCAATCTGTCAATATTTTTGCAGATCTCCCTACTGTCTTCTGTCTTACTCACTCACTTTTTATATGGAGATGTTTTAAACAAAAATTTTCACTTTTCTGTACAATTTTTTAAACATTTTCTTTTATACAAACTTTGTCCTGAAAATTACAAACACAAAAAAAAGAATTAATCAAATAGATGCAACCGTTCAGAAGTGTATTTGGGAATTGATTTTTATTTATATAGATAAGATTATTTTTATTAAAAGGAACAGCAAAAATTTACGTATTAAGAACTTACAAATAGTTTTACAAAATTATGTTTTGTTGATAATGATACCCACAATGCTGCGGACAAGTTACCTAACGTAAATGTTTAAAAAAAATTAAGAGAGTTTTAAATCTTGAACCTCGCTGAATATAGCGTTTGTTGGCGAGATCTTTTATATAACGTGGGGATACAGTCTGTATCTGTTTATTTTACTAGTGAGCCTGCACTTATATTTTAGTTTTATATAAATATATATTTTGTTTTTGTTTGATTATTTGGAGATCTTTTTACCCATTACTACTCCTAAAGCAGTGTTATAAAGAGCTATAGTTATTACTGAGATCATTAAATCAAGGTGTTTCACTACGACTACGACTACTGTTACTCTCTTGATGATCAAAATCGTTGTTAATTGGAGCTTTTACTGTCCATTGATGACCGCGAAGCTCTGTAAAATGTCTCTACAACTCCCAGACCAGAATTTTTTTTAAATATTTTTACTAAAAAACATCCCTTCTACAGTGAAACCACACATCAACCGCGATAAGATGCACGCTATCCGCGTGCGCGCTGGTACCACTATCAAATTGGACGTTGACATCAAGGGCGAACCTCCACCAACCAAGACCTGGACCTTCGGCAAGAAGGTAAGAATATCAACCTATAGAAAATATACTGTAGGATAGTTTGTAAGCTCTACATTTCGGAAATCAGATCAAAATACAGCAAATCTAACTTAGCGAGATGTATTGATGATTCTTTTGGTTATGGTTTTTATTTAAATACATGTTTGTTATGGTCGCGAATCATATTTTGATCAACATACAACATGATACTGACCTACAAATTGCAAAACACGCAAGAAAATTTGAATTACGCGTAGTATACTTGAACTGAGAGAACCGCCCTTACTGCTAAAGACAATCTATTTCCATAAACGTGCGGTTAACTGTATAGGATTGTCTATAAAAAAAGCAATAAACCAATTAGTTTATGCTGAGCAATGCTTGTATTACACGTCGCATAAATTCAATAGAATCAATCAAAACGAATGCGTACGCGCAAGCTTACGATACATGATTTACGAGTAGAATAGACAGATGCTTCATGTTGGCGTTCCATTGTAGGAGATCCTTATCATATTAACTTGGTTGTGTTACACGAATGCCGCCCGTTTTTCGTTATTTTATAAGGAGTGTGATAATAATAGCGTTAACACAAAAACGTTACGTTTTTCTGTGAAACGTAAAACAAAGCGAATGCCATTACACCTTAAAGTTGCTTTTTGTATAGCACTGATTCATTGAAGAAACCCTGCCCCTATGTTCTTTTGTTTTCGTCCAACAATAGAAAGTCGGAACGGCACAAAAAAACAGGAGTAAAGCAGTAGAGGAGTACTCCAGTCGTGTGTCGGAGCTAACACACACACACACCCTTTTATTGAAATAATATTCCTTGAAAACTTCTAAATTCCAGGTCCTGGAGACAAGCTCAGGCCTCAAGATCGAGAATGAAGACTACAACACCAAGATGCAGATCTTCGACTCGACGTGGCAGAACTCCGGCGTTTACACGCTCAAGGCAGAGAACGAGTCGGGCGTCGATGAGGCTACCGTTGAAGTTACTGTGCTGGGTATGTATTGATAAATAAGTAATTTTGTCTATTGGAAACTTAAAATAATTTCAAGCTAATTGCTTTCAATGGCTACAAATTTCCTTGGTCGTCTGCTATAGCCGTTTTAAAGATGTACCTAGTGAAAAATGAATTTGCCATACATACACTTTGTGACAGCATGTAAATTCAGCAAAGCTCTGCTGCGCAGGCGCCTGTCTTTAGCCGATTTAGTGTTCTTAATTATTTATTGTACACAAATACAAATAATCTATGCAGGGATTGAGAAAGTGCATGTCTAAAGACGAGTTGACGTTGCTAGCTTTTTTTTATCGCATAGCCACCCCTTTATTTTTCATCACGGAAGATGAAATTGTAATCGAAGATTACGTCAAATAGCGTACGATTGGAGAAACCTAACTCAGTGAACTGTTTGAGGCTTATGATGATAATCATCATATGATTCCTCAACATACTAACAACTTATCTCCCCACAGATAAACCCGGCAAGCCCGAAGGCCCATTAGAAGTGTCAGACATCCACGCTGACCACGTGAAGCTGAAGTGGAACAAACCCAAGCACACCGGAGGCCTGCCGCTCAGTGCCTACGTGGTGGAGAAGATGGACACGCTCACTGGGAAGTGGGTGCCTGCTGGTACCGTGGAACCGGACACCACTGAGGCTACTGTTACTGGTTAGTGGGCTTGATTAATTTTCTACTCTAATCTAATCTCACTAGCCTGTATTGTCTCACTGCAGGGTGAAGGCCTCCCTCTTTCTCCCTTTTCCACACATGTATGTCTTTTGCTAGTGTCGGTCAGCCCTTACGGTAGGAGACAAGCTTGTCCCGCCATCTTTGTCTCGGCCTGTCACGATGTCGTCGTGATGAATTTTAAAATGATATAATTATCTATACATCCATACAAATAAATAAAATTGAAGTGTCTGTTTATAATGTTAAAATAACAGCTTTTTAATGCATATGAAAGTACGCAGTACTTATAAAAAAAATGTCTGTCTGTCTGTTTATTTTGGCTAATCTCCGAAACGACTAAACCAAATTTGACCTTCTAGGGCTACTTTTATTTTAGAAAAAGAATTAGGGTTCCCCGAAAAAAAAAGGCCATGAAGTTGTGACAAAATCCGATTCAAAGAGAGAAGTATTGAGGTCCACGCGGGCGAAGCCGGGGGCAACAGCTAGTGGAGTAATAAAATGAAATAAAGAAAATAAATTTATTTGTCCCAGATGAATGAGGTTTAGGAGGAAGCTCCAGGTAGCCCGTGAAATTCAATTTTTTTTACATAAAGGTTGTATGTTGATTATTACATATATGTATTTACAAAATTATAATCATTACAATCAGTATACAACTCCTTAAGTAAGTGTAATCCTAAATGTCAAGATTTCGTGAAATAATCATTCATTAGGAATATAAGAACTTAGGGAGTTGTATTGATGATTTTAATTATTATAATTCTATAACTCGTTACTGTCGCGAACTGTATTCAGATCATACAACCAAAAACATAAGAAAATTTGAATTTCGCTGGCTACCTGGAGCTTTGGCCTTACATGCATTTTGAATTTGGATTGATACTACTTGACCAAAACAATTTATGCGCATGACAGGAATTCAGTTGCGGCGCCCGCACCCCGCACCTATCCCCGCGCTTCCCGTAGTGGCGTGCAGGCGTATACTCGCTTTCGGCAGTGATGATAATGCGTACAACATCAATCACCGTTCCGGTGTTCCCTCCCTAGTTCCAATAACTTCATAGCTGTCATGCGCCTGTTTTGGTCACTTAGTACAGACTTTAGTAAGGCGCCAAGCCCTCACAGTAACGTTTCATATTATTGGCAGAAATGAATTGCTTGTCAATGTGAAAGTTACTTATGCCAACGTTAAACTAAACTATTTTAGATATTATAATGCTTGACGAATAAAACAAATCTGTGTTGTAAATAACCGAAGTGTCTTAGCAAAAGCTATTTGTTTTCAAACGATAAAGGTAACATTTTTGCCGGTTTCATTGCAAAATACATGCGGTATCAACAAGTGAGAGTTTGCTCTCGAAGCACATTGCTAATTCGATCTGGATTAAATTTTTATCAACTTGAGCACAAATGATGAAAATAGGGATCCCAATACTTGCGTCATCTCATCTCCAAAAAATTTTACATCACACTAACTTCTTTATTCTCCCCCACAGGCCTAGAAGCGGGTCACACCTACCAGTTCCGTGTGAAAGCTCTGAATGAGGAAGGGGAATCCGAACCCCTGGACACAGACCATGGCATCCTCGCCAAGAACCCATACGATGTACCAGCACCTCCCGGTTTGCCCGATATTGTGGACTGGGACGAGAAATCGGCTAAGCTTAAATGGGAGCCGCCAATTAGGGATAATGGAGCCCCCATTACTGGATATATTATTGAAGTCATGGATAGAGATAGGGGCGAGTTTGTTAAGGTATGTTATTATTTTTTTATCAACCTGTACTTTTTTAATAAATGCATTATTTAAATAGTTTTTTTTTTGTAGAGTTTGGTTTTGGATGAGGTAGCAAAACAAAAACACTGGGGATGTTTCCGTATGTTCTGCATTTTATTGTTTTTAACGTAAAACGCAAGAGTTTTCTACTAAATTCAAGCAATATAGGGAGCATTTGACGGCCAAATTTTCAAATGCATTAAGTTTTAACTTTTATTCTCATAAATTTTACATTCAATTGTATTGCATAGGCATCCATCGTTGGTGAATTCGGGTCTTAGATGTCACCAACTTTTTCATGTGCTACCGAGGATTAAAAGTTACTCATCATTTAACGTTACTATTTCCCCCCAGGCCGCTGAAATCCAAGGCAACATCTGCCAGGGCACCGTGCCCAAGCTGGAGGAAGGCAACCAGTACCAGTTCCGTATCCGTGCGTTGAACAAGGCTGGACAGTCCGAACCTTCGGAGAACACCAACTGGCATACTGCTAAGCCGAGATTCTGTGAGTACCCTCATCATTTTCGATGTACTTATGAATTTATTGTAGATCTGCCATCTAGCATGATGCCTGTCATCATGCAGTCTTGCAAAAGATGGAACGAACGTATAATTGACTGCAGAGCGTTTTCCATTTATGGCATCCAGAGGAGCTCGTGGATAAGTAATAAAAGCCGCACGGGTCGATCCATCCGGTTAAGCTACGCTTGCCGGGGTTGGTCCGTGGATGCGTGACCATCTTTACATAACGAGACTCCTCCGGGCATCTGTCAATAGTGTCAAAGCGCCAACGCTTTGACACTATTGACAGGTGCCTTGACCTGAAGTCTCAGTGCTGCCACCTAGTGAACGGCATTTCAGAAAACCTTCCATGCGATTGGAGAAGCTTATATGCATATAATTCTACTTCCATGTATTGGCTGAAGTTTCAAACAATTTTGATTCAATTTATCAATTTCTTTCCCAACAGTGAAACCAAGAATAGATCGCACAAACTTGAACCCGCTCACAGTAAAGGCAGGTCTACCGATCTCCCTAGACGTGAAAGTCTCCGGCGAACCCCCTGCCAAGGTCACCTGGTACTTCAAGGGTGAAGAGCTGACGAACAGGGAGAACCTCGAGATCATCAATGTGGACTATAACACCAAGTTCTTGATGACCAAGAGTAAGAGGGCGCAGACTGGAAAGTATGTTATCAAGGCCAAGAATGAGGTTGGAGAAGATGAGGCTGAAGTTGAGATTACTATTCTTGGTGAGTACATGCTTTCATACTACTGAAATGTTTGTTTTTATAAATTAATATTCTTTACTAAATGTAAATAATATTATAACAAAAATTAAAAAAAAAGGTCCAGGACCAAAAGTTCTGGTAGATACAGTTATGTTATTATGACTGAAGTTATTATGAGCGTTTATCCCGCGTGGGCTGGCAATGTCGCATTTCTACAGGTTTTTCGTGATTATTTTAATACATTTAATTGAAATTACTATGTTCTTTAATAGAGTCTCTAGATCGTTGGTATTTATATTTATGTGTGCTATTTATTTTGGTATTTACTCAAAAAAAAAAATTACATTATATATAATATTGTCAATGTTTATGAGTAAATACCAACGATCTAGATAGTATATTACAAAAAAAAAATTGTAATTTGATTTAAATGCATTAAATTAATCATGAAAAACCTGTAGAAATGCGACGTTGCCAGCCCACGTACGATAAACGATCTTAAGCCAATTTTAAGTTCCCTGTCCGTTTAATTATTGTTACTGCACTGCAGACAGTTGTAAGATCGTTGATATCGATATTAATGGGGTCGCGGACGGTAAACGTGACACAATAGAGGTTTTATTGTTATGGCTAACAATAAGTAATAAAAGCCGCATGGGTCGATCCATCAGGTTAAGCTACGCTTGCCGGTGTTAGTCCGTGGATGGGTGACAGTCTTTACATACCGAGACTTCTTCGTGCCTCTGATAGCACGTTAAACCGTTGGTTCAGGCTGTCATCCGCGAATCTTTGAGAAGGCCGAAAGTCTGATAAGTAGTCTTACCAAGGGGTATCGAATTAAGTAACTGGGTTGTGGAGGTCAGATTGGCAGTCGCTCCATGTAAAATACTGGTATTCAGCTGCATTAGACTGGAAGCCGACCCCAGCATAGTTGGGAAAAGGCTAGGTAGATTTAATTTTCGTTGTTGTCAACCGCCCGCGAAAGCATTGACGGGAGAGCGCTCGATATCAATCCTTGTCAACTAAACGTCGAATTAAATGACAGCTGCAGAATCAGTCTTTTAGAGTTAGTTAATAAAATATATATTGATACAGTCAGTTAAAATACCTTTCTAATAATTTCAGGCAAACCCTCAAAGCCACAAGGACCTCTGGAAGTGGCTGACGTCACAAAGAACGGTTGCACTCTCTCCTGGAAGAAACCGGAAGACGATGGCGGATCACCCATCGAATACTACGAGATTGAGAAACTTGATCCGCTTACTGGTATGATTTACTTATAGGATAAATATAGCAAAAAAAAAAAAAAAAGCAACTAAGCAGATTGTCTATCTGAATAATAAGACACAAATTAAAAATACTACTTGTGTCGGTACGAGATGCAAAATAGTTTTCAATATTACTTCTGTTAAAAGAGTCATAATTAAGTGAAAAGTTCATGTCTTGGGCAAAATTATTTGCTATAGTTTTGCGGGCGAGGCGGGGGGTGGAACACCGTGAGCGTTAGCGAATGAGCGGCTTGCACTCTCTGCTTGTCTCGTGAGCCGCGCACATACCTAAGGCGCGGTACAGCGGTATCGGTCAAAATATAGTCAGCTAGTCTAGTAATGCCTAGTCGGAAGGCATCAAGGCTCAGGGTCTGCTCCATATTATTTAAAGAAGAGTATTCTTGCTTGACTATGGTGTAACAAGGCACCTCATCAATTTCAAAAAGTAATATCGTTGATTGGGTTACGAAAGCTTTGAGATACAAAGTCAACAGAAGTACACACAAATTCAAGGAATTTGTATCTGTTGATTTAGACATGCAAAAAACGCACATAGGCTTGTTTCCCGGAAGCTTCGCCGCGAGTGAGCGCTGTGTGTTTGTCAATTGTCAAAGTCACCTTGAAGACAAAGCGAGCAATCGGCGACAAACAAAAACATTTTGCGCCATCTCACGGCAAATTTTTCTCATCAAGGAACTCCATTGACAGTGAATTAAAGAAACAAAAGTTAAATGAAAGTAACAAACACTTAGCGCCATCTACGCGAAACTAATTTGACAGTTTTCTTCCCCATTCTTAGATGTGACAGTCGATAAAAAACAGTGTTCATTTACTTTATGAGGGTCTTTTTTTGAGGATTCATTAATCAGCAAATTAAACCCTATGCGTACAATATTGGTCTAATAAAGAATGTGGTTCATATTTCTAGGTGTAACTTGAAATATGGTCCATCTTTATTTAACACTTATGCCCGCGACTTCCTTCCCGTGAAATTTCTTGTCCCCCGTTCCACTGTCGATCCACCCGTCGCATCGCATCGCCTGCCCGCGCTATTTCTTAGCGTTCTTTCCGACTATTTTTATTTTTGCTCGGCTCCTAAGGGTCCTAGCGTGATGCTATATAGCATATACCCTTCTTCAAGAATTAGGCTATCAAATGCAAAAACAACTCTTCAACTTCGATATATTAGCGCGTTCAAACAAACAAAAAACCTAGCTCTTCAGCTTCTTCTTCGTGTCGCTGGCATGACAGACTGTATTTCACATCTTTTTGGCCACTTTCACGGCGTCGTCAATGCCACTCTTTAGCTTTAATTTATTTCTTCACTATACATGACATTCTTTCTCCAGGAACTTGGATCCCATGCGGTACTGCGAAGGACTGCAAGGCAAACGTGACCGGCCTGTCGGAAGGCAAGCCCTACAAGTTCAGGGTCAAGGCTGTCAACAAGGAGGGCGAGTCCGAGGAGTTGGAGACTGAGAAGCCTATTATCGCTAAGAATCCCTTCGGTGAGTTTTATTTGGATATTTTGGAAATTTATGTACAGTATCCAGCCTGCATTTAGTTAAAGAATATTCCTTGCCAATACAAAATTCATGTGTGATGGTACCAAACATACAAGCAGCTACACCGCACTTGGGTGAGAAATAGCAATAAAATACAATTATCGCATATGTAGGAAACTAAATTATTGATTCTACTTTGCAAGACATAGTGATGACACTATGAATGTTTATAATCGATACTCTATAAGAATTTCTGATGGTGTTGCAATTACTTAATGTAATTGCAACACCATCAGAAATTCTACTGAAAACTGGAAATAGCAAGATGCCAGTTATAAAAAATTGCTGTCAACTTTGTCGAAGTGGCTCTTAAAATAAAGAAAACGCATAAAAATAATACGCCGGTTTGGTCCAACATCACAGTAAAAAAGTTTCCTACGCGTTAGGGCGAAAATGACACATGCCTGTAGCTTGTACAAAACTATGCTATGTAGCTTGCATGCCATTGTGACATTCACCAATCAGAAGCTATTATGGCATGACATGGGCGTGATACTTGCATAGTTTTGTACAAGCTACAAGCATGTGTATTTTCGCCCTTAGTCACAATGACAGCCAAATGAAATATTTACCTTCGCAGCGATTACTTCATTGTCCAATATTTACCCTAACGCTTTATTCACAGACGAGCCCGGCAAGCCCGGTCGTCCCGAGCCCCGCAACTGGGACAAAGACTTCGTGGAATTGGAATGGTCTGCGCCCAAGACCGACGGTGGAGCACCCATTACTGGATACATTGTGCAGAAGAGGGAGAAGGGCGGAAGGTGAGTTTATGGAGTTGCATTTGTTTAATTAAAGTGACTAATGAAACCTTTCGAACCACGCAGTTCCCGATGGAAAACAAATATTTTACTTTTAAATAATTTTATTAATTTGAAGTAGACTCTTCGACATTGATAAACTGATTGCAGGGGTAACAAAATTCAACACGCATAAAAAAGCATGTCTCGCGTTTTTAAGGCCCGGTCCAGTTTCTACCAAAGAGGAGAGGAATTTGTCTGGTTGTTCGAGTCGTGTCTCCTCTTCTGTTTAGTATAAACCGGACCTTTTAGCTGAGTAATGTCTAAACTGCAATGGTTAAAAACTTATTTTTTTATAATATAAACTAGCTTCTGCCTACGACTTCGTCCGCGTGAAATTTCTTGTTCCCCCGACTAACCCCTCGCATCGCATCGCCCGCGCTCTTACTTCGTTTTCGCTTAGCGTTCTTTCTGACTTTTTTCTTTTGCTCGGCTCCTAACGTGATTAAATAATCAAGAGTGCATCTCCAAAATCCTCCAAAAATTTACCTTCCTTAAAAAATTAGGCTATTAAATGCAAAAATATTTTTTCAAATCCGACAGATAGTTCCTGAGATTAGCGTGTTCAAACATACAAACAAAGAAAAAAGCAAACTCTTCAGTTTTATTATTGTATAGATAGATTGTTGGTGGGCTATTTACTCTCTGCCACAAGAAATGGGATTCTACCTTCCACATAAACCGGTCTGCCACTAAAAATCAAGTAACAAAATCAGTACTAAAATCTACTCTTTCCCACCAGATCATGGTCCGATTGCCTCAAGACAACCGGTGACCGTCCGACCGGCCGCGTGACGGACGTGGAACCGGGCCGCGAGTACGAGTTCCGTGTCATGGCCGTCAACAAAGCCGGCCTGGGAGAGCCGTCCGATCCTAGCAAGAGTGTTATTACTAAGCCAAGATTCTGTAAGTATAATTATGTAATTTACCCAGGCATCATGCCTGGGTAAAAAAAAGAAATTTTTTTTTAGTCCGTCAGTCAGATAACAAAAAAATATTAGACTGAATTGTCTCACTGGATTGTCAACGCTCTGCTTAGCGGTGAGAGTTGCAAATCCAACAGTATGTTTTTTTGACGCGCTGGGATGCACTATTAGATTCTCAATGCTCGGCTCAACACCGAGAGTTGAAAATCCAGTGAGTGATGATTCCGCCGCGATATTTTTACGTTCGTGGGTAGGCTTATTCTTAAAAGACAGCTTCATTACGACTGATGACTAATCAGGCAAGCTAGCCTCATAATATTAACACGGCAACGTATAAAACTGTTTACCATTGTCGAATCAGAGCTGGTTATACTACCATGTATCGACGATGCAAACCCTTACTCAATGGGTTATGAAAGCATTACTTAGTTTTAAATTTGAACACGGTGAGTTAACCCAATTTACCGTGTTCAAATTAAATTGACTTTTAGATGTCATAAACTTCTCTAAAAAAAAAGTCTTTCAATGTTGATTCTTATGAAATCCGGAAGTATAGATAGAAAAACCATTTCATATATTACAAGCTTTTATTTAGTTTCATCTGTCCCGGTGCATGTCTGTCTGTGATCGAATCTTGCAAGTTAAATTTGACCCACTTCCCGGTTTCCGATTGAGCTGATTTTACATGCATACGTAAATCGGATGACAACGCAATATTATTATGACATAGAGCTCATCTAATGATGGAGCCGGAAGGTGGTCATGAGAACTCAGTAATAAAACGACGTAACCCTATCGAGTTTGGGCTCGTTTGGTTTGTCTTGACAAGGACTGTGGTGCTAGATGATATCTAGAATAATAGAAGCTTGATTTAAAAAAAAAACCCTTGTTTCTAATATAAATCCATACATAAAACATTTTTTTTCCACAGTGGCACCAAAGATCGACCGCAAGGACCTACAAAAGAAGAAGATCAAGGTTGGATCCAACCTCAAAATGGAAGCCGACGTTATCGGCGAACCTGAACCAACAATCACCTGGACCTTCAAGGGCGAAGTCCTTAAGGCCCAAGAGAGGCTGAAGATTGAAAACAAGGACTACCACACCTCCTTCTTAATGGAGAGGATGACCAGGACTGATGCTGGGAAGTACGTGGTAACAGCCAAGAATGACTCTGGTACTGATACAGTGGAGATTGAAGTTGAGGTCGTCAGCAAGCCTTCGAAGCCGAAGGGACCTCTGAAGGTTTGTAGAATTTTTATTGAATTTTTACGCGGTCGCATACCGCCATAGATTAAGTTGTTTTGCTGTCCCTTTCGCTTGTTTAGCCGTTACTAGCGTGTGGCGCCACAGACTGTTGCGCACACGTACAATCACCTTACGAGAACGTTGATCACTTTTGAACACACTAAACTCGTCGTAGCTGGTGTATGAGGCTGTTTCCCGGAAGCTTCGCCGCAAGAGAGCGCTGTGTGTTTGTCAAACAAATCGGTCACATGAAAAAACACTTAGCACCATCTCGCGACAAAGTTTTAACAAGGAACTCCATTGGCATCTGAATGAAAGTAACAAACTCGTAGCGCCATCTATGTGGAACTAATATGACAGTTGTCTTTTCCATTTATATAATACATCATATTTCTGACGTAGCCATTTGCAGGGTCATAGTCAAGGGTCCAAGTATGGTTAAGGTTTTTGTAAGTCGATTGTATAGAAATGTACCGCGCTAGTAGCCACGTGCCTGTGCCTATCTTGTTACACGTAACTTGGTTCCTTCGTACCTCTCTGTTGCTTGTGTTCTCCAATAATCTATACCTTTTAAACAATAGTTTCCCTGAAGATAGCCTTACCTTTCCCAAAATATTATATTACAACATTAAGGCCGCATCTCGGCTTATTGTTACTTCCTTTCCCAAGAAATAGGTCAATTTATACTTGAATAAGTACTCAATCACACAGGATCAAATTAAATTAGCTAGGGAAACTACATAAACACGACAAAATAAAAAATACTAAAAGATTTGATTATTTTTGCGTGTGAGTTGATAAAATCCGTTTATCGTGATGATATATCGATACCCATCACGTCGGTGAAGTTTACACAAAAAAAAAACTGATTTTTAAACTGATATTTTAAATATGTAAGTGACTAAGTACATACCGGCGCGAAGGTTGATGATCCCAAAAAAAAAAAAACGTCAAATTAATTTCTATTTTGTTTTATCATCACGTCTACTGCAGAGTTTCGCTAGCTAATTTAATTTGACCCTGTATAATTTACATTCCATCGCTACTTCACAACTATCTACTTAAGGTTTATGTAAGTAAGTAAGTAGATTTTTCAGTGATCGTTATGTAAATGCCCAAAAAAAAAAAATTGTTGCAATGGAGTTCGAACTTTGCTACGTATGAAATTGAGCTTGATAATTATCATAATAATTAAAGTATAAAGGTTTGGTGACTCCTTGTCACCATCGCCTAACCTGCCCAACTTAGTTTATAAGAAGCGGTAACATATTATGATGACTTACCAATCCCAATTTAACCCTCAGGTATCAGATGTAACAGCAAACGGCTGCAAACTCAAATGGGAGCCACCAGAAGACGACGGTGGCGAGCCGGTCGAAAACTACGTCGTTGAACGTATGGACACGGAGTCAGGACGATGGGTGCCTGTATGCACCACCAAAACTCCTGAAGCTGATGTTACAGGGTTGAATGAGGGCAAGGACTACCTGTTCAGGGTTAAGGCTGTTAATCCTGAGGGTGAAAGTGAGGCGTTGGTTACTGATACAGCTACAACTGCTAAGAATCCTTATGGTGAGTTTGTTTTTTTCTTTTTGTTTTATTTAGTATAATAAATTAATTAGCTGGAAATCAGAGGCTTCTCTACTGGAATGATAGGGTTTAAAAGAAAGAAAGAATAATATTTTATTTGGGACACGCACATGAAATAAGTGCAAAAAGTAGAAAATTTAAAAAACAATACTTAACATATTTTTTTCGAATAAACAAAAAAATAATATTAATAAAAATAAAGACCTGTGCGTGGCCAAAAAGGCATTATTTTGGTTTGCATTCGGCAGCTTTGCAATAACTATTCACTAGTTTAATATTGTAGCTATATTGATTGTAAAGAGTACACAACCAATACAAACGGGTTTTGAGGTATTGTTAGCTTATTCGAGTGTGCTATTGGTATTCCACATTGCATCATTGAAAACTCGGTAACGACAGGACTTTGAGTATTGGATTCGATACCTTTCAGTCAAAAACTATAGAGCTTCTAAGAACTCGAGCTTTTAAAAATCTTGAAGCTAAACGAATAATTAAAAATAAAAAATATTAAAAATCAAATTATTAATTAATTAAATTAATAAATAAATTCAAATATTTTAGTTTTGCTGCAATTTATAATTGAGATGTTTTTTTATTAGAAATCAGTCAAAAACTTTTATAAACCTTAGAGAAATGCAGCATCCTAACTATAATCCAATCTTCCAGGCGAACCCGACGCCCCTGGCAAGCCCGAGTTCAAGGACTGGAGCGCCGACCACGCGGACATCAAGTGGGAGGCGCCCAAGGATGACGGTGGAGCGCCAATCACCGGCTATATCGTGGAGAAGAAGGACCGCGACACCGGCAAGTGGGTGAAGGCTGCTGAGGTACGTCACTGCGATCATAGACCATCTAAAATAATGCTGGATATAGGAACACCCTAAGTTGAGCCTAATGCGCAAGCCACACTGGGAACGAAGCTAACTTCGTTTAGCTTCTTAGCACGACCTCATTCCACCGGCCCCCTTCTACCACCGGACATCTAGACGCACTGCCAGTTACCATCCCTACCTGGTTGCTATTCCACCAATTCGCACTAAGCGCTTCCAAATGTCTTTTATAATGCGCACAGCAAAAGAGTGGAACTCACTACCTGCGTCTGTGTTTCCGAACGTATACAACCCTAATCTCTTCAAAGTGAGAGTGAACAGGCTTCTTCTGGGTAAGCTCACTCCATCGTCGACTTTGTCTCTGTCACTTCTGACCTAGACTAGAGTCAAGAGCAAACCCATCACAAATAAAAAAAAAATATAAAAAAAAAAGCTTCACTCATGTAGCTACCGTGTATTTTGATACTTCGGTTCATAGTTCACGGTGTGAACCGAAGTATGCAAACACGCGGTAGCTACATGAGTGAAGCTAAACGAACCTAGCTTCGTTCCCAGTGTGGCCTGTGCTTAAAAATCTTTTTAAGTCATTTTTTTTTTCAAGTTACAGCTAGTTTATTGTTGGACATACGCCTTAAAATCATGTTTAGAAGTAGTTTTAGTGTTCATCAACGTCCGTCCGTCGTGTTTTATCCTGTAAAGATGCAGAAGACTAAAAAACCCAAAATTGATTTCTGAAAAACATGAGCCTAAAAGACAGATGCATTTTCTTATCCTATAATAATGAGAACCAAGTTCTTAATAAGTAATTAATTCTAATCTAGCAATAAGCAATTTCAATCTTAACTAAAATTGTTACGAGATTATCATTTTAAAACTTAGAGTAGTGTCGATTTCTACTTTACACACGTCTGTTTCACTTTCTTAGAGTCTATTATAATAATAGATTGGAGATAGATTCAGAAGTTCAATATTTACTTTGGTTTTTCTACGCTAAGATGTCATTCTTTAAACTACAATACAAAACACCACTTTGTTTCTGTACTGGTTAATTATGCTTCTCATATTTCATCAACAAAACATACATAATTCACGTATATACTCAGGTGCCCGGAAACAAGACCGAGGCCCGCGTACCGGACCTGATCGAAGGCAAGACATACCAGTTCCGTGTGAAGGCTGTCAACAAGGCTGGACCCGGCAAGGCCTCCGCGCCTACCGAGAACTTACTGGCTAAGGACAGATTTGGTAAGTAGCATTTACTTTTTTAAATACATAGAGGAGCTCGTGGCTAAGTAATAACAGCCGCACGGGTCGATCCATCAGGTTAAGCTACGCTTGCCGGGGTTGGTCTGTGGATGGGTGACCATCTTTACATACCGAGACTCCTCCGTGCCTCGGAAAGCACGTTAAGCCGTTGGTCCCGGCTGTCATTCGAGGATCTTTGACGTTACGGGTCGTCAGAAGTCCGAAAGTCTGACAACCAGTCTTACCAAGGGGTATCGTATTACCCAGTAACAGATAGGCAGTCGCTCCATGTAAAATACTGGTATTCAGCTGCATCCGGTTAGACTGGAAGCCGACCCCAACATAGTTGGGAAAAGGCTACGCAGAATGAACAGTAGATCAATTAATCAACCACTTACTGTGGCCAACTGCCCAACTCATCTAACAAGTATCTACTATATTTTTACCTTTGCCATATACTCGAAATAAAGAAGAAGTAGGCCAATGAAGAAAATTCAAGTACCTAAGGGTTGATTTTTCAATAGTCAGATAACTTTTATCCGAAGAATAAATATCGACATATTTTCTATACAAAAGCTGTCAAACCGCCAAATTCATTCCATAAATAAAAGTTGGAAAAGAAGATAAAAAAGTATCCTAAAATAGTAAATGCATTTTTTCTTCTACTGTATTATCACTCTGGCAACACAGATCAGATAATATTCATGTCAATTCTAAAGATCAAATAAAAATGATGTTGAATATTTGATAAAAACGTCAGTTCTATGTATAAAAAAAACATCATTTCAAATAACTGAAATACAAGTAAGATTCAATGACAGGCCAATTGGCGTGGTCGGTTAAGATACCACCTATCATGCCGCAGGTCATGGGTTTGATTCCCATCCAGGACAAACATTTGTGTGCATGTACATATCAGTTTGTCCTGAGTCTGGGTGTAAGTATAATAAGTAGTAATAAGTATGTATTTACAACAGAAAAGTAGTGTATGTAGTATATCAGTTATCTGATTTCCATAGTACAAGCTCTGCTTAGTTTGGGATCAGATGACCGTGTGTGAATAATGTTCCAGGATATATATATACTCTAAACTCCCATTTTCCTTTCCACAGCGCCGCCTAAGATCGACCGCACAAACATGCGTGATATCACACTGAAGGCCGGACAGAACATCCGGCTGGACGTCAAGGTCAGCGGGGAACCGCCGCCGACCAAGACTTGGTGAGTCCACTTTCATTCATCATCATCATCACCCACAGCCCGGCTTCACCCACAGCTGGACATAGGTCTCTCTTCTTGTGCCAATCCCCACGCTCCTGTGCCAGCCTCATCCACGTTCTATCCGCGATGGCAACAACGTCGTCCGCCCATCTCCGCCGGACGACCGACACTTCAGCTTCCAGCCTTTGGACGCAACTCAGTCACTGCCTTTCTCCACCTGTCATCACTGCCTCGCTAGGTGCCCTGCCTAACTCCATTTGAGTTCCTTAATGCGTTTTCCGATATCGAAAACCTTCCTTCAATACTAGTTAGTAATGAAGGAAGGTTTTCGATGCTAAAACTACACTACAGAATTGATTACTCTTCTTCTTATAGCATGTCGATATTACGACAATCTAAATTGAGTCAGGTCAGATTTTGGCTACGAGTTGACTTCCCTATCAGGCTAACATGCGCAGTGTGACAGAATCCTGTCATCGCTTCTTCCCGCGTGAAAACAAAACCAATATGTTTATGCATAGTTATTTATCTCGCTTCGGCGCGAGACAATGCGTGGACAAAACTTCTCGCGCGCTCTTGCTAGTCCGGATGGCGTAAGCTTACGTAGAAGTCAGCCTATGAAAACCTTGAACACACTTAGAACCTTGCCGTATGTCATGTAAATGGCGACTTTAAAGCAAGTGATACTGGCAAGTTACTTTTGCCTGTGAAATAACAATATTAAAAAAAAAAATACGTTAAAAAAAATGTAGTCTTTATTTTTGTAGGATTTAGTGAATGCGTGGTTTAGTACTAACTTCTGGGTTGGTTGAGATTTGGTTAATTTGATATTATATTATACTGGATAAGGTTTGGTTGTTAGTTTACTACCACTGGTTTATTAATACGAAATAATATGGTTTAAAGGCTATATGGAATACTATAGTTTGACCAAGACTGCTGTACCGCGCCTTAGGAATGCGCGGCGAGGTGGGGTGCAGCGCTAGCGAATGAGCGTGGGACGCCGTGAGCGTTGACGAATGAGCGGCTTGCACTGCCCCCCGTCTCGCCGCGCACATACCTACGGCGTGGTACAGCGGTCGTGGTCAAACTATAGTTATAATTCTCAAATGATAAATCCAAGCTAAATTAGCACTAATATTATTGATCTGGTTTGGTTTGAGTTACGCGAATGGTATACGAACACGTACTAACTGGTAATAGTTGCGAAACATACATTTATTGAAATGCACGCAGGCAAAAGTGCTGAGCTGTTCGGTTGCAAATATTGTACTGAACAATTTTATTTACAACGAATTAAACATCTTTTGTTTTGTGTAGCAGTAACTATTCACCAGACCAATATATTCACATAATCTGCCCTCTCCACCCAGGTTCCACAACAAAGAACGTCTATCAACTCGCGACGATCTATCCGTGGACGTAGAAGACTACAGGACCAAGCTGTCCGTTATCGTAGCATCGCGCAAGCACACCGGTACTTACGTACTGAAGGCTGAGAACAGCAGCGGCAAGGATGAGGCCACCATCCAGATTAACGTGTTGGATGTGCCCGCTAAACCTGAGGGACCGCTGAAGGTGAGTTAAAATTAAAAATAATAAAAAGAACAGTTGGGTAACCCATAAAACTAAGATACTAATTACTAAGACACATCACTAAACACGTTTAACGCTAAACGAGTTTAAAACATCGCTCCGTTTCTTTCAATCGTTTGAAGATGACAGGGAAAGAATGATGTTTTAAACTCGAGCCTTGAATAAATGATAGTGAGTGCAGAACCGTTTCTATCATAACTTAACATAACATCACGCTTTGTTCCCGCGAAGGGTTGGACAGACGTGTACCTATAGTACACCCACATATCACCAGTTATGTTTAAGTCCTATGTAATAGGGGGCGAGCCTATTCCCATCCACCGAGCACCAATCAAGACTCGGGGCTGCTACTGAGAAAAAATGGTTACATACCAGCCAAATGTATAGAAAATTGTTTCTCTTGCAATAGATGATGGTGACGAGCCTTTTTCATTTTATGTCAGTTTTAGTTAATACCGCTCGTGAGTAATATCTAGAAACATCATCAGCCTTTTTTTAATTTTATTTTACATCAGTACACTAATCAGAAATGTATAGCAAAAATCATGCCTAAAAATGTTATCATTGTATCATGTAGCGACAGTATAAAAAAAAAGTTAAAGTAAAATTAAAAAAAAAAAAAATCTCGAATAAAAAATATATACCGGTTTTTTTAACTATTTAAATTAGTTATTGAAAATCAGGTGAGCTACCTACCCGTTACGTTTGATCCGTTATTTAAGGAGGAAGCGTCAGGGTAGCCCATGAAATTCATTTTTTTTACGTTTTTTGCAATTTTCAATTCAGTATTAAGTATAAACAAAGTATGATTCGCGGCCGTAACAAATATGTATTTACAGAATTATAATCACTACAATCAGTAATACAACTCCTAAGTTAGTATAATCCTTTAATGTCAAGATTTCATGAAATAGTATATCATTAGGATTACCTGGTCTTAAAGAGTTGTATTGATCACTTTAATGATTATAAATATGTAAGTACATACTTTTACGGCCGCCGCGAATTACATTTTGATCAGCGTACAATCTAATACTGACTTGTAAATTGCAAAAAACGTAAGAAAATTTGAATTTCGCGGGCTACCCTGACGCTTTCGCCTTAAGGGACATCCTGTATACTTGTCCGATGGAGAATAAACAAAAAGCCGTACTTATACCAACCCTCATTTTCTCCCTCAGATCTCGGACATCCACAAAGAAGGCTGCACACTCAAATGGAACCCACCACTAGACGATGGCGGCGCACCCATCGACCACTACCTCGTCGAGAAACTCGACACCGAGACCGGACGCTGGTTGCCGGCTCTCAAGACTAAAGACCCGAAGGCCGAGATCGAGAATCTTGTGCCGGGACACGAATATAAGTTTAGAGTGTCTGCTGTCAATAATGAAGGAGTTTCTGAGCCTTTGGAAGCGGACCATTCGATTATTGCGAAGAATCCGTTCGGTGAGTAGATTTAATTATTTTTTTAGCTTTTGTAATCATGATTGAATTTTGTGTTGTCTACCGACTTTGCTGTTTAGTCACACTTACAGACAGTCCAAAACAGCCCTAGCGTTAGTATAAATTAATCAAAATATTAAAATTTTGATTAGTTTAAAAGTTGCTATTACAATCTTCTAGAGCTGCGCGATTACTGACAAATGCGTGCACTGACTGGACAGGTCCTCTCAATCTGTGTGTTTCTTTCCTCAAAAGACCATTTCAGACACCAATCTACATGGTCTTCACATGAAGTGACCAAGATTATGTCTGGACTTTATAAGAGACTGTGACCTCTGAGTTTGTTTCGGCCTTTCTTCTCAGAGTAGTCAGATAGGAAACGCCGACCTCATCTAGTTTAAAAAATAAAAAAAAAAACATGATTGACTTGTAAAAGTGTTTGTACAAACCTACTTACAGAAATAAAAATCATTTATCATTTAGACAATGAAAACCCCATTCCAGTTCTTAATAGGACAAACTGGAGTGGGTCTCGTTCCTTCGAAACTTATCAATATAGCATCGATAATGTTTAGTTAGCCATAACCCTAAGTTAAGTACAAATAACGTAAAACTTCATTCTTTCGGCTCTATTACAAAACAAGGTTTATCTTTAGACTCGGGTTTAAAACATCAGCTATTTTATAATTTCGAACACTATTCCGACAAAGTTAATGTTCTAATTACAAAAACTGAACTCAAACCCGAGTCTAAGTCTGTAAATTTAGTATTAAGAACTTTACCGTGTTCTGAATAAAGTTCATATTACAATAATAAGTTCAACTGTTTTGGCTTGGACTAAAGTTAGAACTCGTTTTGTAATAAGATGGGTAAGGTTTGCCTAATCAAGTCATCAATTGAAATGTAAAGAAGATTTCAGTTTCAAGGAAGACATTGTGGATAGTAATAAATATTAAGTGTTGAGCTTTCAAAACTATGATTGTAACTAACCATTTCTTTGACCAGACGAGCCCGGCAAACCCGGCACACCGGAAGTGGTGGACTGGGACAAGGACCACGTGGACCTCAAATGGGAGAAGCCGCTCAAAGATGGCGGCGCACCCATCACTGGATACATCATCGAGAAGAGGGAGAAGGGATCGCCCAAGTGGGTGAAGGCTTGCGAGGTGAGTCTAGTAAACTAAATTGACGTTTATGTATTGGCGAATGAATGGCGTTCTTTGGTTTATGCTCATGGGAAAATGCATGAGGTTATCTTTATTTAAATTGAGTTTGAATGGTCGCTATAATATTTCGTTGGAAATGAGCGACTTTTAGGATCATATTGTGACAGCCACTGCTTAGCACATTATCTGCGCGAAATTTATGCAAACGCTTCTTTATGCTACTCTAATCCTGTGTGGCAAACGCTCGGGTGCGTGCAAAAAATATATTGGATGTAGACACCCTTACCGACCCTTATTTTACGATGTTTTCGAAACAATAGAGATGCACAACGAACGCACAGGTGCGGCGCGCCGCACTCGAAGAAAGTTATGTAAATTGTATGGACGCGCATACGCGCCGTCAAGCACATGGTGAACGTCCGAAAACGCGCATGCACGTCTGGGTTTCAATTAGAAAAAAAAACTACTACATCACGGTTAGCCAAGCTGTTTCATCGTAACCTGTTGTTGCTCGTGCCTATTACTGTCTCTTAATAACAAAATGACATAAAGGACCACTAATGAGCAACCATGCTGTGTAGTTACAGCTCTCTCCCTAAGGAGAAATATGTTACTGTTTTTATAAATGCGATACCTTACAATATATTTCTTCATTTTCTCAGGTCGGACCCAACGACAACGAGAAGGCTACAGTCCCGAACTTAGACGAGGGCACGGAATACGAATTCCGTGTTAAGGCCATCAACGAGGCTGGACCAGGAGAACCTTCGGATGCCAGCAAGTCTGTCATCTGCAAACCTAGGAGACGTAAGTTTCAAACTCCCTCTACCAATATCAATAATGTTTTATACCAGTACCATTACGAGTTTTTGTCAGAAGATAATGAGCGAGTAGCGGATTTCAAATCTTCACATCTACATGTTTATCGATCTGATAAAATTAAAAGTTTATAGGGGCAAGAGCAAGCAAAAAGAGTTCAGCAAAAAGAGAGTAAAATAATAATAATGGCGTCATTGTAGTTAATGCAGCTTTCCGGGTACATAAAATATGCCTAAGGCAAAAGATTCCTAAAGGAGATAACAACCAAATATCTCAAGATTTTATATTCATTTGCTAAGCTGTACCTACTTTTGTTAAGAATATGTAACAATATTTTCAAAATTTTTGGCCTTGTGCAACTACACATTTTGATCATACATCTTCATCATACTGCTCCAAAAAAATATATTGCAATCGACTTATCTAAGTATTTTTCTACCAGTGGCTCCCAAGATCGACCGTCGCAACTTACGCACTATCAAGGTGCACGAAGGAGAACCGATCTCCCTGGACGTCAAGGTATCCGGAGAACCCGCGCCTGACGTCACATGGACGCTCAACGGCAAGTCCGTTAGCAGCGGCAATGGATTGAAATGTAAGTTTACACAGTATAATAAAATAAGATTGTTTTATATTAAAGGGCCTTATCACCAATGCGCAAATATGGCCTAAAACCAAGAATTGTAGTCGAGATTTTTTTACATGGAGAAATTATCGTTAATATTCTTCACCCTAACGACGATTCGGGGTAATATCTGGTGGGTAACATCTGGTGGCTAAAAGTGAACGCAAACTTGTCCGCGCCGAACGAAACGCGAGTTCCTAGTTATTTCTAAAATTCGATTCTTTTAGCACCTTCGCTTCCTTCGGCTCGTGATAAGTGTGCGTTTACCTTAAAACCGCTACTTGCATTTTGTGCCAGGGACTCGGAAACCGTTTACGCAACTGTACGGGGCGTTATCAGACTAGCAATTTGTCCTATTGTATGTTTAGGATATCATCCGGCTTTACCAGATGTTGCTGAGTTTATCGATATTAAATAAATACAATCAGGCCTTATTAGAAGTCTGTAAGATATCCTTAAAGACCCATTTAGACGGTGCAAATTTCTGGAAAGTTCAAGAGCAATAATCGCGTGCCATAAAGCACGTTCAATTATTGCCATTCAAGAATTGCATGCAAGTGTTGACATGCGTGCGATTTCCATAAAATAGCAACTCCATTGGTAGTCGAATGAAAGTTACAAAAGCTGAATGAAAGTAGCAAACACATAGCGCTATCTACGCGGAACTAATTTGATAGTTTTCTTCCCCATTATTATCTTGCATGCAGCAAGTTAGTCTAAACAAAAAGTTGCACGGCCTTAGACAATTAATAATAATAATAATGCTTTATTGAAAACAAAGTAATTACACAGTTACATAAGCACACTGCCTCCTGAACTAGGTTGTTAGCCTGTATCTCAGGAGACAGTTCCCTTCCAGTTTACATAATTACTAGATTCTTAAAACGTTCTCAAGTAGTTGAAACTAAATTAAATTAAATTAAATTAAACAAATAACTAAACTTAACACTAAAAGTAAAGTTAAATTGATTAAAGTATTGGCCGTATTTGCGCTGTCAAATATTTAATTGAACGTCTTCTCAAACTTTTTTTTACTTTTATCTTTCGCTCATGATTGATGGATAGAAAATGTTCATGGCAGTATTTAATGCGGTTTTATTGTACGTGCTATTTACACCTACACCAGTTTTGAACGGCAACTAAATAGCCAGTATGGTGCAACAATTGTACGTGTTGTTTAGACGGTGACAGTCAATTCTTGTTGCTTCAATTTTATGGTATGCCAAAAGCATTAAACTTTCACTGTGTAAACGGCGCTTAACACATTCTCTGCTGAATTCTTTATGCAAACGCTTCTTTATGCTACACCCTTACCGACCCTTTTTTTTTACGATGTTTTCGAAACAATAGAGATGCACAACGAACACACATGTGCGCCGCGCCGCACTCGAAGAAAGTTATGAAAACGCGCATGTGTGTCTGCCGCACCGAATGTGTTAAGTAACGTAATACTGAGCTTCAGTAATTCGCAGCTTGTCGTAATCTCGAAGTTTTGTTGTTTATATCAAAGGTCTAATATATTTCTGTCTCCTTTCAGTGGTAAACGTACCCTACTTGAGCAAGTACCAACACGCGAGTCCGCGTCGCAAGGACTCCGGCACGTACAAGATACAGGCCGTCAACAAGTACGGACAAGACACCGCCGAGCTCGAGATTATTGTCACATGTAAGTACAGGAGAGACAAAGTCTAAATACCATAGCCAATTTGAAACATAAAGCTTTGGTTTCAGGAAAATCTGTAATTTTCATCAATATTTGACATTAATTCAAACCCCGCCCCCCAAAGATTTATAACGCTAGATTAGCCCTCACCGTACTTAGTCACTAGAAAAAGTATCCACACTGAGAAGAGTGAGCTCACACATTATTAGACAGCGTTTCCATGATAATAAAATGAAGTCACTGCGTCATTGCGTGTCAGAGGTGTCAAAACGAAACAGAAATGAGACTATCTTTGGACGCGGCAGGGCGAATCTAACGATTTAAATCGTTGCCGCTGTCATCATATTCATGACAGCCGTCACTGCGGCGGTTAAGTGCGGCCACCGCTCTTCTAGGAAATCGTAGCTTAAAAGACCACCATGGAGGTTGGCTTGTGATTTACCCATTGTAAGACAACTCCTCTTATCATACAGACAAGGAAGACACAATGACAACGTAATGGACTGTACTTTTACTTTCTAATTTTATTTTTCTCATCAGATTTTGGTCTATCAAATCTACAGTAAAATTGATTTCAATAAGTGCCAACAACAAGTCATAGTTACTACTTACCATAGATTTTCACATTTAAAATTCAGGTATTCCCATAAACTGTTAACCGGAATAATACTGTCACCTTAATTTTTTTTTCTTCTCTCCAGCCAAACCCGACAAACCAGAAGGCCCGCTAGAAGTGTCAGACATCCACAAAGACGGATGCACACTTAAATGGAAGCGGCCCAAGGATGACGGCGGTGAACCAATTGAGGCTTATCTTGTTGAGAAGTACGATCCCGAGACCGGGTCATGGGTACCTGTTGGCAAGACTCATGGCAATGTGCCTGAGATGGAGGTAAGATATTAGTTTTGTGAAATTAGAAGTAATAACAGCCGCACGGGTCGATCGCGGTTGGTCCGTGGATTGGTCACCATATTTACATACTAAGATCTCTTCGTGCCTCGGAAAACACGTTAAGCTATTGGTCCCGGCTATCATCAGTCTTGGATTTTTAACTATCGTTACGGGTCGTCAGTAGCCCTAAAGTCTGACAATTAGTCTTATCAAAGGGGTATCGTATTACCCAGTAAATGGGTTTTTTTGTCTGTCTGTCTGTTTGTTTCGGGTAATCTCCGAAACGGCTGGGCCGATTTTGACAGGACTATCACTGGCAGATAGCTGATGTTATAAGGAGTAACTTGTTACTTTTATTTTAGAAAAAGAATTAGGGTTTCGTGCAAAAATATTAAAAACTATGAAATTGTGAACAAAATCGGATTCAAATAGGGAAGTATTGATATCCATGCAGGCGAAGCGGCGAGCAACAACCAGAATAATATATATAACGCTTAACGATACCAGTTAACCTTCGATTCACAATGTTATATCATTTTTGAATTACTAGAGTGAGATCGAAGCCATTTTAAAACCTCGTATCGATATCGACAGTCATTAAAACCTCTATGTTCTTTATTCAAAGGTCGATGGGCTTATCCCTGGTCACGAGTACAAGTTCCGTGTGAAGGCGCTGAACAAGGAAGGCGAGTCGGAGCCGCTGGAGACATTCGGCTCTATCATCGCCAAGGATCCGTTCAGTAAGTTTTTTTGAATACTTTCATTATCCTGCCATTTTCGCAGCCCATATACTAGAATGCACTTGAAATCAAATGGTTCACTCAGTTGGCAGTTAATATGATACATTCTTTTGAATGCTGATTTCTAGAAACCTTGGGAGGATGAGATTTAGGTTAACACTGTCACGACTATAGATGCGAAGCCGATTGATTTTCAACCGCGCGTTTGAAAACGGTTTTCTGCGATAAGAACCGTTGTATACCATGTTCGACGGATTACGAATTACGTATTACTAACGTAGGAAGGTACCTACCGGGTAAAACGGGGTAAACAGAGACCTACGGGAGAATAGATACAAAACTTGAAACGGGTTTTCAAGGGCAACAAACAACATTTTCAGTATCGTGAAAAACCATTTTAAAGTTACAAATAAAATAATTTAGGCTCAATACTTAACCAAACTTTTTAGCTTGCAGTCGGATAAACGACCGGGAGTCATTCGTTGATTATAGGTTGTTATCAGCTACTTTGGATAAATATCCGTTGGCAACCGCTGCGTACAACTGTAGTCACGGTTTATAAGTCTGTGGTCACGACTGACAGTCGACAAGTACTGTTTTTCTACCTAAACCATAAAGGAGTACCAAAGTTAATACCCCGTTGGATAATCAGGACCAGAAAGTTTTCGGAGTTTAGATTTAGTTCTGTTATGATAAATAATTTTTTTTTTGTTTTTTTTTTTACACCGCAATCATATTTTAAAAACTATATGAGGTCGGTGTTTCCTATCTCACTACTCTGAGAAGTTTACCATTGTCACTACTGACGGGTACTGTTTTTTGACCTGATCCGCAACTAAAGGAATACTTAAAAAAAAAAAAAAACTCCTTTGGATGAACAGGACCAGGAACCAGCTTTCTATATAAAAGTGTCAGTTGATTTACTCATTAAACATTTGTTAATTTCGATCACATTTATCTAATTATTTTCCCTTCCTCCAGCAACCCCCGACGCGCCTGGCACACCCGTCCCAGACGACTGGTCAGCCAACCACGTGGATCTCAAGTGGGAGCCCCCTCTGTCGGATGGTGGCTCGCCTATTATCGGCTACATCATAGAGAAGAAGGACAAGTACAGTCCGCTGTGGGAGAAGGCCGTCGAGACTCATACGCCGACACCTTCCGGCACTGTCAATGGGTAAGCCAGTTTTTTACCCGATTGCACGAAAGCAAACACATGGAGGCAACCAAAAAATGCCAAATAATATTGTCGATTGACTTGGAGACAAAACTTTATCGCTCTCAGTGATCATAAATATTGATGAAGAATTTTTGTGCCCGATGTTTTTTGATTAACAAATTGTACCTATTATTTGGCCAGGGTTTTACAAAGCTTTGCGATATCCTTATGGATAATTATTTCATAAAATATTTTTTTTTCGTAAAAAGCCTTGGTAGTAATTAATTACAATAAATAAAAATAAAAATCATTTATTTCAGACAAAAGAGTCCATAAGCACGACAGGGTTGTTAGTATTAAAAGTAAACTAATGTTAGTAATTAAAATACAAAGTGTCACCGTCTACTCTGAACAGCAGGCTCACTGGTCCCGCAACACATGGAGTGCAGTGAACCTACTGAGCAGAACAGTATCGGTTCTCTCGCCAATCATCTTCAGGACGCTATTAGGGCTCCCCCGTACTCGTCGCACCACCGACGCTACTTTCTTACGCATAATTGCGTAGAAGTCATCAACGCTGGCATCAGTAAACATGCCGGATGCACTGCAATATCGAGGGAGCCGAAACAGTGCCCTAAACACATTGTTATACTGGACGCGCAAGGCATTGTAGGCTTTTTGAGTAAAGTTAGCCCACAGGCCGCTCGTGTAAAACATCTGGCAGAATGCCTTGAACATTGTTATTTTAACAGGAGCCGTACATCGAGCGAACCTGTGTGCCAACATGTTACCGCGAACCGACAATGCCCTGCGCTCCCTCTCAATGTCTAATTCGTCACTCAAATTTTCATTGACAATATGTCCCAGATATTTAAACTGTGGAACACGAGTTAGAGGTACACCATTAAGTAGTATAGGTGGTATAAATATAGGTATATGGTTTTTATTTTTACACTTGAAAAACATAAACTCACTTTTACTTTCGTTATACCTCAGGCCATGCTCCACAGCATAAACCTCACATTACAATGGCTACTACTGCATGTTTAATATAAGTGCATTTACGTGAAGCGGAGCTTAAACCCTGGCAAATTTCATAAAAAAACTAGACATTTTACCGTATTATTCATTTTTAAAAAACTCATACCTATTTTAGTTAAAAACTGTTTTGTCTTTTTTTTTCTTTACAATTGTGATTTGAGTTTGATAGAAGAAGACAACATTTTTGTTTTAGTTTTTTTTTATTTTTTATATATATGAATAAGGGGATTATACTTTTATAAATGTCACTTCCACGTCATTAAAGTGAGAAGACATCAGAGTAAATACGATGACACCATTTAATTACAGCCTTACAACGATATTTATATCTCAAAAGTGACCTGTAATTTCTTCACCAGCTTAATCGAAGGCAACGAGTACCAGTTCCGCGTGATCGCCATCAACAAAGCCGGCCAGTCGAAACCTTCGGAAGCCAGCAAGAACTTCTTGGCCAAGCCACGGTTCTTAGCGCCGAAGATCGACAGGCGTCATCTCAGAGATGTCACCATCTCTGCTGGGTCCACGCTGAAGTTGGAGGCTGCTATCACTGGAGAGCCTGCGCCGGCTGTTGAATGGAGGTAAGGGGGATAAAGGATACTCAGTTTTACATAGTTAAATAATAACGGCAATGGGACACATAGATATGGTCGCAGCCAATTAGTTTAATTAGCCGCCTAGTCTTTGGAAGTAGTGCTCGACGGCCGCTGCCGCGGCACCGCTCGCTTCGCTCGCTCGGCTCGCGCGCATTTGGTCACAGTTCTGACCTAACCTAAATTATATAGTCGGGGTGTCCTGGCTTAGTTACCGCGACCAATTCGGCTCGCGCGTGGTTGTTCACAGTTCAATTATAATTGAATATCATTAAGTGGAACAGCCACCATTTATTGAAAAGGCTTTGCGGTTAACTAAACTGCTCAGTAAACCAGTTGGCTGCGACAGATATACTGCGCCGATTCAAAGTTATTTGGGATAATGACAGAAGAATAATAAGTAGATAGAATATACGAGGTTTTAACATTTTGTTATAGTTTTCTGTACTGACTGACAATAATCAAAGAAAAATAAACTTATAAAGATAAAACACGTATTCCTTTGTTTGAAACTGATAAGTCTCAGAAACGCAATCTCTCGGCGGCCGCACGATATACGGATTTTTAAGTATGATCTAATTAATATGAAAGTAGGATCTACAGGGTGAAAAATCAATCGTCCCTAACTAATAATTTTTTCGCGATTACTATGTTGGTCCCATGCGAAAAGTTGTTCAGTTTGATAGTCTGTACCACATCCTTAAATTTGATCACACCTCTCTGAACAACCTGTATAAGCAAGATTTTATCAGAGTGTGTCATATTAATTGCATCTTGCGTGAAGCGCATGTTACATACTTTTACAATACTGACGAAAAATTAAAACTGTTCGTTTTCATGCTATCGTAAAATACATAATTTATTTCAAAATTTCTTGACCAATGTATAGGACCATTTTACGATGCGACCAGTTTAAAGATTTCGTGTGAATATCAGAGACAAAGGCAAGGTTATAAGTACTTTATACAGTTTGATGCTTCTTAGAGCCTGTATAGATAACAATTTTTGACTTGAGTGTGGTACACACACCCTTAATTTTCTCTACATCTTTCTGAGACCCTGTATTTATCCACGTAAAAATAATTTACGAGACACACCTTGGGCCCCTTTATCAACCTATGTTTCCTTAGCATCAGCTTTTTCCTCTATATCTCTGTCTCATATCATAATCCGAATGTGAACATTCTGCGTTTCATATTTTTTTCTCTAAATTCACTTTATATTTTTTTTGTAACAACCACAAACTCCTTTCCCCATCAGATACCAGAACATGCCTCTCCGTCCATCGAAGGCGGTAATGATCGACAGTCCCGAATACTTCACGAAACTGGTGATCCGTCCCGTTCGTCGTGATGACTCGGGAGAATACACTGTGTCTGCTGTCAACTCTAGCGGTAAAGATACGGTGACCATCAATGTGGTCGTCACTGATAAGCCACTGAAGCCTGAAGGACCGCTGCAGGTAAGGAAACTACTTCTGTTTAGATTTAGGAATTTAGAAACTGTGAAAGACCATAGCGTGGCTTTGGCCTTATGATCGATCGATATCCAGCAGAATCGGAAAACTTAATTAAGAATCAGAAGCTTTATCAGTCGAAGTGATGTACGAGACTTTCAAGAACCTCAAGGCAATGTAACTAACAAACCCACCCACGAATGTCGCCACATTCCCGGGTGAGGTTTTGGGCTTGCCACACAGGGCGTATACCCGCACAGGACAAACCCGCCGCCTGTGCCGCTGGCATAGTGTGTAGGAGCCTTCAGGATGATCTTTGCTGATTCCATGCATTATCTAGTCACAAATCATATATGTCCGAGCTAGATGCGGCTGTATATGAATAATTTATAGTGTCATGATGACTATAACCTCCAATAACCATGTACAGTCCGAGTTTGACCAATTGTCTGGCTTTCAAATTGCAGACATTAAATTGGCTCCGACAGCATGACTCAATATTTTCAGTATAAGAGACCATTGATCTCGATATAAAACTTCATTGAACCATCATAATCGACTTTCAACCAAAACACAATATTTCCTAACCCTTACCATCTTCCCCCAGATCTCGGACGTCCACAAAGAGGGCGCTACCCTCAAGTGGAAGCGGCCGAAGGACGACGGCGGCACTCCCATCGAGTACTACCAGATTGACAAGCTGGATACTGAAACCGGATGCTGGGTACCTTGTGCACGCTCCGATGAGCCTAGTAAGTACTATACTGTTTTAGATAAAAGAAAAAAATCATGAATTCAAATTAGGCTGAAAATCAGCACTTTTTCTCCTGACAAATTACATAAGACAGTCCTCCAAAACGCCTGCCTTTCAATAGTTGCGACTGTTTTTGCTGGGAATGTTACACTCTATATGCAGCAAAAATTTCACCTATTCTAGTCAGGTATAGCAGATGAGGTGAGTAACGGTAAAACATGAAGGCTGCATTGAACTGGCAAATTGCAGTTTCTGTGTAGGTCTAATGCAGCTGTGCAAAAACATGGAAATTGCCTGTGCTTGAACTTACTGAACACCAAATAAAATGTTATAATTGTGATGGAGTTGGGTTCAACTGCCTTGTCTACATTATAATCCCAAGACATATTATAACGTCTTCATAAAACTGTAAATGTCTTTACCGTTTCGCTAAGCGAAGTCCATCTCTATACCATCATCATCAACCGACCCTAATAGTTGGGTTTGGCTTCCAGTCTAACCAGATGCAGCTGAATGTATTTTACATGTAGCGACTGTATATCTGATTTTTACAACCCAATTTTTGGGTAATACGATACCTTGGTAAGACTGGTAACGACGTAACGACGGTCTAAGATCCAAAAATTACAGCCGGGACCAATATATTGTAACAATGCAATGTATTGTCTTAACGGGCTTTCCGAGACACGGGGGGTCTCGGTATGTAAAGACCCAGCCACGGACTGACCGCGGCAAGCGTAGCTTAACCTGATCGACCCGTGCGGCTGTTAATACTTTACCCACGAGTCCCTCCTTCTCGAACTCTTATCTCTATCTATCCTATCCTAAGATATTATAGGAATTTGCCAATAATGCACACGGTAAAAGAGTGGAACTCACTACCTACGTATGTGTTCCTGAACGCATACAACCCGAATCTCTTCAAAGTTAGAGTGAACAGACTTCTTCTGGGTAAGCTCACTCCATCATAGACTGTCTCTATCACCTCTGACCTAGATTATAGTCAAGAGCAAACCCATCTCAAATAAAAAAAATAAGTTTGAAATGACACCGAGCTTAAGAATTTGAGGCTACTGTTAGAATTAATCTTACCCACCTACTTCTATACTAATCATCCTTCTCTTTACAGAATGCGACGTGACCGGTCTAACTCCTGGCAAGGAGTACAAGTTCCGTGTCTCCGCTGTGAACTCGGAAGGCGAGTCGGAACCACTCGTCGGTGAACAGTCCATCGTCGCCAAGAATCCGTTCGATGAACCTGGTAAGTTTATAGCCTAAAAATTAAAACGAAAATTTGCCATAATGTCAATAAATCATTGAGAAAAAGACGATCCAATAACCTAGCCTTAATTACTGGTTGAGTAATTCGTATATTTTGGAACCCCTGTGTAATATGCATGTATAGTTATATAATCACATTGAATAAACTTGTGATAGCAGAGTACAGCCCGTTTCTAAGGAAAATAAAATCAGCAGCGATTTTATATTCCTGTAAACTATAATAATTATCTTGCAGACAAACTGTATGTCTTGTTTTGTCCATATAATTATGATTCTAATGTTCGGGTCTTTTTGGAGAGGCAAAAGCATGAAAATGAAATATTCTGCAAGGTTTTTGCCATCCTTTTATCTTTGTATGCTATCTTTGTCATTTCGTTGCAATCCGATAGCTTACAGTCATCCTTTATACTTACCAACATTTCAACCCTCCACAGGCGCCCCCGGCACGCCCTCAGTCACAGACTGGGACAAGGACCACGTGGACCTCAAGTGGACCCCGCCGCGCGAAGACGGAGGTGCACCTATCGAGGGTTACATCGTGGAGAAGAAGGACAAGTTCGGCAACTGGGAGAAGGCGCTCGAAGTGCCCGCGGATAAGACCACCGCTACAGTGCCCGATCTGATCGAAGGACAGACTTATGAGTTCAGGTTGGTTGAGATTTTTAGATGTAAAATTAGACTCGATACTGTATTCAGTTCTACAATGTTTTACGAGGTGATATTTGACGGTATGGTTGAAAAGACTGATCGATGTCAAATTCAATGTAAATTAGACTACTTTGACCACCATTAGGTGGTCAAAGTAGAACTTACGTTTTTTTTTTCTATTCGGTTTCTGAAGAATTCTTAAACGGAGTTTAAACTTTTTATTAAAAGTTTAAACTCCGTAGCTATTGCTATTGATTCGACAAAATTATCTATTTAAGTAAATTCCTTCCTTTTGCACGGTTTTTGAGGTCCTCAGATAAACCCTCGAAGCTTGAAAGTCTAGTGAATTACTCACTCGACTTTCAAGCTAAATTCTGCCTTAACTAAGTGTTCAGAAACACGATATCGAACCAATAATCACTATCGAATGTATAAACGCCGTTTAAAAACCTCAGAAACCAGGCGTGAGTCATGATTCTAGTCCTGAAGTCTCATCTCAAAAATATACTCCGCATAAAAGCAGCGGCTAAAGAAATATCCCGATTATCGTTTCATATAATCTGATTACTGTGATGACTGCCTCTTTGGTCTAGTGGTCGCAAGTGCCACCTGAGCACGAGGTCCTGGGTTCGAGTCCCGGGTCGGGGAAACTGTTACTGGCTTTTTCCATCTGGAATTTCTCAATACAAGCCCGGAATCTGGATTTTTGTCCCGTTGATGGCTTGCCTTCTATAACATGGGACTTAAGAACCGATTGATTCCCACAACTTTTATACCAAAAAAATGCGACAGGCCAGGGCTTGTAATTTTTTTTTTATTTGCATAATAAATGTATAGACAACGTGTGCCTAAAAGATACATAGTGGTTTTACCAAGTAGAAAGATGTGTATACTTTTGGGTACACAATGTTCAGACGATCAATCAATCTGCCTAGCCTTTTCCCAACTATGTTGGGGTCGGCTTCCAGTCTAACCGGATGCAGCTGAATACCAGTATTTTACATGGAGCGACTGCCTATCTGACCTCCAAAACCCAGTTACTGGGTAATACGATACGCCTTGGTAAGACTGGTTGTCAGTTTTCCGGGCTTCTGACGACCCGTAACGACTGTCAAAGATCCACGAAAGACAGCCGGGACCAAGGGCTTAACGTGCTTTCCGAGGCACGGAGGAATCCCGGTATGAAAAGATGGTCACCCATCCACAGACCAACCCCGGCAGGCGTAGCTTAACCTGATGGAACGACCCGTGCGGCTGTTATTACTTAGCCACGAGCTCCTCCATATGTTCAGACGATATGTGACAAAAAGACTGTTAAAGATAACTGGCTAAATGTGTTTGTCCTCTAGGTACACATCTGCCTTACCCTTCAGGAATTACAGGCGTGATGTTATATTATTATGTATAGTTCACGTCAAATAACTTTGCCGCTCTGAAACCAGGCTTTCCGCTGCGCATGGCATGGTGCGATGCTGTTTTAGTATAGATATTGGCTACAGCGCAGTCACTTGCACGACCTTCAGAGCGGCAATGTTATTTGACGCGAACTATATAATCTGCATACAGTTTTTTTTATTAACCTTTTGTAACCATATTATAACCCTCTATTTTCGTCACAGGGTCCGCGCCGTGAACAAGGCTGGCCCAGGTGAACCAAGCGACAGCACACACCCGATCGTCGCCAAGCCCAGGAACCTTGCGCCCAAGATCGACAGGACCAACCTTATTGATATCAAGATCAAGGTCGGACAGAAGTTCGGGTTCGATGTCAAGGTCAGTACTGGACAATATTTCAGTTGTGTTTGAATTACTCTTAAAAAAATAATGTAAAGCGAACAGGAGTCGAATTAAAAAACCTGTCGGTTAAAAAGAATATTGTTCTCTTGTTTGGTAAGAAAATATTACAATAAAAAGTTGTAAGAGTTTTTATATGTAAATGTCGCAGCCGGCAGGTTTAATTTTATTAGCCGGTTAGTTAACCGCCTAGTCTTTGGAAGTGCACGCCGGCCACTGCCGCGGTTGGTCACAGTTCTAACCTAACCTATAATTGATGATCATTCAAGCCGCTAATTTAATGGCCGCCGTTTAGTTAAAAGGCTAGTTAGTTAATTAAACCAGTTAGCTGCGACATAAACATCATGCTTGAAAAAAGTATTTTCTATTGAAAGTGGTCTTAGTGACAGCGCAGGACTGTGTAGTCATTAAACTTTCTTATTTAACTTCTATCACAGGATAAAGTAAACCTGGCCTAGCAAATCAAAGCCTGGAAAAAAGTCTGTTATTTTTTAATTTTATATAATATATGACAGGCCAGATGGCGTGGTTGGTTAAGATACCACCTGCCATGCCGCCGGTCGTGGGTTCGATTCCCATCCAGGACAAACATTTGTGTGCATGAACATGTCTGTTTGTCCTGAGTCTGGGTGTAATTATCTATATAAGTATGTATTTACAACAAAAAAAAGTAGTGTATGTAGTTTATCAGTTATCTGGTTTCCATAGTACAAGCTCTGCTTAGTTTGGGATCAGATGACCGTGTGTGAACAATGTCCTAGGATATTATATATAATTACCATACAACTTTCTCATGTATTTTGAACTGTCCACGCTCACTCGGAAAGTATCACATCGGTAAGACCATCAATAATTATCAAACGACACATCATCACACAAACAAACCTTAAAAAATTACTTCAATTGCTTCCAGGTATCCGGAGAACCAATGCCCGAAACAAAATGGTTCCTCGCCAAGAAGGAAGTCAAATCTGGCGGCGATACTAAAGTGCAGCATTCTGACTATAACACTAAGATTAACTGCAAGTCTGCCAAGCGTGGTGATAGTGGAAGGTACACTGTTACTGCTGAGAATGCTAACGGCAAGGATGTGGCTGAGGTTGAGGTTATTGTCCTCGATGTGCCCAGCCCACCTGGTGGACCGCTTAAGGTTAGTAGATAAGTTTAGGACGACGACACGACTACAATCTAACTATAGTTTGACCGCTACTGCAGTACCGCGCCTTAGGTGCGTGCACGGCGAGGCGTGGGGGGGCGGGGGGGGGGGTGGCAGTATAGGCCACTCATTCGTCAACGCTCACGACTTCCGGCCCCCGCGGTACAGCGGTAGCGGTAAAACTATATCATTCATTCAATTGATGAATTCAAAGGCCAAAAACGTTATGGGGTCAAAAAATGTGAACTATGAACTCTAAGAAGCATCAACCTGTATAAAGTAATTATAACCTTGCCTTTGCCTCTGATATTCACACTAAATCTTTAAATTGGTCGCATCGTAAAATGGTTCAATACATTGGTCAAGAAATTTTATTTTATATTTTACGATATCGTGAAAACTAAAAAACTTTGATAAAATCTTAAAAGTGTGATACAGACCATCAAATTGAACAACTTTATCCATGGGACCAACATGTAATAGAGAAATAATAATCAGCCGTACCATACATTTGGGTCGATTAGGTATTGAAGTTTTGTACGGGACAGCTAATAATTTTCTGATACACCCTGTATAAAAGTCACAAATGTCTTTCACTACAAGCTCGAGTGTTTTACTGAACCTTTAACTTCCTCCCCTTCCCCAGGTTTCCGACGTCCACGCCAACGGTGCCAAGTTATCCTGGAACCCGCCTTCAGACGACGGCGGCCAGCCCATCGACAAGTACGTGGTGGAGCGTATGGACGAGGCCACTGGAAGATGGGTCACTGCTGGAGAGACGGACGGGCCTAAGACCAGCCTTGCTGTTGAAGGGTTAACGCCTGGACACAAGTACAAGTTCAGAGTACGGGCTGTTAATAGGTGTGTATTGGTTTTAAGATTTTTTTAAATAAGGAATAACATAAATAATCAATAATATATTAAATACAACTTGGTAAAAGACCAAAGAGCTCATGAAGATGTGTTACGGTTTTTTTAAGTGACCATTGCAGCCAGTGGTAATCAAAATATGCCAAAGCAATTTTTTTCCCAACTTTAGGGCCCGTATAAATAATTTTAGTGCTCTTTCGGGTAATTTTACGCTTCAAAAAATTTGTATTTAATTTTTATAATTATTTTTATGAAGTCAAATGTATAAAATTCTGTTGGCTTTTTTCTTTGAATTTTCTATAAAATAAATTAATACAAGCATTGATTATTATTAATGATATTTGAGTTCCCATTGTTCATAAGCACTTCATCTTCTCCCAACAGGCAAGGCAAATCCGAGCCTCTCACGACCCCACACTCTACCGAAGCGAAGAATCCGTTCGACGTCGCCGGCAAGCCTGGCACACCCAAGATCAAGGACTTTGACAGAGACTTCGTGGAACTGGAGTGGACCAGGCCTCAGACCGATGGCGGAGCGCCCATCAGCGGCTACGTCATTGAGAAGAAGGACAGATTCTCCCCAGACTGGGAAGAATGTGCCCAGATCGAGGGAGACGTCACTACTGGCAAAGTCCCAGACCTCATCGAAGGAAATACTTACGAATTCCGCGTCAGAGCCGTCAACAAAGCCGGCAAAGGTGAACCCAGCGATGGAACAGCACCACATCTTGCAAGACCCAAGAATCTACCACCTAAGATTGATAGGAACTTCATGTTCGATATCAAGGTTAAAGTTGGTCAGAACTTCGACTTGGACGTACCAGTCGCCGGTGAACCTACTCCTACCAAGGAATGGTTTAACGGTGACAATCTTGTCATGAATTCTGACAGGATTAAAATTGTCAGTGACACACACAGCACCAAAATTCGCGTTATTGACGCTAAGAGGGCTGACAGTGGAGTCTACACTCTTAAGGCTAGGAACATCAATGGTACAGACTCGGCTACAGTTAAGATTACTGTCATGGATGTACCAACGCCGCCTGAAGGTCCTCTTCGCGCTGATGACATCACCAAGTCTGGCTGCACTCTCCGATGGAAGCCACCAAAGGACGATGGTGGTGCCGAAATCACGCACTACGTTGTTGAAAAAATGGACCAAGAAAACATGCGCTGGATCCCAGCCGGTGAAGTCCAAGCTTGCAGCATCAGAATCGACCATCTTATCGAAGGACACGACTACAACTTTAGAGTTCGCGCCGTCAACAAACACGGTGAATCACAGCCTCTTGTCGGTCACGAACCAATCACAGCCAAGGATCCCTACGGTACTCCAGACAAACCTGGAACACCTGTCGTCAAAGACTGGGACAAGGACCATATGGACCTCGAATGGGTCCCGCCGAAAAAAGATGGCGGATCACCTATTACAGGCTATGTTATCGAAGCTAAGAAGAAATACGGACCTTGGGAAGTTGCCGCAACTGTACCAGGAAACAAGACAACAGCTACCGTACCAAACCTTCAAGAGGGTGAGGAATACGAATTCAGGGTCATTGCTGTCAACAAGGCAGGAAATGGAGAACCCAGTGATGCTTCAACACCACAAGTGGCTAAAGCCAGGTTCTGTGCACCACACTTCGACAAAATGCTGTTGGCAGACAAGACTGTCAAGGCTGGCCAGAGGATCCAATACGAAATCCCGATAGAAGCGTCACCCAAACCAACAGTCGAATGGCAGATCAACGGAAAAGTTGTTCATCCATCTGACAGAATTGACATACAGATATTACACAACAGGGTCATATTAGACATTCCATTCTCTGTCCGTGCTGACGGAGGCGTTTACAAATTGACCTTGAAGAACGACCTTGGAGTATGCTCTGCTGCTGCTCAAGTAACTGTCCTCGACAAACCTTCAAGACCCGAGAAACCTTTGGTTGTCTCTGACGTTACCAAGGAGTCTTGCTCCTTATCATGGAAGATTCCTCTGGATGATGGTGGATCACCGATCCTCCACTACGTTATTGAGAAGATGGATCTGTCTCGTGGTACCTGGTCAGATGCTGGTATGAGCACATTCTTGTCTCACCAAGTAACCAGATTAATCCACATGAAAGAATACCTGTTCAGAGTAAGCGCTGTAAACGCTATTGGTCAATCTGAACCCTTAGAGTTAGACCGTGCTATTGTAGCTAAGAATGAATTTGATGAGCCAACTGCACCTGGCAAACCTAAGGCTACTGACTGGAGCAAGTCTCACTGTGATCTTGAATGGGAGAAACCTAAGTCAGATGGTGGATCACCTATCACCGGATACATCATTCAGAAGAAGGAGAAGGGCAGTCCCTATTGGGTAAATGCTGTCCATGTTCCTCCTAGCAAGACTAAGGCTACGGTCCCAGACCTTACTGAAGGACAAGACTATGAATTCCGCGTCATTGCTGTCAACCAAGCCGGCCAATCAGAGCCCAGCGACCCATCAGACATCGTCACAGCTAAAGATAGATTTGTTGCTCCTAAAATTCTTACACCACTTAGGGAGATTCGTATTAAGGCTGGACTTATTTACCATATGGATGTTGACTTCATTGGAGAGCCTACTCCTGAGGTTACATGGACTTGTGATGGTAAACCTGTGCTTGCTAACGAGAGGACAACCGTCACCATTGTTGGTCACCATACTATCATTCATACAGTCAATTGCAAGCGATCAGACGCTGGTAAATACACACTGAAATTGAAGAACGATTCTGGCACTGATGAAGGTAGCTTCGAAGTTATTGTACTCGATGTACCCGGAGCTCCTCAGCCACCATTCGAATACGAAGAAATCACAGCGCAATCTGTCACGTTGTCATGGAAACCACCTAAAGACAATGGAGGCAGTGAACTTACTGCTTACGTTATTGAGAAGCGTGATCTTACACATGGAGGTGGATGGGTACCAGCGGTTACTTATATCAACCCGAAGTTCAACCATGCTACTGTACCTCGCTTATCAGAAGGCACGAAGTATGAATTCAGAGTGTTCGCTGAGAACCTTCAAGGTCGCTCTGAACCACTTGTCACAGATAAGGCAATCATTGCTAAGAACCAGTATACAGTGCCCGGCAAGCCTGGCAAACCAGAACTTGTGGCTGCTGACAAAGACCACATCAACATTAGATGGTCTTCACCTATCTCCAATGGAGGATCCAACATTATCGGTTACGATGTTGAGAGGAGAGACAAGGCTACTGGCCGCTGGATCAAAATGAACAAGGAACCAGTCAGATTTAACGAATACAACGACGAAAGGGTTCAAGAAGGTCATCAATACGAATACAGAGTTTCCGCAGTCAACGCTGCCGGACCTGGTCAACCTTCAGACGAATCTAACGTCTTTATTGCCAAACCAATGAAGGAGAGCCCGAAATTGAGGTTAGATCACCTCATCGGCAGGAAGATCAAGGTCCGTGCAGGCGAACCTATCAATATCAACATTCCAATCAGTGGCGCGCCAACACCGACCATCTCCTGGACCAAGGGATCCGTTCCTATCGTACACTCACACAGACTTACTGCCGAGACAAAGGCTGACGAAACCAAGCTATACATTGAGAAATCTGTCCGTGACGATGCTGGCAAATACACTATCACAGCATCCAACGCACATGGCAAAGATTCTGCTGATATCGAAGTTATTGTGGTTGACAAACCAGGAGTGCCGAAAGGACCTCTTGTATGCCTCCCAGTTTCACACGACGCTATCAGTCTCTCTTGGCAACCACCTACAGATGACGGTGGCAGTGAAATCACTGGCTACGTTGTCGAAGTTTCCGAGTTCGGAGTCAATGACTGGCGTACAGTTGCCGGCTTCTGTCCTAAGTGCTCGTTCACTGTTAAGAACTTGACAGAAGGAAAGAAATACGTGTTCAGAGTACGCGCTGAGAACTTATACGGTGTCTCTGACCCGTTGGAGAGCAAGCCTATCCTTGCGAAGTCGCCATTCGACCCACCAGATGCACCGGACACACCAAGGATCACTGGATACAGCTCCAACAGCTGTGCACTTGAATGGGACCCACCCAAAGACAGCGGGGGAAAACCAATCACTGGATATTACGTCGAAAAGAGAGAACGTGGAGGCGATTGGGTCAAGGTTAACAACTACCCAACACCTAACACATGCTACACAGTCTCAGACTTACGCGAAGGAAACCGTTATGAGTTCCGTGTCATTGCCGTCAATGAAGCTGGACCCGGCAAGCCAAGCAAGCCGACCGAACCGATCACGGCGGAAACACAGCGTCTTAAACCAAGCCCACCGGAAGCACCTAAACCGGACAGAGTTACCAAAGACTCTGTTACATTATCTTGGCGGCCACCTAAGAGCGACGGTGGAGCCAAAATCAAGGGCTACATCGTGCAACAAAAGGGCAAGGGAGACAAAGATTGGAAGGACGTTAACGACGTTCCTATCCCAAGCCTGGTACACACTGTGCCGAACCTTAAAGAAGGAGCTGAGTACCAGTTCAGGGTCATTGCTGTCAACGATGTTGGCCGATCAGACCCAAGCAAGCCTACAGCTGAAATCATTATCGCTGAGCAACCGAACAAACCATGCATGGATCTCGGAGGAGTTAGAGACATCACTGTACGTGCTGGAGAAGACTTCTCCATTCACGTGCCATACACTGGTTTCCCGCAACCGACTGCCCAATGGTTCGCTGACGACAACTTACTTGACGTCGAAGGCGACTCCAGAATATTCCAGAAGATTACACCAGAATCTGCGTCTCTTGTTGTCAAGAACGCGAAGAGGTCAGATGGTGGACAGTACCGTCTGCAACTTCGCAATCCATCTGGTTATGATACAGCAACCATCAATGTACGTGTCCTCGACAGGCCTGGTAAACCAGAGAACCTGCGGGCTGATGAATTCGAAGGTGAAGCCCTTACATTATACTGGAACCCGCCAAAGGACAATGGCGGTGGCGAGATCACCAACTATGTTGTTGAGAAACGCGAAGGCAGAACCGCCAACTGGACTAAAGTATCCGGCTACGTCACGACTCCGTTCTTACGCGTGAAGAACTTGACTGTTGGCAGGGATTATGAATTTAGAGTAATGGCTGAGAACCAATACGGTCAATCCGACCCAGCTCAAACTACTGAACCAATTAAGGCGAGACATCCATTTGACCCACCAGGCGCGCCCGGGGCGCCACGCTCTGTGGAGACAACCGAATCTACTATCACCATCACCTGGACAAAGCCACGTCACGACGGTGGCTCACCAATCACTGGCTACATCGTCGAAAAGCGTCTTATTACTGAAGACAAATGGACCAAAGCATCTCATGCACACATTCCTGACACTACCTACAAGGTTACCGGTTTAATTGAGAACCATGAATACGAGTTCCGTGTCTCCGCAGTGAATGCTGCTGGTCAAGGACCGTACTCTGCCAGCTCTGATGCTATCAGGGCTGCCGCGCCTCCCAACTCGCCGAAGATCACCAGTGACCTCAGCCTTAGAGATATCACCGTTATTGCGGGAGAGGAGATCAAGATTACTGTGCCGTTTACTGGCAATCCAAGGCCAAAGGTGAGATATCATTTTGTAACCTGTAAAATCATTTATCATTGAATTTACTGAAAGTCAAAATAGAATATCTGTCGTGCAAATTGCAAAAAACATAAGTAAATTTGAATTTCGCGCTACCATTGCGCATTCACCTTAAGTTTTTTTTTTGCTACGCTATAATGGGCCTTCCCTTAATCACGTATTTTAGTTTTTGATTTTCCTCTTTCGTCTTTTTCATCTCATTTGCGTAATATTCTTCTTAAACCCTTATCAAACTGAAGCAACTTTTCTTTACTCAGGTATCATGGGTAATAAACAACGAGGAAGTGTCCCCGGACAAACGCATCCGTTTCGTCACTTCTGACGTGGACACCGTGTTCCATTGCGTTCCCGCCAAGAGGTCCGACACAGGATCCTACACTATCCAGCTGGTCAACAGCGAAGGATCTGACAGTGCTACATGCAGGGTAAGAATAACATCTTAATTTTATTACTGAATAGAAAATGATTTTAATAGCATTATGTAGAAACTAAAGATATTGTGTCCGTTTAATGTATGCTTCGCTATTAATAGAGACTGGCAATAAATAAAAAACTGGCCAAGTTCTTGTCGGTACAAGCACAATGGAGGGTTCCGTAGTTCCAACTACGGCAGTAGTGTCCAAATCCTCACTCAGTTAGGAATAAAACTTTCTCTATTGTTTTTCTTTTTTGATATGGGAAATACATATTGAGAAACAGAATCAAAAGTACAAACTGAATGATACTCGAACAAAAAACAACAGATCAATCTCGAAAGAAAGAAATAAAGAGAAAATACATTTATTTAGCAGAGACTAAAGAGCACACAACATATTCTGCAAAGTAAGAATTCATTCCATAAGATTTTGATATTAAACCCCTAAAACTGACACCCACCTCAATTAACCAAAACACCTTAAATTTTACGTAGGCTACAACAATTCTCTTTTTTTCCACCTAGGTGCTCGTCGTAGACAAGCCCTCGCCGCCACTAGGACCTCTGGAGGCATACGACATTACTCCGGACACATGCACGTTGTCATGGAAACCACCGCTAGACGATGGCGGTTCACCCATCACCAACTATGTGGTGGAGAAGATGGACCAAAGTGGAGTATGTATATTTGTTATTTATAATAAGGAATGCTTTTAAATTATATCGTAAAAAATCGCAAGAATAGAAAGTATTTTTTTTATCCTGGGCTCGCACAGGAAATACTGCTTTAAGATTTATGTTTAGGAATGCGCAGGCGCAGAAGGAGGGCCCTTGCTATTTGTTAAACGAAAAGGTTCTTTGAGCCAAATAGAATTTGTCAACAAGTTAGACATACTTTTAATATCTGTATAAATAAGTCCATCAAATTATGGACTCCTCAAAGTTTAATAAAATAAAGGTACTTAATCAAAATAACTTACGAGTAATTTCTCCATGCTTGATTTTACCAATAGAGAATAAAATGTCGCAATGTCAATACATTGTGTCATTTTACATAAATCTACTACTGAAGCCTTCATTTATTAATTTATTTCTACTCCCCAGGTATGGGCAAAGATATCCTCATTCGTGCGTAACTGCCACTACAACGTGATGGGTCTGGAAGCGAACCGCAAATACTGGTTCCGTGTCCGCGCCGAGAACCTGTACGGAGTGTCGGAGCCGTTATCTATGGAAGATCCTATTACTGCTAAGGTAAGTTTCACAGTTTGTTATAATAGGTCTTAATCGATTAATTCTTTAAAGGCGTTTTTCGCCGCCTCGTTGGATTTGAAATTTTTCCCCGGGGCTCATTGTTGAGATCAAAATTTCCAGAACGGAAGCGATCAACCAAAAACGCACCGTGCGTTCACATGTGGTACCTTGCCCATACACGTAGTTAATATTGCGTGCTGTCTGTGTTGCGTTGGTGCCACGACGGAACTCGTATTCGAAAATAAAAATTTCGATTTTTCTACGGTTACAGAAACGTCGATATCAAAGAAAAATCGAACGGCGGGAAAACAAATGAACAACCTTATATCTTTAAATGTCATGCTATATTACAAAATTAATTTGAATTTGGAGTTCTAAATAGCCGGAATCAAAAATCGGCAATTTCATAGGTAAAGACCTATTATTAAGAAGTATTCCAAGAGGTTACCGAGGTTATGTGATTAAGATCTCAGTTACCTTAACGTACTTAATACCAAAACAGCATTCACATACGTAATCCCGATTCTATGTTCGCAAATTTTGTGTACTTTTGAATTTCTAGCCGCACTTTCAAAGAAAATCTGATAATGGTTTTTGAGACAGAAGAAATGACTCGAATGCAAAACGCAATGGTAACCAAAACATGCAACAGACGCGGATAGCGTAGAAACACAATGTTAGTATAATAATGATGTTAGATAAAATATTTCAACAGCGAAACACAAAGACGTTCGCGCGAATGTCAGTTAGGCCACCTGTTTGGTATTAGTATATTTGATCTCGCAATCGTACTAACTAAGTTCGAGCGAATTAGTAATCAAAAATTTTATTCGCATGTATACACCGCGCGATTGTCAATTAGGACACCAGTTCGACTGCGGTACTAGTTCGTACGAACAACTTGCGATGGTCGCGTAATCACTTTCTATTAGGACGCGGGGTAACATAGAGCTGTTATAACCATGGAAGTACTTGCCTATCTTGTAATAACATTATTATAAAATTCTAAGTGACAACATGACGATCTAGACGAAACTTCATACAAACGCGCAATGATAGGCGCACTATAGCGAAGCGTGGTAGTACAAAACTTAGAAGCTTTGCCTATGTGAGGATTACTCTGTATTGCGACGTTCGTACTAGTTCTGAAACAGGAAACTTAAGGGGTAGTTTCATTCTGCATAAGGATATCTCAATAACCTTATTTATTATTTCTCCCACAGTTCCCCTTCACAATCCCCGACCCACCAGGAGTACCACGTGTGGTAGACTGGGACGGTTCGGCCGCATCCCTCATCTGGGACAGACCGCGCTCCGACGGCGGCGCACGCATCCAGGGCTACAAGCTCGAGTTCAGAGACGTGCAAGATGGCGTCTGGAACAGTGGTGATTACCTTGTTAAGGACTGTAATTACCAGGTGAGTTTTGATAGTATTCGATCAAAGATTAAGCATATCTATAGATACGAAAAAAGAAAATAGTTTAGGTAACCCATTTTGGCGGAAACCGAAAAGAATAATTACCGTTTCTGACAATATTGTACGGAGACCGGTGGCTTAATTTTTAGAAAATCCTAGTTTCTAATAGTAGATAGAATTTCTTTGGTAGTTGTATATTTATTGTGAGTTGTGTTGGCTTAATACAATTACTCTTTTTAACTGATGTTTTTCAACACCATTTTGTTGGCAACGACGGTAGGCCTGGAACAGTATTTTTGTATTTTCAACAAAATATCGATTCTCAATGATTAAATTTTACTTTTAGTTTATAAGCAGCTTCTATCCAATGTCTTTTTTTTTCTTTAAATGTTATGTACACCTATAATTTGTGTATACATTAGCAGTAATACCTTTCTTAAATACTCATCTAAACCAATGTTGAATGTATATGCTGCTAGTGATTTTTAATAAATAAATTACCTATAAAAAAATTATTAGGTGCTAACATATCATACCATTTTCCCAGGCATACAACCTCGAACCCGGTCACGAATACGAGTTCCGTGTCCGAGCCAAGAACGCAGCTGGCTGGAGCAAGTACTCGTCCAGCTCGCAACCCTTCAAGGTCAAGGGCAAGGCCAACCCGCCGGCTCCCCCGCGTGCGCCGCGCGTGCTGCGCGTGGGCAGGAACTATGTGGACCTGTCCTGGGACCCGCCTGCACATGATGGAGGTAGGAATTAAAATAATACTGTTTCCTCCTTACTTATAAACGCGATGTAAAGTTACAACCTAAATAATTAGATTATCCACATTTTTCGAGGTTTAAAATGGGCAGAACTCTTCTCCGCGTTTTTTTTTTTTTTTAATAATTTGGTTTAAGAATAAGTAAGCTAAAGTGGCAATCGACCGGCCATTAGTCATAGAACCAATTATGTTGACGTGTTCTTAAGTGGAGTCTGTAAATTGGCAAATGTAAGATAGGACAGCTACCTGGCTAGGTGGCCGACGATCGCGGAGTGGCTAGTATCAGCTGGATGAAAGTAGACCAGCTTTTTTTTGCGTGGAGAAATGCTCACGCATACTGCACTACCACGCGGAGATAGTACAGTTATGTGGGACTCCGACCCAGTAAAACTCTCCGGTGTCCTCCTCCTCTGCTGTTTGTGTCAGGAACACGAGCACGCATTAGCACTCATCCGCGAACAGATCAGCGGAGCCCTGCCTTGATTTAATTAAACGTTGTTATGTCTATTCCGAAATATTCAAACATCATTGAACTTCAAGATGTTCTCAAAAGTCTTTCTGTTGTGACAGTTTTGGGTCTGTTTCACCGCCTACGAATAAATTCCCGTAACTTGTAACATAATTTCATGAAAATTCAATCAATCAATCTGTCTAGCATTTTCCCAACTATGTTGGGGTCAGCTTCCAGCTTAACCGGATGCAGCTGAATACCGATATTTTACATGGAGCGACTGTCTATCTGACCTCCACAACCCAGTTACTGGTTAATACGATACTCTTTGGTAAGACTGGCTTAAAGACTTTCGGGCTTCTGACGAAACTGTTGAAATTTCATGAAAATTATGTTCTAATTTTTATTCGGTAAGTAACTTCGGGTTCGGATTCTATTCGAACATCGTGAAAAAGCCCTTAAAGTGACAGAGACAACATGATAATTTCTTAACGGCGACTTCAAATTGAGAATTCGATTGTTATTATAGCAAAATGTTGTATTTTCTTTTTCTCTTACTAAAACTTCTTGTATTGTCTCCAGGTGCCCGCGTTACTGGCTACATAATTGAGCGTCGTGACGTCGGCAGCTCAGTCTGGATAAAGTGCAACGACTACAACGTACAAGACACCACATTCACAGCGATGAACCTCAATGAGAAGGCTGACTACGAGTTCCGTATTGTAGCCGTCAACTCGGCCGGTAAGTTTAAATGGAGTACTGGTTATCCAAAAAAAAAAAACATTTGTGTTGGTGACCGCAATCCTGGTAATCTTATATCTAGCCCAGGATAATTATGTTTACGGCAAATGTTTGCTAAAATTCGATCAATGTGAGGTTTTAGGATAACTAAAATTCATCGTTCATTCGCGCGATTGCTGACAAATGCGTGCACTGACTGGACAGGTCCTCTCAATCTGTGTGGTTCTTTCCTCAAAATACCATTTCAGACACCAATCTACATGGTCTTCACATGAAGTGTCCAAGATTATGTCTGGACTTTATAAGAGACTGTGACCTCTGAGTTTGTTTCGGCCTTTCTTCTCAGAGTAGTCAGATAGGAAACGCCGACCTCATCTAGTTTAAAAAAAAAACATGACTGACTTGTAAAAGTGTTTGTACAAACCTACTTACAGAAATAAATCATTTATCATTTATCATTCTCGTGTCCTTATCCCAATTTTTTTGTGGTCGGCGCAACATGTATTTTTCTTCCATACTTCTCTATTAGTCGTCATCTCGGTAGTTACTCTCTTTCTAGCCATATCATCTTTCACACAGTCCATCCATTGTTTCTTTGGTGTTCCCCTACTCGTATAGCCAACCACATTCATACTCAAAACTTTTCTGACGACATTTTCTTTTTCATTCATTCATTTTTTACATTCATTTATTTTTCACAATAAGCAATTCACAACCATGTGCATGATCATATTTGAGGTAAGTCTTAGGAAAGTCTCTTTTTGTAATTTAAAAAAAGTATATTTGAAGTAGTTTCCGTTAAAAAAATTGGCCCATAAGTTGTCGTTGTACGCGTCAATATCTGTGAAAGATATGGAAAACCCTTTTAGAAAATCCTTTAGTCACATATTACAGAAAAAATTCACCCCACAGGAAAATCTGAACCCTCAAGCTGCACCACTCCCGTCCGTACGGGCGAGGAGTTGGGCGGCACGAAACCAGAATGGGTGAAACAATTACCGGCAACAGTCTGCGCGCCATTAGGCAGGCCCTTCACCTTGGAGTGTATCGCCACCGGCAACCCCGTACCTACCGGCAGGTGGCTGAAGAACGGCAGAGAAATTGTACTTGGCACCAGGTAAATATATCCAGTGTTTCAATAAAATAACTAGCTGTTACCTGTGGCTTCGCTCAATCGGATTTTGTCCACAATTTCATGGGTTTTTAAACAAAAAAGAACTCCATTGACAGTTACATGAAAGTAACAAATACTTAGCGCCATCTACGTGGAACTAATTAGGCATTATTTTTCCTATTAGTTCGTATCGTGACTTTTGATGCTAAAAGATCTTAATATCAAAGTTTCAATGCTGATTATTATTAAATATCATTACTATACTTTACTTTTAGTTTATACAGTTGTGGTATTTATTTACCATTATTAAATGCGTAAAATAAACAAATAAAATTCTGAATACTACTAATACTCTCTTCGACTAGATTATTAAAGTCATGGTTTCTTAACACACAAAATTCTTTTTTCCTCCTAGATTCATTGCGGAATCCCGTGAAGGAACTCTCCGTCTGAACGTCACAGCTTCCACGGAAGCCGACGAGGGTGACTACACTTGTGAGGCAGTCAACAACATTGGCTTCATTTACTGCACTGGACATCTTAAGATTGGAAGTAAGTTTACACTTAAAACTGTTAAAAAAAAAATATACGAAAACGACTTGGAATAAAAAATATCTGATTCGAAAAATTTAAAGCTCCTTTACACGAGATCACGTTGCAATAAGTGGCCTGAAGATTCGCACTTATGAGTAGTGAGTCCTCGCATGATATTCTCGCTTCTCGGCATTCGACAAAGAGTTTACAGGATTTACACAAACTTCGTGTAAATGTGGCTCGTTTAAGTGCACCTGCTATACATATAAATAAATAACTTTGATACTGATCAGCTTAATGTGAAGGCCAACAATCTGACAACATTAAGGAAAAATATAGACAATAGAATTTAGAAAAAAAAAAAAACATAGTGTTTAAAAACTACAAAAACTACAAGTACAGTAATCCGAATTAATAAAAACATACCCTGTTCGGACTTACAGAGCGTTCGGATTAAAGTATGTTAAAAGAAAAAATAAATACTTAAATAAAAAGTAAGAAATTTCGGAAAATTACATTTATTATTTTCGATTTAGTGTCCCATTTTTTTTTAAATCAATATTCGATTAAACGATAGAGTATTGTTATTATTTATTTCAATCACTTCCAAACATTTAATAATCTTTTCTCCCCCAGACCCACCACGCATCGTCCGCATGCCAGGAGACTTACACCTCCCTGAACATGATAACACAAAGATCAAAATCCTGTACACCGGGGACCAGCCAGCCGACGTGGTCCTCACCAGGGACGGACACAAGCTGTCCGAGTCACCGCACTTCAAATACACCGTATTTGACGATTATATCCTTATCTTTATCAAGGATATCTCTAAGGATGACATGGGTGAGTTGTCACAGTCTTCTTAAAAGTCAAATATTGTGGCCTCAAGGCGAAGTTAACAAAATATAAAGTCTTTTTTGCAAGCAGTAGATACTGTTTACTAGTGGAGGTATCAGGGTTTTTTTTTTAAACTCTCTAAACTTAAAACCCCCTTTTTAACTTTTTGACAGGCGAGACTGATGAACTGATAATCGATAAACGCAAGATCTTGTGAAATTATAAAATATAGCTATTACCGAGTTCTTGTCTTATTCGCAATCTGTGCTGCACAAATGTATAGATATTTTGTGTTAAGTATATAAGAACATAGATTTAAAAATAAATCTTGTCAAAGCATTAGCGACAGTATCTTCAATTTTACATCATGATAGACCCAAACAATTAGATCAAACATTTACAGTTCACTTACTTAACTCGTCATCCCACAGGCATCTACAAACTCTCCATAACCAACAAGTCGGGCGAGACCTCAGACACATTCTCGGTCACAGTCACCGGCCTCCCTGGTCCTCCACAAGGACCTCTGGAAACCTCCGACATCTCCCGTCACTCCTGCACTCTGGCCTGGAAGCCTCCCACATACGATGGAGGTCTACCGGTCACTCATTACGTCATTGAGAGGAATGATATTTCTGGAACAGCATGGATAACTATTGCCTCTTCAGTGAGAGATACCAAGTTTACTGTCCAGGGATTGACGGAGGGACAGGAGTATAACTTTAGGATACATGCTGCTAATGATAATGGAGTTGGACCCGCGCTTGAAGGCGTTAGTCCTATTAAGGTGAGTGTTTTATTTTACGACTCAAATAAATACTAGTTCAAATTCAAAGCATGAGTGAAAAAAAAAAAATTAAAAAACAACCGTCTTCCTCCCTCTAAACTAAACGAATACGAGAGTGTAGAAGGGCACTTCGGTTCGCTTAGTGCAACCTCGGCTCGCCTCGGGCGACTACCAATCATTGTTGGTTTTTACGCCCGAGTCAAAGGACTCGAATCGTGTAGTTCTTTAGTTCTTTACACGAGTGTATAGTCACGTACTTCGGACTTCGGCCAATTCCGACCAGTACTTCGTCGAAGCTACTTCGCGAGTAGTGTAGTGCAGGTTTAAGACTGAATCAAATTGAAATATATTCGAAAATGTTTCAATTAGTTACGAATGGGTTGTTTACCGGAAACTTCGCCGCAAGAGAGCGCTGTGTGTTTGTCACCTGTCAAAGTCATCTTGAAGCTAAGCGACCAATCGGTGACAAGAAAAAACACTCAGCACCGTCTCACGGCAAAGTTCAGCAAGAAACTGCTTTGGCATCTGAATGAAAGTAACAAACACTTAGTGCCATCTACGTGGAACTAATTTGACAGTTTTCTACTCCTTCAGGGAGAAGCTCCAGGTAGCTCGCGAAATTCAAATTTTCTTACGTTTTTCGCAATTTGCAAGTCAGTATTAGATTGTATTAAAGTATGATTCGCGACTGTAACATATAATATATGCGTTTACAAAATTATAATCATTAGAATCAGTAATACAACTCCAGATTCAGATTTATTTATTTGCCATCAATGTAGGGACAAGTTTAAGATGATACAAATAGCTGAAGGTTACCGCTACATTCTACCTTACGGCATGCAAATTCATAGAAACTAATACATTACATACAATATTATTAGAAATTAACAACTAACATGTCATTCTAATTAACACAAACAGACATAAAAAGAAGGAAATAATAATAAAGTAATAATAATCAACACATAGTCAATTGCACATAAATGAATCTTGTCAATAAAATGGATTTCATTGGAATTATAATTAAGTGAAATATTATTTTACAAACATAATGTCATTTACAAATTTTATTGTCAAATTTTTTTATCATTTAAAAAGTTAAGTGAGTTAAGTTCTCCTTAAGTTAATATAATCCTAAATGTCACGATTTCATGAAATAGTCATTCATTAGGATTATATGAATTTAGAGAGTTGCACTGATAATTTTAATGAATAAAATTGTATAAATACAGATTTGTTACGGTCGCGAATCATATTCAGATCAACATACAACCTGATACTGACCTGCGAATTGCAAAAACGTAAGAAAATTTATTTTAGCGGGCTACCTGGAGCTTTCGCCTTAATGTCATCAACTCAGCTGATAGCGGAAAAAACTACTCGTTTCATTACGGGTCTAGAATTTTCAAGACCATTGAATTTTTGTTATGTCATCAGGTTCTTAATATTCTGAATTCCATCTTATCTATCACCATTCTCGAGACACTTTTCAATCTTAGCTTAATTGTGTTGGTAAAAAACACTAAATGTATTGTTCATTCTACAGGCTAAGGCACCATACGACCCACCATCAGCTCCTGGCATTCCCAAGATCTTAGAGATCGGAGGAGACTTCGTTCACCTGGAATGGGACAAACCAGAGAGCGACGGTGGATCTAGGATACAAGGTATAAATCTTTACTTTACAATGAGAAATTATTATTATTGTCTGTAGGTAGCAAACTAATAATAGATTCCAGTTGTCAGGGCATTAACCTGAATTTAGGGAAAAGAAAAATGTGGTTGAAGAAATATTTAATATTTTAAGGAAAACAAAAGCATCTTCATTTAAGAGGCCCACGAAGCATGCGTAGTTCATATAAACGAAATACCAAAATAATTTATAAATCAAACATATTCTTAAGGTAGTGTGTATTTAATCCGATTGGGTTACAGAATATCTAGGTTCCCAAACTTATGTTTTGAAAGGACACTGATTTGAAGACGAGATATGAGGAATTTAAAGTTTCTATAGAAAACTTATTTTTCTCATATATTTTCCTGTTTAAATCAATGTTCTTATTTAATATATATTTGGGAACCTAGATATTCTGTAATTCAATCGGAATAAATACACACTACCTTTAGAATATGTTTGCTTTACAAATTTGGTATTTCGTTTGTATGAACTACGCATGCTCCGGGGGCGTCGTAATGTCAAAACTTTTTTAATAATCAAACACCACCATAAAGCTACTGTTTCGTAGAAGAGCGGCGGCTGAACATAACGTCATGAAAATGTTGGCAGTGACAAAGATTTAAATCGTTAGATTGTCCCTACCGCGTCAAAAGATAGTCGCGTTTCTGTTTTGTTTGGACACTTCTGACACACAATGACGCAGTGATTTGACTTCATTGTCATAGAAACGCTCTTTAATAATGTGTGAGCTAAGTCTTCTCAGTATGGACACTTTTTCGCGTGACTAAGTACGGCGAGGGTAAATCTAGCGATTTATATCTTTGGGCAGCGGGGTTTGACTTTACGGTGTCAAAAATGCTCTCCAGGAAAACAGACCAACTTACTTTCATAAATAACATTTCAGTTACGTCATTCGCCGGTAAATTGCGTACGCTATGTGGCGGCCACCGCTCTTCTAGAAATCGGTAGCTTTATTATAGAAAATGGTGCTAACAAAGTTTACTTGAAGGGAATGATAAGTTGCAATATAAATCGCAGATTTTTACTTAAATTACCTTACTTTTTCCACCAGGCTACTGGATCGACAAACGCGAGGTCGGTAACACGACCTGGCAGCGTGTAAACCCTACCCTCTGCCTTCCCAACCAATGGAACTGCTCCAACCTGATCGAGGGCCGCCAGTACGAGTTCCGAGTGACCGCTCAGAACGAGGCCGGCATCTCGCCGCCCAGCACTGCCAGCCAAGGGGTTAAGGTCGTTGATCCTAAAGGTTAGTATCAACAAAGAGAGAAAAGGTGGTTCTCATTAAAGAAACTTCTATACTTTGATGTAGGTCCAGAGTACCATGGGCAGTATGGTCCGCTACAACCTTACTTACTAGCAATATTTTTTTTGGCAATTCCTGGATCTTTGACAGTCGTTACGGGTCGTCAGAAGCCCGGAAGTCTGACAACCAGTCTTCCCAAGGGGTATCCTATCACCCAGTAACGGGGTTGTGAAGGTCATATCCATGTAAAATACTGGTATCAGCTGCATCTGGTCAGAATGGAAGCTGACTCCAACATAGTTGGGAAAAGATTAGGCAGATTGACAGATTGAATGGCATGAGCAATTCTCATGTCAGACGACTTTATGAAGATTATTTGCATAAAAAATCTAAAGCAAGACAATATAACTATTTTATAACTCACAGTACGATTACTAAGTCATTGCAATGACATCTGAAATTATTACCGCTACCAGTAATTTACGAGTCATTTATCGAAACTATCCAAAGTAAAAGCTAAATAAACTAATTAAAAATGTTCCACAGCCGCCACACCGCCAGAGATCGTCAAGCCGCTGAAGAACGCCAACTGCATTCAGTACCACAACGCTAAGTTCCAGTGCACCATCACTGGTCAACCTAAGCCTGTCATCACGTGGTATAAGGGTGAGTACAAAGAAAATTCATTTAAATTGAGCCATAATATCTGGGATTAAGCCATATATCTAGGAGCTCGTGGCTACGTAATAACAGCCGCATGGGTCGATCCATGACGTCAAGCTACACTTGCCGGGGTTGGTCCGTGGATGGGTGACCATCTTTACATACCGAGACTCCTCCATGTTAGTCCCGACTGTCATTCGTGGATCTCAGTCATTACGATTCGGCAGAAGCCCGAAAGTCTGACAACTATTCCTACCAAGGGGTATCGTATTACCCAGTAACTGGATTGTAGAGATCAGATAGGCAGTCGCTCCATGTAAAATACTGGTATTCAGCTGCTTCTGGTCCTGCTCCCATTCGGTCCGCATCCGATCTCAACATAGTTGGGAAAAGGCTAGGCAGATTCATTGATATCAACTTCAACTGCCTCGCTGGGTCTAGTGGTCGTAAGCTCAACTGCTGATCATGAGGTCAAGTTGTTATTGGGTTTTTCTATATAGGATTTGTCAGTAGCAACCCGGAGTCTGGATTTGTGCCCGGTTGATGTCCCCTATTACATGGGACTTAAACATAAGTGGTGAAATGTAGGTGTACTATAGGTGCACCTCTACCTAACCCTTCGGGGATAACCAGCGTGATGTCATGTTATCAACATGATGCTAACATAACCATAAAGATAAGCATAGCAAAAGACCGAGTTTTAAAATGTACGATTGCTTCTCAAGAACCATTGCTAGACATAAATAATAGTGAAGCTATGACAGTATCCAGGCTTAAAAATATAGTATATGTCAGAGCGTCCTCTTTCAAAAGCAGATCTGTTTTTTTTTTCATGTTAAGTACCCTTTTTTCTGTAAAACTATACTGCCGTCGTAAGAAAAAAGGGCACAACTAACATTTAAAAAAAAAATCTACAAAAAATTGAGCAGATTAGCCTTTTTTTTCTGATTCTAAATATGTATGTAACTCAATTTTTTTTTAAATGTTAGTTGTGCCCTTTTTGCTTACGACGGCAGTATAGCCTGTAGCTTTACAGTACCCGCCAAATAAACGTGGGCTTCCTAAATTATTATTATTATTATTTTATTGTACTAACTGCTGCTCGCGACTTCGTCCGCGTGGAAGTCAACTATTACATAAAACATATCCTATGGTACTCGGCTATAGTGAAGCATTTTATCAGTGAAATATTTTTTTTTTATTCGGATGAGGAGTTTCGGAAGTTAACCCCCCCCCCCTTCCCCCCTACATAAAAGCTTACAAACAAACAAATTTTAACTAGCGTATCATGAAATCTATAATTTTAAGAACATACCTACATACCGACAAAATGTCTTATTTGGGTGTGTAGAAACTATAAATAATTACGTCTCTTACTGACGCACTAAACACAAACAAACTTTTGTCTAGAACTGTCTCATAACGTAATGTTTTCTTTTGTTCAGGTGCCCGCGAGATAACCAACGGTCCCCGCCACCGCATCTGGAGCGAAGGCGACAACCATTTCCTTACTGTCATGGACGTGTTCGGTGAAGACGCTGACGAGTACGTGTGCCGCGCCGTCAACAGGGCTGGAGTCAAGAGCACTAGGGCTGAGCTGTTGATTATGAGTGAGTGTGCTTTAGTATAGGAATATGTTATTATCATCTCTTAGTAAGAGGCCATCCAAACGGCCCGTTTATAAAACGATATTTTTGATGTAAAATAAAAAGCTTTTTTTCATGTCCAATCATCGTCTGACCAATCTTGTAAGATATCATAGCTCTCGCTTTAAAAGCGAGCTGCAAAAAGAGTATCCTATATTTTGTCACAAATTACGAGTATTATATTTTGTGACAAAATTTAAGCCCCACAAAGAGCCAACGCAAACAATGACGGCTTTCTGAAATGACGTTCACTAGGTGTGGCAGCACTGAGGTGTCAGGTCCAGGCACCTGTCAAAACTGTCAAAGCCCCTATATTTTCTTGAGTCGTAACTGAATGATGAACGTCATCATTTTTTATATTCATTGTCGAAATTAAGACTTCTTGTTAAACCTCTTGTCTCTTTGGCGCCAACTAGCGGGCTGAATTTTCTTGAAAACCCTCATTGATTTTTAAATGTAGCTGACAAGCGTTGCTCTGTCATTCTTTAAATTTATTACTAAATACTATGAGCCACTGTAAAATCAATGTTAAGTTACAAACCCCACACAAATTGTAAACACACTTTTTTCTTTCAACAGCTGCACCAAAACTGAACGTACCGCCACGCTTCCGTGTCACCGCATACTTCGACAAGGGCGAGAACGTAGTCATCAAGATTCCGTTCACCGGACATCCGGTGCCCAAGATCACGTGGGTGCGTGAGGGCGAGACCATCGAGTCTGGTCACCACTACCACGTCGAGAGGAAAGGTAAAAGATACTTGAAAAACTTGCTCTGGTTTCTGAAAGACTAAAACCTAGTATCTAAAACCCCCAATTTCTAAAAGACTATCCCCTGGTTTCTGAAATACTTACCGCCTGCATTAGTTAACCATTGCAAAGACATGGTGTCATAATCATCACACTTGGCATTCAGAAGAAGGTTGTTGAAAGAACTGGTAAAAGGACCAGTTCATTCAACAATATTTGTATACCTTGCAATTTAGTCAGCATATCATTGTGTCATATTATTGTGTTATTTTTCAGAACGTCACGCGATCCTAACGATCCGCGACGCCAGCAAGCTGGACTCCGGACCATACAGGATCACGGCTGAGAACGAGCTGGGACAGGATTCCGCTACCATCAACGTTGAAATTAGCGGTTAGTATACATTTATGTTCTTTTATTTTGGTAAATATCCGTCAATAATTATTAAGTTAAAGTTACATTGAATGTAGGTATATGGTCTAAAGGAAATAATCTAACAAAATATAAACGTTTAGAAAATGGATTGATGTTCACAATATGTTAAATTGCTATTACCAGAAAGGTGGTTTTACGTACGTCAAAATTTCGGCAAAAAATGTCAATCAAATGTCTGATATCAACTTGCAAGTTTAAACTGCGTAGCAAATGTATATTTTATTATACTAATACAAGTCACTATCGAACATTATGTAAGACATTTCTTGCTAAAATTTCCTTTTAGAAGAAAATATGCCTTTAGTCACAGTGAAATCATTTTAACGAGTAAGACTTGAAGAATATCCTTTTAACCTTACGGAGGGCCTTGGACCTGTGGGTCGCTGAATTACTACCAATTAGTTCATAAGTTCTCATGGAGTTTTGTAACAAATACATAATAATAACCATTTTACTAACCCTCATTTCTCCTACAGACCGTCCAGACCCGCCACGCTTCCCAGCGGTGGACAACATCGGTGTGGACTCGTTAGCTCTCAGCTGGAAGGCTCCAGTATGGGACGGCGGTTCAGACATCACCAACTACCTGGTCGAGAAGAGGGAACACCCCATGTCCAGCTGGATTAGGGTTGGAAATACCAGGTATGTAACTATGAAAGGGACCGTAAAGACAGACTAAACCACGCATTCACAACGCAGCTAGTATACAACACGCTTCCTGTTCTCTTAACGATAATAATAATAATAATAAACCCATAGCCCAATATGTTTTGTTTCCACGTACAACAATAGTCCTGTACCAACCGGGGGTTGTCCTTGGGTGCACTTGCATAGTGCATACAGGGATAATCGTCGGTTGGTGCCTCCTCATCATTTAAAATTATCTAAGGGGCCTCTGCGAGTTGGCTTCGGCTCCTCGTACGCCTTCCAAAGGTCCGGGACCGCAGGGTCCCGAGAAATATCAAAATAATAATAATAATATCCTAGGACATTGTTCACACACGGTCATCTGATCCCAAACTAAGCAGAGCTTGTACTATGGAAACCAGATAACTGATATACTACATACACTACTTTTTTTTGTAAATACATACTTATATAGATAATTACACCCAGTTAGTTCGAAATATATTTGTTAATTTTTAGAGCAACATCGTGCGATGTTGCAAATAACACGAGAAGCTGGATATTATTCGCCTAGTGAACACAAGGCTTAATTAGTTCAATCAAATCATAAAGAAAATGTAGCCTATAAGTTAGGCACGCCATTGTACTCTTGATTCCAGCAAAAATGAGATTATCCTTAATTTCATGATTATAACTTGGCATTGTAACATTTCAATTACTGTCAAATGCATGCACTGACTGGACAGGTCCAATAAATCTGTGTGACCATTTCAAACACCAATCTACATGGTTTTGACATGATCTGACCAAGATTATGACTGGACTTTAAAAGAGACTGTGACATCTTACTTTGTTTCGACTTTTTTTCTCAGATTAGTCAGATAGGAAACGCCGACGTGTAAAAGTGTTTTGATTGTCCAAACCTCGCCGCAATTGTCGCCGTTTTACGTACTTAAATAATATTTCTCAAAACTACCCAAACTTTGCTCAATAACTCAAACCCCCTTCTCTACATACAGATTCACAACAATGGCCATCACTGGCTTAGTACCAGGCAAGCAGTACGAGTTCAGAGTGTACGCGGAGAACATCTACGGAAGGTCGGAGCCTAGTGAGACCACCACGCTTGTGCAGACCAAGGCTGTCATCAAGAAGGAGTTCCAGAAGAAGGAATATCCAGGTGGGAATGCTTGGGACTACTCTTTACAGAAATTTTGTTTTTTATTTTGATGATGTCGACAGCGATTTTCTTCTGATGTCTGCACCGAACATTCTTGACCAGGTTTTTGTCTACAGCCTGTGTGACTGTCTATTACTGTAAATTAGCAAGGAAAATAATTTCTGACGATTCTTTGTGTTGTGTTAAATTGAACAATGCAAATAAATCACCTTTTTCAACCGACTTCAAATAAGGGAGGAGGTTATCAGTTCGGAATCTTTTATTTTTTATAGCAGAATGTCATCCCATCCTTTGGCATATTTATTACTTATTCCTGTCAAGCAAGCACAAGATAATTTTGTAAAATGGAACAGTGTTTTCGTAAAGGCCAACGGAAAGATGGATGGATTGTGTGAGGAATGATATGAAAGAGAAGGGAGGGAATAGTAGCGTGTAGGTTGACTGGGGAGAATGGAAGAAGAAAACGTGATGCGCCGAGTGCGCCGGCCCCACGTAGCATAGGACAAAGGCGGGAAGATGATGGAACATTTTTTTTTAAATTATCTGTCAGTTATGTTAACCAAGACTTGTCCGGACATGGTAAAACTGTCCATTAGTATGCCAAATGTAATTAAGTTTTGAAATAACATAACTTGATTCTTGACTTTCATGTCTTTATGCCGATCAATAACTATTTACACATCAATAACGAAAACCTCCGTTTTCCAGTTGACGAATCCGGCAAACGTATCCGCACCAACGCAGACCACGGCCCTATCAAGGACTACGACAGTTACGTGTTCGACATCTACAGCAAATTCGTACCGCAGCCTGTTGATATCAACACTTGCTCCGTGTACGACAAATATGACATTCTCGAGGAGATTGGTAAGTGAGCTAGATCAGTGTTGAAGAATGGTACTGAGTAGAGCAGCACGGGTTTAAAAAATAATGAGTAGATATCCTTTTGAAGAAATTTTAGAAGGATTTTGACTGGTAATTAGACCGTGTTATGCAGAAAGCAGCCATGTCGGGAAAAATACAAACGGAGTTATAAGCGTTTTTCTGTAGATGGTTGCATTATGGATGTATGGTCAAGGCTGCATTTGACGGCTCATATCTCCGTGATAAATAGAGATATCGACATGGCTGTTTTTGTAAAAAATCTTGTATGTCGATATTACTATGACTGTGTTTATAACTCATTTTTGGAAAAAGTGCCATATGGCTGCTTTCTGCATAACTAGGCCAATTTTATTGATGCGATGAAGGAAAGTTTTCTGGTGGGATTGAATTTTGCATGTGTAGTTAAACGTAGATTACACTCTGCTTTATGAAAGCCTGATGAAAATTTTGATCAGTGAGATTTTATTGTGATTACTGATTATAGTTGGTTGGTTGATTGGTGCTTCCAGAAACTTGAGATTTGTACCATTGCAGATAGATATACAGGGTTATTGGTAGAACACCAACAACCTCTTAAGGGGTCATTGTACTCATCATTATGAACAACTTTTACTACGTGACCAAACCTTAAATCGCAAAAAAAAAATCAGGTGTTCAATAGATTTATGTTCTCATAATTCGTCAAAATGTACTAAACAGCTGATTTTTTTTGCGATTTCAGGGTTGGTCCCATGGTAAAAGTTGTTCATAATGATGAGTACAATGACCCGTTAAGAGGTTGTTGGTGTTTTACCAATAACCCTGTATTATTTTAAGTTTTTTTTTTTTTGTATATTTTTAAGACATTTAATTAATTTTACCTGAATTTCAGACTGATAAATTGCATGAGCGTGTTCGAAAGAAAACCTTAAGCGCAAGCCACACTAGGATCGAAGCGAAACAAAGCTATGTTCGTTTAGCTTTCCTCCGCGTCTTTTCATAATTCCGTTTGCGTTTCGCTTAGTACGATAAACTGGGGCTACTTTGATACTACGGGATTACTTTCATAACAACTTGCGACTTATGAAAAACTTATTTCTATATCTACAACGCCATATTAAAAAGAAACTATCAGAAGCGCCAACTACTGATAGTTTTTTTTTTTTTTTTTTTTTAATATTGCCCATACCATAATCCATACCATAATCTCTTCAAAGTGAGAGTGAACAGGCTTCTTCTGGATAAGCTAACTCCATCGTCGACTTTGTCTCTGTCACCTCTGACCTAGACTAGAGTCAAGAGCAAATCCATCTCAAATAAAATAAAAAATAAAAATAAAAATAGCGTTTTAGATATTATAAAAATAAGTTTTTCAAAAGCCGAAAGTTCTTATCAAAGTAACCACGTAGTATCAACCCCAGTTTACCGTACGTGGTGTGGTGTGAACCGAAGTATGAAAAGACGCGGAAAGAAAGCTAAACGAAGTTAGCTTCGATTCCAGTGTGGCCTGGCTTAATGGCACTTATTTCAAAAGTCTGATGTTCACCATATTTTAACGTCCTCCAACATTTTTTAATACAGTATCTAATCTGGACTTGCGATTGATGTTAAAATATGGCGAAGATTAGGCATAGTAGATTTTAGAATATCTAAGCGGTTTTTATCTTTTATGAATAGACAGAGACACTCCTTTTATTATTCCCAACTACACATATATTTTCACACAATTACACAATAATTTTCTATTTTTTGCTCAAGTATTTTACTTTTACAATACTGATTTTGCTTGACACTAAACACAAATATATTTTTAAATAAGAATATTTCGACTACAAAGTACCTACAATAAAGCAAATCACAATATAAAATAGACATTGAAAAGATAAAGCATGATAGTAAACTTAGTTAAGAATTAAAAATAATTAAAGACTAAACACACTCACGAAGTTGCTTGTGAAATCACATGGGATTTTATAGAGTTTTATAATATTAACCTTAGAAATACTAACCGTGCCTTAGAATTTCAACCTTTTTCTATTCCTCAGTAAATAAAGTGGATTCTTAAACTTAATCGCCACTGCTAAGAGTTAGTTCTCAACGCTAATCATCAGTCTAAAGTGTAAAACTCAACTTAGAACACATTCCCTTTCCAAACATAGGAATATGCAAAACGATTTACAGGACCCAGCCGTTGATATGACACATTAAGTTTTAGAAAAAGTTTGGCTTTGTCATCTCTGTCACCCATACAAGGTTACAGCCTCTATCTAAAGCTCACTATGTCTTACTTACGCTCGAGTACTGCATATACAGGGGGTATCAGAAAGGTGTGGTCAAATTTAAGAGTGTGGTACACACTATCAAACTGAACTACTTTCTCAATGGGACCAACATCGTAATCGAGAAAAAATTATGAGCTGTACCGTACAAAGCTTCAATACATACTCGACCTAAATGTAGAACGGCTGATAATTTTTTCTTGATTACGATGTTGGTTCCATGGAGAAAATTGTTCAGTTTGATAGTCTATATCAGGCGCGGATCTAGGTTATCGCTCAAGGGGGGGATTTGTTTCTCTCTGGGAGGATGGGGAAGGGGGCATTTCTCGTGAAAGGCCTTTAAAAAAAACCTGCGGCATCTATTTTCTGTAAACAACAATGTGCCCCCTTTCGACAACTTATCTACGTATATGTTAGGGGGGCAACTGCACCAGTTAATGTATCCGCGCCTACGTGCATTTAGGTTATCGCTCAAGGGGGGGAAATGTTCCTTTCTGGGAGGGTGGACGAAGGGGGGGGGGGGGGGGGAATTTCTCGTGAAACGCCTTTAAAAAAACCTGCCGCTTCTGCGCTTTCGAGGATGACTACAACTTATCTATATGTTAGGGGGGCAACTGCACCAGTTAATGTATCCGCGCCTGTGTACCACACCGTTAAATTTTACCACACCTTTCTGATACAACCTGTATGAGATCTTTTGTATAATTTTCAGTCTTCGCCACTGGTATTACTAATATTCTAGATAAACCCTTAATCCCCATTCCAAATTGATGATATTCCCAAATCAATAGTGGTGATAATTCACAGGTGACTTCGTGAGCGCCGCGTCTCGAAGATCGAGCGCCCGAGGTCTGTGTGTGAATGGATCGATGTAGTGCATCTCTTTCTCTGCATCTCTCTGTCTCACATGCATACTTATTTTATTTTAAAAACAAATATATATTTTCCTATTTTTTTCCTTAGGAAAATGTCGCATGAAAAATAGTAGGGTAATTGGAAAATGATAAAAAAATCTAGAAATTGTTTCGATTTTAGGATGTAATATTTCCAGTAACCCTAATTTGAACTACTTGAAATTATTTATTTATTTATTTATATAAAATATATTTATTACAGTATTATCTATTTCTTTATTATCTTTGGTAGATCGAATGCACGGTTTTCGCTTCATAAATAAGATATTTTTATATATTTATTTTACTATTATTATTACACAAAACAAATTATTATTATGCGAAATTACACCAAGTAGCAATTGGCACATAATTGTAGACATTATAGATTACACTTTAAAACGTATGTCTGACATTTTTCTGTATATTTTATTTCTTTGGAGGTTTTCGTCTTTATGAAAAAGCAGTAGTTGAAGGAAATACTTCCTTTATCTAAACAACACCATCACTATCAATAAGGAAATGAAATACACCGAATATATCAGGCATACGTTCATACACAAATTAAAACCCAAACCAAACGAGTCGTGTTAAGTCATAATTATATCAACATGTGCCAACGGAATGCAGGACAACTCGTGCAGATTTTGCATTGAAATTGAATCTACTGAAACTGTATAGATTCCATGATTCTAGACCCACGATGGTTGAATATTTCCATCGGTTATTAAAAAAAAAAAATGCTGTTTTAAACAAAAGTTCAATACCTACACATTCAAAATGTGTGGAACAGCTGATTTTTGACGAGTATAGTATGTAAAAATTCGTACACAGTAAGGCATTCTGTAGACCAGCTTTTCAAAGAAAATGTCTCAGCAATCCAAAGGCCAAAACACGCTTAACACGACTCAACAGTAGAATAAAACTAGCATCTACCCACGAACAGAGGCATGAGGTTGCACATACATGTTGTAGGTACAGGCGCGTTCGGTGTTGTCCACCGCTGCCGCGAGAGGGCCACAGGCAACTACTTCGCAGCCAAGTTCATACCCGTCGCAGGCGCTATGGAGAAGGAACTCATTAAGAAGGAAATTGACATCATGAATCAACTGCATCATCGCAAATTGATTAATCTGCATGATGCCTTTGAAGATGATGACGAGATGGTGCTTATTTTCGAGTTGTGAGTATTGCCACTTTTTTAATTTTAAATTATACTAGCTGTGCCCCGTGACTACGTTGGCGTGGAAGTAGTAAGATACACAATATACTAAATTAACAGCCATATTTTAATAAAACTTCCTCGTCCCCCGATCCGCCGCGTCGCCACCCGCCCGGGCTATTTATTCGTTTTCGCTTAGCGTTCTATCAGACATTTTTTCTTTTGCTCGACTCCTAAGGGTCTGTAGTGTGATGTTAAATAATCTTCAAAACCGACTTTTTGTTCACAATTTCATGGGTTTTAATTTTTTTGCGCGGAACCCTAGTACTTTTTCTAAAATAAAGATTGTCTAAGTTACTCATTATAACATCAGCTATCTGCCAGTAAAAGTTCCGTCAAGATCGGTCCCAGCCGTTTCAGAGATTAACCGAAACAAAAAAACAGACAGACAGACAAAAAAAATTAAAACTGTTTTTTGTTTTTGTTGCTTGCTTTCATTTTTGCATTTAGTAAAAAGCTGTTATTTTGACATTACAAACACACTTCAATTTTATTAAATTGTAATATCCTTAAAATTGAACTTAAATGAAACACAGTTGAAGTTTTTTCAGAGAAAAAAGAAACTTGTAATGAGTGACAGAAACTGGTTCGAAGTTTTTACCCGCTACTAGAAGTGCACAAAAACTCCGAACCTCCGAACCGACCTAGGCATTCTTAAGAAATTTCATTTTACAAGTATCAGCGACTAGAAAACTGGAAGATTTCACTCAAAAATTAATGCTAGCACAACGCCATTGACAAAAATGATAACATCACAATTTCATTATGATTTCTAACTCCGTCTTCTCTTCAAGCTTATCCGGAGGCGAGCTGTTTGAGCGCATCACGGAACCAGGCTACAACATGTCCGAAGCGGAAGCAGCTCACTACATGCGACAGATATGCGAGGGAGTGCGCCACATGCACGAACAGAATATCATCCACCTGGACCTCAAACCCGAGAACGTCATGTGCCAGACCAGGACTGGAACTGATGTTAAGGTAGTTATTCTTTTAGGGCAATTACAAACTTCCAGAGAAGTTATAAAAGCTCCTGGTAATGTTACTTGTGGCGGAAACTGGCCTTTCGCATTTCGTAATTACAGATACAATTAAAAAGCCATATCTGTACCTATGGGGTTCATACGACATGCAAAGACTTATGGTTTCCGAAAGTCAAAACAATTTCGATCGATTGCAAAATCGCACTTTAAATTCTTGATTGTTTGTTAATATTTTAGTCTTTAAATCATATAAGCAACAAGATTTATTGATTGAAAACTTGATCAGACTTTCCTCTGAAAGTCTGAAGGTTAGTTCTTTTAAGAAAAAAATCCCTACACACATTCACGAGCATATATATATACCTTAGAGTTATGGTTTTTCTCGTGAAATAAAAATTGCAACTTTAAGATAAAACCTATTTCGTTTCGATAATACTATGTTCGCAACACCATAAAATATCTATCAACACTTTAGGAGAAAATCGCTTATGAATCTTATAAATGTACTGCCTTTGCTGTCGTTTGCCACTCCGGCAAATTTTCTGCTAGATCTTAGTTTTACAACATGATTTTAACCTCCGACTCTCTTCCATAGATCATAGACTTCGGTCTAGCCACAAAGCTGGACCCGAACGAGGTGGTGAAGATATCGACCGGCACGGCCGAGTTCGCGGCGCCTGAGATCGTGGAACGTGAGCCCGTTGGCTTCTACACTGATATGTGGGCCGTAGGAGTACTGTCTTATGTGCTGTGAGTATTAAATAACATATCCTTTGAGTACAGTGGCCTTTTCCGTATAAGAGTTTGAAAACTTTGAGCATATTCAGTTAACCTTGTCATACAACATTTTTGCATCCTTATATGATGCAATTATTGACGACAAAAATAATAATATCCTGGGACATTTCACACACGGTCATCTGATCCCAAACTAAGCAGAGCTTTTACTATGGAGTTCAGATAACTGATATACTACATACACTACTTTTTTTTTTCTAAATACATACTTATATAGATAATTACACCCAGACTCAGAACAAACAGACATGTTCATGCACACAAATGTTTGTCCTGGATGGGAATCGAACCCACGACCTGCGGCGTGATAGTTGGTATGCATCAAGGACGTCAGTTTTTTTTTTTCTGTAGGATATTTTTTGGTAACTTTGTCTATGAGGGTTTTGTTGCGAATGTGCGCGCCATCTTTGATTCCCTAAAGTGATAGTCTGTCACGTTAGATACATAGTTTAGTGATGGGCATTCAAGTAAGAAATGTTGGTCCCGACGCCATATTTAAATACTCGCCTTTTCCTAGTACCCCAGATGAAAGAAAGCTGATCTTTCAGATGCAAAGTTGACACTGAAGTACAGACCCAAAAACACAAACAGTCCAAAAAGTAAACATTGTTTTTCTTCCAACAGCTTATCTGGCCTGTCGCCATTCGCCGGCAACAACGACATAGAAACACTAAAGAACGTGAAGGCTTGCGACTGGGAGTTCGACGAGGAAGCGTTCCAGCACGTGTCTGATGATGCCAAGGACTTCATCAGGCGGCTTCTCGTCAAGAACAAGGAGTAAGTACACGGTTATCATGACCAACCAGTCTTACATTAGGGTGAATTTCTCTAATCACGACCAGCACATCTTAATCGCGTTCAAGAACTCCGTCATAAAGCTTCGCAAGAAATTCGCCCTTAATCTGCCTTCGTTGATAATGATCGAACTTTGTTGTAAACTAGCAACTTGCCACGGCTTCGCACAATTTTGTAGCCGTGCGAATCAATTTAATATGAATAATTCATATATTACATGAAAATCTAGTTTGGACTTCAAGTTTATAATACTTACACTCGTATTTATAAACGAGTAAAAGTGATTACTTCAGTAAAAGCATTTACTCAAGTAACGATTTCTATTCTATGGTTTAGTATTTGCTTGAAGTTAGAACTGTGAAAGGTTAGAATTCATAGCCAAGTAATAGTCACCATTTTCTTTAATTAAGAATTGAGAACTCGACCATTTTGCGTTTGATTTTGCAATGGAACGTTGGTTCTTACTTTTTGGCATTGGCATTTACTCAAGTAAGTAACGAATAAGATTTTATAATGAAGCATTATATCCTCAAGTAATGGCCTCACTAATAAATTACTTAGCAGCAAGTAATTGCTTGTTTATAAATACGGGTGTTAAACTACCCGGCAAAAAGATTCAAACCTCCGCTATCGTCAAACACCATGTGCCTGACGTTGTAGATAACGGGGTACCGAGGGGAAATTCATAGGAATATCTTATCCGGGCCGAAGAGTTAGGCCGCGTCCTATTTAAAAGTCCCACGAATACGCGATCGGTCGCGTGCATATGTCACTTTTTGTTCGGAAAACCAGAAAGCGCCCTCTGTCGGCGCGACCACGGGTTCAGGTTCACCGAACAAATAGTTCGAACAATCGTGTATTCGAGCGAGGATCGCTTTTATATACTCGTAGGACGTGGGGTTATGTCGGACTCACACCGAGTAAAAACTGGTTCCAATATTATTTTTTATTATCGAGGTCCGCTTTTGTCTCGATATCGCTTGCTAGCAAACAAAGGATGCGTTTTACGATGGGATAAGCGTGCTTAAAAGATTTTACACTAAACATTTTGTTGTTTTCTCTTTACACAGAAAGCGTATGACAGCTCACGAGTGCTTGATGCACAAGTGGCTGGCTGGCGACGCGGCTGCGGCGCGCACCGCGCATATCGACGCGCGGCGGTACGAGGCCATGCGCAACAGGCTGCGCCAGCAGTACGAGGTGCGTAGTACATAGAATAATATGAGAGAAGGAAAGAGAAAAAAAAAATGATTAAATACTGAAAATTGGAGATAACAAAAAAAAGTTTGGACAAATATCAGGCCGAAAAGGTCGCTATTTTAGCATAATACTGTGATATTTAAAAAATTCTGCAGTGCTAATTATTTTCTTGATACGGTCAATTCTCACAAAATTCTGCTCCTCGATCTTCCGTTGTGGTCTTCGATTTTTTGAAGCGGCGGCGAAAGCTCCAGGTAGCCCGCGAAATTCATCGAAATTTTCATCCGTTTTTGCAATTTGCAGGGCAGCGTCAGGTTGTATGTCGATCTGAATACGATTCGCGTCCGTAACTAGTATGTATTTATATAATTATAATCATTAAAATCATCAATACAACTGTCTAAGTTCATGTAATCCTAAGTAATGACTTTTTCATGAAATCTTGACATTCAGGATTATACTACTTAAGGATTACAGATTCTAATTTTGTAAATACATATATGTGACGGTCGCGAATTATATTCAAATCAACATACAACAATACTGACTTGCAAATTGCAAAAAACGTAAGAAAATTTAAATTTCGCGGGCTACCTGGAGCTTCCCCCGCATTAGTATAGAACTGGCAAACGAGAAATCGTCGGTCTGTAGCCACTATTAACGTCAACCGACTTCCTATTACAAGCATTTTAAATAGGATATAATGGTCTAATGACTTTACTAATTCCTCCATTTTCTCCACAGAACTGGTCATCATTCAGACTGCCCATCGGCAGGCTGAGCGAGTACAGCTCACTGCGCAAGCTTCTCATCGAGAAGTGGAAGATATACGACGGACAGTTCGGTCAGTACCACGAATGAAAAAAATGTAGATGTTTCGTCATATTTTATTAAACTTGTGGTCTCTTTAAAAATTATTGACAGCTACCACAAAACGACCAAATACGGAATCTTATAACTGGATCTAGGGACAGGAATAAAAAAATATAAAAGTCAAAATGACTTTCTACAGTCCGGCCCGCGTCGAGAGAATGCGTTCTTGACAACTGTCAGTTTCATACTAATGGATAAATGTGTTTTGCGAATTTGATCCTTATTATAACTAGAAATTGTCCAACTGACAAGTTTTCAGGAATGCATTTTTTCGACGGCCGGAGTGTAAATAACTGTATTTTGCTTCACCCCACAAAATGTATTTAGATTATCTTTCGGTTTCTGTCAATCGTTTGAAGATGACAGAGAGTGTTTAGGGATACACGCATTTAATAATTACTTTATTTGGGACAACACAGGAACCATTTTAGTTAGTACACAAATTAGATACTACACCTTATAGACTAGGATTAGTAACAGATTTAGAAAATAAAATTAAAAATAGTTTAAAATAGCCAACAAGTTAATGAGTACTTACGAGGTATTTCATGCGGACAATGATTCCGCATGAGATGCCTCAGTCTCGCTCTCGGGTCCACAGCCACGACTTTCAGGATGCTATTGCAATTCTCCTCACAAGCGATGCCACCTTTTCCTGATTATAGCTTGTATCTGTACTCGATTGGGCAAACATCCCCGAGGCACTACAGGGAGTTTCAACATCATCCTGAAGACGTTGTTATATAGGACGCGCAAGGCATTTAGCGTCCCCCGCGAACAGCTGAACCACAGACTTCCCGTGTACAGGCCTAGTGTATTTAGTGATTTGTTGTTCAACTTTAAACAGAAAAATGCCAGCTATATTTAATTATTTTACTGATATCATGAATAGCTATTTGTTTCTCAGTCTTTTTTATTTATAATTTCACTTAATAATATCAAAATTTTCGTCCAGACCGTCGCCAAGCCGCACCACGTTTCGTGATCCGGCCACAATCCGCCTTCTGCTACGAAGGCCAGTCCGTGAAGCTGTACTGTCGCATCATCGCATGCGCCACGCCCACCGTGACCTGGTCGAGGAACAACCACGAGTTGAGACAGTCTGTCAAGTTTATGAAGAGGTAAGTCGAAAAGAAACGATATACTATAATACCTAAATCAATAGCTTGCTGAAAATATGTCTCTGTAAGGAAATTCAAACTACACTTACGAGCAACCAAATCGACTCAACTTCTAATCATGCATTTCGACTCAAATAGCAATTACTCGAAAATAATTAAACCAATTTTAATACTTATACTCTGTGTTCCCGAACGCTTACAACCCGAATCTCTTCAAAGTTAGAGTGAACGGCTTCTTCTGGGTAAGCTCACTCCATCGTAGACTTTGTCTCTGTCACCTCTGACCTAGACTATAGTCAAGAACAGACCGAACTGAAATAAAAAAAATAAAAAAACTTATGGTACCATCTTAAAGCTGAAAAGTCAGGTTTAAAAAAAAACTTTCTCATAAATGGGATATGGACTTTTTGAAAAAAAAAAGAAAAAAAACTACTTTGTATGCACGGTTTGTATGGGGTTGAGTCGATTTGGTTGCTCGTGAGTGTATTAAAACGAGCAATGACTTGGTTTTAGCATAAATAGGTCAAGGTAAGTCAAAGAATGGCAATTCCCGTAATTAAATAAAGCGACAATCAATGTCAAAAATTTTGTAAAATTAAAGGTAATTTTTGACAGATTGAGACTAACAAACGCGAATGTTCTTAAAAATACGAGAAATGCCCCTCAGGTATTTTACCTTCTTTTATGCTTAGCCATTGCCATAGTTACAACAATACACAAATAAACCTATTTGATACTTATCATCGAGCAGTGGAAACCCAATGGCAACGACGGCTTACGAGTTGTAGATCGTGGGTTCATACCCAAGCAGCCACTTTGCGTAAATTATTTCATTACCACTGCTCTCAAAACGGTGAAGGAAACCATCGTGAGGAAATTGGCATGTCCTAGAGCCAAAAATTCGAAGACATGTGATCTACCAACCCGAACCGGGCCCTCCTGGTGGATCACGGCCCACTTCCTCCCATAGAGAGGACGCCTGTGTCCCAGGAGTGGGAACAGTATAGACTGATTATGATACTTATCAGAGACAGACTCATCCAGCACGCGTAGCATGACCACCATAGGAACAGGTTTTTTCGACTGAAGAACAGATAAAAAAATAATGACATTGTAGAAAGATTTCTAACGTCTAAGCATGGCGATGTGTCATTTTGTCTATTCCTCCGTCGACAAAATCCGTTTCTATGGTGGCCATGCTACGCGCGCTGGTCAGTTACACTGACTACCAACCACGTCAACTAGCAATATTTTGATCTATTACTATTTTCATGATATAACAAATCATATTTGTTAATGAACAACTATGTTGGGGTCAGCTTCCAGTCTAACCGGATGCAGCTGAATACCAGTATTTTACATGGAACGACTGCCTATCTAACCTCCACAACCCAGTAACTGGGTAATACGATACACCTTGGTAAAACTGGTTGTCAGACTTTCGGACTTCTGACGACCCGTAACGACTGTCAAAGATCCACGAATGACAGCCGGGACCAACGGCTTAACGGGCATTCCGAGGTACGGAGGGGTCTTGGCACGTAAAGATGGTCACTCATCCATGGACCAACCGCGGCAAGCGTAGCTTAACCTGATCGATCGACCCGTGCGACTGTTATTACTCAGCCACAGATTAAATCATATCCAACATAAATTGTATAAAAGTGGTTCTAAAGCTAAACGATCGGATCACCATTTCAAGAAATTGTTTTTGTTATTTAGGTATGCCGGAGACGACTACTACTTCATAATCAACCGTGCCAAGTTGGAAGACCGCGGCGAGTACATCATCAGGGCTGAGAACCACTACGGATTCAGGGAAGAAGTCGTCTTCCTGAATGTGCAACGTAAGTGTTTTGTACTTACTTATTTATTTACAGAACGGAAAGTAGCTTCAGCTAAATACTGAAAGGGGGCAAATTCTGTTGAGAACTATTGAACTCCCTAAGAAGCTGCGAGTGTTTGTTTTTTTTTTTTTTTGTAAAATTAAATGTTACCTTACCCTTGAACTAGAAATTAAAAAGTGTATGTAAAATCTCCTACGATCCTAATCCAATCTCCCTCGACGAGATCGAATGGCCTGCAGAAGAACAGGATAGAAAAGAGTGGCAAGAAAGGGAGGAGGCCTTTACGCAAAGAGAGATTTTTAATTAATTATTTACTTCTGTTTAGTTATTCTTTGTTATTTTTTTTTTGTATTATTATTAAATTTATTAAACTTTCAACTTTAAATATTAACAGAAACAATGATTAATGCCTGTATTAAAGTCTCTATGTAGCACTTTTTGAGATGGCCCTTGCAAAGTTAGGTGTGAGTCAATACAATGTTGTTACAATGAAGCAAATGTTTTGTTCAAACTTACTATTTTAAAATAACCTTCAGGTATTCACGCCAAAATAACCTTATTTCAATCATCAAGTAGTTTTGGCTTAGTACCATTTTCAAATTAGAAAACACTCTCGACCAATTAAACCAGCATACCGTTAATTCGCACTTTATGTCAGACAAATAGTGTCACACGTACGTTCCAATCTATTATTACTCGTACATACACCTTTAGCCGCCGATACAGGACTAAATTAACCACTGACTTTCTGACTACCGTAGTGTACTGATTGTTTCAATATTTTGTGCGTTGGCTGGCCCGATTAAGTTTAAATACAGTGTATTTTATTTGATAAGTGTTGAATATAACTAAAGCGTTTTTGGCGTGTAAGTGGATTCGTAGTTAGTTAGGGGTTTAAGAGGCATATTATTATTAGATTTCGACCGTGATTTTTGCGTAAATTGGCCAACTTTGGCGTTCTTATTCTGAGAAACTGAAAGACTTCGACAACTTTAACTTATCGAGTGATGGAGAATAGTTGCTAGTATAGTTCATAGCGGCGTCGCTTTTCGCAATTTTATCTTATTTATATAAATAAAATCAAAATTCGGAAGAAAGTTTTTCAAAAAATGCGGCAAATGAAATGAAAAATATTTAATATCCAATCCTCTCCTCCTCAAAATCCTCTAGTGTAGTAGTTTAGTTCATAGCGGCCTCAGAGCAGATCAGATAAAAACTCAAATTCAAAACCATAAAACTACTATAAATGCTTAAAATTAACTGTTAATTTCTCTTTACTACATTAATATTAAAGAAACAGTATGGGTGCAATAACAAACGTTTTATTTATTAGTGTTTGTTTCTTGAACTAGTTAATCGATATTCATCATGTTTTTTCAACGATTTCCTTATTGTGTCATATTTAAGACTTACTTACAAAGTCAAAATTGAATGTCAAAACAGGTTGAGGTATGAATTTAAAGTCAATGTAACCCTTGTTTCTCCTCCCAGCGGTCCCGAAGGTCCAACGGCAACACCTCCCTGAAGCGCCGCGCCGCCGCGAGGCCCTTCCCTACACCTTCTGGCAAGAGTCCTCCGAGACGGCGCCCGTATTCACGTTCCAGCTGCGGCCGCGCGTCATGCAGGCGCGCGACACCTGCAAGCTGCTTTGCTGCCTCAGCGGCAAGCCCACACCCACTGTCAAGTGGTCAGTATACACCTGTCATGTAGTAACATCTTCTAGCAGCCACTAACACGAAGAACTACCATCTAGGGCAAGAGTCAACATGTTGGACAACTTGCTGGGGCGCTGGAATTCTCTGATTCAGATGAATTTTAAGATTTGAAGAGCTGGTGAACAAATCCGGACTCGTCCTGTAATTGATTTTTTAGAGTTTAGTAAATGACTAGTGTATCAAAATTTAAGCTTTAATCTGGCTTTAGTTCAATAGAAACCATAACCTCCTTTTTTTTGGATAATTGCTATTCATCCAACTAGACAAGGACGTTTGAAAACACCGTTTATAACATTTTTTTGAGGCATTTAGAGCCAGTATTGATTGAAAATATTTTGTTAGTAATATAATATATCGGCAGGCCAGTTGGCGTGGTTGGTTAAGATACCACCTATCATGCCGCAGGTCGTGGGTTCGATTCCCATCCAGGAGAAACTTTTGTGTGCATGAACATGTCTGTTTGTTCTGAGTCTGGGTGTAATTATCTATATAAGTATGTATTTACAAAAAAAAGTAGTATATGTAGTATATCAGTTATCTGGTTTCCATAGTACAAGCTCTGCTTAGTTTTGGACCAGACGACCGTGTGTGAAAAATGTCCCAGGATATTATTATTATTATAAGAGTGCACAAAGACCGCAAAAAATCCCATCCCATATAAATTTTATTAACTTTACTCGGGTAGTTTTTGAGTTAGCTTCAATAATGCGTATTTTACCTACTTAGTTTATGTAGATGATGTTTTAATAACTTCCTATCACTGTTATTTACTTAGCATGTAGTGGTAATCGAATTTGTGGCGTAGGTACCACAACTAAAAAGTGAAACATAAAAACTTTTTAGCAAAAAAAAACCGACTTCCAAACAAAACACTACAAAGTGAAAAATAAAAATAACTTTAATTTCGGAAGTCGACGGCAAACAAGGAAAATACAAAACCAAAGACACCGACTACCGAAATTAAAGTTATTTTTCACTTTGTAGTGTTTTCTTTGGAAGTCGGTTTTATTTTTTTTCTAAAAAGTTTTTGTTCAGCATCAAATACTCGCTTAAAAACCAAAAATTTAACCACAAATACATACTAAACTCCACCTTATTTTAATAGGTACAAAGACAAGAGAGAGTTATCTAAGTATGACTACGCGATGACACATTCGGACGGCGTCGTGACTCTCGAGATCATCGACTGCCGGCCCGAGGACAGCGGCAAATACACCTGCATCGCCACCAACGTGCACGGCACTGACGAGACCAACTGTGTCGTTATTGTTGAGGGTAAGCAGAATAGACAACATAGAAAAGATTTTTTCAAATTAGGCTGAGAATCTACACTCTCTGATGGCTGAAAGTTACAATAGACAACTGCAAAACACCCATCCTATACTACTTTCTTGTCCATGTAACATTATCTCGTGGGATTTAAGCAGCCGTGTTCGAAAGTAGATGGTGATCAAAAGCTCAGAAATATCCACTGCTCATGAGCCTCCTGCGTCCCAAAGAGATTCTCAAGCACATGTTCTGGACTCCTAAACTCAGGGAAAATGGTGAAGATTTTATACAAGACCACTGCAGTATGCAGCATTGTGCAGGACAAAAATATTTGCACACCTTTTTTTAATGGTAGAATGTAAAGTGGCCATATCATATCATTGTAAACTTACATTCTAGCAAATAAATAAATTTGAATTTATTATTCGCACCTTCTGCCATTTTAATTTTAAATAATACTGAGTTATAAATACCGTAGTATTTTCTTTTCAAGTGCGAATCTTTTTTTTTTGGATGGGAAATTATCAAATAACTTCTCCCGCTCTGTGCGGAGCGGGAGGGTGTGTTAGACTTCTACTAACTAAAACCCACTCGTGTTCCTTCAGTTGTCTGTGCCAGGGCCACGGTTACTCTTTCAAACCAAGTGCGAATTATGTATATTAAATAAATGAATTATTTCATAACAGGCGAGGTAACATCACCGGAGCAAGCGCAGATGATCCACAACTTCCTCCACTCTGGAGACCGCCGCTACATAGAGAAGCCACTCAAACCTGCACCGCCACCGATTATCACCAAGACAAAGGTTAGTTGAGAACGATAATGAAGAATGTATATACTTTGATTATTTCTGTATAAATATGTATGATATTTTGAACACTATTTAACTGATGAAATACATTCTGGTACTACACATACTGTAACTGCCCTCTAGAGGAATATAGGCGTAGTATGTATAATACAGGAAGTATTTGAAATCATTGACTGAATTCCATCAAGGGGTTGAAAGTTCTGATGAATATGAAAAACTGTTAAATGATTAATGATTTTATTTCTGTAAGTAGGTTTGTATAAACACTTATACACGTCAATCTTATTTTTAAAAACTATATGAGGTCGGCATTTCCTATTTATTTGACTACTCTGAGAAGAAAGGCCGAACCAAACTCGGAGGTCACAGTCTAAAGTCCAGACTTAATATTGGTGGACTATGTAGATTGGTGTCTGAAATGGTCTTTTGAGGAAAGAACCGCACAGATTGAGTGGATCGGTACAGTCTGTTACTATGGGATCATTATTTCATGAGTACTTTCACCCCTACTATAAAGTGTAAATTATTATTTAGTGTATTATATGATAAAATTCCGGCTCATACTTAAACTTTGCCTAAAAAAAGGTAATTAATGTATGCAGTCAACACTGGCCAAAAAATTTGTTAAAAATATTGTAGGTATATACTAGCATCACTTTGCTTATTTAAAAAATTAAAATGTAATGATAACAGCCGTAGTCTAGTCAAACTATATTTTAAAATTCATCTCTCATGCTTTTTAAAAACATCTGTTAATTTATTTACATTACTGCTTTAGCGTCGACGTCCCCAAAATGTAACCTCTGAGGACCATGATCAAGAAAAGGTAAACAAGGAAATACATGATTCCATTGGAATGGATCATCAAAAGCTCATGACAAGTTGTCATTCTCAAATTCAATATTACAGCCAACTTCGACTTCACGAGTTCAAATTCAGACAGTCTCAATCAGTTTAAAAGAATTTGCAACATGAATCCATTGGAATGGTTCATCAAAAGCTCATGACAAGTTGTCATTGTCAAATTCAATGTTACAACTTAAATTTCACGACAAAATTGTCATATTATCAATCAGTTTAAAAGCATTTTCAATCGATTCATTTTCCGGTTTTTTTTTATCAAATTTTCGGCCACTTAGCCGGAAAATGAACGTTCCAAAGAGTTGGTTTCTTTAAAGACGAATGGGAAAAATCTCCATGGTTACTCTTTTGAATCAAGTTGTTAGCACTGGTTACTTTACTTTCGTATGAAATATGATAATACAAACCTCTTTCTCTATATTTTATGTATAAAGATGTGCATGTTAAAAGATCCTTAATAGTACAATTTATCAAAATCTGTTGTTATTTAGAGGGACCAGACTTACGGCGCATTTCATGTGAGCATGACACATACCAGCGTCATTTCGCTCAGATAAATCATAGATTAATCCAACACATAAGCGACCATCTGTAAGACATTTGAGTGAGCATGACAAATCAACCGCCATGGAACATTCAACTTTATATTATAGGCCAATAAGTGCTTTAAAAACACAGTTGGAGTAGAGCAAAGAGCTTATGAAGACTATTACAAGATGGGTCGATGACAACAGGCAAGAACAAAGGAAAGAAGCCAATGACCAAAGACCTCGCGAATTATTTTCAGAATTATCTAGTTTAGTGATGAGAAGGTGGTGCTTCAACAATCTCTACCTAGTAGTTAATGAGCCGATTCTACTGGTAGAAATGTAAAAGTGAGCAATTAGCTGCATTTTGAGGAAGTATTCTGCTCATCACGCCGATTCTTATCAGATCTTCACCAAATTTTTACAGACTAATTTAAAGTTACCACCTTTCAAATAAAAAAAGAACCATAGAAATCGGAACTCATAAGGCGGAGATATCCAGCAGCCCCTGTTTGCCCCTTTTTGGAGGACGTGCCCTCCAATCAAAAATCCCCGACGACAAAAAAAAAATCTATGAAGTCGTAAAACCTTTATACCAAGTTTCGTCCAGATCGGTGATAAATAAAACCTGTAGGGGAGTAGCAACAAACTGACAGACGAAAGCAAATTTTGCAGATTTGAAGCAGAGACGCTTCGCTCACTTTGCTCACTCTAGTCAATAATGAGGATTTATAGCAGGCCTGGCTTAAACATACATCCGGCGCATTCTGTGTGGTCAGATTTTGGTGACTGGCTTATACCACGTATACAGAATCACGGCACATATTACATTGCCATGTTTCGCAACTCACAGCTGCGCCACATCTGTCTCAAAAAAACCAACATCAAAACCAGACTTCAATAATAATCCCCCTCTTTCTGTGCCCTAGGTGACAATCGACCCGCCTACCAAGTCTGCGCTCAGACCGAAGTATTCGCCACAGAGCTCCGTAGAAGCGAGCAAGAAGAAATATGGAGGACTCTCGCGACTGGACTCGGACACGTCGTCCAGGTCCAGGAGTGCTACTAAGGAACTTATATGTAAGTACACTTAAGTATTAAAAAAAAAACTGAATAATTGCGACGATATATGAGGACGAATACACATGCCTGTAACTTGCACAAAAGTATGCAAGTAGCTTGCATGCCGTGGGCCATAACAACTTCTGATTGGTGAACGTCACAATGACATGCTAGCTACTAGCATAGTTTTATACAAGTTACAGGCATGTGTATTCCCGCCCTAATGTGCGCAAGAGTGCATAATATCACATTCGTTTTTCCCAATTATTTTTACTTACTTCATGCCTATTATCTTTACTAATACAAAAAACAAAACATATTCCTCTAGATAGATATTTTCTGTCAATGGGGAAGAAAACTGTGAAATTAGTTCCGCACAGATTGCGCTAAATGTTTGTTACTTTCATTAGTTGTTAATGGAGTTCCTTGCTGAAAACTTTTCCGCGAGATGTCGCTAAGTTTTTTCTAAGTATCTTGCCGCTGATTGGTCGCTTTGTCTTCAAGATGACTTTGACAAGTGACAAAAACACAGCGCTCTCTTACGGCGAAGCTTCCGGGAAACAATCCCCAATCTGCAATCAGCCATACACATTTTCTTGAGTTCTGGTTTGAAGCGTATTGGTATAGTATGCAGGCACATGAGAAATATCAATTACATATGTCTTTGATGTCGACATCATTTTTGTGAGTATACCAAGCTGTCTTACTATCGACATTCATTAATAAACACCCACACGCTCCTTTGCGTCGCGCAGTCGGGTAAAAAAGAGTCGTCTCTACTATTATTTCCGTATCCCATAAGTTTTTTGCACATCTGAAACTGATTTTATAATATTTAAATTCACAGTTGCGATACAAATGTGCCCTTGGCCAGACGAACTTTAAAATTCACATTGAAATTCATATGCCTTTTTCCCTGATCATTACATGAATTTGTTCCTCCCGCAGTACCAGCATCGGACTCCACAATGTGCGGGCCGTCGTTCGCGCGCTCACTGCCCGACGCGCTCACGGCGCGGGACGGTGCGCCGCTGCTACTGTCTGCTGCCGTGCGCGGCGACCCCGACCCTCGCGTGCAGTGGTACAAGGACGCCAAGCCGCTGCACTCTTCTGAGGTGTGTTGCATATGAAATGTCGCATTTTGTTTGGCTGGCAGTTAATGTGACACGATCCTGCTCTGCTAGTACTTTTGTAATACTCTGTGTAGGTAATTGAGAGACTTCTAGAAAGAAAGAAAAATAGTCTTACCTTAGAAAGAAGTTTTACTTAATTGTAATTATTGTGTGATGATAACAGCCGAACAGGTCGATCCATCTATAGATAACATACCGAGATCTCTCCGTGCCTCGGAAAGCACGGTCAATTGGTCCCAACTGTCATTCGTAGATCTTCCACACTCGTTACGGGTAGTCAGACGTCCGAAATTCTGACAACCAGTCTTACCAAGGGGCAATCCCCCGTGGTAAGACTGGTTGTCAGAATTCAAGTAACTAGGTTGTGGAGGTCAGTTACGCTGTGTTACCACGTAAAATACTGGTATCCAGTTGCATCCGGTTAGACTGGAACCTGACCCCAACATAGTTGGAAAAAGGCTAGGCAGATTGATAATGTTAGGAGCATAATTTTTTTCCAAAATAAAATATCCTCCATAGATTGCAAAAGTTACAGATTTGTAAAAATATATAAGTTTCTTTCGCAAAATACTAATTTCAATGTCTTTTAGATTGCCTTGCACAATATGATTCTGAAAGTAAAAAACTGTGTTATGCTGAAGCTAAAGTAAAGGTTTACAGTCTCAAAGACGTGACGTATTTTGTTATTATTTCGTAATGTATTATGCAGCCTTCTCATCAAATCCCACGTATAATTGTAATCCAAACTTGTATTTTACTCTATAGGTTGTAGATCTCAAATACAAGAACGGAGTCGCATCACTAGCCATCAACGAGGTATTCCCTGAAGACGAGGGAGTGTACTCTCTGAAGGCAATCAACAGCCAGGGCGAGACTGAGACCAAGTGCATAGTCACTGTCAAAGGTATGTAGCTGCTTTTGTAAACATTATCAAGCCCCCGAACAGTTTCGATATCAAATATCTGTTAAAAATGGAGAAGAAGAAGAAGAAAAATGCCCTTTATCTTATTTCATAGTACAGGTAAACCAATAAAGGTATGCTCATCGGCAGTCTTCGTGTTTCCGAATTAGCACGAACGTTGCGTCACAGAGGCAAAATAGTAATAATAGTACATATAAATTAATACATATCGCTGCTAGATTACCTATAGCAAACATTCTCCCATATCATATTTGGTACCGATCAGTAACTTTTACTGGGATTGTGAAGTGACGATACGCGGCGCGAGTCTTGGAGACAATTACCTAGATTTCCTTTTTGAAATATTGTTTCAGGCGATAATATTTTCACCCCACTAAACCTTTACGAAATGAGACAATTTTGTTTTTACGGGGGACAAACGACCGGTCGCAATAGAAGGTTAAACGTCTCTTAGTCAGTATAGATTCTAGTCTAGGCCGGTAAGCTTGACGGTTATCTTGGTTCTTTCGGACAGTGGTGAACAATGATTATCTGTAGAAGTTTACTGTCAGGGATTGTGTATCTCTCATAGTTTAAACTTGAAATATCTGTTTATGTGGTTATGGTAAGATAATCTTTTTCCAACCATTTATGTTACTTTTAACAGCTTGAGTACTGCAGTGCTATTCTGTATAAATCTCACCGTGAAAACTTAGGTGAGGTGAGCGTGGAGCTGTTAATGTGTCAATCCCAAGCATCAGGTGGAATGACAGCTCACTTTAAGGTCACTTCACCTAAGTTTTCACGGTGAGATTTTTACAGAATAGACCGGCAGATCAATTATAGTGATGTCCTAATGCGTTAGCCATTCTATTTCTTATAACAATCGACTTTATTTATGAAGACATTGATATTTTATTTTAAAGAAAACTGTATGTAAAGAAAAAACAGCGTCTATGAAGTATTGCATTTTTTCGTCTATGGTTGCCTGTCAATAAATAAGGAACATCATAGGCGTGCTTATGTCAAAAGTTGAAAAAAAAATGGTTGGAAAGATTATAATATTTTGTGTGTATTTTTTTTTCTTATGTGGGTGTAGGGACTATAGGGACACCTCTGCCTAACCCTTCGGGGATTACAAGTGTGATTTTAATAATGATGTGATTAAATTGTTAATGTTTTTTTTTTCTCAGCAATGGAAAGCAGCGCTGCGACGGCTGCAGTAAAGATGGGCGACAAGCCTCCTAGAATAGTGGACCATGCGATATCACAGACTGTCACTGACGGAGACGCTGTTACGCTGTCCTGCAGGTAAGACAGTTTATCTGAAAACTTAAAACAAATAACGTCCATCATATTTGCCCGTTTCTAATAATTATTCAATACTAGCTGACCAGAGAGTACAAAATTATTAAATAGTACAAGTACAAAAGTCCCATAGAAAAAAAGATGTTCAGTAGTCCCGAATTGGACTTTTTCCGGCAAAGTTTTCCAATTTTTCTTTCCATTAAAACCTAATTCGGACTATTACAAAACAAAAAATCGCCAAATTGGTCCAGCCGTTCTGTGATGACTGTGATGCGCTTACCAACGAACAGCATTACATTTTTATTTAGGTGTATTACGTAGATAGAGATCATTCATTTAACATTTCAACATTTATTTTTCATCTCTTTTCATATTTTTCGTAAAACCATCCTTTCAGTTTTATACCTACCCTATAAAATCAACAAAAAATAAATTAAAATAAATTGCAGTTCAGCCAAACCCATTCGATTAATGCCTTAAAAGCAACTAAAATTTTTAGCTACCTCGTAAGCTCCGGTTAATTTAACTGGCAAACAAAGTCATACAAATTCTTTTACATTTCATCACTGAGTACCATGTTCCAAATTTAAACAACATTCACTCCTCACAGAATCACAAACGCCGAACGGTTCGACGTGATCTGGCTGCACAACAACAAGGAGATCAAGCCGTCGAAGGACTTCCAGTACTCCAGCGAGGCTAATATCCACAAGCTATCCATCGCTGAGATATTCCCTGAGGATGCTGGTTAGTACAACTATGTGTTTGCAGCTTAGAGCTGATTTTTTTATTGGCTTTTAGGCTGATATGACATATAACTTGCTACTTTAATTAATCTTGCTACCTTACTAATTCAAATCTAAATCGGCCATTAGTCTAGTTAGTATTCCAATAAAGCAATAGTCCTGATCGAAAAAATATATATTTAAAAGTGACTCTGCGCCATCTATGTTTTTATTGCACATTGTAAAGGACGTTCTGTACAAAAATAGAGAACGGAATATAGAAAACAGTTTTATAACGGAGTAAAGTAGTGTGCTAAGTAGTACTAAGTACGAATGTTAGATGGCGCTGTATGCCAACTTAGTACAGAGTTTTATGAGTAGATGGCGCTGTTTGTCGTTCAAAAAATAATAATTCAGTGTTTGAATTTTCTTCAACTATTTCCTGGGGCTGGGACTCCTCAATACTGAAAGCGCAATGCAATGCTTGAAAGTTCCGCTACATCCCGTTTATATACCTCTTTTACTCAAACTTGACTTTGTATTTTATAGTTCTTATTAATTAGACAGTAATAGAGTACCTAATTATTTACCTCTAATTTTCTTCACCAGGCGTATACACATGCGAGGCATTCAACGACGCCGGCGAGTCCTTCTCGTCGTGCAGCCTGGTAGTGAGCGTTCCCGGCGAGGCCAGCGCGACGCCGCTGTACACCACCTTCCCAAGCTCCGCCACCGTCAGCAACGCGGAGCCTGCCGTGTTCAGCACTGAACTGGATAAGGTAACAATTTCTCCTCGGGATGAAGTCAGGCTTCGCCAGGGTGAAATATGAATGTTTCTGACTTTGCTCAAGAAAATCTCTACATTATAGTTAAAGTCGCGTCGATATCCATCCCATAGTATTGCACGACATCATTTTAAACTATTCACAGATTGTCGTGTGATTGTGATGTCTTGATTTCAATTTCCCATAGATATAACTGTTGATTGGTCTAATTTAAAACTTCACTAAGATATGGCAAATTGATTAAAAACTCAAAGAATTCTAGTGGCTTGGTGAACTCGTAAAGAACGAGATCTCAGCATATAAACAAAAACAAGAACATATATAAAGGTAGACTCATCTACCTTTATATATTTTCTTTTGTGTGTATTTTTTGGTTGCTATCAAACACAAAATTATGGTACATTTTTGAGATAAAATGGAACACCGTTGTTTAAAATTGCTAAACTAATTGCACACACTGAACAAGGACGTCGTTGCCCTTATGTAGGTCAATTACGTACTGATACTCACTTAAACGAACACCAGCATCCTTCTCAGAACTAATGACATCAGATTGCTAATAATCATTAATTTGGTTCCTCATACTAACCTTATATAGGTTAGTATGTAATTGCATATTTCAAAAACGTATTCTATTCAAGCTTTTATTTCACAGCCACCACTCCAGCTTCAGTGGTTGAAGGACGGCAAGCCTATCGATGAGACCTCCGCAAGATACAAGTTCATGATGGAAGGAACCTCCAGGTACCGGCTGGAGATCGTCAAGTGCAGCCCGGACGACGCCGGACAGTACCAGGCGCGCGCCGTCGGCTCCAAGGGTGACGCCCTTGCAGCATTCTACCTTAACGTCGTCGACCACTAAAGTATATGGACTGACTGGGAACCGCAGGACAGGACAGAACACCGCCCTGCGGAACACCCACACAAAATCTTACACTATATATTCTAACTGGATGCTAAACGATATATTGAGTATGAGTAACGATTTTTTATACAATTCGGAGTCTAAGTGTGAAGCAGTTTTTATATTATAATAAATTATTTATTAATAAACAAGTTACATTAAGTGTTACACCTTGTCGAATGCCTATGAGAAGACGCCTCGTACGCTCTCTAGTCACTGTTAACTTTTAAAAGTTATTATTTATTTGTCAACTATTATCCGTTGATATTTTTTTTGTTTATTTATCGTCCTCACCTAACAGATATGCAGCTTATTTAAAAAAAGCTTGAGTTTAATAAATGTTGGCATAGATTGTAGGCTAGCGACCTGGGCCAGGCTGCCGCCACCACGGCCTGGCCTTCGCCTCTCGCTGACCAAAATCTGTATTATTATTTTTATATAAATTTAACTGTATTATTTAATTGTAAATAATTTAATTTATATCATGTGACCGCGTAATTTATGAATAAATATGTATACTTAAAAATAAAAGTTGTATTTTATTTTGGGTGTCATCTTCATGCTCATTTTAAGGGGAACTTGAATGCTTGGCTACAGTTATCACGAGTTGTTTCTGTTGTTTTTACTTCTAGTAGTGCAATGCAGTCTAGATACTTGTTAACTTAGTAAACTATACACAAGGATCTCGGTGACTACACTTCCATTCATTATCCAATCCATAAAACCATACTGACCTCGAAAGACATTGCATTGTCCTTCGAGGTCAGTTTGGTAATAGGGATGACCAGTTAGCACGGATCGTAGTAATTTTATACTACGACATACAAAACCCCTAGCTTCTTGACTGTCATCCTATTAAAAAAATATACATGAAAAAAGTTTGTATGTTTGGGTGTTGTTACTGAATCACGCAAAAACGGCTGAACGGATTTGGATGAATTTTGACACACAGATAGTTTATAACCTGGACTAACACATAGGATACTTTTTTATACCAGTAAACGCAGACGAAGACGCGGGCAGTAGCTAGTAAACCCATAATAACTCGTATAAAAAAAAACCATAGTAACTTCATCGTGTGTTTGTAGAGATAAAAGTAGTTCCCGTAGGGTTTAGAAGAGACAGATGAACAGCTAAAACATTGTGTGGATATCACATGAGGAGTAACAGATGAAAGTTAACTTCACCAATATAACTTTAGAGTTATAGGCATAATCTGTAATTATTTTAAATGAGAGGACACAAACAAACAACGGTTTAATTACCGTTAGCTAAATTTGGTTCTTTGTTATTATAGAAATTAATACGGTTTAATACGTCAGATTTTGACATGAGTTAGGAGTAAAAAAGATTAAAAAGTTAGAAAATCAAAATTTTGAAAAGGAGTTATTAGTTACTTTAAATAACGGCTAGGTGCCTATTCAAAAAAAGTTTCAAGATTACAGTACATGAACTGACAGAAAACGCTACATATTCCAACCACCTACACAATTTTATAACACATTAAAGAAATAGTCATTCCAATCTCGGAGGTTCAAACGTGACTTAGCACAAAGTTAACGCATATTCAAAACAATCTCGTTTTAAAATATGAAATCCTCGGAACGAGTTATAAGTTAGTTTTCTTTTTGTTGGAATCAGATCGAGGGAGTGACGATGCAGTACTATGGTTTATGTGAATCTTTATTATGTGGGCCTTGTATTGTTTCTCGTATTATTGGAGCTTTCATTATTATAATGTTGCAAGTGGCTGTGTCTTTCCAACTGGGATAAGGTTCTGACGACGCAGTTCAGTAGGTTTGCGTTGTCAGACTAATTTAGTCCGCTTAGGTAGCATGATGAAAACTTAGGTTCTTCGTCTTAGCGATGGCAATCTAAATGGACTCTGCCCAGAATTCAACTACGTGTTTGGTGCCATCACTAGCATCGATCAGTTTCTGTAACGTGCAGCTGACAGGACACGCGGGACATGATATTAAGTATCTCGTCGTTTGTGGAACAGCACCACATTTACACTCCAAGATGAAGTCGTCTATATTTAATGAATCTCCTCCACCTGAACAGGTATTCCTTGCTTCGGCCAACCTGTGTCCGGAGTCTGTTTTAAGACTTCCAGGTTACTCAAGAGAACCCATGTACAGGTGGAACGAATGGTATGCGTAAGGAAGCACTGTGGCGCCAGCTTCAGTCTTATTTTTGAACGTTCGCCAGTGAGTGGGACGACACACTTTAAAAAACTGTTACGGCTTTCAGCCTTTGTAGCACAAGGATTTTGTCGTACCTATGTAGAGTGTCGTGTGTCGGAGACCATTTTGACTCTTTCGCTGGAGAACGCCACCGCTCTGCGAACCACTGGCGCTATTCCCACTAGTGGATACATCATTTGAACCGGGGTCAATTTTAGTCAACCAGTGACGAGTCAGCACGTTTCATTCAAAGCTGTATCTAATAACTTTGCTCGGACAGAACTACACCACACGGGGCACGGGAATTCACCCGCAGAAAAGATAGCGCCAGTCCAGTAGGTACTCCGCCTAACGTCAGGCGAAGGGCCCCACTTCGATGAGACCAGTCTCTGAAAAAGACCTGCGAGTGTGCACCTTCTGCTTGCAGTTTTTGCTGAATGTTACCGACCTGTCCAGAGTAACACCAAGATATTTAGGGTAGTTGCTAAAACTTAGGTTAGCAGATATCGTAATACCAAAATTTCATTGTTTGAATTAGTAAGATTTAAAAAAAAAACTTTGAGGAGTTCAGTATCATAGTCATTGATATATGAGTTAAGACTATTGGACGCAGAGACAATTTCTCTACCTACTTCGGTACCCAAGTAGAAATATTTTAGGTCTTTATCTCCGGACGGACGGATTGTCAAAAGTTTTGTTAGTTGCAAAGGTCGTATTGGGAAAGTTCTTTCCATAGGTGTATATCTTATGGCCAAGAAAATTCTTAAGCTTCGGTGCCAAAGTAATCACCTATTTAGGTCATTAACTCCGAACCGACAAACAATTGGCAAAAGTCGTATTAGTAGCAAAGGATTACATGGAAAAGCTCTTTTCTATTGGTGTACAACTTATGACTATTTGGGCGTATTAGTACGTTGCCAATAGTATTTCAAACAAATGAACTATATTACAATAAGTAGTGTATGTAAGCGCCTTGCCTGTCTGAAGACTTTTCTTTAGGTATATAGTTCTGTTTACGTTTTTTTAGTTTTATATTTTTATTTCTGCTTGAGCAAGTATAGTTTTTGATTTTTTTGTTTTTGTTGGTTTTATTGTCGTGTGATGGCTGACTTAAGGCAAATGATTAAATTAAAATTAATGTTTTGTGTTGTGTACCTAAATTATTTTGCGTACTATTGTATAGAATACAGACAGCTGTGCTCCTGGGGAGTTTGTTGCGCCACTTCTTCCCAGCTAAAGCACTAGGAAGTGGTGAAGGATGGACGTTTTGGGGACTGGCTTATGTAATTTTGACGTGAAATCGTTTTTTCGTTCGGTGTACTGGTGGTAAGTTCAATATTTCTGACCGACAAATACACGTAAGATTTCAACCGCTAATAACTACAAGACTTTTAATGTTAGAGAAATAGTTGAGCATTCAAAAGATAGGTCAAATTTGTAACAATTTTAGGGCCGGCAGGCTTAAACTAGGTATCTTGCAGAAGCCTAGCGATAGCAAAATTTGCGCAATAATTGCTTTTCAATCGCTTGTCAATCGCAAATCAGTATGACGTAACGCTGATATACCTACATAATACTGGTTTGCGACAGAAAAGCAATTATTGCGCAAATTTTGCTATCGCTAGGCTTCTGCAAAATACGTAATACGGGTACGGATATAATCTGTATGACGTCACACTGCAAGTGCACGCGCATGCGCGCGACCCTCTACTTTTCACTATGCGTCGAAATATCAGTTCGTATAGCGCAAGAACGTGTTTAGATAGATCAGTTATTCTGGTGTCTTTGTCAAGAGTTAACAAAGCACTACCAGGAGCTAAAGAGAAACAACAGACATATTGGCCAAAATAGGGTTAAAATCAATATGAAGTTGACCATAGCAAAATAATGTCAGATGTCGCCTCATACCGGCCGTAAATCTGCTCAGAAATGAAAAAAGCTCTATTCGAAGAAAGGAAAAATCCTCCATCAAAAGGAATGCAGTGAGCCTACAAAATCTAGGGCCGAGCAAATACAATAGCCACGGCAGCGTCGGACACCAAAAGAAAATCTGTTGCAAAAAGGAAAAAAATTAAGATGTCATCTCTTATCGGCCGTAACTCTGCTCAGAACTGAAAAATATCATAATCGGTGAAAACTTACTTTATAAGAAATGCTTACTTAGCAAATACAATGGCTACGGCAGTATCGGAAACCGTAGTAAAATTTCAATATGTTTTCAGGAAAACAAACGGCGTGGGCTTGAACTGCGCCCACTAAATCTTTTTTTTTTTTTGAGTCACATAGGGTAACTATTAGTTATAATAATAATGGTGCCTCCTCATCATTTAAAATTACCTAAGGGGCCTCTGCGAGTTGGCTCCGGCTCCTCGTACGCCTTCCAAAGGTCCGGGACCCCAGGATCCCGAGAAATATCAAAAAATAAGAATAATAATACTGTGCAAAGGTTTAATCTGTTACATTCGAAAATGCCGAAATACAAATATGTAACCACATATCATGTGACTGCTCCACTAAGGGAGTGACAGAATCAATGGGTCAACCTATTGTCCATAGTTAAACGAAAAGGATCCAACCCACATTACACATAATGTGGGTTGGATCCTTTCCTTTTAACTATGGATAATTATGCGAACATATTAACCGATCTAGACGGAATATTGGTCGATAGTCCTTGCCCAGCCTGGGAATCGAACCTAGAACGTCAGCGGGGCGCTCAGTAGCCGCGCTTGCAACCACTAGACCAAGGCAGTCCCGGTTGAAGTCCTATAATTGTAAGAAAGTTACGAGCTGCTGCTGCATTTTCTTAAATCAAGCACCATTTCGAAACTAAAATAAAATATAGAAAATATGCATAAAAGGAATTATAGGACCTAAACGCAAATAACGCAAGTTTTATAATGCCTAAAAGTATATGATCTACTGCAGTAAACAAAATTAGAAAAATATATGATATTTTTCAGAATATATGCTAGTTAGATAGTGTGTTGAAAACATAATACAACTAACTTGACACGATAGGAAAAAATCACGAAGATACCTCTAAAAAATTCTTTTAACGATTAAAAACCATACTAATATACATACATGCAATCATTCTGATTTTTTTGTCAGATTATTCTACACGCAATATATTAACGTGATAGTGTTTTAATTTTTTAGTCTAATCATTAGATTTTTTGTAAATCGATAATTGCTTCATATTTTGCAATAAATTACTAGCGTTGTGTCATCGCGCTTCTCTTTCTTTTCTATGCAGTCCGACAGTGACCGCGCTTTAGGTCATGTAGTCCCCCTTAAAGCAAATAACTAAGGCATAATAAAACACAAGAAAAAATATGATTTATTTAAATTTCGATTGGATGTTGGATATTGACCGCATCGCCAGCCAACAGTCGATCTAAAAATAGGCAGTGTGGCATACATGGGGACTACCGACAAAATTGAAAACACTATGAAATAACAGTAGAGCAGTGGATTCACTGCTGGCCAAGCGCAACACGTCATACTCATATCTACAGATATACTGTTTTCATTAGAATGTTGGTGACGCGAAGCCGGAAGGTTTTCCTCTACCAAAAATCGCTCAACGCGCATAAAGAAGTTTTCACTTCAATGTAAAACTTCCAGTCAGTCATTGTGAATCTCTGTAGGAAATTATACATTATTATTTAAAGGTATAATTTTAATGACCTCCTTAAAATAAATTATTTGAGTTTGAGTAACAGAGACGAAGAACAGCGCGAAGTGCTTCACTTTCAACACGACAAGGAAATCGTCCTGCCCGCTGCCTAAGCATATCACCTTGCCTGATGCGTGGTGAGTATTAGGGTACCACCAAAGATGCTCGAGCACTTTTTAAATTTCACTGAATAAATAACTGCATCAATGTTTACTTTAAAAAAAGTAGATATAAAATTCGACGCAGAAATCAAGCGTGATGTCTGCGTCGAATTTTATACTTAAAAGTCAATATAGATACAGTTACTTATTCAGTGAAATTTAAAAAGTGCTCGAGTCGAAACTGACCCTATACGTCAAAGATTGTATTCAGTCATACCAAGGGATATCGTGTTACTCAGGGGTTATGGAGCTGTATATCTAGTAGATACAATACTCCAACGCTGATAGGTGCTTCATTCAAGAGTGGTCTCATTCGCAAACGTTTGGCAGTAGGTACAAAGTATGTGGCTTTGCCTTACCTTTGTTCTAAGTATTAAATACCTACCTACTTACCTAAGAATTTAAATATGCACAAGAATCATAACATTTACTGAGAAACTCTTACGATTCTACGTACACATACCAGTCATAAAACTGTATTAATAACTTATTGGAACGGACATACTATAGAATTTCAATAATGCCATTTACATGCAAAACATCAAAGAAATCCTCAATAGAAAACGACTCGTAAATAAAAACAACTTCATTCGCAAAGATATTTCAAATCGTTCCAATATTTAAATGGTAGCAATAAAAATTTTACTATCTAAAAGTTGAAATGAAAAACATCCAAACAATACATAAAAAGTTAACTTAGCAATTAAAGATTGGATACGTTATCACCGGACTGGTTAACTAGACCGTGTATCACATCGACTAAAGAAAAACTATAATGGTAAAGCGCCACTAAAATTAATAGTCCATAAAACGGTAGCAAACGCTGCAGGATCCCGCCATTAACTCGTGTTCAACACCATTAGGAAACTAAAATTAAAGAACGAACAAAAAAAAAACAGTGATGGCCGCCGAAAAACGAACAAAACGTATCATATATCTGAATACCATATTTCAATATTTATCACTGGATCGTTCGTTTTCGAACAAAATTCGAAAAGGGTATGCTTTTGTGAGCGTTTTTTTGCTCTCAACTGTTATTATAAATGACTGCGCGAGCACTTTTTGAAATCTGTACGTTTCTGAATATCTTACGTGCTTGTTCACTGGTATCATTGTGGATTGGATATGTGAGGAATTGGAATGCCAGATATTCTCTCAACTGGAAATTTTGCATTATAAAAATTGCTTGGTAACAATCAGGCAGTTTTTGATGGGTCATGTGATGTCGTAGTAGCCAGGTGCTAGAGCTTTTGGTAGTCATCATTTTCAGTAATGACGATGACGAAACTTTACTAAGAATTGACTAGAATGCCAGTTGGAGCGATTGTCACACAAAGGGGTTTGAACCTTTTGGGCCTCGTCCAGGTTCGCCATCTTGATTATTTTTCACAATGGCGTCGCACGATTATACCTATATGTATGGATAGGGGGCATATAGACAAACAAAAAATGTCAGTAATATAATATGTCCTAAACTGTCATATTACCTAGATAATTAAAGTTAAAAATGGCCACGATGAGCGCTAAAATGATTTTGATTTTCAACAGAAAAAGCGGTTTGTAGCTTAAATTGCCCGCTTCTGATATGAATGAAACGAAAATATTTGCGCTCATCATGGTCATTTTTAACTTCAATTACCTAGGTAATCTGACAGTTTAGGACATTATACATATCACAGACATTTTTGTTTGTCTGTATGTCCCTTTTCCATATATATAGGTGTAATCGTGCGACGCCATTTCGAAAAATAATCAAGATGGCGAACCGGGACGAGGCCCAAAAGGTTCAAACCCCTTTAATGATTGTTATAATGCCTCGTTGTTCTAGTCATCTAGTGGGTGGTCGCAAACGCTACTGCTGAGTATGAGGTCCTGGGTTCAATTCCCGGGTTGGGCAAAGTGTTAATGAGTTTTCCCATCAGGAATTTCTCAGTATCAACCCGTAGTCTGGATTTGTGGCCGGATGATGGCAACAGGCTCGCCCCTTATTACGTGTGACTTAAACATAACTCGCGAAATGTGGGTGTAGGTAGCTACTATAGTACATCTCTGGCTAACCCTTCTAGGAACACAGGCGTGATGTTATGGATTTATTGTTAAAATCATATATGTACTAATTATCTACGTGGGTCTAATTCTCTGGTATGTAATAGGTGAGCATTCTGAGAGTATAAAACTTTGTCTATCCTATCAAAATAATTAAACAGTTTATAAACGAACTTTGATTTCTGAGGCACGGAGGCGTCTCTTTACATACCAAGATTAATTTATGGTTAACGGTAAGGTAAGCTGTGCTGGCCGCGGTTGGTCCGTGGATGGGACCATCTTTACATACCAATATCCCTCCGTGCTTCGGAAAGCACGTTAAGCCGATGGTGCTGGCTGTCATTCGTGGATTTACGAGGGGTATCGTATTACCCAGTTAATGAGTTGTGGAGGTCAGATAGGCAGTCGCTAAATGTAAAATACTGGTATTCAGCTGCATCCGGTTTGACTGGAAGCTGACCCCAAGTTAGTTGGGAAATGGCTAGGCAGATTGCAGATTGATTTATAAACGAACTTTGCTACTATAGCCTTGGTTTCCCGAGTTAAGCGGTGAACGATCACACAGTAACGGTTGTCCAAATACAGAGTGTTTTTGGATACCCTAGTGTCAAATACTGGTGAAAATGACAGATCACTATGATATGAAGGCCGTTATAAAATGACGCAAAGCTTACAGTAGACATCGAACAATAAAGTAAATTAGCGTAGCAGGGTGAATATTTGACCTTTAAACCGCCGTCATTACCTTCCGCCAAAAGTTGATGAAGGAGAATATCGTTAATGAAATATTTCATCAATTCCCAGAATCTGCTTAAGGACCAGAATCAGGAATTGCTGAAATATTTCATTAAATATATTCTCTTTCATCAACTTTTGGCGGAAGGTAATGACGGCGGTTTAAAGGTCAAATATTCACCCAGCAGGAGTCATCATAGACTCTGCAAAATTAAACCAATTAAAAAACACTAAATCATTCACTGCTGCAACTTTCTTTACAAAAATTATATATGAACACAGTATACAGGTAATTAATATAATGGCCACGACATATTTTATTACTTACTTCGTCCGGTAATCGAACCCGGTGCAACGCAACAAAAAGTCTCGGCCGCCGTGGTATCCTCTTTGCGAGTTTTAACTCATTTTTGTAAGTTCAAATCATTTCTTGGTTCTAGGGTTCCTTGGAGTTAATTGTCGGGTAAATAATAAATATGAATTATTATTTTGATTTATAACTAATCTTTTGTGTCGATAGTTTTTCATGCTGTAGGTAAGCGAAGAAAAGATACATTCCAGTATGTAGATATCTTTTGAAAGGACGAATGATTAAAACGAATGGATAAGTTAGCTTATACTACACAAGTGCTTTAATATGCTTTTGCTTTTTAATTCAGTAGGAAACATATTTAAGCATACAATTTTAAATAACGCTTCTATTTACTCTTATCTAATGCAAACCCCGTCAAGATTCATATCTTAACGCATTTTTCAGATAAATTTTAAACATTACCCACGAAGCAGGCTTATAGTTACAACAAATCTTAAATTACACCCATGTCCCCATACATTCCTCCATTCTCCACAGTAGCTAGTCATTATAGTCCCTAAGACCAGGGTGATCAGCAGTAGTTACTGAAGCACCCAGTAGACAGTAACAAAATAGTGCGACACTAATAGCTGGTAATGGTTATAAAAATCAATTATGTACGGGACCCGTGCGTTAGCCGCGGCGCGCGCTCGCTCGCGGTTTTCCATATCTTATTTGATTCTCGGACTGAGCATAAAAAAGACGTAGAGATGTGTGGTTTTGATATTTTTTTGAGTTTATTTGTTTATTAAAGTTTTCTTTGTTGTGGAATTGTGGTCAATAAACTTAAATGATATTGCTTATGGATTACAATTTTCACTTAAGTGTGTGTCTTTCTTATTGAGAGCGTAAGTCAGATAATGGTGCTGATTCTGTTGTGCACAAACTTAACTTAATTTGGGCTAACTTTTTCTCTCTAATAAAATAAGAAAGAGACGTACGTAAATTAGAGCTATCAAATTTAGGCGACACGTAAAAATATGTCGACTAAAAATATGGTTTGATATCTCTAACTTAGTTCATAGCTACAGCCACCCTTTTCTCGCGCTGCCTGCTAGTAAAAGATAGCGTTTTTAAATTTTAGTTTAGTTATTGAACAAGAGTATCGGCACCAATATGTATTTGCTTTTCTGAAATTGGAGCAATTATCGGTCCATAAAGACTGGTTCTCAGTATTCCAAATGGTGATCTTCCCTTTAAATTCATGCTTCTGTTGAGTATTAGAAAAACTGTTTAAAGCTTCTGGAATTCCTTATGTTTTTTAGATGTTGGTTGATGCAGCACACTGCTCTAGCCTTCTTAAGCTAAAAATCAGAACAGTTATTTTTTGTTTTCGTAAATCTACTTTATTTCGTCATCAAATGCCTCTTTAACTTTTCCAGTATCTACGCTTCGGGTAGTAAAAAAAGAATTTTATTATTTTACCAAAAATCTTTAGCTCACAAAGTCGTCTCCATATCTTTCTATGTGGTTGCACTTACAATAGTTTATTACGTCGTCGGCGCGTCGTTTATTTGCCCGATCGGCTCGTACTGATTTAAAACGCATGTGTCTTCGGTTCGATTCCCCGGTCGTGTTCGTGTAACTGCGAGCTGCGACCGTTGTGCGACTGTTGTTTCGCAGTTGTTGGATTGGATTTTTTAGTGATTTTGTACGAATGTTCGTGAATTTAAAGTAATGATAAATAGTATTGGTAACGTGTCGGCAATCCATTAAGGGGATGTAGGAGAGATAGTTTGCAACCAAATGACCCCATATACCCCTATACGGGGTCATTTGGTTGCAAACTATCTCATAACACACATTACTATGCTCCTATGCAAATGTACTTACATTTGCATAGGAGCTCCTATGCAAATGTATGTGTAATGTGTGTGTATGTGTATTTATGTGTCCTGTGCATTTTCGAGAAATTGGACATTTTATATTTTAGAGATATATATATATATATATATATATATAATACTTTTGAAGTGAAAACTTCTTTAGGTGCGTTGAGCGATTTTTGTTAGATGGAAATCTTACGGACTCGCGTCACCGCGTCACCGTGACACCTCGACATACTATGTATAGTTTTACATGCAGTCCGCGTTATCCATTTTTATTATTATTATCTGCTTGCTAACATTTCAATACATAATTAATAATCAATCATTTAACGACAATTATCTTTAATAGTTTTTTAAATCAGAGCTACAAATCGTTACACTTAATTTTCATAATTTTGAGCAGGTTTTGCCTAAAATGGTCGATTTCTGCAAAGACATTGGTAATTTGGTTGCAAACGACCTCTCCTGCATCCTCTTAATGGATTTCCGACATGTTACCAATAAGTCTGTACGAAGCTAGCCGTGACCTATTTATGAAATTGTTGGAAATTAGAATAAAAGGACAGCACTGAAAGGTTTATTTTTGCGTTATTATTGCGATGTGCTTTGAGCCCTTTTGCTCCTAAATCTTGTTCTTTATTGTACACATAAATTACAGAGACATTATTACAATACGAAAGGCGAGCTTAACCCAGAATTGGGTTTTCTATCAGAAACCTCAGTGCGACAGTGAAATTTGCATATGAGGACAGTACAATATCCAATACCTATCCAAAATACAAAACATACATACAGACGAACATTATAACCTGCTCCTTTTTTGAAGTCGGTTAAAAAAAACAATATCTCCTCAAATACTTTCGAGTTAGGTATCTAATTAAAAACAATTTACACAGGGTACGGTGGATAGCTAGCAGCTAAAGCTCTACAACTCTGCATGTCATGAGAGGCATCCAAGGGATTACGGAATATAATAGGCAGCTGCTGCGGATTCGTCTGCCAAAACCAAAAAATGCGTTTGCAATATGGGTTAAGCACAGTGATTTTGGCAATTCCATTTGATTCGGTAGTCATCGTAGCTTTAATGGAAAATTCTTTCATGTCCAACAGCGTTCTGAATTTCTGATATGATGTCACACAAACATTAGACAGATTTTAGAATGATAACCTTGCACTCGTTCTAGGTATGTACCTACTTGTTCAAGCAACCGGTAGCAAGGCAACCGATCGCTATCGTTACACAATGCAGACACAATCGAATTCGTTTTAAGATTGTTATTCACTGCTAGCGATCTACCACTTACCACTGTATCTCATACCATTCAAATGAGCCTTATCTTTAACTACATAAGTTCCAATATTCAATACAAACATCCAACAAAAAAAATTGTAGTCATTGCAACAATTTAACTTCGACAAGTTTAATTTTGCAGCTCATTTTGCTCAATGTTCAAAGAAGGTAAAGGAGATATTAGTTCGAAAACTGCATTTTATAAGTATGTTTTATAGCAACATCGGTAGATAAAAGTTATTGATATATTTGGAATTTAAATTGCTGTAAATCATTTCTGGGAATCTAGAATTAGACTTTTGTGTCTGTTTTTAATCCTAGATCTAAAAATAATTGCTGAACAAACTGTTTGTAACGAGTTTAGCGTGAAAAACTTCGGATTTTATTTTTTCATAAAAAGTAGTAGGTTAAAAGGATTCTGACTGCAGTGTTTGTTTTATTCATCCTAGAGAACACGAGCAAAAGACGGACCGTGGTGCGGATCCGGACCTATTTTGTGCGGACTGTAACATTTAAAACCAAAACTAAATATTAAAATACTTATATTTTTTAGTAAAACTTTACAGATGGAAATGATCGATTTCGATTTTCAAAGCAAATACCGTTTTAAAACACAAAAAAAATTGGTTGTAATAAATACCCAGAACTACGAAATTGATCAAATCAAACGGTTGCTAGAAATACATAGGTTTTATAAACGTGACATGTTATGTAACGTGAACTAAATGGCAACTGTATTTCTGCCTGCAAGCAAGCGTGCAACATAAGTTTTAAGTTATTAAGTTTTCCTATAATACGAGTATAATTATATTACTGTTATATTATTATTTGATATATCTCGGGAGCCTGGGGTCCCGAACCTTTCCCGAACCATACGAGGGGCCGAAGCCAAATCGCAGAGGACCTTTAGACAATTTTAAATGATGAGGAGGCACCAACCGACATTACCCTATATGCACTATGCAAATTCACTATTTCAGAACGTGGAAACAAAATATATTGGGCTAAGGGTTTGCGTGGCTAAAGTGGATTGGGTAACTTGAACTATGGAAGAACTATATCACCTACCTGACTAATGTTATATAATTATACACGGATAAAATGGCAGGGGGTGATTTGCACACGCAATAATGGGCCCCGGAATCGGTCGCTAGCACATGTTGTGACGTAGCCACAAGGTGGCAACATTTCCTGAGGTGCTTGAGGAGCGGAGGGGTATTCCACGGCTATCAGGACAAACCCGTAGGTACGGTTAAGATCCCTACCAGCACTTCCTTCCTCCGAGCACGTTTGCTCTTGCGAATCTCCACTCAAGCCGGCCAATAAAGGCAAGAAAGAGTTGGGAGCTTTGTTCCTCGTCAGTGTTCACTCCAGCCGGCCAATAAAGGCAAGCCAGGGGTGAAGAACAAGACTTCTCCCGGGAGATAGGGTCCGTGGGGTCACTACTGCCCAACAGCTCGCCACAAGCTGCCCTGCGGGTTTATGCATGTCTCTTGGTCTGGCTCCTCACAGTCCTCACCCTAGACCTATTTCGGCAAAGTTAACTCTACCGGCACAGACCTAGAGTTTAAGAGCGCGCAAGCCGCACCACGACGTCATCGTAGAGATACAACGGTAGGGTTATATATTACTGTTATTATTATATTTTATTTTTTATATTGCGAATATAAATAATAAAATATAATAATTATAATAAATTCTTTAACCCCTCAAACGTCTGGCGCACACCTAATGTGCGTAAGAAAAATGTTTTAAATCTTTACATAATAGGTATTAAAACGTATATGTTACATAATTATATAGACATCGTTCGGGTTCGGCTGACATTCGAGTACATGGACAACACTTGAAAACAAACACTTTTACAAGCTATTTTGTTATTTATTGCCTTGAACATTATTACCCTTGTAATAATTTTAATTAATTTGGTTGGTTATTGTAAATTAATATACACAATGTTAAACACATTTTTCTTTGTGACAAGGAGATTGATAGAGTAGGTTGCTAACCTCATGCACGTTTTCACCAACCCTAATTCCTAAATATTATTGTACTGTTGGATTTTCAACTCTCGTTGCTGTAAGTCTAGCGTTGAAAATCCAACAGTGCACTTTTATTTAGGGATTCATTTAAGAGGATTGTGAAGTAGTAAATTTTCATACAAAAAGCGATAACGTTTTTCTCCCCGTAAACATAGCCTAATTTTCTTAATTTTTGGAAATGTTGTAGGTATAATAAAAAACTAGGTCCGTACGTTTTCATTATAAAGAAATATTGCATACGTTAAAAGTTATTAGCATCTAAATATCTATATTTTTTTACATAAAAACTTCCTCAAGCGTTTTTTTTTTAAATTAAATTAAATTAGTTACTAAAAAAGAATAAAGTACAGACCTAGATTAAGGTGTACTGAATGTAATGAAACCAAAATTGTATCATTTCGTAAAGGTTTAGGGGGCTGAAAACGTTATCGCCCGATACAATATTTATGTAAATAATTGTATGAAATGTAGGTAATTGCCTCCAAAACTCGCGTCGCGTATCGGCACTTCACAATCCTCTTAAGTGTTACTTAGTGTTGGTTGAAACGGGCATTAGTACTTTTTTTTTAATAGAAAATTTGTTTTATTGCTAGTTTTATTAATATATTTGGAATTTTATTTGATACCAATATTGTTGAAATTTATTTAAAATAACCGTCAATTTTGGCTTCGCCGCAGTCGGATAAAAAGCTTTCCCTCCTCACTACGTTTTTTTAAAGTAGTGGATGTGTTTATTTGTAAAGATGCAGATATCTTTTAAGTACCATCGCGGACATTTGCGGTGAAATACTTTAGAACCTTATTAAAAGTAGTTCACCGCAAATGCCCGCGACGGTACGCATGGTATTGAAAGAATTTTACATTTTAGAAAGAGAGGTTTACAACTCTCTAAGAACTAAGCCTTGTTTTAAAATTCAAAAACGATGCAACTGAGCTATCGACTCAGTTGCATCGTTTTTGAATTTTAAAACTCTATCTGTATCGGTCGAGTTGTCCGACATTATTAATGATACACTCAGTACAGATGATACTTAACCATGGTAAGCGGATAGGGCAGCTTCTACTCGTACATTATTTTGCGTTAATTGTTTTAATGTTTCCATCAAAACACTTAAGGCAAAATAATGTAGAAGCTGCCCTATCCACAAACCTCTCTTATTTCTGACAAATTGACTCTGTCTATGGCTTTTCAAATTTAGATGTTTATCTAAGTACATTAAGTCCTAGAAATTTTAAATCATCTACTGGTTAATTAATGTCTAAAGTTAATTGTTTTGTATTCATCACCATTCTCCTGCCCTGGTCCCAATTTATTTGTGGTCGGCGCAACTGTCTTTTTCTTCCATACTTCTCTATTAGTCGTCATCTCGGTAGTCACTCCTTTTCTAGTCATTCATCTTTCACACAGTCCATCCATCGTTTCTTTGGTCTTCCCCTACTCATATAGCCATCCACATTCATACTTAAAGGAGCTCGTGGCTAAGTAATTACAGCCGCATGAATGGATCCATCAGGTTAAGCTACGCTTGCCGGGGTTGGTCCGTGGATGGGTGACCTTCTTTACATACCGAGACTCCTCCGTGCCTCGGAAAGCACGCTAAGCCGTTAGTCCCGGCTGTCATTCGTGGATCTTTGACAGTCGTTACGGGTCGTCAGAAGTCTGACTACCAGTCTTACCAAGGGGTATCGTATTACCCAGTTACTGGTTGTGGAGGTCAGATAAGCAGTCGCTTCATGTAAAATACAGGTATTCAGCTGCATTCGGTTAGGTTGGAAGCCGACCCTAACATAGTTGGAAAAAGGATAGGCAGATTGATTCATACTCAACACTTTCCTGACGACATTTTCCTCATTCCTCCGCATCACATGCCCATACCGCGACAACCGATTTCCACACAAATTTTCAGTCACCGGTGTCACTTTCAGACTTCCTCTTACATATATGTATTTATAATACACACATATGTAATTTCTTATTCTAAGTATCCGTTCGCGTAAGTTTAAAAATCAAATGTAATGTAGGAGTTAAATTCGATTAATTTTGTTTTGCTGTTACCCCAGCTATGTATTCAAAACGAAAATAAACATAGCGGCTAGCAATCAACTTCCCATATTTTCAGACGTGAAAATTAAATTTTTGAGTTCACATCTAAATAATATGAACTTTCTGCAAACTGACACCATCAATTTTATGATGATCTCAAACATAATATTTATAGATACTTATTACAACCAAATGATAGTAAAAACACAAAAAAAAAATATCTTTCGAAACGCAAGTTAATTGCAAAAACAATACAATTTAAATTAATAACAATCGTAAAATGTCGACCGTTTAATCGCTCTTGCGCACCTAGCCTTAGGTGTTATCCGAATCCTATATCATCTCGCGCACGCCCGCCGGATAAAAAACGATTTGAGTCGGACTCCAGCGCAAATTAACCGAAACGAACGAGCCGTGATCGCAATGAATCGATTTCAGTCGCAGCCAGTCGCACTGAGTCGCACAGTTTGCTCTGACACGTTCCACTGATCCGTTTTCAATTGCAGCTTGTCGCACTTAGTTGGTCCCGGCTGTCATTCGTTGATCTTGGACAGTCGTCACGGGTCGTCAGAAGCCCGAAAGTCTGAAAAAGTCTTACCAAGGGGTATCGTGTTACCCAGTAACTGGGCTGTGGAGGTCAGATAGGCAGTCGCTCCATGTGCATCCGGTTAGACTGGAAGCCGACCCCAAAAATAGTTGGTAAAGAGTTGCAAGTTGTAGATTCGCTCTCATGTCGTAACTTCGCAAGAGATCGCATGAGATCGATCCAGTACGCAGCGAATCTCACTGCTGCACGAAATATCACCACGGTCATTATAATAAATCGCTAATAACCGATCCCATGGTAAATGAACCAATGAATTATGAGGAACTTTTCGTGTTTGTCTGTATGTTTGTAAACCTAAACATCGGATAGCGAAATTCTGTATATATTATGTTGATAGGCCAGCTAATAAGATATAAGAAATCCTTTTCTTTTTTTTTTTCTTTTTTGTGGGAAATTATCAAATAACTCGAGTCAACCCAGTACTGGGTAATACGATACCCCTTGGTAAGACTGGTTGTCAGACTTTCGGGCTTCTGACGACCCGTAACGACTGTCAAAGATCCACGAATGACAGCCGGGACCAACGGCTTAACGTGCTTTCCGAAGCAGGTGTGTAAAAATGGTCACCCATCCACGGGCCAACCCCGGCAAGCGTAGCTTAACCTGATGGATCGATCGGTGCGGCTTTTATTACTTAGCCAATACAATACAATTATTAATCAAGCAGAAATTCCAAGCAATTACTGTCACTAGGTCCCTGTATTTAATTTAAAATCTTTCCCCTCGTTCTTCAACAATTTGTAATTGAAACCTATAATTATCTCATTCTTAACTAAAAAGCACACATTAACAACATTAAACAATTAAAGATAAGCGACTCCGGCGCACATTGTAACACCACAGTACGCCACCGATACCTCGGGGGTCTTTCTTCAAAATTTTTATAATCCGCGGACATTGACCCTGCCCCTATTGTCTCTACCACAAAAGGGCGTTTCAAATAAGGCCCAGAATTTAAAAAAAAAAGTTATAAAAGACCAATATTCCGTCATTGTGAGGCTGTCATTGATCATTTTTCAAAAAACCCACAAATTCTTGTCCCAAATTGAGTTTGGTTTGAAAAGGGTACAGAATAAGGAGTTGTGTTGTTTTTACTTTTTTAAGAAAGTTATGTAGGAAACGTGGGATCCGTGAGGGTAAGATAAGGTTTTTGATCGTATAGAGGTTTTGAGGAACTTCTAATTTACAAGTGGTTACTAAGTAACTTACTGTAGACGGCTGTTAGATTTATTATGTATAAGTACATAATATGTCGGTCTCCAGGATTCTGATACTTACTAATTTAATATGTACTTATCTATATATTACATTGTCTGACATCCGTAGGAAATTACAATTACAGAATTTGACTGTTTCTTTTGGGATATGAACATGTTTTGTATACAAGGTGTAATTTAAATAACGCACAACCTTTTAAGGGGTCATTGTACTAATCATTATGAACAACTATTAATATGGGACCAAACCTGAAGTCGCGAAAAATAATCTGCTGTTCAGTACATTTTGACGAATTATACGAACAAAGATTTTTTTTTCGCGATTTAAGGTTTAGTCCCATAGTAAAAGTTGTTCATAATGATGAGTACAATGACCCCTTAAGAGCTTGTGCGTTATTTAAGTTACACCTTGTATACATCAGTAATTTAAATGTGTTTAAAAATAAGAATAAAAATAAATTATGTATTCTTCTTTATCACTTTTTCGTCAAACCATAGATCAAAATCACCACTTACCATTAGTTAAACTGAGATCATATAGAAAAAAATGTCTGGTCGGGGTGTGACCGAATAGATAAAAAAGTTCGAGACAGGACGAAATAAGAGCGAGTTAATAAAAAAGATGGAGGACTGGATAAACCGTATGCTTTGATACTTCTAGTCCAGTATCGGTATGAACTACATACAAGTTGATGTCATTTAAAATAGTAGCCAGTTCCACTCGCTGGAGTGTCCCAAGTGGCCATCTTCTTTCTTATATCTATGGCCCATACACTTGCACTTCTTTGGACACGTGGCTACCTACTGTGCATTATCACATAAACCTTTAAAGGTCTTTAGACAAGGTGTTAAGATTGTATATTATGTAACTAAAAAGTATTGAAAAATAAACGAAAAAAAAAATGTCATCAAAATAGTACCTACCATCTATGCGAAAAGAAGAAGCAAGGTGGTAGCGGAGCTGACTGCTCTGAAGGATGTAAATTTAAGGAAAGAAATAAAAGAAAAGTAACAAAAGGAAATACATTTATTTAGCACAGACTAAAAGGCACACAATATAATATACAACAGATACGAGTTAGCTATGTAAGAAATTAGCAGGAAAGTGTATCGTGTGTGTGTGTGTATGTGTAAGTGTATTGAAGTATCGTCACTCATGCTTTAATTGCTATGCAATGTAATAAAACTTCTCCACGACACTTAAAGTAGTTTCCTCCGGTTTCTTATCTAGAATCTGATGATGAATGATTGACACAAATAAAACAATTTTCGCGCTTCCAACTTACATTGTTGACCAATCATTTGACTTTGTACTCCGAGTTTTGACTAGCTAAGGCAATGATATTGTTATGCAGATTGTACCGCCATACGGTGGAAATTCATGGATCACCATGTGATTCGATCTATCTGCGAGGTTAAGCTGTGCTGGCCGCAGTTTTTTTTTTAATAGGTCATACATTGATACTAATAATAATAACCTGGGACATTATTCACAAACTAAGTAGAGCTTGTACTATGGAAACCAGATAACTGATATACTACATATACTACTTTTTTTTTGTAAATACATAGTTATATAGATAATTACCCAGACTCAGGACAAACAGACATGTTCATGCACCTGTAGTGTTGCTATTCACCACATACAAGTCATACATTAATAATAATAATATCCTAGGACATTATTCACACACGGTCATCTGATCCCAAACTAAGCAGAGCTTGTACTATGGAAACCAGATAACTGATATACTACATATACTCCTTTTTTTTGTAAATACATACTTATATAGATAATTACCCAGACTCAGAACAAACAGACATGTTCATGCACCTGTAGTGTTGCTATACACCACATACAAAATTATTTCGTGCAACGAAAAAATGAATACCCGAGTCTGCAGGTATCTGTATAGATAATCCAATAATTAGGCTGAAATTCTGCAAAGGTTAGATATGCGCTTTTATAATTTGTAACGTGACGATAATATCGCGTTGGCTCTACGTTAAATACTGTTTTTTTGTAAAAGTCATTTTAACATAAAAGGGAGGCTAGATTGATGCTAACAAAAATGTGACGAATGAATTTTATTTAATTTTTTTGTTCGACGGGTATTAATTATTGGCTACCATTAAAATAGAATTGTTTAATAGTAATTAGACGTATATTTACGGTTCTTATTGTCAACAATGATAATTTTGGAAGTAGCACTTGCTTTAGACGATTAATTAAAAGGAAGCCAAACTAAAACGAAGGCAAAACTGCATGTATAAAAGTAGTCAATGCTTGACAATGATAATGTTTGATAATGTTTTTTTTTTTTGCCAAAAACAGTGCTTTACATTTCCTTATTTTAGTCTATTTTGGTGTGAACTACGCATGCTCCGGGGGCGTCTTAATAGCTAGGTTTACATTGAAAATCGAACAGAAGACGCAAAGGAAGCATTTTTCTTGCTTATGGACGTAGTATTGTAATATCTGTGCTTATGGACTCCACACTAGGTCGAGCCTGTCTCGTGGAGTCGACATTAATACTGATGCATTGTTTTAGTAGAAGCACATGAAAAAGTGTTATTAAATAAAATAAGGGTAATCAAAACAATGAAACGTTGACAAAATTTAAAACAGTGAAATTATAAGAATAAAGTAAGTTACAGGAATATTATGAGCACAATGTTGACAGCGTGCATGTGTCATAGGTTCCGAATTTTGAATTTAGAATGCAGATGAAACAAATAAAAAAATTACGTTCGAATTTTGAATGTTTCACGATTTTAAAAACATAAGTTTTGTAGACTTTTCTTTAGTTTTCAACATGGAGTGGACACAAAGGAAAGACAGAGTCGCTGTATTTAAATAACGATACATTGACGCTTTGAAGAACATCATTTATGGGCACAGCAATAATAACATTAAAACTTCTATTGTGTCTCGTTAGCGTCCTCCAAAGAGTTAATAGAGTACAGATGAGAAGATGAGATGTAGGTGATGTTATTCAGAAGGGTCAGGTGCGTAGTACTCGCAACCGGCGTGCGTGTATGACCAGATGTAAACGAGGCATAAGGAGTAAGTATGCATGTAAGGATCGTAGCAGGTGGCGTTCTGTATTTTCTGCCTACCCCCATGGGAGTAAGGCATGAGTTAAAGTATGTACTTATGTATGTAAAAGAGTAAAAAATTAAGTAGAAGGAAGGATTCAAGTTTTTATCCGAGATCGTAAATGATGAAAAACTAAATCATTCAGGAGATAAGACAAAAATGCTGAATAGAATACAACGAACAACAAAACACCGTTGACATTTACGATTCAAAAACTCGATTCACAAACTCTCGAAGACTACAATCCAACGATGAAATCTAGCCTTTCGAAACAAATGTTTTATCTCATAGTTAATTAAACGTATGTGTTATTAGCATACTGATTTAGAACTAAGACGAAAGCGATCTAAAAATAAGCGGGGCAATGACAAAGGCGTACAGACGGACGAGCACAACAATGTTCTTTACTTATAAGTAAAATGTACGTACGTCGGCGATCGCACTGCCTTCACCCATACATATGAATTTTATGAATCGGGCGCAGCGAAACTGTGGAGAGGGGGTTGATGTAAGATTTTTTTTTTTGTAAAAAAGAGGTTTTGAAATGAAAACCTCTTTCTGAACAGTGAACGAAAATGAACCATCACGCTCGAGTCGGTGACGCTGAATCGGGTTTACTCGGCTCCAGTCGATCGGTGACGCTGAACCGCGTATACTCGTCTCCAGTCGTAATTTTTCACTCTCATCGTGTGGTCATAAGCAAATCCCCTCTTTTTAACCGACTTTCAAAAAGGAGGAGGTTCTATGTTTGTTTTTTTCTTTTTATGTAAGTAAGTTCACCGGATTTTGAAAATTGTGTTTTTATAGTAACTCGTGCATTTGCTCTCGGAAAGCACCATTTGGTGAAGTGGAAGTGATGATGAAGTCTAGGGTAAAAGTGGGATAGTTGCCCCACATTTTGAAATTGATTTTTTTTTTCCTACAAATAAATTATATTTAAACCAATTTTTCAATATTATCGTACATTGGTCTATTATTTATTATATTTTAAAAAGAAATTCAATGCAGCTATTGCTTATACATATAGAAAAAAACAAAAGTTACAGTACTAGTTCTGAGTATAGATGCCTCTTATATGGGTTAGATGCCCCGATGCTGTTGTCACTATGAGGATAGTTGCCCTTAGGTATAAATCAAAGCATATTTATAATTAACAAGTTTTATTTTAATATTTAGTTATGGCACATTACACTTTGGTTTTAATTTTCATATTCTTTCACTAATCAGCTTCAGAAAAAAAAATATTCTTCACTTTGGTTTATTCTACTTCTTCACTTAGGTATATTTCACTCCTTCACTTTGGTATATAATTATTATTAGTTCTTATATTAATCAGCTTCAGAAAAAAAAGTATTTCTACAGTTCAGTCTACTGGTTTTTTTTCGTATTCATTCCTAGAATGCCTCTCGAAATTTCGTCTATTGCAGCTATTAATGCCTCTTGCGTCCATTCAGCTCGTGGACGAACTCCAACCTTTCTAATATATTTGCGAGGCATTTCTGAAAAGAAGAAATGGGAACATGAACAAACATCAACAAACATCAACTAAACATCAGCAAACATCAACTTAATAAATAGGGGATAGATGCCCCTAAGGGCATCTATACTCACAAAATACGAGGCGTCTATCCTTTTCAATAGGGATAGTTGCCCTAATTAAAATAAAAAAATCCCTTTTAAAAAATGACAAAATGTTACACTGACGGTAATATTCAAACTATACACTTGCACATAATAATAAAATAATATAACTTACCTTTGGAAATGAAAAGTTCCACGCGTTTCTAAAATATCAAGATTCGTAATCCGCGATCTTTGTGAGCGAGCCCGTCGATCTTTCTTCTTGAACACGCAACACGTCCGATCACAGCGGTTGCCGCTCGCACACTAGCGGGGTGGGGGGTGTTCTTTGCTTATAAGTATTAACTGCGATCATAGAACGTTTGCAAGTCATAATTTGAATTTTGGGGCATCAATCCTCCTAGGGCAACTATCCCACTTTTACCCTACAGATGGTCATCGGAACTACTCAATAATAAGTATTTCACGGATTGCGATTCGATTACTTTAATATGGTTGCTAAGCAATTTAAGTCGTCATAATGCAAAAATGGCCAATGCCGATGGTGACTTCATCGTCAGCTCGAGTTCTTCTGGTTCTTACCAGAAGAACTCCTCAACAATTAACGTCCCTGCATTGGTGAAAGCATTATTTTGTAAAAGGTGATGAGCAGTTGACATTAGGCTATTGTAAATACAAACTGACCCACTAAAAAGTGAACAATAAAAAACTTCTTTACAAAAAAAAAAACCGACTTCCAAAAAAAAAACACTACACTGTACAAAGTGAAAACTTAGGTACTTTAATTTCGGAAGTCAGTGGCAAAAACTAAAATACAGATCCGATAACACCGAATGAAACACTTCGTAGTGTTGTGTTTGGAAGTCGGTTGTTTTATTTTTGGTAAAAAGTTTTTTATTTAGTTTTTGTAATTGCGCAGACTAAGAGAGTGATGAATATAATGTTCATGCATGGAGGGCGAGAGAGAAACCAAAGAAAATATGAATGGATTGTGTGATATGAATGAAAAATAATTTTGGTCATGTAAGAAACTCAATTGTCAAAGTCTAATTGCAATTTCTGAAGTTAAAATGAAAGATAAAATTATCATCATCATCTGCCTAGCCTTTTCCCAACTATATTGGGGTCGGCTTTCAGTCTAACTGGATGCAGCTGAATACCAGTATTTTACATGGAGCGACTGCCTGACCTCCACAACCCAGTTACTGGGTAATACGATACAAATTCAAATTCAAATTTTTTTATTTTAGGACAACTAAAAAATCCAAAGGTTAGTATACAAACAACTTAAAAAACTATTGTTAGTTCATACACTTACAAATAGACAATCACATATATATTGGCAATGGTTGTCAGGCTTTCGGGCTTCTGACGACTCGTAACGACTGTCAAAGATCCACGAATGACAGCCGGGACCAACGGCTTAACGTGCTTTCCGAGGCACGGAGGGGTCTTGGTATGTAAAGATGGTTACACATCCACGGACTAGGGATGCCCGATCTGGCCGATTCATGGCCATACGATCTACCGATTTTTTTAATCGATTCAACAGGATGCGATCTTCGTCCAGATCGAACCGTATGCGCCAATATCGTATGAAAAAATCGTATCAACTAAAACCTAAACGTCAACCGAAACGTACCGCACAATCTAATCAAAATATTCCAAAAGAAGGACTGGATGACATTTTAAAACAGTACCTGAGAGAACCATGGTTTGCTAGACAAGCAGATCCAATAGCTTATCGGGCCACCAGGACTGCTATCTGGCCGGGTTTAAGCTGTTTGGCATTGTAGTATTTGACAATTGTTGCAACTTCGGTCCCTTCAGAACGTCTGTTTTCTCTAGCTGGAAATACTTTGACAGATAGCCGAAATAGGCTAGATCCAGTGCGTCTGTCAAAATTATTATTTTTGAAAAGTTTAAATGTAGACATTTGTAATGAAAAACATGTTTTATACTTCTCAAAATTTCAAAAACAATAATTTGGACAAACAGACACACTGGATCGGCTATCTGTAGAAGTAATAAATAATTTTGCATGCATACTGTGATTTTCAATATTTTTATAAAATTACGATACGATCTTCCGAGATCGATTAAGATCGATTCAATACAATACGATTAAGATCGTGAATCGATTCACGAGGTTACGGTCCATTACGATCCAGAAGATCGATTCAAAGCAAAAAATCGGGCATCCCTACCACGTACCAACCGGGGCAAGTGTAGCTTGACCTGATCGTCGACCCGTGCGACTGTAATTACTTAGCCACAAGCCACTCCTATAGATAGCGTACAGAAAAGTATTAATAGTGTTCCAGACTAATTAATTAGGTTAAAATTGTAACTACAGAGTATGTCATGAATCTGTCATCTACCAAAGCGTCTAGTTTATTTCAAGAATGACAGATGGCGTTACCTTTAAATTTCAAGATATTGGCGCCGATCCTGTTGTGCACAAACTAAACTTTTTCTCTCTAATAAAACATAAAGAGACGGACGTAAATTAGAGCTGTCAAATTTAGTTCAACTAACATTTCCATACTTAAAGACGACACGTAAATACATGTCGACTAAAAACACGGTGAAGCGCAAGGCGTAAACTACATAGTTTGACATCTCTTAGTTCATAGCTATAGCCGTCCTTTTCTCGCGCTGCCTATTAGTAAAAGATAGCGATTCTCTCATTTTAGTTTAGTTATTGGACAAGAGAATCGGTACCATTGAGAGATAATTATCTAATGAATACTTAGTAATTAAATTCCACGAAGATGAAAGATGAAAAGTTGGATATATTATCAAGGATATAGGAAAAACAGGAATGTGACCAGCTTAAGGCAAAAGCAAGTAGCAGTGTCCATGGAGTTTCTTGCCTATTCTTCTCAATAGGAACCTACTAAGCTTTGGAATAGGCAACTAGCTTTATCTTTCTGACTGACCGACCCATTGACAATTCAATAGTGCCTGTAATTGGTTTAAAATTAAAATAAATGTTTTCAGTTTTGGGGTTATTAACCGACTTAAAAAAAGGAGGTTATCAATTCGTCACGTATGTATGTAATATTATTGAAACTGCAATAAATTCACTTATGATAATCTATTAGGGCTACCAAACAAATATACAAAAATTTATACATGTATGTTTTTATGTATGTATGTTCGTCCACGCATTTCTCCGAAACTGTTAATCAGATCGAGAGCATTTTCATTTTGTTGGCTTACATTTACTTCAACTTGGGGAACAGTGCAAGTTTCATCAAAATCGGTTCAGTAGTTTTCATTTTAATGGACTAAAAATACGTGTAAGTGTGACGATGGCTGGCTTATTGATACGAGCTATGGGTGTGGTGTCAAAGCGAAAACGTCTCAAAACCTTGGTCAAATTCTAGTGCAATATTTTTAACAAAACTATTAACTACATATTACAAACAAATATTCCAGTTTTTACTAAAAATTAAAAATTACGAAATAATAAAAAAATAAATTGATCGACTTTGAAAAGAAAGTAACTCAAAATTATGAAATAACTTTAATTTCGGAAGTCGGTAGCAAAAAACTAAAATACAGATCCAAGACACCGACTTCCGAAATTAAATTTATTTCATAATTTTGAATTACTTAATTTATTTTTGAAGTTGATTTTTTTGTCTGTCCTTTATTAAAATATTTATAGTCAATTTATGCTGGAGAAGATGCACATTAGGGAGTTATTGATTCTTAATCCAAAATACGAAATTTCTTGCACTTTGATCAAACCATTAGAAACACAACATTGTAAAAGTTTCGCATGCTTCGTCTACTCGTTGGATGCGCCCGCGCCGCGCGGCGGCGGGCCCGCGGCGACGTGCATCGATTTATGCCGATACTCGATAATTAAAAACAATCCGCCATATTCCTTTTTGTCTCTCGTTTTATTCCCGTTTTCGAGCATCTCTCATTTGATTGTGTTGCTTTTTTGACTTTTTTATAAGTTTGCCTCCTTAAATGGTTCTCTGTTTTTGTATTAAGCTGACTATCTACTCGTTCGTCTCGGTTCGTATTGCATTGAGACGTTTTAATTTATATTTTTATCGTCGGCTGGTGTGGAACCGCTGCGTTTGCGCACGTTTCTTTATAATATTACATTGGTAATGAATTTATACTTGTTTGGTTATTTGGTGCGTTTTATAAGATTTTGGGATTAAGATGGGAGCTTGTAAGAGATTGGGATTAAATAGAACAATGTTTTTAATCAATTTGAGCTGTACCTAACTAATCGTTCGGTTAATGCCATATCAACAAAAGGAATACCTATTACTTCAATTGAGAAGGACAAATAATAATTTAACAAGAGCTCTTGAAAAGTTTGAACTAAACTCAAGCTTTCTGAAATCAATAGAGCATTATAAATAATAATATGATCATCTCTGACACAAACGTTGAAACTGATAATTGCTGCAATAATTCAAAACACGTTTAGCAGATCATTATTAATAACCATCAATCCAGAAATAATAAAAACTTATAACCTGTCAATCTACCCACACAAGTTTACAAGATTCAAGTATTATTATAAAGACTGGCTTCTACAATATTTATGGTCTCCGGCAGACCATAGACTATAATGCTATGTATCTTTGCAATCGCTAGATTTGAGTCGTTATGCGGTTTAATTTCAACAGATGCTATCTTTTCGAGTTGGGTCTCGCTGTGTTACATATATTAGTATGGGTAGAATGTAAAGTAATAGCTCATCTTATTAGTTTTGTGTGGGAAGAGGCCACAATGGGTACGTATAATCACTTTTATGAAATCTGCTAAGTTCGTTATATATCGCACCTTCGTAGCAACAAAGTCGCAAATAGCAAAAACTGTAAAATCTAAAAGGATTTTTTAAATAATTCAAAATAAGCTTTTACAATTCATTTTATGAAGAATTCAAAGCTACTACAAAAATAGTAATCCAGTAAATAAATGCAAAAAAAATCGTAAGTCTTCTCCCGTAAAATTAAAAAAAGAGCTGTCAATCAATTTGTTGCTCCGAAAGTACGATATGTGCACTTTTATAATTTCCTTATATATCGCCCCCATACCATACCATACCATATATTACCATATATATTATTATCGACGAGTGGACGTCCACGATAATATATGGAATGGGCTTTAAATAATTGCGCACGCGCGGCGATTAGGTAATTTTCGTTCCTTCTCTGCAAGAGTTCAGGCTTTTCCCTATAGAGGACAATAACAGGCTAATCTATATCTACGTATATATACTAATAAGAAAGCTGAAGAGTTTGTTTGTTTGAACGCGCTTATCTCTGGAACTGCCGGTCAGATTTACACAATTCTTTTTGCTTTTGATACCCCAATTCTTGAGGAACGTTATAGGCTATTTAACATCACGCTAAGGCTCTTAGGAGCCGAGCAAAAATAAAAAAAATGTCAGAAAGAACGCTGAGCGAAACGAAGCAATAGCGGGTAGGTGATGCATTACTACGGGGCGGGTGAAGTCGCGGGTAGAAGCTAGTCCTACTATATAATAAGTACAGGGTTATTGGTAATATGTCGGCAATCCAATAAGGGAATGTTGGCGCATTTGCACCCAAATTACCCCTTATGACTCCTATGCAAAGGTAAATCACTTTCGATTTTTTTATTAATTTTAAGGCAGTTGACCCACCGCCGGCGATGAACGAGTAGCGAGTAGAACTAGCAGCTGAAAACGAGTTGGTGAGCAGCGAGTGAACGACGGCGACATGCGATTACTCGCCGGTATGCGTATGTATGTACAGTCGCGACCAAAAGTCGATAAGCAAACTCACAAAGCAATAGCTTGGCGTTTAATTTGACTTAAGATCTTCCATTTCCAAGAACATAAACATGCATAATTATTGTCGTCCACAACTGATTGTAGTTCATAATTTCAAAGTTATAACATGTGTAAAGATGACCTAGCGGAAAAGCGCGTGCAGATAGATGCGTGAATCAGTAAGCCGTGAGTTCCAATCTCACGCAGTACTTGACTTTTTGTAAGTTTTTACTTGATTGGAAGTAATGGGACAGAAATATAATATTCTTTATCTTGTTCGCTTGGTCACACATTTCGTAAAGTTAGAAAGATATTTGATATGTTATTATGAATTGACTAAGTGGGTATACAACAAAAAATCCTATAAACGGTTACAAAAAAAGTTATTTTATCTAGTAGGAATGTAACGTCACAATTCTCTTAAGTTTGTTAATTTTATAAATAAATAAATAAAACGAATAAACATTTTTGTTACCATTCAGCACGACTTTTTTATTTCGACATTTTTTATTCCAACACCGAAAAGATAAATTAAAAATCACAAAAATAGTTAAATAATAATACAATAACTAATATTTAACTTCTTATAAAAATAAATAATAAATGAACATAAACATCTAACAAGTTTTTGCTTAAAATAGTACAAATATATTATTATGGTTCCAAAGAAACAAAAAACAGTCCCACATTGTGATTAAGATTCGAACTCAGACTTCATTGATCGTGAAACCATTGCTTAGCACAAACAGCTACCAGCACATGTTATGTTTATGCGAATTTTAGCAATGCAATGGTAAGAACAGGTCGCCACTATGACGAGTAATGCAACAGAAATATAATGTTATTTCGCGTAGTACGACGACATGCGACAATTCATTAGTGTGTGTTATCTGCGGAATGTTGAGTGAGACATCGCTCATACACGCACACGTACTGGTTCGTGCTCGCACAGTTCATAGCAATGTAATCCTTAGCACGCTTATGGACTTTTGAGCGTTTACTGTACCAAGCGTGAGTCTCTCAGCGAGCGCTCTGCCCGCCAAGCGAGCGTCGCTGAGCGAGTATTCTCTTTGATAGCACTTGTCGCTGCGACAAACGAGTACTCGCGCGCGGTGTGAACAGTCAGTGATCAACTATTAATATGTGCATGTTTTTGTTTACACGAAAATGTATGTATCTATTGTACGTTGTCTGAGCGTGAAAATAGCCGATAGTTAGTCGCTTCCTCGCCGGCCGGCGGTGAGACAACTGCCTACGCGCAGATATCTTAAAAAAAAGTCAAATTACTCGAAAATCGTTGGAATTTGCATAGGTGTCATAAGGGGTCTTTTTATTGCTGCCGACGTATTACCAATAACCCTATATACTTATTAGAGATGCGCCGATTGTAGGTTCAAACGAATACGAATTTTCGGCCGAATATTCGGTCCAAAATGTACCGAACCGAATATTCGGCCGAATCATTCGGTTCAATTCTGATACTACTTAGTTATTAATATTCTAAAAAAAAATGTTACTCAAAGTAGTGTTCTTAAAATTTTTAATTTCATAGAAATTTAATTTAGTTTAGAAGTTTAATTGATTAAAATATTATTTAAATTGATTGTTAAAGTTAACCTTTTTTATTTTGTCAATAAATAATTGGTACAAAAAGTAGTATTTCTTTTATTTACAAAAAAAACTATGTACAACTTTCGGAATAAACCACACTTTTTAGTAATTAGTTAACCTTACTGTTTAATAAAATGTTATTTTTCTAAATATTAAACAATTAAATATTCGGTGATTATTCGGCAAATCAAACGAATATTCGGCCGAATACGAACATGAAAAAATATGCCGAATGTACCGAATACGAATATTCGGCCGAACATTCGGCACATCTCTAATGTTTAATATATAAATGTGAAAGTTTGAATGTGTGTTACTCATTGGATGTTTGACACGCAGATAGTTAACACCTGGAGATATTCATCCCGGTAAATGAAGTCTACGCAGACGAAATCGCAGGCAGGAGCTAGAGTATCATAAAATTTCGAATGTGTACATACAAAAACTCCGCATATCCGAAATGTCAATAATTTATAAGTTCACTTTTTATGATACTATAACCCGGAATAACAGATAATGTCATATATCGTCTATACGTAGAGATGAAAAAGTAATGGCCTCATTTAGACTGTGCTAGATAACGAACTATTATTGTGCGAAGTTTATTTGAACCCCAAAAATCAATATTGACCCCTCAACAAAAGGAAATTTTGCACTTTTTAAATTTCAACACAAAAACACGCAGCATAAAAACCCGTCCAGGTGCTGCGAAAGGGTTGAGAAGTATCGCCGTCTCTTTCTGCCTTCGTACAAATGTTTGCTGTCTCGCTCTATAACCCTTTGATGGAGGGTGCATTTTTTTGGGTCAAATCTCGTATTTTCTCATTGATTTTTTTTTCTCGATATAATGAGATATTGTGTTTCGGGGTCTTTGTTAAGTAAAGTTTTAAAATTCGGAGCACGGTCTGATTTGAAATCATTTCGGTATTTTATGGTTTATGGGGCAAGCTGCGGTTTTATTACTTATAACTGGGTCTTTTTTGAGCTGTTGAACAGTATTGTAGGATGGTTGGAATAGAAAGTTATTTAGCGTTATGGAATAAAAATAATTTGCTTGTTTTGATGACCCAGTGGTTAAAAGGCCTCGCCTCTCGATATGCACGAGGTTGTGGGTTCAAATCCGGGTAAGTAATAAGCTGACTCCATCGTAGACTTTGTCTCTGTCACCTCTGATCTAGACTATATTCAAGAGCAAAGCCATCTCAAATAATAATAAAAAACCGGGCCAGTGCGAGTCGGACTGGCGCGCGAAGGGTTCCGTACCATTATCTATAAAAAAATCACGTTTGTTGTATGGGAACCCCCTTAAATATTTATTTTATTCTGTTTTTTTTTAAACATTTGTTGTTATAGCGGCAACAGACATACATCATCTGTGACAATTTCAACTGTAACTATCGTGATAGTTACAGTTGAAATTTTCACAGATGGTTCATGAGATACAGCCTGGTGACAGCGGAGTCTTAGTAATAGGGTCCCGTTTTGACCCTTTAGGTACGGAACCCTAAAAAGTAAGTACCAATGTGACATACTCAATTCATATTTCTGAGTTTTTTTTAAGTAGCCTAAGTTACTCCTTATAACATCAGCTATCTGACATTCAAAGTCCCTAAAACGGGATATTTACCATGTAGGTATATTAATTGATTCGAGTTTCCGATATTTCGGCAGTGTTGCAAGTGCCATGATCACGGATAAACGTTGATGATGATGTTTATCCGTGGTCATGGCACTTGCAACACTGCCGAAATATCGGAAACTCGAATCAATTAATATACATGGTAAATATCCCGTTTTAAGTTCTAATGATAATGTCAGTGACCATGTCGGTTTAAAAACTTATATTCAAAGTCCCGTCAAAAGCAGTCAGCCATTTTGGAAATTAGCTGGAACAAATATTAAAAAAAAAGTAAATGCTGTTATTTTGACATTACAAACGGACACTTCAGTTTAATTTATGTGCCAACCCATCTTGAGCAAGCGTGGTGGTAAGCCTTCTCTGTATGAGAAGGCCTTCGCCCTGCAGTGCAACTATAATAAGCTGGTATGTTTTATTTATAAAAATAGCAAACTTGTGTTTACAAAAAGTTGGTCTAATGACAGGCCAGTTGGCGTGGTTGGTTAAGATACCACCTATCATGCCGCAGGTCGTGAGTTCGATTCCCATCCAGGACAAACATTTGTGTGCATGAACATGTCTGTTTGTTCTGATTCTGGGTGTCATTTATCTATATAAGTATGTATTTACAAAAAAAAAGTAGTATATGTAGTATATCAGTTATCTGGTTTCCATAGTACAAGCTCTGCTTAGTTTGGAATCAGATAACCGTGTGTGAATAATGTCCCAGGTTATTATTATTATTAAAGACAGAAAGACATTTTTAAGAATAGGTAATTCTACCACTTATGCTGATCTCCTAAACAAATTACAAAGAGACCTTACTAAGAAGAAATATGTCACTCGTTAAACTTGACGAGTGCAGTATGTGAATTATGTATCTAGGTAACTAGGTACGTATTACTCATTCCTAGGACATCACTCTTTCATCATCAGTCATTGATCCTCTGCAATCCTAGTTACAGGACAATGACATACTATTTACAACCATTTATTTTACTTTTTAACTAACTTCAAAAAGAGGAGGTTCTCAATTCAACTGTATTTTTTTTGTATGTTTGTTACGCGATTACTCCAAGACGGAAGGACCGATTTGGATGATTCTTTTTTGTTTGAAAGGGTACACTTTTTAAATGGTCCCATATAAATTTTATTAACTTGGCTTGGGTAGTGTTTGAGTTAGCTTCAATAATGCGTATTTTTCCCACTCAGTGGATGATGTTTTAATAACTTCCTATCACTGTTATTTACATAGCAGGTAGTGGTATTCGAATTTATGTGGGGTAGGTACCACAACTAAAAATCTAAAAATAAAAACCTTTTAACAAAAAATAAAACCGACTTCCAAAACAGAACACTACAAAGTGAAAAATAACTTTAATCTCGGAAGTCGTTGCAAAAAACGAAAATACAAATCAATCAAAGACACCGACTACCGAAATTAAAGTTATTTTTCACTTTGTAGTGTTTTGTTTTGGAAGTCGGTTTTATTTTTTGCTAAAAAGTTTTTATGACATAAGCTAAGCCTATGATGTTCCTTATTTATTGACAGACATACATACATGAAAATCTGCAATTCTTTATGGACGCTGTTTTTTCTTTACATTTTTCTTTAAAATAAAATATCAATGTGTTAAATCGATTAAAACTTCTTCATAAATAATATCGATTGTTATAAGAAATTGGAGCTCGTGGCTAATTAATAACAGCCGCACGAGTCGATCCATCAGGTTAAGCTACGCTTGCCGGGGTTGTTCCGTGGATGGGGACCATCTTTACATACCGAGACTCTTCCGAGCCTCGGAAAGCACGTTAAGCCGTTGGTCCCGACTGTCATTCGTGGATCTTTGACAGTCGTTACGGATCGTCAGAAGCTCGAAAGTCTGACAACCAGTCTTACCAAGGGGTATCGTATTAACCAGTATCTGGGTTGTGGAGGTCAGATAGGCAGTCGCTCCATGTAAAATACTGGTATTCAGCTGCATCCGTTTAGACTGGAAGCCGACCCCAACATAGTTGGGAAAAGGCTAGACAGATTGAGTATTGTTATAAGAAATCGAATCGGTAACGCATTAGGGAGGGTATCACTAATTGATCAGTACTTACATACTCGAGCTGTTAAAAGTAAAAAAAGGGTGGAAAGATTATAAAGACACATAACATCGCGCCTTATTACCCCGAAGGATTAGGCAGATGAGTACCTACTTATAGTTCACCCACACTTCACACAGGGGCCAGCCTATTGGCATCAATCGAGCTCAAATCCACACACCGGCCTGCTACTGAGAAATTCCAGAAGGAAAAACTCGAATGGGAATCGAACCCAGGAATTCATTGCGACCTACAGACTAGCCCAACAAGGCAGTCAAACAAGCTAAATAACAACAATATAAAGACTTTCCTTCTAAAATTAAATTAACAAAACCACCTACCTACAAATAAAAATTAACAAGTCAAATGGGAACTATTTCGGCAACTAACGGATCGTATTCGAATGGCATGACATTTCGAAAAAACAGCGATTGTTCTACGCCTAGGCTGAGTAATGTAACGCCCACGTCCGAATCTTAAGAAACCGTGCGAGAAAAAAATAATTAAATAGAATTGTAATTGTGTAATATGCTCGCCCCGCCATCTGTACATCTGTTATTGTCAACACACCTGAGAGCGATGTCGCTATACCCGTCCTTGTCACTCTTTGTCTAAATCTTTTAGTCAGACAGGGACAGAATGAATGAATCGGTTTGGACGAGATGTGGAAGTGACAAAAAACTCTTGCTTCCTGTGTCTTTCGTATCATTTGAAAAAGGAATAACGCTAACGTAGTATACGTGACGGCGGCAGATCAATAATTTTTATTTGATTTGTTATGGCGTTTATTGAATTAAATTACAATGGTATGTAATTTTTGGTAGTTGAGTTATAGACTCATCGGTAAATAATAATATGAAAATAGATGCACAAATCGACGATGCAGCGTTCTATCCCGAATGCATTTCCAACTTACCATACTTTATCATGTCTAAGATGCACTACCGAAGGCGACCGCAACGGCAAACCGCACAAAGTTACATAGAAACCAGTCGTGTCGCTGCGGTCTTTCATAGCGAATGGTACTTTAAGCATGACCTTCAAGAGTCGGTTAAACGTCAATTTAGTTATGATATCAATAATTAATATCATATCAGACAAGGAGTTAAATAACCTACTAGAGCGAGTTAAAGCTACAGCAACAATAAAACAGTATATCTACCATAAATGGGCTATAAAAATTGAGTTATGAAACGATAACATTACTACTAGTGTACTTGCAAAGTTTTTTAGGTTCTAGGAAAAAAATGGTTTTACAATTTATTTATGTAAATAATAAATGGTAGAGCTTAAAAATTATTTCAAAAAAATCGGCCAAGTTCGTGTCGGACCACGCACAATGAAGGGTTTCGTAATTGGGATGATTTTATCCCAAGAACAAACTCAACTTTGTTGTTGAAAAAATGTTCTCCCCTACTTCGTCAATTCTCCAACTGTAAATGTAAGTTTGTAATCTGCAGAAAAAAATGTATGTAATAAAACTACAAATTAACTATTTTTGGACTTTTTCTTTACTTGTGCTGTGAGACCTTTTTATTGCGTTGACTTTGAAGCTTCATTTTTTTAGGATTTCAAGGGACCGTAAATCTACATATTTTATATACATTTCAACTTGATATCTCCACGCGTTCATGAGAAAAAAGGTCTTGACAGGCTGCCAGACAGGCAGACAGACGGACAACGAAGTGATGCTATTAGGGTTCCGTTTTTCCTTTTGAGGTACGGAACCCTAAAAACAACACAACAATAATACTATTCTTATTGGATTAAAAAAAACCAATTGCATCTGAAAATCTTGCATATTCTACAGTCACGGTGTATGAAGTTTTGACGTATTCCATACAATGTGGACTTTTTAACAATTCGAAAATAGAACGTTTTTAAACTTAACCCTTCCATATTTGACAAAAAGAACTTTTTTATATTTAGAACGCGACGCGCACCGAACAGGGATTTAGCTCTTTTGAATTGAGAAACAGTTCGAATATGGAAGGCGGTCGAAATATGGATTAGAATAACGGACTTCGGAAAGTATGGAAAAAGGCTTGCCATATTTGGATGTTTTTATAATTTGTTAAGAGTCCCTGTCTCGGACGGCAATTTGTGAAGACATACTTCAAACGATATTTATTTTCCGACCATCTACCAACATTGAATACGTTTTGGCCTTGAGTTTATATTGAGGCATTGATCTGCTCTTTATCATACCTTCGAACTTGGTACGACGTTACAGTTGTTCCGAGTACTCGCAACATACTTTGAGAGCATTGAACGTGTTTCAAACTTATAAATATAAAGTACCAGCAAAATAAGAAGTTTTATTTTATAATTACACGTTAAAAATATACAGTTAAACTTTAACATCCGGACCTTTCTTCCCATTTATTATGTAGCGAAATGAGAATACCATAAAAAAGGAACTTCTCACAAAAGTTATCATTACAACGGTTATCTAAGATCGTAAAAAAATATCAGATGTCGTCACACAACCCTTTTGATGAAAAGAAACGCTACGATAAAGGGGTAATTTTTACCTAAAAAAAGGTTTATACAGTGTAATATTTTGACAAAACTGTAGAGTCACGTTACGGCCGGGTGTGGGTTAAAAAAAAGTGATAAAAGGGTAAAAAGACAGATTTCTTTCGGATCGAGATTTATTTACAATAAGGATGTAGGTATTGTGAGTTTTAGGAATGTTTATGATTAATTTTAGTAAGAAAAGTACAATTTTGGTGTGAGATATATCTCACACTAAAAATATTATATTGGATAACAGAATATTATTAAGGGGGATGGCCAGGGTAGCCCGTGAAATTCAAATTTTTCTTACGTTTTTTGCAATTTGCAAATCAGTATTTTTTTATGTTTAAACAAATAACTGAGGCGCGCAAATAATTGCGGGGCGCAAAGTTTTGATTCCAAATAAACTATTTCTTACTCTTTTCACTTTGATCTTTTTATTTAATGGGTTCAATACCAATGTATGAAAGTAGATAAAGTACCTAGTGTAAGAAACTGCACATGACTAGGTACTTGCAAGCAATAAAGCTAAGCTTGTTTATAAATTTATATTTAATAGTCTTAAGAAAAATTTGTAAATAACTTGCTTAAGGTTGTGATGGGGCTGACATGACCTGTTAATGGTTGCAACTTTGCAAGTCCCTAATAAATAGAGAAAAAAAAACTAGGTACTAAAACACTCGTGTAATACAATTAAAAATCTCGCTCTTGTGTTTTAATAACCCTCATAATGCAACAGTTTCATAAACTAATATTTATGGTTGCATTGTCAAAAGAATTTTTGTGAAAAAAAATTGTTTAACTGAATATTTAAGGAATCCGCTGGATGCGGGAAGCACAGAACCGGTCGAAGTGGCGATGTTTGAGGAGGTCTATGTCCAGCAGTACACGTATTTCGGCTGAAATGATGATGATGATGAATATTTAAGAAGAAAAACGACTTTTTGTCAGAGGGGACATGTCATTATTGATGAAAAAGATGAACAACCCACTTTTTTAACGAAAAGCTTCACTTTTTAAAATAAATAGTACTTAAGCAGTATTTTACTTGAATTTTCGCTCCAATTTTTCAACTGTAGTAGGTATCTCTAGTACATAATATATGTTTTTATAGATCAATTTTTCTAGTCAGATATTTTTTTCGGGTATGGGGTAATTATCCGTGAAAAAAACACAGATGTCGTTTTGAGAAAATACTGAATTAAATAATTAGTCTATGGATGGGTGACTGTCTTTACATACAGAGACTCCTCCGTGCCTTGGAAGCACGTTAAGCCGTTAGTCCCGGCTGTCATACGTGGATTTTTGACAGTCGTTACAGGTCGCCCTGAAAGTCTGACAACCAGTCTTACCAAGGGGTATCATATTACCCAGTTACTGGGTTGTGGAGGTCAGACAGGCAGTCGCTCCATATAAAATACTGGTATTCAGCTGCATCCGGTTAGACTGGAAGAAGACTCCAACATAGTTGGGAAAAGGCTAGGCAGACTGAATGATCGATTGATTGAATTAAATACTGGTAAAAATATAAACGTAACTACGAGAAACTTTTAATTCTAAAAATAACATACCTACATAACATAACCTGTAATCCCGAAGCGTTAGGCAGAGTCAGAGGTGTATGTATAGCAAGCCCACATGTCCCATGTAACAAGGGGCTAGCCTATTGACAAAAATGATTAAGGGGGAAGCGTCAGGGTAGCCCGCGAATTTCAAATTTTCTTAAATTTTTGCAATTTACAAGTCGGTATTATATTGTACGTTGATCAAATTATAATTTGCGATCGTAACAAGTATCTATTTACATAATTAGAATCATTAAAGTGATCAATACAACTCTTTAAGACCAGGTAATCCTAATGAATGACTATTTCATGAAATCTTGACATTTCAGGATTATACTAACTTAAGGAGTTGTATTACTGATTCTAATGATTATAATTCTGTAAATAGGGGAGACCGGGGCTTCAATTAACAGAGGTAAGTATTAACAAGCGAATATCTATAAAACTATAAACAGCACATCACTAGCGATTGTTGGAAATCGTCCCCACGACAGTGCTGTACAGGTTGAGTTTCGATAATACAGCGCAGTACGCCGTGGGAGCGAGTTGTGTGATGTGTGTCTATTTTGGCCAGCTAACGAACTTTTTTCACTTTACGATTTTTTGATTTACGTGTTGAATATTTGATTTTGTCGTAATATTTTTTTGTTTCATAGTGGCTCGTTTTATTCTTAATAATGTGACATAGCTTTACTAACGCTAATGTAAACTATTTCGTAAGTATATATATTTTTTTCGAAAAAGTGTCCATGGGGCTAAAATTAACAAAACATACAGGGCAAGTATTAACATGTTAATTCTTACGTATGTGGGGTTACTATTAAAAGTATACAATTATAATGTGTCTGTGGTAAAAGAACAAACACTTATTGAACCAGTGGCTACACCTACAGGCTTCCAAAAAGAAAATGGTGCAAATTCATCCAATAAAAATGTATTTTTTTCTGAGGTACGATCGTAAATACATGTAATACAAATAGAATCCGTACGACCATTCCAAAAGCTCAACCACGGGTTCAATTGAATCGTAACCGCACAAGAAAATCTGCCATACCGACATACCGGAAAAAGAAGCGCCAGATGAGGAAGAAAATAATAGAAATTAAAAATAAAACACAGAATAAAGACGATATAAAAGAACAGGAAGGTAAAGAAAATGGTAAAGGAAAGGGTAAAGGAAAGGATACAGGACAGGATAAAAGAAAAATAACTGATAAGGAGAAACAAAAGGGAACATCACAAGTGGAAAAGGCAAATAAGAAAGAAAGCAGCGACAGTTCAGAAGATGAATATTTCTGTATCGTAAGTGGTGTCTCGTACAATGAAGACACATCTAGTGCAGACTGGGTGCAATGCATCTTATGCAAGCAGTGGACCCAGTCCAGATGTATCAAAGTCGACACTCTTTCATACATTTGCCAAAATTGTGATTCAGACAATGAATATGAATAAAAATGCAACAAATATATAATACCTATATGAAAATGATTATGACACTTAAAAGACTGTTAAATTAATATAACAGTAAAAGTAGTTTTTAATTAGACATTATTTAAGGATTTGTTGATTTTTGTTCTTCTACAAAGAGGTTTTGTTGGAGTTTTTATTTCTATACATTTATATCGCTAAAATATTGTTGTTTAACAAAGTATTATAACGTTTAAGCTTACTGTTTATTGTTCCACTAAGTAAAAAATGTGATTATTGAAAACTGACGTTTTCTTCAATAACATAACAGTAAAAGTAACTGTTACTATGAAATTTTATTATTTTTTTATTAAATCATTCAGAGATTTGTTGGTTTTTGTTATTTCTATAAAGAGTGGTTTTGTTTGGGTTTCCGTTTCATTTATTTATATATTTATTGACAAAACATTGTTGCGTGGACAGTGCTATCAGACAGACTATGCTATGCGTTGATCGTCTTATTTTTGGTTTTCTTTAATTATAGAAGAAAATACCAAGAATGTTAATTGTTGCCCCTTTTGTTAATACTTACCTCGGAACCGTTAATTCTAGCCCCGATCGCGGGGTAAGTATTAACTTCTGACTTTTCTGAGTAAACTCAACTTTTTGAAAAAAGTACCAATTTCTTATCAAATTAAAACTAACGATATGGTTACTGAATAGTTTGAACATCATTTAACACAAAAATCATATCAAAATGTTTAGACGTTTTGAAGCTACAACTGAAAATATAAATTTTGTTAATTCGCGCCCCGGTCTTCCCTACATATTTGTTACGGCCGCAAATCATACTTTATTTCACATACAACTTAATACTGACTTGACTACTGACTTGAATACTGACTCTCCTTAAAAATTTTGAAATTAAATCCGCTCTAAAATAAATACGCTCACACTGACAAAAATATTCGACACGTTTGTGACCTTCACCAATAAAACAAAACGCGGACAAAAATAAAATACATTCCGAAAAAAAAAAAATGGCGAATCTCAAAATATTTCTAATTAAAGCTACGCGATTGTGGACGAACAAAAATGCCTGGTCGTCGAGTCGTTATTAATTTTAACAAAATTTGAAACAAAACTGACATATCTCAGTTTGTAAACTATGTTGGTCGTTTTGCGCGCCCGAATTTTTGCTGTACATTTTTGAAGCGCGCGGTGTGAGCGAGACAGCGGACTTTTTCTTTCAAGTGAGTGGGATGGCAATAGGAGCGGCGAAAGTGAATGTTTTAAAGCCATTAGGGTTCCGTACCAAAATGGTAAAAAAGAACCTTTATGGTGAGACTCAGTCTGTCTGTCATAGCTGGATATTGAAACTACCGTTCCTACTTGCTCCGAAGTTTGCATAGAGAAAAATCTGAAATTATTCTGTTATAGAAGTTTATGTAAAGATTACAGGAAAAATAAAACGAAGTATCTAAATAGAATTTTTTTTTATAGTACGGAACCCTCGGTGCGCGGGTCTGACTCTCTCTTAGCCAGTTTTTTTTTTGTCATGTATATGATGTGGTTGTCTATAAATTGCTGATCTTTGCATACAATAAAGTTTTGAGGGCCGTAGCTTTGCATTTACGAGTATGTCTTTGTTAGTTTTTCGAGGTGTTACGTAATCAATGTTAGTTTAATACTTTTGTCGTGCGTCATTCTTTATAAACTTACTAGGAAATGAACCTATTCAATTTAAGCTTTATCAAGAATTTAAATAAGTACCTACAGCTACATTGCTAACGATGAGTAGGTAACTAAAAGTAGTTTAGAAAATACCCTCCTCCTTTTTTTGAAATCGGTATGTCGAATCCTAACTAAATTATAAATGCGCGTGTTTTTTTTTAATTTCTTACGCTTTCACGCTAAAACGACTGAACAGATTTGAATGAAATTTGGCAAATGTGTAGACCAATCAATCTGCCTAGCCTTTTCCATCGGGGTCGACTTCCAGTCTAGCCAGTTGCAGCTGAATACCAGTATTTTACATGAAGCGACTGCCTATCTGACCTCCACAACCCAGTTATTGGGTAATACGATACCCCTTGGTAAGACTGGTTGTCAGACTTTCGGGTTTCTGAAGACCCGTAACGACTGTCAAAGATCCACGAATGACAGCCGGGACCAACGGCTTAACGTGCTTTCCGAGGCACGGAGGAGTATGTAAAGGTATGTAAAGATGGTCACCCATCTACGGACCAACCCCGGCAAGCGTAGCTTAACCTGATGGATCGACCCGTGCGACTGTTATTACTTAGCAACAAGCTCCTCGGAATGTGTAGACCATGACATGGAAAAGGACATAGGATACTTTTCATCCTGGATCGCAAACGAAGTCGCCGGCAACAGCTAGTAGAGTTATAAAAGTACTTATAAAGCTCAGTGAAAAAGAGATGCCAAAAAAACATCATTCTCTTCCAATAGTAACCTACCGTAAGGGCGGGTTACTTTGACTCTAGCGCATAACTTTGGCTCAAATCGAGACAGATGTTTAGTGTCATTAAATCTACACAAAGTTCCTCAAGTACGCGTCTACAGGGTTATTGGTAAAACACCAACAACCTCTTAAGGGGTCATTGTACTCATCATTATGAACAACCTTTACTATGGGACCAGACCTGAAATCTCGAAAATAAAATCAGCTGTTCAGTACATTTACGTTCGCATAATTCGTCAAAATGTTTTTTTCGATTTTTTTTCGCGATTTCAGGTTTGGTTTCATAGTAAAAGTTGTTCATAATGATAAGTACAATGACCTCTTAAGAGGTTGTTGGTGTTTTACCAATAACCCTGTATAGGTATCGCTATTTATTAGTTACCGAAGGACATACGACGTGGTTTTGTGGTCGCGATAACTTTTGTCTCGATTTGGGTCAATGCCCTAGGTCCAAGTAACCCGCTCTTACTGTATGTTTTTCTATGTTTTCAGAAACTGTGAAACTTTCAACTAAATTTGGTTATGTGAAGTTCCCATAATAGTGAGCTTTTAATTATATTTCTTAGTCATAATATATAGGAACATGGTAGAATCTAATCAACAGTAGGTAGGTTGGTATCTAGTTATTACCAACCTACGATGCAAGTGGCCACGGAAGCACCCTCAGGGCAGGAAGCTCTCCTAGTAATTCAATTGGCTGAATCGATGATAAGGTGCCTTATACCGAGCTGGGAACTGCGAGTGTATTTGCTGTATTGTTTATTTTACATACTACCTTGAAACCAAGTTTAAAGTTTTTAAAAAAATTACCTAATAAATAGACATCGACTTCTCCAGTGTAGGTACCATCAACAAAAGCCAGGCATTTCCAATTTTGAAACAATTTTACTTGGAAATATTTGTGCCGTTCAGATGTTCTATTGTTAGACGAGAACAAAGGACCATACAGGCAGGGTTTCTTCAATGAATCAGTTTATATAAAAAACAATTTTAACGTGTAAAGGCGTCCGTTTTGTCGATAGTACATACGGTTTTCAAAAGCATCTCGGTGATTGGTTGAACATTGGTATCACCAAATATCTATGAGCAAAGAGTGTGAATGAATAGTATTTGTACTTGTAGGCTATAGGTACTGGGTGACTTTTTTTACCAGTTAAAAAAAATTAGGGTATAATAGGTGATAGGGGTAGAAGCCTATGGCGTACCTAGTTTTTTATTTCTTAAAAAAAAAAAAAAAATTCGATATTTTTTAACGATCTATAAAGTTAATTCAAAATTTCTGTATTTATCGTTCTAGTTTACTTCAAATGTGTAGTGTTTATTGATAGAGCAATTTCTGTCTAAGCTATTAAAAAAAAAAAAAAACAATAAAAAACTAGGTATGCCATAGGCTTCTACTCCGTTCACCTATTGTACCCTATTTTTTCAAGACGGTAAAAAATCATGCAATATATTATGATAACCTACAAAAGACCAACAGTACAATACGAGTCTTTTGTCATCTCGGTATCTAAGTAGTAACGAAACAGAATGCTTTTTCCATAAAAATATCAGTATGATTGATACTAACGACGAGAAATAAACAAAAATGCATCACACATGTTCAAAAAGTTTGAAAAACACACATTTCAAATCGGTCCGGTCGGCGGCCGGACGCGGCGAATTTCCGAAGCCGTTCCGTTTTTGCGCCGGAGTGTAATTTTCGGAAAATTCGAGCGCGCGCGTCGCCCGCTTAGCCGAAACCGTAATTATGCCTATTTTGATCGACGACTTTTTCGACCGACTCCGCAATCAGTAATCGAAATTATTTTCGCAATATGAGCGACGATTTCAACTCCAAGATTCCGCGAAATCGTGTTTTTTTATTATTTTTTATTTCGATTCTGAAATTGGATTTGGAATTGTATTTTGTAAAAGTAGGTTTGGTAGGTAGGTAGGTAACATTTGGCATGTTTGAGCTTGTGCATGTTTGTAGAACTCATTTTAAATGTTCACAAGAACTATTTTATACCTGAAAATCATTTTTATCAATATTAGAAACTAGCTTTCCCTCGCGGCTTCGTCCGCGTGTATGTCGGAAATTATCCCACAGGAACTTACTACCAGGATAAAAAGTATCCTATGACCTAATTCACGTCATGGTCTACCCGTCTCACTAATTTCATCTAAATCCGTATAGTCGTTTTAGCGTGAGAGCGTAACAAACAAACAAACAAACTCACTTTCGCATTTATAATAAGTACAATATTAAGTTAGGATGAGGAGCTCGTGGCTAAGTAATAACAGCCGCACGGGTCGATCCATAAGGTTAAGCTACGCTTGCCGGGGTTGGTCTGTGGATGGGTGACCATCTTTACATATCAAGACTCCTCCGTGCCTCGGAAAGCACGTTAAGCCGTTGGTCCCGGCTGTCATTCATAGATCTTTGACAGTCGTTACGGGTCGTCAGAAGCCCGAAAGTCTGACAACCAGTCTTACCAAGGGGTATCGTATTACCCAGTAACTGGGTTGTGGAGGTCAGATAGGCAGTCGCTCCATGTAAAATACTGGTATTCAGCTGCATCCGGTTAGACTGGAAGCCGACCCCAACATAGTTGGGAAAAGGCTAGGCAGATGATGATGATTAAGTTAGGATAGGATTGAAATGAAGTGATAAAAAAAAAGTTGATTTCATTAACATTTGGTGAACTAGGGAGGTATCATTTATTTAGTATTTATCATTTATAATAAGCAGCCTGCACCCCAATTGCGTAATCATTTAGAAGCAAATTGCTAATCCATTGCTTCATATGTTCGAAAAATTAGTCTGCTCAACAACGTTAATAACGCAATGAATGTTGTTGAACTGTCAAAATTAAACCGATGCCGATTAATAGTGTGTTACGCAATTAGGGGGCTGCTCTACTCAAAACATTTTATAGTTTTCTCTTCTAATCAGCGTGGGAGATGTCGTATCTATGCTGTAAGTCGACGAAAATTATAAATCATGCTACATAATACACAGATGGCAATAAAAGCTTCAATGAAAGCTAAAATCTCTTCAAACAGGGCCAGAAGGGTCAGAAGTGGTTTCGATTGAAAAGGGATGTTTAATGCCACTTAAACTAAGTTTAAATGTCGAAGCGGTAATTTAAAATATAGTAGTTAGTGCCTTTGAACTTTGGTTACTAATAATTTACTTTTAGGTAGGTATTGTATTTAATAGAGTAAAAACAAACATGCTTAGAGAATTCCATCGACTTTATTAAAATCTAAAACGCAGCATTACAATATTCAAAAAACGTAATCTCAAAAAAAGCATTTGAAATAAACAAAACAAAATTATTAAATCAAAATTTCAAGAAAAGAATTTTATTGAAACTCTAAAATGCGAGCGGGGTACGATGTGACCCACCTGCTACATTCGCGGTCCACAATACGCGAGGGCCCGACCCCTCGCCCTGTACATCCAATGCGCGAATATAACTAGGAACTGACATTACAAAAAAAGCGGAAAGATGCCAAAGGTGTCTCAATTTTTGACAAAAAAAGTTCAGCGAGGTTAAGACCCATGGGAAAGAGTTAGATACGGTCTTTAATCTCCCTTTTTTAATAGAAAGACGATATCTTCCGCGTTTTTTTTTATTTCTAACTGTTTAGCTAGGGTTCCGCTATTGTGAGCTTTTTAAAAAATCGCGAGGTTCAACCCCTTTGGCAACAGATGATCGCAAGACGCGTGAGATAGTTTTTTTAAATAAATTTTTCGTAGGTAGGTACTTTGATTTATAACTGTTTGCAGTAATTTGAGAGTTTTATAGATATTGTGCTGTTGTAGGAGTTTTTTTGTGTTGGTTTTCTAACGGTTTTTGGTGAAATAGTGTAGCATCATTAGGTTTTTTATTGAAGAATTTTTAAGTTTAATATATCGCTCTGTGAATAAGTTCTACACGAGCCAGTGAATGTCATGAATTGCTTCTAATAGTATTATGTAGTCATAAGTTAAATTAATTTGGTTATGATTTTGTTTATTATCTGTTTATTATTTTTGCTGCACTTACTGACTACTGTAAATTAACTTAAAATAATTCGTATTAAAAATATGTTACCTTAACTACAAGTGCCTTCCTCAATCTTATAGCTCCTATTAATCTAGATATCACGACCAAAACAAAAAAAGATACGATCTTAAAATCAATCGTCCAAAAAATACATAGCTTCATAGTTTTTTCTATAACCTCTTTAGCGATTGCGTTTTTGCTTCACCAATCAGAAGCTATTGTCCGCAAACCACAATCGTGGCCAAGATGCCCCTTTTTGACCACTGCGAACAAAAAAAAAAAAACAGAAAAAAGGTCGCCGGGGTCATAAGTCACACGTTTTTGCCTCTTAAGGTCATTGTTTGGCCCTATTTTACCAAAAAGAGGTCAGTTATAGAATTCGATATGCTTGCGAATTTTGTGGGTTGAATGGCAAAATCCGAGAATTTGTTTCTTTCTACGGTAATTCGAGACGTGTGTGACCTCGGGTCAATTGGACCAGTAAACAATTTAATTGTATTGATTTTTAAGGGTTACTGAATAAATCAATTTCGGATAAAATCGTTTCTTTACTTTAAGAAAAGGTCAATTCAATTACTTTGTCAAATTATTATGTCAAGAGTCTGAAAGGGTCATTTTTGTTATTAATTTCTTTGATTTTGAATCGTGAAACCCTTTGACTAAAGTTACTAACTCATCATCTGTCTAGCTTTTTCTCAACTATGTTGGGGTCGGCTTCGAGTCTAACCGGATATAGCTGAATACCAGTATTTTATAGTAGCGACTGCCTATCTGACCTCCACAACCATTACTGGGTAAACGATACCCCTTGGTAAGACTGGTTGTCAGACTTTCGGGCTTCTGACGACCCGTAACGACTGTCAAAGATCCACGAATGACAGCCGGGACCAACAGCTTAACGTGCTTTCCGATTCCGAGGCACGGAGGGGGGGTCTCGGTATATAAAGTTCCTAACTATGTAGAACAACTAAGTTATCCGTGTAGAACTTAAACCCGTTTCTGAACGTGTTAAGTTGTTTAAATCACTTCAGTGGTATCTTAGTAATTAATTAAGAACATATTTCTATGACGCTGATCTTAATAATGATTGGAAAATAAATATTTAGGTGTAGATAGGCATCTACAATGGCTTAAACCCATGTAAGAATGGCATAATTATACTCAGTGATATAAATGTTATAATAACGTTATTTAAAACACTAATCTCTGGTCTGATTTTTTAAAAAAATGTTGAATATCTATTCAAAATTTTATGTCAGGTAAAATTTTATTTATCAGAGCCTACTTAGTACTTACTAATTTCAACAGAACATCGCTTAGTTCGCTTAGTTTGTAGTGTGTGTTATGTTGTTGCAGAGTAAATAACATTTGCTATACGAAAACAACGGGGCTAATAGATAATAATACTGGTAGCCTATTCAATCATAATAATTATATATCACATGAACTGACCAAGATTATGTCTGGACTTTATAAGAGACTGTGACCTCTGAGTTTGTTTCGGCCAATTTGGTTGTGTTACACGAATGTCGCCCGTGAAATTTGACATGTGACATTTCAATAACGAAAAACGGGCGGCATTCGTGTAACACAACCAAGTTACGATGATAAGCTAGTGGCTCAACTATTCCGGTTCGTGACTGTACAAAAGTAAGAGGGGCTTGTGGCTAAGTAAGAACAGCCGCACGGGTCGATCGATCAGGTTAAGCTACGCTTACCGCGGTTGGTCCATGCATGGGTGACCATCTTTACAAACCAAGACCCTGGCTGTCATTCGAGGATCTTTGACAGTCGTTACGGGTCTTCAGAATCCCGAAAGTCTGACAACCAGTCTTACCAAGGGGTATCGTACTACCCAGTTACTAGGTTGTGGAGGTCAGATTTATAGGCAGTCGCTCTATGTAAAATACCGGTATTCAACTGCATCCGGTTAGACTGGAAGCTGACCTCAACATAGTTAGGAAAAGGCTAGGCAGGTGTAGATGAACTTTTGTACATTTTTTGCAATAATTCACAATTTTATAGACGCCATTTTAATTTAGCTAAGTACAGACGTCATCACATCAAGCTACCCGAAACTGTCAAATTTGCCCAATCAACCTTGATCCTAATGCTTAAGCAATAAAGTTGAAAATCTATTAAAGAAATTTGATAGATTGTAGTAGCTTGATGTGCTGGCGTCTGTACATTATTCTCAGGCACTTACATCACTCAAAAATAATAATAAACTTTTACTTTATACTTTATGCGCATAAATTAAAAAACTTTTAACTCAAAAACATTTTGAAGTCTATGATAAATCTTACAAAAAAATCAAAGTTAATGCAGATTAACCTTGGAACTTCATTATATTCGCGACCAACCCTCCTTTTTAAATTCCCACGTTTCACCCCGATTCACCCCAATTCTAGGGTTATCTCTTTACGCGGAGTGAGCATCGAAGTAGATCACTTTAGAATTGCTATCATTATTTCTTTTTATTTTTTGCAATTTTTATTTTTTGTAAAATATCTAAAAAATTGACCCCATTTCCTGATGAGGTCTCGACATTGTGAACTAGGGTTAACCCTGTGTATTTGTGAAATTCGATCCGGTTATTTTTTTTCTTTTGTATTGTTATTATTGATGGTAGTATTTAAGCAGGTAAACTAAGAATTTCTTGTGAGAAGATGACGAAGTGTTTCCGGTTTTTGTTGACAGAATCGTGGTGCCATTTTTATGTAAGTAACGTTTGAAATCTGAAAGTTCGGTTATAATTAAGGATGCATCGATACGTTTTTTTGCTGATACGATACCGATACCGATACTTGTATAAAAATATCAGCGATACTGATACCGATTCCGATACGCTTATTGAATTTTAATGAAGGTAAAATAAATAACACAAGTAGAAGTAATTTAAAAAAAAAATAATATAAAAAAATTACAGACTTAGAATGAGATTAGTAGTCGATAAAATTAAAAATCAAAATCAAAAGTCATTTATTCAAACTAGGCTGAGAATCAGCACTTTTTGAACGTCAAAATTACATAAGACAGTCCCCCAAAACGCCCGCCCTTCACCACTTCCTAGTGCTTTAGCTGGGGAGAAGAAGTGGCGCAACAAACTCCCCAGCAGCACAGTTGTCTGTTCAGTTAAAAAAAAAAATTAATGTTTAAAAATAAAAATTAAAAAAAAAAAAAAACACTGCGCATAATAATTTAGGTACATTACGCAACACAAAACATTAAATTAAATTATTTGCTATACGTAAGCTAGCACACACCAATATACCAAAAAAGAAACAAAAATAATAATCGAAAACTATACTCAAGCAGAAATAAAAATACAAAACTAAAAACTTAAGCAGAACTTTATACCTAAATAAAGACCTCCAGTAATAAAGGATGTGCCCACTTACATATATGAAGATTGTATATGAAGCTGAAACTCGAAGTCACAATTGATAAACTAGGACCATCGAAGTAATATAGACAAAGTTAATTACTGATAACAAAACAAAACCAAGGACAGCAAGACCACAAGCACCACAAGCAGCACCCGTTCACGAGCATAACGCAGAGTTCAGCCATCACCCCCCTCGCCATATTTGAGGGAAGGAGGCAACCCGACCCCCGACGCTACCGCAAGCAGTGACATCTAAGGGAGCATGACGAACTTGCTGCCGGTTGCTCAGGCAAGAATAATATGATCAAATGTCGAGGTCACTAGCTAACCACATATTGCAATACCACTCATAAAAAAACATTGTAATGAGTAGATTATGTCAATGATAAATAAAGATAAAATTAAAATAAATTGACTTTTACAGTCAAAGAAAATAAATAATTATATGAACACATATAACCTGTCAGAAGATAAGCTGGAGAAAGAACATAAACATTGTCTTGAGTTAATCACAGCGACCAACTATTCTTATCGTTTAAGTAGTCGTTGATAGAATAGTATGCCTTCGAACAAAGGTTAGATTTTACTTTAGCTTTAAATGCATTGAAGGGCAAATCTAGCAAAGTAGTGGGTAACTTGTTATAAAAGGATATACCAAGCCCAACAAATGAGTTATGAACCTTATGAAGCCGGTGAAACGGAGCACGTAATTTGTCCTTATTTCTGGTGTTAACATTCTCATAATGAAGTCTTAGTAAATAAAATTAACATTAACAAGATTTTCGTTTAAAAAACAAAATATTTTTAAGTTTGGCGGAGATAGGCCATTTCGCAAATCTGTTTGAATGAGACCTGCGGTGAAAAATAGTCTCTCAGATGCGACAGAATTCATTTGGAAACTAAAGTATTTCTGCGCCATTTTTTTTCAAGTTGGGTGTAAAACCTAATTAATTGTTCGTGCCTCGTTTGCAACGAAATAGACGAAAAAGTACGTGCGTTTACATAATTTTTTGAAACGTGAATTTTGCTAAGTATGGTTGTACAATAAAAATATCGCCGACGCCGATATATCGGCAAACTCGAAATATCGCCGATATATAGGCAAACTCGAAGTATCGCCGATATCGGCTTCAATATCGGTATCGGATGCCCCTCTAGTTGTACTAATTCATCGCTTAATTATTAGGAAGCTATATGTTATGTTATGCAAGAAAACTTCTTCACTTTGTTTATAATGTACGATATTATGGCATTAATTCCGCCTTTGGACATTATTATATATTATAAAAAAAAAAAAAATGATAAACAATATATATAAATAAATATTAAGACAATTTATTAATGAGTCATTATCATCTGCCTAGACTTTTCTCAACTTTGTTGAGGTTGGGTTTCGAATATCAGTTTACATGGAGCGACTGCCTATCTGGCCTCCACAACCCAGGGTAATACGATACCCCTTAGTAAGACTGGTTGTCAGACATTCGGCATTCTGACGTCCCGTTACGATTGTCAAAGATCCACGAATGACAGCCAGGACTAATGGCTTAACGTGCTTTCCGAGGTACGGTACTATAAGTACACCCACATTTCGCCCATGTAATAGGGGGCGAGACTATCGCCATCAACCGGGCACAGATCCAGACTCCAGGCTGCTACTGAGAAATTCCTAAAATAAATACCTAATAACACTTTGCCCGACCTAGGAATCGAACCCAGGACCTCATGCTCAGCCGTAACGCTTGCGACCACAAAACCAACGACGCTGTCAAGGAAATTATCAGTTATCAGGTGACTATGTGGTATGGTACACTCTACAATTCTTACGTTATAAAATTATAGTATAGTTCGCGTCATGCAAGTTTGAAGCTCTGAAGTAGGCTACAATTGACTGCGCAGTAGGCAATGGCCGATTCTGTTATGCATAAACTAAACTTCAGTTAGGCTATTCCTAACTTTTTCTCTTTATGAAAACAAGAAAGTAACGGACGTAAATTAGAGCTGTCAAATTTACTTGAACTAATATTTCCATACAAATTTAGACGACACGTAAAAACATGTCGACTAAAAACACGGTGAAGCGCAAGGCGTAAACGAGTTTGACATCTCTAACTTAGTTCATAGTTATAGCCGTCCTTTTCTCGCACTGCCTGTTAGTAAAAGATAGCGATTATCTTATATTAGTTTAGTTACTTTAGTTATAGAACAAGAGAGAGAGGCTCGTGGCTAAGTAATAACAGCCGCACGGGTCGCTCCATCAGGTTAAGCAACGCTTGTCAGGGTTGATCTGTGAATGGGTGACCATCTTTACATACCGAGACTCCTACGTGCCTCGGAAAGCACGTTAATCCATTGGTCCCAGCTGTCATTCGTGGATCTTTGACAGTCGTTACGGTTCGTTAGAAGCCCGAAAAGTCTGACAATCAGTCTTACCAAGGTGTATCGTATTACCCAGTGACTGGGTGGTGGAGGTCAGATAGGCAGTCGCTCCATGTAAAATACAGGTATTCAGCTGCATCCGGTTAGACTGGAAGCCGACCCCAACATAGTTGGGAAAAGGCTAGGCAGAGTGATTGAGTTATAGAACAAGTGAATCGGCACCAATATCTACATAGACTAAAACAGCAGCGCGCCATGCCATGCGCATAGGAAAGCTTGTTTCAAACTTACGTGACGCGAACTGTAAGGCATCGTTCACACCAACGCGTATAGTCGGCCGCCGACTGTGAGCGACTAGTACAAAATGTATGAAAAAACATATTCAGCCGCCGATTGACTGTCGTTTGTTTTTTATACATTTTCACAGTCAGCGGCCGACTATACGCGTTGGTGTGAACGATGCCTAAGACGAAAATGTATACCACATGTTTATTCGACTTATAGATCATTACAAAAATTACTAAAACTCTTTAAGTAGCTTCAAAAAGCACATAAAAATAGTTGATAATTAAAAAAAATAAACAAGAACAATTCTCGTTATCCGCGACGTTGAATTAATATTAAAATAGGCGTCATTATAGTAAAGAATAACAAACAAAACAACATTCTATCAATAATAATACAATATCGAAGCAAAAACGGGTCGACGGCCATGTTTCATTGTAAAAAAGTTACACACAGGACTTGCATCTGCAAGACTAAAAATAATTTTCAACGTTTAATACAAAAATCGTAATAATTAACTTCGTTACACACAAATAAATTACAATACGACAAAGAAATGCAACACGCACTCACACATGGACGTTGTGTCGGGTACACGACACACACACATGTAAGATAGGGCGGGGTGGTCGCGGCTCAAACGTGCGGATTTATCATTTCTTTAAATTATTGGTAAAGATATTTTCGGGGTCGATACGATGATTCACACAGAATCACCATATATATCGACCCCAAAAAAATTAAGGTTTTGCTAGCTTATTTAATTTTGGTATTTATTTGGTGATATTTTCAGATGTTGCAGGAAAGTGTCCAAATTTTTTTTAATTAGAACTATTAAGAGTCATGTGAAAAGTAAAACCAAACTAATGTACTTAATCAATAAATATTTGTTTTCACTTGAAGAAGAATTAATAACCTTCTTATATCTCTCTACGTTTCTATCTTCTGACATGAAAAAAAAAATGCCTAACGCAAAAGACTCTTACTCATCATTATGAACAAATTTTACTATGGGACCAAACCTGAAATCGCGAAAAAAAAATCTGTCGTTCCCTAAATTTCTTAATTCTATTTAATTGCCGTTTCACTCAAAAAAATTGTTCTGCGGAGCAAATTTATATAGAGGAGACCCAAAGAACAACATAAATCAACAACCATCACTACTAAATAATTTCAAAACATCGACATACAATAACATCTCGTGTCCCATCCCTAGTTGGCCGCCATCGGCATCACAAATACATTGGTATGATTTATTGTCAACACGGACTACAAGCTGTGTGCGGAGTATCACTGACATACACACACAGGCCGCTGTGGACTGACCAGGGTTGGCAGGTGTGACCAGGGATTTTTATGAATATGTGGCCTGAAGTTTGGGTAATTATAATAGAGTGCTATAGTTCGCGTCAAATAACTTTGCCGCTCAGATAAATGATAAATGATTTTTATTTGTGTAAGTAGGTTTGTACAAACACTTTTACAAGTCAATCATGTTTTTTTTTTTTTTTTTTTTAACTAGATGAGGTCGGCGTTTCCTATCTGACTACTCTGAGAAGAAAGAACGAAACAAACTCAGAGGTCACAGTCTCTTATAAAGTTCAGACATAATCTTGCTCACTTCATGTGAAGACCATGTAGATTACTGTCTGAAATGGTCTTTGGAGGAAAGAACCACACAGATTGAGAGGACCTGTCCAGTCAGTGCACGCATTTGTCAGTAATCGCGCAGCTCAACTCAGAATTTAAGGAGCTCAACGATTCGACGAACAATACCAAATAAAGGACATTGGGGTAGGCCGCATAAATTACTCAAACTGCCAGACAATGATTTAAAATAACTGAGAGAAAAAATAAAACAAACAAAAAAAGCAATGACCTACATAGTCTTCACATTCACAATAAATTAAAATAATATAATACTTTACAAAGTAAATGAAGTCAGGCTTTCCGATGCGCATGGCATGGCGCACTACTGTTTTAGTATAGATATTGACTACTGCGCAGTCAATTGCGCGAACTTCAGAGCGGCAAAGTTATTTGACACGAACTATACGTAACATCACGCTTGAATCACGTTCCCCGAGGGGCTGGGCAAAAGTGTCACCCACATTTCGCCATTTATCAGATACGATTTCGATGGTTCTTTTTTTTTTAATTGAAAGGTAGTAATTTAAGTTGGTCTCATAAAATATTGGTGAAGATCTGATGGAGATCTTAGGCGTGATGAGCAGAATAGGTCCTCAAAATGCAGTAGGTAAATTGCTCAATTTAAATTTCTACCAGTGGAATTGGCCCTTGAAGCAACTGCGATCACCTTCTCATCACAAAACTAGAGAATTCTGTAAATAAAGATCAAAATTCACTAAAACGAGGCTTTAAAACCAATATTAATGTTAGTTTTACAATAAGGCCACTAGATGGCGCTACTGTACACCACTTTAAGCGAGAGCTACTGTTCGCAGAACTACACTAGTACTTAAGTCCCACTAGAAGTGTGATTTTCAAGTCTACCCGCACGCTAATTGCGTAGCTCGCCTATCAATCACAATCTGAATGATTTCGAACCATACTGCTAATCCATTGCTTCATATGTGCGAAATTTTTTTCTGCTCAACAACGTAAATAACGCAATGAATGTTGTTGAACTGCAAAAGTGAAATCCATTCCCACTGTAAGTGCGTTACGCATTTATTCCGCAGTTCCCCTAGAGGGCCTCGCGTACCTATCTAAATTATCTATTCTCCGCTAGAGAAGTAAGTAAATAAATATTACGTAATAAAATTTATTGAAAACTTTAGATAATGCAAAGGTTTGACACAAAGAAAGTCCCAATGCGAAAGAACTCGCGGTCGTTTTGACTCGGTTTAGAAGCAAATGAGTTGGTGATGAGATTTATTCACAGAATAAGATGCTACTATTGGATTTAATGCAATAGGGAATCTGACCCGTGACTCGCAAGTCCTAATGCGGCCACCCCGGCGCCATAGCGTCAATAATGCTCATATTTGTATGCTTGCTATACCTTTAACTTGGTAATCGTGCTTTAATTAACTTAATCCACACTTAACATAAGTATTTCGAGATACGAGCATACATTTTTAATGAACGAATCCAGTAAATGAGACATTCTTAAACAAATGATTTCAAGAAATTTTTTTTAGGGTTCCGGACCAAAATGCTAAAAAGGAACCGTTATGGTGCGATTCAGTCTGTCTGTCTGTCACAGCTAGATATCTCAAGAACTACTAATGCTATCAACTTGAATTTTGGAATAGTTTTAGACGACGTTTGCTCAACTATTTTGCAAATAAGAAGAAAAATGTATATATATTTTCAACAGGGACTGAAAGGGGGGTCTTAAAAATTCGAAGTGGGGCTACTAGGGCATGTGGGGTATCATATGATAGAGCGCTGTTTGCAGATTCTCAAACATTTTTTAAATTTTTTTTAGGCCGCATAATTTTTGACTTTTGATGAAAAATGTAAATAAAAATACCGTTCCCTACCCTCCCCTCCTTATCTCCGAAGTTTGCATAGAGAAAAATCTGAAATTACTCTGTGTGATAGAAGTTTATGTAAAGATTACAGGAAAAATAAAACTATGTCTGTAAATAGCACACTTTTTTATATATGACTAGCAGCGCCCCACGGTTTATCCGCGTAAGTGTCGAACCCGTAAGAATATCGGGATAAAAAGTATCCTATGTGTTAATACAAGTCATAAACTATCTTTGTATCGTTTTTTATGAATATCCGTTCAGTAGTTTTTGCGTGAAAGAGTAACAAACATCCATCCTCACAAACTTTCGCATTTATAATATTATAGTAGGATAGGAAGTAGGAAGTCGGATGGTACGGATCCCTCGGTGCGTGAGTCCGACTCGCTCTTGACCGGTTTTTTTTAGGAACACGTTTAGACTAATTGCATTATATATTTTTTTAATATTGAGCTATTTTATAGAAATAGTAATTTTCTAATGGAATTTTCATCAATACTCTTTAAGATAGTTGTGGCAAATGAAACTGAAAGTCGTGCATGAATTGAAATACTAACGTCCAGTTTTTATAACGAAAATAGACACGTCAAAAATTACACGCAAGAGTGAAGCTATTGGCTGTTGATAATTTATTTAATTAATTACACAATTTTGTGTTATTTTTCATTCCAGAAACCGGGCCAAAGCTTGCTGAACTTGTCGCTCATAAATGATCAACATTGCACAAAAACGCACAACGTCGTGACTTGCGAATTGGTACAAATATAATTTGGCTCGACTGGCCTCTGCTTTAGACTGACAATGTTGCCAAACGTCACTCAACATGTCGATACGATGCTGCGGGTTGTTTCCCGGAAGCTTCGCCGCAAGGTGGCGCTGTATGTTTGTGTAACAAACATATAGCTGTCAAAGTTTTTGATAAAGACGTGTGCATTGTGTGGACGATTTTTAAGTATTTGCGTGCTTTTTTTTCATCTATCTGTGTTGTTTCACAATGTATTCTACCTGGCGTATCGCCCAGTTGAAGGAGAAGTTGAAAAAAAGCGGAGTATCGCAATAAGGAAGGAAAGCCAAACTTGTCCTAAGGTACATTATATTTAACATGTTATCGACTTTAAGCCGTACTCTGGACAATAATACGGTTTTCTAAGTTATAAAATAAACTTAAACTCATTACTTTTTCTTTCTTTTTAACGATACTAATGATAAACAAGATGTAAAGTTACTTGTTACATAAAAACTTTTTAACAAAAAATAAAACCGACTTCTAAAACAAAACACTACAAAGTGAAAAATAACTTTAATTTTGGAAATCGGTGTCTTTCGTTTTGTATTTTCGTTTTTTGCCACCACCGCCTTCCGAAATTAAAGTTATTTTTCACTTTGTAGTGTTTTGTTTTAGAAGTCGGTTTTATTTTTTGTTAAAAAGTTTTTATTTTTCACTTTTTAGTTGTGGAACCTACCCCACACAAATTCGAATACATAATTGAGCACAATAATTGTAGATATAGCCATGTAAATAACAGTGATAGGAAGTTATTAAAACATCATCACATCATCCATATAAAATAAGTGGGAAATATACGCATTATTGAAGCTAACTCAAAAACTCCCCAAGCAAAGTTAATAAAATTTATATGGGACCACCTCGGAGGTATACCCTTTCAAACAAAAAAAGAATTTTCCAAATCGGTCCATCCGTCTTAGAGTAATCGCGTAACAAACATACAAAAAAAAAAAAAAAATACAGACGAATAGAGAACCTCCTCCTTTTGGAAGTCGGTTAAAAATGTATCGTTATTTGAAAGTAAACCATTTTTATCTTCACAGGTTGTAAGCTTTTTAACTATTATTAATAAAAAGACATAATTAATAATAATAGGTATGGTACCAACGTGTTGTCTTAGAAGTGGTCTCATAGTCTGTTTCCTTGAAATGTTTCCCATATAACTTCGAAAAATCACTAGACTTGAAGTTTTTTTTTTTAAATTTCAGTACCTTTTCCCACTTTCTCTTCATGCGAAAATTACTTGGGAATTTGCTAACGCCTATATCTTTGCATCCAAAGGCTACACAACGACCCATTATATTGATAAAAGTCACAAAAACACAAAATATTGTTTAATTTCTATGGAGTTTGACTGTTTATTTGTGATAAACACTCAGCGCCATCTACGCGGAACTAATTTACAGTTTTCTTCCCCATTACTGCAGTTTTTTTTTAATTTGACATTTATTTGATTTTGACTCTAGTCTATGTCGGAAGCGAGCTTAACCAGAAAGCCTGTTCACTCTCACTTTGAAGAGATTAGGGTTGTATACGTTCGGAAAGCTTCTTCGTATATGGGCGTACATAGCATCCAGAAATCATTCAATTAACTCAGACTATTGCATTCCACAGCTGGACATAGACCTCTCCCAACCTGCGCCACAACACCCAGTCCTCCGCTTTCCGCTCCAGTCTGTCCCAGCCACCTTTTTAAGGCTGTCAGTCCATCTAGCTGGGGGGAGCCCGTCCCACACTACGCTTTTTTTATTATTATTTTTTTATTTGAGATGGGTTTGTTCTTGACTTTAGACTAGGTCAGAGGTGACAGAGACAAAGTCTACGATGGAGTGAGCTTACCCAGAAGAAGCCTGTTCACTCTCACTTTGAAAAGATTAGGGTTGTATGCGTTCGGGAACACAGACGCAGGTAGTGAGTTCCACTCTTTTGCCGTGCGCATTATGAAGAATGTTTGGAAGCGCTTAGTGCGAATTGGTGGAACGGCAACTAGGTATGGATGGTAACTTGCAGTGCGTCTAGATGTTCGATGGTAGAATGGGGCGAGTTCATGAGCACACTCACCGAAGTAGAATCTGTAGAAGACCGACAAGCAGGCAACCTTGTGGCGATGAGCCAAGCTGTGAAGCTTGGCATCCACCAGTTTTACGTCGTTAATGAGCCTCTTAGCTCTGCGGTCCACTGAGTCAAGCGCAGCAAGTTGGTATTTAGCTGAGCCATCCCAAAGGTGGCTGCAATATGCTAAACGCTTGCCGAAACGCGGTCTTCACTCCAGAACTCGTTTTGCTCCATCGGCCATCGGTCCTTCGACAAAAATGGCCAGCCCACCGACACTTTAACTTGCTTACTCTGCAAGCTAGTCGGTAACTCCGGTTCATTTCCAGATAACTTAATTTCTGATGTTACTCTTCCTTTTTTCCTCCAGAAGTGAGTATTCTTAAATTTAGATACCTCATTAAGACCGAATTCGGTCGCAAAGGCTTAATACAATCGCTTCAGTGGTTTAGGCATGAAAATGTAACAGCTGCAAAATGTACTAGTAGGTGTGAAATTCTTGATACCAACTACCTTTTTTTTGGGTGGGAAATCATCAAATAACTTCTCCCGCTCTGGGCGGAGCGGAAGGGCGTGTCAGAATTTTACTGACTAAAACCCACCCGTGTTCCTTCAGTTGCCTGTGCCAGGGCTACGGTAACTGTTTCAAACCCTGGAAGGCATCGGTCCTAGCGGATCCCATCAGTTGGTGCTGACATCTCTTTGCACAACGCGCCGTCGACCGGCGACCGACGGTAACTCTTTCAAACAACCCACCACCATGGCAGGTGATACCTACTACCTTTAGAGGGAAATATTTACTTAATCCTCTAAAAAGTTATTGATCTTCTTATGATAGACACATTAAATTAATGAACCTCTTAAAACTTTTGGCGCTTCTAATGATGCACACTTTTTTTATAATTGAGCCTCTTTTTAACTTTGTGGCCTTTGGTCGCAGTAACTAAGCTAGGGCATCCCGTGTAATCCCGACCAAACGATAACCCGCACCCTAATTGCGTAACACACTATCAATCGGAATCTGAATCATTTTGAACCAAATTGCTAATCCATTGCTTTATATTATACAAGCTGTTGCCTGCGACTTCGTCTGCTATCCAGTATGAATAGTACCCTATGTCCTTCTCCAGGTCATGGTCTACCCATGTGCCAAATTTAATCCAAATTCATTCAGCTGCGTTTGCGTGAAAGCGAGACAAACAAACACACTTTCGCATAATTTATGTATAAATATTAGTTAGGATAGTTAGGAGGATGAAAAACCGGTCAATCGACACTACTCACAAAATGTACTGTACGGTATATGTGGTACTTAAATTACAAAACAAAAAACTCTTTACACGCTCCTAAAGTTTCTATAATAATATAATTCAATCATGATTCGATAGACACGTGGCGCCATCTATCATCGTAAGAACGTTATTGTGGTTTTTGCCGGGAACAGTACTTTTTTTCGGGATGAAATGTACCCTATGTCCGTTTCTGTACACCTGACAACGTATATGCAAAATTTCAGGATGATGGGTTCAGTGGTTTAGGCGTAACAAGGTAACAAACAAACTTACTTTCGCATTTATAATATTAGTTAGGATGTTCGAAAAATTTGTCTGCTCAGTAACGTAAATAACGCAATGAATGTTGGTGAACTGTCAAAATGAAACCGATTCCGACTGATGGTGTGTTACGCAATTGCCCCCCGTTTAGAATAGAACGCGCTACATCCAAGTTAGTCGCAGTTACTTGGCTATTTAGTATTTTTAGGACCCCAAAATAGGAATTATTTGAGGATCGGAAAAAGAGGCGCAATCATTATACTGGGTTATAGGTAAAACACCAACAACCTGTTAAGGGCTCATTGTACTTATCATTATGAACCACTCTTACTATGGGACCAAACCTGAAATCGCCAAAAAAAATCAACTGTTCAGTACATTTTAATGAATTATGCGAACATAAATGTACTGAACAGCTGATTTTTTTTCGCGATTTCATGTTTGGTCCTATAGTAAAAGTTGTTCATAATGATGAGTACAATGACCCCTCAAGAGGTTGTTGGTGTTTTACCAATAACCCTGTATATTAGTGTTCAATAATATTTTTAGGAGAGCATTATGGAAATTATTTGAGGTTCAATTGCAAAATACATATATAGAAATTCCCATCGTTTCGCAGTTTGATCTGCTGCCAGCCCTATATGCAACCCAGTACGTGATGCGTCGAAAAATGTGCCATTTATGTGTATAGGGAGTTATTACTTGTTCATCAACCTTTTAATTTCGACAATCGTCGAACAATTAAGTGTTTTTAACGTTCAACCAACAGAATGTTTTATTAGTACAGCTTTTTGTGAAGTCGGCTGATTTTGCAGAAGAATGTATTGGTATTAGTTTTCATTTTGATGGGTTTGGAGAAGAACTGGGTTGTCAATGTTGTTATGCAGTGCTTTTTGGGAAATAAACACTTTTTGGTGGTCTCGTTGATATAATTTTCTTTTTTTTATATTTTCTAACTTTCCAGGTCATACTAGGTAGGCCCTATTATATAATCCTTATCTATGAAACACCACCTTTTCCACAGGGTGAAATTGAATAAATGGGCTTCCGTTTGAGGGGTCATTTTACTCATCATTATGAACAACTTCACAAACCAAACCTGAAATCACGAAAACATATCTGCTGTTCCCTACATGTTCTCAAAATGTAGGGGAACAGCAGATTTTTTTCGGGATTTCAAGTTTGTTCCCTTAGTAAAAGTTGTTGATAATGATGAGTACAGTGACCCCTTAAAAGGGTGACCATGAATTCAATTTCATCCTGTATAAGGGCACGTCTTCCCTACCATTATCGTGCCCCCCGGTCTACTCCTTAATATGCCATGGAACATGAGGCAACAGGGGCTAGTGTGAATCTTTGGGTTCATTCGAGTAACCGAGTCTGGTGAAACAACGCTGGGGTCGGTGCATTTCATTCATTCGTAGGTACTGTAAAGGTTTCATTCAAGCGCCAGTCTATTTAGACCAGCGGGGCAATTGCGTAAAACTCTATCAATCGGAATCGGCTTCATTTTGACAGTTCAACAACATTCATTGGGTTATTTACGTTGTCGACCAGACAAATTTTTCGAACATTTGAAGCAATGGATTAGAAATTTGATTTAAAATGATTCAGATTCCGATTGATAGTTTGTTACGCAATTAGGGTGCTGACTGACAATACCTTTGACATTCGAACGGTCACTTTTGAATAAAGGCTTTTCTAGATTTTTGTTCTAGGGATATGTCAGAGCGACAGTCCCTGGCCAACGGGCTAGTTCGTTAAAAAGATATATTGAAAAACAGGGCTTTAAATACCGGTAAAATTTTAGAACGTTAACTTTCTTTGACAAAGTTACCGTGAGTTACTGTTAATATTATAATATCGGTAATAATGCTATATTGGTATCGTTATTTATGCTTCATTTTAACGTTATTCTTTATTAACGATACTTGTATTATAACGTTAAATTTAACGTGATTTTTAACGGTTATAAGTGAGTGATTCACGGCAACAAAAAATATGTACCTAAGTACATAATTATAACCATAATTACATTTCTTTTTCTCTTAGCTAGACTTGGAATATATTTATTTATTAATACATCAAATCTAAGTTTATTGATGATGATGACTAAATGATTCTTGTGGTTATAATAGTATATAAATATGATACATATTTGTTATTGTCGCGCATCACACGTTGATCAAGTTACAACCTGACACTGACCGGCACATTGCAAAAAACACAAGAAAATTCGCGGGCTAGGCAGGCTACCACTAATAATAAATAAAACGATATTTCTCGTATTTAACGTTAATGTCAATTAACGTTATGTTACTGGTAATGTTATCAAGTAGGTAACGGTAAATTTTTGTAACGTTACTATGGTATCACAATTGAAACAACGTTACGTAACGGTTATTATTTTGTTATTTGGTACAATAACAAGCCCTGTTGAAAAGTCATCGTCAAATATATCAGAGTACTACGTGAATAGTTTATTATTTAATTAGTGTAGATCCCAAAGAAAGTAAAGGTCTCTGAGGCTCGTCACAGTAGTTTCTAAGTTTTAGTAAAAGTCAGCTCCATACAAAATGGCAGGTACTTTTCAAAGTTATTCTATATATATACATAGGCACAGGTGCCAGCACATCATGCTACCCGAAATTGCCAAATTTTATAAATCAACCTTGAACCTAATGCTTTAGCGATAAAGTTGAAAATCTTTTAAAGAAATTTGACAGATTGTAGTAGCTTGATGTGCTGGCTTCTGTACATACAAATTATTTTCTGGTGCAAATTATTGCATGCAAGGCTGGAGATATTAACTAAAATTGAAATAATTAATAATTAATTTGTGAATAACATTATGCACAAATAAGCATTGTCCTGAAAAAAAAAACCGGTCAAGTGCGTGTCAGACCAAGCAGAATGAAGGGTTCTTTCTGTAGTTACGATGAATTTATCCAAAGAACAAACATAACACTGTATTTTAGTTTATGTAAGTTTGTACGCACAATATTGAGAGATGTACCTACCATGTTATTTTAAGACCATATAGACTTCTAGATTTTATAGGTGTGATAGGTATATAACTATTTTCTGTACACTTTTCAAAATTTTAAGCTCAGTAGTTTTTAAGATATTCAGCTGCATCCGGTTAGACTGAAAGCTGACCCCATAGTTGAGAAAAGGCTAGGCAGATTTAGTTTCGGACATAAGTGCGGAATGGTCAATTTTCTTCTATTTTCTTAAATAAGTTTAAAACTATTTATTTTAAAATTATTAAAAAAAAAATCTATTTGAGACCCACACAGTATGCCCTTTTATTTGATTTGTCACACGATACAGTTTGCAAAACTTTTTTAGTTTCTTCTTTGCCTCCCAAAATTGACACCCATATTCAAATTTACACTATGGCCGATTTATCTTGGCAGGTCCGAACATAAGCATTAATAAGTTTCGCGCATGATCTCTCACTCACACTCGCCTCATGTCACCATTTGGTCCCAAAAAATCTTACTGCGCACCCTTCCGCGCGAAGTTCGGACTCGCCAAGATAAATCGGTCGTACTGTACACTTCCGTGTTTGGGTCACAGAAATACTTAAATGTGCCAAATTTCAACTTAATTGGTTCTTTAGATTCGGAGCAAATTGGCTGTGACAGACGGACAGACAGACATACGAGTGATCTAATCTAATCTAAATCTAAATCTATAATGGTTCCATTATCTTTTAGGTACGGAACCCTAAAAACAAAACAAAAAAACCAGCGAAGTGTGAGTCGGACTCGCGCCACCAAATCTATTAACGATACAGTCTGGTTTATCTTCTATTTACATGTATTTCAAGATGGAGAATAAACAATGATTTTAATTTTAGAATTCTATTAATTCTAACAATACCAAAGTGAGTTTGTTTGTTACGCTTTTACGCTAAAAAGGCTGAACGGATATGGAGGAAATTTGACAGTTGGCACGTGGATGGACGATGGTCTGGGTTAGGACATAGGATACTTTTTACCCGACTGCGACGAAGCCAAAAAGGAGGGTTATGTGTTTGACCTGTATGTATGTCTGTCCGTTCCATTGTGACCTCCTGAAGCCTAAACGGCTAGACTGATTTTGATGAATGATATGATGTTAGATTTTTCTTTATTGCGCGAGTGTTACTGGGTATATTAAAATTATACAAATTCTATGTTCAAATGTAATTTGGAGTGAGAAATGATAAAAAAAAACGTGTTTGGTCGGGGTACCCCTTCAGGAACGAGTTCCTTCTCACGTATGATTTAAAAAAAAATTGAGTGACCCACCCAAAACTTTATTGCTTGGAAAGATAATTTTGACAACCGTTACTTAATACAGAGTTAGAAAAATAATCCTTCCTAACTAAAAAGTGTAAAATAAAAAAAGTAAATTTCAAAAATAAAAAATCCCGAATGCGTAAAAAGTGAACTTTAAAAAAGATGGAATTAAGATGGCCTATTTTGTCTTCAAACAATCTCATACAGTCGGAGGCAACAGCACCCTAACTGCGTTGCACTATCGATCGGAATCTTAATCATTTTGAAGCAAATTGCTAATCTATTGCTTGGTATGTTCGAAAAATTTGTCTGCTCAACAACGTAAATAACGCATTGAATGTTGTTCAACTGTCAAAATGAAACCGATTCCGATTGATAGTATGTTACGTAATTAGGTAGCAGTTCTTTATTGTTTTTAAGAAGATGCCTCCGAATCTTTCGATTCCGATCTTTTTTAAAGTTCACTTTTTACGCAGTCGGATTTCTTTTTTTTAATTTCCTATTTTTTTTATCCCGGTAGTACGTTTCCGTGGTATAATTTCCGACCTCCACGCGAGCGAAGCCGCGGGCAAAAGCAAAGTAGTTTTACAAGAAAAATAATTTTGTTACTTTTACCAAATATTTTTATAAAAATCATTTTTAGGGTTCCGTAGTCAACAAGGAACCCTTGTAGTTTCGCCATGTCCGTCTGTCCGCCCGTCCGCAGCAACTCTTAGTACCTACTAGAAAGCTATAATTTGGCATGGATGTACAGACGCCAGCAGGTCAACCTACCCGAAACTGTCAGATTTTCCCAATCAACCTTGAACCTAATGCTTTAGCAATAAAGTCGAAAATCTATTAAAGAAATCTGACAGATTGTAGTAGCTTGATGTGCTGGCGTCTGTACATATTAATCACGCTGATAAAGTGGTCAAATAAAATCATGAAAAAACAATTTATTAGGGTAGGTACCTCCAGTACACGTAAAGAGGGGATGTTTTTTCTTCTCGTCTATCCCATGGTGTGGGGTATCGTTGAATAGGCCATTCCTATTCATAGGACTCCTAAGTCACAGGAACTTACACCTAGTTTAGGAGTCAGAGTATTTAATAACTGACCCTTGTATTTAATAACTGCCTTTTATGTGTTACTTTTGTTGTATATTGTTAAGAGCTTTAGGTGAAATAAAGAAATTATTATTTTTGATATTTCTCGAGACACTGGGGTCCCGGACCTTTGGAAGGCGTACGAGGAGCCGAAGCCAACTCGCAGAGGCCCCTTAGATAATTTGAAATGATGCACTATGCAAGTGCACCCAAGGACAACCCCCGGTTGGTACAGGACTATTGTTGTACGTGGAAACAAAACATATTGGGCTATGGGTTTGGGTGGCTAAAGTGGATTGGGTAACTTGAACTATGGAAGAACTATGTCCCCTGCCTGACCAATGTTATATATTATATTATATATTATATCACCTGTGATAGTTTTCCTTTTAATTATTATTATTATTATTATTATTTATTCAAAAATATTACGGGTCTGTGAAAACCATTTTTCGATTCATGGATCCGTTTGCGTAAAATTAAGCTTGAAATTTCTAAACTTTGTTAGTGTCAAGACTCCCTCGCCCCTGCCGGCTAAATGGTTGCTTTTGGACATGTGATAAAATTCATAATTCATTCATAAAATAAGTAGTTTAGACTGGATGAATTTTTTACCGTCTTGAAAAAAATAGGGTAAAATAGGTGAACGGAGTAGAAGCCTATGGCTTACCTATCTTTGTTGTGTTCTTCTTTTTTTTTTTCAATAGCTTAGACAGAAATTGCTCTATCAATATTACATTACACATTTGAAGTAAACTAGAACAATAAAAAAAGAAATTTCGAAAAACTTTATAGATCGTTAAAACCATCACCTCCTCACCTGTGATAGTTTTCCTTTTAATTTCGTTATACTGGATAACTTATTTTACCATCTTGACAAAAATTGGGTATAATAGGTGAACGGAGTAGAAGCCTATGGCATACTTACCTAGTTTTTTTTCCATTAATAATATCTATAATCCTAATGAATTACTATTTAATGAAATCTTGACATTTAGGATTATACTAACTTAAGGAGTTCTATTACTGATTCTAATGATTATAATTTTGTAAATACATATATTTTACGGTCGCGAATCATTCTTTCATCAACATACACACTAACACTGACTTGCAAATTGCAAAAAAACGTAAGAAAATTTGATTTTCGCGGTCTACCTGGAGCTTCCCTCTTAACGCAAACTTGTCTGCACCGAAAGAATCGACCGCGCCAAATGAAACGAAGTTCCTATTCCTAGTATTTCTTCCGGGCGATGATTCGTCTGATTCGGCGCGGTTATGTCAGCGAGTTTTCTTAAGATTTCATACAAGTAATTTTAAAATTCGACTCCTTCGACTCTTTCGTTTCGTTCGGCTCTGCAAAGTGTGCGTTTACGTTAAATACCTATTATTTATATTCCAGGTCGGCCAATGTGTTTTTCCATTTGGAATTTCTGGAATTGTGCCCAGTTGATGGCAATAGTCTCGCCGCCTACATAACTGGCGAATTGTGGGTGTACTATGTAGGTATACGAGTACCTCTGCATAACCCATCAGGGATTACATTCGTGTACACATAACAACGTGTACACGAATGTAATCCCTACTAATAAAAAACTAATGTTATTTCTTATAAATGCCACGAATGTTCAGTACCCCAATTAAAAAGTATGATAATTACTATGGTTAAGTTAAAACGAAAACTTCGATAAAAATAATATTATAACCAGTGATCGGATAATCGGGTGCTAATTACTGTACCTCACTGTGACTCCTCGATGCCGGAGATCGCAGTTCACATTAAAGAGGTCCGAAGAGTATTGTGCAGTCTAGACGTGAACAAGGCCAGCGGGCCTGACGGCATTCCAGCGAGTGTGTTGAGGCAGTGTGCACCTGAACTGTCTTCTGTGTTGACACGTCTGTTCCGCCTCTCTCTTGAAAAAAGAACGGTGCCGAAATCCTGGAAGCTTGCAAATGTACATCCAGCGCCCAAAAAGGGCGACCGTGCAGACCCTGCCCATTACCGTCCGATCGCCATTACCTCCATTCTGTGCAAAGTTATGGAAAGGGTACTGAGCCATAAGTTGCTGGCCTACCTTGAAGACAATGATCTCCTCAGTGACCGTCAATATGGCTTTCGCCGGGGACGGTCAGCTGGCGATCTTCTTGTGTATGTCACGCACTGTTGTGGTGAAGCCATCGAGAAACACGGCGAAGCACTTACTGTATCGCTTGACATCTCGAAGGCCTTTGACAGGGTTTGACACGCTGCTCTGCTCAGCAAGCTTCCTGCTTATGGCATCCCAGCTGATTTTTGTAGATGGATATCAGATTTCTTTAGGGAATGGTCGATCAGAGTAGTCGTAGACGGCTGCTCCTCTGACCTTATGGCTATTGATGCCGGAGTTCCTCAGGGGTCTGTTCTCTCTGCAACTCTTTTCCTACTGCACATCAATGACCTGCTTCGGCCCGGTATTGTTGGGTACGCAGATGACAGTACAGTTTTGGAGAGATACTTGTCCAGCGCAAGAACCAGCGGGGCCGAAGTTCGCTCATTGAGGGAGGCCATGGTAGAGCGGACAGATTTGACCTTAAGCCTTGTCTCCCAGTGGGGTGATGATAATCTGGTTTCTTTTAACGCTACCAAAACACAGGCATGTCTTTTTACCGCTAAAAGGAGTCGTTTCGCCCAAACTCCTACTTTTCGGGGTACATCTGTTCCTGTAACTGATCGGCTTGAGCTCCTTGGCATGGAGTTGACATCTGGTCTCAACTTCGGCGCCACCATCGTGTACAAAGCCCAAACAGCGGCCAAGAAGCTGGGCATCCTAAATAGGGTGAAGCGTTACTTTACGCCTGGACAGCTTTTAACCCTTTACAAAGCGCAAGTCCGATCCTGCATTGAGTATTGCAGCCACCTTTGGGATGGATCAGCTAAGTACCATCTAGCTGCGCTTGACTCGGTGGTACGCAGAGCTAAGAGGCTCATTGGCGACGTAAAACTGTTGGATGCCAAGCTTCACGGCTTAGCTCATCGCCGCAAGGTCGCCTGCTTGTCGGTCTCCTACAGATTGTACTTCGGTGAGTGTGCCCAAGAACTCCACGACCTGATTCCACCGGCCCTTTTCTACCATTTGACATCTAGACGCACTGCCAGTTACCATCCCCACCTGGTTGATATTTCACCAATTCGCACTAAGCTTTTCCAAATGTCTTTCACTGAGCTTTTTCAAAAGAGTGGAACTCACTACCTGTGTCTGTTTCCGATCGCATACAACCCTAATCTCTTCAAAGTGAGTAAGCTCTTCTGGGTAAGCTCTCTCCATCGTCGACTTTATCTCTGTCACCTCTGACCTAGACTAGAGTCAAGAGCAAACCCATTTCAAATTAAAAAAAATATATACCTTAATTTCACTGTTATTCCCACGAAAGAATAATAAGGACATGCCTTTCGGAATCCCTTCTGTTCGTATAAACTACAATAAATTAGTCGATTCGATCACTAATCTGTTAGATAGATAAATCAATTTCTACTACTTGACCACATTGTGCACTTTATCATTTTTTATTGATATTTCATTTGTTTTGAATAAAATAAAGATACTAAATCAAAATAACCACTGCTATAATTTCATTAATTTGTTATAGTAGATTTTACAAAGTTGTTCAATCCCGGGAACCCGGGATTACTTATTTATTCAGAAAGGAATGTCCATAATGTTCTTTCTTGGGTAGAAGTTTAGGTATATAAGCGCCCGATTATCCGATCACTGATTATTACCTTATGAATAAAAAGTGTGAACTCAAGAAATAATGAATGATGAATAATTTATTAAACATAATAATTTATTATCTTTCAACAATAATCATGATAGGTATTAATGAATGTCACGATTTAATTTAATTATAAAATACTAGCTATTTCACGTGGTTTTAATTTTATCCCATTGGAAATTGGTTCTTCTTGTACCATACATCATCATCTGCCTAGCCTTATCCCAACTAAGTTAGGGTCGGCTTCCAGTCAAACCGCATGCAGCTGAATACCATTCTGTTACACGGACTACCTATCTGACCTCAACAATCCAGTTACTGGGTAACACAATACCTCTTGATAACACTGGTTGCCAGACTTTAAAAAACAACTGTAAAAGATCTACAAATGACAGCCGGGACCAACGGGGAAAGTGCTTTTTTCGAGGAGTCTTACTTACGAGTATATGTAAAGTTTGAGATCCAAGGTTGATCCTTGGATCTCAAACTTGAATCGCGAATCGCGTCGCATCGTCGTTTCGCGCCGGCGTATCTGCGGGAGCCTTTAATCAGTCCGGTCTTATCTTGGCTCTATGGAAATACCATGCTTTGTTGATACTGTGCATAGTTTCTAGTAAGCAAAACCCTACGCACATTACACCAGCAGCAGGCGCAAAATAAAATTATAATTATTAAAATTATTATTTTTTTTTTTTTTTATTTGTAATGGGTTTGCTCTTGACTCTAGTCTAGGTCAGAGGTGACAGAGACAAAGTCGACGATGGAGTGAGCTTACCCAGATGAAGCATGTTCACTCTCACTTTGAAGAGATTAGGGTTGTATACGTTCGGAAACACAGACGCAAATTACAAACTATATATAACCGAGGTTAAAGAAGATGTCAGCTGGGCTGGGCAGCATTTGGGAAGCTTCGTCGAGTCTTCTCGTCGCGTATTCCACAGATGTAGAGCAGTTTGCCTATTATGCGAGGATAGTTACAAATAAATTGAAGATTTCTTTCAACATCATTTATTTTGCTATAATTGTACTATTTATGGTTTTGTTATCAAGTCTGTCTTTGCAATAGCAGTACTTATTTAGATGTGGATGCGTGGCGATGCGGCACTTTGATTCGTCACCATATCTGAAACCATTTGTCATACTGAATCATTATTGAATGTCGAAGAGCCTAGGTAAAGACGAAGGTCTTCAATCAGAGCGTGCCTGCCTGTTATGACTTACGGAGGCGAAACGTGGACACTCATGGTACGGTGGCCAATAAATTCAAATCGCTCAGCGAGCAATGGAACGGGCTATGCTTGGAGTCCGGAACCAGGTGATCAGAGAACCAAAGTTGTCGACACAGCTCTCAGAATAAGCAAGCTGAAGTGACAATGGGCCGGCCATATTCGCCTTACAACCGATGACCGTCGGGGTAGACGTGTTCTTGAGTAGAGACCGCGAATCGGCAAACGTAAGTTAGGACGCCCTCGGTACGGACGTACTGGTAGCAGCTGGATGAGAGTTGTCGAAAATCGAGCTAAATGACGTCCAATAGGAGATGTCTTTGTCCAACAGTGGACTGCAGTGGGCTGATGATGATGAACATACAACTCATAAAAGGAAAATCAATGTAAGTAACGTTAAAATATAATCTTCTATCTTACTCATAATACCTAACTCGTACTTATAATACGTAGCGAAGTCAAAACTATACAGACGCCAGCAGATCAAGCTACCCGAAACTGTCAAATTTTCCCAATCAACCTTAAACCTAATGCTTTAGAGATGAAGTTGAAAATCTATTAAAGAAATTTGACAGATTGTAGTAGCTTGATGTGCTGGGGTCTGTAAAATGAATATATATTTTTTTAATGTAATTTTTGCGAGTTCTGGGAATGATTCTAGTACGGAAAATATAGTTTTTTTAGAATTTTAGTCTATTTATCTGTTTGTCTGATTTTGTCTGAATGTATATTTCAACATCACGCATATAGTACTGTTTAATTAAATTTTGCACAGATGTTACCTACAAGTCGGGTTAGGCTATAAATTATCACGCTATTTGTAGGGAATGAGCAATATTGCTTTATGTTCGTATTTTTCTATACTTTACCGCAAATTGTAAGAAGACGAGTCAAAAAGTTAGAATTTTGCAGATAGTTACATATTTAACCTTTTAAATGATTACCATCACGTTTATAGGTATATAAGGAGCTAAGCAGTCAATCGTGACTTATACATGTGGATTTTTTCAATGGGGCAATGAGGGAAGGTACAGGAACATTTGTCGCTACAAAAAACGGTCTTGGAAGACTGTCCTTAAGGTTTTGAAACATTTTGATGTGTTTTCACTGATTTTGAAGAAAAACAATCACCAAAAAATCGAAAATTAAAAAAAAAAATATGCCAATCGATCCAAACAGCCGGTCCGGTAGAGTTTTCAGATCAAAAACCAGACCAACTGAGGTTTGAGTACTACAAAAGTAAAAATCGATTAAAATTGCGATTGACTGGGCTGAATAGGGAACGAATAGAGCAGAGAGGTATAATCAATCAAATGCGTTACCGATTCGATTTCTTATATACTCAATCTGCCTAGCCTTGTCCCAACTATGTTGGGGTCGGCTTCCAGTCTAACCGGAAGCAGCTGAATACCAGTATTTTACATTAAGCGACTGCCTATCTGACCTCCACATCCCTGTTACTGGGTAATACGATACCCCTTGGTGAGCCTGGTTGTCAGACTTTCGGGCTTCTGACGACCCGTAACGACTGTCGAAGATCCACGAATGACAGCCGGGACCAACGTGCTTTCCGAGGCACGGAGGAGTCTCGGTATGTAAAGATGGTAGCAAACAGTTACAGACTTATCTTTTTATTATTTTTTTTTTTTTTATTTAACCTTCATGGAGCTAAGCAGTCAACCATGAATAATTACGTATACAGAGTTATTTGTAAAACACCAGCAACCTCTTAAGGGGTCATTGTACTCATCATTATAAACAAATTTTACTATGGGACCAAACCTGAAATCGCGAAAAATAAAATCAGCTATTCAGTACATTTATGTTCGCATAATTCGTCAAAATGTACTGAACAGCTGATTTTTTTTTCGCGATTACAGGTTTGGTCCCATAGTAAAAGTTGTTCATAATGATGAGTACAATGACTCCTTAAGAGGTTGCTGGTGTTTTACAAATAACCCTGTATAAGAACGGTTATTTCTGTCAAATTTCAACAAATCAAATAGCTTAGCGGTACGGCGACTGCTTAGCAAGCCTTCGTTCGTTTCCTAACAGTTGATATATCAGGTTGGCGGAAAAATATTGCACAAGAAATGGTAAATTACTAGAGTTTTCCGGAATATTCAGTATTGATCTGGGATACGTAAGAATATTGTAGAAGGTTCTCGAAGCTATCACATCAAGGGTATATAAAGGCGCGCTAGTGAGGATTTGGTTAGTTTGTGAAAATGATTAGTGGCCATCAACTTCGAACGATCATCTTTTACGAGTGGCGTCAGGGACACAACGTGCGTGTGGCTACCGCTAACATCAGTAAAGCGTTCGCTGAAGGTGTTGTATCGCGATGGAAGATAAGCCGCTGGTTTGCTTGCTTTGCATCGGGAGATATAAATCTTGAAGATCACGAGCGATCTGGACGACCATCCACCTTCGACGATGAGGAATTACTCCGCTGTTTAAAGGCTAATCCAGAAATAAATACGCGTGATTTGGCAGAGACTCTTGGCTGTCATCATTCCTCCGTCGAGGCTCATTTACACAAACTCGGCTATCGTAAAGTAATGGCACGATGGATTCCACATCAACTAACTGACAGTCATCGTCAAGTCAGAGTTAGTATTTGTGAATCGCTTCTTTTTCAGCCACATCGGAAAAAGTTTCTTTAAGATCTGGTAACTGGCGATGAGAGCTGGATTCTCTATGATAACAACACACGACACGCCGTCTGGCTTCCTTACGACGCAGAGCCACCAACGCAGTCAAAGCCGAACCGTCACGGGATGCGAAGGGCCCACTCTATTACGAGCTTCTCCCTGCGAGAAGGACGATTACGACATCCATTTATACTGAACAGCTCCAGAAACTGGCTGACGCAATAAGAGAAAAACGACCGAGACGTGTAAATGTTCACTTACTCCATGATAATGCGCGACATCATGTCGCTTCGGAGACTCGACAAAAATCGTAGAGCTTGGATGGCACCCGGTTGCCCACCCACCGTACTCACCGGATCTCACGCCATCAGTCGGATCACTTGTTCCGACGACTAAATCTTTATTTGCGTGAGAAAAATTTTCAAAACTACGAAGGCCTCTAAATGGCAGTGGACAATTTATTTTCTGCACAGCCTCCGGAATTCTGGGCGCAGGGCATCAACAATCTACCAACTAGATGGGCCAGAGTAATAGAGTTATTTGGGGATTACATTACTGATAAATTATTGTAAATAACAATCAATCAATCGTTTATTTGGTAAAACATAGGTATGGTTAATGGTTGTATATTGTCTAAAACACGTGCACTATGTTTTGCCAATATATGGCGTACAAAATAATCATAGACAAGCAATTGCAATTTAAGGTGGCATGTCAATAGATTACATAAAAAAATAAATAATTTTAAGTATGTCAATTAGTAATAATAATGTCAATTAGGTAAACAGGTCATTACAATTTTAGTTAAATAAACACATTCATACTTAATCAATAAATAAAATCAGAAGTGTTTAATTAGCAAGTCGGAATCGTCATACCTCTGTTTATCTGTAGTAAACTAGTGATGGAGTAGTAACATCTATCTACAAGGAATTTAAACAAAGACCTCCTAAAGGATCCCAGGCACATTTCTAATAGCTGCTGGTATACTGTTATTTATTTTTGGAGCCATACCTAACACACTTTTGCCGAAAAATGCTGTTTTATGAGAGGTAACATGAATGGTATTCTGATAACGACGAGAGCGCAGTTTTTCAAATAAATGCAGGTTACAGCGAACAAACACTCCCATTTCAAATATGTACATAGACGGTAGAGTGAGCAAACTAAGTTCCTTAAACAATGGTTTACAACTATCAATCTATTGTAATTTGGTAAACGATCGCAAGCATTTCTTCTGAGCTTTAAATGCAATGTCTCTGTCAGTGGAGTTGCCCCAGAAAATGATACCATACCTAATGCTAGAAGCTACATAAGCATTGTAAGCTATTTGTACTGTAACAAAGTTATCAATAAATTCACTAAGTCTTATATCTTGGTGCAAGACTTTTCCGCCAACCTGATATTTTGTGCTATTTTTTTTTTTACATTTTGTAATAACTACTATGTGACAGTTCGCAGAAGTTACACAGAAAAACATTAAGTTTAGGCCGCTTCTATTATCTATGGTTCTATTAAAAAATGCTATCTATTGTTAGGCGACAATTAATGAGGAGTGTTTACAATGTGTGTTTACAATCTACTGTTAAATTACTTTAGTGAGCTGTTTTGTTTAAAGTCTGTGTATCAGAGTTGTTAAATGCAAGCTTTATTTAATTCAATAAAAATGAAAACATTCGCAAGCAATGGGGGCTGCGGGTCTCGATCCAGGACGAGCTACTTCTCACACGGACAACAGTAAGTCACTTATTTTGGCTTCTGAGACCAAAACTAAAAACGTATGTAATACGTACTTTCGTATACGAAAGTAAGGACTCTTCTCTCCAGTTTCTATTGTGCACTGCATTTTCAACTCTCGGTATTGAGCCGAGTAATGACAATCTAACAGAGTGCAATCCCAGTGCGTCAAAAAAAAAAAACACTTAGTTGGATTTTCAATTCTCGCCGCTAAGCAATGCGATGAAAATACAGTGCTCGAAAGAAAACAACCCGGGAATAAATCGCCCGTGTAAACCTGGGCATAATAATTATTTCGAGATTTTAATTCTTATATTTCTTATAACTTGTCTTGAGAAGCAGAGCAACATTAAAATTACCTTTGAATACTTTAATTTACCTAATAATAAACGCCGCAAGATAATTTGTCGTCCGTAGTTTTCTTAGCTAAGAAATACCTCTACGGTTTTTTTACATTCTTTTTAGGGTTCCATTCCTCAAAAGGAAAAAAACGGAACCCTTACAGGATCACTCGTGTGTCAGTCTCTTAGACTGTCCGTCTGTCACAGCCAATTTGCTGCAAATCTAATAAACCGACTAAGTTGAAATTTGGTACACGTGTGAATTTCTGTGACCCAAACACGGACGTGTATCGTAAATAAATGAATTTTGGATATGGCGGCCAAGTTTAGGGGCAAATAAGAAAATAAGAAAAAAAATTGCAAACTGTACCGTGTGACATATCAAATGAAAAGGCTTACTGTGAGGGTTACAAATATATATCTTTTTACAAATTTAAAATAAACTGTTTTAAAGTTATAAAGAAAATAGATGAAAATTCACCATTCCCACCTTATCTCCGAAACTACTGAGCCTAAATTAAAAAAAAAATACAGAAAATAGTTCTATATACCTATAGATTACAGGAAAACTTATAAGAAATCTACGGTCTTAAAATACGATGGTAAATCTCTCAATATTGAGCGTACAAACTTATATTTGCAGTTGGAATGTATGGGCGAACATGATTTTCAACTACAATATTAAGTTTCTTCTTGGGATAAATTCGTCCCTCATTGTGCGTCACGCACTTGGCCTGTTTTTTTTATTGTTTTTTTCATACTTTATGATACAAATTTTCACATAACACCTGCCAAACTCCAAAGCAATTTGTTGGCAGTAGGAATCTACTCACTTACTAACTTACTACGAAATTAACGAGCTACGAAAACTCAGTTACTAAAATAAACTATTGCTCCAATTAATTTTACAAGAGGGTATTATTATATTGTAGTTTCATGATTCACAACATTATTATAAAATTATAAACATTATTCCATTATTGACACTTAATGATTAAATCCTTTATTTACTGTTAAAATAAGATGAACTGGTTACCATCAAAATATAAATAATTAAGTTAAAAATATAATAAAACATTTGTGTGCATGAACATGTCTGTTTGTTCTGAGTCTGGGTGTAATTATAAGTAAAAAGTATATGTAGTATATCAGTTACCTGGTTTCCATAGTACAAGCTCTGCTTAGTTTGGGATCAGATGACCGTGTGTGAATACTGTCCCAGGTTATTATTATTATTATTTATTTATTTAAAATATGGCGTCGAAAAATTCCTCCGCATTATTGACACTTGAAAATAAGTTTTTCTTATAGCAGTAGATTGTGAACATCTAAGACAGCTAACAATGAAATCTCTGCCTCTGAAAACTACATAAAACATTCCAACAAAGTAATCCACTACTACGCAAATAAATCAGCTAAACCACCGCCCAAAATCCACACAATTCGTCGCTGAAAAATCTAAAAATCTCAACCAGCCATCCGTTTATCTTACGGCATCCAATCACAATAGATTCGGCTGCGCCCGCGCTGACGGACGCTCGAATGCGCGCCAAAATAACCGGTGACATTTTCACGCGCGGGGAATCGAACTATATACTAGTTTGATATGCGACGCAATTAAGTGCTGTAGTTATTGTGTTTCTGTTTTCTTGATTAGCTTTTAATGTAGGTATTGGATGGAGCGTGTTTTAGCGAGACGGATTTTAAATGGCGGAGTTTTCCTGCAAAGGATACAGAGTGTTATTTTCTAATCGCACTACATTATGGCTCCTATCGCAACTTTATGCCAAGATAGGAGCCTTTTTGGCCTCGCACAGGTCATTTTTTAAATATTTTGTTAAGTTTGTATTTATTTTGTTTTTTTAATGTTAATTTAGTTAGTTTACTATGCTCTTTTTATACTGTTTGTATTTCCTGTGCGTGTCCCAAATAAAATAATTTTCTTCTTTCTGTCTTTAATCATTACATAACATCTGTCATTGACAGGCCAGTTGGCGTGGTTGGTTAAGACACCACCTATCATGCCACAGGTCGTGGGTTCGATTCCCATCCAGGACAAACATTTGTGTGCATGAACATGTCTGTTTGTCCTGAGTCTGGGTGTAATTATCTATATAAGTATGTATTTACAAAAAAAAAGTAGTATATGTAGTATATCAGTTATCTGGTTTCCATAGTACAAGCTCTGCTTAGTTTGGGATCAGATGACCGTGTGTGAACAATGTCCCAGAATATTATTATTATTTCCTTTCCTTTATTAGGTCACACAGGGTGACGTCACTGCGTCATTCGAGGTAGTTGCTGAAAATCAGCGCCGATGACGATAGGTTCGTCCGACGTCACGGCTTTTGCTGAGCAACGACCGGTTCTTGTTCTTTGTATGTCATAAAAGTAGTAATTTATGGACTCTGTAATTCGGCTTTTTGTTCCAAAGAGTAGAATAACTATGTAAAGGGTTTGTTCTCATGTCATTTGCCAGTGGCGCAACCACAGATAACTATATAATATGTCAGGCGCAACCAGACACTACATAGAGCGCACCACAGAGGAAATGCAGTTTGTCCACAGAACACAATTACTCTGTGTCTTTGGTCCCTGGCTGGCCTTGACATCAAGCACTGCTTGAATACGAGTCTTTTTGCTTTAGCTTTTATTCTAAGGTCTTTTGAATGCTTTGCATGTGTGTAATGTGCGTTTTGTTTGTGCATAATAAACATTTTTTCTTTCTTTCTTTCTAAAATTGGTATTTTAGTACTAATATATCATTATTGACTAAAATACATGTATATAAAAATTGGTATTTTAGTACTAATATATCATTATTGACTAAAATACATGCATATAAAAAAACGTCTATTAATATGTGATTGCAGGGCTTCGAGGGAGAACCGCTTAGCTGGTTGTCACACTGACGACCCGTAACGACTGTCAAAGATCCACGAATGACAGCCGGGACCAACAGCTTAACGAACATTCCGAGGCACGAAGGGTTCTTGGTATGTAAATATGGTCACCCATCCATGGACCAACCCCGGCAAGCGTAGCTTAACGTGCTTTCCGAGACACGGAGGGGTCTTGGTATGTAAATATAGTCACCCATCTACGAACCAACCTCGGCAAGCGTAGCTTAACGTGATTTCCGAGGCACGGAGGGATCTTGGTATGTAATATGGTCACCTATCCACGGACCAACCCTGCAAGCGTAGCTTAACCTGATGGAACGACCCGTGCGGCTGTTATTACTTAGCCACGAGCTCCTCCCTCCCAAGAGAATCTTTATGAACCAAAATGTAATTAAACAGGTAATTCAAACTACAACTAATTGTATAATGAACTCAAGATAGATCAGGATAAAGTACAATGTGTAATAGTCTCTGTCTGTGGTTGTCAACTAAAGATATCAAACAGCAATAAAGGGAAGATGGATGTGTGAGATGGATCGCAGCCAAAACCAGCACTAATGCGGTCAAAAATAATAATAAACAAAGGATAGAGGAAGCTTAAGTGGAGAGCCATCGAGCACGTTAGTCGTCACCACATCAGCACAGGGATGTATTACAATCGGGAGTGTGTTTTGAGGTACCATAAGGGCGGGTTACTTTGACCTAGGGCATAACGTTGGCCCAAATCGAGACAAATGTTTAAACTGCCTTAAGTATGGCGACCATACAATCGAACATGTATTTAAAGTCCTTCAGTATTTAACAAATGGCGGTATAGACGCGTCCTTGCGGAACTTTGTGTGGATTTAATGACACTAAACATCTGTCTCGATTTGGGCCAAAGTTATGCCTAGATTCAAAGTAATCCGCCCTTACTGTACTTTAATCTAACAAAAGATGCTTCCATAACTTTTATTTTTTTCCGGAACACCGTGGGTTTCTGGAGGGGCTCGTGGCTAAATAATAACAGCCGAACAGGTTGATTGAAGGTTAAGCTACGCTTGCCCTCTCCGCTTGCCTTTATTAATAAATAATAATAATAATAAGATAATATAAAGATAATTCAGAAGGCAGGCAGGATTGTGAGGAGGTTCCTGTCTCTTGAGCCCTAACCACCGGTAGCTTGGATCCTGTTCCCCATACTGGTAGATTTCTATCAGGTTGGCGGAAAAGTCTTGCACCAAGATATAAGACTTATTGAATTTATTGATAAATTTGTTATTTACAATAATTAATCACTAATGTAATCCCCAAATAACTCTATTTCTCTTGGCCCATCTAGTTGGTAGATTGTTGATGCCCTGCGCTCAGAATTCCGGAGGCTGTGTAGAAAAGAAATTGTCCACTGCCATTTTGAGGTTTTCGTAGTTTTGAAAATTTTTCTCACGCTAATAAAGCTTTAGCGGTCGGAACAAGTGATAGTCGGATGACGCGAGATCCAGTGAGTACGGTGGGTGGGCAACCGAGTGCTATCTAAGCTCTACGATTTTTTGTCGAGTCTCCGAAGCGACATGAGGTCGTGCATTATCATGGAGTAAGTGAACATTTACACGTCTCGGTCGATTTTCTCTTATTGCGTCAGCCAGTTTCTGAAGCTGTTCAGTATAAATGGAAGTCGTAATCGTCCTTCTCGCTGAGAGCGCGTAATAGAGTGGGCCCTTCGCATCCCACCAAACGAAGAGAAGATTCTTGCGTGAGTGACAGTTCGGCTTTGTAATATTTTCCCGCCACCTTGATATTTTTTATATTTTTAAATGTTTTTATATATTTATTTTATATATTATAAATGTAGAAAAATATTTAAAAATGTATAGAATATGTACATTTTCAATTAATAAAGGAGATAATAATAATAATATATCCTGGGACATTATTCACACACGATCATCTGATCCCAAACTAAGCAGAGCTTGTACTATGGAAATACACTGCCTACTTTTTTTTGTAAATACATAATTATATAGATAATTACACCCAGACTCAGGGAAAACAGACATGATCACGCACAAATGTTTGCCTTGGATGGGAAGCAAACCCACGACCAGCGGCATGATACTCGTAGGTGGTATCTTAACCAACCGTATGACCGTATCCTAAATAAAAACCACCATCAAATTCATTAATTTGTATCGTAAAATTTTCGTTTGATATTCGCTCATCATCCTATTCAAAACAATATAAAATAATGTATGTGTATAGTACCTACAGAATACTAGCCTACCTGAATAAGGAAGGAACATGATCCAAGCGCCAGATGAGCTCCAGAAGCCGCTGGGGTCGCGGGTCGTTTGAAAAAGATACCGTGGCCCTGGCATAGGCAACTGAAGGAACACGGGTGGGTTTTAGTCAGTAAAAGCCTGACACGCCCTTCCGCTCCACCCAGAGCGGGAGAAGTTATTTGATGATTTCCCATCCACAAAAAAAAAAAAAAAGATGAGCTCCAGAAGGGATATCCGGAGTAACAGTTACTGCATCCAGCCCGCGGTCCCTAACTGCAGCCTATTCAGGTGGAGGTCGTGGTTCTTCGTAATAAGACCATTGGATTGAACACTATCATCACATTGATGGCTGAGTCCATATCCCACTACATCGACACCTACGTGGGCCAGGGCAAGGTAGGTACTTCATTTCTTTATCTTTGCTTTGCTTTTACGAGATTCCCGTCATTTGGAAGTTATGACTGATATATCAAGAGCTCGTGGCTAAGTAATAACAATCGCACGGGTCGATCCATCAAGTTAAGCTACGCTTGCCGGGGTTGGTTCGTGGATGGGTGACCATCTTTACACATCGAGACTCCTCGTTACGTTAAGCCGTTGGTCCCGGCTGTCATTCGTGGATCTTTGACAGTCGTTACGGGTTGTCAGAAGCCCCAAAAGTCTGACAACCAGTCTTAACAAGAGGTATCGTTTTACCCAGTAACTAGGCTGTGGAGGTCAGATAGGCAGTCGATCCGTGTAAAATACTGGTATTCAGCTGCATCCGGTTAGACTGGAAGCTGACCCCAACATAGTTGGGAAAAGGGTAGGCAGATGGTGAAGATATCACTGATATATCAAGAATTGACCTGCCTAAATGCTTCTTCTCACTGCGTTAGTTTCCAGTCCTACCAGATGCAAATGACCCACGATGGTGTCCTATTATCTTTATAATGGTCACTCTTGCTTGCGTCCGTCTGTCTGTATGCCTGTTTACGGAAAACTAAGCATCATAATAATTTTTGCAGTGTGACTTCCATGTAGGTGGATCGAAGACCTGGCGAAAATCGCAGGAATCCACTGGTGCACAAGCACAGAACCGGTCGAAGTGGCGGTGCTTGGGGGAAGTCTATGTCTAGCAGTGGACGTCTTTTGACTGAAATGATGACTTCCATCTGACTTTTACACAGTCTAATTCCTACGATCATCGCAAATGCAGACTAATTATTATATTACTAATATGTCAGTTTCCATTAGAAGGGAGTGAATGATAGCGTGACTGTTGACAGGAGAGAATGGAAAGAGAAAACGTGTGCGCCGACCCCACGTACCTTGGGACAAGGGCAGGAAGATGATGATGAGGTCAGTTTCCATTAGAAGGAGTGAATGTTAGCGTGACTGTTGACAGGGGAGAATGAAAAGAGAAAACGTGTGCGCCGACCCCACGTACCTTGGGACAAGGGCAGGAAGATGATGATGAGGTCAGATTCCATTAGAAGGAGTGAATGTTAGCGTGACTGTTGACAGGGGAGAATGAAAAGAGAAAACGTGTGCGCCGACCCCACGTACCTTGGGACAAGGGCAGGAAGATGATGATGAGGTCAGATTCCATTAGAAGGAGTGAATGTTAGCGTGACTGTTGACAGGGGAGAATGAAAAGAGAAAACGTGTGCGCCGACCCCACGTACCTTGGGACAAGGGCAGGAAGATGATGATGAGGTCAGTTTCCATTAGAAGGAGTGAATGTTAGCATGACTGTTGACAGGGGAGAATGAAAAGAGAAAACGTGTGCGCCGACCCCACGTACCTTGGGACAAGGGCAGGAAGATGATGATGAGGTCAGTTTCCATTAGAAGGAGTGAATGTTAGCATGACTGTTGACAGGGGAGAATGAAAAGAGAAAACGTGTGCGCCGACCCCACGTACCTTGGGACAAGGGCAGGAAGATGATGATGAGGTCAGTTTCCATTAGAAGGAGTGAATGTTAGCATGACTGTTGACAGGGGAGAATGAAAAGAGAAAACGTGTGCGCCGACCCCACGTACCTTGGGACAAGGGCAGGAAGATGATGATGAGGTCAGATTCCATTAGAATGAGTGAATGTTAGCGTGACTGTTGACAGGGGAGAATGAAAAGAGAAAACGTGTGCGCCGACCCCACGTACCTTGGGACAAGGGCAGGAAGATGATGATGAGGTCAGATTCCATTAGAAGGAGTGAATGTTAGCGTGACTGTTGACAGGGGAGAATGAAAAGAGAAAACGTGTGCGCCGACCCCAAGTACCTTGGGACAAGGGCAGGAAGATGATGATGAGGTCAGATTCCATTAGAAGGAGTGAATGTTAGCGTGACGGTTGACAGGGGACACACGTGTTTGTATATTTGTCTGTTTGTCTAAACAATATTGTGACGTCGCTGAGATTTTTTTCTTTCTATGAGTCAGAGCAATTGAAATCATCGGGCAAGACTCCCAAATAACGCACTTACACAGTTGCTATACCGAACTCCTATAACTTAACATCACGCTAGTAATCCCCGAAGGATTATGTAGAGGTGCACCCACATTTCGCCAGTTATGTTTAAGTCCCATGTAATAGGAGGTGAGCCTATTGCCATCAAACTGGCACAAATCCAGACTCCGGGCTGTTACTGACAAATTCCTGATAGAAAAACCCAATAACACTTTACCCGATCTGGAAATCGAACCCAGGACATCATGCTCAACAGTAGCGCTTGCGACGATCAACGAGGCAGTCAGTTCCTCCCGAACAATATACCTACCAGAGAGAGCAGTACTGACCTTGTGGTAACAGCCGCGACTTACGAGGGTCATGAGTCGAACCCAGACAGGCGCTTCACTTTGTGTAAATTATTTCATCACCACTGCTCTCAAAACGGTGAAGGACAACATCGTGAGGAAACCGGCATGTCCTAGAACCAAAAATTCGAAAACTTGTGACATCTACCACTCTGCACTAGGCCCACGTGGTAAATTACAGCCCACTCCCTCTCACAGAAAGTAGGCCTTTGGCCCAGCAATGGGAACATTATAAGACGCTGATTATTACTTACCATGACAGATCAATACCAGTTACCAATCTACATACTGACTCCTGACTCCATAGGACCAGGGGTCGTAAGAGCGACTGCTGAAGGTCCTGCTTTCGACCCCCTTTTTTTGGATGGGAAATCATCAAATAACTTCTCCCGCTCTGGGTGGAGCGGAAGGGCGTGTCAGACTTTTACTGACTAAAACCTACCCGTGTTCCTTCAGTTGCCTGTGCCAGGGCCACGGTAACTCTTTCAAACAACCCGCAACCCTGGCAGGCATTGGCGCTAGCGGACCCCTTCAGCTAGTGCTGACATCTCTTTGAGGCGTGCGTGGAACACAACGCCCCTTCGACGCGGGCGTGGTTCTTACCGGACGGGCGAGCTACCCATTGCTCGCCATCCGCAAGCCCGTGGTGCCGGGTGACCGGGAATCGGCTATCAATTCCCGACGCCCAGGCATCTCCTGCGGCGACTAGAGGCGTGAGGGCGCAAAGATTGCCTCTCCCTCATGCGTTCCGCCTCCTCCTTTGCGAGCATTATTGCTTCGCAGAAGGAGGTGACGGCTTCCCATGTACTCTCGCTCCATACCATGGCCTAGACTAGGGCCGGACGCGAGATACCGCCGATCGCCTCCGCGAGGACGCGGCGGTGCTCCGCCCAAGCCAGGCAGACCTCCACCGTGTGCTCCACCGTGTCCTCCGGGCGATCCAGACAATGGTAACACCCGGATGGTTTCGAACTCTGGTCGGGCAAAATGTTATTGAAGTTATTGACCTTTAAAAAATTTGGAGAAGCAGCCCAGAGCCCATTTAATTTTCAGTAAGTAAACAATGCTGTATGTTAGTTTTACATGCTGGGACTACAACGTAACTGACGCAATGTGGGTCTACACCTCTGTCTAACCCATCGGAGGGAAAGAGTCGTGATGTTATATTATGTCTCTCTCGTAAGTAATAAGTCGGTAAGTGGTACTTACATATAACCCTTTATGCTCCGGTCCCACGGCCCGTTTTCTCACAGGCTAGACCGTGCCAGGCCAGGCCGACAGGTCGTGTGATGAGTCGGCCTCGTGGCACGGGCCGCAACAGGCCTCGACAGGCACGGGCCTCCATGGGCCAAGGGAACGTGGAATTAGCAGTATTAGTTATTTTCCTAATACGCTTATCATGTATGCAAGTTTAAATTATTAAATTACGAAGCTAAGGTGGGTTAACCAGCAATTTTCCTATTCCTTATTTAAAAGCTTTAATCATTATGATGAAAAAAATGTTATGGGATTATGAATTTTTCTACAGTATTTTCTATTGTTGAAATTAAGGTAGGTACGTAGTCGGGCCATAAGTTCTGTCACACAGGTAAAATTTCGAATTTAGAATGCAAGCCGAGAAAAATATTATGGGCATTCGAAATAAAAACAAAGGGTTTCTGGATGTTTGTTCATTTTCTAAAATGGAGTGGGCAAGCGCCAACTGAGATTTTCAAACTGCTGAAAAATTTGAAAATTCCACTGAGATTTATTTATCGTACTATCAAACGATCCAGGGATTCAAGATTAAAAGATAAACAAAGGAGCAGTCGACCTCGTACTGTTCGGACTCCAGCGGTCATCAAAACAGTGAAGGCGCGAATCTAACGAAATCCTGTCCGCAAGCAAAAAATGTTGGCTCTTCAGATGGGACTAAGCAGAACTACTGTTACAAGGGTGTTAAATGAAGACCTAGGACTGCGTGTTTATAGAAAAAAAAAACAGCACACCTACTTAACGTACATCTGAAGAAAATCAGATTCGAAAGAAGCCAGGTTTTGTTAAGGCGGTACGCGGGAAAAAGATACCGCGAAATACTTTTAGCAGACGAAAAAATTTTAATGTTGAGGAGAGTTTCAACAAACAAAATGATAAAGTGTATGCACACTCTAGTGAAGAAGCGAACAGACGTGTGCCACGTGTTCAGCGTGGTCATCACCCTTCGGCATTCATGGTTTGGCTTGGGGTGTCCTATTTGGGTCAAACGGAGGTTTTTTTGTGAAAAAGGAGTGAAAACCAGTGCCCTTGTATATCAAAATTCAAAACACAGTCCTAACAAACATTGTAGCCTCTTACACAAACAATGTTCGAAAACAAGCACTGGCTATTCCAGCAGGATTCTGCGCCGGCTCATAAGACGAAAAGTACCCAAAACTGGCTCACGACCCGTGGAATCGACTTTATCAGGCATGAGGATTGGCCCTCATCCAGTCCAGACTTGAATCCCTTGGATTACAAAATATGGCAGTTCTTAGAGGATAAGGTCTGCGCTAAACCCCATCGCAACTTGGAGTCACTTAAAGCATCCCTGATTAAAGCAGTCGCCGGTATTGACATGAACGTCGTGCGTGCTTCGATTGATGACTGGCCTTGCAGATTGAAGGCTTGTATCGAAGCAAGAGGAGGACATTTCGAATAATTTTAATGTGGTGTAAATCTGTATTTTATACCCTTTCATTTGATGTATAAATGGTTGTAGTGCGTAACTCATTGTGTCAGTTATTTAACTTTCCATATGTGACAAAACTTATGACCAGACTGAAGTTTCGACGTGATTCAATAGAGCTGTAGGCACCACTAAACATCTGACATCAACATCGTCTGCCGAGCCTTTTCCCAACTATGTTGGCGTCGGCTTCCAGTCTAACCTGATGCAGCTGAATACCAGTATTTTACATGGAGCGACTGCCTGTCTAACCTCCACAACCCAGTTACTGGGTAACACGATACCTCTTGGTAAGACTGATTGTCAGAATTTTGGGCTTCTGACGATCCGTAACGACTGTCAAAGATCCACACATGACAGCCAGGACCAACGGCTTAACGTGCTTTCAGAGACACAGCGTTGACTTGGTATATGTAAACATGATGTAAACCCATTCACTTACCAACCGCGGCAAGCGTAACTTAACCTGATCGTTCGACCTATGCGGCTGTTATTACTTAGCCACAAGCTCCTCAACATCTGACATCAAGATTTAAAATTAAATTAATTCTTAAATTAACCGCCAAGTGAAACAGTGGCCAGTGCCCTCGTACGCGATATTATAATATCATTAAAGAACGTATATCCTCTTATAACTCCGACAAAAAATTAAACAAAAACTTTTAGCTAACAAACTAAATGCTAATAACTTAGGTCTACAATTTATTACGAAACTTCGAGCTTTGTCCTATCCATTGCGTTACCAATTTACAAGTTACGGCCACCTCAGGACAGATGTTAACGGAGCAAAAACAAAAAACGCAATGTAAGACAATGCTTCAGAGTTGCGCTGAGCGACACCGCGATATGTCGAAGGTCAACGCGCGTATTTTAAACGCGCTCCAGTTTCAAAAGACTTAACAAAAAATCATCCGCATTGTCGGGCATAGGGTTAACCCTAAACTAAAGACCCTTTCTTAGTTTTTTGGCAGAAAAAAACGCCGAGCGGAGACGGCGGGCGCGCCGCGACTTATTCGTGGCCGGGCGGCTGCAGCGCACGGTCGCACCTCTAGCACTGTGACGTCACGCACGTTTCCAGGAGCGCGGGAAAACTCGTGCCGACAACCCGCAGGTTTCCATCTTTAAAAATAATCCACCGAAACGCATTCGAAGAATCGATTATTTTCGATAACACAGTAACGCGCCGTGTTTATTGTTATGATTCGTACAAATTAAACCGTGTATTGTTTTAAATATTTCGACATTGTCGGAATTCTATTGTGTGACTCTTAATTGTTTAATGTTTTGCTTAATCTAGGGCTTTGTCGAGATGAATCCGTTCGGGTTTACATTTTTGCCGTGATATAAACAATTGATAATTTCGCGGAGGAGTCGAGCGTGGTTTTTATGAATGTTTTTGCGTATCGGCCGGTGGTGGGGGAAGGGTGGGGCCACAGTTGACTCGTCCCTCTCCTAGCCAGTATTTTGATTTAGTTTCCGAGTCTTACGCAGATGTGGCAATTTTTTCAGTCGCGTGAGTAATTCGCGCGCGGCTGTTACGCTTACCGTGTTTCGGACGATTATTTTTATTTAGTTTCGACTTCTCGCGAAGTTAGCATTGAAACTTTTTTATTTCAGGTGACTGTAAATAAAAGTTTTAGTAGAAAAAACATAGATTTGTTATATAAACTGTGTTGTCAATCTGTGTGGTCAGTGTGTGTGACACTATGGATTTATGGTGAAATAAACAGGAGTGACATTGTGCATGACCACCGCATTGTTTTATCGAGTTAATTTCAAGTTTGGATGTCTTAAATATTAAGGTAAGACTTTTGTTTTCTTCTTTTAAGTAATAATAATAACACAAAACCTATTTTGTTTATTAGAATGTGTTATAAAATAATACAGTGTAATAAGTGCGCTAGCTATGAAGGGTTAACTAAACCCCTTCATGAATGGAAAACATTTTTAGGTACCTACAAGTTGACTGGAAAAATGCGAGCTTTTGAAAAACTTTAGTTTGGTTTTTTTTATTATTTTGTTGCAAATTAGTAGGTACTAAGAGAGCTATCCAATTGTTAATTAGTAATAATTATCTTTATTTTATTAACACTACAGAGTAGCTAGAATTGTCGTCCAAATTAATATGTGATCAATTGGTTACAACAATATCATTTTATAAATATCTGTTTCTACTGTTGCATATATTTAATAAAAAATAAACGAGGTTTACCTTCATTTATTACTTAATTGATAAAAATATAAACAGGACTAAACTAATATTTATCTTCTGTCCTTTTCTTAATGTAATAGAAAGAAAAAGATGCTCTGAACTTAAATTTAGTTTAGTTTCTGAATAAGCCTAGGGAATCGGCGCCATTATCGACTATTTTCCCCCTCTCTTTTTTGTTTACTTGGGAAGCTATGTCAATTTATTAGCTTTCAAATACATAAATAAGCAATGAGAAGGAGTCATAATTCATAATTGGTCTCATTTTTGCAAACAAGACCCAAGCCACAGCAAATTTCCCAGATTGCTATGAAATAGAGGATTTATTCAAAAGCCTGAAATGTCACACTATACTTATAGAGTAAGTACGTCTGCGTGACCAGCGTGTACACTGCTGAAAGTTATGTAAAAAACTTAAAAGCCGCTCTGCGACCTGGTCATGATGACCTCGGTGCCTAACGTTTGATGGAATAGCATAAACCAGTGAATTAATTCGTTTATCACACATTTTTTTTAAATATTTCAACCATTTTCAAATTCGACTTTTGCCAACATTATCGACTGTTTCATCGGAATCCTTTCAAAAATTTATTTATAGCTTTATTCTTATAGCAAAACCGCAAAATTGCAATACCTACTTTTAAATAAAACTTTGCTGGTTTATCCGCACTTTCAGTTATTGATATCGTACGGTAACTAAAATAAGCCACAACACAAAAATCTTATAAGATTCTCGCTAACTTAAAAAACTTCTCTTACAAACCAAACTATTTGCTTACCCTCTCTCTCACAGCAGGAACATACAAGAGATACATATCTCAAGATGCTGGTACGTGCATTTTTTCCCTATCTCACCAATCGAGATCAGATACTCAGGAACATCTAGTATCAAAGTATCAAGGGTCATAGGTCGTGGTTAGAAGATCAAGCTCAGACCGACGCTGTAGCGAGTACGATTCCCGTTTGATGCGATATTTATATAGTTGATATAGGATAAAGATCTATTTGACCTGACAATTGAATTTTGTATGTTATTTTGGTTTGATCTACGCTAATAATTGTTATAAAGATGTAGGTAGTAAAGCTTGTAAGTTTGTGTCTAAAAGAAAATCTCCGAAAGTAATCATCGAGTGCGAAACTAATCAGAAGGATATAATTATTTTATGGTATAGATAGTTGGCTTCCACACGGACGGAGTCGCGGGCAGAAGCTGGTAGAATGTAAATAGGAGGTTAGATGTTTTGAGATTGAATTTAGTCAATCAATTTTACCACTAACATCACTGTCAGTGAGAAATTACAGGCGATTTTTTTTGATAGAATAGAATAGAATACCTATAATTCGACCATCCCTCGAGGAGCTCGTGGCTAAGTAATAACAGCCACACGGGTTGATCCATCAGGTTAAGCTACGCTTGCCGGGGTTGGTCTGTAGATGGGTGACCATCTTTACATACCGAGACTCCTCCGTGCCTCGGAAAGTACGTTAAGCCGTTGGTCCCGGCTGTCATTCTTGGATCTTTGACAGTCGTTACGGGTCGTCAGAAGCCCGAAAGTCTGACAATCAGTCTTACCAAGGGGTATCGTATTACCCAGTAACTGGGTTGTGGAGGTCAGATAGGCAGTCGCTCCATGTAAAATACTGGTATTCAGCAGTATCCGGTTAGCCTGGAAGCCGACCCCAACATAGTTGGGAAAAGGCTAGGCAGATTGATTGTATTCCTAAGTACCTATGATGGGTTTATTTCGTTTATTATAACATTTGGTAATACTAAAGTTAGTACCTGCGTCTGAGTTGCCGAACGCCTACAACCCGAATCTCTTCAAAGTGAGAGGGAACAGGCTTCTTCTGGGTAAGCTCACTCCGCAGGTTCTGCAGGGAGACTACTGTTTAGTCCCTACTGGTCTTTTTCGCAGAACTGACATTGTTAATATCATAAAGATTCTTTTTTATCGTTATGGCAAACTTTGAACTGCCCTCAGTTCAAAGTTTGTTTTGACAGTGAAGAATTTTTTTTGAGTTGTAATTCGATTTATGTAAAAAAGTGAATATTGGTAAAAATGTATATCAGACATTGTTAATAGGGACGGTCGAATTGGATAAAATATGTGGAAAAAATAAGAGGTCTTAAATATAAATAGTTCTACATATTCTGCTTACTTTTTTCAGCATGCAAAAACACCTTAATAATAAAATTATAAACAGACAAAACACACTTATTACTACTGAGAGCATGTGGTCAAAAAATATTTTAAAAATTAAATTATATAAATCACTTGTGAGAATAGTGAGATCTTGTATATTGTTTTTAATTTAAAATACCTTAGATAATTATTTTGAACTTAGCTTATAATTTAGGAATTAATTTATAGTGTAGAACACATTTCTTAAGTTCTGTTCTGAAATAATTTAATGGTAATCTCTGAACTATTTAGGTGGTTACAAATTTTGACAGATATATTATAGCAATTGTTTTGAAATAGTGTGCTTTTCTACATCTTGTGACAGCTAGATGGCCAATGAGCTCTTCTCTTTATATACTCGGACATAATATACAGGGTTACTGGTAACTCGATGTATTCCTTGCATGACGTCATAGTAGGGTTAAAATGCAACAAATTAAGCTGCCAAATGTTCTACCGAAATTCAGAAACTTTGATTTTTTTTTAATGAAGTATGACAGAAATTACGAAAAATAAAATATTTAATTAGTGATTTTCACCAAAGTTTTAGATATTTCGCTACTTTTAATTATTAACAAAGATCTGCTACGGCATCGGCTATGATTAATAACTTAATTTCCAATATAGTCGCGCTGTAAATGGTTTTTAAATTGGATTTTTCATATAAAACTAAAAATCTAAATAACTCAAAAGGTACTGAGTTTCAGTAGAACATTTGGCGGCTTAATTTATTGCATTTTAACCCTACTATGACATCCTGTAAGGAATACGTTGAGTTAGCAATATAAACCCTGTATATATATTAGTGTTGGATTGTATATTGTATTTATGATTTACGTTTTATATCGTGTAAATAAATAAGTATGATATCTAATTTAGTGATTAATAGATCAATAAAATCTAATTAATATGTAAGTAGCTATTCAAAATAATTTATCCGTAGTAGTGGTTGATTTAAAAGCTTACAGTTTTCAATTCATAACGTTGAAGTTCGAAGTTTCAATACAACTGTTTATGTATCTACGAGTAGATATTAATTGAGACACAAAGATCTTTGAAAGTTTACTGCAACGAAAGTTACAACAGACCTTTTTAAGTAAAATTCCAGAATGGCCGCGCGGTCTTGAAAAAAAGTTTGTTCTACACGTTTTTCAGTTGTTTTAACTTTTTCGTAATTAACTGTGTTTATGACCATTTAAGGCGTGTTATGTACCTATAGGTTACTTAGAAGCTTCAGATTTTCAACTGTTTACGTGATTCACCTTTCAAACTTTAAAACAATTTTTTTTAAGAGTTTTCTTAGTAATATTTCAGTAATAAGTACAAGTTATACGAGTAATCTCGTAATCTACAGCAGGGGTTTAACGCTTTTATTAACCTTCATGGTCAATCAACATGAATCTCTACTTTTCTTAACCAACTTAAAAAAGGAGGTTATCAATTCGACACGTATGTATGTAATATTATTGGAACTGCTATATATTCCCATATTAGGGCTTCCAAACAAATATACAAATATTTTGTGGGTGTATCTATTTTTGTATGTATGTATGTGCCTATGTTTGTCCACGCATTTCTCCGAAACTATTAATCGGGTTGTGAACATATTTTTATTGGTTCCACTTACTTCAACTGCCTGGCTTATTGATACGAGCGGGTGTGGTCAAATTCTAGTGCAATATTTACAACAAAACACTACTTATTACAAACAAATATTCCAATTTTTACTTAAAACTAAGAATTACGAAATAAACTAGCATTTTATTATTTTTTTAATTCAATCGAATTCATAAAGAAAGTAACTCAAAATTATGAAATAACTTTAATTTCGGAAGTGGTGGCGAAATACAGATGCCAAGACACCGACTTACGAAATTAAAGTTATTTCATAATTTTGAGTTAATTTTTAAAATTTACATATTATTCTTGTTTGTGGCTAAGTAATAACAGCCGCACGGGCCGATTGAGTTAAGGTGTACGAGTACGCTTTCCGCAGTTGGTCCGCGGTACCATCTCTACGTACCCTCCAAGACCCTTCCGAGCCTCGCCTTTAGTCCCGGCTGTCATTCGTGGATCTTTGACAGTTGTTACGGGTCGTCAGAAGCCCGAAAGGCTGACAACCAAAGTCGCTCCATGTGAAATACTAGTATTCAGCGGCATCCGAAAAAGGCTAGGCAGATGATGATTCTTGTTTGTTGGGCTACTTTTTTATTTGTGATGGGTTTGCTCTTGACTCTAGTCTAGGTGACAGAGACAAAGTCGACGATGGAGTGAGCTTACCCAGAAGAAGCCTGTTCCCTCTCACTTTGATGACATTCGGGTTGTAGACGTTCGGCAACTCAGACGCAGGTACTAACTTTAGTATTACCAAATATTATAATAAACGAAATAAACCCATCATAGGTACTTAGGAATACAATCAATCTGCCTAGCCTTTTCCCAACTATGTTGGGGTCGGCTTCCAGTCTAACCGGATGCAGCTGAATACCAGTATTTTACATGGAGCGACTGCCTATCTGACCTCCACAACCCAGTTACTGGGTAATACGATACCCCTTGGTAAGACTGGTTGTCCGACTTTCGGGCTTCTGACAACCCGTAACGACTGTCAAAGATCCACGAATGACAGCCGGGTCCAATGGCTTAACGTGCTTTCCGAGGCACGGAGGAGTCTCGGTATGAAAAGATGGTCACGAATCCACAGACCAACCTCGGCAAGCGTAGCTTAACCTGATGGATCGACCCGTGCGGCTGTTATTACTTTGCCACGAGCTCCTCACTTAGGAATACAATTTTATAAAAAAAATCGTCCATCGCTGTCAATTGAAAAAGTGCCCTAAAAGCTGGCAGCAACGTGGCGTTGGATGGCAATGCGTGAAGACTTGAAGTCATTTTTCCGTTGACAGCGATGCGGACGAATTTTTTGATGCCTGATAAGTTCTTCCCCTTTTTGTTTTCATTTTTTCAAAGGTCGTTTTATGAAATCTACATTTGAGAGGCAAAATCTTATGTGACAAAGCAAAGTTATTATTTACCTATATACGATAATTGATCGATATTAATTATTTATTAGTAGCAACAATATATCAATAGGTATAATTATTTAAATAACAAGGTTGCAATTTATATCTGTCTAGTAGGTATTGCTAATATTAGAAACTGGCTGTTTAAATTAGGAAAAAAAAAAACAATCTGCAAGGTTTTCTTAGATTAGACAGTTGCTAAAAGTTTTATTTGTACCAAATTACTGATTCCTTAGTTGGTTCAACGGTCGCAAGCGCTGCTGCTGAGGTCCTGGGTTCGGTTCCCGGGTACTGAGAAATGGTTGATGTATGGGCACAAATCCAGACTCCGGAGTCGGGATTTGTGCGGTTGCTGGTAATAGGCTCGCCTCCTATTACATTGTACTTAAACATAACTGGGTTACTATAGGCACAGATTAATATAGATGGGACACTCTGTAAAATCATTTAAATAAGAAGCGACTCTTGCTGCGACACAATAAAGTGCAATTCAGGTAGCACAAAGCTTATTAGCTACAGTTATATTCACCTACAAGTTGCCTCTCTTTCTAACGCGTTACTCTTATACCTACTGACCGCGGCAGTCTTATTGAATTGGCCCAGTGAAATAGTCCCGCCGCGTACTTTTAGGTTCATACCTACACTGCGGAGTGTCCTATCTGTATTAAACTGTGCTATAGGTACACGATTGACTAATCCTTCGGTGATTAACCCTTCGTGATATTATGTGTTATCTTAGCTTAACTTAGTATTATTGTATAGACTTCTCCCGCTCTGGGCGGAGCGGGAGGGCGTGTCAGACTTTTACTGACTAAAACCCACCCGTGTACCTTCAGTTGCCTGATTATTGTAGGGACAAACTCATCTTTATATATATATATAACTAGCGGGCCTGACAGACGTCGTATTGCGCAAACAGCGCCACCTATACCACTGAAATACACATTTTTTTAAAATCGAAATCGGTCCAGCTGTTTCGGAGGAGTTCAGTGACATACACACGTACAGAAGAATCTATAATTCTTCTGTCTGATTTTGATGAAAGATTTTATACGCGTTTGAGTGGGTCTCTGGATGGCTTAGATTCACAATTGGACCCGGTAGGCGGCGCTGTTTGGGCAGGACAACGTCTGTCAAGTTCTCTAGTAAACTATAGATAATTAAACTTTTAAAAGTCTAGTAGAGAATGTATTAATTAATACGGATGAATTCTTGTTAACCAGTAGTAAACCCAATCATAGTTCGAGTTATCAACAAATCAAAACATGTTTATAATCATTTATCTAATTAATTAAGTATGCCTTATAAATAATTGAATGTCTAAAGTTGTATATAAATTTTAAATGTATAGAAAATAATCTGTATTAATAATAATATTATAAAGAGGTAAAATTTGTGAGTTGAAATTTGTATTTAAGGGGCTAATCTTCGGAACTACTGATCCAATTCCGAAAATTCTTTCCGTGTCCTTGTCCCAATTTATTTAGGGTCGGCGCAACATGTCTTTTTCTTCCATACTTCTCTATCAGTCGTCATCTCAGTAGTCACTCCCTTTTTAGCCATATCGTGTTTCACACAGTCCATCCATCGTTTCTTTGGTCTTCCCCTACTCGTATATCCATCCACATTCATACTCAAAACTTTCCTGACGACATTTTCCTCATTCCTCCGCATCACATGCCCCTACCATGACAACCGATTTCCACACAACTTTTCAGTCACCGGTGTCACTTTCAGACTTCCTGTTACATAGGTACTCATTTCCATAATTTATGTTGGTTATTGTTGGAAATCGGTTATACACAATATATCTTTTATCTGGCTAGTCCGTTGGTCCGGGGCCTTCTCTCTGACATATCAAAATCAGTCAATTGTTTCCTCCTCATGATTGTCTCTCTGGGCCGGTTTTTTGATCCGTAGTTAACTCAACCAATAGTTAAACATAGTAACTAATTATTAAGATATCATTATTTGCTGTTTTTAACATGAATGAGTTAATATGAATGCAAACATGTTAACTCATTCATGTTTAGTCTTTCACATTTAGCCGAAATTCAACCATTAGTTACTATGTTTAACCATTGGTTGAGTTAACTACAGATCAAAAACCGGCTCTTAATCTAATGTTTATACCCGAGGAGGTTTTATGCCAGAACACCCCTGGTGTTGAAGTCTGTCCAGTATCTACCTGCCTGTTGTGCAAATAAAGTTACTTCATAAAGAAGTAATCAATTTTAAATAACAGACGCTTCAGTGACACTTCTTCAGTAGCGACGGGCAAATAAATAATTTCAGGAATAGTAACTTTATCATTTCAAGTAGATTTATATTTTAAAAAGAAGAAGTTATTTCATTATATCAGAGAAATCACTGTTTCTCTGTATTTATTTATTGTGTCTATTGAGGGGCTCATGGCTAATTGATAACAGCCACAAGGGTCGATCGAAGGTTCAGCTACGCTTGCCGCGGCCGGTTTGTGAATGCATGACCATCTATTACATATCGAGACCCTTCCCTGCCACGGAAAGCACGATAAGCCATTGAGCGCGGCTGTCATTCGTAGATCTTTGGCAGCCGTTACGGGTAGTCAGAAGCCCAAAAGTCTGACAACCAGTCTTAACAAGGGGTATTTTGTTATCCCAGTAACTGGGTTGCGGAGGTCTGAAAGGCGGATTATTTCGATGTGTCGCCCTGCTTTGTCCCGTTAGAGGGAAAGACCGAAAAAAATACTTTGATCTGACCCCCTGTTACCAACGGGGAGACTCCTATCTGGGACAGATAGGAGTGAAAAAAGTTGCTAACAGGGGGACAGATCAATTTTTTTTCCGATCAAAGCAGCGTGATAGATCAGAATAATCCAGATAGCCAATCATCCATGTAAAATACTGGCATTCAGTAGCATTTGTTTAGACTGGACGTAGACCCCAACATAAATGGGAAAAGGCTAGGCGGATTGATTTTTTAGATTATCTGTCTATTCCATTAGGTAGGTAAATCTCGCCCAAAATATCTAATACAGACAATAGGAATTTAATTCAACAGTATATATCGAAAAGTTTAAAGATTGTTTTGGCAAGGCACAATGATTGTGTTTGGCAAGCACTTAATTTGTTGAAAGAAACATAGTAGCCGACAGCGAGACTTATGCGATGAAAAATATCTAAATCACTTTTTGTTTTTTATTTAGTTACAATGTTACACATTGGGAATATCATTGTTAGGTTATTTTAAGAAAAAGAAACAATCGTGCTCGAAGGAAGGAAGTATTCTAGTAAGGTGCTGGTAGAGATCTTGACCGTACTTCCGGGATTGTCCTGATAGTCGTGGAATACCTCTCCACTCCTCACGCACCTCAGGAAATGTTGCCCCCTTGTCGCTATGTCACTATGTGTTAGCTGCCGTTTTCAGGGGCCCATTATTGAGTGTGCAGATAACCCCCATGCCATTTTGTCCGTGTATAATTATATAGGTAACGTTCATCAGGCAGGGGACATAGTTCTTCCATTGTTCAAGTTACCCAATCCACTTTAGCCACCCAGAACCATAGCCAAATATGTTTTGTTTCCACGTACAACAATAGTCCTGCACCAACCGGGTGTTGTCTTTGGGTGCACTTGCATAGTGCATATAGCGATAGTCGTCGGTTGGTGCTTCCTCATCATTTGAAATTAAGGGGCCCTCGTACGCCTTCCAAAGGTCCAGGTCACCAGGGTCCTGAGATATGCCAAAAAAAAATCAAAAGAATAAAAATAGTTTATTTTTCAAAAGTATACAGACATTTAAATAATATGGTGTATAATACATAAGACTGAACATACATAAGAAGTATAATATTATAGACACAAGGTATATAATACACTTAACTCTATGATAAGTTCACAACATCTGTGGCTGACCTAGATATAAAATACCTGTATTTCAGACATCAGCGCTCTTCCCTTTTTGTAGATTGACTTTATAACTTACTCGATTCTGCCCGCGACTTCGTCTGCGTGAAATTCTTGTTTTAACATAAAGTATATCCTATGCCACCCGGCAATATTATAGCTTTCCATTAGTGAAAGAATTTTCAGAATCGGATCAGCAGTTCCGAAGATTACCCCCTACATACAAACTCACAAAGGTTCTCTTTGAATACTTACTGGTCTCATTAATTAGGCACTATTATTATCCTAAATCAATCCACAATTTAGGCCACTGTTGTAATATGGTATATAGGTACTTATGCAATTGACCATCTACCAAAAGATGTCATAACTTTCGGGCCTTTGCTTTTCCCGACTAACTAAAGACTAATCCTGAATAATACTAAAAACCACTGCATTGCCTTTATGCGTTCAAAATCAATCAATCTTAGCCTATCCTTTTCCCAACTATGTTTGTCCCGACTGCCTATCTGACCTGCACAACCCAGTGATTGGGTAATACGATATCCCTTGGTAAGACTAGTTGTCAGACTTTCGAGCGTCTGACGACCAGTAACGACTGTCAAAGGTCCTCGAATGGCAGCCGGGACCAACGGCTTAACGTGCTTTCCGAGGCACGGCGGAGTCTCGGTATGTAGAGATGATCACCCATCGACGGACCAACCTCGGCAAGTGTAGCTTAATCTGATAGATCGACTCGTGCGGCTGATATTACTTAGCGACGAGCGCCTTTATGCGTTTATTGTAGGACAAAGGCGTCTTCTAAAAAAATTAGGTAGTACATCATAGGTAGTTTTCACAAAACAATATTTTACTCAATAAAAATAGCAACACATCCTTAAAATTAACACATTAGCTTCAAAAAAGGTGATTCTGTGTTCGACCCGTATGTATGTATGTTTATATGTCCGCGATTTTCTCAAAAACTGATGAACCAATTTGGACTAACGTGATCTACATACTTTCAGGAAGGTTTTCGTATATCATCATTCTCCTGCCCTTGTCCCAATTTATTTGGGGTCGGCGCAACATGTCTTTTCTTCCATACTTCTCTATTAGTCGCCATCTCGGTAGTTACTCCCTTTCTAGCCATATCATCTTTCACACAGTCCATCCATCGTTTCTTTGGCCTCCCCCTACTCGTATCATCCATCCCCATCCACATTCATACTCAAAACCTACCTCACGACATTTTTCTCATTCCTCCGCATCATATGCACAGCCGATTTCCACACAACTTTTCAGTCACCGGTGTCACTTTCAGACTTCCTCTTACATACTCATTTCTTATTCTATCCATTCCGGCATTTTCGTATATAATACATTAGGTAATTATTTTTATGAAGCCCAAAAAATCTGACAACCGGTCTTACCAAGGGGTATCGTGTTAGCCCAGTAACTGGGTTGTGGAGGTCAGATAGGCAGACGCTCCATGTAAAGTACTGGTATTCAGCTGCATCCAGTTAGACTGGAAGTCGATCCCAAGGCACACAAGGCTAACCCATTGCAGGGTAAAGGCCTCTTTTCATCCAGAAAAGGCACAAGCATTGATCACCACGCTTGCTATAGATGGGTTAGCGTCGTTGGCGATCGATTTCAGACTTATATTAACTATAAGTCCAGGTTTTTAGGGTTCCATACCTCAAAAGAAAAAACGGAACCCTTATAGGATCATTCGTCTGTTGTCTGTCCGTCTGTCACAGCCAATTTGCTCCGAATCTAATGAACCGATTAAGTTGAAATTTGGTAAACGTATGTATTTTTGTGTGTAACGTAAATAAATGAATTTTGAATATGGAGGCCAATTAAAAAATTAAAAAAAAAAAGTTTTGCAAAATGTACCGTGTGACATAACAAATGAAAGGTGTGCTGTGAGGGTCTCAAATATATATATTTTTATAATTTTAAATAAATCATTTTAAAGCTATTTAAGAAAATAGACGAAAATTGACCATTCCCCTCTCCCCTTATCTCCGAAAGTACTGTGCATAAAATTAAAAAAAAAATACGAAAAATAGTTCAATACCTAGGAAAACCTATAAAAGTCTATGGTCTTAAAACAACATGGTAAATCTCTCAATGTTGTGCATACATAACTTACATTTGCGGTTGGAATGTATGGGAGAACATGTTTTTCAAATACAATGTTAAGTTTGTTCTTGAGATTCATCCCAAGTACAGAACCCTTTATTGTGCGTAGTCCGACACGCACTTGGCCGGTTTTTTCACGAGGTTTTCCTTCACCGATGTCAGTAATGTTCAAGATGAACTTAGAAAGTACAAATGAATTAAATAACTCACATTGATACTGAACCAAACAGATTTAAATTAGATCATACGGAACCTTGTTACCAAATCAAGTAACACCTTGATAAGTTTTTATTAAAATTCCGCGGTTTTTGCAACAATTCTCAGAAACACGCTTTATTAGAATGAGGAAAATCCAAAAATGTATTGGTTCTGTTTTTATAATATTCTTGAGTTTATGGATTCCTAGTACCTACTTATTGAAAAAGTGTGAATTATACGTGTTTTGTAATGATTATACAACGTGTTTTTTTATATACCATAACTCCAGGGTATTAATGAGAACATCATTTTGAACAACTTTTACTATGGGACCAAACCTGAAATCGCGAATAAAAAATCAGCAGTTCTCTACATTTTGACGAGTTTACAGCCGCACGGGTCGATCCATCAGGTTAAGCTACGCTTGCCGCGGTTGGTCTGTGACCATCTTTAAATACCGAGACTCCTCCGTGCCTCGGAAAGCACGATAAACCGTTGGTCCCGGCTGTCATTCGTGGATCTTTGACAGTCGTTACGGGTCGTCAGAAGCCCGAAAGTCTGACAACCAGCCTTACCAAGGGGTAACGTATTACCCAGTAACTGGGTTGTGGAGGTCAGATAGGCAGTCGCTCGTCGGTTAGACTGGAAGCCGACCCTAACATAGTTGGGAAAAGGCTAGGTAGATTGATACAGCTGATTTTTTTTCGCGATTTCTAGTTTGGTCTCATAGTAAAGTTGTTTGTTAACATGAGTACAATCATGTGTTTAAGTATCTATCACTAATTACCAGTCACCCAATTGTGTATATTGCAAATACGGAAAGTTTTCTAATGTAGATTCTTAAAGTCATCTCAAATGTTGTGATAGTTTTTAGGACTCTTTGTAAACCATCTCTTTTATGAAATACCTATAAGCTACTCGTGACTTCAAAAAATTGCTGCGAAATTTTAACATAAAACGCGTGCCTATGGCACTCGCCAATAGTGTATAGCTTTCCATCAGTGAAGGAATTTTTGATATCTGATGTGTTTTTTCGGAAGTGGAGTTCATGGCTAAGTATTAACAGCCTCACGGTTCGATCCATCAGGTTAAGCTACGCTTGCCGCGGTTGGTCCGTGGATGGATGGATTTACATACCGAGACTCCTTCGTGATCGGCACAGGCGTTACGGGTCTTTAGAAGCCCGAAAGTCTGACAACCAGTCATACCAAAGGGTATCGTATTACCCAATAACTGGGTTGTGGAAGTCAGATAGGCAGTTGCTCCATGTAAAATACTGGTATTCAGCTGCATTCGGATAGACTGGAAGCCAACCTCAACATAGTTGGGGAAAGGCTAGGCAGATTGATTGGATGTGTTGTTTAGGAGATTACCTCCTACATACGAACTTACAAACTTTACCTCTTTATAATCACCATCTGCCTAGCCTTTTCCCAACTAGGTTGGGGTTAGCTTCCTGTAGACAAAAGAACCTGAACTGTTCCGTCTAAAACTCTATCAAGGCTGTTTTTTTTTTTTTTTTGTGGATGGGAAATCATCAAATAACTTCTCCCGCTCTGGGTGGAGCGGAAGGGCGTGTCAGACTTTTACTGACTAAAACCCACCCGTGTTCCTTCAGTTGCCTATGCCAGGGCCACGGTATCTTTTTCAAACAACCCGCGACCCTAGCGGCTCTATCAAGGCTCTAGGATTGTCTATTTGTTGACGTTTTCCAAACTACTTCAGGTTAGAGATATTGGATTACTATTTATAAAAGACAAACTATTTATTCCACGGGCACATAATTACCTTGTGATATTTAAAAAAAACGTATTAAAAAAAAACTGACTTCAAAAAAAAAAAGCGCTACAAAGTGAAAAATAACTTTAATTTCGGAAGTCGGCGGTTTTGTGTTTTCGTTTTTTGCACCAATTTCCGAAATTAAAGTTAGGTTTTTTTTTGGAAGGAATTCAGTTTTTTGTTGTTTACTTAGAAGGAAATTAGAACATCGTCCACATAAAAAGTATGAAAAATACGTATTATTGAAGCTAATTCAAAAACTGCCAAAGCAAAGTTAGTAAATTTTACATGGGACCAACTTCGAGGTGAATGAAAAAAATAAAATGCGATTTATTTATTTATTCGTTATTCTGTGAGTCTTACAAGTTCATTATCTAAAAATGAAGCCGGAGCTGATAATGTGTTCTGGTGTCTCGCCCATCCCAGATACCAGATCACTGTCATGACATGACAGCAACAGCCCAGAGTTCTGTTCCCCACAATACAGCTGCAGTAATATGACAGTATGTCGTCCAATGGATTATTGTTATTTGTAGGTTAGCTTTCATATAAAATATTGGTACAGGTATTATATTCTTTGGCTGATATGCCTTGATTTTATTCGGCCTCTTAAAACTTGAGGGCCTTGATCCCCCTAAATGAATTACTCTCGAATAAAACAAGAACAATTCAAATCAGACTACTCTGTATAAACTTACCGACTTGAGAACTGCCTCCTTTTTTCGTCGGTTAAAATGTATTCTACGTCCTAACCAAAGTTATGGTCTATCCGTGTGCCAAATTTTATCCAAATCCGTTCAGCAGTTAAGGCGTGAAAAGGTGACATAGGTACTTTTGAATTTATCATATTATAGTTCGCGTCATTTGCTGATGGATTGCGTCAAGAACCAAGAGGAAAGGAGAAATTTAATCAATGAGTTTAATTTAAATATATCACAGGTAGGTTTAATTCAATCAATTTTAGCACAACCGAAGTCAGATGTGGCTAAAAGATTTAGCGAGTTGGTGTATTATATTGATTAAGTTTCTCCTTCTAATTTCAAAGGAAAACATTGTATCGTACTAGTCTGTATAAGGCATGATGGGGTTGGCGTATCCATTGGGATAAAAACCCCAATTAAATCAATAAAGATCATTAAAAAAAAAAGTTCGCTTCACGTAAGTTTGCCGCTCTGAAACCAGCATAGATTTAGTAGAAACCAGGCTTTCCGATGCGCCTGGCATGGCGCGCTGTTGTTTTAGCATGGATATTGACCACTGTGCATTCATTTGTAGCTTACTTCAGAGCGGCAAACCTACATGACGCAAACTGTATGCATTAAGTACCTACGAGTATTAGTATGGATTTTTCTGTCTTATTGGTAAGTAAAGAAAGATAAGTTTTTTAACTGGTAAGTATTCAGTGGTAGGTTAATTTAACAAAAATAAAGATGTTTTTTTTTAATTTTTATTTAAAGCACTGAACAACAAAAGTGAATTTTATTAGTCAATCATTGCATTGCCAAATAGCCAATTGCAGTAACTTTATCAACTGCTCATACAGAAACTGTAGTAATTTATTATTCCATTTTGTCAGCAATTAAATGTTTAGTAAGCACAGACAGTAGATGAAATACGCACAAGTTGCTTATATTAGTCATAATTATTTCAACCCTATATGTCTTTATGAATTTATTATCCAGTGCCCGCGTGATTTAAGGTTGACAAATCATAAATTATGAATTTAATTATTATTTTATGCAACACATCGCCAAACGTCAGTTGCATTACAAATAATACCAGACTCCAAAAATGTAGTATGAGAAAAATTCGTCCTCAATTTTTGAATAAGGTCGTTCGTTCCGTTCATTCGGTCAGTCATTCATTCTACCATCGGTCAGGATTTTGACCGGAAGTGGTCCTTATCAGGCGGCGGAGGTGACGTCACTGGCCACGAGCACAATCAATGTGAGCCGAACGTGATTGTTATATAAATAAAAGATTTTTTTTTCTTTATCTTGTGAGTAAAACAATACGAAACGGGAAATGTTTGAGTTTACGCAAGATAAACAACTTGCAAATGTAAGAGGAAGTTATAATTATGTTAATGTAAGTCAACAAACAATTTAACGTCTAGCATCATGAATTTCAGTTGCAACTATTAATAATACACTACATACACCCGACGATATGGGTAATTAATTAATATTTTTAGTGAGCAACACTCGTAAAGTTCTTTAAAAACATCAATGGGCGGCCATAGACAGCGATAACGTTCAAACTTCGAATACTATCACGCCGCGTACTGGGAACTCGTACGTGTGTCATATATTACCCTCCATTGTAATTCTGAGTGGCTTTCCAATAAAAAATACATTTCCTAATTTACTCGAGTCGACGTAAGTATTGTGTACGAACAATGGACCTGACTCATGTCACGTGATTCATCCAAATATCGAACGCTTAAACGTTATCGATAAAAGTAGTTGATTTTCAAAAAGTTCCGACGCTGCCCGTCCAACCGATTTGGAATGCGAATTTTGAAATTCGTTTGTCTTGTGAATGATTGGTCTGGTTTTTCTTTTTTTTTTAAATTAGGTAGTGACACTAAACTTATTCGTAAGAAAAGTGTTTTACAATGCTGTAGAAAAACAAGAAGAATTGAACTTTTCTCTATTTCAGTTTATAAGTTCAGTTGTTCCACTTAAAATAGAGACAGGAAACAATATGTGATCAATATTGAATATTTGTGCAAGTGTTAAATATAAATTTACAGTTAACTTACATGATTAATTTTTAGTGTTGTATTAATTGAAATTAATACCAGCTGTTATGACATTATGAAATTAGTAACGAATCGGTAGGTAGACTGCGTCATGTAAGTTTGCCGCTCTGAATCCAAGCTTTCCGATGCGCATGGCATGACGCGCTGCTGTTTTAGTATAGATATTGGCGCCGATTCCCTTGTCCACAAACTAAACAAAATTTAAGTTCAATGAATGTTTTTCTTTCTATTTCGTTAAGAAAAGGACAGACGATAAATATTAGTTTAGTCCTGTCAAATTAAGATACTCTATAGACAAGTTTAGACGTGATTTAAAAAACTCCTACTCAACTGACGTAAATTTGACAGGACTAAATTAATATTTATCTTCTGTCCTTTTCTTAATGAAATAGAAAGAAAAAGATGCAGTGATCTTAAATTTAGTTTAGTTTGTGAACAAGGGAATCGGCGGCATTGACTACTGCATAGGCATTTGTAGCCTAGTCGTTCATATAGCTAAGCATTGTTTCGGTCCTATCATTACAGGAATGCATTGTAGACTAGACTTAGATTACTTTAAAATCTAAGATATTCTAGATACAATTTTTTTCTGTTATGTTTTATGTTGTAGGTATCAAAGGTATTAAAAAAAAGATTTGTGTTAAATTGAAGATCCCGCCTGCCAAGCGTGGCGATTATGGCAACCCCCCCAAATGTCAAGCACCAAGAACAAATGGGCCCTAGTGCTCGGCGTCCCGCTTGGCTACGGCCGTACGGGGCAAGGACAGGGCTCTGCTTAGTGTTTCCCTTCGTGACGTGATCGAATCGGAAATGAAGAGACCCGCAGGAGAACCAAGGTAACTAACATAGCCCGAAGAATTGCCAACTTAAGTGGCAGTGGGCGGTCACATTGCTCGCAGAACAGATGGCCGATGAGGCTGAAAGGTTCTGGAGTGGCGACCGCGTACTGGAAGACGTAACGTTGGACGGCCTCCCACAAAGTGGACCGATGACCTTGTAAAGGCCGCAGGAATCCGCTGGATGTGGGAAGCATAGAATCGGTCGAAGTGGCGGTGCTTGGGGGAGGACTATGTCCAGCAGTAGACGTCTTTCGGCTGAAATAGAAATTGAAGATTGATTTACGTTAAATAATTTAATGTTTAGTAATTATTTTCCAACTGTTGGTACTTATACTGGATGATTTTTTTACCGTCTCGAAAAAAATTGGGTACAATACTCGTAAGAGAATGGAATGGCCTATGGCATACCTAGTTTTTTTTTTCGTTTTTTGAATAGCTTAGACCCAAATTGCTTTATCAATAAACAATACATTTGAAGTACCAATACTAGAACAATAAAACCAGACATGTTGAAAAAAACTTTATAGATCTTTATAACATATCGAAATTAAAATCATACGCACTACGCAGGGTGCGTAGTGAGTATGATTACAAATAAAAAAAGTTTTTTTTTTTCAAAAAAAGAAAAGAAAACTAAGTATGCCATAGGCTTCTACTCCATTCACCTATTATGCCCTATTTTTTTCAAGACGGTAAAAAATCACCCAGTATATAATTGCTTATTTAAATAAACACCTCATTATTAATATTTAAATGCCAAGATATGGCAAAATATTGTGGCAAAGTTTATATTTCTATTGTCATCGCACAAACTTACGACCTTTGTATTACCGCTTAAAAAGCAAATTAATAACTTTGACTTGTATGTAAAGTACAGAGAACAGAAAGCTTTAACACTTATAATATTACGTTTTCGATCTAAGATGCAAAATAAAGATATTCTATTCCATTCTACTCTAAGCGTTTTGCTGAAATGTAAATTCGGGAAAACTCACCCTGAATCCAACAGTGACATTAAAACTTAAAATAAAGTCATTGGTATATACAAAATGTTGGTCGTCTTTACCTGACAGAGTGCTGACTGAATTTTCTTAATTTTAGATTTCCTTACAATACGGTCGATTTATCTTGGCGAGTCCGAACTTCGCGCAGAAGACTGCGCAGTAACATTTTTTAGGAACCAAATGGTGACTTGAGGCGAGTGTGAGTGAGAGAACATGCGCGGAAGTTCCTAGTGCCTATATTCAGACTCGCCAAGATATTTTGGCCGTAGAAAACCACATTTTAACTTATGGACGTTAGTGTAACTTCAAACAGTGTTTGTTTCATTAAATGTGTTTCTTTCACTTTTTATCACACCAAGAATTAAAAGTTAATTTTTAATTACTCATTAACAATTCAAAAAGTTCAAATTCAAAAAGTTAATTTTTAATTACGCATTAACAATTTAATTTGCTAAGAAATGGCTCACTAAGAACTGTGTTAGTCCGATTACGTTTTTATCGATAACAAAATACTAAGATCAATTTCTTATTAGAACTCAATCAATTTGCTTATCCTTTTCCCAACTATGTTGGGGTCGGCTTCCAGCTGAATAATGATTGCCTATCTAACTTCCACAACCCAGTTATTGGAAACCACTGCCGCCCACTCTATTGTCCTCCTTGGACAGAGGGATCTCTAAAATCCCTCTTAACGGAGTGACGTAGGCCAATGTCAAAGGATGCAGCCGTCAGTATACTCCTCCTTGGAGTAAGGCGCTGTAGCCTCGTCGTCGTTATTTCATGTGATTCCTGTTGTACGGTCATGACTCTGAGCGATCCGAGCTGAAGATCCACCGTTTCTGGTCAGCTACTGATCCTGCTGCTGCGCGCGTCTCACGCTGCAGACGTGGTTCCTGTCCTCGAAGACTGAACACTGACTTGTTTAAGGTTGCTTGTCAGACTTTTTTGGCTTATCGTAACCACTGTCTACGAATGACAGGCGGAACCAACAGCTTAACGTACTTTCCAAGGCAAGGAGGAGTCTCGATATGTAAAGGATGGTCACCCATCCACGAGCCGACCGCGGCAAGTGTAGCTTAACCTTCGATCGACCCGTGCGGCTGTAGAACTACATAGATATAGTTTAATATTGCGATGCCTGCCATTTATATCAGAAGTAGGTACTTCAGTTTTCTGTCCTTAAGTAGTGTATCGACTGTCTGTCTGTCTGTCACGTCAAGTAACGACCATTTAAAGGGTATATTAACCGCTTATGGTTGCAAATAGGCAATTTATAAATTGATCACTTCTAATTCGTTACTGAAATGGAAATTATTATAAGTTTTTTATATGTTTTTTCTGGATTTCTGTGCAGTATTAAGGTTCGATGTGGCTGTTTAATTTGAATTGAATGACTTGTTTGTTTATTATTAGTAGTTATTGGAATAGGTGCTTAATGTTCAACAAACTTGTATAACGTCTGTTAACAAAATGAGAACTAAGTATTTTTCAAGTAATGTGATAATAACTTTAGCTGTTGAATGAAACGGTGCTTAGTGATCGTGTTTGTGTTAAGTTTAAATTGTTTCCTGTAACTTATCATCATGCCTGTATCCTCCGAAGCGGAAGGCAGAGTGGCTGGTTATACTATACTATGTATAATGTGGGTGTACCACATTTCCCCAGTTCTTTTCTTTTTTTCTGAATGAATGAAATGCACCAACCCCAGCGTGGTTTGACCAGTCTCGATTAATCGACTGAACCCAAACATTTACACTAGTCCCTGGAGCCTCATGTGTCATGGGGCTACAGAGACCATTGCATATCAAGGAGCAGACCGGGAGACGCGATAATGGTAGGGAAGACGTGCGGTTATGGAAGAATTTTGGAAAACTTATCTATTCGAAAAGTTGCTCATCAGTACTTAGATAGTTTAATTAATATTGTAATTATTACGCTAAGTATTTAATTTTTCACTGTTTTTAGGAAAAGTTTTAATTTCTAGAATAGTTTTTGTTACTATGTTTACGATACATTGACTCGGTGCTTGTTTGTCCTATTACTAACTCTATTTAACTAAAGCTTTTTTAAAAAATAGAGCAAAAAAACTGTTCTACTGTAAAATGTAACCAATGGTGGATAGGGCAAACAAACACTGAGACTATGATAAAGTTATTATACTGTACTGCATAAACAAAAGTTCCTATTGCTTGGTTCCTTAATAAATAATTATTTAAAAAATGATTTAATGTTTTATTATTTTTTGACAACCCTGATGACGTCCACCCGTTTCTATAATAGTTTTAAAATTTTCGGGGCAACTTTACCTATATATTGGTAGTGCTCACATAAACGAAGATGGTAGCATCAAAAATGAATAGATCGCTTTTTTAACGCCAGGACCATTGGTAACTTGACGTCGCGTGCACTCTGGGGGACACATTCAATGCAAACTGTAAGCTAGGTAAAGTTGCCAAAAATGTGTCATTTTTACCCAGCTCATACTCTTGGCTATTACAGTGATTCTATGTGAGATTTAGTAGAATTAAATGGTTCAATCAAAAGAGGCATACCTTTTTGACAAAATAAATCAATAAAAACTTAAACAACTAACTCCATGTTGGAGTAGATTGTATAAAAGTCAAAAATTATGGTAATGTTGCCACTGTTGACAAAACACCTTTTAGTTTTATTGAATGAGCTTTAGGTAAAAAAGCATTTACCAAATCTTTATTTTACTTAGTCTTGTATGGATCAGAATGTTAGGCTACAAAAAAAATGAATGAAAGGCAATTGCATGCAGCTGAGATGAGAATGCTAAGAGGGATGGGTGGTGTTACGCGAATGGATCAAATAAGAAATGAGTATAATTATAATATATAAGAGAAAGTCTGAAAGTGACACCGGTGACTGAAAAGTTGTGTGGAAATCGGTTGTCATGATATGGGCATGTGATGCAGAGGAATGAGGAAAATGTCGTCAGGAAAGTTTTGAGTATGAATGTGGATGGCTGTACAAGTAGGGAAAGACCAAAGAAACGATGGATGGACTGTGTGAAAGGTGATATGGCCAGAAAGGGAGTGACTACCGAGATGACGACTAATAGAGAAGTATGGAAGAAAAAGAAATGTTGTGCCGACCGCAAATAAATTGGGACAAGGGCAGGAGAATGATGAATACAATACTTTGCTTTAAACTATTTACTAATCTTGATTAAAACTAATAAGACATATTAGTAAAAGTGTCTGTAATGGTTAAATCACTAAAAAGTTACGCTTACTTGCAAAAATAAAATGTCACAAGTCTTGTTTTACATTTTACGAATGCCGATTTTTATGTAACTGCCTATAAAAATGTAAATGCAGCCTATAAATAAAAACCGACACATAAACCTACATTAATTTGCCTTATCTACTCCGTTACAGATAAAAATGAAGGTAATTTATTCATTTCATCTTTAATGTAAACACGTGTTCAATAAAATCAACACTAACAAATAATACAAACATAATTATTATTCTTTGTATCGAAATAATTCGATTTTGTCGTCGCATAATTATCATAATAAACGGACACATTGCAAAATCGTGCATTCTCCACATCCCTTTCTTATAATATCGCCTTTCCGCTCTTCATATATGCAATTCCCGTAAACCAATTAGCGGACCATTTTCACCCTTCACCCCTTCAGATAAGATCCAGTTTTATTCAAGCAAATGCTTTCAAGAACACAGCTGCGCTTTGATACTACAAGCAGACAACGACTGTATTTGTAAGCTCATAAGCTTTCTTTTGTCTTGTGCAAAAGTAATCAATGAGGCACTCGCGATGAAATGCGAAATGGATTATTTTTTCAAAAATGGAATTAAGAAGAGACAATAACGTTCATTGTTTTTAAAGATGGCGGACGGGACGGGCTCAAATATGAGATTATTACTTGTGTGTTTCGCTTATGATAATTTTATAGCCCACAAAGGCACAATAGCGAGTTTATTTTAATGCGTAATTATTATTGTAGTTGTGCATTACGAAAACGGAAATCCATTTTATTATTACGGTTGCTAACAAAAAAAGCTATAAAGTATATAGTGAGTCTTACAAAAACAGGAAACGCGGTGTTGAACTTCTTTCTCCGCTCTAACTCAAATTAAAACGCGTTATTTATAAAATAACATTATTAGTTTTCGCTAACCCGTGCTACTGAACGAGTAGAAAATTATTTTCTATAGGAATTTTTATTACTATTTTAGGTTGGTTGGTTCTTTTTTAATTTGTGCGATATAGTTTTATAAAAAAAAAAAAAAAAACATGTGTAGTTTTACCTCATACGCCTACAAATTAAAAAAATAACTTCGAAAACTTGATTTTGCTAACGGTCTAAGTAATTAAATAGGTGGCTATACAATTATATTTTCTTATTCATCCAATAATAAAAAAATACACATAAATAAAACAACAGCTTGTAATTTAATCAGCTTTAAACAACAATGTTACAACTAAAAAAAATGAATCATAAAAAATAGAAAAACGAACAACAAAATAGTGATGTCAACAGAAACATCGACTAAGTACTTACATCTGGCAGCTGCGATATAGATTAGTGACGTGTCTCATACTTCCAGAAAGCTGAATAGTGTAACGAGTAATTTAAATAGAGCGGTCCCTCAATTGGGGTTAATTCTCGTGTTTAAGGAATATGTGAACGTTTAATTATGAGGACGGAGGACGGCGACCAGCGATATGGCGCAACATATTTTGAATGCTTTGATGATCGATTCATTCACCACACTATTTGAAATGGAAAAGCTTTTCACGAACAAAACTAGTGTTGTAGACATTGTTAGTTATTTTGACGTTCGATTGAAATACAATACTTTTCGATGTAGCAGTTTTGCATCAATAAAAAAGCTTTCTGTTTGTAAATCTAACAAGATCAAAAGCATAGATGCTAAGAGAAACCACACCCAAGAAACACAATAAAATCAATTTGCTCTCGACCAAATAGTTTCGGCCCGTTAAAAACTTTCAAATCAATCCGGAAACTTCAAATTCTAATAACATAAAGAGCACGTTTGCTATCTACTTACATCACCAGACTCGTTTCGACTTTTTACCGAGTCGTGATCCAACTTTTTGTGGAGAACACATATTCAGATGTGTAATGACCAATCTCCGGGCGTCGAACAAAAAAAAAAAACGTAAGAGATCATTCGAGGCATTAATGCATCAGTTACTAAACCGTCAGACGCATGCTCTTGCGCATCCTTAACGCATTCATAATAAGAACAACAAGTTCCATTTTCAAACGGACGAATTACAAACACGGGGAGCGTTCGAATGTAGCTTTCGGTTCATATTCAAATTTCTGTTTTGAAAATAGAACGGGAATGATTCTTTATGATCCGCCTGTGAGAAGGATGATTGATTTTTTAGTTTAGAAAGAAATCGGCTATGCTTTAGTCATAATCTCGATAACTAACGATTATTATGACTCGGTTTTCGTTTCACAAACATAGTAACTTATTCTGAATGCACTCATTACTTTCTAAAGCAGATAATCGATTAGACTGCTTAAATAATCGACTATTCAATAGGTTTATAAGCTTGCTTGTATCGATTTGTCTTGTGTTGTTGAGTTGATGATTATTAGTTTATTATTACACACTCTTAAAAGTGTGGCGTGTAGGAAGCGTATAAGTAAACAAGTGCTTTAGGCAATCATAAAAAATAATATTAGGTGCCAATACTTATTTGTGTTGCTTACGTAATTTTAAAGTTTATGATTGATCGATAATTTTAGTTTCGTGTATGTACATGATTTGTGTTATAATATAACACGTAATAACACCAGCCACTGTCCCAGTGCAGGACAAAGACCTCTTCTCATACAGAGAAGGCACGAGCATTGATCACCACGCTTGCTGAAGACGGGTTGGCGATGTCAGATATATTAAAATTATAAGTCCAGGTTTCCTGACGAGTAATGTCCAAGAATGTCTAAGCGTAATGACATGTCATTAGTAATTTCTAGTAGGTATTTATTTGTACTACTACTCATTGACGTGTGCATACTTCCCATCCTCACATATGGTTCTCAAACATGGTATTTGACAAATCAGCAGAGGTCCACCCTCGAGGTTTGCCAGAGGGCTATGGAACGGACTATTCTGGGTATCAAATTAACAGATCGGGTTAGGAATACGAGCATCCGTTCCATTACAAAGATAACTGATGTCACTTGGAAAGCTGTCACGCTAAAGTGGAATTAGGCTGGACACATCTGCTGCATGTCAGACGACCAATGGGCCAAACTTACGACCCAATGGGTCCCTCTGAATGGCAAGCGACATCGCGGCAGGCCTTGAGGGAGATGGCGGGACGAGCTAAACTCCTTCAACAAGAACTGGTCCTTAGCAGCTCTAGACAGAGAGAAGTGGAAAGATTTTTGCCCTGCAGCGGGACTTCATAGCCTTTTAATAATAAATAACAAAATATTTATTTGTAAAAAACTGAAAAATGTTTTCATATCTTAAAAATTTCAAATAAAAACAATAAAAAAATTATCCGTTAACGTTTTAGTTAGTTCTATTAGTAAACAGCATCCCTCATCTCTATATTCTCATGTTCTGACTCAGTATGACGAGGCCATGTCATCCGATACCAACAGGAAATTAGATAAATACCAAGAAAACATTCACAATTCAGTCTTTTTAACACGCAGTGACGTGACGACCAAATTGTCCGCCATTGCTATCAATTGGTGGTAATTTAAAAAAATCTGCTCCACAAGCACGGGGGCGGACTTGACACGCAATAAATTCTTTATACATATTTAATTAAGTTCAAAATATTGTAGATACTAGTCCACGGCATTCGGGGTCAACACACTTGAAAAATATAACTACCATTTTAACTTGACCTCTCTGAACATAGTTTTTGTTTGAAAGCGCAACCCCTCTTATGCTGGTTACTCCACTCCACACGAAGCATGGTCACCCATCAATCAATGGGATCATATCGCCGCCGAAACCAGCCAGCCACGTCTAACATTATGATTTTATAAGTTTGAGTAATATTTTATTTAAATTTTCGGTTGATTGAATGTTTCGGTTCGGAACGCTGCGGTTTTACGAGTTTAGAAATAGAAAAGATTGACTAAATAGTCAATGATTAATATTATTAAACGTATTTGCAATTTAAATACGTACTCGTGTGGAATACAGCAAGAAGTACAGTAAAGAGAAAATTAAAAAAAAAAAAACAAAAAAAAAAATGATTTGTGTGAGACATGTTCCAGCGGCCGCGTCATCCATCTCGTTCGATATTTGAATACGTTCGAATTTGGAACAGCGGCCAGTAATATGAACTTAGTTCGGTTCGTTTTTCAATTGCTTCACTTATATTTTGAATTTAGAACGCCACTAGATAAGAATGTCGTTTCAACGTTTAAACTGAACACGCATGAATTTAACTACAATTTTGTGTCTAGACGTTTTTTAGTGGACAATAAATTGTCTAGCGGTTGTATTGTCATGGTTTCTTGTATGAAAGGTGTGATAGAGAAATCGCGATTCTGTAATTCTGTGCGCGTTGCGCGTTACGTAAGTTGTATTGTGTATGCTGGCTAGATGACCGCACGCGCCAACTTCACGTACTCGCAATAAGGCACGCGGGGTGGCCGACGCATTCTTTTACGAACGAACGATTCATAGTTGAATTGAAGAACGTTCTATTTAAGGGTATGCTAATCTTTTATGTACTTTTAGCTTTGATATAGGCTGAAATTGATGTGTTATTAATTATTATTAATATGATTACTGAAGTGAAAAAGAGAAGCTTTTGAGTGCATATTTATTTAAGTATTATGTTTAAGTTATGATAAAATAAATTTGACCTCTTTTTTCTTTGTTAAGTTAAGCTACTTTCAATGATCATTGATACTCCATACTACCTATAATTTTTTTTTCACGTCTCATTTTACAGCACTGAAAAAATCAACATATTCTGAAAAAAGACAATCGCATCTTAGAAACGCGCTGCGCATGCGACACATAAATTTTAAACACCAAATCTCCCTGCTTTCTTTAGACAAATTGGACTCAATTTCCATACACAAGTTGATACCTTCAAGAGGTCACATCTTAAGACAATGCTCAATGAACGAGGAGGGGGGAGGTGCTAGACCTCAGGGGGGGGGGGAGGGAGGTGTAATTATTCGCCGCTAGCTCGCAACCACGCCCGCCATTGTGACTTAAACATCGGCTTCAAGACTTCGAAAGACACGGCTTTCGAAGTCGTTGACGTGTTAGCTCTTATGGTGTTGAGAAAAATGTTTACAGTACTGATGGAGTAATTTGTGGTTTGTAAACAAATGCTTGAGATTGTTGGGGTAAGGTCTCGTTACGTGATTGTGTTTTGTTTTTGTGATTGATTTGTAGTTGAGCTTTTTAGGGCCGGTTTTTTGATTCGTAGTTTACTCAACCAATGGTTAAACATTAATGGTTAAATTTAAGGTTCAATTTTGGATAAATGTGAAAGGCTATGGATATATATTACCTCATTAATATTAAAAAATAGTAACTAATGGCATTTTAGCAAACACATTTAGCCAAAATTCAACCATTAGTTACTATGTTTAACCATTGGTTGAGTTAACTACGGATCAAAAAAGGGAATTGGGAGATTACAGATTGATTGATAACCCTAATGTAAGTATCAATTCAATTTTGCTTGCTGATATAATTAAAATACACGAATAGAAACCCAGATCAAAGACTATAATCTAAACAAGAGTTTCATTAAAATAACTTAAACGCTTAAGCACACACAAGACTACTAAAACAAACCAGACAAATTACTCTATACGGAACAGAACACTTAAAAAACCCCATAAATAAACATAAACCATTAAATACGAGGATTATCCTACAATCACGAAGAACCCTAAAATATGGACCATCCATCCGTCTGCTTGAAACACATCAATACAACTTATCTGCCTGGAAACCACTCAAAACGTCTATTTTTAAGCTAAATTCGAACCGAGGGCAAATGTAAAAATTGTTCGTATCTTGCTATATGATTGATTTTATTACTCCTGCGCAGTATCGGTTTAAAATATTAAAATTGTTATGTTGGTACTTGTTTGTTGTAACGTTTTTTGTTTCTCGGAATTCGACGTTTGAATTTTTGAAATAAATGATGGCTGATTGTCATCGCGGAATGTTTTTGAATTTGGAACTGTTAAGTGAAATAGAGATGTGAATTAAAAGCTTTTGAGATGATTGCGAAAACCATTAATTGAATTTTGTCATAGATATAAATTCATATTTATGTCCTAGAAATTCTCTAGTGCGTTATAGATTTGAGCATTCGACATCACGTCAATTGTTCAACTTCGTTTTAAACTTGATCTCTACGTCAATTAAAAATATTCTATCTAACTCGATAGGCAGTCGCTCCATGTGAAATACTGGTATTCAGCTGCATCCGGTTTAGACTGGAAGCCGACCCCAACATAGTTGGGAAAAGGCTAGGCAGATTGATTTTTTTAACTTTAAGGGGATTGTTTCTCTAGCTAGACCAGTAGGAGAGATTCTATTGACCTTCGGGAATAATGGTGATCTGTCTTTGTTACACAGTTCATTAATAATTTGGCATCTAGAAAGAAGGAGTTGAAGCTGAAAGCTCTACTTAGATACTTTCAGTATTCCCTAATCAATCAATGTTTTAGTGGTCAAGAAACTACTTATAAAACCAGAACACCGTGAACCCTAAAAGTCCAACAACACTAAAACAACACAATAAACCAATATTATCGATATAATCGTAAAGATTCCCGTGAACTGACAACGTTTACTCATAAAAGCTGAAACAAATAAACAATTCGCTTGGAATTAGTCATCGTATTGGAAGGCGGTCTGTTTCGTCTCAATATTGAACAGCATCTGCCACACTTATTATATGTTCCGCTCAGGAACGTATCATGAGATTTTTTTTTATAAATATTCTTCCTTATCTTTTATTTGTGGGAAGATAGATATTGATAAGTAAAATAACGGTTACCCACAAGAAAAGTCGCGAATCATTAAGTTTAACTCATAAATTGCACTTCCAAATTCAAACCTACGTTCTACATTTGAATCTAAAAAGAATAAATGCTTGCAAGAATGCAAACTACATTTAAAATTCAAAAAGAGAACCGAGATGCCTTTTTTGTGACATGAAGCTAATTTATGCCAGTAACTTGTTCGTATAGATCACGAATCTGCTCAGGAGCTTTTTAATCTTTCTGACACCCAAAACTAATTAAATTACTTCGGAGGCTAGGCGCGCTGTATGCGCCCCACAGGTGATAAAGTCAATAATTCGTTTAAAATCGGAGAAGTAATTAATTATTACAAAAAAAAAAAAAAATTCCAGCACATCGACGCACGGTAGAATAGATTTTCACTAAAATGAATACTTATTCGTTTTCGGGTGCGACACTCGCTCCACACTCAATCACCATCCGCCGCGCTGGTCGCTTATGAATCTGGAATTTGACCGTTTTTAGCCCCATTCCACGGTACCAAATTAAAAATGTAAGAATTCTCGCTTGCAAAAGGAATTTATATTTTATTTCATTTCATTAAATCCGCCATCTTTTGTTTCCATGGCCCGTTCCGATCGGAATTCATATTTTTCTGTGTTTTGTTTCGGTTTGCGAGCGGCGTATTGTTTTATTGTTATGTCCGTTCTAAATGTTTCGTTTCTCGTTCCGAACCGAGTATTAATTATTTTCTTATTTTTGATGAATGCGTCCGACGAATTTTTAAGATGACTTTTAACGGCGATTAAGAGTCCACGATAATAATTCGGCCTTTAGAGAAGCAATCACGATTTTCATTAAAATTCTGCAACGCCGTGGAGTCGTTAAAAAAATTTAGATCCATTGATCTCCGGGTGAAATCGCGGTTGCCAGTCAAGATTAGTCCGCGGCCGACCGAATACTTACTATGCTTAAACTATTAAACGCAACGTCGAATCCGAACAGACAGAGATACGTATCGTTTACCGAAAATAATACCGGCCGTAATCTGACATTCTCATACGAGAGTCCGGAGCGTTACGCAACTGACTTTCCGCCTTCCGACAACAAGAGGGATTATTCGTTACTCATCAATCTTAAATAGACACGGACACTCCATTGTTCCCGTGACATTTAGACGAATTTATAAATAACGCCGCTGAATAAATTCTGTCACTGTCGCTCATATATAAATTTAATTAATACGCGCGCCGTGCATAATTCGGAGGATTTTAAAATCCGAACGTAACGCGACACGCCCGTGTCCGCACACGCCTGATTGATACAATTATAAAATTTATTCCAAATTCAAACGACACCCGCGTTTGAATGTGGAATAGAACGCATTCCTAATTGTTGGCATACGCTCTAGCGCTATTGGCCGATACGTTTTCGTATTTCGAACGTCTCTTTGTATTCGAATTTAGAAAAGCGGATTATTTTGCTTTCTTTCTTGACGTTCGTTATTGTGTGCAAATGTAATTGTTGTTGCGTCTGGTTATTGGTGTAAGTATGAGCGTCGATGGATAGTTTCGTCTCGCGCGCTCCTCTCGCATCCACTCCCATAAAGATTACGTCGAATGCGTCTCGATAGTGACGTACTCTGCCTGCAAACTGCTTATTAACTTTACAGCTAATATTTTTCCATTTTGTAACATTTTTAGCCCTGTAATCAATTGTAAATAAGTAACGTCACATGTTTTGTTAGGACTATTTTAGGGAAGGGCTGACTAAATGAAAAATGTCACGCACGCTCCTATTGACGCATCGCAAAGTAACATAAGAAATGCAAGTAAACAGAAATTGCATTTCGTGTAATGTATTGTAACGTTGCCAATGTTACATACTGCCAAAATTTGCGTCGTCTCTTTGGATTTATAGGCTATCTATGTTTGATGTGAATGTGACAATTATTTTGTTTGTGTTTAATGGTTCTGATGGCAGCAGTCAGGTTATAATGGTCGTCGTTAGTTTCAGTTGAAATGCTGTTAGCTGTTATAATCTAAGGTGTCACGTCGAGCCGTGAAACAGACGAATGTCCATTAAAATTATCTGCGTGAAAATAAACACACGGTTCTCAGTAACACTGTAATGAGCATTCTTCGTAATCAGATCAAAGCTTTTATTGTGTTTAACTTTTATACTCATTGTTATAGAAACAGATGTCTCAACGTTTCAATAACGTCTTTAAATTTTATCGTTGAAGGAATCATACATGTAAACTGTAGAGCTTTTAATTTTCAAATTTCGTATACACAAAACCAACGTTATGAAACTGACAGTTTTTGAAATACGAAGTTCGATTTTCGAGATTCAAATGATCCGTCCGCTATTCGCACCTAACACTGGTTGCAATGAACAGTGGGATAATAATGTTCTAGAATTAAATCGTATCTAAACAGTAGTGCGCCGCTCGAAATAGGGCGCGTTTGCAGCAATTATTTTAGCTCTGTCTTTCTGAAAATTGGCAGCCGTGTGAGATCTTTTGCGAACGGTATTCGGTTGAGAAACCGTTGTAGCCGCGTCCAGCTACACGAGACCCGCGATGCGCCCCCCACACACTGACTTTTGTTAGAAAATCACTCAAAGGGGATATGTCAGCAAAAACTGGGCGGGTTTTATAAATAAAGTGCCCTGATATGCGAATAATAGGTAAGTCTGTCCGTCAGAGTGCGTTCGACGTGCGTAGAGTACCTACTCAACGCTATTTTATTTTGGTCTAAGTTGCATTGGCTGCGCTTTGAACGCCGGATTAACTAATCATTAGTTATTAATTTAACGCAGATCACTCGCAATAAATTTCACATGTTTACAGCTTTTATGTAGTCGTTCACTACGACAGAAACTATGAGTGGACTTCAAAACCATAAAGCGAAGATCCAGTGTTAGTGTATATCGTTTATTAAAGCCCGTTTTTATTAAATACAACAATAGAACATTTAAAATTAAAAAAGTCGAGCTTGCCCATAAATGTGCGCTATTAATTTCTGCTACAATTTAATACCATAGAGAGAAATCGAACAGAAAAAAGTCCAACCAACGCCGTCGCGCGCTGAAAATTTACATTTGTAATCAGAGCCATTAACGTCGACAATAAAATGCATTGACATGCGTTAGAAAGTGACGGAGCTAGGGCGCGGGAGTGAGTCGGACGCTCCTCGCCGAGTAGCGCCAGACACAATAGCGGCGCGTGCACCGAGCGAGGGAGACCCACGTATTGAAAAAGAATGAGATAGCAATAAGTTCGTCAGTGCGGCTCCGATTCAATAATAGGTGCGTTCGGATTTTATGCGTTTGCGAAAAATGCACTCAGATTTATCGTTTCGCTTTCCGCGTAGTCTATTAACGTGTACAGTGGTCGACTCCATTTTTATTGTTTTTGATGTATTTTATAACTACACAGCCGTCATTATTGCTGTACACCTGCATGCCCTTCGTAGATGTCTATAAAGAAACAAAAACTATAACTCATCTGCTTTGACTATTAATGAATTTTATGAGAAAAATTATGAAGAAAATGTTAGAAAATGTGAATGGATTCCGCGCTATTGTAATAAATTTGACGTGCGTTTAAAAAAACAATACAATAACTTCTAAGTCCGCGGTGCGCATACAAAATGCGCAACATAACAGAGTGCGGGACAGGTGCCCGGGCGCATTCTCTCGCGTTGTGCGAAAACGAGAAACGCCGATTAAAATGAAATACGCGACGTACGCAGGTTAATTAATATCACGCACTATTTTAGGTAGCGACGAAATATTGTTGTTATTAATGTGTCTGGATTTGTGGAGGATTAGGGGATGAGGCTGATGTATGAGTATTTATGTGGCGTATAGGCGTTTTAAAACGCTGTGATTTAAAAGTTGGTAGAAACAAATCTTGCAACGTTTTCTTTTATACCATATAAGTTCAATCACCGCAGGCACTATCCGTCTTGGACATAAATTACAATGTACTTACCTGAAACTTACAAGAAAAGATGAAAAATTCAATGTAAAGCTGAATAACTTGTGAAAATGACAAATTTTGATTAGAAGATTTGACTTTAGGTAAACTTTGGTCATTAGACTGATTTAAAATTGGTTAAGTATTTATAAAATATAAAGTACCTAACTACAATTGGTAGGTACGCTAAACTTTAAAAAATATTGACACAAACATTATTAGCAGGTACGTAACAGAATTGTTACATTTGGAATAACAAAACGTATCTCCCTCCGCAAATAGCCGACCGTCTGCCCCGACTTCGATTGCAGAACACAATTTACTTCGGGTATAGTTACGAACTACGAAGAAGATCTACGAAGTAACAACAATTTGTATTTCGAAAAAGATTTGAATTAGGAATAAGGTCCGTATTCTAGAACGATGCTGAAGCATGAATCTCGAGTAGGAGATCCGTCAGTTTTTAGTCAAGAGTCGAATCTGAGTTCCTTTTTAGAATAAAGATAATAAAAGTTTGAAATTCCAAGTTTAGAGTTCTAATTTTATGCTCAACATGTTTAGTCAAATTCGAATAAACTTCTTATTCCGAAACGCACTAAGAAGAAAACTCAAACTTTATTCAAAACTCATGAATAGCCAATCTCAAAATATTTATAACCTAAGTCAAGTTTTTTCCAAAATAAAACAAAACTAATACCTACTAGTTGTCGTTAACAAAATAATTTACTCATTACTTTAACCACACACTGTTAAGCCAACGTCTTCAGCTTATTCACCCAGCGAAAAACCAACTTTGCCTCCTTGTAACAAAGTTGAAATTCCCGTTACAAAATATTACTAACAATTCAGCAAATCACGAGTTGTGGAGACGTAACAAAGTGGAAATTGTAGTGTTTATTGTTGAAGCGATAATAAAGAGAGTTTACAACTGTTTTATTAACACTTATCTCGTAAACTATGAGGATTGTCTTCAAGTTAGTGAGTTATGTTTACTTTAGTATGTGCTATTTTGTTAAGTTGTAACTAAGAAGTGATCGGTGACTTGCTAGTGGGATTTTTCGTTGTTTTCTGAAAAAGGCATTGTTTTGTTTGAATTTATAATTACTTCTGAAAACTATCTACTTACCGTAGGTACTTTTGCCGATAGGTAGGTAATTAACGCTTTGACAGCTATACGGCCATAGCAGTAATAACAACTTCTATTGTGTCCGGTTTTGTCCATCAAAGCGTTGATAGATTTAAAAGCAGTCTCGTACGTAATTAACAGTCTAGGTTAGTTATGATCTTCTTATTCCTTCTTAGTATCATCGAGAACATCTTTCCTAACTGGCCCAGTGTAGGTTAAAACAGCTCTTTCACCTTTAGGCACTTCAGCTTTTCTAGGAGCCATTACAGTAAGAATTCCATCTGAAGAGAGTTTAATTTCGACAGTATCTGGGTTACTATCTTCTGGCAACTTGAATCTTCTCACGAAATTCTTGGATATAAAACCACGTTCATCTTGCTTCTCCTCATGCTGACCTTCGATCACGATGAATTCGTTACTGATTTTGACATTTATACGGCCATTTATTCTTTTGTGTCCCGTTAGTGTCCTTCAAAGCGTTAATCATTTGAATTATACTTACTTGAAAAATATGTTCTGAATAAGCTTTAGGTTTTCCATTTTCAGAAAAGTTTAAAGCCCTATAAAATAATTTTCCGTTGTGTGATGGAAATTCTAAAATCTCCAGTCATAACTAACATTTTAAAACTCCAAGAAGTAAATCCGTTAACAATAAAAAACAGGAATTCCGAACCACAAAAATTAATATTCATCTTTCCTCCAACTCACCCGTATATGGAATACACAAAAATCAAACACATCTGTACCGCATTTTTTACTGAAACTTAACAAAGACACCTAATGTATTATGAAACCGAAACCCAACGTGTGTTCGACTAAACTTCCTTTAACAACACTCCAACTTCCCTTCATGTTCTTTGTTCAATGCTTCTTTAGTGCAACGTTCTTACACCACCCACGCAGGCATAAACGTCGATGTATGACAAACGAATCTATGTTCTCAGTTGTAGCGGGTTTCCCTCCACAAGGACATTCACCCTACTTTTTTTACGAATCCGATCTCATTCTTTTTTCGAATCGTTTTTATTCGATTTTAATTGTGTAAGGGTTTCCTTTTTTAAATAATGTTGACAAGTCAAAGGATTAATTGTTTTTGTAAATCGAATCGTGGATCATTTTTTTGTAATCATGCTTCATCATCATTTTTGCCGAAAGAGGTCCACTGCTGGACAAGGGCCTCTTAAGCATACATACTAACTATACATACTTAATTGTTGCAAATAGAATGAATTTAGATTCTGCTTAGTGTTTGATTAAAGCATTTTAAATCTGCATATTTTTAGTCCACGTTCTCGGAAAATGGAAAAGTCTAGAGAATATTTCATATCAACGATTATTTACGGTACGGTACGTGTTACAAAATAATTCCTAATAGCAGTAAACAATTCACTACGCAGCCATAAAAATGAGTATAAAAAGAATCTCTAAAATCCATGAACCCTTTCAATAAAGTTTGTCCGCTATTCAATCAGAAATATTAAATCTAACGCCGCCCGCATAATGTAAACTTAACTACTAAAAATATCGTACCCCTTTATATCAGAAAACATTACCCTCGCCCCAAGCTAAAATTGTTCGAGAAATATTAAAATAGTCAAAAGAGTTAAATTTAAAATGGAGGGTAGACAAAAAAGTCGTAATCTCTAAACTAACACAGCTGACGATATCACAATAACTAGTTTTTCGGATGAATTCGGAGATGACGGTTTAAATCGACTAATGGAAGTAAAAAATGCGTTTTTTATTGATTTTGTTGATTCATTGATTTAGTAAGAAATGGATTCGTTTTGCCTTTGTCATATTACATGTAATATGACAAACGCAAAACGAATCCATTTGCTTGCGTCCATTTGCTTGAGTCCATTTCAATACGTAATTGGTCACCTCTCTCGCTCACAAGGGACCAAATTTGTAAGAATGAAAAATTTAATCAATTGGCGAACTAATAAATAATGTTAATTTAAGAGGTAATTATTGAAAACACATTTATATTGTGTTATCTAATAAACTCAGCTTAATAAGTATTATGATCTGTTTTTGAGATGAGTTAAATAAATGCCACAATTAAAAGTTTTTTTTTAATAATTTATGTAACACTATTTATTAGTTCGCCAATTAATTACATTTTTCGAAAAAGCATCTTTTCAATTAACGTTCTTAAAAATTTGGTCCCGTATGAGCGAGAGAGGTGACAAAATGCGAAAGCCCTCCTAACGTTTAATGCAGCTTTCTTATTAATGCTTCAGAGCCTTTTCTCTTCTGCAGTTTTTAAGCTCCAATTAATAAACTATAAAATCAGGTTTATAACGTTTTCTGCTACTAACAAAATATCTAATCCTACCATTGCACAGAGGACACGGCAAAATAAAACATTTTAAACATTCTGTATTCAAATATATTTTTGACAAATGACATTAAAGTTTTAAAAAATCCACGCATTGTTGTTGGACTCAACAGTGGCAAAGGGAGCGCATGACGAAAGCAATTTAAAAATGGAAGGGTTTCACTTTTCGTTCCAATTTTAAAAAAAACGAACCCGCGACGAGTGATTTGACGATTCGGACGGGATTGTAAAACGAATTTTATGATGCGAGAGGGAACTAGCCATTTTATCACTTTTATTTTTATTTTACATTTTTCTGTTATACATTTTCGTGTATCGCTATCGTCTAATCTCTTCATGTTTATACAGTCGACATAGCTATATATTAGTTACTCGTTAAAGCCATCTCATAAATCCGAAATTTATGACATAACTCTTAATAAACTCTGATAATAAATTTGAAAACCAAACATGTGATTCTAAAATTAAACTGAAAAGAAATGAGTTCTGAAAACGTTCCCATCCACTTGAGGCGTGTTACTTTTAAGTAATTTCACTTGTGTACATAAACCCTCTCGCGCTCGCTCCCACTACACACGCACACATCGCCACAGACGCAGATGTTGATTCCATAAAATAATATTTCATGTAAAGCACTAACCGCCCGACCGAGGGCGGAAGGATTGCGTTCTATTTTTAAATTTTTATATTTCGAAGCAATTCAAACTTGGTACCGGTCGCTTTATATTCGATTCTTTGCACGAATTTCAATCACAGAATAGCCCACTCTCATTTCTAACCCAGTCTCGTTTCATAAGCTCTAGTAAAGTAAAAGTAATTATAACGTTATTACTAAATGTCGAGTCAAAATTGACCTCTAAAATTGTTTGAACATTTCGCTCGTGACCATTCGTCAATTAAATCGGACGGGGACTCGTTATTAAAGGCGTATAAAAAAGAAATAAATCTTGAGGCGAGTTTTAAAAAGCTCCGTTTCGAAGTAAAGAATGTTGTGTACAATCTCGGTTCGGACAAAAAAGTGACAACAAATAAAAAACGTCCCGCAACACGGCCGACCAACAGATTATCAGCGCTAAAAGGGTTGCTCCCGCGCTCTCCTCCTTTTGTTCCTTCCAAATTCAAACTTGGGATCCGTACAAGGAGCGTTCGAATGCGAATTCTATTTTTGAATATTCTACCGAGAATTTTTAATTAATGCCGCTCGGCCGCGCTCGTATTTTTAAAATTCGTATTCTGTTTTAAATCGAGTTCGATATTCAATTTTTGCGTTCGATTTCTGCGTTTTTTATTTATGTTGTGCGATAATGACGTTTCGCTTTAAGTGCTTTATTTCGATTGGCGATTTTATTCCGATGTATCTCCTTGAAGGTCGGTAGTTTTAGTGATTAATGGTCCAGATATGTGGAGTGCTTTTTAAACGAAATATTGAATTTAATGATGTTTTGTGGAACTGTGCGATCTGTTTTTGTTTCGACACGTGTAGGCGTTTTCTATAGGCGTTCTCAATGACACATTCATGTTACCACATCGTAGATAGTCTGTTGCATTATCGATCACCCAATGCACACAGCATTTATAATCTTCATATTAAGATATTTTTGGGGCTCGATGATAAAATTTTATGGCTGATGCGTAAATGACGAGCAATTCATGTTTATTACATAATTTATATTCCCTTATAAGAGTTGGTGAATCCAATAAGCCACAGAGTACAAAAATGCCTCAATGTTGGGAACTAAATAAACAGTGTGAAATATTCTCGTTGTTGGTGTTATTTTAGTCTGTGCGCGTGCACTTTAAATGAGTAACCAATAAGTCGCATTAAGGGGTCACTTGACGCATAGCATCACACGCGGCCAGCATACGCAAGTCGTTGACCCCAATACGCAAATGGGGACTTCTTATTATGATATTATAATCGATATAATAACGAATAATAGAGAGAGAGGAGTAGAGGCTTGTGGATAATAGACACCCTTAGGTATGTATGAGAAGTACCTCAAGAGGAAACTAGCGTGTTCTTGGAATATTACGTCGTAACATTATTGAGATTATTAATCGCATGTCCTATTTGTAATATGAAGACTATTGGAGACCACACAAATGGAAATAAGGTTCTAAATAATGTCAAACATGCAAATCTAACTTGACGTTCATTCAACGAATACTACTCACTACAATAGCATTGAAATCGTTTTGAATCCTGTTCATCCCAAAAGGGAAAAAAAAACAAGACTGAACTTTTTTATTTTTTGTAGTTCCTATACACGTGCGTAGTCACATTCGAAATATATTCTTTTAATAACATGTTACCGTCTAGTAATCATTCGTTCACATAATGGCGTTCACTTAATATTCCATTTTCGAAAATATTTGAATCGTCATGCTCGTTCCATTCCATTGTGTCGGCGTTCGGCTATCTGATTTTAAATTTTGAAGGCGATCGATCTCTTATTGGTCGAACGTTTGAATTCGGAACTTAATTGTGGTTCGTGTTAATTAAATTAATTGAAATTGATTCGCGCTTTGCAAATGGACGTCTTGGGACAAGTCGAAGATCAAAGTGTCGACTTCAGAAATACGATTGCCGTAGGTTGAATACGATGAGAGAATATACCCTATATTCAATTCTAATTACTTAGAACTACGAAGTTCGTCAATTTAGGGTATAGTTTAACAGACCCTTGCCTGTATGTTGTTCAATATGGAAAACTAGGTATACTTACAATCAAAAAGCACTTATCTTATAATAATCTTGAAACATTCCAACCTATTGCAGACCCCAGTCTGATTCTAAGAAGATATTCTATTTCTCAGACGTGTTAAACTTAACAATAATACATTTTCTAATAAAATCCAGAGCAAACCTTTATTATTTCCTTCGTAAACAGAATTCTCATCTTATTCCGTATCAGACTAATGTTTTCATTTTTGTTTCCAGGTATTTTGCTGGACACCATGTTTAGAAATTGGCGACCGATATCATCGATTCAAATACGACGTTTTGTCACGAACCGTACTCGGAAACAGTGAGTCGAAACTAGATACCTACTAATAAAAAACTAAAGTATATAACGAATACACTTTATTTAAAAAGAAAAACAGTTAAGGGCTGGTTGCATCATTTTAAGTTAACGATGCCATAAACTTCAATCTTCAACTGTCACTCTCAGGTTCGGATGTCAATATTGAATTTCGAATCGATGATTACATTGACCGATGAATGAACAATTTCGTCCTCATTTATTTTTAAATTTTAGACCTTTACTTTCTAAGGAACAAAATTTACGAGGAATGAAGTTATTCGAGGGTAATAAAGTCCAATAAATCAAGTAGAGCCACTGCTTTGATGGTATCTTCAAATTCTTCAGTGCATCGGTCGTTGCAATGTCAATGTGAATTTATCAGTTTTTTGCAAATCTGAGACGTAAATGATAGTAATTTCAAATTTGCGAAAATCGTGTTTTTGTAGAAATGACAGAAAAATATATATCTCAATTTTTTTAAAGTTTAAAATTATAGCCCAAAAATTCTATCACACTACACCACACCACGACGACCTAAAATAATGTTCTTATTAGAATTTTTACCCCTGCTTGTACCAACTGTAATTTTATTAAAGTCCCCTCTCCGTGAAGGATGAGTTTATTTTAAAAATGGAAAGCTAAGCGCTCACAAAAATAATTGATGTGACCGGACCCCTTTCGTAATCTCATTGCCTGTTCCTATATGATCAGCAGATAAAGCCGAAAAATGTATTCACTAGTTATATTATATTTATGCCTTTGGCTGCCCGAGGGCTGGTAAATCAACCAAATGGAACCTAGAGCCCTAAGCGTATTAACGAAGGGCGCTACCTAGGCACCCTCGGTTATTGGGCTTACGCTAATATTGTCAATCGCTGTAATGGTCCATTTAATCAGTCAAAGCTCACATTGCGCTTTTGAATTCACAGCAAAGCAATTATTTTAAAATTATCTGCAAACAAACAAGGTTACACGGACGTTATTGACATTACTAAGCTCAATAATCAATCTGCCTAGCCTTTTCCCAACTATGTTGGGGTCGGCTTCCAGTCTAACCGGATGCAGCTGAATACCAGTATTTTACATGCAGCGACTGCCTATCTGACCTCCACAACCCAATGACTGGGTAATACGATACCACTTGGTAGGACTGGTCATAGATCCAAGAATGACAGCCGGGACATGGTTTAACGTGCTTTCTGAGGCAGGGAGGAGTCTCAGTATGTAAAAATGGTCACCCATCCACGGACCAACCCCTGCAAGCGTAGCTTGACCTGATAGATCGACCCGTGCGGCTGTTATTACTTAGCTTATTAGTAACTCGTACTAGGCTCAATAATGACATTGCATAATTTGAATTACGAATTGTACTTTTAAAAACCTGGTGCCGACTCACCAAATGATCAATCGTCCAAAATGGATTTGCACGTCGCGTCGATAAAAGGTGCTAAAAACGCAATGCTCTTTAATTTTCAAAATCGGAATTTCTGGAGCGTTGAACTTTTTTTTCACAACGGTTTTGTGGAGCATCGACACTTTAATTAGAACGTAGCTTTATTCGTTCAATAATTATAATCGAATGTGTATAATTACATTCGAGTATCGAATCGAAACCGGGCGTATTGATATTAAAAATGATGTTTTTGTCTGTCGAACTTTGAAACAAAGCAGCGGTAATTCGTATGAAGTGACTTGCGTTTAGCCAGCTCTTTGTCTGTCCATCTGTATTCACAAAACGAAGCATTTAATTTTTTTTTTCTGTACTTACTTTTCGAAGATAATTGTCGTTAATAATCGTCGGTTGAGATTAGATATCGATTGTGAATACAACAATGTGTTGTGAGAATTTTAATTTGAAAAAATATATTATGATTGGGTAACTGACGAACGAACTGGCAGACTAATGACTGCCGTATACGGTGTTGGGTAAAAATTAAAAAAAAAAAAAATTATAACCGAGTATCGTGACAGTTCGGGAAGTCGAAATGTTATTTTATCAGGAGTGCAAGTTACAGCCACTGAGTCCCAAAAGTGTATATCATGAATTATTTATGGACAACTTTATACTTCCCGGGCCTGGTTTCGCCACAAAAGCGGACGTTTTTGGAAATAAATTCATCGAAAAACGCCTTTTATACAGCATTAACATTATTTATGTTCCGGCCGAGTGGCGGACACTACGCGGCTTCGAAATGTTATTGTCGAAAGTTGCTCGCTCGTTTTCTTGCGGATTCACTTGGAAAAAATAAGCACATGCATCTTATTATACTTAGTTACACCATATTTTTAAGAAGATGTAATCGATATTTTAAGTTTTATGGTAAATTAATTCGTGCAAGAGCAAAAAGATCAAAGTAGACAGATTCGAGCTTTTACAGAGCTTTTGAGAATATCAAAAGCTTGCAGTCAGCTAATTTTATAGATACACTTCAAAAGTAGTTAGGTAACTATAATTCAAACGGTCTTATTGTTGTGTTTTTAAATTCAAAATTCGAAACCTTGCACAATCCAATGCAGATTATTCAAATTCCGAACTCTATCCGCTGTACAAAAAGCTCTCGATGTAATGAATACAATATTGTAGTTACAAAGTAACTGACTTATACATAATAGAATCGCATAAAAATCCCTCCGATGATTGCACCGTGGGATTTTAAAACAATGCGATTGTTCCACCTTTGTGAAACATATTCGGATAATGTTTAATAATAAAAAACTTTAATACTTTGTAACTTTTTGTCGTTCTGATCGATGTCTCACTTGACATTTTGTGTCGACGTAATTTGCACCTCTGAAATTGGTTCTAGGAGTTAATAACGTGTAATACATACTTCAATTAGCACAACTCGCTTTAAAAGTACAAAGAGATCATAGACTCAAAGCTAAGACAAATAGAGTTAAAGCTAGTTCAATTTTAAACTGTAGACCTGCCTATTGGGCAAGTTACGAGTATTGCCATTTCGACTCATACCTACATACATTACTTAATAACAGGTCATTTGGACATATAAAACGACATGTTCTTTTATTCGCGAGCGCTTTAAACACACCGCCAGGATATGCCTCTCTATTTAAATGTGGAACTATCAACCGTTACTTAAAACTATCATTAAGCGGATATAAGTAGCAACACTAAAATAAAAATTCATAAAAAGAACAATCGGAAAACGCCAACACGTCGCAGCGATAACGCAAACGGATTCGAAATTTTAAATAGTTCCATATTCAAACGGCCGATTTCAAATATGGGACGACGATTGTTTCCCGTTTTCGCTGGTAGTTAGCGACGGTTCTTAATATGCGGGTTACGCATGCGCTCAACTGTTTCACAATGGATGAAGTCGACAATCGGTTTCTATTTTTTTTATTGATATTTATGTTGGCAGTTTATTGGTTATTTAAATTTTATATTATGTATGTTATAATATTGTAAGGTATAGGAGGATAGAACAATTGATTTAATGCAGGTAGCAACAATGTACGTGCTTAAAAATTACAACGCTCCAAAATTGAATTTCAAATAGGTACATTCAAAATTTTCGTTCATACATTCGATGTCATTAGGAATATTCATAATTTTAGGATAAGTAAAATGGTCTGTTGCAGTGTAAATCAATTGCATAATAAATATGATCGCGAAACTGAATCTATCGCTGGCAGACGTAATGTAATCTAATGTAATCAATTATACAACAAATCGACGTCAGTTAACCCTATGCGTGCCTGCCTGCATTCAAAACGCGCAGCGTTGCACGCTGTGGTCCCGACTTAAAATCGCGCGAATCCACAGAAAACGTGTCAAGGAAACGTATGCGTTCGGAAAAGTCGCAATAACTTAAGCAATCAGTATGCAGGACTGGGGTTCAGTTCCCGCTCACGTCTGGGTGAAAATATTCGTTCGTGATATGTCAAATATATTATTATTTCTACTTTCTACGCCGTTTTCGGTGTATCAAACGGCCATTATAGACGGAAAATATAATTTTGTTGGTTCCATTTATTGTTGCTGGTTATGGTCGAGTATTGCTTATTGCGTCAAATAACGGGACGTGAATACGGAATGGGCAATCAAATTAAAAGGATTATAGATCGCATTTGAAATAATAATTAGGTATGTTTGTGTCTATTGTACGTCCTATTTTGTAATTAAGTGGGTAATCAATTAAATCAAATACCTACATAATTGTTGCCATATAAACGCCTGTTATTAACATAACATTAGCTAAGTGTTGCTTAAGTTGCTTTATACTGCGTTGTATTTTAAAAACATAATTAGAATTCTGTGTTCTTAATTTAAAATGTATGTAAAGTATGGCAATAGTAATTGATTCAACGTTCGACGAGTGGAATATCAAAGCAGATGAAAACATAACATTGTATTAAAATCAACGAGCAGCACCAATAAACAGAGTCCATCAATAAAGTACTAATTTAATTGATTTCACAATCTATCAAAACGACTGAAGACTCAGCTTTCAACTTTAATGCCCAACAAATAGAGTCGAAACTTGTTTGTAAATCATCATCATCGTGGAACGCCCGAACAAATTGGTAACTTCCTCGAAGGATTTTTATTTTTATTGATAAAAGCGTCTCTGACGACAATTGGTACGGATTTGGCCTTAAATTGGTCGAATCACTGCGGCCTCGGTCTTAGTTACCATGTTGTATTGAACCGTTGGCATTGTAGGGTTAAGATGGGATCTAATTGTGTCTTTTTGATACGTTTTGTAGTCCAAGGCTGGAAGGGTCAGGATGAGGAGACAAGATGGACTGGTTACTTCTTCTTTCTATACGGATGATATTCTGATTTCAATAATTTTCTTGACATAATACGTAGGTCTATTTTGCTTTAGAGAAAGTGCACGGTATCTGACTGTTTTTATCATTGTTTATATCTTACATGTAGTTTAGAGGTTTTTAAAGTGATGCTTTTCCAAACATTTTCACAAATCTTACAAGATTTTTGTTTTCTTGCACTTGTGGTTTCCATAAGATTCAAATTAGAAAAGATAATTTCATTGCCAATTGTTTCAGTTCCATTTTTGTTACAATCTCAAAAACTGTTACAGCGCAGCAGTGGATTGAAAACTGATTTCCATAGCCTTGTAAAGTTTCTCTCAGTTATAATCTCCGCCTATTGAAATTTCAAAACAGCGACAAATTTTGTCGCACTTCGCAATATCGATCGATGGTTTATTCCCTCGATAACTATTCCCGAATTTCGGACACAAACATGCAAAACTTACACCCTATTTTTTGAAACATTGTAGTGTCAAATTTTCCGTCGGTCCCCAAGTCCACTTACCCAACCCTTCCCAAAAAAACTAAAAATAAAAAACGGAGGGGACTTTTAAAATCGTTATTATAATCTCGGACGCCATTTTGCCTATATGGGGACGCGCCCTTCAATTTTAAATCTTTTTTTAACAAAAACCCCTTTGATGTATATGCATTTCGGCAATATCTCCCGCTCGGCTAGATACGCGACATTTGGCCATTTCGGGGATTTCACTGATGCATATTTTAGATTAAAAGTTTAGTACTCTATGGCCACCCGCGCGGACACGTTGCCAATTTATGTGAAGGCAATATATCATAATATCGATGTTTCACTTTTGTTAGCGGGCCCACTCTGTCATGTCTACGATGGTCACAGCAATTATTTGTTGGCGTAGGTACGTATGTTGTATGGACCTTGCGACATGGAGACAAGACCGAGATGCAACAATCAGCGCACAAACTAAGACTAACGTCCAATTAATCAACTCATTTAACTAAAAAGTCGTGTGGGAAAACGTACGGATGTATCCAACCGACGCATTCCAAATTCGAATGAATCTGAAAGGCGAGCGAGATTTGAAAAGAGAATGAGATTTGAAAATAGAACACGCCATTAGGAGTGAACACAATGGTCTCATTGGTCGATTTGAAAAAGGAACAATTTGTTAAACGTCAAATATGAACTTTTTTATTTGAGATGTAATGAAACGCGGTGTGATGTCTAGTACTCACATCTCTAACGTTTTTTGTGTTGGATCGCCGCGCTCGTTTTTCATTTGTTTTGTTACATGTACCGCCGCACTTATTAATGTCAAAATTAAAATAAGAATTCGAGCAAAAGCCAGAAACGCCACCGGCGACAAGATTATTACGTTATTGAGGCGGAATCGTCTACAGAGAACCATTCTAATTAATAGCCAACCATGCGAAAATTGACGTACGTAGATACTCGAAGGCACACGTTATCTACCTAAAAAACGATAAAACCTAAGTATACATATACCTATGCATAGATTTGTAAAACAGATGGTCGATTCCATACATTTTTTGCGTTTGCTGCCTACGCGCTCATTCTCTCGTGCATTCAATTTAGTTCTGTCATACTTTCTATCTACGAAACGTTTATCGGATGATCACAAACACGAGCAATGACATGGAACTATCAATATTTCTAATAACGTTTAAAAACAAAGTTATATTAGTTTCTTACGAATGGAGCGGCCATATTAATCATTGGAACGAATTTCCGTGCGCCATGTCATACGGAGTTCGTTTATTAAAAATGTGACGTATCAAGATCAACATCTCTTCGTCTGAGAGGGACGAAGATAAGTGTAAGTTACTCGTGCGAGAGGGACAGATATGTGCTGACATTTCAACGGGTCATCAACCCTACGGGCGTCCTGCTCTAACGAGAATTCGAAGATTTGATTTGAATTGTTCTTAATTTGAAATATTGGTCCGGACAACGAATTTTATTGTGTACACATTTTTTATTCATATAACATGGTTTATTAAAATGTATTTAATAGTAGTTTCTATGAGCTTCCGTTTGATATTTGAATGGGTCGGCCGATCAATAGAAGTGCGTATAAATTGTAAAAACTGATTTTATTACTATAAAGTTTCATAAGCGATCTCTTCGCGTAAACGACTTTGAAAAAAAAAGAACTTATTTTTTGCCTTGGTAACATTACGGATATGGATTGTTGTATCATTATGAATAACAATTTTTATGATTAAGAATTCATATCGTATCTTGTGTTTTTTGTCTATTTGTTACTCGATTCTGATCCTAGATAACGCGTGCCTATTTAAGGTTGGACTCTACATACCTGTTGTTTCCTACTTCCTACCAGGTCCCATTCGATAAAAGCACCAAAGTACACAACAATAAAACCTTATTCTACAAAATATAGGTAGGTACCTAATTTACAAAAAAAAAAAAATAGTCAATTACATATGTCACAAAACATCCATGCCATAATTAAGTGGTCACTTCTTAATTTACTTTTAATTAGCTAAAAATCTGGATTGTGTAGTGAAAAGAACAATTAATATTATACCAAACATCTGTAGCAATACTAAAATAAGAAGGAAGAAAAAGAAGTAAAAGAAAATATATATTTTCCGGGAACGATGCGAGCGCTATCGATAATGTTTTCACCTTTTTCCCGTCGTCATAGTGTCAAGCTCGAATTCAGTCATGCTGTTTTTCCTGTCCATTCCTTTTCTACTGTATTTTGTATTCTTAATAAATTAGCTAATTTATTAGCTACTGCAACAATGTAGATACGTTTTAAATAACTCATTAAAAGTTTTTCGCAAAAATGAAAAATAGTAAGTAAATGCGAAAACTACAGTACAAAAAGCAGTACACCAAAACTCGTTTCCTGTTTTTCGCACCCCTACTACTCGTAACTCCCCCGCCATATTGGAATATAACACAAAGCGACTACAAAGGCACGATAATAATAATTCATGTATCACTAAAACTGAATTAAAATGCACGAACACAGTCTATTCGAAACAAAAGAGTAACAAAAATATTAAGCAGCAAATATAAGCGAATCATAAACGATCATAACTGGTTGTGCTTGTCCATTTATGGTGTTGTAATCCTATTGTGAGAGGCTCCTCATTTCTATGTATGGGTTTATGTGAATACATATACGTTAAAAATGTGTTCAATCATTAATTTCGGACGTAATTGAACGACTTGAGAACTGGCGGCAAAAAGACGATGTTTCGCCGAATGTGGAGTTAGGGTGGTTGCAGATAGACTGTTGATTCAGTGACGGATTCGGAAATGGAAAATTCGGTTTCGATTTTCGCAAGAGTGCATTTTCTAGAAAATTACTGTGACTAGTGAAGAAATTTTGACTAGTAAATTACTGTGACTAGTGAAGAAAAGCTACGTATGACTGAACCATTTGAATAATTGGACCTAGTTATGCAGGAAGCAACTATATGGCATTTTTTCCAAAAATGAGTTACAAACATAGTCATACTAATTTTGACATACAAGATTTTTTGCAAAAACAGCCATGTTGGTATCTCTATTTATCATGGAGATATGAGCCGTCAAATGCAGCCTTGTCGATACATCCATAATGCAACCAAAAATGCTTATAATGCTGTTTGTACTTTTCCCGACATGGCTGCTTTCTGCGTAACATGATCCAATTAAACTATTTGTACTCTCTACAAATACTTGCTTTAAGGTTGCTTATCTAGGAAGAAATCTCATCTAGATTCTCCTATAGACAATTCAAATCTGAAAAACAGTCGCAGAAATTGTTATGAAATGATAAATAAATATTCCGTTTCCGATTGTAGCACCGAAATCCGTCGATATGCAATCATCTTAACTTGCACCGATCGAATGACGTACCCCGGCATTGCGAATTTATACGTTCATAAAATTCTTTTGTCAAATTTACGTCGGAGTTTCGTATACGAGATGCCGACCTGTGGATTCTTTAACGAAATCATCCAACTCCATTTTTTACCAATGGTTATTACGCACAGCAAATGTTTTCACTCGTCCTGAAGCGGTGATATTCTCACGGTGTATTGGAGATTGCTATTTAGCTAAGTGATTATTTTTAAAGGCCTAAATTGGAACAAGAAATACTTTGTTTCCATGAAAAAACCTACCTGAACTAAAACTTATATTTTTTTAACTTAATAAAAATATCGATCAAGCAACTTAATAACTTACACCGATACTTAACTACAACAGCAACTAAGCAAAGAAAGCAAAACAAATTCCTAAGATAATTACTTAAAAAAATAAGCTCCACCGAAAACGCATTCATCATTTATCTTAGTTCGATATCAGCTACTTGGACAGTCCAGTTTTCTATTATTCATTAGCCATTGTTGGTTTGCATTGGCCTGAAATTCGGTGGCCATTACATTAATAATTACTTCTCAAAATAATACTAGGTTCGATCCACGACTCCGATAACGTTCGTACTAGTTGCTACCACACACACCACAGAGTAACGTTAACAGTATGACGGGACCAGTACACCCACGCGACAAATCGTTGGTCTGGTGATGAACTTAAAAGTAGTACAGATTGGGGCCTTAGAAATCGTTATTGATGAATGTAATGTTTGATTTTTTGGTAACTGAATGTTAACTATTGGTTAGCTTGTGTTTAGTTTATGCATATAATTATCTTTATATTCCAGTTTCTAACTGGTCTACTAATCAATTTACTGAAGTATAATTCAATCAAAAATTTAAAATATATTTCATCTTTCGCGACGCAAATTAGCCCTACGACAAATCATTTCACCATTTATCCCTCAAGACAAAAAAAAAGCTCCACTCTGCACTCTGCATGCAGCTACTGTATCTTTTTGCCTACATTATTGCATCAGGTAATTAATTTCATACGGTGTCCGACCAATCACATGCGTTTAGGTAGCGGTCATAGATCAAAAGATTTTTATGCGTTGACGTGACATGTACCCATATGATGTAAGAAATGAAGATCGTGATAAGAACAAAATAATGGTTCATTCGTGTGTTGTATGGTTATGCAATTAGGGTAAATAGTTGAAAGTATCATTAGAGTAATTGTAATTCACGGCTGATAGATTTTGAGATGTCAAAATGCATTTATTTTTTAGTTAAACAACACGATCCGCTTTTGAAAATAAAACTTTGACAAGCTATTTTTTTAGGCTATGGTCACCAATCAGTTGGTTTAATTTGGGATTATCCTATGGTTTCTCAACGATAACCAAGTATGCTTCTGAATATATTACTTATAAAAACAGAGCTTTTCAGCAATGGACTTTAACATGATTGTGAAAATGATTGTCAATATACACACATCAACACGGTCTAGGGATATTTCATACTCAATTAAATAACTCGAAAAGTACTGGCCGCATTGGAATCTTTTATACACCGATTTGTTTGTAATTTATCTCAGACTAATTCCAAATTAAAATTTTTGAAAATTCTTTTGTTTCGGTGGCATAAAATGTCTTGATGTGTAGGAGAGGGAATTTTCATTTGTGCGATATTTAGAAAACAATACGAATTACGTTTAGTTATAGCTTTTTTTCATTTTTAAACGAAAGATAAAGTTAAAATTGAGGTATTGTAGCCATGCAACGCCAACATTTGACGAGGGCGGAGATGTTACGAGCTGTGGGAATGCTGGAAGCTGTGTCTGTTCAGCGTAATGTTGCTGAGGCCATAGGGACCCACCAAAATGTAATTTCAAGATTGTGGACACGCTATCGTGCCACAGGTGAAGTAGCGGAGAGGCACCGGGGGCCAAGTCGCATCACTACCCCCAGACAAGACCGATTTTTGCAAATTACTGTGCGAGCTCAACCAAATGCAACGGCGACTCAATTGGTCCAAAGGCTGCGAGTGGAACACCAAGTGCTTGTGAGTGACCAAACTGTAAGAAGGCGACTGCATGAAAGCAATCTACGCTCTCGTAGACCACTCCGGGTCCCACCTTTACGGAGAGGCAATCGTGGACGACGATTAGAATGGGTTCGGAACCACGTGGACTGGGGCCGTGAGCAATGGTCCAATGTGCTGTTCACGGATGAATCCAGGTTCGGCTTCCATCCAGATTCACGAAGGACGCGTGTTTGGCGAGTTCCTGGACGATGGAGCCGTCTTCAGAACCCTCAGGAAGTTCACCCATACCAAGGAGGAACAATTATGGTTTGGGCAGGAATTCGTCTTGGAGGACGGACGGATCTCGTTTGGGTGCGGGGCAATATGACGACAGAACGATACGTCCAACAGGTGCTGGGGCCCGTAATCTTGCCCCACAGAACACAAATGGGGCAAGATTTCCTGCTCATGCACGACAATGCCCGGGCACACACGGCGAGAACGGTAGCAGCTTGGTTACAAACACACACTGTTAGGGCCTTAGACTGGCCTGCTCAATCGCCAGATCTAAATCCCATTGAGCATGCGTGGGATATGCTGCAAAGAAGAGCTCTGAAGGAAGTTCCTGAAAATCTGCCTACAGAAGATCAACTTTTTGCGCACCTCAGAAGGACATGGGACAATATTCCGCAGCAAGACATTGACAACCTTGTTCTGAGCATGCCGAATCGTTGCCGATGTGTTATGAACATCATGGGCGCTTTCTCAGACTACTAACTTCAAGTTTATAAACACAAATTAAATGATTTTTCTATTTTTTTCAGTTTTTACTCACAAATTAAAAGTTAATTCATATACGGTTTCCGTCTATGCTTCATTTTTTTTCCATAAAATCCTGAAATTTGAATCTAAGTACCTTAACCATTATTAAAAAATGGTAGAATATTAAATAACGTATCTTTTAAATATATACATGTCATATAAATAATTAACACATTGATAGTAATACGCTTTTTTAAAAATATCCCTAGACCGTGTTGATGTGTGTATTTAAATAAGACTTAAAAAGGCATAGTTAAACGCCAAAATTTACAAGAAAACAGAATTGATTTAAGTTACCCTTTTCAAAAGATAGCTTCATATTTATGGAGAAGAATGGGCAAGAAATTCCACAGATATGTACTCTTTTAAAATATTTTGCAGACTTTGCAGTCACTTTTGACATATGTATATCTATCTATCTATACTAATAATATAGCTGAAGAGTTTTTTTTTTTTTTGTTTATTTGTTTGAGCGCGCTAGTCTCTGGATCTACCAGTCAAATTTGAAAAATTGTTTTTGTATTTCATAGCCCAATTCTTGAGAAAGGCTATAGGCTAATTAACATCACGCTATGACCCTTAGGAGCCGAGCAAAAACGAAAAAGTCAGGAAGAACGCGAAGAAAAAGCGCGGGCAGACGAAGCGATAAGAAGGGGTGGGTCGGGGAACAAGAAATTTAACGTAAATAATAAATCAGCAATTTTTCTCCAAAATTCCTGTGGACAGCGTGCATGGAGTTTAATTTCTCCATACAACGTTGTACATAAACGTGATCATTATATCCCCCTAGGCAAAATATTTGATTGGTTTAAAATCGAAGCAGGAAATTCCGTAACTCAAATAATATAATCATTTCACAATCTCGCACTAACTAGAAACTGATTTTTGCCCAAACACGGTCTAACCGGGCAATAATTAGCTTTATCTAGAGCTAAATATCTTTTAGTCGATAGAGCATAGACTAAAACTATAGACTTATTTGCATTGTGACACTATGGCCTTAATTCTATTCGTTATTATTGGGTCTGAAGGTGATGTTGTGTTATTGCAATCAAAATAATGGATGCGAAGGGATCAAATTCGATCCGCAGCCTTATTACTTAACACGATCTATCAAGTTAAGCTCTTCTTGCCGCGGTTGGTCCGTGGATCATCATCGTGGTTGTCAGACTCGGGCTTCTGACAACCCGTAACGACTGTCAAAGATCCACGAATGACAGCCGGGACCCACGGCTTAACATGCTTTCCGAGGCACGGAGGGGTCTTGGTATGCAAAGACGGTCACACATCCACGGACTAACTGCGGCCAGCGTTGCTTAACCTGATCGATCGACCCGTACGATTGTTATACTTAGCCACAAGTCTCTCTCTCTCAATGATATGAGGACTATGACTTGATATTAAGGCACTACCCCGACCAAAACATTGCAATAGTGTGTTATTTAAAGGCTATTAACTCATTAATTAAGAGTAACAAACTACATCTAAAAGCACATTATTAATGTTCGATATCTTATCATCACGTTGCACATTCTTATTTGTTTTTATTTGTTATAAATACATTTAAAATCTCATTGTAAAAAAGTGACTAAAATTATTGATTGCATGCATCTTTTGTTAGAGGTGACGTTCTAATCCATAATCATTTGAGGATTACACTAATGGATAGATAATTAAAAAATCTAAGTAATCGTTTTATTTTATTTCAAAAGATCGCTATCCTTTTTTTTATTAAAATAATAAAAAAAAAAAATGATTTCTATGATAAAGGAGCGTGCGCAGAGAGCGGGACTGAGCGAGACTAAGCGGCGCGACAGAGAAGGACTGAACGATCAAGATCGTTTGGTCGGAGTAGCGCCTTAAGTAGAAGCAATACCACCACAAAAGTATAGTCCGGGATTTCCCCATATCCCAACTACAGCTCTTCTTCTCAGCTTTCTTGAGCCTCAAGCGTGAGAACTCAAGCGCACTTATGTCATACTACGAAAATAAAATAGATTACTAACGAAGTTGTTACATATTAAAAAAGCTAATGATCAAAAATAACAGTTCCTGTTATTTATATGAACTGAGCTTTAAGCAATTTTATGCAAATAAACGTATAATTATCGTAATTTTTATAACATAAATACTTGCAACTGTTGCCGGACTAGTTTGGTTAAATAAATTATTTTTAATTACATACAGAAGCGGTAACATTTTAGTTCTACTGACCATGAACTAATACTTTTTTGCGATATTTAGTTTCAGGTTTGATCTTTTTTGAGGTATTTAAATTTGTACACGTGGCTGAGTTAGTAACAAAACTAATTGAGGACTGTGACGTGTTTATATTTTGAATAGGACAATCAAAAGTAGTAAAGAAGGTCAGTCACTGTAACTGCCAGCCAAAGACAACTGGAACTTATCCGAAGGTGATGAAAATACCATAAAACATGAACTATTCATAGGTACAACTGCCGGCACGAATCTCTAGCGCTCGGAGGAGTGGTGGGGGACGGTTTGCGCATACGTATTGTCTCAGTAGTAAGGTCCAAAATCGCTTAAAGTAATTCAAGGTCAGCGCTAAAGTTTCGTGCCGCTACTTGTATAGAAGCACGTCTAAAATTCACTAAAACTGTCATTTCTACCGCTAAATTATCATGTAACATCATATGCAGGCCATTCATACAATTTGTTGATACCCAACGGCTATTACGGTACTTGAAGCTGCTCCAAATATACTCTGTCAGAATTCGATTAGAAACGATGTTTGATGGAAAACAGTTATTATCATCTTATAGATAGCTCCATAGGTTTTTTAGTCCCAATTATTTACAGCTTAACGTTTTGACGCACAGTGATGTGGAGGTGTGTTTTAGACATTTAATTTTTTTAATGGTTGAGATTCAAGATGGCTGATTTTTGTAATTTTTTAGGGTTCCGTATCTCGAAAAGAAAAAACGCAACCCTTATAGGATCACATACGTTGTCACAACCAATTTGCTCCGAATATAATGGACAAATTAAGTTGAAATTTGGTACACTTATGAATTTCTGTGCCATTTGTCAAATTTGGGGCGCAAATAAGAAAAAAGAAGTTTTGTAAACTGTACCGTGTGACATGTCAAATGAAAGATTACTGTGAGGGTCTCAAATATATATATAAAATAAATTGTTTTAAAGTTATTTATGAAAATAGACGAAAATCGACAATTGGGAAATGGTCAAATCTCTCAATATTGTGCGTACAAACTTACATTTGCCGTTGGAATGTGTGGGAGAACATGTTTTTAACTACAATGTTAAGTTTGTTCTTGGGATACATTCATCCTAACTACGGAACCCTTCATTATGCGTGGTCCGACACGCACTTGACCGGGTTTTTTTAAGTTAAAGTTTAACTTGCTAGTTTGATGTTATGAGGTACTCTTCCTATACTATACTATACATATATACGTACATACATAAACTCAAGCCGTTTCCCCATAGGAGTAGGCAGAAACTACAGAACGCCTCCTATACTATATGTGACACTCCGCAAGAAAAAGTACCTTATGGTCATCGGCGCTTAAGCCGTTCAGAAATACAAATCGTACAGTTTACTTAGCTTGTAATAAGCACAATGTCGTAAGTGCCAACGACCATAAGGTACCTTTTCTCGTGGACAGTCACATATTATGATGGTGTGTATTTTTGTTTAATCCAGTTGGTGGTAGTGTGTAAGAGTGTTACTTATGCGGTTATTCTGTTACTCTATCTTCAGTAGGTTTGGGCCACCGCCATTCTTTCTGATAATTGGATAAATAGCCTTTTTTTCTTTAACATGGAACTGAACAGACATAAAATCGAACGTACGCCCTATTTAAATAATCAAAACGAAATGTTTTCATTTAATACGAGCTATTATAGGGAGTGGGAGTGCTACAGTAATTTTATCAATAAACTCAGTCTATCGCAGTCCACTGCTGGACGTAGTTCTCTCCCAGGCTGCGCCACAATACCTTGTCTTCCATCTTCCGCATCCATGTACCTATGAGCAATAGGGATGATGCCTGGGTAAAAAAAAGAAATTCTATTTAGTCCGTCAGTCAGATAATAAAAAAATAGGTATTAGACACGTATTTTTTGCTTTATCATATTAATAAAAAATGACTTAGATAACTCGCATTAAAGTTCGGGAGTGGGGGCTTGCTACGTCACTTCTACGTATAAAATCTACAAAGACGTGACGTCATACCACATTTTAACTCAATGTATCGCCGTAATCTTTTGATTACGGAGAAAAAGAAAAAATACGTGTCCAATATATTTTAATAATCTACATGACGGTCAAAAAAACATTTTTTAGTCATCATCCCTATTATATATCTTACGAAAAAATTTGACAGAAATTCCTCCATTGCCACTAAAAACGAAGAACAAAGAAAACACTTTCTCGACCCACAAGTACAGCTCTTAGTTCCTCAACAATATTGAAATGACAAAATCTTTGTGTCAATACGCGGTAGATGTAGATTTTCCCGCCATCCGCCATCTTAGTAAGTGTTTGACGTTCTTAAGGTTTGAGGACAGAAATAAATATACTTTGATGAAGATAACTGTCAAGGGTACTTGATAAAGGTAGCTACTTGTTTTTTTTCTTTTACATATCTACCAACTTTGTAGAGCTATTTGTAATTGAATTAGCTTTTGCCTACGGCTTCATCCGCGTGGAGATCGGAAATTATCCCATGGGAACATGCTACCGGGATAAAAAGTATCCTATTTGTTAATCCAGGTTATAAACTATCTGTGTGCCTAATTTCATCCAAATCCGTTGAGCCATTTTTGCTCGGCTGAGTAACGAACATCCAAATATCCAAACATACAATCTTTCAGATTTATAATATTTTTAATTATAATTTATAATAATGGTGGTTAGGTTAGGTAGGATAGTAAGATAACTCGTTGGTCTTGTGCTGGTACAATATTTGATCGTCAGGGTTTTTATTTTAGGGTTTTTTCAGTAGTAGCTTTGAGTCTGGATTTGTGCCCGGTTAGTGGCCTTTAAAATCCAAGCTTTTAATTTAAGCTAGAGTAAATAACTAGTGAATGAGGTTCTACCAGGCTATAATACTTCCATTTATCTCGTAATACGGTAGTTTTAAAATCCAAGCTTTTAATTTAAGCTAGAGTAAATAACTAGTGAATGAGGTTCTACCAGGCTATAATACTTCCATTTATCTCGTAATACGGTAGTTTTACTTTTAACCTGACGTATTTAATTAAAGTACCTATTTTGAATCGAACCCGTTTTTGACTTCATTAACCAAAAAAGACTGATCACTCGATATATATTTGACTGCCTACTTCCGTTGGACTTGTATGATTGATACCAAGCAACCCAGCCTCTTATATTACATATAAAGCATCGTTTAGTTACGAATGGAGTTTACTTGATATTATACAGATGCCTATTATAGTTCTACGAAGCCAGTTTTCGAATAAAAAATCTTAAAAGTTGATTCTCCAGAAACAATCGGTCGCAACCATACGTTCGCGTAATTCCGCCATAATCATGCATCTAATCACAATAAACATTACGTCTGTACTCAAATAGAAATCGTCGAGAACAGGATTTGTAACAAAAACTAACAATGTATTATCAGATGGGCGACTAGCCCCGGCGGCAACTATCCGCTCACTGATCAAATCGAACCTCACGTATGTCGAGGAATTCGAATTTCAAAAACCATAATGATTGATTGTCAACCAATGACAATCGCGTACCTATTCAAATTCTATTCCAATTTGAATGTGGAACGGGTTCTTTTTCCTGTTGCGACGTGACGCGTGCCAGTCACATTTCCATAGATACAACAATGAGCAATTACTTTTATAACGATTTTTTCTAATATTTTATTGTTTTATTGTCAGTACAAATAATGATAAAATTGTAATATCTATCTCAACCTCGTTTGTGTTACGTCAGCTATACGTTCCATCTCAGTCCGAACTGAAAACTTTTTAATTCTGCGGCCGAGTGAAATTAAACACGTAGAGATTAAAACCACATTTCATACAACATTCTTATAATTAGACGACATTTCTAACATGCAAACGACAATTAATTAATTTGAAATAAATAACCTCCCAGCCGAACTTTTTACGCACAGGAAAGTACCTAATCTAATATTCCTATAAGTATTTGAGTTGGTGCGTTAAGAAGGCCATATGTTTATCTTATAATTACTCGGCGTGCGTGTGTGTGCGATGGCGTCCATGTGGGCGTGTAAGTACGTAATTAAAGTATGGAAATAGTAATATAAGTTTTGAAGTGTTTTCTCTATAAAATGTTCGAGTGGCTGGGAACATAGGAGTCGACGAACTCGGTAGATTTTTTTCCCCCCAGTTATAATAACAGCTCTGTTTACCAACGGCGTCTGTTATTCCTTTTTTGAATTTCTTCAAACTGTACAGCTTTAATATTTCTTAGAATTAACAAGCCAGTGATTGAAACTGTTTGAAAAACGAAGAGAAGAATCTTTGATAATTTGATTTAAATTATGATTTTGTAACTATGTAAGAAACCACAATTCAATGACTGACAGTTTCCTCGAGTGAATTATTTTTCTAAAGTCAATTTCTTGATATCACGCGGTAATTCAAAAGAATAGTGATGTAAGTAATCGTATTTTTGAACCTGATAATCGACTTTTTTCCTAATCGAGTGGTCGGATTGTTTATTGCCAAAGTGGTTTGTACCGGTAATTTGTGTGTTGCGAAATCTGACTCGGTCTGTTAGTGAGATCATTAATCTTGAGTTGATCCGAAACTGTCTGTTTGTTTGAAAAATGTACGCTCTTGTCGAAACTGGAACGGTGACGTCACGCAAGCCTCCAGGTGATAATTAACTAGATTAGAATAAAAATATTACATATTGTTTTTTATCAACTAACCTATACGAGTACTATGAATTATGTAGTGACATAGTTGTTACGATAAGACAAAATTAATTAAAGCTATTTTAAAAGTCAGCAGACAATATCGTTGCAATGATTGATTACAATTAGGGTCATTGTTTTCTAAAAAATAGTCACGATCGCTTGTTTCTTACCTCAACTTAAAAAAACCTTCGTCTACTTAATGAATGTAATGTTGAAGCCTACGTAAAAATTTCACTATTCAACCAACGCTCAAAATGAAAAATAATGTAGGACTGTAGGACAATAGCACACGTTGCGTTGAGCCGCGGGCACTACGGTAATTGAAAATAATAATTGAATTCGAATTATGAATACGAAATTCAAATAATACGAACAATGTTTGAATTTCGCGCGTCCGATCATACGCTAGTGACGTGCTTTTGATTTCATCGACAAAATCCGTTCTATTTGATGTTTATTTCTAATCGATCATAATGATTGTTATGCAGGGGAGTGATTTATACAATTTTCTCGAAGCAAAAAGAGGAAGATATTAGCTAATTAACGTCATTATTCATCTAGTGATCAACAAAGTAAGATACTTTGTTTTCTAACCGCATAAAAAACTTATTCATTCCAGCAACTATGTATGTTAATTTCGAGTTTCTAAACTTCATAATACATGTACTTATTTATCCATTTATTCGCGCCTGTCTATTCGAATAATACTCCGCGGCTACAGCACTAGCGAACTGTTCTTTTTTTATAAAGTTGAAATTTGAATTTGGAATCGTGTGTGCTCTATTGTGTAGCAAATGGAATTCATTGTACTATACATTGCGATCTGGCCAGTTTTATTTGAGCCCTTGTCACAGCTAATTTATAGGATATAGAGCTCCAAGTTCACTGGATAAAATGTGTGGTTGTAACCATTTTGCAAAATATTGAATAGATCTTTGCAGTTTTTTTTTTATTAGAACAGAATTACAAAACGTTGCATATAGAATAATGTAGATATCGGTTACACAACGACCTAGTTGCGATTTTTATAAAACAAGTTATTGATATGTAATAAAATTGTCAATTACTGGTAAAAAACATTTATTTTGATAGATAGGTTTCGTTATTTGGTGCAATGGTAAATTTTTGTACAAATAACCTAGTTTTTGCGTCAACAAAACATTAACAAACACGTTCAAAGATCACTTGATGTCATTAAAACTTCGATAGGTTTCCTTCTTTTTTAAAATATATCGTTTACCGGAAACTTTCAATAAGTATTTTAGTTCAGTTCTAAATTCGGAATTCGAAATCGATCATTAAAAACCTAATGAAAGTATTCCAATCGATATGAAGCTTTAACTCTATCTTCATAATAACTGCTCCTACATTTATTAATGCGTATATATAAAATGTGTGTCTGTGGGTATGTGTGTGTGTTTGTGCGCAATCGGTCGGACGTGACGTGTGTAGCAATAACAATACACTTACACCGGATATTTATGAATTTAAATAAGAAAGTGTGAGGAATTTAATGACACTAGTTCGGAGTATTGCGCCTTCCTGGTGATCGCTTATTAACTATATATTTATGTACTGTACCTATCCATTTTATTGTCTGTGGACGCGTTGACAGTTGACAGTTGACAGATATCTTTTTTTGAAATTGTAATTGTGTCACGTTTCCTTTTATGTACTTTTATGGGTTTAATGTTTGATCAATAATTAATTTAGTGGTTTCGTCGATAAATTAATGCTTACTTGGAAATCGTGATTGATTATTCGGTCATAAAATTCTCCATAATTCCAAAAAAAGCTTTATCTAGGTAGTTTGTATTAATCAAGTCTTGCTTTTTCTATTGTCTAGTTATATTAGCAATGTCTATGTGTTGTCTGTGTGTACCGTTAACTCTCTAATACACTATTCATAGCAAGTAACATAGAATCCAGATAACCACAGGAAACAAGTACCGTTAAGCCAAACACTTTTGTAAAATGATACTGCACGTAATTTCATAATAAAATCTAATAGTTGCCCAACTCAACTCATGCCTAATTAGGCTACACATGACAGCTACAAGGCGTGGCCTCTTATATTATATAAACTGTGTGACATACGGACGCACAACTCGACGGTAATTCTCCTTTGTATGCTAAATAGTGAATTATCTAGCCACTCGAAATTGTAATCTTAAAACTTGCTTGGAATTTCTTCATCCGTTGTTTAAATTGTCGCGAGACGTAATGCCCTGATGGGTATTTGTCAGTTTGGCGTTTGATCTGTCTGTGTCGCTTATTGAGGTCAATTTTAAGCTTCGATAGATAAGAAGTTATTCAATAATAAATACGTCTAAGTACCTTTATCTCTACAAAAAGAAGTAGGATAGAAGAAAAAAAAAACAGTTTAAATTTCGAACCGAAAATAAATTGCACAATCTCGAATAACATTTTTAATCGAATAAGAATAATTTAAAGTTCCGAATTGTTTTATAACAGTTTCAAATGTAATGTTCGGGTGATCGGAAGGGTCTTTAGATGGGATAAACAGCAGGGTATTTAACAATAAATACTATTTTATTACACGTAGAGGTCTAGTTCGGGACTAACGGCTAAGTGAGGGTGGTTTTTATACAGTCTTGAGCTTATCTCAAAATCCATTGTAATTTGTGATGGGAAAAGACAATATTGCTTGAGTTAATAGCAATTAACTCACCTAATGAGATAACTTATGCAAACAGTCACTTGGTTATAATTAAGGCGTTGTTATTTCCTTAATAAGAATACATAGGTAGGTACTAATATGGTTTGCTACATTACAATCCTCCCCCATTAAAAGAGACAACAGTTTGTCTTGAGTACAAATGAAAAAAAATACATACAACAACATTTTTAAACAAATGATTACAGTTTCTGTTACATGATTTTAAACATATTGACATTTCTCGGGATCTTTCTGTTTCTTGTTTTTTTTTTTTTTTGGGATGGGAAATTATCAAATAACTTCTCCCGCTCTGGGTGGAGCGGGAGGGCGTGTCAGACTTCTACTGACTAAAACCCACCCGTGTTCTTTCAGTTGCCTGTGCCAGGGCCACGGTAACTCTTTCAAACAACACGCAATCCTGGCAGGCATCGGCCCTAGCAGACCCCATCAGTTAGTGCTGAAATCTCTCAGAGGCGCGCGTGGAACACAATGCGCCGTCGTCCCGGGCCTGGTCCTTCCGGCCGGCGAGCTACCCATTGCTCGCCATCCGCAAGCTTGTCACCGCTATTTGAAATTTTTGTACTTCCAAACATCAAACATCAACCTTGGACTACCGTGTACATAGAATAGTGGTGAATGCAATTTACATACATTTTTTTTTCATTACAATCATTAAGGTTATATACAGGGCTATTTTTAAATCATTAACTAAACTTTCACAGGGTGTTCTACCCATGAATATGAACAACTTTTACTATGGGACCAAACCTGAAATCGCAAAAAAAAAAATCAGCTGTTCAGTACATTTATGTTCGCTTATTTGGTCAAAATGTACTGAACAGCTGATTTTTTTTTTGCGATTTCAGAGTTGGTCCCATAGTGACAGTGGTTCATATTCATGGGTAGAACACCCTGTGAAAGTTTAGTTAATGATTTAAAAATAGCCCTGTATAATAATAATAATAAGGTAAAATAAAAACCAGTCAAGAGCGTGTCGGACCACGCACAATGAAGGGTTCCGTAGTTGGGATGAATTTATCCCAAGAACAAACTTAACATTGTAGTTGAAAAACATGTTCTCCCATACATTCCAACTACAAAATAATGTAAGTTTGTACGCACAATATTGAGAGATTTACCATGTTGTTTTAAGACCATCGACTTCTTATAGGTTTTCCTGTAATCTATAGGTATTGAACTATTTTCTATATTTTTTTCAAAATTTTACGCTCCCTTTCGGAGATAAGTGGGGGGAGGGGGGGGGGGGAATGGTCAATTTTCGTCTATTTTCTTAAATAACTCTAAAATGGTTTATTATAAAATTATTTAAAAAAAAAACATTTGAGTCTCTCACAGTAAGCCCTTTCATTTGATATTATGTCACACGGTACAGTTTGCAAAACTTTTTTTTTAATTTTCATATGTGCCTCCCAAAGTTGACCCCATATTCAAAATGTATTTATTTACGTTACACGTCCGTGTTTGGGTCGTGCATCAAATTTCAACTTAATCGGTCCATTAGATTCGGAGCAAATTGGCTGTGACAGACGGACAGACAGACAGACAGACACACGAGTAATCCTATAATGGTTCCGTTTTTTCCTTGTGAGGTACGGAACCCTAAAACAAAGGTATAATCGCTCTTTCTTGTAAGTAAATGTAAGATATTATACAAATTCTATTTTATTTATGTAATCAATGGTATTTTTTATAATAAAAACAAGTTTATTGTTCATAATTATAATATAATAAGATTAACTAAAATAATTAATCTCTGGTGCGTCATTTATAGTTAGACTTAACGGATGTTTAGTCCGCAGAGGTAATTCGTAAGTTCCTTATGTATTGTTCTGGAGTAATAATTACCAGATGTAAGCATTATTCTTAGTAAATACTCATTGAAATTTCGTTATTCACTTCTGAAGTAATTAAGATCGAAAGAGACAAATGATTCTCAACGTCGTGTTTCAAATTTATATCGAAAATAAATAATGTATAAATTGTATTTTTTTGTATAATTTCATAAAATTTCCAAATTCTTATTAAATAGTTTCTAATTTCTAGCGAAATTGGCGATAGGGTTATTACATCGTATTGTTTAGAGTTTTTAGATTTAAATATTTCACTACATTCTATGTAATCTCTAAGTTGTTTCACATTTACAACGCCCCAGTCGCATGACGAGAACAATATTTTATTAGTTTTCCTGGATATAGAATCGTTTTGTTCTTCTAAACTATTTGTTTTTCTATCTCTGTTTCCTCCACTCCTAGTTGTAATATTTATATTTTCTTTAAACTTATTTTCTTCTGGTTTAATTCTAATTAATGCATCAGCATTTTGGTTTTATTTTCCTTGTTTATAAATCATTTCGTAGTCGTCTTCTTCTAGAAGTAACTTCTATCTGACTAATCTAGATCCAGGATCCTTAAAACATTCATTAACCAAGTTAATGGTTTATAATGGTGGAACTCACTACCTGTGTCTGTGTTTCCGAACGCATACAACCCTAATCTCTTCAAAGTGAGAGTGAACAGGCTTCTTCTGGGTAAGCTCACTCCATCGTCGACTTTGTCTCTGTCACCTCTGACCTAGACTAGACTCAAGAGCAAACCCATCACAAATAAAATAATAATAATAATAATAATCTGTGCTATTAAGAAGTTTTCTTCCATAGAAGAATGGCCTAAAATGACTATACTATGGGCTAATAATTATTTCTATGTAGTAGAATAATTTATTTCGCTTTTATTTAAAATTCTACTTGCGTATGCAATAGGGATGATGCCTGGGTAAAAAAAAAGAAATTGTATTTAGTCCGTCAGTCAGATAATAAAAAAATATTAGACACGTACTTTTTGCTTTATCATATTATTAAGAAATTACTTAGATAACTCGCATTAAAGTTCGGGAGTGGGGGCTTGCTACGTCACTTCTACGTATAAAATCTACGAAGACGTGACGTCATGCCACATTTTAACTCAATATATCGCCGTAATCTTTTGATTACGTAGAAAAAGAAAAATACGTGTCCAATATATTTTAATAATTTACATGACGGACAAAAAACATTTTTTAGTCATCATCCCTATTGGAAGATCGTTCGGAATCTGTCCTTGCGATAAAATACAACCTACAGAATAGTTACTTGCATCTGTGGTTAAATTAAAAGCTTCTGAAAAATCTGGATACAGTAAAATAGGTTCTAATGAATTTTGTTGTAAACTTGTCCAATGGAATGGTTCATTCTATTTCAAAAGTGTTGTTAAAGGTTGACTGTAAAAAATATCTATGATATCCGGCTAATCCAAAAAAAAAACCTTTAATATCTCTTGGAGCCTAAGGAACAGGATATTTCATAACGGCTTCGATTTTCTTTGCGTCAGGTTTTACACCGTCCTGTGTTATCGAATGTCCTAAATACATAATTTCGGTTTTTAAAAATTCACATTTTTATGGTTGTAATCGTAATTTGTATTAATTTATTAAAAATATCTTTTAAACTTTGTGTTATGATCTTGTAATTAATTTACATAAACAACTATATCGTCTAAGTAAACAAAACATTATATTCCTTGTAAACCGAGTTATTCATCAGCCTTTGAAAAGTTGATGTTTTTTCAATTCAAAAGGCATCAAATACAAATACAAATACAAATATTCTTTATTGTGGTACATAGGTAAGCAATAAGCATCCGATTATACTCGTATATTCATAATGTCCTAATGGAACGCTAAACACTGTTTTTATGTATTATATATGTTTTGCTACATTACACAAATTCGAATTACGAAAACGTTCCATTCTCTACAAGTTTTTTTTTTCTTTTGGCACGTTTACAGATAGATTTCTAATAGGTACACTGTAGGCCAGAAACATTATGAAAGCTAATAAAAGTAAATTAATGTTTAAAACCTACAATATAGAACACAATTAGACTTTACATGAATACTATCACCGTTAGCACTGACCTAGAATAAAGACAAAGCGATTTAATTTGTTGTTCCTTTTTTTACTACGTAGGTCTGTATAGCCAATCAGGAATTACAATCTGTATTTAATATTCGTTAGGTGTATATTTGCTTGAAAGCTCAGATTGTGGCTCTTGTTGGTTTTCTTTATTAAGTATATAGGTAATTAGGTACTGTCTAGGACTATATATGTGATGTAGGATTTTAAGAGGCTGTCGAAGATGTGGACGGAACTATTTTTTTTTTTATCATTGGGTTGATATGAGTTAAATCATTTTGTTTATGTACAGTCGATAATAAAAAATTATCACAAGACAAGACGAAAATAGAAAAAATAAAATAGTATTTATTTATAGCGCTGAAAAAACAATTTTTCGCAAAATGATTATATATGAATGTAGATCTAATAAATAACCATGATCACTTAAGAGTCTTAAAACTGTAGATTGATTACTCAATTATAAAAATAAGCAGATTACTACCATCGTGTGTGGTTGGCGACGATCAGTGGTTGTGCAATAAGCTGGTTGACGTGTCTGCGCGTGAGTCGAGGCTTATACAGCATTGTCAAAGATGTTTGTTGTGATTAGAAAAGTTCTGTTATGTGGGTATAAAGTGGCTTTCTTTTGATTAAATTGTTTTAGGGAATTCAAATAGCTCATGGCTAAGTAATAAAAGCCGCACGGGTTGATCTATCAGGTTAAGCTACGCTTTCCGGGGTTGGTCCGTGGATAGGTGACCATCTTTATGTACCGAGACAAATTTTATGAAATCTTGACATTTAGGTTTACACTAACATAAGGAGTTATATTACTGATTCTAACGATTATAATACTGTGAATACATATATGTTACGGTCGCGAAACATACTTTAATCAACATACAACCTAATACTGACTAGAAAATTGCAAAAAACGTAAGAAAATTTTAGTTTTGCGGGCTACCTGGAGCTTCGCCTTAATGAAATCAACGTGTAAAGTTATTTATTATTCACTTAAGGGAGAAGCGTCAGGGTAGCCCGCGAAATTCAAATTTTCTTACGTTATATTGTAAGTTGGTCAAATTATAATTTGCGGTCGTAACAAGTATCTATTTACATAATTAGAATCATTAAAGTGATCAATACAACTTACTCTTTAAGACCAGGTAATCCCAAAAATGACTATTTCATGAAATCTTGATATTTTAGGATTATACTAACTTAAGGAGTTGTATTACTGATTCTATTGTATATAATTCTGTAAATACATATTTGTTACGGCCGCAAATCATACTTTATTTAACATACAACTAAATACTGACTTGCAAATTGCAAAAAACGTAAGAAAATTTGAATTTTGCGGGCTACCCTGACGCTTCCTCCTTAAGAACTAAGAACTGACTGTGTGAAAGATGATATGCCTAGAAATGAGTGACTGCCCTGACGACGACTGATAGAGACGTATGGAAATCCGAGTTCAGTTCAAGTACAGGATACGGAGAATAAAAATGTAAATAAAATAATTGAAATATTAACTAAATATTTATGTACAAAGAAACTATTGAAGTGCGGCGACTGCGCCTAAAGTAAACAATGACGTGGATAGAGTAGGTACTGGACTATGGTAGACGTAGGTACTGTAAAAGTCGGAACGACATTTACTATTACGAGGTACTAAAAGAAACGCTTGTCTGGCTACAGATGTCTAGTAAATTTGTAACCAGATAAAAAAAAAAAAAAGCGATGACCGTATATTTAATTATACAAGGTGTAACTTAAATAACGCACAACCTCTTAAGGGGTCATTGTACTCATCATTACGAACAACTTTTACTATGGGACCATACCTATAATCGCGAAAAAAAAAAACATAAATGTACTGAACAGCAGATTTTTTTTTTGCGATTTCATATGTTTTCTTTACAACTCACACCCCGACTTGTCAGCCGATCTGTCGCCTACTTTTTTCTATGTTCTATTTTAATCCGCGAAAGTTGCATGCTAATAATAGCACGTCCAGATAAAGCCTCTACAGTACACCGAAACCAATAAAACTGTTCAACTTACGAAGACATAAAAGGCCTCTGAGTTTGTTTCGGCCTTTCTTTTCAGAGTAGTCAAATAGGAAACGCCGACCTCATCTAATTAAAAAAATATGATTGACGTGTAAGTGTTTAAACCTAGTTACAGAAATAAAATCATTTATGATTTATCATTTATGTTTGCCATCAACCGGGCACTAATCCCAAGAGTCTGGCTGCTACTCATCAAGTACTGATGGAAAAAATCCAATAACACTTTGCCTTACTTGGGAATGGAACCCACGACCTCATGCTCAGCAGTAGCGCTTGCGACCACTAGACTCACGAGGCGACCTATGGATTTTTTTTTAGAAAAGTGAAATTCAACTCCCAGTCAAAGCTTTTCGATTACCCATAGAAACAAAATATACATACAATCTGCGGATCGTAAGTATGTAGAAACTAGAAAGCCAAACTCGACTTCCTTCACAAAAATAACTGCACGGAACTATTGAACTACATAACCTTACATACAAACCAACATCCACGTCCATTGTATTCCACATTTATCATTTATATTTAGGTAAGTAGGCAGAATATGAACACAACGCCTACCATATAATATAGTCATAATAAAATGGCATTAATAATTCAATGCACAGTTGACGCAAACGCATTTCGAAGTGTCCAGTCTGTCACTTCGTCCTTCAATGACAGGAAAATGGCGCTGGATGAGGTGGAAAACTAACGTTTTAATATTAAAAACATGTCTCGCGCTGTACCGTGCCACTTCGGACTAATCGACACTTAAACTACATAATAAATAGGTAACTTTCCGCTTACAATTAATATTAAATTATTGACTTCGCTGGCAGACAGCAAACTGTCACTGTGGTTTTTAATTAGGCTCTCGGGTTATTGTGGTACGTTTCTTTGTATAGCAGGGTTTTAAATGGGTGTGTGATGCGAAGGAAGAGAAATACGTGTCTGTCGTATTTAGTACGTAGCGTTATACGTTCGTTGCTGAATGGATGAAGAATCAGGCTGATTCGAATAAATACTGATTTTGTTATAAACATTTGCACATCCCTACGTATCGAATTCGTGAATTATGAAACGCCACATTCGCAAAGAATGTTCTAACCAACGAATTTTGAACAATGTTGTAATAAACACCCGTTAAATCAACAGCCTCTGTTCGACTAAAGAACGGCCTATTAGACACTCTCGCACTTCACTAGCAATGCAGTTGACGACCGACCTGACTTTGAATTAAGAACCTTAACCGTTTAAGAATAAAATCGTCTAAAAAGCTTATAACTGGCCAGCAGTTCCAATTTCAAATTCAAACTTTAAATTACTACAAATTATTACTAACATAATTTTGCATTCGTTAAAGCAGATATAGGCTTTAGACCTTTGGATTAAAATGTAAAATTGAACTGAAACTATTTATGTGAGTGCATTTGTAAGTTTGTTAGTGATGTTTTGATATGGGGAGTGCTTCTGAGAAGAAACTTAAGGTCCGTACCGTATATAGTGTTATGTTAACAATAACAGTTTTTGTATTGTTTATTTATGAAGTATTATAGTGTTGTATTACGTTGGTCAATTCGCAGATTTGTGCGTAGGATTCGTTATAGGTAATGATGCGGTGGGTCTGGGCTTTAGGTGGTCTTAATGCTTATCTTTGGTGTTCTGTGACTAAGTACATATTTTAATTATAATTGGTTCATATCAAAGTGCGAACGTATTCTTAAATGAAGCTCCCATTTAATGATAATCTGCGAAGCTTAATATTTTAGGAGAGGGCTAAACTTTTTTTAACAAGAGAAAAACTGAAAGTGACACCGGTGACTGAAAAGTTGTGTGGAAATCGGTTGTCATGGTATGGGCATGTGATGCGGAGGAATGAGGAAAATGTCGCCAGGAAAGTTTTGAGTATGAATGTGGATGGCTATACGAGTAGGGGAAGTTCAAAGAAATGATGGATGGACTGTGTGAAAGATGATACGGCTAGAAAGGGGGTAACTACCGAGATGACGACTAATAGAGAATTATGGAAGAAAAAGACATGTTGCGCCGACCCCAAATAAATTGGAAAGATTCCTAACAACTAGAACTACCTAGCTCTAGAGTTTCAATTTAGTTGCATAGCAACCATTAGTAAAGTTCTTAATTGATCTAACTATTGAATATCAGTTTTCAATTCCCAGCTAAATTGGTTTGGGAATTAATATTGATGTCACCCGCATCTGGCAAGATGGCAGTTCGATCTGACCTTAATACGACTCCCAAGATGAAGTCTTAAAGCCTCGTAATCACGTTTTTTTTTTTATCGAAAAAGTTTAATACGAAACATTATTCATCAGTCACTAACCTTGTATAGTAAAACAGCAAACGCTAACTCGTTAACGATTAAAACTAAAGTAATTAGATACAACCACAGCACGTGGGCCGACGTCCAGACGCTGAAACAGCACTTAAGCTCTATTAAATATGACGCCTTGGAATTACAATAACACACAAGACACATTCCCGAACAAATTCCTTCACCATTACTCCGAAAGTATCCTCTTACATAAACAAATGGACGCAGAAAGTTATCGCGAATCTCCATATTAGATATCAAGTAATGATAGAACATAATAGGAAATAAAAATCACTATAATTATGAGAACACGAAATTTTCCCAAACAATAAAGGCCCGACGTCAATTGGAAACGAATAAAAAACGAACACATGCCGAACACATTTACATCTCCTAATAAATCTCAAAGCACAAAAATTCTGGTTGAAATGAATAAAGAAAAATAATCACAAAGCCAGTAGTCGAATCGAAAAAAGAAATTAAAAATTCAAATAAAAGAACGTATTCCTTAAGATAATGCTTATTCATTCCACATTTAAAATCAAATTTTCAAATAAAGAACTCGCGGCGGTCGATCGGGCGTACGGTAGAGTAGGAGAGATATATCATGACATATGTATGTTGGAAAGAGTGAGATAGCTTATTATGATTGACAGCTGAGAACGGTTAGCCTTGAAATATTTGAAACATTATATTATTATAAAGTACACTATCTTCGTTAGGCACGAGAGCAAAGCGGACATCGGAATTTTTTATATTGATGAAGCTTTTATCTTTGAACTGTATCATAGACATGAAAAGTGCTTTCATATTTTGTAGCTAATGCATTTTATCTATTTACATTCCGGAATCGATTGAAAGTAAATTTACAACTCTATAAATCTATCTTTCTTGTGTTGTCTGGCCGTTTTTTAGCATTTTGTTTTTGTTCCATTCGTATGATGTACGTACTCTATTTCTGCGTTTCCTTTTACGTTTTCTCTAATTCCGAACTTCATACATTTATTGATTCATTTATTTCATTGCCCTATTTCCTTTACAATTGTAAATTCTAATGTCCTTTCCACTCTTACGCACACTCATTACCGCGCGTATAATGCCGCTAGATATGTCCGACGGCCAGTTTCACCGGAACACGTTTTAAAACATAATTCGAACGCTTTTTTTTTAAATTTAGAACGTCGACTTTTTAACTTTTTATTTTGTGAGGCTCATGTTGTGTAAGGGAGGCTATTCGGCCAGTAGCTAATGAATTGTGACGTCACAGAACAGTAGTCGGTCGTAATATCGTTAGTTATAAAAGCGTAGTTATAATTTCGTGGAAACAGTAACTTTCTATAAATAATGAATCTATTAAAAACTACAGTTTTTTATAGCAATTACGCAACAACTTCTTCATAACCACTTAATTTTTTTTTTTTGCGAAAACAGAAATTGCACGTTAGCTTCACTTAAAGGCTTCTTCAAACAGGCGCGACAAGCGATGCAAATCGCGTGCGACACAAAGGCACCGTATGTCGCTTGACAAGCGGTGCCTTTGAGTCGCGCGCGATTCATGTCGCGTGCCGCGCCTGTTTGTAGGAATCTTAACAATTATACTTGAATGAGCTAACAAAACCTTTAACTACTGGCAACACTTGCCAATTTGATGACACATCAATTATTAATAAACTCCATCTTATACAGTTAACCAATTAGAACCTCTAAGCTTAATTACTGCATGGTCCCATATATCAACTTTGATTAATGCGTTCCTCTTAACTCTTTCCAAAAATGTATAAAAACATTCGTTTAGTATAGAAACTTGATTTCTTTAAAAGGTAAAATTTTATCTCGAAGTAATTAATTATAAAGCTTCACTAAATTACTCTGAGAAATATTTCCTCAATAGTTTATTTTTTAATAAAATTCAATGGGTTGGAAGTAGCGGTTTTGTTATAAAGGAATATTCAATAGTTCAATTATAACATAAAAGTCTGTTTAAAAGAGTTTCAATCAGTTATGTTCGACAAATAAACGAGAATGCTTGCGTATGCGCAGTTCCGCTTCTACGCGTAGAGCTACGAATCTCGTAGACGCTACGACGTAGAACCGTTAGCTTGGTTTACGTAAAATCTTATTTCTTTGCTACGAAATATTTTTAGTACAGTATGCTTGTGTAAAATGTGTTTTTCTTTTACTACGGCCAATATATTTCTTGCAAAATAGAAAAAAAAAACAACACATTTACTGAGTTTTATCGAGACTTATGGCGTTAGTTATTTGATTTATAAGGATTCAAATACGGCTGATTATTATGATTTTTTTTACTTTATACTGACTGCAATCTTTCTTCCTCAATCTAACTTCTAAACGAAACGCAGTCAGAATCATAAAACAAAACAAAGAAAAAATAATAAAAAGTCCTCTCTATGCAACCGTCACTCCAGCCAGCCGGTAACAAATTTCATTCACATTTGGAAGCGGCGTTCGGCATTTGAATATTCAAATGCCCGCTAATCGTTTTTATTGGTGACTTTACGGCCTATAACGATCACTTGGAATACGCGCCTTTGAATTATCGCTGCGCTCCCGAACTTGACCGAGTTTGAAATTAGAATGTTCTTTTTTTTTATTATGACAGTTTAAAATTTTAGGTAAGATATTGTATGGTGCCGGTGGTGAACATGTAGTGGGTTTTACGTGAAAGGGAGTGCTTAGTTTTCTGCACAAATTAGTTGATGTAGATAACCTCTCATGCAAAAAATGTATTTTGATAGGTAGGTAGGTAGGTACTCTCATAAAACTAGTTACGATTTGCGCGTTAGATAAACAAATTACATGTTACGCTTACCAAATTACTGTTAAAGCTTTCTAAATTAAATTCTTCCATGCGGTTTCTCAAAAAAACTCGATTACAAATTTTTATGAGAAAAGCAATCGCCTCAATAGGTTTCGTATCGATATTATAATTTAATTAGATCGAGTTAGCGGCGTGGGCGCAACTAGTATATCTTATCTGTTTTCCATACATGATTCTATAAGCTGCGCACATGTCTCCGCCTGCTTTTAAAACGAGTATCTGTATCTTTATTAGAACAAAAATGTGTTTCAATAATGTAGCTATGGCTATTTAAAAGCTTAATTTTTTTAGCTGTTTATTTTCATAAATAAGTCTTTCATTTTCGAATAATTATTACGAAAATGGTATGAATACTTCTTTTCAATAGACAGACAAAGACACAATAGATAATAGTTTTATTACGCACACAAAATCGGCAAGTTTTAAATTCTCAATTTATGTGTTTTAGCCACAGGCACAGTTTTTGTTAACTATAATTAAGTATTAAAAAAAAAAAAACCGTGGGTATAACTTCGGTATAAATATTGTTTTTATTGATTAAAAATCGCACGCTCCGAGCTTCAGATTTTAGATATCATAACAGTGTTAGATTTAAATTAAAAATAAACGTCTGAATATATCTGTTATTAGTAGACAGTCGGCTACCCAATAGCAAGATTTATTGGGTGACTAAATTCTATACTTCTAGCCGAGCCGTCGGACGTTGTCCGGTCAAAATTTCAATTTCGATTTTTCGGTTGTTCCTTTTGGTTTTTCCTAATTTTCTTTTTTTGAAAACCACTCCAGTAAAGAGACGTAGATACTTACACAAAAAAAAAAAATCAAATCGGTCGAGGCATTTTTGAATTCTGGCGAGACTAATGCAAGGCAATTGATTTTATATAATAACAAGCTTTTGCCTGCTGGTTCATTCGCGTTAATATAGAATAGCAGTTAGCAGTTTAGGGCGTGAAAAGGTTTCAAGTAAACAAACTTACTTTCGCATCTATAATATTATAGTTAGGAGGATGAAAAACCGGTCTATCGACACTATAAATTTCTTTAATACGAGTAATATAATTCAATCATGATTCGAAAGACACGTGGCGCATAAGAAAGTTATTGTCGTTTTCCTCGGGAACAGTCCTTTTTTCCTTGATGAAAGTACCCCATGTCCGTGTCTGTACATGTGACAGCGTATACGCAAAATTTCACGATGATCGGTTCAGTGGTTTAGGCGTGAAAAGGTAACAAACAAACATACTTTCACATTTATAATATTAGGTTAGGATTATTTATTTAAATTTTGTGTTCTTATTTCTCAGTAGTCCGGATGTTAGGATCCTGGATTTGGGCCCGGTATTAATTGGCAATAGGTTATTTCTCTAGTCTTCTGTATACTCCTTAGGAAAAACAGGCTTGATGATAATTGTCTTGTTAGTTCAACTTCTAAGTAACGTAAATTATTGCAGTTATTTTGATTGTAAATTAAATAAATAATTACCAGCGTATCATAACGGCGAGCTGTCAGATTAACATTTTGTTGAATTAACATTCTAATGTCTCTGTTAGGTATTTTTATATCCTATTACGTATGGTTAGCAACAAAAGTATAACGCACAAAAAATATTAATTTGAAATATTTCCACTACTTCAATTTGCAATCTGCCCAGTCTTTTTCCCAACTATGTTCGGGTCGGCTTCCAATCTAACCGGATGCAGCTGAATACTAGTGTTTTACATGGAGCTACTGCCTATCTGACCTCCACAACCCAGTTGTTGGGTAACACGATACTCGTACCCCATGGTAAGCTGTCAAACTATTTGGCTTCTGACGACCTGTAATGACTGTCAAAGATCTACGAATGACAGCCGGGACCAACGGCTTAACGTGCTTTGCTATCCGCGGAGTCTCGTTATACAATGGATGATCACCTTCGATTGATCCGAGCGACTGTTATTATTTAGCCACGAGCCCCTCAACGCACAAAAAAAAGAACCATCAATATTTCCACTACTTATCTAGATTCAAAATAAGAATCGATTTGTTCAAAAATCTATGGTATTGAAATTACAAAGCGTACGTTTTGTTTTTTGCTGCAACGCAGTTTGTACAGCCAGAAAAACAAATATTATAAATTGGAATACGTTTTTAACGGAAAATGATTAATGACACATAAGGTTTTTTTTTTGTCCAGACTGGTCGTTTACTCCGGTAAATGTGTTTTTATGTAACCAAACTTATTGTGAGGTCGTCTTGTCTTGTCAACGTTTATTTTTCTAGATGTAAGTCTTTGATTTGTGTTAATGATTTATTCCTTTTTTCAAATACTAATTCTGTCATAGCACGGTTATTTTGTGGATGTTCATTATGTGTGATTACTGCATTATGGAGCAGTTAACTTTAGCAATTGCAACGGTATTTGCTACTTTGAGTTTTGGCAAATTATGGTTCCTTTCCTTACCGCAAAACGCACAAAAAGACAACTTTTGACACAAATACTATTCTCCTTTCTAAAGCATGTTTTTTGCGTTTCTGCTTTTTGCTGTCGCTACTCAAACTATTGCAACAAAAACATACATGCGTTTAGTACAAATGGACCTTGACGATATCTCTAATAACTAAGGAATGTGGTTCAATCATAGCTATTGTTAACTTGTTTGTGGACAACCAATTTTGATAGTGGATTTCAATACGGTTGATTTTTGTTAAATATATTGGGTAGGCAGGATTACTTGGTATCCATATGACAGCAATTAATCAGAGAAAAAAAATTGCAGTAGGTAAATGATAATCTTTGAAAAGTTATATATATATATATAACAGTTGCTCAAACTTCAGCAAAGATAATGACATGAATTAAACTAAGAATGATAATACTACACATTTTAAATTTTTATTACAGATTACTATGTAGCAAACGAATATAGCCACTTTCCAATTGTCAAGCAGTTGTATTACTTTATTGCAATCCATTTAAGACTATTACAACAACAATCCAATCAAACTCTATTGTCTATTATATTATCTATTACGAGTCTATAAAACATTTAATAGAACACAAAAAACTTGCACAAAATCAATGGCAAAGGTCAGAAAAATGTAATTAATCTAAAAAAAGATTTAAAACATTAACTTGTGCAATCTTTTATGATACGTAATTAGGATTTAAAGATAAGATAAAAAGATTAAAAGTTGTCATAATCAGCTGATCGGGTTTTAATGGAATAACTTAGAATTGCGACATTATGGGACTGTTTTATCTTTTATTCTGCAATAAGATATATAAAAGAAAAAAAATTTTGAATAGCGTAATCAAAGCTTTGTGAAAAGATATTTTTGTGACAAAAGCTGATGAATTTTCCCAAAACATTTTCTTTTGTTGAAGAACAAGTAGGAGCCATGTCTCATATTTAAATAAGGATTCACCTATATTTACACTGTTCGTCCACCTCACCGGGAATGGAACGTTAACGAGAAAACAGATGACGGCGCCGAAGTAGCGACAGTACATTTTCTATGACCGAATAATCTCGTTTCTCGCTGACGACTCGTTCCTGGTGAGGTGGACAAACAGTCTTAGTAGTACCTAAATAAGCCGTTTTTTTTTAATTTTATTTTTAAATTTGAGATAGGTTAGCTCTTGACTCGAGTCTAGGTCGGGCGTTAGCCTGAGCTTACCCAGAAGAAGCCTGTTCACTCTCACTTTGAAGAGATTTGGGTTGTATGCGTTCGGGAACACTGACGTAGGTAAAGAGTTCCACTCTTTTGCTGTGTGCATTATAAGAGACATTTAGAAACGCTTAGTGCGAATTGGTGGAATAGCTACTAGGTAGCGATGGTAACTGGCAGTGGGTTTAGATGTCCGATAGTATAGAAGGGGGCTGGTGGAATGAGCTCGTGGAGTTTTTGGGCACACTCACCGAAGTACAATCTGTAGAAGACCGACAAGCAGGCAATTTTGCACGAAACATGTTGGTGTTTCCAATTCCCTAGATCTTTTTGAATCTCTCATACAAACAAAAACGTGTTTAGTGACCGAAGAGTAATCCTGAAAGGAAATTGTATGTGCTTTTAACCTAATGCAACAGATTACCTATTGAGTTTTCGTGAAGCTGCAAAACTTATCTTGAAACTACTGATCTTTTAACTACCTTTTTGTAGTTAGTAAGAGTGGCTTGTGGCTAAGTAATAACAGCCAGGTCGATCGATCGGGTTAAGCTACGTTTGCCGCGGTTGGTCCGTGGATGAGTGACCATCTTTACATACGAAGATATACCTCCGTGCTTCGGAAAGCACATTAATTGGTCCCGGCTGTCATTCGTGGATCTTTTACAGTCGTTATTGGTCGTCAGAAGCTCGAAAGTCTGACAACCAGTCTTACCACGGGGTATCGTATTACCCAATTACTGGGTTGTGGAGGTCAGATAGGCAGTGGCTCCATTTAAAGTACGGGTATTGAGCTGGGTTTGATTGGAAGCCAACTCCAACATAGTAGACCTTCTTGTCGTGAGTTTCGTACAGTTTCATAGCAAGCGATTCGCTAATTTTGAGAAGAAATAAGCAACTTAATTTTTGACTCGACACTAATTAAATATTAAAAAAAAAAACTTGATCCACCAAAAAGTAATGACATAATTTTTTAGACAAGCCATATCTACGTGTGAAACATATCTAAATTAAATCATTAAACCAACAAAACTATATCGCACCTAATCTAGATTTCAATTTAATCCGTTTCCGCTATTCGCGACGCCATCTTGGCCGCCATGTTGAATCCCGATCAATATTAATAATGCGCGCGCGCATAACTGCGATCGTTTTATTGTTATTATTGGATATTGTTCCTACCAAGGCTGTGTCCAAAATGGAGCGGTTCTGCCTTTAAAGTAGCTGTGAACATCCACAATGGTTTTACTCGCGTCGTCTAAAGGACAATGAGGCCCTTCATGGTTGCTGATCTCTGTAATGTTATGGCGCGATGATATGATCAAGAGAAAAGTATATTATTGTTGATTACTTCATTTGAATTGAGCAATAAGATGGCCCGTTTGCTCTTTAAGCGAAGAAGGAAAATCAGCTGATTTGTATTCTTAGTATTGTTAAGACAATGATGTGTGGTATTGTTTCCTGTAATCATTTTACTTTAATACTTCTTAGCTTCTTATTTGTGAGTTTCACTGACTGAAACTTTCAGCAAATATGGCAGGTTCTGTAAAATCTTGATACTTAAGAGCGTTTTTCCCGCGCGGGCAGGCAACGTCGTTTTTCTACAGGTTTTTCGTGATTAGGTTTTTATAGACTATAATGTCATTTTTTATGAGTAAATAATACCAAAATAACTGTAAAAAAATAGCATACGTACTTATAAATACCAGCGATATAAAGAGTGTATTAGAAAAATAGTATTTTGATTTAAATGTATTAATTAAAATAATCACGAAAAACCTGTAGAAATGCGACGTTGCCAGCCCGCTTGGGATAAACGCTCTTAAACAAAACTTTTCTCTCAAACTCTCATACATAAATATTTTTCTTTTACAATAGTAAGTTATCAGAACTAAATATCCAACATGAGCTCAATATTTAAACACGTTACGAAATTACTCATTTTGGTAGTACCTACGTTGTTACGACAAACATATCACAAATATCAAGTTTGGAAGGTCTCAGAATTCTCAGATGGACATATCGATAATTTTATGCCGTCTCTACACATCACAAATATCGATAGTTGACATCGACAATTTACAACTGTCAACAGTGTCACATGCCTAGTGAAGGGTGGAGGCACCGATTATCGTTCATGAGATTAGAAACCAAAAAAAGTAGGTAACTACACCGTGCAAGTGGCATAAATTAAAATGAATGAGTAAATTGTTAAAGTGTTAAAATAATTTCTTTACACTAAAATTCTTGTTAAATCTTAACAACAAATTATTGAATTTTGGAGTAATAATTTTTTTCTGTAAAAACCTAAGAACGGGTATTTCTAACTTATATTTTCCCGCAAAACCACAAAAATGATATTACTTAAGTTCTTGTGACGCAAATCACGGTTTATAACCTGTTAAAACTTTATGAAATAAAAATACTTCTTCAAAAGTGGGTTCTTAAGAAACATCGAATGTCATAACATATTGTTGTTTTTGTATTAATAAAAAGTTATATGAAACACAATCAACCCAATAGGTATTGCTGTCATGAACATAATTTGTGTGTGTGTATGTTTATATGTAATTTGTTTATGTACGTTTATGTGTATGATCGTAATATTTTTCATGAAGAGGCCCCCGAAGCATGCGTAGTTCATACAAACAAAATACCAAAATAATTTGTAAATCAAACATATTCTATAGGTCCAATTGGATTACAGAATATCTAGGTTCCCAAATATATATTAAATAAGAACATTGATTTAAACATGAAATATGAGAAAAATTGGTTTTCTATAGAAATTTGAAATTTCTCATATCTCGTCTTCATATCAGTGTCCTTTCAAAATATATGTTTGGGAACCTAAATATTCTGTAATCCAATCGGAATAAATACACACTACCTTAAGAAGATGTTTGATTTACAAATTATTTTGGTATTTCGTTTGTATGAACTACGCATGCTCCGGGGGCCTCTTAAACTTTTACATTGCTCATTGCGACAAACTTTATAAAAACAAGAGATTCGTATTTCAATGATAAAGCTAAGATTAAAAAAACCGTGTTCAATAAAGCTGATGATTTAAACAGACATTGACGAAGTTTTTTATGACAATACTCCAAAAACATGTGCTGTGTTATAGATCATTCACTGATTATAATGTCAAAACCGGAGATACAGCCGGATGAGGGGCTCAAAACTAAAATAATTTTGTGTCACATTTGTTCAACTCTTCAAAGCGTAAACCGTATTTCAAAATTTTTGAATAATGTTTTTTGGTTAGACGAGTTTTAATGACATGATTCTTTATTTTTAAAATAATGTTTTGCACACAGTATCTCAATCAATTTGCGTAGCCTTTTCCCAACTATGTTGGGGTCTCGTTCCAGTCTAACCGGATGCAGCTGAATATTCAATACTCAATAATTACCAGTAATACCAGTATTTTACATGGAGCAGCTGCCTATCTGACCACCACCACCACCCACCACCATCACCACCATTTGACCTGACCATATGGGCTTCTGACTACCAGTAACGACTGTCTAAGATCTACGAATGACAGCCGGGACCAACGGCGTCTTGATATGTAATGGATGGTCACCCATCCACGAACCGACCGCGGCAAGCGTACCTGCCTAAAGCTAAGCATGCCAAAAGTCAAAGTATTTACAGTCGAATAAACTGACTACCTACTTATGGTGTTGTAATAAGAATTGTATAACAATTTGTATTTATCGACAATAATGACTTTCTAACTGAAACACACGAGAAGCCAGTTAAAATCTCGAACTTAACGGAAAGTTAAAATAGCTCATCCAATTACATGTCGGCTACTTATAACGATCAAACATGTAACTGAGAGCCAAACATTTCTAAGTCAACGTCCGAAATCAAAAAGTAGGGTAAACACACCGATTTTGAGACGTTCCACTTACTACAACGAGAGTTCGATAGTTATTGTGACCTGCAAGCCGAAGGCCGTATCTTTGTATTAGTTTTTAATAAGTAATTGTACACCCAAACCACGTTACCAATTTCGACATGAATACACGTTTTTTTTTCTCGCCTCGCTTCGAGCAATCTCGTTTTCTCGAAAATAGATCTAATATGTTGAATATAATTAATTTCATACCGACTCACTTGATCGATGCGTGTTACTTGACGTAGATTTTTTTCGTATAATTATTTTTAAATTACAGAGCATTACGTCAATACGGCCAGAAAACGGAACGTTTTTTAACAACAAATTGGTTTACGCGAAATTTTGGTGTTTGAAGATTTTTTTGCCTTAATATGTTCCGTGTCAGAACTGATTTTTAGCTCCTATTTCATTATAAAAGTAATTTTATAGTAATAATATGGAATTAATGACTAGACTACATTATCTAGCGTATATTTTTATATCGTGATATGTAATTTTACTCAATTTCGGAACGAACTTGTTTGGCCGTTAAGCTCGCCAACATATTTACTTACACGCGTTTCTTTTTTGTTTCAGAAGATGCACAGTTATTGGCTGATCTTGAAGACTGATTAAAATATTTATTAAGCCAATTAGAAAATGATAGCTCCATGAAGTTACTCCCCAGGTAACGAAATATGCTAATAATCAATTTTATTATTTCCAAACAATGAAGAGAAAATTTAAATTCAAAACATTCCACAGTATTCAGCTAATCTTATTGTCAACAAAAGACTATTGTTTCTTCTCAACACATTGTTTCAATTTAAATTAAACGAAAATGAATCACTGTTATGATTGGACGCTAAAATGTATTGAGTTGAATTTGATTGTTTATATAAAACTGAACGTATTCGTTTGTCTTCGCAGGACGGACTCGTTTCAGGTTGTGATCCTCGAAAGAGTCCAAATACTGCAATGACTACTGCGATGGCTGCTCACCAGGAATCTATCCATGAGAGACTACAGCCAACGCCAGAGGAACCTCTGTACCTTCACCATGAAGCGTCGTCATGGCCGGAGTCGTCAGACCACCAAGAGGAGCACAGCACCGACATGTCCCCATACTATAACATGCCAAAAAGAAACAAGAGAAAAAATTTCAAGCCCAGATGTGCTCCAAACACTACCGCCTTCTCTGACGACTCAAATGGAGCGAACTGTGATGACACGGGCAGTCTTATCAACGGAAACGATAGAACTACCCCAGAAAACGTTGGTGAAGATGATAAGGATGATGGAAATTATGCTAAAATTGGTGTCAAAAACTTCAGTCTTCTAAAAAGCGGCGCAGTCGACCTTAGCAGAAGACTAAGCACTGACTCCAATGAAAACATAGACTCAAATTACCAAAATAGGTTACCGGAGGATAAAAAAGTAGACTCGTTTCAACATTCGTATATACATAGTTTACAAATAAATCAAGGCGCCGAAAGAGATCGGACCGTCCTAAACTTTAGTAATTTACAAAATAAGACGTTTTGTGCCAAAAATCCTTTTGCTATATCTCAACTAATAAAGACTAACTCGCCTCCGAGAAGAAGGGACTCGGATTCGGATGAGGATAAGGGTCAGGATATAAATGCAAATGAGAGATTAGAGGAGAATCAAGAACAGATGGAGATGATTGAGACGCAGCAGAATGGGGACGCATCAAATGCTACAAATAGAAAGTTGAGGGACTATGCTATGAACTGGAAGGAACTGCTCGGGATATACGGATTATCTTCTAATGAAGTTGCTGATGCTATAAGTGGACAGATTAGAGCTTTAGAAGCTCTTCAAGGTGAGTTAATTAAAAACGAATAACTTCACGCTGTTATAAAATTTATGACAATAATCTTCTTAGCTTTACGACCAAATATTTTGACAACTAGATTATTGTGATTTTATCTATTCTTGATGAAGTCTTAAACAATATTGGTTTTCTAGGTAAACCGTTTACGCAGCTGCCTTTAGGTTTAAAAAGACGGCATGATTCTGGAATGGAGGATGGAACTGACAGGAGTATGAGAAGATCCTCATCAGCTACAGAAGATGAGGGTTCAACTAATATCACACCACCGAAAACACCTGATAATGACATTGAAGCTCAGAGGTATGAAATAACTTCTAGGTTTATTGTCTTACAATTTCAGGGTAAAATAACGAATGTTAATGATTTTTCAGACAAAGAGCATTACAAATAATAAACCTGCAGTCGATGAGGCTGTTCAACAGATCTCAAGGTCAGGAAGAAGATGGAAGTGGCTCTGATGATGGAGAACAGACTCTTGATCTTAGTGTATCAAGAGATACTGATGGACAGGTAACAAATAATATACAACTACTTTAATACATAGCCTGAGAAAATATGCAAATTGATCAAAACGTTTTATTTTGCATCCAATCGTCATATTTTTTAATATCATCACTTTAGTATTCTTGCCATAAGAAGATTTATTAACGCTGTATGAGCGAGGCAGATAAATAAAATACCTATTTATTCCTTTTCGAGTTCGAGTCAGTTCAATGATATTTAAATTCTTAAGTACAATTCTTTGAAATTGACAATAATCCGGACATTTGCACACGTATGAATGGTATGCGATTATAATAGAATGTAAAGTTAGATTTAACAATTGATAAGTATCTGTTTTTTTTTCGTTATTAAGGAACAATCGGCGACCTCGAGCGCCGCCAACAGTGTTTCGGAGTTTGAGCAACAAAACCTTCTGATGAGGAAAAATTTAGAGGATCTGGCTAATTTACAAATGCAGGTGTGTATTGTTCGATAATGGGTCTGTTTATACAATAAAATTTTTAGATCAGATATGAATAGAAACGAGATTATGTAAATTGGCTTGTGAAAAAAGAAAAAAAATGGTCGAGATTCGTTTTAGTTTGTAAGAAACTGATTTTTATTAATAAAATAACGTAATTCAATGACATATAAAACAAAACTCGCTTATTCAAGCCCAATAATGAACACGGCCAGTCATTAACTTCAAAATCGTAATATAACTCGATCAATCCCAAACTAACAAGAAAAACGGGTATCAATTAAAAACTCGATATTTTATTTTTTTTATTTTAGGGTTTCTTCCAAAAGCAATCTTCGATGGATGCAGACGACTCACAAGAAAGAAAACTGCAGGCGAGCGGTGAGTAATCGAATTACCAAAAAATGTATACGACTGTTTAATTACCTCCCTGTATCATTCGTAAAGTTATATCGGAACGGACGACCGCTAAGAATTTTATTAGTGTTATTAGACACCGATTACGCAGAATATGATTTATTGGGCAATCAAAATAGAAATTAAAAACATTATTCTTATTTATTTATAAATTATAATTCGATTTTTCGGATCAGTCTTGTGAAGATAATTGGAGCTTTCACCTTAAATGTTGGACTATAAATTTAAAAAATAAATGTTTGGAAATATTTACGAATTATTTGGTGCGGTAAAAAATGAACAAATTACATGAATCTAGAGCGTATACCTAGTCTATACCTGACATCCTTCTAAAAACTGTTATAATGTTTCTATAAACTGAAATTAAAATGTGAAAAACAGATTTATATTAAAAAAAAAAACTTGACCCAAACAGGATTAAGTTTTATTAAGTAAAAGGCTCATTCGAAAACGATTTTAATCCAAAATACAAATCGATATTTCGACTCTAAGAAAACGAAAACAAAACGAGTGAAACCATTTTACGTAATCACTCAAGCAGATCATTTAGTATCTTCAGTTAGTTACCCACGTTCGCTAAATGTCACTGAACCATATTTATGTAAATTAGCAACAATTAGAATGCAGGTTTCAGAATGTTAACACTGGAACTAAATTGTGAACTAGGTCTTATGTTGATGATACAACAATTATCACGTCTTCGCTCCACTAATCTCCCTTCCCCTAACATCTTGGACCCGCAATCGCTGACCGCTGGAATAGGTCCTATAACATACCTAGTGATCACGGATTGAGTTTTAAAACCATATTTTTTCGAGATTTTTTCGAAGATAGCCTTGCCTTACAAACCATTGAGGGGGTTTGGTAGCGGATAAGAATTGCCGAAGATACGATTAGTAGCTTGCCTTTGTCCAGCAGTAAATTGCTCCAGGTCGGGAGTCACGGAAAGGTGGACCGCGGTCCGGACCACTGACCTATTTTTTGCTGACCTAAACAGTAAAATAACTAAAACTAAACCTAAAAAATAAAAATGTTGAGTAGGTAATTTAATTTATTTAATAAGCTACTTTACAGATGGAAATAATAGACTTCCTAGAAAATACTGTTTTAAAACATAAAACATCGTTTTAGCAAAAAATAAAACTGACTTCCAAAACAAAACACTACAAAGTGAATAATAACTTTAATTTCGGTAGTCGGTGTCTTTGGTTTTGTATTTTCGTGTTATGCCACCGACTTCCGAAATTAAAGTTATTTTTTACTTTGTAGCGTTTTGTTTTGGAAGTCGGTTTTATTTTTTGCTAAAAAGTTTTTATTTTTCACTTTTTAGTTGTGGTACCTACCACATACAAATTCGAATACCTGCTATGTAAATAACAGTGATAGGAAATTATTAAAACATCATCCAGATAAACTAGGTGGGAAAAATACGCATTATTGAAGCTAACAGAAAAACTACCCAAGAAAAGTTAATAAAATTTATAGGAGACCACTTTGGAAGTATACCCCTTTCAAAAAAAAAAAAGAATTTTCCAAATCGGTCCATCCATCTTTGAGTAATCGCGTAACAAAATAACAAAAACAAAATACAGACGAATTGAGAATCTCCTCCTTTTTGAAGTCGGTTAAAAATACGGAAGTTCCTTGCCAAGAATTAAGAAATTTAGATTGTCACTGTGGCGAAGTTGCCAACAGCCTCGGACACCACGGCCTGTCGTGCACTCCTTGCAGCCGAAGTGCGGGTCGCTTAGTGCGGCACGGGAACATTAATGACATCATCCGACGAGCTCTTGTCACCGTCGGCGTTCCATCTGTATTAGAACCCAATGGCTTGGCATGCGACGATGGCAAGACGAAGGGAAGATGGGTAGGGCTTTAGTGTGGGATGCAACGTGTGTCGATACTCTTGCACCATCCCATCTTCCTGGCTCAGCTTGCTGTGCTGGCGCCGCTGCTGCGGCTGCAGAAAACCGCAACCGGCGTAAATATAACCTTATTGGCAATTATATTTTCGAGCTGTTTGAATTTGAAACTAATTGGTGATCCGTGCTCTAGGTTGATGACGATCCTTCACAATAAAATAAAATAAAATATATTACTGGTTGAGTCTGCTCTCGACCTCGATCACGCTTGATGGATAGCGATGAATGAGGTCTATGTTGGAACGAGCGTGCTCAGAAGATGTCTGTTTACTCTTTCTTTGCAGACAGATTATACTCGTATGTGCAAGAGAAAAGGAGAAACATAGTTTCACACTTTGGCTGTGACGAGAAGGGCTGAGTACGACTTGTCAGGATCAACCAAGTGCGGATGGTTCCCTGCAGTACGTCTGATAGTCCGGTAGTAAAAGGGCGATGGTAGCATCAGGTCGTGGAGTCCCTGCGCACACTCCCCGAAGTACAGTCTGTAGAAGACCAACAAGCAAGCAACATTACCAGCCTGGCTGTGAAGCCTAGCCACCAACGTCTCGTCGCCTATAAGCCTTTTTACTCTGCGTTCCACCGAGTCAAGTCGGAGCCATGCCATAAGTGGCTGCAATACTCAATAATAAGTAATTATTATGAAATAATAGGTAAATAATTATTAAAACCATATGACTATTGTGTTTTCTAATGCTCAGCTCATTAAGTATTATGATCTGTTTTTGAGATGAGTTAAATAAATAACACAATAAAAATGTGTTTTTAATAATTACCTATTAAATTAATATGATTTACTAGTTCGCTAATTGATTACATTTTTCAAAAATGCATTTTTTCTTTTAACATTCTTAAAAATATGGTCACGTGTGAACGAGAAAGGTGACAAAATGCAAACAGCCCTCTTATGTCTGTTTAGTACCCCTGACCACCATTTTTTTTTCATTTCAATGTATATTTTGCAAGATAAGGCAAGCAAAACACACTGTACGTTCAATTATTTCAAAGCAATTAATTATCAAAAATATTATATAAATCTCACATATGGTTTTCAAATGTTACAGTGTATTGGATTGGTAGTGTAGTACACTTGCCTGCCAGGGTTGCGGGTTGTTTGAAAGAGTTACCGTGGCCCTGAACTGAAGGAACACGAGTGGGTTTTAGTTAGTAGAAGTCTGACACGACCGTCTGTTTCGTCCCAGAGCGGGAGAAGTTATTTGATAATACCCCCCCAAAAAAAAAAAAATCACTACACTTAACAGGCCTACACCTTATTATTTACATCAAATACCTAACCTACCTAAGTACTTATACACCTGCGTTATATTGCAATAGCTGAATAAACAATAGGGCTAATGATTAGACGGAGTGGCTAGTGTTAGCTCATAATGTATTCACAGGGCGACGTTAGTTCGTGCCTCAATTGACAGATGGCGCGGTACGTTCTCAGGGATTATGTACGTTCTATAATATAATATAGGTATTAGGATAGAATGTTGGTTCTAAGTATTATAGATAAACGCCGTGAAAAGAGTGACAAATTAATTTGTGCAAAATTATGTCCGTTGATCTTTAAAGAATTTTTTTTTTTTATTGATATTGATATCGTCTAGGACCACAATCCTTGTCAAGACGAATCAAACCAAACGAGCCCAAACTCGATAGGGTTGCGTCGTTTTATTACTGAGTTCCCATGGCCACCTTCTGGCTCCATCATTAGATCAGCTCTATGTCATAATAATATTGTATTGTCATCCGATTTACATATGCATGTGAAATTTCAGCTCAATCGGAAACCGGGAAGTGGGTCAAATTTAACTTGCAAGATTCGATTACAGACACATGCACCGGGACAGATGAAACTAAATAAAAGCTTGTAATGATATTATTTTTTTAAAAGACTGCCTCGTCCGTCTAATAGTCGCAAGCGTTACGGCTGAGCATGAGGTCCTGTGTTCGATACCCAGGTCGTGCAAACTGTTATTGAGTTTTTCCGTCAGAGATTTCTCAGTAGCACAGTCTAGATTTGTTCTCGGTTGATAGCAATAGGCCTATTACGTGGGATGGATAACTAGCGAAATGTGGGTGTAGCTACTAAAGGTATACCTCTGTCTAGCCTATCGTAGATAACAGGTATGATGTTATGTAATTTTAATAAAATATGTTACTGTATGAGCAAATTATTTCCTGAAAATAGAAATATCAAAATACTAGTGTACTTTTACCAGCGGCTTCGCCCGTGTGGATGTTTTAAATTATCCCACGGAAACCGTACATTTTTCCGGTATAAAAGTATTTTATGTGCTATTCCAGACTATCGTGATTGAGTAACAAACACGCATCCATCTATCCATCCAAACTTTCGCAATTATAATATAATATTATACGAGTATATTATATTAGTAGGATAAACCCCCTCCTTATGAGCTTCACGACAATCGAGTAAAACAAATGAACGGATCCCTTGTCCTTAGTTCACTAAACATTGAAGCGAACCGCGTTTTGTTTTTCGACAAACATAACAACTTCTTTTATTTCGTCGACTCCCAACTCAACAGATTTGTTTCAAAAACCTCATTATGAATGCAAACAAGAGCTTAACAGTTAATGATTATGCGTTTGTCAAACACATTGAAAACACACCGTTCGGTATCCACAAAATGCCGCATTCTTACACCGTACCGTGAAAAATAACACAACTCTAATTTATTCTATGATCGCTCATTTGGTACATTTTCTGGTTTAATTAACGATTCCACACCAATATTTGGTTATAAGTACAATGAACTGTGGGTTTACAATATTTGTGGTACTTACTAGAAAATTTGTAATAACAGCCGCACAGGTTGAGTTTTTTTTTTTTTTTTATATGGCATCTCGTAGTTGGCCTAGAGAGGCATTGACTACTTAACCGGTCAATCCTGTGGCTGCCTTAAGCGAACTCAAAGCCTCCAGCCAGGGACATAAACTTACAGACTAAGCGACTACACGCTAAGGGCCCTGTGGGGAACGAACCTCGGCTTAGGGCGTCGCTGGGGGTAGGACAGCAAGATGGGACAGGCTGGATCAAGTTAGAGCGGGTCGAGTTTTTTTTTTTTTAAATGGCATCTCGTAGTTGGCCTAGAGAGGCATTGACTACTTAACCGGTTAATCCTGTGGCTGCCTTAAGCGAACTCAAAGCCACCAGCCAGGGGCATAAACTTACAGACTAAGCGACTACACGCTAAGGGCTCCCCCTGTGGGGAACGAGCCTAGGCTTAGGGCGTCGCTGGGGGGAGGACAGCAAGATGGGACAGGCTGGATCAAGTTAGAGCGGGTCGAGTTTTTTTTTTTTTTTTTTTTAATGGCATCTCGTAGTTGGCCTAGAGAGGCATTGACTACTTAACCGGTCAATCCTGTGGCTGCCTTAAGCGAACTCAAAGCCTCCAGCCAGGGGCATAAACTTACAGACTAAGCGACTACATGCTAAGGGCTCCCCCTGTGGGGAACGAACCTCGGCTTAGGGCGTCGCTCGAGGGAGGACAGCAAGATGGAACAGGCTGGATCAAGTTAGAGCGGGTCGAGTGGATGGGAGACCGTTTTTATACATACCCCCCGCCCCAGCCCTCCGTACCTCGGAAAGCACGTTAAGGCGAAAGCGCCCGAGTAGCCCGCGAAATTCAAATTTTCTTACGTTGTTTGCAATTTCCAAGTCAGTATTAGGTTGCATGTTGATCATAATATGATTCGCGACCGCAACGAGTATGTATTTTTTATAATCACTAAAGTCATCAACAATGCAACTCTTTAAGACCAGGTAATCTTAAAGAATAACTACCATTTCACGAAATTTTGGCATTTGAGGATTATACTAACTTACGAGTAAGACGCCCCCGGAGCATGCGTAGTTCATACAAACGAAATACCAAAATAATTTGTAAATCAAACATATTCTAAAGGTAGTGTGTATTTATTCCGATTGGATTACAGAATATCTAGGTTCCCAAATATAATATATTAAATAAGAACATTGATTTAAACAGGACATATGAGAAAAATAAGTTTTCTATAGAAATTTTAAATTCCTCATATCTCGTCTTCAAATCAGTGTCCTTTCAAAATATATGTTTGGGAACCTAGATATTCTGTAATCCGATCGGAATAAATACACACTACCTTTAGAATATGTTTAATTTACAAATTATTTTGGTATTTCGTTTTTATGAACTACACATGCTTCGTGGCCCTCTTAAAGAGCTGTATTTCTGATTCTAATGATTAAAATTCTAATACGTATTTGTTACGGTCGCGAATCATACTTTAATCAACACACGACCTTATACTGACTTGCAAATTGCAGAAAACGTAAGACAATTTGAATTTCTCGGGCTACCGTGGTGCTTCCCCCTTAAGCCGTTGTTCCCGGCTGTCATTCGTGGATCTTTGACAGCCGTTACGGGTCGTCAGAAGCCCGAAAGTCTGACAACCAGTCTTACCAAGGGGTATCTTATTACCCAGTCACTGGGTTGTGGAGGTCAGATAGGCAGTCGCTCCATGTAAATTACTGGTATTCAGCTGCATCTGGTTAGACTGGAAGCTGACCTCAACATAGTTGGGAAAAGGCTAAGCAGGTAATGTCGATGAGAAAGTTTGTGAAAATAGCGATGATAAGTCGAGTTGTGTGATTATGATTATGTACACACGTTTGCCTATAGGCGTTTTTTTAAAGAGATAGTGTGTTGTTGACGGGCTATCATCAATTATAACGAGTGGTGCGTATGCGCACAATTAAAATTTATCAGTATATGGACAATGGACACGGCAAACAGCAGTGCCTCCTACCATACCTAAATATTTCGTTAGTAATTACCTAGTGGTTGACCCTTAAAACATTTTTCCCCTTTCAGCCTTTTAGCACACCTACGTAAAAGGACAATACCAAAAATGGGTATAACACGCTTTATGAGGGGCTCGTAGGTAACTAATAAAAGCCGCATGGGTCGATTGATCAGTTTATGCTATGCTTGCCGCGGTCAGTCCGTAGATGGGTGACCATGTTTACATACCGAGAGTCCGAGACCCCTCCGTGCCTCGGAAAGTACGTTAAGCCGTTGGGCCCGGCGGTCATTCGTGGAACTTTGACAGTCGTTACGGGTCGTCAGAAGCCAGAAAATCTGGCAACCAGTCTTACCAGTCGCTCCATGTAAAATACTGGTATTCAGCTGCATCCGCTAACCCCATCATAGTTGGGAAAAGGTTAAGCAAGATGATGATGAGGGGCGGTTAGAAAGAAAACTTAGTTGGGATCACTACTTAACACGTGCTTCACAATAATTCAGAAAAGAACATTATTATTTGCAAATCCCGAGATTCTTGAAGACTTAGGTCTCATATCACTCTATTATCTCTATGACCTAAGCAGTAATCTTAAGTGCGTGTTGGACAATTGCGTGCTAGGTCCAAAGTTCATACCACAGGTGCCTCCGATCTCCTAGGCCAAAGATGATTGAGTAAAATGATTTTATAAGCAACACTAATGGTATAATGCGCCGTTGTAGGCGCTGTTGTTGAAGTAATCATTTAATTAACGGCGGTTTTTGTGAAGAAGGTGTCAGCTGTTTTATACTTTACTACTGAAAACATAAAATAATCTTCTGCCTAGCCTTTATCCAACTATGTTGGAGTCGGCTTCCTGTGTAACCGGATGCAGCTGAATACCAGTATTTCGCATAGAGCGACTGCCTATCTGACCTCCACAACCCAGTTACTGCGTAATACTATACACCTTGGTAAGACTTTCGGGCTTCTGACGACCTGTAAAGATCCACAAATGACAGCCGGGACCGAACGGCTTAATGTGCTTTCCGAGGCACGGGGAGGTAAAGATAGTCACCCATCCAAGGACCAACAGCGGCAAGCGTAGCTTAACCTGATCGAACTGTACGGCTGTTATTAGTTAGCCACGAGCTCCTACTGAAAACATAATATCACGCCTAAATTCTCTGAAGAATTCAGCAGAAGTATACTGGGTGCTAGGTACAGTCACGAGCACGAATATGTATACACTTAGGGAAATTCATAAGCGATTTTCTCGTGAAATAACGATAGCAATGTAGAGATGCCTACCTATTTCATAATTTTATGTAATCCAAAACGCTATGTTTGTAACAACATACAATTATAATCAATACAGTAGAAGAAAATCAGTTTTAAAAGTGGCTAAGTGTATACATACTATTGCTCGTGACTGTACAGTAGCCCCCATATTTCGTAATACTGAAAACACTACTTGCGTTTATGATATTTTGATATTTTATCAATAAATACAGCTTTTATTGATTTTTTTTACCCTCCAGATAGTGGCAATAATTTTGAGTCCGCTTTAAAAAAAATTGCCATTTTTGTAAACATAAGGAAACTCGGACTTCTCGAACATTACATGAAATATTCTAGTCAATCCTACATTATCAATAGATTTTTTTTTAATTTTAGCGAAAAGATTTCTCATTAGAAAGAATTTTGACAGTCAATCCCAAACTTAAAAAAAAAAATCAATTTCAATTTCCGACCTCTTTCCTCTTACGCATAACTATAACACAACAAAAATTCCTCACAGTTTTAAGTTAACAATCAGTGGTCCCTACTTCCCGCGCCTCCCCCAGTAATTGTACAAACCTCGGCGCACTAATCTGCTCAATAGAGGCGAATTCACTCAATTGCCGGGCGCGGGCGCAGGGAGCTCGGGGTGACGTTAATAGACGGACTCTTGTATGTGTTTTATGACTATTTTTAGTTTCTATAGTGTTGGGAAAAGCTAGGGGGAATTTATGTCCTATTTGTGTGAAAAAAATATGAATGGAATCTGTTGTAGGTGGTGTTATGTAGGCGTCTGTAAGTGACTTCGTTAGGAGCCTATAATTTTATAACATTACATAAGAGGCATCCAATACATCCACATCTCTCCAGTTAAGTTTTACTCCTGCATGTACCCAAAGAATGTCGACTGCCCCCCATAGGTCCATAACTCGATAGTAATCGCGTAGGTATAGCGTTCGACGGGTTAATAGAGGACAAGCCAAATTGTCATCAACCGGGCACAAAATTCTAGTAGTTGCTTTCCTTTAAATTCCTAATGTAAAAACCCAATAACACGGATGACACCCTGCTCGGCAGTTACGCTAGTGCTTAATAAATTAACCAAAATGACAGTCATTTTTTTTTTAAATCTTCGCCTTTGATTCAACTTTTCAATCCCATCTAAAAACTCCGCACACATTTCCAATTGTGCCGTTTATCCTGTATACGCGAGGGGACTGCATTAATAGACAAACACCGTTTCCCATTTACGTATAATAGTTTAGTTTCAGTGCGTCCGGTGTGTCGCACTGATTGTCGTGCGACTGGCGTAGTAGCTTGCGACATGTCGCGTAAGCAGGTCACGTCACAAGACCGAGGAGCACTGGTGGTCTATTCTGTAAAAATATCACCGTGAAAACTTAGATGAGGCGAGCTTGAAGTGAGCTCTCAATATTTTCAATCCCTAGCATCATGTGGAATGACAGCTCACTTCACTTAAGTTTTCATGTTGAGATTTTTACACATTAGATCGGCTGCTCTGGAGTATAGGCTACCGCGCTTATACCAGTTAAAGAACGTCCCTTAGGACCGGTCGATGTGTCGCTTATTGGGAGAGGCATCAGGAGATGAAAAGATGATAAAACGTCTCTTTGACTTTTATGGCCTAGCTCCTTTGAACTCCTGCAAGTGGAAACTAAAGTTATTTCCTACCCATAATCGTCTACCAAGACTTTCTTAACTATATTGTGGTCGGTTTCCAGGGTAACCGGACACAGCTGAATAACACCAGCCTATTAGTATCCCAATGCTGGACAAAGACCTCTTCTCATACTTATACAAAAGGAACGAGCTTGAACACCACGCTTGCTTAAGACGAATTAGTGATTTCAGACTTATATTAACTATAAGTCCAGGTTTCTACACGATGTTTGCTTTCACCGATGTCAGTAATGTCCATGATAAACTCGGAAAGTACATATTATTTGAAAATGTCACATTGGTACTGGCCCGGATTTGAACCTAAAACCTCGTGTATGAGAGGCGAGGTCTTAACCTCTGGGCCAGCACGTCAGTATTTTATGTGGAGCGACTGCTTTTCTGACTTCATTATTTTAGCAGACAAATTTTTCGAACAAATGAAGCAAATAGTGCGTTACGCAATTAGGATGCTGGTTTCAAGCGGCAAAGTTATTTGACGCGAACTATAAGACTTGAGGGTCGTAGAGAGTCGGTTTCTAGTTTTCTGCCACTCAAATCCTTCTTATTTTCCCCTGTAACCCTCATGGTGCTTATACATAACATTAGCTGTTAATTTAGTCCTTACGTTTAGCTTCATTAACATGTCTGCCCTTCGGTTTGTCTCGCGAATATATTCTATGACAATTCATTGGAAATTAATGCTGAGGCACATCTGAGACCGTTTGTAATCATACATTACCATAAGTATGGAATTAAAATATATACATAATTATGTAATGTGCTAAAGATCGAGATTTTATTTATATATTCGTTATTCTTTGAAGTTATAGCTAATAATAGTCATAGGACTACTATAATCGGATAGTAGATCATTTATATGCATCTTGTAGGTACATACTTGTTGTAATAATTTACTATCTATTTACTTTTAATTAGTAGAGGAGTTCGTGGCTAAGTTATAACAGCCGCACGGGTCGATCCATCAGGTTAAGCTACGCTTGCCGGGGTTGGTCCGTAGATGGGTGACCATCTTTACATACCGAGACTCCTCCGTGCCTCGAAAAACACGTTAAGCCGAGCTGTCATTCGTGGATCTTTGGCAGTCGTTACGGGTCGTCAGAAGCCCGAAAGTCTGACAACCAGTCTTACCAAGTGGTATCGTATTACCCAATAACTGGGTTGTGGAGGTCAGATAGGCAGTCGCTCCATGTAAAATACTGATATTCAGCTGCATCCGGTTAGACTGGAAGCCGACCCCAACATAGTTGGGAAAAGGCTAGGCAGATTGATTGAAATCTATGATATAATAATGTACACTGACTTATATAAGCTTGGCGACTATATTAACATGCTATATACAAGCTTACACTAAAATATACAGGGTGTAATTGTAAACAGTGACAATCTTTTAAGGGGTCATTGTACTCATTATTATGAACAACTTTTACTATGGGACCAAACCTGAAATCGCGAAAAAATCAGCTGTTCAGTGCATTTATGTTCGCATAATTCGTCAAAATGTAGGGAACAGCTAAATTCTTTTTTTTGCAATTTCAGGTTTGGTCCTATAGTAAAAGTTGTTAATACTTGAGTACCATGACCCTTTAAAAGGTTGCCACTGTTTACACTTACACCCTGTATATGTACAAGTATATAATAAAAAAATAAAAAGAGGAAGCTCATTGAGCATAAAAAGAACAATGAAAAAACTGCCCATAAGGCTGGCAGCATTGCCACGTCGGATGGCAATGCTGATTCTTTGGGCTAAAAATAGGCCAGCCCTCTAGTCCCGCGATAAGTCGATCAACCATTTGGCTATGTCCCGAAATACTCGATGAGCACTTGGTGAACCTGAACCAATGAACCCAAGGTTTCGACCCCAATCCGTGATGTATTTTTCAATATAACCAAAATGCAAGTTAATTTGGAAGAAAATAGTCATTGATGTAACTGTTAAAGAAATAAACAGTCAGTTAGTAGTAGTTGTCACCCAAAGGATTCTGGGTAATAATTTTATTGCTCTTCCAATATTTAAGAAATAAACAGTCAGTCAGTAGTAGTTGTCACCCAAAGGATTCTGGGTAATAATTTTATTGCTCTACCAATATTTAAGAAATAAACAGTCAGTCAGTAGTAGTTGTCACCCAAAAGATTCTGGGTAATAATTTTATTGCTCTTCCAATATTTAAGAAATAAACAGTCGGTCAGTAGTAGTTGTCACCCAAAGGATTCTGAATAATAATTATATTGCTCTTCCAATATTTAAAAAATAAACAGTCAGTTAGTAGTAGTTGTCACCCAAAGGATTCAGAGTAATAATTTTATTGCTCTTCCAATATTTAAGAAATAAACAGTCAGTCAGTACCTAGTAGTTGTCACCCAAAGGATTCTGAGTAATAATTATATTAAACTTCCAATAATTAAGAAATTCGATGTCTAATAATTACAAGGATGAATCATAAAGACTTCCGTAAACAGGTTCGACGCGACGTCGCCGGTGCGTGCAACGCGATACTGGTAGAACAATTTTCATGAAGTTCTCATGGAAATTGCTCTCCTAGAGTTACGAGAGACTTAAATCGAACTCGAGCTCGAGCTTCTTTTAGCAATATTATTTCTGCCAGACGAGAGAAATAACTTTACAAGATCCGCAATAAAATTCAAAGAACAATATTCGCTTAAGAATTACTCCCATTTATATCTGGACTCATAAAATAAATTATCGAAAAGTGACAACCGATTGTCCGATTATAATCGCCGATTATTTCATTTCGGTTACCTTCCCTCTCTTTCTAACTGAGGAAGGATGTATTTTCCGTCTTACTCTAAACAAATTGTGTTAGTCGAAGTGTTCCCGAGGCGATAGAGTTATAATTTATACAGAAATCTGTTAATTACAATAATTAAAACGCGTTGTTCGTATGTTTCTCTTGTTTATTACGAGGTTCATGGATATTTATCGATTATTTTATCAGATTATTTGTCGATTGTTCATTGATTTGGGTTCCGTATTGTTAACAAGTTAGTTTCAAGAATATTTTGAATAGAACTTGACTGATTCTTTTCATTATTTCTGCGAAATAACTATTTTTATGTTGTATTTCAGAAAAAGCTCTGAAATAAGACGATGAGAATTTGAAGTAAAATTAAAGCACAATTTATATAAAAAGCTATGCACAATATGCTTTAATTTAACAACATATTTTATGAGTTGTGTGGCTCGAATTTTTGCTCTATTTACTCCAGATAATTAAAAAACAGATACGGAGTAAGGCCCGTTAGACACGGCACGGTTTCTTTACGGTACGATGTATAAACCACGCCTTAGAAAAAACGTGTCTGTCAACAAGCTTCCATAGTGATACAAACACCACTGATGACCGTGTCTATAAACCGTAATTTTTCACGGCAAGAAAAAACGTATGTGTACAAAGGGCCTAACAATTAACTAACGCTCCAGGACACAATCGTGTTTTTACTGTAATGAAGACATTAAACATTTATCAATACTGGTTAAAATATACGGAACCACTTCTTTGCGACCACTCCCGCTTAACCGGTCTAAATAAAAATGGACGTGATTACTTACGTATGTTCTAATTTAGTCGAGATTGAGCCGAAACGATTCTAATCGATTAATTAATCCATTCTAATCGATTAGGTTGTTGTACTGTAAATTAGATTTCGATTGAAACGATTTCTTTACATTTACAACACAATTCTTATATGGATAATATTGGTCGTAAAAATCATTTAATTTGACAAACTAATTATAGTAGTTGTTAATTATTGTCGTTTTTTATGATCAGTTAGTAACCCGTAGCCGGAAGGACTTGTTTTTGATATTTTACCGATTTTTTTTTATCGATTTGCAATCGTTTCCGAAATTTGCGGAATTCGGATCAATTCTTTTTTCTGTCTTTAGTGATTATAATTAACCGTAGTTCAAGTCTCTCTTTTATTATTTATCTAGACAAGTTTTAGATTATTTCCTGTGTTATATTTTGCAATTTATAACTCCAATTTGGAAAGTTATTGATAATAACACGAGTACAGTTTTATAATTATCAATGTTCTTATGAGTAGTCGGGAATATTAATTATTGCCAACGGACTACTAGTGTACTAGCAATTACAGCATTCCTTAAAGGTTTACACTCATATCGTAAAGTCCTGATTATGAATTCAAAAATAGTACCATAATGACAGTCTTTATGCATGTATGTACAGCTAACAAAAAATAAAAAAGTTTTATTATGATACAGATTTCTTAACAACGTAATGCTATAAAATAACCTTTTATTTTCTATTAAAGTACACTTCAGATCGCATTCGATTTTTATCATTGTACATTGTACCTATATGGGGACCACGCTTGGGCACATGCGCGGTTGACCGATGATAGCTCCGTAACCATAGTAATGTAATCCACGTTACTATGGTTTCGGAGCCATTATTGTGTTTGTTTACTTTTATATATCTTTGTTTTTTTTTTTATTTAAACGTAAAGTATACTTAATGCATGAGTGTAGATAAAGTAGTGTACGAAACTGCACATAACTGGGTATTAAAAGACTCGTGTTCTAATATCCCTCGTTATACAACAGTTTCGTAAACTGCTATTATGTCATATGTATTTATTATTACATTCAGGAGAGTTTCATTAATTGTTAGGTTTTATACAAAATGGCTCCCGCCTTTTTTCATCTAGCTTGAATAGTCTTTTCATTCAGATAATTAAATATTCTCTGAAAATTCTAAGCAGAATATTGGTCTCTGATACAATGATTTACTTCTAACCAGGACTTACCTAATGCTGGATGAAGGACTCTTACCAATAAAGCAGTATCATTTTAGTGTTGCTTTAGTGTGAGAAAGAGATGGAGCTATACAGGATGTCTAGCTCCATCCCTTTCCCACACTCAAATAAGATTAAAATAATACTGCTTTAAGAGTTAGTGGTCTAGCTCTTGTAGACCTACAAACTAAGCCAACATTGAAACATCTGGAGAAAAATCAGCTAGTCTTTACAGTATTAAACTTTCTTAATATCCAAGTAATTTCTAAAACGTGATCGTAACTATTGACACTGCACACGAAGCAATTAACAAGGAAAACAAAAGTTTGCTAATTAAAAATTAGTACCTGCTAAATTAAAGGAAGTAAGTAGGTAGAAAGTTAATCAATTTATCTCTAATCTCCCACTACCAATCTACAATCCAGACATCAAGGAACTCTAAAACTCCCGGTCAGCAAGAAAAGGAAGCGAATCCTTCCGCTATGGAGTTGCTCAACATAAGACAGAGCATCCATTGAGCGGCACATGTGCACATCAGCAGTCTTTGGTAATTAACATGGACGCTTGCTTGCGTATCCTCTCGAAAATAGAAGCTGTGGAGTCGAGATTAGTACAACATTTTTTTTTTGCCAATTTTCTCTAGCCCGCCTTCACGGCCTTGTCGGGTCGGTCAAGAACAATTTTTTTTTCTCTTGTATTTTCTGTAAATAAACTATCGAGGAGGTCGTAGCTAAGTAATTACAGCCGCACGGGTCGATGGATCAGGTTAAGCTATGCTTGCCGTCCGTGGATGGGTGCCCATCTTTACATACCAAGACTCCTCCGTGCCTCGGAAAGCACGTTAAGCCGTTGGTCCCGGCTGTCATTCGTGTATCTTTGACAGTCGTTACTGGTCGTCAGTAGCCAGTCTTATCAAGCGATATCGTATTACCCAGTAACTGGGTTGTGGTGGTCCGGTAGGCAGTCGCTCCATGTAAAACACTTGTATTCAGCTGCATTAGACTGGAAGCCGACCAACGTAGTAGGGAAAAGGGTAGACAGATTGATTATCTGTAAATAAACTCGAAAATCACTGACTAATAGTGAAGAAAAAGCTTTTAAAGGATCCTGGACTAAAGTGGTCTGAATTGGTAGAGCAGTGAGTTTAAGCTTATTTCCCCCTGCTGGGACACAGGCGTCCTCTCGGTGAGAGGGTGTGGGCCGTAATCCACCACGCGGGCTCAGTGCGGGTTGGTAGAAGTCACATGTCTTTAAATTGTTAATTCTAGGACATACCGGCTTCCTCACGATGTTTTCTTCATCGTTTTGAGAGCAGTGGTGATGAAATAATTTACACAAAGTAAAGCGTCAGTCAGGCGAACCTACGACGACCTACACCTCGTAAGTCGCGGCCGTTGCTACTGGGCCTCCACCTGCCAGTATAGCATTGCTGTCAAATACCGTTTAATACGTAATAATTCAAAAGCTCATGAAGATAAGCAACTTCCCAACCTGTAACTATTTATGTGGCATTGTCATTTTAATCTATAATACCTATTGTTATGGGTTTTCGAGCTATACTTACATTGTCCTGTCATTGATGAACATTATCGGAAAATCAATTGCTATTGGCCGAAATACGACCTGAGTAGATACCTCTAAAACCGACTTCAAAAAAGGAGGAGGTTCTTAATTCGAAAAGTTTATTTTGTCGTATAACAACTAATCCGTTTTTACAACACCAATCGGCATCCCTGACCAAACTTTCGACTACAAAGCGTATCGTCCATATAATTCGCTTCATCTTAAATAAAACCTATCTAAAACTCTCGTAAAGGTCACAAGCAAAAAAAAAGTATGAATAAAAAAAAATCACACCTCCACGGATTTAATGCGCGTATAATTTCTTTGTGGCACCGCACAGAATGTGAGTAGACGTCATAAAATATGCATTTCTTCGGATGCGTGTGCGCTGAACACACAGGCGTACGTTTACGCACTCCTGCGCAGGTCGAACAGAATGGCGACGGTCCTTTCTACGCACACGAACAAGCGATCACAATAACTCAATCGCACTACATGCAAGTCGCTTTTGCATATTCATTTGACTCTTGCAGTTTGTATCTTTGTATAAAATTATAATGCATTATATGACCCGAACGCGCCTTAGTGGTCGTTTTTATGTTATAAAAGGTAAATGGTACCTTTACGGTACAAGCTCTTTGCTTTGCGTCGTCTATTTATTTTATCCGACCATTCCTGTACACACTTGAATGTTATTTATCCATTTATTGTAGTTCTTCGCTAAAGTTTCTTATAGTGCCTTTATGTTTGATATTTCGTTTTTAAGTATATTTTTATACAAATTATTGTCTTTTGTTTATGAAGCCTTCTTACTATCAATTTTGTCATAGATCTTTGTTCAAACGTATAACATGTTACCCAACTGACATTTGCCTTGAATGGCCGCTTGTCATTTTTGTGAAATGAACATGCATAAGGTGTATATTGTGATATTTTCCGCGTATCCTTCAAATGCTAATGAAATATGCATTGTTTTGTTTAACAAGTAGAATGAAGAACATTATTTTATTATTCTTACTATAAAAAAAAAAAGCTTTGTAGAACTTTATTCGTACTGGTCGATGATAATGTTGAAATAAAAATTATAATAGCTATATCTACTTTAGTTACAATTGTTACTAAGGGTCCTATTACATTTTGGCCGTGATTTTTGTGTTAAATGGCCAAGTTTGGGGTTCTTATTCTCAGAAACTTCTACAACTTTGACTGATTGAGTGGTGGAGAATAGTTATTAGTATAGTTCAAAGCGGCTTCGCTTTTCGCAAGTTTTTCTTATATATTTATATAAAGCCAAAATTCGAAGCTAGTTTTTCATAAAATGCGCGATTGCATTTTTTGAACTCGTAGCTACTTACCTACATAAGAAAATGAAATGACAAATATAATAATAATAATATCTCTTATATAGTGGTTTAGTAGTACATAGTGGCCTCAGTATTTTGAAATATGTATGGAATATCTATAAAAAACCCATTTAAAACCATAAAACTAATATAAACGCTCACAATTAACTGTGAATTTTTCCTTACTACGATAATATTATTACGGAAAATGTATAACATTTTATAATTAAACAAAAACAAAATATTACACTTGCGTGCAAAAAGTCGACCCACCCCGTTCTCTTCGAATTGAAACAAGATAATTCATCAAGTTTAATTAACAATAACCTAATATATTTTGTACCTTCTTGAAGTATGTAGATTACATTAGTGAAATAAATATTAAACCTGATTCTTTAGTTTTTGAGAAAATCACGAACTTACGAACATATTGATCGAATAAAGACCCTCTTTTTATAAATCAGTTAAATACTTCATTAATTAGTGATTAATAAACGAGTACTAATAAACCAAATAATGCTTTTGTCAACTACAGTGACAAAAAAATGTCACTTTGTTAAGAATATTGCTTTTACCAAAGTATAGGTTAAATAAATTTTATCTTACCTACTTTCACACAACATATAATAAATAAAATTGCGTAAAAAATTTTGAGATATCGTCTCACAGATAGAGAGCATGGGGTGGGCTGATATTTTTGGACGCAAGTGTATAAGACTCAAAAAATAATTACATCTGCCAAATTGCTACACAATGCGATACGTTGCCGTGCTTCAATATTTAACTAATCTGTCAAAACGCAATTTTGTGATATGCCTCATAAGTAATTCACAATAGAGACGCGGCCGTCTTAATTTGCCAAGTACAATTTTGTACAGACATGACGAAATCCCTCGCTAAACATAAGTTTTCCTACATTCATTAGTAAAACGCATAAATATAGAAATTACTACAGGTCTGGACCATGGAGCCGCACGGGTCGATCCATCAGGTTAAGCTACGCTTGCCGGGGTTGTTCCGTAGACGGGTGACCATCTTTACATACCGAGACTCCTCCGTGCCTCGGAAAGCACGATAAGCCGTTGGTCCCGGCTGTCATTCGTGGACCTATGGGTCGTTACGGGTCGTCAGAAGCCTGAAAGTCTGACAACCAGTCTTACCAAGGGGTATCGTATTACCCAATAACTGGGTTGTGGAGGTCAGATAGGCAGTCGCTCCATGTAAAATACTGGTATTCAGCTGCATCCGGTTAGACTGGAAGCTGACCCCAACATAGTTGGGAAAAGGCTAGGTCTGACTACAGTCTGGACCATAGTCAATGGAGTTCTTGTTTAATATATACATTTGGGAACTTTACTGTTTTCCGAAGATAAATAGACTATTATCTAAATAGTCTATTTATCTTCGGACGAGTGTTTCCATATTATGATTTATTTTGAATTAGCTTTCAACCATTTAATATAATTCTACGTTAAGGTGGTAGTGTCACATTTAATATCAGTGGTTACAAATTTTCGAGCTTCAGCGGATAATTTATAGCTTTGAAATTGTCAGAAGTCGTTCGTTTATGTGTGGTGAGTGAGTTACTTAACTAATTGTCCGTAAACCGTCAATTAGCGTTTATTTCATCAGTTAGTTCTGGTGTTTTGTGTGAGTGTTTATTGTTTAGGAAAGAGCCTTCTTTTTTCTTGGATCGTTTCTCGTGGGTGGTCTATTATTTTACTTCTTGAGAGACACTATACGCTACTACAAGAATTTTCATAAAAACCTTAGACGATGGAAGGAAACCATAAAAAGAAATAAAAAATAGGATGAATACAAGCGTAGCAGATTAAAAACTATAATTCACGAACGAAACGCAACAAAATTTTAAAAGATTTATTACAATCTTGATATTTTAAATCGATAATGAGATCCATAAACTAAAGATAATACACACGAGTGGTACCTACACGGAGCAGTCGATATCACCTGCTCGGAAACAAAAAGAATCCATTCGAAATACGAGCAAAAAGTATCGATTATCGCCGCATTAATCCACATAATCGATCCGCGACGTCGAAGCTCGGCGCTCGTCTATCCATCAAGCTGTGGCTCCTCTGTGTTCTTAGCTTTAATTTCTTTTTTTCTTTCAATTAGTGCACGTTCATGTAGTGAGGTAGCCCACCTTGTGGACACGTAATTGTCCTTATTTACAGGGGCAGGTATTTGAAGTAGTAAGTGGGAGTCTCCAAATTGATATATTCTCAATTTTAATGGGATCTATAACGTTATTATTGGTAGCTGCATCATGTTTTTCGTTTCCTGTATTAAAAGTAGAAGTTTCGTAAGTATTTTTTTGGATTGATAATATCTCATAGATAAATTGAGGCATGCCATTTAGAGCACCAATTTGAAAAGCACCAATGCGTATAATACCCATGGTTATAGTGGTAGTTAGAGAAGCATTAACTATTGAAAGTTAATTTGACTGCATCATACAGAGTTATTGTTAAAACACCAACAACCTCTTCGAACCTGAAATCGCAAAAAAAATCAGCTGTTCAGTACACCGTACATTTTGACGAATTATGCGAACATAAATGCACTGAACAGCTGATTTTTTTTCGCGATTTCAGGTTTGGTCCCATAGTAAAAGTTTTTCATAATGATGAGTACAATGACCCCTTAAGAGGTTGTTGGTGTTTTACCAATAACCCTGTATATTCAAGTCTAACTCATTCTAACGTTTCCCGATTTGAACAAATATGCAATTGTCTGGCCTATCGATGCATGCATGAATACTCTTCCAACATAATCTCATGAATGACGCGCTTATCTTTATATATCGTGTGATCACATCGCTCGTGACATTTAGCAGCACAAAAATATTCGATTCGCAAGCCAATTACCTATTTTGTATTGGAAACCACGCCCCGAAGTTTACACCAGTCAGGTGTTGAGAAAACTAAACGCGCACTTGGTATTATGCGCGTCCGACTACGTTTTATGTCGTTCGTTTTCTTCTTTATTAATAATATAACGTCGTAGCTTCTGCTTTTCGAACTTCCTGTGCAGTCATAGTTCAGTTTTCATTTCATCTAGCTTTTAACATCTTCCATTCCATTTTTCTCCAGTCTTACTGACAGTCTAATTTAGAAACAAACAATTCGACTTTTAAAAATTACATCTGTAAGCTCTGTAAATCCACCAAAAATCTATGTCAATACTTTCTTGAAACAAAAACGTCCACTCTAATTGACTGCACGACCAAAACAAAAAAAAAAAAAACCAAACCGTAAACCATCAAGTGAGACAGAGACCAGAGTAAACAGAAAAAAAAACAAACAAGATCATGCGGAATCATTTACTCCAATCAGCGCGTGCGGCGGACGACGGAGATGCCCGAACAAAGACGAAGATCTACGACGCAGTCACACGGTGTGTGATGGCGAATCTCTTCCCATCGACATAGACATTGTTAGATTTATTTTACACTTTATAGGTTTATATGAATAAATAATTATTTATGTATTAAAAGAAGGTGTAAAACGACAGTTGATGAAATTGTTTTGAAATGAAAGAAAGGTTAAGAGTATGAAATTTTACAGTTAACGCATAAAAGTACAGTTTATCCAGAATTCTAATTCAGAAAAATGCGGAAGTATTGTGTAATGACACAGACATGATTGCACATCAAACACACAATTCAGACAGAGATTTAATAAAAGATAATCAATTTCATCGCCATATCTACCTATAAACAAATCAATGCTGCAGCGTAACAAAACGCGTACGTCATCCGGCGTTACATTGCACATAAAATTGCCATCAACAAACGTAATACGAACAAGTGATCGCCGGCGCAACATATCTAGATCCCTTATCGATCGATGGATCCCGATTTGATCTACGTATGCGTACGTTCATAATTATCTCGGCTCTTTCATCCGCCGACTAGAGTTTACGACCGCCTGCCCCGTGTAAACGTCTGAAATCATATTGGCAAGTAATTAATGATCATTACTAACTTTAATATCGACAATTAACTACACTGTACACAATACACGGCAATTATAACTTAACTGATGGTCTTAATAAGGCGATTTGGAGATCGAGTTACAGATTTCATCGTTATCATTAGGATTTTGATTGACAACTTGACTTTTCAGAGATTAAATAAAGTGGGCTGAGAATGGAACCTTGGAAAGCCCCGAGGATTTTTGTTTATCTACTTAAGACATCATGAGGAAAATGACACTTTAGAAAATGTAACACTTGAATTATCTGACAATAATTTAGCTTATAAGTATAACAAAAAGATTCGAAGATACAGAACAATAAGAGTTAAAAATATGTACTGTCGTTACAGGAAAACGTTAAAACGTATTTTTAATACACAACACAATAAGAACTGATCCTTGGAAAAATAAAACTAGACAACGCCCCTTATCTGTAAATCTCGAAACGAAATATTGTAATAAAAAGTACTTAGGGTATGATAAACGTGTTAAACATCCTTTGAAATCAATTCACACCCAATTTACAATCGTAGTTCCTGGACATAAAGGTCAAAGTTGGCTACAACAGATGATTCCAACAGTATACTCAAATTGGTCATCAATTGACGTAACGCTCCAAGGAATGATATGATTCATCTCGTTTCTGTACAAATTGGGATGTGAGATTCATATTTTTATTCAATTAGATACGCGAGAACTTCCATACATGTACTGTATTCAATAACATTCTCTATTGAAGACCATACATAAGTATTTCATCTTCTGTTTTTGTGGCCGTTAATATTTTAAGTCACAAAACAAGTCTTCGACATCATAACTTGTTAATAAGCTTAAGAATTCTAAGTAGATACTTCTATATAGATGATCTTGTGTATGTCAATAGTCAGATCTTTGTCCGTACGTACACCCATCGCCCCGCCTCATTACCTCCTATACGATACAGCCTCACTTAATGTACTATCACATTGACCGCGGAGCCCAACTTAAGTTGATCTCTCGTTTCAATAAAAACATTAATAAAGTAATCGACATTACATATCAGGTTAAACTGGACATGTATTCCCAAAGATGTTTTGAATTTGCAGTTGGACAAATCGAGTTTTTCCTTACACAGTTGTAATAAAGTTGAAGATCATTCAGCATTTGCTACAAAAGTGCAAATAGTTGCGAACACACGTGAATTGGTGTGTGTAGTAACCGCATTTACATTTTAGACATACTTGCAGAGAGTAAATGTCAATTTAGATGGAAGACGGGTACTGATGCAAGAAATTGATGCAGTTATTGAACTCTTACACGATGATCTGATTGTCGATGTGAAGACAATGGAATAATTAATGAGAGATATATCAAATGCTTTTTGAAAGTATTCGTTTTTAATTTGTAAAAATGATTGGTGATCGACATTGAAGGAAAAATAGTTTCGCGAGTAGATTGATTACAGTATTCAAAGGTTATGATTATAGATTGTTCGAGTTTACAAGTAGCTAACGGTAGTGTAGCAAAAAATCTGATTCTGATTATAATTGACCGATCACTCATTACATACATTAAGAAAGAACGAAAGACAAAAACAGTCTATCAGAAAAATAATCTAAAGTGATTCTAGGAAATAATTTTAAATCCCATATTTGATTGATCTGACTGAAGCATTTGAAACCAATATTCTTTGAACAACAGTCTAAAATCGGTCATACAAATCCGTTTATCTAAATCTTAAGTGACATTTTAATTTCAATTAGTCATAGAACTCTAAACTGTATCCAAAACGGAACAGTACACATTGACATTTATTCGTTTTCCACTTAACTAAATGCCAGAGAAGGATTATGTGGATTCCCAAGCATACTCGGGTCACAGCTGTCTCAGGAAATTTAAAAATTATTGAGTGCACTCACGTTGATTCGGTTCTGTATCATTTTTTGCCGAAAATAACGAATCGTCTGTGTTTGAGGATAAAATGATTATAATTTATAAATATGGTGGAGGCGTCAGAACGATTCTTCAAAGCAGACAGCTTATCTAGAAAGATTCCTTTAAAAGGCTACCGCAGAATACTTTAGCAGCATCAAAATGAGTAATACAAATTACTTTAATAGTTTCATAAGATACAGCCGACCAATGAGTTACTCTCATCCGTCGGAACTCAAGAATCGTGTGAATTATATCGATTTCGTTGTTTATTTTTTGCCAACACTCAGTTCTGGCTTTTTGTTGTTTTTATACGTATGGTCATGATTATTTCTAGAGTCGCGTTGATCTGTATAGTCATTATGTACATTTGTATCCACTTTGTCTGTTTATTTTACATCCTGATCTTCTAAAAAAATGAACCTAGATAGACTGAAGCGAATCAATTTTATGGATCCGTTGAGAGTTATTGCTACAATTTGATCATTTTGAGTTGTGGCTTAGCTTTATTTGTTTCTGGATGATATGATATGCCATTGTTAATTAAATTATATAGTACCTACTCCAATATCAAATCTTTTGCAATGTTTACAAACTTCACCGGTGATATACCCATCTTTAACAACAATGACCCTTACAGCATTCAGTTGTCAACGACAATCAAATTCAAAAGGAAGTCCCCACCCAATTTCCTTGGAATCATAAATCCCAGTACTAAGAACTTTCGATCACTCGTGGTTCCGTTGAGCGAGTTCAAAAACCCATTATATAGGACATTATGAGGAGCCATTGTTTCGGCTGAATGAACCGGCACAATATCTTACGAAATTTCCTAAAAAACCTACCACCGTATTATGGATGTTTATTATGTCCGTACTTATCTGATTCGAACACCCATTGTCTTTTTGGTTCCATCGGTATTTGAAATTTAAGGCGCCACGTATATTTTTAATATTCCGACGATATGAAATTTATATGGGCATGTTAATTAGGAGTATGGAGTATGCTTACCACTCCCAAAACAAGTAATATATTGCTGCTTGAATTATGAGAATGTTTAAAGTAATGGCAGGTTTGCAGCCTCTTGCTATTTTCGAATTACTGTAATCTCTTTTAAGATGGGACCTAGTTGTTAGTTGAAGGAAGAAATCAATCGTAAAGAAAATTAATTTGCATAAAATCATTTTAACGGGACATAACTTTTTATCGACTTCAATCGCCTTTATAACTTACTTATGTCAAATCCACGTTTGCTTCGATTGTAACTGTCAGGCTACTTTTTTTATTTAATGTTATTAATAGGTGTATTGCTATTGAAATATTTGCTACATTATATTAAAGATTCGTTTCTATGTTTTAAAGATGTTGCTCCAATTTTTTATTGCTTCTTCGTGTTTTACCACGTATTTTCTTTTTGTTAATAACCGTGGTATAATTTACTATTTTCGATAACTGTCTTATTTGGTTCTAATCTTATCTGTAATCTCCATAAATTAGAGGCAATAAACACGAAGTACTGTCGATGTTCAATTGTTTTTCTATATTCGCACTATCGCCGACAAGTCGTGAGCTATTAACTCCGTTACATTCAAATATATTAGGGCTGCTAGATCAAAATTCATTTTGAACTTCACAAATTCTTCATAAAGTCCGAAATCTGATTTATACACACAGGCACAATTAACCGCCCACCTATATTTCGTCACCCTATTTGTTTACGGTAACTATGGCTTATCCACTGTTTTATCGTTTGCCAAGTGGGTACTATAGCAGTAAATTATACACTTATAATATAAGCAATTAATACCCTTATTTCATTTTGTAAAATTGTGGGTGCCACCGAAGCGTTTTTGGAATTTAGTCATTTGACATTGTTGCCACTGCAACAATGTCTGTTAACATTTCCTGTTGTTTTCTGCCCTAGTGTGTGAATATTATTTAATTTGACTTTGTAGTGTTCGTTTTATTTTTGTGACTCTAAAAAATGCCACTCGATGCAACTGGTGCAGCTAAGGCACTGGTCGCATCGCTCGTACAATCGGTGTACCTCGGTACAATCGGTGTACCTCGAACCACGGTGCGGAATGCCATTGGACAATTTCGGGAGACTGGTTCATACACCCGGAGGCGAGGTCAAAGCCAACATCGATGCTCTTCAACCCAAGAAGACCGCTTTGTGGTCATCAACTTTGTTGAGACATCGCTTTTTCACCGCTGCACTACGTTTTTGCACCGCTCGTACGCGGCTTATTGAAGTGAGAAATATCACCACCACAATACTACCATGATACGATATGTTGTCCGATACGACGTACGAGCGATACGACCTTGGCTGTACCCAGCGTTAGGTAAAGCCACTGCTTAGCTACACCAGTGGCATCTAGTGGAATTTTTTAGAGTCACAAACAATAAACGAACACTACACAGTCAAATTAAACAATATTCACAAACTATGACAGAAATAACCAGAAATGTTAACAGAAATTGTTGCAGCGGCAACAATGTCAAACAACGACTTAATTCCAAAAACGCTTCTGTGATACAGTTTTATAAAGCAAATTAAGGATATAAGTGTTTATTTTATTGTTAAAGTACCCAATTAATAAAAATTAAAACAGTGTATAAGCCAGTTGCCGTAAACAAATAGGGCGACGAATGATATAGGTGGGCAGTTGATTGTAGTCCACGTATTTTTTCGTACTTTGTCAGTTCTGAAACCAATAAAGATCAAACTAAAATGTACATGCTCTGCAACTTCAATTTTGTAACAGGTGTTTTAATCGTGTATAGAGATTTTGACGAGTTTTGCGAACATAAATGTATGAGACAGCAGATTTTTTTATCGCGATTTCAGGTTTGGTCCCATAGTAAAAGTTGTTCAAATTGATGGTCTCATTAATACCCTAGAATTATGGTATATAAAAAAAAACACGTTGTATATCGTTTTCTTCATCAATGTCACCAAAATGTAATTTCGCCAACCCTTAACACTTGAAGCAAGTGTACCCTCATTCATTAATAATAACTTGCTCTCACTAAAACCCCATCCGTTATTACAATCACGATTCATGCACGACTTATGTAACACACAAATTATCTAGCTACATGTTAACATCCATTGTGTTCTCGACTCTAATCTACATAAGTATAGGTATTAATTCGTCTTTCAAAAACGATTTTGTAAAAAAGCGACGGTATGTCGACATCAACGTCTCAAGTTTAATTCTCTTTAAAACTTTAACACGCGAGTTTTCAATACAATACATACGTGTACGTCTTGTAATGATGAGTGGAGAAGTGTTTGTGTTGGTGGACAAAGAAGCGCAGTAATTAACAGAAGTGTCTGCACCAACAATATCCATACTCATTCATAGGTATTTTGCAAACTTTTAGTTATTTTTAATTTAGAATGCTATGAATCCAGTATTATAAAAATAAAAACTAACCATGTCGGGGCACTAATCGAAAACTTATTTTATTCGCGAAATGGCGAACTCATTTATCAAGCGCACTAAACCTAATCTTAACCGTAGCATCAATAAGAAACGCTTCAATTTCCCAAATAAAAATTTCAACGTGTTAAACATTCGATTCTCGATCCACACATTCGTTTCTATTTAAAAGATAACATCTTTCGTCTTGTTAAAAAACGAATCGATACACAAAAACAGTTTCGTGCACCAGTGTACGTAGACGAAGAGTCAACGATCACTCACAATGGGCCGCTCCGCAGTGACTAGGAGAAAACATTGATTAATTACCATAATAATTTATTTGATACTCCAAAACTTGATACGGGGAGGGGCCGCTTACACAACCCACCCGACGTTTAAGTTGTTTTTGAACTAAAAACTTCTAACTATCAGGCGTGTAACGCAAACGCACAGGAAATCAAACCAAAAGACTCGCTAGTTTTAAAATATGATGAAAACACTACATTGTTCGTTTGAATATGATACATGGAGGTGATTTGGCTGTTCCAAACAAAAGAATAAGTTTGACGGAAAAGGAATGGATGAATGTATCGTTAGTTATGATTGTTTCGATATGTATTAGCATAATATAGTTTTTTGTTTGTATCAACGTGTTTTTCGTTTTTGTTAAGGTCTGCTCTCTGCGTTGAATCACTTGGACCAGGCACGGAAGAATTCTTTGCAAACTACGGTTGACTACTCCAGATATGTTAAGAGGTATAGCTACTGAAATTATTCTTTATACAATTTAGCTGTCACTTTTTATAGTGTACGGTGGAGCGTGAATTTTTCTCGTGATCAATTTTGAGTTATTAAATTGTTATCAGAAGTCATGATGACGTGATGTGTAGTTTTTTTGCTCCAATAGGTACACATAGATATTAATTTGTGTAATGATTTTAATAAGTTTTGTACGAATGAGTTTGTTTAAACTGATCTGAACTCAGATGGCAACAGCGACTCTAATGACTAGTCAATGAACAAAAAATAATAAGATCACATACTTTGTCATCTAACGTTTTATTACATATATTACTGGCACTCAATGCTCCCATGATGTTAGCTACATCATGGGAGCATTGAGTGCCATCCAACTAAGATGTATATTGTTACTGATCTTCTGAATCTTTGATCAGATACAGCTCGACTCTGGAATGCGGCTCTTCATACTGCAAGGACCTGGGTTACCGAGAACACTTCCACTGCATGGACTGCACAGCCAGGGTCTTCTGCAAGAAAGAAGAGATGATCAGACACTTCAAGGTAAACCCAAGAAGAAGTAGTGTGATATAATGTACATACATTAGGTACAATAAGTTTGAATCTTATATTGTATCCCAGAATAGCAGTAGGAACGTTATTCATGGGTTGATTACGCTTTATGTTATATGATACGTTTCATGCTACAACAGTTTCCTATCTGCTTTTCTATTATTTTTTTGTCCTTTCTTATTCTTCTACAATCTTGAGTATATATCTCTAAATTTTTTCATTATTCTTTTCACCATCATCATGAGTAACAATACGTAATTCAAATCTATTTTTCTCCTTAGTGGCACAAGAAACGTGACGAATCTTTGGCTCATGGCTTCATGAGATACTCTCCTCTGGATGACTGTTCTGAACGATTTACCGACTGCCCCCACAACCGCAGTCAAACCCATTACCACTGCATACAAGATGGCTGTGATAAGGTAAGCTTTTATTTTATCACCATCAGCATCGTTTACTTCATCTTTATCACTATTTTAATCAATATCATCATTCTCATGTTTTAAGAGCGGCCAACACGTCATACTTTTCATACAAACGCTCGTACCTGATTATAGCGTTTTAACATATCTTTTCTAAGACATTTTTGAACTAATAGGTATTTTGTGCACTGTATCTAGGTTTCCATCTAAGCGAAAAATAAAAATTTGGAGAAACAAATTCAGTATAAGCTACCAAAAATCTGCTTTTTTGCACAATTTTTACCTGAACTTTGGCCGTTCATAATGTACTCGTAAATTGTAAAAGTAAAGAAAACATATCGATAGAAACGACTACGGGACTACGTTCCCCGATTACGTCTTCTAGTAATCGGGGAACATTCATAAAAAAAAGAATCCGACGAACTGACAACCTCCTCCTTTTTTGAAGTCGGTTAAAAATTAGTGCGATTTTGAATATAACTTGTAGGTTGATAGTTCGTATGCGGACATTGAAACTTTCGTTTGTATCTCTTGGGGTTATAAACTGTTTAGACTCGACTGTGTTTCTCAGTTATTGAAAGGATGCACTCCATGGTAAACATATTAGTGATTGTAGAATGATGATACTACCACAAAGCCAGGATGCTGCCCATCCTCTAGATATAATCGGTAACTCGCTTACCGTACACACGGGAAGTGACGTAATGATCTCGATCAGCTATAGAGCTTATAAGCTCAGTAGTTCCATGTCAAACTCTTTGTCTTATGTAGGTATAATAATACTAGCTTTTGGCCCGTGGCTTCGCCCACATGGATGTCGGAAAAATTCCTATAAAAAAACCTAATGGTTGGTTTATCAACTATCAATGTCATGTACAAGGTGTAATATAAATAAAGCACAACATCTTAAGGGGTCATTGTACTCATCATTATGAACAACTTTTACTATGGGACCAAACCAGAAATCGCGAAAAACTGCTGATCAACTGTTCCCTTCATTTATGTTAGCATAATTCGTCAAATGTAGGGAACAGCTGATTTAGTTTCACCTTCTATAACCATCCATTTTGTTTGTTTGTATGTATGAACATGCTAATCTATGGGACTACTGGTTAGACTTGAAAAATTATTTGCATTTGATAGCCCAATTCTTAAGGAATGCTATAGGCAATTTAACATCACGCTAGAGCCCTCAGGAGCTGAGCAAAAAGAAAAAGAATTCAGAAATAACGTTAAGCAAAAACGACGGGCAAGCGATACGATGGGGTGGGACTGGGGAACAAGAAATTTCACGCAGACGAAGTCGCAGGCAGAAGCTAGTATTAGAAGTTTATAAGAAGAAATATCATGTTGACCCTTTTACAAATTAGCGTTAATAGTAGCTAGCGGTATAATTGCTTGTCTAGGTGCATATTTCTTCATAATAATATTGTCTTCGATATTTAAGCCAGCTATTCAAGCGTTACCAACGAGTTATAATGTAACTAATAGCGAGGCAAATGTAACTGCTACCATCCTACCTTGTTACCTTTTATAAGTTATTATTTCACTTAACAAGAACTTCGTATTAATTAGGGATACCTACAATAGCCAATACACGATTCTAGGAGGCGGTTTAGTAAAACAAATTATATGCAAACTTACTAGCGGAATGGGCGTAGAATTTCACAGAGACTTTGAAGTTATATAAAATAAATCCGATACAAAAATGTATAAATATGAAAATAAAAACTGGAATAGCTAATTTAATTTAAGTTTCTTTGACATAAAAAATACAAATATATCATCATCATTATCATCATCTGTCTAGCCTGTTCCCAACTATGTTGGAGTCGGCTTCCAGTCAGATTGGATGCAGCGGAATACCAGTATTATACATAGAACGACTACCTGTCTGACCTCTACAACCCAGTTAATAGGTAACACGAAAACCCTTTGTAAGACTGGTTGTCAGACTTCTGACTACCCAAATGTATGAAACCACCACGTATAACTTGAAAATACTTTTTCTATCTCTAGGTATACATATCAACATCAGACGTGCAAATGCACGCCAATTATCACAGAAAGGACTCTGCTATCCTCCAAGAGGGCTTCCAGAGGTTCAGAGCTACTGAGAGCTGTGGTGCTCCACATTGTGTCTTCGCTGGTCAGAGGACCACTCACTTCCATTGTAGAAGACCTGGCTGCACCTATACCTTCAAGAATAAGGCTGACATGGGTGAGTATGGTAAATCTGACAACAGTTTTGATGTCTAATTATTATCTAATTAAATAGAAAAATAAACTAATACTGATACTTCAATACCTCAACGAGAATAAACATCATCATTATCTCGCTCTTATCTCAATTCATTTGGGGGTCGGCGCAGCATGTCTTCTTCCATACGTACATCCTCGTCCTCTCTCGCCTTTCTAGCCATTTAATTTTCCACACAGTACATACATCGTTTTTTTGGTCTTCCTCTACTCCTATAACCAACTAGAATAAACAATACAATATTTTTCTTATAAATAAAATTAGATTAAGTTCAAATAATTGATGATACCTACTTGTACGCAAGAATTTTTATGTGTCCGCAATGTTTTGAAGCGACTATTTTTTTGCAACTATCCTTCAATCAACTCTCCACAGAAAAACACAAGACCTACCACATAAAAGATGAAGCTCTATCCAAGGATGGCTTCAAGAAGTACATGAAGAATGAAGCCTGTCCGTACCGCGACTGCCGGTTTAGCAAGACCTGCAACCATATCCACTGCATCAGGCCTCATTGTAACTATGTGCTACACTCCAGTAGCCAGATCTTCACACATAAAAGGAAGCATGAGAGAAAGGAACAGGAGATGAGTTTTGGGTGAGTACTATGGCTGATTTACACAGTTCCAATATTTTCAATCCAGCGCTAGAATCTAGTAACTCGATCAAATCGGATCGATTACTTACACTTAAATTTAGTATTCAGCGCAGTATTCAATATCAGCATGAACTTTCATCATAAGCTGCTAAATTTTTATTATAAAATGAACCTACATTTTGTAAGAAATCATTTGCCCAATAGTTTAGCCAAAACTTATCTATAGCTGGGCAAACAAGGCATAAACCATAGCAACAAGGAAAGAAGGTTTATTAGCCCCTGGACGAGCAGTTAAAGCCACCGCTAATACTGCCACTGTTCGTTCGTCTGCCTGATAGCATCAAGTCTTGTTAATAAAACAAAAAATATTAGGAAAATACAATGTTGGGTTTAATAACATCAAGAAGATCGCAGTACAATAAATATTATCACTTTTCAAACGAATGTGTACAATTAACGTCCATTCAAATTGAAACAAAATATTTCATGTATCAAAATTTATTGCACAATGTCCACAAGGAAAAATAATAGTAGTTGTTTAGTCCAAGATATAATCGTAAAAACTTTTTAAAATAATGAAGCAAAAAGGGATGATGAGAACGGTGGCAAATGTCATTTCATAATTGAAAGAGATAATAACATGAGTAACATGCACTTAATCACGTACGTCTTCAAGTACTTAGCAACTAAATCACACATATTTATTCTGAAGACATATCTCATCATGAACGACATTGCCACTAACATCTGAGTCACTATCTTTAATTGAAATACGTATTGAGAATACCATACTCACTAAGTAATAATATCTTCCTGACCGAATTTCGGTCACGGCTAATCTCAACGGAGACAAAGCAAGTATAGTTCACGTCACGTAAGTTTGCCGCTCTGAAACCAGACTTTCCGATGTGCATGGCATAGCGCATTGCTATTTTAGTATAAATATTGACTACTGCGCAGTCACAACCTTACCCGACTATGGAGAGATTAGGCGCAGAACCAATGGCTTTGCGTGTTTTCCGAGACACGTGGGTGTCACACCACAAACTTGCAAACTCCTGGCTACTGCTGAGAAATTCCTGAAGGAAATAACCAATAACACTTTGCAATGCAAAACCCAGAATATCATACTCAACAGCAGTCCTCGGAACGACTAGCTAGACCAACGAGGCAGTCAAACCTAAATTTATTACTAAATTAAATATTTACCAACAGGCTTCCAACATCGGTGATTCAAAGCGCGCTGATGCAGCAAGGTGCAGACTTAAGCATGTATTCTCCAGGCGGGAATCTCCATATTGATGACGACATGTCCAATCCAATGATGGATTCGGACTACCCGCATCCATTCGTGAGTAGCAATTTTACACTTAGTCATAATAATGAAGTGATTATTGTATGGGATGACGTGGCAGGAATCTAATTGAAGGATTTTATGCCACTCAAATTTTGTTAGTCTTAATAGAGTCATATTATGATACGGAGCGGAACATTATTGTAAAAATACGTGACTATGAGAGCACAAAAGTTGAAAGCTAATGTCCAAATAAGCTGAAATTACATCAAGATACAGATTTACTTATAAAAAAACAATTTCAATGAGTTAATTAAATTACAGAATCCAGCGCTAGTTGAAGAGGCATCAAGGAAGTATATAGAAACTTTCAACGGAGCTAAGGAGGCTGAAGACAAATGCAACAAATGTAGCGCTTTCAACAAACACTACCACTGTTTAGCTGATGGTTGCAAGATGGCACATAGGTAAGCTTTCCGTACTGCAACAAGACTATTCTGGCTTTGCCTATCTGACCTCCACAACCCAGTTACTGGGTAACACGATACCTCTTAGTAAACTGGTTTGTCTGTTTCTGACATTCGTAGCTTTATTCTGGCATTACCTGATTTTACTTCTTTTGTACTTGATGTATGTTTTAAAACATTTCTTTTGTTGTATCCATAGCTGCCACACTACAATGGTTAAACACGTAATGGAGCATGAGCAACAGAACCAAGTAACTGACGCCTACTTCGTGACGTATACCCGGCACAACCCATGCGGCAACTCAGCTTGTCAACATATCAGAGACATCACCCATTATCACTGCACCTGGGAAAACTGTGGAGCAGTCATACTCTCATCTGAAGAACAGCCATTCAGGCGTCTTGAACATCATCGCCAACATGCGATTCTAAGCCCTATGTCTCCGAATTTAGCGTCGAGATTCGCTCCGAACTTTACACCGCAACTGTCAGCTCAGTTGCATCCGAATATGGCGGCTCAACTTGGTCAAGTGCCTAGTCTGCCAAATCTTCCGCCGAACTTGGCGCAGCTTGCTCAAATGGCACCAAGCTTGTCTTCACAGCTAACGCCTAACTTACAAGCTCAATTGAACCTTGGACCCAGTCCTGGAGTAGTTCCACAGCATGTGAACCCATCAAGTTCGCTGGATGAAATGTTCAGTCGAAAAAGAGGAAGACCACCGAAGAACAGGGTGGTGGAGGTTTGGACTGATAATATTACTCCTCAAGCCATATTTACATCGTTCAAGTTACCGAAAAGTAACCAGTTACCACCGGTTATACCTTCTCCAGTTATTCCCACAATTGAGGAATTTCCTGTAAGTATACTACGTTTTAACTCTACTAATATTATAAAACTGTTATTTTTTTAAGGGGAATCCCTTACTTATGTTCTTGTGTCTTTTCACAGCGCATCAAATTCCAATACTTCGAAGTCTTCACCAGCCCTGACACCTGTTCATCATCATACCCCAGCTGCCAGCTCCGCATAACACGACTTCACCTTCACTGCTTCCACTGCAGCTTCGCTGGCGAAACCCATATCATCATGGAAACCCATATGAGGGAAGCCCATGGCGTCAGCCCTCTATTAGAAGGCTTTGATTATTTCACCTCATTCGACCAGTGTGGAGGAAAGAGCTGCTTTAAGAATCAACTACGCTCCCACTTCCACTGTGCTCAAGGCAATAATTGCCCAGCAATTTTGACTCAATACTCAGCCTTGGCTACTCATAAGCATGGGAGAGGAACCCCAGTGATTAAAAGCGAGACAGAACAGGAGAAGCAGTTTGAGGAAGCTAAAGACTATTCTTTAAAAGAAAGGGCGTCGGTGGACAGTGTTAGTTCTATGAAAGAGGCTAACGAGTCTTTTACGCCTGCAAACTTTTCAATCAAGAGTGAGTTTGAAAGAGAACAAGATAGCGTGTCCGGTGAGTGTCTTTCTGTGCAACTTTATGTATCTTAACATAGTTCATACCTTTCAAATTACTCATTACTTTATTATCCTAAAGAAAATGATGTTCCTTTAACTGATCTTGAAACACTTTTTATTTCAGTAGTAAAAGCGACAGGAACCTTCTACCCGTCATCACACCTTCGCAGTAACACCTCATCGCCATCACCCAGAAGCATCTACGATGCCTCTCCATCCAAGGACATGAAACCTCGCATGGATTACGACCAGAAAAAGAACTTTGAGCCCCCAAAGGTTACAGGTCCTACTATTCCTCCTTCGTGCCACGATCAGACTTGTCCCCTGAACAAAAATTCGACAGGAATGAACTTGCATTACCATTGTCCTCATTGCAGTCAAGCTTATGTAGACTTGAAGCTGCTGTTCAGTCACATGGTGAAGAAGCATAGCAACACTATGGAGCCTGGTCCAGTTGGATTGGCTGCTACTAAGGTGAGTAAAAATTACATTTAAATTACATTTACGGAATGAAATTATCCGTACTGAACATAATAGCTTTTGTTAGTGTGTTGTCATTATTTAACTGGATTTCAATGTAAAGGAAGTCGCTCAAAGTAGTTGGCAATGTACAAATATAAATAGCTTCTACGTTAACTAATTTGGGACTATTGTGTACACTGCCTATAATAGTAAAGCCATTGTCTTTTATTGCGTCAATGTCTTCATTTGTATTGTGAGAAACGTTTGATACATTTAAATTAATTTTGCTGGTTTTACCATTCACATCCTCGTGACATAATTGTTTTACCATTCAACTAAGATTGTATTTTTGCGCACAGGAGACATTGGAAAGGGAATATCCTGAGATTTCGATATTACCGTCTACTGCATCATCATCGTCGACCAGTCAGGCACCGTCTCCCAGTCACAGCCAGAGACCTCCTAACCCTGCTGATCAGGTAATAAGTCACTTCATTTTACTATTATAATGTTTTTTTTCCTCAATATCTTAAGATTCTTAGAACAAAACTTTGAAAATCAGACACAAGAACGTCAAAATCTTTGTGCCATGATAATTTTTTTCAATAAAACTATGATAGCGTGTTGTCTGACTTTTATCAAATTCAATTCCAAAATTATATTTTTTCCTCATCCTTGTCATCTTAATACCAATTTGTCATCTGGTATTCTAGGTACAGGCAGTGCAAAGCCTCCTGCTGCAACAGTACTTAGCAGGTGGCAGGAAAGGCAGTCTGCAGGAACAGTTGAAGATTCAGCAGCAGTACACCGCATCCTTGGCTGGTCTTCCAGGGCTAGCACAAGTTGCTTTATTCTCTCAGGGGTAAGTAGATCAATTGAGAGCTTTCGAATACATTTTGATCGTCACTATTAATGATTTTGTTTATCTTCACGTTTCTTCTTCTGTTATTAACCCCAGGATACACTCCAGGTGACCAGATAGGCAGAAAATTACATCCAAATTCTGATGTAAAAAATGGTCTAGTAGGTCTGGCAATATCAAATCCAGTAACTATGAAACAGCATAGTGAAGGATTACATTTTGTTTAAGGTTCACTGTCGTCTAGCATACTCGTTCTTTTTTTGATTCTGATTTACGAAACCAGTATCAACAAGATGCTTATAATCATTTTCTTGTTTCCAGTGGTTCACCATTCCCGCTATACCCAACAATGCTGTACCCTCCAGAGCTGCTGTTAGAACAGACTCTGCTCCAAGGACACGGTCTACCACCAGGTCTGGACAAGGAGGCTGAAATGATAGCCAAAACGTGAGTAGAAATGTTTTAACAGCCTGAAGTTATCAGGGACCTTTTGTAATTTGTTATGCTGTAACGTGTATTGTTCAGTATCGTAGAAGACATTTCTTTCATTGTTATATTTTAGAAAGCTAGCCTTTTAAATCACTTTGCATTTCTTGGAAGCTTTCTCGTTGGTTCTGCCTTGTCTATAGAAACAAGGCTACATAACAATACATAGGTATTGATATGTAGTTAAGCCTTAGTCATTGAAGCTTGCATTACCGTAATGACTCATTTGATGTGATCCGTATCTAATTTAGAAATTCTCTTAACTCTCTCTTTTTCTTTTCTTATTGTTCTTTTTAATACAATTACAGTTTTGTCACCAAAGTTTACCATCTCATAAAACAGACCATTTTACTATATTCCCTCCAATACTTACCCCTCTTTCATTTTCTTTATGTTCCTCTACTTTTAAAGTCCTCAAAGTTTTGACTCCATACTAACATTGTGTGTACTGTCAGCAGGAGAACGCACACAACGCGTGGCCCACACATGCGCGTCATGAAGGACGAGCCTATCCCTGAGGGGTACCTCCGTTTCCGGTTCAACGAGGACTGCGCTTATCAGCATTGTGGATACAGGTTTGTTTGGATCAGTTTTATTGTCTGTATCATCATTTACTGTTGTTTCATCAACGCCACATCATTTTTAGGGTTCCGTACCCAAATGGTACAATGGGACCCTATTACTAAGACTCCGCAGTCCGTCTGTTACCAAGCCGTATCTCATGAACCGTGATAGTTAGACAGTTGAACACAATGGGCATAACGGACAGCTCTCTGTGCAGAGCTTGCATGGAGGCTTCGGAAACCGTTCCCATGTGCTCTTCGAGTGCACAGGCGTTGCCCAGATTAGAACAGAAACCCTCGGGGCACCCAGATCTTTAACAGATGTTCTGAACAGACCAGAAGTCGTGACCAACTTCTGGAGGGAGGTGGGCTGGTTGGAATAAACCCCGACGGCCGCTATGGCTCATGCACAATGGTCCACTTGAAGGATTAAGTGCGGAAACCAAACCCAATAACATAGAACATAGACAGTTGAAATTTTCACAGATGATGTATTTCTGTTGTCGCTTTAACAACAAATATTAAAATAAAAACAAAATAAAATAAATATTTAAGGGGGCTCCCATACAACAGACATGACTTTTTTTGCCGTTTTATAAATAATGGTACGGAACCCAACGTGCGCAAGTCCACCTCGCACTTGGCCGGTTTTATTTGGAACATGTTAAATTCTCTTTGCAGCGTAAATTTTATGTTCATATATACCAACAACAACTTGAGAATTGGAATTTTAATAATATATGCTCTTTTTGCTTATATTCATGAAATCAATTCAGCAAATTCACCAAACTACGAGTCTTCTTTAGCTATTACTAAAGATTTTGAGCATGAGCCGAAGAGTACAGACGAACAATTTTTACTCAAACATCAACAGGATCTTCTAAATGATCGTGTCTATATTTACAGAGAGCATCAAACCCACTTCCATTGCACGAGAAAGGATTGCGGCTACTCCTTCTGTGATAAGACCAGATTTGTTCAACACACAGCCAGACACGAAAGGTATATTAAATTCTCCTTACTTTTCTATTTTCTTAAAGAAACTAATATTTTCTAAGAAAATTTCATTTAACAGACGATTACTACTACAAAATGCTTCATGAAAACAAATCTTTCATTTTTCATCGCTTTGCTGCACTTATTCTGACTGACGAGCTTTGCCGTTGATATAGAAACCTAAAAATTATTTGTATACCCAACATTTATACTTATAGTTATTATCATTAACATCAAAAAAGGGTTTTTATATACAACCATTACCTTTTCAGACTGGACACTCTAATGGGCGGTGACTTCCAGCAGTACCGCGCCAACGTGTACTGCAAGCGACCCGAATGCCCCCACGCTTCGACATTCGGTAATTATTCCGTTCGTACGTACATTAGTATACATACCATTTACTCATACCCTCCTTTCAATTGAGAATTTTGTAACTGAGAACCATAACACACTTTACTCCAAATCTGAAATCCAATCGCTCTTGCTGCAAAAAATACAAAATTTGAACTTCTTTCTAACATTCTGTTTGTATCTCAATTAAAGGTTCTTTTATAAAAAGCTTGGTTTCATTTGCATTAGTAAAAACAAGAGATACTGGTTTTAAAAATACTAAAGGTTTTGATTCAGTATCACCTTTTTGTCTCATTTCTCTTTCGAAATTACCGTCTTCTACCACCTCTTTCTCACCATCAATCTTTACCATCTGGTCCTATTTCAAGGACCATTCTAAACTATACTAAATAGGACGTTTCTTTTGCCCAAGGAACAGGACAGAACAAGGCATCCCATTTCCACTGTTTGAAATGTGACTTCGTGTGCACCGACACCAACAAAGTGGTGGCTCATCGTCGGCAGCATCAGAAGCTTGACTCTATCCAGGCTGCTGGGTTTGAGAAGTTTCCGCCTAGCAAAGGTACGATATAAAATATTATCATCATTATGATTAAGTTTATCAAACGCTAGATGCTCATCCTACTAATATTATAAATGTGAAAGTTTGTGAAGATGTGTGGATGTTTGTTACTCAATCACGCCAGAACGACTGAACGGATCTGGATGAAATTTAGCACAGTGCACATAGGATACTTTCATCCTGGAAAAATGTACAGTTCCCGTGGGATAATTTCCAATATCCACGCGGGCAAAGCCACTGGCAAAAGCTAGTGAAATAAAAAGACTTAGTAAATAGGTAGTAGCTTCGTTGCAATTAAAATAAAATGTTTACTTGCTGCCTAAATTACACGTTTTAAAACCATGAAGGACGACCTGTGGGTTAGTAAAAGGCAACAAAGACAGGTGGCTGTCATGATTTCTTCTGTAACATGTTCATCATCACCATTATCATCAGCAAAAGACGTCACATCGACCGGTTTTGTGCTTCTCGCATCGAGCGAATTCCCACGACCCTCACCAGGTCATCGGTCCACCTTGTGGGGTTGATACAACACCCTAATGTGCTTATTTGATTGTTTCATTTACTTATAATATTTTTCCTTTTTGTCACAGGCTGCGGCTACGAGCCTCAATGCATCCACAGCAAGAAACAAACCCACTACCACTGCCTACAATGCGGCTTTGCAGTCCTTGGCCTGTCCCAGATGACGTCACACAAGTACAAACACCAGGAAGCGAACCTAGGACCGTCAACCAGCGGTACCAATTGACCAGATTTAAAAAAAAAGTGAATATGTAAAGTGACAAAATGGAACACGGATTTGACTAAAGTGAATGATGTGAAAAAAAATGTGAAATTGAATAACCCTTTTTCGTCTGAAATTCAGGCTAATTTCGAAAGTGTCTAGTGTCTTAGGAAAATTAAAAGGTGGATGTAATGAAGAATATTTGACATGACAATTAAATCAGAGACAGGGCACGTCAATGCATTGTTAGAAACATATAGACGGTTACAGACGAATTCCCTTACGTCTTAAATTACGCCCTTATTCTAAAAAAAATCTATTTAAATTAGTAGATTCCCTCAAAACTTGTGCCTTAGTCACAAACCGGAATGAAACGTAGTGGCAAATGTTTTGTGCCAAAACAAAATTAGTTAAAAACTATTGTTGAATTTATTGAAGCGATTTATGAATAGTGTGGAGGCGTATGTTTAGACTATTTTCCTACAAATGTATGAACAAATAATGTGAATAACCCGTAGGTGCAGATGCATGCATGTTTATCTTGTTTTAACAACAATCTTTCGGCAAAACAACTTAAAATGGCAGCTAATATTATCAAGGGACGCTCTTCACTGTTTTAAACTACAGAAATTGTTGGTTTTTCTAAAGGATGTTGGTAAAACAAAGATACAATTATATTTAAAAGTGTGTATTTCCTAAATCCTGACCAATCTTAGTTGTTAGTTTATATAAAATATTTATATTTATTACTTCCCCATGAAAAAGACATTTTTACGAATAGTATTATTAAATGTAGAACTTGTGAAATTATTAAAGAAAAATATAAGGCAATAAAATTTGGGTTAAGAACACCACTTTGTGCCTGGAGGGTAAAAGTCATGACAATATCATATTTTGGGATAATATCTGATAGAAAAATACTCATTTTTCAAAAATAATAACTCATTCAAGGCCATAATAACACCTTACTATCAGAAATTATCACAAAGCATACTAGTTTTACAATGGAAAAATATATTTAATAAAAAAAAAACATATTTAATAAAAATGGTCAATTTTATAACAAAATACAACTTGTAAATAAGATTAGATTATATATTAAAACATAATGTTAATAAAATGTAATTGTTACAGAAATATTGGTAAAAAAAAAATGTATAAAAAATCATTAGGACATTAGTGTACAGTAAAAAAAAAAATCGAGTGCTAATGTTTGTGATTCATGAGGTAGCCATAAAATGCCATAAAACGTTCATTTAAGTAATAATTATAATTGTTTAAATTGTTGCAGCGAAACTTGGGGTTTTAGCTACCTGTGTAGGTTTTTCTTTAGACTTTCACTATAGTTTACAAATCTGAAGTTTCATTGTGACAATTAAAACATATTTTTATTTCAGTATTAAATATATATTTTTGTCCTTCTAAAATATACCTTTTGCATTCCTGTTTTTGATTCCTGGCATCCGTTTGAGCCATTTAGTTTTTAGAAAATGGACTGTCGACCATTTTTGTGACCAAAACTGTTTATATACCCTACTCCTAGCATGTATCAGTATTTGTAGCATATTAAGCACTATTCAGTTGTTCCTATATTACGTCATTTTCTTTGAGCATAACTTTATTTTTAATTTATATTCTACTTTCATCTTCAGCAGTTAAAAACAACCCTTCTTTGCAGTCGGGTAAGAAATTGTAACTTTTATTTCAATAGTTAATTTCATGTGACAGTGTTTGTAAAAAAAATATTCAAGTTTATTTCATGTAAAACACTGATATAAATCTTGAAAAATAAAATATTAGTTTCTTATAAATATCTTGTGACTTATGAAGTATCTTCAACTTGATTTATGTACAAAAAATATTTCTGATTAAATTGATGATTACCAATTACAATGAACCAAAATCATTGAAAATTGTATCATAATTATAGTATTAATCTTCTCATGTATTTTATTTTAATCAGAATAGGCCGTGCCATAGATAATTAGTCACATTGAATTAAGAAATATCTTGAAACGTTTTGGTCTAAACATCTTTTATAAGTAAAGCAATTAAAGGCAAAATCCCTAAAAATAATCTTTGAATAAAGTTATATACTTGGACATTGCTGGCAACGATCGGTGAAGGAAAAACATCGTGAGGCAACCTGGACTTATGGTTAATATAAGTCTGAAATCGCCAACTCGTCTTCAGCAACCGTAGTGATCAGTGCTCGTGCCTTCTCTGTATGAGAAGAAGTCTTTGCCCTGCAGCGGGACAATAACAGGCTGGTATCATTAAAATTATTATAAACTTAGTGTTAACTTTATTCACAGTTTAATAAAGGTATAGATGATAAAATAATTGGCTCTGTTACGAATCGGCATTAAACTCACTATTTTTTGTTGTTTGTTATCTAATTTTATGTTCTCTGTTTTTATTTTTCACTCTCTTTAAGTTTTTCTCGCACATTTTTTTTTATATAAAAAAAAAATCATAATTTAATCGCGTATTTATGTATTTTAGAATACGTAGCTTTAATTTTAGTATTCGTTAATTTAAATTAAATGATTTGTCCCTACGAATACAGTATTTTGTCTGCAAGTATTAACGAATGGAGTGTTTAAAACCTTTTTTCAAAAAAAAAAAAAAACAATGTGTGTGTGGTACAAAATTTTGTTTTAAGAATATTTTACACAAATTGTAGGTTGTGTCCGAATAAAATCAGTTTGTTTGAAATTGGAATGATTATAGTTTAGTATTGTTTACCTCATGAGTTCTAGGAATTAAACGAGAATACCTTATAAGCTGTAATTTTATTTCCATCTGAACGATTTTTCAACCTATACTGTCAAACTTGCATGAACGAGAGTTCAAGGTACTACGTAACCAAAACAATTAGGCGCATGACAGCTATGGAGTTATTGGAACTAGGGAGGGAACACCGAAACCGAATTCCTGTTATGCGCCTAATTGTTTTGGTCAAGTAGTACCGGAATAATTTTCCCGCGCAGGATCGGATTTTTCACTTTCAGAAGTATAAAAAACCGGTCAAGCACGAGCAGGACTCGCGCACCGAGGGTTCCGTACCACCACATCTATTTATAAAAACTGCGCTATTTAAAAACATGGTTTTATTTTTCCTGTAACTTATACATACACTTCTTTCACACAGAATAATTTCAGATTTTTCTCTATGTAAACTTCGGAGATAAGGGGGCGGGGACCGTTCCCCGCCCCCATTATCTCCGAATTCAACGGTTCATTAGAAATAATATCTGTTGAATTTTCACAAACCAAAGAAGTGGGTCGTTAGGCGTCAAAATCAAAAAACAAAATCATTTATTTGCCTAAATAAGGTACAGAATATTGATAAATTTAACAAAATTGTTCTCTTATTCTGCCTTTAATGTCATTCAACGGAAAATCACCTTAAAATTGCCTTATTCAATTAAATAAATGTCAATGTAATAATGAAAAAAATAATAAGAATAATAATCATCAGGTCAATAAAGATAATGGGAGAAATTCGCCACACAATAATAATTTCAAATGATGGTGCATTTTACAAAACTTACAATTTACATATAATCCGAAAACTCATGTACACTATGAAAGCATTTTCAATTAATAACCTCGTCAAATTATTTTTAAAAATGGTAGCATTTTTATTGAATTTGGTATTTTGTGATACAATTTTATGCACATAATATAGCTGGTTTTACCTGTTAATTTAATTCGTCCTTGGTTGAACTAACTTATAAGTATAAATACATAGATCGTGGGGCATAGTAGCTTGTCGTATTGAACAGTATCTTATGTTTTAAAACAAATGTACAGGCCTCTAATATATAAATACATGGTAGAGTTAGTATTTTATATTTCCTACAGAATGGACGACATGACTATTTGTTTCAACCCAAATATAGCTCTTAGACACTTTTTGCATTACGAATGCTTGATCAATCTCCACACAACGACCCCACAGGATAATACCATACCTTAGAGTGGAGGTTACTTATCCATAGAAAGCCGTTATTGCGGCATTTCTAGAGACCTCGCAGCTAATACGCCTCCAAGGGTTAAAGTTATTTATTTTAACACAAATGTCATTTAGGTAGGTATATGATTTTTCCACGATCAAAATTTATCAAAATTTATTCCAAGAAACTTAACAGTCAGTTTCTTCCAGGGCGACCCCTTTATAAGATATATTTAATGTAATAAGATATATTTAGTCAATGATTCATAACCCCCTAATATTAAAAAAGGAAGTTAAAAACTAAAACCGCAATCTCATTGCATTTCGGTCAGCTGTTTTTCATTTTGGGCCTTCAGTTATGCTACATAATATAGTATATACTAATTCCATGGTGTAGTCTGTGGCAGGATGCATAGATGGCGGCTTTGTGATGGATCCTTTGTACATCCCTGTACGTACATTCTGTATGATTCGTGGAAAGAAGGCAAAGCGAGATATAATTCGACGCCAACGCCATCTAGTTACAAATCGAAAAACTTCCTACAGGAATGTAGCTTGGTTATATTATTTATTTACGTCATTTTTGCTAAGAATACAGAAATTATTTCTGTTACTACTAAAAAAAATAAGACTAAAGACATGCCTTTTATAAGGCATGTCTTTGGTGTTTATACAGAATTTTTGGAATCTGGGTGCAAAGCCTTAAAGGGGTGATTGACACCATTTAGAGCATTTTGATCAATAATGTTTTAGATGAAATATGTTTTTTTTTTTTTTGTCTTAGACGAAGTAGGAGTTTTTTTTTTTATAGAACAATTACCTTGTATATTGGATTGCTATAAATGACACGTTCTAATAAAAAAAAAAAAACCCAGATAAATCAATAAGTAAACTACTTTCAAAAAAAGAATGAAAAACGTTTTGAACAGTTTCAGAAATAAATTGTTAATCACTTTTAAATTTGGTCTAGGCAGTCTTAATCTTGGTCCATAATCTACTTATTTGTCGCAAGATCCACTGCAGAGTATGAGGTCCTGGGTTCAATTTCCAGGTTAGACAAAGTGTTATTGGGTTTTTAAAATCAGGAATTACTCAGTAGCAGCCCGAAGTCTGGATTTGTGCCCGAATGACAATCGGCTCGCCCCCTTCCACTGAACGGCCGTGCTGCCCTCTCTCGGCCGTAATAGAAGTTGCGAGGAATGCTAACCGCTCAAAAGTAGCATCTCATCTTGCGATGGGGCTTACTCTTCAAACTAATTTTAATTCCAATCTAAAGCCAATCCGATTCCAATATCAATTTTGCAGTCACGTGATTCGGTACTCTTGAAAACAATTATGTCAACATTGGATTGAAATTGGGATTGCCCCGCGATTGTTTTGTTACGTGTGAAGTTAGCTATTTTACAGGCCGCAATAGTGTGGTTCAACTCATTACGATAAACGGGTAATGGGACTTTAAAATGTTTTATCCTTTAAATCACAATGCTAATAAATAAATATGATATAAATAGTTGTTTAATTAATTAATTGTTACATATTAAATTCATTTGGGCGTAAGAAAATGATTAAAATCATAAAATTAACCATGTTGCCTACACTATAATAAAAAAGACGGCGTATAAGTTCTCCAATTTCTAAAACAAAGTCAAGTGGTCTTAGGAATTGGTCTTAGGAATTTTAAGTGAATAGTGAATTCGAAATGTAGTTTGTTTAGAAACTTGAAGTTTGTTTAGAACAGTAACTGGTTCGCGTTTGGTTCCTTGTTAGTAAAATAATTAACTAATATAGTTAAGTGTTAGTGTATACAGTTAAGTGGTAAGTAAAAAATATAAAATCATACCTACTTATGTTATTATTTAAAGTAGGTACCTAATGTTTTTAAAACTTTAATTAATGAAGTATTTTTGTTAGTTATTTTCTTGGTCTATGTTTTAAATTATAATATGTTGTACATAATAAAAGTTTTCGCATTTGAGTTACAATGGCTGTTAAGTCGATAATCGCAAAAGTTGTCCCAGCGCTCGATAGATGGCGTTGTGCTGTTTAAATTCAAGCTATGGTTTCGTTACACACGATTACGATAAGGAATCAAATATTAATGAATAAAAAATCTCAAAAACAGCATCGTCTAGTTTTATTGGTGAAGCATCTACGGTACGGTATTGTACATGGTCCTTCGAGTCGGAACTAGATTCAGTGAAGTGGTTGTGTGCTTTGGTTCCCGAGAACCACTTTCGTCATCAGCGCACCTAGTAGGGGCAGTGGATCGCTGCTCGGGGCGCAACCTTCCAGTGCGAGCAACGGCAGCAGCAGCAGCAGACTGGTAACCAGAGGAGTGCGGGTGACCCGGCGGAAAGTGAATCTGCAGTGGCGCCACCTAGCGGAGTGATTTCGCAGTAGGGAACGGTGACGTGAAGAAGCATAGTGACGTCGTACGTGAGTGTGAGTGACGTGTATCAGTGAACGGACAAAACTGTGAGTACTTTCCTATTCGATTCTAAGCCTTATTCTCTTGAACAAATTAACTTTGAAGTTTAGAAGCATTTTGCATGGACTTAGAAAATTTTGCGAAAAAGTGAAGTGACGGGGAATCCATGACCAAAATTTTACAAGTCTTTAAGACTTAGAAAATTTCGAAGATATTTATAGTGACTTAAAAAATTTGCGATATAAAGACAGCATTTCTTTAAAAGATTACGGTTCGGCTTATGTTTCCATTATAGGGTTATTGGTAGACATTGTACTTGTGTAAACTTTTTGTATTGATATCTACACAAGATGGAAGTCTACAATAAAATTCAAATGGACACTAATAAAGCCATGTTGCGAGCCAGGTCTAACTTCAAAAAGTCGCCCAAGGAGCGAATTTCTGCGGCATATGTTGAAGTAAGATTGGAGAGTTTGGAGTCACAATGGACATCATTTTCCGACACACATCGTAAGATATTAAGTGAAATAAAGGAAGCTGATTATAATAAATCGCACTATTGTTCATCAGAATTGTATGAGGTTACGGAAGATTTATATTTGGACTATAAAACGGATTTAAAAGAAATACTTACTAACTTGTGTAAAAAAGAAGTTTCTCAAAATGTATCACAGTCTTGTGCAGGAAAAAACTCAGATGAATCTTGCAATATAAAACTACCTAAAATTAGTTTACCTATGTTTTCTGGACAATACTCGGAATGGATCACCTTCCGTGATTTATTTTTATCCCTTATACATAGTAATAAGTCTTTAGATGATGTTCAGCGACTTCAGTATTTAAAAAGTCATTTAACTGGAGAAGCTGATCAACTACTGAGAAATATACCTATTTGTAGCTCAAATTATCAGACTTCTTGGGAACAATTAAACAAGCGCTACAATAATAAAAAGTATATGGCAAGTTGCATTCTTAAGCGGTTTCTGAGTCAGAAAAATATATCGGGCGAGTCAGCACAATCTCTTAAAGAATTATTGGATACAAGTAATGATTGTTTGAATGCACTTAAAAATTTGGGAATTAATGTTGATACCTGGGACTTCATTGTAATATACATTTTAAGTTTAAAATTAGATTCTGAGTCTCGTAAATTGTGGGAAGCAAAAATTTGTGAATATTCGGAAGATCTACCTACTCTAGAGCAGTTTAATAAGTTTTTAGAACAAAGGTTCCGTTCACTAGAATTTTTAGACAATAAGTCTTCTAAAAATACTGTCACAAAAAATGTTCCTGCCAAGACACTACATGTAGCTACTCTGTCATGCGTATTTTGTAAATCTGACCATAAACTTGGTACTTGTAAGAAATTTAGTAACGAAGATGTCACCTCACGGCGTAGTTTCGTCCAATCCAATGGATTATGTTTTAATTGTCTCGGGCCAGGACACGCGGTATATGCCTGTCGTTTGCCGACTAGATGTCGGTTATGTAAAAGAAAGCATCATTCTTTACTCCATTCTAAAGATGCGTCCGTATCAACTGACCCTAAAGTGGAACCTAAGCAATCAGTTGATAAAAATCAAACACAAGACGATGCAAGTAACATTGTAACAAACTGTGCTGCGACTTCCCGTAGCCATGATTTGCTGCCTACGGCTTTGGTGAAGGTTATCTCCGGTACAGGCACAGAGGTGACTCTGCGCTCTTTGCTGGATCAGTGTTCGCAGGCTTCGTATATTACGGAGTCAGCAGTTCAACTTCTAGGGCTGAAAAAATATATCAGTTATAAATCATCACTGAGGCTAGGCGAAGATGATAAAGGTTGTGCATTGACCTCAAAATATGTTGTTTACTTAAGGTTACAATCAATGTACAATCCTAATTTTGTTTTGTCGGTTAAGGCTCACGTACAGAAGAAATTAATAATCATCAATTCTTCCTTCTAATAAAATAAAGTTCCCATTGTGGAAAGAACTTGAACAATACAATTTGGCAGATCCTACTTGGGATACACCAGGAAAAATTGACATTCTTTTAAGTTCCTCGGTGTATAGCAAAGTCCTCAAACAAGGACTCAGTAAGGGTCCTCCGGGATCTTTAATAGCGCAGGATTCTGAATTGGGATGGATACTTTCGGGAGAGATTACGGGAAAGGAAGAATACGTAGAGAGTTTTAACTATTTAACGTTAGAAGGTGATCAAAATGATCTTATAAAAAGATTTTGGGAATTAGAGGAAACAGTAGTGCCAAAAAGGCACTTTACGGAAGAAGAACAAAAATGTGAAGAATTTTACAAGCAATCAACCCAACGAGATCCCGAAGGTCATTATGTTGTCAGGTTGCCATTTAAAACGGCTACACCACAATGCGCAAATGGTCAAACTAAAGATATTGCATTGCGCAGGTTTTTTAATTTGGAGAAAAGGTTAGCCAGAGACTCCGAATTAAAAAGGCAATATGTCGAGGTAATTAATGAATATATCGACTTGGGTCATGCAGAAATTATTCCTGTGAAGCAAATTAACAAGCCTGATGTCGTATACCTTCCCCATCATGCGGTGATCAGGGAAGATAAAGCAACCACTAAAGTTAGGGTTGTATTTGACGCCTCTAGCTTAGGCAAGAATGGGGTGTCGTTAAACAGCGAACTAATGGTCGGGCCAACCTTACAAGCTGATTTACGACACATTATAATCAGATGGAGAATGTATCCCATTTGTATAGTTGCGGACATTGTAAAAATGTACCGACAGGTGATTGTCTCTACTGAAGATATTGACTACCAAAGGTTATTGTGGAGGCAAGATCCCAAGGACAAAATTCAACACCTGCGGCTTTTGAGAGTAACATTTGGCACGGCGTCAGCTCCATATTTGGCCGTCCGAACATTGCACCAACTAGCGCTAGATGAGGGAGAATGCTTTCCTATTGCACGTGAAAAGACTCTGACGGATTTTTATATGGATGACCTGATGACTGGCTGTCAAAACATATCGGAAGGAAAAGATATATATGAGCAAATGACACAATTATTAGGAAAAGCAGGCTTTGAGCTACAAAAATGGAAAACTAATAGTTTAGAACTAATGAACCATATGAGAATAGATAAAGAAGAAGAAAACCTAGAATTGAAAACAGATATAGTAATGAAAATATTAGGACTTACCTGGTGCAGAGGAACTGATGAATTTGTGTACTCGGTGACGCTGCCTCCCTTGAAGATACCTGTAACTAAAAGAAGTGTTATCTCGCATATTTCGATGTTGTTCGATCCATTGGGTTGGCTAGCACCTGCAATCATAAAAGCCAAGATATTAATTCAAAAATTGTGGTTGTCTGGAATTAATTGGGATGATGAGTTACCATCGATATTGTTAAAAGAATGGCTTACTTACCGCAGCGAACTCGAACAGCTTGTACAGTTTCGGATTCCTAGGTGGTTATCATGCTACAGCGGTGATTCCTTGGAGCTGCATGGATTTAGTGATGCCTCGAATCAAGCTTATGCAGCAGTAGTATACATGCGTGTGGTGAATCAGCAGGAGGTCATTTATTCTCGCCTGGTGACTGCCAAAACGAAGGTTGCACCTATTAAACAAGTTTCAATACCGCGACTTGAACTGTGTGGTGCAGTTTTAGTATCAAAGTTGTTGAGTGAAGTAGCTGAAGTATTGAAAATTGAAAAGCAGAAGATTCATGCGTGGACCGATTCAACCGTAGTACTCGCTTGGTTGAGTAAACATCCATCTAATTGGCAAACCTTTGTAGCAAACAGAGTGTCAGAGATTTTGACAGTAGTAGACAGAAGCCAGTGGGCTCATGTGAAATCAGCGGACAATCCGGCAGATTGCGCCTCACGGGGATTAAAATCAACTGAATTAATCTCTAACCAGTTGTGGATGGAAGGGCCAAAGTGGTTGAAAAACAAAAACATAGATTACAGTAAAAAGACAGAGTGCAAAACAGTTTTAGAAGAAAAGGCACAAAAGGTGAGCTACGTTACAACAGACGAATATTTAGCGTTAACAGTTTGGACAAAATTCTCAACATTAAGAAAATTGATCAGAGTAATCTCTTATTGCAGGCGCTTTATATATTGTAAGAGAAGAAGCGACAACTCTGAACGATTTCCTTCATGGTTAACTGCTAAAGAACTTAACGAAGCGTTAACGGTTTGTATTAAACAGTGTCAAAGGCAATATTTTATTACAGAAATAGAAGACCTTGTTAAAACAGGAAAGGTTCAAAAGAAAAGTGTACTTACCTCGCTTAATCCATTCGTCGATCACGAAGGGGTGCTCAGAGTGGGGGGACGCTTAGAAAGAGCCGCAATCGATGAAAACATTAAACATCCGATTATTATACCAGCCAAGTCTCATTTTACTAACTTGTTAATAGCAGATACTCACCAGAAGACGTTACACGGTGGACCCCAACTAATGCTCAATTATTTAAGGTCCAGATATTGGGTTCTTGATGCAAAAAATCGCACTAAATTCTATGTACGCAATTGCGTATCTTGCGTTCGTCATGCAGCTCGTATTCGAGAACAGCTCATGGGTCAGTTGCCCAAAGCAAGAGTGAATGCTAGCCGACCTTTCCTCCAAAGCGGAGTGGACTATGCCGGGCCAATAAATATACGAACCTCCAAGGGGAGAGGTCATCGTTCATACAAGGGGTATATTTGCCTCTTCGTGTGCATGGCGACAAGAGCCATACATCTAGAGGCGGTCAGCGATTTAACGTCTAAAGGATTTTTGGCAGCATTCAAACGATTTGTAGCCAGACGTGGACAGTGTGCTGATCTTTACAGCGACAACGGCACCAATTTCGTGGGTGCTGCGAAAGAGTTGAAGGCACTGCTGGCTGCTGAGAAATCAAGCGTGGCTACAGAAATAGCAGATTGGTTATCGGAAAATGGTACTAACTGGCACTTTGTCCCACCCTACGCTCCAAATTTTGGTGGACTGTGGGAAGCTGGTATAAAGTCCACAAAACACCATCTCAAGCGAGTTGTTGGAAACAACACTCTAACTTACGAGGAGATGGCTACTGTCTTGTCTCAAATAGAGGCATGTCTAAACTCCCGTCCCATTTCACGTCTAAGTGACAATAGTCAAGACCAAACTCCTTTAACTCCTGGCCACTTCTTAGTCGGAGAACCTCTTGTGCTTGTACCGGAATTTAACTATGAACAGTCGACCCTGACTAGTCTAAAGCGATGGCAATTGACCCAGCGAATGGTTCAGGATTTCTGGCGACGCTGGTCAAAAGAGTATTTAACTCAGTTCATGAATCGCTACAAATGGGCATATCAGACTCCGGAACCAGCCATTGGTGATATTGTTCTGGTGAAAGAGGACGATTTACCGCCAGCTAGGTGGCTTTATGGTATCATCACTCAAAAACACCCCGGGTTGGACGGAATTACGCGCGTGGTTAGTTTAAGATGTAAGGGTTCGCAAATTAAAAGACCAGTGTCGAAAGTATGTGTACTACCAGTTAGCAAATAAGTTTTTTTTTTTATATTTATTGTTTGTATTTAAATAATAACGAGCAATTTGTTATTATGGTGTTGTAATGGGTTATTATGGTGTATGGGTTAAACTATAGTTACAGCTATAAACTATACTATTTTAGTTATTCCTATTATGTTATTTTACTACATATTAACTAGCAACAGATTTTTGTTTTTAGTAGCGGCTGCGACCGCGTCTTTAGTTGCTGCTTGGTTTTTTTTTTATTGTAATGTTCTGTAAAGTGTGTAACAACCATCATAAACATTGTGTAAATTTTGTTTGTAATTTTTCAGTTAATTTTGTATCGGTCAGTATTTCGGTCGGTATTTCAGTTTAGTTTATGATAAAGTTTATTATGGACAAAATATTAGGTCATGGTGGGCGGTAAGCTCACATTTTGTCCATGGTGGGCGGAATGTTAAGTCGATAATCGCAAAAGTTGTCCCAGCGCTCGATAGATGGCGTTGTGCTGTTTAAATTCAAGCTATGGTTTCGTTACACACGATTACGATAAGGAATCAAATATTAATGAATAAAAAATCTCAAAAACAGCATCGTCTAGTTTTATTGGTGAAGCATCTACGGTACGGTATTGTACAATGGCAAATCGTCTTAGTTACGCCCAATTAGAAGGTTTGGTAGAATTCTTGAAGCAAAACCCAGGCATAGCTAAAGGTAATTCAAAATAATGAAGTAGGTATTAATAATCATTATATACCTACAGTAATTTCATTGAAATTAATGCGTATTTTTAGTATTGGTAGATCTCCTCAAACAAATCCTTATTCACTCTATAATTTGCTTTAAATTCGTCTTCATTCATAGAAAAAGCTTTGTCCGTATAACGCATCATCCGACGCTCATCTCGTCTTTGTTTCAATTGTTTTTTATGGGAATTATGTAAAACATTGTTTATTAATGCTAATGGTGCCATATTTTACACTTATTATTTACGGAAAACCACTTAAAACGCAAAACAATTTCTAAAAAGTTACACTTTTGTTATTGGAAAAATCACAATCAACAAACAATTCCAACGCAATATTAACGCAATACACAGCTGTCAAAATGAACTCAAGAGTAGCGTTTACCGCACGCCAAGTCCGATCCCGATTCCACTTAGTTCCTCCTAATGGACACGCAATTCAATAACAATATGGCGCTAGCGTCGAATTCAAGAGTACGAAACGTTAAAATTCCAATGTCGATCGGTCGGAATTGGAATCAAGAGTAAGCACCGTCGCGACAACCTGGCGCAGGAAGGATTGCTGGGTGGTAAGAAGGTGGGAAGTGGGTGGTAAGAAGGTGGAGGGTGATATAAATCAGTTAATTAATTAAAAACTCACATTTTTTTTAACATTTCTTCAATTTGCAAATTCTACCTTTGCTAGCATATCGACCCCAGTGGTGGCCCCGACGCAAGAGTTTTAGGTCGTGAGTTCGAACCCAGGCAGGCGCTCTACTTTGTGTATATAATTTCATCACCACTGCTCTCAAAACGGTGGAAAAAAAAACCGGCATGTCCTAGAACCAAAAATTCGAAGACAAATGTGACATCCACCAACCACCAACCCGCACTGGGCCCGAGGTGGTTTACAGCCCACTCCCTCTCGAAGAGAGCAGTGCCTGTGTGCCAGCAGTAGGCTGATTATGCAGAATATCGACTGTTTTATGGGCACCTATAAATATATTTTTTTAATATTTGTATCATTAATTACCTATCAGATTATAATGAAGATGTGTTCCCTGGTATTTGTACGCTTAATGTCATAATATAATTTTGAGATCACCGGAGTCCAAGTGCATGTATGTACTTACGTAGATGATTTGACTGTTTTATGTTTTAGAACAATTGGTTCCGTCGAAAGATTCTTAACGTATTCACAACCAAATAAAATAGCATTGATAGTAATAGTAATAGTAATTTATTTCTCTCAAAAAAGTACAATTTTGGTACATAGTATCAAAGTTACAGGCTCGGGGCCTGTATTACAGATCTTCAGGCTCACACCCTTAAAATTACAATATTAAATTGCACTTACGTACTACAACAATATATAAGCTCCAAATGCTGAGAGGTAGAGTATTAATATTTATAGCAAATATATGTACTATGTGTGTCTTTGGAGAGAGTAGTGCGTCCGTGAGTGCAATAGGTCCCCACGCGCAGCGTCCACGGTGGTCACTGGGTGCGGGTGCGAGCATCCACTAGCCCGAGAGTGTGTGTGTGTCTGTCTGTACGTGCGTATGTGTGTGTGTGTGTGTGTGTGTGTGTGTGTGTGTACGTGTGTCTGTATGTGGTGATGGCCATTCAATTTGAGAGTTTACAGAAAAAATACTACAAAGTAAAAACTAACTTTAATTTCGGAAGTCTGTGGTCTTTGGTTTTGTATTTTCGTTTTTGCCACCAACTTCCGAAATTAAAGTTAGTTTTCCCTTTGTACTATGTGTTTTTTTTTAAGTCCGTTGTATTTTTATACGTTTTAATTTTTCACTTTTTAGTTGTAATACCTACCCCACACAAATTCGTATACGTGGGGCATACTGAAAGTTTCTGGAACTGGCCACTTACAATAAAAAAGCAATTATGGAATTCGAAAATGGAACTTTCTGGGAACATGATGTTACTTTTTAATTTGCGAGACTGTGTGGCGTCCTTTAGAAAATTGTGTGTCGCTATTACAATAAATTTAACTCGTGAAAATTTTTGCTCAATGTTTTTTACGATATTCGCTGGGGCTTAAGTCAACAAGAGAGTTGCCAGAGACTTCAATTGGCATTTCATGATAAAGCCCCATGTCGCAGCTCTGTGTAATCGTTTTGAGAATTTAGACGTGGACGTGATCATCTCCAGGGCGTACTTTAAGGTCGGTCGGCGACCGCTGTTACAGAATCCAATATTGAGACCGTACCTTAACTGATTGAAACTGACAAAAAAAAAAGATTTGTCAGCAAATTCATACTGTATTAGGCATTGGAACGAGCCAAGTGCAAAACATTTTGCATGTGCATCTGAAGGTTCGGAAGCTTTGCACTCGATGGATACCTATCACTTAACGGAAGACTAGAACCGACGCCGTATTGAGTGGTGCCATAAAATGATAAAAAACGTTTAATGAGGACAGTCATTGGTTGTTTATGATTATCGTGACAGGTGACAAAACATGGGTGTACTGCTTTGAACTGGAAAGAAAAAGCCAGTGGGCAAATATTTACTTTTGAAGACTTGCCGACAAAAGTTAAGAAAAGTCGAAACATTGGTAAGAAAATGGTTGATTCTTTTTTGCCAAATCCGCTTGAAGACCAAAGGACAGTGACCGCAGATTGGTACACTTGCTTGCCCAGAGTCTTAGAAAAAGTTGAAGTTCGCGAAAAGCGTCTTCGAAGCAATGCCGTCCTTCACCACTATAATGCGTCATCACATTCCGATAAGGTAATGGAAGCGTATCTGAATGCTTCAAATGTAGAACTGATGACGCATCCGCCATACAGCCCAGACCTTGCGACTTCTTTTTGTTTCCTAAAATTAAAGACAAACTTAGAGTTCCAGCGAGTCGGAACCACGTGCTGTATAGTTCACGGTGAGGCAGAGCTGTCTGCAGAGGTACCCCAGTGAATCGGGATGTTGCTGTGTTATGCTTCAGTGGATCGGATGTGGTACAGCGCCAATTTGAGGGTGATTGCCGTCATCGACCAGGAGAGGTATTAACAGCTGTTCTTTTTGACCGATCGAAATTGCAGTGTGCTGTACCAAGGTTGATGATGAGGCTGATGGTGATTACTAAGAATGCGCATCCACTGTTTGCTGGTGGTCAGGATACCCTTTGAAGCCGTGGATGCTGGCTGGCTGTGAGACCTGTCACTCGAAAGCTTTAGGAAATGATGATGATGACGTCACGCTGAACTAGCTGCTCGAAGGCGGCGCCAATGTCCACGTTCGGGGTCACGAGTATCAATAGAGGTATGAGGAACAGGGTGTAAAGTTCACTCATCCTCTATGGGAAAAAGGAGGATCCTCCGAGCACACGGGTGTTGTATCTGGTGGGCAACTGCCCGACGATTGATGTCGGGACGTATGTATGGTAGTCGCACAGTACATTCTGCTAGCAGGATGCAGGATTTTGCGGGCCGCCAGCGCGGCAGCGTGATACGTAGTTCGCATGTGGCGATGTAGATGGCGCCACATGTTTATATTTGTAGGTAAGTACACAATTGGGATACCTACAAAAAAGGGGCTCGTGGATAATAATAGCCGCACGGGGCGTTCGACAATTAAGCTACGCTTGCCGCGGTCGCTTTGTGGATGGGTTTCCATCCATTACATATCGAGACCCCTCGGTGCCTCGGAAAGCACGTTAAGCCTTTGCTCCCGGCTTTCATTCGTAGATTTATGACAGTCGTTACGGGTAGTCAGAAGCCCGCAAGTCTGACAATCAGTCTTACCAAGGGGTATCGTGTTACCCAGTAACTTTTTTTTTTGGCTGGGAAATCATCAAATAACTTGTCCCGCTCTGAGCGGAGCGGGAGGTCGTGTCAGACTTTTAATATCTAAAACCCTCCTGTTCCTTCAGTATCCCGTGCTAGGGCTACGGTAACTCTTTCAAACAACCCGCAACCCTGGCAGGTTACCCAGTAACTGGGTTGTGGAGGTCAGACAGACAGCCGCTCCATGTAGAATACTGCTATTCAGGTGCAACTGGTTAGACTTGAAGCCGACCCCAACATAGTTGGGAAAAGGTGAAGCGGATGATGGGTTCAAAATTAAAATAAGATTTTATTGAATACACTTTGTTATAATAAATATTATGAAATGAAATGAAATTTAATTGCAAGAATTGTAGTACATCTCAGATGGTCTGGTTTACAATTGTTTCTAACACAATTCGCTAAAACTAGCATGCAAAATAAATGTTTAAGTACATTATAACTAAATAAATGGAGCTAATTAAATTTAAACATAAATCATAGTTATTATATAATATTAAGATACGGATGTCAATCATTTCAAATTATATAGTAAAATGTCAATGTGAATCTTTGAAGTTAAGGTACTCATTCACAGAATAGAAAGATTTCTCTATCAGCCATTTGAATAACGCTGTTTTAAAACGGTTAATTGGCAGTTCCCTGTATGATTTTGGTAATTTATTATATATCCTTATAACCATTGGATAACAACTTCTGTGATACAACTGGCTTTTCATTTTTAGTTTATCAGGATATCTTGTGTTATTAAAGACATTTAAAAGTCAATCAAACAATAGGCTCGCCCTCTATTACCATGGGACTTTAACATAAAGTGCAAGATGTAATGTGTTGTGTACCCTTCTGCCTAACTCTGCGGGGAAAACAAGCGTGATATTAGGTTGTCTTCATACCAAGCAGCTTAAAACTGGCCAAGTGCGTGCCGGACCACGCACAGTGAAGGGTTCCGTAGCCAGGAAGGAAATTTACTCACGGACAGTGTTCATTTATCGTCCGCCAAAAGCAATGTTTCTCTTTTCTGATGTTGTAATTTTTTGAGATAAGATATCTTCGGTAACAAGTTGTAACCTAAGATATTCTATCTCAAAAACTATTGCCTTAAATAGTAAAGTCACTTATAAATATATATTTTTTTTTAATGATTGGATCCATCAAGACTCAGTGCATTGATTACATTGTGACTGCCACCCTTAATTACTTGAAAACGTCTTTTCGCTCGGTGAACTGGTGATAAGTTCAATATTTCTGACAGACAAAAAAATGTAAGATTTCAACCGCTAATAACTACGAGAGTTTTAATGCTAAAATAATGGTTGAGCATTCCAAAGATAGGTCATATTTATAACAATTTTAATACAATTTGCCTACGACGTCACACTGCGAGCGCATGCGCATGCGCGCGACCCTCTAATTTTCACTATGTGTCGAAATATCAATTCATATAGCGCAAAAACGTGTTACTGTTTAGCTAGATCAGTTGTTGTAATGTCTTGAGGAACTCGTGGCTAAGTAATAACAGCCGCTCGGGTCAATCCATCAGGTTAAGCTACGCTTGCCGGGGTTGGTCTGTGGATGGGTGACCATCTTTTCATACCGAGACTCCTCCGTGCCTCGGAAGGCACGTTAAGCCGTTGGTTCCGGCTGTCATTCATGGATCTTTGACGGTCGTTACGGGTTGTCAGAAGCCCGAAAGTCTGACAACCAGTCTTACCAAGGGGTATCATATTACCCAGTAACTGGGTTGTGGAGGTCAGATAGGCAGTCGCTCCATGTAAAATACTGGTATTCAGCTGCATCCGGTTAGACTGGAAGTCGACCCCAACATAGTTGGGAAAAGGCTAGGCAGATTGAGTTGTTGTAATGTCTTTGTCGAGAATTGACAAAGTACTACCAGGACCTGAAAAGAAACAACAGAAATATAGGCCAAAATAGGGTTAAAAATGTAATATGAAGTTGACAATAGCAAAATAATGTCAGATGTCGTCTCATACCGGCCGTAAATCTGCTCAGAAATGAAAAAAAAATCCCAATCAAAGAAAGCTTTCATCAAAAGTAATGCAAGCCTAAAATTCTAGAGCCGAAAAGCTACGGCAGTGTTAGAAACCGTAAGAAACTCTGTTGCAAATAACAAAAAAGTTTGATATGTCCTTTCATATTGGCCTTAAATCTGCTCAGAACTGAGAAATATTATAACTGGTATAAGCTTACTTTATAAGGAATGCAATGAGCCTACTAAGTCTAGTATCGAGCAAATACAATGGCTACGGCAGTTTCCAGTTTCAGAAACCGTAAGAAACTCTGTTGCAAATAGCAAAAAAGTTTGATAGGTATGTCCTTTCATATTGGCCTTAAATCTGCTTAGAACTGAGAAATATTATAACTGGTAAAAGCTTACTTTATAAGGAATGCAATAAGTCTACTAAGTCTAGTATCGAGCAAATACAATGGCTACGGCAGTTTCAGAAACCGTAAGAAACTCTGTTGCAAATAGCAAAAATGTTTGATATGTCCTTTCATATTGGCCTTAAATCTGCTCAGAACTGGTAAAAGCTTACTTTATAAGGAATGCAATGAGCATACTAAGTCTAGTATCGAGCAAATACAATAGCTACGGCAGTTTCAAAAACCGTAGTATAATTTCAATCAGTTTTCACGAAAACAAACGCCGCGTGCTCGAACTGCGCCTACATTTATTTTATTTTTTTCGTAATACCACTGTACCTACTACCAATGTTTGGCAGTGCACAGAATACACCTTCTTTCCAATTTCCACCGATATAAGTAGTGCAAATGGTCTCCGAGTAAAATGGCTCTGTGACATCCGGACGGACGGAGAGACAGACGGGCGGGCCTTGACGAAATTATAAGGGTTCTTTTTCACCATTTGTCTACGGAACTTTAAAACCGGCTGAGTGCGAGTCGGACTGGCACACAAACGGTAACCGTACCACATACACTACATATTAAAAAATAAAAAATCTGTTTAAAAAATAACGTTTCTTGTAAGGGGACGGGGATCCACTTAATTTTTTACCTTTATTTGTTGTTATAGCGGCGATAGAAATAGATAATCTGTGAAAATTTCAACAGTACCTATTATGGCCCGCTGACAAAAAGACGGATGGACGGACAGCGGAGGCTTAGTAATAGGGTTCCGTTTGGCATCCTTTGTACGGAATCCTAAAAAGGGAACGAGACAAATATATGCGGAGACAAGAGGAACACTCACTGAATCTCAGTTTGAGATGAGAAGATCTGGCTATACCTACATAGTCACGTCTCAAAAGTTACACAAAGGAACAAAATGTTTCAAAAGCAGCTTTATCGCTTTGAGCGCTTGTTTCGTTACACGATGTAATAAAATAACAAAGCTGTTATTTCCTTTCAAAGCAATAAGAATTTAGTTTGCTGAGTCGAGTTGTTTATGAAAATAGATAAAATTTCGAATAACTAACGTCATTAAATCTACACAAAGTTCCGCAAGTACGCGTCTATATCGCCATTTATTAGTTATCGAAGGACATACGACGTTCGGTTTTGTGGTCGCGATACTTCGGGAAGTTTAAACATTTGTCTCGATTTGGGCCAATGTTATGCCCTAGGTCAAAGTAACCCGCCCTTACTGTACCTAAAATTAGCTTTAATGAAATGGTAGTTTTTTTTTACACCAAGAATTTGATTTCAAAATAATTGTTTAATTAGGTATTTTAAAATAACTTTAAACCAAAGTTTAGAATGGGAGAGCTGTTTCGTTTTGTCACCTCTCTCGCTCACACGGGAGTAAATTTTTAAGATTATTAAATAAAAGGCTGCCTTTTTGAAAAATGTAATCAATTAGCGGATTAGTAAATAATATTAATTTAATAGTTCATTATTAAAAACACAAATTTCTATTGTGTTATCTAATGAAATCAGCTCAAAAAGTATTATGATCTGTTTTTGAAATAAATGATGACAATGACAATAAAAATGTGTTTTTAATAATTACCTATTAAATATATATTATTCACAAGTTCGCTAATTGATTACATTTTTCAAAAAGCATATTTTCATTTAACATTCTTAAAAAAATGGTCACGTGTGAGTGAGAAAGGTGACAAAACGAATCAGCCCTCTGCAAAAGTAAAGATTTAAAAAGAAAATGTGAGGTTAGGTAGGTATTCTGAACAAATTTACTTTCATGATGATTCTACCTCACCGGCACGGAAACTTGGCTACCAATAACTTGCCGATAATTTCTATTTAAATATTTAATTTTCACTATATTATGGGTTTATGCACTAAATTAGGGTTTTTTTATGGTTTTGTAACTCAGTTATTGAAAAAATGATGCACCAGCAGTAATCTTTAAAAAATAAGCAGTTTCACAAAAATATTGGTTTTAACACTGTCAATTTAAAAAGAACACAAAATGAAAAATAACCAAAAAGTCTTCGTTGTGTTTGCATTTTAATATCGGGTGTTTCCTCCCCTAGCCCCGATAACAGCTTGCATTCGTTCTGGCATACTTTGGATGATGTTTCTGATCTCAACTTGTGGTATGCTTTCCCAAGCGGTCAGTGCTGCATTTCGAAGCTGATTCAGAGTTTCAGGCGGGTTGGAGGAGGACTTTATTTTTCTTTTAAGCTTGTCCCAGATATGCTCTATTGGATTTAAGTCTGGACTACGAGCTGGCCACTGCAATTTTTGAATACCAACCTCTGTAAGGTATTCCTCCACGCAATGTGCAACGTGTGGGCGCGCGTTATCGTGCATTAGGAGGAATTCGTCAAATCCAATAAACCCTGAATATGGTAACACGTGTTCCTGAAGAATCTCCTCGATGTATCGTGTTGTCGTTAATCGGTTATCGACGATAACTAACTCCGTACGTGCATCGGAACTTATTCCTCCCCAAACCATTATAGAGCCTCCATGAAAACTAACAGTTTGTGTGGTGGTAATGGGTAAAAACCGCTCTCCTCTTATTCTCCACACTCGCTCCCGACCATCTGGAGCTCGTAAAGCGATTCGACACTCATCTGTGAACAGTACTCGAGCCCACTGCTCATGGGTCCAGTTGACGTGTTCTCGTGCGAATCGAAGTCGAGCTACTCGGTGACTTCTGAGAAGTTCTGGGCCGCGTGCTGGTCTACGAGCTTGTAAATTCACTTCCTCCATTCGTCTTCTCACTGTACGTTCACTAACATTGACACCTCTTGTAAACTGGAGTCGCTGGCGTATCTCAACAGCGGTGAGGTAGCGGTTTCTCAAAATTTCCAGGACAATAAAGCGGTCATCCCGGGCTGATGTGCATCTGACGCCTCCGCTGCCTGGTCTGCGGGGGACCAAAACGCACTTGGCCGGTTTTTTTAAAATGTAATATTCATCTCAAAAATAATTAAAACCACGTAAATTACAGTTACATTTCACAAACCAAAATGGACGAAGTACCTAGATACCTATCTAGGTACTTCGTCCATTTTGTTTTACGACACTTAAGGTGCCTGTCCGCAGAAGCGGAGCGAGCCTGCGGAGCGGAGAAACGGAGAAATATTAACCAATAGGATCCTGGCTCCTGTAGCGGAACGGAGATTTATGCAATGCTATTAGTTAATATTTCGCCGTTTCTCCGCTCCGCAGGCTCGCTCTGCTTCTGTGGACGGGCACCATTATACGACTGTGTCCGCCTAAGTGCGTGCGTAGATTTGTAATGTGACCACAATTTTCTCCTACAATCAGTATAACTAATTTAATAAATAAACAATGTTTTATACATAATAATAAAAATATATATTATGTTATGTTATAATCATAATACATATATATTATAATTATAACCTCGTAATATTCTAATTGGGGTGTTTGGTGGTGTGCATTAATTCCAACCATCCAACCCTCAGCCGCGATGCCACCCATACGACATCGCGGCTCGTCTCAGTTGCGATGTGGCCCAAGCAAGCGGCACCGCAACCTACTTGCTGGCCGCTACGTCGTCGTCTTCCTGGAAAAAGCCCTGACGAGCGGCCCCTCTTCGCTTCACCGTGCGTGGCCAAGCCACGGCTACTGAGCGCCCCCGCCTCGACAATGTGGGAACCCACCGGGGGGGACCGAGGCAGGCCTATGAAACTGAAAGCACATCATAAAGAAAATCGGAAAAATATGGGGAAACTTGCCCAGCGGTGAGACAACATATTATGAACAAAAAAAAAACTCATTATAACGTACGCTATTACATACAAATTACAGATATCTAGCTAATGAATTAAAACAATCCTAATTTCATTCACTGATAAACACACAACCTAAACCGCTGGGCCTAGCAACCGTAAATGAAATTATGTACGTAACTACAAGAGTTCCTATATCGAAAGTGAGCACTGAGGAAGAATTTTTGAAAATTAATCCCCAAAAGTGGTTGTAAGGGGGATGAAAGTTAGTATGGAAGTTCGTAATTTTGCCCAATGGGAAATGTGATCGGGCACACGGCTTGTAAAAGTAGAACCACATAGAGTGATACAATGGACACATCATCAATATCACCAGAAATAGGCATCTAATGTGTGATGAACTGATGATGTGACCGCCTAAATAAATGTAAATATTGCGCCTGTGGAGCTCGTGGCTAAGTAATAACAGCCACATGGGTCGATTCATCAGGTTAAGCTACGTTTGCTGGGGTTGGTCCGTGGATGGATGACCATCTTTACCTACATACCGAGACACCTCCGTGCCTCGTAAAGCACGTTACCTATGCAGTTGGTTCCGGCTGGCATTCGCATGTTGATACATCTTTGTCAGTTGTTATGGGTAGTCAGAAGCCCTAAAGTCTGACAACCAGTCTTAACAAGGGGTATTGTGTTACCCAGTAACTGGGTTGTGTAGGTGAGATAGGCAGTCGCTCCATGTAAAATACTGGTGTTCAGTTGCATCCGGTTCCAACATAGTCTAGGCAGATTGACTGCGCCTGAATGGCTGGAATGCCACTCAATGACATTGCATTGTATATGTTAAATACAATTTAGTTGGAACCTTTGTATGCTCGTCGCATACAGCAAGACTTAATAAACCTGCATAAGACCCTACATTCCACGCTGGACTCTTCAGCGCTGCTGTCCCTCATAAACATTAATACTAGGTATGACACCCGAATACCGTTATCTTTTGCACTTCTGGTGTTTACAAATATCACCTCATATTACCACCCTATCGTTAGAATGTGTCGGCTTTACAATTAAATTTCAAAAGACGATAACAGTATTGACATCTTTGATTCTCGTGACGCTGTTTTCAAAAGATATGTATTACTCTTTCTTTGAGCGAGCGAACGAAGCGTTTGCTTCAGATCTGGTAAAATTTGCTTTCGTCTGTCAGTTTTTTGCTACTCCTCTACAGGTCGTATTTTACAACTGATCTGGACGAAACTTGGTATACAGGTTTTAAGACTTTATGTATCGGGTTGGCTAATAAGTAATGAGCGTTTTTGTTTATAATTTCTAGAATTTTCGGAAAGGTTCGAGAACGTTCTATAGCAGAGGGTACATAAAGAGCGAGTCGCGCTCATGCGCGTTATTGATAGTTTGGCTGTTAGTGCGTTAAAGTTCACAAAGAAATGAGTGATATTAAAACCCACGTACGACATTGTTTATTATATGAGTTTCAATCTGGGCATTCTGCTGCAGAAGCTACACGTAATATATGTCAAAGGATAGCTCACGATGCAGTCTCCGAAGCAACAGCAAAGCGCTGGTTTCGACTGTTCCGCAATAACGATTTTTCCTTAACCGATCAACCAAGGTCTGGGCGCCCCGTGGAAATAGATATCGATAAATTAAAACTATTAATCGAAGAAGATCCTCGAAGAACTACACGCGATTTGGCTGTTCAGCTCGAGTGCTCTCATGGCACCATAGAAAATCATTTACATGGTTTGGGAAAGACTCAAATATAGTGTTTGGGTGCCCCATCAATTAAGTATAGATCAGCTGACCTACCGAGCTGAGATTTGTGTACAACTTTTATCTTTCCGCCGCACATTTAATTGGTTAGATCATCTTGTCACTGGAGATGAAAAGTGGGTTCTCTATGTTAATCACACACGCAAGCGCCAGTGGCTGGGATGTAAAGAACAGGGAAAACCAACGTCTAAAGGTGATCTTCATCCTCGCAGGTAATGCTTTCTGTCTGGTGGGATATACATGGAGTAATAAGCTGGGAATTCCTTCCTACTAATACTACGATTACAGCAACAGTATATTGTGATCAACTCGAAAAACTGAAGCTTGACATCCATCGCAAACGTCCACAACACGACAAAATATTTTTCCTGCACGACAATGCCCGGCCGCATATTGCTAAGAGTACCAGGCTAAAACTATTGGAGCTTAATTGGGAAATAATACCCCACCCTCCATATTCGCCGGACTTAGCACGAACTGATTTCAGCTTGTTCCGATCACTTAGTACTCGTAATAATTTACGGGAAAAAAGCTTTGACGATGAACCACACTTGAAACAACACATAGATGACTTCTTCAATTCAAAACCAACGAAGTTCTATGCGGACGCCATTCACGAAACGACGGTGAATATATTATTAATGATTAACAATTATTCATTTAATAAATAAATACAAATAAAATAGTTGTATGTCGCTCATTACTTATTAGCCAACCCAATATATATATTTTTGTCGGAGGTTTTTGATTGGAGGAATCCGCCTTATGAGATCCGATTTCAATGGTTCTTTCTTTATTTGAAATGAATTTGACTTAAAGTTGGTTTTATAAAAATTTGGTGAACATCTGATGAGGATCTTCAGCGTGATGAGCAAAATAGCTTCTCAAAATGCAGTAAATTGCTCACGTTTAGGTTTCTACCAGTAGAATCGGTCCTTTACCTACTAGGTAGAGATTGATGGAGCACCTGGGACCACCTTCTCGTCACAAAAGCAGAGAATTCTGCAAATAGTTATCAGAATTCTTTAAAACGAGTCTTTAAAACCAATATTAATTTTAGTTTTACAATAAGGTCACTAGATGGCGCTACTGTACACCGCTCTACGCGAGGCTAGGTACTGTTCGCAGAGCTACTAGTTTTAATCTTGTAACTGTCTAGTGGCCGGTTTTTTGATCCATAGTTAACTCAACCAATGGTTAAACATAGTAACTAATGGTTGAATTTTGGCTAAATGTTTTACATTTAGCCAAGCTAAACATGAATGAGTTATGCCATTAGTTACTATTTTTTAATATGAATGAGCTAACATGAATACATTCATGTTTAGCTTTTCACATTTAGCCAAAATTCAATCATTAGTTACTATGTTTAACCATTGGTTGAGTTAACTACGGATCAAAAAACCGGCCCTTAATTATGTTTTGTAGGTATCGTACTTTACTTACCTGGCGTGTTTGGTCTCATACACATTCCCTACCCAAGTAGAAGTGTGTCGGAGAGCAGACGCACATACCTTGTAGCTGTAATTTTGTGAACTAAGCTTTGTACCTACTGCAGTTATCATTGATATTATTGTTGTTGCTAGTCAAAATGTGCGATTACGCTTTGGGTGATAATCAGGTTGAAACCTATAAAGTGAACCTAGTGATATACTATGATTGTTACCTGTTGTATTTGCCTTGTGAATAAATAAATAAATAAATATAATATGTATTTTCTACAGACAATAAAAGAGAAAAATAGGCTTGTGGTCTACCATTTTGGAAAAGTGTTTTGGTTTGTGTTATTTATCTCCTAGCGATCCACCAATGCTTCGCACAGTTTTTACAACTGATCAAAACATGGAGATTTCTTTAGATTGTATATGGTAGTATATTATTTATTAAACATTAAAACCTTTCTGAATAAGTTATCTAAATGATGGTGCAAACCGCAACAAAAGCCGTTGCGTAGTTTAGAAGAACAACCCGGTCATACCGACAGACACAAAAGGGACTTTATTTTATTTAAATACTAGCTTTTGCCAGCAGCTTCGACCGCGTGGATGTTGGAAATTATCCCACGGGAAACGTACATTTTTACGAGATAAAGAGTATCCTATTGCTATTCCAGACTATAATCTGTCTCTGTGCTAAATTTCATCCAGATCCGTTCAGCCGTTCTGGCCTGATTGAGTAACAAACATCTTCACAAATTTCACATTTATAATATTAGTAGGATACAATATAATAATAAAATTATATCATTTATTTATTTATATTATTACTCGAATTTGTATTATTTCTCACCCATCAGAAGTGGTACTGTCAAAATTTAAATTTCAATTTGTCATTGGGTTTACCCTAATTTAATTTTTTCCTAAACCACCCCAGTAATGAGGCGAACAAAACAAAACAAAACAAAAAAAAAGAACAATTCAAATCGGTCGAGCCATTTTTGAGCTTTTGCGAGACTACTGCACGGCAGTTGATTTTTATATTTCGACGCTTGAAAGGCAATATTTATCAAACGACATGGCAACTTTACACTAGAGCCTTTTAAGGTTTTTTTTTAAATCGTAAAAAATCGCCTATTAGTCATAACTACTTGATTCATACGAATTTCAAATGCAGTTTAAAGGCTTAATAAACTGGCATTTAAAGATTATGAACTTTCTCATATCGCTCAACATGCCGCTTGGTAATTCTTGCCTTTCAAGCGTCGATGTGTAAGGCCTGTGTTCGCCAACATTCAAACCACCGGTTAGGTATTTAAACAGTTGGTTTATGTCGAATTTCCTAAGGAAAGAACTGACTAAATATCTAAACGGCCGTTTTAAAAGTCGGTGAACTTCGCCCTAAATGTATGGTTTAAAGAACACGAAAAATAATCGGTATGTGTAGATATCATAATACTCATCAAAAGCCCGAATATCTAACCACGGGTCTAACCTTAGATATCGGTTTTCTTGAAACTAGGTTGCGGAGGTCAGCAGGACCTTCAATGTAAGACAAAGACATTTAGCTGCATTTACAATATAAAGCCATCAACTATAAATTCTTTACATCAAATTAAAATATAAAATTGTTCGGAAACGATCCTTAATTTTGTTGTGATAAATGCACGCATATATGCAAAGATGCAGGGTCGTAGGGGTATTGAAAGTTAAATTATAACATTTATAACTAGTATTCGTAAAGAAAACGTCGAAAAAGTTGGAACTTTGACCTTCAACATCTCCATAACCGGTCGGTTTCCAAGCATGGTCCACTACAAAGCCATGATCATAACTCTGGGCAAAACAAATAACTCTCAGCTTCGTCAAGCGTCTTTTTACACCCGATATATTCTCCCGCATAATCTATCATCCCACGAGATCCGTAAAACAAAGTGGTTCGAAAGAAAATGCATATTGTATGCACTACAGAATTTTCTTTGTAGTCTACGTGATTACGAGAAAGAGACATATCTCAATTAAGCCTTTATTGGAGTGGGTGGATTTTGAGGTCTTTGTCATGTTTTAAGTATAAATTGAATTCCACTGTTGGACTGAGGCCTTTTCAAATTTACATCACATTCACATCAAATTTTCACGATCGTGATAACTGTTTTTAAAATGATGCTACGGATATTTTAATTTCATAAGTTTTAGAGTGTTTACACACACTAATGGTGCCGATTCTGTTGGGCACAAACTAAACTTAATTTAGGCTATTACTAACTTTTTCTCTCTAATAAAACAAGAAAGAGACGCACGTAATTTAGAGCTGTCTAGTTGAACTAATATTTCCATACTTTAGACGACACGTAAAATCATGTCGACTAAAACACGGTGAAGCGCGAGGCGTAACCTAGTTTGACATCTCTAACTTAGTTCATAGCTATAGCCATCCATTTCTCACGCTTTTTCTCTTGTTCAATATCTAAACTAAAATTAGAGAATCTCTATCTGTTACTAACAGGCTGCGCGAGAAAAGGATGGCTAATAGCTATGAACTAAGTTAGAGATGTCAAACTAGGTTACGCCTTGGCGCTTCACCGTGTTTTTAGTCTACATGTTTTACGTGTTGTCTAACGGTATGCAAATATTAGTTCCAACTAAATTTGACAGCTCTAATTTACGTCCGTCTCTTTCTTGTTTTATTAGAGAGAAAAAGTTAGTAATAGCCTAAATTTATTTCATTGCTAAAAATATAATAACCACACTTAACTAAAACTAAAATACGGCGTCGAAAATTTCTCCGCATCGCTATCGACTGGTAATGTACCCAGGAGACTGGCGGCATTGCCACGTTGTATGGCAATGCTTAGCCTCTGGCCAAGGTAAAAGCCAGCTCTTGGGTCACGGGAAGTGTGAAGTGGCATAGCTTAAATTAAGTTTAGTTTATGCGCAACAGAATCGAAGACTTAAAACATGACAAAGACCTCAAAATCCACCCACTCCAATAAAGGCTTAATTGAGATGTCTCTATAATTACAATCATTATTAACGTTAAAATAGACGCGTCTATTAATAGAACCAATTTATATTAGCATAACATGCAGATCGTATACATGAATGTATTATATGTATATGTGGGAACCTATATCTTCTATATATATACGTATACACTATTTGCCAAAATCGTAACATTCCGGATGGGTGCGCCTTTCCATTTGGTTAGCGTGTCGGAAAATTAAATATATTTTTCTTTTAGATACATACATACATAAACTCACGCCTGTAAAGCCTAACCCAGCCAGAGGTGTATCTATAATACACTCACACTTAGCCAAGTATGTTTAAGTCCCATGTAATAGGGGGCGAAACATTGCTATCAACCGGACACAGCCCAATCCAGACTCCGGGTTGCTACTGACAAATCCCTGACGGAAAATAACCCAATAAAACATTGCCCGACCCAGGAATAAGTTAATAATTAACGTGTTAAAAAAACGAGGCAGTTTTCTTTAACATCATAATCAATTTGATTATGGAAACTCAGGTACAAGAATAAAGAAAGCACAAGAAAACCATGGATTGATTGAGCAAAAGATGATCGGCTGCCCCATTTCGAAACCTAGTAAGGGCTTACAAAAACGAAAAGTGGTCACGGGGTAGTGAATGAGGCACTTAAGTTTCGATGCTTAAATATATCTGCTTGTTTGTAAGTTTTTAACGCTGTGTTTTTGTATTTGGTAGGGACTTACTAGGTTAGCAAGAATAAGCAATAAAACGATTTTTGTAAAAAGTGTTGTCCCTTACTAGGTTTTGAAATGGGGCTGATGTGGCTGAAAAAAAACTGCATAACGAGATGACTGTGTTTATTGAGATACGGTGAAGAATAAATATATTAAGTATGTTGTGCAGACCTCAAATGGTTTCAAAGAAGAAAGATATAAGTTGACTTATTGCAATACAAAGACCATTCAATTGAATTAGGCTAAAAATCAGTAGTCCGCCTTTGTATCTTAATTTGTGCGAGAAGTTTAAATAAATAAAAAAATCTGCATTTTTCGAACGTCAAATATTACTATAAAAAATCACCTGAACTCTTATCCTTCACCGTTTCCGGAGTTTTACAAAAACTAACATAAATAAATACATGAAGAAACTCATGCCTTCTCATGGGGGAAGGCGAAACTACAGAACGCCACCAGCGACGGTCCTTACATACTCCGTTTGCCTCGTTAACGTTCATACATTTACGTTCACACACACACCGATTGCGAGTACTACCCACCTGACCTTTCAGAAGAACATCACCAATAAGGTCACTATAATATCCCTCTAGGGACGCCCTAGAGAGACGAATACCACTATATTTCTCGGTTTAAGGAGGGTTCCTTACACGGAGAAGTATAGTTGTAACCATGGAATCTTTTTCTAATCTTCCTTGAATGCAACAGCTAGAGTAACAAATATAATTGATCTAAATGAAAAGAGTATGCTTAGACGGTTTGGTCATGTTGAGAGAATGAATGAAAGGCGACTAACAACAGATATTTACAATACAAGGCAGATGTGAGTGGAAACTCCGGGACGCCCTAGAAAGACATATTGGTGACGTTTTTTAAATCGGTAACAGTTGGCGTTCTGTAGTTTCTGCCACCCCCATGGACAGAAGGCGTGAGTTTATTTATTTATGTTAAAATATTTTAACACAATTAATATAATACAATAAATATATGACACCACGCTGCGATGCATTCTCATTTTGCAAGGAGAGATTTTTTTACCTATTGATATTGTGGTATTGGTCGCCGATACTACCAAACTCACAACATCGACAAAAAACTTTGACGTTTTTTATCGTTTCTGTGTTTCGTAATTAGAATTTGTTAATTTCTATAATTGCACTGATAATTCCTTTACATGACTGGAAAAGTAAACCCAAGACAGCACTGGATAACCAGGATAACCATTTGCACTGTGGTGCTTGCTTACGTTGGTCGACTTCTAATGCTGCATTGCCAGATCACTTATTGTATAGTTCACTTTTCTTCAGTTCATGGACAAACAAGCTCCCCCCTGGTTAACTTTGTCCCATCATCATCATTTTCCTGCAATTATTTGGGGGGCAGCATATTTTTTTTTTCAAGCTTGCAATATTTGTATGTAAGTATGTTTGGATCAAATCTTGCAACGAAATTTTAAAGCAGTTATCCTCAACCGATTGAAATTAAATTTTGCATATACGTTTAGTTTGGATGACAATGCATGGTAAGCTAAGCGACGTCTTTCTAAATCCAATATGGCGGACGGCCCAAGACGGCGGACTGATTATTTTTTTCCCACTCCCATGATATAGGTATCAAATGAAAGGGTTTGCTTTTCTTAAAAACTTGAGGCTTATCTTTAAGCGTAAGAAGTAGGTTTTATTTATTTCAGATGGGTTTGCTCTTGGGTCTAGTCTCGGTCGGAGGTGACAGATACAAAGTCGACGATGGAGTGAGCTTACTTAGAAGAAGCCTGTTCACTCTCACTTTGAAGAGATTACGCCTCAAGCTTTTAAGAGAATATTAAAGTTCTATGTTTACTTTTAGTAGAATAAAGGCTTGTTTTTAAAAATATTTTTACTTATATTTTATTTCTTCCATAATTATCTATTACTTGTTGTGTCAGTATTCACCCCCTTTCTAGCCATTTTATCTTTCACACAGTTTATCCATTCTATCCTCAATATCAGGGATAAGTAAATCACCCAATAAAAATGACATTCTGTGTCGACTTCCGACCCATCAGTGACATTGGAAAACGCGCGGCGCTTCGTCCCGCGCTGCCGCGACAGATCGATGGCACGCATGCGTACGACCCACCACAGTATTGAATGAGCCCATTCATGGAGCAACTGGTGCTTTCAGAATGAATCTTATACTACGTAGCTATGCCACGCGACGTAGGCGGGCCGGAGGGGGGAAGGACCGTTCCAAATACGAAATTGGTTTTGCGATCGGACCCCGATAAGTTCCGAATTCTCATGATTGATACCCTGGTGCTGATATTCGTTAACCGATTTTTGAATTAGAAAAGTTTTAGGATATGACGGCTGGTTGTTAATTTTGGTGATCATCAATCTGATTTAGGGTGAGGTAGCTTATTGGATCTTCATGAAAATGTAGTCCCAATTCTTTATCCTGTAAAAACATCTAAGAGTCATCTAAGCGTCATGCCAGCCGAAAACAACATAAACTAAAATAGGACTGCGATCACCAATCCTGTTTTTGTCACAGTATTCTAGAACCTGGTTTCATTGTAACTTCTTTTATATGAATATTATACGAATGAGACTTAGAATTATCAGAACAGTACTATTACATCACAAACATAAATGGAGAGTATTTAATTAAAAAAATAAATAAATAACAGTTTCGGATTTCAAATAAGCCAAGAAACAAATGCGTTTAGTTTCAACAGAGCAGTAAGATCATGTGATACGGATTCTCCGGATTCTCTAAACATCAATTCGAAATTCGAATGGTGTCTCGTTGCGAAAACGCGATGATTTACTTTAAAAACAAATGAGTTCGCTTTTTCATGTGTGCAGTCGATGTTCCAAGTGAACTTTACGTTCATTTTTCTCGCCTTAGTTGGTAGAATTGCTTTACAATTTTTGGTCATTGTGTATTCTGATAATATATATGAGTAGAATATAATATATTTTAATACAAAGAAGCAATATTGTGGTCAATAGACCGGCTCGTATCGAGCCAGCGATGTGTGAAATAGATGCTGAATTTCTTATTCTTTATTCTCCCAAGCCGACCTTTGGTCGAAAAGGCTTGAAAGGGTATTTTCCGCTACGGACCCGAATATAAAACTCATCGAATATCATGGTTTTGGAATTACTCCGTAGGTATGTTTAATTTGCAATATGTTGTAATTTTACGGGATCGGAAATATTGCTTTTCGCTACCATAATTTTTCATTTAATAATAATAATAATAATAATAATAAATATTTATTGACATAAATTTTACAGTCAATTATCAATCAATTTGACTACGGAAATAATTTTTCACCTTACAACCTCGGAAAGATTATGTTTATCATTCGAAATCTGAGTGCAAATAAGTACATATTAGCCGCTTGCGTGGAAATATTATTTTAAAGTTCGAACCTTTCTGTTCAATAATTTTCTATACCACCAGTAAACTGAAAATGCATTATTTCATGTAAGTGCGTCAACCCCATTTTTAGAATAATCGCAATGGACTGCACGACGACTGCATGAAAAAAAGTAATTTAATATATTATTATATTAAGCTGTTTTTCTTGCACCTAGCATTTTTCTCGCTGTTGTGTGTTTCGCTCGGCAGCAAAGTTATTCTGCGTCTCGTACCATTAAAACCCTCGCTACGCTCAGGATGCTAGAACCCTCTCAGGATTCAATAAAAGTACTCGCACCAAAAACAACTAAATATAGAATCCTGAGCGTAGTGAGAGTTTCAAAGGTACGAGACGCAGAATAACTTTGCTGCAAGGAAAATGAAATTAGACTTTATTTTTTCTTTAATGCAGTCGTCGTGCTGGCCAGAGCGATTATTCTAAAAATGGGGTTGGCTCTCTGATATCAAATAAGTATTAAGCATTTTCGAATCACTTTCGAAAGGTTCGAATTTAAAAAAAATCTTTCCACGCTAACGGATAAAATGCACTTTTGCATTCAGATTTGCAATGATAAACAGAATCTTTCAGAGGTTGAGAGGTGAAAATAACTATTTCGATACCTATGTGTTTTAAAAAAAATATGGGGTATTTGAAACCTCATTTACATACCTAAGTGTTACACGTTACAAATAACATAACATCACGCCTTGTTCCCCCGAAGTGAGACAGAGGTGTAGGTACCTATAGTACACCAAATGTAAGTTTACACGCACAATATTGAGAGCTTACCATGTTATTTTAAGACCATAGGCTTCTTATAGGTTTTCCTGTAATTTATAGGTATAGATGTATTTTTTGTATTTTTTTTTTTCAAAATTTTAAGCTCAGGAGATTCGGAGATAAAGGGTCAATTTTCGTCAATAACTTTAAAACAGTTTATTTAAAAATTAATAATAAAAATATATATTTGAGACCCCCACAGTAAGCCCTTTCATTTGAAACATCGCAAGGTACCAGTACAGTTTGCATTTTTTTAATTTTCTTATATGCCCCCCAAAATTGACCCTCATATTCAAAATTCATTAATTTACATTATACGTCCGTATTTGGGTCAAAGAAATACATACGTGTAACAAATTTAACTTAATCGGTCCATTAGATTCGGAGCAAATTGGCTGTGACACACGGACTGCCGTGATGTCGCTTGCCATTAAGGTGGACTTATTCGATCGTAAGTTTGGCCCATTGGTGGTCTGACATTTGGCAGATGTATCCTGCCCAATTCCATTGTAGCGTGACAGCTTTCCAAGTGATATAAGTCAACACCTAGACAGTAAGTATATTTTCACGGACTACATATTTCGCGCATGTATAGTATAGTAAAAATGTACTCGTATTTTGTTATCAATAATATTCATGTTACAAATAAAGTGTGTCTTCAATGGGTCTCTGTAAGATTTAGTCAATAAGGTAGCCAGAGATATAGCAGCGTCTACGGAGCCTAAATATTATATATTCAACAACAGTTGTGTCGAATTTGGGTCACGAGATGATCGCATCTTCTTATGTTTTGGTCTATATTTAGCTTTGAATTTAAAGTTAAATAACTATTGGGTAGACGTGAAAATAATATAATATAGGTACTTTTATTAGTATATTGATATTGTCACAGTTAATTAAAAGAATCCCTATATAGACTACGAACCCAAGTCGGCCGTAGTAAAGAGAATCTCCATAGAGCGGGTTTATGGACGGACCTCAAGGCGTCCTATATGAGGTATATCTCCGCAGACAATGGCCCACCTTCCATCTTGCGTCGCATGCGCTCTGTAGGAGGCAACATCGAAGCAACCAATAATGCATAAAGAGAGGTCATCCTGGTATAAGGTTACTTTGAGAAATATGACAAAGCTAGCATCTAAGTTGTTACACCCACAGATCTCAGATAAAAACCCACGTGATTTTAAAACGTCAAAAAAAAAAAAATTCAAAGTAAACTTGAATAATTATTTTAGTCTTGTAGTTTTTTGTTGTTGTGTGTTGTTTTTGTTTTGTGTTATTGGGTTTTTCTATCAGGAATTTCTCAGTAACAGCCCGAAGTCGAGCTTTGTATCCGATTGATGACGAAGACTCGCCCGCTTTGACCTGGAAACATGTTAAACATAACTGGCGAAATGTGGGAGTTCTATTATATGTAGGTCATCTCTACCTAACCCTTCGGGTAAAACAGGCGAGATGGTACGTTATTTATTTTATGCTGCGGGAAATTACAGTTAAAATTAAAACTTAGTAATTATTACAGAAAACGTAGATTCGATTGATTTAAAACTAACCATGGTGTTTCTCCCCATAACCTGGATAACCTGTAGGTAATTGGTGGCTGTGTAAGTCCAAGGCTAATTGGACCGTGTTAAGCAGAAGGCAGCCATGTCGGGAAAAGTACAAACAGAGTTATAAGCATTTTTCTGTCGATGGTCGCATTATGGATGGATGGGGGTTTTACCTAGTTTGGGCCTCAGAGGCTTCGTAGGTTTTTGTAACTCTAATTTATTTCAATAAAGATTTTTTTTTAAATATTATTAATTATATTATCAGGCTCGTGGCTAACTAATCTAAAGATCAGCCGCAAGGGTTGATCTTCAAGGTTAAGCAACGCTTGCCGAGGACGGTCTGTGGATGGGTTTGTTTCATTACATGCCGATACCCCTCCGTGCCTCGGTCCCAGCTGTCATTCGTAGATCTTTGACAGTCGTTACGGGTCGTCAGAAGCCCGAAAGTCTGACAACCAGTCTTACCAAGGGGTATCGTATTACCCAGTAACTGGGTTGCGGAGGTCAGATAGGCAGTCGCTCCATGTAAAATACTGGTATTCAGCTGCTCCGATAAGACTAGAGGCCGAACCCCAACACAGTTGGGAAAAGGCTAGGCAGATAGGCAGATAATTATCAACAAAAAGTTGCAATAGAACTTATTGGAGCGGTTGACCGAAACGAATAACGTATGTCCTCACAGTAGCAGCTACTCGCTTGCAATGTCTTGTTACGGTACGCGTGCTGGTGATTTGATGTCACTAACTTACCTATAACTAGGGTTGATGAGGATTCCTCTTCCTCATTCCTCATGCGGAAGTTCCTCATTTTTTAGCGATTCCTCATCCTCTTCCACATCCCCAAAATCAGACATAAAATATTCCTCTTCCTCATCCACTTCCTCATTAATTAAGAGGAATTTATGAGGAAGTCTTGAAGTTTGAACTTTACGGAGTTCTGCGCCAGTATCTTTCAGCCCCTCCATCAAGTGTCCCTAGTGAGCGCCTTTTCAGTGGCGCTGGTTTAGTTTACGACGAATTACGAAACCGTCTATCTGGAGAAACAGCTTCAAAGTAAATTTTCATTAAATTTAACCTCACTATTGTGAATTTTGACAATTAAATAGTTTTTTTTTCTTCTAAATATTAAAGGGCCCATTCGCAATCTTTCTTTTATTTAATACTAGCTCTTGCCCGCTGCTTCGCTCGCGTTAATTTCGAATAGCGGTTTAGGGCCTAAAAAGTATCAAGCAAATAAACTTACTTTCGCATCTATAATATTATAGTAAGGAGGATGAAAAACCGGTCTATCGACACTCTACGACTCACAAAATGTGATAGGTATATTAATAATAAAATTTAAAAAACTCGTATCACACTACTAAAGTTTCTATAATAATACAATTCAATCATGATTCTAAAGACACGTGGCGCCATCTATTATCATAAAAACGTTATTGTTGATTTTCTCGGGAACAGTACTTTTTTTCTGGATGAAAAGTACCCTATGTGCGTTTCTTTACACCTGACAACGTATATGCAAAATTTTAGGATGATCGGTTCAGTGGTTTAGACGTGAAAAGGTAACAAACAAACAAACTTACTTTAGCATTTATAAAATTAGTAAGGAAATTAGGATTTCAAATCAAAATCACACGTTATATCTTGCTCATCCGCATCCTCTTCCTCATCCTCTTCCTCCTCCTCGTATCCTCATCTTCATCCACTTCCTTAAAACGTATTTCTAATAGTTCCTCATCCGCATCCACTTTCTCATAACCACTTCCTATCAACCCTACCTATAACACCAAAAAGCAAGTGTTATAGGTAGGGTTGATATATTGTATACAGAAGCTGTTGGTAAACAATACATAAATAAGGGCTAATTTTTCAATCGTCATATAACTTTTATTTATGAAATAAATTGGCGGTTTGACAGCTTTTGTATAGAAAATATATCAAACTGTCATATTTATTCTTCAGATAAAAGTTATCTCGCTATTCAAAAATCAGCCCTAAATAAAATAAATACAGTATGTATCAGAAATGTTGTTTGTAAATGATGTTTTGTAGTTGAATTTTTTTTCACGGAGACTGTTTCATTAAGGGGCCTACAGGACCTAAACACAAATAAACGCAAGTTATAATGCTTAAAATCAGAATAATATATGATATTCTTCAGGATAGGTACATGCATAGTGTGTTGAAAACACATTATGCATGTACAGTAGCGGTCAGAACTCCAACGCCAGTATTACAAAACTATTGCATCGTTACCAGTCCCACGTGAGACCTTCTATTTAGGCATTTCACACACACACATACACACCCGTATCACGGGATATTGCACTCTTTCATCACGAACCAAACAGAAAAAGGACGATATAAGGTCATCATCATGCCTGTAGCGGCATGCAGTCTTTTTCTGATTATGATAATGAGAAAAAGACTGCGAACCTTTTAAACTAGTCACATAAAAGTTGAGGGTAGATTTGAAACAAAATAAATTTTGTGTCTTTAGTTATAATGGGTATGACGTTGTTGGTTGGTGAACTTAGTTACGAGCGTTTGTGTTATTGATATTAGAGGTGTTGAGTTTGAAATTTTTTATTGAAAATGCAAGCAAATATAAATATTGAAACCAGGGCGAACATTGTAGCCTTGCATAACAATGGGTGAAATATATCTGAAATATCCAATGAAACCGGATTTTGTGTAAGTTACTTTATTGTTTTTGATTTTATTTGTTCTCAAAAGTGACGCTTCAAAATGTGTAATAAAGATTTCTTTTTTTTTTAAGGAGATTTGAGGAAGAGGTGAGTCTTAAGAGCCGTGTAAGAAGTGGTAAGCCGTCACTTATTAACCAGTCTCAGCGACGCTTTATGGTTGGTGAATATGAAATGAATGATTTCATACCTACAAGACGATTTGCTGAAGAATTTGATACGTCATTGCGTACTGTTCGCCGTGCACTCCATGCCGAAGGCTTCCTCATCGAATTCCAGCGAAAAACCGTTTTTAACGCAAAGGCGGAGAAACAGTTGCGTTTTGCTCGAGAATATTTAGACTTAGATTGGGATACTACTGTATTTGCTGACGAGAAGACATTCAAGTCGTGTCAAAAAGGAAGACTTCATTTGTGGCGCAGAGATAATACACGTTGGTCTGACAGAAATATTATAAATAATACGGAGTCAGGAATAATTAGTGTGAATATGTGGGGGTGGATTAGTGCTCAAGGGCCGGGTGAGTTGGTATTTATACCAACGCGGGCCAACAGCTCCAATTACGTCGAGGTTTTGAGCGATATAATGCTACCTACTCTTCGCAATGTTTATCCAGTGGATGAAATTGGTGACTTTTGTTTGGTTCAAGACAATTGTCCGATACATCGTGCCAGTATTGTTCGTGACTGGTTTAGTGAGCATTCGGATGTTAAAGTTATTCCGTGGCCAGCGCGATCCCCTGATTTAAACCCTATAGGAAATGTATGGGGCATAATGGTGCAAAGATGGGGAGCGCAAGACGAAATATGTCTTGAACAGCTGAAGTCTCATTGCATGGAGTTGTGGGATAGTTTACGTGGCACAGACATTTGCAGTAATATTGTGGCCTCCATGCGTCGACGTCTTCTTGACTGCATTGATAATGACGGAGGTCGCAACAAATAAAAAAATATTAAAAAATAAAAAAATATAAATATTAAAAAAATATTAAATGTTATCAGGGGAATTCAGGGGATACTGGCCATAACAGTAATAAGTTAGTGATCGTAAGATTGTAGGATTGAGGTTTAGTTTCAATCCTCTTTTCCTTTAGAAAACGAATAAATTAAGCTATAACCTCAATAAACAAAAAAACATCATATTTTAGTAGCAACCAAAAATGATTTACGAACAAATTAGGTATTTTATTTATTTCAAAGTTCGGAATATGTTTATGTTTTTAAGGTTGTTAATAAATGTTCCTATGAACAATAGTGTTTTTTTTTAAATTAAATTGCCTATTATACTTTATTTTTACCCTCTATACCCTATTGTCATTGATTAACGAAACTCAATAAATAATTGAACTCTGACACGAAAACGGAAAAACAAAAAGAGTCGATGATAGTGCGCACTGAGGTTCGAACCTTCTCCACTTCACGCACACACAATACCAGCCAGCCAGTCATGTGAATCTGCCATCGCTGCTTGTAATTTTCACTTCGAATTTTAGCATTGCTTTTAAATAAGCACTATGGCTAATAATTTATTAAGAAAAAACAAGTATTTAAGTAGGTAGTTGTAGGTATTTTTATTTAGTGTTGACCACACATGCATCTGACCAACCAACAACGCGCTTTCGTAGTTATACCTACTGTGTGTTACTGTCTGCATTAAAACATCACACACACAGAGATACGCACAGATATGGCGTACAGGCCAAAATGATATTTCCGGTGGCAGTCCACTTATGACCGTTGATTGTACCTATAATTCGATACGAAAAAATACCTCCAAAAATTTCTTTTAACCATTAAAAACCATACATGCAATCATTCTGATTTGTCGGATAAGCAAGCAACATATTATCGTAATAGTATTTTAATGTTTTAGTCCAATCAATAGATTTTTTGTAAATAGATAAGGCCAGCGTTGTGTCATCGCGCTTCTCTTTTTTTTATGCAGTCCGACAGTGACCACGTTTTAGGTTCTGTAGCTAAAGCACTAAAAAAAAAACAATATACACTTTCTTTTTTTTATATTTTTATTTCATGAAATTATAATACAGAGGTGTTACTTAATTCTAAACTCGCCAAACTTTTACGTTTGATGGCGAGAGGCGCTCTTTTACAACAATGAACCAACTTACGTACATACCTACTACTTTTACATAAATTACACTGTTATGGTTTAATCTTCTACAATATATTTATTTCTGCTAGCTGTCCTTTTACCATAATAATTTGTTATCTGTGGTTGTACCAATTTGTTCTCTCTAACCCTACGTGTGTTGTACTTGTTTTTAAAATTAGCTTTATATTCGTCATTGTAATAATATTCCAGACCTACCAAATAATCAACTTTTTTGTCTATGGGTAAAATTTTACAGATGGGAAATAACTTATCATACTCTTTGTTACACTTATCTTTAACATTTTTACTAACTAAAAACTTTATTAGTCTTACTTGTATGTCTTTAATATCTTTTAGATATGTAATAAAGGTTCTATCTATAGATTCTAGCTACTTTGTTATCAACATGTCTTTTTTCCCATATTATATTGTCATTAATTCCAAAATAAGCAACAAGCAATTTGTGTCCCAAACCATTTTCAAAGTTCATGCACATCACAAAACTTTTAAATCCTCACCCTATTTTAAAATTAACCCACCAATGTCAGCTCTCCACGCTGTGATAAATGACTCTTAATATTTAGTCCCAAGGCAGGCCACACCAGTGTTGGACTGCAGATGAAAAATGGCTTTAGCCCCCAAAAATGTCACTACGGAAATAAATTAGCTATGACCTTGACGACTAATGAATCTCCGTGTTATGTTTTTTAATTATTATCTTGCTCGCTGTTATATAGGTGTTTTTCGGGTTTTGATTAGATATAGAATATGAAGTAACTGAATATAAAATAACTGGCGCACGGGTCGATCGAAGTTTAAGCGACACTTGCCGCGCTCGGTTCGTAGATGCGTGACCATCCATTACATAAAGAAACCCCTCCGTGCCTCGGAAATCACGTTAAGCCGTTGGTGATGGATCTTTAACAGTTTTTACGAGTCGTCAGAAGCCTTAAAGTCTGACAACCACTACCAAGGGGTATCGTATTACCCATTAACTGGGTTGTGGAGGTCAGATAGGCAGTCGCTCCGTAGAACACAACTCCGTAGAACGCAACACTACAAATATGTTAAAATTTAAATTAAAATTGCAAGAAATAAATTGGAACGATATAATAACGGCTGATAAAAATATGAATGAAAATTATGAAGCTTTTAACGAAACCCTAATTAACATCCTAAATCAATGTATCCCTTTACAAAAATGCAAATTAAAAACAAATTATAGTAAATACTGGCTCACAACAGGTATAAAAAAATGTTGCAAAAATAAGAGACTTTTGAAGATACTAATTACCAAAACCAAAGATCCTATATTAACAAAATACTACAAGAGATATGAAAAAATATTAAAAAAAACTGTAGCAATAGCAAAAAAACAACACTTTAAACATAAAATGATAAAATCAAGCAATAGAGTGAAAACAATGTGGGAAATAATAAATGAACGGACAAACAAAAGAATAAGACGCGAAAATAAGAATATAACGATACAAACAAACAATAATAATACAACTTCAGAGCCCAAAGAGGTGGCTACCATTTTTAATAATTTTTTTGCCTCTATTGGAAAAACAAATACGTGCCCACCTGGTAATAAACCAAAAACAACATCTATCACTGCTACAACTGATAATTCAATCTTTGTGAGTCCAGCAGACCCTTACGAGGTGAATGCATTATTGAAAAACTTAAAAAATAAATCGAGCTACGGCGTTGATGAGCTCCCTCCTACATTACTGAGACAATGCGCGGATGAATTAACTCTCCCATTCTATAAACTTTTAAATCAATCTTTTGAGGAAGGAATTTTTCCCAACCAACTGAAAAAGGCCCTTGTAAAGCCAATACACAAAAAAAATGCAAAAGCTGACCCAAATAACTACCGCCCTATCGCTCTCCTACCCACTGCGTCAAAAATATTTGAGAAAGCCATGTGCAACCGTGTCTACGCTTATTGTGAAAAATACAATCTATTTAATGAATGTCAAAATGGTTTCAGGAAAAACAGATCCACAACCCTCGCCATTTACAAATACATACAAGAAGCCCTCGATATCATTAACTCCAAAAAATATGCTATAGGATTACTTCTCGATATGACGAAAGCTTACGATAAAGTTCAATTCAACATCTTATTAAATAAGCTATACAGCATAGGAATCCGTGGAAAATGTCACGAATGGTTCACATCTTACTTACAGCATAGAGAGCAATTAGTGGAAGTGGAATACTTTAACCAAATAACGAACGAAATAGAACTAATCCGATCCGAAAGCATACCAATAAATGCTTCAATTCCACAGGGTAGTGTGATAGGCTGCTTCCTATTCTTAGTCTATATCAATGACCTCCCGAAGCATATCAGCGAAACGTGCGTATTGTTTGCGGATGATATATCCATTTTGACCTCTTGCGAAACTAATACCAACATTAATGATAAATTAAATTCAATACTTGATGATACATCTAATTGGATGACGGAACATAATTTAGAAATTAATTACAATAAGACAAAAATAATGACATTTCACCCTCAACAAAAAAAACCTATACCTATAAACTTCAGTTTTAATAACTATAAACTAGACACAGTAAATAAATTCACCCTGTTAGGATTGGACATAGACACAAATATAAACTGGAAGTCACATATACAAAAATTAAAGGTAAAATTATCAACATTTTCATACGCCCTTCGGGAAATCAAAAAAACCACAGACATAAATACTGCGTTGGTAACATATTATGCATATGCCTATGCATGGCTAAAATACGGAGTGATATTATGGGGAAATAGCACAGAATCACCCACATTATTCACCCTACAAAAAAAACTTATTAGAATACTTGTAAATATTCAACAAACAGATAGCTGTAAGCCCCACTTTAAGGAACAAAAAATTTTAACTCTACCATGTATCTACATCTTCGAAATCTGTAAATTCGTACGTTCATACCCGAAATTTTATTCAAATGATAAATGATAAATGATAAATGATTTTTATTTCTGTAAGTAGGTTTGTACAAACACTTTTACAAGTCAATATTTTTTTTTTAAACTAGATGAGGTCGGCGTTTCCTATCTGACTACTCTGAGAAGAAAGGCCGAAACAAACTCAGAGGTCACAGTCTCTTATAAAGTCCAGACATAATCTTGGTCACTTCATGTGAAGACCATGTAGATTGGTGTCTGAAATGGTCTTTTGAGGAAAGAACCACACAGATTGAGAGGACCTGTCCAGTCAGTGCACGCATTTTGCGCACGCAAAAAGAGAAGACATACAAACTAACATTACTTTAAGACATAAAAATAGGTTAAACATCCCTACATCCCGATTAAAATTGCACTCCTCAAGTACCTATGTCATGTCGATAAAAATATACAATAAGTTACCGGAAGATATAAGAAATACGCATAAATACAACATCTTTGTTAATAAATTAAAAGTATTTCTATTAAATAAAAGCTATTATACTGTGAAGGAATACTTGAATGAAAGACTATAATATATATTTTAGACTATAAGATAACTAAGACTATAAGATATTTTTAATTATTTAATTATTATATAACTACTAATTGAATTATTTATGTTATTGTTGTTAACTGTTATGATTGTAATGATTTAATTTTTAATGTATAATTTGATTTAATTTTAAATTTAACAATAATTAGATCTTAAGAATTTTTTATCCTGTAACAAAACTATTTTGCTGTGCCCTTACAGGGTCTACAACGGCTCTTAGCTCTAAGCTTTTGTTAACATCTTTTTACCTTGTAGAACGCAAATAAATAAATATAAATATGAATATGAATAGAACATTCTGGTATTCAGCTGCATCCGGTTTGACTGGAAACCGACCCCAACATAGATGGGAAAAAGCTAGGCAGATGATGACCCCAGTCCTAAATACAATCATGGAATTCATCTATATCTAGATTGTGTAGGTACCTCTTCAATATTGATGCCCTTAATAACATTACATACAGCAATATATAAAAGCAATATTGTCCACAAAAGAGTCTAACCTAAAATTATTTATTTCTTAAGGCTCCCGCAGACGGGCGCACGCGACGGTGCGACGTGATTCTGGTAGAACAATTTCCATGAAGTTTTCACAGCGATTCCCCTTTTACTACAACATACACACATACACATAACACATTACCTTTTACATTTTTATATACTTACTTGTATATTTTATATACTACTCAAAACAAAATAAAGGCGGCCACTTGTTATTTTTACATTTCAGTGTAATTTAAAGAACATTATCTAATTGCTAAGTAGCACAATATTGATGTTACGAACTCTTCGATACCTAACCTCTTTGATCATAACATCAAAGAGGGCTTGAGATCAAATGCTGGCCATAATTTAAAAAGAAATTGTATTTTAAATTTTCTTGTAATCTTGTTTCGATTTTTCTTTAAGTTTTGTTTCGATTAGCGACTTCGCATTCTCAAAATTATCATAATTTCATTTAATTAGGTATCTTAATAAAACAACATCTTGCGTTAAGATGCCACTGATACGAAGACATATTTACATAATTACGGTTTTTATCGAAGATATAACCAAATTGCTCGGAATCTCTACTAAGAGACCAGCAGTGTTGCAAGAAGATCAGGTTCGGATAGAGTTCGCATTACAACTGTTAACGAGGATCGGCTCATCCGGCTATGTGCTCGCCGAGAACGCGCAGTGACGGCTCCTAAGTTACAAAATCGCCTACGGTTGACAACGGATACTCGTGTCAGTGACCAAACTATCCGGAATCGATTGCACGAAGACCATTAAACTTCAAAACGACGAGTTGTTCCAATTCCTTTGACCCGGTTTCATCGTGCCAATCGTTTAAGTTTCTCCCGTCAATTGTTGGAAATCAGTGGGGCATGGGGCTTTTCACCGACGAGGACAAAGTATTTTTTTTTTTTAATGACGATCGGCAATTTGTGTTTGGAGATGACGCGGCGAGCGATTTTCGGGAGTCTACTGTAGTGTAAAATAAAAAAAAGATGCATTTTCACCACTTGAATATAACGTATAATTATGATTGAAAAATAAAAAAAAACAATACAGATTAAAAAACCGGCCAAGAGCGTGTCGGGCCACGCTCAGTGTAGGGTTCCGTAGTTTCCCGTCCGTCACAATAAGTATTCCCACTTATGAGTTTAAAGGTGGGTATCCATTATGTTATTATCCAGGATAATAAAATATGTAAACGAAGTTAAAAAAAATGCTTGCATATACGATTATACTACAAACTTAGTCCAGAAATTATTTTGTACAACTTTTTGTCTTTTTTGTACAAAAACTGTTGTTTCCATCAAATTCAAAATGATTTTCCTAGAGAGTCCTTATAAAGTTCTACTTTTCAGATTTTTTTCATATTTTCTAAACTTATGGTTCAAAAGTTAGAGGGGGGGGGGGGGGGGGGGAGACATTGTTTTTTTCTTTTGGAGCGATTATTTCCGAAATTATTGACATTATCAAAAAATTATTTACATCACACGTTAGGGTTGAAATTAAAAAAAAATCACTTCCCACTTTACATATAGGGGGGCTACCCTAATAAAACATTTTTTCCAATTGATTGATATACATATTGGTACCAAATTTTAGCTTTCTAGCGCTAACGGTCACAGAGATTAAGCGAGGACGGACAGACGGACGGACAGACAGACATGGCGAAACTATAAGGGTTCCTAGTTGACTACGGAACCCTAAAAAGAGACGGGTATTATAATAAACGTACAAAAACATTACGGATAAATAAATAGAAAAGGACTGCTTCGGGTTTTATAAAATATTAACGGCCAATCTCGATTTTTGCTTGCAATTCTAATAGACAGGAGATCAGATTAGATTATGCCTTAAAACGTAAAGGGACAAGGGCGAAATCAGACGTGCTCTCGTAATGAATTCGAATTCAGTTAGCGATTGCGATGGCGATTGTCGGGTAGCGATTCAGTCCAACAAATAATACTTAAGCATACTCGTAACCTAACTGACTGCCTACTGGACCTAGCCGTATTGTATTACGAAACCAAATACAAAGTTACGCTGGTCTAACCGACGTTTTACAAGATAAAATTCCTTGTTTAATAAAACGTTGAGAATAAAAAATAAAGGATTAGCTCGATATTTGTCCGCAAGAACTCTTGGTGCAGTCCCGGCGTAGGTGGGGCTTATGGACTCGTCTGGCGAGGCAGTCCACTGCTACTATCACCCCGAAGGAGCAGACGGGTGGCTGAAGACATTGTCTCCGAGCGGGTGGACCAGAATACTGGCTTTAACAGTAGAAGTCAGGGAATATAAAAGCCAGGGTCAATCTCTATGGAGTAGATAGTAATAAAAGGTGAAAAACTTACCTACAACAGCAGCTGGGAACCTATCCCCACAGGACGGATGCCGAACCGTAACGTCACCGCCTTGTTCTATAAAAACGGAACAAAACTAGATTTATTATACGACTGCGACGCGAAGGGAAGAAATTATGAAGCCGTTGTAAGTCACAAGCACATACCAAAAAAAATCTGGAGATGAAAACGCCCTTCGCCGTAGTTGAATGAACCACGCGGCGCACAGGCGGAAGAACCAAAAATATACACACAGACTTTAGGCGTTAGCTTTTTCCAAAGGATATGGATAGGATATATAATGTACAATCGATGAAGTCCGAAGCAGCAATGGCACAAACCCTAACGTCAAAGCTGAGCCAAAATGTTCTATTCATAATTCAAAGTTTTATTGCAAATATTTAAGAAGAAATACTACGCAGATCCTATATGTGGTTTAGTTAATAAGTATTTAATAAAAGATCTCGGAAACGACTTTGTAGAATGAATAATTCTACACTACATACATGAAGTTGACCGTTTCGGTGGTACCAACGTGGTGGTACCAATTTGGGGTGGGCTTAGATTACACGGCAAAACTGAGCTCGCTATTTTAAATGAGGATTCCGTAACTGCTCAGCGTTACATTGAGGAAATCATCAGGTCTTATGTGATCCCATTTGCAAATGCTTCCTGGGTTTGTCTTAATGTAGGACAATGTCCTTGCACACACAGCTCAAACGACCCAGTATGTGCTGGAAGACTCACATTGAAGTTTTACCGTGACCACAAGTCCGGACTTGAATCCAATCGAGCACATGGGGACCGATTGAAATGAAGGGTTAGAGAGAGAGAAAATTGCCTGGGAAGAGATTCCAGCTGAAAACATGAGGCATTTGATCGAGAGCATGCATTGCAGGCATCAGGAGAGCATAGCTAAAAGAGGCGCGAGTTATTAAAAAACAGAAATATAAATAAAAGTAAAGATTTTTTTAGTTTTTAGTGACTGTTTGTGTTTTTTATCTTAAATTGTCATTTTTTATTTAAAGTTAAAAAAAAACATGTTTAATGATAATTTATTTATATATTTACTAAAACTAAACAATTAATTTAATAATGTTCATGGTATTCCTTATATACCTAGTGGCCCTTATTTTGTTAGTATATTTATATTAGTGTTAGCTTGTATATTGATCTAAGATAATCATTGACCAGTTCGAAATACAAAAAAAAAAACTTTTTATTTTGTTGTCTAGTATATTACGTGACCAAAACAATTAGGCGCATGACAACTATGAAGTTATTGGAACTAGGGAGGGAACATCGGAACGGTGATTGATATTGTACGTATTATCATCACTGCCGAAAGCGAGTATACGACTGTACGTCACTACGGGAAGCGCGGGGATAGGTGCGGGGTGCGGGCGCCGAAACTGAATTCCTAGTATATTCCTAGTATAGTATATACCTACCTCATAGCAACGCAATGTATATTATATGTGCCCGGCCGTTAGTACTATTATTTAGTCCGTGGCCCGGCGGCATACGACCTATCCAATTCTGGCGCACTAATTAAATTAATTTCGTCGGTCATCACACAATGTCAATAACGGTAGGGTTGTACTTACATGTCTAATTTAAGTGACTATACGATTACTTTTTTTTTAGTGTCTTGTGCATTGAACTGAACGTAACCTTTAACAAATATAATTGTTATCATCCAGGAAAAGTAAACTGTGTGTCTTATGAGTTTTACCAAACAAAATTCATCTTCAACAATATCTTATATGTATAGTAGGGTTGATGAGGATTCCTCTTCCTCATCCTCATAATGCGGAAGTTCCTCATTTTTTAGCTATTCCTCGTCCTCTTCCACATCCCCAAAAGTATTAACGTGTATTGAAGTATTGAAGTGTGAACTTTACGGAGCTGTGCGCCCGTATCTTTCAGCCCCTCCATCAATGAGCGCCTTTTCAGTGGCGCTGGTTTAGTTTACGATGAATTACGAAACTATATCTGGAGAAACAGCTTCAAAACTAATTTTCATTAAATTCAACCTCCCTATTGTGAATTTTGACTATTAATTTTTTTTTCTTGTAAATATTAAAGGGTCCATTCGCAATCTTTCTTTTATTTAAAATTTCAATTCGAAATCACACGTTTTATCTTCCTCATCCGTATCCTCTTCCTCATCCTCTTCCTCCTCCTCATATCCTCATCCTCATCCACTTCCTTAAAACGTATTTCTAATAGTTCCTCATTCGCATCCACTTCCTCATAACCACTTCCTCATCAACCCTAATGTATAGGGTGACTGGTAACTAAAGTAAACTTACTCATCATTATGAACAACTTTTATTATGGTATAAAACCTGAAATCGCGAAAAAAAAAATCGGCTGCTCCCTATATTTTGACAACTGTATTGGATAGCTGTTTTTTTTTTTCGTGAATTCCGGTTCAGTCACCCTATTATGACAAAACATACACTTTATATACACTAAAAACAGTGATATTATCACTACAAATAAGGAAAAACTACTACCTTTTATGACAACCCCTCTCTCCCCCTCCCCCTCTTTGCTAGATTTGCCTTATAATGCGTTTAATGCTAAAGTAAAATCTAACCTTTGTCCATAGGCATACTATTCTATCAACGACTACTTAACTAATAATAATAGTTGGTAGCTGTGATTAATCAAGACAATGTTCAATCAATATTCTGTCTTCAGAGTTAGCTTACCTACTGACATGAATTCATATAATTCTTTATTATATTTGACTAAGGGCCGATTTTTCAATCGTCGGATAACTTTTGTCTGAGAAATAACACCACACCCACACACACTCATCCATCTACATTCTACACAAAAGGAGGACCTATATCACCCTCTTTTTATAAATCACTTTTTATTTTTTTGCATAAATTTTTATAATGTTAGAGTTATATTTATTTATAAATAATATATTTATAGGGAAGAGCGCTGTTGTCTGAGACACAGATATTAAATTATCTAGTTCAGACACAGATGTCTTGTAAAACTTATTAGATTAAGCGTAAATGATCATACTGTATTGTTATAAAAAGAATGTAAATAACTGAAATAGAAATAAATAAATAATAAGTATTATTATTAATAATAAATATTGCGGTTTCTATACAAAAGATGTCAAAACGTCAAACATAAAAATAAAAATTATTCAGGTAAAAATTATCTGACGATTGAAAAATCGGCCGTAAGTCACTTTATTTCTATGTTATTATTATGTTCTTTCATTATTGACATAATCTACTTATTAAAATGTTTTTTTATTGTAATATGTGGTTAGCTAGTGACCTAGGCAATTGATCATAATTATTATTTTTTCTGAGCAACCGGCAGCAAGTTCGTCATGCTCTCTTAGATGTCACTGCTTGCGGTCGTGCGTCGGGGGTCGGGATTCCTCCTTCCCTCAAAAATGGCGAAGCGGGTATTGGCTGTTTTTCTTGCGTTATACTCGTGAACGGGTGCTGCTTGTGGTGACTGGTCGTCTTGTTGACCATGGTTTTGTTATTGTTCTTTATGTTACTTCGATGGTCCTAGTTTATCATTTGTGACTTCGAGTTATAGCTATATGAAAATAATCCAACATTGAACATAAGCGGGTACACCCTTTATGTCTGGAGGCTTTTATTTAGGTATTATAGTTCTGCTATGTTTTTATTTTTTATTTCTGCTTGAGTATAGATTTTCAATGTTTTTCTTGGTACAATGGCGTATGCTAGCAAACATAATATGGTAAATAATTTAACTAAATGTTATCTGACCTCCGCAACCCAGTTACTAGTAACACGATACCCCTTGGTAAGACTGGTTGTCAGACTTTTAGGTTTCTGACTACCCGTACCGACTCAGGCACTGATACTCTAGGTACTCTCCACTTACGAATATACTCGTAGAAAACCTCGATACAACTCACTATATGGGTGAATATTTGACCTTTTAACCGCCGTCATTACCTTCCGCCAAAAGTTGATGAAGGAGAATATCGTTAATGAAATATTTCATAAATTCCCAGAATCTGCTTAAGGACCAGAATCAGGAATTGCTGAAATATTTCATTAAATATATTCTCTTTAATCAACTTTTGGCGGAAGGTAATGACGGGCGGTTAAAAGGTCAAATATTCACCCATATAATACAATAGCATCGTCCCAAAACATAATATAATACAATAAAATATCGCTTCAGAAAATCGCCCACACAAAACTTACGCAAAAGGAAATAAAACTTGAACACGCTGCTAGAATTTCGACGCTTTCACAACCCTATGGAACCCACACACAGTGAAAGAGAGAAAAAAGCTGTCGATAACAGTTGTATTGTAAATCAGAGTTGATTTATTGCTCAGGTGTGTACAAATACTGATAAAAAAGCTATAAAATGATTTTCTTGTCTTGATTGAAGGAAAAGTAGGATTTTCGGGTAGGAAGTTAAAATATCCGCTATAGATTGACAAATGATGATGGCTGTGCAGGCCGCTAACTATAAGTTTAGTGTTTACAGGGTGTATGCTTTTCCTGTCAGAGTTGCGGGTTGTTCGAAAGAGTTACCGTGGCCCTGGCACAGGCAACTGAAGGGACACGGGTGGCTTTTAGTCAGTAGAAGTCTGACACGCCCTCCCGCTCCGCCCAGTGTGAGAGAAGTTATTTGATAATATCCCACCAAAAAAAAAAAGAAAAGAAAAAAAGGGTGTCTACTTTTTCTTTTTCGTGTTTTTTATTGGATTTGGAGTGGATTCAACAGTTTGGTGTATGTTTTTGACTATATGGCCTATGTGTAAAATCCTGGAAAAGGAATACATACTACAATACATTTTTTTTTTTAAGTATATATACTTACCTGTATAAAGTTGTGTGGCTGCGCAGCCTTGCGAAGCGACTATAAGACACTTTAAGTGGACCCGTAAAAATCCCTTCTAATCGCCCTGACACACTAAACTTGTCTACGTTACACCTACTAGTCAAATTTAATGATTTCCAAAGAAAAAATAAATCCCAGTTGCATTTCCCTTTCAGGATTATAAATTTCCAGATGACCGTGCAACTAAAATGGAATTGAAGAGCAAAAAGGTGCCGGTCATATTACTTTTTGTGTCCACAGTGAGCCTCAGAAAAACTATTATTGTTTTGTGCATCGGAACAATGAGTAACTGATGTTTTATAATTGTTCTGAGACAGCGACACGCTTACGCTGAAAACCAGCGCCTTGGATTCGTGCCTTCGTGCACGAGCCACGGCATTATGCTAAGCGTCAGCCGTTTCGCGGGGTAGTGACGTATATTTTCGTCTAGGATATTACTTTTAGAATAGACACCTACCCACTTTTTTGTTTTTAGGCTTCTATTATAATTTTATGTATGCGTGTCACTTTCACGTGAATAAACAGTTTTTCTTTCTTTATTCCTTGACTCCATTGCAGCTTTGTTCCTGTCATGACAACACCACCACCTATGTTCTCCGCCTTAGCCTATTAATTCTATGTACTCCGCGGTGATGACCACATACCATCAGCCGATCTATTCGGTAAAAATTGAACCGTGGAAAGTAAAGGTAAAGTGAGCTGTCAATATCATCAATCCTTCTATTCTGTAACCATTGCATTAGGTGGAATGACATTTTTGGTGGTGAGATTTTTACAGAATAGAACGTACTTCGCGACCCAATGATATCAGAAAATATTTACACCCGTATTTATAAACAAGAAAAATTGATTTCTTCAGAAAAATTAATTACGCAAGTAACGATTTTTATTCTATAGTTAAAGTAATTGCTTGAAGTTAGAACTGTCAAAGGTAGCTTAAGAATTGAGAACTCGACCATTTTGCGTTTGATTTTGCAATGGAACTTTGATTCTTACTCAAGTAAGTAACGTACGTTACTAGACTATAGAATATGGTTTTATAATGAAAAATTCAATCCTCAAGTAATGAATTCACACAGAAATTACTTAGCAGCAAGTAATTGCTTGTTTATAAATACGGCTTACTATTTAGGGCCAATTTCACCAAATTCTTCATAATTGGACATTAGCAAATCAGCCATTAAAAGAAACATCGATGATAATGTTATTTACGTTCCGACATTTAATCATGGATTAGTGCATAATGAAACACTCGCTACTCGAATCTTCATGTCCCGTTAACATTTTAATAGAAGATTTAACTAACTAAAATGGTATGGTGAAAATGGATATTATTTGAAGTTCGAAGTTTAAAATTCTTTTATCATCTTAAAGTTCTAAATTTGAAATAAAAAATAGTACCTTAATGGCAGTATTTGGCAGTATTGGCAGCAGCAGCCACGTGAAATTAAAAAGTTTTATTAAACACACTTTTCCAAAAAAACGTCTATTTTGTTACCTAGGCTACTGAATTCATAGCTCTGTGTGTAGCCAATACCTACACGTAACCAAGAATTCCGTAAAATATATTTTAAGTTTCAGAGTATACCGATCCCTTAACGTCGACGTAAAGTGCATTTCTCTTTGTTCTTGGTTTGGTCTTATTTGGTTAATATAAAAATATATTATTGCCTCATAAAGCACGAGGCGTTGGTCCCAGCTGTCATTCGTAGATCTTTGACAGTCGTTACGGATAGTCAGAAGCCCAAAAGTCTGACAACCACTCTTTTAAGAAGGGGTATCGGTATACCTAGTAACTGGGTTGTGGAGGTCAGAAGTCGCTCCATGTAAAATACTGGTATCCAGCTGCATCTGGTTAGAAGCAGACCCCAACATTGTTGGGAAAAAGCTAAGCATGCTATATTATTGGCTCATGACATAATAAAACATTGTCTTTATTCTACAAGAAAGAAGCAAGTAAGCTGTGTTTCATAAGTCCCCTTAGCTGTCGATCGATCACGAGCTAGTCAATATCAAAAAGCGCGCAAATGTCGATTGACCAGAACCTGGTAGATTTTTTTAGCATGACGCATTTTAGCGATATTGTACCTATAGAACTATATCTTTACTGCTCTAACTTTAAACGAAGTGTAGGGAAAAGGACAAGAATGCCATAATGTACGTTTCGAAGCAGTTTTTGATGTAATCCACACTGCATATTTTTAATACAGAAGAAGCTACCAATATAATCAGCCTAGCCAGCTGTCCCGTTGCAGGCCTCTTCTCATCCAGAGAAGTCATGCTCAAACCGGATTGGCGATTTCAGACCTAACCCAACATTAAGTATGACATTTGATTGATAAAAACGCATGATTTTTGGACAGTGTTTGTTTACCGAATGGGACGTCTAACGAAAACTATACTATATACCTATTTCATTCATAAACCTGTCCTTTTGTCGATAGAACAAATAGTTCACCATTATACCTAGTAATAAATATCACGTCTGAGTGCAGTTCAAGCCTTGTGAGGTACTGAAATGAATGCTATGAAGAATAGCTGAACATAGCTCGGAGGCGTATAGTTAGCAAAAGAGGTGCCGAGTCGCCGATGGGATTTCTCATGGGCGAAAATGTTGAACTTCTATACAAACTTTCATGTCCTACTAAACCTAAAACCTAAACTTATTATTAGGGGATGGATTTTCAAAAACCCTTCCTCAGTGCTCACCTTTGTTAGGCATAACACGAACGACATGTATTTAATAGAACCTCTAATGATTCCCATTTTGCGCTCCTAAAAATATTATTTAATACTAATATAATGATTGCGCATCGTTTTTTGGGGTCCTAAAATGACTAAATGGCCAAGTAACTGAGATCAACTTGGCTGTAGCCTTCGCCGGCCGTTGCCGCGGCACCGCTCGCTACGCACGCTAGTAAATATCACCACCCTACCAGCACCACAAAAGATAAAGACATACCTCAACAAGATGAAGATAAGGACATCTTGCCACCGAGCAACCGCGTCATACTGTTATCGTAAACTAGTCATCATGTAACTATTCTGTATCTTCCCCAAGATTCCATCATGTTGTCATAGTCACCGCGAAACTATTCTGTTATCGCCACTAAGATTCCATCCCCACGCGGCTTCACTGTTATTGTAGACTATATAAGCAATGACTTCACTGTATTCGAGGTCTTACCAAACTTCTAGTAGAACTAAGCATTTGTGTAACATTAATTATTTAAATAAAATTATATTTTATTTTAAATCTGAGTCTCACTTCATTAACTGGCGCCCAAGTGGTGGGCAATTTTAAACTCTAAACTCCTGCATTTAAAGTATTAAATCTGCCTTCGAAACCTACAAAAGAAGTTGATGACAAGACTTCGCCTGCACAGCGACAAATCCAGAGTACTCCGCCAAACGAAGACCCTGCCCTGTACGTAGCAGCACGAAGCTCATCGAGATCAAGAGGACGTACGACTACACTCGACTCCGAATATACCCGATGAATTGGACTAAGATACTGATGTTAACCTGCATCAGCACGTGAGTACACTTGCTATTCAATTACAAGTTCAAACTGGCCTGTACCCCATCAGGTAAGCCCTTCATAAAATCATCCACAATGAGTATCCCAAATCAATCTGGCACTAGCTTTAACAGTATATAAACCCGACACATTCCAATCCCAATATTTAAAGGTAACAGAAGTGAACGAGATCTATACGGTTTTTTGGCTTATATGAACTTGGCGATCTTTATGCGCATGAAAATATATTATTTTATTCCTAGGTTCTATTTGTTTTATAATGTAGGGTAGTAGGAAGGCGTTTTTATTCTTACTCCTATCGTGTCGTTTCTTATAGAATCGCATACCTATTTGTAGTTCGGGTAAGGTAGGAGTTCTCATTGTATTTCCTTGTAGTAAGGATTTCTCCATAGACTTTTGTATTTTATTTTTTACTTGGTTTAAGTAGTCGCATGTTATTACATTTTCTAGGGGTAAATTTATTTCTCGCAAGAAGTGCAGTTCATTTGGAGTTTTATTAGTGGTGCTATGTATTGTAGAGTTATAGGCAAGCATTAGTAGTGATATATCTAACTGTTGGCTTACTTCTTTTTGTGTACGTAATTTCTCAATTAATGTGGAATGTAATCGTTCTAGATCACCATGTGAAGTATGGTGATGAGATGTATTGTTCAACTCTTAATGTTTTTATGTATTATTTAATAGATTCACTAATAAATACTGGGTCGTTGTCTATTGAAATTATTTTAAGTGTACCTATTAGACAGAATATTGTGGTTAGTTTCATCAATGATTTTAAGGGACGTATAGGTACTCGCTTAGTGGCACCATAAATGCCCACTTAGAGAAGAGGTCTATTATACCAGTTAAGTATTTTTTCTTCTCATAGCTTAATGTATCGATTGCCATTTTTCCATAGGCTTGCTAAGTGTAGCTGTTTGTTCCATTGAAGGTTTAATTGGTTTTCGGTCGTATTTTACTTGGTTGCAGATAATGCATTTTTTTAGGTATTTTGCGGTTTCCGTTTAATGTTTTCTATGTAGTATTCTTTTGAGATTTCCTTCATTAGAGCGGGGTTAGCTATAAGTCGTTGCAGAAATTCATGTGTTTGCTGAATAACTCAAATAATTTCTTCAGGATCTGTTATTTCTTTTCGTATTCCTGTAAACCATATTATTTCGATGTTTCCGTTAAAGTTCTTTCTATATATTTCGAATAGTTGATTACAAAAAGGTTTATCTTTACATATTATTGCATATCTGTCCACAATATTCAATAATGAACCTTTTGAATTCGTCTGGGTTTTCTACGTTAACTGTATAGTCGTATGCTTTGTTAGGTTTTTGTAACATTGTTACCTGTTATGCAGCTTTAGAGATACAATAGATTCTATTCATACGTCGTGGTGGATGTTCGTTTTTTATGGCAAAGCCGGTACCTGAGTCATCGTGGTTACTGTGTACTGTAGCGCAATCTGATTGGATATCAGACATTAAGTTAAGTTCTATACGTGAAAGTGCGTCTGCTACGTGATTGGTTGCTCCCTTTCTATGCTTTATTTCATAGTCGTACTCTTGTAATTTTAGTCTTCATCGGGTGAGTTTAGCGTTAGGTTCTTTAAGTTTAGATATCTATACGAGTGGTTGGTGGTCGGTTTCTAATGTAAATCTTCGTCCATATATGTAGAGGCGAAATTGTGTTAGTGCGTATAGTATTCCTAATAATTCTCGTTTAGTAGTGTTATATTTTTGTTCGGTTTCATTTAATGTTCGAGAAGCGTATGCTATCGGGTGGTTTTGCTGTGAGATAACAGCTCCTAATGCGATTTCACTAGCGTCTGTGATGATAGTGAATTGTTTCTCAAAGTCCGAGTACAATAGGGGTGGGGGGTTGATAATGATTTGTTTGGAACGTTCGAATGCTTGTCCAAAGTGCTCGTCATGTATTATATTTTTGCCTTTTTTTATGCATTCCGTTATGGGTTTGACTATTTTTGAAAGATTAGGTATGAATTTACGATAGTATGACATTAGACAGAGAAAGGATTTGATTTCTTTCACTGTCTTTGGAAGAGGAAATTCTTTAATTGCTTTTAATTTTTCAGGGCACGGTTCTAGGCCATTGCTGGTTAATATATGTCCTAAGAATTTTACGGAGGTTTGGTATAATTTACATTTATCTCTATTTACTCGGAGATTATATTGTTTTAGCGTGTCGAATACTTCTTGTAATCTCTTGTGATGTTCCTGTTTGTTTGGGGCGAATACGATGACGTCATCAAGATAAACAAGACAGTGTCCTTGTTCTAGATGGGGTCGCAATACATTATTCATTATTCGTTGAAAGGTTGCAGGTGCGGTTTTAAGGCCAAACGGCATACGAGTATATTCGTAGTATCCGTCAGGTATTGGAAACGCTGTTAGCGGAATTTGAATCGCGGTGCATCTCAATTTGATGATCGCCTGCTTTTAGGTCTATGGTAGAAAAATACTTGGATCCGTTCAATTTAGAGAATATGTCTTCTATGTTAGGCAGAGAGAATTTATCATCTCGCGTTTGTTCGTTTAGTTTTCGGTAGTCTATTACTAAATGCAATTTCTTTGATTGACCTTGGTCTGTATGTTTTTCTACTAGATGTACTTACAGGGCTTGACCATGGTGAGTCTGAAGGTTTTATGATACCGTTTTGCAGAATTTCTTTTATTTGTTTAGGTACTTCTTTTCTTTGGATGTCGGGGAGTATATATGTTCGTTGATATATAGGTTCTTCGCGTGTTAAAGTGATTTTATGTTGGACTATATTAAATGAGGTACTAGATGCGTTCTCTGCGAATAATTCTTGATTAATACTGATTATTTCTTCTAGCGTTAATTGTGTTTCAGTGTAAAATAATGGTATTAGTCGTTCAGGAGTTGTTAGTTGATTTTTTCTTGGATTAATAGATATTTTTAAACCTGAAATGGCATTCCATCCTAAAAGATAGTCGTGTTTATTGGAAAAGTCAAACATAATATACAATTCTATGGGTTGGCTAAAGTTTCCAAAGATTTGTCTCATAGGTAGGACAATGATTTTATCTACGTGATGTGTAGTGTGATGAGAGGTTTGTACGGCAAATGGTTCATCTAGATATTGTGCAAGTCCTTGATCTATAAATTCTTTAGCGAGTTGTGGTCGAATAAAGGATCGTGTGCTTCCTGTGTCTAGTAACATTTTCTCGTTAAATTCTGGTATGGTAATGTAAGGTACTTGTGGAGTTTTACCGTGATGGTAGTGTATTATGTGGGTGTTTTTTGAATAGGGCTTGAGTGAAAATCCTCATTTAATTCACTTTGTTCTTGATTATTATCGTAATGACTTTGGAAGTACAGCTCTTCATAATGACGCATGTATTCGTCATAATTTGGTGTGTTTGGCTAGTAATTTTCTTGTTGTTTTTCCTCAATATTAAACATTGTTTCGCGTATTGGTTTTAACAAGGGTCTAGCGCTTGCGGTGCGCATAGTAACATCTTCGTTTTGTTTGTATTGATTTGGGGTGTTTGTTGGTTGTTGAGAGTTATTATTAAATGATTTTTGTCTCGTAGTGAATGGTGATGGCGGGTATGTGTGTCGATTTGGTTGATTAGTATTTGGTATCCAACGTGGAACAAAGGGTACAAAAGGTTGCCTTTGCTGATTAAAGTTTGGTAGCTGTCTAAAATTATTATATGTGGGTTTAGTTTGCATTGCTAATGGATAACATGGTTTTAGTGTGTCTGTGGGACGTTTATTTTATTATTATTATTTTTTGTTATTTGATATCCTTCCCTGTCAAGTCTTCTAGCTTTCTCGCAAGTTAGTTCGTACGGTTCTAACTTACAAATGTCTTCGTAAGCAGATGGCATGTAACGAAGCGTTAGCTTTGCTATGGGCTCAAGAAATATTTTTGCTCCAGAGACAATAGTTTCTCCTTCGCAGATTAGTTCGTTAATCTCGTGAATAAAAGGTATAAGTATACTTTGGTTACGTTTTACGTTTTGTATGTCTATGACTATATCTTCTATTTTTATTTCCCATATCCCGAAACGTTGCAACAAGAGAGTTTTGATACTGGACCACGTAAAGTCATGGGTGCCTCGATAGACCGCATTTGCTGCGTCTCCGGCTAATCTTGACAACACTAAATTAATTTTAATGGACTCATCACATGCTGTTGATGTTATAAATCATTCACAAGCCCTAATAAAACCGTTTAGATCTCGTTCACTTCCGTCACCTTTAAATATTGGGATTGGAATGTGTCGGGTTTCTATACTGTTAAAGCTAGTGCCAGATTGATTTAGGATACTTATTGTGGATGATTTGAACTTGTAATTGAATAACAAGTGTACTCACGTGCTGATGCAGGTTAACATCAGTATCTTCGTCCAATTCATCGGGTATCTTCGGAGTCGAGTGTAGTCGTACGTCCTCTTGATCTCGATGAGCTTCGTGCTGCTACGTACAGGGCAGGGTCTTCGTTTGGTGGAGTACTCTTGATTTGTCGTTGTGCAGGCGAAGTCTGGTCATCAACTTCTTTTGTGGGTTTCGTAGGCAGATTTAATACTTTAAATGCAGGAGTTTAGAATTTAAAATTGCCCACCACTTGGGCGCCAGTTAACGAAGTGAGACTCAGATTTAAAATAAAATATAACAGTCTAAGGATAAATCCTTACTACAGGGAAATAAAATGAGAACTCTTACCTTACCCGAACTACAAATAGGTATGCGATTTTATAAGAAACGACACGATAGGAGTAAGAATAAAAACGCCTTCCTAGGACCCTACATTATAAAACAAATAGAACCTAGGAAGAAAATAATATATTTTCATGCGCATAAAGATCGCCAAGTTCATATAAGCCAAATACGTCTTCCAGATGCTGGTGCAAGAACAACTCAAGGGAAGAATCATAACGATACCTAAGTAAAAGGCATGGATCCAAGAAGACGAATGGACCCTGATCCATCCAATAAATCTCCAATCTTTATAAAATGAATATTATAAGATAATATCACTACATCCCCTAGCTATAAGAACTAAGATAGAAAAGCATAGGTTAGAATTTTTAGAAACTAATCTTTATAATTGTATATCCCATATCCAAACACCCATTAGGAACAAAAGAGGATTGATCGACGGACTAGGCTCTATAATAAAAGCAATCTTAGGTAATCTTAGTAACAACGGCTTAATAAATATAGAATATAAATTTAGTTTAACTACTGATGTGCTAGAAGGATTAAATAAAAATATTAGTAATCTCTCATCTCACATAAATGATCTGACACATGAATATTTGCAAAATAATATAAAACATACTGAATTATTGTTCCGTTATCAAAGCTTAACCGATATATGTAAGAAGCACAACGAAGCCTATGTATTTGCCCAACACGATATACTACACCCTTCAATTATAAACCAAGTACATCTAACAGAGAGTATAGTTAGAATACCTAAAGAAAAAAATACATTAAGAAATGTACTCAAGTTGGAAGCCCAAATCAAACCACATGTAACAGTACAATCAAATATGATGATCTTCCAATTGCCCATACCAATCATATCCCAAAATATCTATAACGTAGAACAAATCGTTCCTATAATAAATAAGAATATAACTCATTGCACTATTCCTAACCTTATGCCTGGCCAATATCTTGTAAGAGATGATCAAGTGTACGAAGCGACTGATTGCAAACAGAGCATCTGTAACACTCGATTACCCAAGGAATGCGTTAGGAACAGCATCCTGCGTCAGCAAAACACCAGTGGAGAATTAATAATATTCTGTCCTATAGTTTATTCCAGAAAATCAAAGACAACCTTTACTATAGATGGAACCTCGAAGAAACCACAGTTAATGATAGGTGCAACAGAAGAAAAATGGTTTCGATAGAATTCTTTATTGAGGATAACACCGACTGCTTCACACGAGAAGAAAAAACCACATCAAAATCTATCAAGGACTTGAAACAGAACTCATCAACGACTATACCATTGCGATGTCCACAGACGAAGATGACGTAATGAAACAAATAGAAACTTTACGAAGGCACCAAAGTATTACGACTCAAGCGTCTCAGCTTAGCATAGGACTCTATGTACTTTCTAGCGTGATATCTGTCTTTGTCATCACCGTCAAGCCATACGAATAACTCGAAATTGGGAGGCAGCAGTGAATATCAGCACCCTACCAGCACCACACAAGATAAAGACATACCTCAACAAGATGAAGATAAGGACATCTTGCTACCGAGCAACCGCGTCATACTGTTATCGTAAACTAGTCATCATGCCCCAAGACTATGACAACATGATGGAAATCGTGTTGTCATAGTCATCGCGAAACTATTCTGTTATCGCCACTAAGATTCCATCCCCACGCGGCTTCACTCTTATTTTATTTTATTTTTATTTATCGTAGACGACTAATCTTTTAAGCAACGACTTCACTGTATTCGAGGTCTTACCAAACTTGTAATAGAACTAAGCATTTGTGTAACATTAATTATTAAAATAAAATTATATTTTATTTTAAATCTGAGTCTCACTTCATTAACTCGCTCGGCTTGCGTGTGGTTGGTGACAGTTCCAAACTAACTTAATCCGTTTGTTCGGGGTACCCCTGGCTCAGTTACTGCGACCAGAACAGAAAAAAAGGTCAGTAAGTTTTTAGGGGATCAGTTACCTAAATATTTCCCATAAGAAACTTTTCTGCAAAACTTCAAGACCCAACAGTGTAGGCTGAGTGTTGTATGTGTGTATGAAGCTTGTTGACAGACACGTTTTCGCCGTACCGTAAATAAATCATGCTGTATACAAAGGGCCAAGCTACATTTCAAATCGTACATCAAAAACTTTTAGTCAAAAATCAGAATTTCAGTCACTAAATCATAAACCATTATAAATACTCCCACATCTTAACAATCATTTCTTTGCATAGATCAAAGCTCACTCCGAGGCAAAGGCAACAGCTGTAGAGATTTACAACGTTCTCGACACAAGAGGGGAGGTTCGCAACGTAAATGTATGTCTGTCCTAGTAATTTGAAGAGAGACGTGCTTTCTGTGAGGTTATTATAAGATGGTGGCTCTATGTCGGAAATGGAGTTGTTTTTCGACAATTTTTTAAGTGTTTTAGTATGCGTTATGAGATAATCTGTGATTGTAGATACTTATTATTTGTTCTGTTGTTTTTTTTTTAAGCTGTGCCACATTATTTTAATAATATTTTTATGTTGTTTAGATGTAATATTCAGAAGCTATCTCTAATTGTGCGGACGAATTTTTTGATACTTTATGATTATTTTCCCTCCTTTTTATATAGGTACTTGTAGGTACATATTATTTTAAGACTTAGCTTTTTAAATTATGTAAATATTATATTGGAAATTGAAATAAATGAGGTAATTTTTTATTTAAATTATCACCTTACTTTGATAATTAATATTTGCTTGCCAAAATATTGCGACAAGAATATTTATTTACCACCTTGTATTTAAAGTAAATAAAATACGGTGACTGCCTTGGAGATGCTTTTGCAGTTATGTATAGATATCGAATAATCGGAGAAATGGAAGCGACTTCTTAATTATTTTTTCTTAATATAAATCCCGGAATTCCAGAAAAGCCGGGAATGCACAACTAATCGGATACAGTCATGGTACGGAAACGACTTCTTAAGTATGGTTTTATTTATTTAAAAATACTGGGAAACCGTGATTACATAACTAATCGTATGCTTGTTTACTTGAAATTCATTTTTAACATACTTATCCTGATGTTTACTATGCCTGTTTGGCAACCTACTTTACAACATTTTGTTAAAACCAATGATCACTATTTCCGACTTTGAAAAATACTAGAAACAGGACTACAAGTTTAAAAACTCAATACGAAGATAGGTTATGTATAGCTGGATATAAAACTGCATTATTGAGAGTGTTATGTGCATGGATCCTCTTATTTATAACCATGTACCGAAAACGATTAAAGAGCGAGCAGCCTTTAAGAAGATTTAAACAAACTACTAGTTCCAAACTGTAAGGTTCCCAGCGCTGATTTGCTGGATTAATTTTCTCCTCTGCTGATTGTTATTTCTCCTGACAAAATTTATTTTGTTTATAAAATACAAGAATACATCGATATATACATACATAATGTGTATATCGATGTATTCTTACAGTTATTTTCGTGTTATCTATCCTTTATATCACCCTAAGGTGATGCAGAGAAAACATGGCAGGTTGACTGCTAGAAAATGCCTCAGGCATTAAGTCCGCATAAAGTTTTAATAAATAAATAAGTAAATTAATGCGGATCCGGATGTCAAAATAAATGCGGACGCTCCGCAATTGCGGATGCGGATGGGAATTTCCGCAAAATCCCTGTACCGAGTACTGTTAGCCATGGCTCAAAAAAGTAATCTTGAAAGGACATGAATATTCACATTCACAAGTTCCACCTCACGAAGTTGTGGGTGAGAATCCTGCTTTGGAGGACCACTGTGAATTTTTTTGCTTGCTTATAATTGGACCGTGTTATGCAGAAAGCAGCCATGTCGGGAAAAGTACAAACAGAGTTATAAGCATTTTTCTGTTGATGGTTGCATTATGGGTGTATGGACAAGGTTGCATTTGACGGCTCATATCTCCATGATAAATAGAGATATCGGCATGGCTGTTTTTGCAAAAAATCTTATATGTCGAAATTAGTACCTATGACTGTGTTTATAACCAATTTTTGGAAAAGTTATATATGGCTGCTTTCTGCATAACTACGTCCAATTCAGATAAGGTGTATAGTCATGTATTGTACCTATGGACGCTTTTACCTTTGGACATTGATTATAATAAAAAAAACTGGCAGTACTAAAAATATAATATTGCAACACTGTGGTGGCATTTTTATTTCTAGCAACACCAGTGAGTGGCTTGACGCTATCGGTGTTGTGTGCAGTGTGAGGTCATTTTGGAGATAGTCTGAAATGTCCATAGGTACAATACATGACCCTAATGGTCCCGTGTAGTAGGGGCCGCGCCCCCTCTACTACACGGGACTGAAACACACCTGGCGAAAAGTAGATGTACTGGACACCTCTGCCTAACCCTTTAAGGAAAACAGAAGTGAATTTATGTTATGTTACAGATAAAATGTTTATGATTAGATAACAATCAATCAATCTGCCTAGCCTTTTCCCAACTATGTTCGGCTTGGCTTCCAGTCTAACCGGATGCCGCTGAATACCAGTATTTAACATGGAGCGACTGCCTATCTGACCTCCACAACCCAGTTACTGGGTAATACTGGTTGTCAGACTTTCGGGCTTCTGACAACCCGTAACGACTGTCAAAGATCCACGAATGACAGCCGGGACCAAAGGCTTAACGTACTTTCCGAGGCACGGAGGTTTTGATTAGACAATAATGAACATAATATTTTATCCGTGTATAATTTTGTCAGGTAGGGGACATAGTTCTTCCATAGTTCAAGTTACCCAATCCACTTTAGCCACCCAAACCCATAGCCCAATATGTTTTGTCTCCACGTTCTGCAATAGTCCTGCACCAACCGGGGGTGGTCCTTGCGCTTGCATAGTGCATATAGGGATAATCGTCGGTTGGTGCCTCCTCACCATTTAAAATTGTCTAATGGGCCTCTGCAAGTTGGCTTCGGCCCCCTCGTACGCCTTCCAAAGGTCCGGGAGTCTCGAGATATGAAAAAAAAACAATCGTTTTGGAGTTTACTCCTTAAGATTCGAAATTTATTTATGGCGCCCGGTGTGGTAAAAATATGAGGAGTGAATTACAAATTAACATAAAAAAAACACAAATAAAGAAAAGTCACTAATAATTCTTCGTATTTTATTTCATTTTCTGTTTTTTAATAACGCGTATCCTCTTTTAGCTATGCACTCCTGAACCCTGGAATGCATGCCCTCGATCAAATGCCTCACGTTTTCAGCTGGAATCTCTTCCCAGGTAATTTTCAAAGCGTCAATCACTTGCTGCTGGTTCAGACCTCTTGCTCACTCTCTCTAACCCTTCGTTTCAATTGGTCCGACATGTGCTCGATTAGAAACAAGTACTGACTGTTTGCTGGCCAATGTAAAAATTGAATGTGAGAGTCTTCCAGCTCAGACTAGGTCGCATGAGCTGTGTGTGTACGAGTATTGCCCTGCATAAAGACGAACCCAGGACCCATTTGCTGTGCAAATGGGATCACATGAGGCCTTATGACTTCCTCAATGTAACGCTGAGCAATTACGGAACCCTCATTTAAAACAGCGAGCTCGGTTTTGCCGTGTAAGCTAATCCTACCCCAAATAATTAAGTTGGGACTACCGAAACGGTCAACTTCATGCATGCATGTCCGAAAATCCTTGCCGTGTCGTCTCTTCAACTTAATGCGCCGAACGTCATTAAAAAAAAAAAAAAAAACTTTGTACACGTCGGTGAAAAGCACCATGCCCCACTGATTTATGCCCCAGTCCAAGTATTGACGGGAGAAACTTAAACGATTGCCACGTTGATCCCTGGACAAAGGAATTCGAATAACTCGTCGTTTTAAGTTTGCTGGTCTTCGTGCAATCGATTCCGGATAGTTTGGTCACTGACACGAGTACCCGTTGCCAACCGGAGGCGCTTTTGTAACTTACGAGCCGTCACTGTGCGTTCCAGGTGTGCACTTAGCCTGGATGTACCGATCTTCGTAAACAGTTGTAATGCGAACTCTATCCGAACCTGGTCTTTTTAGCAACACTGCCGGTCTTTTAGAAGCGATTCGAAGTATTTTGGATATATCTTCGAGAAAAATCCAGTTGCAAACCCACAGACTGCTGCGAATTTCTTTCTTGGATCATTGTAATGGCTCTGGATGCAGCAATTGTGTCCATGTCTTCGTATTTGTCGCACATTAACGCAAGATCTTGCTTTAACAAGATAATTAAACAAAATTATGATAATTTTAATAATACCAATCCGCTGATCGAAAGAAAAATCGAAACAAGATTACAAGAATATTGATATTGCAATTTTATTTAAATTATGGTCAGCATTTAATCACAAGCATAACATCAAAGAGGTTAGATATCGAAGAGTTCGTAACATCAATATTTTGCTACTTAGCAATTACTGCTAAGTAGTGCTGTTTCTTTTGAGTAGTATATTATAGCTCTCCGTATAGTCTTACCTTTAATCTTATTGGATTCACTTGGTCGTCGATAGCTGCACTCGCCTCGGCTGACGTCATCCTCTTATATAACCCAAAGGATGAAAGAGGGTTATGATATTGAAATAGACGTGCATTATTGTCTGTTGTCTAGTATGTACACGTTGGCATCTACTATAATTTTGAGTTAGTAAGTGAGGGAGAGCTTTGTTTGACCAATATTGGAAATGGTGATAATAGAAGTCACCATCTATCCTTATTTATTGCTGTATTTTTTGTAGAAAAACAAATAAACCAATAAAGTCTTCAAAAATCAAATCTATTTATTCAAACTAGGCAGAGAAACCGAACTTTTCGAACGTCAGAGTTATATAAGACATTCTCCCAAAACAACACGCCCATCACCATTTCCTAGTGCGAGTTTATCTGGGAAGAAATGGCGCAACAAACTCCCAAGCAGCACAGCTCTCTGTTAAATGGCGGGCCAGTTGGCGTGGTTGGTTAAGATACCACCTATCAAGCCGCAGGTCGTGGGTTCGATTCCCATCCAGGACAAACATTTGTGTGCATGAACATGTCTGTTTGTTCTGAGTCTGGGTGTAATTATCTATATAAGTATGTATTTACAAAAAAAAAAAAGTAGTATATGTAGTATATCAGTTATCTGGTTTCCATAGTACAAGCTCTGCTTAGTTTGGGACCAGATGACTGTGTGTGAAAATGTCCCAGGATATTATTATTATTATTATTATAAATTAAATCTTTGTTTGTTTAACTGTTCCCTCTCCGACTTTTAGTTTTTTTTAAATAAAGGTACACGCGACACGAAGGCACCGCGTGTCGCACGACTAAAGTCGCGTGTACTTTAAAGTCGCGTGTAGCGTCTGTCTGAAGCAGCCTTAACTTGGAACGTGTGTTTTCCCGGAGAAGCTCATTCACCGAGTTCCGCTACTAATAAAATAAAATAACCGAAGCGGCGGATACAACTAGTAAAATTAATCTAATAAATCTGCCTAGCCTTTACCCAACTTTGTTGGGTTTGGCTTCCAGTCTAACCGGATTTTGCTGAATACCAGTATTTTAAATAGAGCGTCTGACTATCTGACCTCCACAACCCAGTTACTGGGTGGGTGGGTTGGTAGCGGGCGTAGATTTGAGTGTGAGTTGCTTTTCTCACGGTCAGTTGTACGTGGCTCTTTACCGTATTAGTTAGTAATTCAAATAATTTATATGCGCACATTCCTGGAAATTCAACTTCTGATATAGCATACAGAGAAGCGTTACTAGCTGTGGCCCGCGACTTCGTCTGCAATCCAGAATTAAAAGCAGCCTATGTCCTTACCCAGGTCATGGTCTATCTTTGTGCCAAATTTCACGCAAATCCCTTCAGCCGTTTTAGCGTGAAAGCGTAACAAACAAACAAACTCACCTTCGCATTTTTAGTATTAGTTAGGATTACAGAGGTACATTAGAATTGGTTACGAATCAAGTCTATAACCTGCCAATTAACAAATACCAAAACAATGGTGTAAATTTTCATATTAACGAACAGACAAAGTCATGTTGCATTTTTAACCGACCGAGAGGGTCGCGCGCATGCGCGTGCACTTGCAGTGTGACATCATAGGAAAATTATATCCGGTCTTAATTTTTTTCATAAATGTGACCTATGTTTTGATTGATCAACCATTACTCTAGCATTAAAAGTCTTGTAGTTATTAGCGGTTGAAATCTTACATGTTTTTGTCTTTACCACCAGAACACAGAGCGAAAAGACGTTTTCACGTCAATAGCAACATTAATTTTTTTACCTGACATTACCTACTCACATCGAACAATAAATTTTCATATTCATTTATTTGCGTTCCACAAGGTAAAAGGCTTAGAGCTAAGAGCCGTTGTAGACCCTGTCAGGGTACAGCAAAAATTATTGATTGATATATACATAGCTATTACTTAAAGTTAAAAATGTAAATCGTAAAAACTAAAATTAAAATAAAATTATATAGATATAAAAACTGAATAATTACATTAGCATAAAAAGTTAATAACAATAACATAAATAATTCTAAATACATTTTGATAAAGCTATATTTACTTAGGTAATTTAAATTACAAATACTTATTTAATAAGTGATCATTTATCATTTTAAGATTACAAGTTATTAATAAAAAGTTCAGTTTTACGGGTATCACAATTAGAGACAATTTATAGATTCAGTAGGTAATATTGTATAATTTACTTAATATGTATTTAGTAGTCATTTTATGTTTAATTAAATAATCTTCTTGATAAATACACATGTATATATTTAAGAATGTATTAATTGCAATTATAGTCTTTCATTTAAGTCAAATCAATCTGCCTAGCCTTTTCCCAACTATGTTGGAGTCGGCTTCCAGTCTAACCTGATGCAGCTGAATATCAGTATTTTACATTAAGCGACTGCCTCTCTGACCTCCACAACCCAGTTACTGGGTAATACGATACCCCTTGGTAAGACTGGTTGTCAGACTTTCGGGCTTCTGACGACCCATAACGACTGTCAAAGATCCACGAATGACAGCCGGGATCAACGGCTTAACATGCTTTCCGAGGCACGGAGGATCTCAGTATGAAAAAGATGGTCACCCATCCATAGCCCTACCCCGGCAAGCGTAGCTTAACCTGATGGATCGACCCGAGCTGCTGTTATCACTTAGCCACGAGCTCCTCCCAGTCTTTCATTTAAGTATTCGTTTATATTATAATAGCTTTTAATTTGTTTTCACCGATAATCGAACTCCCAAGCATCACTCGATAACTGTCAACCGGTCTTACATTGTCATTGAGTAGGGTAGAACAACAAATGATCGTCCCACCAAATATTGACGTTGGAATAAAATTTTAATACCACAAGTTTTACAGAGAGAAGTCCGGGGTGTTAAGGAGGTATTTCACCAAGATTCTGCCGTTATATTAGATGGGAAGGCGGGAGGGTTAGGGTCGAGTAAATCCGGGGTAGAAATGTGTAGGCGGGAGTGGTGATCATTACAATATTTTTATTATGCTTAAATCTGTTGATGTTTAGTTTGTTCTAAGAAAAAGTTAACCGTTATTGTAATTTGAATAAGCTTTCTGTTCTATAATAATTCCAGTTTTATAATAATAAAAAAAAAACAGTATTTAAAAAAGCCTTGGCCTATTTCTCCGACAGCCTGCTATAAGCTGCTATAGTCTGCTAGCGTCGCGTCGATTAAGGAGTAATTACTTCTCAAGACGGAGATATATGGCAATGGCCCTGAGTGGTAAGCTTGCGTGTTCTGTGCTGAGCTCACGCAACGCGTCTTACGTCCAGCCAGTAATAGGACTCGCCCATCAAGGAGTACTGTCCGAAATTAGACGCTATTAATTTATAATACATAAAACAAAAAGTATTTTAATAAAACAAGTATATTAAAAGATAAATAATTAAATTATCTTTAAAATGGTGAAGATTTCATAAAAATACGCTTGATAGTCTTTGCGTGATTCTCAGTTTTTTATCCGCGTTAGACATAACTTTACAAATTAATTGCACTATGTAATATAAACATAATCTAAAATATTGACAGATTAAGTTATTAAGAATATGCTTTAATTTAACATATATTTTTTTTCTAAATCATTGCTCGTTTATACGTGATTTTCAGTTTAAAATCTTTAAAAGTCGGTTACCGTCGCCTTAAATAGGCAACATCTTACTACTATTAGAGTCAGTAGAGAGAGAGAAGTCAGTGTTTGTGCACGTATTTGATCCAAATCCATCGTGGCTTCCGATCTAGATTTGAGCTACACGATGACGATGCAGGCCGTATGTTGGGATAGGTCAACTCATAACTTCTATGGCTCTTTCTTCAAAAGGCCCTTCCAGACATGGCCCTGCATTATTGGACTCGCATTAAATCCTAATAACATAATGTTTGGACTTCAAAAGAGGGTATGACCTCTGAGTTTGTTTGGGCATTTCTTCTCAGGGATCAGTCAGCTACGAAATGTCGGCGCCATCTAGTTTTAAAATAGTGACCTTTTTGGTCGTTGACGTGTAAAAATGTCTTAAAAGATATACTTACAGAAATAAACATTTCATTTCATTTCAATTCGACCCGAACTCCTTCCGTCCGTATTTGGAAAATTTTCAATTCGGATGGAACTCGGTGCCGGAATCGAATGCAATAGGCAAACTGTAAAGCCTGATTTAAACAGTAGCTACCATTTAATTGCCTGTAGTGTACCTACCATAACTTGAAGCAACAATAACGTTGCACAGTCTAACGCTCGGTTCCTATAAACAAAAACGAATCGTTTTGCTTACCAACGGTAGCATTTTTATTACCAAAATGGGCATGTAAATAGATATCGTAAGCTAAGTTTACCTGTGACAGCTACTTCCATACGGGATGGTCTACTATGCAAAACTATAAAGTATAAGTTCTTTGCTTCTTTATTGACACAAGAGTCTTAATTTTAACCAATAACTGTGTATTAGAAGATGCACATCATTTGTGGCTTTATTTTATTGTATGTCTCCGGCAAGAAACTTGTATCGTGTAAATGGGGCGTAAGTGATGCTTGTGTGATATAATCCGATAAAAGACCGTTGCCTAACTAGCATTACAAGTATAAATTATATTGATTAGGTACATTATACTTCAGCATATATTTGCCAAAAACCGTGGGGTTGTATCGGAATTCCGAACTAAGTTGTCTGTGGTTGAAAATCAGTTTGCGAACGGAGCTGCGCGCGGACTAGCGGTATTGCGTTTTCGGCAATTTTCGTTAGACAGATTCTAATTGGTAAGTAATGATTTTATTCAAGATTATATACCATTTTGTTCGTGATTTAACGCTTTTTCGAATTATCTATAAAACAAGTGAATTGCGAGTCGTAAAATAAAAATAAAACACCTAGGGTCATCGCTTTACATAGTGAAATAATACGAGTTATATTTTTTATTTGCATATTTAGAAAAAACTAAGTCATATATAGTTCTAAAACAAGTTGCGTAACCTGGTCTATCCACTATAGGAAACCGTCATTAGTTTACTATCAGTTAATAGAAATATTTGTGTACAAGTAGTGTATAATTGGCTAGGCACCCCGTCGCGCGCCGACAAAATATGTTCGGGGTCGTTCCAGATGAGGTAACGAACGGGGCGCGTGAGTGGGTAATTGATTACAAGTGTAATCCTTCGTTCCGATACGAATCATCTCAGTCTAACGGTTATAATACCTCTCGACATCTCGTCTGAACTAGTCTGCCAACTGCTCCTGCAACTTTTAACTAACCACAATGCTTCGAAACTTGGGTTTCGGCGGTTTTAATACTAATTGCTAGAGACTGAATAATCCGGTATATATAAGGGTTATGCTCTAAAATCGATTCATATCATGTAATCTTTCCACCACCATCTTTTATTTTACTTTTGACAGCTCGAATATTAATCAATGAATGATGTCCTAATGCGTTACTGATTCGATTTTTTATAACAGTCGACTTTATTTATAAAGAAGTTTTAATCGATTTAACATTGCATTTTTTTTTTTTAATGTACGACCATAGAAACGATGGATGGACTGTGTAAACGATGATATAGCTAGAAAGGCAGGGACTACCGAGTTGACGACTAATAGAAAAGTATGGAAGAAGAAGACATGTAGCGCCGACCACAAATACATTGGGAATACTTCCTTTCTGCTTGGGAATGCTCTTGCGAATTCTCCTTTTACTTTTTTTTTTGGCTCCTTACCTTATTCTAATTTCGGCAAAGTAAGCTCTACGGGCACAGACCTAGAGTTCATAAGAGCGCGCACAACAACGTCAAACAACGTAGGGATACAGCGGTGAGGTTATTATTATTATTTGATATTTCTCGGGACACTGGGGTCCCGGACCTTTCAAAGGCGTACGAGGAGCCGAAGCCAACTCGCAGAGGCCCCTTAGATAATTTTAAATGATGAGGAGGCACCAACCGAGGTTTGATTATCCCTGTATGCACTATGCAAGTGCACCCAACCCCCGGTTGGTACAGGACTATTGTTGTACGTGGAAACAAAACATATTGGGCTATGGGTTTGGGTGGCTAAAGTGGATTGGGTAACTTGAACTATGGAAGAACTATGTCCCCTGCCTGACCAATGTTATATACTCGTATTATACACGGATAAAATGGCAGGGGGTGACTTGCACACTCAATAATGGGCCCCCGGAGACGGCCGCTAGCACATAGTGACGTAGCGACAATGGGGGCAACACTTCCTGAGGTGCTTGAGGAGTGGAGAGGTATTCCACGGCTATCAGGACAATCCCGGAAGTACGGTCAAGATCCCTACCAGCATCTTACTGGAATACTTCCTTCCTCCGAGCACGTTTGCTCTTGCGAATCTCCACTCAAGCCGGCCAATAAAGGCAAGAAAGAGGTGGGAGCTCTGTTCCTCGTCAGTGTTCACTCCAGCCGGCCAATAAAGGCAAGCCAGAGATGAGGACAAGATTTCTCCCGGGAGATAGGGTCCATGGGGTCGCTACTGCCCATCAGCTCGCCACATGCTGCCCTGCGGGTTTTTGTATCTCTCTTGGTCTGGCTCCTCATCCTAGACCCGTTCCGGCAAACTCTACCTGCACAGACCTAAAGTTTGGAGCACGCAAGCCCCACCACGACGTCAACGTAGAGATACAGCGGTGGGGTTATTATTATTATTATTATTTTAAGACTGTTAGCTTATATATTATGTAAATATTATCTTGTGTGAATATAGAGTTAAGAAGCTGTTGAAGCTTTAAAGTAATTTATTTATTCCATGTACAGACGCCAGCACATCAAGCTACTACAATGTGTCAAATTTCTTTAATAGATTTTCAACTTTATCGCTAAAGTATTAGGTTCAAGGTTGATTGGGAAAATTTGACAGTTTCGGGTACCTTATCTGTACATTAAATTATGTGAAGCTTATAGGTTGGTTCGTAATTTCAGAATTTTCATTTCTTATTAATTAATTTTTTTAAATACTCGTGACAGAATTAAAACAGTTTTCTAAATTTTCTGCCAATGACTAGATTCTTGTTATTAATTATATATGTTACTGTAAAAGCCCGTATACAGGTAAATCTTAGGTTTTTCAGAAAATCTTAGGCTTTACCGGCATGGGTTGGTAAATGTAAGGATTTATAAATAATTGACGATTTTTTCGGGCTTTTGCCATTAGAATCTAGTACAAGCTAGGTTTTGCCACTGACGGCTGGTAAATGTTGGTTTTGGGAATAAAACAATGAGTAATTCTTATTAATCATATATTTTCAGTCAAAACCTTACATATTTTTATATAGGTATCATAATTATGAGAGTAATTAATTAACTAAGTAATAAGTCAAATCCTTACCCATTTTAAATTATTTTCAATAGGTAAGTATTTTTATTTATAAATGTTTTAAACTTTTATTTTAAATAGTAAAAAACAACAAAAGTAAAATTATTTTCTCACAAACATAACGCTTACGCTTACTTAATCTAACTGAATCAGTTTTTATCTTATTATTCGGTACTGGTATTTAACAAACAAACAAAACTAAAGCTTACACTGGACAATCTAACTGAATCAGTATTTTTCTTATTATTTGAAACAAATTGAAAAAAGAAAATTAATAAATTGGTACTAATTAATCGGTACGGTACAAAAAACCATGTTACTTGCTACAACACGGAGTGCTATTGTGGCATTTAGAATTACAAAGTAATCCTGATGACTTGCAAGCGCATTTCTTCGACAAGCATTTTTTCAGACAGTTACATTTTTTGAATCCTTGTCCTCCAGTCAACGACAATTTTCCGACAACTTCTCGAAGACTCACTTCTTTGCAAGCCGCCCACGAGTACGAGACAATGCGGCGAACACGATATGACATGTTTTTTTCAACATTTACCGTGCCTTTGATGTAAATCCTAAGATTTAACAAGTGAATGGTGGTAAAAGTTCGATTCGCAAAATTGTTCGGACTTTTACCATTAAGAGTTGGTAAATCTTAGGTTTTACTGGAATATCTTAGGATTTACCGTAGTTCGTGCTTTTACAGTAACATATATACAGGTTGAGTCGTAAATAGTGGTCCAACGTTAAGTGCTCGATACATCCTATATTCAGCTATCACATACCATAATATGAACCATTTTTTTCCTAGGTCTCAGAATAGGTACAATTTTATTTTTAAATTGACAACTTGCTCTAGTCCATTTTTTGCATTTATTTTACGCAATTATAAAAAAAAAACATAATGTCATTTATAGAAAATACAGCCAAATTAGTAAAACAAGGTGTCAATTTTTCAACAACAATAAGTTTTTGGAAAAAAATGGTTCATATTGTTGGACAACTATTTACGACACAATCTGTATATTCTTCTTAATGTGTCGATGGCAATCAAAATGGAGGCAACCCAGAGTTTGACTGCGAGTTTGGTGCTGTCAGTAGCTTCCACCAGTTCCTGTCGGTAACTTGTAGCCAACAGGACGTACAGGACAACAGTGTCCCAGCGTTTTGGAACATCTACAGCTGGAGTCTGGACACTATATGGTGTAGTTTTGAAAACTACGCCCACGCACTTAAACAGTATAAAAAAGACATACACTGAATAAACTTCTTTAACGTAATTAACTAACAAACTATTAAAAATAATTTAATAACCTAACTTAACTAAAACTATTATCAAACTAAAATATGGCTTCGAAAAATTCCTCTGCATCGCTGTCGATTGGCAATGTACCCAAAAGACTAGCGGTATTTCCACATTTTATGGCAATGCTTAGCCTCTGGCCAAGGAACAGCAACCCTTGGGTCACTGAAAGTGTTAACCAGCCGTTTGGAGATTTCGTTGAACAAAACATGAGCACTCGGACTCCAAGGCCCAAGGGTTTCAACCCCAAACGGCTCGAAAATATAATTACCGATAACGATAGAGAAGGGCAGAAAACTAGCTGATTGGAAGTGGGCAAGATCGATCTCAAGTCTCTGAAGAGATTCCAAAAATAAACTAGATTTGGGGAAAGAAAACGAGGAAAGCTGACCACCATATATATTGTGAGGTGGTATTCCTAAATTGTTCATGCCAATAACCGATTACTTCACTTATTGCGTGTAGGCAGCTAGGAGCAGACATCGTATAGCGAAATGTGGCGTTCTACAAGGTTTATCACTCAGTCATAAAGAAAATCCAATAACATAAGTTTCTCCGAGCGGCCATGTCACTACTTCATATGTGAAATAATATCTCGCAAATTGAAAACTCCCACGTTTCCATGTCGGTTTGTTGGGTAAGCAACAAAACTTGGAAACTGTTTACATACACTCCTTGTTTTCGCGAAGGGTTACGCAGAGGTACATACATATTATAGATAGATACATACGAGTATATTACCTAGTCTTGCCATAAATATTGTCACGAAGAAAAAATTTTTTTTTTATTGCAAATAATATTTACTGACCCGGACGACGTGCCGGATTTCGTGGCGAGGGAAATTAACCCCCGTCACGTTCGATTACGTCGACGTTACACGGTTGCTAAAGGACATCACTTCCTTGAAAGCGGAGATGATCAAGATGCAATCCAGAATGGAGGTTTCAGAAAAAACCAATACTGAGCTACGTGCAGAAATAGCGTTATTGCGCAACGTTGGTAAAGTATTTGGGTCACCAGAGGCCTCAAAGGTGAACGAACACACGTCGAGGGGCGCAATTTGCAGCAATCGACAGTTTCGAATCGGCGAACACAATTCCGTCACCGGCTGCCGATAACGCTGAGCAAGCGCCGCCCGCTGCCTCCGTCGCCCGCACCACAACACCGGCTGCGGAAACGTCACGCGCGGGTACGTCGACCCCTAAATGTGCCTACGCTGCTGTTGTTACCAGCGGCAAACCAGATGGGTCGCAGTCTAAGCGACAAACTGGAAAAGGGGAAAAACTGAAGATGGGTGCTCAACCTGCCCAGCCTTCGGTCCGTGGCTCCTTGCCAAGGACGAGCCGAGTTGATGAGGAGGGTTTCACGAAAGTGGAAAGGAAGAGGAGGAAGCCCAGTACTGTACCTGTGCGGTACTGCACCGAGTGGACCCAACATGTTGTTGCGCCCTGCTGTGCCTACGACGCAGTTGTATGTATCGCGTCTGCATTACACCACAACAGTTGAGGACGTCGTGCAGTACATGAAAGTGAAGACCAACTGGACTCTGAGGGTCGAAAGGTTGGAATCGCGCCACGACATTAACTTTAAGTCATTTGTGGTGCGAGTTCCAACCCACCATCTACAAACCTGCCTGAAGGAGGACTTTTGGCCGAAAGGTGTCGTATATCGACGTTTCCGAGGATGGTTACGCGACACCGCGCAGCGACACACGACGCCGACAACGTTACGTGTATAATTATAGTTTAATAAGGTTTTTAATATGTATTAGTTTATTTTTGTTGTTAATATTATTTTGTGTATTTTTTCTATGGGCATCAGTAGCCTGATAATAAAATGATTATTATCATTATTATTAAATGTGTATATATTACATTTACCAAGAGTAATAATATTATAAGTAGCACTTACGCATTAGATGACGCTGCAGTGCATAAATTTTTGTCAGTGAAGGATCTTGGAATACTATTGGATACTAAACTTCACCTAGAGCAGCCTTGACATTAAAAAAAATGTTAATATCGCTTACCTTATGTATGGCTTTATTATACCACTGATTTTAAGTGCATTGATACCTATTTACATTTATATAAAACACTAATTCGGTCACAACTCGAATACGCTGTATTAATTTGGTATCCTCTTAACCAAAAATACATAGACAGCTTAGAAAATATCCAACGTAAATTCCTCAAAGCCCTGCATCATCGCTGCCCCCACGACTTTGTTTCCTCTAATTCACGCCAAAAGGAACTTAAAGTCTATGACTAGTGACTCATATTTGTAAAACAAGAACTGTAGTTTTGATTTGTTCTTTCTTTATTATTGTTTAATAAAATAATGTTTTCTTTTCTCTTAATTTTTGAATTTTCTTTAGATTTTACCTTTTAAGATTCACTCATGTGTCTTATGCTTAATAGTTCCTTAACAATTATGTAGTATTTAAAATGTGGATAACGTTGTGAGCTATACAGTAATTTCTTTTTTTTTCTCACTACCTGTTTGTCAAGATATTTGTGTAACTGTTTGATATCCCAAATCAAATAAATAAATATTATAATGATCGGTAGAGTGGTAAGGTAACAGACTGACTAAGAGACAAATTTACTTTCGTATTTGAAATATAAGTATGGATTGTAGAAATTAGATCAAACTCCCATCCATAATCAGCCTATAATATTCCCACTGCAGGGAACCAGGTCACTCAGGCCTCCTCTCGGGAGTGGGCCGTACGTAATACACCCGTACCCGCACTTGGACCCAGTGCGGGTTGGTAGATGTCACATACAGGGTGCTTGGAAATTCGGCCTATTCCTTGAAAGGGGTCAAACTAGAGGTTATTTCCAACAAATTAAGCCTACCAACTAGGGGTCATTACTTAATGGTTTCCGAGTTATGGCCGGTTTTTTGATCCGTAGTTAACTCAACCAATGGTTAAACATAGTAACTAATGGTTGAATTTTGGCTAAATGTGAAAGGCTAAACATGAATGTCTTCTTGTTAGCTCATTCATATTAAAAAATAGTAACTAATGGCATAACTCATTCATTTTTGGTCTTTCACATTTAGCCAAAATTCAACCATTAGTTACAATGTTTAACCATTGGTTGCGTTAACTACGGATCAAAAAACCGGCCCTTACCGAGTTTTTTAGATTATTGTTCAAATTTTCAGAAAAGTCACCAAAAATAAATAATTTAAAAATAACTACTTCTCTCTCGGCAAGTGTTTGTTATTTTTCTGACTGATGATAAATGAATGATAATTTATAAAAAACTAAAAAATGTCCTAAATTCCCATAATTTCAGAAATAAAACGTCTTGAGTGGAAAGAAAACCTTCTTTATTTACTATTATAAAAAATAAAAATGGTAGGGCTTTATTTGTTGGAAATGATCTCTGGTATAATCCCAGAATTTCCGAGCATCCTGTTTATAAACCTAGTCTTGCCATAAATATTGTCACGAAGAAAAAAAAAATATTGCAAATAAAATTTATTACTTTTACAGTGTGTTAGTTTAATACATAAATATAAAACAATTTAAAATATAAAAAGCTTATTCGAAGTGGTCTCCATTGGCTGCAATACAGTCCTTTAAACGTTGAGGCCAGTTATCAATAGAAGCACGCACTCTTTCCATGGGAAAATTATCACTGCCAATCGTATGGATTGTTTTAGGGACTCCAAATTATCATGGCGTTTAGAGCAAGCCGTACTCTCTAAAACTGACCATAAATCATAATCCAGCGGATTAAGATCGGGACTAGACGACGGCCAGTCTTCAGCTCTGATGAAGTCCGAAACGTTCACTTCCAACCAAGACTGCGTGGACCGAGCTTTATGACCCGGCGCCGAGTCTTGTTGGAAGGCTTGGTTATCAGTTAAAAAATGACCAGTGCCTCTTATAAAAAATGACCAGTGCGTCTCGTTCTGGGTGCTATCTTCATCTCCCGAGATAAAATCTTTTGCTTTCGGACAGGATTACTTCGAATTCTTTCCCTTACTGCTTTGACCACCTTTTTCGTACGAACACTACGTGGACGGCCAGATCTTTTTCTGTCACAAACAGAGGAGATCTCATTGTACCTATTAATAACCCGGTACACAAACATTTGACTAATACCAAGCGTATGGAGAGTTTCAAAATTGCATTTGGCTCCATACCAACTTTGTGTAATGCAATCACAGCAATTCGGTTCTGTTTATCACCCCACTCCATGTTTATCGCAAAATATTGTACAATGTATTGGCGCCAAAATTAGAAAACTCAATGAACAATCGTATAAAAATGACAGATTCCAAATTCAAATGTAATATCTTTCTTATTTTTAATTGTAACAGTATTTATGGCCAGACTGTGTATCTTCGAATTTTTGGTTCTATCACTCACGATGTTTCCTTCATCGTTTTGAGAGCAGTGGTGATAAAATAATTTAACCTACGTTTGAACCTACGACCTACAACTCGTAAGTCGCGGCCGTTACCACAGAGCCACCAATGCTCTAAACTTAAACCAAACTGATGCAATGTGTGTGTACAAATACACCTCTGCCTTCTCCTTATGGTATACTGGCGTGACGTAATATAGATTAAACTAAGATTATCATGTGTTATACCACAACATATGTACAGACGCCAGCAAGTCAACCTACCTGAATCTGTAAATTTTTTCCAATCAACCTTAAACCTAAAGCTTTAGCGATAAAGTTGAAAATCTATTAAAGAAATTTGACAGATTGTAGTAGCTTGATGTGCTAGCGTCTGTACATGAGTACAGTACGACAACGTTCAAAGGTTCAATCGTTTATCTTCGGAAAAACCGAACTTTGCCGAATTAAATGTGACTGGTCCAATAAGGGAGTGACAATTTATAATAATTTAGGTGGGAATTTAGATTTTTTTTTTATTAATTAATTATTTCAATGACAGGCCAGTTGGCGTGGTTGGTTAAGATACCACCTATCATGCCGCAGGTCGTGGGTTCTATTCCCATCCAGGACAAACATTTGTGTGCATGAACATGTCTGTTTGTCCTGAGTCTGGGTGTAATGACTATAGATGCTGGCGGGAAAAATTCCGAATCATTCCCGTCGAATACTTCGGAAGTATTCCGAAATATTCCGAAACTTTGGGAATATTTCAACGTTTATTCCCAATTATTCGGGCGAAATATTCGGCGGAAACATTCGATTGCGGGGTACGAAAGTTTCTCGCGGGGGGAAAACTTCTCCGGGGAGCATCTCCCCTCTTACCGCACCCCGCACCGCCATCGCCTGCACGCACGACTCGTGGCAGTCGCGCGTGCGTGGCGCGGCGGCAGCGGCGGGCGCACAGAGGGGCAGCGGCGGCGGCGATCGACGATCGATGCAAAATACGATTTTTCAGCAAAAAAAATAAAAATCTTAATTAAATTCATTTTGAATAATTCTGATTTAAAGAAACTTTCCCAGAAGTATTCCGGAAATATTCAGAATTTTTCGGAAGTTTTGCAACTATAGTAATGACCTATATAAGTAGGTATTTACAAAAAAAAAAAGAAGTGTATGTAGTACAGACGCCAGCAGGTCAAGCTACCCGAAACTGTCAAATTTTCCCAATCAACCTTGAACTTAATGCTTTAGCGATAAGGTTGAAAATCTATTAAAGAAAGACAGATTGTAGTAGCTTGATGTGCTGGCGTCTGTACATCAGGTATCTGGTTCCCGTAGTACAAGCTCTGCTTAGTGTGAATAATGTCCCAGGACATTATATTATTGGTTGATAGTCACATGTTTAACCCCCGATAGAAACATAGGAGTGTTATAAGTTTAACGTCTGTCTATGTATCTGTAACGTGTATCTGTGTGTAGCATCGTAGCTCCCAAATGATTGAACTGGTTTTGATTTTTCTTTTTTGTTTTGTTAGAAAGGTGACTTGATCGAGAGTATTCTTAGCTATGATTTAAGGAAGACTATTTAGCCGTTCGAAAATTATCAGCTCTCTTCTAGTTGATGAATGGGTTTGGTGTTCTGTTAATTCAATGCCATTAGAATAACATAGTTACCTTGAACTGATGCTGCAGCATTACCTGGAGTTTGCAGGATACCCTACTTCCTCACCAACTTACAGCAGAGGTATCGTGTTTGGGCTCGTTGGAATGGTCTCTATGAATAGGTTATAGATAGATGGCAATCAGGATCTGATAATGGAGTTGCAAAAAAGAGGGTAAAGGAGATGTTCCAAAATGTATGGACTTTGGGCCAAGTAGGTGTACAGTATACTTAAAAACAGTTCTCTGTCTAATTACTTTAAAATGGCTTTGTTTGCTGGTAAACCATAATTAATTACACTTGAAATTGCAACACACAACAAAAACCCGTCATGGCGGTAAGCTGTCATTTTGATTGATTAATGACGTTTGACATGTTTAGTACTCAAAAAGAAGACTGAAGTGACACTGCTGTGAGAGCTGACAGTCCTCTTTCTATGCTCAATTGTCGATTTATGGTTTACAGAGTAACTAAATCGGTGAGACGCCATGTTGAAACCCCACCTTCAGTTACACAGGAGGGACGGTGAAGCTAAATAATTAAACCAACAATTTTATTTTTATTCTTTTACTCCTTCAGGGAAAACAGATGTTATTATTACGTTATTCTTTTATTTAAAACAACCTTTAACTTCCAAGTTAAATCACTCAATAACTTCAAGTTCTAACACGAGTTTGAAAGTTATTGCTTAACTTTTCAGTCACATGTAATCGAATCACGATCATTTCATAACTGGAACTTTTTAGGGTTCCATACCCAAAGTAAGTGCTAATGTTGACATTACTCTGGCTCCGCTGTCCGTCCATCTGTCGCAGGATATGTATTACTATCTGCCTAGCCTTTTCCCAACTATGTTGGGGTCGGCTTCCAGTCTAACCGGATGCAGCTGAATACCAGTATTTTACTTTTTTTTTTTTAATATTTTTATTTCATGAAATTATAATACAGAGGTGTTACTTAATTCTAAACTCGCCAAACGTTTGATGGCGAGAGGCGCTCTTTTACAACAATGAACCAACTTACATACAGACGCCAGCAGGTCAACCTACCGCGGCCTCTATCCTCTTATAGTCCCGTTGCAGGGCAAATGCCTCTTCTCATACATGTTTCCTCACACGATGTTTTCTTTCACGGATGTCAGTAATATCCGAGATAAACTCAGAAAGTACAGACGCCAGCAAGTCAACCTACCCGAAACTGTCAGATTTTCCCAATCAACATTGAACCTAATGCTTTAGCAATAAAGTCAAAAATCTATTAAAGAAATCTGACAGATTGTAGTAGCTTGATGTGCTGGCGTCTGTACATACCTACTACTTTTACATAAATTACACTGTTAGATATGGTTTAATCTTATACAATATATTTATTTCTGCTAACTGTCCTGTATAATACTTTTCAATTTTGTCTTAAGTGATCCTTTACTAATTTTTACTTTTTCTCTTAATAAATCTATTTTATTGAATACTTTAGGTACCAAATACTTAGATGTTCTCTTACCATAATAATTTGTTATCTGTGGTTGTACCAATTTGTTCTCTCTAACCCTACGTGTGTTGTACTTGTTTTTAACATTAGCTTTATATTCATCATTGTAATAATATTCCAGACCTACCAAATAATCAACTTTTTTGTCTATGGGTAAAATTTTACAGATGCGAAATAACTTATCATACTCTTTGTTACACTTATCTTTAACATTTTTACTAACTAGAAACTTTATTAGTCTTACTTGTATGTCTTTAATATCTCTTAGATATGTAATAAAGGTTCGCCCGTACACAAGGAGTCCATAGCTTATTAGCGAATCAGCAAGTGCGAAATACACCATTCTTAACGTCTGTGTATTCACTACATTTTTTAATTGGTAAAGCTTACTTAGCACCGATCTTAGCCTATTGCATATAATCTCCAGTTAAAGTTCTTCTCTATTGTTACACCTAAATATTTAAATTTATCTAAATAATCCAATTTTGTACAGTTACAATTACATTTATTTCTATGCAAACATTCGTATGTATGTCCTATCACTGCGAGATATTCATTGGTTACAGATTTAGCATTTTGATTATATGGCGAGTTTACATACATATACATTTAGTTTTTGAAAGATTTAATATAATGCCATTGTCGTGTGACCATTAGCTAATATTTTCAAAGTCACCTTGTATACACTTTTGTACCTCCGCTATATCTTTGGCCGCAAAAACAAGACACATATCATCAGCGTACATGAAAACCTCACATTTACGTACGACATTTGATACACTGTTAATATACATTATGTATCCTACAAGGCCGTACACCGATCCAGTAGGTACACCCAAATCGACATCCGCCTCTTTCCCAGCCACACGGGAGATAATTGTGCTTATTTTCCTATTAGTGAGGTAGTTTTTAAACCACTTATTTGTGGGATCGCGTATTCCACATTCGTCCATTGCCTGTAACAAGATCTCATGGTCTAAAGTGTCAAACGCTTTTTTGTAATCAATGAACAATGCTATAATTTGTTTGTTGCGCCCTCTCCGGAAACCGTGCTGAGTGTCACATAATACGTATATTTTGTGTCGCTCTAAGAACGCGCTAATCTGTCCTACAATATTTTTATCAATTATTTTATCTATAACAGATAATATTGCGATAGACATGGAGCGACTGCCTATCTGACCTCCACAACTCAGTTACTGGGTAATACGATACCCCTTGGTAAGACTGGTTGTCAGACTTTCGGGCTTCTGACGTAACGACTGTCAAAGATACACGAATGACAGCCGGGACCAACGGCTTAACGAGCTTTGCGAGGCACGAAGGAGTCTCGGTATGAAAAGATGGTCATCCATCCACAGACCAACCGTGGCAAGCGTAGCTTATCCTGATGGATCGACCCGTGCGACTGTTATTACGGATATGTACTACTATGACCGCTATAACAACCAATTAATAAATTAATTGGGGTCCCCATAACCGCTGTGCTGAACCGCTGTGCTAACCCGCGCGCGGGGAAAACCGTTGAGCGCCCCATCCGCGGACGCTCGCGGTAATCTTGTAAACAAAACCGATTTGCATCGTAGCTTCTTGGAATTTTGTGACCATTGAATGTTTCTAGAATGCTAGTGAGTAGGGCTTTATAGTAATCGTTTCGTTTGAAAGTATGACTTGTTTTCATTTTCAAAATTGGTTTTAAAAAATAAGAAAACAATTTTTAGTTACACTTTCAAAGAAATGACTCTAGTAAAAAAAACAAGCGATGACCTATATGTTTTATGGTTTAAAATGCATGGTGTGTTTATTCTTAGCACAAAACATAAATAAAACCACTTACCTTAATACTATTTTCATTAATTACAAGCATTCCAATTTGAACAAAAACCTTTTGTTTACAAAAAGATTTGCAACTACAGACTAAAAATAATCTTTCCATAGACGATTGACTAGTCACATAGAGGATTGGCGTATACCTCAAATTCCTCGGAAATAGAAAGGACCCTTAATGTTGGTGGAACAAGCTTCAAACCAAAAGCAGATTTGCGTGGGATGACTTTACTCCCACGAACCACTACTTAAATAAAAAAATGGGATGAATTTCATCCCATGTGTAATTACCGGATACAAGAAACGTGATGTTTTTTTTAGAAAATATTGTTAAAATTTAAAAATGTTTTGTAAAATCGTGACGTTTAAATATTTAATATTGTAAAAAAAAAACAAAGCTTTATTCAGTCCAGAAAAAAACACGGTACAATATTAAAAATAAAAACTATTAACAAATTATATAGATCGAGCCTTAGTGCAGGCTAGTTTTTTAAATTCCCTTGACCCCACACTAGGAATCCCTGGTCGTGGAGTCCAGTCTCTTCCCAAGAAAAGCAAACAAAACAAAACCCTAAACCCAAACAAATGTAAGCTTTTCGGTTTTATTGCTTATGAAATATAAATTTTTATAACTTTTTTTACAATACTATGTAAGGATATGTTTAATAATAAGTCTTGTGTCTGATTAGAAGTTAAGGGAACTCCTTTTTTTTACACATTGTTTAAGATTTCATAAACTTTTTAAAATATCAAAAATGCTACATAATGGTATTTTGTTACTCATAAAGTTAGATCTTTTGAGTGCCGTCAAAAGATCACCTCATCAGCAACCTATAGCCTTTTCCCAACTATGTTGGAGTCGGCTTCCAGTCTAACCGGAAGCAGCTGAATATCAGTATTTTACATGAAGTGACTACCTATCGGACCTCCACAACCCAGTTACTGGGTAAAACGATACCCCTTGGTAAGACTGGTGGTCAGACTTTCGGGCTTCAGACTACCCTGGAGGGGAAGAATTGATGATCACCCATCCACGAACCGACATCGGCAAGCCTAGCTTAACCTTCGACCGACCCGTGCGGCTATATTTAGCCAAGAACCCCTCATTCAATCTGAATATCTTATAATACATTTGTATCTATTACACTAAGTAGAGCCTTTACGTATTGGTATGTGGGTAGTGCTAAGTTAACAAATTCCGCCAAGATTCCGGTAATTCCCGGCGTACCAGAATATTAGTAAGTATTTGTGCGAACAACTCAGGAATTTTGTAGTTTGTAGCGCCTTAGGTGCCTTTTTGGAAATTAACTGACTATTATTTTAGAGGAATTATATTAAGCAAGCTCTTTGATGACTTATGGAGAGGTGGAATGCTTTACAAGAAATAACCAAAAGTCACAACAGTCGACCTCGTAATGCTTTATCACCCTAAGGTCGAATGTCGCTTGCACTTCAAAAACGACAAGGTATCTTTGTATATGTGAGAGTTAGATACGGTTATTTATTTATTTAATAATTTATGTACACACAAATAAACAGACAAGAATAAAGGAACACAAAAATACGTATAAGGTGATGCTTATTTCTAAAGATATCTCTTCCAGCATACCTGCGATAGGACAGAGAATAAAAAGAGATGTAGACACTATGTGTGATAAAGTTAAATAGCGGCGCCGATTCCCTTGTTCACAAACTAAACTAAATTTATGTTCAGTGCATCTTTTCCTTTCTATGTATTTCATTAAGAAATGGACAGAAGATAAATATTAGTTTAGTCCTATCAAATTAGTCATCGCCTGACGTAAATTGACGTATTTTTAGTAGCCAATTTTTTAATCACGTCTAAACTTGTATAGGGAGTATCTTAATTTGACAGGACTAAACTAATATTTATCGTCTGTCCTTTTCTTAATGATATTGAAAGAAAAAGATGTACTGAACTTACATTTAGGTTAGTTTGTGAACAAGGGAATCGGCGCCAGTTTCAACCTTAGTGAATTTTCAATTTTGTGGGGATTGTTGTCAAAAGTGGTATAGCACATATTTTTTTTCTTTTTTGTATTTTTTTTTTTTTTTTTGTGGATGGGAAATCATCAAATAACTTCTCCCACTCTGGGTGGAGCGGAAGGGCGTGTCAGACTTTTACTGACTAAAACCCACCCGTGTTCCTTCAGTTGCCTATGCCAGGGCCACGGTATCTTTTTCAAACAACCCGCGACCCCAGCGGCATCGGCCCTATTGGACCCCATCTTTTGCTGACATCTCTTTGAGGCGCGCGTGGAACACAACGCGCCGTCGACCCGGGCCTGGTCCTCACCGGACGGCGAGCTACCCACTACTCACCGTCCGCAAGCCCGCGCCTACGGTGGCCGGGAATCGGCTATCGATTCCCGCCGCCCAGGGCGTCTCCTGCGGCGACTGAGGGCGCGAGACTGTCTCTCCCTCACGCGTTCCGCCTCCTCCTTCGCGAGCATTACCGCTTCGCAGAAGGAGGTGACGGCCACCCATGCACTCTCGCTCCGCACCATGGCCTGGACCAGGCTCAGACGCGAGAGATCGCCGCCGCCGATCGCCTCCGTGAGAACACGGCGGTGCTCTGCCCAAGCCGGGCAGACCTCCACTGTATGCTCCACCGTGTCCTCTGGGCGATCCACACAATGGTGACACCCGGGCGTTTCCTCCCGCCTTATGCGAAACAGGAACCTCCCAAAACAACCGTGTCCGGTGAGGACCTGCGTCAGGCGGAAGGTGAGGACGCCGTGGCGCCTCTCTAACCACTCCTCAAAGAGGGGACTTATCGCCGCAATTGTGGCGTGCCCAGCGCTGGGCTGCGACAGTCGCACTCTCCATGTCGCCATGAGATCCCGCCGGAGCTCTGTCCGCTGTACCGTGATTTCTCGCGGCAGCGGAGTTACGCCCCGGCGTTTCGCCTCCTCGCGCCACTCCAACACGTGCGCGAGGACTTTCGCCTCCAGATCCCACGGCGGCAATCCGGCAAGGAGGCTCGCCGCCTCACCGGAGACCGTGCGGTAACCCCGGACTAGCCGAATGGCCATGACCCTCTGGGACGCGTTCAACCGGCGGACTGGCCGCAGCCTCAGGGAACGCGCCCACACCGGTGCCCCGTAAAGGGCCATGGACCGCACGACCCCCGCGTAAAGCCTCCGGCAGGAGGCGTTTGGACCACCTAGATTAGGCAGGAGCCGCTTCAAGGCAGCCCCAGCCCGCTCCAGTCTGGGAGCCAAACGTCGGAAATGCTCCACGAAGTTCCACCGGCTGTCGAGGACGAGTCCCAGGTACTTCATCGTCGACTCGACTCCAATGCGAACCCCTCCTACCGTTATTTGGGAACCCGACGGTGGCGCATTCCGAGGACCATGAAAACACATGGCCTCGGACTTGTGCAGGGCCACCTCGAGTCGCCGGCCGGATCCTCTCAACGACTATCGCAACCCCGCGTGTCGCTAATTCAGCCGCCGCCTGGTGCGACCTCCCCTGCGCCAGGACCAGCGTGTCGTCAGCGTAACATACCACGCTGACGCCGCTAGGGAGGTCGGCGCGCAGCACCCAGTCGTACCCGATGTCCCACAAATGCGGCCCCAGGACCGATCCCTGTGGGACACCGCACGACATCTCTCGCCGGTTCCACTCTCCCTGATGACCGGGGTAGATGACGGCCCTATCCGTCAAATAGGCCTCAACCATTCGACAGAGGTAGGTCGGCATCCGGTGATACCGGAGTGCCTCCCTGATGCAACTCCAGGGCAGGGTATTGAAGGCGTTGGCGATGTCTAGAGACACCGCCAAGACGACCCCACCCCGGACCACAGCATCCCCCGTCGTGAGGGCTCGCACGCGCATGATGGCGTCCACCGTAGAGCGCCCCCTGCGGAAACCAAACTGGCTCTCCGCCAAATCCGGCCCCTCCTGCACCAGCCACCCGACGAGGCGGTCTGCAATAACTCTTTCAAAGAGCTTGCCCACCTCGTCGAGCAGCACGACGGGTCGGTAAGCGGACGGAGAGTCCGCAGGGCGCCCCGGCTTCTTAATGAGGACCAGTTTCCCCGTCTTCCAACGAAGTGGGAACTGGCCCCTCTCCAAGCATGCGCTTAGGAGCCCCCCTAGTCGAGGCCCGAGAGCCCCAAAGGCCAGAACCCAGGCTCTTCCAGGTAAGCCGTCGGGTCCTGGGGCGGCATTTTTGGCACTCAGCCTACGTACCGCCGCTCTCAACTCTACCTCGGTCACTTCCGGAGCATCGTCGTCGTCGTCGGTGATGTGGTCCGCAACGGGCACCGCAGGAAGCGGAGCCATGGGCGGGGGAGTATGTTCCCCTCGCGAAGGGAACAGAGCGCTCACCACGTCCAACACGAGCTGGGGCCGGAGACTCTGCGTCAGCGGGGGCGCCCATGGACGGAGTTTATCCCGCACCATTTTATAAGGGCGTCCCCATGGATCCCTGTTTAGAGTCTCCAGCGACTCCTCGCGAGCCAGATCCCTGGCCCGCAAGATCTCCGCTCGGAGGGCGGTCTTCGCCGCTCTGTACCCCTCGTACAGCTCCGCCTGAATGGCTTCCGTATCTGGAGGGCGGATACGGAGCCTGCGGTGCCTGGTGTACCGGTGCCGCGCAGCAACGCACGCCTCGCGCAGAGCCGTCAGCTCCGGCGACCACCAATACACCTGGCGCCAGGCGCGACCGGGCTGGACCCGGGGCATTGCCACGTCACATATTTCGGACATGGCCTCCCGGAACCACTCCGCCTCGTCGTTGATGTCGGCAGGCCTGTCCGGTGGTGACACCCAGGCCTGCACGATCGAGGCTTCCAGGAGGAGCTCCCGGTCCAGCTTCTTCAGCGCCCACCGCGGACCACTCGGGGCCTGTCGGACCGGCGCGCTCGAGGTCTGGGCGGAGACATCAAACCGGATGTACCGGTGGTCGGAGTAGGTCTCCACCCCCTCTATGACGCGCCAGTCAACAACATGTGGCAACAGAGCGGGGCTGGCGAGCGAAATGTCCACCACTGATTCGCCCCGCATCCGCACACACGTGGGGACAGAACCCCGGTTTAGGATGACCAGGCCTGTCTCCAGAGCCCAGTCCTCCACCGTCCTGCCCCGTGTGTCCGTATACCGGGAACCCCATGCCACATTCTTGGCGTTGAAGTCCCCGAGGACGAGCACGGGAAGGGAACGAAACCCGACGACGACGTTTTTCAACTCTGCAAGGGAGTTGTGGAACTCGGCGAGAGTTCGGTTCGGGGAGAAGTATACCCCTACCACGACAATCCCCCCGAACCGTGCTGCAACGCAACCCTGTCCCCTCTTGATGGCTTCGAGGGACAGGGTACCGGCGGCGGCCGACGAAATGAGGGTCACTGAGCCGCTCAGGTCCTCCACCCAGTAATCACTGGGCGGGACAAAGTACGGCTCAGCGACCACGGCGATGTTAATCGACCACTGCGCCATGCTCTGGAGCAACAGATCCTGAGCGGCGGCGCAGTGGTTGATGTTCGCCTGGAGGAGGCGTAATGGGGCCATTACTGGCACTCCATATTAGCCCCCCCCCCCCCCCCCTGAGCCTCCTGTGAGGGCCCTGCCGCAGTGAGTACGGCGGCGACGGCAGTGGAGGCGGCAGCGACGGCGGCCGTGGCGGCGGCTGCGGCCGTGACGGCGGTAACGGAGGCGGAGGGCTTGCCCCTGCCCCGGGCTTTGGTGGGTGGACCACAGCCCTTGCTTCCAGCCCGGTGAGTGGCCGGCTTGCCAGCTGCCGCACATAGATAGCAGTGCGGCGTGGCATTGCACGAGCCGGCCTTGTGACCGGGCTGACCACAACGGAAGCAATGACTGCTGCGATCCACCTCCGAGGTGCATTTTGCCCCCACGTGGTTGCCCACTTGGCAACGGAAGCACCTCAGAGGTCTGGGTTCCAGCAGTTTCACCCGCGTGGAATCCCAGCCCACCTGGAACCTTCGGCCCTCCCCAACTATTTTGTGGGCCGCCGATACGGGGCAGCTCACCGTAACGGCTCGCATCCCCGTGAGGTCAGGACGGATGGTGCCTACCTTCACCTGTTCGAAGGCACACCCCCCAGTCTTGACCACGGCGGCCACCACCTCTCGCTCCGTCACAGAGTCGTCCAGACCCAGGATGCGCAAGTCAACGCACTTGGCGGGTCTGGACACTCGGGCCTCGTCCGCATTTAAGAACGCCCTGAGCCTTTCGGCCAGAGCGTCAGCGGTCGGGCCACTGGCCGCACCGGGGATCTCGAGCATCCGAGCCCCAGTCGCAGTGACCCTTACCCGCATGCCCTCGGTAACACCGATCTCCTCCAGGTTCACCGCCGCCCTCGCCTTGGTGAGCACGTCGCGGTAGGACACGCCCTTCTTCTCCGCTTCCGGCTGTAGTGTGATCACTACAGCTGCGGACTTTGGGGCACGTAACCTCGCCGCGACGCTTCGCTCTTTGCGCCGCCGCCGCCTCTCCCTCCGCTTGGCCGACCTTGCCGCCTTGCCCTCCTTCCTCTTCTCCCCAGCTACCTGCCATTCGGCGTCAGCCGGAGGAGATTTGGGAGGCGGGGGCAGCCGCGCCGTCACCGCCACAGCTGGGGCCCTCTCAGGCGCCTTCACGGCCGCCTTCGTGGGCGCCTTCGCAGGCGCCGTCACAGGCGCCTTCGCAGCCACGGCCCCGCCCTTCGCCTGCCCTGCCGACCCTGGTTTGGCCGTGGCAGCCATGGCGGCATACGAAGCTGCCTTTGGCTGGCCCGAGGCCGCCGGTCGGCCTAGCGGGGGCCGCAGGACGATTCCCTCAAGAACCGAGAACCGGTTGTTAAGGGCAGCCAGCTCCTTTCGCACCAAGGCCAGAACTCGGTCCTCTGCAGGCCCGAGGCCGCCTTGCCCCTGCTGCACCCCCTCCTGTAACGCCTCCTCCTGAGCGCCGGCTCCGCGGAGCCTGGCCAGGTCTGCTCGGAGCTCCTCATTCTCCTTTCGGAGAAGCTCCATGGCGGCTGTCAAGCGGGCGACCTCCGCCCACATTTCGGACATTCCGTCCGACGGAGGCCCTTGAAGTAGAGCCTCCGCTGCCGCCATAATGGGGGCCTTGGCTGCGGGTATGGCCTTGTCTTTAGAAGACTGCTTCTTCTTCAAGGCCACACCCTTGACTGCAGCGGCCACGACCTCCTCAAACCTGGCCCGCTCCGAATTGGAGCCACCAGCGGCGTCCGACTCATCGCCAGACGCCTCCACGGCGCTCCCCTCGGCCGACCCGGCTGAGCCGTCCTCCTGTGCGGCGTTTACCCGGCTCTTGCTCTTCCGGGCTAGGCCCCGGCGAGCATATTTCGGAGCCGATTTAAGTCCGCCGTCCGAGGAAGACTCCTGGGCATCTCCCGGATTTAGGTTCCGCTTCAGGAAAGCATTTTTCCTTCCAGCGGCCCCCACCACTACGCACTCCGGGCTCTTAAAAGTGCCCTTCGCGCCCTTCACTCCCGATGCGGCGTCGGACTCCGACCCCGCATCACTCCTCTCCCTCTCCTCTTCTCGTCTAGTGATTTTTTGTCCCATATTTGTTCCCACGAGTAAAAAACTTTATCACTTGCTCAAAACTGTGGTTCGCACTAGCGATTAATTTAGCTACCCATTAATCAAGCTACCAACCTCCCTCACGGTGCGCCGCCGCTTGAAGGTTTGGGGTAATTTTTTATAGAGGTTTTCTTCCTCGCGGTCCGGGCGGTTAAGCCAAGACCCTCGACCCCCGTCAAAAGTCAGAGACATGACCTTGAACAATCTTCGGGGCTACGAGACTAACGGTGGCAGAAGGACATGACTTCCTCCTGCCTGCCCGGCGGCAGGGCTAGTGCACACCGAGCCCGCTCTTACTCCGCCGCTGTGCGTCTCTGCTGAGAACAGAGGGACACACGTTGGAGCGTACCTCCGACAGGATATTGGCATACCGACAACAAAACCCCTTAGGCACACGTGCCTAAGGGGAACCATTGCCCGCACCCCAGAGTGCACCGTCCCGGAGACTGGCCTTCCCCCCGGACGTATCTGTAAGGGAACTCCAGCCCACGGGCACTCGGGGAGGTTTCCTGTCCACGCACCCCAGGTATAGCACATATGGCGGTACAGATCTCATATTTTATAAGGCAGATCATTCAATCTGCCTAGCCTTTTCCCAACTATGTAAGGGTCGGCTTCCAGTCTAACCGGATGCAGCTGAATACCAGTATTTTAGATGGAGCGCCTGCCTATCTGCCCTCCACAATCCAGTAACTGGGTAATACGATACCCCTTGGTAAGACTGGTTGTCAGACTTTCGGGCTTCTACGAGTAACGACCCGTATAACGACTGTCAAAGATCCACGAATGACAGCCGGGTCCAACGGCTTAACATGCTGTACGAGGCACGGAGGGGTCTTGGTATGCAAAGACATACATCCACAGACCAACCGAGGCAAGCGTAGCTTAACCTAGTCGATCGACCCGTGCCCCTTGGTAAAGATCGTCTAATTTAAAAATGACCGTCTAATTTAATAAAACCCAGAAAATGCGTTCTTGACACCTATGAATTTCATACTGTTTTGCGAATTTGATCCTTATACTACTAGGTACTAGAAATTGTCCAACTGACAAGAGTGTCAGGAACGGATTATGTCGACGTCCGGACCGTAGCAGTGAACAGTACCCGCAGGCTTATTACGTATCTTGCAGAAGCCTACCGATAGTAAAATTTGCGCAATAATTGGTTTTCAATCGCAAATCCGTATTTATGTATCAGCGATATCCACACTTTAGCAATCTAGCGATAGTGCTGCCTCTATGGAACAATCAGTTAACTAAAATTACAAATTAACGATTTTCGAACTTTTTTATTTACTTGTGATGTGAGACCTTGCTTCAGGCCAAATTTCATGATTCTAGGTAGGAAGTACCCTACAGGTTTTGATTTACTTGCGAGTATCAAAATATGTCGCATAAATGGCCGTAATTTTTTACTGCGTTGACTTAGAAGTTTGATTTTTTTAGAGCTCTAAGTGATCACAGACCTACGTATTTGATATCAATTTCAATTTAATACCTCTACGCGTTCCTTAGAAAAAGGGTTTTGACAGACAGACAGACGAACAATGAAGTGATCCTATAAGGGTTCCGTTTTTTCCTTTTGAGGCACGGAACCCTAAAAATGATTACCAAATCACTTATCGAAATTATATTGATCTTTAAGATGATGTTTTATCTTTTATCTTAACTCTCGCGATATGGCGAGTTGGGAAATTCCAACAGTAATGTCACAAGGCTTGGACAATTTGGACATGACGTGGTCTGTAGCAGTGTTAATCTCAATATGTGCTACAGTGCAAGGACTATCCAGAATAGATCCTCTTGTGTCTACTAAAGGAGGCCTAATTAGAGGACTGCAGTTTGGCGACGGGTACGCCAAATTCTTGGGAGTGCCTTATGGGGTGGTGGATGAAAATAATCCATTTGGGGTAAGCATTAGTATTTTATTAGATCAATATTTATTGTTTGTCTATTGAGATTGAAACATAAACAATCTTTCACTTTTAGTCATAACTTAGTCCAAAGCCAAATTGAAAGTTACAGACATTAATCTTAAAAAAAAACCCATCCATATTCCATCCTTCCCCCTCTCCTTTTATTCTTCCCTTCCTATCTTTCGACTCCTATTAATTACGTTCAGAAATAAAAACTATATTTACAACATGTTTGGTTATATAAATAAATTATCGATATATCACATAAAAATGAAGAATTATTCAACTATTTCACAGCAATCAAAACCACATCCTGGCTTTGACGACATCTTCGAAGCCTACGAGTCAAACGCGTGCCCTCAAGTAGAGAACGATGTAGCCATTGGTACAATCGATTGTCTCACCTTGAACATCTACGTGCCAAGTATCGCCGACTCTCGACACCACCTGCCAGTGATGGTATGGATACACGGAGGTGGTTTCACCAAAGGCAGCGCTGATACTGACGCCAGTTCTCCAAACTTTTTGCTGAGACATGACGTCATTGTAGTTGCAATCAATTACAGACTTGGTGTTTACGGTTTCATGTGCCTGGACATTCCAGAAGTAACAGGAAATCAAGGACTCAAAGATCAAGTATTAGCTCTGAGGTGGATCAACGAGAATATCGAAGCTTTTGGAGGAAATTCTAAAGAAATTACCGTGTTTGGAGAAAGTGCTGGGGGCGTATCTGTTAATCTTCATCTTCTCTCGTCATGCGAAAAATTATTCAAAAGAGCAATTATTCAGAGTGGTCCGGCCTTAACCCCTATTTGGAAAAGAGTTTTTGATAATACAGTACCTATTAAACTGGCCAGAGAATTAGCTTTCAATACTTCAGACGTACATGAAGCTCTGGAATATCTTTCATGTATTGATGCACAAACAATAATTAAAGTAGCTAACGATTTAGCCAATGCAATTATTGCTGTTCAGGGTAATAATATTCTGACGGCTCTACCGTGCGTAGAGAAAGAGTTTGAAGGTATTGAGAATTTCATAACAAAGCATCCGAGGAACATCGTATCATCAAAGGCGAGAACAACACCTGTTATTATTGGATACAATGACAACGAGCCCGCTATCGGTTTTGAGTTCATAGATGACGAATTTTACAAAACATTCAGTTTTGGAGATTCTTTAAATTTAGGATTCGATTTTAGTAACGATTTAGATGAAGCTGTGAATGCTGTCAGACATTTTTTTGTAGGAGATGAGAATATCACTGAGAATGTTAAAGGGAGTCTTTCCGACTTTGTATCCGATTTCTCTTTCGGTTATCCAACCCAAAGAGTGGCAGACCTACTTTTGCAGAATGGTGCTGGCACTGTGTATCGGTACATTTTCTCGTACAGTGGTGGTAGAAATTTAATGAAGGTGGGGTTAAACATGAATTTTACGGGAGCTACGCATGCTGATGAGCTTGGTTATTTATTTGATTACGAAATGTTTGGCGGAGAAACCACTCCTGAAGATCAGCTCATCATTGATAGGATGACAACGATTTGGACCAATTTTGCTAAGTTTGGGTGAGGATGTGTTCCTATGAGTATATTTATTGATGAATAATCTTAGCGAGAAAAACACTGTTTCTTGTTATTTTTATCAGACAGATACAAACCTTGCTACTATTAAGAAATTTCCTATAAGCCTGTCAAATGCAAATCCAAAAACCGAGAAGTCCCAATGTAACTTTTAACAACGTGTTTATAAGTCAAAATTGTATGGGACTAACATAAGGTACCGTAAATCTTACGTCAATCCTGTTGAATGGCGTTGCAGAAATACTAAACGCTTTAAGGCGAAAGCGTCAAGGTAGCCCGCGAAATTCAAATTTTCCTACAATTTTTGCAATATACAAGTCGGTATTAGATTGTACGTTGATCAAAATATAATTTGCGGCCGTAACAAGTATCTATTTACATAATTAGAATCATTAAAGTGATCAATACAACTCCTTCACCGACGCTTCCCCCTTAAGGCGAAAGCTCCAGGTAGCCCACAAAGTTAAAATTTTCTTAGGTTTTTCTTAGGTCAGCATCAGCTTGCATGTGGATCTGAATATGATATGCGACCGTAACAAATATGTATTTATAGAATTTATCACAACCATTTAATACAACTCTCTAAGTTCATGTAATCCTAATGAATGACTATTTAATGAAATCTTGACATTTAGGATTAAACTAACTCGAGGAGTTGTATTACTGATTGTAATGATTATAATTTTTTAATACATATATGTTACGGTCGCTGATACTTTAATTAACATACAACCTAATACTGACTTGCAAATTGCAAAAAATGTAAGAAAATTTGAATTTGGCGGGCTACCTGGAGCTTCCCCTTTAAAAGCTATCGCCACTCGTCGAGACCCTCCTAATGTATTTATACTTACTTATTTTCAGAGATCCCACGCCCGAGAAAACGGAGTTGCTTCCGATCAAATGGGACCCAATTTCGAAGACAACGCATCCGTACCTAGATATAAACGATGACCTTTTTCTGGGATCTAGACCGACCCATGACAGGATGGCATTCTGGGACCTGTTCTACAAACTCTATGGAAAGTACCAGATCTGATCGCTTGAAAGGAATAAATAATTATGTCCTCCAATGAAGAAGACTGATGACTTCTAGAAAACTAAAAAAAGAATGAAAAATTAGGTAACTTATGATGGGTTTCCATAGTTATAAAAACAGACAAGTGCAGTTAGTTTTTTTTTTAATCAAACTAAGGGCCGGTTTTTGATCCGTGGTTAACTCAACCAATGGTTAAACATAGTAACTAATGGTTGAATTTTGACTAAATGTGAAAGGCTAAAAATGAATGAGTTATGTCATTAGTTACTATTTATTAATATGAATGAGCTAACATGAATACATTCATGTTTAGTGTTTCACATTTAGCCAAAATTCAACCATTAGTTACTATATTTAACCATTGGTTGAGTTAACTACGGATCAAAAAACCGGCCCTTAGAGAGATTAATCTAACTTAGAGAGATATATTGATGATTCTTATGGTTATAATTGAGGAGTAACTAATCAAAAACCGTTAAATTCATTTTGTATTTTTAGGGTTCCGTACCTCAAAAGGAAAAAATGGAACCCTTATAGGATCACTCGTGTGTCTGTCTTTCCGTCTGTCACAGCTGATTTGCTCAGAATCTAATGGGCCGATTAAGTTGAAATTTGGTACACATATAAATTCTTGTGACCCCAATACGGACGTGTAACTAAAATAAATGAATGTTGAGTATGGGGGTAAATTTTGGGGGAGCAAATAAGAAAATTAAAAAAAAGGTTTTGCGAACTGTACCGTATGACATATCAAAGAAAAGGGGTAGTATTTAAACGCAAATCAAAAACATTACTTTTTGTATCCAAAAATAATCCAAATTCCAATCAAAATTACTAATTGCACAGCAAAATACTCAACTCAAAATATAACCAAATAAACAACAATTTATATTCGTAGCGCACCGCTATTTATCTTAAAGTTTTTTTTATTTTATTTTTATTAATGCATAGCTAATAATGTCTAGCACACATTAAAGCCTTTTACCATTCTTGAGAAAAACCAATTATTTTAACTTACCCTTCGCTCGCTCTTGCATCCTATGTCGACGGAGCTCCGCTTCGCGGGGCTCCTATTTCTGTATAAAGGTTTTAAAGTAACCTAACCAAACCTAACCTCGGGGTTAATATTAGTCGCCATGTTATTTTGCTATGAGTGTGAGTATTATGTATACGTACGCTCTGGTTGATTTGCTGTGCAGTCAGTATTTTTTATGTTTTAAAGTATATAATTGATGAAAATAAATTGAAATGTGATTATTTATTTGATGTGCAATTAATAATATCCCAAAGAAAAGGGCTTACTGTGCGGGTCTCAAACATATTTTTTTATAATTTTAAAATAAAATGTTTTAAAGTTATTTAAGAAAATACACGAAAATTCCCCCTATCCTTATTTCCGAAATTACTGAGGATAAAATTTTGAAAAAAAAAAATGTAGAAAATAGTTCTATACCTATAGATTACAGGAAAACTTATAAGAAGTCTATGGTCTTAAAATACCATGGTAAATCTTTCAATATTGTCCGTACAAACTTACATTTGCAGTTGGAATGTATGGGAAAACATGTTTTTCAACTACAATGTTACGTTGTTCTTGGCATAAATTCATCCCAACTACGGAACCCTTCATTGTGCATGGTCCGACACTCACTTGTCCAGTTTTTTTTTTCATAAAATAAAAAAAAACTTATTTTAATTTTTACAAACAAGAAAAAAATTATGATAAATTTATAGTAAAATTGTCTTTATATACGAAACTGAAATATTTTTTAAAATGGCTACCTATTATTTTATTAACGAGATATTAGGTAAAGAAATATGGAGATAACGGTTTTTGTTCAAACCGTTTTGGATTTATGGGGTTTAGATAAAGCCAGTCTGGATTTTTTTTTTTTATTGCTGAGGGACTGCTCTTGACCTCGATCCCGCCTGCGATAAGGAATATGATAGAATGAGCGTGCCCAGAAGATGCCTATTCACGCTTGCTTTGAAGGCAGACCGATATGTGGAAGAGATTATGTTATCAACATTTACCGATATTTGACGACAGATCTTTAGGAGATTAATCGATTTTTCTCGACTTGGACCTTGGAATGATAGCAATAATCATGTAGGTATTTGTAGAATTTTGATCAAACCATCGACTTGTTTTTCATAAGATTTACCGGTTTTGCAGAGCTCTGTTTGGATGTGTATTTTAACTTTGAGAACCGAAAAAAAAACTTGGTCAATAACAGCTTTTGTTCCGTCACTCCTCACATTGTTATAGTCGCGAATCATATTTAGATCAACACACAATCTGACGATGATTTGTAAATTGCAAAAAACGTAAGAAAATTTGAATTTCGTGGGCTACCATTCCGCATATGCCTTAAAAAATACATAAATTTAAATTTAATTACATAACTATTACTCAAGTTCGGTAATTAAATTTTATATTTACTCCCGCAGTTTACAAAAGATAATCCGTGCGCTTCGCTCTGCTACACTCTACGCTACTACATAGCTCGTAGCCACTTCATGAACATTTAAAGAAAACCTTTGAAAGTATCCATCGGTAACCTTTCAGAAATACATACAAACATAAACCCACGCCTTCTTCCCATGGAGCAGAAACTACAGAACGCCACCTGCTACGATTGCGCGATCCTTACCTTTTTAACCGACTTCAAAAATGAGGAGGTTCTCAATTCGTCTGTATGTTCTTTTTTTTGTATGTTTGTTACGCGATTACTCAAAGACGGATGGACCGATTGAAAAAATATTTTTTGTTTGAAAGGGTAGGTCCGAGGCAAAGTTAATAAAATTTATATGGGACCACCCATATAAATTTTATTAACTTTGCTTAGGTAGTTTTTGAGTTAGCTTCAATAATGCGTATATTTCCCACTTATTTTATGTGTATGATGTGATGATGTTTTAATAACTTCCTATCACTGTTATTTACATGGCTATATCTACAATTATTGTGCTCAATTATGTATTCGAATTTGTGTGGGGTAGGTTCCAAAACTAAAAAGTGAAAAATAAAAACTTTTTAGCAAAAATTAAAACCGACTTCCAAAATTAAAGTTATTTTTCACTTTGTAGTGTTTTGTTTTGGAAGTTGGTTTTATTTTTTGCTAAAAAGTTTTTATTTTGTTTACACGCACGTGTTACTGGCGTTTCAGAAATCGTTGATATTTACACATAAGGTAATTTTATCACGGTTTTTGCACACTTTACATGGATAGAGCCTCAACCGAATAGGTTAGGTTGGAACTATGACCAAAAGCGCGCGTACCGAGCGAGCGAAGCGAACGGTGCCATGACAGCGGCTGACGACTCTGGCAATCAATCCTAGTTGGTCGCAGTAACTTGGCTATTTAGTATTCTTAGGACCCCAAGATAGGAATTATTTGTGGTTCATAATAAGAGGCGCAATCATTATATTAGAGTGTTCAATAATATTTTTAGGAGCGTAAAATAGGCATTATTAGAGGTTCGGTTATATAAATGGCGTTAACCAATAAAATGAAACTTTTGTTCTTCACATTACTTGTGATAATGTGAGATGTAGGCATACAGATTAGAATTCAGTTTATGCATGCCATTGTTTTGTCTGTTTGATAATAGATTCGGTTATTGATATTGAAGGTAGTCGGGTAGAAAATGGAGATTGAATTAGGTATTATCATCGGCTTACGGGAAGAATAGAAGATGCCTCGTTGGTCTAAGTGGTCGCAAGCGCTACTCTGTTAAGCATAAGGTCCTGGGTTCGATTCCAGGACGGGCAAAGTTTTATTGGGTGTTTCCATTAAGAATTTCTCAAAAGCAGTCCGGAGTCTGGATTTGTGCCCGGTTGATGACAATAGGCTCGCCCCCTATTACATGGGACTTAAACATACCTGGCGAAATGTGGGTGTACTACAGGTACACCCCTGTCTAACCCTGCGGGGATTACAGGCGTGATGCTATGTAATATAGAAGATATAACTGAAAATTAAGATGGCGGACATATTATTCAACTTTTAAAATCAGTCTGTTCTACAGCTGAATTCCCGTATTTTTTTTTTTTGATATTTTATTTATTTATTGATCTACTTTCATGTACCATTACAGCGATAAATGTGTATATCCTAAATTAGTCTAAACCCAGTTCGAAGGAAAATAAGTGGACTGTATTATAAAATGGTTTACTAGGTGATTCACAATTATAGCAACCTAAATACTTAAATCAAAAGGTACGTCCGAGCGCGGTCGTGTCAGGCGATGTAATACCGCGTCGCTCGTTGACGACGTCGTAGTGTGTTCGTTCTTTATGACAGATGTATGAATGTAAACGAGGCAAAATGAGTATGTATAAGGATCGTAGTTTCGCGTTCTGTATTTTCTGCCTGCCCCCACGGGAAGAAGGCGTGAGTTTATGTATGTATGTATGTAGAAGACTCATACTCAGAAAAAAAAATTACAGTCATCTGAATATTTTTTGTTAATCGTTTCATATTACCTATCTGAACGTATTCTGATCATTCACACTGTGTGTGTAACCGTTCGAAATATTATACCGGGATACATTTCCTGGTATTTATAGTAAAAAGATTATTTGTAGATCTCGTGTAAGTAATATTTTGAATTTCTTTTCGGTGAATGGGAATGCGTGGTAAATCTTTGAAATGTCAGGATAAAATATGAATGACAACACATTGACATGTGACGGAAATAAATATTTTGTATGTAGGAAGGCTGCCTATATAGCATGTACAAACCATCAAACTGAACAACTTTCTCCGTCAACATCGTAATAGCGAAAAAATAATCAGTCCAGAAAAGTTTATGCTTAGAGAGGAGATTATGTTAGCTGAGGTGCCGTACAGCTCACGCTTAGTACTAGGACCGCGCTGGCAGATTATGTCACTCGGGAGTTAAGCCGTGACGTCAGAGTATAACTCCCGTGTGACATAGTCCGCTAGCACGGTCCTCCTACTACGTTAAAGATAAAATATTTCCTTAAGAGCTTTTTTTTTTTAATAAAAGCAACGAATTTATTCTAATTAAGTTACAAAAATAATATCCTAACCAACTATTAAAAAAACTAAAATATGGCGTCGAAAAATTCATCCGCATCGCTGTCGTCTGGTAGGTAATGCACCCAAGAGACTGGCGGCATTGCCACGTTGTATGGCAATGCTTAGCCTCTGGCCAAGGTCTGCCCTTGGGTCACGGGAAGTGTCAACCAGCCGTTTGGAGATTTCGTTGAACAAACCATGAGCATGCGTGCATGAATTTCAACCCCAAACGGCTCGAAAATATAGTTACCGATAAGGTTATTATACTTCCGCCGCTTGAGGTTTTCCGCAGCCGCAGCAGCAGCGCCAACACAGCACGCTGTGCCAGGAAGATATGTGCGCAAGAGTATCGACACGTTGCGTCCCACACTAAAGGCCTACCCACCTTCCATGGAAATAAAGACATGCCGTCCGGTCTCTTGCCATCGTCGCGTGCCAAGCCATTGGGTTCTAATACAGCTGGAACGCCGACGGTGACAAGGGCACGTCGGATGACGTCATTAATGTTTGCGTGCCGCGGTAAGCGACCCGCACTCCGGCTGCAAGACAGGCCGTGGTGTCTGAGGCTGTTGACAACTTCACCACAGTGACAGCCATGAGGAAAACAACAGGGATAGAGAGCTCGAAAAGATACCTAGGGTAGCATCCGGTACAAAACTTCAATACCTACTCGAACCAAATGTATGGGATGGCTGATTATTTTTTCGCAATTACGATGTTGTTCAGTTTGATAATCACACCCGCACCTTTCTGACACATGCTGTATAGTATGCCTTATGCCTATAGACTACTTACACTTTATTGTGTAGATACAGTAATACTTTCTTGGACAAATCAGTCAGTTCCGTTATTTATTTAGAAGGAAGTAATGAATTTTATTTGGGTTTTAGAAATAGGGATAGTACAATGACCCCTTAAAGTAAATCCCTCGTTTAACGTAACACTCTACATAGGGAGACTGGTAATTAGTGACTGATACTTAAACACATTAAGATTGTACTCACGATAAACAAATTTCACTATGGGATCAAACATAAAATCCAGTAACTGGGTAATACGATACCCCTTGGTAAAACTGGTTGTCAGACTTTCGAGCTTCTGACGACCCGTAACGACTGTCAAAGATCCACGAATGACAGCCGGGACCAACGGTTTAACGTACTTACCGAGACACGAAGGAGTCTCGGTATGTATAGATCAAGTCACCCATCCACGGACCAACCCCGGCAAGCGTAGCTGGATCGACCCGTGCGGCTGTTATTACTTAGCCACATGCTCCTCCACATTCTTTGCTATAAAACTTATAATCATTAAAGCGGGCATTTAACCCCCTAGCCATAAATTGAACGAATAAGATTAATTTAGACAGGATATTTATTAAAGATGAGGAAACCGCCAATAAATTAAAGCCGATGTTGAAATATGTACTTACTTTATTTCTGCTCTAAAGGTCGTAAATAATAATATATAACTTAAGGTGAAAGCGCCAGGGTAGCCCGCGAAATTTTTTGCAATTTGCAAGTCGATATTAAGTTTTATGTTGATAAAATATGTATTTACAGAATTGTAATCATTAAACTCATCAATACAACTCTTTAAGACCAGGTCCTATTGAATGGCTATTTCATGAAATCTTGACATTTAGGATTATAATAACTTATGGACTTGTATTACTAATTCTAATGATTATAATTCTGTTAATATATAGGTATATTTGTTACGGTCGCGAATCATATTTTAATCAACATACATACAACCTAATCCTGACTTTCCAATTGCAAGAAACATAGGTAAATTTGAATTTCGCGGGCTACCCTTGCGCTTCGATGAAAGTATTACATGTACTTATAGCAGCAGGAGGCTTAAAAATAATAGACCAAACGAAAGTTAAAAGAAAATTGAGTATGGATGATGTAAAAACAAAAAAAAAAGCCAATTTCCGACTTATCATTTACATATTATGTCGCCGCCAAGTAGCGTAATTAGCCCTTTATTTGACAGCCTAGCCTTTGGAAATAGCGCTTGCCGGCTGCTGCCGTGTCATCGCTCGCTCACTTTTGCTTACAGTTGTATAATGCGTAGTTGCATATGATTGGCTGACGCCTACAAGCCTCATGAGTTAGGCCACATTCAAAACAACCTAGCTGGGGGGTTTGTGTACCCACGTCGATATGATGCATTCGGATACAGGTCATAGAATATGGTCTGACTCGTGTGCCTTGCACGGCCCAGGAGAAACCGGTCATCAGCCAATCATACGCAACTACGCATTCCGCAAAGCAATCAATCTCTTCATTGAATCCGGCTCGAAGGACCAAAATGTACAGTTTTCCGCTTAGTGTAAGTGAATGTTCTTATGTCTGTGTTACTGTTGTTCGCAGCGACAAACCGTACAGAGATAATGACTAGGAAAGGGCGAGAATAAGCCTATAGCCCTATATCCACACCTATGTGTGTACCTACAGCCTATCACCTAGACCCTACACATCCCTAGCCCTAACTATACGGGTGTAATATATAAATGTATAGATAATCCAGGAAGTCTGTTGCCTTAGGTCTCACGCCGCAGGCTTCCTGGATTATCTATTATTGGTTTGAAAATTTCCCGAAAAAGTTATGACAGATTTCACATAATTTGACTACCCCCAAAAAAAAAGCAAATCAACCTCACCAACGCTCTATGTGCATACGATCATAACAAATAATTTAATGAAGAAATTCACTGGCGTGGAATAAGAATTAATATTACTCGAAGTTTTAACTAGGCGAAAAATAATTTTAGTAGCGTAGGTAGAGACTGTGAAGCGCAGATTACCGCCCACGTAATCTAGGCAGATTATTTTGAAACGGCTGGGGAAGTTAAAGTTTCGAGAAAACTTTTTGGATGAATCGCATTCTATTTCGGATATGCCAACATGGGAGTTAGACCTTTACTGTGTGTATTTGGTCTGTGCCTATTCAGGTCTTATTCACTGTAGGCTTTTGGTGGGCTACCTCAGGAAAATGTATTGAAGAATATTAGAATACTTACCTACACATCCAAAACAAAATATATGAACAAAATATATGAACTTACCAAAAATTTTATTTGTAAAACTTAAACGCCTTTTTTAGCAAACAAAAAAAAATTGCAGAGCCGAGAGCATTGCTAAAAACTAAACGAACGCTTAAGAGGATTGTGAAGCTGTAAATTTTCATACAAAAAGAGATAACGTTTTTCTCCCCGTAAACATAGTGTAATTTTCATAATTTTTGGAAATGTTGTAGGTATAATGAAAACTAGGTCCGTACGTTTTTATTATAAAGAAATATTGCATACGATATAAGTTATTAGCATCTAAATATTTATATTTTTGACATAAAAACATCCTCGAGCATTTTTTTTTAATTAAATTAAATTGAATTACTAAAAACGAAAAACATAAAGACCTAGATTAAAGTGCACTGAATGTAATGAGACCAAAATTGTCTCATTTCGTAAATGTTTAGGGGAGTAAAAACGTTATCGCCCGAAACAATATTTATGTAAATAATAGGGATGATGACTAAAAAAATTTTTTTTGTCCGTCATGTAGATTATTAAAATATATTGGACACGTATTTTTTCTTTTTCTACGTAATCAAAAGATTACGGCGATACATTGAGTTAAAATGTGGCATGACGTCACGTCTTTGTAGATTTTATACGTAGAAGTGACGTAGCAAGCCCCCACTCCCGAACTTTAATGCGAGTTATCTAAGTCAATTTTTATTAATATGATAAAGCAAAAAATACGTGTCTAATATTTTCTTATTATCTGACTGACGGACTAAATAGAATTTCTTTTTTTTTACCCAGGCATCATCCCTATTGTATGAAATGTAGGTAATTGCCTCCAAAAATCGCGCCGCGTATCGGCACTTTACAATCCTCTTCACATTCAATCATTTTAAACACTATGCACAAGCATGAAAGGCTTTGTTAAAATATACCAAAAGCTTTCACAAAAATCACAAAAAGTTACATTTCAAATTTCGAATGCCATTTCAAATTCACAGAACGCTCCACAAAGAATCGCAAATAAAAAAGAAAAAAAAGTTATCGCTGCCGGCCACCCATAAAAGAATGAATGAATGAAATGCAGTTACGCCTTCATTCGGTCGAGTGACCATTCGCGTGAAATTGTTTACGGAAATTTTACAAAAAAATTGATAAACACATAACATTACGCCTGTAATCCCCAAAGGGCTAGGCAGAGACGTAGGTACCTATAGTTCACTCACATTTCGCCCGTTATGTGTAAGTCCCATGTAATTAGGTGCGAGTCTATTGCCATCAACCGGGCACAAATCCAGACTCCGGGCTCCTGCTGAGAAATTCCTGGCGAAAAAAAAAACACACTTTACCCGACCTGGGGATCGAAACCAACACCTCATGCTCAGCAGTAGCGCTGGTGACCACTAGATCAACGAGGCAAAATGGATAAAGTTGCTAATGGTAGCAACTTTTGGTGGCTTTTTATTTTTATATAGTTTGGTAGTTTGGAACTGCATGCTAAAGTTAAATGATGAATTCAGGAATTATTCGTTTGGTCATGAAAAATTAAAAAGTGGTCAATTCTGAGTTGGACTCGCCAGTTTAGGGTTCCGTATCATATTTTACGTATGTATCAGGTTGGCACAAAAGTAATGAGACACTTGGTTTACGTTTTATATTTTTCATTATTATTACAATACAACAAGTTTAGTCAATGACCATTAGCATCTAATACTTCTTGTCAACGATCCGGCAAAGTTTGGATGCCTTTCGCCCAGAACTCTGATGGCTGTGCCTCGAAAAATTTGTTCAACTCCGCCTCTACATCAGAGAAATCATTAAATGGTTTACTCCGCAAATGTGGTTTCAGGGTTTACAAATGATAGTCTGATGGGGCGAGGTCTGGGGAATAAGGTGGGTGGGGGTATCGTCTCCCAGCCCAAGTTCTCCAACTGTTGGCGAACGGCAGCTGCGACATGAGGTCGAGCGTTATCGTGTAGTAAAACTTCATTGACTCGTCTTCGTCGTTTTTTCTTGATAGCAGCAGATAGTTTGGTGAGCTGGGTTGAATATTTATCAGCGTTTATAGTTGTGTATTGTGTAATAGTTCATAAATTAGCATGCCTCGCGCGTCCCAGAAACAGCAAAGCGGAACTTTTAAGCGGTTCTTTTGACTCAGCTTCGGTTGAGTTGGTGCGTTTTTTCTGGAGGCAGTCAAAAATCACGACGTGTGTCGTTCTCGTAATGAATCCATGATTCATTTCCAGTAATCAGATCAGGCAAAAACTCTTTACGTCAGGGTCGCAGCAAAAGTGATTGACAGATAGCGACACGGACTGCACGACTGGCGTCAGTAAGGATGTGCGGTACCCACCGAGCCAAAACTTTTCGATACCCAAGCTTATGGAGATGGTTTTCCACGGCGTGGTGACTGCAGTTAAGTGCTTCCGCTAATTCACGAGTGGTAGCATCCAGATTCGACTGCAGTTCGCTGCGTAAATCGTTATCATTCACTGCGGGTGGTCGTCCAGAGCGTGGCTGACCGATTACTACGGGGTCGTCGCGAAGGACCTCGGCGGCGAGGTCGGAATGTCGATTTGTTTTTGTTCCTACGGCCCCTACTGCTCTCCTGGAGAAGAATTATGGGGTCGTCGGGATCTGAGAGGACATTCAAACTGACTAAACCGATCGCGAGGGCGGCTTTATATACCCCCACATCACAAGTACCTAGAATGTTCAACAACATTCTAGAATATTATCGAAAATAATTAACTTGAAAAAGAAAAATTGTATAGAGTGTCTCATTTCATTACTTTTGTGCCAACCCAATATTAGTGTGCTTTGCCTTGTAGGTATGTAGCACATTGCTATTAATTAAACTCGCATTATTTCCATCTGTAGATATTTTGCGTAAATTCTTATTTTTAGGGTTCCGTACCTCAAATGGAAAAACGGAACACTTATAGGACTACTTCGTTGTCTGTCTGTCTAACAAGACCCATTTAAAAAAAAAAAAATACGGCCATTTATGCGACATACGTATATTCATAATTGCAAATAAATCAAAACCTACAGGGTATTTCCCGTTGACCTAGAATCATGAACTTTTGGGCAGAAGCAAGATCTCACAGCACAACTAGAGGAAATAGTCTAAAAATCGTTAATTTGTAGTTTTATCACATAAAAAAAAAATGTGATTACTAATTTACAATTACAGTTGGAGAATTGACCGTAACGTATATCGATGTATGGGAGAACATGTTTTTCAACTACAATGTTAAGTTTGTTTTTGGGATAAGTTCATCCCAATAGGGATGATGCCTGGGTAAAAAAAAAGAAATTCTATTTAGTCCGTCAGTCAGATAATAAAAAAATATTAGACACGTATTTTTTGCTTTATCATATTAATAAAAAATGACTTAGATATCTCGCATTAAAGTTCGGGAGTGGGGACTTGCTACGTCACTTCTACGTATAAAATCTACAAAGACGTGACGTCATGCCACATTTTAACTCAATGTATCGCCGTAATCTTTTGATTACGGAGAAAAAGAAAAAATACGTGTCCAATATATTTTAATAATCTACATGACGGACAAAAAAACATTTTTTAGTCATCATCCCTATTACGGAATCCTTCATTGTGCGTGGTTCGACACGCACTTGGCCGTTTTTTAAATAGACTCTAATGAAAAATATTATAAAGAGGTATTTGTGAGTTTTTATGTAAGGGTTATGTACTCTTCGGAACTATTGAACCGCTTCCAACAACTTTTTCACTAATGGGAAGTACTGTCGAGTGTCATAGGATATAATAATTATGTTAAAACAAGAAATTTAGTGTTTAAAAATAGCCATTATAATTATGGTATATAATAGACATTCATCATCTGTCTAGCCTTTTCCCAAATAGGTTGGGGTCGGCTTCCTGTCAAACCGGATGCTGCTGTTTACCAGTATTTTACATGGAGCGGCTACCTATCTGACCTCCACAACCCAGTAGCTGGGTAATACGATACCCCTTGGTAAGACTGGTTGTCAGACTTTCGGGCTTCTGACGACCCGTAACGCCTGTCAAAGATTGACAGCCGGGACCAACAGCTGTACGTGCTTTCCGAGGCATATAATAGCCATTACATCCAATTAATAGTCCTGACCACTCGAAATGAAATACCTACCAACCTCTACAAATCGAAATAAACGATTTCCTTGGAGACCTAATTAGAAGGTTATTTAGTTTTAACCTTTCTAAATTGTTAGATTCATTCAAAAATAAAATCACGGTTTCAATATCCATCAGATAGTTTCATCCCACGCCAATTCCTTAATCAGTCTAAAAATAGAAAGCCAGCTGGCTTTTTATTTAGATTGATTCTTGGAGAAAATCTTAGAATAATTTGTAGTTGCTCAACAAAGAAAAATAAAATGATAAGAAATAATATATCCGTAAAGGTTTATTAACGTAATAACTTTCTAAGAATTTATCACAGATAGATAGATAGAATACTGTTTATTATATACTCGCATTATTTCCATCCAGTTATCATCTGTAGATATTTTGCGTAAATTCTTATTATTAGGGTTCCGTACCTCAAAAGGAAAAAAAAACAGAACACTTATAGGATCACTTCGTTGTCTGTCTGTCTATGTGTCTGTCAGCCTGTCAAGACCCTTTTTCTCAGAAACGCATGGAGGTATCAAGTTGAAATTAATATCAAAAACTACGTTCTACGGTCCCTAAAGAGTTCTAAAAATTCAAGCAAGTCGACACAATAAAAAAATTATATATTGATAATCGCAAATAAATCAAAGGTATAAAGGCCCAATTTAAAAACATTTCATGTTTCATCTCACTTCTGAGCCACGGATAGGTATAGTAGCGGTCAGAACTCCAATGCCAGTATTACAAAACTATCGCATCGTTACCCGTCGCACTTGAGACCTTCTTCTATTTAGGCATTTCACACACACGTACACACCCGTATATTGCACTCTTTCATCATAAACCAAACAGAAAAAGCGCAGTATAAAGTCTTTTTCTGATTATGGTAATGAGAAAAAGACAGCGAATATTTTAAACTAGTCACATAAAAGTTGAGGGTAGATTTGAAACAAAATAAATTTTCTCTCTGTAGTTATAATGGATATGACATGTCTGGTTGGTGAACTTAGTTACGAGCGTTTGTGTTATTGATATTAGAGGTGTTGAGTTTGAAGATTTTTATTGAAAATGCAAGCAAATATAAATATTGAACATTTTAGCCTTGCATAACAATGGGTGTAATCTATCTGAAATATCCAATGAAACCGGATTTTGTGTAAGTTATTTTATTGTTTTTGATTTTATTTGTTCTCATAAGTGACGCTTCAAAATATTTGAGGAAGAGGAGAGTCTTGAGAGCCGTATAAGAATTGGTAGGCTGCCACTTATTAACCAGTCTCAGCGACGCTTTGTGGTTGGTGAATATGAAACGAATGATTTCATACCTACAAGACGATTTGCTGAAGAATTTGATACGTCATTCATTGCGTAATGTTCGTGCCGAAGGCCTCCTCATCGAATATCAGCGAAAAACCGTTTTTAACGCAAAGGCATAAGGAGAAACAGTTGCGTTTTGCTCGACAATATTTAGACTTTGATTGGGATACTACTGTATTTGCTGACGAGAAGACATTCAAGTCATGTCAAAAAGAAGACTTCATTTGTGGCGCTGAGATAATACAAGTTGGTCTGACAGAAATATTATAAATAATACGGAGTCAGGAATAATTAGTGTGAATATGTGGAGGTGGATTAGTGCTCAAGAGCCGGGTGAGTTGGCATTGATACAGACACGGGCCAACAGCTCCAATTACGTCGAGGTTTTGAGCGATATAATGCTACCTACTCTTCGCAATGTTTATCCAGTGGATGAAATTGGTGACTTTTGTTTGGTTCAAGATAATTGTCCGATACATCGTGCCAGTATTGTTCGTGACTGGTTTAGTGAGCATTCGGATGTTAAAGTTATTCCGTGGCCAGCGCGATCCCCTGATTTAAACCCTATAGAAAATGTATGGGGCTTAATGGTGAAAAGATGGGAAGCGCGAGACGAAATATGTCTCGAACAGCTGAAGTCCCATTGCATGGAGTTGTGGGATAGTTTACAGCAAATGTCAGAGACATTTGCTGTAATATTGTGGCCTCCATGCGACGACGTCTTCTTGACTGCATTGATAATGACGGAGGTCACATTAATAAAAAATATTATATTATTAAATGTTATCAGAGAAATTCAGGGGATATTGGCCATAATAGTAATAAGTTAGTGATCGTAAGATTCTAGGATTGAGGTTTAGTTTCAATCTTCTTTTCCTTTAGAAAACGAATAAATTAAGCTATAACCTCAATAAACCAAAAACATCATATTTTAGTAGCAGCCAAAAATTATTTACGAACAAATTAGGTATTTTATTTATTTCAAAGTTCAGAATATGTTTATGTTTTAAGGTTGTTATCAATATCTCAATAAATATTCCTATGAATAATAGTTTTTTTTTATTAAATTACCTATTATACTTTATTTTTACCCTCTTTACCCTTCATGATTAACGAAACACAATAAATAATTGAACTCTGACAAGAAAACGGAAAACAAAAAGAGTCGAATGCGCGCACCGAGGTTCGAACCTTCTCCACTTCACGCACACACAATACGAGTAACAGCCAGCCACTCATGTGAACCTGCCATCGCTGCTTGTAATTTTCACTACGAATTTTAGCATTGCTTTTAAATAAGCACTATGGCTGATAATTTATTAAAAAAAAAAAAAAACAAGTATTTAAGTAGGTAGTTGTAGGTATCTTTATTTAGTATTGACCACGCATGCATCTGACCAACCAACAAAGCGCTTTCGTAGTTATACTGTGTGCACGTTACTGTCTGCATTAAAACATCACACACACACAGAGATCTGCACAGATATGGCGTACAGGCCAAAATGATAATTCCGGTGGCATTCCACTTATAACCGTTGATTGTACATGCTATTCTCGAGGGTCATCAAGAACCATGTCGCCAGGAGACTTGACGAGTTCCAGCTACCAGAACAAGACGGTTTTCGAAAAGGCTTAAGTACCGTATACCACATCCATATTGTTCGGCAAATTGTACAGAAGAGCGAAGAGTACAACCAACCACTGTGTATGGCATTAGTAGATTAAGAGAAAGCCTTCGACTCCATCGAAATATGGGCAGTTCTGGCCTCTGTGCAACAATGTCGAATTGACTGGCGCTACAGCGAAGTGTTGAGATGTTTGACACGATGACTGTCCAGATCCAGGATAAGAAAACAAGCCCCATACAACTGCTAAGAAGTGTGAGACAGGGGGATGTGATATCCCCGAAACCTTTGCGTAGGAGGTCGTCTTTAAGACTTTGAACTGAACTTCACACCTTCGCTTTTCCGATGACATCGTCATAATGGCAGAGACACTGGAAAAATTAGACCAGATGCTCCACAGCCTAAATGGAGGCTCTCGCCGTTGGCCTCAGCTTGAATTTGGACAAGGTGAAAGTCATGTACGATTCTCACGTCTCGCCGAGGCCAATTCACATAGAAGGGTCACTTCTTGAAGTTGTGAAGGAGTGTGGTCATCCAGCTCCGTAACAAAATCAAGTTGTATCAAAGCGCCGAGTGTTGTGCTCATTGTTTCGTTCAGAAAGAGTGACACATAAGAGTGACTCGATGTTTTGTTACAAGTAAATGCTCTAGTTTAACTCACCTGAAATTAATAACGCCTTTTCCATCTCAACACTGATCAAAGGTTTTAAGAGAGCCTCCTTATTTACAACACTTAAACCAAAGCACAGGCCAGTTGGCGTGGTTGGTTAAGATACCACCTATCATGCCGCAGGTCGTGGGTTCGATTCCCACCCAGGACAAACATTTGTGTGCATGAACATGTCTGTTTGTTCTGAGTCTGGGTGTAATTATCTATATAAGTATGTATTTACAAAAAAAAAAAGTAGTATATGTAGTATATCAGTTATCTGGTTTCCATAGTACAAGCTCTGCTTAGTTTGGGATCAGATGACCGTGTGTGAATAATGTCCCAGGTTATTATTATTATTATTATTAAAGCACATAAAATCTCCCTAACCTTGCATGTTATACTCAAAAGTTTTAACCTGTCAAAACTAGTTTAGACTGCAAAAATCTGTCAAAACCCTTTTTGCAAATACTATCATTTAAGTATTTAGAAACCTATTCCATTCGTAGGTATTTTTGTGACACTTTTAAAAACACATGCAGACTTTTAGCCTCAAATTTTAGCCGAGTCAGAGCCTGTATTGTGTTTGTGTGTATCTATAATACTTAAACCTATTTGTAAAGCCATCAATTTCTGTTTGCGGACGAGATCTGTTGCAATACGCGCCTTGAGTACTTTGATGACTGCTGGAGTCCTAACAGAACGACCTGATCTTTTCTTGTCATCCACACTTGAGTGTTCATTGTACCTTTTTACGATACACAAATCTCTTCGTGATTTTCAGTTTTTCAAGAAGCTTGAATATTGTGTTTGGCGAGTGGCCTGCTACTCGGTCTTCTTTGAGCGTCCATTCCATTGTAAAATATTATTATTAATTAAATATTTTTACGTTTTATTGGCCGTAAAACAATTGAAAATCTTATGCTACCTATTGTTTCTTTTTCCTTTGAGTTCTAAATTCAAAATTATGTGGCAGTGCCAATACATAAGGACCGACTGCGTGCAGTATACAAATAAATAAAATTGAGGTGTCTGTTTGTAATTTCAAAATAACAGCTTTATACTAAATGAATATGAAACTATATTATGGTACTTAAATCATAAAACAATTATTATTTTATTTGGTCTTTCTGTCTGTTTGTTCTGGCTAATCTCCGAAACGGCTGGACCGATTTCGATGGAACTTTCATTGGCAGATAACTAAGGAGATAATGACTAACTAAGAAGTAACTATGGATACTTTTAAGACTGAAAAGAGTTCCGCGAAAAAAAAATTAACCCATGAAATTGTGAACAAAATCAGATTCAAATAGGTATTGACATCCATGCGGCCCGCGGGCTTAGCCACGGGCAAAAGCTAGAATTTTTTTTTTTTTTTTTTTATGGTGTTTGGTGGTGACGAAAACTCGTTTTTAATAGAGAAAACGCGTTTTATAACTTAATAATAAAGATTATGACTGAGGAGCTCGTGGCTAAGTAATAACAGCCGCACGGGTCGATCATCAGGTTAAGCTACGCTTGCCGGGGTTGGTCCGTGGATGGGTGACCATCTTTTCATACCGAGACTCCTCCGTGCCTCGGAAAGCACGTTAAGCCGTTCGTCCCGGCTGTCATTCGAGGACCTTTGACAGTCGTTATGATAAATGATAAATGATTTTTATTTCTGTAAGTAGGTTTGTACAAACCTACCTTTGTTCCTGTAACTGATCGACTTGAGCTCCTAGGCATGGAGTTGACATCTGGTCTCAACTTCGGCGCCACCATCGAGTACAAGGCCCAAACTGCGGCCAAGAAACTGGGCATCCTAAATAGGGTGAAGCGATACTTTACGCCTGGACAGCTTTTAACCCTTTACAAAGCGCAAGTCCGATCCTGCATGGAGTATTGCAGTCACCTTTGGGATGGATCAGCTAAGTACCAACTAGCCGCGCTTGACTCGGTGGAACGCAGAGCTAAGAGGCTCATTGGCGACGTAAAACTGGTGGATGCCAAGCTTCATTGCTTGGCTCATCGCCGCAAGGTTGCCTGCTTGTCGGTCTTCTACAGATTGTACTTCGGAGAGTGTGCCCGAGAACTCCACGACCTCATTCCACCGGCCCCCTTCTACCACCGGACATCTAGACGCACTGCCAGTTACCATCCCTACCTGGTTGCTATTCCACCAATTCGCACTAAGCGCTTCCAAATGTCTTTTATAATGCGCACAGCAAAAGAGTGGAACTCACTACCTGCGTCTGTGTTTCCGAACGTATACAACCCTAATCTCTTCAAAGTGAGAGTGAACAGGCTTCTTCTGGGTAAGCTCACTCCATCGTCGACTTTGTCTCTGTCACCTCTGACCTAGACTAGAGTCAAGAGCAAACCCATCACAAATAAAAAAAAAAAAAAAAAAACACTTTTACAAGTCAATCATGTTTTTTTTTTAAACTAGATGAGGTTACGGGTCGTCAGAAGCCCGAAAGTCTGACAACCAGTCTTACCAAGGGGTATCGTATTACCCAGTAACTGGGTTGTGGAGGTCAGATAGGCAGTCGCTCCATGTAAAATACTGGTATTCAGCTGCATCCGGTTAGATTGGAAGCCGACCAACATAGTTGGGAAAAGGCTAGACAGAATGAATGAATAAAGATTATGACTGAAACTAGTAAAATGTAGTTTTGATCGGTTAAGTAAGTTTTGACTGTAACATTCACTCAGATAGGATTTTCATTGTTAAAATTCTATTCCTAGTTGATGAAATAAGTTCCAAACTTCACTTCATATAATTTCGACTTCAAAACAGTGGAATTTCGAAACAGTCCTTTCTTAAGCCTTAGTTGTCTTCTTCGTAATGGGAATTAGGAATTTGTCCTTACTAACCTACATTATTCACTAAGTAAGATTCGCAATGTGACCGCATTGTTCTTCTAAACTACGCAAAGATTTTGATGTGATTTTAACCATCATTTATGACTGAATGAAATGCACAGACCCCAGTGTGGTTTCACCAGACTCGATTACTCGAATGAACCCAAAGATTCGCACTAGCTCCTGTTGCCTCACGTTACATGGTGCAACAGAGACCATTGTATATCAAGGAGTAGACCGGGGGGCGCGATAATGGTAGGGAAGACAGGCTCTTAGAATATGGAAGGGATAAAGAGCCTATCGAGTATGCACCCTATAATAAGCATTGGAATTGTGGAGAGATGGGTGATATCACTATGGATGGGCTCTTTTTACGACGTCGCCGCCAGGTTGCTTCTAGTCCAGCTTCCCCGGTGAATCTTTTGGCGGGTAAACTGCGTTTTCGACTCTTTTTATATCACTGCTATGCTGTATTACACATTGCTGTTTCCAAATTCTTCCTCTGAGGTCTCACTGCTATCCGTTTCAGGTTTCTTGTAAATCTCATTAGCAGTCTTTTTGATCTTATCTTTTTCCTCAGCCGTGTCCACACAAAAGTTGACTTCATTATCGAAGTAAATCATGTCTTGCTTTAAGTTGTCGTTCTATGTGTAAATACCGACTGGCCGACTTTTTTGGTTTAGCCTTCAAAATCATTTATATAATTTATTCTGGAAGGTTTATATAGGCTGTATCATAGAGAAGTGATCCAACTTAAGGGTGTAGTACAGACCATCAAACTGAACAACTTTTTCCCGGGAACCAACATCGTAATCGTGAAAAAAAATCAGTTATCCCATACCAAACTTCATACCTACTTGACGGCTGAATTTTTTTTCACGATTACGATGTTGGTCCTCGGGAAAAAGTTGTCCAGATTGATGGCCTTAAGTTTGATCACTCCTCTCGGATACACCCTGTGTATGTTTGCATAATACATTAATTTTGAACTTACATAAAATTAAGAAATCTCTAAAACCGTGCGAAGCAGGGAAGGAACGCTAGACCTAACGATCCTAACTAATATTATTAATGCGTAAGTGAGTTTATTGGTTTGTTACGCTTTCACGCTAAAACGGCTGAACGGATTTGTTTGAAATCTGGAAAACAAGTAAACCATTACCTGGATTAGGACATAGACAGGTAATTCTAGACGACATCTTTATTGTTTCCTTACATGGAGAATATGTACAAGCTAAAAATAAATATATATATTATGTACAAGTGTATAAAAAATCATAAAAATAAAAAGGGGAAGAGCTCATAGGGCATCAAAAAATGCGTCCCCATCGCTGTCAATGGAAAAAGTGAATATAGCAACCTTATTTTGAGCTATATGTTTGAGCCGTTTGGGGTTGAAACTCTAGGGCCTTGGGGTCCGAGTGCTCATCGAGTATTTCGGGACATCGCCAAGCGGTTGGTCGACTCTTCACGGGACCAGAGGGCTGGCCTATTTTTAGCCCAAAGAATCAGCATTGCCATCCAACGTGGCAATGCTGCCAGCCTTTTGGGCACTTTTTCCATTGACAGCAATGGGGACGCATTTTTTGATGCCCTATGAGCTCTTCCCCTATTTATTTTTATGATTTTTTATACACTTGTACATAATATATATTCTAGACTAGGTAATAGACTAGGTAATTCGTAGAATAATCTTACCTTGTTTTTATCAAGTAACACAACAAATAATCAATATTTAGAGCCAATTTACTTGACAGTGGTCAACTCGATAATCAAGTAGGTACAAATGACACTAATATTAAAATGGCGTCTATACTAAGATTAGTTCCGACTTTAACGTTAGAGGACTCTGTGTCTAAATATTTATCTAGTTTTCGAAATTTTGTTGGTAGAGGCACTTGCCCTGTAGAGGCACTTGCCCCAACTGACCTTACTTTTTATCCCGGTAGCACGTTCCCCTGGGATAATTGGGCCGCTGGCGAAGCTAGTTACCTATAAAAGCAAAAATAAAAACAAAACAGAATGTTTCTTAAAACTTTAAGGAAAATCGAATAAGAAGTTTCATAATATTTTCACCACGCGCTTATGTTCGGTGGTTATTTTTGCTTCCATTCATTTAATTTTGAAAAAACATGCAAACTCCCTATTCACAATTATTTACGATATAAACATAAAGATTGAGTTTTTAGAATGACTTTTATAAGTCCATGTAATTATTACCGAGTTTCATAACTTCGGTAAGTAATAAATTGTTTAAACGATCGTCATAAAACTAATAAAGAATGTTGTTATATAATTTACGATGGCTAACTTTTTTATTAGAAAACAAAAAAAAAATCCGGAACATTTTTATTGCTTTTTCGTGAAACAGATAGGTTACTCCGATATTTTACCTAAAAATAACATCTGCAGGGTTATTCTGTAAAGTTCACTTTGAACCTCACTCAGTGTGCACACACAACTCATTTGTTAGGGCTCCGTACCAAAATGGTAAAATGGAACCCTTATGGTGCGACTCAGTCTGTCTGTCTGTCACAGCTGGATATCTCAAGAACCACTAATACTATCAACTTGAAATTTGGAATGGTTTTAGATGACGTTTGCCCAATTATTTTGCAAATAGGAAAGAAATAAAAATACATATGATGGTACGGAACCCTCGGTGTGCGAGTCCGACTGGCTCTTGACCGGTTTTTTTTTAAGTAAATCATTACATCGCGGATTCACAACCAGACACCGTTCGAATTTCGAAGTGATGTTTAGAGAACATGTTCTCTAAACATCACTTCGAAATTCGAACTCATTTGCAGTGTTAAAAACTGCAGTTTTTAACACTGCATATGAGATACCTAGTAGCTTAGATTATAGAATCTCGAGATTCCTAGTAGGCCACCAAATTGATTCCTAATTTAAGTGGCCAATACTAGCTAAGTTGTTCCATCCGCATCCCCACGCCACACGTCAAGGAACGTTCGCCGCGTAAAAGTCACGAGCCGGGTGTTTTAATTTCTAATAAAAAAATACAGTTTGTGCTGTGAAATCGTGTAAAAATTACACTGCAAAGAAAAGAAAAGTGTCCTAATATCTCATTTCATAAGTAAGTATTCAATTTCACCGTGTATTTCTTAGTTACATTTGAAAACGAAAATAAAAATAATCTGACGCAGTAACTGCTGAAGTGTTGCCTAGGGCATGAAATCAGTTTACCCATATTTTTAACAGCTCACGAAGAAAACGAGGGATGACAAAGGAGTTTTATTAACATATACGATGATGGTTTTTGTGAGTGTTAGTTTGTTTCTTAAACCGTATAATTCGGATACGCCCTCGATTGGACCCGAACACAACCTCCGTCGGCTCGTTATTAAATTGATTATGTAAATATTTATTATGCTACCCATCAAATCTTATGAGTGAGCATTAATTAAGAGAGTTGGATAAAAACCTCATACGTTAACGCCATTAAATCTTTCATATTTAGTACGCAAGAATTTACCTTTATAGAATCAAGTCTGTAAATGTGATAATCGCAATTTTGATAACAGGTCGAGGCTAAAAAACATAAAAATTGGGGATTTAGAACATCCAAACTCGACCACAGGGGCAGTGAATAATACATTATTTAATTATTTGACGAATTCATCCATTGTACAAGGTAAATAAGTAGTGGTAATAAAGTTTTTTGATATTCAAAGTCGACGTTTCGTGCCAATCGTGTGTGTTTACATTTTTACTTTTCACAAATATCACACTCATGTAGATACGATTTAAAATGTGACAAATATTATTCAAAATATTGTAAACAACAAGGAAATGCCCAGATCATAAAGTAATATACAAACATAGGTCCAATAATACATAATATTCATTACCATACCCATTTGAAATAAGGAAAAATATTGCTTGTAAAAGCGAGTGCTAAAGTATTTAAGATTTTTGGTGCGTAAATAAGAAAATTGATTGCAACACATTTCATAACCGTATACAAGCAACCATGGTGTAATAAGACCTTTTTTTTTAAAGGCGCAAGCGAAATGAGAGCCACAAATTAAGAACACTTTCGCAGTGCAATTAAGAAAAATGTTGCATGATGTTTTTTTTTTTTGAACATTCACAAATTCATAACAAAGATGCAGTCTTAGCAAGCACAAAAAAACAATATTAATTTATTACTCCTGCTCTGTGTAGTAAAAACGTTTTAGGTCGCGAAACCCCCGTCAGGAACGAAGTTACTTCATACGTACCTATGATTTTAACAAAAACAAAATTCTGCAGCCGCCATCTTGGTTTTATATGTTAACCTTATTATTGACTTCAACACCCTCGAAAACCATAAAAACGACACCCATGATGAAGAATGTGAAAATTTTCACAGCCGTCATCTTGGATTTTCATTTTGACTTCACTATCGGATTTATCATCCTTGAAAACCATGAAATCCATACCCATGATGAAAACTTTGAAAATTTTCGCAGCCGCCATCTTGGATATTCATTTTGACTTCGCTATCGGCTAGCACCCTCGAAAACTATGAAAACGACGCCCATGATAAAAATTTTAAAATTTTCGCTGCCGCCATCTTAGATTTACTTTCTAACGTCACTATCGGCTTTAACACCCTCGAAAACCATGAAAACGACACCCATGATGAAAATTTCGAAAATTTTAGCAGCCGCCATCATGGATTTACGTTCTAACGTCGCTATCGGCTTTAACACCCTCGAAAACGACACCCATGATGAAAAATTTGAAATTTTTCGCAGTCGCCTTTTTCTTTGTCTTTTATATTCACACCAATTTAAGCTGGTAACATACAAAATTAAAGAAATAACAACAAATCATCAACAGTAATGATGAAAATTATCCTTTACAATTTTCTTTTAAATCTTCTTTTCCTATTTAAAATTTCCCACATTTTTAGGGTAATCTCTATGCACTGGTATTACACGCGTGTTGCACACATACGCAAATGCGTTATGTAATACACTCACGAGCGTGGCGCTCACTCACACAGGTATAAAAAGTGGCTTCACCATAAACGTTGCGTTTTATATTAAACACGGAATCTGGACATTCTATAATCTAAGCCTAGTAGTTTAAACCTAGAATGTGCTATCTTATGGTCAGATTGACCTTTACAAAACCTGAGTATCGTAGTTTTTCTTTTCTACCTTAATTAAAATAGTTTACCTAGCTTAAAAATACATTTTAATAAGTAAACAAAACAGTATTAATTATAACTAAATACCTAAACTACTTTAATTACGTAATGTTACTTTACGTAAATCGTAAAGTAACATGATATTTTTGTCGTAATAATTCCTGTAACTGAAAATATTTCTCAGAAAACTTAATTAAATTGAAAATTTTGGTAACAGAGAACAATACAACATGAGAATTTAACAGATTCGTACTTGGTTTGCAGAAATTAAACTAAGCCTTTTCCAAAAAATAGAATTCAGACCTGCAAAAATAAAGCATTATAAAGGCAGGTGACATGGTGTGTATAGTCTGATTCGTTATGTAAACGAGTAAAATCCCAATCAAAAAATCAATCTGTCTAGCCTTTTCCCAACTATGTTGGGATCGGCTTCCAGTCTAACCGGATGCAGCTGAATACTAGTATTTTACATGGAGCGACTGCCTATCTGACCTCCACAACCCAGTTACTGGGTAATACGATACCCCTTGGTAAGACTGGTTGTCAGACTTTCGGGCTTATGACGACCCGTAACGACTGTCAAAAATCCACGAATGACAGCGGGGACCAACGGCTTAACGTGCATTCCGTGGCACGGAAGAGTCTTGGCATGTAAAGATGGTCACCCATCCACGGACCAATCCCGGCGAGCGTAGCTTAATCTGATGGATCGACCCGTGCGGCTTTTATTACTTAGCCACTAGCTAAAGTAAAATCCCAATGACGGAACGTTTAAACGAAACACAAAAAATTAAAAACCATTTTTAAAAAAAAATCTTGTGGCAATTCCTAGCAAAAGAAATAACGTGACTTATTTCGCCTTCTTCTCCAATAAGATCAACGCGGACTATTCATCATATTGCAGCAGTCATGCCAAGTGACAAAATGCCACCGAAGACAACTTATTAAATTCGGAAACCTCAATCAAAGGCACAATTATGAACGCCTACAATTCTTCTTGACACGCAGAGTATTCGACGATGCTCCCCCTACGACATTCTACCCATCCCCTTCTTTCAAACAAGATCAACATCTTCCCATCTCGCTCTAGAGACTCCCACTCATAGACCCATGTAGCTACAGCCCCTGTTTTCAGCCCACATTTCAGTCTGACCCTCGAAGGCCTGGCTCGCGCACGTCTCCTTCCGACAATAACCATAAAAACGGACAATAATTTTCAAATCCGACCACTGACTTCCATTTTCGAACGCGCGTCAGATATGAACTTTTGACGTTGATTCAAATTTTTGGAACGAAGACAATATAATATTCTTTTTAATTTAGTTTTTTTTTCGGATTTTTTGACCGATTTAAATTTAATTAATCGACTCGCGTATTATTTTTTTTATTGCGAGGAGAGTGTTTGTGGCATCAGGTGGGCGACTTTCAGCCGACAACAGGTGAGTCTTTTAAGATCTTGGATTTGTATTTTATTTCATACTTCAGACGACGTTTTATCTTTTTTGTCGAAAACTACTTCTACCTTTATAGTCAATGGACCGGACCTTCACGTGGTTATAGTTAGTAAAGGCGTATCTCTGCTCCATATAAAATGGGTAAGGTTTAATATATTTTGAGGTATTTTCGTTAAAAAAAAATTAAAGTTGTTTGACCGATATTACATCTTGTTTTTTTGCTACATCTTTGGTATATTAGGTACCAAAAATCAAGTGTGCCTTATTATTATTATCGTTTATATTGAATCTGAGTTACAATCAGCTTGCATTACACTAGGCGTAATTTTAAATTGGTTTCCTAATTTATTGAACAAAATTTATTCAGTTGATAGGCTCTATTAAAAAAAAATCGGTAAGACGTTTTATTTCATTGATTAATATAATACAATATTGATTTTATTCGTATAAACCAATTGAATAAAAATGCCATTCAAATAACCCAATAGAAAAATCTATTAAAACTTTTACTCTTTAACTTTTGACAAACTTTGACATTCAAACAAACAAAATATGATTGAAGTAACGCGAAAATGAGTCACATTAAGTGATATTAATGTTTGAAAACGAAAACTCGATCAATTGAACTCATTGTGTTCACCAATGAATAAGCCACGATTATGTTTCAATAAAATAAATGAATTCAATAAAAAATCAATTGAATAAGGTTTCATTAAGGGTCCAGGTTATTGGAGTATGGCGTATTTTATATGTTGGTTTATCGATCTGGACGAAAAAACGTCGTGTTTTCTGCGCAATAAGCCTATTTGGGAAAAGGTTTGTCAATAAATGTCGGGAATTTTCGTACACTTTCTTTATACAGAAAATTGGAGAAGAATATAATTGGTTAATGTCATAAATGGTCAAAAGGAATGAGTGGTAACTTTCCTCATAACTTGTCCTCGTGAGGAAATTTTGCAGTATGGATTTGGATAGATACGAGAACCAAAGAAACGGTATATAGTTTGTGTGAAAGATGGTATGGCTAGAATGCTGAGATGACGAGCGATAGGGATGTATGGAAGAAAAAGATATGCTGCGCTGTCCTCAAATAAAATTGGGACGGCAGAAGGACGACGATGATGATAAATGATTTTGCAGTCTGAATTTGGATGGATATAAGAACCAAAGAAACGGTATATGGTTTGTGTGAAAGATGGTATGGCTAGAAAGGGAGTATGGCTAGAATGCTGAGATGACGAGCGATAGGGATGTATGGAAGAAAAAGATATGCTGCGCTGTCCTCAAATAAAACTGGGACGGCAGGAGGATGACGATGATGATAAATGATCTTGCAGTCTGAATTTGGATGGATATAAGAACCAAAGAAACGGTATATGGTTTGTGTGCAAGATGGTATGGCTAGAAAGGAAGTATGGCTAGAATGCTGAGATGACGAGCGATAGGGATGTATGGAAGAAAAAGATATGCTGCGCTGTCCTCCAATAAAACTGGGACGGCAGGAGGATGACGATGATGATAAATGATCTTGCAGTCTGAATTTGGATGGATATAAGAACCAAAGAAACGGTATATGGTTTGTGTGAAAGATGGTATGGCTAGAATGCTGAGATGACGAGCGATAGGGATGTATGGAAGAAAAAGATATGCTGCGCTGTCCTCCAATAAAACTGGGACGGCAGGAGGACGACGATGATGATAAATGATCTTGCAGTCTGAATTTGGATGGATATAAGAACCAAAGAAACGGTATATGGTTTGTGTGAAAGATGGTATGGCTAGAAAGGGAGTATGGCTAGAATGCTGAGATGACGAGCGATAGGGATGTATGGAAGAAAAAGATATGCTGCGCTGTCCCCAAATAAAATTGGGAGGAGAGGAGAACGACGATGATGATAAATGGTCATCGTGATCCTGTAGTAAGATAAGCCAGGAATAGAGATGATGCTTGGGTAAAAAAAAGAAATTTTATTTAGTCCGTTAGTCAGATTATAATAAAATATAAGACACGTACTTTTTGCTTTATCATATAAATAAAAAAATACTTAGATAAAACGGATTAAAGTTGGAGAGTGGGAGCTCACTACGTCACAACTATTACAAACTACGTAAAAAAATTTACAAGGAGTGACGTCATGCCACATTTTAACTCAATGTGTCGCCGTAATCTTTTGATTACGTAAAAAAAAGAAAAATACGTGTCCAATATTTATTTATTAATAATCTACATGACGGACAAACAAAAAATAAGACTTCAAAAAAAGGAGATTATCAATTCAACACGTATGTATGTAATATTATTGGAACTGCAATATATTCACATGTAACTTATTAGGGCTTTTAAACCAATATACAAAATTTTATAGGTGTATGAATGTTTGTATGTGTATATGTTTCTCCACGCATTTCTCCGAAACTATTAATCGGATCGTGACCATTTTTTTTTTGTTGGCCTACATTTACTTCAACTTAGGGAACAGTGCAACTTTCATCAAAATCGGTTCAGTAGGTGTATGTATGTTTGTATGTGTGTATGTTTCTCCACGCATTTCTCCGAAACTATTAATCGGATCGTGACCATTTTTTTTTTGTTGGCCTACATTTACTTTAACTTAGGGAACAGTGCAAGTTTCATCAAAATCGGTTCAGTAGTTTTCATGATAATGGACTAATACGTGTAAGTGTGACGGCCTGGCTTATTGATACGAGCTACGGGTGTTGTGTCAAAGGGAAAACATCTCAAAAACGTGGTCAAATTCTAGTGCAATATTTATAACAGAACTATTGACTACTTATTACAAACAAATATTCCAGTTTTTACTAAACAAAAAAATTACTAAATAAAAAAATAATTTAAAATATTAAATCGACTTCAAAAAGAAATTAACTCAAAATTATGAAATAAATAATTCAGCAAAAATATAGATATTTAGATTTAATAATGTATATCGTACGCAATATTTCTTTATAATAAAAACATACGGACCTAGTTTTTCATTATACCTACAACATTTCCAAAAATGATGAAAATTAGACTATGGTTACGGAGGGAAAAACGTTATCGCTTTTTGTATGAAAACTTACAGCAATAGAAATCTGTGAAAATTTCAACTGTGTACCTATGTTCATGAGAAAAAGCCCGCTGACAGACAGACGGGCGGACGGACAACGGAGGCTTAGTAATAGGGTTCCGTTAGGCACCCTTTGGCTAAGGAACCCTAAATAAAATGAAATGAAATGAAATCTTTTATTTCAAGATATAAAAATCCACACATAAATAAATAAACAAACATACAATATACAATACAATATCATAACTATCACAACTAAATAGATAAATAAATAATACACCTACATCTTATAAGTATACACACGCACACACGCCACTTAGGTAATCGGCGTGTGGTAGGACTGCCACCTTATATGTAAGGGGCTTTGGTGACATTCACGTACCACGGCCACCAATGAATTGGCCGATCGGTGTATGGCGGTGCGTGCAGCAGCCGACCGGCTCCTCAGCAGCGCCTGCCAGCAGGGCGCGCGGCCCGCGGCGAACATGTCGCTCGCGCTGCACCACCGAGGCAGTCGAAACATCGCGCGACACGCGTCGTTGTACTGCACTCGCATGTCAAATGATATCGTCACTTGAGTTAGGTTGAAAGTGAACTTTACAGAATAGCATTGCAAACCGAGAATCATATAGGTACGGTCATGTTCATTTAATTGACATACTACCTACGTATACCAAAAGGCGTATATATATACGCCTATTACATACAAGTAGCTATATGTAAGTACATAACAATAGATTATACTATGTATGAATCGCTGTAACATCTGTTGGTGCACCTCAGTTACAGGTAAACACCACATGCTCTGCACATGCACCATATGCATTCTATTTTACAAAGGACAGCAATTGTACAGACGCCAGCAGGTCAAGCTACCCGAAACTGTCAAATTTTCACAATCAATCTTGAACCTAATGCTTTAGCGATAAAGTTGAAAATCTATTAAATAAATCTGACAGATTGTAGTAGCTTGATGTGCTGGCGTCTGTACAATATAATACAAAAATAAACGAAAGTGCCAGCGTGAAGTTAGGCTTAGTTTATATCGTAGCAGCGTAACTTAACATCTGTTAGTATTGCGGATGAATGTTAATAGATTTTCTGTGTTGATATCATTGAGATCACTGAATTGATTTACTAAATTACACATCCTTGGAATAGGGGAACTAGTACCAAACTTAGTTCGACGGAAAGGTGGAACTAGAGGAGTGATCGGCTTTCGTGGTAGTCTACGTGGAACTCGAAAAGAGACTGTACAGTCAGTTTTATTCCTGAGCAGCTTGTAGATAAACCTTAGATCTAGGATATCTCTCCGTTTCTCAAGGGGACTTCATTTTAAAACGTGCTTAACGTGCTTTCCGAGGCACGGAGGGGTCTTGGTATGTAGGGATGGTCACCCATCCACGGACCAACCGCAGCAAGATCGATCGACTCGTGCGGCTGTAATTATTTAGCCACAAGCACTGACCTGCAATATGCAATAAAACACATGAAAATTTGAATTTCACGGGCTACTTTAGCGCTTCCGCCTTAAAGGGGAAGAGTCAGGGTAGCCCGCGAAATTCAAATTTTCTTACGTTTTTTAACCGACTTCCAAAAGGAGGAGGTTCTCAATTCGTCTGTATGTTTTTTTTTTTTTGTATGTTTGTTACGCGATTATTCAAAGACGGGATGGACCGATTTAAAAAAATCTTTTTTTGTTTGATAGGGTATACTTCCGAGGTGGTCCCATATAAATTTTATTAACTTTGCTTGGGGAGTTCTGAGTTAGCTTCAATAATGCGTATATTTCCCACTTATTTTATGTGGATGATGTGATGATGTTTTAATAACTTCCTATCACTGTTAATTACATGGCTATATCTACAATTATTGTGCTCAATTATGTATTCGAATTAGTGTGGGGTAGGTTCCACAACTAAAAAGTGAAAAATAAAAACTTTTTAGCCAAAAAATAAAACCGACTTCCAAACCAAAACACTACAAAATGAAAAATAACTTTAATTTCGGAAGTCGGTGGCAAAAAACGAAAATACAAAACCCAAGACACCGACTACCGAAATTAAAGTTATTTTTCACTTTGTAGTGTTTTGTTTTGGAAGTCGGTTTTATTTTTTGGCTAAAAAGTTTTTTGCAATTTGCAAGTCAGTATTAAGTTGTATGTTACAGAATTATAATCATTACAATCAGAAAATACAACTCCTTCAGTTAGTATAATCCTCAAATGTCAAGATTTGATGAAATAGTCATTCATTAGGATTACCTGGTCTTAAACAGTTGTATTGATCACTTTAATGTTTATAATTATGTAAATACTTGCTTATTTGCATCGCGTACTTGTTACGGCCGCGAATTATATTTTGATCAACGAACAATAGGTTGTACGTATTAGGATACTGACTTGTAAATAGCAAAAAAGCTAAGAAAATTTGAATTTCGCGGGCTCCCCTGACGCTTTCGCCTTAAGTAATTCTGGAACACATTTAACTAAGACTGTGAGTGCATTTCATGATAAAACTAACAAACTTACTACAACTGAAGTGTAAGCTAGCTAGGTACTAAGGTAGCAGTAAACCTAGCGAGTTATTGAAGGTTAGACATACATTGTAGGTGGCTTTGCCTGACGCTAAGCTCCGGTGTTTTTGCTGATGCAACTCTAGCTCTATTTTACAGCAAATTGCTCTTGCATAGGGCAACTCTGCTGTTTGTCGCTTGACCTGTAATTTCAGCAGTTGTTGCCAATCTTCTGTCGTAGTATTTGAAAGTATAGGTAGGTTAATTCAATGTTCGTCTCAAATGGATAAAATTCGACACCTCGGTAACCCAATTTTAGCCAGTAAGGGCATAGTGAAGAGACCTTAGCCACTAGCGCTGTGGTATACAACCTTCACTGGTGTAAAGGGGTGCGTTTCCACTGACGCGGAGCTGGGCGGAGAGGAGAGCAGCGGACCGTGAACTGACCAATCAAATATCCACTCCGCGTCAGTGACAAAAGTGTAAGGAGCGGAGCAGATCGGGCTAGTGGGACAGAACGGAGTCGAGCAGGGTAGTCCAACCAATCACAGTGCTCGAAATCTCCACTCAGCTTCAGTGGAAAGAGAGAAACTTTGAAGATAAAACAATAAATATATATTTGTTTATGTCAGTTCGACGGCCGCGGGACGAAAAGCTAGATTTAAATGATGTATTTAAAAATATATACCTACCAACTTAAAAAGCGTATCATTGACAACGTTCCCAAGGAACTATAGGTCCTTCAGATCTTTACAGTACCTACCTATCATGACTGTACTTATAACAGTAAAAGATATCAATTACCTTTATCTCAGTTACAGTTGACATTACTGGTTACTGGTTGCTGTGAGCTTACATCATTCCATTGCTGGGCAAAATCCTCCTTCATGTTTGACATGCGTAAAATATATATATATATATATATATATATATATTTTTTTTTTATATAAACAAAATAACTATTATGATTATTGTGAAAATAGAAAGTAACCTGCTTGTTTTTTTTTTTTTGACATAGGTCCTACTCCAGTCTTCTTTTAACAATAACATAAATGTCCCGAAATAAAACAAAGCCTAGTAAATTTAATTTAATTGTCCGAATTTATGGGCGGTAATGGTAACCACACAGCCATTAACACATTACCATTAATTAATTGCTCGTTAAATAGCTTATATTCTCGAACTCGAGTTTTGTTGTAATTTAAAAACCAGCCAAGCGCGAGTCGGACTCGCGCACGAATTGTTCCGTACCATTATCTATAAAAACGGCAAAAAAATCACGTTTGTTGTATGGGAGCCCTCTTAAATATTTATTTTATTCTGTTTTTAGTATTTGTTTGTTGTTATAGCGGCAACAGTAATACATCATCTGTGAAAATTTCAACTGTCTAACTATCACGGTTCATGAGATACAGGCTGGTGACAGACAGACAGACGGACAGCGGAGTCTTAGTAATAGGGTCCCGTTTTACCCTTTGGCTATGGAACCCTAAAAACGAGAAGCATTTTAAGTTGCAAACATTCATCATCTGCTTAGCCTTTTCCCAACTATATTGGGGTCGGCTTAAATTCTAACCGGATTAAACTGAATACCCGTATTTTACATATAGCGACTGCTTAACTGACCTCCACAACCCAGTTACTGGGTAACACTATACTCCTTGGTAAGACTGGCTGGTTGTCAGACTTTCAGACTACTGACGACGACCCGTAACGACTGTCAAAGATCCATGAGTGCTTTCCGAGGCACCAAGCGTCGTTTAACCTGATCGAACGAGCCGTGCGGCTATTATTAATTAGCCACGAGCCCCTCACTTAACTACGAGTCCCTCTTTCCTATTAAGTAGGAGAGGCCACGATGTTAAATGGTGATTCACTCGAGCGTCGTGGGGACCTATTAGATTTTGAAGATTAGATAGTAGAAAGAAAAAAATACGTATACCTTTCACCGGTGGGGGGAGAGCGGCTCCAGGTTCTCAAAAATACACAAAAGACTGTCACATGTCGAGTATTTCAGTGTTTTTTATTTTGTATTTTGCATTTTCAATAATCAGCCATGAGTTTTGGTCTCGTCCAAATCGTCAGTCTTTTGAATATGAGCTCCTTTAGGGTTTATGGGGCCCTTCACCGGTGGGAGGAGCGGCTACAGGTTTTCAAAAATGCAAAAAAAAAACTGTCACACGGAAATACTCGAGCGCGTAAGATATTGATAGTGTATATGCCCCACGTGATTCTGATAACGGAGGAATATTAATCTGCCGGTTTGCATGGTGGGGGTGGCCGTACGATGAAGTTGAAAATGGGAAAAATAAAATATTCGAGCGCCACCATTTCCCGTTTTAATGATTACAATAAAACTTAACAATATAAAACTACTGTTTGTAATAATAATAACGTATTGTCTTGTGGAGCACAACTTAACGTGCTCATTTTTTGCATTTTCATTCTAAAATAAAAGAAATAACCAAACAAACGATGAGGGCGCCACTGTGCTCTCGGTAGCCTCTTAAATAAAATATTCGAGCGCGTCAGATATTCAGAAGGGATGCTTCTGAATATCTGACGCGCTCGAATATTTTATTTTCCCATTTTCAACTTCATCGTACGGCTACCCCCACCATGCAAACCGGCAGATTAATATTCCTCCGTTATCAGAAACACGTGGGGCATATACACTATCAATGTCTAACGCGCTCGAGTAAATCCATGTGACAGTTTTTTTTTTTGCATTTTTTAAAACCTGTAGCCGCTCCTCCCACCGGTGAAGGGCCCCATCATAAAACTTTTTTTTCTTTCTACCATCTAATTTTCAAAATCTAATAGGTCCCTACGACGCTCCAGTAAATCACCATTTAACATCGTGGCCTCCCCTTAAATGATTTGAGGATTTCACGTTCCATGCATCGACTTAGTATGATCAATACAATAGCTTCCCTACGCACCCGTCCCACCGTCGACTAGCTGTCAACGATTTTCTTGCTCAAAAATTCTAAACGGAAAGAAGTTTGTAGGTCTCGTGTAAAAGTGTATTAATAGTTGATCGCTGAATGTTCACACCATCGATGAGTACTCATATTTTTTGCAGCGACAACACTCGCTGAGAAACTCACGCTTGGTACATATACGCATACCTACTAGCAAATAATCGCTCGTCTCCGCCGCGCACTCGTTGCTCGTTGTGCACCAACTCGGTTTTAATTGCAAGCTCTACTCGCTTCTCGTTAATCGTGGGACAGGTGCCTTAGCCGACTTTACTTTGTCGTATACCAAATTGGCGTTTGTGTTATGTACTGCGTTAACCACGAAATAGAAAAAAACAAGTGGAAGTGCCCACGCAGCTATCCGATGCGTGTCACAATAATAACAACCTTCATTAATTGTAATAAGTCTTAATTCTGTATGAACAACAAATAAGCTGAAATCGTTGTCAAAGTTGAAATCGTTGTTCATACAAAATTAAGACTTATAACAACTGACGAAGGTTGTTATTATTTTACATGTTTTTCCGCATAACTGTATGATGTTTGTTTGTTCAAAGGGTTAGACAGAGAAGTTCACATTCTTTAGCAACTACGTCAAATGTCGGTCAAAGTATTTCTACTAGTGCCTTGGTCTCTATACCCTTCATAGTTTGGATGCGCATATTTTAATTCGAAGAGTTCAGAATAGTTAGCAGTAGGTAGGTCTTTTTCATCTTCACTGCTGGACATAGGCAAAGCTATAATTCACAAAGGGGAGGTACATGTTAAGCTACGCTTTCCGGGGTTGGTCCGTGGACCATCTTTATATACCGAGACTCCTCCGTGCCTCGGAAAGCACCTTAAGCCGTTGCGTTGGTCCCGGCTGTCATTCCTAGATCTTTGACGTTACGGGTCGTCAGAAGCCCGAAAGTATGACAACCAGTCTTACCAAGGGGTATAGCATTAGTATTAGCCAGTAACTGTGTTCCGGAGGTCAGATAGGCAGTCGCTCCATGTAAAATACTGGTATTAAGCTGCATCTGGTTAGACTGGAAGCTGACCCCAATTGTTAGGAATAGGTTAGGAAGATTGACGTAATATTAATAATAATAGCCTCTTATAGCCGCTGCAGGGCAAATGCCTCTTCTCATACATGTTTCAGGTTGTATGTTACGGTTGATCTGAATATGATTCGCGACCGTAACTAATCTGTATTTATAGAATTAAAATCGTTAAAGTCATAATAAAACTCTCTAAGTTCTTATAATCCTAATTAATGACTATTTCATGAAATCTTGACATCTAGGATTATACTAACTTAAAGAGTCGTATTACTGATTCTAATGATTATAATTTTGTAAATACATATAAGTTACGCTCGCGAATTATACCTTAATCAACATACAATCTAATACTGACTTGCAAATTGCAAATTGCAAAAAAACGTAAGAAAATGTGAATTTCGCGGGCTACCTGGAGCTTCCCCTTAAGTACCTGCCGGTCTATTCTGTAAAAATCTCACCGTGAAAATTTAGGTGAAGTGAGCTGTCATTCCACCTGATGCTAGTGATTGACACTATTGACGGCTCACTCCACGCTCACCTCACCTAAGTTTTCACGGTGAGATTTGTACAGAATAGCACTGCTGGTACTTGATGGCAGGGCTACACTGTGTCGTACACCTATTAACACAGTAATTTGATAACATTGTACAAGTCAATTGTTATAAAAAAGTGGAGATTCATTCCGTCTCTTCTTCTTCGTTAGAGGAAACATCTGACGTTTCATAAGTGCCAATGTCAGTTTATGTTTAAAAAAAAAAACCGGCCTTGTGCGTGTCGGACCACTGGCAATGAAGGGTTTCGTAGTTGGGATGGAACAAACTTAACATTGTAATTGAAAAACATGTCCTCCCATACATCGATACCTGCCACGGTAAATTCTCCAATAGCAAAAATATATATTTTTAGAACGGCCGCGACTGTCGTCCGAATAGTTCCGACACGAAATCTGGTGATGATACTATGTCCTATAACAGATCTCAAAACTAATGAAACAGTCAGTTGTGCAAAATATGTCAGAGTTATAACTTGTAATGAGTTTAGAAGTAATTAATTACCGTGGCGAACATGACAAAGTTTCTGTTCAAGTGAATTATGTGTAACTTAGTTCGACTATGTCGCCGACTTTGGGAACAGTATTCATTTCATCTCATGAATATTGAAGTAGGTAACTAGGACTGTAATAAAATCTATTTTTTCTTCTAAAAATAATATCGAGTTTGCTTATGCTGCGCCTACTCTGTTCAGATCGAAGCCTGAAAGTCTGAAAACTAGTTTTACCTTTGTGGTCACATTTAAATTACAGACACATACATACATAAACCTACCTTCTTCCCATGGGGGTAGGCAGAAAGTACAGAACGCCACCAGCTACGATCCTTATATACTCCTTTTGCCTCGTTTACGTTCATACATCTGATCATAAAGCACGCAGATAGCGAGTACTACGCACCTGACCTTTCTGAAGAACATCACCCATAAGGTCACTATAAATGCAAGGACTGCATTTAAATTAGTTGTGCCGAATAGTACTATATTGTAAAGTTCATTCGGAACCTCCTTCAAGTGAGCGCACACAATTCGAAGACGAACTTATTTGTTTAAAAAAAAAACCAGTCATAGATTCCCAACGAGACGCCGTTCGAATTTTGAAGTGATGTTTAGAAATTAACATCAGAATCAAAACATAAGATATCAGTAGTTTTTGAATAGTGGACGAGTGAAATTCATTTCGACGTGGAATTGATGACTAGAATGAAAATCATCGCCATCTTCCTGCCCTTGTCCCATTTTGCTTGGGGTCGATGCATCACGTTCTCGTCTTCTATTCTGGTATAAATAGTTAAGCTACCATTCATTCCCATTTCTTTCATAATATGAACCATCACGATTCATCCATGTTTTCTTTGGCCTTTCTCTCGCTCAATGAATTATATTCGGAGTGAATATCCAATCAGTTTCAATAAACTTAGGATACGTCTTATTGTCAACAATCAAATCTATTTCAAATACCTACCTACTAAAAGGTTTCTTTTCAATTCTGTTACAAACATAATGTAAATTCCAACAAATATTTATAAAAACCTAAAGTTAGAAATTTTCAAAATGGTGGGCTGACTTTAAAATATCCAAGAAGTACTTGTTCGTGAAAACATTAATTTGATTGACAAGTTATGAACAAAGGAGAACAAAATATTTCTGAAAAAATTTTGTTCAACAAAGGGTAGAGTGCATTCTGAAAAAAATATCATCCAGATTTTTTAAATGCAATGGATGTAATTTGTAGTGATATGGGAATAATTTCCTGAAATAAATGATGATGATGATGATGATTATTATTATTTATGATAATATCCACTTTGTTTTTATTCGATAAGAAAGCCTACAATTTCATTTGGAGGCAAAAACAAAATCAAGTTTGTATAGTATTGTAAAACGTATGCATTTCCATTAAACGTCTGACATAATATGACACTATTTAATATTTATAACTAGCTTTTTCCAGCGGCTTCACCCGCGTGGATGTTGGAAATTATCCCGCGGGAACCGTACATTTTACCGGAATAAAAAGTATCCTATTTGCTATTCCAGAGTATAATCTATCTCTGTGTCAAATTTCATCTAGATCCGTTCAGCCGTTCTGGCGTGATGTAACAAACATCAAAACTTTCACATTTATAATATTATTAGGAAGTAGGATACGCGCCATTGTGACTTCCCCAGTGGTCTAGTGGTCGCAAGCGTTACTGCTGAGCATGAGGTCCTGGGTTCGATTCCGAGGTCGGGCAAAGTGTTATTGGGATTTTCCATCTGGAATTGCTCAGTAGCAGCTCGGAGAATGGATTTTTGCCTGGTTGATGATGGCAATAGGCTCGCCTCCTCTGACGAAATGCAGGTGTACTATATTTACACCTCTGCCTAACCTTTCGGGGAGAAAAGTCATGATTTTATTACAAAACCGAAAACAAAAGAGTTCTAACTGTTACAGAAAACCATGTATAAAAAAAGAAACTATAAAAAAAGAAGACAAGTTCAAAACAAGAATACTTTTTACAAAAACGGTTTTGTAAAAAGTATTCACGGCACTTTGTGGCAAAGGTCTTCAGTAAGCCTTTATTAAAAAAAAAAAAAACATAAGCGTCTCGAGTATGGCCTAAGGAAAGCTATTCATTAACAATACTATTGTTCTGGCGTGCTTGCGTAGTCAATGGGCTGCTGACAAATTAAATCTGTCCTTCTTTGCCTTTGTCGGGATTAAATGGAGTTTTCTTATTTGCAATTTGAGATAAGATGGCGTCGTTTCGCTGATTGAAAGTGGGTCATTATGAACATATTAGGGTGTTCATACCTTTCCTTTATGTATTTAAGCTTGCCGAGGTCGGTCCGTGGATAGGTGACCATCTATTACATATCGAGATCCCTCCGTGTCTCGAAAAGCACGTTGAGCCCGGCTGTCATTTGTAGATTTTGGACAGTCGTTACGGGTCGTCAGAAGCCCGAAAGCCTGATAAGACTGGCTGTCTTACCAAGGGATATCGTATTACCCAGTAACTGGGCTCTGGAGGTCAGATAGGAAGACGCTCCAAGTAAAATACTTGTATTGAACTGCATCCGGTTAGACTGGAAGCCGACTCCATCAAAGTTGGGAAAAGGCTATGGAGATAAATTCGTAGACCTGAAATATAACTTATTATTTATTTTAAACGGTGGCGTTTCACTTCTCTAGCCATTTTGAGGAAATTACAACAATTTTAATTTTATATAATATCGAATTTACTCATAGATAGACAAATAGCTAGCTAGCAGATAGTTATCCGGAAGAAAACCGTAGTTACCAACATAGCTTGCAGAGTAAGCAAGCTACAGAGGCAGTGTGCTGATCATGTTTGTCTAAGGACCGATTACCGGTGGAGCAGACGAGTCCTAGAGTGGAGACCTCGTATCGGCAAGCATACCCAGCTTGATGGACCGACAACCTCAAAAAGGTGGCTGGTAAAAAAAAATCTGCTGATTTATTTTCGCGATTTCAGGTTTGGTCCCATAGTAAAAGTTGTTTGTTATCATTAGTACAATCACGTGTTTAAGAGGATTGTGAAGCTGTAAATTTTCATACAAAAAGAGATAACGTTTTTCTCCCTGTAAACATAGTATAATTTTAATAATTTTTGGAAATGTTATAGGTACAATGAAAAACTAGGTCTGTACGTTTTTACTATAAAGAAATATTGCATACGATATAAGTTATTAGCATCTAAATATCTATATTTTTGACATAAAAACATCCTCGAACATTTTTATTTTTTTTAATTAAATTAAATTGAATTACTAAAAACAAAAAACGTACAGACCTAGATTAAAGTGTACTAAATGAGACCAAAATTGTCAAATTTCGTAAAGGTTTAAGGGGGTGAAAACGTTATCGCCCAAAACAATATTTATGTAAATAATTGTATGAAATGTACGTAATTGCCTCCAAAAATCTCTTAAGTATTGGTCACTAAATACCAGTCACCCTATATAGTTAGATAGTTTGCATTTTTGTACCTGGTGTAAAAAGCATATGTCAGTTTTGTGATACTCATCCTCATTCTGAAATCGAAAGCAAAGAACATAAAACTATTTTTAAAACCAATACATTTCCTCGGTCACACTTTACGACTTATTTGTGAAGGCAAGCACGACGTTGTTAGTTTTCCTTCTATTCTTAGATCTGAGAACAAAGCAGGAATGATACTTTATATGAGAGGCACACTTTCCATTTAACGTTGACGTAGTTTGAACTTTATTGTTACCGTGGATAGAGTATGGTATAGATTAGCTGTCAGTATATGCCTTACTTTACTAATTCTTGTTTTAACTTAAAATATATCCTATGACACTCGGCAATACATAGCTTCCCATTAAAGAAAGAATTATCCTTTTTTTTACCTCTTTATAATAAACTAGCTTTTTCCCGCGACTTCCTCTGCGCGTATTTTTTAACCGACAAAAAAAGGAGGAGGTTTTCAATTCGACAAGTATTTTTTTATTTATGACCACGCATAACTTTTTATAGTTGTCAGATTTGAAAGATTTTTGTTTTATGCGGGAGGGTATTCCTCGAAGTTGGTCCCATGTAAAATTTAATAACTTTGCTTTGGTAGTTTTTGAGTTAGCTTCAAAACTACGTTTTTTCCCACTTTTTATGTGGATGATCTAACTTATTCTGCAGGTAAGTATTCAAATTTGTGTGGGGTAGGTACCACAACTAAAAAGTGAAAAATAAAAACTTTTTTCAAAAACAAAAAACAACCAAGGAAGTTGATGGCAAACATTGAAAATACGAAACCAAAGACACCGACTTCCGAAATTAAATTTATTTTTCACTTTGTAGTGTTTTTTTTTTTTTTTGGAATACGTTTGTTCTTTTTTTTTGTAAAAAAGTATTTATTTTTACAGTCAATATAATTTTGCTTACTGACCAAACCTTATTCTGACTGGTTCCTAGTTTTACCCCGTGAGCTTTGAAGTATTATCATCTGATCGGGTTATTTCTATAAAGAGGTTTGTATAATTATGTCATTTTGTACTTAAAGATCACACCTCCACCACTATTTCTCAAGTCCAACCACACGTTTAACCTCTCGAATGTCGGAGACTAAATTGACTTGACTGAAATTGTCAAGCTGTATTAGGATTACATTATCATAAAGGTCATTTTAATATTTTCACTTGTCAATTTAGTGTAACTGTCTGACTTAAGACACTTGGAGCATTTTTTCTTATGTCGAACTGTGTAACATAAGACATTCGAGAGGTTCCACATTTAAAACAAAAGACAACTGAGTCGCTCTCAAAACATAAACAAAACAACGTGCGCGAATAATTGACATTTAAAACGTCAACCAATTAGAGAAGGTCTCGTTTTGGGCGCTCCGACCGGCCAATCAGCTTTCTTATTTCATAATAGCTAACGATTCGTTTTGCAATACTACTAGAGCGATTATTGTTTTTGCAAAAACCCTATCTTTTTCTAGTAAGATTGAAACATGTTTTCACCATCGTCTAATTATCCGTGTTTTCGCAATATCCCTAAGGTTTTCGCCAAAATTCGAATTGTCAAATCATCTTACGACATATGCATGCAACGTACTACCGGGATAAAAAGTATCCAATGTGTTAAATCCGGGTTATAAAATCTGTGTGCCAAAATTCATCCAAATCCTATTACTGGGCTAATAATACTAATGACTGAAATACTATCTTGAATTCATGCAAGCCTAGTACTTTTTGTTAGGTTACTGCTCAGAAATTATCGTTTTATAAATTATCACTATTTCAGCTCGGCTAATATGCATGATAGGTATAAAAAAAAAAATAGAACTCAGAAGTAATGTAGCTACCAGTGAATATTTATTAGATTTGAATGATTAGTTCCGGAGATTACCCCTACATATAAACAAAAAAATACCTCTAATAGTATTTAAGTACATAGGTATAACTTCTAGTATAGAATGAGATAGCGATAGTCTTTGAGAGTCACTTTTAATGTAGTCGGGTAAAACATTCCAAAGAAATCGATGACAGCCGATGTTTGTTGGGCCACGGGTGGGCTTCAGTCTATGACTAAACTTCTATGTCAGAAAAAACATTGCACGAGAAGGCGATAGACAAATTATATTTTTGTCTTGTACTACTACTCGTACTAGATATAATAAATGTCTCACTATTATTATTTATTTAGTAACTTCTCTATTGCTATACTCTGGCTGTAAATGTTTTTTTTTTTTGCTTTGACAGTGATAAATTTAATAGCAGTGGCAATAAATAATAAAACAGTTACCGAATACGTGAACAGCTCGCTGCGCTGTTCACGTCAACTCAATCCTGTTAAAAGGATCATTTGGCTTAGGCATTAATTAGATTTAAAGGAAAGTCGGGACATGCGCATGTAACTTACATTAAAGAATAATAGTTATCTAAAAAAAACACTATATTAATTAATGTTAGTACCTACATAGAACAAAAAATCAATCTGCCTAGCCTTTTCCCAACTATGTTGGGGTCGGCTTCCAGTCTAACCGGATGCAGCTGAATACCAGTATTTTACATGGAGCGACTGCCTATCTGATCTCCACAACCCAGTTACTGGGTAATACGATACCCCTTGGTAAGACTGGTTGTCCGACTTTCAGGCTTCTGACAACCCGTAACGACTGTCAAAGATCCACGAATGACGGCCGGGACCAACGGCTTAACGTGCTTTCCGAGGCACGGAGGATTCTCGTTATGAAAAGATGGTCACCCATCCACAGACCAGCTCCGGCAAGCAAAGCTTAACCTGATGGATCGATAGTACACAGAACAACGACTATAATGGTTTGACTGGCCTGTTGGTCTAGTGGTTAGTGGCCCTGACTGCTATGCCGGAGGTCGTGGGTTCGATTCCCACCCAGGACAAATGTTTGTGTGATGAGCATGATCATTTGTTCTGTGTCTGGGTGTAATTTATCTATATATGTATGTATTTAGAAATATATAAGTATGTTTATCAGTTGTCTAGTACTCATAACACAAGCTCTGCTTAGCTTGAGGCTAGACGGCGTTGTGTGATAGTTGTGGAATATTATTATTATTATTATTATGTCCTTTATTCATTTTAAAAACTTATTAAATACATTTTTAAATATTTTTTATAAAAAACATTAAAAAAAAAACATTTAAAAATATAAAAAATAGTGATCCGCCAGTAGCGGGAGCAAAGTCCAAGCTACCGGTGGTTAGGGCTGCAGAGACAGGAACCTCCTCACAATGCGAGCCGTATCAAGAAGTACTGCCTTCTGAATCTGGCCCTTGATCCAACCGCCTAACGAGAGCCTCGAAAGATGTTGATCGAGACTTTCGGCCATCAGGCCATTGGCCGTTACGACAATCGGCACAATGACAGCCGAGCTCACATTCCATATGTCAACAACCTCGTGTGCTAAGTCGAGATATTTTATTTGTTTCTCTTTCTCAGCTTTCACGAGGTTCTCGTCATGTGGAATGGTAACATCGACTATCATTGCGCGGCGCGCTAATCTATCTATCACTACTATGTCAGGCTTATTGGCGACAATAGTCCTGTCAGTAATGATAGACCGATCCCAGTACAACGTCACATGGTCATTTTCGAGAACTGGGTCGGGCACATACTTGTAATATGGTACCTCAGATTCCACAAGTTTATATTTCAAAGCAAGTTGCTGGTGAATAATCCTGGCGACTTGGTTATGCCTGTGCAAGTACTCGCCGTTAGCCAGACGAGAACAACCAGAGATAATATGTCTGATGGACTCACCCGGACGGTGACATGCCCGACACACGTCCACCGTCCCGTCCCTCATAATATGTTTCCGGTAGTTATTCGTTAAGATAACTCCGTCCATAATTGCACAGACGAAACCTTCAGTTTCCCCGAAAAGGTCACCAAAACGTAGCCAGGATACGGACGCTAAGAAATTTACACCGGGCTCATGAAGAGCCCGATAGAAGCGCCCGTGAAGTTCCTTGCTTTGCCATATCCCCTTGCGGTCATCGGTAGTCAGTACTACAGGTTTGCGCCAGTTCTCTTTAGCCATGGAGAGCGGGGTGAGCCCCCTGTCTACTGCGACCACATCACGGTGCATACCCATTTCGGCTTTTAAAAAATATTCCCTGAGGCTGCACATTTCGCGGTTGTGTAGGGTCTTCGCATTTAAAAAGCCTCGACCCCCGCACTTCCGCGGAATGTACAGTCTCATTACCGATGATCGTGGGTGATGCATCCGGTTTGCGGTCAGCAGTGTACGGACCCTCCTATCCAGGGCGTCGAGTTCGGTCTGAGTCCATTTGAGTATGCCGAAAGAGTACATCAAGACCGGCATGACCCAACCGTTGAAGGCGCGCACCTTGTTTCCACCTGAAAGAAGACTACCTAATACCTTCTTCAGGCGGCCAAAGAAGCGCTCCTTCAACGATTGTTTCATGTCAGCAACGTTGATACCTAACGCTTCCGACATACCCAAATACTTATAGCTTTCCGATGAAGAGAGGGATCTAAGGTTTATGGAATCCGAGAGTTGAATTCCCTCGGATTCCATAATCTCCCCTCGCTTTACATGCATGACTGCACACTTGTCCACACCAAATTCCATACTGATAGCGCTACTGAAAGTTTCAGTTACCTTCAGTAGCTCCATCAGTCGCAATTTGTTGGGGGCAAAGAGTTTCAAGTCATCCATGTAGAGGAGGTGAGATATGACCTGACCGCCTCTCCTCAACCGATAGCCTAGACCTGAATCCTCTAGCAGTGTACTTAGAGGATTCAGGGCTAAGCAGAACCAGAGTGGACTCAAACTGTCGCCCTGAAATATTCCCCGTTTAATCCATACAGGCACATCATTCCCCTGGATCTGTCGACACCCAGGATAGCGAAGGACTGTCCTCCATTGCCCCATACACGACTCAAGGAAGGTGCGTAGAGTTGCATCTATCTTGTACAACTCCAGTACCCTCATTAGCCATGTATGTGGCACCGAGTCGTAGGCCTTCTTATAATCTATCCAGCATGTCGACAGATCCTTGCGGGATCGACGAACCTGTTGGCTTATGGCCATGTCGATGAGGAGTAGCTCCTTAGTACCACGGGACCCGTTCCTACATCCATTTTGAGAGGCAGACATAATCAAGTTACTCTCAATGTGAGTATTAATTTTCGCTCTCAAAATGGATGTAAGAAGTTTATAGATCGTCGACAAACATGTGATCGGTCTATAATTCTTGGGTTCCGCGGGACTACCTGACTTATGGAGCAGGTGGGTAACGCCTGTTGTTAGAAACTGCGGTAGCGACCCAGACTCTAAGGATGACTGGAATTGAGATGCCAGGCGAGTGTGTGAACTAATTAGCCATTTCAACCAAAAGTTGTGTAGTCCGTCCGGTCCCGGTGATTTCCAATTCGGTAACGGACGGACTGCTCTGGCTACGTCTAATGGCGTAATGAAAACTGCTTATTATTATTATTATATTAAATTAATTCACAGAAATCAACTGGGACAACTGCATATTAACATTATGTCTATTATGAGAAAGACATGCATGTCTTTCTCATAAACATCAAAACAGTGAAAATAAGCATTGAAGCAAAAGCAACAAACACTACGACCTAGATTAGTACTTATAACAATTTAATTAAGGTTAATTAATATTATACTTACCTATTTTATCCCACAAAGAGGTACCTACATACATTAGGGAGGTATTATGTCTTTCCATAATACCCTATTCACCCCATTATTTAAAATAAGGTAGCACTCAAATAATTTTAGGCAAACGAAATTAAACATACCCAAATGGGTAAGTATTAAAATATGCCTTTCGAGTGAAATTAAGTGGTCCTTCAATGATTTATTTTCCCATGGCTCGTTTAAAATTAAAATAATCCTTCTGTTTTGACCTTTACCTCCACCTTTTTTTTGTTTTTTTTTTTTATTTGGTGGGAAATCATCAAAGAACTTCTCCAGCTCTGGGCGGAGCGGGAGGGCTTGTCAGGCATTTACTGACTAAAACCCACCCGTGTTCCTTCGGTTGCATATGCCACGGCCACGGTAACTCTTTCTAATAACCCGCGATCCTGGCAGGCATCGGTCCAGACCTCATCAGTTAGTGCTGACATCTCTTGAAGGCGCGCATGGAACACAACTCGCCGTCAAACCGAGCCTAGTCCTTACCGGACGGCGAGCTACCCATTGTTCGCCGTCCGGGAATGAGCCGGGAATGGGCTCTAAATTCCCAATGCCCAGGGCGTCTCCTGCGGCGACTAGGGGCGTGAGGGAGCAAAGATTGCCTCTCCCTCACGCATTTCGCGAGCATTACTACTTCGTAGAAGGAGGTGACGGCGTCCCATGCACTCTCTCGCTCCGTACCATGGCCTGGACCAGGGTTGGACGCGAGAGATCGCCACCGCCGATCACCTACGCGAGGACGCGGCGGTGCTACACCCAAGCCGGGCAGACCTCCACTGTATGCTCCACCGCATCCTCCGGGCAATCCATACAATGGTAAAACCCGAGCGTTTCCTCCCGCCTTATCCAGAACAGCAACCACCCAAAGCAACCGTGTCTGGAGAGGATTTGCGTCAGGCGGAAGGTTTTACTTCCACCCTAATAGAGTATTAATTTCGTTTTATTAATGGAATTAGAATACGGAACTGTCGCGAAATAATCAGCGAATATAATCAAGTGTGTGGCTGCGATTTTAACACACCTTGATCTATACACCCGATGGATTGTTACGCGTGATCACGGAATCCGGCTACAGATCCGGCTCGAAGGACCAAAAAATGTACGACGATAGTAAACACTTTGTTCAAGCGTACGATGATTGTTCTGTACACGCAAGTGTACAGAACGGATGATGGAAACCCGGGAATGAAGAAATAAACCGCCCTTGTTGAGTGTGGTAAAATAACTGATTTATTTTACTTAGCCAGTTCACAAAATGATCGCGCGTATGCAAACGCTGATCTAGCTTAACCTACTCAATGTCACAAATTGTATAATGTGTGTTAATAAAATATGGTATTGGCATATGGGTAAATCCACAACGTTTCCACAGATTACTTGTGTACATTTTTTATTAGGTACTTTCATATTTTAAAACGACTTATTAAAAATAAGAAAAAATAGTATGTACCAGCGTATTATTGTCCTTTTGCAGGTAAAGTTCTCTTCCCATACAGAGAAGATACGAGCATTGATCACCATATTAACTCACGATGTTTCAGGTTCCCAGGTTTCCTCACGACGTTTTCCTTCACCGATGTCAGTAATGTTCAAGAAAAACTCAGAAAGTGCAAATTAATTATTGAAATACTTGGTTAATTATTGAAATACATTGGTACTTGCCCGGATTTGAAACCTCAACCCCGTAAATGAGAGGCGAGGCCTTAACCACTGGGCCATCAGGACAATATCTCTCTCTCGCTAAGTTTTTTTTTTTTTTTACTGAGAAAGATAGCTTCTAATATTATAAATAAATTGTCAAACCTTCAGAACTGTTCGTTGAACCGTCGCGGTTTTTAGTCCTTCAATTTCCTAGTTTCCGCCCACTGAATCCAAATGTATTTACTACAAAACGTAAAGAAAAATGGCGTAAATTATTTTAGTATGTACCTAGATACAGATAGGAGCAAAAATAAATGTACACTTAGTGAAATTCAGCAACCATTTTCTCTGAAACTGTTGACTGAAATTATGAAGTATTGTGAACACAGAACCTTTAAAATCCAGATTGCAAAGGTTCTGTCTAAAAATACGTTTGTAAGCCTTTCTATTTTTAGCGTCTTTGATTTATTATTACAGTGTGGCCTTACACGAATTTGGCAAGGATTTTCTGTTTTTGTGAGGCATGGATTTAATCGTACCTATTTCCTATTCTGCGCTACTAAACATATTATCGAACACTTTAATATAATGGTGGTGCCCCTTTTTGTGAACCTCAAATAGTTTCTATTTTGAGGTCCGCAAAACACTGAATAGCCAAGTAACTGCGACCAACTTGGATGTAGCGCTCTCTGGCCGCTGCCTCAGCACCGTTCGTTTTTCTCGCTCGACTCGCGCGCGGTTGGTCACACTTCTAACCTAACATAATCTATTTGGTCGAGATTTCCCTTTTCGAGATCACTTCACTTACTTGTTTTCTTGCCTTGTTTTGCAGTATTTACAAATCATTGACTGGGTGATTACATATTTTTATTTGTACCCAAAATATTTTATAGATTCAGTAGTCTTGACGTATAGAACACGTGACTTATCTAGCAAAACAGACACACACTTTCACATTAATTAAAATAATCACAGTCATTACAGTGATATCGTGTGGGTTGTGAAGGTCAGATAGGCAGTCGCTCCATGTAAAATACTGGTATTCAGCTGCATCCGGTTATACTGGAAGCCGACCCCAACATAGCTAGGAAAACGCTGGGCAGATTGACAACCTACTACAAAGCTACAATCCTTGATAATATACCTGCACATTTTTACATTTGTCTACCGACTTTTCTACACAAATCCCTGTCTGAGTGAAGAGTACAGACACAACACAGAAAGACACAGAAGGTCAGATCCATACAACGAGCGAAACGGCACGTACACATCGACATAATTTTTGTACAGTGAGTGCGAGTGCACACGCGACTGGCATGTCTTTGTGTTATTGTTTTTTCTCTGCTGGCGAATTTGCGTGTCCAGTGTGGCACCGGTCTACCCACGCCAAGCAAGTAGACAATGCCCTTAATGAGACATGTTGGATAGTATCGGGCTCCTTAAAACCAACTCCACTCACCCAATAAGCTCTACCCTTGCAGGAATCGCACCACTTGCCGTACGAAGGGATGTCGCATGCGCGCTGGAACTGCTTTGCAGTTTGGCACAACTGTGAATGCTCGTGAATCAGTTTTTCATTTCATTTTTTTTGTTTTAAAGAACCAAGAATCCGATTCTCGACATCCCTTCTACGAATAAACAACGACCGCGGGTAGGCCTAGGCGTCGTAAGAGCTTCTTACGCTCTACACAGGCCATCCAAGACAAACCATCAATGAGAGAAGCAAATTATGGGAACAGAAGCATCCACCGCCTCCGATTTCGTTAAGCTCCGGGAACATTTGCCTCCCGAGCGTGATCTGTAATGGAAAGCAGTTAATCGATTACACACCAAGTAGGCGGCTGTAGACACAATTTGTCGAAGTGGGAGATTACTAATCCTCCCAACACTCTGTGCGAGTGCAGTACTTCTGATCAGACCATGCCCCACTTGGTGGAGTATCCTAACTGCCCGTTCACCTATACCTCGGCTCACCTAAAGAATGCCACTGATGCCACGAACAATGTGGGTTCAATTAATATGAAAACATCAAACAAAAGTACTCATTATCATCGTTATCTTCCTGTTCTTGTCTCATCGACGTGGGGTCGACGCAACACGTTTTCTCTTTCCATTCTTCCCTGTCAACCGTCACACTATCATTTACTCCCTTCTCTTTCATATGAATCCTCACACAATCCATTCATCTTTTCTTTGGCCTTTCTCTCCCTCTCCATCCATCAACATTTATATTAATCACCATTAGTCATAAGCGTTTCCTCCATCCTCATCACATGCGCCTACCAAGCCAAACGATTTCTTTTCACCTTTTCTGTCACTGGATCCACTTTCCAACTTCCTTTTATATAGTAATTTCTTACTTTATCAATTTTTGTCTCACATCTATATCAACATGCTCTTCTCCGCTGCTTGCAATCTTTTTTTATCCGTATTTTTCACGACCCAGCATTCCGACCTATTTGGTACGACAGGCCTTATCACGAACTTGTAAGTTTTTTCCTTTGACCTGTCACCATTTCATACATCCTGAGTTGATCCAGTGCGTTGCGAAGAAGAGGACAGTCGACAGGAAAAGAAATTATATATCTATTAGTATGGTGAATTTTTCTTTAAGTGACAAACTCACCATACTAATAGATATATAAAGTTCTTTTATGTGATATGTTATTAGTGAATTTAAGGCGTTGGAGTGCTTATATATAAATAAAATAAAATAAGATTCGTTTGAAGTCGCTGTACGTACTCGTCTATGTGTGCGTGCGACTGTTTTAGTTCCTTTTATGGAGTTGACCTTCTGTGTCTTTCTTTTTTTGTGGTGTTCTGAGAGGCAGAGTATAACAAAGTTTGATAAGTCGTAAATAAGTGCGGACTGATATGTAGGGCGGGGTTTCAGCCACTGTAGTCAAATAGGGCTGTAAATAACTTTTATTGGTTACTTTGTACTGTACGTGTGTGTGTAAGAGGAGAGGTTTTGTGTCGTCGTGAATGGTAGCGGTAGACTGTAGAACTCCTTGAGAAATAGTTTGGCTGTGAAAGTACCTATCACCTTCAAAATTCCAATGCTGGTCAAACTACAGGGTATGTATCGGTTAGGGGTCGTCTAGTGCCATGTGTTGGTTTGGTCTTTGGTCTGGTGGTCACGGCGTGCAATATGTTCTGGTGCTCCGGTGATGGAGGGTACTCCCCAGAGGAGGGTCCGGTGACAGACAGCCACGGCGGGTTCACGGATGAGTGCTAACGCGTGCCCGTGTACCCGCCATAACGGCAGAGGAGGACACCGTGGATTTTTAGTGGGTTGGAATCCCACATAACTGCACTATCTCCCCGTGGTAGTGCAGTATGCATGAGCATTTCTCCACGCAAAAAAAGGGTTGTACTAACTCATCGACAAAATATACAAAAATGGCAGTTAATCCTACTTAGCAATCTAATTCGGGTCATCACATGTTTGGTGAAGGAAAACATCGTAAGGAAACCTGAACTTATATAATTAATATGTCTGAAATGACCAACTCGTCTTCAGCAAGCGTGGTGATCAATGCTCGTGCCTTCTCTGTATGAGAAGAGTTTCTCTGGATTGGGACAGTAAGAGTTTTGTAACACATTCAGACACAATGTAAAATGTTATCGAATAAAAATGAAATTAAATAAGCTGGTATTATATACACGCTGGGTATACCCACGCGTCTAAACATACACCAATAAGGTTATTTTCTCTATTTTTAAAATAACCAATTAAAAAGACCCCTATCGCTGAAACCTTATACCATCTCCAATTAGGTTAGGCTTTATCACTCCCTGAAGATAATTACAACTGAATTATGATCCAAAAATACAGCCTACTCTAATCTTTAATCCCTGACCAATAAGACTCATAATCGTATGCTACGGATAAGCTTAGGATTAATACGTTGTCAGCAGAAACCTTGTGAATTGACGTCAAGAGATAATTTATAATCGATGAAAGTAAAAACCCGTCGAATACGGAACCTTTTATTTTGCAGTCGGTTTTAGGAGGATTGATTGCTACTCAGGATATGCAGGATGAAATTGCATCCATGGGCATCCTCTTAACCCTTGACACGTGGGTTACACAACAATAAAAAACCACATAAGTCATGTCAACGTGTGTGCTCGAATGTCAACCCAATCCGCAAGCCCACGGTCGCCATTCGATGATGTTTTTTACGTTTATATATATATATATATGATGTACGTTTATATAACTATTATAATAAAGAGATTTTTCTTACGCACGCCCGTGTGTGCGTGTCCCATCACTATGAACAATTTTTACTATGGGACCAAACCTGAAATCGCTAAAAAAAAAATCTGCTGTTCTCTACATTTATGTTCGCATAACTTGTCAAAATGTAGAGCACAGCAAATTTATTTCGCAATAATTGTGTTGTAACTCAATGTCACAAAACATTTTTATTAAACGTGAAAAAGTATTTTTGTCTTCTCAGTCGTGAAAGGCACAAGTGCCACGATGCCAGGCATAAACTCTTTTTTTTATACCATTGACGCAGTCCAACGCTAGTTAGTATTTTATAATATATAATAACAGTGAGTATTTCTTATCTTTAGAATAGACGAGACCGTCCATTTCACCATTTTTGTCGACATTTTGTAGAAGTAACCAAGAATACTCTTTACTAAGGAACATTAAATTTAATCCCGGTAAAATGTCGGCAGCGAGCAAGAATTGAGGTTTCAGCATTAAAAAGGCGCTATATTATGAAGTAGTGAGCTATTTTTGGGCTCGGGGATAATTAAGTGAGGAATAATTAGAAATAATAGTAGAGCTCTTTGAAAAGGTGCTCGCCCGGGGAATTAGTAACTGCAACCTATGTGTATCGCTTAGCAGTGTTGCTGTGTTCCGTTTTTAAATTGATAAAGTAAAATAATATATTAAACGGATCCTTTAAAAACTTTTTGCGCTTCTAATGATGCACACATTTTTTTAAAATAAATGAGTCTCTTTTTTACTTTCTGGCCATTTCTCACAGTCAAAGTGACTTAGACTGGGGTTAGGTCTGAGCTGTGACAAACCACGCGCGAGCCGAGCGAGCGAACTGAGAGTTGGTTGCAGTTACTTGACTATTTTATATTTTTAAACACTAAAATAGGAATTTACAAAAAGAGGTACCATCATTAAATAAGGGTGTTCGTTCAATAACATTTTTAGGAGCGCAAAATGGGAATTATTAGAGGTTCAATTACATGCCATTAAAATTACACTGTTATTCATCATCTTTCTTCTGTCCTTATCCAATTCATTTGGTGTCGGCACGAATTGTACGATAATATTGTACCTACATTGCAAAATAAAGCTTTGATGCTGACGGGGCCATGATTTTGGTGATAATGTAGATTACACAACACTAATTATTTTACGAAACAAATTTCGTGAAATTTATTTTAGAATGCATGCAATTAATTTTATAATGTAAATACGGCTTTAACCATTGACTTGTTTCTCCGTGTATTATAAATTCAGGTGGCAATCGCACAGGAGGTATATTGTGATTCAATTCTAGTAACCGTGGCACACGCAGGTACTAGTATATCGAGCCCTGACCACTTATCGTAAGCGACATTTTTACGAAAATACGATGTTTATCGTAAACGATATAGTTTTAAATGTCATACATACTTAAAATCACGCCTTCTTCCCATGGGGGTAGGCAGAAACTACAGAACGCTACCTGCTCGTTTATACTTCTGGTCATACACGCACGCCCCGGTTGCGAGTACTACGCACCTGAACTTTCGGAAGAATATCACCAATAAGGTACCTATAGAGCTGGACAAATGACCTCCAAAGATAAAATTTAGATGCCTTTTATTGCAGGGTATCCGAAGTATATTCCGCGATTATTGGTAGTTTAAGTGATAGATTCTTTTTAATATAAGTATTTTTTTTTTCATAATTTTCACCTGACATCGGTTTTGATTTTTTTCTCTTTCTATTAGACGTTTGTGGATGTTTTTTTTTTTTTTTTTTGTGATAATTCATCACTATTTTATTTTATTTGTTAGGGACAAAAACAGTTACATGCCAAGCTTAACTAGAGATTCTTAAATTAGTACAATACTTAGAAATACATTTATACACAATCATTCCATATTTATGTTACTACACATGTAACCCACAACATTGTCCACGAATTCACAAAAAAAAAGTTAAAAGAAAACAGACAATTAGTGTGCATCGTAAAAGACTAGTAAGAAGAAGAAGAAGAAGAAGAATATATATATTATGAATTTAGTAACTCTATTGCTCTTGCCTTGAAACGATTTTTGGAAAGAGTAAATATGTCAAGCTCCATAAAGTGAGTGTTGTACGCATCAACGAGGCGACGAAGAGGCACGCGCACCCCAGCGTTAGTCCTGCACGAATCTGTGTGGAATAGTCGAGGCACACGTACCCCACGAAGCATGACAGATCTAGGTACTATTTAATGTATACTATTTGATAAAGGAATGCAGTCGAATCTATTATTACATATACCATGCAACATCATTACACCCACAAGAATTCGTCTAGTCTCCAAACTAAGAACATTATAACGTTTCAGTAATTGTTCATATGAGACTTTAGGACGATAACATTTATAATTCATTGTACGTAAATACCTTTTCTGCACAATTTCCAGCCTATCGTTGTACTTATCATATAGAGGATCCCAAATTTGGGCGGCGTATTCTAGTTGCGACCGGATCAGGGTTTTATATAATATTAAGAATGTAGAGGGTCGTACAAAGCTACTCGAAAATCTCATCACCAGTCCATACATCTGAAAGGCTTTTTTTACTATATTGTCAATATGAGTATCAAAATGCAGACTAGAGTCAAGAGTAACACCCAAGTCACGGACAGATTGAACTTCATGAAGACTTGTATTGTTTATTGAGTAATTAAATTTAATCTGATTTTTATTTTTAGTAAGAAATTGTGTAACATTTAGGAAGGCTAAGAAAGAGTTTATTTTTGAGGCAGTATTCATATAATCTATCAAGGTCCTGTTGTAAATAATGGCAGTCGCGAATATCTTTACAGGTGTTGTAAATTTTCATATCGTCTGCATACATCAGGAAATGTGAGCTGACAAAATAATGTTTAATGTCATTAATAAACAATACAAATAGAAAAGGACCTAATACTGATCCCTGAGGAACTCCGGATTTAACAACTATAGAATCAGATTCATGCCCATTAATGACGATCTTTTGAGTCCTATTGAAAATATATGAAGCAAACCATCTGAGTAAATTGCCACGTATACCATTAAAGGCAATTTTTTCCATAAGCAGGGTGTGATCCACCTTGTCAAAGGCCTTCTGAAAATCCGTGTAAACAGCGTCAACCTGTACCCGGCGGTCCATATTTTCAAAGAGATAGTTCACAAAGGTCATGAGGTTAGTTGTGGTAGAGCGACGCTTTACAAAACCGTGTTGTTCGGGTATGATAAGATGACGGATATGAGGATATAACGCACTGTGCACAAGTCGTTCAAAAACCTTTGACAAAGTGGACAGAATGGAGATGGGCCGATAATTCTCCACATTATTTTTATCGCCACTCTTGTATACAGGAGTGATGGGGGCTCGCTTCCAAACTGTAGGAAAGACCCCCTCCTTCAAACATTTATTAAAAATTATATGTAAGGTGGAATCCAAGTGGTCAGCTGTATTTATGAAGAAGGAGGGTGGTATGCCATCGGGCCCAGCTCCTTTAGAAGAATCCAGTGAATTCAATGCTATACGTATTGATTCCTTTGGCAAGTAGATGTCAGAGATAAATGGCGAATTGTCCTCATAGCAATTAGACGGTTGCCATATGTCTGGGTCAAAGGTAGAGGGTTCATATACCAAACAAAAGAAAGTTGAAAACAAATTGCATATTTCCTTGGAGTCATCGGAAGAAACATTTTTATAATACATATTAGCAGGGTACTTAGCTTTGCCTTTCTTGGAAGAGACATACGACCAAAAATATTAATAGATTTGGGAATACTGTCCTCAACTGATGTCATATATCTCTTATAACATTTAGCGGCCTCACTATGAAACAATTTGCGATAATTTGAGAAATGCACATAATCAGAGTAATTACCATATTTCTTCCACTTAATCCAAGCATGTTCTTTATTTTTAAATGTTTTTATTAGAGAAGGTGAAAACCAGTTCGGAAATTTTGAGTTTTTAGTATGAGTTAATGGAATATGTGACCTAATAACTCTATATATAGTTTCATAAAAAAAATCGACAGCCATCTCAGAGAACGATGAGAGAGTGACTCTTCCCAATCTACATTGTCTAAGTCGTGTTTAATGCTATCATAGTTGGCTTTGAAAAAGTTATACCTGCGAACCGGATGGCATTTCATTGGTTTGATACGCATACTTGATACTATACTAGGACTACCTTAAAAATTATGGCTTACCTAGAACTTATGGAACATGACTGAAATTGTGTAGAGAGTTCAAAATTACTGCTCAAGCTCAACCTCAACCACAGGAGTTTGACTCATGGTAAAAAAATAAAAAATTGTGGCAATGGCTTCTAAGTGTTTGGATGGATGGAGCTTCGAGCTTTTATTTTTTTTTTTTTCAAATTGTGATTAATTATAAATTCAGTAGAGCACAAGTTTAAAAAATGCACTGCTGTCATTATCTGATGTGTTTTTATTTTGAATGTTTTAAGTGAACTGTTTTCGGAAATTATGGTGATGAATTATCACAAAAAAAACATCCACAAACGTCCAATAAAAAGAGAAAAAAAAATCAAAACCACAGGTCAAAATTATGAAAAAAATAATTTAAAATAATAGGTTGGGGAAAAAGTTTCTTCGCATTTTTTAAGAAAATTCAAAACATTTTTTAATATAGTTTATTTACATTTAACTAAAGCATGTAGGTACCATTTTGTTCGATAACTTTTTGCCATCTTGTAGGTAGGGACATAATCCCATTGCTATAGAAATTTTGGGACTTCTGGTCAAAATACCGCGACAAGTGGTTTTGGCAGTCCTCTCTTGATGTTAACCTGACACTGCCTAAAGAATTCTGAAGAGACCGAAACAGGTGGAAATCTGAAGGTGCAAGGTCAGGACTATACGGCGGATGCATTAACACCTCCCAGCCAAACTCTCTTAATTTTTGCTGAGTGGCTAAAGATGTGTGAGGTCTAGCGTTATCATGATGAAAAACCACAACCCTTCTGTTGATTAATTCCGGCCGCTTTCTCTCAACTTCTTGCTTTAATCTCATCACTTGTTCGCAGTAGAGTTCAGAATCGATGGTCCTGCTTGGTGGTAACAGCTCATAATGAATAATGCCCTTCCAATCCCACCACACACACAGCATCACCTTGTTGCGGGTTAACCCGGGTTTCGCCACAGTCTGTGAAGCCTGACCGGCCTTTGACCACGACCTTTTTCGCACGTTCTTGTCATACGTGATCCACTTTTCATCACCAGTTATCAGCTTCTTCAAAAATGGTTCGGTTTCATTACGTCGTAATAAAGAATCACAAATGAGTACACGGTTCATTAGGTTTCTTTCAGTGAGCTCGTGAGGTACCCAAATGTCGAGCTTTTTTGTGTACCCAGTTTTTTTCAAATGCGCCAAAACTGTTTTGTGGTCAATTTCCAGTTCTTCAGGTACGTCGTAACTACTGATATGCCGATCTTACTCCACTTTTTCAAAAATGGCATCTATTTTATCCGTAATAGGGCGACCAGAGCGACGTGCATCGTAGACATCAAAATTTCCGGATTGAAAACGCTTAAACCAAATTTGTGCTACTCTCACAGGTGCTACTACACTAGGTCCATAAACATCGCAAATTTACTTCGCGGCCTGCGTTGCATTTTTACCTTTTTAAAAGTAAAATTTTAAAATGTATCGAATTTCTTCATTAGATTCACTCATCTTGACGGTACGAAAAACAAATGAAAATCACACATTTTCCTAATTTGAATTTGGAATTATGTTCTTTAAAATTTAAACTTTCAATGATTCCAAAACCAGTCAGATACGAATAGTATAGCCTTTTTCCCCAACCTAATATTATCTCCTAAACTACTAATAATCGCGGAACATACTCCTACATGGGGGTGATTCAGATGCCCCACAATAAAAAGCATCTAAATTTTATCTTTGGACGTCATTCGTCCGGCCACCCTGTATTATGTCCTTCTAGGGCATCCTCTCCCGGCGATTCCACTCACATCGTAAAGAAACTTACAGTCACTCATCCAGTTTTAAATATCGTTTAGGATATACATCGCATTCTCGTACAAATGTCACTTACGATAAGTATAGGCCAGGGCTCAATATCTTTTAGCTCGATACAACGTAAGCCAGGTAACCGGTAATAGTATAATAAAAATGAACGCTTCCCAACCCCGGTACTACGGTGGCTGCCGGTACTTACTACGTACGAGCCACCTTAATGACTTTATCGGGAAATTTACCGAAAGTTCTCAACGAAGACTTGGAAGATATGAGACGAAAATCGATTAGCTGTTTTTAGGGTTTCGTACCCAAAGGGTGCCAACGGGACCCGATTACTAAAGCTCCGCTCTCCGTCTGCCCCTCTGTCACAGGGCTGTATCTTTTAAACTGTAATAGGTAGACGCTTGAAATTTTCACAGATCGTGTTTGTTATGGCCACTAAATAGCAAATAATAAAAATAAAATTCGTGTGCGAGTCTGAATCGTACTTGGGCGCTTTTTTATTATTATTTTTTAATCTGCTTTCAAGGTTTACTTATTATGTCAGTTACTTTAAGGCAGTTTATACCAAATATTCTTGACGGTCATAATAAATCATTTGAAGTAGATGGATTTTATAAATACACTAGCTGACCGGACAAACGTTGTTATGTTTCCTAGAACTCAATCGTAGAGCTACCTACCAGGTCTAATTGTAAATTCTAAACCATTCACGAATCCACTTGAACGCACACAAAAAAATTCATCAAAATCGGTCCAGCCGTTTAGGAGGAGTTCAGTCACATACACACGCACAGAAAAATGATCTTAACATATATAATTTTTCTGTACGTGTGTTTGTCACCTAACTCCTAAACAGCTGGACCAATTTGGATGAAATTTTGTGTGTATATTTCAATGGGTTCCTGGATGGTTTGAAAATATAACTGGGCATGGTAGGTGGCGCTGCAAAGGCGGTACGAAGTTCGCCGGGTCCGCTAGTATAGTATAAATATATTTATTTTGTGAAATTGTGTTTTACTTTTAATTTACTGTTGCTAAGTTAAAAAACCTAGGAAAACTTCTTTGTTTTATACTATGACTGTATTCATAGTAATAAATACATATTTTCTCAAGCTTTCTCATAACCAATATTACAGTAGAAAGGATAGGAATAGGAGAATTAACGGTTACAAAACATACCTACCCGGTATAATTTATTATATCACCTAAATCCTCTCATTCAGAACCTAAACACCTAAACCAATGTAAATTTAGGTTCTTAGAATCTGAATAAAACCCTTCTTTAAAAAAAAAACATCTTTTCTTATGACCAAACTCACAATGTTATCACCAATATATTTTTACGAGTATGCGTCGCCATTCCTTAAATATAAAATGGTTATCCAAAGGATTTTGTGAAAAACTTGAAAAGATGGTCCAGGGGTCCGCCATATTGGTACCGGGTCGTTTGAATCGGAATTTATTGTGAACATAAGGGGAATATTTTGTGAAGAATTTAAGGTTTGTTGAAAAAGCTTTGATATTATGATCCAATGTGGGTGGAAACTAATTTCCTGTGGTTCGCGTGTAGGAGTAGGTTCAGCTTCAATTTTTGTTTATGATTATTTTTTTACGAAGAAAAAAACAAAAAGATACCTTTTTACGATAGCTTGATTGATTTTACAGATTGTGATCGTGTTCGAGTTGCTCTGATTCGGCAAAGACGGTGGGCAAAATCGAACATAAGTAGATATTTGTTAGGGAAAAAGCCACTCGACTTATCTCGAATTGTGCCGAGCTGACCCGAATATGATTAAACGAACGAAGATGCCGAACGAAGTTTACCGATCGGCACGAGCCGAATGAAAATTAAATATATGTAGTAATTGCTTCAGGTCGGCTTTGTTGTTCAACGAGAAAGCTCTTTATTAATCAGTACGCCTGCCATGTATGCCACATCTAGTAATAAATCTACTTTTGCTTTAGATCCGTGTTTACTCGGTTGGTATATACCTTGGTTGGTATAGTTGATTTTTACTTTAGGTACTATCACTGCCTTCCTATTTATTATTATAAATTTACTTTTAAAGAAAGGTTGGTTGGTTGGTTGGGTTGAGATGCGAGGCTGGAGCGTCGGGCGTCGAGAGTGACTCAACTAATACACTATTTACGGTTTTTAGTTTAATTTTAATTTTATTCTTTTCTCTAAATTATAGGTATTGTATTGTGCATATTTTATTTTCTTATTTTTGTTATTTTATTCCTCTATGGATTTGTAGATGACCGTAGGTGTGTCCGTGGCATCACATATGAGAATACCAGCGCTGCGGTATTTATTTAAATATCGCAGCTTTATGCTGAGATAGGAGCCTTTTTGGCCTCGCACAGGTCTTTTTTTATATTTTGTAAATTTCGTTTTTTTATGTTAATTTTGTTAGTTTCCTATGCTCTTTTTTTACTGTTTGTATTTCTCCTGCGTGTCCCAGATAAAATATTTTTCGACCTTGCTTCTTGCCTTTCTTGATTCGAGGTCAACGGCAGTGCTTACCGGCTTAGGTAGATTTTTTTGCGAATATGCTCATAAGTGGCCATAATTTTTTATTGCGTTGACTTAGAAACCTGTTTTATTTAGAGCTTCAAGGGACCGTAGACCTACGTATTTGGTAATATTAATTTCAACTTGATACCTGCATGCGTTCCTGAGAAAAGGGTCTTGACAGACAGACAGACAGACTGACAAAGAAGTGCTGTTTTCTTTTTCTTTTGAGGTACAGAACCCCAAAAGGAGACTATAAAAAAGAGTATATAGGCGTCAGTTCGGCTCAAGCGGTCGTTCTAGATGTAGAAAAATGTAAAAACAAATCTTCTATCCAATATACAATCAAAGTTCTACCGAAAAGACGTCTCACATTTACTCTGATACTATCAGCGCTCCGCAGAGCGTTGTCAATACTATACAGGGTGGAAAGTTGAAGCCGGCCCTGGAGGAAAGGTAGGTACTATGATATAGATAATATTTACGTAACCATATTTAAACAAAAAAGGAAACATTCGATTCTTTTTTTAAACAAGAAAGTAAAACTGCTTTCAAGCATCTTTGAAAACTTGCTTACCGTAGGTAGGTACTGGGAATCGAACAGACACATTTTTTTAAATACTTTACCTATTCCTTCCCTCACGGGGAAAACAACCGTGATGAGGTATCTAATTTTCGAATGTTATTTTGATTTATTCCGCATTCGCCTCACAAAGTTCGCGCCACATTGATATAACTTGTTCGCCCCTCATTTTGTTATTTTTTTTCTTTCCTTCTTTCTCCGTTTCCCACTCAACAAGTTCTCGTATTGACACAGACGTTCACATAATCCCGGTTAGTCCCCACTTAGTGTATGTTGTTCAAAATAAACATCAACTTAGATAAGGAGGTAGCTCGTAGCAAACGGTAGCTACTGTTTAAATGGATTATACCATGTGAGGGATAGAACAAAAGGTCAAGTCTGGAAGGGGTAAAGCGAAACAGCTTACACCCTACATCACTTACATCTAGTAGTATGTTAGATATTCACATGTCAGTACTCTTTACCTATACACACCTCTCCTTACCCCCTAGGAAATCCCGCTTACTAACGAATTGTTGTGTTACTATTGTACACTTTTTTATTATCATTGGCCATTTAAGTGGTCAATGTCTCGTATAGAATATTATATATTTTTAGGGTTCCGTAGCTGAAAAGGAAAACACGGAACCCATACAAGGTCACTCGTGTGTCTGTCTGTCCGTCTGTGACAGCCAATTTGCTCCGAATTTAATGCATAATGCACCGATTAAGTTGAAATTTGGTACACGTATGAATTTTTGTAACCCAAAGACGGATGTGTAACGTAAATAAATGAATTCTGAATATAGGTGTCGATTTTGGGGAGCAAACAAGAAAATTAAAATAAAAGTTTTGCAAACTGTACCCTGTGAAGGGCTTACTGTGAGGGTCTCAAATAGATTCTTTTTTTATAATTTTAAAATATACTGTTTTAAAGTTATTTAAGAAAATAAACGAAAATTGACATTTATGTCCGAAACTGCTGCGACTAAAATATAAAAAAGTACAGAAAATTGTTCTATACCTATAGATTACAGGAAAACCTATAAGAAGTCTATGATCTTAAAATAACATGTTAAATCTCTCAATATTGTGCGTACAAACTTACATTTGCAGCTGGAATGTATGACCAAACATGTTTTTCAACTACAATTAGTTCTTAGGACAAATTCAGCCCAACTATGGGATCATTGTGCGTGGTTTCATGGTTCATGGTGCATGCACTCCGTCGGTTTTTTTTCTTTCACTCGTATTCTTTAAGAACTTATAATCGTTACATTTTTATTAATTAGCATCTCATTGTGTTTTTTTTTTCTATTACATAGGTATTTCGGACAAAAAAAAAACACCAAATTCTGTATGTATATGTGAACTTGTCCATTCATCATCATCATGTCAGTCGAAAGACGTCTACAGCCGCACATAGGTCTCCCCCAAGCACCGCCTCTTCGACCGGTTCTGTGCTTCCCGCATCTAGCTGATTCCTGCAGCCTTCACCAGGTCATCGGTTCACCTTGTGCCTCCCCACGCTACGTCCATTGCCTACGACTTTTTCATGGCCAGCCACTGATTGCAAATCATTGTTAGTCTGTCTATCGTTGCCTAGCCACGCATTTGTAAGCAGTGATACTTCTGTATCTTCTTCCATTGATACTTAGCAGGGTCTTCATATTACACGGGTGAACTTTATGAACGTGTACGCCGCGATAACTTTAGTATGGGGCTTAGTAGAGCTTCATTATGTTTTGACGTAGGTGCACCTCAAAATTTGTTAGTCTTACGCTCGTTTTCACCAACCCTAAGTAACACTTAAATGAATCCCTAAATATTATTGCACTGTTGAATTTTCAATACTCAGCGCTGTTAAGCCTAGCGTTGATAATCCAACAATGTACTTTTATTTAGGGATTCATTTAAGTTTTACTTAGGGTTGGTGAAAACGGGCATTACCAGTTTATTCACAGGTCAATACATCTCTCTAAGTTAGATTTGTTCTCTCTAAGTTTGATTTCGGAAATTTGGAACAAATCTAACTTTGAGAGATGTATTGATGATTTGTTATGGTTATAATTATGTGAATAAATATTTGTTATAGTCGCGAATCAGCTTTTGATCAACATAAACATGAAAGCCTGGTCAAGTATCTGGTCACACTAACCCACCCAGTGTTCTTTTCTAAAGTTCACTTGGAACCTCACTCAGTGTGCGCCCACAAATCGAAAGAAAACTCATTTGTTTTTAAAAGTAAATCATTACGTCACGGATTAACAACGAGACACCGTTCGAATTTCAAAATGATGGCTGCAAATGTCAAATTTTACGCAAAACGCCACAAACCGAATTGGATACGTTTCCAGTATAATTATAATGGAGGGATATCAAAATTGTGGACAACGGTTGTGGATATGTGTCTTTTAGTCGTTAAATTCCACTATCTAATATTACTGTATGGGGGTTATCCGGATTTATGTAGTTCATGTTTGTAACACTTGATACTTCTATACATACAAACATAAACTCACGCCTTCTTCCCATGGGGGCAGGCAGAAACTACAGAATGCCACATGCTACGGTCCTTACAAACTCTGCACACGCTCATTACATCTCTTCAAAACTGAGCACACGCACGCACATACGTACATCTGGTCACACACGCACGCCGGTTGCGAGTATTACGCACCTGACATTTTTGAAGAACATCACTAATAAGGTCACTATATGTCTTCCTAGGCTATACGAGTAGAGGAAGACCAAAGAAACGATGGATGGATTGTGTGAAAGATGATATGGCTAGAAAGGTAGTGACTACCGAGATGACGACTAATAGAGAAGTATGAAAAAAAAGACATGTTGCGCCGACCCCAAATAAATTGGGACAAGGGTAAGAGAATGATGATAATGTCTTCCTAGGGCGTCCCCTCCCGGCATTTCCACTCGCATTTGCCTTGTAAATACCTTTTGTTAGAAATAAATAAACTTCTATGTCATGTCTTAACTAAAATGGTATGATAGAGTGTTGCTGTCCCTCTTCATTCGTTATATCAAGTTTTATGGTGAAGATATTTATTTTAACCTTACACATAGTAATTATTTAGGTAGTTATAAGTTTTTAAACCGACATGGTCATTAACATTATTATTAGAACTTAAAACAGGATATTTATCATGTATATTAATTGTTCGAGTTTCCGATGATCATGGATAAACTGAAGTTATTGCGGGTGGATGTTTACGAGCAGACAAAACGGTCTACCCTCTTTCTTGTTCGTTTAGTGCGATTGACACCGCTACCATTGTCACTTGTTACACTCACAACTCGATTCTGTTCTCGACACACAAAACTCACTGTGTCCACTCGCGAACTTTTTTCAAAAGGAAAAGTTCGCGAGCGGACACGGTGAGTTTTGTGTAATAATATTTAGGTACTTGATTGAAAACCTGAAAATAATATTGTTACAATTTGTATGTTGATAGGGTAACAGCTTTATATTCCTGCTCCTCTAGTATCTACTACTTTGCCCTATGTTGCCTTTTTTCCAACTATGTTGGGGTAACACTAAACTGGTAGAAATCGTCACGTAACGAAAAAGCGTTATGCCCCCTCCATGCGAATTTCTCTATCGAAATTGTGAAATGGTGAATTTGGTTAAGATAAAAATCCAAGATGGCGGCTGCGAAAATTTTCACATTTTTCGTCTTGGGTGTCGTTTTCATGGTTTTCGAGGGTGCTACAGCCGATAGTGACGTTAAAATGTTAGTACAAGATGGCGGTTGAGAAAATGTTAAAATTTTTCGTCTTGGGCATCGTATTTATGGTTTTTGTGGATTTTTTTCGTTGTTATCCGACAGTGTAGTCAAAATGAAAATCCAAGATGGTGAATACGAAAATTTGCAATTATTTTGTCAAGCGTGTCGTTTTCATAGTTTTCGAGGGTGCTAAAGTCTATAGTGAAGTTAAAAATCCAAGACAGCGGCTGGGGAAATTTGATTTTGTTTTAAATCATACGTGAGCAATAATAGCCGCAGGGGTCGATCGATCAGGTTAAGCTACGCTTGCCGCGGTTGGTTCGTGGATGGGTGGCCATCTTTATATGCCAAGACCCCTCCGTGCCTAGGAAAGCACGTTAAGCCGTTCGTCCCAGCTGTCCATTCATGGATCTTTGACAATCGTTACCAGTCAACAGAAGCCCGAAAGTCTGACAACCAGTCTTACCAAGGGGTAACGTATTACAGAGTAACTCGGTTGTGGAGATCAGATAGGCAGTCGCTCCATGTAAAATACTGGTTTTCAGCTGCATTCGGTTAGACTGACAGCCGACCCCAGCATAGTTGGGAAAAAGCTAGGCTGATGATGAAGTGAGAAGGAACTTTGTTCCTGACTGTGGTCCCCGACCGCTCACGTTTTTATTTTTTTATATGAAGCGACTGCCTATCTGGTCCCTACAACCCAGTTACTGGGTAAAACTATACCCCTTGGTAAGATTGTCAGACTTTCGGGCTTCTAGCTGCCCGTAACGACTGCGGGTAACGCACTGGTTTTCGTTAACTAAGGGCCGGTTTTTTGATCCGTAGTTAACTCCACCAGTGGTTAAACATAGTAACTAATGGTTGAGTTTTGGTTAAATGTATTTGCCAAAATGTCATTAGTTACTATTTTTAACATAAATGAGTTAACACGATAACATTCCTGATAACTCATTCAAGTTTAGCCTTTCACATTTAGCCAAAATTCACCATTAGTTACTATATTTAACCATTGGTTCAGTTAATTACGGATCAAAAACCCGGCCCTAAATGGATAAACTAATAAGACTAAATTATCCATTTTTGTATCATTAGATGTCAGTTTTTATGAATAGGAGAGCAGATATTACTGTAGTACTGTTTTGGCGCTGGTAGAGCTCGTCTAAGCTGAACTGACGCGCCCTACTATTTCATTTACCGAAGTGTATGTATATAAATTTAAGTAGTGGGGTGCGTCATTTCAGAGTAGACAAACTCTACGCCTATTGTTTGACCAAGACCGCTGTACCGCGCCTTAGGAATGCGCGGTGAGGCGGGGTGCAGCGCTGGCGAATGAGCGGTGGGACGCCGTGAGCGTTGACGAATGAGCGGCCTGAACTGCCCCCCGTCTCGCCGCGCACATACCTACGGCGCGGTATAGCAGTCTTGGTCAAACTATAACACAACCTTACTGTACCTAAAGTCAATGTCTCAAGTCAAATAGACACTTCAAAACAAATATAATATATCCTAACCTAAAACTATTAAAAATATAAAATATGGCGTCGAAAAATTCCTTCGCATCGCTGTCGACTGGTAATGTAACCAAGAGCCTGGCGGCATTTGCCACGTTGTATGGCAATGCTTAACCTCTGGCCTAGCCAGCCCTTGGATCATGGGAAGTGTCAACCAGCCGTTTGGAGATTTCGTTGAACAAACCACGAGCACTCGGACCCCACGGCCCGAGGGTTTCAAAACAAATTAAATAACACACACGATGTTATGAACTCTCATACGTTTTTTAATAAATTATATTTTAATCCAACAATGTACACACGGCTACTCATATCAAGCTATATACATTTCCCGTATAAGCTGATCTCGCATTGTACAGAATTTTCGTACAATGAGCTGTCAGCTTATACTGGAAATAATGTACAACACTTGAAACTTCAGCTTGAATAATTTTAACTTTATCAAACGAAACATTCGTTCTCAATGAAATCTGTCTTAATCAAACTTGGCGTAGCATCGCCTTTATTGTTTGCTACTTCTTCCGCGTGTTTGCAACTTGTTTGCGATTAAGTGAGCAAATATTAAATTTTCAGTTAATTGAGGCTAGAGTAAATTCGATAAAAGTTTTGGACTTAAGATTGTCTTGACGGAAACCAGATCATTACTTCCTCAGTTTTGGTACACTTCTCTCGGCCCGAATTAAGAGCGTTTAGCCCACGCTGGCTGGCAACGTCGCATTTGTACAGGTTTTTCGTGATTGTTTTAATAGATTTAAATCATATTACTATTTTTTTTTCAGTCATGCACTAGACCGTTGGTATTAATAAGTATGTATGATTAATTTTATTTTTTATTTTGGTTTTTGCTCATAAATATACCAACGATCTAGTTCTAGTGCATGGCTGAAAAAAAATAGTAATTTGATTTAAATCTATTAAAATAATTAAGAAAAACCTGTAGAAATACGACGCTGCCAGCCAGTGTGGGATAATCGCTGTTAAAGTTCCCGCAGAAAGGCGTGACGCGACAGTACGACACGATTCCATTTTGATAGAACAATTTCCATGAAGTATTCATAGAAATTGTGTGCCAAATACTTAAAGGCCTTTAAGTATTTGGTAAAAATATTTGCTAGTCAGCAAGATAGTAGTGAGGCTGACTGCCCAGGGTGCACAGGGCTATAAGTATAGAATCACATGTGAAGTACATACATAAACTCATGCGTTCTTCCCGTGGGGGTAGGCAGAAACTACAGAACGCCTCCTGCTACGATCCTTACATACTCCTTTTGCCTCGTTTATGTTCATACATCTGGTAGAGTACTACGTACTACGTACTTGCGAGTACTACGTATCTGATCTTTTTGAAGAACCAATAAATGATAAATGATTTTATTTCTGTAAGAAGGTTTGAACAAACACTTTTTACAAGTCAATCGTGTTTTTTTTTAAAACTAGATGAGGTCGGCGTTTCCTATCTGACTACTCTGAGAAGAAAGGCCGAAACAAACTCAGAGGTCACAGTCTCTTATAAAATCCAGACATAATCTTGGTCAGACCATGTAGATTGGTGTCTGAAATGGTCTTTTGAGGAAAGAACCACACAGATTGAGAGGACCTGTCCAGTCAGTGCACGCATTTGTCAGTAATCGCGCAGCTCAAATCAGAACTTAAGGAGCTCAACGATTCGACGAACAATACCAAAGAAATGACATTGGGATAGGCCGCATAAATTACTCAAACTGCCAGACCATGATTAAAAATAACTGAGAGAAAAAATAAAACAAACAAAAAAAAGCAATTACCTACATAGTCTTCACTTTCACAATAAATTAAAATAATATAATACTTTACAAAGTAAATACACTATATGTCTTCCTAGGGCGCCCCTCCCGGCGTTTCCACTCACTTTTGTAAATATCATTTGTTAGTCGCCTTTCATTCATCCTCTCAACATGACCAAACCATCTAAGCATACTCTTTTCAATGTTTGTCACTACATCCTAATTTAAACCACGCCGTTGCTTTGTCACTTCATTCCTCAGCCTATCATTCATAATCACACCGCACATGCTTCCCAATGGAACGCATTTCCACCACATTTATTCTATTTTCATGTTTCGTTGGCCGCACCCAACATTCACTTACATACATAAGCGTAGGACCAGCACACCATTGTGAGTCGAGCCTTTTTGGACATCAACTGGTTGCTCACAATCGTATGTATAGCATAATTCACTTTATTTCCCGCATTTACCTTTCCACATCGACACACACTAGTGAAATCTACCTATACATAAATGATTCCGGTTTTAAGGTGATTCTATGGCTATGTATAATCTTAATATATTTTTTTTAAGTTGATCTTGGCTTGGTTTTTCATTAGTCTATAATGCTGATCATATACCAGAGGAGCTCGTGGCTAAGTAATAACAGCCGCACGGTTCGATCCATCAGGTTAAGCTACGCTTGCCGGGGTTGGTCTGTGGATGGGTGACCATCTTTTCATACCGAGACTCCTCCGTGCCTCCGAAAGCACGTTAAGCCGTTGGTCCCGACTGTCATTCGTGGATCTTTGACAGTCATTGTTGGACAAGGGCTAGGCAGATAGGCAGATGAGATGATGATATTTTTACTAATTACCTATTACTTTCAAACTATACAAATTCTGAAATTTTTGACAACAAACACATTGTTTCAAGCTACAAAAGAATACTGTGGCAGTTCAGACTCCACCTATGTGGAAGTTCCGATTCCACTGAGGGGTTCTATTCTAAAAATGATAGAACTTTAAGGCAGAATAACAGTTAGACTATAATCAAAAGGAAATCTATACTACTTATCTTCGGATAAAATCGAGTACTTCTTAAAACTACCCCGACTAGCTTAAGTCGAACTGCGGCCTGGAAAAAACATACGAACTACTTTTTTATTTATTTAAAAAAGGGAGTTCTGTAATACGAGTAGTATGAGTGACAAAATGTCAGCCAGTACAATATGAGGTCCATTGCATGGAACCTTTACATTACCCTGACTAAAATAAGAGAAATTGCCCATAGGCAATTCTCATGTAACTAAGGGGCTGTGCACACCACGTTTTATAAACGCGCCGTTGAGGCGCGTTTGTAGCGATACAGATGCGAAGCAAACGCGCGTGTGTATCGATACAAACGCGCTAGCATTTTGCGTTTAAAAGCAGAACCTCGTCAACAGTAGCAAGATGGCGTCGGTCGAGACAGCATTGATTGCATGCGCTTTGTTATTAATTATTAAAAAAAAAGGAAGAAGAAAAGTTACCGACGTTTCTGGGTACACCCATTTACAAGCGAGAGAAGATTGTGTGGACATTATACAACAACGTTTAGACAATTAATAGGACATGAAAAAAAAATTGCAAATTTTTATCGAATGACTTATTCATCATTTAAAGAACTTCTTGAGATTTTTACACCGGAATTAACTCGTCAAAATACAGTAATAATAATAATAATAATAAACCTGTTCCTGACCCTGTTCCCGATACCGGTGGGCTACTATTTTTTTATATTTTTAAATGTTTTTATTTATTTTAAGTTTTTATAAAAATATTTAAAAATGTAAATCATATGTATATAATAAAAAATAAAGGGAATAATAATAATAATATCCTGGGACATTTTCACACACGGTCATCTGGTCCCAAACTAAGGTGTCATGTCATGGCATGTCACTATCATCAGTGTCGCGCGTTTGGCGTTTGAATCGATACAAACGCTGTACTAACGCGCGTGTGTATCGATACAAACGACAACAAACTGCTCTGTAGGATAAAAGAGCGCCGTCAACGCGCGTTTCTAAAAGGCGCGTCGACGGCGCGTTTAAATAACGTGGTGTGCACAGGCCCTAAGACTCTAACTTTGACTCTTAGTGACCTGTGAACGTATGTCACGTCCTAGGCAGACGTGACTTAACTCAAAACTCAAAGCACAAATAAATCAATAACAGACACATTTGAATGTCAAGGGGTCGGTCAGTGAGAAAGATGAAGCTAGTCGCCCATTACAAAGCGTACTAGGTTCCTATGGAAAAGATCGGGCAAGAAACTTATGACGTCTCCATTAGTTTAATAAAGGTAAACAAAAAACCGGCCAAGTGCAGGTCGGACCACGCACAATGAAGGGTTTTTTTTTTTTTTTTTATTTGTGATGGGTTTGCTCTTGACTCTAGTCTAGGTCAGAGGTGACAGAGACAAAGTCGACGATGGAGTGAGCTTACCCAGAAGAAGCCTGTTCACTCTCACTTTGAAGAGATTAGGGTTGTATACGTTCGGAAACACAGACGCAGGTAGTGAGTTCCACTCTTTTGCTGTGCGCATTATAAAAGACATTTGGAAGCGCTTAGTGCGAATTGGTGGAATAGCAACCAGGTAGGGATGGTAACTGGCAGTGCGTCTAGATGTCCGGTGGTAGAAGGGGGCTGGTGGAATGAGGTCGTGGAGTTCTCGGGCACACTCTCCGAAGTACAATCTGTAGAAGACCGACAAGCAGGCCACCTTGCGGCGATGAGCCAAGCTATGAAGCTTGGCATCCACCAGTTTTACGTCGCCAATGAGCCTCTTAGCTCTGCGTTCCACCGAGTCAAGCGCGGCTAGTTGGTACTTAGCTGATCCATCCCAAAGGTGACTGCAATACTCCATGCAGGATCGGACTTGCGCTTTGTAAAGGGTTAAAAGCTGTCCAGGCGTAAAGTATCGCTTCACCCTATTTAGGATGAAAAAGGGTTCCGTAGTTGGGATGAAATTATCTCAAGAACAAACTTGACATTGTACCTAGTTAAAAAATATGTTCTCCCATACATTCCAACTGCAAATGTAAGTTTGTACGCACAATATTGAGAGATTTATCATGTTGTTATTTTAAGACCATAGACTTCTTATACTGTAATACATGTATTTAACTATTCTCCGTATTTTTTTATTTCAAAATTTTAGGCTCAGCAGTTTCGGAGATAAGGGGGGAATGGTAAATTTTCGTCTATTTTCTTAAGTAACTATAAAACAGTTTATTTTAAAATTATAATAAAAATAATAATAATAATAACAACTTGCTCTGAAATACGGCCTTGTGGACTCTGAGGTACCGTATTACAGGTATGTGCCCGACCCAGTTCTCGAGAATGACCATGTCACGTTATACTGGGATCGATCTATTATCACTGACAGGACTATTGTAGCCAATAAGCCTGATATAGTGGTAATAGATCGATCAGCGCGCCGCACAATGATAATCGATGTCACTATCCCGCATGACGAGAACCTCGTGAAGGCTGAGAAGGAGAAACAATTGAAGTATCTCGACTTAGCCCACGAGGTTGTCGCTATGTGGAATGTGGACTCGGCAATCATTGTGCCGATAGTCGTTACGGTCAATGGCCTTATCGCTAAGAGCCTCGACCAACATCTCAAGAGGCTCTCGTTGGGTGGCTGGGTGAAGGGCCTGATTCAGAAGGCAGTCCTCCTTGATACGGCGCGTATTGTGAGGAGGTTCCTGTCTCTGGGGCCCTAACCACCGGTAGCTTGGACCCTGCACCCGCTACCGGCGGATCACTATTTTTTATATTTTTAAATGTTTTTTTTTTATGTTTTTATAAAAATATTTAAAAATGTAATAAAATAAGTTTAAAAAATAAATAAAGGAGATAATAATAATATCCTGCGACATTTTCACACCCGGTCATCTGATCCCAAACTAAGCAGAGCTTGTACTATGGAAACCAGATAACTGATATACTACATATACTACTTTTTTTTTTGTAAATACATACTTATATAGATAATTACATAAATATATTTGAGACACTCACATTAAGTCCTTTCATTTGATATGTCACACGGTACAGTTTGCAAAACTTTTTTTTTTCTTATTTGCCCCCCAAAATTGACCCCCATATTCAAAATTCATTAATTTACTTTACACGACCGTATTTGGGTCACAGAAATTCATACGTATTTCGACTTAATCGGTCCATTAGATTCGGAGCAAATTGGCTGTGACAGACGGACATACAGACAGATAGACACATGAGTGATCCTATAACGGTTCCATTTTTTCCTTTTGAGGTACGGAACCCTAAAGTTGAAGCTACAGGCTTTATACGATGCAAATAATATCTAACAATATCATTACGAAAAAAAAATATAGGAAAAAAACATAAATACTTTTAGGAGCAACCTGCCATGTAAATGATGTATTAAAAGTAAAAAAAAAGTGAAATCACCAATTTTATGGGGTTATTTTTATTATCAAACAAAAGAACCATTCATGACATTTATATTTTAAAGATTATTTATTTATAAGGTGTTGGCGGTAACTGCGGTAAACATGGTCCATTCTGAATAATTCGGTGCACAGTAAATTTCTCGCTTCAGACCGTTGAATTGGCTGCCTAGATCGTGTGAATCACACCTCTAGACTTTTCCTTTGGGCCCATGTACAGCCCAAAGTCTACATGGATAACTCGAATACGATTGAGGAATTGGAAGCCAACATTATTCGCGATATTAGCTAAATACCAGTCCAAATGCTCGGATGTGTCGGCAAATTAGAACTTCAAATACAAATACAAATATATTTTATTTGTGGAACATAGGTAGGTTAAGTAAAGATGTTGTAATTATTAAAGAACGCTATGTCTAGCCGTCATTTGCGTACTAATATAACAAACATGCTGATTACTGTAGGGTATGTTGATTAATGTTATATGGGGGTATGTATGAAATAAACCAGTTGTAACTCGGAATCGCAGTTTCATTCATCGCTTCCCGCTATAATTAGTGATGAAATTATTAAACAATTATCATTTAATTCAAATTGTCAACACAATAAAAAGAAATAAAAAAAATAAAAAAATTCCAATAAAATATAATAATAATACATTCTAGTACAAATTGTCAAATCAATAAATAAAACATTATAATAATAAAGATAAAAACAAGACAAAAAGAATTACTACAAGACAAAAAAAAAAGTAATTATAATTGTGTCAGTTATTCATTCACCGTATTATATGTTTTTTCATATAATATTTTCAGTAACGCATTTTTTTAAATCGTGTATGTTGTTTATTTCTTTAATTCGCCTAGGGATCTTATTATAGGATCTTATTTCAAAATGGACTATGTATGTATGGCAAGAAATTGAATCGTGTAAAGGGAACTACTCAAACAAGAAGACATAGATAGAATCTATCTCTTTATTTCTAACTACCTATCATCATCATCCCTTTATTTCAGTTTATAAGCAACCTACATATTACTTATTTTATGTTCCACATATCTCTTTTATACATTTGCGATATGAGTGAAATATAAACCTGCCCAGTCTGTAAAATGGGTCCACTCAATACTTCCCACGCTCTCAGCTAAGCCCACGCCCACTCCCTGACATTTCCGAGTTCACAATCCTGTAAAAAGTGGTCAAGGGCGAGTCGGACTTACACACGAAATGTTCCGTACCACCATACACATGTTTCTTGTATAGGGACCCCTTTAATTTTTAACTTTATTTTTTTTTAATATTTGTTGTCATAGCGGCCATACTCTCTCAAAATTTCAAGTGTCTACCTATTACGGTTTAAAAGATACAGCCTTATAACAGACGGACGGACGGACGGACAGCGGAGCCATAGGAATAGGGTCCCGTTGGCGCCCTTTGAGCACAGAACCTTAAAAAAAGCACAATACAATTTTATTTATTGTTCTAAAAATGAGAAGAGGTCGTCGAGATATTTTTTTTCTGGGAGACATTATTTACGCTGTATAAGGTTAGATCTGATCTCAAGATTTAGATAAAGGTTGGTACGCTTGATCAGGTTTCGTGTCTGACCTAGGTTAGGTTTTATTGTAATATATATAGTACCTAGTTGAAATTGGAACTAACGTGGGACATTTGTCTCACAAAATTCGTGAATAATGAGAGAATAGTTAGATATATATAATTATACTAAAGGGTAGTTAGTTAGAGAGAGAGAGAAAAAAAAGGTAGTTGGTAGAGCGTTGCCTATTGTAAAATGAAAAATGTAAGATCAAGCTATTACATAAATATAAAATAACATCACGCCTGCAATACCCGAAGGGTTAGGCAGAGGTGTACCTATGTACCATAAGTACACCCACATTTCACCAGTTATGTTCAAATTCCATGTATAAGATGGCGAGCCTATTGCCATCGACCAGGCACAAATCCAGACTCCTGGCTGCTACTCAAAAATTTCAGATGGAAAAAGCCAATAACAAACAATGAATCCATTATTTAAGTGGCCTATCAAAAAATTGCGTTTTGACAGATTAGGTATACTCGTATTAAAGCATGGCGACACATAGCATTATGTAGCAATTTGTCGGTTGTAATTACATTTATTTTGAATCTTATAACTTATTTATTTTTGTTTAAAGTATGAAATATTAATTTCTTATGAACTAACGTTTATTCTGGTATAAGTTTAACGAAATAATATTAATGTAGTAAGGAGAAATTTACAGTTAAATCGTTTTTAGTAGTTTTATGGTTCTAAATGGGATTATTTTTTATTGACATTCCATACATATTTCAAAACTCTGAGGCTACTATGGACTAAACCACTATTAAAGACATATTATTATACATTTTCCATTTCATTTTCTTATGTAAATAGTTCAGTCCACGAGATCAAAAAAATAAAGTCGCACCTTTTATGAAAAATTGCTTCCGAATTTTAGCTTTATATAAATAAATAAATAAGAAAAAATTGGGAAAAGTAAAACCGCAATGAACTATACTAATAACTAATCTCCACTACCCAATAAGCTAAAGTTGTCGAATTCTTTCAGTTTCTCAGAACAAGAACGCCAAAGTTGGCTAATTTAAGCAAAAATCACGGTCAAAATACAATAGGGCCCTTAAAGCGAAAACATTTCTTCCGAGTCAGCAACCTAATTGCGTAACACACTATCCATCGGAATCTGAATAATTTTGAAGCAAATTGCTAATCCATTGCTTCATATGTTACAATCTTGGGCCTGGATGTAAAAAGATTAAATTGGTGTCAATTGGTAGCTACTATATTATCGGACCATCACTGAAAATTTTGCGGATTTTAGCTTTCTGAGAGCTGAGTTATAAGAGATTTTGTAAAAGTGAGGTTATGTATCAACCTACACTTAACAGCTGATTTTTAAAGTGAGAACGTCATTTGTTTCTTTTATTTAGGATGTTAATTATATTTGTAGAGTGGGAGGAAGTTAAGAAAAACAAAGATTTAAAAATCAATAAAGGTAAGGAGGTGATACTTAAAAGTAAAAATCGTTTTTCATTAGTATTTTTATACATCTTCAATTATTATTAGAATGCCATCTAAAAATTGCTTGGCAAACATGGTCACTGCTGTTTACCTGAACAATGGAAACAGTTTTTAATATCAAATATCATAGATAGCCACCATGGTAGATGCTGGTGAGCTAAAAAACAGGAAATGAGTAAGTACTTACAGATTGTAGTGCACACCATTGACGAATCACTGCTAATATCATTTCGTCATCTAAAGCTCGATGACCTATAAGCGGGGTTCTCCGTGTCCAGTATGGTAGCAGGGGTCGTACAAGAAGCAGGGGAATCAGAAGTCCGTAGAAAAAAGCAGGGGTCGAGGAAATTATCAATAAAACGTGGGAGGAAACACACTCAAAACGTACACGCACTAAACGATACGAAACGAGTGAGTGAGTGTCACAGCTGTCTGTCAATGTTATGGATGTCAGCACAGACTAAAAATACAATAATCGATTAACATACATGAATCGATTTTAAGATTTATCTTTAGTATATGTAGATATTTAATTTGTTTAAACTATATAATAAGTTAATTCTAATAGATTTGGTTTGTTCAAGGAAATCTCCAAACGGCTGGTTGACAATTCCCGTGACCCAAGGGCAGGCTTTTACCTTGGCCAGAGGCTAAGCATTGCCATACAACGTGGCAATGCCGCCAGTCTCTTGGGTACATAACCAGACGACAGCGATGCGGATGAATTTTTCGACGCCATATTTTAGTTTTTTTTTTTAATAGTTTTAGTTGGTTAGGTTATTATTTTTGTAACTTTATTTTAGTGTTAGATTATTTCTCATTTCAATGTTTAAGTAATTTAACTATTTTAATTTAATCAATCATCTGGTTAAAGCATTTTTTTTTTAATATTATGAGCTTTGTCACGTTTATCAATTATAATTTAATCATTATTTCATTTTATTCGTCACCTAAACTTAATTTTTGGATTTCTCAATTCCCAGATTGTAAATTGGGCTGATTTTTCAGATTTTGAAATAGAAAAATATAACCCTTTTTTTAAACCATACCTCAACTTATTACAATCAGGCCCAGAAATCCCCGTCTCCTTTGTCTTCTCAACGCCTTAAATAACGCAATGAATGTTGTTGAACAGTCAAAATGAAACCGATTCCGATTGATGGTTTGTTACGCAATTAGGGTGGGTATTCACTATTTTTCTGTTTTATTTTTGTTAAGAAAACTTTAAATGGTAAATAAAAAGGTATGTTTTGATGGAAAAGGAGCATTTGCAATTTCTATTACTATTTTCTCTAATAGAGACTGAATGAAAACTCATTCTAATATAAGGATTATAATTTTATTTAAAAAAGCCGACTCCATGGAGCAAAATTTAATACTTAAAGAATTTAAAAACTTTCACAAAATTAAAAACTGGTTTTCTCTTAAAGTATTGATAGATATTTTATGGTTTTAGGAACATAGTATTAGATAAGATAGATCAGATAGATTAACCATTTATTCAGTACACGCAAAAGAAATAGTACAACACACAAAACACAACTAAATGATAATTACATGGATAAAAAGAAAAAAAACAAGGTGCCAAGGTGGTGTATTATCGAAAACATACTATAATGAAATAGACCTATTCTCAAAGTTGCAATTAAAAAAAAAAGCCATTGCATTTGCGTACATCAGTGTAAGGTATGAATGCTCGTGATTGCTTTGATAATACCAATAGCACATAGAGTTTTAAATTCCTGCATACAACTTAACACTGCGGTGACCGTCACTTAGCGTCCGCAATTTAAAAAAACAAAATTAAATTGCGGACGCTAAGCTTTTAATTCATTTTGCAATACCTTCTACAATGTGTATCAGATATAAAAACTTTTTAGCAAAAAATAAAACTGACTTCCAAAACAAAACACTACAAAGTGAAAAATATCTTTAATTTCGGTAGTCGGTGTCTTTGGTTTTGTATTTTCTTTTTTTGCCACCGACTTCCGAAATTAAAGATATTTTTCACTTTGTAGTGTTTTGTTTTGGAAGTCGGTTTTATTTTTCGCTAAAAAGTTTTTATTTTTCACTTTTTAGTTGTGGAACCTACCCCACACAAATTCGAATACATAATTGAGCACAATAATTGTAGATATAGCCATGTAAATAACAGTGATAGGAAGTTATTAAAACATCATCACATCATCCACATAAAATAATTGGGAAATATACGCATTATTGAAGCTAACTCAAAAACTACCCAAGCAAAGTTATTAAAATTTATATGGGACCACCTCGGAAGTATACTTTTTCAAACAAAAAAAGAATTTTCCTAATCGGTCCATCCGTCTTTGAGTAATCGCGTAACAAACATACAAAAAAAAAACAGACGAATTGAGAACCTCCTCCTTTTTGAAGTCGGTTAAAAATAGCCCTTCATGTCATTACCGCACAATAGCATGACGCAATTCAATGTCTTCGTTATAAAAAACGCACTAAGTAGTACATAATAGATTCTACTTAGTGCGTATAAACTTATTCTCGACGCGAATGCAAAAAAATCCAAAAATTATGGTGAGGCGTGTAAAAAGCCCGCACCATTTGAGATATTTTTTATTACTATTATGTAGCAACGTTATCAACATGGCGTACGCATGAAAATAAAATTCCCTCAACGATGAATCCTCAAAACAAAACAATCCAATACCATAAAGATGAATTTGCAGAAAAGCCTATGCAATCCAGAGATCCCACTCAACTCAGGGAGCATTTCAAGCAGTCACGCGTGCACGAACCCTGAATCTCCCGTATTCCGGGTTCGTGCACGCGTGACTGCTTGAAATGGGCTGCTGGCTGGCGAGCCAAATCTGCCTAAATAAATACCTAATATACCTACCTAATCTACCTAGTATAATGTTAATTGTTATTCTATGTGTGAAAACTTGTAATTGGCCATCATCTTGTTTTAAACTTAGCAACTATTGTGTCTGATTAGCTGTAAGTTTTCCAAAAATAATAAAATAAAATAAATCCATCGGTGGAATGCTTGAAACTCGAAAAATCAACACTGCACTACAAGTTCTGGATGAAGCACAGATGCGGGTCCAATTATTTTTCGAAAACCTTCAAGATTTCACCAGAAAGGAATTTTCAAAAGCGGAGCGTTTCGCGAAAATAACCGAAACTGCAGTTCTGGACATGATTGTATATTGTCATTTTAATTTTAGCTTTAATCAGGGCCAAACAATCCAACAATCAATCAACAATTTACCGTCTAATGACGTCAATCAAGCGTTGTTTATGAAGTAAGTTGGTGTGTTATCCTCATTGTGATAGGAAAACTATGGAGATGGCATATTCTACTATAGAAGTTATACAAATATCTATCATATCGACACACACATGTCAAAAAACAGTTTGTTTCTTTTTAACTAATCATGAGCTGCATAAGAAAATAGAGACATCCAAATGTTGGTCAAGGACTAAATTTGGGAACACTTTTGTGTGACGTCATAATCGTGTCTATGCGTGACCAGTCGCCATGTTGAGTGCTGAGTTTTGTGGTAGATGATTGGTAGATGTGCTATCAAACGGTTGCTTGCTCTATCTCTTGCACTCCCAGTTACAAACCTACGAAACAAAGCTACCTACAAACCTACGGCCATGTTGAGTGCCCGATTTTTGTAGGTATGCACGCTAAATTTATTGGTATCAAGCAAGTCCATAGATTTATAAGTCAGTTGTTACCCTAGAGAGCGTTTTCTGCAATCATTATCATGACGGCCGTCATGCGGCTGTGTGTGTGTCCTGCCAGCACTATCGTAAGAAACCCAAGCCTTAGACAATACTGAGCACCGATTTCACGTAGTACGTATAATTTGTTCTACCCAACAAATGTGAAAAGCTTGCGAATGACAGAAATCTCCAGTTAAACGGGCGTAAAATGGGACCCGGGATTTCTGTCGGATCGTGAATTTTCCATGAGACTGCTTCACTTTCACGGACCTTGGAATTCCGTTCACTTACATTATTTTCTATCCTACGGATCCAGTAATCCACACTTCTAGTAAAATTTTAATAGGATTTAGAATGTGCTTTATTTAATATTAGTTACTGAATATCGAGATAAAAGAATCCTATGTCCTAACGACTTTTATTATTCGTAGGTTCTAACCTAGGTCATGGTCTAACCATGTGCCAAATTTCATCCAAATCCGTTTAGCGTGAATCCGTAACAAAGAAACTCACTTTCGCATTTATAATAGTAGTTAGGATTATTGCAGCAGCTAAAAGCAGATAATCTTGTTAGAACTTCAGCCATATTAAAATTTGAATTATTGGGGTCAATATAACTAACCTTCTGAAGTTATTAATTGTTAAGTTATATTATTTGGCTCTCTTTATTATTTTTATAAATTGGTATGATGGGATGAATCCCAAGAACAAACTTAACATTGTAGTTGAAAAACATGTTCTTCCATACATTCCATACATTGCAACTGCAAATGTAAGTTTGTACGCACAATGTTGAGAGATTTACCATGTCCTTTTAAGACCATAGACTTCTGATAGGTTTTCCTGTAATCTATAGGTATAGAACTATTTCTGTATTTTTTCAAAATTTTATGTTCAGTACTTTCGAAGATAAGGGGGGGAATGGTCAATTTTCGTCTTTTTTCTTAGATAACTTTAAAATGATTTATTTTAAAATTATGAAAATAATATATTTGAGTAAGCCCTTTTATTTAATAAGTAACACGGTACAGTTTGCAAAACTTTCTTACTTATTTTCATTATTGCCCCCCAAAATTGATCTCCATATTCAAAATTCATTTATTTACGTTACACATCCATATTTGAGTCACAGGTATACATAATATCTGTACCAATTTCAACTTAATCGGTCCATTATATTCAGAGCATTGTCATACCACTTCTGACATTGAGCTAATCATCAACTGATATCACTAGTTATGTATCTAACACTAAGCGATTCGTCAAACCGTACAATTACAAGCTAGAACAGTTAATTTGAATAGGTTTAGCACAGGTGCCTGCATAGAATAGTATTAAGTACAGAATATTACAGAAAGTCAGCTCCATAGAACAAGATGAAAACAGACGCACGCACACATAGACGAGTAAGTGCGGCGACTTAAAACAAATACCTTTTCACTCGCTTTACGTGAAACGAGTCTATGTCATCATCGTTGGATCTCAAACGATTGCCAGTCGCGAGTGCGCTTGCACTTGCTTACGTGAAATGTGTCTATGACGTCATCGTCGGATCTCAAACGATTGCCAGTCGCGAGTGCGCTTGCACTTGCTGTACGTGAAATGTGTCTATGACGTCATCGTCGGATCTCAAACGATTGCCAGTCGCGAGTGCGCTTGCACTTGCTGTAAGTGAAATGTGTCTATGACATCATCGTCGGATCTCAAACGATTGCCAGTCGCGAGTGCGCTTGCACTTGCTGTACGTGAAATGTGTCTATGTCATCATCGTCGGATCTCAAACGATTGCCAATCGTGAGTGCGCTTTCACTCGCTGTACGTGAAACGTGTCTACTCGTATGTCATCATCGTCCGATCTCAAACGATTGCCAGTCGTGAGTGCACTTGCACTCGCTTTACGTGAAACGTGTCTATGTCATCATCGTCGGATCTCAAACGATTGCCAGTCGCGAGTGCGCTTGCACTTGCTGTACGTGAAATGTGTCTATGACGTCATCGTCGGATCTCAAACGATTGCCAGTCGTGAGTGCACTTGCACTCGCTTTACGTGAAACGTGTCTATGTCATCATCGTCGGATCTCAAACGATTGCCAGTCGCGAGTGCGCTTGCACTTGCTGTACGTGAAATGTGTCTATGACGTCATCGTCCGATCTCAAACGATTGCCAGTCGTGAGTGCACTTGCACTCGCTTTACGTGAAACGTGTCTATGTCATCATCGTCGGATCTCAAACGATTGCCAGTCGCGAGTGCGCTTGCACTTGCTGTACGTGAAACGAGTCTATGTCATCATCGTCGGATCTCAAACGATTGCCAGTCGTGAGTGCGCTTGCACTTGCTGTACGTGAAACGTGTCTATGTCATCATCGTCGGATCTCAAACGATTGCCAGTCGCGAGTGCGCTTGCACTTGCTGTACGTGAAATGTGTCTATGTCATCATCGTCGGATCTCAAACCATTGCCAATCGTGAGTGCGCTTTCACTCGCTGTACGTGAAACGTGTCTACTCGTATGTCATCATCGTCCGATCTCAAACGATTGCCAGTCGTGAGTGCACTTGCACTCGCTTTACGTGAAACGTGTCTATGTCATCATCGTCGGATCTCAAACGATTGCCAGTCGCGAGTGCGCTTGCACTTGCTGTACGTGAAATGTGTCTATGACGTCATCGTCGGATCTCAAACGATTGCCAGTCGCGAGTGCGCTTGCACTCGCTTTACGTGAAACGTGTCTATGTCATCATCGTCGGATCTCAAACGATTGCCAGTCGTGAGTGCGCTTGCACTTGCTGTACGTGAAACGTGTCTATGTCATCATCGTCGGATCTCAAACGATTGCCAGTCGCGAGTGCGCTTGCACTTGCTGTACGTGAAATGTGTCTATGTCATCATCGTCGGATCTCAAACCATTGCCAATCGTGAGTGCGCTTTCACTCGCTGTACGTGAAACGTGTCTACTCGTATGTCATCATCGTCCGATCTCAAACGATTGCCAGTCGTGAGTGCACTTGCACTCGCTTTACGTGAAACGTGTCTATGTCATCATCGTCGGATCTCAAACGATTGCCAGTCGCGAGTGCGCTTGCACTTGCTGTACGTGAAATGTGTCTATGACGTCATCGTCGGATCTCAAACGATTGCCAGTCGCGAGTGCGCTTGCACTTGCTGTACGTGAAACGTGTCTATGTCATCATCGTCGGATCTCAAACGATTGCCAGTCGCGAGTGCGCTTGCACTTGCTGTACGTGAAATGTGTCTATGACGTCATCGTCGGATCTCAAACGATTGCCAGTCGTGAGTGCGCTTGCACTCGCTTTACGTGAAACGTGTCTATGTCATCATCGTCGGATCTCAAACGATTGCCAGTCGCGAGTGCGCTTGCACTTGCTGTACGTGAAACGTGTCTATGTCATTATCGTCCGAAGTCAAACGATTGTCAGTCGCGAGTGCACTTGCACTCGCTTTACGTGGAACGTGTCTATGTTATCATCGTCCGATCTCAAACGATTGCCAGTCGCGAGTGCGCTTGCACTCGCTTTATGTGAAATGTGTCTATGTCATCATCGTCGGATCTCAAACGGTTGCCAGTCGTGAGTGCGCTTGCACTCGCTGTACGTGAAACGTTGTCTATGTCATCATCGACCTAGCCTTTACCCTACCATGTTAGGGTCGGCTTCCAGTCTAACTGAATGCTACTGAATTACCTACTGGAGGTAATCACGGTTCGACTCCCTATCTTACTTCCACAACCAAGTTACAGGGTAACACGAAACCCCTTGGTATGACTTGTTGTCAGAGAGATGTATGACAGTTGGAACAACCAGCTGAACGTGCATTGTGAAGTCTATGTGTGCGTGCTTTCAGTCGTTGTAAGGAGCTGGCTTTCTAGAGATTCTATTCATTGGTATTACTCGTAATGTTCTGAATGAACGCGTGAGCGAGGCTTTGTGCCATTAATTACATCTGCTGCTGGCCGGTTTAAAGTGCCCACTCTAATCAAACACACGCTTGAAATTGACCTTTGAACTTATGAGTACTATAGGGTTGAACGGAATTGAAGGGATTTGCTAACTGGCTTTAATAATGTATTTTTTATTTTTAGTATGACCGACTTGCTTTGATGTCAAATGGAGGTTTTAAACTAGGGACTTTACCACGTGATGAAGTCCGGGCTAAGCTCCGGTTGATTCCAAACTAGTCGGGAAACCGGAATAAGCAAGGGCTTGGAAATATTATATGAATTCTCACGAAGTTAACGTAGATAAGAGATACGTATATTGGCTCTCGCTACGCGCCATGCTACGGCGCGTAGCACTTTGCTACGAGCTACGAGAATCGCGTAGTCTATGAAAATTCTAAATTTTGGAATATTTCTTTCTTTCTTGTATTAAACTGAAGTATCAAAATGAGAGAATTATTGATCTCTTATTTTGTACAGTATTTATATTTATTCATTATTTTTTCCAACTTACTTCTATCATTACAGAGTAACCTATTGCGATAGTGAACATATCTAATCATAACTTATTATTAATTATTTTTTTGTTAGGTCTTTACAGCAACTGGGCTGTGGAGGTCACATGGAGGAGGCAGTCGCTCCATGTCAAATACTGGTATACATCTATACCCGGTTAGTCTGGAAGCTGACCTAAACATAGTAGGGAAAAGCATAGGCAGATGATGAGTTAGAAGTAGTAGATATTAGAGGAGCACGAACGTAATGTGAAATCCTCTTCTTCACTATACAATATATATCAAAAACCCTGTTGTTCCTTTGAACACATGTTTGTACTCATGATAACAAATAACTCATACTAAATATGCCATGGAATCCCATAGTACATATGGGATCAAATCTAAAATTGCGAAAAAAAAATCAGCTGCTCCCAAAATTTTAACGAGTTATGCGAACATGAACATTCATGTTCGCATAACTCGTTAAAATTTTGGGAGCAGCTGATTTTTTTTTCGCAATTTCGAATTTCGAAAGAAAATCAGTTGTCCCATACATATGGGACAACTGATTTTCTTTCGCGAATTCCGGTTTGGTCCCATAGTTAGTTGGTTGGTTATAATTGTTTGTTATCATGAGTACAATCATGTGTTAAAAGGAACAACAGCGTTTTTGTTACATATTGTATAAAAATGTATTAAGTGGCTTTTTAAGAGCTGCATAGGTACTATAACATCATTATAATTAAGACCAGAAATCAAGGTGAAGAGTTGCACGCCGTCACTTCCTTTCATTTCAGTAATCAGATTACGAATACTCCAGCGGGCTCCCTACTCGAGACATTAATATCATAAATGTACTTTACAATGTCAATTTGCTTGCGAAATCATATTAGCCCGATCATATTAACAAGAGTGGCGTGGAAAGATGGATGGATGGTGTGAGGAATGATATGAAAGAGAAGGGAGTGAATGATAGCGTGACGTTTGACAGGGGAGAATGGAAGAAGAAAACGTGTGCGCCGACTCCACGTAACATAGGATAAGGGCGGAGAGATGATGATATTAACAAGAGTGACGCGGAATAGATGGATGGATTGTGTGAGGAATGATATGAAAGAGAAGGGAGTGAATGATAGCGTGACGTTTGACAGGGGAGAATGGAAGAAGAAAACGTGTGCGCCGACTCCACGTAACATAGGATAAGGGCGGAGAGATGATGATATTAACAAGAGTGACGCGGAATAGATGGATGGATTGTGTGAGGAATGATATGAAAGAGAAGGGAGTGAATGATAGCGTGACGTTTGACAGGGGAGAATGGAAGAAGAAAACGTGTGCGCCGACTCCACGTAACATAGGATAAGGGCGGAGAGATGATGATATTAACAAGAGTGACGCGGAAAAGATGGATGGATTGTGTGAGGAATGATATGAAAGAGAAGGGAGTGAATGATAGCGTGACGGTTGACAGGGGAGAATGGAAGAAGAAAACGTGGGCCCCGACTCCACGTAACATGGGATAAGGGCGAGAAGATGATGATATTAACAAGAGTGGCGCGGAAAAGATGGATGGATTGTGTGAGGAATGATATGAAAGAGAAGGCAGTGAATGATAGCGTGACGGTTGACAGGGGAGAAAGGAAAGAAAAAACGTGTGCGCCGACCCCACGTAACATGGGACAAGGGCGGGAAGAAGATGATATAAACAAGAGAGGCAGGTAGCAGGTAATGAAAGTACCTCCGTCAAATTAACCTATATAGATTCAAGGGACCTAAATGTCAACAAATGCAGCAAAGGGGAGGAAAACTGTCAAATTAGTTCCGCGTAGATGGCGCTAAATGTTTGTTACTTTCATTCAGCTGTCAATGGCTTTCATTCAAGTACCTTGTTAAAAACTTTGCCGCGAGATAGCGCTAAGTGTTTTTTCTTGTCGCTGATTGGTCGCTTTGTCTTCAAGAAGACTTTGACAAGTGACAAACACACAGCGCTCTCTTGCGGTGAAGCTTCCGAGAAACAAAGCAGAGCTTGTACTATGGAAACCAGATTACTGATATACTACATACACCACTTTTTTATAAATACATACTTATATTGATAATTACACCCAGACTCAGGACAAACAGACATGTTCATGCACACAAATGTTTGTCTTGGATGGGAATCGAACCCACGACCTGCGGCATGATAAGGTGGTATCTTAACCAACCACGCCATCTGGCCTGTCAGTTATTCAGGGTAACCTGGTAAAGTGGGCTGGATATGTGAGAAACCTCTACTGCTGATAACAGTGAGGTCCCGACACTTTTGTATTGAAGTACCTCTGTTACTAGGAATAATTAATGCATTTGTTAGATTTTTCAATTTTAACCTTTATAATGGGGGCTTTATAGTTCAATAGCCTGAATAAGTAAGACAACTATAATATTGGTCTAGGCAGATTGAGACACGTTTGTCCTGTCCTCTATAAGTGAAAAACTGCTGGATGTCAATCTTCATAGCTTGACTCATTGCCGCAAGGTTTGCCGTTTGAAGTACAAAGATTGTACTTCGGTGAGTGTGCTCAAGAACTTCACGACCTCATTCCATTGGCCCCCTTCTACCATCGGACATGTAGCCGCACTGCAAGTTACCATCCCTACCTCGTTGCTATTCCACCAGTTCGCACTAAGCGTTTCCAAATACCACTTATAATGCGCACAACAAAAGAGTGCAACTCTACCTGCGTCTGTGTTTCCGAACGCATACAACCCTAATCTTTTCAAATTGAGAGTGAACAGGCGTCTTCTGGGGAAGTTCACTCCATCGTCGACTTTGTTTCGGTAGCCTCTGACCTGGTCAAGCCAAGAGCAAACCCATCACAAAAAAAAAACCGGTACATTTCGACCTGTTTTAGCGGAGACTCTGTAAGTAAGACAACTGTCATTTAAACCCTTACTATTTGGGAAACTGGGTAAATGAGAAACTTTTTTAAGTGACAAATAATCCCAGGTCCCTTGAGATCCTACTTATCCAAGTAACAATGTGTATACCAGTTGATAAATAGCCTAAAAAAGACAATATTTTTATTAGCTACTAGCTTTTTTTTTTAATTTGAAATGTGTATGCTCTTGACTCTAGTCTAGGTCAGAGGTGACAGAGACAAAGTCGACGATGGTGTGAGCTTACCGAGAAGAAGCCTGTTCACTCTCAATTTTAAGAGATTAGGGTTGTATGCGCTCGGAAACACAGACTTAGGTAGTGAGTTCCACTCTTTTGCTGTGCGCATTATAAAAGACATTTGGAAACGCTTAGTGCGAATTGGTGGAATAGCAACTAGGTAGGGATGGTAACAGGCAGTGCGTCTAGATGTCCGGTGGTAGAAGGGGGCCGGTGGAATGAGGTCGTTCTTGGGCACACTCACCGAAGAAGAATCTGTAGAAGACCGACAAGCAGACAAATTTGCGGCGATGAGCCAAGCTGTGTTGCTTGGCATCCACCAGTTTTACGTCGCCAATGAGCCTCTTAGCGCTTTTACCTGCGGTATCGCCTGCGTGGAGGTAGGAAATTATCCCACGAGAAGGTACTACAGGGATAAAAAATATCCTATGTCCCAGGTCAGGTTTGCCAAAGGGTTTAGCCGTCCTTCCATAGGCAAACTGCACCCGATAGGAACCTATATCGTAACCTATGCTATATTGTAGAGGGTACTAATAGTAGTTCATCGAGTAGATATTAGCTCTATATCTTAGTTAATTGAGGAGCTAAAAAAAAGTGTCCGGAGACGACTTTTTTTCAAAGTGATATATCTCTGTTGATTTTAAAGCTAGAAAAATAAAACCAATTCCAGTGTTTATGGTACACTCTACAGTTTATTTTATATAAATTTCCATGAGCCAAGCCTAAATAAAAATATTAAAAAAATGCAAATAAATTATTTTTTTATTGATTTCTATCAGATCGAATTGAATTACCACTTTGATAAAAATATATAATAATTGTCTATACCTTGCCTAACAGCATGCCAAGTTTCATTAAAATCCATAAGGTGCAACATGTTGAAAAAAAATAATGAAAGTAAGTGGACTACCTTATGACCACTTGGATGACGCTTTTAACTTTCAATTTTTCAATAATATAGTACTTAATTAAATTGTATTACATATTTGATTTTTCAATATTGGGCATGAAAGGTTCAAAAGAAAATGGAATGACCTTTTCTCAGTAATAGTTGAATCCATATTAATAAAAAATAACTTTTATTAGTCATCGTCACTATTTTCATTAATTACAACATGATCGTTATTTATAGAAAAAACACTGGACGAACTATATGAGATTTATATCTTGCAATCAATCAATCAATCTGCCTAGCCTTTTCCCAACTATGTTGGGGTCAGTTTTCAGTCTAACCGGATGCAGCTGAATACCAGTATTTTACATGGAGCGACTGCCTATCTGACCTCCACAACCCAGTTATTGGGTAATACGATACCCCTTGGTAAGACTGGTTGTCAGACTTTCGGGCTTCTCACGACCCGTAACGACTGTCAAAGATCCACGAATGACAGCCGGGACCAACGGCTTAACGTGCTTTCCGAGGCACGGAGGAGTCTCGGTATGTAAAGATGGTCACCCATCTACGGACCAACCCCGGCAAGCGTAGCTTAACCTGATGGATTGACCCGTGCGGCTGTTATTACTCAGCCACAAGCTCCTCTTTGCATTTGATAAAATAAATAATATATAATTGCCGCTACGAGGGAGCAACACCCAACTGTTCGATTTCCATTTGCACAGTTACAGCAATAACGCCGAATATCTTCGTGGCTTTTTCCATTGGGACGACTATGCACGACTATGCACTGTGATCATGTAGGAACATGCACGCGCGGGTAGTTTGATAATCTACTCACTATAAAAGTAGACAAAATATTGTAATAGACTAGTGACACTACCAACCGTTAATGTACTTTATATAAACTGTCAAAACGCTATTTTGTTAAATATTATTAAAATCTAATACAATTTGAAAGCGTCCACTGTAAATCAAAGTGTTTTTGTGATTAAAGCGTTTGAGCGTTTCAATGTTAAACTCCATAAGCAAACTATAGAACTTTAAAACGGGCACAAGTGATAAAAAATTGAGTATCAAAAATGCTATAGTTTGCTTATGGAGTTCAACATTGCAAACACTAAAGCGCTTTATTATTAAGCGTTTTTAGCATTTCGTTATTAATTACTTGAATTTACAGTGTCAACAAGGTGGTCCACTTACTTTCATTATTTTTTTTCAACATGTTGCACCTTATGGATTTTAATGAAACTTGGCATGCTGTTAAGCAAGGTATAGACAATTATTATATATTTTTATCAAAGTGGTAATTCAATTCGATCTGATAGAAATCAATAAAAAAATTATTTATTTGCATTTTTTAAATATTTTTATTTAGGCTTGGCTCATGGAAATTTATATAAAATAAACTGTAGAGTGTACCATAAACACTGGAATTGGTTTTATTTTTCTAGCTTTAAAATCAACAGAGATATATCACTTTGAAAAAAAGTCGTCCCCGGACACTTTTTTTCAAATAGCTCCTCAATTAACTAAGATATAGAGCTAATATCTACTCGATGAACTACTATTAGTACCATCTACAATATAGCATAGGTTACGATATAGGTTCCTATAGGGGGCAGTTTGCCTATGGAAGGACGGCTAAACCCTTTCAACGTTGAACATCGTAATCCGTTCAGTAGCAAAGGCGTGAAAAGGTAACATATAGACAGAGTAACTTTCACGTTTATGATACTAACTATTGCCTGCGACTTTATCTGCGACCCAGGATGAAAAGTAACCTATGTCCTTCTTCAGGTTTCAAACTACCCATCTGTCAAATTTCATTACGATCGGTTTGGTGGTTTAGGCGTGAAAAATTAACTGACAAACATATAAAAAAAGTTAGAGGGGCTCATGGCTAAGTAATAACAGCTGTACGGATCGATCGATCAGGCTAATTTACGCTTGGAGCGATCGTTCCGTGGATGGGTGACCATCTTTACATACCAAGACTCCTCCGTGCCTCGGAAAGCACGTTAAGTCTTTGTTCCCAGCTGTTATTTTTGGATCTTTGGTCGTCAGAAGCCCGAAAGTCTGACAACCAGTGTTACCCAGTAACTGGGTTGTGGATGTCAGATAGGCAGTCGCAGTAAAATAAAATTATTCAGCTGCATCCGGTTAGACTGGGCGCCGACTCCAAAATAGTTGGGAAAGGCTAGGCAGATTGATTGATACAGATAGTTACAAAATCAAAATCATAATCAAAAGTCATTTATTCAAACTAGGCAGAGAATCAGCACTTTTCGTACGTCAAAATTACATAAGACAGTCCCCCAAGACGCCCGCCCTTCACCACTTCCTAGTGCTTTAGCTGAGGAGAAGAAGTGGCGCAACAAACAGCTGTCTGTTCAGTTAAAAAAAATTGATTGATACAAATATACTCGTATACAGATTTTTAATTAGTATGAATTTTGGATTGTAAATTCAAACAACTACCGTCAATCAACCCTACACAGAACTCACTACCAAACATGACCTCTGACCGAAACAACCAAAACTTGACCACATTTTAGTTTACCGTAAGAGCTCTCTACGTACTAATGAACTTATAGAACTTTGTAATTGTATTATGTGGGTAGGTACTTATGAGGTTCAGTGGGTAAAGGTACTGCAGTGCTTTGAAGATACATTAGGAAAATTCGCTGAGAATTATCGCTTGAGAACTAAATGCTGTTTCTTTATGTAGGTATATAAAATTGTGACCCGGTGATCGTTGCAAGTACACTCGCGAGCAATAAACTGGAATCATTTCATCACGCGATGCTCAAAACAAATTTTTAACATACGTGTGCAATGAACTAGATTGTGGTATATCATTTGTAAGATAGTTTTGTTAGCTTTAACCTCAACCTCATCAATATCATAACCAAAGATTATTCGCCATTTGAACACTATATCGTTTGGTAGTCCTGAAAAATAAAAAGTGGACGTTTATGAAAATTGGTCATCAGTCCAGGCTTTCACGTCACTGGGAATACTGAAGCTAAAAGAAAATGGAAACCACGCCTATAGAAGCCGCTCAAGTTGTCATCCTAATGCAGCAAGGGTTGTCTCAGCGTACTATCGCTCGACAGCTTCATCTGAGCCAGTCTTGTGTCACGTAGGTATACAAAAGGTTCATGGAGACGGGAAACTTTGTGGAGATAACCGATTGTCACCTCTTCTCTCCGAAACCAACACTTGACCGGCGTGGACGTCCAGCAGCAGCTCAGAGAAATTCAAAGGATGGCCCGTCAGCGAGTGGACAGTGAGTCGAAGACCCAAAGAGGCTAACCACGGGACCCAAATTGTCTCCAGCTTACCGACAAGCTCAGCTTCAGTTTGCTCGCACTTAGAATGGGATATGGAGCAATGGAGCCGAGGTCGGTTCTCGGAAGAAACCAAGATGTGACTGACCTGACTTGAATCCGATTGAACATATGTGGGAGGAGCTGAAAAAGCGGGTACGAGACAGCTCCCTTGTCGATAGAAGAGCTGAAAACCGCTATAGTCGAAGAGTGGTAGTAAATGCCACAGGATTCCATCACCAGGGGGGGGGGGGGGGGGGGGTAACACAAAATATTGAGAGGTAAATAACATACATTGTTAATAAACATTTTATCTTTTCATATTACTTCCTAAGTTCCTATTCATTTAGTTTGACGTTCTCAACTTCGACCTATTGTAATAATTCCCTAAATTCCCTTGTTTTGAGCAACGCGGGATGATCTTATTTCAGTTTAATGCTCGCGAGTGTTATTTTAATAAACGAGAATATAAAATAATGTTAATCCCGACCATACATACGTACTATGAAAAGATTTTTGTTTCATATAACTTGACCCACAAAATCACTCATAAATAAGCTGAAAAATTTTATTGGTTTTAATGATATAATATTAAGCAATTTTGTCAGTTTTCAATGCAGAAGAGTTTCACTAATTTAATTCAGTTTCAGTATTATTATATATATATATTTTTATCTAGGAGCTCGTGGCTAAGTAACAACAGCCGCACGGGTCGATCCATCAGGTTAAGCTACGGTTGCCGGGGTTGTTCCTTGGATGGTTGACCATCTTTACTCACCGAGACTCCTCCGTGCCTCGGAAAGCACGTTAAGCCGTTGGTCCCGGCTGACATTCATAGATCTTTGACAGTCGTTACGGGTCGTCAGAAGCCCGAAAGTCTGACAATCAGTCATACCAAGGGTTATGGAGATAAGATAGGCAGTCACTCCATGTAAAATACAGGTATTCAGCTGCATCCCGTTAGACTGGAAGCCGACCCCAACATAGTCGGGAAAAGGCTAGACAGATTGTTTGTTTGAGTATTATTTTATCTGAAAATTCGACTTTAAAGAAACAAAGAAAGAAGAATATATTGCTTTAGTTCATTGTTGATGTAAACATTTTCAACACTTCTTCTGCATCATTTAACTAATAAATCTTTTTATACACAACAATAAAGCTTGTATCAAAGATTAATGATTTATCGACCTAAGCACTTAAGCTGAGCCGAAACAGAAAGACCTGATGAGTTTCGTACACCTGCACTCGGAAAACAACAACCACATCTTCTATTCCTCTCTCTCAGTATAAATTACACGTGAGAGAAAGAGACCGATGAATCTTTACCAGTTTTTAATTAAATTTGAATCAGCTAGACGCCAGTACAAGTGATTAATCGATTCTAAGCTGATTTTGAAACGGTTTTGTACAAGTATTAGATGAAAAGAAGGATAATTTTATTTAGATACAATTTTATTCGAGTGTACCCTCTTTTTATTAGGTTAGAAAAGGCACTGTAACGATACAATTTGGTCTTTTTTATTCACAAAGTTGTTTGGCGTGTATGTAAGTTCTTAAGAATTTTCAATTCTATATTCATTGACAAAACATCTCATTTCGTCTTACTTCTATATATTTTTATTCGTGTTTCCAACTGTAATTATCTCGACCAATAGACCTTTTTTAGAGTCTAAGAAAAGTACCGACTACCTATATCAGTCTTAATTTTCTTAAAATAAAATTATTTATATATATATAGATTTTTATTTGAACTGTTTCTAGATGTAAACAAATTAAGCAATTTATGAAAGTTACTGGTACAGTCGAGTTCTGTAACATCTGAGTAGGTATGTTCATGAATCAAAAATACATAGGCAATGGTTAGTTACATAGAACTCTAAACTAACTCTTTGCCTTACAATAAATTATAAACAATCTGTGACATCATAAATATGCGACTACATTATATCAATAATATTGCTCTAAACAATACTCTAAAAATTGTGCGCAATCCCTTGTTCATATTATTTAGCGCAAACTTAGGTTCACAGGTTCTTAGGTTAAAAAATACAGTGATATCCACAATATAAATACTAGGAACAAACACAAATTTGTTGTACCTCCAACAAAGCTCAAGAAAATAGGTCGCTCATTCAGGTGTCAATGTATACGCTTTTATAATAAACTTCCAAGACACGTTCAAGATCTGAGCCTTAATAATTTCAAATCATTCATTAAACGCAAGTTGTGTCAGAAAGCTTATTATACCGTTAAAGATTTTATTGAGGACAAAAAGGCTTGGGATTGAACTGCTCCAAATTTTATTTTATTCTTTTATTTTTGCATACTGAATGTTGACATGACTATTTACTTTGTACAGTATTATATTATTTTAATTTATTGTGAATGTGAAGACTATGTAGGTCATTCCTTTTTTTGTTTGTTTTATTTTTTTCTCTCAGTTATTTTTAATCATCGTCTGGCAGTTTGAGTAATTTATGCGGCCTATCCCAATGTCCTTTCTTTGGTATTGTTCGTCGAATCGTTGAGCTCCTTAAGTTCTGAGTTGAGCTACGCGATTACTGACAAATGCGTGCACTGACTGGACAGGTCCTCTCAATCTGTGTGGTTCTTTCCTCAAAAGACCATTTCAGACACCAATCTACATGATCTTCACATGAAGTGACCAAGATCATAATCTTGGTCACTTCATGTGAAGAGACTGGACTTTATAAGAGACTGTGACCTCTGAGTTTGTTTTGGCCTTTCTTCTCAGAGTATTCAGATAAGAAACGCCGACCTCATCTAGTTTAAAAAAAAACATGATTGACTTGTAAAAGTGTTTGTATAAACCTACTTACAGAAATAAAAATCATTTATCATTTATCACAAATATCTACGTAATGCAACATTTTCTATAAAAACATCTTGAAAATTTAACACGTCTCGAATTGTTGTCTTAAATTCTTTGAACGATCTCTTTACAGAAGTATATCCTATTGTAATTTTTTTCTTATAAATGTTAGGTTTTCAGAAGAACAAAATAAGAATTTATGAATAATAAAATAAAAATTACATACTAATGTGCTTATAATGTTATTTTTATTTTTAAAACCGACTGAAAAGTTTTCAACAATTATGTAGGTACAGACGTTTAATAGATTTTCAACTTTATTGCTAAGGCATTAGGTTCAAGGTTGATTGGGAAAATCTGACAGTTTCGGGTAGGTTGACCTGCTGGCGTCTGTACAGTCTGCGTTTACCCTAATATTTCCTAAAACTTAATTAATTAAATAATACAGCTACTGTGCAACGTTGCCAGATTGATACAGTCATATTACGAACGGCAAAATTTCATTATTACTCGTCAAGCAAAAATAAATTGAATGATAAAGGCCGTTTAGTTGAATATTCAAACCACATATTAGGTTGGGGAAAAAGTCTTTTCGCATTATAGTATGTATGAACTTGTAATAAAATCTCTTTGGCTATACTATTTGTATCTGGCTGGTTTTGGTATCATTGAAAGTTTAAATTTTAAAGAACATAATTCCAAATTCAAATTAGGAAAATGTGTGATTTTCATTTGTTTTTCGTACCGTCAAGATGAGTGAATCTAATGAAGAAATTCGATACATTTTAAAATTTTACTACAAAAAAGGTAAAAATGCAACGCAAGCCGCGAAAAAAATTTGCGATGTTTATGGACCTAGTGTAGTGTCTGTGAGAGTAGTACAAATTTGGTTTAAGCGTTTTCAATCCGGAAATTTTGATGTCAAACATGCACGTCGCTCTGGTCGCCCTATTACGGATAAAATGGATGCCATTTTTGAAAAAGTGGAGCAAGATCGGCATATCAGTAGTTACGACGTAGCTGAAGAACTGGAAATTGATCACAAAACAGTTTTGGCGCATTTGAAAAAAACTGGGTACACAAAAAAGCTCGACATTTGGGTACCTCACGAGCTCACTGAAAGAAACCTAATTAACCGTGTACTCATTTGTGATTCTTTATTACGACGTAATGAAACCGAAAAAATTTTTGAAGAAGCTGATAATTGGTGATGAAAAGTGGATCACGTATGACAAGAACGTGCGAAAAAGGTCGTGGTCAAAGGCCGGTCAGGCTTCACAGACTGTGGCGAAACCCGGGTTAACTCGCAACAAGGTGATGCTGTGTGTGTGGTGGGATTGGAAGGGCATTATTCATTATGAGCTGTTACCACCAGGCAGGACCATCGATTCTGAACTCTACTGCGAACAACTGATGAGATTAAAGCAAGAAGTTGAGAGAAAGCGGCCGGAATTAATCAACAGAAGGGGTGTGGTTTTTCATCATGATAACGCTAGACCTCACACATCTTTAGCCAGTCAGCAAAAATTAAGAGAGTTTGGCTGGGAGGTGTTAATGCATCCGCCGTATAGTCCTGACCTTCAGATTTCCACCTGTTTCGGTCTCTTCAGAATTCTTTAGGCAGTGTCAGGTTAACATCACGAGAGGACTGCCAAAACCACTTGTCGCGGTATTTTGACCAGAAGTCCCAAAATTTCTATAGCAATGAGATCATGTCCCTACCTACAAGATGGCAAAAAGTTATGGAACAAAATGGTACCTACATACTTTCCTTAAATGTAAATAAACTATATAAAAAATGTTTTGAATTTTCTTAAAAAATGCGAAGAAACTTTTTCCCCAACCTATTAGATATTTATAATATTTTCATAGGTTATACCAAATATATTGAAATCTAGAGTATTTAGATATTTATGTTCCGAAGAGTGGTCAGATATTACTAATGAACAGTTTATATGATAACATTTTATTGATGTCTAAGTTTGTATAGAACTATATGATCATTTTAACGCTTACAAAATTTTTGGAAACATTGTCACTGCCAATACATTAGTGAACTCGACTGTACGTACTTCAAACCATTCCTATTTCGTTTGGATTATACTCAAACGTTTAAGAGTGGTTAGTTAAAGTGTTTTGACAACCAACTTAACAAAAGCTTGAAAGAACCTTAAAAAGAAAATCGCGAGTCATTATTTCCGCTACTTGTACACAGACGGTTAATCCTATCATGTAAAAGGCTGTAAAGTGCTCTTTTGTACTGTTACAAAAAGACAGTATTTTTAATGCTTTAAAAACCCGAATTAAGGAGTCCCGTGCTGGGCGCCATTTAGAAAAGAGGTGCATGCTTAGAATATTTTGTTTCAACGTGACGTCACTGATGTGAGTTACGTTATAAGCGGAATTCAATGAAGCAACATGAGGGTATTATGTTAACATCGCTTTATTAAGGCAGGGTCATCCTAGTCCCAACTGGGCGCCATTACAGCGCCGCACAGAAAAATTGCGCTTCGTTGTCTTTTAAAATGAAAAACATATATAAGTTATTTTTGGTTGATTTAAGGCCATAATTTTGTGTAGGTATGGAGGTGTGAGGAGCTCGTGGCTAAATAATAACAGCCGTAAGGGTCGATCCATCAGGTTAAGCTACGCTTGCCGGGGTTGGTCCGTAGATGGGTGACCATCTGTACATACCGAGACTCCTCCGTGCCTCGGAAAGCACGTTAAGCCGTTGGTCCCGGCTGTCATTCGTGGATCTTTGGCAGTTGTTACGGGTCGTCAGAAGCCCGAAAGTCTGACAACCAGTCTTACCAAGGGGTATCGTATTACCCAATAACTGGGTTGTGGAGGTCAGATAGGCAGTCGCTCCATGTAAAATACTGGTATTCAGCTGCATCCGGTTAGACTGGAAGCCGACCCCAACATAGTTGGGAAAAGGCTAGGCAGATTGATTGAATTTTGTGTAGGTATATTGTGCTACAAAATACTTTGTAGTTACTGTAACTAGCACTGTTTTTTTTTTTAACATGACGTGGTTTTGTCTTAGTGAAAACGACTACCTATATGCTCAAATAGCCATATTAAGCAGCATTTCGTTTTGACGTGAAAACGTCTTTTCGCTCAGGGTACTGTTGTTAAGTTCAATATTTCTACGAGACTTTTAATGATAGAGCAATAGTTGAACATTCAAAAGATAGATCATGTTTATAACAATTTTAAGGCTGGATATAATTTGCTTATGACTTCAAACTGCGAGTGCACGCGCATGCGCGCGACCGCGAAAGGCATGTAATGAGCCAAATACAATAGCTGCTAATAGCCGTAAGAAAATCGGTTGCAAATAGCAAAAACGTTTAAGATGTCTTCTCATATTGATCATAAATCTGCTCAGATCTGAAAAATATCATTATCGGTGAAACCTTACATTATAAGGAATGCAATGAGCCTACTAAGTCTTGTGGCGAGGAAATAAAATGGTTACGGCAGTATCGGAAACTGCAAATAAATAAAAAAATTATTCAGTTCAGAAAAAAGATACGGTCGAAAGTTAAGTGCAAGATTTTTACAAATTCCCTGGACCTGACACTAGGATTCCCAGTGTCGTGGGGTTCCAGTCTCTTCCCAAGTAAAGCAAACATTTTCATATATTGAGATGGTACTTATTTATTTATTATAATTAGAATAAAAAAATAAAAACAAAAGAAAGCAATACAATGTAAAAGTTAACTTAATAAAATGACCATGTTAAAAAAAAAAATCACGTGAAAGGGTTAGATGAATCGGTTTATGTGCTTTGGGTTTGAGTGTGTGTGAAGTGTGGGGTGTGTGTGGCGTGTGGGGTGTGTGGTGAAAATGGGTGGGATTTTTTTTAAACTTATTTAATTCATATGTCAGATATTACGACTGTACATGCAAAAGGTCTGTAGTAAAATTACAAGTGATCTGTAGTGAAAGGGTTAGATGAATTGGTTTATGTGTTTTGGGTTTGAGTAAGTGTGCGGTGTGTGTGGCGTGTGGGATGTGTGGTGAAAATGGATGGAATTTTTTTTAAACTTATTTAATTCATATGTCAGATATTACGACTGTACATGCAAAAGGTCTGTAGTAAAATTACAAGTGATCTGTAGTGAAAGGGTTAGATGAATTGGTTTATGTGTTTTGGGTTTGAGTAAGTGTGCGGTGTGTGTGGCGTGTGGGATGTGTGGTGAAAATGGATGGATTTTTTTTTAAACTTATTTAATTCATATGTCAGATATTACGATGTACATACAAAAAGTCTGTAGTAAAATTACAATCTGTTTTCACGAAAATAAACGGCGCGGACTCGAACTGCGCCTACATTTTTTTTCTTTTTTTCCTATTCCTATGACTTTGAAAGCAATCCGTTTAAACGAGAGAATTAGAAAAAAAGGTACGAGCCTTCTCAGTAAATGTCAGGTCGAGAGTTTAGAGCAATACTGATAGTGTTTTTAAATCAGTTTGCCAAATTACATTTATATTCGAGAAAAACTACAATTAGAAATAACAATTATTTTCGAGATTTTTTTCAATAAAACATCCTGATTGCAGTTTTTTTCGGAGAAACAACATAACAAGTTAAATAATTATTATAATAACACCAGCTTATTATTGTAGACTGCAGGGCAAAGGTCTCTTCTCATACAGAGAAGGCAGGAGCATTGATCGCCACGGTTGCTCAAGACGGGTTGGCGATTTCAGACTTATTTTGAAAATCCACTTTTACACAAAACAGCTGTTTAAGTAACTATTTAAGACTAAAGCAACTTTAGCATTTCGAAGACGTTACAAACTTCGCCATACTAATTGCATTTTAACAATTGTCGAAGTAATCACTTTGTATTTTCGCTACAGCTTGCATTTCAAGTTAACTGCGCAACGTAAACGTCTGCCATCTAGACAAATGAGACACGCCGCAAGTTATTTCTCATTTAGTTGAGAATTTCCATTTTGAGGGTATTTAAAGAAAAAGTTGGAGTTAAAAAGTTAAATGTGGGAGTGGCAGTACGCGTAAGATATTAATATTAAATGAGACAAGTTTTGAGAAAAAGGTTAATAATAATAGAAATATAATATAATATAATAATATATAATAATATATAATATAATATATATTATATATGTATTAACTATTGAATAAAGGAAATAATAATAATAACCTGGGACATTTTCACACACGGTCATCTGATCCCAAACTAATATACTACATACACTACTTTTTTTTTTTGTAAATAAATTCTTATATAGACTCAGAACAAACAGACATGTTCATGCACACAAATGTTTGTCCTGGATGGGAATCGAACCCACGACCTGCGGCATGATAGGTGGTATCTTAACCAACCACGCCAACTGGCCAAGAAAGTTAAGCAAAGAAGGATTTTTCATGTATTTTTTTAATGTTTTTTTTCATTCTAGAAATTACAATTATCCTTGATTTCAGTTCAAAATCTTAATTCAGAATTATTTATTTCAAATGTTTCCTACATGGGCAGTTATGAAACGTCAGAAGCTAGGTGTACAGTTCCGATAGGCTGTTTCTTATGGAGAAAAGCTGGCAAGAAACTCCATTTATTTTGTAATTTATGAAGTAGTCAATCATTTATTAAATATTATGATTAATTAAAAATTAATTTAATAATTAAAATTTTCGCAGACAACGCTATATTATCGTGTTCGCCATGAAATAGCGCTTATGTTGATTTAAGATTTATTTTTTTAAACAGATGGGTGTAAATTACTAGTTACGTATCGTCTTACCTGTTTATACCTGTCATATTGCCGACCCAATAGTTGCCAGGAAAAAAATAGACAACCCAACGTTTGTATATTCTATAGGCTTCATACTTTCGATTGGTATTAAATTTACTAGTTAAACGAAAGAGTGCAATGTTTAAAAAAAGTCCATTTTGAATTTTAATTAATATCATAGTCTGGCCAGGATTTTTTTAGCCAACCCACATGCGATATATTTTTTAATATAATAAATTTGATTTAAAATACTGTGCAATGCATGTGCTCGAAAAGAGCGTTTTTCAAGCAACCAAACTGTGTGGAAAGTGCCACTTTTTAGCACTAGTACTTTTTACTTTTCGTTCCCGTCGCAAAGCATTTTATATTATTTGAGAATAGATTTTTTTATGTTTTTATTCAAGTACAGATTAATGATTCATGTAAAAGGTACAATAAAACTAATCCTTCATTAAACGCGTTATTGATTACTCTATATTTAGATACTGATCAATAAATTAATTTTAAATATTCATTAAATATGTTTGGCTGAACTTATATTTTGCTCGTGCCTTTTGCAATTCGACGTGGCAGCTATTTGCACATGCGCAGTAGTAGATATGCTGAATGCATATGCATTTAAAATAAGCCCGCCATTTTACTAATTTCTTGCTTAGCTCGGAGTCGTCTGGTAAATCTGCTAAAAATGTCGAGTTCAAGTGACGAATCAGTTAATTTAACCCCGGAAAATGTTATTCAAGAAGCACAAAATGCCAACTATAACCTCTTACCGGCTAAATCAAAAGAAAAATACTTTTTCAGTACCTATATATTTTTATTTCCTCGCACAATGCATAGTTAGTAAAACTTTGTATGATACACGTGCGTATGATGATTTCCGCCTCGTGTCGACTTATACACTCGCTCGTGAAACTGAACCTACTTTCCGCACTTGTAGCATAAATAACTATTTTATCCATTAAACAGATGGGTGAAGGTCGTTCCTCTGCGGATCCTCTACTAATAAAAGAAACGGATGAATGCTCTTAAAGATTTCGTAAAGATGTAAGACAGATTAGAAAATATTTAGTTAGGTACCACGTAACTATGATAAGACTCTGCCATCTAAGCTCATAGCTTAGCATAGCTCGTATTTAATTTAACTTCTCATATAGACAAAGTTTGTCGCCACTGCAATGTAATATACCGGACTTTGGCGGTTTGGATACATGAGTACAACTTATATTTATGTTGGTACTAATGTGAGTAGTTGAGCATTGAAGTTTAACTTCATATCAAATTGAAATGTCTAATGATTTTGAAACTAATAGATACTAGATATTGATATTGATATTTGATATTGTCTTCATACGTGTGGCAGAATCCGGGGCTAATAAAATATAAGACATATCTGATCCACTAAAAACTTAAAAACTTCTAATGATGGAAACTTTTTAAAATTAATGGACCTCAAAAAGCTTATTGCGCTTCTAATGTTATAAAGTTAAAAAAGGCTCAATTATTTAAAAACAGTGTGCACTTTTTTAAATAATTGAGATTTTTTTTAACTTTCTAGCCTTTTCTCACCTTTGTTCGCGGTAACCAATCTAGGGTAATCCAACTAAATGGGTTGACTAGGTTGGAACTGTGACCTAGTAACTTGCCAATTTAGTATTTTTAGGACCCAAAAATAGGAATTTGAGGTTACAAAAAAAAAGCGCGTTTAAGACCAGATACATGAACGTAAACGAGGCAAAAGGAGTATGTAAGGATCGTAGCAGGCGGCTTTCTCTAGTTTCTGCCTACCCCCATATAATATTTGTAGGAGCAGAAAATGGTAATTATTAGAGTTTCGATTAAATTAAATACGATAGATGAAACGATAAAAGCGTGTCTTACAACTGCTGTTTGTCTATGCCAAAACTACGAGAATGTAGGTACTAAGGGTAAATTTCCCCAATGAAGCTGGTTTAGATATGCTGACCATGTTTAGTTTCAGCGGTAAAATTCATCATTAAGTACTTATAAATAGCTTAAATTGGTGACAGAAAAAAAATTACAGTTCCATTTTATTCCTATCCACTTTTTTTATTGCTGACTGGGCCTGCTCTTAACCTCGATCACGCCTGACGGAAAGCGATGGATAAGGTCTATGTTGGAACGTGCATGTGAACTTGAGTGAGACACACTCCTTTGCATTATTTAATTTAACCCGAACCCCATAGGTTCACAACTACTGTAAGCCCGCGGTCGCCATTGGATGATGGTTTTTTACGTTTATTATTATTTATTTATTTATATTGACTACAAGGTCCAATTGTTAGTAAACAAAAAAAAACAAAACAAATAGGATAAGAAGCTTAATCTACGGGTTAGTATCTAAATCTAAAACCACACACCAAAGACAAATTAATTATGAACGACAACGTTAACCTTACCGCACCAGTACATTCACAAAATGCCTCAGCATTGGGGCATCCAGCCGTTCAGATAGGGCTTTCAGAATGCTATTAGAACTGCCACGCACTCTTGTAAGCAGAGAAGCGGTCTTTTTTCTCTGAATAGCGTAGAAGGCATCGATTCTCGCTTCCGCGAACATAGCGGATGCACTACAGTAACGTGGCAGCCCCAACAGCACCCTGAAAGCATTATTTTATTGTATTCGTAGGACGTCTAGAGCTTTACGCGTGTAGTTTATCCATAAGCTGCCTGTGTAGAACTTCTGACAGTAGGCTGTGAACAGCGTGATTTTATCTTCTGTACTACAGCGGGCAAACCTATGTGCCAACATGTTACACCTCGCAGCTGGCGTCCTACGCTCGCGTTCCATATCTACCTGATCTTTAAGGTCCTCCGTTACATAGTGGCCAAGATATTTAAATTGAGACAATCTATTTAGCGGCTCACCATTGAGAGTTAGCACAGGCTCATATTCAATTGGCTTCCCAGGAACCCTAAAAATCAGGTATTCACTTTTTCTAACATTATACACTAGGCCGTATCTGGCTGCATACCTCTCGCATGTGTCTAACATCTCCCTGATTAAGCCAGTCGTTGGACCTAGCAGGACCATGTCATCTGCATAGCTTAAATTGTTGACGCTGACGTTGTCAATTTCGCATCCCACTGGTTTGCTGCTGAGTCCAGCTATTAGCTCATTTATGTACAGGTTGAAGAGCTTGGGCGAGCTTATACCCCCCTGCCTTACCCCACACTCCAACCTGTACGTGTCTAAAAGAACATCACCCCACCGAAAATTGTTCACTTGATTTGAGTACCAGTATTAAAACAGGCACAGCAACTCCTGAGGTACACCCGCTTCCCTGAGCTTGTCCCAAAGAACTTTATATGATACTAGGTCAAAAGCCTTTGAGAGATCAAGGAATTAGGCATAAACAGTAGTGCATCTATCTTTATAGTATTGTACGGTCTGCTTCCGGCTGAGTATTGTGGTCTCAGTAGACAGCTCGGTCCTAAACCCGAACTGTGCGTCGTGAATATTCAGCCACTTATCTAACTGCTTATCAAGCAAACCGTCCAGCACTTTCGCGATTTCAATTGCTAGTGAAATGGGTGTGTAATTCGCCTGATCCGATATATCGCCAGTTCTGTTTTTCAGTATCGGCACCAACAATGTCTTTAGCATTTCTGAGGGGAGATACGAGTGACTAATACTTAATGAAAAGAACATACCCTAGGAAGATGTACCCCAGCATTGCGCTAGTGCTCGATACTATAACTCTCTACTCGTGTATATACTAGGTGACTATTTTATCGTCTTGAAAAAATAGGGTATAATAGGTGAATGGAGTAGAAGCCCATGGCATACCAATTTTTTTTTTTTGAAAAAAAATATTTTTTAACGATCTATAAAGTTTTTTCTAAATTTCTGTTTTATTGTTCTTGTTTACTTCGATTGTGTAGTTTTTATTGATAGAACAATTTCTGTCTAACCTATTGAAAAAACAAAAAATAACTAGGTTACTCCGTTCACCTATTGTACCCTATTTTTCCAAGACGGTAAAAAAAAAACATCCAGTATATATTATATAAAGAGATTCTTCGCACACACGAGTGCGTACCGCGTGTCAGGGGCAACATCTATGTAACTAAAACGTAATTTGAAGGCAGATTAGAATAAATATTCTCATTTGTGTTGCGAACAATTGAAAGCGAAATGTAGTCAACACCTCTCACATACGACGTCCCACGCGGCCTCAGATTTTTTACATACACAGCCTCTATTAAGGCCCGTCCTCCCTAAAATACGGCGAAACTAAGTAACTTTGTGTCCATTTTTTACAGTAACTATAGCATATTTTTGATAGAAAAAAATATATAATAATCTACAATACATAAGAAGTGATTTCATGTGTCCAGAAATCTGCTTTAGTTTATATAACTAAAGAAAAAAAAAGGTAAACCCAGGTCTATTTTTTCTAGTTTTTACCATATTACTCCTACAATTTTCATTAAAAGTGTTCATAAATTTACACAGTTCTCTACAAAATAATAAGAAATGATTTCATGTCATTACTTTTTTTAAATTACTTTTATTTGATTTTAAATTAATTTATAAAGCAAATCATTAGCGGCAAATTTATGCTGCGCCCCGCTCTCGCCCAAAATCTCAGTGCGGGGCGAGACGTGTTGCTGGACGGACCTGTGCCGCGTTGTGTGACGACCTCCTCGCTTCGATAAACATTGTTTTTTTTGTGAACAGTGTAGCCACACGGACAGTGTTTCATTTAATTTTTGGTATCTTACCTACCTTATACGTGACTATATTTTTTTTTTGTGTGAATTCATCCTTTACTTTGTTAATATTAGTGTATTCAGTGTGTTTTATTATATTATAGTAAAAAAATTAACAATCATTTTCTAAAGCATAGTGTGTTCAAGATGGGAAGTAAACAAAGACAAAAAAACGAAATCTCAAAAAATTATACAAAAGAAGGGGACAGAGATTACAAGAGTAAGTTTCCTATTTCAATTAGGTACATTGAAATAGGAAACTTACTCTTGTAATCTCTGTCTCCTTCTTTTGTTGTTTCTAGTACCTACTTCAATTCATATTTTGGTAATTTTCATGTTATGTATTATAGGTAGGTACTTAATTAACCAAAGAATAAGTAAATATTCCCTATCCCTACTACAAAATCCCACCTACAAATGGTAGGTACTGTCCAATGGTCTCTGCTGGCTGCATCAGATCGTGCGGGGAATATCTGATGTTTGTCTATCCCTTATCATCCTATCAAATTCATTTTAAATACAAAAGATTTTGACGGTAATGACGACATTCCTTCAAGACACGGATAGGGCTAGCGGCCAGTAACAATTCGTAAAATGAAAAAAATAAACAAACAAACAAACTAAATAATAACGAAAATTAGTATAGCCCTATGGTGTCTCCAAGATACTATTTTAGAAAAATGTAAATAAATCAATAAATATTAACGTTTAATGAAATTAAAATATCCTTATAAAACGAGAACGTGGAACCGTATACGTGTGTTGATTTCATGCCGCCATTGCAGCGCCACGTTGTATAATTCAATGTGTAGATGTAAATGGTGTGAAATCTTCCGGGCTACCAGTTCAGTTAAGTGTACCTCAAGGTTCAATACTGGATCCATTCTTGTTCTTAGTGTATATCAGTGACTTACCATTCTATTTAAAGGGTATCTGTGACGTTGTACTGTTTGTAGGTGACACCTCTCTTATTTTTAAAGTAGACAGGAATAGACAAGATTTTGACGACGTAAACACTGTACTCTCAATGGTTACAGATTGGTTTGCCTTACCGAATGTTAGAAATCTAGGACCCAACATCATTTTAGATAGAGATGCTTTAAACTGTAGACTCGGCAGTTTTTCTGGGTATAACAGTAGATGCCAAACTTCAGTGGGGCCCACATATATCAAGCCTAGCGGGAAGGCTCAGTTCAGCCGCCTACGCTGTCACGAAAGTAAGACAATACACTGACGTTGATACAGCTAGGTTAGTCTATTTTAGTTATTTTTCATAGCACTATGTCATATGGTATTCTGCTCTGGGGCAAAGCCGCTGACATTCAAAATATATTTGTTCTTCAGAAACCAGCTGTTCGAACAATTTACCAGCTCGGTGCCAGAGTTTCTTTGAGAGATTTTTTTTAAACATATTGGTATTCTCACGGTGGCATCACAATTCATCTTCGCCAACATCTTATATATAAGACAAAATATACATTTATACACTAAAAACAGGGATATTCACAATCTTAACACCAGAAATAAGGACAAATTTAGTGCTCGATTTCACCGGCTTCATAAGGTTCATAACTCATTTGTTGGGCTTGGTATATCCTTTTATAACAAGGTACCCTCTTCTTTGCTAGATTTGCCCTTGAATGCGTTTAAAGCTAAAGTAAAATCTAACCTTTGTTCAAAGGCATACTGTTCAATAATCAACTAATCAAAAGACGTCCAAATGTCAGTTGCGGAAATCTTGTTAAATACCTTTTATACAAAGACTGTATTAGTCATGTAACACGGAGTTGACAACGAAAAAATCGCTTTAGAGCAATTATCAAAACAGGAAGGGATTAAAATACAACCGTGTGTGTGGTTTGTTTCTGGACGAACGATTGCCCTACATAGGCTCTAGCACTGACGGAATCTGCAATGACATGACAATTGAAGTAAAGTGCCCTATTTCAGCCTACCAATTCAACTTTGAAGAGGCTGTAAGAAAAAATTAAATGAAAATGGCAATATAACCATAAACAAAAATCACAACTGGAAAAAAAAACAAAGACCAAAGCAAGTAAAACTATTAACAATGGCGGAGCAACAGAAAAGATGGAAACAGGGAAGAAAATGGGACAGCGAAACAACACGATCCTCTCAACATACTTGCTCATAAATGATAAAAAAACGAAGGAACATGATGAGGTAGAAAACTAGAAAACAAACACCACGAAAAGGAAGTACACGGATTGCCGTGTACACGGAAATCCGTGTACTTCCTTTTTTGTTCATTTGAACACTGGCAAGAAAGAAAGCAAGATTCAAATAAATGAAGAAGATACAGAAAATACTTTTTATTACTCTACTGACTTTCCGAATGCTTCAATTCAAGAGTTCGGTAATATACGAGTAAGCGATGATGAAGAAGTTCAAATAAAAAGAAGAAAACATTGACCGAAATTCAATGAAATTTTAATGAATTTTGAGTAATCTGTCAATAAACAAGTTAAATATTGGTTTTCTTTTTGACAAACAACAAAAATGTTATGATGCACCAGCAATGCCCGCAACTTCGTACGTGCAGGCATTGAAATAAATGCCGATGCCGATTGTTTTTAGCTACTAATATTTTTGGTTCTTGAGCATATCCACTAACAAAATGAAAAAAAGACCTACAAATTGATCTTGTCTTATAGTACCTACATTTTTGTTTGTGGAGTAGGCTCTTTCGCTATCGTCTAGTTGTACCTCTAGGGTTTCATATCAGGTCCTACATAACATGAATTTAATATCATATACAGTGTTCAAAATCCCTTCCCCTTTTTTTCGTTCGCTTTTTAATTTCATCTCTGTGCTATACAGATAAGACGCTATTTTATAAAATTGTAAATAAATCAATAAATAATAACGTTTAATGAAATTAAAATATATCCTTATAAAACGAGAACGTGGAACCGTATACGTGTGTTGATTTCATGCCGCCATTGCAGCGCCACGTTGTATAATTGTTAACTGGTAGAAATGTACATACTTTTATTTCAGAATGTGATTGATGTGACTAATAAAAAAATATCTAAACAAGATGTTTTATGTGTTGCCACTCTTTAAAGATTGTAAAGTTAATTTTTTAATACCTTATATGTAGGTATTTATAAAAACATCTGCGGTCTTACTACAAAAGGTTTAAAAACATGTTCAACGCATGTCTAACGTCAAACTCCATACATAAAAAAACATAAAATACGCGTTGAACATGTGTTTAAATCTTTTGTAATAAGACGGCTGTTATTAATTACTCTGTCGCGCGCGGCAGTAATCGTGTACACCCTAGCGAAGCATCGCGCGCGATGGTTAGGTTCGGGTGGTGCGGGGAGTAGTACAAAGCTCCGCCCACACACGCAAGGTCGTTGGCGCCGGTAAAAACCTTAATCACTAGTTACCACAATGCTTTCTGTGGAAAAAGGAGGACCTAGGAAGATTAGAAAGGGTGGGTATACGTTTTTGACATAATGCGGGGAAATTTCTGTGCAGTCCCGTGGTCAAATTAAAATGAGAAATTGGAGGGATGAAGGTCCAAATTCCGGGTAGGGTCAAACTATTTGTATAATGTTGATTTGGGACGTTAATTTTACCTCGAACCGTTGCATTATTTTTTTAGATTACTATAATGACGCCTTAACTCTAACATAAGCTGTTGTCTGTTAGCTACGAGTGAAAGGGATCTGCGGCCACTACAATGCTTGTCAAACGTTGACGCTGTTGAATATACGATAACATGAGTTATTTATCACTGGCTTTTGCCCGCGGCTTCGCTTGCGTTAATTTAGAATATCGGTTTAGGACGTGACAAGACATCAGGCAAACAAACTTACTTTCGCATCTATATTCGCATATATATATATATATATATTGGTTTGGCTAATAAGTAATGAGTGGCATACAACTATTTTATTTGTATTTATTTATTACATGAATAATTGTTAATCATTAATAATATATTCACCGTCGTTTTCTACTACCATTCGCCATCAATCTGGCAAAGAGTGAATGGCATCCGCATAGAACTTCGTTGGTTTTGAATTGAAGAAGTCATCTACGAGTATGTATTGTTTCAAGTGTGGTTCATCGTCAAAGCTTTTTTCCCGTAAATTATTACTAAGTGATCGGAACAAGCTGAAATCAGTTGGTGCTAAGTCCGGCGAATTCCTGATATTGTTGTGGACGTTTGCGATGGATGTCAAGCTTCAGTTTTTCGAGTTGATCACAATATACTGTTGCTGTAATCGTAGTATTAGTAGGAAGGAATTCCCAGCTTATTACTCCATGTATATCCCACCAGACAGAAAGCATTACCTTGTGAGGATTAAGATCACCTTTTGACGTTGGTTTTCCCTGTTCTTTACATCCCAGCCACTGGCGCTTGCGTGTGTGATTAACATAGAGAACCTACTTTTCATCTCCAGTGACAAGATGATCTAACCAATTAAATGTGCGGCGGAAAGATAAAAGTTGTACACAAATCTCAGCTCGGTAGGTCAGCTGATCTTTACTTAATTGATGGGGTACCCAAACACTATATTTGTAAGTCTTTCCCAAACCATGTAAATGATTTTCTATGGTGCCATGAGAGCACTCGAGCTGAACAGCCAAATCGCGTGTAGTTCTTCGAGGATCTTCTTCGATTAATAGTTTTAATTTATCGATATCTATTTCCACGGGGCGCCCAGACCTTGGTTGATCGGTTAAGGAAAAATCGTTATTGCGGAACCGTTGGAACCAGCGCTTTGCTGTTGCTTCGGAGACTGCATCGTGAGCTATCCTTTGACATATATTACGTGTAGCTTCTGCAGCAGAATGCCCAGATTGAAACTCATATAATAAACAATGTCATACGTGGGTTTTAATATCACTCATTTCTTTGTGAACTTTAACGCACTAACAGCCAAACTATCAATAACGCGCATGAGCGCGACTCGCTCTTTACAGAAAGTTCTCGAATCTTTCCGAAAATTCTAGAAATTATAAACTAAAACGCTCATTACTTTTTAGCCAAACCGATAGTTACTCTAAGACTCACAAAATACATATATTAAGTACTTAAATAAAAAAATTAAAAAACTCTTAACACACTATAAAAGTTTCTATAATAATATAATTCAATCATAATTCTAAAGACACGTGGCGCCGTCTATTATCATAAGAAAGTAATTGTTGTTTTCCTTGGGAACTGTATTTTTTTTTTTGGGATGAAAGGTACCTTATGTCCGTTTCTGTACACCCTGACAACGCACATGCAAACAGGATGATCGGTTCAGTGGTTTAGGCGTGAAAAGGTAACAAACAAACAAATAAACTTTCGCATTGATAATATTAGTTAGGATTATCATTTTATTCATCGACTCAGTAAAATGTAAATTATTCAGCTTCAAAATAAAGTAGTTATGAAACCAAGATTAATATTGACTCTCAGCCGACCTCTGCTTTAATATTCAATGTTTAATGCTTAAAATGCCGCAAAATAAATATGAATTGTGGAATCCAGGAGGTTTTTATTGAAACGAAATTCATTTTTACATCTCAAACGTTATTATTTTTATCGCTCGCCCGTCTCTTAGTATCACTCAAAGCTTCACTACATATACAAAGTCCTCCGCCGCGTCTGTCTGTATGTTCGCGGTGATCTCAAAAACGACTGAACGGATATTCATGCGGTTTTCATCAATAGATACAGAGATTCAAGAGGAAGGTTTGTACATATAGTTTTCCAACATCCATGCGGGAAAAGCCGTGGCAAAAGCTAGTAATTTATAAATAATATCGACTTTTGCTGAAGTTACACCCATAATAAGTTCAAAGTTGATCATTCTACAAATTGGGGCAAAAGTAATGTCATAAAGTTAATGTACAGACGCCAGCACATCAAGCTACTACAATCTGTCAGATTTCTTTAATAGATTTTCGACTTTATTGCCAAAGCATTAGGTTCAAGGTTGATTGGGAAAATCTGACAGTTTCGGGTAGGTTGACCTGCTGGCGTCTGTACCATAATTTTTGTAATTGGCGCATGCTGAGTTTACCTATAAGTGATTGTACACTATTGTTTATTTGTTTTAGCTTGTTTTTTTTATGCCCATAACTGGTGTAAACAATCGTTGGTAGACCAATAAATAAATAAAATAAATAAATAATGACGTCATTTTGACTTGATACCTATATTGTAGGCAGATAGATAATTAGTTGACAAGGCAAGGACGCGATACATACAACTCAGGCAGGCAACGATGGAAATTTTACGGGCCGTATGATCTCTTGTTTTGGCAATTTCAATTTTCCGTCAACATTGTCAAATCTGACGTCGTCAGACTTCTTCTTATTCTTTCTTCTATTTATATTTTCCTTCTTTTCTTTCTATCTTTCCTATGAGGTTTTTTGAAATCTTGCGTTTATCACAACAATCTACAAATCTTGCCTTGAAAGCCCACATTGAAGAGGAAATCAATTTGAAGGCAGATGTTTTGTGAGCAACAATTCAACGAGCACAAATGATACTCGGGAGATGGTCATTCGATCAATATCATTTATTCTACTTAATTTCATCAATTTAATACCTTTAAATAAATTCTCCGTGAAAACAAAACCCAATAAAAAATTCCCAAATCAGTTCACATTACTTTTGCTCCAAGTCTCCAACGCATTTTTCATGCTCAAATGGCTATTTTTAGCCATTCTGTACACAGCAATACTACAAGAATTTTGCTACCCAATAATAAACGGAACAAGAAGGAAACCATATTTGCAATATTCTGTAACAAGAAAAAAATTAACTCTTAATAATACACCGTATTGTTACATCCAATAGAATCTGCGTTGCGACGATAAAATATTCAAATAAAGGCCCAAACGAGGGTTCGAGTACAGAGTTGCCATAATAATATATTGTAGCACTTAGTGGACTACGCAAATAGAATAGTTCAGAAAGTTTTGAGACGAAAAAATATCGGCGTTCCGTATTTTTTAAAGGTCAGAGAAGCTCTATCTTTGAACAAACTTGGAAATGTTCTGCTCTATTTTGCTAAAGGTACACTATGAAATTCAGAAGGTTTAAATATTTATTTATTTATTTCTAAAACACTTACATACATTTTGGTTTTAGCCACACAACGCAAACCTCTCAGGGTTTCTTTGTGTGCTGGCGAGCCGTTCATTTTTTTTTTTTTACAATGATATAATACTTTTTTAATGGTGATAATAATTCATAATACATTAAATCATACATACTTTAGGAGAAGTTTTGTGTAAGGAAATGAAAAATAAAATTGTTTTTAAGGAAATTTCTCGCCGACTGGTTGACACTTCACATGACCAGAGGGCTGGCTCGTTCTTTGGTCAAAGAATTAGCATTGCCAGTCAACGTGGCAATGCTGCCAGTCTTCTGGGCACGTTTCCGGACGACAGCGATGCGGACGAGTACTTCGACGCCCAAAATTCCTAGTTTTTGTATTTATTTGTATATATAGATAGTTAGGTAGTAATATAATTTTGTACATGGTGTAAATAGTTATAATAAATGAATATAATATGGAAGCATTTCTTGGAACTTCCTAATTCGCAGTCGTTTTAAAATGGTTTTTGATTTATTTTTTCAATACCTACATTTATTTTAACTATGAATGCAAAATGCACATGATTCTTAGAAACAATAATGTATATACTTTTGCCAGGAAATGTCCCTAGAGTAATAGTAGTGCTATTCTGTATAAATCGCACGGTGAACACTAAAGTGAAGTGAGCTTACAGTCACCTGTGATTCCACCTGATACTTGGCTTTGACACTACTGACAGCTCACTTCAAGCTCACTGCACCTACGTTTTCACCGTGACATTTTTACAGAATTGCACTTCAGTTATGAAAACAATTCAAATGAATATTTCTCTACAACAATAAGTTCTAATTCAAAATAAAGAATGTTCTCTTATCTGACTTCGAAATGAATGAAACGATACGCGCCCACGTTTTTAAAGGTGCATGAAATAAGCGGTGTAACACCACCCTTGGCATTCGTCCCCTGTTACTCTACCACCCCCAACTCCACAACATAGATAGATACAGAAGGTCGACTCCATACAACGAACGAAAACGCACACACACATAGACACGCTTCACGTACAGCGAGTGCAAGCACACTCCCCACTGGCATTCGTTTGAGATCGCCGCCGCACCGTACAATACTGTAAAAGCCTCGAAGAACCCTTACTTATTTGAGACCGACAGCTAATTCAATGATAAACAAAATCGTGTTGTACTCTGACATATTTTATAAGACTTTATAATATCTCAATTCAAACTATTTAACACGATGGCCGGGAGCCAAGGCTCTCTGACATAACCCTAGCAGATAAACTAGAAAACGCCTTTTATAAGAAGTGACCGTTCGAATGGATATTGCCAGCCTGATCTAAATAGACAGAGGCTTGAATGAAACCTCTACAGTACGCGTTAGCCTATGTGTGGGCCTTCTGTAACTATCTATTGTGTGCCCTTCCCGCCTATTCTCAGCGCTCTCGAGATGTTTTTATTGCTTATTGGTGCGGTACGTAAGATGCGGGTAATTTGTTTTTTTCTAAGAGAATAACGTGTCAGGTCTTGGTGGAGATAGAGCGTGATTGACGTTGATAATGAAATGGGAATACGTGAACTTTGACTGGGAAGAGTAGGAGATTGGAAAGGTTTTATGGGTGTGCGATGGATGCAATGTCTGTTGAGATGGTTTTGAGGGTGGAAAAAAAGCTTACATGATAGCCGTATTTATAGCATAAGACGGTTTATGCCGATATATCACAAGTGTAAAAATATTGTTGACAAAATCTTATTTTAGTACATTTTAGTAACCCGTTGCTAAGTAATAAAAGTCGCACGGGTCGTTCCATCAGGTTAAGCTACGCTTGCCGGGATTGGTCCGTGGATGGGTGACCATCTTTACATACCGAGACTCCTCCGTGCCTCGGAAAGCACGTTAAGCCGTTGGTCTTTGACAGTTGTTACGGGTCGTCAGAAGCCCAAAAGTCTGACAATCAGTCTTATCAAGAGGTATCGTGTTACCCAGTAACTGGGTTGTGGAGGTCAGCTAGGCAGTCGCTCCATGTAAAATACTGGTATTCAGCTGCATCTGGTTAGACTGGAAGGCGACACCAACATAGTTGGGAAAAGGCTAGGCAGATTGATTGATTGAGTACCTTTTACTAAATTTCAACCTAAAAAGGTATTATTCTGTTAATACGTATATGTGTACGGGTTATGGTACGAGGTTCGTAAAAACAGTTTATTGAAGCTTCAACAATCGACAACTTTGTGCAATGTTTGTTATTTCTAGTAAATTCTGCAGAGTATTGCAAACAAAACGTTCAATCTTACCTTTAACTTTAGGAAAATTCCTGTTGATATTGCCAACAAATTTATGCAAACAACCCCCTAGTAAAATTATCTCTCGCAATAATTTTGAAATATCCACACACTTCAAAATTGAGGGTAATTCAATATTTTATAACATCCCTCAACAAATGGCTACGTCACAATGTGTATCAATAAACATTAAACTCATTAAAACTTTATTCATTACGCAACGTTGTGCACAGCTCGACGTAATTGTATGATTAAACTAAATAAAGACAATAAATTAGATGGCGGCCCGTGGTCCCACTTGGGCGCCAACTACGAAACACAAAGTTTTAGGGCTGAATCACTAGTTCTGAAAGCAAATATCATCTGAATGAGCTATTTTAGTAGTAGAACATGAAATTAAATTAGCAATTAATATACTTTAGGTTGAAACTATTTGTCCCAGGTTGGGCGCCATTAGGGAATTCAGTTAAAAACTATTTTAAGCTATGCGGTGAAGCGTATAAAGTATACAGAGATGCGGGGAGGCAAAGTTCTGAACGTGTTCACACCAAATCACAAGAGCATGAGACATTGCACTCACCAGAAAAAGTAGCCAATGGGATCTGCGAAGCCTCCTTCAGCTGGCGATGATGAAGATGACGAAGCTCAAGAAACACGTTCACAAGCGTTATTGCAAAGCGTTATCCAAAACGATTAGAGTTCAAATTTAGCGGTTTTTATAAAATATGGCTACAGCATGTCAGCCATTACACACGCGACAGCGAGCAAGCGGAGCGAGTGGAGCGGGCACTCGCGAAACGGCGTACGTCTCTAACGATCATATATCAGGAAGTATTTCCGGAAGAGCGGGGCGTGTTCAGAAGACGTACGTCTTCTATGATAACTACCAGGTAGTGTAGAGGCTTAGGGGTCCGTTTGTGCGGCGAGTGAGTCAGTCGCGCATTCAAACGCGAACTATTTCATCACTTCTTCTTCTGAACTAACTTAAACTGGAAGCGCCAATGAACCCAAAGCTTACTCTGTGAAAAAACAAGAAATTCTTTTTATTCCTTTAGTCAGATAATAAAAAAATATTAGACACGTATTTTTAGCTTTAATATATTAATAAAAAAAATACTTAGATAACACGCATTAAATTTTGGGAGTGGGGGCTCGCTACGTCACTTTACGTATAAAATCTACCAAGGCGTGACGTCGTGCCAAATTTTAACTCAATGTATCGTCATAATCTTTTGATTACGTAGAAAAAGAAAAAATACGTGTCCAAAATATTTTAATAATCTACACGACGGACTAAAATAATTATTGTCATCATCCCTATTGGCGCAACACTGCACTCACTCTAATGATGGACATGAGTTAAGGAGAAACAAGAAATTCATAGTTATATTTTCGAGAATATTTTAAAATAGTTGATTTTAAAATATTCACGAAAAGTATACTCTCAAGAAGCACTGAGAATACCTATTATAAATAGTAAAAACCTTTCGAAGAGCCAAACATTTGTATAGAAAAGCTTTAAGCGCTCTATTTCTATTGTATATTCCCTTATTGATGTTTGCCAGTATTTGCTGTGAAATTTAATTCAGCTTCAACATTCTTCATTAATTTTCTTTTTCAAAAACGTGGCGAAGTACAAATGCACATTTCAATCTCATATAAGCAAAATTTAAATAATTCCTCGCAATATACTCAGAATTAAAATGTGGTTAGTTTGAATATAAACTTTAGAAAGCTTAGCAGTTAGTTAATATTCACTGAACACAGATTTTCGTATTTTAATCAACAAGTTTATGCGAAGGCCAGTGGAAACTATTCTTGGATAAGAGGTAAAATAGGTAGTAGATTGTAGTGGGAGTTAAACGCAAGGGGATTACACTAATATTAGAAAACGAATAAGTCTGTACTTTGTCTACAGCGTATTAAGTTGCTGCTAAATTACGAAACAATATTATTTAAATACTCTATTCATAGAGTTTCTTGCCCTTCTTCTCCATAGATACTGTTTTTGTTTATTTATTTACTTGAGATGGGTTTGCTCTTGACTCTAGTCTAGGTCAGAGGTGACAGAGACAAAGTCGACGGTGGAGTGAGCATACCCAGAAAAAGCCTGTTCACTCTCACTTTGAAGAGATTAGGGTTGTATGCGTTCGGAAACACAGACACAGGTAGAGAGTTCCACTGTTTTGCTGTGCGCATTATAAAAGACATTTGGAAACGCTTAGTGTGAATTGGTGAACTAGCAACTAGGTAGGGATGGTAAGTGGCAGTGCGTCTAAATGTCCGATGGTAGAAGGGGGCCGATGGAATGAAATCGTGGAGTTCTTGGGCACACTCACCGAAATACAATCTGTAGAAGACCGACAAGCAGACAACCTTGCGGCGAGGAGTCAAGCTGTTAAGCTTGGCATCCACAAATTTTACGTCGCCTATGAGCCTCTTAGCTCTGCGTTCCACCGAGTCAAGCATGGCTTGTTGGTACTTACCTGAGCCATCCCAAAGGTGGCTGCAATCCTCCATGCAGGATCGGACTTGCGCTTTGTAGAGGGTTAAGAACTATCCAGGCGTAAAGTATCGCTTCACCCTATTTAGGATGCCCAGATTCTTGGCCACAGTTTGGGCTTGTACTCGATGGTGGCGCCGAAGTTGGGACCAGATGCCAACTACGTGCCTAGGAGCTCAAGCCGATCAGTTACAGGAACATATGCACCTCGAAAGTAGGAGTTTGGGCGAAAAGACTCCTTTTAGCGGTAATGAAACACACCCGTATTTTGGTGGCGTTAAAAGAGACCAGATTGTCATCACCCCACTGGGAGACAAGGCTTAAGGTCGAATCTGTCCGCTTTACCATGGCTACGCTCAAGGAACGCACTTCGGCCCCGCTGGTTTTTGCACTGGACACTGTGAAGGGTCTGTAGGACCTTCCTTGGGATCTACAAATAACACGCGTTTTAGGTTTAACTCTAATAATCTTTGTTTCCTGTTATAGAAAACATCTTCTAATATCTAACATTTTTATATTGTTCTTACTGCCACATATGATTAAAGCGTCTACAGTACCTAAGCTACTGCGCTAGCACTTTGGAATGAGCTACCTACTTCAAATTTCATATTTCTGACTGAGCGACTCCTTTGACAATTCAAAATTGTCTGTTAACTGTTTAAATGAAATAAATGCTTCAATTTTAATTTGAAAAACTTGTGATGTTTAACAGAATTTGAGAAAATTATTTACCTGGATGAAGTAAATGGTACTTTTGCGTCAGCGTATTAAAAAAGAAACGCGCGTTTCTGACCGTTTTGTTTGATTCTCGTATCTCGTGAACCTGAGCAGGCCTTTTTTTTGCGTGGAGAAATGCTCATGCATACTGCACTACCACGGGGAGATAGTGCAGTTATGTGGGACTCCAACCCAGTAAAACGGTGTCCTTGGGGTTGGCTTCCAGTTTAATCGGATGCAGCTGAATACCAGTATTTTACATGGAGCGACTGCTTACTGGATAATATGATAGCCCTTGGTAAGACTGATTGTCAGACTTTCGGTCTTCTAACGACCTGTAACAACTGTCAAAGATCCAAGAATGACAGCCGGGACCAACGGCTTAACGTGCTTTCTGAGACACGGGGGGTCTCGGAATGTAAAGATGGTCACCTGTCCACGGGCCGACCGCGGCAAGCGACCCTTGCGGCTGTTATTACTTAGCCACGAGCCCCTCATCTCGGCGACAATCAATGTCAAAATCTTATCAAAACTGTAGGAAAGTTAGAGGTATTTTTGACAGATTGAGCCTGAGATTAGAACGTAAACCTTCTTAAAAATACGGGAATTATCCCTCAGATAGGTACAAATGTTGCCATCATAAATACGCTTACAATCCGTCCGTCGAGAGAATAAGTTCGTGACACCTGTCAGTTTGTCATACCTACAAAATTAGCGTGCACACCTACAAAAATCGGGCACTCAACATGGCCGCCTTTCGTAGGGTTGTAACTGCGAGTGCAAGAGAGAGAGCAAGCAACCGTTTGACAGCACATCTACTAATCATCTACCACAAAACTCAGCACTCAACATGGCGACCGGTCACGCATAGACACGATTTTGACGTCACACAAGAGTGTTTTCAAATTTAGTCCTTGACCAACATTTAGATGTCTCTCTTTTCATACGCAGCTCTTGATTAGTTAAAAAGAAACAAAACGCTTTTTGACATGTCTGTGTCGATAGGACAGATATTTGTATAACTATTCTTGGTATAGTAGAATATGCCATCTCCATGTTTTTCTATCTCAATGATACGTACCTACTAAGGAAAACACATATTACGTAAGTATGAAACTGACAGCTGTCAAGAACACATTCGCTCGAGGACCGGACAGTAACTGTGTTTGCAGACAGTAAGACGCTACCCATTATCTTTTGTCATAATCTAAGTTGTGTTTACAACACCCACAATCTGGACAGATAGCACCTTTAAAGGACAAGCGACCGTAATATATATATATATATATATATAAAACACTTGGATAAAAATTAATATTTACATCGCCATTAAATTTAAAACGACATGATGTTGTGAAACCAGCCACCATTTTCCTCGACTTTTTTATTTATATACCAGCGACCCATGGCTGGCTTTGGTAAGCCTTTAAACTGCCCAAGTTTTTTTCTAATCCCTTATTTTTTATGACTTTTTCCTCTTAAAGTACTTATAAAAGTAAGGTTATGATTTTATATAATGGAGGGTAAAAAATATGAAGGGATTTTAAATTTTGTAGATGCTTTTTCAGTAAATGTGCGCTGAAAATTAGGTTTCATTTCAAATACATGAATCAAAAAGGTGAAAGAGCTCTGTAGATAAACCTTCTGTTTAAATGGAAGCCTTGATTATGAAAGTTGAGTAAATATTGCATTCTGACTGTACGCGAAATTCAGTCGGCGATTAATATTATGATACTTAATTTCTTTTCATCCTACTTGTATTTTACCAACAGAAAAAAAAAATCTTTTCTTAAGACGTCTGATTATAATCACATGAAGCACATACTGACAGCTACCCAATTCCAAATATATAACTCTACAAAAAAAAAAAGCCTACGTCTATACCAAAATAATCCAAAAAGTATCGATACAAAACTGTCATCAATAACTCACTCGATAGACACTGTACATCGTTGTGAAGGCTTAACAAGCACCCCTTACTTGTTGATGCCAATCCATGACCTTCTTCTCGAAAGGAACGCCCGATCCGACTGAACGACGTAATCGATCGCCACTCGATTTGAAATAGATTTGGGAGGTAATGTAAGTTGGAGTTTAATTTTCGTTACTGTTCTGAAGTGGATGTTGAAGTAATAGATTTTAGTAGGTAATTGTTTTATATTGAGGATGTTAGACCACTACTAGATCTGAATTCATAAAAATATAATAATTTCACGGTGCTGGCACAGACTGAGGTGGCCTATGTGTTTAAAACCACATCACCCAGTCGATTTGGGAGGTAATTTAAGTTGGAGTTTAATTTTCTTTACTATTCCGAAGTAGAGAGTAATAGATTTTAGTAGGTAAATATTTATTTTGATGTTATTAGACCACTGAATTCGTAGGAAAATATTTATTTTACGATGCTGCCAAAGACTAAGGTGGCCCTTTATTATACAGGGTGTTAAAAAACCCATGACATAATCGTGAAATACATGTGGAAGGTAATGTAAGTTGGAGTTTAATTTTCGTTACGATTTGAAGTGATAGATTTCAGCGGGTAATGTTTATTTTGAAGTTGTTAGGCTACTACTAGAACTGAATTGATGGAAAAATTATAATTTTACGGTGCTAGCAAAGACTGAGGTGGCTTAAATATGTGTTAATAAAAAACCCATGACCCATCGATTGGTCAGGACTTCTCTTTTTATTTATATGTAGAGATGTGCCTCTTATTTGTGTAGATTAAACAATTGTTCTTTCATTCTCTTTCGTTATTAGTGACAATTAATATCCTAGGACATTGTTCACACACGGTCATCTGATCCCAAACTAAGCAGAGCTTGTACTATGGAAACCAGATAACTGATATACTACATACACTACTTTTTTTTTTGTAAATACATACTTATATAGGTAATTACACTCAGACTCAGGACAAACAGACATGTTCGTAGGTTTAAAAGTGGTAATTAATTAGTGGTATAATGATAGGAGCATAGGTATAATGATAATGTTTCTGAAGTATCTTTTTCGATGTATTTTTAACCCAATACCACACGGCATCGCAACTACGCGCGGTGTTACGTGTGTTATTCAAAGAATTTGATGCGCTCAAACACGCGCCACCGCGGCAGGAGGCACCGCGCTGTTTCGTGCAATATTTTCTTGAGTTAGATAACCTAAGATACCAACGTCTTATTAATACGGTAAAGACAAACGTCGTGAAAACCTTTCTTTGATCATCTTCTTTGCCCATTCTCCAGATTATTTGGGGTTGGCGCAGCATGTCTTCTTCTATCAATCAATCTGCCTAGCCTTTTCCCAACTATGTTGGGGCCAGCTTCCAGTCTAACCGGATGCAGCTGAATACCAGTATTTTTACATGGAGCGACTGCCTATCTGACCTCCACAACCCAGTTATTGGGTAATACGATACCCCTTGGTAAGACTGGTTGTCAGACTTTCGGACATCTGACGACCCGTAACGACTGCCAAAGATCCACGAATGACAGCCGGGACCAACGGCTTAATGTGTTTTCCGAGGCACGGAGGAGTCTCGGTATGTAAAGATCCCATCCCAACCCATCTACGGACCAACCCCGGCAAGCGTAGCTTAACCTGATGAATTGACCCTTGCGGCTGTTAGCATGTCTTCTTCTATATAAGGTGTTAAGAAAATTTACTTTACAAACTTTAAGGAATGCTTTAGATCATCGAACTGAATTACTTTTACTATGGCACCAATTTTGAAATCACGAAAAAGAAATCAGCTGTTCCATACTAAAGTTTAATACCTACTGTTCTAAACTGTATGGGACAGCTGTTTTGTTTTCGCGATTTCAAAGTTGGTCTCATAGTAAAAGTAATTCATTTTGACGCTCTAAAGCACCTCTTAAAGTTTGTAAAGTTAATTTTGTAACAACTAATTTATACATACATCTCTATTAGCCGTCACCTCAGTAGTCACCCCATTCTAGCCATATCATCAATGGCAATGCCAACACGTCTTGAGCAAGCATTTTGATGGCTCTTGCTTTTCTATTATGAACCTTATGACCTAAAAACAGGTATCGTCTTATAAAACACCCACATATTGTGGACCTCTAGTGTGGCTTCCTCCATGCACATAGTTCACATCATAAGGTATCAAACAGATCTCAAAACATCGTCTTTCTGTACACACGTACACACGACGACGTTTCAATCTATAAGTTTCTAGTTTAAGCTGATCTCGCATTTCTCTTTTTCCGTACAATTAGAGGTCTGCTTATAGGCTCGTGGTTAAATAATGACAGCCACACGGATCTATCGAAGGTTATGATTCGTGGATGGGAGACCATCCATTACATATCAACACCCCGCCGTGCCTCAGAAAGCACGTTAAGCCGTTGGTCCCAGTTGTCATTCCTAGAACTGTCGTTACTTGTAGATAGAAGCCCTAAAGTCTGACATCCTGTCTTACCAAGAGGTATCGTGTTACCCAGTAATTGGGTGGAGGTCAGCTTGGCAGTCGCTGCCTGTAAAATACTGGTTAGACTAGAAGCCGACCCTAACACATTTGGGAAATGGCCTGGCAGATTAATTGGTTGAGAGGTCAGCTTATACTGGATGTTAAAGCTTGATACGTCTTCCCGTGTGCGCAAATAATCCTCTTATAAACATGCCTGATTCAATACAGATCCTACAATTTCATTAGTTAAATAATTTAGTGACATTTGAAATTGAACCTAGTTCGTGTATTTCCAAGTATAAGGTCATCTAGACCTTGCGAGTTTGCGCATTTTGTGAAAGCATTAAATATATTTGTATCGGCAACTTTTATTGAAGACGTGGACAAGAATTGAGGAGCTAAAGTGAAATGAAATTGTGAAAAGATCGATTGACGAAACTAAGAAAAGTCTTTTAGTAAAAGTCAATGCAGGGACTCGTAAAGCACGTCTCACGTCGATATGGCGAAAACTCCTTGTAGCCCGCGTAATTCAAATTTTCTTACGTTTCTTGCATTTTGAAGGTCAGTATCAGGTTGTATATTGATCTAAATATGATTCGCGACCGTAATAAATATGTATTTATAGAATTATAATCATTAAAATCATCAGCACAACTCTCTAAGTTCATATAACCCTAATGAATGACTATTTCATGAAATCTTGATATTTAGGATTATACTAACTTATGGAGTCGTATTACTGATTCGATTCATTATAATTTTGTAAATACATATATATTTGTTACGATCGCGAATCATACTTTAGTCAACATACAACCTAATACTGACTTGCAAATTGCAATAAACGTAAGAAAATTTAAATTTCTCGGGCTACCTGGAGTTTCCCCTTATAATGCTCCTCTAGCTCTCCTTATTTCTCCGACATATTTTATTTCGTTTCTAAGACGTATCTATCTATGTATTAGTGTTTATTCTTGTATTTTTATAGTTATTTCCGACCTATATATCCCCTATGTTGCACCTGCTCTGCTTTGTCTCTGCTTCATCCTAAGGTTGACTGGTAGAAAATGGCTCAAGTATGAGTCCGACTCTGTACAGTATCTTTTTACTTGTGCTTAAAGTTTTAATAAATAAATATGACCTGCAAGTTATGAATACCAGTTCGGTCACCAATACCTGGTTGCTGAAGATCATCCTGTTATTAAATCTTAGTCACAAAAGCTTATAAAAGTAGGTATTGGTAGAGTTTTCAAAAAATCGGATTTCTTTTTAAATGCTGTCGCCAAAATAGGAGTTTGGTATTCTCTTTATAGTTTGGAGGAAGGCAGGCCAACCAGTATCAGATAGTAATATTGATCCTAATTACAATTATACTTTCTAAGACCTGCATTGTATTGGTACAGTAATTAATTTTTCTAAAAGGGGGTAGTCAGAAATTTAATATGCAAACTTTACAAATCTCAACTTTTAACTATAACAATGTATTTAAGGTTAAGAGTTATTATCATATGGGGCTCGTGGCTAAGTGGCTAAGTAACAGCCGCACAGGTCGATTCATCAGGTTAAGCTACGCTTGCCGCGGTTGGTCCGTGGATTTGTGAACATCTTTACATACCAAGACCCCTCCGTGGCTCGGAAAGTACGTAAAGCCATTGGTTCCGGCTGTCATTCGTGGATCTTTGACAGTCATTATGAGTCGTCAGAAGACTGAAAGTCTGACAACTAGTCTTACCAAGGGTTTCTGTGTTACCCAGTAACAGTGTTGTGGAGGTCAGATAGGCATTCCTTCCACGTAAAATACTGGTATTCAGCTGCATCAGGTTAGACTGGAAGCCGACCCCAACATAGTTGGGAAAAGGCTAGGCTGGTGATGAGTTATTATCATATGTCCAATGGTATGCTTGAAATGCTAATTACAATCATTCATTACTTTAATTTAAGAGCCTTATACTCATTACAAATACCTACCAAAGTACCAAGTAATTCCAAAAAATGAGATGTCAAATTCATTGAGAGCCACGAATAACGACGAAATACATTTAATACCATACTCGATTCCCTGCAAGACTCTTCAAATGTAAAAAAAAAACTCGTGAACAATGGAGCTCACGTGAATCAACCCCCTATTGTTCTTCGTGTACATAGTCGGAACATTTACAGTTTGATCTTCGCAGATCTTTGAATTATTTATTGCGAACCGTTTCATCTTGGCGATATAATTGAACTTTCATCGTATGAATATATACCGTATAACCTTCTTGGTCTTTATTTAGATATTTCTTTTTATAGACATTAATTAAATGGGTATTTGGAAATATGAGTCGATTCAGTAGGTAGTGAAATTCAGGAAGTACTCCTTCAATCAATGTCTGCGAATATAAATTATTAGTCTTTGACTATTAAATAAACCGGCCAAGAGCGAGTCGGACTCGCGCACCGAAGGTTCCGTACCTTAAAATAAAGAGTGCTAATTAGAGACATCGTTTTATTTTTAATCTTTACAAAAATTTCTAATACATAGAATAATTTGAGATTTTTCTCTATGCAACCTTCGGAGATAAAGGGCGACGGTATTTTTTTACGATTTTGCATCAAAAGTCGAAAACTATTCGAACTAAAAAAAAGAAATAATGTTTAAAATGTGCAAACAACGCTCTTTCATGTGATACCCCACATGCCCTAGTAGCCCCACTTCGAATTTTTAAGTCATTCCCTGTTGCAAAAAATATATATAATATATATAAGTTCTGAGTTGAGCTGCGCGATTACTGACAAATGCGTGCACTGACTGGACAGGTCCTCTCAATCTGTGTGGTTCTTTCCTCAAAAGACCATTTCAGACACCAATCTACATGGTCTTCACATGAAGTGACCAAGATCATAATCTTGGTCACTTCATGTGAAGAGACTGGACTTTATAAGAGACTGTGACCTCTGAGTTTGTTTCGGCCTTTCTTCTCAGAGTAGTCAGATAGGAAACGCCGACCTCATCTCGTTTAAAAAAAAAAAAAACATGATTGACTTGTAAAAGTGTTTGTACAATTTGTACAAACCTACTTACAGAAATAAAAATCATTTATCATTTATATATACATTTTTATTTCTTTCTTACTTGTAAAATAGTTGGGCTACCTCATCTAAAACTGTTTCAAAATTCAAGTTGATAGCATTAGTAGTTCTTGAGATATCCAGCTGTGACAGACAGACATACTGAGTTGCACCATAAGGGTTACTTTTTACCATTGTGGTACGACTTTAAATAATAAAAGAGCAAGTCGTCTCCATAAAATGTAAAAAAAAAAAAAAAATTTCTTAGTCAATATTTATATGTAGTATATATATTATTATCATATATATATCATCATGTTATTATCGTTATAGTTGTGGATCAGAATGTTGGGCCACAAAAATAATGAATGGAGAGGTATGTGTGGTGTTACGCGAATGGATAGAATAAAAAATGAGTATATAAGAGAAAGTCTGAAAGTGACACCGGTGACTGAAAAGTTGTGTGGAAATCGGTTGTCATGGTATGGGCATGTGATGCGGAGGAATGAGGAAAATATCGTCAGGAAAGTTTTGAGTATGAATGTGGATAACTATACGAATAGGGGAAGACCAAAGAAACGCTGGATGGACTGTGTGATGACTGACTGTATATGGGTAGAAAGGGAGTGACTACCGAGATGACGACTAATAGAGAAGTATGGAAGAAAAAGACAATCATGTGGCGCCGACCACAAATAAAATGGGACAAGGGCAGGAGAATGATGATTAATATCGTTATAGTATCTACCCGTTGTTGCTAAAATGTATCTCTTTTTTTGTAAACAGAAGTCAAAGGCTTAAGCTGAAAACCAGCGTTTAGCAAGCCGCTAGAGAGACCTAAGCATAATGCTGACGCTTGAACCATTTTTTTTCTTGTATTATAGTTTTGTGTATGTATGTACTTACTACTACTAGGTGTAATACTGGAGACAATAAACGTTTATTAGATTCTATTCAATTCTTCACTATGTTTCATCCTATCATACAGAATGGTCCAAATAGTGAAGTCAAAATGAAAAATATCCCATATATGTTCTGCGATTTTTTTTAGTTTCGAGTTATTAACAAAAAAAAAATCTGAAAAATACCCACCATAAAAATAATTTTTGAAGCTCCACCAGCAGAAAACTCTAAATAATTACAAAAACAAAAATAACTCGAAAACTACAAAACTCGCGGAACATACATGGGGTATGAGGAATTAACATTTTTCTTTTTGACGTCACTATTTGAACCACCTTATATAGAAGTGGGTGGATCTAAATGTGGACCCATTATATGTAAAATCGCAACCCAACGAGGCAATCCAAATGGACAACTAACCTATTCTAAACGATCGATTCGAACAGACATTGAACGGACTAAACACTTGCCTCCGTGCCAAAGGGATCATCAAAACCAGCGAGTGTCGTTATACGGAACACGGTCGGCTCGAATCGAATTCGTGTCGTAATTGATATTGGATCTAAATTGAAGTTACATAGTTAGTTAGTGAACATAGCATCACGCCAGTAATCCCCGAAGGGTTAGACAGAGATGTACAGACGCCAGCAGGTCAACCTACCAGAAACTGTCAGATTTTCCCAATCAACCTTGAACCTAATTCTTTAGCAATAAAGTCGAAATTCTATAAAATAAATCTGACAGATTGTAGTAGCTTGATATGCTGGCGTCTGTACCTATACTGCCGCCCGTAAGGAAAATAGACGTATCTACAGAAATAATGAAATGGAGGAAAAAAATATTTGGTCCTGTTTAAAGTACAAGATACAAAGGCCGATGCGTCTTTTTATAGTAAGAATGTTTAGGTTTTCATTAAGTTTACGCCAATATAAAAATACTGGTAGATGCGTCTTTTTTTGCTGATTCCGAATATGTAAATACCTAACTCGATTTCGAAAAAATGTCAGATACGTCTTTTTTCCTTATGACGGCAGTATAGTACACCCACACTTCGCCAGTTCTGTTTAAGTGGAATAGGGGGCGAGCCTTTAAGACGCAGATATATGCCAATGGCCTTGAATAGTTAGATTGCGTGTTCTGTGCTGATCTCACGCAATGCGTCGTACATCCAGCCAGTAATAGGACTCGCCCATCAAGGAGCACTTTCCCAAATTAGACACATTATTAATTTATTTATTATACCTACATTAAACAAAAGGTATATTATAATATTAAAACACGTATCATTATCATCATTTCGACTAAAAGACGTCCACAGCTGGACTTATGCCTCCCCAAACACAGCCACTTCGACCGGTTCTGTGCTTCCCGCATCCAGCGGATTCCTGCGGCCTTCACCAGGAGGTCTTCCGGTACGTGGTCGCCACTCCAGAACCTTTCAGCCTCATTGACCATCTGTTCTGCGAGCAATGTGCCCGCCCACTGCCACTTAAGTTTGGCAATTCTTCGGCTATGTCGGTTGTCTTGGTTTCCTGCGGATCTCTTCATTTCTGATTCGATCACCTAGGGAAACTCCAAGCATAGCCCCCTTCGCAGCATTGCCCTTTGGGTGACTTTTAGTCTTCTAATAATGCCCATTGTGAAAACACGGTATACTAAAAGATAAATAATTAAATTATCTTTAAAACGGTGAAGGTTTCATAAAAATACGCTTGATAGTTTTTGCGTGATTCTCAGTTGTTTATCCGCGTTATATATAGACATAACTGTACTAATTAATTACACTAAATAATTAATATGTGAATAGATTATGTTTATACAAAACTTTAAAAGTATGTAACTAATACTTTTGATTTGTTTTCTTTGTTATGTATTGCATATCTGACATGGGTAGACTGTTGATCCTAAAACTGTTATGCTATATTCTAAGATCTAATTGTACACAGTTACGCAATAAATAATTCTTATTCTTATAAATTCATATTCAAAGTTTATTTGTGAAACATAGGTGTAATGTTGTGGTACAATACATTATAAAATATAAAAAATATTATATCACTATGTGCTGCCTGGCAAGGCGTAAAAATATTTACAGTAATAGTTAGACTTATCCTAACTAATATTATAAATGCGAAAGTTAGTTTGTGTGTTACCTTTTCACGCCTAAACCACTGAACTGATCATCCTGAAATTTTGCATATACGTTGTCACGTATACAGAAACGGACATAGGGTACCTTTCATCCCGACAAAAAGAATTGTTCCCGAGGAAAACAACAATAACCTTTTTATGATAATACGTAGGTTGCTAGATAAGTTTTGCAATACGAATAAATAAGTAAAAGAGGTACGTAATTCATATTTATCTGTAAAGCTTATTTCATTGTAAGAGGATAGTCATACAATTTATCACTCGTAGTTAACATTCGTTTGCGTAAATAATTTTTGAAGTGTAAAAAATGACGGAGTGGTCGAGAGACCAAATTCGGGTCGTAATTCGTTACAACTTCCTGAGGGGCCTGTCATTAGATGACTGTGTCAATGAAATGGAATCTGTTCTTAAAGAAAACTCTTCTCATCGTACGACATTTTTCTTCTCATCGTTGGTATCGAGAATAATCTCGGGGTAATTTTACTGTAAAGATGCGTCAAGGTGTGGACGTCCTGTTGAAGCGACTACCCTAGAATACGTCACCAAAGTGAAACAATTAATAGAATAAGACCGGCGAATCACCTACAGACAGATTGATGAGATCCTACAGATTAGTGCACCAACTGTTTATAAAATTTTACACGATATACTTAAAGTAAGAAAAGTTTGTACGCTTTCGGTACCCCACGATGAATTGGTGTAAAAAAAAAACCGGTCAAGAGCGTGTCGGACCATGCACAATTGGTTCCGTAGTTGGGATGAATTTATCCCAAGAAAACTTAAAATTGTAGTTGAAAAACATGTTCTCCCATACATTCCAACTACAAATGTCCATAGTTAAACGAAAAAGATCCAACCCACATTAGGTGTAATGTGGGTTGGATCCTTTTTGTTTAACTAATGGACAAATGTAAGTTTGTACGCACAATATTGAGAGAATTACCATGTTGTTTTCAGACCAGTAATCTATAGGTATAACTATATTGTATATATATTTTTTTTTATTTTAGGCTCAGTACTTTCGGAGATAAAGGGGGAATGGTAAATTTTCGTCTATTTTCTTAAAATGGTCTATTTTCTTAAATTTTAAAATGGTTTATTTTAAAATTATAAAAAAATATATTTGAGACTCTTACAGTAAGCCCTTTCATTTGATATATCACACGGTACAGTTTGCAAAACTTTTATTTTTAATTTTCTTATTTGCCCCCCAAAGTTGACCCCATATTCAAAATGTATTTATTTACGTTACACGTCCGTGTTTGGATCACAGAAATACACATGTGTACCAAATTTCGACTTAATCGGTCCATTAGATTCGGAGCAAATTGGCTGTGACAGACGGACAGACAGACAGACAGACTGAGTCACACCATAAGGGTTCTTTTTTACCATTTTGGTACGGAACCCTAAAATTGGTTTGCAACTATCAGTGTTATGGATCATGCATACTGCACGAAGACACTTTTTTGGGCTTTAAAGCTAATTCTCTATCCGTAGAATTACCCCAGAATATTACACCGTATCGCAGTGTGGTGGAGATATATGCGTGGGTAGTCTGTGGAGTACCAATATTAATTAATTTATTTATTTAAGGATTACCAACGAGATACATTACAATTATCATCTACAATAATATAACTTATATAATAAATACGATATCCTGTAATGCACACTCAATTACAGGTAACCACAGCTTACACATTATCGAGTTATTATGCTCTGAATACATAATTAAATTAAGAATACATAAAATAATACAAAACAAAAAAAAAAGACAATATACATTCTATTATTTATAGTCTGTGACCACCACTTTTTGATAAATCTTTTAATTAAAACAAGTTTATTTATTGAAACAGTGGTTGAATGTATTTCACTAATAGTAAAAAGGTATTAAGATTTATTATTCACAATGTTTAATTAAAATTGTGATCCCGCAGGCCCCAAATAATTAAATGAATGCGTATTTATACCAAACCATTTCCAACCATCGGAGAAAATGATTGATTTTTCAGTGTTTAATAGATATTGCTGTAAAAAAAAACTAGCATTCTGTATGGCAAACATGAACGACGTGTTGGCTTACGTAAAAATACAGTCTGCCAGTATCTTAGCTTTAAAAGTTTTAATGATTAGGTTTAATAAACGGCCAAGTCCGAGCCGGACTCGCACACGAACCAACGTATAATATTTAATACTACTTTTTTTTATTACTTCAGTTTAAAAAAACACGATTATTGTATGGGGACCCCTTTAAGTCTTAACTTTAGTTTTTATTTTTTAAATTATTAATGTAAATACATAATCAGTGAAAATGTCAACTGTCCGCCTATTACCGTTCATGAGATACAGCCCGCTGACAGACAGCGGAGGCATAGTAATAGGATTCCGTTTGGTACAGAACCCTAAAAAGTAACTGCTACCTATCGTGCAATTCAAAAAGTTACAGGTTTTTTTTTTGTGAATATCAGACCACCAAAGTTCAATGCTCTGTTCAAAAGTAAATAGAAACTTTACCAACTACCTTGAAAATAGTGTTTTCAAAGGCAATATTTTAGTTCCAAGTTCCGGTGAGACTGACCACAGTTGTGTTCGTTTAAAGTTTGTGCCACTGTCGGTGCACGTGGTCGGGCCACGTGACCACGTTGTGTGGTCAAAGACTGAACGGTGGAAGGACTTGTTTGGTAAAAAGCTTACCTCCGACTTAACTTTGTTTTTTCATTTACCTTGGCCAGAGGCTAAGCATTGCCATACAACGTGGCAATGCCGCCAATCTCTTGGGTACATTACCAGACGACAGCGATGCGGATGAATTTTTCGACGCCATATTTTAGTTTTTTTTTGAATAGTTTTAGTTGGTTAGGATATTATTTTTGTTTAACTTTATTTTAGTGTTAGATTGTTTGTTAGAGAGTTTCTTCTTTTTTGTTAGAATTAAGAAAATTACTTGATATTGTAATTTGTTTAATAAAATAATTATTGTTTATAAAAAATAAAAATAAAACTTTTTTATTATAAATCAGAAAAACGTGAAGAAATATTGTCATTTTTTTTTTTATTTTCGTGTTACTCAAGATGTTTTTAATGACATCTAAAGAAAAAAGTGACTATGAATGTTACGAGTAGTACCATGTAGGCTACATTGAACACATCGACGGTCCCTATTAACAATGTCGGTTCTACAGGGAGACTACTGTTTAGTTCCTACTGAACAGTGGTCTTTTTCGCAGAACTGACATTGTTAATATCATAAAAATTCTTTTTTATCGTTAGGGCAAACTTTGAACTGCCCTCAGTTCAAAGTTTGTTTTGACAGTGAAGAATTTTTTTTAAATTGTAATTCGATTTATGTAAAAAAGTGAATATTGGTAAAAATGTATATCCGACATTGTCAATAGGGACGGTCGACATGACTTTATAACTGTCTGACAAATGTCCTTCAGACCTGGTAGTGTCGTGTGACGAGTCGTTGAGCTCCTTAAAATGGGTTGAGCTACACGATGATTGATGCATGCATGCCGTCTCTTAGGACAGATCAATTCAAAGCTGCTATGGCTTTTTCTTCAAAATGCCCTACCAGACATGGCCCAGCATTGTCAGACTCACATAAAATCCTAATAATATAATGTATGGACTTTAAAAGAGATCATGACATCTGAGTTTATTTCGGCATTTCATCTCAGGGATCAGTCAGCTAGAAAATGCTGGCGCCATTTAGTTTTAAAATAAAGACGTGTAAAATATATACTTACAGAAATAAACATTTCATTTCGTTTCAGTGTCTTTGTTTTCGATATTATTCAAGATAAACTTAACTTCGGCTTCACCGCGTTTCTTCTTTTCATATCAGAAAAAAACAGATATTTTTCAGCTACGCTCGCCCTCTCTTGGGACTCGTAACTGGCGAAATGTGGGTGTCTCTGCCTACCCCTTAGCGGAATACAGGCGTGATTTAGTTTAATTATGTTATGTTTTCAGCTAGGTCAGATTGACACTAAAATCCTAGACATGGCAAAGGACTTACAATGCAGAAGGGTCGCAGAGCATTGAACACACTTGCTCACTGCATGGTCATTTAATTTACAAAATTTCTCACGAAGTTTTTTTCTTTTTGATGTTCATCATTATTTCAGCCGAAAGACGTCCACTGCTGGACCTCCCCGAGCGCCGCTACTTCGACCGGTTCTGTGTATACTCCTGCGGCATTCACCGGGTCATCGACCCACCTTGTGTTAGGCCTCGCGGTCGCCACTCCAGAACTTTTCGGCCCTAGCAGCCATCTGTTCTGCGAGCAATGTGCCCTGCCCACTGGCACTTAAGTTTGGCAATTCTTCGGGCTATGTCGGTTACTTTGGTTGGAGGAGCTCGTGGCTAAGTAATAACAGCCGCACGGGTTGATCCCTCAGGTTAAGCTACGCTTACCGGGGTTGGTCTGTGGATGGGTGACCATCTTTTCATACCGAGACTCCTCCGTGCCTCGGAAAGCACGTTAAGCCGTTGGTCCCGGCTGTCATTCGTGGATCTTTGACAGTCGTCACGGGTCGTCAGAAGCCCGAAAGTCTGACAACCAGTCTTACCAAGGGGTATCGTATTACCCAGTAACTGGGTTGTGGAGGTGAGATAGGCAGTCGCTCCATGTGAAATACTGATATTCAGCTGCATCTGGTTAGACTGGAAGCCGACCCCAACATAGTTGGGAAAAGGCTAAGCAGATTGATTGATTGTAGCAAAAATATAATAGAATATAATAAACACTCTTTAACAAGTACACCATATGAATTAAAGATGTCATCATCATAACCTTTTCCCAACTATGTTGGGATCGGCTTACAGTCTGACTAGTTGCCATGTCTAGATTTGCAAGAGCAAACGTGCTCGGAGGAAGGAAGTATTCCAGTAAGGTGCTGGTAGGGATCTTGACCGTACTTCCGGGATTGTCCTGATAGCCGTGGAATACCTCTCCACTCCTCAAGCACCTCTGAAAGTGTTGCCCCCTTGTCGCTACGTCACTATGTGCTAGCGACCGTTTCCGGGGGCCCGTGTATATATAACATTAGTTAGGTAGGTGATATAGTTCTTGCATAGTTCAAGTTACCCAATCCACTTTAGCCACCCAAACCCATAGCCCAATATGTTTTGTTTCCACGTACAACAATAGTACTGCACCAACCGGGGGTTGTCCTTGGGTGCACTTGCATAGTGCACATAGGAATAACCGTCGGTTGGTGCCTCCTCATCATTTAAAATTGTCTAAGGGGCCTTTGCGAGTTGGCTTTGGCCATTCGTACGCCTTTCAAAGGTCCAAGACCCCAGAATCCCGAGATATGTCAAAAAAAAAAAAAAATAGCAGCCTATTATTGTCCTGCTGCAGGGCAAAGACCTCTTCTCATACAGAGAAGGCACGAGCACTGATCACCACGGTTGCTGAAGACGGGTTGGCGATTTCTGACTTATATTAACCATAAGTCCAGGTTGCCTCACTATGTTTTACTTCACCGATGTCAGTAATGTCTAAGATAAACTCAGAAAGTACCTACATATGAATTGAAAAAGTCACATTGGTACTTGCCTGGTATTTGAACCCACAACCTCGTGTATGAGAGGCGAGGCCTTCGCCACTGGGTCATGACGACATTAAAAAAAAATTGAAATAATCATATTTTGAACTGTCAACTCTGGTGGAGAATTCGATAGTCACATTGAAAAAATTCTGACAAACCAGCGGTATGATCTGTCACAAAAAAAAAAAATTCTGTCAGACCTGAAAGAGTACTACAAAAAATTTCAAAACGATTATCGTAGAATGGTAATTCAACAAAATGTACATACATAAAGCAAAAACCCAAAGCCGATAAATCCAATTGTTAAGATAAACACATCAATGATTACTCAATTGCTACCAGCTTTTAAAGCTATGTGCTCGAAACAAAAGCGTTTATTCCAGCTAGTAAAAATTGTCCACGTCGGGCATCCGTAAATAAACTACAAAAGCTTTTAAGCTCTGATAATAAAATAAAAGGCTTTTAAGCTTTTGTTAATAAAATAATAAACAAAAACAAAGTTAATGGATTATCCATGTCAATTTAAAGGGTAGAATTTTGAGACTAGGCAAGGCAGTAAGGGCAGGTCCTTAACCCTTGCAGCTACAGGAAAAGGTTCTTTAGAGACTGTCCCTAACTTTTTAAGTTCTTCCTAAATGCATTCACAGATTTTGGAAAAATGGTACTGTCACCTAGATAAACGTTAAGTTTCACGTTTTATTTTTACGATTCAATTTCGTATAAGGATTAAAATACTCTTCAGGACAAATTGTAGTTAGAGTATTAGAAAAGTCACATGCAAAAAACTTTTTTTTTTTAAGATTGGTTTGCTCTTGCCTCTAGTCTAGGTCGGAGGCGACAGAGCCAGAGTTGACGATGGAGTGAGCTTACCCAGAAGAAGCCTGTTCACTCTCACTTTGAAGAGATTAGGGTTGTATCTACATGGTCTTCACATGAAGTGACCAAGATTATGTCTGGACTTTATAAGAGACTGTGACCTCTGAGTTTGTTTCGGCCTTTCTTCTCAGAGTAGTCAGATAGGAAACGCCGACCTCATCTAGTTTAAAAAAAAAACATGATTGACTTGTAAAAGTGTTTGTACAAACCTACTTACAGAAATAAAAATCATTTATCATCATTTATCATTTATGCGCTCGGAAACACAGACGCAGGTAGTGAGTTCCACTCTTTTGCTGTGCGCTTTATAAAAGACATTTGGAAACGCTTATTGCGAATTGGTGGAATAGCAACTAGGTAGGGATGGTAACTTGCAGTGCGTCTACGTACATGTCCGATGGTAGAAGGGGGCCGGCGGAATGAGTCGTGGAATTCGTCAGCACACTCACCGAATGAGTTCGTGGAGTTCTTGAGCACACTCACCGAATGAGTTCGTGGAGTTCTTGAGCACACTCGCCGAGTGAGTTCGTGGAGTTCTTGAGCACACTCATCAACAGAAATTTACAGTGCCTACGTTTATTTTGCATCCAATCCATCAAAAATGTATATTTTTAGGATTTCAATACTCGTAGCACGCGCTACAGCGTAGCTTGGCGCGTGGCAAAGTACGATTCGAATTTGTAGCCACACTACGCGATTAGTGAATTTAGAATAAGCCCTAAAAAGTGTTTTCCTGTTAAGCATCAACTCCTTGAATTTACTCTAAAGTTCCAGATCCATTATACTAGTACTAGCGACCCACCCCTGCTTAAGACGGTTCTTACGACTTGACAAAACATTAATATGAAACGCATAAACCTTCTGGATTAAATTCTCTAAATCATGGTGAACTACATCAAAATCCGCTGCGTAGTTTAGAAGAACAACGCGGTCACACAGACAGACACGAAGACGATTTTAATTTATAATATTAAGTCTAAATATACATAGGTATGTGTAGATACGAGCTGTTTAGGTAGAACGGTACTCGTGGTCACTGGTACGCGGCTATGTGGTGACGTAATCATCATCATCATCATCGAAGGTTTATGTATACAGGCTGACTTTGAAATCATGCGACAAAATTTAAGGGGGTGTTCTAACCATCAATATGAATTGACTGGCCTGTTGGTCTAGTGGTTAGTGGCCCTGACTGCTATGCCGGAGGTCGTGGGTTCGATTCCCACCCAGGACAAATGTTTGTGTGATGAGCATGATCATTTGTTCTGTGTCTGGGTGTAATTTATCTATATATGTATGTATTTAGAAATATATAAGTATGTTTATCAGTTGTCTAGTACTCATAACACAAGCTCTGCTTAGCTTGAGGCTAGACGGCGTTGTGTGATAGTTGTGGAATATTATTATTATTATTTCCTTTATTTTTTATTATATACATATGATTTACATTTTTAAATATTTTTATAAAAACTTAAAATAAATAAAAACATTTAAAAATATAAAAAATAGTAGCCCACCGGTATCGGGAACAGGGTCCAAGCTACCGGTGGTCAGGGCTCCTGAGAGAGGAACCTCCTGACAATACGTGCCGTGTCCAGAAGTACCGCTTTCTGGATCAAGCCCTTGATCCAGCTGCCTAACGAGAGCCTCCTCAGGTGTTGGTCGAGACTCTTCGATATTATGCCATTGGCTGTCACAACTATCGGCACAATGATTGCTGTATCCACATCCCACATGTCGACAACCTCGCGAGCCAAATCAAGATACTTAATCTGTTTATCTTTTTCAGCTTTCACGAGGTTCTCGTCATGCGGAACCGCTATATCAACAATCATTGTGCGACGCTCTTTTCGATCTATCACCACTATATCTGGCTTATTGGCAACAATAGTCCTGTCAGTGATGATAGATCGATCCCAATACAACGTGATATTGCCATTTTCGAGAACTGGGTCGGGCACATACCTATAGTACGGTACTTCCGATTCCACAAGATTGTATTGCAGAGCAAGTTGCTGATGGATAATCCTGGCTACAAGGTTGTGTCTATGCAAGTAGTCTCCGTTAGCCAGACGAGAACAGCCAGAAATAATGTGACGGATAGATTCCCCCGGACGGTGGCATGCCCGACAGATGTCAACCGTGCCGTCCTTCACAATATATTTCCGGTAGTTGTTCGTCATTATAACTTCGTCCATAATCGCAAAGATAAAACCTTCGGTTTCACCAAAGAGATCACCGAATCGCAACCAGGATACGGACGCCAAGAGGTCTACATCAGGCCCATGTAGGACCCGGTAAAAGCGCCCATGAAGCTCTTTGCTCTGCCATACCTCCCTGCGGTCATTAGTATCTAATATTATAGGTTTACGCCAGTTCTCGTTAGCCAAGGAGAGCGGGGTGAGGCCCTTGTCCACTGAGACCACATCTCGGTGCATCCCCACGTCGGCTTCTAGGAAGTATTCCCTGAGACGGCATACCTCACGGTTGTGCAGGGTCTTAGCATTTAAGAAGCCTCGACCACCACACTTCCGCGAAATATACAGTCTCATCACCGATGACCGTGGGTGATGCATCCGATTTGCAGTCAGCAGTGTGCGGACCCTTCTATCCAAGGCGTCTAGTTCTGTTTGAGTCCATTTGAGTATACCGAAAGAGTACATCAAAACCGGCATGACCCAACCGTTGAAGGCGCGCACCTTGTTTCCGCCTGATAGAAGACTATTAAATACTTTGTTCAGGCGGTTAAAGAAGCGCTCCTTCAGCGATTGCTTCATGTCAGCAGCGTTGATGCCTAACGCTTCCGACATACCCAAATACTTGTAAGTTTCGAGTGAGGAGAGGGGTCTTAGGTGTATGGAATCCGAGAGTTGGGTTTCTACGGATTCCAAAATCCTCCCCCGCTTTACATGCATGACCGCACATTTGTCCACACCAAATTCCATCCTGATGGCACTACTGAAAGTTTTGGTTACCTTCAATAGCTCCATCAGTTGAAAATTGCTGGGGGCAAAAAGCTTCAAGTCATCCATGTAAAGAAGGTGAGATATAACCTGACCACCTCTTCTCAATCGATAGCCTAGACCTGAATCCTCCAACAGTGTGCTTAGAGGATTCAAGGCTAAGCAGAACCAAAGTGGACTCAAACTATCGCCCTGAAATATACCTCGCTCTATCCTTATCGGCTCGCTATTCCTCTGGATATGTAGACATCCTGGATAGCGAAGGACTGTCCTCCACTGCCCCATACACGACATCAGGAAGGTCCGCAGAGTTGCATCTACTTTATACAACTCCAGCACCTTCATGAGCCATGTATGTGGCACCGAGTCATAGGCCTTCTTGTAATCTATCCAGCATGTCGACAGATCCTTTCGGGAACGACGAACCTGTTGGTTAATGGCCATATCTATGAGGAGCAGCTCCTTAGTACCGCGGGATCCATTCCTACATCCATTTTGAGAGGCAGACATGATGGAGTTATTGTCTATATGTTTGTTAATTTTAGCTCTCAAAATGGATGTAAGAACTTTATAGACCGTCGGTAGACAAGTGATCGGTCTATAATTTTTGGGTTCCGCAGTACTACCCGATTTATGGAGCAGGTGGGTTATTCCTGTCGTTAGGAACTGGGGCAGCGACCCCGACTCTAAGGCTGACTGGAACTGGGATGCCAAGCGGGCGTGCGACTTATGGAAGCATTTTATCCAAAAGTTGTGCAGCCCGTCCGGCCCTGGGGATTTCCAGTTAGGTAACGGACGGACTGCACAAGTTACATCTTCGGGGCTGATGGTAAGTGCCTCCATTTCTGGTATTTGATCGCACGTTCGCTCGATCTCCCTAGTCCAATCACCTTCGGTGTGACTGACAGGCACCGACCAGATGCTTCGCCAGAACGAATACATGGCGTCATCATCCGGGAGGCGCGTGTCGGTCACACCATGGTCTGGTCGCTCCCAAGCCCTATAGACCCACTTTTCATCGCTCCGGAATGTGCGATTCTGAGTGTACCGGTCCACTCTCCGCCTGTACCGACGAATACGGTTTGCCCATGCACAGATCTTCTGCTTCAGGAAGTCGATACGCTCTGTGACGCGGGTCAAGTAATCTCGAGAACTAATATCCATCCCAGAGAACGCCCGCCTCACAAAGCGCATCACTCTAGGGCGAGTATTGCCCTGCCTGAAGCAGATTAACTTGCCGATGACTGCTCTAGCCTCACCAATACGACGCTCAATCCTGCACTGCCAAGCTGGTACAGCTGGTTTTGGTCGTGGAGCTCTGTCACTGTTAGGAAATTTAACATGAGCTACACGACATGCCGCTACAGCAGCACAGTACAAGATCGAGTGGGTATCGGTGAGGTCTTTGCTGCCGTCAAAATAATTTGACAGCTGCGAATCTAGAGCACACACCAGCGCCTTATTTTTCTTGTGCATGGGCAAACGAGGTAAACGTGGTCTAAGCCCAGGCGGAGTGGAACGGTACTCCCGGAAAGCATCCTCCAGAGCGCTCCTCAATCGTACATTGCATTGGGAGCTCACGGACATAGCCCCGTCATCATCCTCATCACTAACGCGGTCGGGTCGCGGTGAGGCACTGGGTTGTTGCACCGCGACCAGTGGCGAAGCAGGCGTAACATGGCTATTCCGTGATTCGAGACGTAGTCGATCAAGTACGACGTCATCCAGCATATGGTTACGCTGGATGACCCGCACCTGATCCGACAGTCGTTGCGCCGACACGTTGACAGCTGGTTCAAGCACCTGAAACAGAGAGAGCATCCGACCACGATACGCAGTCAAGTTACTTCCCCCCTCTGTAGCCCCAAAGTATGCGCGCATGACATTTTCGTTGATGGTTTGTGTCCACCTCATGCGCTGCACACTTCCACCGGCAGCGGGGACCCCATCAGAGGCCGATGGGCCTCGGAGTCCTAAGCTGGCCGGTGGTCGGCCTCTTCCGCGCCGACGTAATGGTGGTGGTGTTGTCGGCGGCGAGAAGTATTCGTCACTCGAGCTCGACGCAACTGCAGCAGCCGGTATCACTGGACTCACGTCTGGAGCAGGTTCCGGCAACTGCGAGGCGGAGCTGAGCGACGAACCCGAAGATGTTGGGCGTGTGTTTCGTCGTGCCCGACTTCTCGTCAGCATTGTGTTTGGTCTTCTATTCTCCGTGTTCAGTAGTTAGTAGGTGGTAGTTTTCGTCTTGCATCCTGATATAGTATGTTTTGGCATAAAAACCAATTTTGGGTTGAGTGAATTGGTGTTGGAACACATAACACCACATTATTGCATTAAAAGTTTAAAATCCAATAGAAAATACACGGAGAAAAAATTTTTTCGACCGTCAGCTTGACAGTCGGGCCACAGATAAGATTATTATTATTATTATTATGAATAACTTTTACTATGGGACCAAATTGAAATTCGCAAAAAAATTCGACCTTCTTATAAAAAATGGTCCAATCGGGTATGTATTTTCACTGGGAAGGTCGATTTTTTGCGAATTCTTTGTTGGTCCCTTAGTAAAAGTTGTTCATATTGATGGGTAGAACACCTCATAAATTTTGTTGTTAAAGTCACCCTGTATATTAATTACATTAATATTAAACATACACTTAGTAAAGAAATATCTATGCTATGTTTCGTCAACTAATGTAACCCATGTGAAGCAGGTGTTCACTAGTACATATGTCATAGCGTGTGTGTTCTGTGCTGAGCTCACGCAACGCGTCGGACGTCCAACCAGTAATAGGAATCGTCCATCAAGTAGCGCTGTCTATTAATTTATTATACTTATAACAAAAGGAAGGAAAGTTTATTAAAACACGTATACTAAAAGATAAATAATTATATTATCTTTAAAATGGTAAAGTTTCATAAAAATACGCTTGATAGTTTTTCCGTGATTTTTAATCTTTGATCCCCCTTAGACATAAATTTACAAATTAATTACATTATGTAATATAAATATAGATAATCTAAAATATTCACACATTACTTTATTAAGAAAATGCTTTAATTTAACATACATATATTTTTTCTTAAGTTTGAAATCAATAAAAATCGGATATCGTCGCCGTAATTAGCCGTTTCCTTTGTAAGTAGTGCTCGCCGGCCGCTCCCGCGGTTGCGCTCGCTTCGCTCGCTCGGCTCGCGCGTGGTTGGTCACAGTTCTAACCTAACTTAACCCATTTGGCCGGGATGCCTTGGTTTAGTTACTGCGACCACTTCGTGAATATAAAAAGCTAGACTGTTAACTAAGTTAACTGAGACTTTATGCGCAGTGTTGTATAGATTCAAATGTTTTAAGTGAACAGACAGCTGTGCTGCTGGGCAGTTTGTTGCGCCACTTCTTCTCCTCAGCTAAAGCACTAGGAAGTGGTGAAGGGCGGGCGTTTTGGGGGAATGTCTTAAGAAATTTTGACGTTTAAAAAGTGCCGATTATCAACCTAGTTTGAATAAATGACTTTTGATTTGAATTGATTTTGATTTTGAAAGCCTAATTAAGCTAGTTTGCTGCAACACATACATAACATTAAGAGGGAAATTAACCTCCAGGTAATTTAAAACCCCTAGAGACGCCAAACAATCCGATTTGTGCCCATTTTCACCAACACTAAGTGACACTTAAATGAATCCCTAAATATTATTGCACTACTGGATTTTCAACTCTCGGCGCTGTAAGTCTAGCGTTGAAAATCCAACAGTCCACTTTTATTTAGAGATTCATTTAAATGTCACTTAGGGTGGGTTAAAATCGACATTAGTCTCACATATACTCACTTCTCCTTCCCTTTTCAATACCGTTAAGTTATTTTGAAACTCAATTCCCTGGATATTCCTATTCCTGGATAATTCAGCATGTCGTGCACGTCAATCTACGTCACACACACATTGCACGTGCGGTACATACGGGTTTAAACTGGCGTAATCTGGTTATCTCCGCTTGTCTCCGGTTTAACAATAACCCGCGTAAACCAGTTATGTGTATGACGTCAAAGTGCCGTAATGGAATGTGTTTTCTGGTGTGTTATTCATTTTATTGTTTTTGTAGTAATACGTCATACAATATCAAACATTTTACCGACTTCAAAAAGTAGGTTAAAATCAAAAAAATCAAATAGATAAGTCATTGATTCAAACTAGACTGAGAATGAGCACTCTTTGAACATCAAAATTACTTAAACAGTCCCCCAAACCACCAGCCCTTCAGAACTTTCTAGTGCTTTACTTTGCTGTGCTTCTTTGAAGAAGTGGCGCAACAAATTTCCCAGCAGCACAGCTGTCTGTTAAGTTTGAAGAACTTGAGACGTAAATAAATAAATTGTCTTCCTTCTTTTTTTTACTATGCAGTTATTTGTTCATGTCTATGGTCTCTGACTTTAGACTTCTTCTTTCAAAATCTTAGATATATCTAGGTAATAATATTAATGTAAGTATTGTTTTATTGTTCTAGGTAAGCACTGGAAGTGGGTGACACACACATTGTTGATTTTTTGCTGACTACCATTGAAAAACACAATTACGTAAGTACAGTCGAAAAGAAATCATATTTCATCTTAACCAACTAGAGACAATCCACTCTATGACGGTCAATTCAGTAAATAGTTCACCATGAAAAATTTGGTCAAGTGAGCTTTCCGCCTGATGCTAGATTTGGATTGCCTCTACAGACAGCTCACTTCACCGAAGTTTTCATGATGATATTTTTACATAATAGATCGAATATTTTAATGAGTAAAGTTCCAAATAAATAAATAGGTACATAAAACTCTCTTTCAGTCTCCTACAGAATAAAACGGGCATGTCTTAAATTACACGAGAACAAAGCCAAAATATTTTACTCATAACAGAATGTATCACGAATATTGAACAAGCTAAAATCACGAAAAACAAAATCAATAAAACGTCGCGAAGCTATCACAAACGTTGTAAACGCTTTACATTCCTACGTCATTAAGCAGGGATGCTAAACCTTTCCGACGAAGAATTTTTAAAATTTTGTCTTCAAGGTATTTTCATCACCATTAAAACAGTCTTGATAAACTTTATTCTCCAATCCACTTGATAAAAAAAAAATCGCGGGTCGCAGTTCGAGTCCACACCGTTTGTTTTCGTGAAAAGTGATTGAAATTTTACTACGGTTCCCGATTCTGCCGTAGTCATTTTATTTGCTCTACACTAGACTTTGTAGGCTCATTGCATTTCTTATAAAGTACAATAAGCTATCACATTTTTCAGTTTTGAGCAGATTTGCGGCCGATATGAGACGACATCTTAAACTTTTTGCTATTTGCAACAGATTTTCTTACGGTTTCTGACACAGCCGTAGCTATCGTATTTGCTCGACACTAAACTTTTAAGGCTCATTGCATTTCTTTCGATGCAAGTTTTCATTGATTGGGTCTTTTTGGTTATTTCTGAGCAGATTTACGGCCGATATGAGACGACATGTAACATTGCTATTGTCAAATTCATAGTAATTTTTAACCCTATTTTCGCCAATATTTCTGTTGTTTCTCTTTAGGTCCCGGTAGTGCATTGTCTACTCTTGGCAAAGACAGCAGAATAATTGATCTAGCTAAACACGTTTTTGCGCTATACAAATTAATATTTCGACATATAGCGAAAAGTAGAGGATCGCGCGCATGCGCGTGCACTTGCATTGTGACGTCATGCGCAAATTATATCTGGCCTTAAAATTGTTATAAATATGATCTATCTTTTGAATGCTGAACCATTACTCTAGCATGAAAAGTCTCGTAGTTATTAGCGGTTGAAATCTTACATGATTTTGTCGGTTAGAAATATTGAACTTACTACCAGTACAATGAGCGAAAAGACGTTTTCACGTCAAAAATAATATAATTTCTACAGTGATAATAGTTTTTGATAATGTTGGTGTCACATTACACGAAGTCATAAAATATATATTCTACATGTTGTGTCTACTAGTTTCGTTTATCATTTACCTAAAACAAGTTTTAAAAATTAGTAGAATAAGTATACAAAACTTGTAGAAAACTTGTTTGAATTTTGTTGAAATTACGTCAGAAAGGCGAACAAAATAGATAACAATACATTGAGACAACGTCAACACATGACATTTTATGATAAACGACATGTTTTTGACAAGTCTTTTACAAGACTTATAGAAAACTACAATCCAGCCGTCGAGAGAAGGCGTTCTTGACACTTGCCAGTTTCATATTAACGAATATGTAGGTATGTTTTGCGAATTTGATCCTTATGACAATTACAAATTGTCCAACTGACAGGTTTTAGTAACGCATTCTCTTGACGGCCGGACTGTAGTATCACAGCTTGTCGTTATTGACAAGTCAGATGCAATCGCGGGGTAACACTAAACATCGAATACCTCCGGTCGTTCTGGGGATTTCAGGACCATTGGCACGACATTAATAAATTGGTATCTAGTCAATATCACGACTAGATACCAATTTATTAATGTCGTGCCAATGGTTCTCTATACCTGTCGTAGGGGATATAGAGTCCCCTAAAATTTATTGAACGCCACCGCTTGATATGTGACGTCACAAAATATGTAATAGGCTGGGCGCATCAATACCTTTGCCCGATTATGACGCGGATGGAAAAATTATATTTTCCATTTTCAGATTTGAATGTGTGAGTTCCTTTTGAAGTTTTGATCTTGTATATCGAAATGGAGGAGGAAGGATATGTGATATGTATTACGAGTATAATGCAGAAGCCCATATTGTTAACGACATCGACATCAAAATAACTGATGTTTGTAGGTACGGCTTATTTTTCTGTGTCGAAATTCTAACCCTTTGTGACCTTTACAGATTCATTTACATTTATCTTATTTTACTTTATAGGTCAATTTGTTTCATCATCTGCCTAGCCTTATACCTCCACAACTCTGTCACCTCCAACCTAAACTAGAGTCAAGAGCAATCCCACCTCAAATAAAAAAAAACAACCCAGTCACTGGGTAATACTTAAAAAACCTTGCTATGACTGGTTGTCAGACTTTCGGTCTTCTGACGACCCGTAACGACTGTCAAAGATCCACGAATGACAGCCGGGACCAACGGGTTAACGTGCATTCCGAGGCAGGCAGGGCTCTCGGTATGTAAAGATGGTCACCCATCCACGGACCAACCGCGGCAAGCGTAGCTTAACCTGATCGATCGACCCGTGCGGCTGTTAGTACTTAGCCACAAGCAATTGTTTTATTCAGAATTAAAATATAGTGTAACACATAAAAAACAACTTATACCTACATAATTAAATAAATGAAATAAAAATATAATATCATAACTTAACTAAAACTAATAACAAACTAAAATATGGCGTCAAAAAATTCCTCGCATCGCTGTCGACTGGTAATGTACCCCTTTTAAGTTTAGCTCGAATATTACAGACATAATGTAGAAAAACATCTGGAGCAAAAAGGACTTTAAAAAGACCTTTATAGACATCACGCTGCAAGCATCCAGATCAATGCTCGTGTTGAACTTTCTCTGTAGAATATGAGAAAGACTTTTGTCCTCCTGTGAGATAATAATAACCTGGTATTATCTTCAATACAAGGAAGGGTCTGCGGCTAAGTAATAACACCGCACGAGTCGATCGATCAGGTTAAACTACGCTTGTCGCAGTTGGTTTGTGGTTGGGTGACTATATCTTTACATACTAAGACCCCTCCGCAGGCGCCGTCGCAGGGGACGCCTCCAAAATCATTCAAACTGTCAAGAGCCCGAATGATTTACGTGTCTTACTAACTAAAAACTGTACTTGAACCACAGTAACCCCGATGGGCATATGCACATAGAGGGTATAGGATGCAAGACTGAGCGAAGCAAATTCAGGAATTTGGGCACCACTATACGCTCGGGTCAAGGCCAGTTTTTAAAACCTAAACTGCTGTTTAAAACGAGTTTTAGCTTTTCTTCATAACTCATAACAAAGTAAGTTCTCTTTCTGTATTTTTGCAAAAGAAAACGAACCTATTTGAATAAAAAAATCAGCTGTTCTGTAAATTTATGTTCGCATAATTTGTCAAAATGTAATGAACAGCAGATTTTTTTTTTTCGCGATTTCAGGTTTGGTCCCATAGTAAAAGTTGTTCATAATGATTGTACTGCATTCAGGATTACAATATTAACGATTTCATTTAGAATTGGCCATCCACGCCCACTTGAAAAATTCATGCTGTATAGTTTCGTATGGGGTACATAATAAAGAGTAAGTATTATATTATGAGTACCACTCCCTTGTTGCGATAATACCCGATATTGACGTGTTCCACGATAAGCTACGTATATTTAAAAATAAAATTAAAAGTGTACCTTAATTTAATTTAGAATTTAAATTGTTAAATTGTTATTTAATCGTTTGAAAATATTTTATTGTAATGCTATTTTATTTTTTATTTTATTGCAATTGATAATCGACATTTCTATTTTTATTACACTGTAATGGACATTCCTATTATATTTTATTTGTCACTTCTATGAAGTTATATTGGACAGTCCTATTATTAAATTATGTTGGACATTTAAATCGTATTCATTGTTAAAATTTTAATTTAATTTGCATTGTACTGTACTTCTTTTCTCTTTTTTAAATATTTGTGTTTATCACCAAGCCGATGAATTGTAAATGTTATGTACGCCATTATTGTCACGTGCATCAGACCGCTATGAAGTAATTTTTATAATATTTTTAATGTTATATGTATGTGATGTGGCAGTGCTCTCCATAAATAAATAAATAAATATATTCTATTCTAGACTAAATGACCAAATCATTACCAAATTAATTCAAAAATGAAGAAATAAAATTATAAACCAACATTACATTAAAATGGTGTGCCATCACAAAATTAGGCAGTGGCTACACCAGCGGTCGGCCCGCTTAGGGGGTGTACACACGCCACCGTTTGCTATTTGCATACGTAATGTGTTTGCCGTCGGTGTGGGTGGGTCGGATCTGAATAGCTTCATCAAACCCACGCGTTTGGGAGCAGACAGAATTTCAGGCGTTGTTAGATCCAATGGAGCGGATGATAGAATAAAATATATTATGTTTATTTGTGGCTATTTTAACCGGTAGTGTGTACAATACCTATATAATATAACTAGTTTGCAACAATTAATATATCGCTAAAGTTATTTAAAACGGGATATTTACCTTTTTTTCATCAGATCTTCACAAATTTTTTATGAGACCAACTTAAAGAAAACTTAAAGGTAAGTAATATCTTTAAAATAATAAAAGAACCATTGAAATCGGATCTCATAAGGCGGAGATATCCAGTACGCCCCTTTTAGCCCCTTTTTGGAGGAACCTCTCCAATCCTCCAAAAATCCCCGACGACAAAAAAATTATATAAAGTCGTAAAACATGAAAGTATACCAAGTTTCGTCCAGATCGGTTATAAAATACGACCTGTAGAGGAGTACCAACAAACTAACAGACGAAAGCAAATTTTACTAGACTTGAAGCAGGGACGCTTCGCTCGCTCGGTCAATTAGTAAGTTACGAATTATTGGGTACTGTAGTGTATGTAGATACGCTACAAACTAATAACAATATTGTGACGTTGCCTCGGGCGCGCACGTCGCTCGGTTATAAATACCGGTCCGAATGGTGGGGGAGTCAGTCGTGCTTGGACTGTCGGCCTATGCGGTGGTGCGTTGGCGAGTCAACAATACTATCAGTAAATAAGCATATTTTACATTGGCGACGAGGATAAAACCGGATAGGCAGAGATGTGTGGTGCAACCATGTTTCACCAATTACGTTGGGCATGCCTGTTGCTATTAACCGGGCACCGGTTCGGACTCCGGTCTGTTGTTGGGAGGTTCTCGATGTAGAAACCGAGTGGCGCTGCCCGACCTGGGAGTCGAACCCGGGACATCATGCTTAGTTACTTAAATTATGTGGCATGATTCATTCTAAAAATAATGAAGTAAAGAGCACATCAATGAGAACAGCAGTAGAATATACCTACTGGTCATTAAATTGACACGTCATCAGAGAATGACAGTAACAGCAGTAGAATATACCTACTGGTCATTAAATTGACACGTCATCAGAGAATGACAGTAACAGCAGTAGAATATACCTACTGGTCATTAAATTGACACGTCATCAGAGAATGACAGTAACAGCAGTAGAATATACCTACTGGTCATTAAATTGACACGTCATCAGAGAATGACAGTAACAGCAGTAGAATATACCTACTGGTCATTAAATTGACACGTCATCAGAGAATGACAGTAACAGCAGTAGAATATACCTACTGGTCATTAAATTGACACGTCATCAGAGAATGACAGTAACAGCAGTAGAATATACCTACTGGTCATTAAATTGACACGTCATCAGAGAATGACAGTAACAGCAGTAGAATATACCTACTGGTCATTAAATTGACACGTCATCAGAGAATGACAGTAACAGCAGTAGAATATACCTACTGGTCATTAAATTGACACGTCATCAGAGAATGACAGTAACAGCAGTAGAATGTACCTACTGGTCATTAAATTGACACGTCATCACAGAATGATCACATACTAAAATACCCAATTAAGGTTTTCAATTGCCTCAGTATATAATTGTTAGTGCATAAATAAGTTCGTGTATTTTTACGACTTGCTTTATTAAATGGTTTAAATTACTTTAAAAAATAAAGGAGGAGCTTATGGCTAAGAAATAACAGCCGCACGGGGTCGATCCATCAGGTTAAGCTACGCTTGCCGGGGTTGGTCCGTAGATGGGTGACCATCTTTACATACTGAGACTCCTCCGTGCCTCGGAAAGCACGTTAAGCCGTTGGTCCCGGCTGTCATTCGTGGATCTTTGACAGTCATTACGGGTCGTCAGAAGCCCGAAAGTCTGACAATGAGTCTTACCAAGGGGTATCGTATTACCCAATAACTGGGTTATGGAGGTCGGATAGGCAGTCACTCCATATAAAATACTGGTATTCAGCTGCATCCGCGCGTTACACTGGAAGCCGACCCCAACATAGTTGGGAAAAGGCTAGGCAGATTGATTGACTTTATTAAATAAAGTGAGGTTATAGATCACGTAGCGTAGTCAGACATATGTGTGTAGTGTCTTGGTTTATTACAGTTCTTTGGGAAAATTCAAACATCATACGTAATACTATTCAAAGTATAGGCAGAGATGTTTTGTTAGTAATTACTTTGGAATACTTACTCCAAACACAATGAATGATTGGACTCGAAGTCTAATAACGGGTAGGGCCTAAATAAATGGGTATAAGGTACGTACCCCAGGTGCGGTTGCCAATTTTGTTACAAAATAAGCAGAATAATGCGGTTAAAGAAAGAAAATGAACACTACCTACTTAATGTTTCGTATTTACATTACTACATTTTTAGAATTGTTGAACAGTACAAAAAGAGGAACATAAAGTAAAATACTGATTTAATCAGCATGGTTGGCAACCCTGACCCTGAGGAACCTACTTCCACGTAAGCTGGCGAAGTGCCTGCTCATCAGATTTACAATAGAGCAGTTTTGTAAATACAACAAAACTGATAATTAAATTGATACCAATGTTATTACTATGATGTGAAAGCAGCACTGCTGGTCATTAAATTGACTCAGATTGACAATGTTCAGTGGATAATTTATGTCCAAAATAGCATTAAATTGCGGAGATATACCGGTATAGCATTAAATTGCGGAGATTTACCGGTATAGCATTAAATTGCGGAGATTTACCGGTATAGCATTAAATTGCGGAGATTTACCGGTATAGCATTAAATTGCGGAGATATACCGGTATAGCATTAAATTGCGGAGATTTACCGGTACAGCATTAAATTGCGGAGATTTACCGGTATAGCATTAAATTGCAGAAGGCATTCAATTGCGAAGTTTTCACGGTTTAAAATTGTATGTTTACACTTTGAGCACCCATTCGCCGCTTGGCGGCCGTGCGCTGGGTAATACGCACCAGCGCTACAGTACTGCACAGTATGACGACGCCGTGTCGTCATGTGCGCACAGGGTATGTTTACCATGACGACTACGTGTTGTCATAAGCGCCGAATTTGTACTGGGGACGTAGATACCTACGTAGCGTACTAAGTATAACAAAGGTACAGTCACGTCCATTAGACGCTTTATTACTAGCATTAGATTGCGATAGCGTGTTACAATCTACAAATATGCAACATGCAACATAGTTATTTACCTTGTCAACAGGTAGCCCCAAATGGCACATTACACCTTAGAGAAGAACGTACGTATATAGTGTATGATAATATAGACCTTCATGAAATTGAAAACTATACGTTTTTGTTTATGGTAGTATGGACCTTCATGAAATTGAAAACTATACGTATTCATGTTTGGGACAAGTGTTCACATAGATGAAACTTGACAAGAAAGATTTAAGATGGTATGTCTCTCAAAGAATGTGGCTGAAAATAAAATACAAGTGTTCACATAAGATGAAACTTAGCATAACAAAGATTCTAATATGGTTTTGAGAATAAGATACTTTGCATAAATTAAACTGTGTCACAGAAATACTGATGTTAGATTCTGGTGGTCATGAATATTTCTTTTTAAAGATACATTTTGACGAAAATGGGGGAACTGATTAACATTAATCAAAATATTTCATAATATAGTTAGTAGGAAAACCAGAATTTAAAGTTGATACATACTATGTCTTATAGTAAATGAAACATATATTTTTCTTTGATCCGCTAAACTAAGCAAATGTCACATACATTGTTGATAAACAAAGAAGACAAGGTCTATGGTTAATAGTAATTCTGCTATTGGATTGTTTTTAACTTCAAAGTGCTCTAGATAGTGTTGATCCAATGCTGAATATTACGCTGAAACAATTAATTATTTGATAACAGTTACACTGTTGGTTGTCTATTTACTTGGTGCTATATATACGCCAGCAGCAGGCCAGGGTGTTTACAGCAATAGTTATTGTCATTGGTCTTGTGTAATCAGATTACCTAAACTAGAAACTTAACATAAAAAGTTGGAACTTTTGAATCGGTCACTATCACTTACTTACTATTGGTTGTGGTCTTGCTACAGGAGTAATAGTGTTATGTGTGATAAGTACCTACATACTTGAGAGCAATGTACTAGTCAGTATGGCTGTGTTAGATTGTTCATATTTAAAGGATAATAACTAATTGATCATTGTATGGATAAACAATAACTAGATCACATTGTTGAGTTGAGATCATAGAACTATATATGACATTGACGTTTGGAAACGTTCCATTTCAATACTAATATATTATCAAATCTTACATAGAGATTCTAAACAAACAATAACTAATTTGCTAAACTATCGGATTAAGTTTTAAAATAGTCCCACTACATACGATTTGTTGATTGTTGCCTGTGTTGGACATTGTTTGGCAATTATGCATGACCATCTGTGATTGGTCTTAAAAGGCGGCAATATATTTGAGGAATTGGCTATTCAAAATGCAACTGAATAAATGGCTCAATAATAATAATTATTATAGTATTAATGACTTATAAAATGAATTTTAATGTAATTAATTTCAATTTTGACATAATATTTTAGTGTATAAATTTGCACACTTTAGTTTTGCAAAACATGTTTGATCAATCTATTTTCAATAACACCTTTTATACCATGTTTTAAGCAAATAAAATATCTTTATCTTTATCTTTATCTTTACTGAAAGACTATAAAAGTCAACGTCAACACTACCGCCAGTTAGGAGGACTCTTTATGCTAGCTGTCCAAAGGTAAAGACCCTGTGGTGTCTGCCATAATAATAGGTCCTCGAGCACAAAGATATGGTACACTGTAAAGTGGAAACTCTGGCTGGTAATCAGGCCACAGAGAACTAGTACGCTGTAACGCGAAAAACTCTGGCCAAATGATCCAAGTATTTTTGGTTACAACTGTTGGACGGTACAGATAGACCATAAGTGGTGTCTCATGTCCGTAACAAAAAGTTACTAACTTTGAGAAATTATTATAATCTAAGAGAATAATGTGATACTTACCTAACAATAATTTATTCTAATGAAAAGATGTGTTGATTAAGTAGATACTTTAATATCAAGCTGCCAGGGAGTTCTTGTCCTTTGTCTCCATGATAGGCCTGGTTTTGTCTCCATGATAGGCCTGGTTTTGGAACGGACAACTAACTTTGTCTCCATGATAGGCCTGGTTTTGGAACGGACAACTAACTTTGTCATTAAAGATAAATAATCGTTGAGAAGCCTAATATAGAAATAATGGATGCCTGGTCTTGTCTCTTTGTGTTTTTGTTCGTGAAATCGTTTCCCTACACACCATGTTCATAGTACTACAAGTGTAGTTTACAACTGGGAATACATGATGATCTATAACTCAACTCCACATTCAGTAACAGGTAACTCAACTGCTGAATTATTTTTGGGAGATAGAACAGGGATAAAATCCCTTCACTATTACAAAAGGATAATAGAATGGAAGAGTCGGAAGACAATCGGATTAACTCTTACTTTATAATAACTGATAAGGAGTTGATACTTTTAAAAAAACTGATTTGATAAAGACGCCTGAGTAAATTGGGGTTTACTCAGTAAATAAAAGATGATTCACTACAGAAAAGTAGGTAATATTATGCAGACTACTTGTAACTTTATAAATACTAGATGGAAAATATAAAAACATATTATTTCTCCATAGAGATCCATATTATTTAATACAGGGGGTATTTAATACAGAAATAAAATAAATTAAAATAAGGAAGGGATGTAGTGTATGTAGATACGCTACAAACTAATAACAATATTGTGACGTTGCCTCGGGCGCGCACGTCGCTCGGTTATAAATACCGGTCCGAATGGTGGGGGAGTCAGTCGTGCTTGGACTGTCGGCCTATGCGGTGGTGCGTTGGCGAGTCAACAATACTATCAGTAAATAAGCATATTTTACAGGTACGTCTGTTATTGATTTGAGTGACGTGATATTTGGAGAAGAAAATTAGGAAACATTTGAGTGAACATGACTTTCTCACTCAAATATCCCGCGATGGTGGCGCATTATATTAGATCATTTATTTTGGTTCCCTTCAAAATGGTTGAGTTGAATGATGCTGATCCATCATGTTCGTGAACGGAAACCGACAGGTAAGACTCATCTCTTAGCTGTCATAGCTTATTTAAGTTACTATAAAAGCCCTGTGGTAAGTCTTAGAATTTACCAGTAAATCCTAAGATTTAGTAAGTCCCACCGCTAAAAGTCCGTATTGTTCTATAATAATCACCAATTTCTGACTTTTACCGGCATTCAGTCGGTAAATCTTAGGTTTTACCACAGATACCGTAAATGTTAGTTTTCAGAGTAAAACAATGCAGTTAATAATCAGAAACTATTTATTCAACATTACTATAGTTATTGTTGTTATTAGTCAAGTCTTAAAACTTGTTTAAAATGCTTTAGAAAAATAAAATGCAAAAAAAATAACACAAACATTACTTCTCACTAGTTATTCAGGATGTAAGTGTAAACAGTGTCAACCTTTTAAAGAGTCATTGTACTCATCATTATTAAGAACTTTTACTTTGGGCCAAACCTGAAATCGCGAAAAAAAAATCAGCTTCCCTACATTTTGAAGAATTATGCTGACATACAGATTGAGATTGAGACTGAACAGCAGATTTTTTTTTTCGCGATTTCAGGTTTGGTCCCATAGTAAAAGTTGTTCACAATGATGAGTACAATGACCCCTTAAAATGTTGCCACTGTTTACACTTACATCCTGTATAATTATAACACCTACTTTGTCTAAGTAAGCTAAACAGTCTTGTGATAATCATTTCGTTATTCGGTACACTATTATTATTATTAAGTCTTAAAACATGATTTAGAAAAATAAAATGCAAAAAAAATACATTTCACTAATATCACCTACTTTGGCTAGGTACGAGTAAGCTAAACGTTCGGATTTTACTTGTAGCAACATGGTGAACTATTATGGCATTTAGAATTACAAAGCAATCCTGATGACTTGCAAGCCACTTCTTCCTCGAGCATTTTTTAAGACAGTTGCACTTTTTGAATCCTTGCCCTGCGGTTTAAGTGAATTTTCTGACAACTTCTCGAACACTCACTTCTTTTTCAGTGTCAACTTCTTCAATCTAGATAAAGTCTTCCGGAATGAGGTGAATTGGTTTCGTGTATACTCGTAAAGCTGCTTTAGTACCTACTCCGATTTTGGTACCCAGCTGATAAAAATCGTCGTCTCTAACATCGACTACAATTGCAATAATTCTTTTTGGGTCAGTTTTAGTTTTGTCAATTTCAGGTACTTTCAGTCTTACATTTTGGCTTATTTATGAGCTGTCGTGACTCGCATTATATCAGCTTGTTTCTCCAAACTCAATTTTGCTTTATTTCTTATTGCAAGAACAGATTGTATCTTTTTCAGTATTGGTTCTATAGTGACAGCAACTTCTTGATTTTGGGTAGTAGTTTATGTCTCTGCATCAGTTATAATCATTTCAATCAACTCAAAATATTTCAATTTTTGATTTCGGACATTTACCGGTGTCTGTGACTAAATGCCGGTAAAAGTCTGAAATTAAAGATTATTATAGAAAATTCGGTGTTTACCGGTGAGACTTGGTAAATCTTAGGATTTCCCGGTAAATCCTAAGATTTACCGCAGTTTGGGCTTTTATAGTAACATATACAGGGTGATTTTTAAAACATGCGACAAAATTTAAGGGGGTGTTCTACCCATCAATATGAACAACTTTTACTATGGGACCAACTCGGAATTCGCAAAAAAATTTCGACCTTTTTATACAAAATGGTCCAATCGGGTATGTGCTTTTACATGGGAAGGTAATTTCTTTTTTTGCGAATTCTTAGTTGGTCCCATAGTAAAAGTTGTTCATATTGATGGGTAGAACACCGCCTTAAATTTTGTCGCATGTTTTAAAAATCATCCTGTATAACATACATTTTTTTTACTACGGACGCTTTTATCGTGCACGTTTTTCTAATCGTTCTCACATGCATAATTTCAACTTGGATGTTGTAACCAATACTTTGTAATAAGTTATTGATTTATTTTTAAATCTTTGTAGGTATACGACTACCAAAAAAAACCGGCCAAGTGCGTGGCGGACCACGCCCAATTCCATAGGAAGGAAGGGTTCCGTAGTTGCGATGAATTTATCCCACGAACAAACTTAACATTGTAGTTGAAAAACATGTTCTCCCATACATTTCAACTAATAATGTTAGTTTGTACACACAATATCGAGAGATTTTCCATGTTATTTTAAGACCATAGACTTTTTATAGGTTTTACTGTAATCTATATATGTAATATATATATATATATATATTTATTTTATGTATTTTTTCAAACTTTTAAACTAAATAGTTTCGGAGATAAGGAGGGGAATGATCAATTTTCGTCTATTTTCTTAAATAACTTTAAAACAATTTATTTTAAAATTATAAAAAAAAATATATATTTGAGACCTCTCACAGTAATCCCTTTCATTTGATATGTCTTACGGTACAGTTTCCAACACTTTTTTTTTCTTCAAAATTGACCCCCATATTCAAAATTCATTTATTTACGTTACACGTCCGTGTTTGGGTCACAGAAATTCATATGTGTACCAAATTTCAACTTAATAGGTCCATTAGGTTCGGAGAATATTGGCTGTGACAGACGGACAGACAAACAGACAGACACGAGTGATCCTATAAGGATTCCGTTTTTCTTTTTGAGGTACGGAATCCTAAAAAATGGTGTCCACGGAGTTTCTTGCCCACTCTTCTCCATAGAACCTTTGTAATGAACGCTTTGGAATTTTATAAATAAAAAATTTAAAAATTTAAATATTTTTTATATATAAATGTTCACCAACAGTTGTTACAGATAATTTACTACAGATAGGAAAATACAAGTATTTGTGTCTTTTATAACTTCACATAGGGATGATGCCTGGGTAAAAAAAAAGAAATTGTATTTAGTCCGTCAGTCAGATAATAAAAAAATATTAGATACGTACTTTTTGCTTTATCATATTAATAAAAAATGACTTAGATAACTCGCGTTAAAGTTCGGGAGTGGGGGCTTGCTACGTCACTTCTACGTATAAAATCTACGAAGACGTGACGTCATGCCACATTTTAACTCAATGTATCGCTGTAATCTTTTGATTACGTAGAAAAAGAAAAAATACGTGTCCAATATATTTTAATAATCTACATGACGGACAAAAAAACATTTTTTAGTCATCATCCCTATTATAGGCGAACACACATGCAAAGTGTTGTTTGTATTAACATCTGTTGTATAATTTTAAGACTATTTATGTGTAAGTACTTAAATTCTAGATAATATATTAAATACTAATTACTATCTATCCTATTTAACACGTTCGACGTGTCTGACAAACGTCGACATTGTGGACGTCAACCAGGTCGCTGTTTTCGGTTATACCTAAGTTTGCACATGCAGGGTATATGCGAATTAATACCAAACGCTATATGGCGAAGAGGTGGCGCTAGGGTGTTATAGGTTTGCAAGGTGGTCTACGGGGTACTTTGAAGTTGAATGGGAATGGGCGACTATCTTCATCTTTGTGACTGACAATTCAAAACGCTTGTAATTGATTTAAAAATAAATCGTTTGAGTATAAGTCTAAGTAATAAAGCTAATAAGCTAGCATGTATGTCTTGGGTCGGATTTTTGCTTGTGGATATTGACATTTCTCTGATTTATTTCGGTGCAATCAAATCAGCTAAATAAATTCCCTCGACACGCTGTTTCTCGTTCGTTCCATTTTTAACCGACTTCCAAAAGGAGGAGGTTCTCAATTCGTCTGTATGTTTTTTTTTTGTATGTTTGTTACGCGATTACTCAAAGATGGATGGACCGATTTAGAAAATTCTTTTTTTGTTTGATAGGTTATACTTCCGAGGTGGTCCCATATAAATTTGATTAACTTTGCTGGGGGAGTTTTTGAGATAGCTTCAATAATGCGTATATTTCCCACTTATTTTATGTGGATGATGTGATGGTGTTTTAATAACTTCCTATCACTGTTATTTACATGGCTATATCTACAATTATTGTGCTCAATTATGTATTCGAATTTGTGTGGGGTAGGTTCCTCAACTAAAAAGTGAAAAATAAAAACTTTTTAGCAAAAAATAAAACCGACTTCCAAAACAAAACACTACAAAGTGAAAAATAACTTTAATTTCGGAAGTCGGTGGCAAAAAACGAAAATGCAAAACCCAAGACACCGACTACCGAAATTAAAGTTATTTTTCACTTTGTAGTGTTTTGTTTTGGAAGTCGGTTTTATTTTTTGCTAAAAAGTTTTTTTAGTTTAAAAAATTACAGTGGAATGCTTTTTAATGGTCTGGTAACTTTTAGCGCCAAAATTACAGTGGAACGCTTTTTTAAACTAGTATAATCCTACTAATATTATAAATGAGAAAGTTTGGATGTTTGTTACTCTATCACGCAAAAACGGCTGAACGGATCTGGATGAAATTTGGCATATAAATAGTTTATAACCTAGATTATCACATAGGATACTTTTATCCCGGTAGTACGTACCCGTGGGATAATTATCGACCTCCACGCTGGCGAAGCCGCGGGCGAAAGCTAGTCTGTAATACAACCAGTCTGTATTTACTTTTATTAGAACTTATTGCAAGAATAAACCATTGCATCTTATCATTTCAGGTGAACTCTGTTCTTTACGAGAGAAAAAAAAACTGTAAATCAAATCTAAGGTAGGATGTAATTATCTATATAAGTATGTATTTACAAAAAAAAAAAAGTAGTGTATGTAGTGTATATCAGTTATCTGGTTTCCATAGCACAAGCTCTGCTTAGTTTGGGACCAGATGACCGTGTGTGTAAATGTCCCAGGATATTATTATTATTATTATTAATCCTACTCTAAATTGGGACTAAACTAATTATCCAAAATGCAAATGATAAAAATATAAAAAAGAAAGACAATAAAAGTTAACTTTGAAAGAAAACCCGACCCAAATTTTTCCTACTTTTTTTTTGCTACTCCATCATTAGACCCTGATTGCCATCTATCTATAACCATTTCAATGAGCTCAAACACTATACCTCTGCTGTAAGTTTGTGAGGAAGTTGCGTATCCTGCAAATTCCAGGTAAAGGTTACCAAGTTATTCTAATATCATTGAAGTAACAGACTACCAAATTTTGACTCAATCAGACCTGTGGAAGATGCTCACATCCATTCTCTTCAAACGGCTGAATAGATTTTCTTGGATCACACTCTCGATCAAGACATCATTCAAACAAAAGAGAAAAAAATCTAAATCGGTTCAGTCGTTTGGGAGCTACGATGCCACAGACAGATGCGCAGATACACATGTTGAACTTATAACACCCCTTAAAAAGAACAACTTTTCCACGTAATAACCCAAAACAAAATGTGACAACAGAACAGAATCACAAGAGATTTGTCACATTTAGCAGACGCCACTGTTTGAATCTCGAATTGAGACCAAACGGAGCACATTCAATTTCCATCGCCGGAATTCCGTAAATCCTTGATACGGTCTGCTAAACGATGCAACTGCATCGTGCCTAATCTCGGCAGTCTGTGGACTGCTGAATGCAGTGAAATGAATACTGAAAGATATTGCAATGAATTTACTTACGTAGGAGGGTATTTAAGGTCAAAGTCTTCATTCTGATTGAGTTCTGACGATAAATGTTCATTGGAATTTACCTCCCACATTTAAAATTACTTTTGATGAATTAAACTTCTTCGAGTTATTTTACGGTTTTCTATTTATAATTAAGTTTTTAATTAAGTGGCTCTGGTAAAGTATTTGTAATAACATGAAATAATTTAAAAGTAATGAAAGATAATATGACTACCTTAATTTTAGAATTCATTGAATTTGTTTGACTTTTCTACTTACCTGTTTTAATAGACTTAAAATCTCGTGGTGGCTTTACGGCTTCCTCACACTGATGTGGATTCCTAAAGTCTCGCCCTTTTTTTTTTTTTTTTTTGTGGATGGGAAATCATCAAATAACTTCTGCCGCTCTGGGTGGAGCGGAAGGGCGTGTCAGACTTTTACTGACTAAAACCCACCCGTGTTCCTTCAGTTGCCTATGCCAGGGCCACGGTATCTTTTTCAAACAACCCGCGACCCCAGCGGCATCGGCCCTATTGGACCCCATCTCTTGCTGACATCTCTTTGAGGCGCGCGTGGAACACAACGCGCCGTCGACCCGGGCCTGGTCCTCACCGGACGGCGAGCTACCCACTACTCACCGTCCGCAAGCCCGCGCCTACGGTGGCCGGGAATCGGCTATCGATTCCCGCCGCCCAGGGCGTCTCCTGCGGCGACTGAGGGCGTGAGGTTGCCTCTCCCTCACGCGTTCCGCCTCCTCCTTCGCGAGCATTACCGCTTCGCAGAAGGAGGTGACGGCCTCCCATGCACTCTCGCTCCGCACCATAGCCTGGACCAGGCTCGGACGCGAGAGATCGCCGCCGCCGATCGCCTCCGTGAGAACACGGCGGTGCTCTGCCCAAGCCGGGCAGACCTCCACTGTATGCTCCACCGTGTCCTCTGGGCGATCCACACAATGGTGACACCCGGGCGTTTCCTCCCGCCTTATGCGAAACAGGAACCTCCCGAAACAACCGTGTCCGGTGAGGACCTGCGTCAGGCGGAAGGTGAGGACGCCGTGGCGCCTCTCTAACCACTCCTCAACACTTATCGCCGCAATTGTGGCGCGCCCAAAAGTCTCGCCCTACCAATGTCAAAATCAAAATCAAAAGTCATATACAGTGTTAGTCCTTATAATGTGCACATATCGAAATGAGGCTACGAACTATGCCTAATTTTGAACGACGGAAAAAATATTTAAAAAATCAAAAAATAAATTAAACTTTTTATAGTATTTTTTAAATTCTTGTTCGCTGCTGTGACCTCTATATAAACAAAACGCTATAACTTTCAAACTACACGATCTATCACGATGAAACAAACTCAGTTATGATTGAAAATAACAGGGCGTCCTCATAAAATAAAAGTTAATTAAATAAACCGCCCTCAATTGAGAATTAAGGGGTTTTTTTGACAAAAATCTGGTATTTTTTTTCATTAATTTTTACAATAATTGTAAAATTTCTCAATAAAACCCCTATTACCTACATTTTTATTACTTTCAATTATTTTACATCGTAAAATATTTTCAATATTTTACAGCTTTCTAAAAGTAAAAATATCACGTTTATGACTCAATCACAACATTTTCTATCAGCTGTTAAAGAAAGGCCTTGCACACTGCTACGTACAAAAATACTTCAGCAGGCAGACAATAAAAGAAAAAAACGATGTAATCACCATTGGCATCTAAGACTTCTTGCCAACGATCCGGCAAAGTTTAAATGCCTTTCGCCCAGAACTCCTATGCCTGTGCCTCGAAAAACTTGTTCAACTCCGCCTCTACATCAGAGAAATCATTAAATTGTTTACCCCGCAAATGTTGTTTCAGGGCTCTAAACAAATGATAGTCTGATGGGGTGAGGTCTGGGGAATAAGGTGGGTGGGGTATCGTCTCCCAGCCCAAGTTCTCCAACTGTTGGCGAACGGCAGATGCGACATGAGGTCGAGCGTTATCGTGTAGTAAAACTACATTGACTCGTCATCGTCGTTTTTTCTTGATAGCAGCAGATAGTTTGGTGAGCTGGGTTGAATATTTGTCAGCGTTTACTAGTTTCATTGTGTTCATAAAACAGCATGCATTGCGCGTCCCAGAAACAGACACCTCTAATTAATTAGTTCCGAACTAATTAATTAGAATCAACTCGCTGTCAATGACTAATTACTATGTTAATACTGCACTAATGAGACTTATTAGATTATTTTGTATTAATGGCATTAAAATGTACATTAGCTGTTGCCTGCGGTTTCAGTATTGTATCCTAGAGGAATTTAATTAAGGGTTATATTTAACTGATCCTCTAAAAACTATTTGATCTTATAATAATGGACACTTTTTTAAATATACTAAACTCACGCGGTCTTCCCATAGGGGAGGCAGAAACTACAGAACGCCAGCTGCTACGATCCTTACATACTCCTTTTGGCTCGTTTACATTCATACATCTGGTCATTACGCACACAGATCTTTCTGAGGAACATCACCAATATGTCTTCCTAGGTCGTCCGACTAAATAAATTAAATTTATCAGTTGGTCGCAATAACTAAGCTAGGGTACTCCGAACAAACGGGTTAGGTTAGGTTGGAACTGTGACCACCCGCGCGCGAGACGAGCAAAGCAAGCCCTACCACGGTAGCGGCCAGCCAGAGCCAGCATTCAATTTAGTCGCCAAAATAGGAATTAATAATTGAGCTTCACAAAAAGAGGCGCAATCATTCTACAAGAGTGTTAATTTTTTTTTTTTTTTTGGTAGCTCAAAATTTGGGTTTTTAGAGGCTCGATTAAATACATGCCTTTAATTATGTATCATAGTTACCCAGATAAAAGTATTTGTGTCAATTTACCGAAATTTTTATTGCCATTGAGTTACTAATATCTTCAAAAAGTCTTACTTTAGTATGCATTTGTTAGCTATCACAAGTGGTGGTCCTGAAGGACGACTTCTAAATTCTGCTCTGAATACTGTCACCTATTTACTTTATTGTGTGGAGTCTGAGTATAGTGGTCGCAAGCACTACTGCTGAGCATGAGGTCCAAGGTTCGATTCACGGGTCTGGCAAAATGTTATTGGCTTTTTCCTACTGGAAGTTCTCAGTAGCAGCCCGGAGTCTGATATTTGTGCCCGGTAGATGGCGCCCTGTTACATGGGATGATGGAACTTAAACAAAACTGGCGAAATGTGGGTGTACTAGATGCAACTCTGCCTAAACCTTCGGGGGATACAGTCGTGGTTATGAATCACATCTTGTGTATTATTTGCTCAAATTACTTATAATAATCATGGTGATAAAAATATTCGCATAGCGATGTTCTATCGACAAAACCAACGCCTTTACACCTTACGTTGCTTTTTGATTCACCCTGTCCGTAAGGTCGTTTGTTTGTCCTACAATAGGGATGATGACTAAAAAATGTTTTTTTGTCCGTCATGTAGATTATTAAAACATATTGGACACGTATTTTTTCTTTTTGTACGTAATCAAAAGATTACGGCGATACATTGAATTAAAATGTGGCATGACGTCACGTCTTCGTAGATTTTATACGTAGAAGTGACGTAGCAAGCCCCCACTCCCGAACTTTAATGCGAGTTATCTAAATCATTTTTTATTAATATGATAAAACAAAAAATACATGTCTAATATATTTTTTATTATCTGACTGACGGACTAAAAAGACTTTCTTTTTTTTTACCCAGGCATCATCCCTATTGCAGCTTGCAAACAAAATTGTTTCGAAATTGAAAAGGCCTGGTGTTTGTCGATAGTACCTAGTAGCAGGGCTGAATGCCCAGAGTGCGTCAGGCGAAGATTTAAGTAAGGAGGAGCCAACTTTAACCCTGTTGCAATAAACGAAATACGGAAAGCAAAGGAAACATGAGAATTCCCATCCTACAGCCCAAATTCAAAACCAAACCACACTTTATCCGATAACAGAGTCCGGAAGCAATTTGGACAGTTGTTATTTAAACCGCAAACCCACTCACTTAATTTACAAGTCCAAATTAGAGTTTGCATTTCCAACTACATAAATTAATTAATTTGTTCGACAGTACCACAGAATAGATTGGTACAGAAGGTTAGGTCCATACAATCTGACTAGCCTTTTCCCTACTATGTTGGGGTCAGCGTCCAGTCTAACCGGATGCACCTGAATACCAGTATTTTACATGGAGCGATTGCCTATCTAACCTCCACAACCCTCGACTGGTTGTCAGTCTATATTGGGCTTCTGAGTACCCGTAGCGACTGTCAAAGATCTACGAATGACAGCCGGGACCAACGACTTAACGTGCTTTCCGAGGCACGGTGGGGTCTTAATATGTAGTGAATGGTCACCCAACCACGAACCGCGGCAAGCATAGCTAATAAAAAAAAATAAAAATGTTTATTGCGATTACATACAATTATAACACACAATGAGTTGGAGATCACCTTTTAAGCAAGAAGATGCTTGTGTTAGGTGAACTCCGCTCTTCCACTATCATAAATAACAGGTATGCAATTGATGAACTGATCCAAGAATAAGAAAAATAAAATAAAATAGCTTAATCTTCGATCGACTCGTGTGGCTATTATCTCAGCCACGAGCCACAACCCTTATCCACGATTATTCATAGCATTTTCATGCTCCGTGGGTAGTTGTGATATCGGTTTTAGTTATGCAGACGCAGAATGTGAAACACCTAAAACCCTTAACAATCCTTTAACAATTCTAAATATATCCAGCAGCACCAACAAATTCTCTTTCATAATCCGTTTTCTATTACCACTGAAACCTACCCTAAATCCAGTGTATTGCACTAACAATCTTACAAACAGACTATGCAACAGTTTGCCTTCTAATCCTGAGCGAAGCAAGCGGATTACAGCTCCGCTATGCTCGCTCCGACTATGTGCGCAGATGACTACACAGCAGCTCGCGTCGCTTGTTAGCTAGGTTAGGATTTCATTGGACGTCTTTGTGGATTATGGTATTTTTATGCTGGCTGGAACTGGGTTACTGCGTATTTGGGATTTTAATTTAAAGATAGTGGTGGAAAAGGTATATAGAGACTGTTCTAAAAGTACAGACGCCAGCACATCAAGCTACTACAAACTGTCAAATTTCTTTAATAGAATTTCAACTATATCGCTAAGGTAAGGTAAGGTTCAAGGTTGATTGGGAAAATTTGACAGTTTTGGGTAGCTTGACCTGCTGGCGTCTGTACATATCAGATGAAAGTGTGAGAGTATCTATGAGGATTTGCCCACGAAAACAAAAATAATAAAAACCGGCCAGATGCGTGTCGGACCACACAATATAGGGTTCCGTTAGTTAGGATGAATTTATATCAAAAACAAACTTAATATTGTATTTGAAAAACATATTTTGCCACACGTAGATATGCGTCACGGTTAACTGCAAATGTAAATTTGTAATCGCAAAAAGAATGTTTCATTTGATAAAACTACAAATTAACGATTTTCGGACTTTTTCCTTTACTTGTGCTGTGAGACGTTGCTTCTTATCAATTTTCGTGATTGTAGGTTAACGGGAAGTACCCTATAGGTTTTGATTTACTTGCGAGTATCAAAATATGTCGCATTATAAGCCATATTTTTTTATTGATTTAACTTGAAGCTTAATTTTTTTTTAGAGCTCCAAGGGATCGTAGACCTATGTATTTGATATCAATTTCAACCTTATACCTTCACGCGTTCTTGAGAAAATGGGTCTTGACCGAGTGACAGACAGACGGACAACGAAGTGATCCTATAAGGGTTCCACATTTTTCCTTTTGAGGTACGGAACCATAAAAATAAAGGTTAGGTACATTCTTACGTAGTCACTCATTAAAGGGAATTAATAACACATTCATCTGTATTTAGAGAGTTTCGTGTTTATATCTCACCACTTTTTCCAACCATTATTGTTTGAATAACATTTAAAAATTGTAATGTAATTTAAACATCACCGACGAAAATTGAGGTTATAAAATTAACCTCAACTGTCAAATTAAAAACATCTTTATGGTGATTTAAAATTACAATTTCGGTTTAAGTTTAGACAAATATCAAATCCAAAGCACTCAATTTGCAAGTGGCACTACAAACCAGCATCCACAAGTACATTTTTTGATCTATATAGATCTGATAGATATTTTTGGAACAGACCATACCTGCCAATCACATCATGGTTCAACTTTTCTTACATTTTAGATTGTAACCTACAGTTAGTTTTTGTTTTTGTGGTTGCTTGTTTCCTATAATTGCATTGAAACACTGTGTGGGCTAAGCAGAAGTCCCTGATTATAAGCAATGAACTTCTGGTAACCTCACAAATGTTTATTTTAGCAAAACGTACTTTTACATTAGTGCCTAAACACAAAGTGCAAATAGTGGAGCAGTGAACTAGTTTGATAAGCTGCTTAGCGAGATTGTAATAAGTAAAGCCTGATTTACGCGGTGCATTTTAATTACTTGTGGCATACTAAAGCTCCACTTAAAAGTTGCAAGTTTATGCCTGTGGCATATCTACCATAAAAAAACCGGCCAAGTGCGAGTCGGACTCGCGCACGATGTGTGCCGTACCATTATATATAAAAACGGCAAAAAAATCACGTTTGTTGTATGGGAGCCCCCTTAAATATTTATTGTATTCTGTTTTTTAGTATTTGTTATTATAACGGCAACAGAAATACATTAGCTGTGAAAATTGCAACTGTCTAACTGTCACGGTTCATGAGATACATACAGCCTGGTGACAGACGGACAGACAGACGGAGTACAATTGTTGCACCATACGGGCAAGTTAGTTGCCGTTCAAAACTGTTATAGTTGTAAACAGTACGTACAATAAAATTGCACGTGCAATAAAATTGCATTCAACTCTACAAGTACGAACGAATGAAACAAGTTTTAAAAAATCTTGAGAAGAAGTTCCATAAAATTTTAATGAAATATTTGGCAGCGCAAATACGGGCAATACTTGAATCAATTGGACCGTGTTATGCAGAAAGCAGCCATGTCGGGAAAAGTACAAACAGATTTAAATAAGCATTTTTCTGTCGGTGTTTGCATTATTGATGTATGGACAAGGCTGCATTTGACGGCTCATATCTCCGTGATAAATACGTAGAGACATCGACATGGCTGTTTTTGCAAAAAATCTTGTATGTCGAAATTAGTATGGCTGTGTTTATAACTCATTTTTGGAAAAAGTGCCATATGGCTGCTTTCTGCATAACTAAGTCCAAGTCCAAGTTGTACAAGGACGTGCAACTCAAAACTTGTATGCAATAAATCGCCTTCCAATAAAATTGCCTTGGTGAAAGTCGCATACAATTTTATTGAACGGCAAAACTTGCATTCTTTTATTGTATGCCATTTTATTGAATTCGCATGCATTCAATTCTTGAATAACAATAACACAACGTGCTTTATGGCATGCGATTATTGCTCTGGAACGTTCCAGAAATTTGCACCGTGTAAATAAATGGTGCTTTAGTTAATGCAACATAAAAGTTGTGGCGTCAAAATAGTGTTTAATTAGACAAAGCAAGTAATTTGATGCTTCAATTTTATTGTATCACATTCACGAACCTTGCTTCTTTTAATTAAACATTAAACTTGACCTGAATTCAGATCTCCTCGACAAACTTGACCGTCTTCTCAATAACTGCATTCGATTCGTTTTCAATCTGCGTAAATACGATCATGTCTCCGCGCATCGGTCGCTTCTACAGTGGTTGCCCATACGCCAGCGCCGGCAGCAAAGGGCGCTGACCACCTTGTTTTCATTTCTTGACTCTCCCTCTTCCCCTAGTTACCTAGCTTCCCATTTTCAATCATTTGCGCCAACCACAACAGAAATTTACGTTCATCTCACAATCGTATTCTTCAATGTCCCACCCACCGCACAGACTTCATTCACTCTTCCTTCTTCGTTCAGTCTATCTCTCTGTGGAATGCACTCCCCCAGGAAATCAGGATGGCAACCGACCGATTATCCTTTAAAGTTAAAGGTCGCGACCACATTCGCAAGAAGCTGGTAGTATCATCACAACGGTAATGTTTCCCAATGGTTTGTCTTATTTGTTTTAGTATATTTATGTCTATTTATTGTGTTTATATTTATATATAGTTAGGTGTATATATTATATTTATATGTATCTATATCTTTATATTTAAATAAATATTTATTCCTCGTCTCTTGCTGTTGCACCTACCACTGTTTGTCTCTGCATCACCCAAAGGTCGACTGGTAGAAAATGCCTATGGCATTAAGTCCGCCTCTGTACATTTTGTGTGCTTAAAGTATTAAATAAATAAATAAACTTATTATAAGTTCCTACTCAACAGAGTTAGAACCATAGATCGGACATCCTAGACTGAAGCCACCAGAAAGCGTCCTTAAAAAAAGCGAAAGAATAAAAAGCCAAAAATAACTCCATTCAAAACACCATCTACATATTCTACATCATCCCTTTCAATCAGCAAATGTCTCCATGTAAGTACAAGTTTCTAAGAAGATAATCTTGCTTTGTGGTACTAAAACAATAGTCGTCCCCCGCTCCGGTACCGAAACGTGTATTTTTAGCTCCTTCGTTATTCTGAGTGCTACACCTTGACGGTTTTATGGGTATCTACCCTATTGCTGTCGTGTCGAGAAAAAAATGTTTTTGAGATGCTACAGTATTTTGTAAATCCTTCTTTATTATGTCGGGAAATTGATATGGATGACGTGTTTTTTAATATCCGTATTTTTCATTTTTGTTAAAAGAGATAGGCTTTACCAGTGAGACAATACAGTCTCATAACAATATACAATAATAGCGATGGCTTGATCCCTATTCCTGATGCCGCTCGGTATGCTACTTTTTTTTTTTTTTCAAGAATTATTTGGATCATCATCAGCCTAGCCTTTTCCCAACTATGTTGGCAGCTGAATAACAGTATTTTACATGGAGCGACTGCCTATCTGACCTCCATAATCCGGTTACTAGGTAATACGATACCCCTTGGTAAGACTGGTTGTCAGACTTCCGGGCTTCTGACGACCCGTAACGACTGTCAAATGACAGCCGGGATCAACAGCTTAACGTGCTTTCCGAGGCACGGACGGGTCTCGGTATGTAAAGATATATAGTCACCCATCCACGGACCCATGGAGGCAAGCGTAATTTAACCTGATCGATCGACCCGTGCGGCTGTTATTACTTAGCCGAGCCCCTTTCAAGAATTATTTGGAATTTTAAAATATACATTTTGTTCTTCTTTCTCTTTGGCTTAATTTTTTTAAAAAATTAATTGCCATTCAATGTGGCAATGCAGCAGCATTGCTTCTGGCCACGTTTGCGGATGACAGCGACGTGGACGAGTACTTCGACGCCTAAGTGTCCTTTTTTGTGTTTTTGTATTTATTTGTAAAATTAGTCAGTTACTTTTTTTTAAATAAAATGTTTCATTAAAAAGCCAGAAGTCTTGTTTTCAAACCGAATTGAATTCATGTGAATGTAATATTCGCTATAATGCCGACTCCAACATTCTACATAACCTAACTATCTAGCTTTTTAACCGAAAAAACTGCAGTGCCCCATCTTAATTTTTCTCATGAGGATGAGGAGGAGATAGCTACCAACTCCTAGTCCATTTTTAGCCTGAATACGAAACTCAAGCAAGGAAAATATAACAAGGAAACCGAGTCTGATATAATAAATCACTGCAACAGTCGGTGGCATTTATTAGTCTGCCATACTTAGTGGTCGCGAGAAATAGAGTGAAGTGGGGAACTTTTATTCATTATGGAAGGCGAGCAACATTATTTGCTTGGAAAAATTCGTCCATATTATTATTTTCTGTAGGTACAAGCCGAAGTGCCCGATGGACAGTCCCATCTGTAAAAATACGAACTTTTTACAATTCACCTTCTTAGTGCTCACCTGCGTTATACATTGGAACTCTTGCGCAAAATTTCATGCTTTTAGACCTGGTGGTTTAAGTTATGCGTTGTCTGTCAGTGTCTGATGTTATGTCCGTTTCTAGTAACACTAGGCGTCACCTACATGGATGCTTAAATGGACAATCTAACAGCGCGCTTTTGGTGGAGTAAGGCTGTGACAGAGTGGCGTCCTAGGACTGGAAGACGAGATGTCAGTCGTCCGGCGGCGAGATGGGCGAACGACGTTGTTGCTATCGCGGGCAAAACCTGGATGAGGCTGGCACAGAAACGTGGGGATCGACACAAGAAAAGAGAGGCCTGCAGTGGGTAAAGTCTGGCTGCGGATGATGATGAACTGTTATTGACAATGGCAATTCTTTATTTTTTATTATATTTTTTTTTATTTGTGATGGGTTTGCTCTTGACTCTAGTCTAGGTCAGAGGTGACAGAGACAAAGTCGACGATGGAGTGAGCTTACCCAGAAGAAGCCTGTTCACTCCCACTTTGAAGAGATTAGGGTTGTATACGTTCGGAAACACAGACGCAGGTAGTGAGTTCCACTCTTTTGCTGTGCGCATTATAAAAGACATTTGGAAGCGCTTACTGCGAATTGGTGGAATAGCAACCAGGTAGGGATGGTAACTGGCAGTGCGTCTAGATGTCCGATAGTAGAAGGGGGCCGGTGGAATGAGGTCGTGGAGTTCTCGGGCACACTCTTCGAAGTACAATCTGTAGAAGACCGACAAGCAGGCAACCTTGCGGCGATGAGCCAAGCTATGAAGCTTGGCATCCACCAGTTTTACGTCGCCAATGAGCCTCTTAGCTCTGCGTTCCACCGAGTCAAGCGCGGCTAGTTGGTACTTAGCTGATCCATCCCAAAGGACTGCAATACTCCATGCAGGATCGGACTTGCGCTTTGTAAAGGGTTAAAAGCTGTCCAGGCGTAAAGTATCGCTTCACCCTATTTAGGATGCCCAGTTTCTTGGCCGCAGTTTGGGCCTTGTACTCGATGGTGGCGCTGAAGTTGAGACCAGATGTCAACTCCATGCCTAGGAACTCAAGTCGATCAGTTACAGGAACAGATGTATCTCGAAAAGTAGGACATTGGGCGAAATGACTCTTTTTAGCGGTAAAAAGACACGCCTGCATTTTGGTGGCGTCAAAAGAGACCAGATTATCATCACCTCACTGGGAGACAAAGCTTAAGGTCAAATCTATCCGCTCTACCATGGCCTCTCTTAACCCGACATTACTACTCATGTTGCGACGTACAAACAAACTACTCATACGCCGGCGAGGCGCATCATATTGTCTAATGATTTTATTCAAAACCTATAAGTATGATTGATATGTTTTGACTGTTTATATAATTAAATATTAATTATTAATTATTATTGTTGTTTGTATAACGCGCGAAGGATAAAAAAAGAGAGCAATATATCAAAAACGCAGGCGCCTCTGCGACGTAGAGTAGTAATCTAGGGTTAAGGAACGAACTTCGGCCCCGCTGGTTTTTGCGCTGGACAAGTATCTCTCTGAAACTGTACTGTCATCTGCGTACCCAACAATACCAGGCCGAAGCAGGTCATTGATGTGCAGCAGGAAAAGAGTTGCAGAGAGAACAGACCCCTGAGGAACTCCGGCATCAATAGGCATAAGGTCAGAAGAGCAGCCGTCAACAACTACTCTGATCGACCGTTCACTAAGGAAATCTGATATCCAGCTACAAAAATCAGCTGGAATGCCATAAGCAGGAAGCTTACTGAGCAGAGCAGCGTGCCAGACCCTGTCAAAGGCCTTCGAGATATGAAGCGATACAGCCAGTGCTTCGCCGTGTTTCTCGATGGCTTCGCCACAGCAGTGCGTGACATACACAAGAAGATCGCCAGTTGACCGTCCCCGGCGAAAGCCATATTGACGGTCACTGAGGAGATCATTGTCTTCAAGGTAGTTCAGCAACTTATTGTTCAGTACCCTTTCCAAAACTTTGCACAGAATAGAGGTAATGGCGATCGGACGGTAATGGGCAGGGTCTGCACGGTCGCCTTTTTTGGGCACTGGTTATACATTTGCAAGCTTCCAGGATTTAGGCGCCGTTCTTTTTTCAAGAGAGAGGCGGGACAAACGTTTCAACACAGGAGACAGTTCCGGCGCACACTGCCTTAACACTCTCGCTGGAATGTCGTCAGGCCCGCTGGCCTTGTTCACGTCTAGACTGCACAATACTCTTCGGACCTCTTTAATGTGTACTGCGATCTCCGTCATCGAAGAGTCACAATGAGGTACAGTAGGTGGTTGCTTTGAGCCAGCATCCAGACGTGAATTGCTTGCAAAGAGAGATGCAAATAAATTTGCTTTCTCAGTTGCAGAGTGAGCCAGCGACCCATCAGGTTTTATCATAGGAGGTAAAGTGGGACGACAGAAATTCGTTTCAACCGCTTTAGACAGGGACCAGAACTGTTTACTACCCAGAGGGTGCGAAGCCAGCCTGGCCTCGATACGTCCGACATGGTCAAAACGTGCCCTACGTAAAACCCGCTTGCAGAACTTGGCGGCAGGATTAAAGGCTCTTTTCTTCGCGCGAACCCTACGCGCTCTAACTTTGCGGTCGCGGGCCTTGACCCAGGCTTGGTAGGCAGTCTCTTTTCGGGCCTCAGCGTGGGCGCATTCTGCATTATACAAAGGCCGGGATTTGTGAGTGAGCGGGATGTCGGAGAATGGAATAAAATATTCCATCCCCTGCCGAATCACGTCTGCAACCGCGTCAGCACAGCACGAGGGGTCACCCGAGGAAAAGCACACTTGCAGCCATGGATAAGACGCAAAAAAGTGCCGCATCTCATCCCAGTCTGCTGACCCGTATCGCCATACTCGCCTCGTGCCTCTAGGGCTCGCATCTGGAGGAGAGCAGGTCGATATGGATTTCACCAGACAGTGGTCAGACGTTCCCAGCGGGGCTGAGACCGATACTGAATGACTGTCCGGATCAGATGCCAGCAGAAGGTCCAAGCAATTGGGTGTACGGCCATCAACATCCGGTACCCGCGTTGCTACATTCACCATCTGGGTTAGATCTAGCGTTAAAGCAAACTTGCGCGCCTCCAACCCAGCATGGTCAGTTTTCTGGTATGGGAACAACCATTCTTTATGATGGGCGTTGAAGTCCCCCAGAAAAATGAGCTTCGCCGTTGGGTACCGTTGCTGGGCTACGTCAGTCGACAAGATATAGACAAGCCCATCGGGCATACGGTTTGTCGTAAGAGAAAACTTGCAACAAATAACATTTTATCAGACCCACGAATTCTGCTCACCATATAACGATGAAACCTCAGGAAAAATTGGAAGAAAATTACCGTGAAGATCTAGGAATCTACTAAATTGATCCCTATCCCAAATTATTGCCCATGTTTAGTGCCTGCGGTCCCCAAAAATGTCGTATTAGAGAGTTATGGCAGCTCTTAAACTGAAGATATTTTGAAGATGTCCCAAAGTCATTAGAAATGTAGTTATTAAACTTTAGGAGTAACTTTAAGAGGGTTGAATATGGCTTCAAAGGGGAAATTACAGTATAATGTATCACTATTTCGCCAAAGCCACTTATTTTCCCCAATGGTGTTTTGGCTAGAGGAAATGCGTCAACTCATAAAGAGAAGGAAGGAGTTACGGGAAATATTTAACTGATCTTCGCCCCTAATGATGCACGCTTTTTTTTTAATAATGGAACCTTTTTGTAATTTTCGGGCCTTTCTCACCGTTGGATCAAACTGGTTAGGCTAGCTTGAACTGTGATCAACCACGCGCGAGTAGAGCGAGTGTAGCGAGTGGTGCCGCTGGAGTGGCCGGCTAATGCAGTGAGCGGTGCCACGGCAGCCGCCGGCTACTGCAATGAGCGGTGTACGGGCAGCGGCTGATGTATTTTTCAATAGTATTTTTAGGAAAGCAAAATGGGAATTGTTTGACGAATTATTCACTACGCTTTTGTTTTAGCGTATTGGTAAGTTGAGGCATGTTTCTTTATGGTGTTTACACCACAATAAAGCCCTATAATTTACGCAATGCAAGTCTTTTACCTGTGGCATACAATAAAGAAGTGACAAATGAGTAGCAGCGTTTATAAACTGTTTAGAATGTGCAAGTATTATTGTTGCTTCAACTTATGGTAGCCCACAGGCACACATTGTAATCCCGCGGGCTAGCAACGTCGCATTTCTAGAGGATTTTCGTGATCATTTAAATCAAAGTTCTATTTTTTCCCCTGGCAAGTACTAGATTATTAGTATTTATAAGAATGTATACGGTTTTTGACAGTTGTTTTGGTACTCACTTGTTTTGGAACTCATAAAAATTGATATATTAATTTTCAATTATTTTCTATTTGCAGTACTACGATTAAATATTATTATTTACTATGGAGTAAATGTTAAAAATAATTATAAAATACAACGATCCTAGTACTTGGCTGAAAAAATTAGAAAGGTGATTTTTTTAAATAAAATAATCTCGAAAACCCTCTAGAAATGTGAGGTTGCCAGCTACGCTCTAAGTCGAATAGAGTCTAAAATTAGCTTGACGAAGTGCATATAAAACAAGTCACAAGAGCACTATATAGGGTGACTGGTAATTAGTGACCGATACTTAAACACATGATTGTACTCATGATAATAAACAACTTTTACTATGGGAAGCCGCGAAAAAAAAATCAGCTGCTCCCTACATTTTGACGAGATATCATTGACTACTGCGCGTGCTCAGTCATTTGCGCAAAGTTCAGAGCAGCAAACTTACATGACACGGACTATACAGAGTGATTGGAAGATGGGTGCAAAGCTAGTACAGACAATTTAAGCCATGGTTGTCTCCTACATTTTGACGAGTTATGCGAACATAAATGTAGGGAGCAGCAGATTTTTTTCGCGATTTCAGGTCCCGTAGTAAAAGTTGTTTTTTATCATGAGTACAATCATGTGTTTAAGTATCGGTCACTTATTACCAGCCACCCTATATAAAGACAATAGGCACTTAGAAATCAAGTTCTGAACCCGAATACTCTCTAAAATACGAACCTAACATGTCGCATGCTTACTAACCTAACCTGACCTAACTAAAAAAATCGCAATCACTGACTTACAATATGGCATATACCTTAGTCAAAAAGCATAATGATAATGAAACAATGTATTGTATGAATTATTGATGAACTGATTATGGATACAGAAATTATATTTTGGAGATATTAAGTTAAAACGAATTTCTTTGTACGCTTTACTCATTTTGGACCTGAACCGTAATCGGTCAGGTTATTATTAAATTAAGCACGCGATGTGACATTTGAAAAGTAACTGTGGCCCTTGAACCTACAGCCTAAACACTGCGACCCCCAGGGCTCGTCAGTTCTTTACTGTTGCACAAAACCTTTACGTTAAAATTTTCGACAGAATAACTTTTAACTGAAAATGCGATACTTTAACCCATTCTCATTAACTAAGTTATCAAGTTCTTCTAAGTTATTAGAAAGTAATTGAAATTCCAGTCGTTTCAAGACATTTTTCATGAAAAAAAGTGTAATTAGCGGCAGACATTACGTCGGGAAGTCATTAGTGCAGTTTTTTTTTATTATTTAACCTAACTAATGTGATCCCAGCGTAACTTAGTACCTAACTGGTACTAAGTTATTGAGAAAAACCCGTTAACTAAAGGTTAACTGGTAGGAAACTCAAGTTTCAGTTATGTTCGCCTTTGTGGCAAAAAAGTATTATGTTAATAATTTTATTTATTTTTGTACTACCTTCTACCTCGAGGGGATTGTGGCTAGATGATAACAGCCGTATGTGTCGATCGATGGTTAAGCTACGCTCGCCGCACAGTCGGTTCGTGGATGGGTGACCATCCATTACATATCGAGACCCCTCGAAGCCGTGCGTGTGTGTGTGTGTGTGTGCAGTGCCACGGGGCACTGGAGGAATTCGTAAACTACATAAATTAATTCGAGCGAAAACATTCGGTATAATGCCTCGTTGATTATATACCATACCGAGACTCCTTCGTGCCTCGGAATGCACGTTAAGCCGTTCTGTCATTCGTGGATCTTTGATAGTCTTTACACCTGTAAAGACTATCAAAGATCTACTCGAATGACAGACGGGACCAACGGCTCAGAAGCCCGAAAGTCTGACAACCAGTCTTACTAAGGGGTATCGTGTTACCCAGGACTGGGTTATGGAGATCAGGTAGTCGTTCCATGTTAAATACTGGTATTCCGTATCTAGTTAAACTGGATGCCGACCCCAACATAGTTGGGAAAAGGCTAGGCAGATTGATTGAAAAAAGCAACTTTTACTATGGGACCAAACTTGAAATCGCGAAAAAAAATCAGCTGCTCCTTACATTTTAACTAGGTCATCATTCTCCTGCCCTTGTCCTAATTTATTTGGAGTCGTCATCTCGGTAGTCACCCCCTTTCAGGCCATACCATCTTTCACACAGTCCATCCATCGGCATCCACATTCATACTCAAAACTTTCCTGACGACATTTTCCTCATTCATTGCATGCATTTTGTGTAACATAATATTTTCAGCAACCCAAATCCATGTTGCTGAAACAATATTGTGCAAATTTTCGTTTTTTATTTGTATGAAAGCTGAGATTTATTACTCCGACAATCTTTACTAAAGCTAGAAAAGCCATTCTTTTCCGTCGTAAGCCTTTAGCAATAATTAAAACACGCCATATATCATAATTAATTAATACATCAACATCAAATTAAGCTAGACACGTTATTAGCATAATTAAACCAAAACTTCAGAGCCACGTCCAAATTAACTTAGACCTGACTTTGCTAAATAATAGTCTCTGTCATTTACACGAGTAAAATTTCTCGCTTGCCGAGAGGATAGCAAACCAACTTTTTACTCCCCATTTCTTGTGTTTATTGATCAATATCTGGCAAACCTTTTGTCAACTATGTTGAGGTCGGCTTCCAGTTTAACCTGACACAGCTAGTACCAGTATTTGACATGGAGCGACTGCCTGTCGGACCTCCCCAACCCAGTTACCTGGATTATGGGTGGACAACCATCAACGAATCGACCTCGGCAAGCGTTGCTTAGCCTTGAAGATCAACCATCTACTTGGCTACTTTATAATGTCAAACCAACCGCCTCTTTTCTTCAACATAGATGAGAGTGAGAAATTCCATAGGTACGAGTCTCGTAAATAGAAACTCGCCAAGCGGATATCGCACTTATGTATTTACTTTCAAACGAGGAACAAAAACTCACCTACGACGATTATAACGAGACTCGTCAGGCGATATTTTCGGCCTGGGATTCCAAAATTCGAAATATGATGCTTTCAAATTTCGAAGGCGTTCTCGCCTTTCGACTGACGTCTTGTTTACAGTCTTGTAACTACAACCTCGCAAAGTGGAGCTATCTCTATGGTACGGAAGCAGGGTGTGGATGTTGAGCTGTGGCGCAAACTATGACCCACCTTCTATCCTGCCCTCTGTGTCCCAAAAACTGCAGCTATAGCGACCTCTGCTGCTGTTGTGGAAGTGGCAAAGTTTTGGGCCAACAAAATGTAATACACTGTCGTGCCATCGCGACGAAGATGAAGCCCGTTTACACGCGTCAACTTTTTGTCTCCTTTCGGTAATCTCTTATATTGAAGGTGAGAAAATCTCTTTGTGTAAATGAACCATAATTAATGCTAAGCGATCCAGGGTCAGTGTTAAGTAAAGCATTATGTAAATAACGCAACAAGTTGCCATGTCGGGGTTCGTCTGTTAAAGCTGGGGATAAAAGAAATATTCTTTCATTTTATACGGAGGGAATAGAGAGTGTAAGATTAATGTCATGGTTGGCCGAAGGTTTTATGGGTTTAAGCTTGCCTAGTCATGGCTTAATTGTCGATATATAGTTACAAGACTTACTATGTAAGTATATAAATTGTCAGCACATGGCAGGTTTTTTTTTGCAATTTTCAAGTCAGTATTAGGTTGTATATTTGATTAAAGTATGATTCGCGACCGTAACATATATGTATTTACAGAATTATAATAATTAGCATCAATAATACAACTCCTTAAGTTAGTATAATCCTAAATAGTCATTCATTAGGATTATATGAACTTAGAGAGCTGTATTGATGATTTTAATTATTATAATTCTGTATATACATACTTGTTACGATCGCGAATCATATTTAGATCAACGTACAACCTGATACTGACCTGCAAATTTAAAAAAAAACGTAAGAAAATTTGTATTTCGCGGGGCTACCTGGAGCATTCGCCTTAACTTTAAATATGGTTGGATTGGAAAACGTTTTCCATCCTACCCCGTTTATGAACATTTCCTTTCCAATATTTATAGCCAAAGTATCGCATATGAGTACGCGGCTGGCTGTAGCTAAAGTCACAAGCCACCAGTAAAAAAAGTAATTAAAAAAAACTAACAAAAAACCCGGCTGCGGTGAAACTGGAAAGCTAAAAAAGCCCATTTTAAATTAAATAAAAGTTGGAAGCAGACTTTTATATTTTGGGGACCCATTTGAGTGAGAAAATATAAAAATGGAATAGATCCCGCCTGCTTCCAACTTTTATTTAATTTAAAATGGGCTTGTTTTTAGCTTTTCAGTTTTACCGTAAGCGAATTTTTTAGTTTTTTTTAATTACTTTTTTTTATTTCCAGCTTTTTAGTATTCAAATGTGAAAAATTTCGCAGATGATTTAGTTCTTCCAAGGAGTTTTGGTTGTGAGGGTTATTTAAAAGCTTTTTTTCGATTTGTCAGTTCGAATTACTTTTAACCATTAAGTTGTAAACCCTTCATTTTGATACCCCACTCGATGGTATTAGAAGAAAAAAAAAAATCCAAACTCCACAAAATGGCACACCAAATCCGCCATTTTACTTTGTTTTTTATTATTTATTTTAAACTAGCCAGTGACACTCGCGCTACCAAGACAGATCTAAAGACGTATAATTTATCCAAATCCGTTCATTCGTTTAGGAGTTATGAGGGAACAAAGAAACGGACATACATACAGGTCAAACACATAACCCTCCTTTTGGACTTCGTCGCAGTCGGGTAAAAAACACTTCATACATTAGTTAAATGATCAGATAATGGGCTAGTAGGCCCTTCTTTTCTGTTCTTATTTGTAGGTATTCCTCATATCTCCAGTGGAATGCACGAATCAGAATCAGAATTCATTTATTTCTCTAGTTTTAATACAACATATCACTTAAAAAGTCTCATTTTACAAAAGAAACGTTTTCATTTTGTCCGCAGAGTTCAGTCAATTTTCATTTTGTGCAGATGATAGTACTGTAATTTTTGACGGTAATAATCCTGATAAACGAGACAATAATATTGAATCAATAAATAATTGGTTAGAGTATACTAATTTGAAAATTAATTTAAGTAAAACCGGTATTATGAAATTTAAAGAGAGAACAAATAACAAATTGAACCTTTATATTAATCATAATGGTGTAAGTATCAATGAAACAAACACCAATACACACAGAGAATACATTGACATAGGACGTTCAAATCGAGAAAATATGTAGTAAGCGGAACCAATATTCATATGCATTGGAGAACTGTACTGTCGTCATAAGGAAAAAAAACGTATCTGACATTTTTTTCGAAAGAGTTACGTTACATATACGGAATCAGTAAAAAAAGACGCATCTTCCAGTATTTTTATACTGGCGTAAACTTAACGAAAACTTAACAATTCTTACTATTAAAAGACGCATCTGCCTTTGTATCTTGTATTTTAAACAGGACAGAATACTTTTATTCTCCGTTTCAATATTTCTGTCCTTTTACCTTACGGCGGGCGGCAGTGTAGGTGAATCAACATTACTAACCGCGTATCATGGACTAGTTATAAAAATAAATGCACAACATTGAAAAAAAAGTTACGTAGATACTAACCTTTCGTAAATTGCACGACGATCACACGATATATCCCGATCACGATATATATCTAATGAGCGTGCGTCCGCAATGAGTGATTTCAGCTCACTAGCGATGCGAATTAGGAAGGTATTAGAAACGGGCGGGGTGGCGGGGGTCGGGATCTTACTGAAACACTAAATGCGCAAGGTACGCGTCGTCATTTCGACGAATGGTTAGTGGCACAGGGCTAAGATATGGCATCATTTTTTGGGGTAATGCACTCGTATACACAAAATCGGCGTATCCGAGCCATCTGTAATCTACAAAAAACTTTTTAGCAAAAAATAAAACCGACTTCTAAAACAAAACACTACAAAGTGAAAAAAAACTTTAATTTCGGAAGTCGGTGTCTTTGGTTTTGTATTTTCGTTTTTTGCCACCGACTTCCGAAATTGAAGTTATTTTTCACTTTGTAGTGTTTTGTTTTAGAAGTCGGTTTTATTTTTTGCTAAAAAGTTTTTATTTTTCACTTTTTAGTTGTGGAACCTACCCCACACCAATTCAAACACATAATTGAGCACAATAATTGTAGATATAGCCATGTAAATAACAGTGATAGGAAGTTATTAAAACATCATCACATCATCCATATAAAATAAGTGGGAAATATACGCATTATTGAAGCTAACTCAAAAACGCCCCAAGCAAAGTTAATAAAATTTATATGGGACCATCTCGGAAGTATACCCTTTCAAACAAAAAAAGAATTTTCCAAATCGGTCCATCCGCCTTTGAGTAATCGCGTAACAAACATACAAAAAAAAAAAAATACAGACGAATTAAGAACCTCCTCCTTTTGGAAGTCGGTTAAAAAGACCGACAGTCGTAAACCTCATTTTAAAAACATAAACATTTACGGAACTGCCCTTTTTGTCAGGTGTTTTTTGTCTGCGCAGAGCCGGTATGCTATATTAATTGGTTCCAAACATAACTGCATTGTTTGCATATTCGCAATGGCTCCAAAGGTTTATAATAAACTACCAAAGTGTATCAAATTAGCAGACAATGGTGCTGATTCTCTCGTTCAATAACTAAACTAAAAATAGAGAATCCCTATCTTTCACTAACAGGCAGCGCGAGAAAAGGATGGCTATAGCTCTGAACTAAGTCAGAGATGTCAAACTAGTTTACGCCTCGCGCTTCATAGTGTTTTTAGTCGACATGTTTTTACGTGTCGTCTGAGTTTTATATGGAAATATTAGCTCCAACTAAATTTGACAGCTCTAGTTTACGTCCGTCTCTTTCTTGTTTTATTAGAGAGAAAAAGTTAGCAATAGCCTAAATTAACTTTGGTTTGTGTACAACAGAATCAGCACCATTATTAGTGAATTTAAAAAGAGGTTATTTCTATTTTTGATTGAGAAGACATATTACTCTATCGAGGAATTCCTTAAGACCGAACATAATTTTTGTTTTTAGGGTTCCGTACCTCAAAAGGAAAAAACGGAACCCTTATAAGATCACTCATATGTCTGTCTGTCTGGCTGTCCGTCTGTCACACCCAATTTGCTCCGAATCTAATGGACCGATTAACTTGAAATTTGGTACACGTATGCATTTCTGTGACCCAAATACGGACGTGTAATGTAAATTAATGAATTTTGAATATGGGGGTCAATTTTGGGGGGCAAATAAGAAAATTTAAAAAAAAATATTTGCAAACTGTACCGTGCGATATATCGATTGAAAGGGCTTACTGTGAGGGTCTCAAATATATTTTTGTGCGTGGTCCGACACTCACTTGACCTTTTTTATGTGTAATTGGTTGCTTGTTATAATAATGGGACTATGTATGTTGATTGATATTCTAAATATGTAATCTATGTATGTTTTTTTTTTACATATCCTGCTACTTTAATTGTAATCATGATTAGTTATTGATATAATTATGTTATTAGTATCTCCTTTATTTCTTGTTTGTACATATATGCATTATATTTTTAAATATAACAATAAAAATTATATAAACATTTAAAAATATAAAAAATAGAAATCCACCGGCATGGGGAACAGGGTCCAAGCTACCGGTGGTTAGGGCCTCAGAGACAGAAACCTCCTCACAATACGCGCCGTATCAAGGAGGACTGCCTTCTTATTATTATTATTTGTACACGATCAAGTGGTAGGACATAGACCTCATAATATACATGACTGTAACACATATTGTAACCTATGTTCACAAATAAATTGAATTGAATTGAAATGGGAGCTTTAGAAACCAATCCTGGTTGTTTCCTCGTATTACAACTCGTACTGTTTATGTAACTCTAGGTGACAATAACGATGAAGCATGGGGATTAGCCCATGGCTAGCTAGCCACTTATTACATAATGAGTGATGCAGCGGTCATAGCCTACGCTGTCAGAAGGCGTATGCCGTTTGAAGAGCGGCTTGTCCCTATCTTTTTTATTAACATTTACAATTTCTCCTACTCTAGTAGCGAAGAGAAAGGGATTGTGTTGCCCGTAGCACGTAGGCGTTGTTCTTGTAGCCTTCGATCGACAGAGTGGATTGCACGAGTGTTAATGGTAATAATGGTAGAACTCTTGGTAAGACTCAGCCTAGCGGCTATACTATTTCCTATCCAAATACAAATACACGAAATATACACACAAATAAAAGACTCACAAATAGAAGATTCGTAAAGAAATTCACGGTACATATCAAGCTCGAGCCCGGGGCGGAAAATAAAACAAAAGGATTTTTCCCACTCGCTTCCACGGAACCCTATTGGATACGTGTTCCGAATATAAGATTAGGTTCAAAACAATACTTTTATTCGCCCCGCGTGATAAATTGAGCTAGATATAGGTACGTCATTTCGACCGTAATCTTGCTGGATGAAACGTTTTTTTATAAAGATGGCAGGTTTTTTTTTATATATTTGGAATATGTGAATATCTAAGTCTAGTTTATAGACTAATTCGCAATTTTTGAACATTATAAATTATAATCGGTTATATTTATTGCAGTACTGACCGGCTTCCAGTCTAACCGGACGCAGCTGACTACCAGTATTTTATATCGAGCGACTGCCTATCTGACCTCCACAACCCAGTTACTGGGCAGTCACTGAATACAAATCCCTTCATCGTCGATCCAATAACTTATCCAATCGCAGTATATTAGTAAACAGTTCATGATGAGAAATAATAAACTCATAATTAAGAATAGGGATGATGACTAAAAAATGATTTTTTGTCCGTCATGTAGATTATTCAAATATATTGGACACGTATTTTTTCTTTTTCTACGTAATCAAAGGATTTCGGCGATACATTGAGTTAAAATGTGGCATGACGTCACGTCTTTGTACATTTTATACGTAGAAGTGACGTAGCAAGCCCCCACTCCCGAACTTTAATGCGAGTTATCTAAGTCATTTTTTATTAATATGATAAAGCAAAAAATACGTGTCTAATATTTTTTTATTATCTGACTGACGGACTAAATAGAATTTCTGTCTTTTTACCCAGGCATCATCCCTATTATTATAGTAGGTAAGTGCAGGTTTCATTGCGCAAATGAAACTAGCACCCTAATTGCGTAACAAATTTCTATCAATCGGAATCTGAATCATTTTGACAGTTCAACAACATTCATTGAGTTATTTAAGTACGGTGTTGAGAAGACAAATTTTTCGAACATATGAAGCAATTTGCTTCAAAATGGTGATTGTGTGTTACGCAATTGGGGTGCTGAACCAACTTGCACTGTGGAAACTAGAGAGTAAAAAAGTCAACTAGCAAAATCAAACTGGCTTTGACATTGTGATAATATAGATTAGCTTCCTTGCATTGTACTTCTAAGGACAGTTATTTGATTCACATAGATCGAACTTTTGGCTTTCTTCACACGAATCGGTTGCAGGATAGCCAACGCTGAGCCCGGGAGAAAGTTGTGCTTCCATATGTTTTTCCGATTTCCGATGATTTCTCCGTACTTTGATATATCCGAAAATTCGAAGACATGAGACATCTAAGTACCAACCAACCCTCACCCACTCCCTCTCGAAGAGAGGAAGGTACCTACTGTGTCCCGGCAGTTGGAAATTATAATGCTAGTAAATATACCAAAACTCAAGGCTTCAGCGCAGGGGCAGAAAAGATTGCAAAATACTTACAGCTTAATCTGCCATAACAATATAATAATAATAATAACCCTGGGACATTATTCACACACGGTCATCTGATCCCAAACTAAGCAGAGCTTGTACTATGGAAACCGGATAACTGACATATACTACTTTATACATACATACTTATATAGATAATTACACCCAGACTCAGAACAAACAGACTTGTTCATGCACACTAATGTTTGTCCTGGATGGGAATCGAACCCACGACCTGCGGCATGATAGGTGGTATCTTAACCAACCAGGCCAATTGGCCTGTCAATATAAATTCAATTTGGAATAACTGCACCCCGTCCAGAATAATAACGGGGCAGTAATATTTCTCCGCTACATGTACAGGAAAAAACTATCTTGATTCAGCATCGTGGCGTCGCAAGGATGGAAAAAATGTCTGCCTCATTCGATCATATATCCGGACATCCTATTTCTAGAAGCCCCACCACAGACAATCTAGACACACAAGCAGAGTCTAATCGATATCCGAAATTGATCACATCAATCATTGTCCTAACCAGCTTCACAATCAGATGATGGTAATATCTTTGGGATAATTACTAATTAATCATCCAATAATAATAACTGTTAAACAAATTTGTAACTTTTTTTGTCACATGAAAACTTATATTAAATTTTAAATAATACTAGGGCCACCAAACAATAATATAGCAATACAATAAAATGTACACATCAGGTTTTCTTGTGACATCAAACATATATTTTCGTAAAAAGTACAAAAATCACCCATACTTACAGAATTATTTCCTAATATCCAATAAATACTTATGATTACAATAAATACTTTTGGTAGGTCCCTTGTAACTCTCCAGTAATAGTCTGCTAGCATTCCTGAACTCCATTTCCCTTGATAGCGTTTCTCCATTAAGGAAATGTTCTGATGGAACCTCTCACCTTGTTTTGTCACTATTACACCCCAAAGCTTTATATTATATGATATTATAAGTTCTCTGCCTGTGCGGTGGTCGCATCGACACAGGCAGTTCGGCACTATGTAGGATGGGTCTGTTGGCCGAAGACAAGTTCGGATACTGGATAGTGTGTTTGGATTTCATAGTAATGCCTTTTGTTTGAGGGTGAATATTCGAGCGTTTTAACCGCCGTCATTACCATTCGCCAAAAGTTGATGAAATAGAATATATTTAATGAAATATTTCAGCAATTCCCGATTCTGGTTCTTAAGCAGATTCTGGGAATTGATGAAATATTTCATTAAATATATTCTCTTTCATCAACTTTTGGCGAATGGTAATGACCGCGGTTAAAACGCTCGAATATTCACCCTTGAGTCAAACAAAAATAACAATCACTTACAGGATCCTTTGGTTCCGTCCAAATCATTGGTATAACAAATGGCAAATGTCTAGGTTGTTGTTTAGCCCAACCTAATAAGAGTCTCACACACGTTACACAACATTTATGTGGAACCCAGGGTTTGTCTTGATTCCTCACAGGAAAACCGAAATTTCTACTTATTTCTGTACCTAATTCGTATGGTGTACGTAATAAACACTACTTTACTCTAATGCTTATGTTCCGTACTTCCACAAAGGCGCGAATAGTACTCGATTTTTCAAAAACTCCCGAGCAAAGCCAAAGTCCGTCGCAAGTGTTTGTTACTTTCGTTCCGAGGGTTAATATTTTATGTCAGAGTAGTGTGGACGTTGATAAATATACTGTTTGTATTGCTTCGCCCACGCTGGACTTATGTGGACGTAAACGGACTGTTAACATCCAGTACAGCTTGTGTGCTTTACTACATTGTTGGATGCTTTTATGAGTTTGTTCTTTGCAGTTTATTTTTTAAAGTTAAGATAGGTAAAAATCATAGGGAGGAGCTCATGGCTAAGTAATACCAGTCGCACAGGTCGATCCATCGGGTTAAGCTACGCTTGCCGGGGTTAGTCTGTGGATGGGTGACCATCTTTTCATACCGAGACTCCTCCGTGCCTCGGAAAGCACGTTAAGCCGTTTGTCCCGGCTATCATTCGTGGATCTTTGACAGTCGTTACGGGTCGTCAGAAGCTCGAAAGTCTGACAACCAGTCTTACCAAGGGGTGTCGTATTACCCAGTAACTGGGTTGTGGAGGTCAGATAGGCAATCGCTCCATGTAAAATACTGGTTGCTGCTGCATCCGGTTAGACTGGAAGCCGATCCAAATATACTCGTAGTTGGGAAAAGGATAGGCAGATTCATAATATTATTTACTTGCCAGTTAGTACTTAGATTCATGCGAATAACTTAATAATACGGAACCGTAATGGGTGAATATTTGACCTTTTAACCGCCGTCATTACCTTCCGCCAAAAGTTGATGAAGGAGAATATCGTTAATGAAATATTTCATCAATTCCCAGAATCTGCTTAAGGACCAGAATCAGGAATTGCTGAAATATTTCATTAAATATATTCTCCTTCATCAACTTTTGGCGGAAGTTAATGACGGGCGGTTAAAAGGTCAAATATTCACCCTAATCGTACTTAGCTTTAAGTCATTGTCAAGATCTTTAAACATTTAATCTGCCCAGCCTTTTCCTAACTAATATTATAAATAATATAATAATCCTAACTAATATTAGGACCGGCTTCCGGTCTAGCCAGATGCAGCTGAATAAGATCAGTAATATTACGGAATGCAAATGAATGATGATATGAATATGAATTACATCTAAACGGGTATGAGAAAAATTTCCGGGGTAGTAACATTAATAATCCTCATCATTCATAAGTATCTTAGTGATTTTATGTGCCCACAGGAGGAAAGGCTATCATTTTTCCATTCTCTAAGGGCCTCCTAATAAACCATTGCACACACACACACACACACTCACACACAGCATGTTGGTCGCGCTCGCGGAAAGGTTTGATTGCGGCTCACTGGTGTAGGTTACACATTGAACGCAGGTAATGTGGCAACACTACAAGCCTATTAAGTACCTATTTGTTGTTTTGTTTGAATAATTAGTTGTTTGAATAATTTCTATAATTAACTGTGTATTTGATTATTGTTTAAGTTAATGAGTCTGTGAAACTTGAAATAAAATGATTATTATTATTGATACATCTGCAAAGATTTTTATGGTCACCAGACTTCCATCAGCAGACAAACAAATTAGAGGACATAATAGGACATAGCAAACAATTTAGTTGGTCGCTGAAAGTTGTTAGATAAAAAAATATGGACATAACATCAACTTTGTCAGAAAAAACTGTGAGCCAGAAATCTCGGATATTTGCCCGCGAAGTCCGTGATTTATTTATTTTATTTTTTAATGCAAACAAGTGCTTCGTCATGACATACGGCAAAGGGTTGCGACCAATCCATTACGACTACAGTTTGTGTGGTGAAGTAATTACTCGAGTCACCAACATAAAGGACTTGGGAGTGACTTTCGACCACTGTCTGACCTTTAATGATCATGTATCTACCGTTGCGAAAGGATCTTTCAGACGCTTGGGATTTGTTTTGCGAAATGTTCGTGACTTTCGCAATCCAAATGTTATTAAGCTGTTGTACACCACTCTGGTTCGAAGCAAACTCGAGTCCAGTGCCTGTGTTTGGCACCCCTATACCGCGACCCAAACACTGATGCTAGAAAAGGTACAATAAACCTTCCTGAGATGCCTCTTCCAAAGGTTATGCCATTTCTTTCCTTACATGTACCCTACAAACTATCTTTTAGGGACCTTGGGCTTTAACTCGTTGGAGGTGAGAAGAGGCCTTGATCAGCTAATGGTAGCCTGTAAGACCTTGGACGAATCGACTGCCCAGAGCTCCATGACCTTTTCTGACGTTTTTTTGTGCCAGACAAGTACATCAGTACGACAGAGCTGCTGGCACAATCTATTTGCGCAACTGCCATCCAAAACTGTAGCCAGAGCCGAATCCCCAGTCCGTCGTACTCTGAAGATGCTAAATGCCCTTCTGACTGCACACCCTGAATGTGATGTGTTTGCGGATGAATGGAGTAAAATTATAGGTACGTATATGTCTGGTGTTCTGTGAGAGAAAGTATGCATGGGAGTCCACTGTTCAATGTTAGTTTTAAATTAAATTGTATACAACATAATTATTGTCAATGTTATAATTGTTTCTATGTTAATTAATGTAATTGGTGTTGTACCGTTTTAATTAACTATAAATAAATAATAAATAAACAAACAATCACGCAATAATAATTACACACATTTGAAAATTGCACATTATGAAAATTTTATAAATTTTCTGGCTAATAGTATAAAATTCTCTTCAAAAGTCTATTGTTTAATAGGTTTTTTTTTTAAGTCAAAGTTAAGATGGCCGTATTGAGCTGACCAGTATCACGAATACGTTGGGAGCGACTAGGTATGCGAAGGTATATTTGGTTTATTAGGTTATTACAATCAAATTTATTGTGACAAATCTTGTAAAGGAACGACTGATCATGATACAGTCTCCTAACTTTAAGAGTTGACAGGGAAAATGTATCTAGAAGAGTGTGATATGATGACCAACTCTTAAATAATTTATAGTTTAGAAACCTAGGATATTTACATTGCGCGATGATACCTATGTAGATTTTTGTGCTGAAAACTTGCAATTTTTCAACTGACTTATGTACAGCACCTATAGTGTACCCAAACATGGGTAGCCCGCGAAATTCAAATTTTCTTACGTTTTTTGCAATTTACAAGTCGGTATTATATTGTACGTTGATCAAATTATAATTTGCGGTCGTAACAAGTATCTATTTACATAATTAGAATCATTAAAGTGATCAATACAACTCTTTAAGACCAGGTAATCCTAAAAAATGACTATTTCATGAAATCTTGACCTTTTAGGATTATACTAACTTAAGGAGCTGTATTACTGATTCTATTGTATATAATTCTGTTACGGCCGCAAATAATAATAATAATAATAATATTCCACAACTACCACACAACGCCGTCTAGCCTCAAGCTAAGCAGAGCTTGTGTTATGAGTACTTGTGATAGCATTATTATAACTTAACCCTTCTTCTACTCCCCTTGCTACTTTTTTATAGATAAGTTCTAACTTAGTGTAGTTGAACGTGAGTGTGCCCTATACTATGTAAATATGTATTACCGGTGTATTGTAACCTAAACTTATGGTCAATAAACTTTATTATTATTATTATTATTATATTACAATAAAAGTTAAAGTTAAAGTTACTAGACAACTGATAAACATACTTATATATTTCTAAATACATACATATATAGATAAATTACACCCAGACACAGAACAAATGATCATGCTCATCACACAAACATTTGTCCTGGGTGGGAATCGAACCCACGACCTCCGGCATAGCAGTCAGGGCCACTAATCACTAGACCAACAGGCCAGCCAAATCATGCTTTATTTAACATACAACTTAATACTGACTTGCAAATTGCAAAAAACGTAAGAAAATTTGAATTTCGCGGGCTACCCGGACGCTTGCTCCTTAATAGTATAGACATAGTTCACTCCTTAAAATTGCTATTAGTTGCTTCATAAAATAACACACCGACCGAACCCCGCCCACAGAGAGCTCAAAACAACTACAAAATGAAGAAATGAATAACATAATTAAAGCTCTAAGGCAACATTTAAGCCTTCAACATTGAAGTCAGTGCAGACTTCGAACATAATTCCCGCTCAAGCAGACATTTTACTGTGGTCACAAAACATTATACGCGGACCGCGCTCGGTCATAAATCACAGCTTTATATTGCTGATGCACGGAGCTAAGGAAAATGGAATCGTTACTAGAAAAAAGCTGGTGTAAGCTGATCGTATTGAAGGATATTGAAAGAAAAAGAGAAAATAAATAATTAAATTCAGTTAAAGGTGAGATACTGATCTAATTAGTAGATATATAACAAAATAGGAAGCGTAGTACAAAAGCAAACAAAACGTAATTCTAGAGGTAACGTAACTTTTATTAGCAAATGGCAGGTTATTATATTACAAAGTATTTCTGATAATGTCTTCAGTGAAGCGGTTTCGTGAAATCCTATAGATACATCTTGTGACTTTCAAAGCAACTTGGAAAGTTAATAAACATTATTTATCTTTACAATGAATATATCAACATTTTTTTAGTTGTGAGTGTTCAGAAGAAAACCCTTAGTAAACATTTTATAATACAAGTTCTATTAAATGTCGCTAATGTTTTTCGAAAATAAATTCTATCATAAAAAACGACTTATTACAATGATTTGTACCTCACGTGCAAAGCTGAAAATAAATGCCAGCTTTATGAAAGTAAATTTACTTTTAAATACTAACTTTGCTCTCCTTTTTAAAAGGGACATTGTCTGAACCTGTGACCTCATTACTTTAATGTTTCTTTTTTCACACAATGACACAAATGACTGGATTTGTTTTAATGTTTGGGTATATATAATTACTTGGAACACAGATCACTAACATGTAGCAAGCTAACTTAGAAGAAAAAATGTTTCATCACAAAATCGCGTGATAGTTGTTGTATGAATTACTTTGACCCAAACACGAACGTGTAACGTAAATAAATGAATTTTGAATATGGGAGTCACTTTGGGGGCAAATAAGTAAATAAAAAAATAAAAGTTTTGTAAACTGTACTGTGTGACATATCAAATGAAAGGGCTTGCTGTGAGGGTTTCAAATATATTTTTTTAAATTATATTTTTTTTTTAAGTTATTTAAGTAAATAGACGAAAATTGACCATTCCTGCCGAAAAAGAAACTACTGAACCAAAAATATTGAAAAAAATTACAGAAAGTAGTTCTATAACTATAGATTACAGGAAAACTTATAAGAAGTCTATGGTCTTGAAATAACATGGTAAATCTCTCAATATTGTTAGTACAAAATTACATTTGCAGTTGGAATGTATGGGAGGACATGTTTTTTAACTACAATGTTAAGTTTGTTTTTGGAATAAATTCATCCTAAACACGGAACCTTCCATTGTGCGTGGCCCGACACGCACTTGGCCGGTTTTTTTTTTATGTATGTCCAACGATTTCTCCGTCAATTGTAAACCGATTTTGAAAATTCTTTTTTTGTTTGATAGTGTATGCTTTTGAGATCCCATTGGAACCAAGTCAGACTCTGATGAGGGGATCTCATGGCAATCAAGGGAAACCCTCAAATTTTATAGGCACATCTATAGAGATTTGGGTACTTTTCATAGTAACTCGTGCATTTGCTCTCATAAAGCACCATTTGGTGAAGTGAAACTAACGGTGAAGACCACAGATGGCCATCGGAACTACTCAATAATAAGTAGTTCATGGGTTGCGATTCGATTACTTTAATAATACGATTGCTAAGCAATTTATGCTCGCCATAATGCATAGTTTTGATGAAATGGAGCTGATGATGACTTCATCATCCAGTCCTTCCAGTTCTTACTAGGAGAACTCCTGACCAATTAACGTCCCTGGATCGGCAAAAGCAATGTTTTGTAAACGGTGATGAGTAACATTAGGCTATTGTAACTTAGACAAATTACAAATTGACCCACTAAAAAGTAAAAAATAAAAAACTTTATACAAAAAAAAAACAATCGACTTCCAAAAAAGAAACTACAAATTGAAAAATAACTTTAATTTCGGAAGCCGGTGGCAAAAACTAAAATACAGATCCAAAGACATCGACTTCCGAAATGAAAGTTACTTTTCAATTCGTAATGTTTTTTTTTTTTTTTGAAGTCGGTTGTTTGTTTATATTTGTAAAAAAGTTTTTTTATGACACCAAAGGAAGGCTGTTCTAAGGATTTCAATAATACGTTTATCGTCCTTTTCTTTGTATATTGGAAGGTATGTGTTATACTAATATTACGTGAAAAGTGTGATCCCAACACAAGGCTAAAAGAATAGTACAGTCACTATGAGAATTTCAGAAATGATATAATATTTATGACTTAGATTTATTTTGAATAAGTTCGATTTGTTATTGCTATACTCCAACACAATAAATTCGCTCAAGAAACTGTTCTAAAGAACCTTCTTTTTCAAAGTCCAGGACGTATTGAAAGTCAAGTAAAGGGCCGTTTCCAGTAACTGTCAACTTTAATTCTTTGTTCTACGTTCCTTTCAACTTTGGTCTAAAATTAGATCAATACCTAGTAAACTATCGAAACTTCTATACTTAGAACTTACTGCTATAGCTTACATTATGCTTTTGTTTATTATTATAGGGATTTTGACCTACAATGGTATTACTGACCCCTTACTTATTAAGTAAGCCGCAGGGTTCAACAGTATTATGATACTCGTCTCTATGATAATCAAACTAACAGATCGGGTTAGGAATACGACCATCCGTTCCATCATAAAGATAACTGATGTCACTTTGAAAGCTGCTACGCTAAAATGGAATTGGGCTGGACACATGCCGCATGTCAGACCACCAATGGGCCAAACTTACGACCCTATGGGTGCCCCTTAAGGGCAAGCGACAACGCGACAAGCTCAGACGGAGACAGCGGGAACAAGAACAGTGGCCTTAATACGAGTTTTAATACTCACTCGATCGCGTTTATTTTTAAGTCAATTTGTATGGAATTATTGTGTTTACCATTATAGTCACCAGATGGCGCTTATTCAGTTTCAGTACAAATTGTAGTTTTGATTAACGTGATCGAGTAAGTATATACGGCCTCTGGTCCGTAGCAGGTTTAAACAGAGCGGAGTGGAAAGAGAGTACGAAGACTTTTAATAATACTTATGATAGCTGCGTCGTTGCCTCGCTGGTCGTGGTCGCAAGCGTTCCTGCCAGGGTTGCGGGTTGTTTGAAAGAGTTACCGTGGCCCTGGCACAGGCAACTGAAGGAACACGGGTGGGTTTTAGTCAGTAAAAGTCTGACACGCCCTCCTGCTTCGCCCACTGCGGGAGAAGTTATTTGATAAATCACACCCAAAAAAACAAAAAAAGTGGTCGCAAGCGTTACTGCCGAGCATGAGGGTTCGATACACGGGTCATGCAAAGTGTCTGGATTTGATCCCAGTTGATGGCAACAGGCTCGCCCCCTATTATATGGGGTTAAACATAACTAGTGTAATGTGGGCCCAATCCTTCGGGGAAACTGGTGTCACGTTATATTCTGTTACGATAGTCATTATCATCCTCCTGCTCATCATCATCATCGGGTCAACTGCCAGTCTAACTGGATGCAGCTGAATACCAGTATTTTACATAGAGCGACTGCCTGTCTGACCTCCACAACCCAGTTACTGGGTGATACGTATCGTATTACCCAGTAACTGGGTTTTTAGACTTTCGTGCTTCTGACGACCCGAAACAACTGTCCAAGATCCTCGAATGACAGCCGGGACCAACGGTTTAACATGCTTTCCGAGGCACGGAGGGTTCTCGTTATCTAAAGATGGTCACCCATCCAAGGACCAACCGTGGCAACCGTAGCTTAACCTGATCGATCAAGAGCAGCTGTTATTACTTAGCCACAATCTCTCTTATCTTATCTCTTAACGGGTCATTGTACCTACTCGTGATTATGAACAACTTTTACTATGGGACCAAACTCGTCAAAATGTACGGAACAGCCGATTTTTTTTTCTTGATATTAGCTTTAGTCTCATAGTAAAAGTTGTTCATAATTATGAGTACAATGACCCCTTAAGAGATTTCGTGTATGAATAGATAGACCTTGATCTCCCGTATACGAGCCGTCATCTCAGTAGTCTCATTCTAGCAATTTCATCTTCTAGAAAAGTCCAGTAGACCTATTCTGCTACAACCTCACCACGAAAACTATGGTGAAATGAACTTAAAGTGAGCTAAGTCAATAGTGTCAATCCCTCGCATCTAGTGGAATGACAGCTCACTTCAAGCTCACTTCATTTTTTACAGAATAGAACAGCTGAAACCTTCAATTATTGTGAATCGCTATATATAAAATGTATCTAGATTAGGGTTCCGTTGTCAAACCCTCCCTTATTCGCCATGTCTATCTGTCTGTCCGTAGATGTGTCTCTTACCCATTTTATCGTGAATGAAAACAAGTTCATTGATGTTTGCACGTAAGAATAACAAGTTCCCTTGATATTCCGAATAATAAATACAAAAAAGTGTTTATTTTGATGTCGGAGTTTCGGCCCATTAATAAAATACTTCTTTGTTGTCGGAATAATGAACTTTTTACATCGTATTTGGTGTGATGGAATACAAACTTTTACAAAGGAACACGATCGGTCAATCAAAAGTTCTCTCACACACACAAGAATTTCTTTTGGCATGTTTTTAATCAAACCTCTAATCAATATTTCCCATTTTGTGCTCCTAAAAATATTATTGTACAATATTTTTGTGAACGTAAAATAATTCCTATTTTGGGGTTCTAAAAAAACTAAATAGTCAAGTAACTGCGACCAACTTGGATGTAACGCTCGTCTGCCGCTGCCGTGGCAAAGCTCGCTTCGCTCGCTCGGCTCGCGCACGATTGTCACAGTTCTAACCTAAAGTTTAGTAACCCATTTGGTCGGGGTACTAGCTTACTTACTGCGACTAATTCGGTTCGCGCGTGGTTGGTTTACAGTTCCTATCTAATCAATCCATTTGGTCAGGTTAGCCTAGTAGTGGTTACTATACGAGCAACTGAGAGAAAATGCCAGAAAGTTAAATAGAAGCTCAATTATTTAAAAAAAAGTGTGCATCATTTGAAGCGAAAAATGTTTTTAGAGGATCAGTTAAATATTTCCCATTTCTTTTTATCAAGAATGCAAACAAACACGTTGTTTGTGCAACGGTCCCGAACAAAATAGTTTTGAAGATCATACACTGACGTAGACTTCAAAAATGATGGATGGATTGCGTCAAACATGGTATGGAAAGAAAGGGAAGTAAACACTAAGATGACGGTTTATAGAGATATTGTGAAAAAGATGTCAGACCCCGAATAAAATATACTCGGATAACGGCAGATGGATCATGAACATGATATACTCGTAAGTTTCCCCACGTCAATGTTTTGTTTACAGTATCACTGTTTGTCTCTCGCATCGGGAACAGGGCGTCAACGAGAAAACAGATGATGGCTCCGAAGTAGCGACAGTACATTTGCCGACGTTGACGACCCGACCAATCAGTCTTAAGCTCCACAGTGGCCCACGGCTAGTGAACTTAGATAGCTTCGCTTTGTATAAAAATGTATTCGGGATCGTCCACGCTACGTACGAAACTAAGAGTTCGTTTCCACTGACGCGGAGCTGGGCGGACTAGAGAGGAGCGGACCGTAAATTGATCAATCACAGTGCTCGAAATCTCTACTACGCGTTAGTGGAAACAGTGTAAGTGGAGCGGAGCGGACTTTCAAATAAACTATATGAACACCCGGCCCCGAACTGGACACAACGGAGTCGAGCAGGGCGGTCCGACCAATCACATGGTCGAAATCTCCACTCCGCTTCAGTGGAAACACTTGAGACTTTTCACTGTTCTTCTCCGCTCCGCTCCGTCCAGCTCCTTGTCAGTGGAACCCACCCGGACGGGCAACAATAATGTCAGTGATATCGTGTCCAAGATAAACTTAAATATTTTTTTTATATATATTTTGGAAGGGAGCGAAAAGTGTGAATTGTACAATGGGCATAAAGTAGTCCTGAAAACAGCGCACTCTGTTTTTTTTTATTATTTTTTTTTAATACAGCTACAGCAGTCGTTCTTGTATTGACTGAAAGCCAATGAAATTTGTGATATTTTCCTTTGGTGATGTTAGTTGCGAGAGGCATAATAAAATGTTGTGAAGCATGTGTATAACCGCGGTCCAGCGCGGGTGGCGTTTTGTACCAAGATTATTATTTGTATATCAAAACTTTGTTTGAAGAATGGTAAACATTATGAAGTTTAGGTTATCTCGTTAGATTTTGAAATAATACGTGATTTATTTTTTATTTGCGTATTAAAAAAAACTAAGCCATTTAAAGTTACAAAACAAATTGTACAATGTAGCGTGATCTGTCCAAAAAATCAAAATCAAAAGTCATTTATTCAAACTAGGCTGAGAATCAGCACTTTTTGAACGTCAAAATTACATAAGACAGTCCCCCAAAACGCCCGCCCTTCACCACTTCCTAGTGCTTTAGCTGGGGAGGAGAAGTGGCGCAACAAACTCCCCAGCAGCACAGCTGTCTGTTCAGTTAAAAAAAAAAAGAATCTATATAACAATGCGCATAATAATTTAGGTACATTACGCAACACAAAACATTAAATTAAATTATTTGCTATAAGTAAGCTAGCACACTCCAATATACCAAAAAAAAATAATTGAAAACTATACTCAAGCAGAAACAAAATACAAAACTAAAAACGTAAGCAGAACTTTATACCTTCACTTATATGTCCACTTGAGGAAACAGTCATAAGTGCCACCATTTCATAGAAACTTTTTGTTTATAAGTCGTGTATGAGTGGGTCGGAGCCCCGCTGCGCGCCCAAAAAAGTTTTCCGGAACGTTTCATTGGGGGTCGCGTGGAGGACGAGACATGACAAGTGAGTGGCTAGGGTCAGTTTCCACCAAACGGAAAAATCATAGCGGAAGCTCGAGCACTTTTTAAATTTCACTGAATAAGTAACTGTATTAATAATGACTTTAAGTATAAAATTTGACGCAGACATCAGGCGTTTATCAAGCGTGATGTCAGCATCGAAAAAGTGTTCAAGCATCCGCAAGGATTTTTCCGATTGGTTGAAACTGATCCTTAGAAATGTTTTTATTTATTTTATTTTATTTATTCAGAATATTGCAGCCCACTACATTATCCACATATCAACAAAAGGAAATATGATAATGAGTGCCACTAGATTGTTAACAAATAATTACATCATAATTATTAATTGCTTGGCAAACACCAAAAACAAATAAACAATAAAATCTAGACTAGATTACATTCTTTATAACATTATTGGTTAATAATAATTTTCATAACATCACATTTAAATTTAGATTTTGAGCATACAAAAATATCAATTAACAATATCACAATTATAAGATTCAACCATTCGACAGATAGGGTAGCGCAAACCAGAATTAGTTCGACTGGTATTGACAGCAAATAGGGTACCTGCACGGATACTCCATTTATTAACAGTGCGTGGACCTGGGTGAATATTTGACCTTTTAACCGCCGTCATTACCTTCCGCCAAAAGTTGATGAAGGAGAATATCGTTAATGAAATATTTCATCAATTCCCAGAATCTGCTTAAGGACCAAAATCAGGAATTGCTGAAATATTTCATTAAATATATTCTCTTTCATCAACTTTTGGCGGAAGGTAATGACGGGCGGTTAAAAGGTCAAATATTCACCCACCTACATAAAATAGATTGCTCGTGAGATCGACACATGTGACAGACCGTGGTGTAAAGTAATACTCGGGTTCTTGACGCACCAGTATATTTTCGGGCAGCACTTCCACAGTAGAATGCAAGTTCACAATCGACCTCAATTTACACAATCATTCTACTTTTATATGACTCACAAGTCGTTACAGTACAATTTAACTTATCAAATATTAGATACATCCGGTATGTAGTTTTAATGATTCAACTGTTGGTAAAAGCAGTAAATAATTAAATTAGAATTATAGTGAATTAAATAAATTAATAAGTATGATTTTATACTCGACTCATTCAATATTCGACAATCTCTAATGACGTCACTACTGGTAAGTATTTTAAATGCATGAACAATTACGTTATTGGTCTTAATTTACAATTCCTTCATAGTACTGATTCTATTTGTTAATAAAGAGATATTACATGCTCCCAATAATTATTTATAATAAATCAAAATATATTAATCGTAAGGATGTGACGTATGTTGCGAGGCGGTGTCACTAGGGGCGATGATTAGTCGATAACACACAATCAAAATCACCATGAACTATACCATACAGTAGAGAAGCCTCTAGATATTTACGTCTAGATTCTAGGTTGACCTGCCTATATTTATCTGATAATTGTGAATACGGCAAATACGTTTTGTGGCATCTGTATCGCATGGTTCGTAGAAACTTACGCTGGACTTTTTCAATCTCGTCCATGTATTTCTGGTAAAACGAGTTCCAAATAGGGACAGCATATTCTAATTGTGATCGTACGAGGGTCTTATATAGGTAAAGGTATGTGGAGACCCGCTTGAACTCAGTGGACGATCTCATAACGAAACTATAACGAAAGGCTTTATTTACAATATTTTCTATATTTTGGCTTAGTGACAACTTATCATCAATTAACACACCAAGATCTCTCACAGTAGATACATTACTGAGTGTTGTGTCGTGCAATGAGTATTTAATGTTCACATAAATAATAACAACATTGCCTAATTTCATTAAAAACACCTAACGAGCCTCTGCGAGTTGGCTTCGGCCTCGTACGCCGTCAAGGTCTGGGACCCCGGGGTCCCGAGACATGTCAGAAAACTTATGACTAATTTAATAAGCACATAGCCTACCTAGTCGTAACTTTTATTGGACCATTTAGTTCCCTTCAAAATGTTTTGAGTGGTGCTGATCCGACATGTTCGTGAACGGGCGCCCTCATTTGGGTTTCTTTTTTTGACGTGTACAAATTCAACATTAATGATATATCTATTATTTTGTAACAACATAAATAATTTGAAATCTATGGAGATTGCTTGCTCGTTCCTTCTCCATAGTACCTACGTACTACGCTTCGGAATGGGCAACTGGCTTCATCTTCCTGAAAGACCGACTCCTTTGACCAAATTGCCTGTTTAATGCCTGTTTAATTGATATAAATGCTTTGAGTTTCATTCATTTTTGCTTGCTAGGTTTCCAACCCATCTGTTTTCTTACAAAATCCCTATTGTCTTTTGTCCTTGACCTAATTACTGCCTCCTGAAGGATTTATTTAATTAAAATCTTTACTGAAGCTTGATTGAGCAACAAACAAAACAAATAGATGGCTCATAGATCGATTGATCAGAAAACAGCGAATGATTGATTCTAAGGACTGTATAAATTAATAGCTTCGGCCCGCGACTTCGTTCGCGTAGAAGTCGATAAAATACAGCCCATTTTACTCGCTGATTAATGTAGCTTTTTATAGGTGACAGAGTTTTTTAATCGGTAAAGTATTTTTTGAGTTTATCCATTAGGTACTAACAATCAAAGGAGCTCGTGGCTAAGTGATAGCAACCGCACGGTTCGATTGATCAGGTTCAGCTACGCTTGCTGCAGTCAGTCCGTGGATGGGTGACTATCTTAACACACTGAGACACCTCCGTGCCTCGGTCCCAGCTGTCATTCTTGGATCTTTGACAGTCGTCACGGGTCGTCAGAAGCCCGACCCGAAAGTCTGACACTCAGTCTTATCAAGGGGTATCGTGTTAGGTATCATGTTACCCAGTAATTGGGTTGTGGAGGTCAGATAGGCAGTCGCTCCATGTAAGTTATTGGTATTCAGCTGCATCCGGTTAGACTGGAAGCCGACCCCATCAGAGGTGGGAAAAGGCTAGGCAGATTGAAATAAAAAAAAAAACGGTTTTTGGAGATTTACTGTACCCATTCTTCGATTTTATTTCTTTACTAGCTGTCCCGACAGACGTTGTCCTGTTCAAAGGAGATCCGCCAAAATTGCCCCAGGCCCGGCGCAAAAAAAAGTAGCTCAGATTTTAGAGTAATCATAGTAGAGATATTGTTAGGCTAAACCCTATGGTAAACCCTACGGTTTCGCCTTGAAAGTTTCATATATATCTATATATATGCAATCCTAGAAATTTTTGTAAGGTGACAGAGGTATTTCTTACCGACCCGATTTTTTCCTATTGACGTTTTAGTAGGGATCCCTATTTTTTTTCTAGTAATAAATATAACCTATGTTACTCAAGGATAATGTAGCATTCTAATGGTGAAAGAATTTTTGTGATCGGACCAGTAGTTTTTGAGTTTATTCGTTGCAAACGTACAAAAATAGAAATCTTTTCTCTCACTCACAGGCACAATTAACCGGCCACCTATATCTTTCGTCACCCTGTTTGTTTACGGTAAATATGGCTTATCCACTGTTTTATGTTTTGTCAAGTGGGCACTTTAGCAATAAGTTAATAACGTATATCCATAATTCGTTTTGTACAATCGTGTCTCCGAAGCGTTTTTGGAATTTAGTAGTTTTTGGACATTGTTGCCGTATTATAATAGTATAGATTTATTATTTCTTAATGATAGTTATATTTTCCACCGTTTTTTTCCGACATATGATGTTAAAAATAAAACCTTCCATTCAATATTCTTATTAATTCTCCTTCAAGTTCTTTATAAGTATAAGCCAATACATACTATGCATCCAAACATTTTTGGGAGCGTGCGAAACTGTGCAGAAAGAATACTAATAAACCCTTAGTGAGTGGGATATTCCAAACTTTCCCGTATCAAAGGCAATTTGTTGCCAACTTCAACAAGATTATTTCTCAAAATAAATCTCGTCAAGAGTGAGTGGTGTAATTCAATATTGTATCTAGATATTGATAAAGGGGAAACTTAGTAACTTGCTGGTCTAGTGGTCGCAAGCGCTACTGCTGAGAGTGGGGACCTGAATTCGATTCCTAGGTCGGGTAAAGTGTTATTTGGTTTTTTCCATCTGGAATTTGCTCAGTAGCAGCCCACGGTCTGGATTTGTGTCTGATGGCATTTTATTTTCTTTAATCATGACTTGATGAACGAATGAAGAATCAATCAATCTGCCTAGCCTTTTCCCAACTATGTTGGGGTCGGCTTCCAGTCTAACCGGATGCAGCTGAAAACCAGTATTTTACACGGAGCGACTGCCTATCTGACCTCCACAACCCAGTTACTGGGTAATACGATACCCTTTGGTAAGACTGGTTGTCAGACTTTCGGGCTTCTGACGACCCATAACGACTGTCAAAGATCCACGAATGAAAGCCGGGACCAACGGCTTAACGTGCTTTCCGAGGTACGGAGGAGTCTCGGTATGAAAAGATGGTCACCCATCCACAGATCAACCCCGGCAAGCGTAGCTTAACCTGATGGATCGAGCCGTGCGGCTGTTATTATTTAGCTACGAGCTCCTCCTCGAACGAATGAAGAATAATCAATATTATATTTTATATTCATTGTCGAAATGGAAATACTCTTGTCAAAGTGGCGCCATCTGCTGGCATGAATTTTCATTTTGAAATCCCTCATCATTATCTACAACCAAATTGGCTCCTGAAACTCTGACAAAACAATAGTACAGGGTCAAATTAAATTAGCTAGCGAAACTTCGCAAATGTGATGGGTATCGAAATCTGAAAACACGATTAAATAAAAATAAATTTAGGTTTTTTTTTGGGTCAACAACGCCTGGTAGTATTGATATACTTGAAGTATGAGTTTTGTTTTTTTTTTTTGATAATCTAGGTAACTGATTTAATTTATAACTATTTAGTATGACTTAAAAAATCTGTTTCTTTTTTGCTTATCGTGTTTAGATAACGATACCCATCATGACGTCTGAGAAGTTTACACAAAAAAACTGAATTTTTAAACTGATATTTCAACTACATTGCGGTTGATAACCCCAAAACAATAATGGTTTATCACGTTTAGATATCGATACCCATCACGTTTGTGGAGTTTCGCTAGCTAATTTAATCTGTATAGTGTACCTGTACCTTTATTAAATTAATTAATTTGAATAGGAACTCATTATGCTAGGGTCCCATGTCCCATTCAAGCATTCAACCCTAACCTATAAGGGTGGGTAACCCTACAAGTACATGCCAGGTTAGAGTGTGGATCCGGAGGTTTATTAATGATACCTACAAGGGTTAATTACTTCTCAGGTGAGAGAGTGAAGCCATCAGTCCATATTATTAGGTTGACATTTGATAATTATCTTCCTTGTAGGTATAAGTAAAGGCAATGGGAAAGAAATAAAAGCCGCGCAGATCGTCCGTGACGTCAGTCCGTGGATGGGTGTCCATTCTTTACTGCACACACATAATAATATAACATTCACACATGATAATATATTAGAGCTTCCAAACAAATATAGAAAATTTTATAGATGTATGTTTATATGTTTGTATGTATGTATGTTTGACCACGCATTTCTCCGAAACTATCATATTAATCGTATCGTGATCATTTTATTTTTATTGACTTACATTTGACTCCTAAGTCACAGGAACTTACACCTAGTTTAGGAGTCAGAGTATTTAATAATTGACCCTTGTAATTAAGACTTTTATGAGTTACTTTTGTTGTTTGTTGTTGTTGTTGTATTTACTAAAACTTAGAGAACAGTGCAAGCAACAAGTTTCATCAAAATCGGTATAGTAGTTTAAATATATAAATTTCCTTATCTTTTAATTTTAAATATTTTCTTCAAGAACCACCTATCTCACAATTTAATTCCAGTTTTCCTTCAAAAGTAACCTTTGTCACTTTCTTTTCAAGTTTAGCTCAAGATTTACAAAGGATTTTAAATATTTCAAAAAGTCCGAAACATGCAAAATGATTGCTAATATAGTGCAAATCATATAAATCGCAAGTATAATATAAAAAGTTAAATATGAAGATGTGTAGAGTTTTTTTTACTCTTCTGTAAAACTAACTAATTCGACTAAGGTGTTTTTTTTTTAATAATGTCTTCAATTGATAACCTCCTTTTTTGAAGTCGGTTAAAAATGATTTCTCTTTCCATAAAGATATTTCCATACAAATAAAAGAAAATTCACCATTCAATCAAATCTGAATTGCCTATTCAAAAACAATCATTGAAATCCGATCGATTCTCAAGTTCTTTATTCAAAAGCGTTCGGTGTTTATCGTGGGAGATCGGATGTAGTCGGCTACCAATCCGTCGGCGGATATTGAGAGAGACGAGAGGACAGGCGCCATCCAATCGGCTTTTTCTGTTCGATTTATAGGTATTTCCTTGGCTGAAAGTGAAAAATATTGTTTGCTTTTGGCCTTCGAATGGCTGTCTGTTCAGTGTTCAAATATTTTTAGGTTCCTTCGGTAACGCATAGCCGCAAAGTTTATTTATAATTGCTTCGTGTTGTACCTAGACGAAATAATAAACTATTTTCTAACGTATTTTGTATGGCGACCAACGTTTTAAAACACTTAACTTTAGGACATTTAAATGTAAATTATTTAATTACTTATCTCTTAAATAAATCCTACTACTCGACTAATGATTTTAATGAATGAAAAGTTGTCTTAAATATTAGGAAATAATTATATTCTCTTCTTAATCTCTCTATGCTTGATTTTTTGACATTTCCGTAACTAATATTTGACTAATTAGCAATTTTGATTTTATCCTAATTTAATCAATTCAATTACCAATCAATTATTATTAATATCTACTTTTAACAAGCCAACCAAAACCCAGAAAATGTATTTTACGCCGAAAACCGCAGAATAATATTATAAACTTTTAAAATTAAATAACAACAGAGTTGTTATTTAATTTTAAAAGTTCACCAATATTTACCAATATTCTGACAAATAAATGGACTATCACTATTACGCAATATGCGTTATCGAAGCAATTTGATGAACTTTACAAATACACACGGTATTTGTAAAAGACGGGCACTAAGTAAAGTTTTGGTTTCCTACTCGTAGCAAAGCGGAGAAAGGACACACAATAACAGGTGTCCAAATACAGAGCATTTTTTGACACCGAGTACCGGAAAATAGTGGCCACTAAGCTCCGTTTTAATGATTTAAAAAAGTTAACAATATATAACTACTATTTGAGGGGTGTACTATGCCAAATCGAATGTCAAATAATCGAATATCAATTGATCGACCACTATAAATCGAACGTCTAAATACTCGAGCGCTCATAATATCGAATGGTTATTAAATCGAACATTCAATACATCGCACACTCAATACATCGAGTGTTCAAAATATCGAATGTTTGTTTGATCGAGCGTTTAACGCATCGCATATTCATTCTATCGAAAGATCAATATATTTTTTAAGAATACAAGAAAAACACAAAATTTACCAATAAATCACATTTTAATCTTTAATTATTATCTTTTATAGGTACATTTTAAAATTTTGTGTGAATTGCAATTGCACGGAGAAACTCTAATAAATCTATGTTGTTTTTATTATTTAATATTTTTTCAATCGCATTATCATCCCTTTTGCCTCTTTTTTGTGGAGTAGGTCTTCCCAATCCCGCTTTCGCCTTTTCAATTGTCCTATTTGTTATAGCTTGCTCCTTAACTAAAAATTCTATGGTAGCATAAAGACCCCATTTGTGCTTATCAAGCAACGTGTTCCATCTTCTGTGCCATCCTTCAATGTTGTTTTGTGGGAATGGGAAAACCCAGTGTATTATTTTAAAACACAGACCACAGTGAAGGTGGAAACATAGGTGATGACCGTGCTATGAGTAATTTATTATTTCCCGTCTCACGAGAATGGATATTTCCCCAAACATAATATTTTCCAAACCAGTTGGTGATATCATTTGCCTCATTGGGTAACACTTCTTCTCTCAATTTATCGAAAGCATCTGGTATCTCTTCTTGGGGTAAATAAGCAAGTGCGATAATGTGTCTTAACTTGACAGCAAACTCAGCATCCTGGCCATATTTACTTTGCAAACCATTTTGTTGAATTTGACGCCATACATTTTGACCTAAGTGGAATAGACAGCATTTGTGTTGCGCATCAGGATATTCTTGTTTTACACCATTAATGACTGCCATCTCGAAATCCGTCATTATTACTCGTGGGTTCAATTCGATATCATATTCTAGAGCATATGCCTTTAGCGCTTGAAAAAAATACAAGTAACAAGTAATCACTTTTTATTCCTAACCTCCACATTTGGAATAATAATAACGTACAGTTTTGTGGAGAGCAACGTAACATGATTATTTTCTGCATTTTCATTCTAAAATAAGAAATAACCAAACAAAAGTTGAGGGCGCCACTGCGCACTCGGTATCCTCTTAAGGGCCGTCTCCACGAGCAAGAGAATCGCGGCGATATTAGTATATACGTGGCACGACGATAATATCGTCGCGATTCTCTCGCTCGTGGTGAGTATAGTCGTCGACCCGTAGTCTCATACAGGCGTCGCACGGACCCACTAGCAAATATTTCTGAATTTCCGCTGTTAAAGTTGCGTTTTGTAAAAAAAATAATTACTTACTTATTATTTTAAAATAAATAATGCACAGTTGTAAGATAAGTTATTTACCAATATTATCGTCGCTAAGCCGCGTAAATATCACTTGTAGTTTAGTAGCAGTAGCGAATTTAAAATTGAAAATAACCTCTTTTTTTTGCATGGTATTTAATGTTACTTAAAATTTTCAAAAGCTCAGATTGAAGTATATACATAATAAAGTTTCAAATATATTTTTTCTGGAACTGAAGCGAGCGAACAAAGACCTCGCCATCCTCTTCGTGGTAATTTTTTAACCATTCAGAAATTAGGAGCCCTGCGAAACAAATTAAGGTCCGCCAAGTGATCTTCCACACCCTTAATACTCCCACTTTCCCACGAATCCCGAAAGAAACTGGCGATTTTTTTCTCGGTAGGTACCTATGGTTTTGCTAGTTTTGGAGTTTACAAAACTACACTAAAAATGGTATATGCTACCAAAAAAACATAAAAATGCTAGTATAAAAATTCGCCGGTCCATAAAGTACAGTGCTTCTCCTCCACAAAACAACCTCAAAGTATTTTTGAACCTCTTCATAAATATTCTAAATGTTTGTACAAAAATACCAATATTTCGGGCAAAGAACCGAGATAAAGCTAACAATGTGGGTAGTATCAGCTCTTTGTAGATGAAGCAGAAACCAATGGAGTGTGCTACTCGAAATATGAGCTTGGTTAATGATGCTTGCAGTTTTTCAAAGGGTAATTTAAAATGTATGGAAGAAAATATTGATTGAGAAGCTTTCTAAGCAGAAATGTCTGTCTGTGTCATTATGTAGCACTTAGCGTTAGTTTACACTCTCACTCATACACACAAGCACGACAAACAAACACGCACACACAGACACACACCAGAGAATGCATGCAAGAAAAATTCCCTTAATTTTACTTTATTTGACATCAACTCGACTTTGACTCCCTCTCGCCGAGAGGAGGCCTGTGTCTCAACAGAGGGAACATTATAGACGGCAGGCTTATGCTTACTTTAATTTTATTACATAAATTGTAAACGTTACACAAACGCGTGAAGATACATCCTTTAGCACAGGGACCACCTAACTCAGGACTAAGCGCTTCAATTCAAAATGTAACAACTTTTTTTGTCATTTAAACACTTTATTATTAGTTCACTCGCACGACGTCAACATGACGTGAAATCGAAAATATTCAATTTTTAGTCCAGCACAATTAGTGGGTATCACCGATATGCCTCATTTATATTCTGCCGCTGCCGCTACTCCTCGCGCTGCCGGCCATAATTCCCTAAATACACCCGTAACAGGATCGAGAGAAGTGTGCGTTTACATAATGCCCTACACATATCGTTTTGGACTTTTGGCAATGGTCGTTTTCACACTGCGACGATAGCGACAACGACACGACAACGACATATCGTCAGCTCAGACGACAACGATATCGTCTGACGATATCGATGTAGCCGTCAGCATGCGGTATGCCGCAAGAGTTAATTAATTACTTAATTTTAGAGTCTTCATGAGTTTTGTCCCACAAACAGGGCTTTGATTCTACTAGTTCTATCAAGGTGACGACGTCATACTGAAACTTTAACATCGTTAGACATAAGCAAACAAATAATTAAAATATCATAAAATATTTATATTAGCTTTGGTGAGATGTCACTTAGAAGAAAAAAACAAATGAAGATGAAAAATATTTAAAATAAAGAAGAATAAAAATAAAGAAAAGAGGTTTTACACTTCTTGTTGGCTCTAATAGGCATTTCGTTGCAAAATGTCTGTTGGACCCAACAAGAAGAGAAATTAAATCATTTATAACAGTAACGTCTTGTGGCAACGAATTGTAAAGAAAGTAGTGCGGGCGATGCGATGCGGCGGGGGCAAGCGCGTGCCTATGCCAGTCCCCCCACGAATCTACTTCACCCCGCACTGTGTCGTCTGCCGATATCGGCACGACAATCAAAGTCGGCGGCGATACCGTTGACTGCAATGACACAGCGTGAAAGCGTTTAGTCTGTGAAACTACCAGTCCGACGATATCGTGTAGTTATCGTTATCGTCCAATGTGAAAACGGCCAATGGCAGATGTCGAAATAATTACATCGTCCGCGCTGTGTCTTCATGCAATATGTACATAATTATGATCAAAATAAGAAAATTCGTCGTCGTAGAAGATGATGAATGATATATCCATCGTAATAGAACTAGGTAATATAATATATAATAAGTATAATATAATATAAACTAACTAAAAGAACTTGGCAAAAAGTGAGCGACGGAGCTGAATGTAAACACGCACTGCCGCTCGCGCTGCCCGTCCTCAAAATGCCTCTCATTTGTGGACAGGAGTAGCAGTGGCAGCAGCATGAGAAGTATCGTATTTAGATACTCGTCCTGCCCAGTTCCCTGCCTACTTCCCTGCTCACTGCCGTGAAAGTGAGCTGAATGTAAACGGGGTAATATAAAAATCAATATAGTCTTAAAACTAAGTTAATAAATCCTTCGAATGTACGTTGCGTTTACACCGTGCGTTCATGCTAGGTCCACAGAAACCAATCAATCTGCCTAGCCTTTTCCCAAAAATGTTGGGGTCAACCACGGTATCTCTTTGTAAGACTAGTTGTCAGACTTTTGGGCTGACAACCCGTAACGACTGCAGTCAAAGATCTATGAATGACAGCCGAGACCAACGGCTTAACGTGTTTTTCGAGGCATGGAGGAGCCTCGAAATGTAATGGATGGTCCATATCCATGAACCCACCGCGGCCTGTGTAGCTTAATCTTCGATCGGCCCATGCAGTTGTCATTATTTAGCCCCTCGAGTTCCATAGAAAAAATCTCTAACCAAAATATTCTGTAAAAAGTTCACATTATTATACATTTACGCCTTCTTCCCATGGGGTTAGACAGAAACTATAGAACGCCACCTGCTACGATTCTTACATAATGTACAGTTTTTGCTTCGTTTACGTTCTTACATCTGGTCATACACGCACGCCGGTTGAGAGTACTACGCACCTGACTTTCTGAAGAACGATAAAGTCAGTATAGTCCTTCTAGGGCATCCCCTACCCGGCGCGGCGTATCCACACAGATCTGCCTTGAAAGTATTTTCGAGGAAATCGGAGCCTAAATATGTATAATTTAACAAAAAAAAGTCTGACCCCTGATTAAAAATTCATGAAACCACGCCAAGGTCAACAAAAACACATTTTTCACCAAAAAAAAATTGGGCAACAAGTTAAAATTACAATTAAATGTCTCTCTTCATAATTAATGGTTTCTATCTCAGCTGCTCATTAAATTAGAATGTATACAACAAGAGGCATCCAATTAGCTTCGTACCAACTAGTTATAGGCGTAACTGTGTCTGTTTGAGAAACTTTTAATTACGTAGCAGGTGTGTATTTTAGGCACGAGTAATATACGCCGCTAAAATGGCGGATGAATCTAAGCGAAAAAAGTGGTGAAACGCGTCAAGCTTCGCTCCAGCGACGCATGTGTATCCCTGGTCCGCAAAATTCTGGCCAGCTCCAACAATATCCTAAAATGATCGCTAGCAGGCTCGATTGACATCAAACACTGCAGTGCGATCACCCATGGTATGAAATAAATTTAAATATAAATTAAAATAAAATAACTAACATAGTTCTTAAGTTTACTAACACAATGAATCCTTGTTACTTGAATAAAGATATTTATTTTATATTATATTTATTAAATAACACCAGTCTATTACGAGTATTATCCCAGTGCAGGGCAAAGACCTCTTCTCATACAGAGAAGGCACGAGCACTGATCACCACGCTTGCTGAAGACGGATTATTGATTTCAGACTTATGTTAACTACAAGTCCAGGTTTCCTCACGAAGTTTTACTTCACCATTGTCTGTAATGTCCATGATAAACTCAGAAAGTAACTTACACTTGAATTGAAAAATCGCATGCCTCGCACTTCAAGCAAGCTAAAATTTTCCTAAAGTTATACCTACCTAAGAGTGAAACACGTGCGACGGCAACGTTGGCACGATGCTGTGAAAATTCTTCGCGTTTTTCCGCATAGATTTGTCTAGCCTTTTCCCAACCATGTTGGGGTCGGCTTCCAGTCTAACCAGATGCAGCTGAATACCAGTATTTTACATGGAGCGACATTGACCAACGGCTCAACGTGCTTTCCGAGGCACGGAGTTGTCTTGGCATGTAAAGACGGTCACCCATCCACGGACCAACAGTGCGGCTGTTGTTACTTAGCCACAGGCTCTCTAAGCCTAGAAATGAGTGACCAAAATTATGTTCCATTCGATTTCGAACACGTTTGTGCCAGAGGCAACACAAAATGAGCCACGAGCATTTTAACAAAAAAAATAAGCTGTAGAATTAAAAGACTTAGGGTCTGTTTAACCACCTACGATTAAGGGTCTTAATTTACTTGACAGATAATTTCATACAAATACTGTTCCATTTTTGAATTTATTCGGTAAGTATTTACTTACACCCGTATGCCGTATTTATTTATAAACAATTAAAAGTTACTTCAGTAAAAGTAATTACTCAAGTAACGATTTTTATCCTATAGTTTAGTATTTGCTTGAAGTTAGAACTGTCAAAGGTTAGAAATTCTTAGCCAAGTAATAGTCACCATTTTCTTTACTTAAGAACTGAGAACTCGACCAGTTTACGTTTGATTTTGCAATGGAACTTTGATTGTCACTCAAGCATTTACTCAAGTAGGTAAAGTAGATTACTCGACTTTAGAATAAGATTCTTTTTTGATGAATTCTATCCTCAAGTAATGACTTCACTAAGAAATTACTTACAGCAAGTAATTGCTTGTTTTTAATTGTTGTTAGTGTCTATTCGGACTTCGTGACCCCTTACACAAGATAGTAACTAAACTAATTGCATGGACTTACTTCATTGTAATAATGAGGGTTTTCTGGCAACACTGAGGCGTCAGGTCCGGGCACCTGTCAAAAAGTTACCGTGAAAACTTAGGTGAAATGAGCTGTCATTCCACATGATGCGAGGGATTGACAATGTTGACAGCTCACTTCACCTAAGTGTTCACGATGAGATTTTTACAGAATAGATCAACAGATAGGTTTTCGAACTTTTTGCGAGGTTTATTATCGTGAAAGTGAAATTTTTATGTGATCGTTAGGGTCCGTTAGGGATTCAGAGAAAAGCGGCTTAGCTGATGAAACGTTTAATACTGTAATGTGTGAACCTATGGGGTTCGGTTGACATGCGAGCACATATTGACATGAAAAAAAAATCATATATGTTTTTTTTATTGTTTTGAATACTCTTTATTTATTTCTACAATTTTGAAGACACTTTTTACCCACTGTTATTTGGTCCGTGACCGTAAAAATTTTAAATCGAGTTCGAATTGTTTTATTTTAGTTCATGAATTAGCCATTTGCCTTCCTAAAACATTTTCAGAACTCTAACTTATTCGTATACCAAATTGACAATTTAATATTGGAAATGGCAACCCAAAAAACTGCCATCAGCGCCCTCTGCCGTCCGTTTGTAACACAACAGCGAGTTTAATATAAACGTTTGGTCGCTTCACCGTGAACAATTGAACATTCTGTCGAGCAAACAGGGTGAGCGCACCGGTTGTCGGCTTACTCACGTGTAAACAAAGGGATGTGCTTTGTTTGTTAGGCAAAAGTAGTTTTCGGTGTTTCAATGAAAACGTTAAATAGGTATTTTGATTGATCAAGTGAGAATAGCAATAAAGACTTTGGTGTAGGGTTTTTGACTGAAACCCCTTTCTACCAGTCGCTAACCTGTTAAGAGCTCTTTCAAATCATACCCACTATGGGCACATTAATCGTGCCTTAAAAATCTCCAAATATTATGTATACAAACCTTAAAAATTTTACAATCAAGACATCCTCATTTTCACAAGATGAAATTAATTCCTAGATTTATCTAAAAATACTTACGAGTACTTCCTATAAATAGGCAATATTTTGTTTTTAATGACACACGCTGCCTTAAATTAATGAACTTTTTGGGCTTTTATTGATGCACATTTTTCAAATAAATGAGCTTCCTTTTAACTTTCATGCCTTTTCTCACAGTTGGTCGCTGTAACTAAGCTAGGGTACCCTTACCAAATGGGTTAGGTTAGGTTGGAATATTGTTACAAACCGCGCGCGACCCGAGCGAGCGGTGCCGCGGCAAAGATTAGCGAGCGCTACATTCAAGTTGGACGCGGTTACTTGGCTATTAAGGATTTTTAGATCCCCAAAATATTAATTATTTGACGTTTACAAAAAGAGGCACAATCATTATTAAGTGTGTCCAGTAATATTTTTAGGAACGCAAAATGGGAATTATTTATTTTAAATACGCCCATGTTAATTACCAATCAATCTGCCTAGCCTTTTACCAACTATGTTGGGGTTAGCTTCCAGTCTAACCGGATGCAGCTGAATACCAGTATTTTACGTGAAGTGACGGTCTATTTGACCTCCACAACCCAGTTACGAGGTAATACGATACCCCTTGGTAAGTCTGGTTGTCAGACTTTCGGGCTTCTGACGACCCGTAACGACTGTCAAAGATCCACGAATGACAGCTGGGACCAACGGCTTAACGTGCTTTCCGAGGCATGGAGGACTCTCGGTAAAGATGATCACCCATCCACGGACCAACCCCGGCAAGCGTAGCTTAACCTGATGAATCGACCTGTGCGGCTTTTATTACTTAGCCACGAGCTCCATGTTAATTACCATCAAAACAATTAAACATCATTTTGCAAGTTGACAACACGAGTCACCATATATGGTATATTTATACAATATGTAACAAAAACCCTGTTGTCCCTTTTAATACATGATTGTACTCATGATAATTAACAACTTTTACTCTGGGACCAAACCGGAATTCGCGAAAAAAAATCAGTGGTCCCATACATGGTCGTGGGTTCGATTCCCATCCGGGACAAACATTTGTGTGCATGAACATGTCTGTTTGTCCTGAATCTGGGTGTAATTATCTATATAAGTATGTATTTACAAAAAAAAAGTTTGTGTAAGTAGCATATCAGTTATCTGGTTTCCATAGTACAAGCTCTGCTTAGTTTGGGATCAGATGACCGTGTGTGGTATGTCCCAGGATATTATTATTATCTCCTTTTCAGGATACTATTATTATTATACATTAATGTTCGCATAACTCGTCAAAATGTAGGGAGCAGCCGATTGTTTTTCGAGATGTCAGGTTTGGTTCCATAGTAAAAGTTGTTTGTTATCATGAATACGATCGTGTGTTAAAAGGGACAATAGGGTTTTTGTTACATATTGTATAGATAGTTGACTTTCCCGAGACAGCCCTGTACATAGTGGGACAGAGTGGGCGTAGGCGATCTCGATCTGTCACTTAAGCGAAATGGCTGGAAAATATTTGGATGTAGGTAGGGTGGAAAAGGGTTGGAGAGGTGTACCTACCTCAGTACTAGTGGTGATATTATATTATGTGGGTGTCAGTTGTTGATTTGTGTAAACAAATTGGGCATTAAGTAGGCTAGTTAGAGAAATGTATTTAAAGGGCGTGCTTTTCAGAAATTCAACAATTTAACGTAGGTAAGTTCAGAATTCGTAACAGCAAAAAAACACAAATGCGAAAAAATACTGGGCAGTAAATAGATCATTATTTAATCGGTTGAAGGACACTGAATGAGACACAATAGAAGTTTTATTGCTATTACGCCCATGGACTTCTCATCATCATCATCCACAGCCCAGCTTCACCCACAGCTGGGCATAGGTCTCTCTTCTTGTGCCAGTCCCCACGCTCCAGTGCCAGCCTCATCCAGGTTCTATCCGCGATGGCAACAATGTCGTCCGCCGGACGACCGACATTTCTTCTTCCAGTCCTTGGACGCCACTCTGTCACAGCCTTACTCCACCTGTCATCACCACGCCTTGCTAGGTGTCCTGCCCAACTCCTCTATTTGAGCTCCATAATACGCTTTCCGATATCGAAGACCTTTGTACGTCTTCGGATCTCGACGTTTGGAACTCGGGCTTTTATTGTCCATCAAAGTGAGAGAACAGTCTCATTGAAAACAGCAACCACAGTATTTTTTTTTTAACTTTTCAAAACACAAATATTGCCAGCCTAATTAATAATAATAATAATAATTTAATTCGAACATAATTCCATATAAAATTGTTAGTAAATCTTAAGTCTATGTTAGTGCCTTATACCTACTTTTTTATTTTTTTTTTATTTGTGATGGGTTTGCTCTTGACTCTAGTCTAGGTCAGAGGTGACAGAGACAAAGTCGACGATGGAGTGAGCTTACCCAGAAGAAGCCTGTTCACTCTCACTTTGAAGAGATTAGGGTTGTATACGTTCGGAAACACAGACGCAGGTAGTGAGTTCCACTCTTTTGCTGTGCGCACTTACTTAATCCTTAAAAGCCTACCTTACATTAAAAAGGACACCACCTGAAGTGTGTATTGTACCTTATTCCAATGTCGCACAATAGGACACTCAACCCTTTCCATTATGGTGTTTAGAAGGCCGTTGGTGCTGCCCCGCACACGACGCATCAGGGAGGCCACTCTCTTGCGCACTATTGCTCTAAAGCAGTCGGTGTTGGCCTCCGCAAACATCCCCAATGCACTGCAGTAACGCGGCAACCCCAACAGCATCCTAAACCCAGTATTGTAGAGGACCCGTAGGGCACTGAGAGCCTTCTGCGTATAGCGGACCCACAGGCTGCAGGTGTACAATGACTGGCAGTACGCCTTAACAGAGTAATTTTAACATTTTTTGTGCACCTTGCAAACCTGCGCGCCAGCATATTGCATCTCACTGCCAATGCCCTACGTTCCCTCTCAATGTCCAAATCATCAGAGAAGTCCTCAGTGACCCAATGCCCCAGGTACTTGAACTTTGTGACCCTACTTACTGGCATTCCTCCAAGTCTGGAGTGGGAGGGATGGTAGTGGGAGTTTTGTTATCCGCCTGGAACACAAGTAGTTCACTTTTTTTGAAGTTGTACCTGAGGCCATGCGTCACTGCGTACCTCTCACATATGCCTAAGAGCATGTTGAGGGCTTTAACAGATGGGCTCAGCAGGACCATATCGTCGGCGTAACTAATGTTGTTCATACAAGTGCCACCAGCCAGTATTGAACAACCGACACCAGCCCCGCTGAGCTCCTCTATCAGTCCATTCACATACAGGTTGAAGAGCCGTGGTGATGTCAGCCCCCCCCCCCCCCCCCCCGTCTCACCCCGCACTCCAACCCGTACTCTGTGGAAAATGAGCCCGCCCACTTAACATTATTGATTTGATTGCTGTACCAATATCTCAGCATGTTGATCATGTCCCTAGGTGTGCTGGTTTCTTCCCGAAGCTTATCCCACAGTACATTATAAGACACAAGGTCAAATGCCCTCGACAAGTCCAAAAAACATCCGTAAATAGGCGTATTCCTCGTCACATAGTACTGGACAGTATGCTTGAGTCGTAGTATCGCAGCTTCCGTTGAAAGCCCAGCATTAAGTAAACACGAAATAAATCAACACGCCTTTTAATTCACCTCACAACTGTAAAGAGCTCCACAGAAAACTTTCAATATCACATCACTATAAAAGAGATAACACATCCATACCGGTTCCGTACAACTAGTATTTATCATAACAGGTATTTCCTTCAGCTAATTCTAACTAGTCACGCTTGGAGCAACTGTGACAAGTAAATAAAGAACACGTTCCGATCAACATCTCTTTATTCAAAGCTTCAATAAAAAAAAATCAACGATATTCTTCTGTGCTAGATACAAACGATATTGAGTGAAAGTCAACGTAGTATCTATTTACATACCTACCTACCTAATCCACTGCACATATAAACATATAATTTCGAAGAAATGTGACAAATCAAATCAAGTCTTTATTGCTGAGCATGTAAATACAATGCAAGATATTTTCTAAGTAATAATAGCCGCACGGGTCGATCGATCAGGTTAATCTCCGCTAGTCGCTGTAGGTCCGTGATGGGTACGTACATACCGAGACTCCTCCGCGCCTTGGACAGCACATTAAGCCGTTGGTCTCGGCTGTCATTCGTGGATCTTTGACAGTTGTTACAGGTGGTCGTCAGAAGCCCAAAAAAGTCTGACAACCAGTCTTACCAAGGGATATCGTGTTAGACCAGTAACTGGGCTGTGGAGGTCAGATAGGCAGTCGCTCCATGTAAAATACTGTTAGACTGAAAGCCGACCCCAACATAGTTGGGAAAAGGCTAGACAGATGATTACTATGTTCTTCCAATTAAGGCTGTAAAGCATACCTTTAGGGCCTTTTTGTGGCTTCTGTAACCCTAATAGAATTTAATCTCATATCATCGATTTTATTGGCTAGATAGGATAGAACCGCCGAAGCAAAGGAAGATGTTCTCAAGTTGACGCGTATACAGAGTCAAATTAAATTAGCTAACGACTCCGCAGACGTGATGGGTATATACCTATACACGTCAAAATAAAACAGATTTCATGTTTTATATTAGGGTCAATGACCGCTCTGGTAGTGTTGTTACTTGAAGTGTGAGCAGATAAAATTTAATCTGTTGTATCGTATTGAGATATCGATACCTATCACGACTGTGAAGTTTACACAAAAAAAAAACAGATATTTAAACTGATATTTTATGTGAACCCAAAAAAATCATCAAATTAATTTCCGTTTTGTTATATCTTGTTTAGTTATTATATTGTTTGTTATATCTTCGCGTCTGCGGAGTTTCGCTAGCTAGTATAATGTGACCCTGTATTTGATTTGTGTTGTCCCTTTCAGAATGTTGCCATTTTCTTGGAGGATAGTGCGGGGCGCACAAAAAAATTATTTTTGAGAACTCGGGGGTAAAAGTTTGCGAAGTTAACGGCTAGACGTTATAGTTTTTAAATATCAATTTTTCTGGTACAATCTGTATTTTATATCATGTTTTCGTGAAACTTTGTAGCGTCTTGGCTAGTTTTCACTGATTATGCTTGGAAACTTTTGTACTAACTTACCCTGCAAGTTGGTGAAAGAGTTTGCCAATGAATAATGTGTTCAGAGAGGGCAAACAGGATTTCATCTAACTTTTTTTTTTGGGCGTGGAGAAATAATCATAATCATAATCATGCCCATACATACTGCGCTACCACGGGGAGATGCAGTGCAGTTATGTGGGACTCCAACACACTAAAACTCCACGGTGTCCTCCTCTGCCGCTTGTGGCGAGAACACGGGCACGCGTTTAACACTCATGCGAACCCACCGCGGCTGTCATTTTTGACCAAACCAGCACATGGGCGCTAGACGACCCCGTGTCTAGGCAGCCTTGGTCCCCCTGCGACCGGTCAGGTGAGAGGCCCGGCCACCTACCACTTTTCGGCCGCAGAGGATAGGAAGTGCGGCCAGCGAAATACCGACACTCATCCTCCCCTGCGGCTCCACTGCGTCCACCATCAGACGGTGGCGACACCGTCAAGACCGCAGAAGGTAGGGAGAGCGGCACACCGCAATACCGGCACTCCTCTCCCGCCGCGGCCTCCAACCCTCAGCCGCGATGCCTCCCATACGACATCGCAGCCCACCTCAGTTGCGATGTCGCCCAAGCGGCACCGCAACCTACTTGATGGCCGCTACGTTGCCGGCTTCCTGAGAAAAGCTTGCCGGCCGCTCTCGCGGCACCGCTCGCTTTGCTCGCTCGGCTCGCGCGCGGTTGATCATAGTTCTAGCCTAACCCTTTGGTCGGGGTGCCCTGGCTAAGTTACTGCAACCAATGCCAGCCTAACCTATGAACTGGCGTACTATTCATCTAATGGAACTGCGCATTCCAACATTTTTACTGGCCATTATTATACACTACTTGAGTATTTTTAGTATTGAAATTTTAGGATGAAATCACGGACCAATTTTCTGTTTTACTGTCACAGTGATTTACCAACCGCCGAAAAATTAAATTACTTTTACCGTTAATTTTTTCAACTGATCATAAAAACCTCCCTAATGTATAAAGAACAGTTGTAAAAATTAGTACCTACCCATATCAAAATCCTAATTTAGTTAAATAAGAAAGGTTGAAAACGATATAGTAGTAGTAAGCAAAAGACATAAACGAAACAAAAAAAGTAATTTGTTAAAAAAAAAGAATAAATCTACGTCAGATAGAACTTTAATAATTTAAGGAGGAAGGTTCAGGTAGCCCGCGAAATCCAAATTTTCTTATGTTTTTTTGCAATTTGCAAATCAGTATTAGGTTGTATGTTGATTAGAGTATGATTCCCGACCGTAACAAATATTATGTACCTATATTTACAAAATTATAATCATTAGAATCAGTAATACAACTCCTTAAGTTATTATAATCCTAAATGTCAAGATTTCATGACATAGTCATTCATTAGAATTATTTGAACTTAGAGAGTTGTATTGATGAGTTTAATGATTATGTTTCTATAAATACATACTTGTTACGGTCGCGAATCGTACTCAGATCAACATACAATCTGATGCTGCCCTGTAAATTGCAAAAAACGTAAGAAAATTTGAATTTGGCGGGCTACCTGGAGCTTTCGCCTCAAATAGTAAGGAAGGTCTAGTAAATAGTTAGAAATGAAAGTTTAAAATAATTACTGAATGAAGTATCTGTCTTGTTTAACATCCAATTGAAAGATAGTTCAGTTTATTTAGATCCAATCGCTGCAGTCCGTAAAAATGCACGCCCCTGATCGTCTAATTTAATAAAACCCAGAGAATGCGTTCTTGACACCTGTGAGTTTCATACTAATGACTATGTGTTTTGCAAATGTGATCCTTATTACTACTAGGTACTAGTAGATGTTCAACTGACAGGTGTCAGGAACAGATTATATACGGCCGGAGTGTAGTGTGGAAAAAAGTCGTCGTTGCGATGACGTTGACTTTGGTTAGTCAAGAATAACTACCCTATTATTTTAATTAATCATCAATTAATACAGACTCAGCATACTAATTTAACAGCGGTAGCCCAGTGGTAACAGCCCCGACTTAAAAGTATAAAGTCATGAGTTCGATTCCAGTCAAGCAATGCTCTTAATTTGTGCAATTTATTTCATCACCACTACTCTCAAAACAGTGAATCGTCGTGAGGAAACCGGTGTGTCCTAGAACCAAGAATTTGAAGACATGGACATCCACTAACCCATACTGGGCGTGTGGTAGATTACAGCCCGTTCCTTCTCACAGAGAGGAAGTCTGTTTCCCAGCAGTGGGGACGTTATACCTGTGTTGATTATGCATAAGCAAACTCGTTGATCCCCGTTGATTGACCCGTTGAGTGATATTTTTTTAACGTGTTTTGTTAATTAATTCATAATCATCCCAGCATACTTATATATCTCTTCTTCCGCAGCATGTGGTCCTTGTGGCGCGCGTGGAGCGTGCTAGCCTGCGCGTGCGCCGTGGCGGCACAGCAGCGTCTGGACCAGGACGCCATTTTGTCGCCGCGGCCAGCCCGCGTGCGAGACCGCGAACTCGCCAAGACGGACGAGCCGACCTGCGATCAGCTGAAAGCAATGTGGAGGTAAGGAATAAGAATAACATTTATTTGCAAGAAAAGCTTCATTTAGATGGTGCAAGTTCCATGCCTGTGGCATACCATCCTGTGGCATACCATCCTTTGGCGTACCATAAAATGTAAGCAACAAATGGCTTGCGTCGTCTAGACAATCTTCAATTGTTACTTCAACTTATCAGGAAATGAAATCGCACCGCGTAAATCATGCCTTTCCCGGCGTGATAATCAGTCCATAGAACGCCTTGTCGTCCAAGGGAAAGTAGAAGGCACTAGACCGCGCGGAAGGTCACCCACGCGTTGGACTGACCAGATCAAGTCTGCCATTGGGGGTTCAGTTAACGAATGCAGTAGGATGACCTCTAACAGGCAGCGGTGGCGAAATGTCGTGAAGTGCATCACGTCTGCCCCTTCCAATACTGCTACGAGTACTTAACGATCACGACCGCTCTGTCAAGAGCGTACCGGATAAGAAGAGAGAAGAGAGAGAAATCATGCCTTATTCTAACTAGACCATAGAAGATAATGTGGCCGAAGCCTCTGACGGCAGAGCAAGGGCTTACTGCAGACTATTCTCTCAGGTTGGCCGCAGCGAAGACAATCGAATGGTTCCGACCTTCAATGTAGGTAGGTACCTATATGCGGCGTTTCCTCGCAGACCATGGCTCACATTTCCACTTGCATACATGCCCTTTTTTGGGGTGTGAAATCATCAAATAACTTCTCCCTCTCTGGGTGGAGCGGGAGGGCGTGTCTGACTTTTACTGATTAAAACCCACACGTGTTCCTTCAGTTGCCTATGCTAGGGCCACGGTAACTCTTTCACACAACCCGTAACCCTAGCAGGCAACGGCCCCAGCGGGCCCCATCAGTTAGTGCTGACATCTCGTTGTGGCGCGCGTGGAACACAACGCGCCGTCGAGCCGGGCCTGGTCCTTACCGGGCGGCGAGCTACTCATTGCTCGCCGCCTGCAAGCCCGCGCCTACGGTGGCCGGGAATCGGCTCTCAATTTCCGAAGCCCAGGGCGTCTCCTGCGACGACTAGGGGCGTGAGGGCGCAAAGATTGCCTCTACCTCACTCGTTCCGCCGCTTCCTTCGCGAGCATTACTGTTTCGCAGAAGGAGGTGACGGCATCCCATGCACTCTCGCTCCGTACCATGGCCTGTGGACCATGGCCGGACGCGAGAGATCGTCGCCGCCAATCGCCTCCGCGAGGTGCGTACACGTGAAGACCTAATGCCTGCGTTAGTTAAATGGTGTCAGCGTTGCTGAGTACTGAATAGAGTTTTTTTTTTTTTTATTTAACCCTTTATGCACACAATACGTAAAAAGGTGATGCTTATTTCTAAAGATATCTCTTCCAGCATACCTGCGAATAAAAAGAGATGTAGACACCGTGTGTAAAAAGAAAATAGAAGAGAAAATAAAATAAATAAAATCTAAAAAAGAAACATTTAACTTAGCAAATAAAACAACGAGTACTGAGTACTGGAATTCTTTTCAAACAGTAGGTATTTGCAATCGTCTCGCTTAGAAGAAGATACGTAGGTCTCGTCGATTGGATTTCGCGAGAAAATGATATTCTCTAAAAACCACTTCAAAACAAATTAATATGTCTACTGGTCTCACCTATTTGTGTGGTTTCTAGAACTAAATAAATTACTCTTATTCACATGCTTTGTGTTCAAGATTACCAGCTGAGTTATTGCCTGATGGTGACATTATTGTGGTCGTAACTGATTACTTGATTTTGGGACCACAAAAGTCCCAATCAGTTAATATTAAGTTAACGCCACAAAATACTTGTCCTAAGAACTCGTCAACTTGTGTGGACGACCTTATCACAAATATTGTTCGCAAACATTTTTCTACCAACCCCGAACTCACACAAACAAACAGACAAACAAAACCACAAATCATCATCTAGCCTCTTCCCAACTATGTTGGGGTCGGCTTCCAGTCTAACCGGATGCAGCTGTACCAGCAATACCAGTGTTTTATAGAACGATTGCCTATCTGACCTCCACAACCCAGTTATAATAAATTGTTTTAAAGTTATTTAAGAACCTAGACAAAAATGAGGTTACAAAACCAACTAAAACTATTAAAAAACTAAAATATGGCGTCTAAAAATTCATCCGCATCGCTGTCGTCTGGTAATGTACCCAAGAGACTGGCGGCATTGCCACGTTGTATGGCAGTGCTTAGCCTCTGGCCAAGGTCAAAAGCCTGCCCTTGGGTCACGGCCTCACGGGAAGTGTCAACCAGCCGTTTGGAGATTTCGTTGAACAAACCATGAGCACTCGGACCCCACGGCCCCAGGGTTTCAACCAGTTATTGGGCAATACGATACCTCTTGGAAAGACAGGTTGTCAGATTTTCGGGCTTCTGACGACCCGTAACGACTGTCAAAGTTCCACGAATGACAGCCGGGACCAAAGGCTTAACGTGCTTTCCGAGGCACAGAGGGGTCTTGGTATGTAAAGAAGGTCACCAAGACTAGTTCAACATGATCGATCGACCCGTGCGGCCACAGGCCCCTCCGCAAATATTAGTCGAAACAAACCCTACTTGATATCAAAGGTTAATTGTGAATTTTTCACCAAGTTTCGGGAAAGGCCTACCTAAAGTGCCAAGTCCCAACAATAGGCCACCGGTATGCCGATAAAATATCATCTGCGTTCCATTTACATAATTGCCATTTCTACCCCCAACCGGAATTTAAATGGCCGATATCGGCCGCTTCTCCGCTCAAGTTAGATCTACGGATAAATTGATACTTTGATAGTAATTGTTTCGTATAGATTGTGCGACTGCCAACTTGATTTAATTTGGCAAGTTATTGGAATATTAAATGTCGCTTTGAAGGAATATTATTTGTATAACAGAATTTTGGATGCTTTGTGTAATGTAAACCTGAAACATTATGAGCTGAATTTTCAATTGTTTGATAATAATTTACTGTTTATGTCCGATTTTTTTCAATTCTATTTAATGGTATTAATAGTATAGAACTTAACTTGAATAATAATTTAAATAATACAATGCTTAAAAAATATACAAGTGTAACTTAACGCGTTGTGCGTTATTTAAGTTACACCTTGTATATTTTTTTCGCGATTTCCGGTTTGGTCCCATAGTAAAAGTTGTTCATAATGATGAGTACAATGACCCCTTAAGAGGTTGTGCGTTATTTAAGTTTCACCTTGTATATTTAAAAGTAGTATTATATCATATGTATCCAAACTATTAGGAAAAATATAGCGATCCTGACATTAGAATTAGATCTTATTTTATTGTACCTAAGGTTTTACAAATATATAATTTGAATTTTATGATTTTGATGAGTGATAGATTTTTTTTAGGAATATGTTTCTAGCCTCTGTCGAAGTCCTCCTCCTTCTATTTATTATTCCTGCCTTAGGCCAACAATTAGTCGTTTTTTTTTTTCAGCGTTTTGCGCCGATCCCTAATAATTCTTCTGAATTATGTACTCGTATTTGGTACTGGCGCAAAATGATTTTCTTTTCAACTCTCTCTTGCCAGCCCTGTCATTCACCACCTTTACCTTTATCTCATCTCACGCACAATTCACTTGTATTTTATCTATATAAGTATGTATTTACAAAAATAAAAGTATTATAATTATGTAGTATATCAGTTATCTGGTTTCCATAGTAGGTTGCTTAATTTGGGATCAGTATCAGATGACCGTGTGTGAAAATGTCCCAGGATATTATTATTATTTTCTTTATCTACTTTGTTATTTTGTTAGACAGAGTTTATTTTTCGGTTAAAAATATTCTGATGACTGTAAGATTACCTCAAAGAAGTTTGTTATTTCTTTCTCTTGTGAGCCATCGGGCTAATATTTATGATAAGCCTGTTAATGCATCTATACGTATTGTTTTCAAATAAAACTGCTCAAGCAATCCATTTTATGGTTGAAAGTTCTTGATTTTCGATAGCCCAGGCTTGGAACAGTGCCCAAAAAATGGCACTTAGTCATCCAAGCACATTGTTTTGTCGGTAAACGGTCGGGGAGTGTATGAAAGTGCACTTCTGCCCACAAAATGGTGTCATATTCAATTTTGTGTTTATCTATATGTACAAGTACTAATAATAAAGCTGCAGAGTTAGTTTGTTTGATTGAACGCGCATTAGATATTAATCTGGAACTACCAATTAGATTTGAAAAAATATTTTTGCATTTGATAGTCCAGTTCATGAGGAAGGTTATAGGCTATTTAATGTCACATTGACGTGATCCTTAGGAACTGAGCAAAAGAAAAAATGTAGGAAAGAACGCTGAGTGCAAACGAAGTAATAGCGCAGCCAGGCGATGCGATGCGACAAAGTGGATCCGGGGGAATAGACATTTCACGCGGACGAAGTTCCGGGCAGAAGCTGGTATGATATCGCTGACCTAGTTCAATAGAAAGATATTTTGATCGAGGTATGAGTTGAGCTAATTCAATTCGCTTGTTCTTTTTTTTTATATGTGGTTGATTTATTAAAATGATAATTTAGTTTAATGCTCCTGGGAGTTACTTATATTTCAATATGAATAAAATACATATTTTTTTTATAATAGTTTTAAGGCTTTTAATAGTAAGATAACCTCATATAGAACTCAGATTTTTTTAAAGATATCTTACTATTGAACTAGGACGTCGATATGTAACTCAATTTATAATATGAATTCACCAGCTGTTTGTTGCTCGCGACTTCGCCCACGTGAATGTCGGAAAGTATCCCACGGGAACCTTCTACCGGGATAAAAAGTATCCTATGTCTTAATCCAGGTTATAAACTATCTGTATACCAAATTTCATCCAAATCCGTTAAGCCGATTTTGCGTGATTGAGTAACAAACATCCAAACATACAAACTTTCACATTTATAATATTATAGTAGGATTAAGTACTTCTTTTAAAGATAGTGGAACCGCACAAATTGACTGTGGGTTTTTAAAACTCTCTGATCAGTAACCTGATTTCAGCTGTTGTGATTTTAGACTAAAAAAAAACAACAAGCAAACAACGAGATTTAACCACAATTGTACAAAACAAACTTTCTTTGGTATTGTTCGTTGAATCGTTGAGCTCCTTAAGTTCTGAGTTGAGCTGCGAGATTACTGACAAATGCTTGCGTTCTTTCCTCAAAAGACCATTTCCGACACCAATCTACTTACATGGTATTCACATGATCTGACCAATATTATGTCTGGACTTTAAAACAGACTGTGACCTCTGAGTTTGTACCTACTCTTCTCAAAGTAGTCAGATAGGAAACGCTGACCTCATCTAGTTTTTAAAAATATAACTGTCATGTAAAAGTGTTTGTACAAGCCTACTTACGCAAATAATATCATTTATCAAAATAAAAAATAAATTGAAAAATATTGATTTGCAATCAGAGTCAAAAATGAAAAATATACGTGCAATCAATCTCTCAGTTTTCAACCTTGAAGTAAACAATCTATACATATAATAAAAGTATAACTGATCTCTGTCTGTACATGGAAGATATTTGAGAAAAACACTATTATTGCGGGTCTTCATTAACGCAATGGAACCCAAACAATTATTTATAGATTTTTTTTCTTTTTGTCTGTGCGTTTGACCGCGCTAACATCGGAAACGGCCTATTTGGGTGCGGTTTTCACTACTGTATTGTGGTAAGCTTCACTTAACATTTAGTGTTTGTTTTATTTCAATCGGTTCATAAATAATAAATTTATGTTCATTTGGAAAAATGGTAAATAATGCTATAAAAATACCTTAGCAAGTCTGAAAGAAATACCTCTGTATGATTTTTTTGTATGATTGCATGAATTAAAGACAGTAGGTATATCAATCCAAGACATTGTGCACAATTTCTGAGCAGTAAACCACCCAAAAAGTACTAGGCTTGCATAAATTAACGATTGTATTTGAATAATTGTAGGTATTATGCTTCTAATAGAATTTGGATGAAAGAACAATGGCAGCTTCCCTTGCATTGTTTTATTTGAAATGAAATCACTACGGCTTGAAATAAAAAATACCGTATTTAACTCAGCTCATTTTCTGAGCTAGTTTGTGCAACATTTTTTGTTAAAGAAAGGTCAGATTAATATATATTCAGTGTTGAACTTTTGAACAACATAGGACAGAGCCACAGACTACATAGTGATACAGAGCACAAGCTTCTGGTCTTCTGGTTAAAAGTTGTAAACTGTCAGCGGTTGTCAAAGTCTACAAGCAATAAATACTTTTAAATTTACGCGAATGTTAATTTCACATTATGAAAATTTTATAAATTCTCTGGCTGTTAGTATAAAATTGTCTCCAAAATTCTATCGTTTAATAGGTTTTAATCTACTCTAAACCAATCCAACTAACAATTTCCTAACATTTTAGAACGAAGTAGTCAAAAAACTTTGCATTAAACATATTTTTTATTTGACCTTAATTAGATAATATGATAGTTTAAAAAAACATAGATAATTAATTGAATTTCTTTCGTATAAGTGTCACTTTTAGATGTTCAAATTTATTTCAAATAAGACTTCGCCATTGTTCTTTGGTAAACAGATTGTTTATAACGTGGATTAACACACAAGATACTTTTTATCGCAGTAGTACCTTTCCGTGGGTTAATTTCCGACCTCCACGCGGGTGAAGCCTCAGGCAAAAGCTAGTTTATAATATATTTTTACCTCGTATTTTCACGAGCTTGAGGCAACTTTAATATATATTATGTAGGTACCTACGTTGTTCAGAAATTCTCTGAAAAGGCTAGTAAACTAATAATAACTAAACTTGTTTATTTGCTAGTTAAATAGCTTAGTTGGAGGATTTTAACAAAATTGTTGCCTACTATCTAGGTAGAAAGCAAAATAATAGCTTATAACTCGAACCCGCAATCACTGTCCATTCCGAGATTGCCTAGAACTATATGTTGTGTATTGCTAAATCTATATTTTTTTTATAAGTGTTTTCTGATGTACAATAAAGTGTATGAAAACATAAAACAATAGCTCATCCATTTTGATAAACTTGAATAACAAAAACGAGATTTAAAAAAAAAACATGTAGTTAAATAATCTAATTCTAATAATAATTACCGTTTTCCGCTCCATAAAATAATAAAACTCTAATATATTGATTGCGACTCTTTTTGTGAACCTCTAATAATTCCAATTTTGGGTACCAAAAAATAATAAATAGTTAGCCAAATAACTGCGACAAACTTAGATGTAGCGTTAGTCATTGATCTAGCCTTTTTTTTTTTGTTCCGGGGTGAAAAATCCTCATGGATGTCCCCCGCCCTGGGGCGGGCGGAGGGGTCTGTCAGACTCTTACTGACTATAAACCACCCCGGTGTTCCCTTCCCACACTTGGTCCGGGGATCATGGGAACTTGTGCGCCTTCCACAAAGTCATTGTTCTAGCCTAATCTAACCCGTTTGGTTGGGGTGTCTAGGTTAGTTACTATGAGCAATTCGGCGCATACGTGGTTGGTCATAGTTCTAACCTAACCCAACTCGTTTAATCGGGGTACCCTAGCTTAGTTACGGAGAACTGTGAGAAAAGGCGAGTAATATAAAAAAAAAGCTCATTTATTACAAAAAGTGTGCAACATCAGACGCCCAAAAGGTTTTTACGAGGGTCATTAATAAAAAAAAAAAAGTGTTCATTATTAGAAGTTCAATAAGTTTGTATATTTCCCATAAAAAAACCTTTTTCTTATCATAATTAATATGCTAACCATTACGGGTACCTCCAAAAACGCCAGCTGTCTGTCATGGCCGCCGCCTGTCAGATTCACGTTGTTCGTCCCACGCTTCACCCGTGTCGCCGTGACACGCACCTTGCATTGTAATATTAATCAAATTAATGGAGATAAGGGAACCTGTGGATTGGTCCCTTGTCTTGTGGTTTAATTTAATTAATGAGAAGCCGGTGATAGTGGTTTATTAGTTTTCGTTTTCTGATAAAATACATGACAAGGTATAGAGGGTCCGTAACTTAAAACCCACCTACTTCTCGGGAATAAAATTACCTTCCCAAATATTCATAAAAATCTTTGCTTTTCGGAATGTTTTGAGTTTTCTATGCCAAGAAATAAGTACTTAGCATGGTTCTAAAAAAAATGTCACGTTGTATCTTGATTAAAATATATTATGATATATGGGAATATATTATGGAACTATTAGAGGTTCACAAAAAGAGGCGCAATCAATATATTAGAGTTTTACTATTTTATGGAGCGGAAAACGGTAATTATTATTAGAATTAAATTATTTAACTACGTTTTTTTTTTAATCTTGTTTTTGTTATTCAAGTTTATCAAATTAAAATATGATTCACAACTATACCAAATATGTATTTACATAATTATAATCATAAAAATCATCCTTACCTACATCTCTGTAAGTTAGATTTGTTCCAAAATGTCATGATTTCCGAAAACAAACTTAGAGGGAACAAATCTAACTTAGAGAGATATATTGATGATTCGGTTATAATTATGTAAACACATATTTTTTATAATCGCCTATCAATCATATTTTGATCAAGATACAACCTGACACTGACCTGGAAATTGCAAAAAAGTAAGAAAATTTGAATTTCGCCGGCTACAGCCCATTCACCTTTCTTTTTTGCGTGGAGAAATGCTGATGCATACTGCACTACCACGAGGAGATAGTGCAATATGTGGGATTCCAACCCACTAAAACTCCACGGTGTCCTCCTCTGCCGCTCGTGGCGGGAACACGGGCACGCGTTAGCACTCATCCGTGAACCCGCCGCGGCTGTCCGTCACCGGACCCTCCTCTGTGGAGGACCCCCCATCACCAGCGCACTAGAACACATTGCACGTCGTGACCACCGCAGGGACCAAACCAAAACATAGGCGCTAGACGAGCTCGTATCATAGACACCCTTGGTCCCCCTGCGACCAGGTAAGTGGCCCGGCCACCTACCACTTTTCGGCCGATGAGGATAGGGAGAGCGGCCAACGGAATACCGACACTCCTCCTCCCCTGCGGCCCCACTGTGTCCGCCATCAGACGGTGGTGACCTCGTCAAGGCCGCGGAAGGTAAGGAGAATGGCGAACCGCAATACCGGCACTCCTCTCCCGCCGCGGCATCTAACCCTCAGCCGCGATGCCTCCCATACGACATCGCAGCCCGCCTCAGTTGCGATGTCGCCCAAGCGGCACCGCAACCTACTTGCTTCCGGCTTCCTGGGAAAAGCCCTGGCCCCTCCTCGGGTACCTCTTCGCTTCTCCGTGGGTGATCAAGCCACGGCTACTGAGCCCGCCCGCCTCGACAATGCGGGAACCCACAGAGAGAGAGAACGAAACTTCATCACTAGATGAAACTGCATTCTATCTCGATTTCAATAATTAATCCCCATTATATTTTGATAAGAAATAAAGTGGCAATATTGATAACAGAATAAAAAATAACCGCATCAATTTGTACATAACCCAAAGAAACTATAACAAAAGGCAAACAAAACTAAATCCGAACCGAACAAATACAAATATTTTATCGAAACTAACCCATATAAACTTTGAATCCAAATACTAAATAATATAAACAATGTAGGTACACTAAAATAAACTTTAGTACTAAAACGCAATTATTTACGTCAAAGAGTTGATATAGAGGCTTGATTTAGCAATTGTATTGTTCTATAAATACTCTAGACCAATTTAGATTTGACCTTGTCCCTATAAATCCCCGTTTGTAATAGATAACCTAAAATAATTCTCGTTCTACAATTAGAACGACTTGGCTACCAACGGACCACTGACCAGGCTATTTTTGGCTATAATTAATTTTAATTAAAAGGTAAACCATGAGGTCGTGTATATCATCGTCCTTACATAAATCTATCATATACATATATACTAATAATAAAGCTGAAGAGTTTGTTTTTTTTTTTTTGTTTGTTTGTGTGTACGCGCTAATCTCTGAAACTACCAGTCCAATTCGAAAAATTCTTTTTGCATTTGATAGCCCAATTCTTGAGGAAGGCTACAGAATATTTAACATCACGCTAAGACCCTTACGAGCCGAGCAAAAATAAAAAAGTCAGAAAAATCGCCAAGCTAAAACGTAAAGTAATAGCGTAACCAGGCGATGCGATGCGATGGGGTCGGGGAACAAGACTTTTCACGTCAGAAATGAGTACTATATATACACAAAACTTCTGTCTGTCCGCTAGTCTCGTGCTTATATCTTGAAGACCTGAGGGCCTATGCAAAGTGACACTATCAGCGATATCGCAAGTCGACCATCCGGCTAAATGACGGCAGCTTTAGTGCGGCACGACACCGATCACGGACACCTCCAGATGTGTAGGTACGTATTTGAATCTGTCAGTGTCCGGTGTCTGCGGCTCGTCCGCGGTCTGTCCGTGCCGGGATGACTGATCCTTGAGTGAAATAGTGCATGGTTGGTAGTCTTAAGGTTAGTTTATTATTTTTATTGAACAAGCGCTTCTCGCCATCAAACTGGGAAGTTTGGCGAGTAAAATTGTAAAAACCAAAAAAAAAAATGTATGTTGGAGAATAAAAAATAATAAAAAAAACCTTTAAAACTGTGGTTGCTTAACATCTACCTACAGTTGAGTATATTGAGCCCGCAGAAAAGCTCTCAACGGGCCACCAGCTGCCACTGGCCCACCTGGAAATATCTGACTAAGAAGCCAAATGGGTCGCTGCAGGTATAACTTGTAAGATGAGGAACGCCGATAAGCCACAGTGCGACTGTGGAGCCACATCACAAACGATGCCTCACCTCTTGTCGTGCTCTCTGTGTTAAAACACGAAGACCTTTGCGAGGCCAACACTAACGCTGCCGGAGTAGCCGAAGTCTGGTCGAAGCTTATATAAAACTCTATTCTGCCCGCGACTTCGTCCGCGTCAAATTTCTTGTCCCCCGGACCCATCCCGTCGCATCGCATCGCCTTTCTAACTTCGTTTTTGCTTAGCGTTCTTTCAGACTTTTTTCTTTTTTTGCTCGGCGCCTAAGGATCCTAGCGTGATGTTAAATATCCTTCCTTATACAGGGTTATTGGTAAAACACCAGCAACCTCTTAAGGGGTAATTGTACTCATCATTACGAACAACTTTTACTATGGGCCAAACCTGAAACGCGAAAAAAAATCAGCTGTTCAGTACATGTTCGCATAATTCGTCAAAATGATGAACAGCTGATTGATTTTATTGCGGTTTCAGACTTGGTCCCATAGTAAAAGTTGATCATAATGATGAGTACAATGACCCCTTAAGAGGTTGCTGGTGTTTTACCAATAACCCTGTATAAGGAAGGATATTTAACATCACGCTAGGATCCTTAGGCGCCGAGCAAAAAAAGAAAAAGTCTGAAAGAACGCTAAGCAAAAACGAAGTTAGAAATAGCGCGGGCAGGCGATGCGATGCGATAGGATGGGTCGGGGGGACAAGAAATTTGACGCGGACGAAGTCGCCGGCAGAATTGAGTTTTGAAGAGGTTGCTGGTGTTTTACCAATAACCCTGTATAGCCTTCCTTAAGAATTGGGCTATCAAATACAAAAATATTTTTTTTAATTCGACTGGTAGTTCCAGAGATTAGCGCGTTCAAATAAAAAGAAAAAAAAATGTAGGCGCAGTTCGAGACCGCGCCGTTTAGTTTCGTGAAAACAGATTGAAATTTTACTACGGTTTCTAATACTGCCGTAGCCATTGTATTTGCTCGACACTAGACTTAGTAGGCTCATTACATTCCTTATAAAGGAATGCTTTCACCGATTATGATACTTTTCAGTTCTGATCAGATTTACGGCCGATATGAAACGACATCTTAAACTTTTTTGCTATTTGCAACAGATTTTCTTACGGTACTACATTAGCTAATGTATTTGCTCAGCACTAGACTCTTTAGGCTGATTGCATTCCTTTTGATGCAAGCTTTCTTAGGTTGCGTAGTAGTATTTTGCTATTGTCAATTTCATATTAATTTTTAACCCTATTTTGGCCAATATTTCTGCGGTTTCTCTTTAGGTCCTGGTCCTCTTTAGGACTTTGTCAACTCTTGACAAAGACACTAGATTGACTGATCTAGCTAAAGACGTTTTTACGCTAATTAATTGATATTTCGACATATAGTGAAAAGTAGAGGGTCGCGCGCATGCGCGTGCTCTCGCAGTATGACATCACAAGCAAATTATATCCGGCCTTAATTTTTTTATAAATAAACTTCTCTTTTGAATGCTCAACCATTACTCTACCAGTAAAAGTTTCGTAGTTATTAGCGGTTCAAATCTTACATGTTTTTGTAGGTTAGAAATATTGAATTTACCACCAGTACACCGAGCGAAAAGACGTATTCACGTCAAAAAACAAACTCTTCAGCTTTATTATTATTAATAAAAGAGGATCATCGATACGACGAAGAAGAAGAAGCGATAGTGATAATAGAAAAGTACAAAAATGTATCTGATTGACATGAGCTACTGATAAGCTCAGGTCAGTCCTGTTAAACGTCGTTGTAGAAATACGAAACGCTTTGAAAGCAACTGACTGGTCACAAAAAACCAATTACGATACCTAGTCAATTTTTTAATTAACGCTTTAGGTAAATAAGTTAATTTAAAATTAAAAATCTGAAATTCGCAAAAATACCGGCCAAGTGCGTGTCGGACTACGCACAATGAACTGTTCCGTAGTTGGGATGAATCTCAAGAACAAACTTATCATTGTAGGTGAAAAACATTTTCTCCCATACATTCCAACTACAAATGTAAGTTTGTATGCACAATATTGAGAGATTTACCATGTTGTTTTAAGACCATAGACTTCTTATAGGTAATCTATAGGTTGAACTAATTTTTGTATTTTTTTCAAAATTTTAGACTCAGTAATTTCGGAAATATTCGGAACTTTCGTCTATTTTCGTAAATAACTTTAAAATTATTTATTTTAAAATTATTTTTTTAAATATTTGAGATCCTCACTGTTCCTCACTGTAAGCCCTTTCATTTGATATGTCACACAGTACAGTTTGCAAAACTATTTTTTTAATTTTCGTATTTGCCCCCCAAAATTGACCTCCATATTCAAAATTCATTTATTTACGTGTACCAAATTTCAACTTAATCGGTCCATTAGATTCGGAGCAAATTGGCTGTGACAGACAGACAGACACACGAGTGATCCTATAAGGGTTCCGTTTTTTCCTTTTGAGGTACGGAACCCTAATAAAGAACCGAAGCGGTCAATATTTAAAAATCATACCAAATATCCAACACACATTAAATTAAAGGGTTAATGCACCAAAAAATGTCCAGTGGTCTTGAATAATAGGATTTTAAGCTTCACAGTTGAGCGTGCACGGTTGGTAAGCCAGACAAAATGTAAAGCTGTCACTGGCACTTAGAAGGCTATCGTTAGCTAATCGTTTTATAGAGCGTATTTAAAGCTTTATTTTTGGAAAGAATTTATTTATTTCTTTCCAAAAATAAATCTTTAAATACGCTCAGCAATCAGAGTAGGTAAGAATATTTCGGAATAATAGGTATACGAAGAACTAACAGATTGGTGAGTTTTGAACAATATAATCGGATTACAAACATAAGTAGGTATATAACTCTTATTAGTTATCGCTGAAAATGTTTTTTTCTCGAATTCATGGAGAGGTTAATGTAAGTAATAATGTAATATAATACCTATCTCAAAATCTGTTTCAGTGGCTTTAGAAACAAACCCATTCTATTTCGACGAAATGCGTCAAGCTAATGTTATCTATATACGAAAATAAGTTAGTACTTAATTAAATTATTCCATAAAATCCTATTATAGATACCTATCTACATACGGTGGAGGTCTGCTCATACGGTAGGGGCCCGGCTTGGGCGGAGAACCGCCGCGCCGCGTCCTCGCGGAGGCGAACGGCGGCGGCGATCTTACGCGCGGCGACGCCCTGTGCGTCGGGAATTGAGAGCCGATTCCCGGCCACCGTATTAGGCGTGGGCTTGCGGACGGCGAGCAATGGGTAGCTCGCCGTCCGGTAAGGACCAGGCCCGGGCCGACGGCGCATTGTGTTCTACGCGCACCTCAAAGAGATGTCAAAACTAACTGATGGGGTTCGCTAGGGCCACTGCCTGCCAGGGTTGCGGGTTGTTTGAAAGAGTTACCATGGCCCTAGCATAGGCAACTGAAGGAACACGGGTGGGTTTTAGTCAGTAAAGCGGGAGAAGTTATTTCATGATTTCCCACCCAAAAACCTAATTTCTTTTTTGTTACAAAGTTATAAATAAATCGTGTCACTCACGACTCCTTCCAGGAATCTCTTCCAGGAATCAAAACAATTAAATTAAATTACCAATTCCTCCCTATCTCCCATTTTCCTCAATTACTTTGATACTAATATACATAATGGCCCACAGATTCTCGAAGCGACAAGCGCGGGCACCCGAGATAATGAATGAAGTAAGCACCTACCGCGACCCACTGATGTACAACGAGTGGCCTGTCTATACCGCGATACCGCGAGCCGCCCCAAGGTAAGATAACATGTGCCCCCACTCTATAAAATAAATGTTGACTTTGAAAATGGAAAATATTTGCGTGACAATGTTTGTTTATGTGAAGCTGGATTGACAATACGTGCTTTCACCCTTGGTTTTGTTTACGAAAATATATGAGTATTGACTCTATGATGTAGAATAAAGTTGCAGGATTTACACGAGAATGGTAACTACCAAATTCTAAGTAAGAAAAAATAGTATCCGTATGGATTTTGAAGCCCATGTGTCTTATTTGAACCCGCTACCAATATAGTTTTCGAGATCTAAGGTGGCTCCTCATTTCATACGTCTGGATTGAGGAGTCACCTTAAGGCGAAAGCTCTAGGTAGCCCGCGAAATTCAAATTTTAACTGAATAGTTTTGAGCTTAAGGATGGGCCGCCGATGACTGAGACATGATTATGTTTACGGATTAATCAAACTCTGACATCAAACTCTGTATTTATATTAAAGAGAGTATTCGCAAATTAGTCTAAACGAGACAATAACTACACTTGAAGGTACACATAAAGGTGTCGGTATCATGACAGTCAAACTGTTATGGCGCCTCTTGACAATCAGTGATCATAAACTTCCATCCTCTTTAGGATTATTTTTGAGACAAAAACTAGCCTATGTCCTTCCCCAGGATGCCATCTATCTCCATGCCAAATTTTATCGAAGTAGTTCAGTAGTTTAGTAGTTTTTCAGGCCATTCACTTTTTTCTGTATAGCTCGCTTTTCAAAAAAAAGAAAGAAGGAAAAATAGATTTATTTGTCACAGAAATACGTGCATACAAACAAATAAGATAAATAAAAAAAAAAGCAAATTCTTTAAACGCTTTATAAAATCATATCTGCCTACGTAATCTACCCTCATTCTTACGTCATTGAATTAGAGGGTAAACGTAAACAAGGATCCTACCTACCCTCTTTTCAAACAATCCCTTTGTAGAGAGTTAACGGCGCACCGAGCTTTTTATACTCACAAACACGTTTTATTAATCGTTGTTGAAGTAGTAAACAATTAAAATCTAGGGAAATATATTGGTATTATTGGGAATATACAGGTGTAGCGTAATTAATAGATAACCTGCGGATGAGGGACCCCAAGACCTATATAAAAAATTGTGAAATCTGGGTAAGCTCACTCCATCGTAGACTTTGTCGCTGTCACCTCTGACCTAGACTAAAGTCAAGAGCAAACCCATCACAAATGAAAAAAAAACCCCGGAGTCCGATGGGTATATGCATTTTTTTTTTTAATAATTTTTTTAAAAATTGCCACCTTCGGTTACTTCCTCGGCTACCGTGTTCACAAATGAAGGAATTTTCATTATCTGATTTCTGCATAAAAGTTTTAAATAAACGTGCTATAAGATGTGTATTACAGTTTTAGAGTACCTACCTCATGTGGGTTTTTTAAAATCTTAAAGTGAAAAAAATGTATTTCTGTAAAACAAACAACTTTGTATCTAAAAAAGATATGGAATATTGATATACAATTTTAGAGGGGACAAGTTTTAAAAAATATGGGCAAATAGGTTTCTATATATATATTTTTTTTACACCAGTCGAACTCAAACTTAGGAAAAAAAATACAGAAACAATTTTTTCACTTTAAGAATTAAAAATGAAAACCGCATGAAGTTCTCTAAAATTGTGATACACATCTTATAGCACGTTTTTTTTTTTATATTATAGGGCTTGGGATCCCCATCCGCAGATTCTATACAGGATTATCTATTAATTACGCTACACCCCATGATTTGATAAAGTTGGCTCGATAGAATAAATTCGCAAAATTACCTCTTTTCGAGTAATGTTTTCCTCTATATCCCTACTTTTTTATACAAATAAGTAATTTGATATTACGATTAATTTACTAAACTAAATTTCACAGATGACTGGAGGGTTTATAGACGATAGTTTTTAATTTAAGAGCAATATGATGAAAATAACAACGAAAGGCATTGAAAAAGTGCAAAAGTGTGGTTATTTTGAAAAAAAAACCATCAATTGCAATTGCTCAATCGCTATCGATTTGTATTGTAGTAATATTGTCGATCAAGCGATTGCAAATGCAATTGAAGCGATCGTCGTGATAAAATGGATCGTCTACCAAATGGTAGGCGATCAATTTGCGCATCAATGTTATATAATTGACAAAATCAAAAGTCATTTATTCAAACTAGGCTGAGAATCAGCACTTTTCGAACGTCAAAATTACATAAGACATTCCCCCAAAACGCCCGCCCTTCACCACTTTCTAGTGCTTTAGCTGGGAAGAAGAAGTGGCGCAACAAACTCCCCAGCAGCACAGCTGTCTGTTCAGTTAAAAAAAAATTATATACCTACAACACTGCGCAAAATAATTTATTTATTTATTTTATTTGGGAAACAAACAGATGCAATAACAAATATATGTATACAAATAGTTCAACACAATCCAGAAACAGTTTCCACAGATTATTATACAACTAAATTATATGTACATAAGTGTCACAACAACCAGAAGTTCACACCGTTAAAATTTTACAGAGTTTAGAATTTAATATTATATAACATAAGTACAACAATAATATTATTTAAATTTCGATGCCAAAATATTTCTTATATAAAATTTGAATTAATATAAGTACATTACGCAACACAAAACATTAAATGAAATTAAATTATTTGCTATAAGTCAGCTAGCACACGCCAATATACAAAAAAAAAACGAAAGCTATACTCAAGCAGAAATGTTATAAAGGGCGTGCCCACTTACATGTAGCCGTAACTCGAAGTCACAAATGATAAACTAGGACCATCGAAGTAAAAACAAACAAAGAGTTAATTACTAATAACAAAACAAAACCAAGGTCAGCAAGACGACCACTCACCACAAGCAGCACCCGTTCATCGAGCATAACTATAGCTTGACAATTGCAATTGATCGTTTCGGGGACCCTTGATTAAGTTTTCATTGAAATTGTTCCACCAGTCTCGTCGCGCCTATCTGCGGGAGCCTTTATCCGAACATTCATGTAAGGAGCAGCTGATTTTGGTGTCTGAGATGGTCTCATAGTAAAGTTAGTTCTCAGTATTCTACTTTCAATGAATACAACTTAATTTATTTATTTTTCCTACTAGGTTCAGATACCAATACCCCGGCATTACTCGCGAGGCGTTCGGCAGAGTGGTGACCAAGGCACCCCCCAACGTGGTCCGCACTCCTGACTATGATGAGGTAAGTTCACCAGCACACACCACGTCCAATGTATCAATCAATCTGCTAGCCTTTTCCCAACTATGTTGGGGTACGGCTTCCAGTCTAACCGGATGAAGCTGAATACCAGTATTTTACGTGAAGCGACTGCCTATCTGACCTCCACAATCTAGTAACTGGGTAATACGATAACCCTTGGTAAGGACTGGTTGCCAGACTTTCGAGCTTCTGACGACCCGAGACGACTGGTAGAGATCCATGAATGACAGCCGGGACCAACGGCTTAACGTGCTTTCCGAGGGACGGAGGAGTCTCGGTATGTAAAAAGCCGGCCAAGTGCGTGTCGGACTACGCAAAATGAAGGGTTCCTTAGTTGGATGAATTTATCCCAAGAACAAACTTAACATTGTAGTTGAAAAACATGATGATGTCAAACTTCAAAATAATGTTAGTTTGTACGCTAAATATTGAGAGATTGACCATGTTATTTTAATACCATAGACTTTTTATAAATTTTCCTGTAATCTATAGGTACAGAACTATTTTCTGTATATTTTTCAAAATTTTAGGTTCATTAGTTTCGGAGATAAGCCCGCCCCCTAATCTATTTTCTTAAATAACTATAAAACGATTTATTTTAAAATTACAAAAATTAAATATATTTTAAACTCTCATAATAAGCCCTTTCATTTGATATGTCACATGATACAGTTTGCAAAACTTTTTTTTTAACTTACTTGCCCCCAAAATTGACCCCCATATTCAAAAGTCATTTATTTACGTTACACGTCCGTGTTTGGGTCACTGAAATTCATACGTGTACCAAATTTCAACTTCATCGGTCCATTAGATTCGTAGCAAATTGGCTGTGACCATAGAAATATAACAGACAGACACACGAGTGATCCTGGGTTCCGTTTTTCCTTTTGACGTACGGAACCCTAAAAATGGTGACCCAACTCGGTGTACACCGATACAACACCGAACACCGATAGCCTAAACTACACTGAAAATTATTTTGAAACTACAGTCTGATGGAAAACACATACGTAGTTCCTCAATGGATTCCATCACATATCGGAATAAGAGGCAACGATATTGTTGATCTACTAGCTAAGCAGGCTTAATACGTAATATCAATCAGGATTGTTATGCGTTTTGGAAGGAGTACTTAAATAAAAGATCACAAGAAAAAGGAATCTGATATAAAACGTTCCAACCGCATTCCTTGAATTTTGCTGTGGTTAGATATTCAGGTTTTGAACAGATGTGACACTGTTATCGCACTAAAACTTCATTCCGAACACATTCCGTGTGTTAGAAGTTCTTATACCTAATGGCAAACATGTCTTATGTAATAACATCATCAACGGAATTAACACAAAAATCACAATTAGTCGTTGTCGATTTTTGATACCGGCTAGTGAGAACATCAATATATTTCATTTTATTTAGAATTCCAAATTCAAATTAATTTTATAACATAGCATGACATTTAAAAAAAAATGTTGTTCATTTGTTTTCCCGCCGTTCGATTTTTCTTTGATATCGATGTTTATGTAACCATGGACAAATCAAAATTGCGCGCTATTTTCAAAAACTAGTTCTGTCGTGGCACCAACGCAACACAGACAGCATATATATAGACAAGGAAACGCAAGTGAACGCACGTTACGTTTTTGGTTTGATCGTTTCCGTTCTGGAAATTTTGATCTCAACAATGAGCCCCGGGGAAAAATTTTAAATCCAAGGAGGCGGTGAAAAACGCTTTTAAAGAATTTATGGATTCCCTTTCCCAGGATATCTATAGCAGAGGCTTCAACGAACTTTCATTAAAATGGCAAAAGTGCATCGACAATATTTCTTTTAAAAAAATTGTATGATTTTTTTCTATGTAAATGTGTGTCTGCAACGAGGAATTTAGAAATAGCTTAAATTGTAGGATTAAGTAATTAGGTAATAATGTTCTAGCTGTGCCACTTTCTGATGCAGTTAGAGTACATTACAAACTAGATATGAAAAAAAAAATAGCACCTATGATTTTGTTAAGCTAACTAATAATCGCAAGTGCGACAAATCCCTATAATTTTGAAAAAAGGAAATAAAATACTTTAAAAAAAGTAAAAACCGACTTCAAAAACCTAAAACGAATAAAATAACTTTCTTAATAAAACTTATCAGCTTCTGAAGTCGGTGCCAGGCTAAGCTATCCGACGACTATTTTGCAATAATGCGTAAGAAGGTGGCGTCGATGATACGCAGAGTGGGAGGAAGCAACAACGGCATCTTAAGGGTATTTGCTGAAAGGTTGGATGGGCCTACCATGGGTAGATTTATCAAGCTACATGTTTCACATGGGGCTTGATGAACTTATCAATGGCTGGAACATTTATTTATTTTATTATTAATTTATTTCCCCTTTCTTAATTAGATACTAACATAGCTTTTAAAGACTTATACTAACACAATGTGGGCCATGTAGTCTGTTAATAAAAGATTTTTATTTTTATTTTATTAAGGTGAATTGAAGACACCGACTTCAGAAGCTGTTAAGTTTTGTTATGATTTCAGATTTGGTCCCATAGTAAACGTAGGTTCAACACTATCGTGGCAGCTCCTTAGGCAATAAAAAAGCAGCGTGTATAAACTCACGCCTTCATTCCATGGGGGTAGGCAGAACCTACAGAACGCCTCCTGCTACGATCCTTACATACTCCTTTTGCTTCGTTTACGTTCCTACATTTTGTCACACACGCACGCCGGTTGCGAGTACTACGCATCTGACCTTTCTAAAGAACATCACTAATAAGGTCACTATATGTCCTCCTAGGGCATCCCCTCCCGGCGTTTCCACTAACATCCGTCTTTACCATTTGTTAGTCGACCAAATCCAACGTCGCTAAAACAATTCATGAAATTTGTAAATTCGTTCCTTTTACAACGTTTCCAAAATTAACTAAAATTAAGACGACGCCCTTCAAATTTCAAAACACAGCGAATTTGAAAATCTTTGTTTCCCTATTTCCTAATTTCGTAAACTTTTCGATAATTTGCATAATACTGTTTTTCTTTAAACTCAAAGTTTCTCTGCTTCGTGTAAAACTTTCGTTTCAGCTACTCAATTGTTAAAAACTTGGGCAAGGAGTAAATAAGAAATTTTACAAGAATCAAGTTTTCTTTTGAACTTAAAATACACGTGACTTTTAAATTTTAAATTTATTTCTTAAGACGCCGATATATGCCAATGGCTTGAGTGGTTATCTTGGGTGTTCTGCAGTGCTATTCTGTACAAATCTCCCCGTGAAAACTTAGGTGAGGTGAGCGTGGAGTGAGCTTTCAATAGTATTAATCCCTAGTATCAGGTGGAATGACAGCTCACTTCAAGCTCACTTCACCAAAGTTTTTACGGTGAGATTTTTACAGAATAGACCGGCTGTTCTGAGCTCACCCAACGCGTCAATCGTCCCAAGATGACTCGCCCATTAAGGATCACTGTCCCAAATTAGACGCATTATTAATTTATTATACATAAAACAAAATATATTAGATTAAAATACGTATACTAAAAGATAAATAATTAAATTATCTTTAAAATGGTAAAGGTTTCATAAAAATACGCTTGATAGTTTTTGCGTGATTCTCAGTATTTTAACCGCCGCGTTGGACATAACTTTACAAATTAATTACACTATGTATGTAATATAAACATAATCTAAAAGTTATTAAGAAAATGCTCTAATTAACCGACTTCTTTAACATATAAGTAGGTATTTTTCCAAATCATTATCACTACTCGTTTATATGAGATCGTCGAGTCGGGTATCGTCGCCTTAAATAATAACTATTTAATTCTCATAACGAGGATTTGATTTTTAGGGTCACGTTTTATCAGTTATGTATGTAAAAAGTAAGTATTTGATAAGGGTAACAACCAGTCTGGACGACTATCCACCAGAAATCGCGAAAAAAAATCAGCTGCTCCCTACATTTTGACGAGTTATACGAACGTGAATGTATGGGACAGCTGATTTTATTTTGCGAATTCAGGTTTGGTCCCTTAGTAAAGTGAAAAGTTGTTTGTTATCATGAGTACATCATGTGTTTAAGTATCGGTCACTAATTACCAGTCACCCTATATAGCACAAATATTTATACCGTACAAAATTAAATGACTAACTATATACCTATACAAATAAACACAAAAACAAAAGGAAATTTAGGCGTCGAAGTACAATCAATCTGCCTAGCCTTTTCCCAAGTATGTCGGGGTCGTCTTCCAGTCTAACCGGATGCAGCTGAATACCAGTATTTTACATGAAGCGACTGCCTATCTGACCTCCACAACTCAGTTACTGGGTTACGATACCCTTTGGTAAGACTGGTTGTCAGACTTTCGGGCTTCTGACGACCAGTAACGACTGTCAAAGTACCTCGAATGACAGCTGGGACCAACGGTTTAACGTGCTTTCCGAGGCACGGAGGAGTCTCGGTATGAAAAAATGGTCACCCATCCACAGACCAACCCCGGCAAGCGTAGCTTAACCTGATGGAACGACCCGTGCGGCTGTTCTTACTTAGCCACGAGCTCCTCTCCGAGGCGTCGAATTACAATAAGTAACCAAATAACCCTTCCGGAATAAAATCTTTAATAAATGATAATGAAAAAAATGCATCAAATCCGTGGCGTAGGTTTGAAGAACAATGCAGTCACACAGACAGACACGAAAGGCGACTTTCATTTATACAGGGTGTTTGCGCATGGACCGACACAATTTTTCCAGGGATTTGGGAGGTCATTAGCTAGGTTCTACCCATACACCCTTTGTCCCAAATGGCACGGTTGGTTAAATACTTATGTTTTTTTTTTTATGAAAAGAATACCCAAAATGTTTCCTTTAATTCGAAATAACTTTTTTGTTTGTGGGTGTAGTGGCACAAAATAAATTTTGTTGTATTCTCCAAAGACATTTAAATCCAAATACAACCGGTTTCAAGAAAATTCCTTACAAGCTTCCAAAGTTTAATTTTTTATTGAATGTACGAAATTTTACAACTTCGAAATTCGTTAAAAAAAAAACTAAGAGCCATTTTGAACTTAACTTTATTTTAAAAAGTTCTTTAGTTGATACCCTTTCTAACGGTATGCTACATGTCATAGAAACTATTCATTATGTAGTCAAAACACTAGTTAGGAGAGTCAGTTAGTTATAAAAAAGTTATAAATCTTGATCAAATATTCTTGTTCAAGTAAAGTTATAAAAAAGGAGGCAAAACACCGGGAGAGATGGAAAGAAATGGGGGAGGGCTTTGCCCAGCAATGGGACAGAATAGGCTAGTTAAAAAAAGTTATAAATCGTGTTCAAATTGAGCTCCTCCATTTCGTATGCATGCACGACATCTGTTTCTTATTTCAACTATCGTTGTACGTAGTCGCATTTCTTCATTCATAGTTTGGAACGCACCGGTAATTCGTTCAATTAAAACTTCCCTAGTGGGCATTTCTGTCTGGTAAACCAATTCTTTTGCACGTCCCCAGACGTAAAAATCCTCAACTCTGGATTTTTACGTCTGGGGACGTGCAAAAGAATTGGTCAGCTTTATAATATTAGTATAGATATATTTTATTCTGTGGACTTCGGGCGCTTTTTCTTGTGAACCTATGCAGGTTTTTTGGTCGGGTGCTTGGCTTAGTTACTGCGTCAATGCGACCAATTCGGGTCGCGAGTGGTTGGTCACAGTTCCAACCTAACCTATAATTGAATATCATTCAGGCCGCTAGTTCAACGGTGCCGTTTAGTTAAATTTTAACCTTTTAACTGTTAAAAGGTTAGGCTGTTAACTAAACGGCTAATTATCTAGTTGGCTGTGTGATAGTATAGATACTAACCTATCTACTATAGCAAATAAGGTAGGTAATCTGTACTAAATAATAAAGCTGAAGAGTTTGCTTTTTTGTTTGTTTATTTGAACGCGCTAATCTCTGGAACTGCCAGTCGGATTTGAAAAATCTTTTTGTATTTGATAGCCCAGTTCTTGGCGAAGGCTATAGGCTATTTAACATTTTAAATCGCTTATAGCTTTTACACACAACGTCGTCCCCAAGAACAGAACAAATCGACTCACATGCTTTCCTAACACTTTTTCCTTAACAAATCGATTCACATGCTTTCCTAACACTTTTTCCTTGATGGACTTCATAGCGTATGCAGTATCTAATAAATATCATATCGGGCTGCATGTTTTATTCCTAAAATTTTAAGGTTATGTTTATAATGCACTTACGTTCCGTTGCTACATAACAAGCACCACTATATCATACGTGCGCGGTATCTTTAAATTACTTTTATCACACAAAATGAAGTGTCTTAAAACTTATTTTTACACCTAATAGTTACAGTTGTTCAGCTCACAGCTGTTTAATTTGTGCCCAAGTCAGAGTTATATCAGCTGAAACAGCGCTGCTAACGCTCTTATTCAGCAGGCTTGTACAGCTCAGGATTCTATGGTGGACAGTTATTCAGCTGATATACAGCACTTTTATGCTATTTGGGTGGTTAACTACATATTACCTTGACTGGTGCCTAGGAAAAACTTAGAGGTAACGTCTCTCTGTCAAGCTGTCATTTAGGGAACCACCGATCCTATAGGTACTACCTACAAATTCACGTGTTAGTTTTTTATCCTATATTATTAGATGAGCAATATTTGTAATCACATATATATTTTATTTGAGCATAATATAGGTATGAGGAGCTCGTGGCTAAGTAATAAAAGCCGAACGGGTCGATCCATCAGTGCCATGATCACGGATAAAGTTTATCCGTGATCATGGCACTTGCAACAGTGCCGAAATATCGGAAACTCAAATCAATTAATATACATGGTAAATATCCCGTTTTAAGTTCTAATGATAAAATACTGGTATTCAGCTGCATCCGGTTAGACTGGAAGCCGACCCCAACATAGTTGTGAAAAGGCTAGGCAGATTGATTGATAGGTATATTTGTAATCACATTCTCGAAAACGGCTCTAACTATTTCGATGAAAGCTGCAATAAGTATAGTGGTTTACGGGGGCGAAAAATCGATCTAGCTATATACGTATCATATCTGGGAAAATTTGTTTTCTCTATTTTCACCCGAGCCGAGCTCGGTCGATCAGGTACATTAGTTTAAGTATTAAATAAACATTCAAACTGAATTTTACTTCAAAATCGTTTCACGTGCGTGATACCGCTAGTTTTAAAATTAAATAAGTAATTATACGAAAAACTGCATTTGTAAGCTTCAAAATAACCCAAAATTAATACATATTTTACGGATTCCTTGGAAGTTGCTCAATTTTCCCTAAGAGTACAAATAGTGTTCTGTGGTTCTGATCAAAAAATACACTTCGAAAAACAAAAACCGAACTTCGACTTTTAATTTCTCAGATCAATTTGTAATATATTCAGCAAAAACGATAAACATGAAACAAAGCCATGTGTTGTTGAAAATAAAGAAAATACTATGATAGAACGTTGATTACTGTTACAAAATACCTTTTTTATCGAACAAGACACCTTGCAATAACAGCCAATAACAACGTTAATTTGAAAAAAGAATTTGAACTAGCCAGTATAACTTGATATTTGGGGGTGGAGCTGCTAGTCAAGGAAAGCGTCACTAATCTGTAAAATTCAGTATCATATAATTTAGTTCCCCATTTCGCCGTAAGTCAATATATGCTGGTTATGTTTGACACAATGCCGTATGCGGGCAACGAATTCATTCAAAACGTAGCATACAATAGGGAAAGCTTGAAACAAAGGAATGTTTCAAAGAGCTTCACTCATTGAATAACGTTTCTTTTTCATTCTGTTTGTTCGCCAATTATTAGTGTCATTTAGATCACTTGTCGTAAAAAAAAAGATTTGTTGGCAGATGTTCTGAATAAAGTTTCTTTTTAAATGGGACTTTGTTTGTTGTGAATTAAATTTAATTTCTGCATAGGGGAATTTACTTAGGTAGGTAGGTACAAATTGCACAGTTATGTTTACCACACCGTTGAGAAACTTGATTTTTATAATATTTATTATTTTAAAAACCAAGTTTATCAACACTTATTGATTTATCGTTCATATTTAGATTTACTTATGTAGGTACCTATCTAAGCTCTAACTAGCTATGTAATGTTATGAATAGGCTATTTTGACCTATATGTGTTATCAATCCTCTAAAATGCTGTTAGATTGGAAATACAACCCATGGCTGGACGCTGACCCTCAAAATACAGGTCCAGGCCTAGTTTGGTGTCAAATAAATATTTCTTTTATGTATGTCCGTTCATCGCACGGCCTTGACGCTCGAAACATAATTAAGTATACTGAAACCACGTGCGTTACATGTATTAAAAAACCTAGACCAAAATGTTCTTTCGTCTTGTGTGACGTCATTGCGATAGGAACTTACGAGTATTTTCAACTATATTGCTATCTGGCCCTGTGGCGCAACGGATAACGCGTCTGACTACGGATCAGAAGATTCCAGGTTCGAATCCTGGCAGGGTCGCAAAAGTTAATTTTGTTTTTCTGTCTTATTCTTAATTATAATTCAATATTACGCAAAAATAATTCAAATTAATGATAAAAGCTTCTCAAGAAATCTTAATTCTATTTGATGTAATGGGAAAGGTAATTGATTATTATATGTCTGCCGTCTGAGAGTCTATTTATAATAATGAATTCAATTTTCTTACGATCTTGGCGTAATTGGTCCTAAAAAAGAATATTTAATTATTAGAAACTGAAATATTTTTTGTAAAAGATAGGCATTTATTATATCCTTGCGCAAAGCATTTTCATTTAGTTGTCTTTTTCTCATTAGTACACTTACCTACAAACTTCTTACGGAAACCATGGACGTATAAAAAATTTGAAACTTTTAGTAGGTAATAAAAAAAAGTTAAAACAAAAGGTAAACCTAAAAACGTTTTTCATACGTCCATGACGGAAACTAAATTATATTCCTTTGTTCGTTAATTAGGTAGGACCCATGGAACTCCGAAGGGACCTTCCTATAAAGTGTAGTAAAGTAACCTGATAAAAACTGCTATAACACCTAAAAATATAACACCCAATTCCAAGCCCATTCAAAGGAAATTACATAAAAAACGTAAACTAGGCAGAAAACATTCTGCCTTTGCCTCAATGAACAGCTATTGTGCACAGTAGGTACCTACCTAACCCTATTTCAACAGAATAACTTTAGTGCCTCATTGGGAATCGTCCCTGTGACCTTTGCGAAATGGCCGGTCATTATGAACAGTGGCTACCCACGCTTAATACAGGCATTTATTTAGACAATGCTTTATTTTGTTATGCTGTAATAAGAATGCGGAATGCGGGTTTTCGCGGGAATCTTGGGTTTTGGTAACAGCGCTATCTGTTGGCGAGTAGTGGAATTTAAATTTTTTGTATTAAAAATAAATAAAAGAGGGGGGTCTACCATGGGTGGTTGTCACGGAACATAAAAAACAGTGGAAGTGCTAAGTAGGCGTGGCACGCGTGTCACAAATAAGCGATGTATCGCTTGCTTGGTCCCCACAGATCTTAAACTATGGTCCCAGTCGAGTTCTAACATGGCGTCGAGTTGCAGTCTCGCGACAAATTAATTTTTCCGTAGCTATGCCGTTTTGTTCCATTTTGGAGTGCAAAAATGATAGTAGGAGAAAAACTCTTAATAATGGAGGTGTTTCGTACCATCGGTAAGTACGATTTTATTTGTTTTCTAATAAAATCTTATTAATTTCAATTTACTAATGATGTAATAGGACCTCTAGTTAAAATGAACCTTATACGATTAAAATACAGTTTCTTTTGGATTGATTGTATTCACAGGCATTCCCCATTTCGTTCTCGAAAGTACTTCGTTACTCAATTAGTGATGTGGTCGGGTCGGATGTTAGTTTTCTCGATAAAAGAAAATAGTGCCGATTCTCTTGTCACAAATGTCTCTAAACTAGACTAGTAATCACCTAAATTTAGTTTATTCCTGTCAAACGACGATTGACTAAAGTGACACAACTTAATTATTTTATAGTTTGACAGCACTAAGCTATTTAATTTAGTGAAAATGGAATTTTTGCTATTCTGAATTTGATGTTTTTATCTATTTTGATATTTTGATAAAAGTTTTTAGTTTCATTATTTTTCTTTCCATTAGGAGACACCGTTTTCAAGATATAAGCAAAAGCCAAAAAATAAATGACACCTCAACTGGAGGAACTTTTCACTTTTTGTATGGAAAATATGAAAAACTTCAAAATTTATATTATTGATTATTACCAACATGTAGAGTTTTAGGGAGTTACGGGTTGCAAAGGGGGGCAAAATTTTCATTATTTTTTTGATAGGACACACCGTTTTCGAGATATAAGCAAAAGAAAAAATATACTACTTCATTCTTCCCTCAGTTTTACTTAACTCCCAACAAGACTTATTTTTTCGAATTAAACAAGAAAACGGGTATCTATCGATATCGATATGTAATACAGAATTCAATGTGTTACTGCACTGGTCGAGTAGCAATAGATGTCGACCTATGACGCGATTGTCAACCTTATGGCTAACGCAATTATACTTATAATTGCGACCACTGAGAATACTGTCATCTATGGTCGACTAGCGGAATTTACCCGTCAATAGAATCTAGTTTGACGTGAGATTACAAAACGTTGTAAATACTTTCTGGACTAAAGCAAAATAAATCCTATTCATAAAGCATGAAGGTTTATTTCTGGATGTAGGATCTGTAACTTACGCTAGTTTTGAATAAAATTAAAACGACAAATCAGACGAATTGTTTGTTTGTGGTGCATTATATGATTGGTTTATTTGTGTGAGTTTGGCGACAGCGGTTCCTATAGTAATTTTGTTGCATACCACTTCCACTGTTTTTTATGTTCCGTGGGTGGTTGTAAATACATAAATGTTTCTTCAATTAAAAAAAATCGTATCACGAATTTGAAGTGAAAACTGTTTCGTAGGTACTAAATAAACTCTGGTTTTAATTCTGATTTTTCAATCGTCAGATAACTTTTATTTATGGAATAAATATGGCGGTTTGACAGCTTTGGTATAGAAAATATGTCAAACTGTCATACTTATTCTTCGGATAAAAGTTATCTGACTAATGAAAAATCGGCCTTAAATCGTACCTACCGATTTAATATTTAATCAGGAAAATATATCAGGACCGTATTTAAAATTGACGGCTTGTCGCCTGTCACCAGTCGCGTATCAGTTTTATTGCACGTGACAAACTTAAAACAAAAGAAATCCGGATACGTTTAAAAGTCCGGAAATAATGAAGTAGCTAGTAAACATAACTACTACCTTAGCCTAGGTATAACAAACAGATTGAAAACTCAAACTCAAGCATAATATATTACAAATAAACCAATTTTAGGCACTTTTGAATTAGTCAGTCAGAAAGATGAAGCTGGAGAACCATTTCCATTTACTTAGTTAAAAACCTAGAAAAAATATGAAATATTACTAAGTATACTTACGTAGGTACTTAATTTGTCGTAGATGTTCGGCATGCTGAACGTGCCGCACACATCGGGCAAGATCCTGCGGTACCCCGGACCATCACGACCACGAGGTGGAGCCACCTTCATGGTGCCTCCGCAGCGAGACAGGTGAGCATATTATAGATACATATTATTATTATATGTATACTAAGGTTAAAGTATTTATCTATGGGTCTTTGTAACCTGAAAATAAATGGTTTATTATTGTTATTATACATTCTGTGGTACTTTACCCTTCTTACTCGACAGACACCCTAGTGCGACGAGTCTATTTACGCGACGTTAGTTCCCGAACGTCACGTAAATTCGGACCATTTTATAATCGAACAATTCGATTTATCCTTTTTTTAGTTTAAATTGTGACAAGCACAATAAGTATCACCCATAGATACGAATAAGTCTTGAAACTTAGTGAATGTTAGCCATGTTCGAAACAAGTGTTTACAGTTATAAAATCTTCGCATTTATTCAGTTCGTGCTGTCAAGCTGTTTAGAGTGACTGCAGTAATAAAACATTCGGTAGGTAATAAACGAAATATTTCGTGGTGTCTCATTTGATTATCTTGATAGGTACCTACTAACTATATAGGGTGACTGATAATTAGTGACTAGGTAAGTACTAAAGTTCAGTTTAGTCACCTCAGAATTATTTTCAGAAGCCAGTGGTCTACGCCCAAACTTCAGTTTTGCCACTGACTAAACGCTCAAGCAGATTTGAGTTCAAATAAAATAAAAACACGAGCCTAGTAAAACCCAGACTGTCTCCCACTACCTACCTACTTAGAAATAGGTGCGTGGTATATTTAGGTACACGGAGACGACGCTAAAAATATCGTCTCTTATTAAAGGTAAAAGTAAGAAAGTTCAAACATAATACCTAAAATTAATTTACCTTTCCAATAAAACATGGCAGGCTGTCCCTTATTAATTAGGTTGAGTAATATCGAGCCCCCTGGGACTTTCGAAAGTAAGCTATTTAAAAAATAGGGTTCATGGCTGAGGGTCTCCCGCTGGTTCACGTCCCGGAGGGCCACGTTTTCTAATTATCTCGATAAAGTCGATATAATTTAAAGTCAATTTTGCTTAAAAGTACCATCAGAAGAAAGGCTTAAACCACATTTTTTAATACTTATTTTATTACTTGACATTAAGGAATAAAATCCAGGAATAAATGAGCATTTGTAGAGAATGGTTAAAATAAACGTATATGTTAATGGCATATTATAGTCTGCTGGAGTAAGCACAGCTTTTAATTATCGCAACCATTAGTTTGTCAATAATATACAAAAATAACACATTTCGGCTTAGTAAAACGGCAATGTTGCGAGGAGAACTTAGGATGCAAGAGTGAGCGAAGCGAGCCCGGGACTTGGGGCACATCGACTCGGGCAGGTTAGATTTGGTGGTTATTTTTTTTAACCACCCAAAAATAGGAGCCGCGCGAAGCGGGGCTCCATCGGCGGGGGTTTTCAAATATATACTAAAAAGCCACTATTCTACCCAAAAAATAGCTACTATAAAAAAGCGCCGTGTGTTGAGTTCCTAAATTATAATTATTGAAATTAGGACACTATTTATCTCAAAATTTTGAAATCAAAATACTTTCGCCCCTAAGTCCACGTATTTTCCATATTTTTGGAACCACTGTATGCGGTGTATGCCGGCAGAAACCAAACAAACATATTCTCGTAGCCTGAAGCACTTTTTATATCGACGGTACAAATTGAAAACAATAGAAAAAATAACAAAGAAAAAATGTGATCTTATCGAAATCGTGGCCTTCCGGGACGTGTATAATAGTACTAACGTACCTCAGCCACTAACCGAAAAATACGTTATACGTTAGCGCGAAGTTTGAAAGTTTACATTATTCTCCAGTATTCTTCAAAATGTACAGACAATAGAATACAGGCACGAGTTTATGTAATTGGCAACATTTTTAAAGAGCTGATAAAATGAAAAAAGAACACTATATTTTCAAGCGTCAAAATCTATTGTAGGAGGTACTTTATTGTAAGTATCTAGTTTGGGCAGAGCGCGAAATGTGTTTTGTCATTATTTTCTATTTTTAGATATTTGATCCGTTTAAAATTATTTGCGACGTCGCGTCCTTTAAAATGTTTTTCGTTAAAATAAATATTGTTTCATCAGGTTCGAAGCTCTGAAGAAATTGATCCGTCAGGAGCACGTGCGTGAACTACAGAGGAAATACGAAGCTGAGCAAAAGCAGGAGCTCAAGGACTTGACCTCTGGACGCGGGTATGCTTCAATTTTAATAATATGCTTTTAATTATACAAAATAGCCCTTAAACTTTTAACTCTTAGGTATTATAGGAATCTGTAAAATAATTTCTTACAATTCATCAAAATAGTATTGGTTTTGTTAAGTTTAGTGCCTCCGGCATGTTCGCCGACCACAGCACGGCTTCCAGGCGGTGCTGCGCAAAAGAACGGCCTCCCTGTAGTCTCGGGTAAAGGGTAGCACCAACACGCTTCTGAGCGTGATGTTGGACAGCGTGGACAGCCAAATCCTGAGGCATTAGTCGCTCTTGCATGTTCAAAATAATAATTATTTTAAATTTTACTAACAAAGCTATAAGTATCTACCTACAAACAATATTATGGACTTGTATCAATTAATGTGTGCTTGGTCTGAAATAAATATTTTCAATTCTTCAACCATATAAATTAATCAAACCCGAGAAATCTGAAACATTTCATCACAAAGTTACAAGAACTTCGAAAAACAAACAGTAAAAACTTTTCAAATAAATATAATCTACTAACCGATTACACAATTCAGTGTTGCCCAACTACATCAAAAACTTACCCCACACTTAAAACGTGTTTCCTAAATTGTTCAAAGCCTTACATTTTATCATAACAAAACACGAATCGCAAACTGTTTTGAGCGAGAGGAAATCTTTTAAAACGTCTGGGCGTGTTCATGTTAATCCGACCCTACCGAGGAATTATTGTAAGATTTTTTTTTTCAAAATTAAAAGTGCTTACAAAGGGAAATGTAATCCTAAGTATCTAAATGTTGGGATTTCCTCTCGTCTTCCTGTTCCGCTGTCAAGGCAATCGTATTTGAATGATGTGTCATTATTTAGGGAAGATTGCTTTCGCTTGAGGTCTTTGTTTTCCTTTTTGAGTTTATAATGTTTATTGGAGTTTAAATATCCATTTTATTGGATGCTATTGAGGGAACGGGTACTTTTCAAACGATTGATTTAAATGTTACTGTAATGTAAATGAAAACCCGTGACCTAGTTACATGTTTATGGGAATATGTATTATGCGTGCGGTCCCAAGGCCTGCCTTCTCACAGGCCAGGTCGACTGGCCATGGGAACAGTCAGCTTGCGGTGGCCTGTCGTCGCCCGTCCGATTGAATGTATGGGATGATCCGTGAAATGCTCGGCACGGGCCGTGACAGGCCCCGACAGGCACGAGCCGCGACATAGACAGGCCTCGATGGACCGTGTGACCGCGGCATGAGTTGATTTATGTAATTTATCCTAACTTTATTTAAAAACCAGTGCAGATACCGTTCATATTTATAACAATTCTGAGAACTTTAAAAAGGAGCGCTATTTTCCCTTGGTGACACAATTTCCAACTCACGTGATATTACATAACTAAGGAACCGTACTAATTAGCATAATATCCGTACTTCTGGAAGTAACTTTGCTAATTAGTTGATGTTTCTGCAGTGGTGACGATTATGTATACGGCACGTATGGAGAACAGGAGCCCCGGGGACTGCAGCCACTTCAGATGGAGTATCCCGCTGATGACCCCACTACCAGGCATACCAAGTGAGTTCTAAACTGTTTTCTTTAAGTTTCTGGTATTCGCATGTATACCTACATGTATGCTGTTGGGTTGGGTTGAAAACAAGCTGGTGGACCACTTGTTGACAAGATTTCACCGCTGCTTATCTGCAATACCAAAAGTGGCGAAGGTGGTTATCACAGAGATTAAGGTGGCACAATCCTGACACACTTCAGTTTGTCAGTTGAAAATGAAGACAAGAAGAATAGTTTCTGAAGACATTTTTGATATCAATACCATTGAGCCATGTGGCACATGGTGACTTTTGGAGGGTCTCACCAAAGGTCACTTTATTGGCAGTAACTGAACTCCGTCATCTTTTTTGACTCACCAAATGCTTTCGTAGTTTTGCTTAATATTATATAAATGAGAAAGCCATGTAGTAAAGTTTAATACTCTTATACTTATAAATAAAGTAAAGCGAAATGAGTACTTAGGGCTTGACATTTAAATTGTAGGTTTCGATAACACAAAGGAATTTATTTTTTTACTACATTCTGTATCAAAGCGAATAAAGAATGTTCTAATTATGAAAATGTTTGGAATAAAAGTATTTTGTAAAGGTCAAGTTTTTTCTCTTATCATTAGAAATGTTTGCTCATTTTTATTACCTTTGTTCTAGGAAACCGCCAGCGGGAAGTCGCCAGATCTCGCAGTTCTCACGTTACTCCGATGTAATGCTCCCCCCCTCCCGCCGCGCCATGTACCACCCCTACTTCGAGTATGCAGCCCCCGAATTCGTCCCCTACTACTGAACCCTCTCCGGTCACTCGGACCCACAGGACGAAAGCACGTTCTAGAAAATTCTACTGCGGGGACTATCTCCCTTACTGTACAAAACACTTTATGTGCTTTAATTCCAAATATCAGTATTAACATGTCATATCGAAAGCATATCTTTAACGCTTTCGCTTAGACGACACTCGTCACTTAAATGCGAGCTTTCTCTGCATTAACTTTCAATATTTTTATATTTATAAAACCGAGATTTTTTCGATGTAGATATGCGATCTCTGAATTTTAATATACCCCCTTTTGAATAATCGCATTGTATTTTTCGATAGGTTTAAGGATTTAGGAGGATTTCTTCTTGGAATGTTCGAGTCCCTAGGTGGAACAGACATAATTAATGTTATACGGTACTTCCGATTATGACAATAATAATACATTATATATACGATTCGAGCAATTATCTTAAATTGCCGTCAATTCCAACTAAGTTAATCGTGACAATAAAAATGTTTAAAAAATGTATTCTGACAATAAACTGTATGGATGTTTACAATTTGATGTTTAGTAGAATTATAAGCGTGAGGAGGAAATATCCATTTATAAATTAGGAGTTTAATAAAGGAGTATATGAATATAATGTCGGTGGCTAGCCAGTTGGGAAGTTATTATCTGCTTTTCGCTTCGATTCTACTCGTTTACTGAGATTTTGTGCGCAGTATTATGAAATAATAAAAGTATTCGCCGTATTCCTTTCTTAATCAAAAAACTTTTTATTAACATTATGAGGTACAGTCCGAGCCCGACGACCTCTGAAGAATCGAAGCGAAAAATATTTCTTCAACATTCGCCCTTCAAAGAAATAGTTTTAGTACTTGCTCATACTTTGTAGATATCTAAAACGATATATTTACTTGTAATCAGTGTTTGTTTGTATTTTTATTTCAGTGGTTTTTTTTTTATGAAAATCGTTTGAATGTTGTTTTCTATATCATAATTTAAGTACCCAGTTTACTGCCATATAATGGACATTTTCTGCTATGTGACAATATTTTTTTTTTTTATATAATTTCTGTAATTTAACAGTAGTAACAATAAAAATATCTACTTTAGCGTTGGCTTTATTAAAACCTATATGGTCTGTGTATTCAGTTATCTTCCGAAATAGTTGATAATTGTTGTGATTAGTCACTAAGTATATTGTTACCATGTATTATAAATCAAAAGCCTTCAGGACGGCTGGGTGGGCTTCGGCTGCGGTAGACGATACTCCGTCAAACTTCGAGTGATTCGAATGCGCAACCGAGTCCCGACAGAAAAATGCTTTAACTACATTTAAATGTTTCATGTTTATTGTAATACATAGTTAATTGTAAATTAGTAATGCGCCGCTCGCGGCTTATTTAATATTTGTGTACTAACGGATCTTAATGTAGAAATGACGCAGCCTCGGAGCGACGACTACCGGTCGGTTAAGGAGTAACACCAACAGGCTTACTGATGTTCTACTTCATTCAATGATCTCATGTTTATCTTATAATAATATAAAGAACAACTTAACTTCTTTACTTCGTTAGCCACTAACGTGATCTCAACCGGCATTTGCAGATGTGTTAAACTGTATAAAATTAATCGGAATCGCACTGAAAGTGAAGGCTGTAATTCTAAGGAAGTTGTTACCTATTTGTGTACTATATATATTATTATATCTAATCAACTATCGACATATAAGTATCGACGATGAGTCGACATAAACTCACAGACTATAAAATTTGGCTTTAAAATTATATTACACGTCATATATTGTGGCTTTAAGAAGTCAATGAATTCATTAATCTTCTATTTATTAACGCGGACTGTCTTACGACGTCCCGTATCCTACATGTTACGATTTAGCGAGATATCTATACATATTTTTATTTATATATAATTTTCTAACAATATTCTGTAGAATTTTACAAATTATTTTATTGTCTTTTAAAGTCATTAACAGTTAGGTAGTTAGTCGATAATACATTGAGTAGTGTTTATTGGATGCGTATTAATTAAAATAGGTGTTTAACTAATGGAAAACATATGGAAACATTTCAAAACCTAATTGTAGTTCTTCACAGTTACATATCCTTGCGATTGCATTGCATACGTAACTAATACATATGAACTAACTTAGCCATATCAGTATTAAAAAATAATTCTAGTGAATTATCGAATGCATACAGCCAACACATGGATCAACATTGAATACCCCAAAATCGGGGAAAACTTTTTATTGTTGCAACACTTGCAATAACGTCGCGCGCTGTTTTCGGATACTTACTCGCACTAGAGTGAAAAAAAATGTCAATGAGCTATATATATCTTCAATTATCTCGTCAATTTTACAGATTTTAGATATGCATTCGATATTTCAGAAAATAAGACAATATTTAACATAGTAATCACTTATAGTTCGCAGCGCGGTCTTGTACAGACAATAAATATGTAATTTGGACAATAAATACGCGTTGCATGGACTAAACTTAATATATTAATATTATAATAAGACCGCGCCTGTCCGTAAGTAGGTATACAATTTATCCTATCCATTGATAAATTAATGTTTTAAAATGTATATTAATTGGTGGTTTTTTTGAGAAATAAAGATAGTTACATACTCCTGAGCATAATTGTCTGATTATTTTTCATTCATTCACATACCCTTTAAATTCTGCTCCTCTTTTTTTAATTTGGCCAAGGGAGAACCTTTTCCCTAGGAGCACTAACATCGGCCTTCCACGAACACGTAAGTAATTAGGTACGCACGTAGATACTAATTATAGTAGGTACCTACCCATGTGGTATTTCACTTTTCAAACCACATGTTTTAGTCTGTTAGGCTAATACTGCATTATAAGCTACTCATCTCCCCCCATATCATATCATATCCCCTTGCCATGTTCATTATTAACGCTTTCAAGGACACTAAATGGCACACCAAGATGGCTGAAATTATTGAGCCTAGGGATCTGCCGCGGATGACTGAGACATGATGATGTTTACGGATTAATTACTAAAAGCGTAATGATGCTAATGTTTTTTTTTTTTTTTTGTATATATATGGCATCTCGTAGTTGGCCTAGAGAGGCCGTGACTACTTAACCGGACTATCCTGTGGCTGCCTTAAGCGAACTCAAAGCCTCCAGCCAGGGACATAAACTTACAGACTAAGCGACTACACGCTAAGGGCTCCCCCTGTGGGGAACGAACCTCGGCTTAGGGCGTCGCTGGGGGGAGGACAGCAAAATGGGACAGGCTGGATCAAATTAGAGTGATTGCTACTGGCTCAGCTACGCCACCAGCTGGCACTTCATACCTGAGCAAGGGACGGGGGGGAGGACGATTACTACGGGGTCGTCACGAAGGACCTCGGCGGCGAGCTCGGAATGTCGATTTGTTTTTGTTCCTACGGTCCCTACTGCTCTCCTGGAGAAGAGTTATGGGGTCATCGGGATCTGAGAGGTGATGCTAATGATGATGACATGAAATTCTGTATTTATACTAAAGAGAGCATTCGGAAGATAGTAATATGCAGCGCGAGGCAATAATTACACTTGAAGGTACTTAGGCTCAAAACTTCAGCTCCCCGGTATTTCTAGATGAATGGACAAACGGACACTTAACTTATCTGAGGTGGGGAGTTCGCTCATGGAGCAGAAGATGCCCGTGGCCTCCCATATATCATCCCTACGAATCAATCAATCTGCCCAGCCTAACCTTTTCCCAACTATGTTGGGGCCAGCTTCCTGTCTTACTGGATGCAGCAGAATACCAGTATTTTACCCACTTACTTACGTCAGACTTTCGGGCTTCTGACGACCCGTAACGATTGTTGAATGACAGCTGGGACCAACGGCTAACGTGCTTTCCTAGGCACGAAATTTCATTCCTACGAGGATCCCCACGAGTAAGGAACCGAAAATAGGAAATTAAAATAAGTATTTGAGCATGTCGTCACGGCTGACACTTTTATAATTACTTTTATCTATATCGCGAAATGTAGGCCCAAATTTAACTTTTCTTTTTGTTCACGACACTGTTAAAACGTTTAGAAAAATTATTTAGAATAAGTATCTGTTTATTTTGGCTTTATTTATAGACTAATTCTTATTATTTTAACTATTAACTAAAATTGTATTGACCTGTGACAAAATACCTACAACTTTATAGCCAATCAATTTTGTCTTATTTACGTGAACATATTAGGGCAGTCAGCACCCTGATTGCGTCACACCATCAATCGAAATCGGTTTCATTTTGACAGTTCAATATCATTCATTGCGTTATTTACGGTGTTGAGAAGACAATTTTATTGAACATATGAAGCAATGGATTAACAATTTGCTTCAAAATGATTCAGATTCCGATCGACAGTGTGTTACGCAATTAGGATGCGGATCATTTCTCTCGAGTAACAAACATTTTACGGTGTGGTCCCTTCCTAAAAATAGAACAAGAACATCAAGTCCCGCGGGTGCTCGGGGAAGTGACTGAGACGTTAAATACGTGAATGGACCGCAGCTTCCATCTATTTCCAAAAATTGCCTATAAACCTAATAAATAGGTACATACCACACTTCTAACTCGTATATCTCATTTCGGACTAAGGGCTGGCTATTTCGATCCATAGAATAGTTAAACATAGTAACTAATGGTTGAATTTTGGCAAAAGGCTAAAAATGAATGAGTTATGCCATAACTTACTATTTTTTTTTAATATGAATGAGCTAACATTCATATTCATGTTTAGCCTTTCACATTTAGCCAAAATTCAACCATTAGTTACTAGGTTTAGCCATTGGTTGAGATAATTACGAATCAAAAAACCGGCCCAAAGTTTATAGATACTGGATACCTATGCATGTCAAATAAGTTCCTTTGTTACACTATTCTGTACTAGAAAAACAAGTTTTATTTGTTCCACTATTATGTTTTGATTTGATTGATGGCCGCGAGAGAAAAAAAGACGCCATTTTCAGGCATTGGCTTTTAAATCATGCATAAATATGAAAAATGTGCGAAAGGAATATTTTCGATTTTATAATCGTTGTAACTTACGTAATAGTTACCAACGTACTCTGCAAGTTCGCGCTAGGCCCACAGATTAAATTAACACTGAACGCGCAATACAGAACTCTAGCTGGGTGAAAGTTTGCCAACGCAATTGCTCATTTTCCCCGATTCCCCCGAACTCGGTTCCCCTCGAGTTTGATTAGTTGTCTAGGCGCCCATTGTAGCTGATTGATGCTTTAATAACGTTAGATCGATTGCCCAGATAACAGATAGTTAAAAGTTTATACGTGCTTTGAGTTCTGATGTGACTTTGTATCGTGTTTAAACACGAAAAAATGAATGATGAGAAATGGTGGTCTGTGTTTTTTTTTTTAGTGTTTGCACTTGCCTATAGGTACAGAATTAGGTCTTACGGGGTGTTCTTCGGGATGTTCTTCTTCGGGGTGTTCGCGTCTTGACTTATGGAAGCGAAATGGGACGCAACATTGGGAATTATGGTCGGACCTGCAACCTGTGTGTTTCTCGGCTGTACCCCCTTTTTTGTGGATGGGAAATCATCAAATAACTTCTCCCGCTCTGCGTGGAGCGGGAGGGCGTGTCAGACTTCTACTGACTAAAACCCACCAGTGTTCCTTCAGTCAGGGCCACGGTAACTCTTTAGAACAACCCGCAACCCTGGCGGGCATCGGCCCTGGCGGACCCCTTCAGCTAGTGCTGACATCTCTTTGAGGCGCGCGTGGAACACAACGCGCCGTCGACCCGGGCCTGGTCCTTACCGGACGGCGAGCTCCCCGTTGCTCGCCATCCGCAAGCCCACGCCTACGGTGGCCGGGAATCGGCTATCGATTCCCGACGCCCAGGGCGTCTCCTGCGGCGACTAGGGGCGTGAGGGCGCAAAGATTGCCTCTCCCTCACGCACCGCGTACAGTGTTAAACTGTGTTCTTCGTTCCAAAACACAAATAGCGGACGCTGGCCGCACAGCTGCTGGACTAAAGTAAAGTGGAACTGGGCTGGACACATCTGTCGCATCTCGGAGTAGCAATAGGCAAAAGCCACCACTCATAGCAGTGGATCCCAAATAGTAGGAAACGATTACGCGGCAAGCCCAGAAAGAGATGTTGGAATGAGCTGGACTACTTCTTAAAGGATTGGCTCGCAATCGCAGTAGACCGGGAAAAGTGAAAAGAGGGAACCGCCTTTGCAGGTTGTACTAGCTTCTGCCCGCGACTTCGTCCGCATGAAAGGAAACGGTGACGCTTTCATACAATCTTGGGCCTGGATGTAAAAAGATGAAATTGGTGTCAGTTGGTAGCTACTGTATTACCGGACCATTACTGAAAATTTTGCGGATTTTAGCAATCTGAGAGCTGAGTTATAAGAGATTTTGTAAAAGTGAGGTTATTTATCAACCTACACTTAACAGCTGATTTTTGAAGTGAGAACGTCATTTGTTTCTTTTATTTAGGATGTTAATTATATTTGTAGAGAGAGAGGAAGTTAGGAAAACAAAGATTTAAAAATCAATAAAGGTAAGGAGGTGATACTTAAAAGTAAAAATCGTTTTTCATTAGTATTTTTTATTCATCTTCAATCATCGCTCTTGAATAAAATTATAAATTCACATTTCAAGAGGTGAGCCGGTGTGAAGTAAATTTTCTGACTCTAGATGCAAGTGAACATCCACATCGGAGACAAACACTACGGTGGCCAAGACGTCTAGGTTCACCAAGAGGTTGTATTTGAGCTATGTCCCAGCATGCTTGGCAAACATGGTCACTGCTGTTTACCTGAACAATGGAAAAGTTTTTAATATCAGATATCCTAGATAGCCAGCATGGTAGATGCTGGTGAGCTAAAAAAACAGGAAATGAGTAAGTACTTACGGATTGTGGTGCACACCATTGACGAATCACTGGTAATATCATTTCGTCATCTAAAGCTCGATGACCGATCACTCTAGTGTAGTACAGCGACTAGTCGTTATGCCACAATTTACACAACGTACCATTGTGTCAATATCCAATCGATAGGCCGGTCATAAAATCCAAAATAACAAGTCCAACTCCAATGTATAAGAGGCGTTCTCCATGTCCGGTATGGTAGCAAGGGTCGTACAAGAAGCAAGATCAGAAGTCCGTAGAAAAAAGCAGGGGTCGAAGAAATTATCAATAAAACGTAAGAGAAAACACACTCAAAACGTACATGCTCTAAACGATACGAAAAGAGTGAGTGAGTGTCACAGCTGTCTGTCAATGTTATGGATGTCAGCACAGATTTAAAATACAATAATCGATTAACATACATGAATCGATTTAAAGATTTATCTTTAGTATATGTAGATATTTAATTTGTTTAAACTATATAATAAGTTAATTCTAATAGATTTAACTATTTTAATTTAATCAATCATCTGGTTAAAGCATTTTTTTTAATATTATGAGCTTTGTCACGTTAATCAATGATAATTTAATCGATATTTCATTTTATTCGTCACCTTAAACTTAATTTTTGGATTTCTCAATTCCCAGATTGTAAATTAGGCTGATTTTTCAGATTTTGAAAGAGAAAAATATAACCCTTTTTTTAAACCATACCTCAACTTATTACAATCAGGCCCAGAAATCCCCGTCTCCTTTCTTGTTGCCCCGACCCATCGCGTCGCATCGCATCGCTCGCCCGTGCTATTCCTTCGTTTACCGAACATGCTGATTTGCTATGTAGGTACCTACCTAACAACTAAAATCTTTGTAACACGACACCTTACTACCAAGTGGACTACATACCTAAGGGGGCGTTCATTAACTACGTGAAGCGATTAGGGGGGAGCGGGTCGAGCCGAATCTCACCCAATCTCACGTGGAGGAGACGGGTCTCGGCAATCACGTTATTTTTTTTTTCACATGAACCTGTGTAATAATGCGAGAAAACTGGGTAATTATAATTATTATAAATAAATTAATAGTTTAAAAAACACTAGAAAAACACGCTTTTATAAATGCACGTAAAAACTAAAAATAAATTATGGATCGTTCTAGTTGTCTCTATTTCTGGGCTGAAATGTAAACTATGTGCTATTGTAAAAGCGTCGGGCGCTGGAACAGGAAATGGAAGATGGTTAAATTAGTTACCTTAGATTCCATTACATAGTTAGTTACATACAGGTCGACCTAATAAAAGCGTGTTAAAAACTAGCGACCCGCCCCAGCTCCGGGTGGGTAGGAGCATATGTGCCTACATTTTTTGTATCAGCCTGTTGCGTCGAGTATGAATTTGATTTAAATGTAACATATTACCAAACTACTTTATCGCGCGCTTTATCGCTTGCCTTATACATATAAAAACAGTAGGTGACAGCGGGTGGTGGAGCGCGGGCGGGGTGTGGCTGCATCAAGCGAATTCCGTCGTCAAGTCGCGTTGGTGCGAGGCCGCTTGAATTTATTTTCTCGCGCATAGTTTTAAATTTACGATAACTCATAAGATATTAATTTAAATTGTATGGTTTTAAGGGCTAGCTATTATTATGTGTATGGAATGCTTAAGGCTACACTAAGGTATTTAATTTGATAATGATTAATACTGTATCCGTCTAAATAGCTTTTTGCAAAAACCATATTATATGTCATCTTTTTTTAGGAGTTTGAACGTTTATAGTAGCTATAGTTTAAATGTGTATAAAAGATTTTTGTAGCGGACTTTTTTGTAGACCTATAAAAGAGAAACAATCCCACCATACATTGTTTTGTTACATCTCAAACGGATTAGGCAGCGTTTTCGATGCTCGAAGCTCCGAGATGGCTTGATTTCTTCCGACATCTTCAACAATCATCCTCATTTTTCAACCAATTTACACAAAACCTTAATGAATTATACACCTATACCTTCTTCAGGAATCACTCTGTTGATATCTGAAGACCGCATGAAAATCCGTTCAGTAACTTTTGAGATCACCACGAACATACAGACAGACACTGCGGTGGGGACTTTGTTTTATTAATGTAGTGATATATATATATATACATATGTATTATAAGAAATAATTAAGCAAATTATGTTTACTTAAATAAATCCAACGCAATCAAGCACAGATTAACGTATGTACACTAAAAATACGCATTTTGAAAACTTTCACGTGACGGTATTGGAAGGAGGGAATTGAACCAAATCTCACGACATCTCGCCAAGGGGGTGGGGGCGAAAAATCGCTAAAATCGCCTCACGTAATTAAGGAACGCCCGTTAAGTCACACAGACAGACTTCCCTTAGACAGCTTTAATTCCTCCGACAAGTTATAATTAGTGCAGGTGTTCAAACTTGGTGCAGATCGGTACCTAACTATTGCCGAGATAGCTTACCTATTTATCCAACGTTAGACCTCATACCCGCGGGTTTTATCGCGTACTGGATTTTCAACGCACTGCTTATCGCTGAGAGTTGAAAATCCAACAGTATGCTTTTTTGACGCGCTGGAATGCACCCTGTTGGATTCTCAATGCTCGGCTCAACACCTGCTGAAAATCCAGTGAGCGATAGAAACCGTTGCGTTAAAAAAATCACCGGTGCATACCTACCTACCTACTTAGGTACCTAGGTATTAGGTATGGGTCCTCGTACGCACCAAGGATTACTGCAACTAGCTAACTAACTCCACTACAGCTGAAATATCTTGGCAAGTCCGAACATCGCGCAGAAACCTGCCCAGTACCTAACATTTTTTAGGAACCAAATGCTGACATGAGGCGAGTGTGAGTGAGAGAACATGCGCGAAAGTTCGTAGTCATAATAATATATATCCCCACCGCTGTATCTCTACGTTGACATCGTGGTGGGGCTTGCGCGCTGCGAACTTTACTGTCTGTGACGGTAGAGTTTACTTTGCCAGACTAGACCCGTTCCGGCAAAGTAAACTCAGCGCCCTCCGCTTGCGCTCAATATCGTCATCGTCCTTCATGCCCGCGGTCAAGACATGGCCAAGGTATTTAAACCCGTGTGATCGGAGTTCCACTCAAATGGACGGATTGGTGGTATAGTTTCTGGACACCGTCCGCCGCCGGCACCAAAGACCATGACCTTACTCTTATACGCATTGTAGACCAAACCATGAAGCTTGGCATAGTCTTCACAGATGGCCAACAACCTAATAAGGCCACAAACCGAGGCGCTCAGCAGAGCCATATCATCGGCGTAACTATGTTTACACACACCCCATCAATGTAACAGCCGGCTCGCTCTCTGCTGAGCGTTTCAATCAGCTCATTGATGTATAGATTGAAGAGCGTAGGCGAGGTCAGCCCTCCCTGCCGCACTCCAATCCATACGGCTCCGCCAAAGCCCCAGCCCATCGAACCTGATTGATCTGGCCTCCACACCAGCATTTTAAAGTGCTTATCAGTTCATATGGAACTCCAGCTTTCTCAAGCTTACTCCAAAGAATACTGTAGAAGACCAGATCGAATGCTCTGGATAAATCGAGGAAGCACGCGTATATAGTCGTTTTCCGGTCTGTATAGTACTTGACAGCCCACTTTAGACACAAGATGGCACTCTCAGTGGACAGCCCAGCTCGGAATCCGAACTGATTGTCGTGCAGTTTAATGTGGTTACAGTATTAAGTTGTCTATTAAGCAGGCTATCAAGCACTTTCGCTATCACCGTAGCCAGGGAAATAGGCCTATAGTTTTTTTATATCCTGCCTGCCTATCCCTAGATATCCTTGCCTGTTTTATTTTTGTATAGGCACTACAATAGTTCTCGTCATCTGACTGGGCAAATACTCATGACTCACACAAAAGTAAAAAGAACATTGCCAACACTCTTGGTAAATAAGGACCCGCATATTTGAGGTGCTCAATACTCAGACTTTCCTAGAGATTTTCCTCTAGATACGGTGGTTTTGCCTATGTTCAGACTTGCCAAGATATTTAAGCCGTATTGTAGCTAACTGTTAACTAGATGTATAATTATAGTATAATTATAGCTGTTGCCCGCGACTTCGTCTGCGATCCAGGATGAATAGTAGCCTATGTCCTTTTCCAGGCCACGGTCTGCTCAAGTGTCAAATTTCAACCAAATCCATTCAGCCGTTTTAGCGTGAAACCGTACCTAATCAACAAACAAGCACACTTTCGCATTTATAATATTAGTTGAGATAGTTAGAGAGAATGAAAAACCGGTCTATCGACACTAGACTCACAAGAAATATTAGGTACCTACTTAAATTGAATAAAAAACTCACTACTAAAGTTTCTTTAATAATATTAGGTCATTTTTATATAAATATTTTTTATTTCTATCAATCAAAATATGCACCCATGCTATCGATGCATCTCTGCCAGCGCAGTGGTAATTTTTCAATGCCCTTCTTGAAGAAGTCAGATGTACGGGAGCCAACAAACTCTTCAAAGGCATTTTGTACCGCCTCTCGGGTATTGAATTTTTTCCCTGCCAAGGAGTTGTCCAAATTTTGGAAAAAGTAGAAGTCTGTCGGCGCAGTCTGGTGAGTACGGTGGATGACGCAAAACTCTTTTAGCTTAGAGACTGTCTATTGTGCCATATGAGCTCGAGCGTTGTCGTGTAGCAGCAGCAGGGACGAACAATTAACCATGGCTGGCCGGAGATTGGCTAGCTTCACCATCATTGTGCCCAGTTCCTCACAGTACACATCCGCAGTAATGCTAGTGCCATTTGGTAAGAAGCTGTGATGAATTATACCAACAATAGACCACTAAACAGTGACCATGACTTTTTTAGGGGTAACTTTTCGTTTGGGGCGCTGAACCAGGGTCTAACCAACATTATGACTGCTTACGATTATCAAAAAGAATCCATTTTTCATCGCAAGTGACAATTCGATTCAAAATCCCTTCGTTTCTGTCTGTTAAGCAACGCAAGGCATACCCACCTCAACGCGTTCGTCGCATTAGCGATTGTTCAGTTCGTGCGGCACCCACTTATCAAGTTTTTTTACCTTGCCAATTTGACGCAAATGGACCAATATTGTTTTGATGCTAATGTTGAAAGCTGCTATTACTCAGCCGTAGATTGAGTATCATCAGGTTCCACTATCGCCTTTAATTCGTCGTTTTCGGGTGACAACGGGGTTCATTTTTCAGATCAAAATTTCCATGTCGGAAGCGTTCAAACCAATAAGTGTACGGCCTGAGTGCACGCTCGACTCGAGCATCCGGCGGGGCGGGGCGTGCGACGATCGTGTTCAACACACGCTGGTGAACGCTGTTCACCGCTTGCACGCAACGCTGAACGCCCCGCTGGACGCTTTTTCACTCGGGCCGTACACTTTCGAGTCGTGCGTTCGTCACTTTCGAGTCGTTTGTAGTGTTCACTCCGTACACGTAAAGGATGATCGGTTCCGTGGTTTAAGCGTGAAAAGGTAACAAACAAACAAACTTACTTTCGCATTTATAATATTAAGATAAGATGCAATTCACAAGCGCGTCATTTGTCTCCTAGGTAATTGTAATAAAGTACAAAATGAAACGCACGCGCGTTCGTGAAATGCCACATCGGTACTCCACAAGTTACTAAGAGGTTTAGGGATGTTACGAGTAGTATCGTAAGTCGCGGTGTGTAAAACCCTAATTAATACTGCCTCGTCTGATCACAGAAGGTTACAGGTTCTTTAATCAAAGTTCTTTGTTGAATTAATAATGTCCATGTTTATTGTATAGAAAACTCAAAAAGAGAACCTTCCGCATGAACCAGAACGCAGTAACTGGTCGGCCGTTCATACGTCTCGCTTGTATAGGGTAGACTGGGTACGGTTGAAACAATTTAACTTTTATCGTTTATAATTTTGTTGTTTATAAACCGAGTGACGATTATGATACATTAAATTCAAAAGTGAAGTTTTGGCTACGATATAGCTGTATCATTATAGTTCCCGGGTTATTATTTTTAGAAATATATGAAATTAAAAAAAAAAAACGAATTTGTTGCAACCGTCCCCATGCCAGGGGCGGTTGAAACAGCGATTGGGGTCAGTTGAAACACATACAAATAATACAATAAATACTAAGGAAGCATGTTTTATTTATCATTAAAACTAATTAAGGCACCACATAACAACATTAATCAGTCTTCAAGGTTTCATCAGCCTTTAACGAGTAGTAAACAATTAAAGAATTTCTAAAATCAAATAAAAATTAATAATAAAATTAACATTTTGAATAAACTAAATAAAAACTTTTTTTTTAATCAAATAAACTTAAATAAGAAAGAAATAACATAAAGAAAACAGAGCTTAGAGATTAATCAGAGTATTCAGATTCGCAATTGTGGCAAACGTAGCTAAGACCACCTTCTGTGCATTCTTCGTGAGCCCACTGTTTACACGAAGTACATTGTATCCACTTTTCTCCGGATCTGCTCTCTGAATAGGGTGCTAAGCAAACAATACAGAAGTATTCTTCCTCTTCAAATTCTTCCGATGACAAATCATTTTCAATTTTCTCACCTCTTTCTTAGATAGTCCGAAATATATATCAGCACATCGAATCAAATATTTTGATAATTCTCGCTCCTGATCTTCATTGAAAACACGATTGTGTGCTTTATACCCCATACCTTCATCGTCTTTGCCGGAGGCATCTCGCTTTCGAATGTATCTTAACAGGGAACAGTGGTTTATACCATGCTTTCCGTAGTGAATCTCCAGCTTTTACCTCCTCATATGCATTACTATAGCTCGACAAGTTAATTTCCCCTCTGGAAGTCTTCCTCACTCGAACTCTCGGCATCTACAAAAAATAAACATTTTGTTTCAACCGTACCCACAAAAAATGTTTCAACCGTCCCCAACACCACTTTTGGTAGAATATATTTTATAGTTACGACAGTAATAATAACACAGTAAAAATAGTCACTATCCCTTATTCTACAAGCTTCATAATAATCACAAACACACACTCAATACATTCACTTACAAAGAACAGATAATATAAGCGTTAATGTCAGAAGAATAATACTTACTTTTGGGTAATAAAAAACAATATGGCGTCCTGCACACAACAACAACGCGCGGGGAGCGGCGCGCTACTAAATTTGCGTTCGGAACTGCCATCCGCTTCGTTTTCCCCTTGCCTCCCTCACTCCCCGCGTAACCGTTTACGAGATATTTGCTCTGTTTCAACCGTCCTTTGTTTCAACCGTACCCAGTCTACCCTACCTACATAATTGCTTGTCAAGCATTCCGCCTTTCGTGTTTACATTGTGTCCCTACAGAGGCTTTATTGGAAAAGTTACTAGAAGTTAATTTTCTAGTCTGAATGGGGAACTTAAGTTTAGTTGGACACATTGTATCCGAGTAGACAGAGGTATCCAAACTGAGGCACCTGTCCCACCATCGGCGATTATAACGAAAAGCGAGTAGAGATAGCAAATAAAAACGTTTTGGCGAGCAATGAGCAATGATTGCGCGATGACGACGAGTAACTAAGCGCTGGTATGCGTATGTACCAAGTGTGAGTCTTTCAGCGAGTGTTCTGCCCGCCAAGGGAGCGTTGCTGAGCGAGTACTCTCTTTGATAGCTCTTGTCGCTACGAGGACAAACCAAACGAGTTCACGCCGGCCGGCGGTGTGAACAGTCACCGATCAGTAATAATATAATGTATCTCTTTTACTTACACTACCTATAATCTTTTGTATGTTTCTTGAGCGAGTTAATGGTTGATAACTAGATAGTCCTTCCTCTTCGGCGGCGGTGGGACAGGCGCCTTAGGTAAACACTCTTTTTATGTCTTAGGGCCGGTTTTTTGATCCGTAGTTAACCAATGGTTAAACAAGAGTGTATCTTTTGCAAAAAAAAACGGGCGCCTAAGGAAATTTACATTCTAAGGTCGATTTGAGGTAAACGAAATTTAATTGTGTGACGTAGTATGCATACTTATAATCGTGTAAATTAATACGCGTGAATTGAATTCTGGCAATTTTTTTTAATTTGGGTGAATTCTTTAAAACCGATGTACACGGCCAAACAATAAGAAGTGCTCGGCAATAAAGACAAGAAGATTTTATTACTTCTTTTAATTAAAAAAGTTACAAATGTAAAAACCTAATAACGAGTGTGACCTCCTCTTGCCAAAATCACAGCTTGAATCCTTCTGGGCATGCTTTCCACGATGTTTTTAATAACGTTTTGAGGAATACGTTCCCACTCTCGTGTCACTGACTCTGGCAGGGCCACCATCAGGGATTTTAATTTTGAAAACGCAAAAAGTTAGTCGCTAATTAGTCGAAATTAGTCGCCAAATATCAGAATTAGTCGGTCACTGATTCAAAAGATATAAGGGTTTATAGGTGGCCCTGCTGGAGAGACTCTCCCCAGCAGGGCCAAATTTATATCTCAAAAACTAGGGCACCTAGCGAAGATCTGTTTTCTTCCATATTTAGTCGCCAATTAGTCGAAATTAGTCGCCAAATATCAGAATTAGTCGGTCACTGGTTCAAAAGATATAAGGGTTTATAGGTGGCCCTGCTGGAGAGTCTCCCCAGCAGGGCCACATTTATATCTCAAAAACTAGGACACCTAGCGAAGATCTGTTTTCTCCCATATTTAGTCGCCAATTAGTCGGAATCAGTCGCCAAGTTACAGATTTAGTCGGGTCTTAGTTTAGGAGATATAGTGAGTTCAATTAGTAAGGTACAGTCCAAGAGCTAGATCGAAGAGTTCACGAAAAATTACCAAGAAAAAATATTTCTATTAATATGTGTAATATACTTTTAGTTTTATCGGTCTAAAGTCTTTAGAAATGTCCGAGAGAGATAAATTCTCAATTAAATTCATGATTTTATGTTTTTAATTACTAGTTTAGAGTGGCTTAAACTTCTTTGAAAACATTAAACCTTGCTCTTGGTCTATTTGATGTCAAGATGTACAGTCGCATGCAACTGTTTTACCAGTTTACAATGTTAACCTCTAATTAACGTTAGAATAATAAAAAAATATCGTACCTTTAGTAAAATGTTTAAAATACTAAAACGTTGAAAACGTATTGTCAATTGTAATCAAATTTTATTTTATAAAAATGATATTTCAAAAAGTTCGTTTGATGTGTGTTGTGTTTGTGTGTATTTTGAGGTGATTGTGAGTGTTGTGTTGTGGGTATGGACGGGTTGAGTTTTTATTTTATCTTAATTTAGGTTAGAATAATAAAACGTCTGTTGTCGAAATATAAAATGATTTATTACCTTAAAATGATTGTACAGACGCCAGCACATCAAGCTACTACAATCTGTCAGATTTCTTTAATAGAATTTCGACTTTATTGCTAAAGAATTAGGTTCAAGGTTGATTGGGAAAATCTGACAGTTTCGGGTAGGTTGACCTGCTGGCGTCTGTACTTTCAGAAAATGTTACAAATACCTATTTATTCAATATTATGAACAGATACAGTTTGTGAGTTTGGATGTTAGGGGTTTTATTAACATGTTCTTCCATTTCTTCTTCCGCCAAAAGCACAATTATAATCATATCCAAGTCCACCATCGTTGACGAACTTTCGCGACAAACTGGCACGTTTACTGTAGCTGTAACCGAGAACGGTTTACTCGCGCAGGCTCGCGAGGTCGCGCGCAAGCTCGAACATACGCGATCCGTAAAGAAAATACCCGAGACCGTGCGGGGATTATTCCTCTCTGTCTGCGCTGACCCTTTAACTTACGTGACGGGCAACTCGTTCTAAGCAGCTCGTCTGTACACGCGCATCTATCTCTTTCTTAATTACCGTAAATGAAACGGAGCGCAGCGATCTATCTGCCAGCGACTAAGTGGTAAGTGCACATTGTGTTGGATAAATAATTACACATAGACATACACACATACACATTACATCGTACATTATTGTAGATTTGTTTATACTCGTAAGTAATGAATACAGCTTTCCTATGGTGGGTTGAAATTATAGACTAAGTTTATATTTATTTAATTCGAAACAAACATTCCTCCATAAGACGTCATGGATACTATCTAGAAAATACATAAAGTATTTTGTACTCGCTTGTACCACTGTATGGGGAAATTGAATTCTTTAATATCTTTTTAATTACACACCGACTAAATCTGTAACTTGGCGACTGATTCCGACTAATTGGCGACTAAATATGGGAGAAAACGGATCTTTCGCTAGGTGTCCTAGTTTTTGAGATATAAATGTGGCCCTGCTGGGGAGACTCTCTGCAGCAGGGCCACCTATAAACACTTATATCTTTTGAACCAGTAACCGACTAATTCTGATATTTGGCGACTAATTCCGACTAATTGGCGACTAAATATGGGAGAAAACAGATCTTCGCTAGGTGCCCTAGTTTTTGAGATATAAATTTGGCCCTGCTGGGAAGAGTCTCTCCAGCTCGGGGCCCTAAATTACTAACTCTAATAAAACTCCTGATATTGGCAGCCAAAAGCCTCCTCCTGACCGTCCACAAGCTAACTTCTACTTCTTCAAGGCTCTTCTTCTGGTCCACACTTGACGCTTTACGATTCCGCAACGCCTGACTCACCAACAAGCGGTCATCTCTTGGTTCTGTGCATCGGTTTCTTCCCGAACCGGGTCTTCTTTTGACCGAACCGGTCTCTTGATGCCGTTGCCAAGTCCTCTGGACAGTTGAACGACTCACATTTAGCCGCTGAGACACGTAAGTTTGCGAACAACCTTCTTCAAGTAGGGCTATAATTTTACCGGTCCTTATCGCTTTATCACTCATATCAAAAAGTGGTATTTAATGTAAAAAGAAAGATTAAATTGTTTAATTTGCAGAAAATATCCAAAAAGTTTTAAAATTTTAGTAATCAGTAAAAAAAAATCGTTTCAGTAATTCGCGCCATTAGTAAAGCCATTTTACAATAATCCACAATAATTCAAAATTTAAATTTGGAACGTAAAAAATCATGCCAGGATGCTTCAAATAACATGCCAATACATCGTCAAATTAATAAAACCTCTTTCTTGTTCTTCTTCATTGAAGTAGAGAAAAAATCTAAAGTGCCCGTTTTTTTGCAAAAGAGGTTAGTAACTAATGGAATAGTAACCGCCGTCATTATCATTCGCCAAAAGTTGATGAAAGAGAATATATTTAATGAAATATTTCAGCAATTCCTGATTCTGGTCCTTAAGCAGATTCTGGGAATTGATGAAATATTTCATTAAATATATTCTCTTTCATCAACTTTTGGCGAATGGTAATGACGGCGGTTAAAACGCTCGAATATTCACCCAATAGTCCAAATGCAAAGCCATAAACAAGCGCACAGTCAACTTCACAAGACGGCGAACGAAAGACTACGCAGTACGCAGTGCGCGCGTGGAGTCTTGGAGGAGGATTTCGCGGGCTACCTTAGCGCTTCCCCTTAATAGTTTTGTAAATAATCTTGACTACGAGAAGTACGAGTAACCCAAATAATTAAACATGTTGTAAAAGCAATAAATAAAACAGAAATATAGATAATTTCTTATATATTTTTACAATTGAAATAATACAGGCGGTTACATAAAAAATAAATAAGTCTTCGTAAGATTTACATTACAGTGTGATGTCTTAAACAAAAGTGTACAAAATTAATAAATTTTCGATTAAAAAAAAAACTGTACATGATCGTTCCCAATAAAACTGAAACTGGGTTTAGTCAACTCGAAAAAAGTTTATAAAAGAACTGCACGCATGGCAATCATTATTTTGATAATTTTTATAGTCAATTTTTTCGGCTGACTGTACAAAAAAATGCGATCCAGCGCATACAAAATGGTACTCAAAGTTTACAATAACATTATATATTGTGGTTTCTAGTAAATATTAGCGTTGAATCAATGAGTACGACCAGTTTACATTGTTTTCACTATACAGACATCTTCCAACTATACCGTAACATATGGCCGTATCCGACCAGCGAGAATGCTGCAACAACTCGGATTCTTTGAGAAATCAGTCTAGTGAGCGTTGTATCTTAAGGCCTATTTACACGATGTAAGTTTCATGCCTGTGGCATACAATGAAATTGAAACAAACAATTACTTGCATCGTCTAGATTAGAAACACTCTCTAAACTTTAGAGAGTGCAACTTTTATTGATGCTTCAAGTTATGGTATGCCTCAGGCCATTAAATTGTACCGTGTAAATCGAGCTTTATTCCATGCAAAGACATATTTTCGGATGTCGTTCCGAACGGGGCCAAAACCACGACCTCTTATAGCAGTATTATGTTACTTCAGTGTGAGATGGGGCCATACATGACGTCTAGCTCTATCTCTTTCTCACACTGAAGTAACATTAAAATAATACTGCTATATGAGGTGGTGGTCTAGCACCAGGTCGTGGTTAAAAAAGCAGTAGGAAGCGTCCTGTAACAATAATATGGGAAATATCGATTATCATTTTGTTCAAAAACGTGTCATCATGCACTTTCTATACAAAAATTAAATGGTACAATCACTTTGCTTACAAACTAAATACAAAATTAAGAACTATTTGTGTTAGTACACTGAATCATAGATTTCTTGTCGATGTCATGAAAACTGAAAGTATATAGTTACTATTATTCTTTAACACAACAATCCAAGAAACTAAAATATAGCTAAAAATGCAATATTTCGTCGGTTTACATATAAAAAAAAACCACGAATTTTGAATGTATTAATTTACTGGGGACAATACACATGGAAAACGAATAAAAACAAAACCATGGAATGCGTCAATTGGACAGGGAAGTATTAAAAATTGGCACAATACAGTTCTTAAGAAGGCGGTATTACGGATAATAATAATTACTTTTTTTTAAATATCATCATTATTAAAAAACCTTGCAACATTTTTACATCTTAAAAGCTACAGCAACACTTCTCTCGGGCGTACGTACAACATGGAACATTTAGTTTTTACTCTAGCATTCTCTTTGAATTATATAAATATGTGATTTACCAACTATTAGTAGACTAAACGATTTTTGAGCTTGTTTCACGTTTCAAGAATACAGAAAAAAAGTTCTTACAAGATGTCACACCATTTCATTAAACGGTTGAGTTATTTAGTCAACTAATACAAGGTATATCGGTATAAAGTGTAATAGGGCTTAGTCTACACAATATGAGTGAAAAAAAACATTACATACTACACTCACACAGTACATACATAGTAGTAATGAAGTTAGGCCCAGAACTCACGATCCCACAACAACATACCACGGGGGCTGAAAAGTTTTGAGCCTAAGTACCTTCAAGTGTCATTATTGTCTCGCACTGCATATTAATAATTTGCGAATAACCTCTTTAGTAATACAGAGTTAAATAAATCATGTCTCAGTCATCCGCGCCCCATCTCTAGGCTCAAAACTTTTCAGCCCCCGGTACACCGGATGTCACACTCTTAAGAGCGCTATTGTTGCTAAGATTTGCCGAAAAGTTTTGAGACATGATGATTTTTACGGATCATTACTAAAAGCGTAATGATGCTCTGTATTTATACTAAAATTCGCAAATTAGTAATTTGCAGCGCGAGACAATAATGACACTTGAAGGTAGGTACTTACGCTCAATACTTTTCAGCCCCCCTAGTAATCTATCAACATAAGCGTTTATATTGCTGTGAGCGAGATTCAGAACCTTTTAAACCTAGCATGTTTAGACTCTAAAAAAAGCAAATTTTCAAAACTTGCACAAACCAGGCACGTTTGATAATATCGTAAATGACATTCCATGATTGCATGACAATACCCTGCAACAATTTGTCGTAAGTGTTAAATGTTTAATGTTGAAAGAAACATTACATAACGTGCAAGTGTATGACTGAGTTTAATTTTTTAAATAATGTGTTGCTTCTAAAAGATTATGAAATTGAGCCGAAGATTAGATCTAAACGATATTATGCCAAATATTAAGGTGAGTTTAGCTGTTCGTTTGACTGGATATAGTAAAAAAAATATAATGATCAAAATCTATTCGGTTTTGGCTGCAGCAAACTGGCAATAACAAATGTATTAAAAGGTATCACACGTGTAATCTAAATCGATTTTATTTCTGCGTTACTATGATAATTATTCAGACTATTTTAAGAATATCGTACCAACGTCACTAAGAAGATTCAGACTATATTTATCTTTTCAGACAACAATAACTATAATCTCTTAAATCAGTCTATTAAAACTTTATCAACACTGTTTTTTTACGAAATGAACTTTATTTTTTTTACCATACCCCGACCACAGCCTACGCCTCACACATATAAATATGACAGTTAATTACAGAGTAGGATAACCTTAATCTAGTTATTCTAAGTAGCTGCGACACTCAGTTGCCTACGTTCACCTACCATCGATAAATACTATACATACGCGCATCTTTGGTTAACCGATAGGCGGGGATGTTTGCGCGAAAAACATTTTCTCCAATCTGTTTTTTTATGCAAAATAAATGCGTTTACAAATACTTCAAACTGTACTTGCTATGAAAATGTAATAATAATAATAACCGCAAATAATTTAAATTGTTCATGATTAGCATCAAAATGCGTGGGGATTGGTACAATATGATTATATGACAAGTCGATATATTCTATAAAAATCTCACCCTGCAAACTTTGGTGAGCATGAAGTGAGCTGTCAATAGTGTCAATCTCTAGCTTCAGACAGAATGACAGCTCACTTCAGCTAAGTTTTCATGGTGAGATTTTACAGATGCACCGGAAAAAATATAAAGTTATGAAATATGTCACACTTGCTCTAAAAGGCTAAAATGAAGGGGGAAAACGTATCTATTAAAATCCAGCATACCTACCTAAGTATATAGGGCAATATAATTGAAACTATCTATGCGTATATTTATCTAAGCCTAAAATGGCACGCACGGGACCTTAGCGCACAAACAAAACCCGCCATATTCACATTCTAAATACATTTACTTTTACTTTTTTCTAACTTTCTCTTCGTTGCCTTGTGGAGTGATCGAAAATATTAAAAAAAAAACATTATAATTTTTTTGTGCTATGACATTAGCGACTATGACTATGGGTGAACTAAATTACATTAATTCTATGGATAAGTGTTGAACACTTAATGGGAAATGTACAATTTTTACTTTGTTATATCTCGATCACTTCACAACATTTCAAGACGGTTACGAACTTAACGCCAACACACAACCTAATCATATTTATGTTGGACCGTGTGAAAGGACACTAAGGACCTCGCAGACTTTGGTAGCAGAAACTTGAGACTACGGTCCTAGAGATCCTCAAAACTTGGTAATACCACCACAATACCCAAACGGAACCGATTACATCTTAATTGACGAACCACTAATAAGCAGTCTTCACAATTATATCGATAATAACTAGATTACAATTATTATAATAAAAAATACTGGACCATAACTTGATTTAATAGGAATTACAAGTGCCGGAGTGACGAGTGGGCATAGTATTTCTAATATGTACGGATAATTTATTAATAAATTCAATTTTATGATTGTACTCTTTAGTACAATCATAAAATTGGTTGGAAACAATCTACAAACGTTCATAGTTTGAGCAAAATTTTAAATATATTTTGCTAATTTAACATTCATCTTACAACCGAATTGTACTACTTTACTCATGCAAGTACAGTCAGCTAAAAAAATATGTGCCGATGTCACTCGTCGTCCCGACGAATACAACTATACACAATACATTCCTATATAATTTAATTAGAAAATAAAACACAGACGTTGTCAAAATATTTCCATAGACGATTAATACTTTGCTAGAAAAAAATAATATTTAAAAATATATTTGTTTTAAATGCGTAACACATCTATTGTGGTAGGGGAGCCCAATAGGGGATTTTTCGATTTACTCAAGCGCGGCAGATAACATTAGGGGAAACCTTGCACCCTGTTGAAATACCTACACTATATACGTGTTTTTTTTTATATACCATAACTCTAGGGTATTAATGAGACCATCATTTTGAACAACTTTTACTATGGGATCAAACCTGAAATCGCGAAAAAACAAAAGCAGCTGTCCCACACATTTATGTTAACAAAACTCGTCAAAATGTAGGGAACTGCTGATTTTTTTTTGCGATTTCAAGTTTGGTCCCATAGTAAAAGTTGTTCAAAATGATGGTCTTATTAATATCCTAGTTATGGTATATAAAAAAAAACGGTGTATAAATCCTCTATATAGAGTCGCGCGTCTAAAGCAGCCGATCAGAATAGTAAAAAAAAAAAAAACAATCGATAGAAATACTTGAGCTTGTCAGATTAAGGTATGGTGGGTTAATTACATGCTAAAAAGTGTGCATTTCAATAACCTGCCGATTTGAGCGTGACCTAAGGGAGTGGGAGGGTCACAAACTGACAAAAAAACGTCACCTCGATATTCTCGAGCGCGGAAGAATTTTTATTTTTATTTTGAAGGAAATAATTCAAGGATAACTGAAAAAATATAATCAGCCAATTTCCACAAGCCGAAGTAACAAAAATCGTCGATAAAGTTTAGAGCGTGCAGCTGCAGAGAAGCATGTATTCTCCACTACGAACATAATTACGATACCTGTTGCTTGCCACCATGCCCATCGGAGTTACTGCAGCACTTATTAAGAACGAGATACATTGCATGCTTGTGGAGGAATGCACACAATTCAAAGGATCATCGACACCTCACCAACAGATTATGGATGGACAGATGAAAATGGAAATGACCTGGTTCGTTGGTGATCAAGAAGCGTATATAACACCAGATATTCTAGCTGTGTGGGGTGTTCCGTAGGTACATTTGCTTTTCAATACTATTAATGACACGCTTTTCATTATCATATTCACACTATCAATATCCGAGGCGCTCGAGTATTTCAATGTGACTATTGTTTTTTTTTTTTTTACATTTTTTAAAGCTGTCACGCTTTTCATTATCATATTCACACTATCAATATCCGAGGCGCTCGAGTATTTCAATGTGACTATTGTTTTTTTTTTTACATTTTTTAAAGCTGTCACGCTTTTCATTATCATATTCACACTATCAATATCTGAGGCGCTCGAGTATTTCAATGTAACTGTTGTTTTTTTTTTACATTTTTTAAAGCTGTAGACGCTGCCCCCACGAAGGGATACATCATATAACCTTCTTTTTTTCTACCATCGAACCTTTAAAATCCAATAGGTCACCACGACGCTCGCGTAAATCACCATTTAGCATCGTGGCCTCCCCTACTATTGCACTGTGTCTAAATTTTATAAATAATTGCTATTCAAAAATAACCAATATGGGAAGAAGGCGTGAGTTTATGAATGTATGCTATTGAAATAGTTTTACGAGGTAATTTTGAAAGTTAAGGTCAGAAATAACGAATCTTTTTAAGTCACCGATTTTCTTAATAAAATGGGGTATTTACACGGAATCAAGCATATAAAATCAAGCATATAAATTGCGAATCGACTGGACAGTAGATGACTAAAATCGAAAACGCCAATTATAAAATTTACTTTCGAATACATATCTACTTTTACCGGTAGCAGTCCACGTACAAAGTTTAATCATTAGATTTAGTTCTGTGTAGTTTTCTCTAGAATTCTTATATAATAATTTTTGAAATGGACTCTTGTGTCGATGAGGCAAGGAAAGGCTGAACTTACTTGGAAGCGGACTGATAAGCGTACTATATTGCTATAACAGGTCGCATGCGGCTGACGACCCTAAAATTCTTAGTCGAAAGAGATCGCTCGCAAATCATTAAATAAGTTTAACGCTTAACGGATTTAAAACATCGTTCTGTTTCAGTCAATCGTTTGAAGATGACAGAGACAGAATGGTGTTTATATATGTTTCGCGCTAAACGAATTTACTTATCTGTGGTGGAAGTTGGTCCTAAAGATTCTGCTCAAAATTTTCGAAGAAGCTTGCGATTTCAGCTATGCGGCTAGCCGCGTAAATACCCCATTGGTCATTAAACATATCGAGGGTTCACGGGCTATTTGTATTAAGCGACATCCTGGCCGATATGAGTTATAATATGGTTATAATCTACCTATAAACTGAAATAGACACTATTGACTCTTAACCCTCGATAAACCACTTTTTCGTAAAAATATTGATACATTTTTTTACAATGTTTTTATTCCGAATAATTAAACTTTAAAATGATCGCCTGTAAAGTTCCAAAAATGTCGCTTAATACAAATAGCCCGTGAACCCTCGATATTATGTCTTGCTCAAATGACAATTAACTTTAAGACGATTTTAGCAGACTTTCCGTCATCGCAAGAGAGAACTTCATGTGCGAATTAAAGTTCAGTTGCCTTTGAGAATTGGTGTAGCCGTTAGTGATATTTTCTGACCTTCACATTTTTGCTCTGACTACTGATAAGAGACAGTTTATACTAGTGCTTATCTATTCTGAAATGACGCGCCCTACTACCGCATTTACCAAAGCGTACGTACCTATACAAATTTAAGTAGTGGAGCGCGGTTTTTCAGAGTAGACGAGCTCAAATATTGAAACGAATTTTGGGCTACAATAATATGTAATTTTATCGAATTAAAACTTTTGTGTCACCAGGTACTTTTTATCCGACTGCAAAGACGGGCCATGTTTTTTTTTCCTGAATATTTGACAATGTTATACTTTTTTAAACCGTATAACATTAAAGTTTCAACTCGATAAAAAAAAACTGACTAAAGCAAGGCACGAAAAACATGGCCGGCATAAAAAAAAATGCTAGAAAAATCCACTGAATCTTTCGTTAATATCTCAATACACAACCACATCTTATTTCATAAGAAAAAGCATTTAATTTGTAATAACTTCCTTCGACATTCGCTACTTTATTGTTGTTATTTGAGCATACAATCCGAAACAACCCACTATAAACTAAACTATAAGATATTGGCGCCGATTCCCTTGTTCACAAACTAAACTAATTTGAGTTCACTGCATCTTTTTAATTCTATTTCATTAAGAAAAGGACAGAAGATAAATATTAGTTTAGTCCTGTCAAATTAGTCAGCGCCTGACGAAAATTGACGTATTTTTAGTAGCCAATTTTTTAATCACGTCTAAACTGGTCTAAGGAGTATCTTAATTTGACAGGACTAAACTAATATATATCACCTGTCCTATTCTTAATGAAATAGAAAGAAAAATATGCACTGAACTTATATTTAGTTTAGTTTGTGAACAAGGGAATCGGCGCCACTGTCACTAAGTAAACAGTTAATCAATTCTATACAAAAAAAAAACATCTATCATGTATAGGAATTTCGAAGTACCAATGATGAGTACATATTAAAATACGATTATAAGTTATCTACTCTATTCTTAATATTTCTGCTTAATTTTTATGAAAGTGTATATTTTTAGTTTTTTGTATAGAATTGACTTACTGTTTTGGTGGTACTGTGTATAAAAAGGGCAGGGCTAAGCAACGGCGGGCGGATAGAAGATACGTTTTAACTTTTCTTGTGTATATTAAAGAAAAATATGTATTACTTAACTGTGTTCTAAGAAAATATTAGTAAAACCCAATAATCTCATAAGTAACATGATTATAAACAATCCTATTAAACTTAAGTTAAAAACATCACAACTATATACGACAATTTAACTACAATACGGCCGATGAATCATGGCCGGTCTGAACATGGCTCTCCGAATTCTCCCGTATGTTCTCTCACTCAAACTCGCCTCAATGTCAATAATTTGTTCCAAAAAATGTTATTGCGCAGCCTTCTGCGTGAAGTTCGGACCGGCCATGATTCATCACAACCGTACTGTACTATTTTATTACCTTAGTATGGCTTAATAATATTTGTTCAGAGTATTATGCGTACGTAATCTCTCTCAATCACGACATACCGGAAAATTACGCCTGAACTATGCATTTCTGCTTACCCCTTAAAATGTATTGCAGGGGTTGGCAGAAATGCATAGTTCCAGTTATGTTATAATTCCTATTGTGCTGTGTTTTAAGGACACACACCACATTTATCGATGCGGAATCGACTTGAGCCGATCACGTAACGCCACACTTGTCGCATTAAGTTCGAAACGATGTCAAGTCGCGATGTTCGAACCGAAACGAGGCTAATGATGGTCTTTTTGAGGCATGGACATAAAGCTTTTTCTGACCGAGTCAAGCCGATTCCGCGACGACAAGTGTGGTTCCTTCCTTAAATCGTATACTACTCAGATCAACACAAAATCAACATCACTCGATCTCATTTCATCTAATTTGAACAGTACCTAAATCGCTACCCGCCGTCGCTCTAAACAATAGTCAAACAAACAAGTCACCTGTTTGTTCAGTACATGAAAACATGTTGCATGCTTAATAATAGACTGACCTAACTAAAAAAATTGCAATCACAGACTTGTCTTACAAAATGGCATATAACTTAGTCAAAAAGCATAATAATAATGAAACAATGTATTGTAGGAATGACTGATGAACTGATTATGGATACAGAAATTATATTTTGAAGATATTTAGTTAAAACGAATTCCTTTGTACGCTTAACTCATTTTAAACCTAAACCATAATCGGTCAATTTATTATTAAGCATGCGATGTGTACTATTAAGTTACAATAACAATATATGAGACATTCACATGAGAAAAATACACTTATTATTGTTTGAGTAACATATAAAACCGTTCACATTGCTCTAGAAATACCTCCTTAAACTGTGAACAGATTTACCAAGCATCAATAAAACTGATGTTTTGTTGACATAGGCCGATCTATTAAAATATTGATGTATCTAGAAATATCTGGTAGACCTCAAATTTTTCACTTCTTCATCAATATATTGCGAGATAGATTAAAATCCAGAAAGGCCTAAAAAATGAACATGCGACGTTCCAATCGAGCTCAAACCACCAAAAAATGAATGTTTTGTTTGTAATAAGCTGACCTTATTGCAACTATCAGCTCTTGAACAGCCTTATCAATGCTAAAACATAGATTTTTACATATTATGCAGTATTACAGTGATATACAGCTCTCATATAAACAAGAGACCCTCAAACTCTACACTGGCCTTGACATTCTGTAGCTCTGAAACAGCCTTATCAATGATATTAACAGAGATATTTGCTATATTGGGCAGTTTTATCCTTATTGGCAGGTCTAGAAAGGCTCATAATATAACCATAGGAGACTTTCATACTGTTCACTGGCCTATCCTGGTATACATTGGTCGTGCATGGCTTCTGGAGCAGACGTTCACGACGCATAGCGGCGGGGTAGGCACGGACGTACACACAACGCGCTGAGTATTACTTACATGTGATGTGCTGTGGTGTATTACCGAGACTCTTGTTCAGGTGTGTCGGGGTACCTGGGGAATAGAAGATGGTTAATCTTTTCTTTTTTTTTCAGAGGTACTCGTGGCTAAGTAATAATGGCCGCACGGGTCGATCCATCAGGTTAAGCTACGCTTGCCGCGGTTGGTCCGTAGATGGGTGACCATCTTTACATACCGAGACTCCTCCGTGCCTCGGAAAGCACGTTAAACCGTTGGTCCCGGTTGTCATTCGTGGATCTTTGGCAGTCGTTACGGGTCGTCAGAAGCCCGAAAGTCTGACAACCAGTCTTACCAAGGGGTATCGTCTTATCCAGTAACTGGGTTGGTTGTTCAGCTGCATCCGGTTAGACTGGAAGCCGACCCGAACATAGTTGGGAAAAGGCTAGGCAGATTGATTGAATCTTTTTTTTTTTTTTTCAATATATTTAAGGTTTTTAGTCTGTTTTAAGTACTTTGTTTGTCTCGAGGTTTAATCACTTTGGAGCCAACCAATTTGCTTTCTGGGGCATAGCAGAAGAATGGTTCAACTTTAATAAAGCTGGGTTAGATAGATGTGTAGAGAACTCAACGAGTGTTCTCTACACATCTATCTAACCCAGCTACACCCAGGTACACATCTATCTATTATGAGATCACATACCTGTTACTACTAGTATTCGTAAGCAGATGTCCATAAGCCGCTAGCGCGCAGTACGCGGCCAACAACGCCGCATGGTGATGCGCGCGCGCGTGGTTGGGCGCAGTCCGCGCGTGCGCACCCAGCGCGGCCCAGCAGTACAGGCTGGCACGCGCGTCGTGCGGCGCGAGGAAGGGCGCACCCGGGTCGTGCGCGTCGTGCGCGCGCGCACCTCCGCACGCGGCCGACATCGTGCAAAAGTTCATGGCTTTCCAGCCGCCGTATCTAGGGGGAAAAGAGGTTAATGTCGATTGAGATACCTTAGGAAAGCGATCTTAGACTTTGCCAAGCTCTTGACATTGGAAAACAATGTGAAACGTTTACTATTTAAAACCACCACATTATAATATCCTAGGACATTGTTCACACACGGTCATCTGATCCCAAACTAAGCAGAGCTTGTACTATGGAAACCAGATAACTGATATACTACATACACTACTTTTTTTTTTTGTAAATACATACTTATATAGATTATTCCAGGGTAGGCAGGATCAACACAAGTGTACATGTTTTAAAACCAAACTTGGTTTTCAGACTGATTCAACTCGAAATGTCATTGTTAAAAATGTCTAACCTCTTCTTTTCTATCCACCTTGGTAACTAAACTATCAACTGCAGCTCATTGCCGTTAATTAGCTTACTCTCTCTCTCTCTCTCTCTCTTGCGTCTTCAAAGTCAAAGATTTATTTGCAGATAAATAAGGTTACAAAAGTTCTTACAAAGGTAGTATAATAGTCGGTTAACATATTCAATCAAGCAGTCTTGAAGTCAAGAAGTGTTGTTCGAGTTCGAGAACAACAATAGCGCCGTTTCCCTTATTCCCAAACTAAATTAAATTTAAGTTCAGTGCATCTTTTTCTTTCTATTTCATTAAGAAAAGAATAGACGATAAACATTAGTTTAGTCCTGTCAAATTAAGATACTCCATAGACAAGTTTAGACGTGATTAAAAAATTGGCAAGAAAAAAATGCATGAACCTTAAAATTAGTTTAATCAGCACCATTGCCAACCTAATAAGTGATAACGAATTTTAATATCATCCCATTTTCTACCTACAAAATTATTTCAATTACTATAAATAAATAACCTTCAAAATACTCACTTATCAACAACAACGACCGGTCCATTCTTATACTCCATCTGGCAGCCGGCAACATATTCGACCAACGCAAACGAATCCTTATACGGCTCTATCAGCCTATCTATCGCCTTCTCCTTCTCACTTTCACTAGCCGCTTGTCTCACTGCCTTCACGTATTCATTATCATCCGGCCTTCCTTGTAGGTAATCAGTGGTATCACCATCCAACCACCTACTACACTTGATAAACTTTACACTAAGTTGGTAATCATCTTGTAGAGAATGTACGCTAACGTTTGTGACTTCGATAACTCTGTCTAAAGGTACATTGTCAGGTATTTTGTCTACTTTTTCAAAGAAGTAGCATGGACGTCGTAATTCCGCCTCTTGTTCGACTGTTAACGCCGGAGCGACGGGCGGGGGAGGTGGGGCCGTCTCGGGCGGAGACCCGGCCGTCCTATTCCCCCAATCGGGAAATTTAAACTTAGTTGGAGAACTTAATTTGAAGTTTTTCAAAGACATTTTTGAGGGAGATCGGGGCGATTTGGGGCCGTTTTTCTTTTCTGATAAAGAGGAGAAAAGATCGCCGTTGGCTATTGATTTTCTTGCTGATAGGTCTCTGTTACCAGCGCTGAGTCGTTCTAGCCTTAATTCTGTTCTGTCAAAGCGGTATGCTGGTTCTGAATCGGTGATAGGAGAACTATTCTCTGGTATTAGCCGCTCGTCATCTGCACAATCGCTGCTCTCTTGCCGCCTATACCCGTTTGTCTCTGGTTCGACCGGGGACTCTGCGGGCGTTTTTCTGTCGGCCTTCCGATGAGCTACGTACGTGTCTTTTGATACGAAACTCGCTCTGAAGTTGGCAACGAATAGCTCTTTCTCTTCTTCCGTTGGCCAGAAGATTTCACATTCCTGTAAGATAAAATAAGAATAAATTGATTTAAGTGCGAGAATGAAAATGTTTGGGATGGATTCATTTTTGTGACAAACAGTTACGTAAGATAATATGAAACAAATCTGGCTATCTGAGACTCCATTATTGTCTTAGTTTATGCGAGTAAATGCTTCGTTATGTGGACTTTAAAATGGCGAAGAAAAACAGTGATAGTGAGGAAACCGAGATGTCTTAGAACAAAAATTTCAAAGACAATAATCCTAACTAATATTATAAATGCGAAAGTAAGTTTGTTTCGTTACCTTTTCACGCCTAAGGCACTGAACCGATCATCCTTAAATTTTGCATGTACGTTGTCACGTGTACAGAAACGAACATAGGGTACCTTTGATTCCGAAAAAAGTACTGTTCGCGAGAAAAACAACAATAACGTTCTTATGATAATAGATGGCGCCACGTGTCTTTCGAATCATGATTGAATTATATTAATAATAGAAACTTTAGTGTTTTTTATTTTATATTTAAGTACATAATACATTTTGTGAGTCTAGAGTGTCGATAGACCGGTTTTCCATCCTACTGTTTTACTAATATTATAAATGTGAAAGTTTGGATGTTTGTTAGTCAATCACGCAAAAACGGCTGAACGAATCTGGATGAAATTCGGCACACAGATAGTTTGTAACCTAGATTAACACATAGAATACTTTTTGTTCCGTTAGTACGTTCCCGTGTGATAATGGCCGACCTCCACGCGGTCGAAGCCCCGGGCAAAAGCTAGTATGATTATAGTTTGTTCCCTCGTAACAGAAAGGATGTCTGAATCCCAGCAGTTCCAACATTATAATCTGATTATGTACGTTATGTTAGACCATATGTATCATATACGTTTTGAAACTACTTCTTCGGTTGTATAGTCTACAAACATTAATATTAAAACATTATCTACAGGATAATCCCTGACGAATATTTTCAATCATGTCTGTAGGAGAAGCACCATACTCCTAGCTCCGTTTGATACTCGTATTAGTTATAAGTAGCTTAAGAATGTACTAGTAGCTTAAGAAAGTACTTAACATCATGTAAAATAATAAACATTCCTCAAGACTATGCTTGTCCGTCGGAAATAAACACGTTGTGACTTGAACGCAGGGAATCAATACAAAACTGCGTACGGGTTTATCCCTGGCACAGAAAAGTCGACAGCTCGTGACTTGCACGAGAAAATAGGGGCGTGGTTACTGTTAAAACCACATATATTGGTGTCGTAGTCGTAGTTGGGTGAGGTGTACCAGCTATGTTAGCTATAGAGAAAAAGTAATATACATGCGTCCCCTAGGATTGTGAGTTAGTTCCAAAATAGTTCCAAAATTGTATCGAGCAAGTTAGTCAAAGCATCTAATGATCAAGTGACATGCTCAATAGAGCCCTGTATAGTCGCGTGTCTGTAGTGTCTGTATTATTGGAATACGAGGGCGGGTCAATAAGTCCGTGACTTTTTGAATTTCTGACCTCTTTACTGAAAAAGCAACACTACTCCTGTCAACAGGCATCTGTCAGTTGACTCCTGTCAAAATTTGAACTTGCTGCGTCAGTTAGTTTGTGTTTGACAGCTATCTTTATCAGACTACCCAGTAATTTGAGGAAAATATGGAAAAAAGTGAATTTCGTGTGCTTATTAAGCATTATATTTGCGAAAAAAAAACCATTACCGAGACCAAGGCTAAGCTTGATAAATACTATGGGGACTCTGCACCATCGATTTCAATGGTAAAAAAGTGGTTTACTGAATTTCGTTGTGGCCGTACAAGCACTGAAGATGCCGAACGTCCTGGACGCCCAGTTGAGGTCTCTTCACCCGAAACAATCGAAAAAATTCACGATATGGTGTCGGCCGACCGAAGATTGAAAGTGCAAGAGATTGTGGAAGCCGTAGGGATCTCGCATGGCTCAGTGGTTTCAATTTTGAATGATCACTTGGGCATGAGAAAGCTTTCCGCAAGATGGGTGCCGCGTTTGCTCACAGTCGACCACAAACGCAATCGTGTAACAACTTCACAGGAAGGTTTGGCGTTGTTTAATCGCAATATGGAGGAGTTTTTGCGCCGTTTTGTAACCGTGGACGAAACATGGATCCATCACAACACACCAGAGACCAAACAACAGTCAAAACAGTGGGTTTCTAAGGGTGAATCGGCGCCAAAGAAGGCCAAGGTGGGTTTGTCAGCCAATAAAGTTATGGCGACTGTTTTTTGGGATGCACGCGGGATAATCCACATTGACTACCTTCAAAAGGGAAGAACAATCAATGGGGAATATTATGCCAACTTATTGGACCGATTCAATGACGATTTGAAAAAAACCGACCTCATTTGGCCAAGAAAAAAGTTCTTTTCCACCAAGACAATGCAAGGGTGCACACATGTGCAGTTGCCATGGCAAAAATCCATGAATTGGGCTATGAATTGCTCCCTCATCCGCCCTATTCTCCAGATTTGGCTCCGAGTGACTACTTCTTGTTCCCAAACCTGAAGAAATGGCTTGGTGGAAAAAGATTTGACTCCAATGATGAAGTCATCTCGCAAACAAAGGCCTAATTTGAGGACCTCGACAAATCATATTTTTTGGAAGGGATAAAAAAATTGGAGAAGCGTTGGACAAAGTGTATAGAGCTCAAGGGAGACTACGTTGAAAAATAAAATGATTTATTTATCAAAAAATCTGTGTTTTATTCCAAAAGTCACGGACTTATTGACCCGCCCTCGTAATTGGTGTTACGAAGGTAAGATTATTGCCGTAAGTATTATCATTGTGTTTTATGTGTATTTTGTGTTTCTGAATTGTGTTTACGTGCCTTTTTATTATATTTGTGAATACTTGTACTGGTTTAATTCGCATAAAGACGACGATAACCCCCGCCTATCAGAGTCTAAACACCCCCTAAAGCACAGCATGCAGGTTGTCCTGATATAAGTTTCGTGTGCTGTGCTTAACAATGTCTCTTACCGGATCATTAGTATCAGACAGCAACAACACAAGCTGAGCAGTATGATCCCACAATAGTCGCCATAAATCAGCTGCGGAGTCGGCAGGATGTTGAGCGACCGCGTACTCGCGGACTCGTCGTCTGCCACAGACCCAGGATGCATTTACGTATTCACTGCCTGGATACACAAAGAGATTTTGCGTTAAAAACGTGCTATTGGATTGATTACGGATTATCAAGGTCACAAGGTCAAATTCAAGGTCGCTCAGCCCGCTATGGAGCGGAATATGCTCGGAGATTCTTTGAAGGATAAAATCAGAAATGAAATTATCCGGAAAAGAACCGGAGTTACCGACATAGCTTGCAGAGTAAATAAACTGAAGGGGCAGTGGGCTGGCCATGTTTGTCGAAGGGCCGATGGCCGGTGGAGCAGCAGCCGAGATCTGAAGCCAAGACCGCGTTTCGGCAAGCGTAGTGTACAACGCCCCCTAGCTAGATGGACCCCCGGCCTTAAGAAGGTGGCCGCGGTGACTGGCAGACTGGATGGGGAAGACGGAAGACAGGGTGTTATGGCGCAGCCTGGGAAATACCTATGTCCAGCAGTGGACTGCGATTGGCCGAGTTGATTGACTGACGGATTAACAACCTTATTCTAATATGCAATAAATAACTGTCACCCAAAGATAAGTACTCCAAATCCTAGATTTGAGAAAGAAGGAAGTACGGGGAAGCTTCTTGTAATTAAATGGCATTCACATAAGTATATTACGCTTCAAACTTTATGGCGGCTCTCAAGTGCGCTACTCGCTGCTCAGTACTGCACCCCTCACCCCCGCTGACTCATGAAATTGTTACAGGCGCAGCGACTAGCCTCATATTCCGAGCCGCCATAAAGTTTGCATCGTTCTGTACATACAGTACATAATTATACGAACGTGACGTAAAATCGTGAATGTGAGCGCTATTCACGGAATTTATAAAATTATAAGCCTGTGGGTATATACAGGGTTATTGGTAAAACACCAACAACCTCTTAAGGGGTCATTGTACTCATCATTATGAACAACTTTTACTATGGTACCAAATCTGAAATTGCGAAAAAAAAATCAGCTGTTCAGTACATTCATGTTCGTTTAATTCGTCAAAATGTACTGAACAGCTGATTTTTTTGCGATTTCGACGTCATATTTGTATATTTTCTCTAGCATTGGTTTCACGTAAAGGCAGCACGATTTTGGGAAAGAAAAATTATGTTAATACAGTGGAAATATCTACAGTACGTATTGAATTACTAACCTTCAACACCAGGTTTTGGTACTAGCATGACTCTTGCGGAGTCTGAAGGTAGAATACCACCAGGCCTGTTCTTATCGGCGTTGTGAGGCGCGCGCGCACACACGCTCGCTTCCACACACGAGCGGGTTATTAGCTGTAACAAGAGTGCAATTAGGTTTATACTTATGTTTAGGATATTAGCTTATTCAGCATAAATAATGTTCCCTCTGCTGGTACACAGACCTCCTCTCGGTAGAGGGAGAGGCCGTAATCCACCACGCAAGCCCAGTGCAGGTTGGTGGATGTCACATGTCTCCGATTTTTTGGTTCTAGGACAAGCCTTACGGTGTTCCTCACGGTGAAAGAAAACCCTTCACCGTTTTGAGAGCAGTGGTGATGATATAATTTAAACAAAGTAAAGCGCCTGTCTGGGTCCGAACCTACGACCTAAAACTCCCAACCACCAACTCTTTCCAAATATTTATTTTACTTTTGACATAAGCACGCCTATGAATTTCCTTATTTATTGACATGCAATCATAGGCGAAAAAATGCAATTCTTTATGGAAGCTGCTTAACATTTTTCTATAAAATAAAATATCAATGCGTTAATCGATTAAAGTCGATTGTTGTAAGAAATCGAATCGGTAACGCAAAGTCGCTCTACTAGTGCAAGATAAACTGAAAATAATTATTATTATTCCAAATTCCATTTCATCATCATCGGAGTGTTGAGTTGGGACAAAACCAATGTAATTTGCGTTTTACGTCAAGACTTACTTAGGCAGTATCATTTGAAAACAAATGGGATATTATTAATTGCATATAAAATAAAATGTATTTATATGATTAAAATTATTTATATGATAGGTGGTTACTTAATAATCACCATCAATTTGTTTCCATCATTTATATACCCTTTTTACATCAAAAATACTGACTGCACAGCAAATTAACCAGAGCATAAGTACATACATAATACTCACACTCATAGCAAAATGACATGGCGACTAATATTAACTCCGAGGTTAGGTTTCTTTAAACATAGGACATAGGATGCAAGAGCGAGCAAAGGGCACAAAGGTTAAGTTACAATAATTTGTTTTTCTCAAGAATGGTTCAAGGTTTAATGTGCGCTAGTCATTATTAGCTATGCATTAATAAAAAAGCTTTACTTTAAGGGGGAAGCGCTAAGGTAGCCCGCGAAATTCAAATATTCTTACGTTTTTTGCAATTTGTAGGTCAGTATTAAGTTTAATCATGATTCAAATATAATTCGCGACCGTAACAATCATATATTTACAGAATAATAATCATTAGAATCAGTAATAAGTTAGAATAGACCTCAAATGTCAAGATTTCATGAAATAGTCATTCAATAGAGTTATGTGAACTTAGAGAACTGTATTGATGATTTCAATGTTATAATTCTATAAATACAGATTTGATACGGTCGCGAATCATATTCAAATCAACATACAACCTAATACCGACTTGTAAATTGCAAAAAACGTAAGAAAATTTGAATTTCGCGGGCTACCCTGACGCTTTCGCCTTAAGATAAATAGCAGTTCACCACGAATATAAATTGTTGCTTATTTAGTTATATTTTGAGTTGAGTATTTTGCTGTGCAATCAGTAATTTTAATAGCAATTCGGATAATTTTGGGATACAAAAATTATTTTTTTGATTTGCGATTAATTTAATTTACTACCCAAATCAAATGCAACGTAATTGTGGCACCTTACTGTGATCGAAATCCCTCCAACATCTATGTTTCTTAATACTTATAGTTTTAATTAATTATGCAGGTATGCTTTATTTTCACTCACCAGAAACTGTTTCTCTAGCAAGTTGACGGGCGGCGGACCTTGGTACGTGTGATGTCTGTTCGCTAACGATCTCATGCGTTCTAACAACGCATAGTTTTCTGCACGATTCGCTCTGTAAAACAAGCCTATTGTTAATCAAACGCTTTCAGATGTGTATTAAAAGTTTATGGGGTAACAGAACAGAAAAAAAAAAATTTCAACATTGAAAGCCTTATTCCACTGTTGCTGGGTCCATTAATTAAGTTTTCTTTAAAAACTTAATTAATGCAAATTAATGACGACTAATAGAGTAGTATGGAAGGACAAAACATGTTGCGATAACCTCAAATAAATTGGGATAAGGACAGGAGTATGATGAATTACGATACAGGGATAGTACGGACAGCAAAAGACACGGTCGTGGTCGTTAATATTGCATATTTACTTTTAGAAAAAGTTCAGCTTTATATGCTTCTGTCAGTCATGTGTGTGACAGTTTCTTTCTTTTGATTGATGTATCCTTTTTAAGCAATCTTTAAATAGACTCCAGACTCATGTAGGCCCAAGCGAAGAAAACCTGCTCAGGTGGATATTCCCAGATGACTCCAGCCTGGAGCGTAAATGTGGTGCTGTCCCACAAACGATGGGGTACTTAAGAGGATTGTGAAGTGCCGATACGCGGCGTGATTTTTGGAGGCAATTACCTACATTTCATAAAATTATTTACATAAATATTGTTTCGGGCGATAACGTTTTTACTCCCCTAAACCTTTACGAAATGAGACAGCTTTGATTTCATTACATTCAGTATACTTTAATCTAGGTCTGAACGTTTTCGGTTTTAGTAATTCAATTAAAAAAAATTAAAATGCTGGAGGATGTTTTTATGTCAAAAATATAGATATTTAGATGCTAATAACTTATATCGTATGCAATATTTCTTTATAATAAAAACGTACGGACCCAGTATTTCATTATACCTACAACATTTCCAAAAATTGTGAAAATTAGATTATGTTTACGGGGAGAAAAACGTTATCTCTTTTTGTATGAAAATTTACAGCTTCACAATCCTCTTAATGCCGTGTCGAGCGTGTCCTGCTGTCTGCACGCTACAAGAGCTGATGGACGCTACTGAAGGTACCAAGCTCGTAGACAAATTCTGGGATGACTCTTTAAAGATTTCCATTTGCCATCGTCACGCCGAGAAGAAACTGTACTGTCTTTTTTTATGTTAGCCTACATTGTCCCAATGCTGAGCAAATACAAAGCAGTAAAGTACGTTTTTTATGGACGTATAATTAACATTTGTGAAAACATTACTCACCTCCTCATCTCCTCCTTCTCCATTTCACTCATATTATTATACGCCTGCATCTTCTTGCTATAAGTATCAGTAGAACGTGGCGCTAAATCGTACACTCCTTCACTCTCCTCCCCATTCACCATTCCTTCCTTCGGCTCATCAGTTCCTTCCGAATCTTTAACAGACTTCGACTGCTCACTGTTCAAATCATCTGTCTTTATCGACATTTGACTACCATTTTCCAAAACTTCCTTTTCACTAGGATTTTGACTGGACTTAATACTTGATGTTTCACCATTTTCTACGCCATTTGACAAGTCATTAGTGCTCTTATTCTTGGAAGGATTTAGGTCTAAAACTGCTAGTTCTTCGTCGGAGATTGGTTCCAGGAGTTTGGCGAGGTATTGTCGGGCTTTAGGGAATTCTACTTCAGTGTCTCCAGATCGTACGTGTTCGAGTAAGGCGTCGTGTACAAAGACGTACTGTTCTTCGGTTTGGACGAGGTGATTGCGTTGAGTTCGGGCGCGGCAAAGGAAGCCGAGTGGGGATAGTGTGCCGGTTAGTTTGAGTTGGTTGAGTTGTGCGTCCAGGACTATGTATGTGCCTGTACGGCCGACGCCGGCGCTGTAAAGGAAGAATTTGTTGTAGATTGTGGTTAACATAACTGTAAGAGAAAAATATTGAATACAACCATTTTTATATGGGAATAAACATGGTCAGCACGCGCCGCGAGGCGCCCGCGCGTGCCTTTACATCAAGTCGGTGGCGTCGCGCTACGCTCGCTCACGATTGTATTGTAATGAACTGGTGATAACATTTTCCATCACTTCCATCACTTGTAGGCTTTGTACTGTCGTAATGGTTAAGTTTAGGTAGATATTATTATGTACTTTATTCGTAAATGCAGCTGTAAGTGATAAAATGAAGTCAATGCGATTTGTTGCACCTTATGCCAACCCCTTAAAGTTCAAAGTGGATGAAAAGTGTTAAACATCGCATCACTTAACCAAAGCAGGGTGTAGGTACAAATAATAACTTTCAACAATTAACCACCTTGACGTGTTAAAAAATGTTAGTCATCACTATTTACAATAATTGATTTAATCGTGTGACATAAAGCATTGTGTATGTATTCCACGATACTCAGATGCCCAATTGTTCCTAGTTTCTGTGTACTGGACGTTTGTGTATGAGAAAGACACGGTTACACGATACTTTTTACATACGATTAGTACATACACGATCAACCAAAACACAACTGTAGGCCCACGCGGCAGGTGTGCACTCGCGGGGAGCGTGACACGTCAATCTGTAGCATCCGGGAGACTGACGGCCGGGGTGGTTTTACCCCCGCCCCGCTGTGCGTCCGCGCCTAGGTAAGTACCTGTGACCACTGCTGTGGTGTGCGAAGTACTTAGCTCGCTCGGTCATTGACTTATACGGTGTCCAACTTGTAACCTTTTTTTAAATATTTTTGGGAGAAAATATAACATGGTGTAAAAATTATTCGAATCGATTCCAAAATTATGTTGCATTAAGTTATTCAGAACAAACTTTATTCAGGTTTCGCATATACTAAAAATAAGATTGTGTGTATATATATATTTGTAAACACGGGGAAAAATTGATTTAGCTAGGTCTCATTTCTGAAAAAAAAAATCGTTTTCGCTATTTTCATCCGAGCAGAGCTCAGCCGAGTCTTCCTAAAATGAGCTGTACGTTTTAAGGTTTATTAAGTACCTGCAATGCACTAGTACTGTAGAAGGATGTTTCCCAGCAGCCTTTACAAACGGCAGCACGGCAAGTGGGTGTCTTGGCGTGCCGTGGTCAGGCCACACCGTGTAATGGTACTGCACCACGCTGCGACCTTCACTGCCGGTGCCCGAACTATCGCCGCTACTTGGTGAACTTCCCTGGAGAAACAAAATATTATTATATTACGGGTGTAAAAAGACGCTTATCGAAACCGAGACTCCTTCTTCTTCCCCTCATCGTAATCTTTGTTTTTGTACTGGACCTGGATACCTGGGAACCTTCTGGTTATGGAGATATTGAACGTCAAAGGTTTCAACTTTTTCTGACTTACTTTTACGAAAAAAGTTTTAAATTTTATAAATTAGCTTTTAGTGATGCAACCGAGAGTTATCGATGAGTCTGGTTACACCATAAATAATTTAATTTATAGGAAGAAAAAATTGTTTGATTTTTGCTAAACTGTGGCCGTTACTTATTACGTTTTACAGCTTTATATCATTGGCATACAATCTTCCCACTGCTGAGTCTCTGCCCTTAATCCACCATAGAGGCTTAGCGATATTTTCCTTAAGTGTATCTCCTTCAGAGCAGTGCATATGGTGATAAAATGCCAAAGTCAAAACGATTATTACGAACTTAGTGTACAATGTGCCTTTCAAAGTGCTTTTTCTTTCCTATGTGTGTGTGCCTTTCTTGTAAGAACCCACGACCTACAACACGTCGCATCGTCGCAACGTGGCGGTTGCGACTGGGCTAAAAACTGCTCTCTGCTAGTTCTGCCGCTTGTTACCCGACTGCGGCATAGCCCAAAAGGAGGTTAACGTTTTGTTTTAATGTGTGTACGGCACCTATAACGCCACGTTCAAACTACCTACGGGTCACACTGACATCAACTGACGTCATCCTGCATCGTGCCAAGTAGACTTATCCGCGCAATTAGGCGCCGTCCTATTGCCATCGCTCGTACGATGCTGCGTGCGTCCGACGAAAATGATCGTGCGACCATACTGATATCTACTGAATGTCCTATTGAAGATCGCGCGATCATGCAAAAACTGTGCATCTCTGTTAAGAGCCATTTTGAGTGTGATCGCATCGCTCTAAAACAGGACACACAATTTCTTATAGCGCGAACGGTTTCATCGCACGATGAAATCGCATCGCATCATCGCACGAGCGATGACAATAGGACGGCGCCTTAGAATATTTATACAACAACCCGACAACCCTCAGGCAGTAGCCCTCCAGACACAACGCCCGTGTGGTCGGACGATCCTCCCTTTTCTATGAAGGATGAAGAACTTTCCACCCTGTTCCTTATACCTCTATCCTACTATTGGTATTTCAGTAGTAAATTAAGGCGTGAAAATGGGGGAAAAGTTTGGAAATATCTTCTCTCTCTTCTTACTTCACTACAGTCAATCCTGAGGTTGTGCACGCGCATGTGTCGCACGGTGTAAGCAGCGCGCACGTCCTCGTGCAGAAGCGTGACGCGCACGCCGCCGAACTCTGCCGAACTACCAGCTCCTCCCGCGGGCCAGTACATGTCGCATTTGCGCTGTAACCAAGATGGTTGTTGTAGCATCGGTTCATCGATAAAAAAACAAGACAAAAAAAAACTAAGAAGATAATGATCTTATATAATTTTAAAATTAGCCAATAGGGATGGATTATTCCTATCTGTCACCCTGCTTTGTCCCCTTAGGGGGCCAGACCGGAAAAAAGTTTGATCTGTCCCAGATAGGAGTGAATAATGTTCAAACTGTCCCCTCATTGCTAATCCGATCTGTCCCTCTAAGGGAACAAAGCAGGGTGACAGATCAGAATAATCCATAGGGATTACGGTGAGCAAGTGACCTTAAACTCTTCCATTTTTCACACCAAGGTCCTGGTAAAAAAAAACCTACCGAATGTTTGACAATGTGTTACCACACTAAGACCAAACTGTGTTTATCTTTTTTCTAAGTTTAGCTGTAAAACACGACATTTATGTATGGAGCTTTTGTAAACACGGTTTAGCAAAAAAAAAAGAACAGGTCCGGGCATTACAATGTTAAAGCGAATTTAAAAAACATATTTGTAGAGGGGCTTGTGGCTAAGTAATACCAGCCGCACGGGTCGATCGATCAGGCTAAGCTACGCTTGCCGGGGTAGGTCGGTAGATGGGTGACTATCTTTACATACCAAGACCCCTCCGTGCCTCGGAAAGCACGTTAAGCCGTCGATCCCGGCTGTCTATCTTTAACAGTCGACGACGGGTCGTCAGAGCCCTAAAGTCTGACAACCAGTCTTACCAAGAGGTATCGTATTACTCAGTAACTGGGTTGTGGAGGTCAGATAGGCAGTTGCTCCATGTAAAATACTGATATTCAACTACATCAGGTTAGACTGCAAGCCGACCCCAACATAGATGGGAAAAGGCTAGGCAGATGATGATCTTTTTAGAGCATACGAGAAAGAAGTCGCACAGGTGTGTCTCTTCCTATAATTATATAGCTAAATACGTACCCGACCCCGCTCCACAAGATTGGTGATCATAACGACGGTGTGCACTCTGTGTTGCCAGATCATACGCCAGAACGCGTCCAGTGTGGCCGGCGTGGGTCCCTGTGTCGCGATGTACCGACGACGCCATACTAGCCATTCTAGTTTCACTCGGGTTGGGACGCCGTCTGTGACAAAAAAAAAGGAGTTGATAAAATACCTCAGGCTAAAAATCCTTTTGACCAACACAAGGCTTTAACGTTCCCACTAATGGGACACAGGTCTCCTCTCTGTGAGAGAGAGTGGGCCGTAATCCACAACGCGTGCCCAGTGCGATTTGGTGGACGTCTTTTGTTTAGGACCCGGTTTGGTGGACGTCTTTTGTTTAGGACCCGGTTTGGTGGACGTCTTTTGTTTAGGACCCGGTTTGGTCGACGTCTTTTGTTTAGGACCCGGTTTGGTGGAAGTCTTTTATTTAGGACCCGGTTTGGTGGACGTCTCTTGTTTAGGACCCGGTTTGGTGGGCGTCTTTTGTTTAGGACCCGGTTTGATGGACGTCTTTTGTTTAGGACCCGGTTTGGTGGACGTCTTTTGTTTAGGACCCGGTATGGTGGACGTCTTTTGTTTAGGACCCGGTTTGGTGGACGTCTTTTGTTTAGGACCCGGTTTGGTGAACGTCTTTTGTTTAGGACCCGGTTTGGTGGAAGTCTTTTATTTAGGACCCGGTTTGGTGGACGTCTTTTGTTTAGGACCCGGTTTGGTGGACGTCTCTTGTTTAGGACCCGGTTTAGTGGACGTCTTTTGTTTAGGACCCGGTTTGATGGACGTCTTTTGTTTAGGACCCGGTTTGGTGGACGTCTATTGTTTAGGACCCGGTTTCCTCACGATGTTTTACTTCACCGTTTTGAGAGCAGTGGTGATGAAATTATTTACACAATGTAAAGCGCCTGTCTGGGTTCGAACTCACGAGCTACAACTCGTCAGTCGGGTCACCACCGCTTCGTAGCATAACATAATCAGCCCATACCATTCCCACAACTGAGATTCAAGCGTACTCTCTGTGAGAGGGAGTTGGTTGTAATGCACCACAAGGGCCCAGTGCAGGTAGGTGGTGGTAGGTGTCACATCTCTTGGAATTTTTGGTCGAGTTTCTATGACGAATATGTTACGTTTCCTCTAGACAATTTCCTTCAACGTTTTTATAGTACAGTAATATACTTGAAGCTATTGCCCGTCCTCCGACGAATGACAAGATACTCATGGTTTTCCTACCTATTTTATTAGCAATTACATCTGTTTTGTCATAACCACATAAATTCCTTGAGTACCCACCGATGTCAACATACACGTCGTCCAGTTCCGAGTCAGAGTCGCTCCTGTCGCTGTCGGAGTCAGAGTTCTGCTCGTCCGACTCCACGATACCGGAGAACTCTATGTTGAGGAATGCTGACTCTATGCCTTCGGCTAGGTTGGGAGGCGGCTTTGTTGGTTTTACTGATGACTGTCTGTGAAGAAATAAGCAAAAATATTACAGATTTTATTTTAACTCGAAGTGTTCATATGCACAAGCGACACGCGCAACGGCATACGCAACTGCATGCGCCGACGACCTAAAGCAATGCTTGTAGTTGTAGCTTGTCGCGGCCGCCATTGTGCTCGTCTCGTCCGCCAAAATGGCTGACGCGACACGCTACAACTGCAAGCGTCGCTTTAAGTCGGCGGCTGTTGCCGACAAGTCGACGGCGCGTCAACGACGCCTCTTCCGTTAACGCGTGTCGCTCGTGTGTAAGAACACTAAAAGTTAAGCTGGTTGGACCGCATTCGGTTTTCCATAGTCAGGAAAGGTCATTAATGAAGAGATTCGAGCTTGCTAATCACAAGTAGCAATTTTGTAAGCAAGTAAGGGTAGTGAATATTTATTTTAAAAAAAGGCCTGTTTTAAATAAATATTCACTTGCAATTTGTAACTTCCTCGATATCTACAAGAGTCTGTATCACAACCTTTGTAGTGTACAATCATTATTACAATTTTGAAATGATATTTATTTCTGTAGTACAGCATTCAAAGACACAAGACACTAAGCTCAAAAAGGAATTAATTAGAATAGTAAATGGAAAGAGAAAACGTATTGGGCTGACCCCAAGTAACACAGGACAAGGGCATAAACATGATGAAATTAGAAACACAAAATAAATGTGGAAATAAAAAAAACCTATGTAATTTGGCGTATTGTACGCCCCAATACTGAAATGATTATCGCAATTTTACACTAGTTCGGACCGGGATTAACATCTGTAAACATTTCTTGGAACGAAGTTCCATAACGCGACTTGTGGTAGGCGAAATCGTTACGAAAGGAAAAAGCGTTATTCTCACTCCATGCGAGATTCTCTCTCTTGCACACTTTTTCTTAAAAGTTCTTAAACATATTTTAGACTTTAAGAGCTTTACCGATGAGGTCTGTTCCTCCTCTCCAGCTTCCTGCGTATCCTGGCGATGTGCTGCGGCTGCAGCTGCGGCAGCATGCCGTCGATGAAGTTGGCGTTGACGTAGTCGCAGGCGGAGCCGCGGCCGGCGCCCACGCAGCCCGCCGCGCCGCAGCGCCCGCCGGCGGACACGCACACGCGCGAGTGGTCGTCTGGGGCAAGAAAATAAGTTACATCATTCATGATACTCGTGATATTCTTCTTCTTTACATGTCGATGGCAATCTACATAAAGTTGGCCCAGAATTTGGCTACGTGTCTGGCACATTCAGAGGAAAAACCAAATAACACTTTGCCCCACCCGGGAATCAAACCCAGGACCTCACACTCAGCATTACGCTTGCGACCAGTAGACTAAAGAGGCAGTCAAATATTGTGATATTAATAACTAAAAAGAGTTTAAAAAAAGATATACCTTGAGGCCTTGGTATGAAGTTGCGACGCTCTTGGTTATGGCACAGATTAATACAGATGGGACATTCCGCAAAATTATTTAAATAAAAAGCGACTCTTGCTACGACACAATAAAGTGCAATTCAGGTCGCACAACGCTTATTACCTACAGTTATATTCACCTACAAGTTGCCTCTCTTTCTATCGTGTATCTTCTGACCACGTTAGGGTTGTCATCTATACCATTACGTAAACGACCGCAGGCGACTTCATAGAAATTCGATTCGATTTCTTAGAACAATAGAAACCGGCGTCAGGCGTCACGTTCACGTCGCCTTCTGCTGCCGCCTGCGGTCGGTACTTTAATTTGTTTAGTCTCGATCATTTATTAATATGCACCTACGTAATTGGGCAAATAGAAAAGTATGTACTTATACCCTGTTGTCTACATAATTAAAATCTTACTATATAATATTTAGTTATGGTTATAGTAAGTCCGTGGTAGGTACCCACCAAAACAAAAATACTATTTTTTTATGAATACCAAAATAGGTGTAAACAAAAAAACAAACAATGTCTGCCAAACTGCATAGCAATTTGTCGGCATATTTAAATAGGTACTTTCCTACCTATACTTATCAAACCTGACCTTGTAAACAGAACTTATCAAGTACCTAACTCTACTATAATAATAATAATAATTAATATTCTAAGTACGTAAATACGGGTGACATAAATAAGAATAACAAATGTCAACATTCAGGAGGTAGATGTAGGTACCTACCTAATTACTAATTACTTAGGTAGACGTGCATTTCTTTACCTTTAGGTGTCTTTTGGAAGTGAAAAAAACGTGAGGTTCGGATCCTTATTATTATTTATGCAGCCAAATGCGATGCAATATAGTTTTGCCTTCATTTTAATCATTTTCGTTTTAATATCTTGCGACAAACGTACGACGCGACGCGGCGCATAAGTACCTATTGAATCGACATGCGACCCAGCGGCGCGCGGCAGTCCTACTGAATTGGCCCCGCGACAAGAGCCCGCCGCGTACTTGTAGCTTCATACCTAAACTGCGGAGTGTCCCATCTGTATTAATCTGTGGTTATGGCCAGACATCGGAATAGGTAGAGTATAAATACCTAAACTTCAAGGAAAGAAGTAACAAGAGTGGACAACACCTATCAAATCCTGGATTAGTGAATTATTTATTGCGCTTTAAAACATTCGTAACAAAACTAATTTTTAAAATAAAATAATTCGCAATTTCTAAATCCCGGGAAATAAGAAATTGCGAATTATTTATTTTACTTTGAATACATTCGTAACAAATTAAATATTTATACTAAATAATAAATAATTCACAATTTCTTAAATCCTGTGATTTAATCGTCATGTTTATCATTCCGGGATTCTATAGGTGGTATTATCCAATCTTGTTACTTCTTTCCGCGAAGTTTAGGTATTAAGCTCTACCTATTCCGATCTCTGGTTATGACATAGTATTACGAGATCACGAATATGTAAAGATATCAATTACTTACATGCAGTAATATTCAGGTACCGGTTTTTCAGTCTATTTTCAGGCCTATGACTATGGTGGCTGGTGTGACCCAACGCGGCAGATTTCGCTACCACGATCTCGTACTCTTTGCTAAAAAGGGGGGAAAACAATAATATTATTTACAATATTCAGCAATGGGGAAGGAAACCGTCAAATTAGTTCCGTGTAGATGGCGCTAAGTGTTTTTTCTTATCGCCGATTGGTCAATCACAGCGCTCCCTTGCGGCGAAGCTTCTCCAAATCTCCGATATAAAAGAGATTCAAAGCATTATAAGAGCTTCTTGGCTTTACAAAATCACGTTTTATTCAATTTGACCTGGCTCATCCTAGGCAGAAAGCCTGACCAACCTTCTGACTTGCTAATCTCTTTACCAGGGTCTATTATTGAGTTGCTCATGCTGATATGATAAAAGAAGGTGAGGTAATGCGAAGACGATAGTAAAGCCATAATTATGGTAAAGGATTGTATCAGTAATTTATCTAACACAACATCTACTTAATACTTTGGCGCTGATAGCCGAAATACAGGCTTACGATGTCTAATTAATTTGTAACCAGAAAATATAGCCTACGACATGTGTAAATGACAATTATCTATAGTAGTTTTTATATCGAAGCTAGAAACCGTTACAATTTTTATAATAAATTGATCCGATTTCTGGAAAAAAAATGGATGACATTTGCATAGTCACAAGTGGTAATTTGGTATCAAATGACCTCGCCTACGTCACCTTAATAGTTTGCAGACATACTAGCAATAACCCTGTATAACGAAAGTGATAAGAACCGATTGTTGAAAATTCATCTTCTAAAGGGGATGAAAGTTTGTATGGAAGTTCATTGGATCAAGGCTTGTATTACCTAAATCCAATATCCCCATCAGCATGCAGAGCCGCTACATGTGCTGGAAAGCTGGTCGCAGCCACAGCTGGCTGCTGGCGGCCCGCCATACGAGGCGGGCGGGACGGCCCGCATGCGTCGCCCGCACCGCCCGCTACTCCATCCACGCCGTCTGCCGCACCCGATGCGCAGGAGACGAGTGGGGAACAGTTTACAACTACGACACACAAAAGATAATATTATAAAGCTTTGAAACGAACAAAGAACTGTGTCTTAAGACCACACAATGTCAGTTACATATTATTTTCGCTAGTAACCATGACACATTATAATTTTATTTTATTTTATTATTCATGGCCATTCATTACAACAAATAATCATATTGCTCGATTGTCAAGTTTTCGAACTGTATTATGTTAGAAAACAATACTATCCCCTATTCGACCATCATTACATCCAAAGGCGACAAAAGGATTACTTCGAGAATTTCAGCAACAGGATCTGTTTTTAGTTCATACTGCGACCACTAGGTGTTTCTGTTTTTATGTATAGGTATTTATTTAGTACTCAACTCGTTAACACGGTCCACAAAAAAGCATATATCAACTTAGTCCTTGTTCACAGCTAAACACCTCTGACGAGACGAGATAAATTTCACGCTTTGGGAATAAAAACTTTAACTGAATTGCGTATGGTTCACGTTCCATTGCAACTAAAATTATGTTATGACGTTTATCAATAGTTATTTCATTCCAAAATCAACTTAGATTACTTGAGTTTAAAGTTGATATTTGTTTATGTATTTATCTCTGATGATGTTAGCTTACTGCTGTATATTTGCTATTCCAACTCTACTATATCCATGTTTAAAAAATCCTTAGTAAACATAACATTAACGAAAACCAAGTTACTCACCCGGCTTTTTATAAGAATTGAGAGGCGCCCGCGCCGCCCTCTCGCCACCTTCCTCCAAATAGTTGTACGCAGCACTGATGCATTTACTCAAACGAGCTCTGCACCTGTGAAAAAATACAGATATCAGCGTAAGTTCCCTAGTTATCCCTTCGTTCGCAGTGATTATCTTCTCATCATCAGCATCAGCATCGGCAGTCTGGTTCCACCCACTGTTGAGATAGACCTACTCCCTTTTGTGCCATGCTTCCCTGGTCTGTGTGAGTCTCATACAGGTCTTCCCCGCGATCTTCTTTTACCGTTTCTCGGCAACCATACCATTCTACTTAATAAAATTCTTAAATTCAATCATTCACAAACAAACAACGCACAGCCTAAACCGCTAGGACCAGAAGTAGGAAATTTTGCACAAAAGGGTTGTGCAAAATCATCATCATTCTCCTGCCCTTGTCCCAAATTATTCCGGATCGGCGCAACATGCCTTTTTCTTCCATACTTCTCTATTAGTCGTAATCTCGGTATTCACTCCCATTCTAGCCATATCATCTTTCACACAGTCCATCCAAAAAATAAATTAAATAAACCAAAGAAACGATGTTCTTTGATTTTTTTTATTTATTTTTTTGTTTGTGATGGGTTTGCTCTTGACTATGGTCTAGGTCAGAGGTGACAGAGACAAAGTCTACGATGAAGTGAGATTACCCAGAAGAAGTTCTTCCCCTAATCCACATTCATACTCAAAACTTTCCACAATAATTTCCAAGCACATTTTTTTTTATGCTTCTTGACGGTTAAGCAAGAAAGTATTGCCGATTCAGTGGTCACTTCTTTCTTGCGTTAGAAGCGGATGTTTATGAGATTGCAAATCCGGGCGGATACGTATGGCTCAGTCGTAAGACCGACAGTACACAGGAAAAGTTTTTAGGCAGTGCGCAAATTTTCCCAGGATGTTCTACCCATGAATATGAACAACTTTCACTATGGAACCAACTCTAATATCACGAAAAAAAAGTATCTGCTGTTTCATACATTTTGGTCGAGTAGTTATTGAACTTTTGTATGAAACAGCAGATTTTTATTTCGTGATGTCATAATTGATCCTATAGTGAAAGTTGTTCATATTCATGCGTAACACCCTATGAAAATTTGCGCACTACTTAAAAACTTTTCCTGTAGGTATGCACAAGCTCACCTCCAGTATAACACAGCGACTGCCACAACGAAGATCAGCAGCGGACAGACGGCGAGTAGCGCGGCGTTACTGACGCCGCGCGCTACCGGCGCGTCGCCGGGAGACATCGCTTCCGAGTGGGCGGCGCACCATTCACTTGATACCTCCTTAGAGAGAAATATAGGCCTTAATGTCAGTGTCAAACTCAGGTCATTTATTTCAAATAGATCAAATACAGGTACTTTTGAATTGCCAAGGGGTCGTTCAGTGAGGAAGATGAAGCTAGTTGCCCATTCCAAAGCGTAATAGGTTCCTATGGAGAAGAACGGGCAAGAAACTCCATGGACGCTGCTTTGCATGAATTGCAGCACAAACCAAAATTTTGAAATTGTATTCACATTCATAACGGCCAAACTGACAAAACCGGCGGTTTTGCCGTTATGAATGTGAGTCTTACTGACCATGAAATAAGGACTAATTTGCATTTGGCTGTGTTATAAACCAGTAATTTCAAAATTTTGGTTTGGGCGGGTATTCATGCAAAGCAGCGATTAGTTACATCATTCATGTTGAAATTATACACGTGAGAACAATGCAGAACGTTAAAAGCTTCCGTAAAAAAAGATGACAAAAAAAATTCACCAAGAGATGACCAGAGTCAGAACCCAAAAGCAGTAGAAATACATTGAAAGATGTTTCAAACAGCACGATAATGTAAAATTCACGCTTCTCTACGTCATTGAAACACACTCGAAACGATAAATACCGAGCATCGATCGATCTATGAAGTTTGTGCAGGTCTGAACGTCGGGTGTATAAGACGTAGGTGTAACATAAGACATCGCTAATCGTCAGCGATGCACTTCTATCACATGTTGCATTTATATTACTTACAGTCCAGCCGTCGAGAGAACGCGTTCCTGAAACCTGTCAGTTGGACAATTTCTAGTTGTAATAAGGATCAAATTCACAAAACAAATATTTGTTAGTATAATAATCATAATAATAATAATAATTTATTTCGCTCTCAAAGTACAACAGAAATTTAATATATGAAGTAATAATTATTTAGGTGTTTGATGGTTGTACAGCAGCACATCATATATAATCTACCAACTCTCAAACAAAGACAAGCTTGTATTTTGGAAGTTAATGGTTCTTGTGGTAGTAGCGAATGCCTCCGAAGCACTGTTTTTAAAATATATAATTGTCTCACAGTCATGACATGACATTCGACATATAGTTTGGCAGTTGAGTAAAGTCGTGGTTTAAAGTGTATCCTTACCTTTAAAATTGCCCTTTGCGCCCTCTCCAGGACAAGAAAGAGAGTTTTGTAGGTTCCACGCCATACGGGTATGCAATAAATTAATACTGACTGACATAGGGCAGTGTAATCCATATAAAGTGTTGAAGCATCAACGCTGTGTCTCAGATTCTTAAAAATGTAGATTAGTTTTCTGATGCGTCTAGTGAGAGCTTCAATTTGTGGTCGCCAGTCGAGTCGTTCGTCTAGCAAGAACCCAACATATTTAATATTGCTCACTCGTGACAATGACAGGCAGACACAGACCACTAGCACAGCACAGATGTGAGCTTTGAGTGTATTGGTGGCTTCGGGTGGCTCAGGGGAGTTCGAAAGATAAAAACGAATAAATTTAGTTTTCTCTACATTAAGGGTTAGCAAATTGTTAAAGAGCCATTGCATTACCACTCGCAGTCCATTTTCACCATATTTTTTGGCAGAGATCCAGTCTTCTCCGTATGATAATAGAGCCGTATCATCTGCATAAGTTAATATGTCACAATTTGGAATTTTAATATTGCATAAATCATTAATATAGATTAGAAACATTGTTGGTCCCAAGATACTTCCCTGGGGAACCCCATAATTTATGGGTTCTTCATCGCTCACCTCCGCACCGATACAAACAGACTGCGTCCGCCCCGACAAGTAATCTTTAAAAATGCTAAACGTTAGTCCACGTATGCGTTTCCAAAACATTTCCGATCTAGTAATTTTGTTGTCTTACTACTAAAGTCTGCAACCGCATCTTCGGTTGATAGACAACTTCTAAAACCGTATTGGTTACTTGAAATTATATTATACTTGTCCAAATAACTAGTCAAGTAACTGTTTAAGATACGTTCTAGAACCTTCGACAGTGCGCTTAACACAGAGATAGGCCTATAGTTTGCCACACGGTCCCTTTTCCCACTCTTGAAACCCGGCGTAATTACTGCTCTTTTAAAAGCTCTCGGGAATACACCCGTGGCAATTGCTAAATTACACACATGCGTATAGGTGGAACTAAGGCTTTTCGCGAAAGCTTAATAACCTTTGATGGTATATTATCCCAGCCAGTGGCGCAATCGTCCCTTAGTGACAAATTACGGTTTCGATTCGTTCTTCGCTAACTGGAATAAACTAACCCATTGAATTACATAGTGATTTATTTGTCTGGTAATACATATTAGGGGGAGTGTCGTTGCTTAATATTTTTGAAGCAAGGTTTTTGTCAATATTTACAAAATACTGATTGACACTGTTTGCAGATTTTTTGTCATTTGCAGTCATTTTTAAGAAGCTCAACTGGTGTATGAGAGTTAATCTTTCTACCAGCTATTGAATTAATCAAGCTCCAAGTGGCCTTGGGGTTATTTTTTGCTTTAGCAAATTCGTTGGTTTCATACGCCCGTTTAAGTTTTCGAAGCGAGGTGTTACAAAAGTTGCGGTATTTCTTGTATGTCACAGCAAGTGAATCATTGTCCGGATTTTTGTTTAATTTCCTATGCATATTGTCGCGTTTCTGGATGCACCGTAGAAGACCGGGAGTGATCCATGGCTTTAAAATAGTACGTTTTCCCATTTTTTTTTTTTTTTTAAGTTTCTGTATTGTTGTTTATAACAGTTTGAATTATAGTGATAAGGTAATCGGTAGCTTTGTTAACATCGGTTTCATCCGTGACATTTTTAAAACTGCAATTATCGAGCTCCTTTTTTATGGTGGTGTAATCAAGTTTTTGCCAGCTTTTTGGTTTCTTGTTTCTAGAGCTAGCTCTATGACCAAGGTATAAAAATATTGGAAGATGATCAGTGACATGAGTATTTAAAACCATCGTTGTTGCTGGCACAGATATTTTCAACAACACATGATCCAGGCAGTTTCCTTTCCTTGTGGGATGGAGATGTCCAGGTAGAAATCCAAGAGATGCGGTCAGGTTAAGAAAATCACCTGCATTTTTGTCTGTACTATTATTTTTTTATATCGATGTTTAAATCGCCAATAATAGTGATATTTTTTTGCAATTTTATAGTATCCACTAGACTTTCTAGGCCATCATAGAAACGGCTGAGATCGTTGTAAGATGGTGATCTATAAATAGCGACGAGTAGTTTTTATGAATGCCTACCAGAGGCATTCATAAAAACTTGCCACACTCAGCTCATCAAGATCACTTGATATAGCTTGTATGTTGTTAACCATTGTTATAGAGTGTTAGACAATGTGAGGATATGAATATGATGATATTTTGTATAGACATCAGGTAATAATAAATGAAAAAAAAATAACTTATAAAAACTAACAGAGAAATAACGGCAACGGAACTTTTGAAACTTAACTAAGCACAGTCATTGTTTTGGTGTTAGATCCAGAATACATTTTTCAGACTTGATCACATGGGTTTCTTTCGTATCAGTATATTGCCGTTTGCTATCCAGCAAAAACTATATCCGTGGTTTTTTGCAAACTCACGCGCTTGGAAAGAGTTTTCTTGCCGATTCAGACAGGTGTTCGTCAACGTATATGAGTTTTTCTTCAACTCGTTTCCCTCTGTTAGAAGCGCGCGCTGCATACAGAGGTTCCTCACTACGACTGAAGCAAATTCGGCAACTATCGATTTGGTATTTCCTGGTTTACCAGGCAAACGGTATATGTCGCGGATATCGGACTTTGAATAATAGATCCAGTAGCCACACCAATCAACCACGTTTTCCGTTTCCTTGGATGGCATATTTCTAATTTCAATCGTCGAGGAGCGTGATGTTTGCTGCAGTTCTTGAACCTGCTTCTGAAGATTGCTAATAATTTCACAGCTCTCAGATTGTCCTTTTTCAAGTCGTGCGACTTTTTCCTCCATATCTTCGTATCTTTCATTAATGTCCTCCATTGACTTTTCTATCTCAGTGTTTGTTTTATGAATCTCGGAGAACTTTTGAGCCCGTTAATGTAAGACACCAGTTTTGATGAAGTTTGGCTTTGTTCCGTTTTCCATTCGGTAAGCATAGTAATTAAATCTTCTCTTAGTTCCCGAAAACGCTCAGCTGTTGGGTCCTCAAATGGTTTATTAGGTGAATCAGTCGTGCGTGGTCGTACTAGTCGTTTGCTCCTATTGGTGACGTTTGAAGTTTCAGAGTCCGTCGGTGTCGTCACGGTAACGTCTGGATCAGAAACTGATTGCCTGTGACTGAGATTAGTTTTCTCATTTGAAGGTGGAGTGCGAGTTATTTTAGACATATTTCGATTTTGGCTTAATAGTTTCTCCAATAGATATCAATAGAAAATAAATAAAAAGTTATGTCCAAAAAGTGAGAAAAGAATATTTTAATTTCGATTTTTAAAACACAAAAAGCGAATCGCTCTGTGGTTCTCGAACTCGCAGACTTCCATGCACGTCGTGTTAAGGTAGCTTCTACGCTGCCAACGCCACGTTAACCGTTAAACTTTTAGTCTAAATAGACTGCTACTTGATAATAAAATAGATTGCCGACTCATTAGTTAAACAGGAGTTAATGGCCACAAAAGGTAACAAGTCGGCTTCGCGTGCACGTGTCGATGATTCACTAATTACTCACAACAAGTTCCTTTGTGTTGGTTTCTTCCAGTTTCAAACACTTTTATCATGGACTATTAGCAATTTATGACAATTGAGAAACTAGACAATGCACATTGCCAATAGTTTGATTTATTTTCGAATATTTAACTGCACTTCACAAGTTACGGTCTATTAATTTGTTTACTATTCCGGGTTAGAAACAGATTGACACGTAAACGCGTGCGCTCGTTACAAGGTCGCGTCGAAGAACTGACAGTATCAAACTGACAGATGTCAAAAACGCATTCTCTGGACGACAGGACTTTATTTGATACATCTCCACAGCCAAACATCTATGACAGCAGGACATGTTAAAGTTTCAGGCTTGATTTAACATACGTACCATCGACACGAAGAAGTAACACAATGGCATGAAGCCTAAAAATCGAGACTCGAACTGGCAAACAAGAAATTTCACGCGTACGAAGTTGCGGGCCAAAGCTGTCACAAATAAAGCAATGGAAAATGGAAGAAGAAAACCATTTGCGCCAGCCCTAAGTAACATTATTAAAGTGATTACGTTAAATACTTGCCTCTGGTTTGGATTCGTCGCCGTTTATAAACGACTTTTCCCTGGCAACGGACTGCGTTACTGCGTACACTTTTACTTCGTATCTGGTCATATTCCACAGGTCCACTTCCTGAAATTAAAGATAGAATGTAAGCTACTTAATAAAAAAAACTTAATTCACTGACAAACAACGCACAGACTAGCTGCTGGGCCTAGAATTTTGAAATTGTGCATAAGTAGGATTGAAAATTCATCTTCTAAAGAGCAGCAGTGAGTGTCTAAGAGGAGCAGTGGTGACGCAGTGGTAACAGCCCCGACTTAGCGAGTTCGAGCTGCTCGTGGGTTCTATTCGAACCCAGGCAGGCGCTTTACTTTGTGTAAATAATTTCATCACCACAGGTCTCAAAACGACAAAGGAAAACATCGTGAGGAAACCGGCATGTCCAAGAACCAAAAATTCGAAGACATCATGTGACATCTACCACACAGGCACTGGGCCCGCGTGGTGGATTACGGTTCACTCCGTCTCACAGTGAGGAGGCCTGTCTCAGCAGTGGGATCATTATAGGCTGATTATTTTATCCTAAGCCTTAGGATAAAATAATAATCTCCCATTTAACCCCTTAGGACCTAAGGGGTTAAATGGGATATGAAACTTTGTATGGAAGTTGATCATACTTGCCGATGGGTATTATTCCGATCGCGCACACGGCTTGTCCCTAGATAAAAGTGTCAAACTTATTTTTATTTATACAATCTTACATTATCATAACAGGTTCACATCCAATGCGATTATGTGATTAAATGATTATCATTTATTAGTTCATAAATCGAGAGTCACCCTCACGAATTCCGCCAATGTACAGAAGCCAGCAGGTCAAGCTATCCGAAACTGTAAAATTTTCCCAATCAACCTTAAACCTACTGCTTTAGCGAAAAAGTTAAAAATCCATTAAAGAAATTTGACAGTTTGTAGTAGCTTGATGTGCTGGCGTCTGTACAGTTAAAAATGTCAAGCCCTTGTGAGGCGTTGTTTATTAACAGTATGGCTCTTGCAACCGGTGCGAAATTGCTTACGTTAGTGCGAGCCACCTGGACGTCGAAAAGCCGTGCCCTCGGCGCCTGCTGCAACCTGGTGTTTGGAACGAGCAGCCTGAACGAGTCTAATATATCAGGATTATTTAATCTACCACGAAACACTTCAAATATATATTTTGCTATAGTTAGTGCAATCCACGAAGACGCGCCCGACTCTTCTTCCTAAATGCTTACAGTGAAAGGACGAGTGCGAGCGAGATAGGAAGAAGAGTGGGGCGCGTCTTCGTGGATTGCACTATCTATAACTTGGTTTAAAATGGTCAATATGAGACGCAGCTTAGGTGCTAGTAGGTACCACACACAATTATAACCTATATTTTGATTGAAAGAGCGTGCCTGATCCTTGATATCACTGTACAAAAATTCTTTTTCCAACAATTGGTCGTTAACATTCATACAAAATGTTAACTTAATATGAGATCAGTTTAAAAAGCATTTTAAGTATGAGCATAAAATAAATTACCTCGAATAAGTGCGTTGACCCACCGCACCGTGATTTGTGAAATCGCCACTGAACAATTTTATACCCTTTAATAGCTCTATTTCTATACATTATTCAAGTTTCCTTATATTCATAACTATTCAATATTTTTCCTTATTTGCAAACGTTATTTGAGCCTACTTATAATTGCGTTGTATTGATTATTTATTTATCACAAACGTTACATTTCCTAAGTTACCTACAACAATGTATTTTATGTGTACTTCTAATTTTCAGAATGAAAGGTGATTTGTCAGATTAAAGCGCGTCCGCAAACTTGTCAGTCGTGTGTGCAGTGTTGTACAGTCTTTTCAAATCCTTTTCCCAATTGATGTTATTTCCATTTTAACGAATATCAACTTTATGTTAGTGAAAATTAAGTAGATTTCAGAATGACTACTAGTCATTTTATTGAAAAATTCATCAAAAGTTTGAAGTATTAGCACAAACTGAACTTATTATGTGCGTAATAAAGTTGTTTTTCTTTTTTCAAATACAAATTGGTTTATATGTTTGGAAACTAAATCGCGGAAGCAATTTAGTGATATCAACGCTAAATGCGTTTATAATCTTTCCAAACTTTTATTTTAATTTTGACACCTCGAGTAATAATCAACTAGTGATATCCTAAAGCGTTACCGATTTGATTTCTTATAACAATCGACTTAATTTATGAAGAAGTTTTAATCGATTTAACACATTGATATTTCTTTTCAAATAAAATTGCAAAGAAAAAGAACAGCGTCCAAGAAGTATTGCATTTTTTCGTCTATGGTTGCCTGTCAATAAATAAGGAACTTCATAGCGTCCATGAACTATTGCATTTTTTCGTCTATGGTTGCCTGTCAATAAATAATGAACTTCATAGCGTCCATGAAGTATTGCTTTTTTTCCTCTATGGTTGCCTGTCAATAAATAAGGAACTTCATGGCGTCCATGAAGTATTGCGTTTTTTCGTCTATGGTTGCCTGTCAATAAATAAGGAACTTCATGGCGTCCATGAAGTATTTCATTTTTTCGTCTATGGTTGCCTGTCAATAAATAAGGAACTTCATAGCGTTCATGAAATATTGCTTTTTATCGTCTACGGTTGCCTGTCAATAAATAAGGAACTTCATAGGCGTGCTTATGTGAAAAGTGAAATAAATGGTTGGAAAGCGTATAGTAAATGCACACTCGCTCGAGTATTACATTATGGGTTGGGTATGAACAACTACGGAAAGAGTATGTAGTACAAAACACAAATATTCAATTAGATTCTCAGTCAAATATCACGAACGGTAGGTAACATTTTAGTCAACCGATTGACCGACTGCCTAGCCTTTATCCAACTATGTTGGAGTCGCCTTTCAGTCTAACTGGATGCACCTGAACCATCTGCCTAGCCTTTTCCCAACTATGTTGGGGTCGACTCCCAGTAAAACCGGATGCAGCTGAATACTAGTATTTTACATGGAGCAACTGCCTATCTGACCTCCATAACCCAGTAACTGGGTAATACGATACCCCTTAGGGCAGGTTTTTTGATCCGCAGTTAACTCAACCAATGGTTAAACATAATAACTAATGGTTGAAATTTGGCTAAATTATAAAGGCTATTATCATATTTCATTCATATTAACAATTAGTAACTAATGGCATAACTCATTCATGTTTAGCCTTTAGTTTATCAGTTATCTGGTTTACATAGTACAAGCTCTGCTTAGTTTGGGATCAGATGACCGTGTGTGAACAATGTCCTAGGATATTATTATTATTATTATTTTGATTTTTTGATATTTCTCGGGACCCTGGGGTCCCGGACCTTTGGAAGGCGTACGAGGAGCCGAAGCCAACTCGCAGAGGCCCCTTAGATAATTTTAAATGATGAGGAGGCACCAACCGACGATTATCCCTGTATGCACTATGCAAGTGCACCCAAGGACAACCCCCGGTTGGTACAGGACTATAATTGTTGTACGTGGAAACCAAACATATTGGGCTATGAGTTTGGGTGGCTAAAGTGGATGGTAACTTGAACTATGGAAGAACTATGTCCCCTGCCTGACCAATGTTATATATTATACACGGATAAAATGGCAGGGGGTGACTTGCACACTCAATAATGGGCCCCCGGAGACGGCCGCTAGCACATAGTGACGTAGCGACAAGGGGGCAACACTTCCTGAGGTGCTTGAGGAGTGGAGAGGTATTCCACGGCTATCAGGACAATCCCGGAAGTACGGTCAAGATCCCTACCAGCACCTTACTGGAATACTTCCTTCCTCCGAGCACGTTTGCTCTTGCGAATCTCCACTCAAGCCGGCCAATTAAGGCAAGAAAGAGGTGGGAGCTCTGTTCCTCGTCAGTGTTCACTCCAGCCGGCCAATAAAGGCAAGCCAGAGATGAGGACAAGATTTCTCCCGGGAGATAGGGTCCATGGGGTCGCTACTGCCCATCAGCTCGCCACATGCTGCCCTGCGGGTTTTTGTATCTCTCTTGGTCTGGCTCCTCATCCTAGACCCGTTCCGGCAAACTCTACCGGCACAGACCTAAAGTTTGTAGCACGCAAGCCCCACCACGACGTCAACGTAGAGATACAGCGGTGGGGTTATTATTATTATTATTAAAAAACCGGTCCTTAGTAAAACTGGTAGTCAGGCATTCGGGCTTCTGTCGACCCGTAACGACTGTTAAAGACCTACGAATGACAGTAGGGACCACCGGCTTATGCTTTCCTAGACACGGGAGGGTCTCGGTATAAAAAAATGGTCACCCATCCACGGGCCAACCGCGGCAAGCGTAGCTTAGCCTGATTAATCGACACGTGCGGCTGATATTACTTAGCCACAAACCCATACCAGTACTAGTACTTTATATCGACTCGCCAATCATAACAGATAACATGAGCTTTAACATATAGTTGATCACAAACTTGATCTGGGTCGTGTCAGAACCGTGTGCTGGACACACGGTTCTGACTCAGTTTTTCACTCCAAATATAATAAGGATAATGCCTGGGTAAAAAAAAAGAAACTCCATGTAGTCCGTCTGTCAGATTATAAAAAATAGATACGTAATTTTTGTTTTATCATATTACTAAAAAATTACTTAGATAAAAAGCATTATTTAAAAAATTACTTAGATAAAAAGCATTATTTAAGTTGGGAAGTGGGGGCTCGCTACGTCACATTTCTATGTAACGCCCTAATCTTTTCATTACGTAAAAAAAGAAAAAATACGTCTCCAATATTTTTTTATAATCAGTATGACGGACAAAAAAAAAATGTTTAGCCACCATCACTATTGGACACTTACAATTGGTATGGTAGTTTCAATATCATTCTTATTGGTGGGTAGTGTGAGTCTCGTCCGCGGTTGCTGCTCAGGAATCTTCCTCAGGGTGACCACATACTGGTCTATAGAGTTGTTATACTCCAGAGGTTGCCGCCATTGGAGGTATAGAGTACCTGCGAAAGATACAACATTGATTATTGATTTACTTGTTTTAATCAACACTTATGTGTTGATTGTTGTGTGTGTGTGTGCTTATGTGTTTGTTGATGTTATCATCACGCCTGTAATCCCGGAAGGGTTAGACAGAGGTGCACTTGTAGTACACCCACATTTCGCCAGTTATGTTTAAGTACCATGTAATAGAGGGGCGAGCATATAGCCATCAACCGGACACAAATCCAGAATCAAGGCTGAAACCGAGAAATTCCCAAAGCAAAAACCCAATAACACTGCCCGAACTGGGAATCGAACCCAGGACCTCTTGCTCAGCAGTACCGATTGCGACTACTAAACTATGCTAATTATTACGGAACGGTAACCCCTAGCACTAACGGCAAGCAAAATAGTAAATATAGGCTGACTGGTAATTAGTGACCGATACTTAAACACGTGATTGTACACATGATAACATACAACTTTTACTATGGGAACAAACCTGAAATCGCGAAAAAAAAAAAACTGCTATCCCATACATTAATGTTCGCATAACTCGTCAAAATGTAGGGAGCAGCAGATTGAGCAGCAGGTTGAGTTAACTACGGATAGAAAAAATCGGCCCTTAGGGCGGGTTTATTGATCCGCAGTTAACTCAACCAATGGTTAAACATAGTAACTGACGGTTGAATTTTGGCTAAATGTTTGCCAAAATACCATTAGTTTCTATTTTTAACATGAATACATTTATATAAACTCATTCATGTTTAGCCTTTCACGTTTAGCCAAAGTTCAACCATTCATTACTATGTTTAACCATTGGTTGTGTTAACTACAAATCAAAAAACCGGTCCTTAGGCGGTATTATAAACTGTTTTGCTTAGACAATCGCTGTCAGATTTTGTCCCTCCTGGAAACTTATCAAATTTAACATGCGCGGTATAGTTCCCTAAGCAACCATGTGTGTCATTGCAAATCATCAAAATTATCACAGTAACATACATTACCCAGGCGTAATAATAATATGGCAAATGGCACTGAGTTTTATTAAGAGATTGTGCAAAGGTATTAGAGATAAAGCTATACCATAAAGACGAACTTTTACTAATACTCGATGTGTCTTGTTTTATGGTAACTGTAGGTCGGTAATTTATTTTATTAGAAATACTTACAGCTGATAACAAAGGATCGTTAGTTTGTAGTAGAATTAAGGCCAATTAAGATTGTCTTGTATGGATCAGAATGTTGCACCACAAAAAGAATGAATGAAAGGCAACTGCATGCAGCTGAGATAAGAATGCTAAGAGAGATGTGTGGTGTTACGTGAATAGATAGAATAAGAAATCCTAACTAATATTATAATTGCGAAAATAAGTTTGTTTTTTTACCATTTCACGCCTAAACCACTGAACCGATCATCCTGATATTTTGCATAATACGTTGTCACGTGTACACAAATGGACATAGGGTAACCTTCCTCCCAAAAAAACGTACTGTTCCCGACGAAATCAACAATAACATTCTTATGATAACAGATGGCGCCACGTGTCTTTCAAATCATGATTGAATTTTAACTTTATTAGTGTGTTAAGAATTTTTTTTTAAGTACCTAACATTTTGTGAGTCTAGAGTGTCGATAGACTAGTTTTTCATCCTCCTAACTATCCTAACTAATGTTATAAATGGGAAAGTGTGTTTGTTTGTTGATTACGCTTTCACGCTAAAACGGCTGAACAGATTTAGTTGAAATTTGGCATATGGGTAGATCATGACCTGGAGAAGGACATAGGCATTCATCGTGGATCACAGACAAGTCACGGGCAACAGCTAGTGAGTACATAAGAGGAAGTTAGAAAGTGACACCGGTGACTGAAACGTTGTATGGGCATGTGATGCGGAGGAATGCAGGAAATGACGTCAGGAAAGTTTTGAGTATGAATGTGGATGGCTATACGAGTAGGGGAAGACCAAAAAACGATGGATGGACTGTGTGAAAGATGATATAGCTAGAAAGGGAGTGACTACCGAGTTGACGACTAATAGAGAAGTATGGAAGAAAAAGACATGTTGCATCGACCCCAAATAAATTGGGACAAGGGTAGGAGAATAATGATGAGAAGAACCAGTTCCCATTAAAAAACAATCCTATCTTCAATGCTATTAAAAATATTAATTTAATTGATATTTGATTTTAGCCGTGTCGTGATGGCCCAGTGGTTAAAGCCTCGCCTCTCATGCACGAGGTTCTTAGTTCGAATCCTGGAAAGTACCAATGTGTTTTCAATTCATGTGTACATTCTGAGTTTATCTTGGACATTACTGACATCAGTCATCATTCTCCTGCCCTTGTCCCAATTTATTTGGGGTCGGCGCAACATGTCTTTTTCGTCCATACTTCTCTATTAGTCGTCATCTCGGTAGTCACTCCCTTTCTGGCCATATCATCTTTCACACAGTCCACCCATCGTTTCTTTGGTCTTCCCTTACTCGTATAGCCCTCCACGTTCATACTCAACACTTTCCTGACGACATTTTCCTCATTCCTCCGCATCACATGCCCATACCATGACAACCGATTTCCACACAACTTTTCAGTCACCGGTGTCACTTTCAGACTTCCTCTTACATACTCATTTCTTATTCTATCCATTCGCGTAATACCACACATCCCTCTTACTGACATCAGTAAAAAAAACAAAACCTGGTCTTACAGTTAATATAAGTCTGACATCACCAAACCGTCTTCAGCAAGCGTGGTGATCAATGCTCGTGCCTTCTCTGTATGAGAAGAGGTCTTTGCCCTGCACTGGGACAATAATATTATTATGCTAGTATATTCTAATCACTCACGTTTAGTTTGATCACAAGTCAAGTTCAATATAATCGGCGAGGACGGCGGGCTGACGTCGGTCAACACGTACAGGGGGTCCGACTTGGGCCCCAGTCGGTCCAACAAATCGGATGACTTCACTCCATCTAGCGAGAAGTTGTAGAAGGCACGCACCCAGATTTTGTAGGGAGTGAAGGGCTCTGAAATAGAGGTGAAGAGGTTTTACATTTAGTTCTATAAAATCATATAACATAATATCACACCTGTAATCCCTGAAGGTTTTTAGGCAGAGGAGAATTATATTACTGATCGAAATACACTACTTCTTATACATAAAATTTTGATCAGTCTTTTTTATTTTAAAAACTGCCTTATCGAGTGTAGAAATAAAACATAATTACTCAAATACTATGTTGTATGGGCTTTATTAAATCAATAAAAAATAATTAATACGTTAAGTTTAATTCTAAGTGCGCCTTTCCGTTACTTTAAACTCTCCATAATTGGAAATGTTGCAAAACCATTTTGGCCAGTTTATAACATTAAATTACAATTAAAAAGTGATATTTAAATGACATTCCTATTTATTTATCACATGTACATCATCCCTTTGCCCAACTATGTTGGGGTGGGCTTCCAGTCTAGCCGGATGCAGCATGACGGGAATTTTAATGCCTATCTGACCTCCACAACCCAGTTACTGAGTAATACGATACCCCTTGGTAAGACTGGTTGTCAGACTTTCGCACTTCCAACAACTGACAAAAAACAACAGCCGAGATCAACGGCCTAACGAGCCTTCCGAGGCACGGAGAGGTCTCGGTATGTAAAGATGGTCACACATCCACGGACTAACCGCGGCAAGCGTAGCTTAACCTGATCGATCGACCCGTGCGGCTGTTAATACTTAGCCACAAGCTTTATTTATAGCTATACATTTGCGCTATGTGTGAGTACATATTGCGATAGATGCCGCTATACATACACCCCACTACAAGGACAGGTCGCGGGACGCACAGCGAAGATAAACAGTGATGCAAACTGTTAGAAGGTCTATAGAGTAGATAGTTGGAGGGGGTTTAAGTTTGAAAGCAATACACTGTATGAAAGCAAAGCTTATTATACAAAAACCTAGAGAAATTCAGTCTATTGTTTTGAATAAAAAGTACGCGCCTTAAAATTATATTGTTTTCTACCAAACTACTACCATTTTTTTTTTCTATTTCTACCATTTGTAACCGTGAACTATACGAAGACATCAAATGCGATAACTAATCTAGACAATTAAGACAAACTAAAGGTATTAGTCTCCTAATTGGATGAGCGTCTGTGTTTCAAACATACTTCCTCAGTAGAAGGTCGAGGTCTTCATTGATTGAACCAACTTGGTAATTAAATAAACGTTACGACTTTTAAATTAACACCTCTATGCTCATAAAAGAATATAGTACCACAAATTAAAAGACAAAAAATAAGGACATTTAGTGCTTAATCCACTGACGTTCAGTTGAATAACCTGTCGCTTTCCCGCAACCGACTTGCAGCGTGAGAACACACAAATAGGAAGTCAACTTTTGGATCGATTTTGGTATTTCCAGGTTCCAAGTCTGTCGCAGAAGCCAAGTAATGCAATGAAACTGGATGGGACTTCGGAGATATATCACTGTTATCATTGTGTGCTTAGCTATTTTCTGTCATATCGAGATGTAGGTACTCAAAACTTGAAGGGACATAAAGAGATGGTACTTTAAAAATACGACACCCACTTTCTCAATCCCCGTTATCAACCACAAACTCTTACACAAAAATATAAAAAAAAAACAATCTAAAACCACACTTACTTAGATTTCTCAAGCGGAACCCGACCACTTTCGTCACCTTCCCGGAAGTGTTCAATAGCGTCAAATTCTTCGTCGCCCTCGAATAGTCCTCCATGCCCAAATCGCTTGGAAACACATTCTTTCTCTTAACGTCAGTTGACGTCTGTGTACCGTTGACGATGTTCACGTCATACCTTGGAACCCCCTGCTCATAATACAGTACATAAGCGACTTTTGTTGTATCCTTATGTTTACTTTGCCCATACGATTTCTTGACCACTTCTTTCTGCTCAATTGGATAAACTAAAACTTGCAGGTTTTTCTCGTCATGCAGTTTTGGTTCGGTGCCGTTGTCCTGACGTCTCTTTCTATGTCTGCGTGATCGTACATCTCTTTTACTCCTATTGTCGTCGATAAGGATATGAGATGAGTAGTCGTCGTTGTACTTCTGTTTGTCGTTCTTGTACCAGTTGTAGGAGGTGTATTCGAAGTCTTTCTGTCTTTCTGGGTTAATTGCGTCTGGGGACGGGTCTTGGCTTAAGACGTCGTTGACTGGCTCGTCGCTCTGTGTTTCTTGTTTCTTATGTGTCCTGCCTGGGTCATCTGGTATTAAAGTTTGACTTTTATGGTCAAGGTCTGTGTTGGGAAGGGTGCGCAATGTGAAAGTCAATGGCGGGGCCCATGAGAGGTGGACTTCCTCTGTAGATACGTTGTTAGCTGTCAGGTTTTGAGGCGCGGACGGAACTGGAAAAGAAGAAAAGAGTCTATTATTATTTTGTATCTCGTCATTTGACGGCAGTTCGTAATAGGACTATCATCTATTCAAGATTACTTTGCAAACAAACACGATATTCATTCATAAGTTATCAGTATCACTATCTTGGAAGATGAAGCAACGATAAGAGGCCCGAAATCCTTTATTCGATAATAAAGACTTCCCACAATATTAAAAAAGCAATGAGACAGCATTACCGCCACATAATCATATTATGTAGGTATGTACAGACAAATAAACAATCAATTAACAAAGTAGACAGGATCCTCCGTGTGACAACTTATCGTTAAATTCTAACTTTCAACCTTTACAAAGTTGATTGTAACTAAGAGAAAGTTATTATTAGAGCAACAGTCACATTATCGTACTTCATAGAATCTCTTCTTATGACAGTTCAGAGCATAAACGCGTAGTTTGTGAACAATAAAATTGACACCTACAGGAACTATGCTCCACGCCAAGTAAAACATTTAAATCATCCATTTTAACCGACTTCTTAAAAAAGTAAAAACCGGCCAAGTGCGTGTCGGATCACGCACAATGAAGGGTTCCGTAGTTCGGATGAATTTATATCATGAACAAACTTAACATAGTAGTTGAATAACTAATTTGTCAATGGAATTTGTATAAAATTTTTAACTTTTCCAAGTATATTTTATAAGTTGGTCGACTATTACTCGTAAACTTGTAAAGCCTAGATAGCTGTGATAGTTTTTCTTTTAATTACCTTTACTACTGCCGTGAATTTTTTCACATATCCAAAAGCAGCCATTTTGCTGGCGGGACGGGCGGGGGGGGGACACTTGACTCTAACAAAAATTTGCAATTTAAAGCTTAATTCTACGCAAACGGAAAATCGATGAATCGAAAAATGGTTTTCACAGACATGTAACATTTTTGAATGGCCTATCCAACGATATCCCACAGTATGGAATAGACGAGAGAAAAAAATATCCCCACTTTACGTGTCCAGGAGGTACCCTAAAATTTTTTTTTCATGATTTTATTTTACCACTTGGTCGGCGTGATTAATATACATCCAATGACCCCTTAAGAGGTTGTGCGTTATTTAAGTTACACATTGTATATATGCACGCCAAATTATAGCTTTGTAGTACTCTCGAGTCTCTGAGTTAAGCTGCGGACGGACGGACAGACAGACGGACATGGCGAAACTATAATTATAAAGGTTTCTTGTTGACTAACGAACCCTAAAAACATGTTCTCCCTTACATTCCGACTGCAAATGTAAGTTTGTACGCACAATATTGAGAGATTTAGAGAGACAAGGACTATAATAGGTATATAGGTTTTCCTGTAATCCATACGTATGACGAGTTATGCGAACATAAATGTAGAGAACAGCTGATTTTTTTTTTCGCTATTTCATGTTCAGCACATAGTAAAAGTTGTTATGAGTACAATCATGTGTTTAATTATCGGTCACTAATTACCAGTCACCCTATAAAAGAACTATTTTTTTTTTAATTATTAGGTTCAGTATCTTCTGAGATAAAGAGGGGAAATTATTAATTTTCGTCTATTTTCTTAACATTTTGCGGGACAGTAAACGAGACATAATAGAAATTTTATTGTTTTACTGCTATAGCCATATAGCGCCCCTCAAAGTGTTAAATAGCTTTAAAACAATGTATTTTAAAATAGTAAAAAAAAAAAAAACTATTTGAGACCCTCGCAGTAAGCCCTTTCTTTTGATAAGTCACACGGTACAGTTTGCTAAACTTTTTTTTAGTTTTCTTATTTGCCCCCCAAAAGTAACCTATTCAAAATTCATTTATTTACGTTACAAGTCCGTGTTTGTGTCACAGAAATTCATATGTGTTCCAAAAAACTTAGTCGGTCCATTAGATTCGGAGGAAATTGGCTGTGACAGACGGACAGACAAACAGACACCCAATTCAACTGACTTGCAAAATGTTCCGCTACTATCAGCGGAACATTAGCGAAACATCATGCGGTTGCGCTATTTCGCGGTTTCGCGGCGGATATGTGATAAGTCCCTAAGGTTCCGTTTTTATCCTTTTGAGGTACGGAACCGTAACAGGATCACCACACGAGTGACTTTTGTTGACCTTACGTCCAGCAGTGAATATTAGGTATAATCCGGCTGATATAAATAAATTTTAATGGTGATAAACGTTATTGTATAATGTATAATTGCTTAAACTATAAACGTATTTGAATAAATGCTTAAGCCTTTAAACACTAACCACCGCGCAATCTCACGCTTATCTGAAAAGTCTTCCGTAACTATGATGTAACTAGAACACGTAGTAAAAGCAAACTGCTACTAGATTAGCCATGCCGACAAGAATACCCATAAATAAAAACAACAACGCAAAAGTGGAGATCAAGAAAAAGCAGTATAGGTCAGTCTGAAACTATACTTTATTATATCACGTAGACGTCACATCAGGGCTCCAGCCATATTACGTCCAACAGAGAATGTCAATTATGCAAAACTAGCTCTTACCCGAGGCTTCGCCGCCTTGGAGATTGGACATTATCCCACGGGAACGTACTATCGGGATAAAAACCTAATCCTATGTCCTAGCCCTTCAGGTCATGGTCTACCTTATTTGTATCGCAGGATTTCCAAGCGGATTACGGAAGGCGACATGTCTATAAAACGAGGACTTATAAACAACGCCGCGGCGGCGCCGCCGTCTGGTACAGTGTAGGTCTATATCTTCCCCGAAGGGTTAGGCCGAGGTGTAAGTACCTACCTATAGTACACTCACATTTCACCAAGTCCCATGTAATAGGGGAGGAGCCTATTTCCATCAACTAGACACAAATCTAAGACACCGGCTGCTTCTGAGAAATTCCAGATGGAAAAGCCTAATAACACTTTGCCTGACCCGGGAATCGAACCCAGGACCTCACGCTCAGCAGTAGCGCTTAGGACCACTAGACCAACGAGCAAACTATACACAAAACAGCACGTCTGATTTCACTAAGATTTCTACTTCCAAAAGGTACTCGGTAACTGATGCTTGGAAACAACCAATTAAAATTTTTCACTTCCATTGCAAAGGATCGTGATGGTACATTCCGCTTGTAAAATTCATATTGACTGTAATAAAACAAGCGATTACATGTTTCCTATTGCGTATTGGCCAGCAAAACTGTTGGGTAGATTGGATGACCACGCCTCTAATTATTATTATTATTGAAAAGTTAGGTAAATGTGGACGTCACAGATCAGTAGCTTGCTAACTGATCATATTTATAAAAACGCATAACCTCTTCCTTGAGAGTTCCTCTCCCTCTTTCCTCTTCCTCTCCCTTGGTCATTCATCATTATGAACAACTTTTACTATGGAAAAACTGCTGTTCCCTACATTTTGACGAGTTATGGGAACATAAATGTAGGGAACAGCTGATTTTAGTTGTTCATAATTATGACCCCTTAAGAGGTTGTGGGTTATTTATTTCACCTTGTATAAGACAGGGAATAACAATACTGGCAAAAATTCCTGTGGTCTTAGGTTCAAATAACCAGAAGACCTCGAAAACGGGCCTGTGCGCTTGGAATAAGCAGTCCTTCGTTACCGATAGGGCTTGCAAAGACGAAAGCAATGAAAAATAGATTGATAGGCGCAGCCCAGATTAAAGTGCCCAATTTCAACGAGAGAATGCAGGAAGTAGAACCGTCCGTAGCTGCGTTAACCAAGAAGGCGGCAAACCTAACCGATCGACAGCACTTTAAGCAAGTGCGATAAGAGAAATCGGTAAAGATCTCTCATTCACGCTCAATGATACTGAAACTAATCACTTTTCACAGTTCAATTACTATGGTTCAATGTTAATTCGCATTACAGTGACGATACTAATAAATCCACAAAAAAAAGCCGTTCGAGAAAACTCGGTAAAAAGTAGAGTGGAAAAAAATATCCAATAACGTTAATACTTTTGCCTCGGGAAAGTAAGTTAAACCTTTGGTTCAACTGGTGGTGGTTTGGTTTGGTAATTTTTTGAACTTTTGGCAGTCGTTATAATAATAATAATAATATCCTGGGACATTCCACACACGGTCATATGATCCCAAACTAAGCAGAGCTTGTACTATGGAAACCAGATAACTGATATACTACATACACTACTTTTTTTGTAAATACATACTTATATATAATTACACCCAGACTCAGGACAAACAGACATGTTCATGCACACAAATGTTTGTCCTGGATGGGAATCGAACCCACGACCTGCGGCATGATAGGCGGTGAATTAACCAACCACGCCAACTGGCCTGTCAAGTCGTTACTGGTAAAGTCTACACTACTATTGGTACTGTTACTGGTACTAATACCCCTTGTATTTGTACCATTTGACAGTCATTACGGTTCATCAGGTGCCCAAAAGTCTGACAGTCAGACTTACCAAGGGTATCCGCCTGCCCCATCTCAAAACCTAGTAAGGACTTAAAACAAAATTTTACAGGAGAGCGTAAAACGTGAAGTGGTCACGGGGCAGTGAATGGGGCTTACTAGGTTTCGATGCTTAATATATCTGCTTATTTGTGAGTTTTTAACGCTGTGTTTTTCTATTTGGTAGGGACTTACTAGGTTAGCAAGATTATGCAATAAAACGATTTTTGTAAAAAGTGTCCCTTACTATGTTTTGAAATGGGGCAGCCGTATCGTGTTAACCAGTAACTGGTATGTGGAGGTCAGACAGGCAGTCGCTCCATGTAAAATACTGGTATTCAGCTGCATCCGGTTTGACTGGAAGCCGACCCCAACATAGTTGAGAAAAGCCTAGGAAGATGATGTTCAGGACTTACATACAATCAATCTGCCTAAACTTTACTACCAGTATTTTACATGGAGCGACTGCCTATCTGACCTCCACAACCCAGTTATACGGGTTAGATCATTAGATCCTCAAGAGCTAATCCTGAGTGACCAAACATTACCCATTTGTATTGGTTGAACTATGTAAATCACGTATTAAATTCAGTAGCAAGTTAGTTGAGCGAGTATCCCGCATCCTACTAGCGAGTGACTCCATATTAATAAATGATTGACAGTTGACACTCATTCAGTTGAATTCTACACCCAATAGTGACTAGACAATAAATATATAGATCCGAGCAAGCGTTGACATGACCTAGGGTCAATCTGACCCCAAAACAAAGCACTCTTTGGCAACGCTAGATCATCTATCAAAAAGCCATACGACATGGACCAACAAACCCCATTTTGTTACCGACTGCAGAAAGTAATTTCACCCAGGGGTCGAAAATCGCGTTAACACAGGGCAATGCGTGTTAGAACTAATGTCCAAATCCGATTCGTTACGGGACATTTAATCAGAAAATAAATAGGTGTGAAATAAGTAGGCTTCTGTTAGTAACATTAACTTACAACGACATAAATACACATAGATTAGAAAACAAAGGTGGCGAAATCCGTACGTAAATGGATTAATATTTATGCATTTTCATTCACAACAGCATTACTCATTATGAAAATTGTGTGGAATGATGATGTATCTTTGAAGTGCAACGACCATTGTATTGCTAATTTTTGTACATACACTTTTGACTGAGGAAGTATTTGGTATAAAAGAATATAATCATCCAAGTAGTTCTACGAATTTACGCCAACGTGTGACTGTAGATCGACTATGCTTCTTATGGCGTTAATAATACGGTTCAAATTCATGTTAAATTATCTGCCGACCCAAAACACAATCGCTCTCAAAGAAACCCCGTCCTTAATTACAAAGGCAAACAGCATTCAACATCGCGGTAACTGTGTTAACGATCCCAGAGGCCCATCAGACAACTGATCTGACATCACTTCAATCTATCCTAACACTTACCACAGAAAAAATAACACCTATTTTTCTATAACATCGAAATAGCAGTGGAAAATGAATGAAAACTTAGCGATTAGGTGTGACAATTAAAGTGTTACGACGCTATTCAAACAATAGTATAGTATGGAGGTCAGTGTCCCATTGTATAATACAATAACATTGCGTTTTTATGAGTTATAAAACTACAAGCACATTTGCTTCTACGGTTTTTATGTCAATGAAAGTACAAGATATTACTAGCAAAGTTTTGGAACACAGATAGATCTATGTTTTAGAAGCAAGAGAAATCCATAAGCGTTGTACTTAACTTGTTGAATTTTTGTTTGTGCAAGTAAGAATCTTTTAGATTAGAAACAAACGTAAATTTTGGGTCGACACAGAACTTTATAATATGCACCAACGGAATTTTCGCGCGAAAAATGGGACAGCTGATAATTTTTTCGTGATTACGTTGTTGGTCCCATGGAGAAAGTTATCAAGTTCGATAGTCTGTACTGTACCACACTCTTAAATATGACCACTCCTTTCTGATACACTCGACTCGGTGGAACGCAGAGCAGAAAGTCTAATAGGCGAAGAGTTGTTGGTGGCCAGGCTTCGCAGCCTGGCTCATCGGCGTAATGTTGCTTGCTTGGTGGTCTTCTAGACTGTACTTCGGAGAGTGTGCGCAGGGACTCCACGACCTGATCCTACCATCGCCCTTTTACTATCGGACTACCAGACGTACTGCAGGGTACCGTCCGCACTTGGTTGATCCTGACTAGTCGTACTCAGCGCTTCTCCTCCACATTTATTCTGCGCACAGCCAAAGTGTGTAACTCACTGTCAGCGTCTGTATTCCCATCCACATTAAACCGTCGTCTGCCTTCAAAGCAAGAGTGAACAGGCATCTTCTGGGCACGCTTGTTCCATCATAGACCTCATCCATCGCTTTCCATCAGGCGTGATCGAGATCAAAAGCAAGCCCTTTCAGAATAAAAAATACATGATGTATAGACACCCGAAAGTAAAGCAAAAGAGCTCATTTCCATGAGTTGTATGTTCACTAAAATAAGATTTACCTTCTTAAACACCGCAATTTTATGACAGGCCAGTTGGCGTGGTTGGTTAAGATACCACCTATCATGCCGCAGGTCGTGGGTTCGATTCCCATCCGGGACAAACTTTGACAGGCCAGTTGGTGTGGTTGGTTAAGATACCACCTATCATGCCGCAGGTCGTGGGCTCGATTCCCATCCGGGACAAACATTTGTGTGCATGAACATGTCTGTTTGTCCTGAGTCTGGGTGTAATTATCTATATAAGTATGTATTTACAACAAAAAAAGTAGTGTATGTAGTATATCAGTTATCTGGTTTCCATAGTACAAGCTCTGCTTAGTATGGGATCAGATGACCGTGTGTGATAAATGTCCTAGGTTATTATTATTATTAACTTCTGCTACTCTAAATTCTAAGTAAGAATGCGACACAACGCTGTTTGAAAGTTAACCACATCCACACTTGGCCTCACAAATCGCGATAATGACAGCTGCTGATGTATCGTTAAAACATACTGTCATCGCTGAATTACTTGTATGTCTCACGCAAGATGACAAACCACTTTCGCACTATAACTTTCCTTGGGAGATTAGATCAATGATTGTTCTTACTGTGGAAGTGGTAACTTCGGGGTGGAAATAAGAATTTCTCCTGTATACGAAGCAGTCGACACAAACTGCGAAAAAAATTAGCGGGAGGAGCTGAATAGATTTGACAAGAAGACGGACCTCATTCAGACCAAAGAAAGAGGGGCCTTTGCCCAGCATGATTAGCATGGGATGTAGAAGCAAGATATAATCCTGCATGGAGTATTGCAGTCACCTTTGGGATGGATCAGCTAAGTACCAACTAGCCGCGCTTGACTCGGTGGAACGCAGAGCTAAGAGGCTCATTGGCGACGTAAAACTGGTGGATGCCAAGCTTCATAGCTTGGCTCATCGCCGCAAGGTTGCCTGCTTGTCGGTCTTCTACAGATTGTACTTCGGAGAGTGTGCCCGAGAACTCCACGACCTCATTCCACCGGCCCCCTTCTACCACCGGACATCTAGACGCACTGCCAGTTACCATCCCTACCTGGTTGCTATTCCACCAATTCGCACTAAGCGCTTCCAAATGTCTTTTATAATGCGCACAGCAAAAGAGTGGAACTCACTACCTGCGTCTGTGTTTCCGAACGTATACAACCCTAATCTCTTCAAAGTGAGAGTGAACAGGCTTCTTCTGGGTAAGCTCACTCCATCGTCGACTTTGTCTCTGTCACCTCTGACCTAGACTAGAGTCAAGAGCAAACCCATCACAAATAAAAAAAAAAAAAAAAAAGTCATCACTGTATTTTTTCAAGTCAATATTTTTGCTTTCTCTATCCAGCTTCTACTTTGCCAATTTACAGTGCCTTTCCAATTACCACAAGGTGTCCAAAAAAACTTCCCGAAGAAAATTACCTCCAGTCTCACCAAATGTTCCGAAAAAGTTTCTACATGACCAAAAAGACGACTTCCCTTTCCAACTCAACTATTGGGTATAACTTGGAATAATAAAGGATTGCACAAGTCTGTAATCTGGTGCTAGTCAAATAAAATACACAAAGAGCAAAGGGCTCTACGCGTACGCAATAACTTTGCATCAACAGATCGGCAACAAGTTTCGTTTAGATTTGTTATTATCGGTTAAAGCTGTGTTTAATTCATACAATAGTTTTAGATCTAAACTTCAAAGACAAGACCTCCACTCTTTTGGGTGAAATGCTTTTGCGGGTTTAGAATAGTGTTGCTCACATGTTGGAAAGTTGCATGAATGACCAGTAAGTATCCTTTACAATTCTGACAATATCTAACAAGTAACATACGCATAATCATCTTAAAACTGAAACTGACATGAACAGGAAGTAGCACTGTACTTCAGAAAGATGCTTATAGGCGAACACCCTCTGCAAACCGAGCTTACAATGAAAGAACTCATCCATAGACAAAAACACACGCCAGGTGCGGGTCCGACTACGCACAATGAAGGGTTCCGTAATTGGGATGAATTTATCGCAAAAACAAACATAACATTGTATTTAAAAACATGTTCTCCCTTACATTCCAACCGCAAATGTACGCACAATATTGAGCGATTTACCATGTTATTTTAAGACTATAGACTTCTTATAGGTTTTCTTGTAATCTATAAATATTTTCTATTTTTTTTTTTAATTTTCCTCAGCTGTTTCTCAGATAAGGGCTCCCCCATCTCCGAAACTGCTGAGCCTAAAATTTTGAGTGGTCAAATTCCATCTATTTTCTTTAATAAATTTAAAAATATTTATTTTAAAATTATAATCCCCATAACAAGTATTTATTTTAAAATTATTTAATATGTCACACACGGTACAATTTGCAAAACTTTTTTTAATTTTTCTCCCAAAAGTAAACCCAACGTATATTCAAAATTCATTTGTTTATGTTACACGTTCGTGTTTGGGTTACAGAAATTCATACGTGTATCAAACATCAACTTAATCGGTCCAGTAGATTCGGAGCAAATCGGCTGTGACAGACAGACGGACAGACACACGAGTGATCCTATAATGGTTCCGCTTTTTCATTCGGTCGTACGGAACCTTAAAAACATTAGTATTTATTTCTTACTTATTTATATATATGCTTTACTGTACTGTACACCATAAAACAAAGCAAAAAATATATATTATCAGCTTCCTTTTTAATGTCAACAGGTTCAAAACGAATAAGGGTTCATAAGTGGTGAAATGTGGGTGTACAAAACAGCGCTGCCTACACCTACGAGAAATAAAGCCGAAATATTGTTACCAACCCACAGGAATAAGGTGTCTTTTCTCTTGACTCCTCCGTTTACATAACAACACCCACATTTTCTTATCCATTCATGAATAACGGATGGTATAAAAATAGCGGAAAAATTCGGAATGAAAGCTGTGGCTAAGATACAGTTTGAGATGGTATAATCGTATAATATAATAAGACTAATATTTCCACGGAAGTTATACGAGTATGGACTGTTGTTTCCGAGAACGTAATGATAGTGGTTTGTGCTAGGTCAGCCTCAGTCTAGAATAGCTATACCGGCACTTAAATACCAAAATACCACAGACCACGGAGTCGTCTCGGTGGCTGCGGCTAGAGGCGGCATTGTCAACACATTCCATATAAACCAAGTGTGTATACAGGGTTATTGATAAAACACCAGCAACCTCTTAAGAGGTCATTGTACTCATCATTATGAACAACTTTTACTATGGGACCAAATCTGAAATCGCAAAAAAAATCAGCTGTTCAGTACATTTTGACGAATTATGGCAACATAAATGTACTGAACAGCTGATTTTTTTTGCGATATCAGGTTTGGTCCCATAGTAAAAGTTGTTCATAATGATGTTGACCCCTTAAGAGGTTGCTGGTGTTTTACCAATAACCCTGTATAAGGTGTTAAAAAATTAACTCTATAAACTTTAAAAGGTGCTTTAGACCATCGAACTGAATAACTTTTACTATAGGACCAACTTTGAAATCGCGAAAGAAAAACTGCTGACCCATACAGTGGTATTAAACTTTATTATGCAACTCAGCTGACTTTTTTTTCGCGATTTCAAACTTGGTCCCATAGTAAAAGTAATTCAGTTCGATGATTTAAAACCCCTCTTAAAGTTTATAGAGTTCATTTTTTTACACCTTATATAGGGTGACTGGTAATTAGTGACCGATACTTTAACACATGATTGTACTCGTAATATCAAACGAATTTTTACTATGGGACCAAAACTAAAATCGCGAAAAAAAAATCAGTTGTTCCCTACATTTATGTTCGCATAACTCGTCAAAATGTCGGGAGCAGCCGATTTTTTTTCGCGATGTCAAGTTTGGTCCTATAGGAACAGCTGTTTGTATGAGTAGAATCATGTGTTTAAGTATCGGTCACTAATTACCAGTCACCCTATGTAATCGTTTACTCGCACTACGACACAAATGACATATACAAACTGACGGCTAAAGCGTTGGTTTCCTAGGAGTGCGGTTCTGTCATAATTATTATAACGGCCGCCATGAAAATGTATCATTTTAAATCGCTAGATTTTCCCACACCGTACTTAGGGCGAAAATACACATGCCTGTAGCTGATACAAAACAATGCAAGTACTAGCCTGAGGTGTGCCGTAACAACTTCTGATTGGTCAATGTCACAATGGTATAGTTTGGTACCAGCTACAGGCATGTGTACTTTCGCCCATAGGCACAAGGAAAAGTGTCCATACTAAGAACAGTGAGCTCACACATTATTAAATAGCGTTTTCATGGCAATCAAGACTACGTTATTGTGTGTCAGAGGTGTCAACACGAATCTGAAATGCGACTATCTTTTGACGTGGTAGGGCGAATCTAATGATTTAAATCTTTGCCACTGCCATAATTTTCATGACAGCCGGCCATTAGGGCGCTCACCGCTTGTCTAGGAAACCGTAGCTTTAGAAGACGGTCCATGACAAAAGTTATGCGCACAACATTTTTTCGGGGCAACGAAGTTTATTAATATATAGTAGCTATTACCCGCGACTTCGTCTGCGATCCAGGATGAAAAGTAGCCTATGACCTTCTCCAGGTTATGGTCTACGCATGTGCCAAATTTCAACCAAATCCGTTCAGCCGTTTAGCGTGATAGCGTAAATAACAAATAAACAAACAAACTCACTTTCGCATTTATAATAATAATTTTACTTAGGATGCCGTCTCTAGATCCAGGGCGGGCGATTCTGTACTCTGTGCTGAATACGGTACTTAGACAAGTCAAGTACTAGTTAGGAAACACATGCGTTTGAGTACTATTGCACTTTTCACGTTGTTTGCATTTAATTGCATGACACAAGGGACTCTTTGTGTATCTTGCAACTTGGGAGACGCCTGTATTTAGCTGTGGACTGCATTATGCAAAATTAATTGATTTGAGGAACTTTCTTAGCTTTGGGATTAAATTATTTAACTGGTCCATCAAACTAGGTAAGAGAAGAGATTTGGATTTTACATCTGAAGATCTTTGAACTAACAAGAAGTCAAGTAAAATAAATCTATTGATTGCGGTTTCCTAGAAATTTCTAAAAAAAAGATACTTATCAATTGCACAAACAATAGCAATCGGGTAACCCCCATAGAAGAAACGTGAGGTGTGTCATGACATGTGTTACCTTTACTTTTATATATAAACGCAAATAACGCAAGTTTTATAATGCCTAAAAGTATATGATCTACTACAGTAAACAAAATTAGAAAAATATATGATATTCTTCAGGATATATGCTAGTTAGATAGTGTGTTGAAAACATAATACAACTAATTTGATACGATAGAAAAAATTCACGAAAATACCTCTAAATATTTCTTTTAACGATTAAAAACCATACTAATAAGGGGACTACATGACCTAAAGCGCGGTCACTGTCGGACTGCATAGAAAAGAAAGAGAAGCGCGATGACACAACGCTAGTAATTTATTGCAAAATATGAAGCAATTATCGACTTACAAAAAATCTAGTATTTAGACTAAAAAATTAAAACACTATCACGTTAATATGTTGCTTGTAGAATAATCTGACAAAAAAATCTGGATGATTGCATGTATTTTTGTGATGAGGTATCTTCGTGTTTTTTTTCTATCGTATCAAATTAGTTGTATTGTGTTATCAACACACTATCTAACTAGCATATATCCTGAAGAATATCATATATTTTTCTGATATTGCTTACTGCAGTAGATCATATACTTTAGGCTTTATAAAACTTGCGTTATTTGCGTTTAGTTCCTGTAATCCTCTTAATATTAAATTTGCATAATAATATAATAAAGACATCTCGATGTTTTGTCAAGACGGCAATACAGTGCGAAACAGGGGCGGCTCGGTAGTTAACACATAAACTTAATAGCTACGTTTTTAAAATCAATTAAAGAATTCGGTTAATAGTAGAAACAATTAGTTAAACACAATGTCACTGCGTACCTCTTGAGGGCAAACCGTGAGCCAAATAATAATGTGAACCAAATGCGACATAACTTAATATGACAATCAATGGCGATGTTCATCCAACGTATGAGTAATCCTAATCATAAATGATATATTGTATAAAAGGTACGTAAAACCATGCTTCGAAATAATAAAGCATCGAAGCATGCTGTCCAAAGCTGCTTTTGTTAACGATTTCGAAGCTCTTAGATGAATGGAGGGAGCCATGGATACAGTCTATGGATTTTGGCCAAGACTTGGGTATTCCGATAAGTGAACAGGATGCAGATTGAATCTCACCATGGCCTAAAAGACTTCAAAAGGTCCAGTATATTTTACAGTATAAAACCACGAAAAAAAAACAAATAAACAAACTTATTTTTAGATATATAATAATATATAAAATACAAATAAATAAAATTGAAGTGTCTGTTTGTAATGTCAAAATAGCTTTTTACTAAATGCATATAAAAGTATATACGGTATTTATAACAAAAAAACAATATTTTTTTTTGTCTGTCTGTTTGTTCCAAAACGGCTGGACGGATTTTGACGGGACTTTCACTGGCAGATAGCTCATGTTATAAACTACTTTTATTTTAGATAAAAGAACCCATGAAATTGTGAACAAATAGCGTGTGCGGGCGATGCAACGTGGCGGGTCGGGGGACGAGGGAGTTTTATTAAAATGTTGCTGTTATTTTAGTATATTGTGCATATTACGACTTACACGCGAAAGAAATCGCGGGGCACAGCTAGTAGTACCTAATAAAATGCCTTCAATGCACTAAAAAAGTAATCGCAGGAATATCCAATAACATAGTTCGATGCCCCTCAAAATCGTTACTAAAGCTTCGTTTAGACTACGACATAAACTTCGGAAACGAAGATCAGTTTCCGACCTCTTTCCTGCTAGTGCTGACTGGTGACATAATAATAAAGTACAAAGTAAGAGAAAATGTAAACTCCAACACAACAACACGAGCTATAACTACTAACGCAGATCGCGGACGAACATGGGCTATTATTTCCGACAGCGCTATTACGAAAACAATACCTGAGCTTAAACAGGACAAAATGTATGGACTTATACACGCTAAGGTTTTTAGTCATCATAAGAATTGACACTAAAGCGCAATACAATATAAGGAAAAAGTGTATATACGTATATTTAATGAGACGTTTAAAAGCAAAACACTGGCAAATACTTCACTTGACTTCCTTAAAGAGCAAGATAGCAAGAAGTATACCAGCAATTTAAACGAGGCTTTCAAAACCATAAACAAAGAACATTTTAAAAAGAGAATATAGTTGTTCGATAGTTTCTCGCTGCCAGTTGCACCGGCCCCTTAGCATGGACCCACAGAGTAAGGTCAAATCCATTAGCGGGTGAGTCACTGGCATACGGGAATCATGCACCGTCGATGGACCATAGTATACATAGCTACACTGTAACTACATACAGTTGAAATGTATATTAATTATTGTTTTTGACACGTGTTATTTGGAATGGGGAAAGAGAGAGATACTTAATAATTTATATCTACTACTACTAAAATAAAGCTGAAAAGCTTGCTTGTCCGTATGTTTGAACGCGCTAGTCTCTGGAACTGCCAGTCGGATTTCAAAAATTCTTTTTGCATTTGATAGCCCAATTCTTGAGGAAGGATATAGGCTATTTAAAATCACGCTATAACTCGTTAGGAGCCGAGCAAAAAGACGAAGTAGGTAGGCAGGCTATGCGAAGTGGAGGAACGAGAAAATTCACGCGGACAAGTCGCGGGCAGAAGCTAGTTTGTGACAGACAGTAAAGCCGAAGAGTCGAGATAGACGAAAAAATTATGGAAGCATGATATCCATATTTAATAAATTGAATAGTTACACTTTTTAATCTAATAATAAAAGCAAACACACCAAGTGTACAATATGATGCAATAGACACAGCATGTTCAACTAAAAATTAATAACATCTCACTCCACGCTCACCTCACCTAAGTTTTCACGGTGAGATTTTTACAGAATAGCACTGCAGAGCTTGCCATATAGCATATTTGCTTGCGATTATATCGCATAATATGAACGCAATGCTATATAGTACAGCTATATAGCTTTTAATATAGCTATATAGCAGAATAGTATAGCGTAGTATGAAATGAGCTTAATATGTTGGGGTCGGCTTCCAATCTATCCGGATGCAGCTGAATACCAGTACATGGAGCGACTGCCTATACTGACCTCCACAACCCAGTTACTGGGTAATACGATACCCCTTGGTAAGACTGGTTGTCAGACTTCCGGGCTTCTGACGACCCGTTACGACTGACAAAAGAGCCACGAATGACAAACATACAATTTATACTAAGAGTTTTTCATAACAGTCACAGGGTTTTTAGGGTTATTTAAATCGCTATTGAAAGTCTATAAAATATATCTCTATTGTCGGTTTATATTGTAAACCACGGTGTAAATGGCGGGAATCACAACAATAAGCATGAAGATAATGACGGATTGTGGTTTCTGTTCTATTTGTTTATTCAAATTGTTGCAATAGTATCGCGTACAATAGAATAAATTATCGATGCATCAACCAACACTATCGTGAATTTACGGGTGCATCGATTTGCGGTTTTTGAAACGGTATCGTTATTTTTAGGGTTCCGTACCTCAAAAGGAAAAACGGAACCCTTATAGGATCACTCGTGTGTCTGTTTGTCTGAGACAGAGTCGAGGATGGAGTGAGCTTACCCAGAAGAAGCCTGTTCACTCTCACTTTGAAGAGATTAGGGTTGAATGCGTTCGGAAACACTGACATTTTCATTGAATCAATCTGCCTAGCCATTTCCCAACTATGTTGGGGTCCAGTCCAGTCTAACAGGATGCAACTGAATACCAGTATTTTACATGCAGCGACTGCCTATCTGACCTCCACAACCCATTAACTGGGTAATACGATACCCTTTGGTAAGACTGGTTGTCAGACTTGTATCGGAGTATTTTATATTGGCTCTTTTTCCGCGGTTATTATGACTGAAGCGACAGATAATTTGGACTAATTTTAGCTATAAACAAAACTAAAGTATCTACAGTTGCATTTCAATTGTTCTCGTATACGCATTCGCTTCACCGCTTCTCCGATGGTCATCAACGACCCAAGGGGGTTCTTTATTCAGAAAACAACATTCTTATGTGTGCTAATGATTTTTTTGCTATTGTAAACGTTTAATAATTAGCCACTACTAATAATATAAAACGGACGATTTTTTTTTTCAATTGCAATGTTTCGCCCACCTTTTTCATAACCGCCATAGACGCGAAATGCGAATTCAATATTAGAACTTATACACTATTTTCTAAGGTGCCTAAAGTAATATTTAAATCATGTCCACTAACACAGACAGGCGTAGCTAACCATTGACCCTGAAAGAGTTAAACAATGCATAATTTAACTGTTCCCTTTGTCACAACAATCGCTAAAACGAGATTATCCCCTCGTTTCGCGTCCGCCGGGACTGATAAAAAAGTAAAGTTGATAACATTCGAGTTTTTGAAGACTTTTTGCCGCTTTTGCAAAGTGATGTGAGTTCGATTTTTGGATCAGGTCATGCATAGTTCTTTTTATTGTTCCGTACCTCAAACAGAAAAAACGGAACCCTTATAGGATCCCTCGTGTGTCTGTCTGTCTGTCCGTCTGTCACAGCCAATTTGCTCAGAATCTAATGGACTGATTTAGTTGAAATTTGGTACACATGGATTTCTGTGACCCAAACCCGGACGTGTAACGTAAATCAATGAATTTTGAATATGAGAGGTAAATTTTGGGGGGGCAAATAAGAATATTTTAAAAAAAAGTTTTGCAAACTGTACCGTGTGACATATCAAATGAAAGGGCTCGTTGTATAAATGGTTTTAAAGTTTTTAAGAAAATAGACGAAAATTAACCATTCCCCCCTTATCTCCGTAACTACTGAGCCAAAAATTTTGAAAAAAATACAGAAAATAGTTATATAATAATTATCTATATAAGTAAGTATTTACAAAAAAAAAGTAGTATATGTAGTATATCAGTTATCTGGTTTCCATAGTACAAGCTCTGCTTAGTTTGGGATCAGATGACCGTGTGTGAATAATGTCCCAGGTTATTATTATTATTATATATCTGTAGATTACAGGAAAATTTATAAGAAGTCTATGGTCTTAAAATAACATGGTAAATCTATCAATATTGTGCGTATACTTATGTTTACAGTTGGAATGTATGGGAGAACATGTTTTTCAACTACAATGTTAAGATTGTTCTTGGGATAAATTCATCCCAACTACGGAACCCTTCATTGTGCGTAGTCCGACACGCACTTTTTCTCTAAGGATTGGAGAGCTGAGGCACTGTCGGAGAATATCGGACAATAATTTTTTAAGCAGTGCGCAAATTTTCACAAGTTGTTCTACTCATGAATATGAACTTTCACTATGGGACCAACCCTGAAATCACGAAAAAAAAAATCTGCAGTTTCGTTTTGGTCGAGTACGTATTGAACTTTTATATGAAACAGCTGATTTTTTTTCTTGATTTCAGGGTTTGTCCCGTACTGAAAGTTGCTCATATTGATGAGTAAGAACATTCTGTGAAAAGTTGCGCACTACTTAAAAAATTGACCTGGATATGGATGTCTGTAACTGCCCTGGCTTCTATGGCGTAAGCCGTTTGTGTAATGCCCACACAACATACTCTGCCTGGTAGACAGTGATTCCTAGCCCGCTGGATATGTTTATGTTGAGGTCGTCTGACAATCCATCATTGGTTGTCGTTTTGTCACATCCTACTTTTTAAGCGTATGTATGTTGCTTGATCTAGAGCAGAGGTTCCCAGACTTTTTTTTCTCATAGACCACTTTCAAAATCTAGCTGGTTCCGGTGGACCCCCTGCAGCTACATTTCCTTCATTATTTTCCCAAAAATCGCGACAAAAAACGCGTTTTGTCACGCCAACGTAGACCCTCGTCTAGTCTCTCGTGGACCCCTGGGGGCCACCTGGACCACTTTGGGAACCAGTGATCTAGGCTCTTTTCTCAGGGTTCCTGTTATATTAAGCTTAAAGGCGGCCAGGTCCGCCTCCTCTCGCACGATGAGGTGTAGAGGCGGCAGCCCAAACATTGCCTGGCTAGTTTAATTTCCATAGATAGAAGTCTAGACACAGCCATGGCATTCTGGTCGTAAACAGCCAGACTGCGGAACACCACGCTACGCTCTAAAACGGGGTAATCGACGAAGGGAAAAGGCTGCCAGGGTCAAATGCGATTTGGCGGGTAACGTCATCTTCAGCCGTAGAATATGAACGCCGAGCAAGGGTCTCTGCTCCGCGCAAGAAACCATCTCAGACACTAATTTGCATGGTCCCATGATCTGGCCAAAGATATGTCTGGAGTTTAAAAGAGATCTCCGAGTTTGTTTCGGTCATAGAGTTAATAGTAGGACGGCTTTAGTTATCTATATTTTTAAATATTTTGACGTGTTAAAGTGTTTTCTAAAACCAATTTACAAAATTAATATCATATAGGATGATGCACTGCGTCGACGCCTTTAAAGGAGTAGCGAGATCACTTGGACGCGCACCGCGGAGGGTAGGTTCGGGGTCGCCCAGTTAAAGAGTACTTGAATGAGTTTGAATGAGAGCTTTGCCCAGCATTGGAACAGTATTATTAATTTTAGTAGGTAGGTATGCAAAAAAAAAAGCTCAAAATACATTTAAGGATAGGCGGATCCCTATTTTGTATTTAACTCTCCTTGAAGACATCCATTGTTTTAGGTATTACTAGCTACTGCCCGTGACTTCGTCCGCGTGAAATTTCTTGTTCCGCCGACCCACACCGCGCGTCACATTGCATTGCCTGCCCACGGTATTACTTCGTTTTCGCGTATTCTTTCTGATTTTTTTTTCTTTTTGATCGGCACTTTGATGTCTTGTCGTGCTGACCCATAATCTGACAATTAGAATCGGGAATTTCCTTAATCTGACGGTTTGAAAAAAAATTATTAAATATTCATATTAAGGAAACTCCTCCACATAATTGTCAGATTAATGGTCAGCACGACAAGGACATCAAGCTGAGCCGTCTGTATATTAAATCCGACGCGCTAGAGTATTTCAATGTCACGTATTTTTTTTTTTTGCATTTTCAAAAATCGACCGTTAGTTTTGGTCCAAATCGTCAGTCTTTTGAATAGGAGCTCGAATATTTTATTTTTTCTCATTTTCAACCTCTTTGTATGGGCACCCCCACCATGCAAACCGGCAGATTAATATTCCTCCGTTATCAGAATCACGTGGGGCATATACACTATCAATACCTGACGCGCTCGAGTAAATCCATGTGTCAGTTTTGTGTTTTTTTGCATTTTGAAAACCTGTAGCCGCTCCTCCCACCGGTGAAGGGTATACATCAAATAACTTTTTTGCTTTCTACCATCTAATCTTCATAAATCCAATAGGTCCCCATGACGCTCAAGTAAATCCTAAAATCCCCTACTGGGCTCCCCTACCACTACGTAGTTTTTGTTCAAGTCTAAACATGAACGAAAATAAAAATAAGGACCTAGCGACAGCAGCGCAGCCTCCGCGCGACACTGCGCCTAATTTGAAGGCGCCCTTACGGCGCCCCCGAAGCATGCGTAGTTCATACAAACGAAATACCAAAATAATTTGTAAATCAAGGAGACTGATTTGAAGACGAGATATGAAGAATTTAAAAATTCTATAGAAAACTTACTAGTTCTCATATTTCATGTTTTAATCAATGTTCTTATTTAATATATTTTTGGGAACCTAGATATTCTGTAATCCAATCGGAATAAATACACACTACCTAAAGAAGAATAAAGAATATGTTTGATTTACAAATTATTTTGGTATTTCGTTTGTATGAACTACGCATGCTCCGGGGGCGTCTTAAGTTACAAAAATCTTACCCAAAAACACGAAATAGAGAAAACATAAAAATCATCTCAAAAGGATGAAAATCTATAACAGCTTGCGATGTTATCAGAATAACCCACACAGAGCAAGTAGGCTTTTAACAATTAGATGAGTCATGTAAACTTAGCAAGTTAACTGGACTTAAAGTGGTAAGCGGTAATAATAACTGTTTGGTTCTACTTACTGTGGATATGATATAAAAATAAATAAATAATGATGCCACCGAATGGCTTGGGTTCTTTTGCTAATTCATCCCCCACACCTTAATGTAATATATAATGGTTGTGCAAGTCCATTTTTGCACAATCTGTTAGTAAAGATTGTAGAAGTTTTGAGTATGAATATGGCTATAAAAGCAGGGGAAGACCAAAGAAAGGATGGATGGACTGTGTGAAAGATGCTATGGCTGGAAGGGGGGTTACTACCGAGATGACAACTAATTGAGAAGTATGGAAGAAAAAGACATGTTGTAAAGACCCCAAATAAATTGGGATAAAGAAGAATAATGAATGATGCCCATTGTATGTTTTGTATTTTGCTATGTATTTTCTGATGAACAATAAAGTATATATACAGTCTGGCCCATAAATACTGTTACAATTAAAAATAAGAAAGATATTACATTTGAATTTGGAATCTGTCATTTTTATACGATTGTCCTTGAGTTTTCTAATTTTGGCGCCAATACATTGTACAATATTTTGCGACATTAAAATGGAGTGGGGTGATAAAGATAACCGAATCGCTGTGATTGCATTACACAAAGTTGATATGGAGCTAAATGCAATTTTTAAAACTCTCCATACGCTTTGTATTAGTCAAATGTTTGTGTACCGGGCTATTAATAGGTACAATGAGACCTCCTCTGTTTGTGACAGAAAAAGATCTGGCCGTCCACGTAGTGTTCGTACGAAAAAGGTGGTCAAAGCAGTAAGGGAAAGAATTCGAAGAAATCCTGTCCGAAAGCAAAAGATTTTATCTCGGGAGATGAAGATAGAACCCAGAACCATGTCGCGTATTTTAAAAGATGACTTAGGACTTGCAGCCTATAAGAGGTGCACTGGTCGTTTTTTAACTGATAATTTAAAAAAGAATAGGGTGGTAAAATCGAAACAACTACTGAAGCGGTACGCAAAGGGAGGTCACAGAAAATTTTTGTTTACGGATGAGAAAATATTTACAATTGAGCAACATTTTAACAAACAAAATGACCGTATTTATGCTCAAAGCTCTAAGAAAGCTTCCCAATTAGTCGACAGAGTGCAACGTGGGCATTATCCGACTTCAGTGATGGTTTGGTGGGGTGCTAGCTATGAAGGAGTGACTGAGCCATATTTTTGTGAAAAAGGTATCAAAACATTGGCACAAGTGTATCAAGATACCATTCTTGAGAAGGTAGTTAAGCCCCTTAACAACACCATGTTCAATAACCAAGTATGGTCCTTCCAACAAGACTCGGCGCCGGATCATAAAGCTCGGTCCACGGAATCTTGGTTGGAAGTGAACGTTTCGGACTTCAACAGAGCTGAAGACTGGCCGTCGTCTAGTCCCGATCTTAATCCGCTGGATTATGATTTATGGTCAGTTTTAGAGAGTACGGCTTGCTCTAAACGCCATGATAATTTGGAGTCCCTAAAACAATCCATACGATTGGCAGTGAAGAATTTTCCCATGGAAAGAGTGCATGCTTCTATTGATAACTGGCCTCAACGTTTAAAGGACTGTATTCCAGCCAATTGAGACCACTTTGAATAAGCTTTTTATATTTTAAATTGTTTTATATTTATGTATTAAACTAACACACTGTAAAAGTAATAAATATTATTTGCAATAAAAAAAAATTGTTTTGTTCGTGACAATATTTATGGCAAGACTAGGTATACAAATAAATAAATAATGATGATGAGTAAAGATTGTAGAAAATTCTCTTAGATACCATAGCATAAGGATGTAATGGAGAGAGGAGGTGAGAGAGTAATTATTACTGTGAACAACATTTACTATTGGACAAAGTCTGAAAAACAAAAATAAAAATTATAGTTGGTTTAGGTAGATAGGTTGCTATGTAGTACGAAACAGCAGTATAATTACCTGCTGATACAATATAAACCGTTCCTTATGCTGGTTCCATTTTAATTCTCTTATAAGTTCATGTTGTAAAGATTAACAGTCTTACTAATAAAGATTCACACATGACTTATACCGGAGTTATAACACTTTTTAAAAGGACTAAAAGTGTTATAACTCCAGTATAACTTGTGGATTATTTTGATCTGTCACCCTGCTTTGTCCCCGAAGAACAGATCAAAAAAAAAGTTTCTGTCCCCCTGTTAGCAACGAGAGGGCAGTTCGACCTTTATTCACTCCTATCTGAGACAGTGAATAAAGTTGATAACAGTGAGACAGATCAAACCTTTTTTCCAATCTGTTCCTCTAAGGGGATAAAGCAGGGTGACAGATAGGAATAATCCTAACTTGTGTGTAAATCTTTATTAGTAAGGCTGTATGTACATTTATAATAATATGTTAGTGTAATGAACAGAAACAGGTCTAATAAAGATACTTATTGCTTATTTATTATTTTACCCAATACTTTGCTGGCCAGTAAACAAGACACAATAAAAGTGTTATTGTTATTAAGGCTATGTATAGTGTCCCTCAAACTGTATTATACAGAGTGCTTGGAAATTCGACTTATTCCTTGAAGGAGGTTATACTAGAAGTCATTTCCAACAAATTAAGCTTACTAGGGGTCGAACATTAATGGTTTCCGAGTTATATGGGTTTTTAGATTATTGTTAAAATTTTCAGACTGGTCAACAATCAATCTGCCTAGCCTTTTCTACTATGTAGGGGTCGGCTTCCGGTCTAACCGGATGCAGCTGAATATCAGTATTTTACCTAGAGCGACTGCTTATCTAACCTCCACAACCCAGTTACTGGGTAATACAATACCCCTTGGTAAGACCGGTTATCAGATTTCGGCTTTTGACTACCCGTAACGAAATATAATAACATAATATCCTGGGATATTTCACACACGGTCATCTGATCCCAAACTAAGCAGAGCTTGTACTATGGAAACCAGATAACTGATATACTACATACACTACTTTTTTTTGTAAATACATAATTATCCCTTTAACGACGCTCTTATACGATCGTGCGTTCAACTTTCAAAAATATTTTCGCGCCGATATCGCACTATCGTGACATGGCGTTTTCTCAGGGGGGGGGGGGGAGGGGGCGGGATTTTTTTTATTATTTTTCTAGGATGACTTTGGACATGGGTACTTAGAATATAAGATCGAAAACAAGCTACGCAAGACTTTTTTTCCGGTCTTAAAGAGTTATATAGATAATTACACCCAGACTCAGGACAAACAGACATGTTCATGCATACAAATCAATAATGCAATAATCTCCTATCAATCCAAATATAATCAAATTAATTAACTCATTCACTCATTAGTAATTGCAATTAACGGAACAACACTATTAATTATAAGCCAAAATGTTAAACAAGGAAAAAATCTGTTAAAAACAAATTGGATTTTACCATTGATAAGAAACTAATTAACTGCCACGAAATTATGGGTTAGTTAATTGTTTAAACAAACAATTAGTTGATAGTAAGGTACCTACCTAATGTATGATTTTATCATGGTCCTTCATTTTAATCAGGCTTTTCTAGCAGAAAAACATCCAGGATTTGTTTTTCATCCATAAATGAATGGTCAGATGTTTTTTATAGTACAAATGTTATGTAGTGCTGGTATGCTTTAAATGCATGTCCAAGTAAATTTCCTGCACAGTATCATAATATCATTAAAAATCAGTTTCTTCCTTGTTTATGGACAAAACAGTTATCTTTGTGCCTCACAAGTTGCAATAATAGTATTTAAACTGAAGTTTAATGGTACATGACAACATGACTATTGAAGTTGTAGCCCTGCAGCCCATTCTAATAAGATTTCATACTTCACAATTCATATTAAAATACATTTTCTGAAATAGATTATTTAAGTTTTTCACTCTACTGTCTACCTAACATTCTGTAATATTTTAAATTAGTTGCACTTATTTTATCAAAGCTCTTAAGCTAACAGAAAAATAGTTCCCGATAATTATGATAACAATGTCCATGTGGGTTGCCCACAAGTGGGAACAACTCAACTGACATCCAAACAGGAAGTTTACACGGTAATTATAAACAGACGTTGGAAAAACGGCAAGTTCGGCAATACGCCTTGAAGAAGCCTCCGGTTGTACCTCGCGAACACTTCGTGGGCGGCCTGTCACACATAGGCGTGATACGACAAAACAACAAAAATGCACATTACTCCCATATAAAACTACAAAACAATAAATAAACCAGCTAACTCACCGTAAATCTCCTTGATTTCGTTGTCGTTGTCTACATTATCACAATGAACGCACAAAATAAATACAATAAAAATGGCTCCTATGGTGTAATGAATATACATCTTAATAACACAATACGCACGTAAGAAGCGTGCGTAAACAGCTTAAACAGTATTTATAAAACACATTTTCACTTCGTTATCGGATAAGAGCGGAAATAATCTCTTTAGCGAGTCATTTAATTCGTCTAAATTGTACCAATCGAGCTGCCATCGAACAAGACCCCGCCGTCTGTCATTCGTCATGTCAATAAACAATTTATGTTGCCATATTTACTTTTTTATTTACTACTATTTCTACAAAAAAAAAAAAAATAATAATACAATAATTTTCAAACCAAACCCCTCCAAACCCATTTACCTACTTCATCTTTTACAAATAAAAAAACTCATAGCCAGTGAATGAGCTTTAGTATTGTGCTAGCGGCAGTCTAGTTAGTTCCTCTTCCTGGCATAAGCAATGTGTACCTTTTGTCCCACTTTGTCTCAAACCAGAGAATAATGTGATGGGTGTTACACAAAACTCAACTTGTGCCCTTTCCCACATATAGGCAAGGTGCATCATACCGTATAGCCACACAATCTTATTTTAGTTTACCATAAACCTGGAAAGGGGTCATTGTACTATTTGTACTCATTATTATGAACAACTTTTAATATAGGACTTCGGAAATCAAGAACATAATATTTGCTGCTCCATAGCTCAGCAGCTGATTTTTTTTCTCGATATCAAGTTACGTCTCTAGTAAGTGGTTCGTAATGATGACCCCCTGTTCGTGTTTAGAGCTAACGAAAGGCACATTTAGATATGCCCTCGGGGCGGTCCACAGTGTTGTCGACTGAGCGTCAATAGAAGACTATCGTCAATAAAGACAAAGTAGACTTCATACGCTAAGAAATATGTTTATTAAAATCTTAAATTAAGGCATTCATTCAATGACTACACTTAACCGCTGGGTCTAGAAGTATGAACTTTTGTACAAGAGTTCCTTTTGTAACGACGGTGAGCACCAATGAAGGATTTTTGAAAATTCTTGCTCTAAAGGCATTAAATAGGAGATGAAAGTTTGTATGGAACAACGTCGATGGGAAATGTCATCGGGCACATGACTTGCACTTATTAACCGACTTCAAAAAGAAGGTTCTGTATTCGACCCGTATGTACGTATGCTTGAATGATTTTCGACTTTCTCAAAAATGTATGAATCAATTTTGATGATTCTTTCACTAACGTGATTTACATAGTTTCGGGAAGGTTTTAGTATATAATAAAATTAGGTAATTATTCTTATGTACAAATTTATATGCATAAATGTACTGTATCTCCGGCATTTCTAAGCGGATTTTGATGAGTCTCCTTTTCGTTCGTCTTGGGATTATACAGGTTGAATTTTTCAAGTGAGCGTGGGTGGCCAAATCGAAAGTATGTGGAATAACGAAAAGTACGCAAAGGAGTCTCGGGCTCGATTTTTATGAAAACTAAAACTGCATCATTGGATTTTTGAAATATCAATATTTCTAGCCAGGAACCGAACCCGTTGATTTTGAAACAAAAGAAACAGACTGTATTATTATACCATTCGATAGCTTCGCTAATAGGGATCAAATTCTGGGAAATAATGACATACGGCAAATTAAAGAAAAGAGCTCATTTTTAACAATTTTTTTTTTTATTTTTCTTATCTGACCTACTTCGTAAACCTTGATATTGATTTTTCAAAAATCCAATGATGCAGTATTAGTTTTGTATATTCAACTAAAAATGGAAAAATAAATTTACTTTAAAAAAAGTAAAAACCGACTTCAAAACCCTAAAATGAATAAAATAACTTTCTTAAAAAACGTAACAGCTTCTGAAGTCGGTGTCACCAATTCTTCAATGCGCCTTAGCTTGGTACCGACTTACTTTAGAAGCTGTTAAGTTTATAATGTTATTTTATTCGTTTTATGTTTTTGAAGTCGGTTTTTACTTTTTTTTAAAGTGAATTTTATTAGATAAATTGGTCGAATCCACAACCTTCTGTTTGTTTAAAATCGATTAAAAAGTGACGATTTTTTTTTTGTATTTGCTGTACTGCATGTAAAAAGCTAACTGAGCGGTAATAAGAAAGTGACAGAGTCAATTACATCCACATGCGAAAAAAAGAGAGCGCAACATTGTGCTGGAACCAAAATAAAAGCGCCAAACCAAATAAAAATTGTTTAGAAATAAATTAAGATATCTATCAAAAATATGTTCAGCCAGAGTTTTCAATTACCTAATAGGTACGCACATATTGAATGCAATTTTACAATGAAATTACTTAGGATTTTAGAATTACAGAAAAAAATATAAAAATGTAGAGGTATTTTCGGAATTAAATTCTATCGACGTTTAACCCAATCGTGTTTTCCTTCAGTCAGAGCAGGATTCCTCAAACTTACGGCCCCACGTACCCTTGTTAAAGTTCCCAGACTATAGCGAACCCCTAAACTCGCTCCCCCCACCCTGTAAAGAATATCTAGCTGTAGGTAGTAGAAAATCATGGAAAAAAATAAAAGAATCATGAAAGAAATTTATATAAAAATATGGTATTTTTATAAAAGTTATCAAATACAGTGTCAAAAAGAAAATTAATGTGATGGATGGGCTTGTTTCTTGTCACAAATTGAGTCGATTTTAGGAGTAATTTTGGTCAATTCCGACTCGGCTCGCTTGCCAGCTAACCAGCCGCCATTACGTAAATCTTGTCGCGAACCCCCTACCGTCAAATGGCGAACCCCTAAGGGTTCGCGGACCCCACTTTGAGTAACCCTGAGTCAGAGTATTAATCAAATAGTCAATAAACATTATTATATCCAAAAATTAAATCCATACATTCTGTAATATTGAAATAAATGGTTACGAAAACGCCCCCAACTTGTTTTGGTATCGCCTTAAAATATGATTTCTGCAAAATACCTCATAGAAAATGTAAACACGCTCCAAAATTCCCAATAAAGTTCCGCAATCTTGATAAGAATTTTGCTGTACGCTTAACAAAGGAATTGAATGTTTTTGCAATTTTCCTTACTATATATAAATGGAACTACGTTCCATACGCAAAACACCGTGGGCGTAGAGTTACGGACACTAGCCCGATATACAATACAATACTCATAAAACTGCCCTGTACTGTTATTCCTGAGCGACATTGACCATCACTACTTGAATTTAGTAGCCTAAATAAATTATAGCCTTGCTGTGCTTGTGTCCTCTATAGTCCTGCAACCTCTGCTCACCCCGTCTGAAATAAAAAGTATGTCTTCTTTTTGTCTATAGCATAGCATTAAAATCATAGCCAATCAAAAGTTTAGCTTTTAGTGTCGCCAGCAAAGTAAAATTTTCAATAATAATTTTTGCATTGCGGTACAGTGATGTTCGATTTTATTCTATGGATAAATCAGTCGAAATATTTTTTTATATAGTGAATTGCACTTACCATAGAACACTATTAATTACTCTTAGGGAGTCACTTCCAACTAAAGTATTAAGTAGATATTATATTTGAGAAAAACCACCAGAAGCAACAATATTTTATATTTTTCATAATTTAGGTATTATAGATTCTTATCTTATTAATTCACGCTTCAGCTTTATTGTACGTATTAAAATTTAAATTATCAATAAAACACTTATGAAAGTTGCATGATGGATTACAGGAAAGTGAATTGAAGTGAATAATTGGTATATGGCAAATTGGCAACACTCGCAGTGAGATTGTTTGTTCGGCTTTGGGTGTCAGCCGCTTTGTAGTTTTGCGTGATAATTATAGAAATAATCAGTGCTATCGTTGTATGAGTGAATAGAAAATGGTTTAATAATCGTGCGATGACTTTAATGTCGCGTTATTGCGCGTATTGTATGTAAAATCGAGGTGCTTCCGCCATGACAATGGGTAGCACCGTCGGGAAGTATCCCGCGGCACTTGTTCTATATTTTCTGTGTATGGGACTATGGTATCCAATTTTAGGTGAGTAATAAACAATTTTAGATTGTTTTCAGCGTAATAGCTTAAGAATTTTAATATCTAACGTGTATAACTACGGTTTAGCCCATAGAAACATGGAGCAGGACAATATTTTTTCTCCCTGTACGCGCATTTTTTCAATTGATGTGTTTCCTCAAAATTTGCAGTCAGCGGATGCTATTTAGGATCGCAATGAACGTATTCCTGTCGGTTTTATTTATGTAAATGATGTCTACACAGATCACATGCATTTATATTTGGTTTGAAATCAAATACAAAGTCAATAACAGCAGTTTGGTTTACACAGTTTTTGCGTCTAAAATGTTCGAAGTATAACATTACCTAAGTTTTATTGAGGCTATCATGAGAAATTTACAATTTAAATAATAATTTAAGTAGGTTTATGATATTTCTGGATCATGAATCATTCCTTGTCTGTCAGTGTTGTTGGTATGGTACCTACAGATATTTTAGAAAAACAGATGAAAAATATACATTTAAATAAAATATTAATATACCTAATAATATAATTGATAATTTGGGAACCAATGCCTAGCTTTGTGTAGCAGGAGAACTAAATATCATCCTCCATGAAACCAAATATGTAACAATAACTGAATCAATATAACTATTAATGTAACAATGTAATGTAGCACAACTGTGTAACTGCAAAGGTATCTAAAGATGAAATATAATTTATTTATTTAACCTTTTATGTACAGACACCAGCACATCAAGCTACTACAATCGGTTAAATTCCTTTAATAGATTTTCATCATTATCGCTAAAGTATTACGTTCGAGGTTAATTGGGAAAATTTGACAGTTTCGGGTAGCCTTGATGTGCTGGTGTCTGTACACACAAATAACAGACAAGAATAAAGGAACAGAAAAATATGTACAAAGGTGATGCTTATTTCTAAAGAAATCTCTTCCAGATTACCTAACCTACCGTTAGGTAATCTGGAAGAGATTTCTTTACCTACCTAGCTTTTTTTATGTTAATTAATTGCTATATATTTACAAATAACATGTATAACTATGGTTTAGCCCATAGAAACATGGAGCAGGACAATACTTTTGACCCTGTACATGAATTTTTTTCAATTGATGTGTTTCCTCAAAATATGCAGTCAGTGGATGCTATTTAGCATCGTAATGAACATATTCCTGTTGGTTAAATTTATGTAAATGATGTTTACACAGATCAAATGCATTTATATTTCATTGGGAACCTAATACAGAAGTTAATATCAGCAGTCTGATAAATATTATAAACCACTTTGGGACCAAATCTGAAATAGTGACAAAAAATCAGCTGTTCACTATAGTTTGGTGAGTTGTGTGAACATAAATGTACAGAACAGCAGATTTTTATTCACGATTTCAGGTTTGGTCCCATAGTAAAAGTTGTTCATAATGATGAGTACAGCCCGATTTAACACATTCGGTGCGGCAGACGCACATGCGTGTTTTCATAACTTTCTTCGAGTGCGGCGCGGCGCACATGTGCGTTCGTTGTGCATCTCTATTGTTTCGAAAACATCGTAAAAAAAGGGTCGCTAAGGGTGTAGCATAAAGAAGCGTTTGCATAAAGAATTCAGCAGAGAATGTGTTAAACTTTATTGTGGCTTGGAACATGAGGCGAGTCGCTGCGCAGTAACAAATTCATGTGTCAGCAGGGGTGAGGGGTGCAGTACTGTGCAGCGAGTAGAGCACTTTGGAGCCACCATAAAGTTTTACACGTACTATACAATGACCCCTTAAGAGGATAGCGGTGATTAAAATTACACCCTGTATTTACAAAAAAATATTCTTGAAGGTTTTTTGAGGTTTAAGGTTCTGCACAATTATAGCATACAACATAAAAATTTAATTAAATGTTTTTTTTTCTCTTATCTGCTATCAGTCATCCCTGACTATGATCAGATGTGTGAAAAGATGCATCACATTTTTACAGAATCAGGACCAATGTCCAAATTCTACTTAATAAGGCAGCACAATATCAGCTTTTTTGAGTCTCTTGGTATGATTTGGCATCAATAGTGAATGTGAGAGGGGATTTGGATGTTTGGTTAATCTGTCTTTTTATTTCTCTAGGTAGCGTTTCACTTCTTCTAGGATCGTTGAAATTTTCAGGTGCTTATGGGTTTCTGAGTTGTAAGCGTACCAGGGCGTCGCTGCTAGGACCCTCAGGACGCTGTTTTGACTTCTTTGAATGCACATGATGTTTGATTTGCTTGCGGAACCCCATAATTGTGGTGAGTGAAGATTGTCTGCCTAGTAGCCAGAGCAAGTTCTTGAATTGGAAGTTTATTTGTGGCCTTTTTTTCTTTAAGTGATCCTTCCATGTTAACCTACGATCCAAGTAGAATCCCAGGTACTTTACACATGGTGACTGTGGTAGTGTCCAGACCCAATTAGACTGAGGCACAATTTCCATGTTTGAGTGCAAAGGTCACGTGATGCGATTTGGGTGCACTTGCCTTTATACGCCATTAGTTCAGCCAGTCATGGGCCCTGTCAAGTTGTTTTTGCAGCATGTTGCTCGCCAAGTTGGCATCCTGATCAGAGGCCAGGAATGCGGCATCATCAGCGTAGGTTGTTACAAATACATCAGGGTACTGAGGGAGATTGCTAGTAAATATATTATAAAAAACTGGGCCCAGGACGGAGCCCTGGGGTAACAATGCAAAGCATCTGGCGAGAGAGGATCTAGCGTCTCGTACCTATACTTGAAATTGCCTATCACTAAGGAATGGTTTCATTAGCAAGTAAAAAGCGTGGGGCAGGAGCAACTTTATCTTGCATAATAGTCCTCTATGGCATACTCGGTCAAAGGCTTGTTGGACGTCGAGGAATGCTGCCGAGCAATACTTCTTTTTTTTCCAGGCATTGTCTTATGGTTCGGTAGACTTGGTGTACCTGTTCTACGGTGGAGAGTTGTTCGCGAAATCCGAATTGGTGATCAGGTACAACTTGGTTTTCTTGTAGGTGAGGTTTCAACCTGTTCAGGACGACCCTTTATCATAACTTGGATAGGACTGGCTAATAGGGCGCTAAGATAAAACTTCATTTTCCGGCTTTCCAGGCTTATGGATCATTACGATTTGTGATATTTTCCAGAGAGCAGGGACGTAAGGAGATCTGAGAGAGGGATTAATGAGGCTGGTGAGAAAGACTACTCCCTTTCTTGACAGCTCCTTAAGAAATTTCGGAGTAATCAGATCAAATCCAGGTGCCTTTTTGGAGTCCATCGTAGAAATCAATCCAGACAGTTCGTGTGGGGATGTTGGTCGCAGTGGGGCACAAAGTTGCAAGTCCTGGTTGAATTAAATGTAAATAAGTAAATTATTATAACTATTATTAGGCCTGTATAAGAAATCTGCACAACCAGTTCCGTGATTATAATAATAATTCTCACAGACTACAATAGCCAAAAAACTATCCAAATATACCGAACTGAAAAAATAAATAACCCGACTTTGGCATCTACAAAAAGTCACAATAGTCCGCATACTGCTATCTGCAACAGGAGTCATACCCAAATAGCGTCATCAGTCCCTTAGTTCCCTCAACCTGCCACCTAACACCTACCACCTGCTGCAGAAGGCGGTGATTCTCAATACATGTAGACTAGTGAGAAAATTACTCCAGTGTGAGTCGGACAGCTTGCACCATTACTCCCACCCTAATATACCTTCGGTTAGCATACAGCCTACTGCAGATAACCACGCAGTATCTAATAATACTGCAACACTTAACCCCACTAATGAACACTTAGGCCCGTGCCATCATCTTTACCCAGCTAGGCCGAGGATAACGAATCCGAAAAAAAGAATAGAAATCTTTATTGGTATAAAAAAGGGGTTTAACAAAAAAAAAAAATAGTAAAACCCTGCCTCCTGTGCTAGGTATAACACCTGTATTACAGGGGTCAGTTTCTTCTCCCAGTTATGAGTATAATTTTATGCAATAAACATCCATTTAAATCATCATCATATCAGCCTGGAATCACCCACTGGAGAGTATAGACTGCCTTGCCTTTCTGCAAAACTTGGGTTCTGAGCTTCCCTCTTACAGGCAATTCATGCATAAAATTCTGTTAATATAAACTTATGTATTTTCCATTCAGCCTTGGTGCTGTATAGTTATCCTTTTGGCGGGGGGGGGGGGGGGGGGGGGGTTGGGGGAATAATCATTGTACTTATCATTATGAGCAACTTTTACTATTTTTAGTTAGTTAGGAGTTTAGTTATTTACTTTCCAATTTTTATGTTGTATGCAAAACATTAATAAACCAGAAAAAAACCTTCAAGATTATTTATTTGTAAATACATTTATGTATGTATGACATCAACTATGTTGCGGTCGGCTTCCAGTCTAACTGGATGCAGCTGAATACCTGTATTTTACATGCAGCAACACCCTATTTGACTTCACCAACCCAGTTACTAACTACGTAATACAATACCCGTTGGTAACGTTACCCGCTCAGTTTGGCATCAGTTCAATCCGTGACCTTGATCACGAATAGACTGATGGCTGACTGATGGATTGACGGGCGGTATTAGACGGTAAGTCAGACTGACGATCAGTCCAACCGAAAACTTCTACGCGACAACACGCATACCTACGCAATACGCATTAATTATGGATTTTAACAAGAAAAATACCGGCCAAGTGCGTGTCGGACTACGTACAATGAAGGGTTCCGTAGTTGGGATGAATTTACCCCAAGAACAAATTTAACATTTTAGTTGAAAAAGATGTTCTCCCATACATTCCAACTGCAAATGTAAGTTTGTACGCACAATTTTGAGAGATTACCCTGAATCAAATCAAATCATTTATTCGCATAGAATGTAGGTATTATACAATAAAGTTGTTATAATAAAATATAGTGAGCCGGGTACATTCTGCCTGAGTTTGGCATGCAAAATTTAACAAATAATGTCATTGTCACTAAGCATATGAGTAAAATAATGAAATAGTAAAAAAAAAGAAAAAAAAATATTTTAACAAGTCCAGATTATGCACAAAGGTGTATCAAATAATGTCAATGTACATTCTACCTAAGTTTTGGAATGCAAAATTTAACAAATAATGTCATTATCAATAAGCTTATGAGTAAAATTATGAAATAGTGAAAAAAGAGAATAAATATTTTTAACAAGTCCAGATTATGTGTTCGAACAACTTGTGCACAGTGCGCTATATCCTCATATCCGTCATCTTATCACACCCGAACAACACGGTTTTGTCAAGCGTCGCTCTTCCACAACTAACCTCATGAGCTTTGTGAACTATCTCTTTGAAAATATGGACCGCCGGATACAAGTTGACGCTGTTTACACGGATTTTCAGAAGGCCTTTGACCAACCATCAATCCGGTCCATCAATCCATCAATCTACGCGTACACAAGCTTCCCGTCATTCTGACATCAATCACGGATTGAACTGATGCCAAATTAAACGTGTAACCTCTGTCTAAGACCCGTTGTCAGACTTTCGGGCTTCTGACGACCCGTAACAACTATCAAAGATCCACGAATGACAGCCGGGACCAACGGCTTAACGTGCTTTCCGAGGTACGGAGGGGTCTTGGTATGTAAAGATGAGATGAAGATCACCCATTATTTTACCAATTACTTAGGCACAAGCCCCTCTGTATCGGTATGTATAGATAGTATATTCATCACTATTTCTATCCTATCCTTTTTGCTGTTCAGTCATACTCATAATGTTGCCAATTTAATTATCGAGGGTTCACGGCTATTTGTATTAAGCGACATCCTGGCCGATATGGAGTTACCTACCTGCAATAAAAAGTGAAAAACATAAAAAACGGAGATAGTCTCTACTGATTCTTAACCGTCGATAGGCCACTTTTTCGTAAAAAATATTGATACTTTTTTTTTTAAATGTCCTTTTTTCCAAATAATGAAACTTTGAAATGCTCTCCTGTAAAGTTCCAAACATGTCGCTTAATACAAATAGCCCGTGAACCATCGATATAATGATTGAAACTTTGTCATTTTGATAAGATTAGACACATTTTACAACATAAATGGGTATATTAAAGTGCACCATACCTATAATCTTTTAAGGAAAATGGGCTTTTCCCGTTTATAAATGCCACAAATACATTTATTGACGTAAAACGAATTCACTCAGAAACGATTAATTGTCCATTTATTTTTGTTTACCTAAACCAGGAGTTCCCAAAGTGTGCGCCGTACAGAGTACAGAGGGGTGCCGTGAGGTGCTCTTGTTTACCATTCTCCGGAAACTACAAAATGTGGCTATCAATATCTACATAGTTTAATTGCACCCTATTTCGACTAGCTAGGGCGCCGAGACGAAATACTAAACCTGTAAGTGCGCCGCGAACTGAAAAAGTTTGGGGACCCCTGACTATTGACACCTTTTTATGACAAAGGGTTGTTTATGATTTGCTTCTACTCTCTATGACTAAAGTTGATTGCGGTTTGTGTTTAATTCATCTCCATTATTCTGATGCCTGTGTTCACCAACTTTCAAACCACTGGGTAGGTATTTAAACAGTTGGTTTATATCAAATTTGGAAGAAAATTTAATGTAATGTATTTATAGGCTGTTTACTGTACCTACCTGATTTTGGCATAAGTGGCGCAATGGCAAAAACAACTTGTCACATATTTCATGGTCCTATTATTTGCTTAGGCAAGATTTTCTAGTAAAAACTCCACTAGGTATTTCTTCTTTTCAATAAAAAAACAATTAAATAAGAAAAGAAGTAATTTGGATGTGGTTCCAATGAGAAAATTAGGAATTTCAACAAGAAGTATGTCTTTTTTGGTTATTATTATTTTAATTCACTAGATGTAAACAGGCGGAAAACCGAAAAGTAAAATAAATAACCAGTGATCGGATAATCGGGCGCTAATATACCTAAACTTCACTTTTATTCCCACGAAAGAATAAATCAGACATGCCTTTCAGAATCCCTGCTGTTCGTATAAAATACAATAAATTAGTCGATCCGATCACTAATCTGTTAGATAGATAAATCAATTTCCACTACTTGACCACATTGTGCACATTATCATTTTTATTGATATTCCATTGTTTTGAATAAAATAAGGATACTAAATCAAAATAACCACTGCTATAATTTTATCAAGTTTTTTTAAGTAGTAGTTTTTAAGTAGTTGTTTTTACAAAATTGCTCAATCCCGGGAGCCCGGGATTACTTATTTATTCAGAAAGGAATGTCCATATTATTCTTTCGTAGGAAGAAGTTTAGGTATATAAGTGCCCGATTATCCGATCACTGATTATAACTGTACCTATCTATTTATTATATTGAAAAGCAAGAAGTTTTTATTGACTCTTTAGCAATCCACATTAACTATGAATCCATAATTACTGTTTGGGAACAATCCAGTTACTGGGTGGGCCTAGTAACTGGGTTATGAAGGTCAGATAGGCAGTCGCTCCATGTAAGCTACTGGTATTCAGCTGCATCGCTGAAGCGGACCCTAAAATAGTTGGAAAAAGGCTAGGTAGATTGATATTGTTACAAAGAAAAACATCTAACACAATATTGTGATCATTCATTCATAAATTCTCATAGTCAATACTTTGCTATAGTTTAGTAAGATACGTTATCAGTTCTTGCATGCTTTTATTTATATGACCCTGATAACAGCAGCTGCAGTACAATGATGTTTACACTTTCCTTCTGAATCTTTAAAAGGGATATTGTTGGAAGGGTCAATGTGTTGAAATCTTATACCAAATAAAAAAACCAAGACGTAGCACTGCGAACAATACAGTGACACATGCGCAAAACTACATACATGCACACATTTACAGCAAACTACAGTTAAACTGCACACATGTTTATGAAACCAGTCTCACGTCACTGTTGACAGCGCTATGTCTTGGTTTTTTTATTTAGTATGAGAATAAAATACTTTTAAAAAGTAGTAAGAGTAATCTTATACGGACTGGGTAAAATTAAATTAGCCAGCGAAACTCCGCGGACGCAAAAAAAGTGTTGATGATTTGGCATAATTTGTTTAGAAAGTCGGATTTTTTTGTTTAATCCTGTGAAGATAGCGATACCAATCATGTCTATGAAGTTTTCACAAAAAAAAAACTGAATTTACAAACTGATTTTTAGCCGACTTCAAAAAAAGGAGGAGGTTCTCAGTTCGTCTGAATCTTTTGTTTGAAAGGGTATACTTTCTAGTTGGTCTCATTGTCATCAGGTCAGGATCTGATGATAGGATCCTGGAGAAATCGACGGAACTCTTCAAATATTATAGGCACACCTATAGCGATTTGAGTATTTTTTATAGTAACTCGTGCATTTGTCCTCCTTCGTAGAGATTTTTGTGAAAGTACTTGATTGGGGAAGTTAACCATACATACATAAACTCACGCCTTTTTCTCATGGGGTAGGCAGAAACTACAGAACATCATCACCACCTATAAACACCACCTACCTTACATACTCCTTTTGCTTCGTATACACGTACGCCGGTTGCGAGCACTATGCACCCGATCTTTCTATCTGAACATCACCAATAAGGGGGCAACTGTTTCTATTCAGTTAATGAATTTTTAAATCTAAAATATTGACATTGCATAAGGAAATTGACATTGTATTAGTAGTAGATATTGACATTTTTAGTAGTAAGAAATATTGGCATTTTATGAATATCTTTTGACATTATTATAATATTCTTCGATGACTTTTTATTGCATATTGACATTATATAAAATAGTTGACATTGAAAACATCTAATTTTTAATTATGTATGCATAAAAATAACGTAGTCCATAAAGTTACAAATATTTATTTAAAAACTGTCACAATTAATTTAAATTTTTTGATCTTATTTAACATTGCATGAACTATAATTATGTGAATTTGTAAATTAGATACCTACTCACTTAATATTTCTACACCGGCGAAGGTAGTATATGTGATTCCTTCTAATATTAAGATCTTCGTGTACCATGTACTCAGAAATAAACGATTCTATTCTATTCTATTCTAAGGTATATGTCCGTCTAGGTCGTTTTTATTTTGACCAGACAGCGCTTAAGGCAGACTGGCGCGATGTGACTCCGTTAGAACGATTTCCATGAAGTTTTTCGCGTCGCGCCTGTCTGCGGGAGGCTTTATTTAGTTTTAGTACAAATTGAAGATTACCGTCATTAAATAGATATAAAAAGTCGCACTCAGGCCACTGACGGCGAAACTTGGGTATGAAACCAAAAAAAAATATGTGTATACTATAAAAGATGTTTGGATTTGAACTTAAAATCAAAAAGTTTGTTTACAACTTTCATATTAATATGCTCTTCTTATCTATATTAGATTACTATTATCTGATATATTATCGGGTTCCGTTTTGTCAATAACAAAGCAGATAGGTCTAAATCCTTTCCTCAATTCAACAACATTATTTTTAGACAGAATCTAATTTATGCCTTGGTGGTTAGGAATAAGGTTTGATTTTGTTTATAAATAAATATACTAGAATGTGAACTATTGAGTATTGTGTATATTTTGTTTGCAGTCAAAAAGTTTATTATGTTTTAACTGTTTATACGGACTGGGTAAAATTAAATTAGCCAGCGAAACTCCGCGGACGCAAAAAAAAAGTGGTAGTGGCAAAATTTGGCATAATATTATGTTTAGAAAGTCGGTTTTTTTTTGTTTAATCCTGTGAAGATAGCGATACCAATCATGTCTATGAAGTTTTCACAAAAAAAAAATGAATTTACAAACTAATTTTTAAAAAAAGGACTTCAAAAAAAGGAGGAGGTTCTCAGTTCGTCGGAATCTTTTGTTTGAAAGGGTATACTTTCTAGTTGGTCTCATTGTCATCAGGTCAGGATCTGATGATAGGATCCTGGAGAAATCGACGGAACTCTTCAAATATTATAGGCACGCCTATAGCGATTTGGGTATTTTTTAAAGTAACTCGTGCATTTGTTCTTGGAAAGCACCATTTGGTGAAGTGGAACTGATGATGAAGATCACATATGGCCACCGGAACTACTCAATAATAAGTATTTCAAGGGTTGCGATTCGATTAGGTACCTACTTTAATAATGGTAGCTAAGTAAGTTATGTTCGTCACAATGCTTATGGTGATGTGGAGTTCTCCTGGTGCTTATCAGGAGAACTCCTCATCAATTAACGTCCCTGCATCGGGAAAAGAAATATTTTGTAAAAGGTGATGAGCAGTTGACATTGGATTATTGTAACTTAGATAAATTGGACCTAGTTATGCAGAAATCAGCCATATGGCACTAATTCCAAAAATGAGTTGTAAACAGTCATACTAATTTCAACATACAAGATTTTTTACACAAACAGCCATGTCGATATCTCTATTTCCTTTCCTATTTCCTTTTATAAATGAAGCGGACGTGTGTTTTGTATTGATTATAATGAAATTAGTAATTACGACAAATAAATATAATTATTTGCGCCGTCAGTATAAAAGTAAAGTGTGTCGCGTGTGACTTGTAGGTTTTTAGCGACTTTCATGTGTAAGATGAACTAAATAATATTTATAAACAATAAGAAAGTGTTTCTGGTAGAATGTCTACCCCAGGAACGAGCCCGTTTGGTCGTAGCCAAATACTACGGCGAACTCCTCCACCGACGCCTACCGAACCATTACCCCCGAGCGCCCCAAATCCACCAGCATCCGCGGAGAATGAACTGCCGAGTGAAGTCATCAGTACGCCGGAGATCCAGAAATGGATAGCATCTATAGATACCATACTGAACGAAGTTTGCACTATTGTCGGGGAAGGAAAAATGAACTCGGACCAGAAGCTTCGTGTCTCCACTCTTTGTCGGAAGGTCTCAAGTGGGACTTCTCAGATGGCCGTGTTATATCAATCATTGAAGTCGAAAACGATCCAGGCCCATACCACAATCCAGCACCTACAGACTCACCAGAACTTTGTGGACTCTCTCCAGCAGTTCAAAAATGTCGTGGAGACCAAGTTGAATCCTACGGAAAATACGTCCTATGCTAGCATGGTGAAGAAAAGTTCCGATAACTTCGTCCGTCCTGCAAATTTGAGCTCACTCGCCATATATCCCAGGGATACGACCCAAACAAGTGACGACACCAAGTCACTTGTTCAAAAGATAATCTCGCCCGAACAACTTAAGCTTCATGTCCGTGGCCTGAAAAAAGTGAAAAATGGGGGCGTTCTGATAAGCACTGAAAATAAAGGCGACATTGTCAAACTCAAGAACTCGGAAAAATTACTATCATCGGGCCTTACAATAGAAGAACCTTCTAAGCGCCGCCCTAGGGTTGTTGTCGTTGGTGTCCCCGTTACCCTTACTGAGAAAGAGGTATTTGACTGTATTTACGAGCAAAACCTTTCAGACAAGTTGCCGAATATAACTCGTGAGTCCTTCCTTGAGAGCATCAAATTAAGCCATAAATCGGGTAAAAAAGACCTTCCTACCTGTAACTACATCTTAGAACTACCCGCTAGCATAAGGAAAATTATGATTAACCAAAGCCGAATTTTTATTAATTGGACATCATGCCCTGTGAGAGACTTCACGATAGTCACCAGGTGCTTCAATTGCCAGCAGTTTGGACACGCAGCCAAGTTTTGCCGAGAAACTAGTCCTACTTGCAACCACTGTGGAGAGACTGGACACTCCTTCAAGGAATGCAGCATCAAATCTTCTCCCTCTCAATGTGCGACGTGTAAACGCTTTAAGAGGAAATGTGACCATCCAACTGGCGATGCATGCTGCCCAGCGCGCAAATACGCAGAGAGTAACTACATCAACTCAATAGATTATGAAGGCGCCTAAGAGCGCCTACGAATACTTTATTTAGTAAGCACATAAACAGGTAGATTATCCTCTCTTTATATTTCCACTTAGTATTGTAACTATCATGACAAATCAGCTAATTTGTGATCTAGATAGTTTTTCTGTGTCTGAATCTAAAGTCTGTAATGTTGAGGACTGTAAACACTTTCTTCCTTCTGGTGGCAAAACGTTAACCCTACTCACACAGAATATTCGCAGCATAAATCGAAACATGAACGGCTTTGAAGTGTTATTACAGAATCTTGACATAAGCTGTGATATTATCGTTTTAACAGAATGTTGGTTGTCAAAACAGACAGTTGTACCATCTCTTGACGGTTATTATTCATACAATACAGACAGAAACATAAACCAAAACGATGGATTAGTAGTTTATGTCAAAAATAATTTACGAACAATGAATGAAGAACCGGTATCCCAAGATAGTAATTGCTTAATCATAAAAATTATTCCCGATACAGTAGTCATGGCTATTTATAGGCCTCCTTCTCAAAATATGAATACTTTTTTAGACTCGCTTGACACAAACTTAAACAACATAAAATCATTTAAAAACATAATACTTTTGGGCGATATTAATATTAACATTGCTTCCAGTAAAACTGATACCCATGTACATAATTATCTGAATATTTGTTCTTTTCATGGACTATTACCAGCTCACTATTACCCCACGCATCAGAGCGGTTCATGCTTAGACCATATCATTCTGAAATCAAAAAATCCATCCAAAACATTGGTTACTAATTCTTCGCTTACCGATCACCAAGCTGTTTTACTAACATTACAAATAAGTTCACCTAGAAAAAACTGCATGCGTAGCTACACTAAAGTCAATATGACAAACCTTGAAAATGACATACGCGGTATTAATTTTAACCCGGTTTATAATTCGAATGATCCAAATATTTCTTTAAAGTACTTCATAGATTCGCTGCAATATGCAATACGCAAAAACACGTTCACTAAGATAATTCCTAGAAGGTATAATTGTATTAAACCCTGGATTACACCCGGACTCGTTCGTTGTATAAGACATAGAGATAAACTTCACCTAAAATTGAAACTCGCACCTGATAACAAAGTACTTTCTGTAACATATAAAAGGTATCGAAACTTCTGTAATAATCTTTTGAAAAAACTAAAAAATCAATATGATAAAAATGAATTACAAAAGGCGGGGAAAAATAGTAAACTGGTCTGGAAATTTATAAAAACTAATACACTTAGATCGAAAAGTCCGGAACCTCCACTAGATTTACTATCAACAGAGATAAACCCATCCGAAGCAATGAATAAAATAAACAATTATTTTGCTAACGTTGGTAAAAACTTGGCTGAAAAATCTTTACATTCTAGTAATTTTTCCCCTCAAAACCCGACTATGACATTCTCTAAAATAAATTCTTTTGTTTTATTAGATACCGACGTTGACGAAGTACTCAGAATTATAAACGGGTTAAAAGTTGTTTGTGCTACTGGGTGGGATGACATACCTAATAATATACTTATAAGGTTTAAATACCTACTTGCACCTCCACTAACCCACATTTTTCAACTATGTTTATCTAAAGGAATATTCCCTAAGCTGCTTAAAAAAGCTGTGGTCACACCTGTATTCAAGTCTGGAGACAAAGCCTGTGTGAATAACTACAGACCCATTTCAGTTTTAACAGGCCTCTCAAAGGTTTTAGAAAAAATCATTAACAGTAGATTGATAAAATATCTTGAAGAAAACAGACTACTTTCAGATAGTCAATTTGGTTTTAGGCCCAAAAGATCAACTAACCAAGCAGTTCACAAATTAACTAATTATATTACTACCAACTTGGATAATGGTATGCACACAATTGGGATTTTTCTAGACCTTGCCAAGGCCTTCGATACTATTTCTTGTACTTTACTTTTACGCAAGCTAGAAACAATTGGGATAAGAGGAGCACAACTTCTATTATTTTCTGATTATCTCAGCGATCGTCGTCAATGTGTAAAAATAGGTTCGTATACAAGTTCTGAACTTAAAAATAGTTGTTTTGGAATTCCACAAGGCAGCATTTTAGGCCCAACGTTATTTTTAATCTATATAAATGAACTGTGCAGCCTGGCTCTCCGAAATGGAATCATAATGTCTTATGCGGATGACACCGCTCTATTGTTCTCAGCAAAATCAAGAGTTGAGGTCTATGAAAATGCTCAGATCGGTTTTAACATCGTCTCTGATTGGCTCCATAATAATCTCCTAACATTAAATGCAGATAAAACCCAATACATTTTATTTACAATGAGAAATACTAACATACCGCTTACTAATCTAAACATTTACGCACATAATTGTAGCACGTACGCTGACAGTGCATGTTCTTGCCCCACTTTAACTAAAGCTGACCATTTGAAATATCTAGGTGTTACTATTGACTCAAATCTAAATTTCCGTAAACATATCGATTTACTATGTACGAGAGTGCGCAAATTAATATATGTTTTTAAAAAATTACGGAATGTAGCTGACCATAAATTAATTAAGCAGGTTTATTTAGCTTTGTGTCAATCCATTCTTACCTATTGCATAACTTCTTGGGGTGGTGCTGCAAAAACAATTTTACTGCCTTTAGAGCGCGCGCAAAGAGCAGTTCTGAAGGTTGCTACCTCTCGCCCTTTTAGATTTCCTACGCACCAGCTCTACATAGCATGTAATGTACTAACAGTGCGGCAATTATTCGTTCTGAGCATAATACTACAGCAGCACGCTGCACTACCTTTTGACCCAGTACCGTCTGACAAGAGAAGGAAGGACTTGGTTTGCATAAAGCCTCAAACTAAACATGCGTTTGCTAATCGATTTTATGTATTTTTAGGACCTTTTTTGTATAATAGACTCAACAGGGTACTAAACCTCTATAGGGAAAGTTATAAAAAATGTAGTATGATGTTAACAGAATACTTATCGATACTCAATTACACAGACACTGAAAATCTACTAGAAATTTTGTCATAAGGATAACTTATTCCCTCGTAAGTATTTACTTTTGAATATTTACGTAGGCTAGTTTTAGGTATTAATGTACCAATATGCTTCTTCTCATAGTTGTTAAAATATTGTTTTCATTTTTTAAATATCACTTTTACTTCAAATTATGTCCCAATGTAATTGAAATGTAAAGCGATGGCCTGAAACACAGGTTTGAATAAACCTAGATCGGGTGGGTCGCTACCTAACATTCTAATTCCAAACTATCATTACCTGCACCTGTAACTAAACATATACTTAAGCATTAGTTTATTATTAGGCTACATAATATATTGTATTGGAAATTTACTAATAACTGACTAAATGTACACTTTTTGAAATATTTTTATTAAATAAATTATTATTATTATATTATTATTATTATTTATCACAGAGATATGAGCGGTCAAATGCAGCCTTGTCCATACATCCATAATGCAACCATAGACAGAAAAAATGCTTATAACTCTGTTTGTACTTTTCCCGATATGGCTGCTTTCTGCATAATACGGTCCAATTACAAACTGACCCATTATAAAGAGAAAAATAAAAACTTTTTTCCAAAAAAATCAACCGACAAGTGAAAAAAAAAAACTTCAATTTCGGACGTCGTGGCAAAAACTAAAATACAGATCCAAAGAGACCGACCTCCGAAATTAAAGTTTTTTTTTTCACTTTGTGGGGTTTTTTTGGAAGTCGGTTGATTTTTTTGAAAAAAAGTTTTTATTCAAGTAGGTAACCCGTCAAATCTGCGGAGTTTTTCTAACTGATTTAATTAGACCTTGTATATTTTTGTTATGTCGTGATGGCCCAGTGGTTAAGGCCTCGCTTCTCATGCACGAGGTTGTGGATTCATATCTGGCCAAGTACCAGCGTGACTTTTTCAATTATTCATAATTATGTATTTTATAATTCTTTTATATTTTATTATTTAATTACCGTTTTTAAATAAAATATAAAAGAATTATAAAATTCTATCGATTCGTATTCTAAAAAACTGCAACCATTCATGCAATGGTGGGTCAGCTAACTGCTATAGCTGACTGTACTTTCTGAGTTATCTTGGACATTAGATACTGACAACGGTGAAGGCAAACATCGTGAGGAAACCTGGACTTTATAGTTAAGAGAAGTTTGATATCGCCTTCTCTGTATGAGAACAGGTATTTGCCCTACAGTGGGGCAATAGGCTGGTATTATTATTTATAGTTATTTAAAATAGATTTGAACTCATGGTACAGTACGGCCGATTTATCTTGGCAGGGGGTGAACTTCGCGCAGAAGGCTGCGCAGTAAGATTTTTTAGGGACCAAATGGTGATATGAGGCGAGTGTGGTGTGTGAGTGAGAGAACATGCACCAAACTCCTTAGTGCCTATGTTTGTGTCGCCATGTTAAATTATTATTATTATTTATTCATTATGAAGTAACAATAGACTCGTAGTAATTATTAGGCCGAGGTATTAATGGTGCCGATTCTCTAGTTCAATAACTAAACTAAAATTAGAGAATCTCTATATTTTACTAACAGACAGCGCGAGAAAAGGACGGCTATAGCTATGAACTAAGTTAGAGATGTCAAAAGTTAAGAAATGTTAGTTTACGCTTTGCGCTTCACCGTGTTTTAGTCGACATGTTTTTACTTGCCGTCTATACTTGTATAGAAATATTAGTTCAACTAAATTTAACAGCTCTAATTTACGTCCGTCTCTTTCTTGTTTTATTAGAGAGAAAAAGTTAGCAATAGCCTAAATTAAGTGATGACAATGGGACCAACTAGAAATTATACCCTTTCAAACAAAAAAAAAAGAATTTTCCAAATCAGTCTAGCCGTCTTCGAGTAATCGGGAAAATACATGAAAAAATAATAATAATAAAAGATATCAACGAAATGAGAAACTCCTCCTTTTTTTGAAGTCGGTTAAAAATAAAATAAAATAACAATTAAATCGCATTACTCGGTCATAAAAATAAAATTTCAAAACACGCTATTAACGTAATGAGGAAAAGTTAAATTAGTATCTACCTGCCACAGTATCGTTGAGGCGACACTGATGTGTTTAAATGCGCCACTTAGTATTACCTTCTTTTTTAATTTAAACTGGCTGACTATGCATAATACCTTACTCTTTATACCTATACCCTTCAATCCAACATTTTATGGTAAAGTGCAACTTTATCATTTCTGACGTAACGATATTATCGTGGACCTCCACGTCCATAAAATGTATGGAAATACGTGCACTTTATAACGTTATCTTGGACGAACATTTAAAAGCGTCTTCATATTTTTCCATACATTTTACTTCCTTGTGTTATCGTGATCGCGGTTTCAAAACCTAGTAAAGGACACTTTTTACGAAAATCATTTTATTGCATATTCTTGCTAACCTAGTAAGTCCCTACCAAATACGAAAATACAGCGTTAAAAACTCACAAATAAGCAGATATATTTAAGCATCGAAACCTAAGTGCCACATTCACTGCCCCGTGACCACTTTACGTTTCTGTGCGCTCCTGTAAAATTTCGTTTCAAGTCTTAGGTTTTGAAATGGGGCAGCCGTGATGCCGTGACGTGGACGTGGACGTCCACGATAATATAGTCACGTTGGAAATTATAAAACCGCACAATGGCGGGCTCCATCAATGAGTATTCGATGATTTTGCCAATGTCAGGGTTATTAACTTGTAGAAATATTTACTTGATTCTCTATTATGTAAGCTTATAATAAACTAGCTGACCGGACAGACGTTGTCCTGTTTCGTAGAACTCGATCGCAGCGCTACCTATCGGGTCCAATTGTGAATCTAAACCATTCTCGAGGAAATAAAAATGGGTATTATTTGGAAGTTGATTGAATACGTATGCAAAAAAAATGGTGCAGTAATATAGTTGATTTGTTACAGCTCAAAATGAAGTGCAAGTGAGGATAGTCGAAGTATCACCATGGACGGGCAAGTTGGGCTCGACATCTAGCGTTAACTGTTCAGCCACTCCTGATACTGCTGAAATTGTGTGGATGTTCAATGGAAAACTGCTGGAGAAAAGCGATCGGTAACTAATAGATTAACTTTCGTTACGGGTCGTCAGAAGCCCGAAAGTTGACAACCAGTCTTACCAAGGGGTATCGTATTACCCAGTAACTGGGTTGTGGAGGTCAAATAGGCAGTCGCTCCATGTAAATTACTGGTATTCAGCTGCATCCGGTTAGACTGGAAGCCGACCCCAACATAGTTGGGAAAAGGTTAGGCAGATTGATTGTATGTAAGTGCTGTATATCATCTTCCTAGCCTTTTCTCAACTATGTTGGGGTCGGCTTCCAGTCAAACCGGATGCAGCTGAATACCAATATTTTACATGGAGTCTTATATCTTGGTGCAAGACTTTTCCGCCAACCTGATATGTAAAGGTCCTGATATAAAAGGACAAACCGCGGCAAGTAGAAAAAAAAGAAAATACGTTTATTTGCGATAAACTAGCCTGTATGATCGACCCGTGCGGCTGTTATTACTTAGGGACAAGCCCCTGGTGCTAGGGCTGAACAGACCATTCTTTTTTGGTTCGTCGTTTGGTTAGTTGTGGCTCACTGTTGGCCTCCCCTTTCTCCTTCCTTCCTGTGTTGTGCGATCTTTAGCCATGTTGGCCCTGCAAACATGATCAGATCGTCACACCACCTTCGCCGCGGGCCACTTCGATGGCGATGTCCTCATGCTGGCGTCTAGTTAGGCTGAGGCCAAACGAACATAATTTTTTTAACTGTGAGTCGCGGAATTTACGCTGGGTTCATCACATTTTGCGTTGCCGTGTGGTTTCAGAAACCGAATGCAGCGTAAATTCTGCGACTCATTTTACGCGACTCGCAGCTCTAAAAATTATGTTCATTTGGCCTCAGCCTTAATGACGATTTATGCCCATCTCCCCGGATTCATTCGTGCGTCCTGGTCAGCCCACTCCCATTTCAGCCTGGCTGTTTTTACTCCAACATCGGCAATCAAACCATAAGCCGCGGAAAAAAAATCAGGTGTAAAATATATTTATGTCACATAAATAACTAAAATGTATGGAACAGCTGATTTTTGTCTCGATTTTGCAGTGCTATTCTGTACAAATCTCACCGTGAAAACTTAGGTGACGTGAGCGTGGAGTGAGCTGTCAATAGTGTCAATCGCTAGCATCAGCTGGAATGGCAGCTCTCTTCAAGCTCACTTCACCTAAGTTTTCACGGTGAGATTTCAAAGGAGGAGTTCAAAGATGCCACTTCGGGTTTTGAGTTATTTCAATTAAAAACTTGTTCTATGTAACTATAAAACTGAGTTTGGACTTCTGGATGTTAGTTGAACGACCAAGAATATGCACCATAGGGGTTTAATATAGGGATAGTAGTAATAGGGGGGGGGGGGGGGGACACGCTAGCTTACGTTTCAGTAAAAAATAAAAATAGGAAACTATGAATTACTTCATGGATCATACTTAATTATTATTATAAATTACAGAATAAACTTAACTAACAGCAAACGAGAGTTAAGCGACGCAGAATTTCAAGAAATTCAAGATGATACAACTTACTTTCCGACCGTGGTGAATGTATCCACATTGACCATATCGAACACAACCACAGAAGATGTTGGGAACTACACATGCGTCGCCAAACTTGAAAATGTCAATGTTTCCAAACTGGCGATCTTAGATCTGAGTTTCGCAGCCAAGCTGATAAACACGTCTGACACTCAAATCAGAAAGAATTCCACCCACCTTGCTCATTTTGATCTATCATGCACTTTCGAAGGTTAGTATTGTAAAGATCTTAAATTCATGGAAAATAAAAGTCGCACAACATTTGAAATCCTCATGTTGCTGGCAACATTGCATTCAGTTTGAGTTGCCAGCAAAAAAATCATGATGCGCAACTTTGATTTACAATGAATACAGAGCTTAATTAAAATGTGCTCAGCTTTGACGCCGCGATGGCGTGTTTTTTCAGAGTGTATAATAATTTTAACAATTAAATATTTGACTTTCCACCAGCCTACAAACCCAAGGAAGTAAAGTGGACCTTTAAAACAAAAGATGGTGATAGTAAAAATCTCACTGGAGAGAACTGTACCAAATTTGAGAATATAGGTCCCAAACTTATTGTAAGCACTTGTAAAGTAGCAATCCATGGAATTGAAGACAATGGCAGTTACTCCTGCGAGCTAGATGACCCGGTGTCCTCTAAAAAGCATTCTGGAACTATAGAAATCCTTGTCATTGCTAAACCCCAAGTCGTAATAAATAATGTCATTCCTATAAATACCACTCAAGTGTACATAAACTGGACCGTCCAGGCTTTCAACTCGCCCATAAAAACATATTATTTATTATATCTCAAGGAAAATAATAAAGGAGCAGGATATAGACATTATCAAGGACCCCCAACAATTGATCCGCTGAACACCTCATTCGTTTTGGGTGGTCTAGAAAAAGCAACGACGTATACATTCAAGATGCAAGTAGTGACTGAGTATGGTGAGAGCGATAGTAAGGAAACAATATTTGAAAATGTCACGACTTTGTCTAATGAGCCGATTTTTGTGCCGAATATTTCTATAAACGGATTCTCGGCGACTTCGGTAACGATCGGCTGGATGCCTCCACCAGAAAACATCGCAGGCTTGATACATTACTATTTGCTGGAGGCTCGGAAAAAAGATAATGGGACAGTGATCCTGAATGCTTGTCACGAGCGTAACGAGAAGAATCTACCGTACATGTTCGAACATTTGGAGCCGCATAGTACTTACGTGTTTAAGGTAAGTTCCTCAAGTGTGTTGCTAGTGTCTTATTTTACCTAATTTTTTTGTTTACACACAGTTCAAACTGGTCTTGGTCCAACTTCAAATCATTTATTAGGGTTCCGTACCTCAAAAGGAAAAAAACGGAACCCTTATAGGGTCACTCGTGTGTCCGTCTGTCACAGCCAATTTGCTCCGAATCTAATAGACCTATTAAGTTGAAATTTGGTACACATATGTATTTCTGTGACCCAAACACGGACGTGTAACGTAAATAAATAAAATTTGAATAGGGGGGTCAACCTTGGGGGCAAATAAGAAAATTAAAAAAAAAGTTTTGCAAACTGTACCGTGTGACGTATCAAATGAAAGGGCTTACTGTGAGAGACTACTCAATATTGTGCGTACAAACTTACATTGTCCATAGTTAAACAAAAAGGATGCAACCCACATTAGGTGTAATGTGGGTTGGATCCTTTTCATTTAACTATGGACATTTGTAGTTGGAATGTATGCGAGAACATGTTTTTCAACTACAATGTTAAGTTTGTTCTTCGGATAAATTCATCCCAACTACGGAACCCTTCGTTGTGCGTGGTCCGACACGCACTTGACCGGTTTTTTCAGGTCGGCAGCGTACAGTCAACCTCACGTCATAGGTACCAGCGTCTTTATTTCGTAGCAGTAAAAGGGATTTTTGTAGTTAAAGTGTAGTTGGCTGTACAAGAATCTTTCAGTGTTCAACATTAGGTTGGTCATCACTACAAAGGTTGATGAAAAACCTTATGTACCATATTTTCTAACCTCACACTTTGTCGTAGTCGGGTAAAAAGCAAACAAACCAAATATATTTTCATCCTATTTCAAGGTGCGAGCCTGTTCATACTACTCCAATACATGCGGCGATTGGTCGGAGGAGATGGAAGCAGCAACCTTGGACGGTGTTCCGGGCGTACCCAGCAATGTTGACGTCAAATGTAGTGTTGACTATTTGAACCTGACTTGGAACGCTCCCGTCAAGCCTAATGCCGAGATTAAAGGATATACCGTGAGTATAGAAGGTTCTTCCTCATCGTAATCATCATCAAAGATGTCCACTACTGGACGTAGTCCCCAAGCATCTCACATCAACTGGTCCAGTGCTTCTTGCATCCAGCGCATTTCCGCGAACTTCAGAACTTTTCGGCTGAAATTTCTTATGACAATCAAACCTATAATGTTCCCAATCCACTTTTGAATTTTTGGTTCCAAGAAGATATGTCGTTTTACTCACGATGTTTTCCTTTACCGTTTTAGAAGGCTCTTGCCTGATTAAAATGTATTGTCATCAAAACGAAACGAGTATACAAAGTTTTAACGCGATAGGCAAAAAGAAAGTTGATCAAAATTCACTTGTAACGTTTGACCCAAACCAACGAGCTCACTTTGGAATAAAAGCGTGCCATAAAAAGTGTCCACTCTGTCTCTGCTTTCTGACAATTTTACCTACAACATTTTATTAAAGAAAGAAAATAATTTTATTTGACCCAACCTCTCGAATGTCGGAGACTAAATTGACTTGACTGAAATTGTCAAGCTTGTCAAGCTGTATTAGGATTACATTATCATAAAGGTCATTTTAATATTTTCACTTGTCAATTTAGTGTAACTGTCCGACTTAAGACACTTGGAGCATTTTTTCTTATGTCGAACTGTGTAACATAAGACATTCGAGAGGTTGAGGCATATGACACAATATTCACACACAAAAAAAACTTGTGTGCCTGACGACTGCGCCAAATAGGCCCAGTTCAGCATAAATGCTAGACATCCAGTGCCTGACGCTGGTTTTCAACTGGACCTATGTTGCGAGAATGTCTTCTCGTCTGTTTTATAGTAATGATGAATAAAATAAAAAAGATCTGATGTTTTTTTTTGTTAAATTAACGACCGCTTGTAGTGTTGTTACTTGAAATATTAGTTGAAAAAATCAGTTTCTTTTTTGTTATATGTATAGATATCGATACCCATCACGTCAATGAAGCCAACACAAAAAAAAGTAAAACTAATACACACTACCTGCGGCTATTGACCCAAAAAAAAAAATGATCAAATGATCAAATGAATTTACTTTTCGTTTTAACATATTAAGATATCGATACCCATCACGTCTGCGGAGTTTCGCTAGCTAATTCGCGCGTGGAACACAACGACGCGCCGTCGGGCCGGGCCTGGTCCTTACCGGACGGCGAGCTACCCATTGCTCGCCATCCGCAAGCCCGCGCCTACGGTGGCCGGGACTCGGTTATCAATTCCCGACGCCCAGGGCGTCTCCTGCGGCGACTAGGGGCGTGAGGGCGCAAAGATTGCCTCTACCTCACGCGTTCCGCCTCCTCCTCCGCGAGCATTATTGCTTCGCAGAAGCAGGTGACGGCTTCAGATGCACTCTCATACCATGGCCTGGACCAGAGCCGGACGCGAGAGATCGCCGCCGCCGAACGCCTCCGCGATGACGCGGCGGTGCTCTGCCCAAACCGGGCAGACCTCCACCGTATGCTCCACCGTGGCCTCCGGGCGATCCACACAATTTTAATTTAATTTGACCCTGTATAGTGGTGTTTAAGAAAAGAAATAAAATTATATGGTTGCACAAGGAACAAAGGACTTTTATTAACGTAACACGCCTGCATTTATCGAAGGGGTACGCAGAAGTCCACTTACATAATACCGTGTGTTTTATCTTGATTCTCAGATGGAGATAACTGGTAACATGACATATAAAGACCGCACTGGTGACCAAAAGTATGTTACATGGGGCCCGCTGTCCAAGTTCATGACCAATGTCACAAATAACACCAGGTAAGTTCATCATTCTCCTGCCCCTATCCCAATTTATTTCGGCTCGGCGCAACGTGTCTTTTTCTTCTATACTTCTCTATTAGTCGTCATTTCGGTAGTCACTGCCTTTCTAGCCATATCATCTTTCACACAGTCCATCGATCGTTTCATTGGTCTTTTCCTACTCGTATAGCCATCCACATTTATACTCAAAACTTTTCTCACGTCATTTTCCTTATTCCTCCGCATCACATGCCCATACCATGATAACCAATTTCCTCCCAACTTTTCACCTTTTACATACTCATTTCTTATTTTACCCATTCCCGTAACACCAGACATCTCTTAGCATTCTCATCTCAGCTGCCTGCAATTGCCTTTCATTCATGCCTTTTGTGGCCCAACATTCTGATCCATAGAAGACAGCAGGTCTAACTATTGTTTTATAAATCTTCCCTGTAAGTTTTAAGGGGAATGCGGTAGTCACAGATTGTTCCCGTGACCTGCCGCCATTTCATCCATCCAGATCATCCATTCTGTGCTTAACAGGCCGATCTACTTCGCCATAGTTATCATTTATTAATTTACACTTAAAAATAATACCAGCCTATTAATGTCCAACTACAGGGCAAAGGCCTCTTCTCATACAGAGAAAACATGAGAAGTGATCACCGCGCTTGTTCATGGTGTATTGGAGATTTCAGACTGATATAAACTATTAGTCCACTCACAACGTTTTTCTTTCACCGACGCGACGTCAGCGGTGTCAAAGATAAACTTATAAAGTAAAATGCCACATTGGTACTGGCCGAGTTTCGAACCACACCCTCGTTTATGAGAGGTGAGGCGAATCGAAAGCGAATTCACACTCATGCCTAAAAAAAGGACTATCACACAGGTTTGAGTGACACATACGACTTAGGCCGTAGTTTTTACGCGACTACGGCAAAGTCAAAGGAGGGTTATGTTTTTAACAGGCTATATATTATGTATTTTCATCTTTTAACTCATAACTCCTAAACTACTCGTCGTATTTACTAGCCTTTGTCCGCGAAATTATCTCAAGGGAACGTACTACCGGGCTAAAAAGTATCCCAAGTCCTAATCCAGGTCTTTTGGTCATGGTCCCATGTGCCAAATTTTTGCGTGAAAGCGTAACAAACAAACTCACTTTCGCATTTATAATATTATTTGAAAACTATCACTGGCTTTCAGCGTAAAATCTGCCACCGCCAAATTATTTATCACCAAAGTAAAACGTTTAGAGTTTTTACTTTTATGACGACAAAAAGTAGGTATTAATTTTTTTTTTCAAAATAAATAAGTTATCTATCGTATTATTCCTTTGCAGGGTAAACGACTTGCCTCCGAACACAAAGTTCACGATTCGCTTGAGCGCAATGACGCGTACGCGCAGGCGCGGCGAAGAGAACGTGACGTCATGCCAGACCAAATACGCCCCGCCCGACACGCCGCCAAGACCGCGATGGAGGAAGGTATGAACCCAAAATTAAAATCGTAAATTCAAATTAGGCTGAGAATCGGCATTTTTAGTAGATCAAAGGTTACAAAAAAAAAAAAAACAAAAAGCCTGAACGACAACCCTAGTGGAGAAGAAATGGCGCATTGAATTAATTCCAGCTTCGACACGCATTATACACTTTTTGTCTTTTTATTTAACCGACGAAAAAAAAGAAGGAGGTTCTCAAGTCGACACGTAATTTTTGTTTAATGTATGACCACGCATAACTTTTTACTGAGCAGTCCGATTTGAAAGATTCTAGCTTTATTCGGGAGGGTATACCTCGAAGAAGAACAAAAACAAATAGAGTATAAAAGAATAGGGTATGTTCGTAAATATATACAGGGTGGTAGGGACATCGACGCTCAACCTCTTACCATGGATTCAGAACATGATTCTGAACCCCCAGTGTTCAAATTTCGGTAATTTAAAAAAAAAATGCTGTTCATACATTTTGACCGCGTAGGTATTGCACTTTTGTAAGAAACAGCTGTTTTTTTATCCTTTTTGGAGGGGGTGTTGGAAGTTCAAAGGTGGTTTCCCTTTAGTACGAAATCCACGCGGCTGAAGTCGCTAGCGAAGTGCTAGTTTTCTATAAGTGAAAGGTGACGATCACTGACACACTTGTTTTGTATGGAAAATGTTGACAATACCGGCTCGGTATTGTCAACATTTTACGTACAAAAAACTTTTTAGCAAAAAATAAAACCGATTTCCAAAACAAAACACTACAAAGTGAAAAATAACTTTAATTTCGGTAGTCGGTGTCTTGGGTTTTGTATTTTCGTTTTTTGCCACCGACTTCCGAAATTAAAGTTATTTTTCACTTTGTAGTGTTTTGTTTTGGAAGTCGGTTTTATTTTTTGCTAAAAAGTTTTTATTTTTCACTTTTTAGTTGTGGAACCTATCCCATTAATTCGAATACATAATTGAGCACAATAATTGTAGATATAGCCATGTAAATAACAGTGATAGGAAGTTATTAAAACACCATCACATCATCCACATAAAATAAGTGGGAAATATACACGTTATTGAAGCTAACTCAAAAACTCCCAAAGCAAAGTTAATAAAATTTATATGGGACCACCTCGGAAGTATACCCTATCAAATAAAAAAAGAATTTTCTAAATCGGTCCATCCGTCTTTGAGTAATCGCGTAACAAACATACAAAAAAAAAAACATACAGACGAATTGAGAACCTCCTCCTTTTGGAAGTCGGTTAAAAACAGCAGGTACCGCCGAGATAATGCTCTTTGGAAATCTCTATGATTGATTACACTTCGTCTTTGGGAAGGTATTCTATCTTATCTTCAATCAAACGATAGAAATGAATAGTGAAGCAACATGACATGAGATTACTTTTATTAATATTTTCCAGATCTTAGAAAACAGCACATACATGTTCAAAATGTACCTACCAAGAGTTTCGGAGCGAAATGGACCCATATGCTGTTACAGGTAATTTATTAAGTATATTTTCGTTATGGTATAGCCCGTGAAATTCAAATTTTCTTATGTTTTTTGTAATTTGTAGATAAGTATTAGGTTGTATGTTGATTAAAATATGATTCGCTGTCATAACAAGTATGTATTTTTAAAATCATCAATATAACTCACAGACTAAGTATCCTGTAGACGGAGTCCTTTAAGTGAGACGCGTGTCCTTTTCTTGTTAGTGTGCGGTTCTAGAGTACTATTAGTGTGCGTGACTAGGGAAGGGTCGACGCTTCAAACCATATCTATGAACTGAAAAAATCGATGTACAGTCACGAACTGGGATTGTTGAGCCACTAGCTTATCATCTTTACTTGGTTGTGTTACACGTATGCTGACCGTTTTTCGTTATTTAAATGTCACATGTCAAATTTCACGGCTGGCATTCGTGTAACACAACCAAGTTAATATGATAAGCTAGTGGCTCAACAATCCCGGTTCGTGACTGTACATCGATTTTTTGCGGAAAATGCACAGGAGTGAAGCGGCGGATAGACGCTAGTACCTACCTACTATAATAAAATGTGTGCTTTGTTATATAAAAGTTATTGGCACATAAATATGGTATTAAGTGAAATTAATATAACAATAACTCCTTTTTTTTAAGGCGTTAATAAGGGTACAACTTAAATACTTAAATACAGACGCATATTTTTACGATTTTATTTATTGTGAAAATTTACACATACATAGATTGGATTACAATGAAATGATATGCAAATGTTTATTTTGCAAATTGGATGTTGGTGATATTCCGGATATCCTTCGAATACTGTAGGCACCGAAACAGGCTTTATTTTTTTATAGATAAAGCCTTGAATATTACGTGTTCCTAGTTCTGAGGTCTAACAGCTTTAATCCACTCACTTATTAATTTCAAGATATTTTGGAAACCTACAAAAGCAAAAATTCTTATACCATATCAACGACAAACGTCGATAGGTTTTATCGATAAATTGTATACATCCCTGCAGTTCACACCTAAAACAATACATAAACATTAATAAACTTAAACACTCATATAGACTATGAAACGTGTTTTTTTATCAATATAATTTAAGACAATCTTAGTGTTAATATGTAAATCTTCAATGTTTATCGATTTTTTAATAGTTAATTAACCTCTGTAATTAACGATAAAATTGTTGTCAAAGGTTTACGTATGAAATGATAATTCTGGGTCTTTTACGCCTCCATTCATGGTTCTCGTTTAACAATATTCAGCCGCACCCAACATATTTTCACTTTATTAATTTAGTCCTAGACAAACCACTGATATTATTTAATATTTCACACTTAAATTGCACCAAGCCGCAATGTTTTGACCGACTAAGTCGGACATTTGCTGACACGATTTACATAGATAGTATGACGTTGCCAGACTTACATGTGCTATACCTTTACTCGTTCCTGAACTCTGTGAAATAGACAGAGAATAAACAGTTTTTTCTTTCTAATAGACAGTAACTGGCTTACAATTGATTCCAGGGTGTACATGGTCCGTCTGCCCCCTGGCAACATTGACTGGAAGAGGCTGCCGTCTCCGCGTGATCTCGACATGATAGAGTACAAGGATTCTTCGTCTAAGTTCGGCGCTTACGTTGCTGATGTGTTTTCACAGTAAGTCTTAAATAGGTTACTATAAACACTTTTATCTTTTTATTAATCGAAATCTCGATGAAGAAAACAGGCAATAGTGAAAAGAAATATGTAGTAAAATATTAAAATTAAAACTAAATAATTTTAATAATTTAATTTAAAATTTTAATAATTTTAATTAAATTATAATTAATTATATTAAAATTATATTATCTACTTAACGGATTAAATAAAATAATCGTCACACCTCATGGACGTCGTAATAACAAAATAATGTCCGTTTTGTGAAACCATGTCATCTGCCTAGCCTTTTCGGCTCCAGTCTAACCGAATGCAGATGAATACAAGTGTTTTATATGGAGCGATTGCCTATCTGACCTCCACAACCCACTCACTACGGTAACCCTTGGTAAGACTGGTTGTAAGACTGGTTGTCAGACTTTCGGGTTTCTGCAGAAACCCAAAAACACAACCAAAAAAAATTTTGTGAAACCATGTATTGCTATTTTTTTTTTGCATGCCTGTACAATACAACCTTAGAATCTGCATGTTAAATACACTTACGTGCAAAAAAATCGACCCACACCGTTCTCTTCGAATTGAAACAAGATAAATTCATCAAGTTTAATTAACAATAACCTAATATATTTTTTACCAAAACCTTCTTGAATGTATGTAGATTACGTTAGTGAAATAAATATTAAAATTGGATCAATTTATTTAAGGATTTACAATTTCATGATAATAACTAAGAATACAAAAACTTAAACTAGGTCAATAAAACGCATGTGCGCACTTTATCTTACCTACTTTCACACAGCATATAATAATTAAAATATACATTAATTTTTTTGAGATATCGTCTTACAGATAGAGAGCATAGGGTGGGCTGATTTTTTTTGCACGCAAGTGTAGTAGTCATCTGCCCTATTTTAATTTCACAACAACATTTCTTAAGCCAATAAACAAGTTTTTGTCTAGTTTCAATTAACTTGCCCCCATAACATGGTTCTTTAAACGTATGCCGAACCTACAATACACCACTGTCCACGTCTTCAAGATAAATAATACAGACCTAATGTTATCTAAAAAAACACTTACCATTTCCAGCGACCGGTTTCCCAGTGATAACGAGCTAGTATTAGGCGATGACAAGATAGTCTTCGACCAATCAGACCCGACGATAAAGCAAGAGAGATGCCGTCTTTGTCTCAAACGCCCAAAGCGAGTGCACCACGAACTGCCACACGCACCACCCATCACCACTACCATTGAAAGCACAGATCCGGATGAACATGAATATGATGATGTGGTCACCACTCCTCTTCCGAACCTTGACAGGAGAAGAAGGTTTTCTGATGGCATGATGTAAGACTTTTTTATTGCGCTTTGTATTAGCTCGTTTTAGGGTTCCGTACATCTGAAAGGAAAAATGGAACCCTTACAGGATCACTTCGTTGTCCGTCTGTCAGTCTGTCAAGACCCTTTTTTTCAGGAACGCGTAGAGTTATCAACTTGAAATGAATATAAAATACGAAGGTCTAAGGTCCCTTGGAGCTTCTAAGTCAACTCAAAATATATGGTCATTTATGTGACATATTTTGATACTCGCAAATAAATCAAAACTTATAAGGTACTTCCCGTTGACTTAGAATCATGAAATTTGGCAAGAACAACAGCACAAGTAAAGGATAAAGTCTGAAAATCGATAATTAATTTGTAGTTTTATCATCCATTTTTTTTGTTGCTATTACTAACTTACATTTGCAGTTGGAGAGTAGACCGTGACATGGAGAACATGTTTTTCAACTACAATTTTAAGTTTGTTTTTGGGATAAATTCATTCCAACTACGGAACCCTTCATTGTGCGTGGTCCGATACGCACTTGGCCGGTTTTTTTTAAGTATGGTAATTTATGTAGGTATTCATGTATCGTGTTTTTCGATAGACAGTTTTCGTTACTTTGTATTTGGAACCTTATTCTGACAAATTTTAAGTATGATGTATTTATATTTAAAAAACAAATGAATTTAAATCCAAATCTAAGTAGTCAATTATGTATTAAGAACTTTACTAAGGTTAAAAAATAACTCGATAGTTAAAGGTAAGTGTTTTTTTTAAGAAGGCCATAAATCTAAACATAACTGGTTAAATGTGGGATCTCTACCTACCCTTCGAGGAATACCGGCGTGATGATAAGTAATGTATATTTGCAGGGACTATAGTAGTAATCCGACGATGGCAAATAAGGATGATGCCTCGGATATCCACATTAAAGATGGCCTACTCGACTCCAGCGCCAACTACACGCTCTTTGTGGAACTAATTAGTAAGTACACATTTTATATTTTCAACGTGAATGATATAAGCAATATTTTGATTTACAAGAGTGTCCGTGGAGTTTCTTGCCCGTTCTTCTCCTTAGGAAGCTACTACGCTTTGGAATAGGCAACTGGCTTCATCTTTTTGACTGACTGACCCCTTGGCGGGTTATCATTAGCGATGGGCCGAGTCGACTTTTTGGTAACTCGAGTAACTCGAGTTGACTCGCTTACCAACTCGGGTTGCAACTCGAGTTGACTCGACTCGGTCCGTCGAGTCGCCGCGTCGCCGCGTCGTCCGTCCGAGTCAGTAAATGCTCAACTCGGTGCATCGTTCCGCGGGTTGCTAGTTTGCTACGTTCACGGTTCGCCGGGTCGGGTCCGGCGGGCTGCGTGGCGTCGAGTCAATGGTAGTCAAATAAAATTGAGCCCGTTCAAAAATCAGGCGTTTATTATTATTAAAAGTGTTTACAAAGTTTGTAAACATCACATCACAAAACGAACTACTTATGTAGCGCAAAAGAATGGTAAGAAACTAAAATAAATGTAATGGCACTTTATTCCTTAAATTAAACACCTCACCGTTTGGTATTTGGTCATCTATCTATCAACTAACACCTATAAAAAAAATCTAATCAACATCTCAGTAATGGCTCTTATTTCTGAATGAATAACAGTCTTAAGTTCAAAAAATACCTTGTGGGTAACTCTATAAAAATAACTTTAATACAAACTAATCAACTTTGAAATAGACTTATTAGACCGCGTGTACCTATAAATCTAAAGGCTCTTATTTCTAAATATCAGTCTTGAAATTCAACAATACTTGGTAAGTAATTAGGTATATAAAAATGACTATGTATAAAATGGCACTTGTTTCTGAATTTCAGTCTTCAATTCAACAATACTACGAAAGAACAACATTGTAAGTTCGTATGTAACTAAAATAAAAACGACTCTAAAATGTTTCTTACTTAATACAACGCATACCTTATTAGGTTTTTGACACTTAAACTAATAAAACTGCAACAAAACAATAAACAACGAACGAAGTAACAATAACAAAAAAGTAAACAAAACAAATAAGCGAGCTGGCTTTCTATGCCAAAACTCTCTCATCAGTTCCGTCTTGACTAACCTGATAAGAAATATCTGATAAGAAACCAACGAGAACTATCTCTTTCACTCGCGGCTCGGAGGTTCGGTCGTCGGGCTGATTCGGGCTCGCTCGGAGTCGTTCGGGCCTCGCGACTCGCGGGCCGCTAGCCAACCCACCGCATCGCCCGCCGCGCGCGCACTCCGGGTCAACTCGGTTTGCAGATATTTTGACTCGGGCTTTGACTCGCTTACAGTCTGACCCGAGTTACTTGAGTTAGATAACTCGAGTCGCCCATCGCTAGTTATCATTGCAAAAGGGCCTGTAATTGGTTTATTTGAAACGAGCTTTTGCCAGCAGCGGCTTCGCCCGCGTGGATGTTTGTTGGATGTTTGTGACCGTACATTTTTTCGGGATAAAAATTATCCTATGTGCTATTCCAGACTATAATCTATCTCTGTGCTAAATTTCATCCAGATCCGTTTAGCTGTTCTGGCTTGTTTGAGTAACAAACTTTCACATTTATGATATTAGTAGGATAAATGCTTTGTATTTGAGTAAATAATTAATTAATTAATTATTTATCTATCTATCTATAAATACTGTCTCGTGGCTAAGTAATAACAGCCGCACGGGTCGATCTATCAGGTTAAGCTACGCTTGCCGGGGTTGGTCCGTGGATGGGTGACCTTCTTTACATACCGAGACTCCTCCGTGCCTCGGAAAGTACGAGCCGTTGGTCCAGGCTGTCTTTCATGAAACTTTGACAGTCGTTACGGGTCGTCAGAAGCCCGAAAGTCTGACAACCAGTCTTACCAAGGGGTATCGTATTACCCAGTAACTGGGTTGTGGAGGTCATACAGGCTCAGATTCGCTCCATGTAAAATACTTGTATTCAGCTGCATCCGGTTAGACTGGAAGCCGATCCCAACTTAGTTGGGAAAAGGCTAGTCAGATTGATTGATTGATCTATCTATAAATAGAACATATTTTTCGAACATTGTGTTTGTGTTTGTGTGTGTCTTAGTTCTTCTAAACTAACAATGGGTTTTGATGTGGATTCCATTATCATTTCGAGCATTTACCCGGGAAAGTGTGATGATGAATCCACTTTTGCAATTTTAAACTAATATTATAAATGTGAAAGTGAGTTTGTTTTTTTGTTATACGCTTTCACGCTGAAATGGCTGAACTGGTTTGGATGAAATTTGGCTCATGGGGAGACTATTACCTAGGTTAGGACATAGGATACTTTTTATCGCGGTCGTACGTTCCCGTGGGATAATTTTCAACATTCACGCGGGCGTGCCGCGGGCATAGGTTGATATCTTGAAGTTTTGAAATGTCGCCACATTAGTAGATTGCACCTGTGCGAAGCAGGGCCATTTGTTAGTAGTCGTTGTTCTTTTTTTTATAAACAATTTTTTTTCTTTCTTACATTGTTAATTTTCTTCAGTCACATCATACGCATTAAAAAAAAATCTTAATTTAAGGAGCTTGGTCAACAAGACTAAGTCGCTCCGTAAGGCTTCCTTATAATATAATCAGAGATCGGAATAGGTAGAGCATTAATACCTAAATTTCGAGCAAAGAAGTAACAAGAATGGATAATACCTCTTTAAATTCCCGGACTGATAAACTTGACGATTAGATCTCGGGATTTAAGAAATCATGAATAATTTATATTATTATAATTAAGTCGTTTCGGCCGCTTATTTGGTAAAACCACTGCTAGTTTGTGTAGCTGCTCCGTGCACAAGTTGGCGTTGAAAGTCTGATTAGTTTCGAGAAGTTCCCAGAACAAAACTATCCTTGCCAATCCCAGAAAACTGACAACATAAACTTACAACCGCCTTGTTTGGGTTTATGCTGGGCTGGTGGGTTTTCACCGCGAGGAAGCCAATAGGCATGACGCTTGTTAGTTTCATAATGTATCCAGCTCTCTTTACATGTAAAAATATCCTTGAGAAAATCTTCTCTGTGCGGACGAAGCAGCAAACTTTGACAAATGCCAACACGAATGGCCCGGTCTTGGCCGACCACGACCGGGCCATTCGTGTTGGCACGTGTTGGCGATGTTTGCGCATGTCACGATGGACACCTCATGCGTTAACCGATTAACGCATGAGGTGTCCATCGTGACATCACTTTACGGTATCCCATTAACTTGAGGTGACGATCTATGGTCGTGCGGGATTGTCCAAGTGCCTTCTCTAAACCGCGCGTACTATAATCCGGATGTAGCGAAAGTTAGTGGCGCAAAGCATCTTCGTCGAAGCTGGTGGGTCGGCCTGAACGAGATTGGTCTTTGCAGCTTATATCGCCGTTGTTAAAGCGCTTATACCAGAAACGAACAGTCCGATTGCTAGTAGAACCTGGTCCAAATGCGTTGTTAATCTTCTCAGCTTTTTCTATCGAAGAGGTGTTGAGTTGGTGCTTGCAGTTGATGTTGATCCATGTTTGCTAACTATTGATCGCTTCGTCGCGCTCGCGCAAATTTGTACCCCTACCCTAAATGGTACTATTCCTTACTAATAGGGACTAGAACATTCCCAAGCCCGCTCCAGTTCAAATACGAGAAAATTAAAAGTCACAAGGACTTATGTGACAACCCGATAATTACATTGTGAATAAATCTGTAAGCTATATATTTTCTCATATATCACTCTTTTAAAAAAAACGTTTTCTTATGTTTCTAGCGAGTGAAAATCCAGACGAGACATTATTCAGCGACTACACAACATTCTTAATGCCTGCGCCGAGCCCACCAATACCTGTGCCATCCACCGCACTCGAGATAGCATTACAGGTGATTATGAACTTTATTGCAATTCCTTAATGCTCTCAAGGATGTTGAACTATGACTGCTATAGCAGTGAGGGGCCTGTGGCTAAATATTAACAGCCACACGGGTCGATCGCTCAGGTTGAGCTACGCTTGCCGTGGTTGGTCCGTGGATGGGAGGCCATCTTTACATACCAAGACCCCTCCGTGCCTCGGAAAGCACGTTAAGCCGTTGGTCCCGGCTCACATTAGTGGATCTTTGACAATTGTGTAAGCCAGAAAATCTGATAACCAGTCTTACCAAGGAATATCGTATTATCCAGTAAATGGGTTGTGGAAACCAGATAGGCAGTCGCAATTGCAATGCAATTGCATGCAATTTTTTACTCCTAGGTGCAAGGTTAGTGTTAATTTGCCACAAAATATATCTGTTAAATGTTTTTGGAGGACGTTTGAATATTCGGTACACCCCCTCCCGTGCCTTAGGCGTCAATAATTGCCTACATATCTAATAAATACATACAAACTTCTAACCATTATATCTCATTTCGGACTAAGTTTAGAGATATGCATGTCAAATAAGTTTCATTTGTTACACTATTCTGTACTAGAAAAGCAAGATTTGGTTGATGCCTGCGAGAAAAAAAAAGACGCCAATTTCAGGCATTGGCTTTTGACAGATAGCCTGAATGTAGCCTGGGACCTGGAGAAGGATATAGACTATATATTTCATCTTGGATATTTGTATAAAAATGTTGAAATATGTAAATACAAAATACACGCAGAAAAAGTCGCAGGGCATGAGCTAGGTCACTATCCTAACTAATATTATAAATGCGAAAGTAAGTTTGTTTGTTTGTTTGTTACCTTTTCACGCCTAAACCGCTTAACCGATCATTCTAAAATTTTGCATATACGTTGTCAGGTGTACAGACACGGACATGGGTACCTTTCATCCCGAAAAAATGTACTGTTCCCGAGAAAAGCGACAATAACTTTCTTATGATGAATAGGTGGCGCCACGTGTCTTTCTAATCATGATTGAATTATTTATTATTATAAAAACTTTACTAGTGTGTTAAGAGTTTTTTTTGTATTTTTTTTAAGTACCTATACATTTTGTGAGTCCAGCTAGTGTCGATAGACCGGTTTTTCATCCACCTAACTATCCTGACTAAAATTATAAGTGCGAAAGTGTGTTTATTTGTTTGTTGATTACGCTTTTACGCTAAAACGGCTGAACGGATTTGGATCAAATATGGCACATGGGTAGACCGTAACCTGGAGAAGGACAAAGGCTACTATTCATCCCGGATCGCAAATGAAGTCGCGGTCAACAGCTAATAAAACCTATTTTAATCAATCTATCTATTGTTGAACAGGTAACATGTGCAGTGGCAGCAGTGATCCTCTTATTGATGATCATCTTCTGTATCATGCAAACGCGACGCACACGCAAGATGCCTGCGCACGCGCAACTTGAGTTGCACAACCCTATTACTGCGGCTATCAGGTAAGGAATACGGCGTTTTCCTTATATAATTAAGCTTGTTGGAAACTGCTTCGGCTGTATCACAAAATATTATAACAGTCGTTGTTTCGTTGCAAAAAAGTGATGATGCTATTTATCATATACAGTGTGTTTCAGAAAGGTGTGGTCCAAAACTGTGTGGTACAGACCATCAAACTGATCAACTTTTTTCATTGGTACCAACGTCGTAATCGAGAAACAATTATCAGCGTTCCCGTACAACACTTCAATACCTACTCGACCCAAATTTACGGAACAGCTGATTATTTTTTTTCGATTACGATGTTGGTCCCATGGAGAAAGTTGTTCAGTTGGATCTCTGATGCCCCATAATTTTGACCACATATTTCTTTATACATATGTCAATCTGCCTAGCCTTTTCCCAACTATGTTGGGGTCGGCTTCCAGTCTAACCGGATGCAGCTGAATACCAGTATTTTACATGGAACGACTGCCTATCTGACCTCAACAACCCAGTTACTGTGTAATACGATACCCGTTGGTATGACTGTTTGTCAGACTTTCGGGCTTCTGACGACCCGTAACGACTGTCAAAGATCCACGAATGACAGCCGGGAACAACGGCTTAACGTGCTTTCCGAGGCACGAAGGAGTATCGATATGAAAAGATGGTCACCCGTCCACAGACCAACCCCGGCAAGCGTAGCTAACCGTGCGGCTGTTATTACTTAGCCACCTTTCTGATACGCATGCAGTGGAACAATAATGTTTCTTCTTGTAATAATACCATTAACAATATTGCGCAAAACAGGAAATGTCGTAATAAAGTCTTTTTTATACAGAATGACTGAAAACATGCGACAAAATTTAAGGGGGTGTTCTACACATCAATATGAATAACTTTTATTATGGAATCAACTTGGAATTCGCAAAAAAAAAATCGACCTTCATATACAAAATGGTTCAATCGTTCAATCAATTTTTACATGGGAAGGTTGACTTTTTTTTTTGCGAATTCTTAGTTGGTTCCATAGTAAAAGTTATTCATGTTTGCAAAGTATGGTGAGAATGACTATTCCTTCCCTACTGCTGGGTCTAAGATGACGCGTATTGTTTGTCCAGAGGTTGATTTAGCTTAATTTTTGGGGTGGCAACCAGGCTGCTGGTTGATGAATTCTTTTTCTAATTCACGATGTTTCCTTGCAGATACTGGGACAACATCCGGGGTCGTCAACCCTTGGTTTCTACCGTACCTCCGGACATACCGCCCATACCTAAAGAAGAGCTAGCGAATGCGTACGCTCAGCGACAAGTAGACTCCGACTACGGCTTCCAGAAGGAGTTCGAAGTAAGCTTGCTTTCTGTTCAAAGTTTTTAGGGTTCTGTACATCAAAAGGAAAAACTGCACTGGATTTTCAACTCACTGCTTAGCACCGAGTGTTGAAGATCCAGCAATATTTTTTTTTGGCGCATTGGGATGCACTGTGTTGGATTCTCAATACTCGGCTCAACATCTAGAGTTGAAAATCCAGTGCACTATAAAAAAAATGTCGCGTTAAAAAATCGCCTCTGCGTACCTGGGCTAAAGAATGATCAGCAAGCTATCTGCTAAGTGCCAATGAAAATTTCGCCTTGGAGTTAAGCGGTACCTGGTAGAAATTTTACGCAAAGTTATTAATCTTTCACCATTTAAAACTTCATTCACCACACCATTTCCAATAATTCTAAACCCCTCCTTCACAAATTACCAAGTTGTTGCAGATGCTGCCCGAATGCTTCCCCGACCGTACGACACACGCTTCCGAAGCCAGAGAGAATCAGCCCAAGAATCGCTATCCTGACATCAAAGCATATGACCAGACCAGGGTCAAACTGTCGCAGATTGACAGCATTACAGGCTCCGATTACATCAACGCTAACTATGTTATGGGATATCAGGTTAGTTCAAAGACCCTTTAATGCAAACGTCATTTTATATTCAAGGACGTATCAAGGTGACGTGCCATATGTGTGTGTGTGTGTGTGTGTGTGTGTGTGTGTGTGCTATAGGGTCATTGTCATGATTCCTATTATTCTAGCTATTTTATTTCTGAGAGGTGTAGATAAAGTTAGGTTAGGTAGCACTGACATAAAAATATGTAATCTAGAGATCAAGGCATACGACCAGACCAGGGTCAAACTGTCGCAGATTGACAGCATTACAGGCTCCGATTACATCAACGCTAACTATGTTATGGGATATCAGGTTAGTTCAAAGACCCTTTAATGCAAACGTCATTTTATATTCAAGGACGTATCAAGGTGACGTGCCATATGTGTGTGTGTGTGTGTGTGTGTGTGTGCTATAGGGTCATTGTCATGATTCCTATTATTCTAGCTATTTTATTTCTGAGAGGTGTAGATAAAGTTAGGTTAGGTAGCACTGACATAAAAATATGTAATCTAGAGATCAAGGCATACGACCAGACCAGGGTCAAACTGTCGCAGATTGACAGCATTACGGGCTGCGATTACATCAACTCTAACTATGTTATGGGGGTATCAGTTCAAGGTCACATTATTGTCGAGGACATATAATAATTAAGGTCACGTGCCATATGTGTCTGTGTGTGTTATGTGGTCATTGTCGCAGATACACAGCATAACTGGGTCGGATTACATCAACGCTGTTATGAGTTGTCATATTAGTTAAAGGTCCTTTAAAGAGTCAAGGTCATTTCGTGCGTGCCTGCGTTCGTCTGTGTGTGTGTGTGTGTGTATGTGTGTGCTGTTTAATTTCGGGATCACTTGGCAGTGTCATACTGCATTCGTTTTTTCTTTTTTTTTTCTTTGGCAGTGTCATATTGCATTGGTTTTTTATTTTTTTTTATTTTTACCTTACGAACAGTGGGATGTTTACGTGTGACCCCAACTTTTTACCGTAAAATATAGTACAGACCTGCGCCGTGGGAACGACCCCTTAGGGTCTACAGAAACAAGAAAAAAAATAAGTTGTGTCATACCTTTAATTGTTATTATTACTACATTTATTTTATACATGCTTTTATCCCCAAATATAATTTTCCCAGTCTAGTTTAACATATACAATTTATTTATCTATAAAATAGAATGAGCGAAACCAATTACCTAATACATAAATCATTACAAAAACATCCCTTTATCCGCAATTATCGTATATTGAACATAAAGTAGTTAATATTCCTATTAGACGTAGTTTTTCACAAATGTTCCTTCTGTGTGACGTATGGACATGTTCTAAAATTGTGTTCGTCTTCTGTCCTCCGCTTTCTAAGGACCCTTCGGAGCCTAACCAGGTACCGCGTGCACGTATGCGAAATTAAATTGACTCCACATGCTACAGTACTAAAACCCACATAGGGAAAGCGCTACTGCAGAGCATGAGGTCCTAGGTTCGATTCTCGGGTCGGGAAAAGTGTTATATTTTATTATTTAGCGCTGTTTATACGTCTGCTGCTGTGTTATTAGGTTTTCCATCTGGAGTTTCTCAGTAACAGCCCGGAGTCTGGATTGGTGCCCGGTTGATGGCAATAGTCTCGCCCTCTATTACATGGGACTTAACATACCTGGCGAAATGTGGGTGTACTATAGGTACACCTCTGCCTAACCCTTCGGGGAACACAGGCGTGATATCATGTGTAGGTTATTTTAGATAAAACTTTTTTTTCTACGTCATGATTCATCAAGTCAATAATTTACTTTAATTAGACAATGTCAATGTCAAAAAAAAAATGGCCCAATACAAACTATAGTTCGCTCTTCCAGGCGAATCCCTAATGATAATGCTGTGATCAATCAAGTCTGACAAAGATGTCTGTTCTGCTAAAAATGATAATCCTGCAACTGGCCAAGATTTATATCGTTAGATTCGCCGTACCGCGTAAATATGGTCGAGTTTCTGTTTCATTTAGACACCCTCTGATACAGACAATATCGCAGTCGCCATGGAAACTATGGAGTATCCCGTACGTGGATACGGGATGTTTGAGCACCCTCTTCTTAGTGCAAACAGTTTTTTTTTGCGACATAAGTACGTGTTTGCGTATCTAACGATTTAAATCCTTGGCAACTGGATACTCCTCGTGAACAAAACGTCGCACTGAATTATCTTTTAAGCGTTACGGGCATTTGTAACGGTCACTTTGTTACTTAATTATTTAATTGTGAAGGAAAAAACAATGTGTATCTACATTTTAATGCTATTAATAATGATGTGGAATCAATTTATTTTGCACGCAGCTTTCTGTCCGTTTTTGTGTTGTGTTTTCCTTGTTATTGTTACAATGTACTCTTTGTCATGTATATGCGCACTTGTAGAGCACTTATCGTTAGAGAGAGAAAAAAAAAGTATACCAAAATATTAACATGCTTGTATACAAAATTTTAATCAACTAGTTTGCACTTTCTCACGACTATAATAGGTCAACGATATCACTACATCCGAGCTAAAATGAAGGGAACAGAACACTATTCTAATTTTTTCAACAACACAATCTTTATGGGCCATAGCAGGCAAAATACTTGTATGCCAGTATGCACTAACATTAGGCGGCATCTAAATTAATGCCTAAATAAAAGCGCGTTGGATTTTCAACGTTCGACTTTCATTGAGGTGGCTCATGGCCTTACGATGATTTTGTTGCGTCATCAATATTGCATTGGGTTTTAGCGACTCGCTGCGTTTAAGCGCGGTACCAGAATTATTGAGCATCAAGACCTGTTCCGCAGATGCGCCTATGCTGTCTTCTGTGAATCTGGTGATCTTATAGTGACAATTTCGTAAGCTGTTGTTGTTCGCTTGTTTACTACCAGCATACCACTTCACCAAAGCCTAACTAAATGGGGGTGTTCGGAAGCTTCGCCGCGAGAGAGCGCTGTTTGTTGTCGAAGTCATCTTGAAAACAAAGGGACCAATCGGCGACAAGAAAAAACGCCATCTCGTGGCAAAGTTTTCAGCAAGGAACTCCATTGGCAGCTGAATGAAAGTAACAAAAGCTGAATGAAAGTAACGAACACATAGCGCCATCAACGCGGAATTAATTTGAAAGTTTTCTTCGCTATTGCTGACTGGCATTCGAATGTCTGCGTAATTTTAGCGTTCAGTCACGGTATCGCTGGTTGCTGATGCTATAAGTGTGCGGGGTGTAAAACTCAGTCCCTGAAACTTTTTAAAAGCAACTAAATCGCTGATCGCCAATGCTAAAAGTAGCATGTTTGCTAATGTCTTAAATGTATGTTTAATATAACCACAAAAAAAAACCATCGTTCTACATTAACAAAAAATAACCATCAAATTCCTATCCTAGGAGCGCAAACAATTCATTTGCGCGCAAGGCCCCACGGACACAACCGTCACCGATTTCTGGCGCATGATATGGGAACATGGGTTGGAGCTGATCGTGATGCTGACCAACCTTGAGGAGTACTCCAAGGTCAAGTGCTCCAAGTATTGGCCTGAGGAACGGGCGTCGAGAGCCTTCGGAAATATTACTGTGCATCATGTTGGAGAGAAGAGGTAAGTAACTAAGTCTTTCTTCCCAGTTAAAGAAAGAAAAACATTTAAAAAAAAATACAAAGTAGACACACTAAAGCACTAGGAAGTGTGAAGGCCGGCCGTTTTGGGGGACTGTCTAACGTAAAATGGAACAAAAATGTATACCGCGTTGATGTCTTTTTGAAAAGTCCTTTTCTATTACTAGGGTATTATCAATACGTTTGTCCCTTTCTATCTGTAGTAATGCTGCAGTGTTATGACAACTTCAAAACAAAAAGTCATATTGACGATAAAAATAATTACCGATGTTTCATACAGGGTAAAAAGTTATATTAATTAATGTTTACATTTTAGATTTCCAAATATTCCGGAACTGAATGAAAAGTGGTTTAATGCAGTTTACAGGGATTATTGTTTTCCGAGAATTTATTGTTCTTTCCGACAGGGACATTGCTAATATTATACATACAGTCGATTAAATTAGCTGATTGATTTAATTGGATAAAGTTAAATTTGAAGTGTTATGTCAGTGTTTTATTTGCAACAATATATATTTTGCAGCCGACTAGTCGGTTAGTCGGCCAAAGTCATGGCAGGCCCATCTCTAATAGATATCATTTTTAATGTACACACTCTCAAACAGCGGAGTAAACTCCATAAGACGTTAGTATGGAAGAATGACTGACTAGGATAAACTTAAAGGTTAGAGATGTGAGCCCTGGAACTGCTAGGCAAAAGTGGCAAATAAAAAAAAACCTTTATAATCCTTTTAAATCGCAATAGATGTATCAAAAGGGTTTTACCAATTACCAGACAGTTTTTGGGTTAAAAAAAGAAATCAGCATACCCCTATTTTTATTTTATTTTTATTTAACCGGTTTTCCAATGTGACGATTTCGTATACGTTTTTTTTTAAACATTTGATATAGTTTGACCGCCGTAATATCGCGGGGTCCGGGACGCCGTGAGCGTTGACGAATGAGCGGCGTGCACTGCTCTGCGTCGCACCGCGCACATATCTGAGGCGCGGTACAGCGGTATCGGTCAGACTATAGTTGTAGAAATTGCAGTCGTGAAAGATTGTTATGTGTATACGATTGTTGATTAGTGTTACATGGAGTTAAAATTAAATGTTCTTGTTTCAGGTATTCAGACTACATAGTACGAGAGCTGAAGATAACGAAACAGGCTACCAACTCAGATGGACAGCCCATAGTTGAGAATAACGGCATCGCTAAGAGGAATGGAGGTAATAATAAAACTTTATTTTAATAGATTTACGGCGTGATCGTCGAAAATTTGATCGAATTTATCAAAATTGCCTTCTGACTGCAACTTTTCAAAAAGCAAAATTAGCCAGCTATGTTTCGCTATAAAATTTAAAAGCTATTCTCTATAAATATGTTCTCCTGTATTTTAGAATACTCAAAATACAATATTATAAATGTTTTGTAGAACTGTCATATTACGAGAAAGAACCCCTCATCTCCACTTGCTGAACATCAGCAGTGAAAAAAAAAGTATTAATGATAAAGATGTATTTATTGCATAACTGTGTGTATTTATACAGGGTTAAATTAAATTCATGGGCATCCTTTTAAGGGGTCATTGTATTCATCATTATGAACAACTTTTACTATGGGACCAAACCTGACATCGCAAAAAAAATCTGTTGTTCCCTACATTTATGTTTGCATAACTAGGCAAAATGGGAACAGCTAATATTTTCTTCGCGTTTTCAGGTTTGGTCCCATAGTAAAAGTTGTTCATAATTATGAGTACAATGACCCCTTAAAAGGATGCCCATGAATTCAATTTCACCCTGTATAAGCCATCTACTGTTGCGATATCTAACTAGTTTTCCGAGTGTTGAGATATTTTGTGGGAAAAAAAGCTCTAATTTGTAATTTCTTAAAGAAAGGAAGTGTTTTAATGGTAGTCCATTAAAACACTTCCTTTCTTTAACACATTCTCTGCTGAATTCTTTATGCAAACGCTTCTTTATGCTACACCCTTACCGACCTTTTTTTACGATGTTTTCGCAACAATAGAGATGCACAACGAACACACATGTGCGCCGCGCCGCACTCGAAGAAAGTTATAAAAACGCGCATGTGTGTCTGCCGCACCGAATGTGTTAAGAAATTAATGAAATTGTAGTCGTGTGAGACTACAATATTTTGCCTCTGGATGTCATCATCCACCCGACACAATCGTCATCTCAACACTCTCAGTTAAGCTATATTCTAGCATCATTGAGTAAAGGTTCAACGATTGGTGATGTTCTTCAGAAAGGTCAGGTGCGCAGTACTCGCAACCGGCGTGCGTGTATGGTCACATACTCCTTTTGCCTCGTTTACATTCATACATCTGGTCAGATGTATGAATGTAAAAACGAGGCAAAAGGAGTATGTAAGGATGGTAGCAGGTAGCGTTCTGTAGTTTCTGCCTAACCCCCATGGGAAGAAGGCGTGAGTTTATGTATATGTGTTCAGTAAAGGCAAATATTACTTCTTAAAAGCTCTCGATCTACCTTATAAAACGTCTGATGTATGTATTCCCATCCTCTTGTAACTTAAAAAAATATATTCTTCTAGACATAAAAGAAGCCTCAGAATCCAGCGCGCCCACGTCTCCTCGTGAGGTGAAAGACAGCGGGGAGTCGCGCGTCGTGCGCCAGTATCACTTCCTCATGTGGAAGGACTTCAATGCACCCGAGCATCCGCACTCCATACTCAAGTTTATTAGGGTATTGTAAAGCATACTTTAATTTGGTACCTCTCACTTATAGTGTCCATTCACACAGACCGGCTCGGAGAGAAGAGTACAATTTTATCGCGTTCAAAAAAGAGTATATGGGTCATTGAAATAAGGTTGATTTTCATTTCTTTATTAAATGAGAATGCTTAAGAGCCGACATAACGCGCTCTATAATCAACCTTATTTCAATGACACAAAAATCATTTTTAAACGCGATACAAATGTAATCTCCTCTCTGTGTGAACGGACAAATAAAAACATTAGAAAAGGGGGTGACGAATACTTATTTATTTATAACTAGCTTTTGCCCGCGGCTTCACCCGTGTGGATGTCGGATAATATCCCACGAGAACGTACTATCTGGTCTACCGGGATTTTTATCGGGGTTTTCATATAACTATTGGTTTACGCGGCGCACGCCAATAAAGATCCAAGTTGGTGATATTTTCCGACATCTTCAACAATCATCGTTATAATTATTTCAACCTTAATCCACCTACTTAAAACTTTCTCATGAATCACCCCGTCTATTGATGAAAACCGTATGTATCGTAGTTCGTGTTTGGTAGTTTTTGAGTCAAACCGACGGCGGGGGAAACTTTGTTTTATAATATGTAGTGATAATGCACACCAACAGTACGATCACTTACAATTCAAATAAAATAGCTCTAAGAAGTAAAAATATAAATAAATAAGTAAAAATAAATATAATAAAATAGCTCTAGTAAGATAGTAAAATAGCCCTAGTAACTGTTGTATCATGTGGGGTATTAAAACATGAGTGTGCGTTTAAAAACCTCGCCTACGTCTCAGTTTTTAATAGTACCACACGAGTGTTTTACTTAGTTATGTGCAGTTTCATACACTACTTTATCTACACTCATGCAATAGGTAGTTAGTTACCTATTTAAATTAAAAAAAAAAAAAAAACAAAGTTAGCAAAAAGTAAACAAACAGTAATGGCTCCGAAACCATAGTTACATGGATTACGTTACAATGCTTACGGAGCTATCATCAGTCAACCGCGCATGCGCCCTGGCGCGGCCCCCATTAATAAAAATTTGATTGAAAAACTCCTCGGTCGATCCGAAGTGTATTTTAATAGAAAAAAGTTATTGTATAGCATTATGTAGTTAAGAAATCTATCATAATAAAACTTTTTAATTTTGAGTTGTACATGCATAAAGTCTGTCATTAAGGTACTATTTTTGAATTCAAAATCAGAACCATACGATATGAGTGTAGAAAACATTACGTAATCTGAACATTTGAGACAAAATATTAACACATTCTCTGCTGAATTCTTTATGCAAACGCTTCTTTATGCTACACCCTTACCGACCCTTTTTTTACGATGTTTTCGAAACAATAGAGATGCACAACGAACACACATGTGCGCCGCGCCGCACTCGAAGAAAGTTATGAAAACGCGCATGTGTGTCTGCCGCACCGAATGTGTTTAATGGAGCCTGTATTTATTGTAATTAATAATAAGCGCGCCCGTTTAGTTATGCCACACAGTTTCAATCATCAACGTTTAAATTGCTAGTCCATTTGCTAATTTATTTCGCAGAACAAGCAAGCGAATGCCTCCAGCATTCGGTATCTTGCGAATTATTTCAAAAAACCAGCTCATAATATTTTCCAAATGCCACTTTGCATACAAGAAAGAATGAGTATCTACGCTGTTTGCGTAAGCATGGTGCGGGTGACAGGTGTCAGTATCGCATGACTAGGTCAGTCACATGCAATTTTATCGTTATCTATTCTCACATTAAAAATCTCGTTCTTTTTATTATAATTTTAAAAATATCTTTGATATATCTTATTATTATGAAATTTATTTAAAATCATTTGTTTAATACAAAACATTAAAAAAAAAAATCACATTCAAAGCACAGATGATATATACATTTTTTTTTTGCGTGTTAATATTTTTGCCATGTGGCGCGGTACGTCGGCAGCCATTTTGCGTCAATACAAGTGCTACGTTTAACGACAAAAATTTTAAAATACAGTAAACTTGTTTTTCGATAAAAAAATATCGACAATACGTCCCATCACTGAACATGTGTATGGCGTTACGTTAAACACACATAACACTTTGCACCTTTTTTCTTTCAATTCGATTTTATTTGTAAACATTTTGGCAGGGTAAATTACTACAATTATTATACTTATTACTGTTTCCGTATTATACAACTATGATACTTAGGGTGCAGCTAAAATCATGATTGTAAATCGCGAAAACGTTGTAAACGTTCAAGAGTGAAAAGGAACAGTTCGTCTAACGTCACCCGCACCATGCTACAGCGCAAACAGTATAGCTTTTATTTACTATTTTGGTAATTTGAAATAAGTTCACATTTCCTCACTCAATATCAATCTGCGTAGCTTTTTCCCATCTATGTTGGGGTCGGCTTCCAATCTAACCAGATGAAACTGAATACCAGTATTTTGCAAGGAGTGACTGCCTATCTGACCTCCGCAACCCAGTTACTGGGTAATACGATACCCCTTGGTAAGACTGGTTGTCAGACTTTCGGGCTTATGACGACCCGTAACAATTGTCAAGCATGACAGCCGGGACCAACGGCTTAACGTACTTTCCGAGGCACGGAGGAGTCTCGGAATATAAAGATGCTCACCCATCCACGGACCAACCCCGTCAAGCGCAGCTTAACCTGATAGATCGACCCGTGCGGCTGTTATTACTAAGCCACGAGCTCCTCATGATTACCTTTAAACCCCAATAAATGCTCAAGGAATTAACCCAAGCTTAATCTTGAATCATGTCATTAGGTACTTAATAACTTTTAATTTTCTTACCAGAGGGTAAACGAAGCCTGGGCAAGCATGGTAGGTCGCCCAGTCGTAGTCCACTGCAGCGCCGGCGTCGGCCGCACTGGCACGCTAGTAGCACTCGACTGTCTACTGGAACAGCTGCGCGCCACGGGGCAAGTAGCTGTCTTCAACACTGTCGCCGAGCTGAGGAGGCAAAGGAACTTCTTGGTGCAGTCGCTGGTGAGTTTTATTTGATATTTACTGTTTTTTTTTTTTTAATAATTAATTTACATAAATATTTACAATACCTATTATTGTAAATATTTATGTAAATTTATTATTTCAAATATTTACATGTTTGGAAACGTTTTATTTATTAACTTTGCTACTATATTTACATAATTTAAAAGGTAACAGTCTTAAAATAATAATAATAAATGTACAAGTACATACAAATAGAGGGGAAATAATCATAGGGCATCAAAAAAGTCCGCCGCCAACAGGAAAAGTGCCCAAAAGGCTGGCAGCATTGCCACGTTGTATGGCAACGCTTGTTCTTTGGCCAAAAAATAGGCCAGCCCTCTGGTCACGTGTAGTCATTGTATTATTTCAAATAAAAAAATCAGTAAATTAGATGTGTAATCTTAAACTAGAGGTGTACCTATAAAAATTAGATTAACCTGAACTAGGAGCAAACCTGTATCAGATATAGAAAGATAGAAGAAATAAAAATTGTTATAAACAAGACGCACATAAAAAATAATTGACAAAAATACACACACTAATATTTGGTAGCCAAAAGCCTCGTATTCAGAACCTTAAAAGTTAAAGTTTAGTGATATCTCACTCAATCAAATGCTGATAAATAAATATTATTTATTACTTATTATTGCTTGCAAACAACCGTAATCTTTTTACAAATGGGGTTAATATGCATCACTTGAAAATTAACCAAAACAGCTTTTATAATCGAGATATTTTTCGTAAAGGAAACTTTATGACATAATAAATAAAGTATAGATAAACATTCTAAAAATGAACGCCCCTTCACAGCGGTTACGTTCACATGCTAATAAGGTGTACGTATATAGACGCAATACACATAATTGGTATTTGTCATTGGTTGCTCAGACACCGGCGAGACATGAAAAAATCAAAATCAAAATCAAAATCAAAAGTCATTTATTCAAACTAGGCTGAGAATCAGCACTTTTTGAACGTCAAAATTACATAAGACAGTCCCCCAAAACGCCCGCCCTTCACCACTTCCTAGTGCTTTAGCTGGGGAGAAGAAGTGGCGCAACAAACTCCCCAGCAGCACAGCTGTCTGTTCAGTTAAAAAAAAAATGATTCTATATAACACTGCGCATAATAATTTAGGTACATTACGCAATACAAAACATTAAATTAAATTATTTGCTATAAGTAAGCTAGCACACGCCAATATACCAAAAAAAAAAAAAAAATCGAAAACTATACTCAAGCAGAAACAAAATACAAAACTAAAAACGTAGGCAGAACTTTATACCCAAATAAAAGCCTCCAGTAATAAAGGGCGTGCCCACTTACATATAGCCGTACATGTAGTCGTAACTCAAAGTCACAGATGATAAACTAGGACCATCGAAGTAAAATCAACAACGAGTTAAGTTACTAATAACAAAACAAAACCAAGGTCAGCAAGACGACCTGTCACCACAAGCAGCACCCGTTCACGAGTATAACGCAAAGATCAGCCATTACCCCCCTCGCCATATTTGAGGGAAGGGGACAACCCGACCCCCGACGCTACCGCAAGCAGTGACATCTAAGGGAGCATGACGAACTTGCTGCCGGTTGCTCGGGCAAGAAAAACTATGATCAATTGTCGAGGTCACTAGCTAACCACATATTGCAATACCACTCATAAAAATAAATAAACATTGAAATGAGTAGATTATGTCAATAATAAATAAAAATAAAATTAAAATAAATTGACCTTGAGAGTCAAACAAAATAAATAATTATATGAACTCATATAACCTGTCAGTAGCTATGCTAATTCTGGAGAAAGAACATAAACATTGTCTTAAGCTAAACACAGCGACCAACTATTCTTATCGCTCAAGTAATCGTTGATAGAATAGTATGCCTTTGAACAAAGGTTAGATTTTACTTTAGCTTTGAACGCATTAAAGGGCAAATCTAGCAAAGAAGAGGGTAGCTTGTTATAAAAAGATATACCAAGCCCAACAAATGAGTTATGAACCTTATGAAGCCGGTGAAATGGAGCACGTAATTTGTCCTTATTTCTGGTGTTAACATTGTGAATATCACTGTTTTTAGTGTATAAATGTATGTTTTGTCTAATATATAAGATGTTGGCGAAGATGAATTGTGATGCCACCGTGAGAATACCAATCTGTTTAAAAAAATCTCTCAAAGAAACTCTGGCACCGAGCTGGTAAATTGCTCGAACAGCTCGTTTCTGAAGAACAAATATATTTTGAATATCAGCGGCTTTGCCCCAGAGCAGAATACCGTATGACATAACGCTATGAAAATAACTAAAATAGACTAACCGAGCTGTATCAACGTCAGTGTATTGTCTTATTTTCCTGACGGCGTAGGCGGCTGAACTGAGCCTTCCCGCTAGGCTTGATATATGTGGGCCCCACTGAAGTTTGGCATCTACTGTTATACCCAGAAAAACTGCCGAGTCTACAGTTTTAAGCATCTCTTTATCTAAAACGATGTTGGGTCCTAGATTTCTAACATTCGGTAAGGCAAACTTTATACATTTCGTTTTCTTTGAATTGAGAACTAAGTTATTTGTCGTAAACCAATCTGTAACCATTGAGAGTGCACTGTTTGAAAGCAGGACCACGCGTCGATTTCACCGCAAAAGTACGGTAAACAACATCTCAACGAAAAAGCATCGTCGCAGTCGAGTCAATAAATACTTTTAGTTTCAAATTACAAAAAAAATCACAGATTTTTTTACGCAAACGGTACCTACTCGACTTGCCCAAACGCCGAACAGCCGGATTTCTTGGTCAACTAAATGAGACGAACGCGCGACAGAGCGAACGTGTCGTTCCATACAAAGCGCACGCTCCCCGCCATACAATGCTAGTACCTGGACTGATCGCACGATTAGTTGACTTGAGCTCTAAGTGCGGTGACGAGTCCTCGTTTACAGTCAAGCCGCACGCAAACAAGTAAAGTGTTGCAATAAGTATTTCCTCTCACACATTGATATAAGCATGTTTTGTAGAGGGGCGTTCATTTTTAGAATGGTTTATCTATAACTTCTAACTCTGTAAAAATCTCTTTATCAGGAGTAGTATGGGTAGGCCCTCACAAGGTGGGCCAACGACCTAATCAGCCTATAATGTTACCAATGCTGGGACACAAGGCCTCTTCGAGAGGGAGTGGACTGTTACCCACCACGTGGGCCCAGTGCGGGTGGGTGGACATGTCACATGTCTTCGAATTTTTGGTTCTAGGACATGCCGGGTTCCTCGCGCGTGTCGGTTTCCTTTACCGTTTTGAGAGCAGTGGTGATCAGGGTTCGAATCCACGACGTACAACTCGTAATTCGTGGTTGTTACCACTGGGCCCCCACTGCTCAGGTGAATGATGATGGTGATACTAATATTGCGCTCTCTATCCACAGAAACAATACGTGTTCGTGTACCGCGCACTAGTAGAAGACGCGCACTACGGCGATACAGAAATAAGCGCGTCACGACTGAAGCCTGCCGTCGACAAGCTACGGAACACGCCTGACAATGCCGACAAGTGTCTTATGGAGATAGAGTTTGAGGTAAATACATCGATTTTACTGCAGAATCTTGTACAGTCACGAGCAAAAAAAATCAAAATCGTTTTTCTCGTATAATAACGAATGCAACTTTGAGACATGACCTATTTCATAATAGTATGGGTTCCAAAATGTTATGTTTGTAACAAAATGAAATTATAGTCAATACAGTAGGAAAAAACAATTTTAAAAGTTGTTCAGTGTATACATATTAGTGTTCATGACTGTACAGTCCGCGAGGCCTAAGCTGAGCTTTGCATTTGTGTGAGTGATTACCATTACAAGAGATGAAGTGAGGAAGGTGCGCGGCGGAGCTGCGTCGCGCGAAGGACGCACCACGCTTCAGGCCGATTGCCAAAGAGCGGTATTAACCGGTTTAAATCAAGCAAAGAACGCGTCGCGCTCGAGGCCGACGTCACACCTACACTCTATCTATGTGCACTCTCACAAATGCAAAACTCGTTTGGGCCTCGCGGACTGTATTGTAATTAACACATTCACTGCTGAATTATTTGGCGAACTTGCTCCAAGTGCTGCTTTATGATACACTAAACCCTGTGCGGCAAACGCTCATGCGCGTCCAAAAAATACTTCGTGTGGTGCTATGAGCGCGCATGCGCGATTGAAGAAACTCTACCCAGTGCGGCTGGGCACATATGTGCGCCGTTACAAACTTATCCCAAGTGCGGCGAGACGCTTATGTGTGTTTGAAAATTTTCCAGTTTTTATGAGTCATAAAACAATTACGCCGCAAGTAAAGGTTGCCTCACACGACTGTTGTAACCTCAAGGATCAAGCGTTTCAGAATTAGCTTTTGCTCATCATTTTGTTGTTCGTACTTACATACTTAGTTAGAGAGCGAATGAATGAAAGTGTTGCCGTTTAGTAGTATACGATTTTGTGAATTATCTAGTAGAGCAATAATATACAGGGTTATTTGTAAAACACCAGCAACCTCTTAGGGGGTCATTGTACTCATCATTATGAACAACTTTTACTATGGGACCAAACATGAAATCGCGAAAAAAAAATCAGCTATTCAGTACATTTACGTTCGCATAATTCGTCAAAATGTACTGAACAGCTGATTTTTTTGGTATTATGTAGGTAAGTAGTAGAATAAGGCCATAGTTACCATATAGTTTTTTTTGTTATTATTTGATCCATCATACGTTGAGATAATTTAAGTACAATTAAAGATATTATTAAAAAAAAACACGTAATACTAGGCAGTAAGGTCTGGTGACTATAGCCTGATATTAAATGGCCATAAACAAAAAAGATAGTATGTTGTCGTTTGCAATAAAATTTAGATGTTGGTTAGTTTAGAATTTTACTGACTAAAACCCACCCGTGTTCCACTGACACTCGTAACATATGACAACCGAACAATACGTTGTTCGGTTGTCAGATGTTACGTGTTACAATCAATTGCTCGAAATGCCTTGTGTGTTGACACCTTTACCAACCCTTATTTTACGATGTTTTCGAAACAATAGAGATGCACAAAAAACCCACGGGTGCGGCGCGCCGCATTCGAAGGAAGTTATATAAATTGTATGGACACGCATATGCGCCGGTAGCACATGGTGACCGTTCGAAAATCGCGCATGTGCGTCGGCCGCACAGAACGTGTTAACATTCTGCTAAAATATTAGACTACCTTAACACAAGCATCATAAGTTGCATATTCATGCAACCCCAAATTATACATAGCTTTGGCGAAGCTTATAGCTGAACAACTAAGGCAGGTAGGCAGCCTGAATCGAGGCAGAAAAGCGGAGACGTACTTGCTTCAATAGGTAATTATTAAAAAACACATTTCTATTCTGTTATCTAATAAACTCAGCTCAATAAGTATTATGATCTGTTTTTGAGATGCGTTAAATAAATGCCACAATAAAAATGTCTTTAATAATTACCTATTAAATGAATATTATTTATTAGTTCGCCAATTGATTACAGTTTCCTAAGAAGCATCTTTTCATTTAATATTCTTAAAAATTAGGTCCCGTGTGAGCGAGAGAGGTCACAAAATGCGACAGCCCTCTTAAAGATAAGCCACACGATGCGTTATAACGTTGTGATGCCGCATCGCCCTTGTGATGGCATCCAATGCCACGAAATCATTGCACGCCATGACAAAAAAATCTCTTAGTAAGTTGTAGCGCGAGCTTCAGTTTACCTCAGTCAATGCTACTCTACCTGAGGCTGATCACGTGAATACACAGCTTTAGAAGTTGCACACTTTTTTACAGATAAATTGTAAAAACCTGAAACGTTATGCCGAGAATACACGTGCCTGTAGCTTGTACAAAAGCATTCAAGTAGCTTGCATGCCGTGTGAACAACTTCTGATTGGTGAATGTCACAATGGGGGCATGTTTGTACAAAACTATGCAAGTAGTTGGTACTTGCATAGTTTTGTACACGCTACAGGCATGTGTATTCTCGCCCTTATACGCGGTCTTTGAAGGCTTGTGATTCGCCCTCTCAATGAGTCAGATTGGCAAACTCGACCGTTGATTGTTTACAGACAAAGATCGAGTTCAAGATTACGACTAAGACACATTAGTAATTGCGGGCGATAGTGATGTAATGCTAGATGGATTCCTCGGCAGATTATCCCTACATAGGCTACTTTGAATTTAATCTTTCTATTTTACAGAAAATGCTAAACAGTCCAGTAGCAGAGCCGCTAAAGTCCCAGGGCGCAGGCGCGGGTGAAGAGCTGCGCGCGCGCAACCGAAGCCCCGACTGCCTTCCGTACGACAGGAACCGAGTCATACTCACGCCCATCCCTGGGAGGGACTTCTCTACTTATATCAACGCCTCGTTTATTGAAGGTAAGCAGAGTAAAGCAGCACAGCTTTATCGGAATAGTGTGTTCTAAAAGAGAGAATTCATTCCAAAACCCTATTCCTGAAAGATTAACCAAGGAAAATAGCTGGTTTAATCACTATAACAAACATGACAGCTGTCAGACATCATGCGAGCTGTTGATTTGGTATCATTTAAATCTGTACGATTTATTGTTGATGGTTGTCTATATTAATAATACAGATTTAAATGCTTTCAATAACTAAAGTTCACCAATCAAAACTATCTAAAGAATGACTCTCGACTTCTCAAACAAAACAAGGTAATAGAAACAGCGCGAGACTTAAAAGCCACTTAAAATTGTGTTCCTTTTTGAGAATTGGGGCTGTGAACAACAGTTCAATTTAAGTATTGACTAGACGATTTGTTTGACTCTTTAAACCAACATAAAAAAAAGATTTTGTATCCGACTCGCATGTCTGTAAGTCAGCTATTTACTCAAAAACTACTGAGTCCAATCTTCATGGTTGTTTTATTGAAAAAATGCATGTCTTTGCAGCATACGACAATTCAGAAGGGTTCATAATAACGCAAGATCCTTTACCAAACACTATCATGGACTTCTGGCGGATGGTATCCGAACACAATGTTAGCACCATCGTCATGCTCAGTGAGGTATGATTAATTTTTTATTTTCATATTTAATTCACATGATGAGCTTGGCTCATCGCCGTTGCCTGCTTGTCGGTCTTCTACAGGTTGTACTTCGGTGAGTGTGCCCAAGAACTCCACGACCTCATTTCGCCGGCCCCCTACCATCGGAGATCTAGACGCACTGCCAGTTACCATCCCTACCTAGTTGCTATTCCACAAATTTGCACTAAGCGCTTCCAAATGTCTTTTATGCGCACAGCAAAAGAAAGGAACTCACTACCTGCGTCTGTGTTTTCGAGCGCATACAACCCTAATCTCTTCAAAGTGAGAGTCAACAGGCTTTTTCTGGGTAAGCTCACTCCATCGTCGACTCTGTTTCTGTCGCCTCCGACCTAGACTAGAGTCAAGAGCAAACCCATCTTAAGAGGATTGTGAAGTGCCGATACGCGGCGCAATTTTTAGAGGCAATTTGCCTACATTTCACACAATTATTTACATAAATATTGTTTCGGGCGATAACGTTTTTACTCCCCTAAACCTTTACGAAATGAGACAATTTTAATCTCATTACATTCAGTACACTTTAATCTAGGTCTGTACGTTTTTCATTTTTAGTAATTCAATTTAATTTAATTAAAAAAATTAAAAACGCTCGAGGATGTTTTTATGTCAAAAATATAGATATTTAGATGCTAATAACTTATATTGTATACAATATTTCTTTATAATAAAAACGTACGGACCTAGTTTTTAATTATACCAACAACATTTCCAAAAATTATGAAAATTAAACTATGTTTACGGGGAGAAAAACGTTATCTCTTTTTGTATGAAAATTTACAGCTTCACAATCCTCTTAAATAAATAAATAAAAAATGTAGAGCTTGTCTACTTTGAAATGACGCGCCCCACTAGCGCATTTACGGTACTGTACGTATACAAATTTATGTAGTGGAGCGTGTCATTACAGAGTGGACAAGCTCTACTGAACTATGACGAAAATTTCTTGTAAGGTAAGAAACTTTAACTCTTTATAAGGTTCGGTTTTTACTATACAGGGTCAAATTAGCTAGCGAAACTCCGCAGATATGATAGATATCGATATCTAAACATGATAAAACAAAAAAAAAAAAACAAAAAATTATGTTTTTTTTTTGGGTCATCAACCGCCGCGCCAGTAGTGTAGTCACCTAAAATATCAGTCTTTTTTGATGTGTAACATATTTTCTCTCGCTTTCCTGCAATCTGTGGGAGTGATTTAGTGTAAAGGGACGGAAGTGTGTAACAAGAAGCCGGGGCGCGCGCTATTTGATTTGACCAATGAGCGCGCGCGGTGCTAGAGTTATCTGTCAGATGGTATCAACCCATGATGTTACACATCATATGCAACTACTGTAAGGCTCGCTCGTTTTTTTTTTTTTGTGTAAACTTCACAGACGTGATGGGTATCGATATCTCAAAACGATAAAACAGATTTTATCAACTCACACTTCAGTCACAAAATTGCCAGGCGGTCGTTGACCCCAAAAAAAATCATCAAATCTTTTTTATTATTATTTTGTCGTTTTTAGATATCGATACCGATCACGTCTGTGGAGTTTATTTGTCCCTGCATAAAATTATAATGGGACCCTTACAATACTTTGTCGTTCTAAAATTATATTTTTTTAATTTGCAATAGTATGTTGTACACACAAAATCTTGCTAACCAAATTATTTTTATTACAGCTTGGCGACGGCAAATGCCCTCGGTACTGGGATGACGGCTCCATCCAGTACGAACACATTACGGTGCAGTACGAGGAGAGCGAGTCCTGCCCCTACTATACCAGGAGACAGTTCAGAGTCACCAATGATAAGGTAACACCGTTAAATCCTATGCTTAGCGCTGAGAGTTGAAAATCCAACAGTGTGTTTTTTTGACGCACTGGCACCGCATCCTTTTGGATTCGCAATGGCTCAGCACCGAGAGTTGAAAATCCAGTGCGTGAAAAAATTCCGCCGCGATATGCTTACGTTCGTGCGTACGTGGGCTAAATAGAGAGCGTCTATATGAAGTTTATTTATCTGCACGTTAATGCACTCCGATGTATGCTTTTTGTGTGAAATGAAAACGAATATTTTTGTATTCTAGAGCGGTGAAGTAACCTGCGTCCGACAGCTGCAGTACCAAGGCTGGCCCACAGCGCGCGGCCACGTGCCCGAAGTGACGCGCGGCCTGGCCGAGCTGGCCGACGCCGCCGCGCCGGCCGCGCCCGTGCTGCTCCACGCGCACCAGGGCACCATGCTTGTACACTGCCAGTATGTATCACATTACACTACGACAACGTTCGAAGTTCCTTCGTTTGTTTTCGGATAAACCGAACTTTGCCGAATTAAATGTGACTGGTTCAATAAGTGTTCTTACACACGAGCGACACGCGTCAACGGCAGTTGTCGGCCGACGACCGCCGCCGCGGTGACAGCTGTCGAGCTAATGCGACGCTTGCAGTTGTAACGTGTCGCATCCGCCATTTTGTCAGTGGACTGCAAATAGTTCAAGAGTGACAAACTGGCGGACGCGACACTATTAAACTGTAAGCGATGCTTTAGGTCGGCGGCGGTCATCGGCGCATCTACGACCGCCGTCGACGCGCGTCGCTCGTGTATAAGAACACTAATTATGGAGTGACGGAATTAGTGAGTAAGTCTATAATAATTTAGATGGGAATATAAATCAGTTTTTATTGGTCGAATGTCACATTTTATTCGCTATATTTTGGTTTGCCGAAAATAAACGATGGAACCTTTGAACGTTGATGTACTGTACGATTTTGGCTTGTTATTGGACAAAGGCCTTTGATAATACAGAGAAGAGCAGGAGAACGCCTGATTATATGTGTTTGTGATCTCACACTGTCATATTAAATCTTAGATTTCTCACGGTGTTTTCCTTCACCGTAAAGTCATTTCAATAAAAATAAAAAACAAAACACTTAGAAATCGAATTGAATAAGTCACCGGGATTTGCCAGATTTCTTCAGCCTATTAAGATAATCTTCCTAAGAATGTGACATATTTATTTAGCTTTATTCCATAGAAAACACCAGTTTTGTATGGACCTCTTCAGACGCGGAAAGCTGAATAATTAACAACATTTTAACATTGAAAATGTTTTTTCGATCGCTTCAGTATATAATAGCCCCCATTTTCGCTCAAAAATGTGATATCGCCTTGGTGTCGTGAATTTTAGAGTTACATGAATGGTTGAGGTCTCAAAAAACGCGGATCAACAAGGGCTACACTATGGTGAAAAAAAAAAATCATAAACTTTTCTTGAAAATAAAAAAAAAGTGTGAAAAACTAGATCAATTATTTAGGGTCTTTTGTCATAAAATCAACTATATCTCAAAAACTAAATGCGATATCGAAAAAATGATTATTATTAATTTTTTTTTATTTTGTTTTGCGATTTTTGAAAATACTTCAAATTACTAATTAGAACTTTATATTTGAGACTAAAATTATTATTTCTATGTTCATAACTATTTTATATCGGTTCATTGTTGTTGTGTTAAACCAAAATGGTTTTTTTTTTCAAAAATAGTCTTAAGAATATTTCATTAAAATTCAAAATTGCGTGGCATAATTTTTACCTTACGAATTTTTTACTTCGTGCACTTGAGCTTTATTACTTCTAAGACGATACAAAATCTATTAGGTCTAAATCTATTAGATTAGGCATCGTACAAAATGAAAAGCCTGCCCAAGTGCATTTTCAATGTACCAGACGGTCGTGTAGAGCATGAGATCTGTAATTAAAAAAAAAAACTAAGAATCGAGCTGAATAAGTGTCCCTTGGGGTAAAAATACACATGCCTGTAAGCTGGTACATACAAAACTATGCAAACAGCTGGCATGCCATTGTGACATTCACCAATCAGAAGTGGTTATGGCACACGACATGCCAGCTACTTGCATAGTTCTGTACCAGCTAAAGGCATATGTATTTTTGTCCTTAGAGTTATGTGAAAATATAGAATGCAGCACCACCTTCCTGCAGCCTTACCAGCACACCGTTTACTGCAAATTTATTTTTAGATATTTCATTTTTATATAAAATCGAAATCGTATGTCATTCTGAATACATTTTAGCCTAACAAGACAGCTTCGAATTAGTCCTATGTTGACTTGACTCACCGTTGGATTTATTTTATAGATTCGGCACAGAAAGGTCGCCGCTGTTCGTCGCACTATGCACGTTGATCCGTGCGTTGCGCGTAGAACGTCGCGTGGATGTGAGCGCGACCGCGCGCGCCATCAGGTCGCAACGTGCGCGCACTATTGATACATTCGTAAGTATAAACCTTCTTTACATTACCACACAAAATAATGCAGTACCTAGGCTCTTGCTCAACTTTAACTTCCTTCCTTATAACGATAATGTCACAGTACCACACAAGCGGTCATCTTGTGCTTGTCCCATGCTACGTGGGGTCGGCGCACCACGTTTTCTCTTTCCATTCTCCCCTGTCAACCGTCACGCTATCTATCATTCCCTCCCTTCGCTATCATATCATTCCTCGCACAATCCATCCATCTTTTCTTTCGCCTTCCTCTCACGCTCCATCCATCAACATTTATTACACAAGCGATATTGGCCCTTATATGCAGTAGCTCATTTTCGATTATACCTTTGTTTTATGCTAGTTTCATGTACAGTTATGCTAGCCTAGCCAGATAAGAACGTTTTTCTGTGAAGAAAGGGACATGCTGCCCAATTTAAGATAAGGGTAAGATAATGACGATGAGGTTGGTCTCTAATAGACCGTGATCAATCGCTTTCTATCAGACATGAGGGGGCCTAGTAATCTATCACGCTAGGACCCTTAGGAGCCAAGAAAAAAAAAGTCAGAAAGAACGCTAAGCGAAAACGAAGAAATAGCGCGGGCAGGCGATGCGATGCGACGGGTTAGGTTGGGGGGACAAGAAATTTCACGCGGACGAAGCCACGGGCAGAAGCTAGTTAATAATGTTTATTCCCGGTCGTCCTCACCCCGTCGTCCCCACTGGGCACGACTGGGAAAAAAAGGTTTCGTTCCTCCCCAGTGCTGACGATTGGAACTTTTTATTTACACACAAATTCTTACAGTTTTAAGGTGCGTATCACAGATGGCACGGTGGTACGATGGTACGAAACTCTTTTTTCCCAGTCGTGCCCAGTGGGGACGACCGGGAATAAACCGTTAATGAATAAAAACCGGTTATTAGGCACACGTTACTTACTAGTTTTGGACTCGCAGCTTTGATAGTTAAACCACCATTTCAGTCTTCATCCTACACCAATAAAACTTTGGTTGCTGGCTCAATGGTGAAACAACTAGTTCGATAGCTAACTATACTCGTAGTCCGCTTCACGTATGTTTGCCGCTCTGAAACCAAGCTTTCCGATGCGCATGGCATGGCGCGCTGCTGTTTTAGTATACAGGGTGACTTTGAAATCTCTCGCGTCCGAGCCTGGTCCAGGCCATGGTGCGGAGCGAGAGTGCACGGGAGGCCGTCACCTCCTTCTGCGCAGCGGTAATGCTCGCGAAGGAGGAGGCGGAACGCGTGAGGGAGAGGCAGCCTCACGCCCTCAGTCGCCGCAGGAGACGCCCTGGGCGGCGGGAATCGATAGCCGATTCCCGGCCACCGTAGGCGCGGGCTTGCGGACGGTGAGTAGTGGGTAGCTCGCCGTCCGGTGAGGACCAGGCCCGGGTCGACGGCGCGTTGTGTTCCACGCGCGCCTCAAAGAGATGTCAGCAAAAGATGGGGTCCAATAGGGCCGATGCCGCTGGGGTCGAGGGTTGTTTGAAAAAGATAAGATTCATATAAAGAAAGATAAGATTCATATTGATGGGTAGAACACCCCCTTAATGTCGCATGTTTTCACAGTCCCCCTGTAGATATTGCCTACTGCGCAGTCATTTGTAGCCTACTTCAGAGCGGTAAACTTACATGACGCGAACTATATCGAAATCTTATTTAAACCAATGTTTTACAAGAACGTAATATTATTCTAAGTTTACACCGTTATTTTATTAGGTTCCAGAACTTATTATAACATAACATAACATGCCTGGTATCCCCGAAGGGGTAGGCAGAGGTGTGTCCCGATACACACCCACATTTCGCCAGGTATGTTTAAGTCCCATGTAATAGGGGGCGAGCCTATTGTCATCAACCGGGCACCAATCCAGACTCCAGGCTGATACTGAGAAATTCCAGGTGGAAAAACCCAATAACACTGCTCGATCTGGGAATCGAACCCAGGACCCCTTGCAGCAGTATCGACCAACGAGGCTGATTGAACTTATAATAATAATAATAATAATAATAAATAATAAAGTGTTTATTTCTGTACCAACTCGTTCACTTTACTTTCGATTGGAGTCTCCTTTTAAGCATGATGACACCTGTTTTAGGAGACTCCGTACTTCCATACCTTTGGCTGTTTGTACATCTTACAATTTTAATTTTTATGACTAGACTAATAAACAGAATTAATCATTATACGTCGGACATTTCGTTAAAACGTTAATTTTTTTGTTACAGTTACAATATGAATTCCTGTACCGTGCCATACTGAACTACGCGGAGCTACACAATCTACTCGAAGACAGTTAAGCACAACTTGTTGATACCTTATCTTAATACGTCCTAAGTACCCACGCTTAGGGCTCCGCCTTCTAAAGGTCCTGTGAATAGATCTTGAATGTATATGACCTTTGGTTCTTAGCACTGCCTAGGTATTAAGAGCTCTTTTGTAATAAAAACAAGTGAAACAAGTGATTTTGCACGAGGAAAGTATATTTGGAAGAGTTATAGTGGAAATAGTACCAAAAATTGAACGAAAAATTGAGAGATGCTATTGAAAGCAATAACTTCGTGTTTCAATATGAGGCATTTGGATAAAAAAGTGTATTTTTGTTTATTGCTTTTTTATGCAATTCATACCTTATGTGTATTTTACAAAGATCAAGACGTTTACACTTAAAGTGATTAATAATTTTCGTCCCGTGCTTGTTTACTAAATAAGACACTAGACAAAAAAAAAATGATACACGATTTTGTATACAAAAGAAAAGTATATAAAAGAGCTCTTCTGTAGATATTATATCAATGGTAAACTACGCCCATCCCTTGTCAGACGCTTTGCGTATTGAAGTGTCTTCTTATTTTATAAACGGCATGGACTATAAGGCCTAATTACCATACATGGAGTATGGGACAATCCTCATCCGCCATTTTTTAGCAAATCAAGATTATTAGACAACTATCAAAAGTGACGCCATCGTCAAATATTTGACAGGTTTCCAATTATTCTATGGGCGAATTTGACCAATGAAACGTGATCAGCACATCTAAAGCCACGGTTTACTAAAAGAGCGGTGGCCGCACTAAACAACCGTAGTGAGTCACTACGGTTGTTTAGTGCGGCCACCGCTACTAGTGACAGCTATCATGAAAAGTATAACAGAGGCAAAGATTTAAATCGTTAGATTCGCCCTACCGCGTCAAAAGATAGTCGCGTTTCTGTATCGTTTTGACACCTCTCACACAATGACGCAGTGACTTGACTGTCATGGAAACGCTATTTAATAAATGTGTGAGCTCACTGTTCTCAGTATGGACACTTTTTCACGAGACTCAATTACGGTGAGGGAAAATCTAGCGATTTCATTCTTTGGGGAGCGGGGTTTGACTTAATATCAAATACTGGTGAAAGTGACAGATTTTCATGACGGCCGTTATAATATGACGGAACCGCTTGCGAAACCAAAGCTTAAGGCTCATTTTCACCACACATCACTGAACTCGTTTAGCGTTAAACGCGTTTAGTGATGTGTGGTGAAAATTAGCCTTAGCCATCTAAGGAGCTGTCAGTGTCACCATTGTTGTGAAATATACTGACAGCTCTTGATCGCGGATTAGATACCGTCGGTCTAGTTTGTTAACCTGCCAAGTCCATTTTTCCATAGACAGAACGAAGAAAAATCGACTAATATATTTCTCGCTTTAGCAATCGAAATTCTCAAAATCCCATTGGTTCTAATAAGTTGCCTTGATATTTTAAAAGCTTAACTAATAGCATATCTTAGGAAATCAAATATGTAGCCAGCTTTACTTGGCAGGTTAACGAAATTAGGCCGACGATATTCTGATCGCGTTCAGTTTCATTGGTGAAATTCGCCATAAACGGACACGGACCGCATCCCACTGTCACAAAATATAAAGGTACAGATGGTCGGTTCCTTTCAACGAGTGAAAACGCACGCACGACACGCTTCACGTACGTCAAGTGCGAGTGCACTCGCGACTGGCATTCGTTGGAAGTCGCCGTAGCAATAGCTCGCTGTATGAAGGCGACTTTTTATACCTTTTTTGTGACCTAGTTGTCTAATTATCTAGGTCAGCTAGTCTACAGGCCGTTCACTATAACTTGTCCGTTGGCCGTCAGGTTATCACCATTGCTTTCAATGAAGAATAAAAGCAAAAAATGAATGTTGCCAACCTGACGGCAAGGGACAAGTTACAGTGAACCGGTCTGTAAAGCGGAATCTATCGAACAATTTACAGTTAAGACTAATTTTAAGTATACATTTTGTATATTTGGTGTTTTTATTTACAGAACTACATACCTATTTTTTTGACGGCGACTTGTAGAATTGAATCAATCATCAAGATTATCAATCAAGTCTTTTAGATTGATCAATCGCCGTCAATCGTGTGAATGCTGATTGACAATGTGTCTAGGAAATACTATATGTATTAGACATAGTTTGAAACTATCCCTACTGCTCACTGTAGGTGCTTTTTATAAATTTTGGACAAGTTGTATCTTTAGTACGAATTTATATATTTTATTTTATTTAATATTTTATTAGCATATAAATTATTATGAAGGAAAATGTAGAGAAAATTGCATGTTGAATTATGAAATATGAAAGATGAAAGGGTACTTTTTCAAATTGAAAGAAAACGCACAATTTTAAATTAGAATTTTTTATGTGTGTGTTGACAAGTATAATTAAATTATATCCTAAAGAGCTGTATTTTTAATACAGGTCTTAAAACGATGTTTTCCTGTAATGATTCCTATGCTAATAAAACGAATTGTTTTTGTTCAACGAAAAAATAATAATATACTTTTTATTAGTTTTATGTTATTATTATTACTTTAAATATATGTACAAATGAATGATCACTACCTTTTCGTATCTCAATATTATTTTTAAATATACTTAGTAGATAGGTTTATATTTAAAAAAAACGCTTCAGCTTGGACTAATTTACGCTAAAAAAGTTACGATTTTGTAATAATATGTTGACGAATCGTAATTTTTAACAGATGGATATTAAGATTTCTGAATTATTTTTATCGTGAAAGGGCTTTATTGTGAAAATATATTTGTGAATAGTAATCAATTCTATAGAGAATTGATTACTATGGCAAGCATTAATCAATGTATTAGGCAATCGGGACAGAAGGACGCGTTTATCATCACTAAATTCAATTACTCGAACGATTTCCTTTCGAGATCCAAAATATTTCAGAAAACTTATATTGGCTACATTACATGTCCCTAGTGATAGATGTCGTTATAACCTACTACCGTTTTATTTTTAATTATTATTAATTGTAATTATATTATTATTTTTGGTATAAATCATACCAAATTGAAATCGTGTCCAAAGAAAGGTGTTTAATAAGTAAAAAAATATCATGGAATAAATGTGAAAAATCTACGTATTTATTTTGATAATTAAAATAAAAAAATAGAGGCCATATTTGACTGCATTTTTAACTGTTTTGAGTTTTACGGTTAGTAATGCAAATTATATTTCGGTGTTTTGTAAAAACCTGAAAAATTTAACAGGAGGCCAAAATGATACGAAATTACCCGAAGTTAGCACAAATTGGTGTGTGCGAACTTTGTAACGAGTATTGTGAATGCGTGTGTAAATACTCTTTGTACGTTTATAGCAAACAATATGTATAAATTTCATTTATGGTTGTGTTGAGTTCATATAGAAAATCGAGATTTTATTGTTGGTCCTTGCAACATTAATTGGAGAATAGATGTAAAGTCGACAATAACAATCATAATTTGACACATGCCCATTGACGTCCACTGCTGAAAATGGGCTTCCGTTTTTGGTTTTACGAATATAAACTTCAATGCAACCATTTAGGTTTATATTCGTTATGAACACTATCCAAATACACCATTTCAGACGGTAGTCGCTCCGTGTAAAATACTGATTATTTAGTTACAACTTAATTGGTTCGAAATACCGGACCCAACTCCTTGGGTTATTCATGTAGGACGCTGATAACTCTGGTCGGCGCAGGCAGTTTTCATAATTTTTGCCAATTCAGCGCAACCGGCGCCGACTAAATCAGATAGGAACTTGTCTACGATTATCTGCGACGGTTCGCGCTGATTTCGTAAAAAGTATGAAAACTGGCTGCGCCGACCAGCGTTGATGACAACCAGCGCTACTCGGCGCCGAAAAGCACTGGCATATCAGCGACGGTTGCCAGCACCCAGCTTCGCTCTTTGTGCGAACTTTAGGGTATTGTAAGGACCATTTCTATGTGAAAGCATCACGACCAACCGTCACAGCACCACTGTGTAACGTTTTCGATGTATTTACTATATTTTATTTCATTTAACTTAGTCTGAGGGAGAGGGATGCCGTTAGTTCCGCACTGTACGACTGTCGGACTGTTTGTAATGTAGGCTAAGCTGTATATTTAGATTTTGTATGAGCTAAACGAAATATACAATGTTGATGTTGACTGTGGTTATATTTGTGAATACTGTTCGCGTGTTCATTTTGTTATTATAGATTTATATTGGCTTTTTTTTTCACCCTTGATATTTCATAAGGGTAAAGCCAGCTTCGCCTGATGTTGTACAAAAATTTAAAATTCTCGTCTGTTTTTTAGACAAAAATATCTGTTAGTTGTGCTCGATTTTGCCATTATTTACATAGATGAAATTTAAATGTAATGCATGCTCTGATATATGCAAAGGGCACGTAAAAGTAAAAACTAATTGTTTTTAAAGCCATATTATTTTCCTTATACACACAACTTTTTCGGTAAAGTCAAAATGAACATGCGAATAATATGTATCGTCCACTGATATCAAAAGTACGAGATGAAGGATGCTGCCGAACACTCGGATGACTGAGACGTGCAGAGATGGTTCTTTATGTACAGTACAGACAAGTTTCATCTTTATTGTAGCTTTTGAGGCCTATTTTCACGTCATTGATGCTCAAAATTCGTTTGTAGATAATCTAGCCAAAAAATGTCGCCCGTGTTTCCGAAAACAAAGTTTGTTTTGCCTTTTGGATTGCACAAATACGAGCACACTGTAGTAGTACTCAGTCGTTCCTCGCCATTTCGAAGGTACTTGGTTCAAGTTCCTTTATTTAGGTTACACACAGTTCCATAATATACAAGTATACTCTTTCCAACTATTTATTTTACTTTTTTGAAAAAATGTTTTCCGTGACATTGACATCGAGGGATGATGCCTGGGTAAAAAAAAAGAAATTCTATTTAGTCCGTCAGTCAGATAATAAAAAAATATTAGATACGTATTTTTTGTTTTATCATATTAATAAAAAATGACTTAGATAACTCGCATTAAAGTGCGGGAGTGGGGGCTTGCTACGTCACTTCTACGTATAAAATCTACAAAGACGTGACGTCATGCCACATTTTAACTCAATGTATCGCCGTAATCTTTTGATTACGTAGAAAAAGAAAAAATACGTGTCCAATATATTTTAATAATCTACATTACGGACAAAAAAACATTTTTATTCATCATCCCTAACTCAAAGTACCCACGTATTAAAGTTAAGTTCACAATAATTCCTATTCATCCTCTGTCTAAATACCAGTAATACTCTTCATGTCTTTATTAGATTAAGAATCTCAAACTCCTAGTAGGTATCATTATAAGATTATATTCACAACTTTTTATTTTCCTACCTCTCGGAAAATACCATATTGAACCATCTCTGTCAAGTATTGTACTAAGGGGACTTGCACAGTATTCCAATGCTTGTAATCTTCTACAGTTTTGTATATTTACAAATCTGTAGATAATATCACAAGTATACAGGTCTTTATATTATTTTAATTTACTCTACCAAGGCTATGAATCTAAAATTATGGCGTTTGAATGACTAAGTGTGTTTTAAAGTTGCATAGGAATGCAAAAAAAACACTGACTGAAAATCATCTTTGTTAATAACTAAAATATGTATTTATAAGTATTACAGTAAACTAGCCAGTATTTCGTCATCATCTACCTATGCCATCTCCCAACTATGTTGGTATTCGGCTTCCAGCCAGTATTTAAAATCATAATTTTAATGATTGTCGTCTTATAAAACTATGTCATCACGATTACATTATTGGACGATTTAGGACCAGATAGTTACGTAATTCATCAGATTAATGTAAAAAATAATTTGTATAGCATTGGCGTCGATCCCTTGCTCACAAACTAAACTAAATGTAAGTTCAGTGCATCTTTATCTTTTTATTTCATTAGGAAAAGGACCGAAGGTAAATATTAGTTTAGTCCTGTCAAGTTAGTCAGCGCCTGACGTAAATTGACGTATTATTAGTAGCCAATTTTTTAATCACTTCTAAACTTGTCTATGGAGTATCTTAATTTGACAGGACTAAACTAATATGTATCGTCTATCCTTTTCTTAATGAAATAGAAAGAAAAAGATGCACTGAACTTAAATTTAGTTTAGTTTGTGAACAAGGTAATTGGCGCCGTAATCTGCGAGGTAACTCGACCGGGACTAACCAAGTTATACCAGTTTTAAAAAGTTTGTCATTCAATCGTAAACTCGCCCGAAGCGATCTCTCTCAATATTGTGTTCAATATAATAATTATTTAAGTTTAGGAGTATGTGCGAGTCCCGAGAGCGACTGAAAACAGTGTGTTTTTTAGCTTTTTTATATTAAAAAAAACCGTAGGAATGTTACTACATTTTTTTATAAACAAAACTTAGATAGTAAGGTAGGCTAGACAGAATCAGATAAGCGACAATTGATGCAAGAAGGATTTAATAAATGTACATAAAACCCCAAAAATATACCTTGATTGTACAAATGTGTTAATAGTTTTAAATAGAATAGATAAACACAAGCCTAAACACTACGTATGGACTCTGAAAACATCACTTTGGCAATAGTATTGATTGATGTGTCCTAAAACATACACCTGCCTAACCCCGCGCTTGCAACCCGTATACAAGTTGTGATACTTGTTCTCAACAAGTCTTCTCAAAGACATGTCGTGTATTAACACATTAGGCGCGGCAGACGCACATGCGCGTTTTCATAACTTTCTTGGAGTGCGGCGCGCCGCACATGTGCGTTCGTTGTGCATCTCTATTGTTTCGAAAACATCGTAAAAAAAGGGTCGGTAAGGGTGTAGCATAAAGAAGCGTTTGCATAAAGAATTCAGCAAAGAATGTGTTAAACGTACATACAGGGTCAAATTAAAATAGCTAGCGAAACTCGGCAGACGTGATGGGTATCGATGTCTAAATATGTTAAACGTCTGAATAGGCTGAGCATAAATACCTAAACATCGAGGAAAGAAGTAACAAGAGTGGATAATACCTCCTATAAAATCTTGGAATGATAAACATGACGATTAAATCTCGAGATTTAAGAAATTGACAATTATTGATTGTACTTTGTATACATTCGCAACAAATTAAATATTTACTATAAAATAATAATGAATTTCTAAATCCCGGGAATTTCCCAGTGCGAATCATTTATTTCACTTTGAATATATTCGTAACAAATTTAATATTTATAGTAAATAAAACAATTTCTTAAATCCCGAGATTTAATCGTCATGTTTATCTTTCTGCGATTTTATAAGAGGTATTATCCACTCTTATTACTTCTTTTCTCGAAGTTTAGATATTTATGTATGTATGTATGTAGTATATCTGTTATCTGGTTTCCATAGTACAAGCTCTGCTTAGTTTGGGATCAGGTGACCGTGTGTGAATAGTGTCCCAGGTTATTATTATTATTATTATTTACATTTCTCAGGACCCTGGGGTCCGGGGCCCTTGGAAGGCGTACGAGGAGCCGAAGCCAACTCGCAGAGGCCCCTTAAATAATTTTAAATGATAAGGAGGCACCAACCGACGATTATCCCTATATGCACTATGCAAGTGCACCCAAGGACAACCCCCGGTTGGTGCAGGACTATTGTTGTGCGTGGAAACAAAACATATTGGGCTATGGGTCTGGGTGGCTAAAGTGGATTGGGTTACTTGAACTATGGAAGAACTGTGTCCCCTGCCTGACTACCTGAATGTTATATATTATACACGGATAAAATAGCAGGGGGTGACTTGCACACTCAATAATGGGCCCCCGGAAACGGCCGCTAGCACATAGTGACGTAGCGACAAGGGGGCAACACTTCCTGACATGCTTGAGGAGTGGAGAGGTATTCCACGGCTATCAGGACAATCCCGGAAGTACGGTCAAGATCCCTACCAGCACCTTACTGGAATACTTCCTTCCTCCGAGCACGTTTGCTCTTGCAAATCTCCACTCAAGCCAGCCAATAAAGGCAAGAAAGAGGTGGGAGCTCTGTTCCTCGTCAGTGTTCACTCCAGCCGGCCAATAAAGGCAAGCCAGAGATGAGAACAAGATTTCTCTCGGGAGGTAGGGTCCGTGGGGTCGCTACTGCCCAACAACTCGCCACATGCTGCCCTGCGGGTTTCTGTATCTCTCTTGGTCTGGCTCCTCATCCTAGACCCGTTCCGGCAAAGTAAACTCTACTGGTACAAACCTAAAGTTTGGAGCGCGCAAGCCCCACCACGACGTCAACGTATAGATACAGCGGTGGGGTTATTATATATGTTCTGCCTATTCCGATCTCTGATGATAAAGCAAAAAATAAATTAATTTTATGATTTTTTTTTGTTTGGGATCATCAACCGCAGTGTGGTTGAAATATCACTTTAAAAAAAATCCTTTACTTTTAAACTTCACAGACGATGTGATGGGTATTGATATCTAAACACGATAAAATAAGAAACAAAACAGATAATTTCTCAACTCATAGGTACTTCAAGTAAAAACTACCAGCGATCGTTGACCCCCAAAAAAGATTTTTATTTCGTCGTGTATATATGTTACGGGTAATGCTAGAAGATTGAGTAAACCTAGGTTTACCCAAGCATTTTGGGTAAAGTCCGAATAATCTCGTGCGTTATATGGTCACAATTCTAACCTAACCTAACCTACCTTTCAACCTACACCTTAGTCTTAATCATTACCTAAATCGACCTAGGTGAGTATGGGGAATTAAAATATATTTTAATTATTATTCGGAGTTTACCCAAAATGCTTGGGTAACCTACTCAATCATCTAGCATTACCCGCAACATATATATCGATACCATCATATCTGCGAAGTTTCGCTAGCTAATTTAATTTGACCCTGTATATTGACGTTGTTTCAGACATATTGTTAACCATTTTGTTTACCTTTTTGACAAGTTTTCTACAATATCCAACTAGTCATAGTTCTCGAACGAAAAAATTTCGCAAAATTAATGTGATAAATAGTCAAACGCGCGTAAACTGCTGCGATTAGTTGAAAGTTTTTTCAACAGCCAATCACAGCAATTTACGCGCGCTTGATAGTTTTCGTTCGAGAAACTTGACAACTTGTTTTAGGTCTAAACGATAAACGAAACAGTAGACATCTTGTTTTATAGAGCTGTTTTAAGCCTGAACGCTCAACAATAACTGCCAAGACTGAGTATACTCTTATTCAAACTACTGACCATCCTATACCTTACCGTTATTTTACGCTCAAGCTTGAAACAAGGCTATAAGAACGAAACTACAGGTTGATTATGAAATTTTTGGCAATTTTTCTGGAAGTGAAATACTCGTGATTGTAATTATAGGACGAACTCTAAAATACCATTAGCATATTTTGTTTTATTATACAATTTAATTTAGTAAGAATTGCATTTTTGTACGAAATAGTAGTTTCAGATATTTTAGCGTTGGTCATATTATAAATATCGTTTCTTTTCATGTGTACTTTTATGCTCGTTTTCACTAATCCCAAGTGACAAATGAATCCCTAAATAAAAGTGCACTGTTGGATTTCAACGCTAGGCGAGAGTTGAAAATCCAATAGTGCAATAATATTTAAGGATTCTTTTAAGAGGGTGTTGAAAACGGGCATTAATCCCCTGAAATAGCCAATGAATTTAAAATTAGCCCGTATAGATCTATCAGTGTTCATAAACTAGAAGAAAAAAAAAACAGATATAAAACCTATTAGAATTAAATAAATGTGTGCTTGAAATAGAAAGAAGTTTATAGTATAATAGTCAAAAAATCTCTCCTTGCATCAACCGTTGTATGAAAAACTCCATTTTGGAAAGCGAAATTTAATATAAAAAAACATAAATACAAGCTCAGACCGCTTCTAAATAGGGTAATTGTGCGCTTTTTATATTAAACGGGGCTTACACGCGGTAACAAGAGGCAATGGGTTATAGAAAATGAAAAATAAAAGTACATATTTGACTATAAATTTCCATAGGTAGTTAAACGAAGAGGATCCAACCCACATTACATCTTTAATATTTAGCCACAAGCTCCTCCAAGCCCAATGACTAAGCTTATTTATAACGGCTGCCTCTTGTTATAAAGGCAATATTCCGTTGATTGTAATATGTAAAATGTTATATACAAACTTCATAGTTATTTAGTTAACAAAATAAGAAAAAAAAAAACATTATTTTCATATCTAAACCGTACTGCACTATACATATTACAAGAGGGAAAAAAATAATCAAAATTATTTTTCAAATAGAGTTAAAATTCTCAAGATTTTGTGCAAATGCAATCTTATTTTGTAAATATAACGTAAGTTATTTACCTGCTGGTGTTCTCCCTTTCTAACTGGTTCAATGATATTTAGACGTTTATTTAATTGTAGTGAAGCATTGGCGGTTGTAAAACTGATTCATATTAATTATAATTTTGTTTTTATTTTTGTAAATAGATAAGCAAGTCATGTAATACAATATTTTTGAAAATATACCAATATTTAGAAGATATGGCTTTTATTTCTCAAAAATTATAAAGAAAACCAAATTCAACAAGAATTTTCATCGTAGGGATCATCATCATCAGTCTTTAGCAGTCCACAGCTCGACATAAGCCTCTCCTAATGCACGCCATTCAGCTCGATTCTCGGCAACTTTCATCCAGCTGCTACCAGCCACCCTGCGAAGACCGGCGCTCCACCTAGTCCGAGGGCGTCCTACCTTACGTTTGCCGATTCTACTACGTCTTGAGTAGGGGATAACCTAAGGCAAAAGGAATGAGTTGAAGAATTTAATTCCCAGGTCGGACAGTGTTAGGGTCTAGTTTTGTGCCCAGATAATGACAATAGGCTCGCCCCCTTTGACATGGCGTTTGTGCACAACGCAGTCCGATTTTTTATGGTCCGATATGGCACGCCATAAATGTAAATACTAGCTTGTGCACTGTACGTAATTTTACCGTCTGACATTTTACTTTCCCCATTCCGGGCCGTACTTATATTTCCTAGTGTAATTATGCGTGCGTGGTGTGTAGTTTCAAAGAGAGCTACACTGAACTGCGTCGCACCTATAGATGCTGGCGGGAAAAATTCCGAAACTTTGGGAATATTTCAACGTTTATTCCCATTGAATTATTCGGGCGAAATATTCGGCGGAAACATTCGATTGCGGGGTACGAATGTTTCTCGCGGGGGGGAAAACTTCTCCGGGGAGCATCTCCCCTCTTACCGCACCCCACACCGCCATCGCCTGCACGCACGACTCGTGGATGTGTGTCAGAATGGCTGGTTGCCTGTAGCTTTGGTCTATGAGAGTTGATTAGAAAATTGCTACATAATTGCTTATATTTGCTACATTTAATAAATAATTGCTACATACTATATATATTTAGAAATAACATATTTTTTTTGTACAGCCATCCTGACGTTTGGTTGGCTGGTCGCCTCCTAGTTTAAAGCCAAGCATGCAGAGTTTCCCGAAATGTATTGCGTCAATAATTGCTACATATTTGCTTCATTTATCTAATTTAGTTGTATCTTCAAACATATGTTAAATAAAGGATATAGGTAGCAATTATTTTAATTATCCCAAGGAAAAGTGCCTGATAAAACATAAAGGCAAATACTTAGTTATGTTGAATCGGTTTAATCGTTTAGGCTCTGGCAACAGCGTAAGAAATGCGATTCTTGTGTTAAAAAAAAAAATGTACCTACCCTCAATAATCCAATAATTATCATTATAACAATTATTCTTAGTCATTGCTAGTGCAGATATCGTACTGGAATCACAGTCTAGGCTTATTTAATTTTATTCGACAATTTAAATAGATCTATGTTATTATAAGGAACAAGTACCTACCTATAGAATCAATTTTTAATTCGTGTTTTGGGTAACTATTATGTAATCTGTGGTTTTGGTGTTTGTGACGATGAAGAGGGGAAGAAAGTTCGTTGTGCCACTCGAAGAGCAAAAAAAGGTTTTCTTGCAATACAAAAAGTATTTTTCAAGTAAGTCAGATTTACCAGCATCTACTGATCCACTGTTTAGTGAAATTAGTACTGCCTTAGACAATAAGATTACGAAACAGGCACTATACCTTTCGGTGAAGAAAAATTTTGATTATTTCTTTAGCCCAAATGATAATATTTGCTGTGAAGAACCAAGCCCAATTACTTTTTATAAATGTGATAATAGAGAAGAAAAAAAATGCAAAGACGTGAACAACAAATCGCTTGGAAAAACAGTCATTTATGATTTTTTAATTGATACGTATCAATGGGAGCGTCCGCAACCAATAGCTAAACGCATAAAATTAAATAAAGGATCTGAGTCTGTTTTTAGAATGAGAAATCTTTTGCCTAAACATCAGTGGGCCCATCAATTGCGTAAAAAAATTTGGGAGGTCCATCCAATAGCACACACTTGGACATTTAAACAGTATTCTATTTCTATGAACACCAATATATCGTGCATCGGATCTTGTAAACAATGTGAAGCTGATACGAAAGTTATTATTAGCTGGCCTTCGGATAAAATAGCTCAGTGCAAATGCATAATAACAAATTACGACAAAAATTTCATTCATCCTCCAATGAAAAAAATAAAACTATCACCTGTAAAACGAACTGAAATAGCTGAAGAACTTAAACATGTATCCGCTATTTCATATCGTAACTCAATGGCAAATTTAGTTGTTAATTCCGATGAGCCTGAACCTACTCATTTACCAACAACAGGGTGCTTACGTCAAATAAAACACGATCATAAGAGTAGCTCACTTTTTCATCGAAACCAAATACTTTCATTATGGCTAATGACCCAAATATCGCCTTACAAAGAAGCTATGAAACAGCTCAGTGTATCCATTTTATATTTATTATTGGGACCCTTGCCAAGATCAATATTGCAAAGAATTTAAAAAAGCTGCTAAATTGATTGTTAGCATAGACGCCACCGGTAGCATTTTCAAACCATTTGGCCCTTTAAATAATGTCACAATCACCAAACACATTTTGTTTTATGTATATGTGTCATGAAAACATATGAAGGTCACAGTAGTATCCCACTTACCCAAATGGTATCAGAAAGCCACTCTATGGACACTATATACAAATGGCTGGAAGCATGGCACGTGAGCAACCCAAAACCAGACGAAATCATCGTCGATGAGTCATCCGCGCTGATTGGTGCTTGCGTAAAAGCATTTACGAAACATAACTCTACTAAAGAATATGTTACAGAATCTTACAGAAAACTGGAGGAAGACGAAATAAAGTGACGATTGCTACATTAGAATAGACACTAGTCATTTTGTTAAAATCATTTTCAATTTAACTTGTTTTAAACATGTCGACAACAGAGTAAAATTCTTTTATATTAAATGTCTGTTAGCGTTGAAGGAATGCGTAAATTTTGAAAAAGCCAAAGAAATGTTGAAAGATATTATTACAGTTTGTTTGAATGAACACGACGGCATTAATAAATCCAATACCTACTCCTTCTAGGTGTGAGTTGGCTAAGAGTCGATTAAAGACATTGAATCAGTTTCAGACTTTGGATACAGAGATAGTGATTCAGGATAGTAATAAAATAAATGATCTGCCTAAAGCTGTGGAAAAATCAGTGTTTGAAAATAAAACCAATACCAAATTAAGTGAAGAGAACAGATTTTTTAAATGGTTTACCACAAAAATTGAAACAGAAAAATTACTCGTAACACTAGATACTGAAGATATAGGCAGTCATGACAATTTGTACCATTATCCTGCTTTTATAGGAATTTTATCACGTTTACTGACTTTGTTTCCTTTGTGGTCAAACGTAATGAAGAATATTTTATGATTCCGATATTGAGGCACCTACTTCTTCAAATGTTGAATCATATTTTAAAACTATAAAAAGACTGCTATTACATCTAAGCACCAAATCTCACAGACTACGAACAGATGAACTCATTATGAAACATTTAGAATTCTTAAAAGGAGAGATTAAAGTTGCACCGAGAATATCGTTACTGCCGAATAATACTGAAGCAGATTTTCCTAAGAAGGAAATAAAACGGGATTCCATAACATCTACGCGGAAAAGTAAATTACAGTCTAAGGAGCCTAAGGAAGAGTTTACTGCTGATTCTATTTTTGCTGAGGACCCTACCTTCGTCGAAAACTGGAAAGGGAAAGGAAATGTTACTAAAAAAAGAAAAACTTTGAAGCCAGTTATTTTTTTGTCTAACGGAAGCAGGCTACAAATTGGTAAAAAATATATTATATTGAGAAATACTTGCGCGATTGATTCGGTATGTCAGGCTTTAGCTATAGCATATATCGATGGCTATCGTATAAGTCAAACAATACATGAGTGAAAATTTATTCTGTAAACTTGTCAAACTCATGAGTGGAAGAGATACAGAAGAAGTATACAAAATAAGATCTGAAATGGCGCAAGTCTATTTTTCAAAAGTTGAACAAGAATCTTCTGTGGAAGTGAGATGTGAGTGCAATGTAAATAATATATTTGAACGCATTTTAATAGATTGTATATACAGTGCAGATGAAAGTGAACATTGTACAGAATCAGATTGTGAAATCAATAGAGTTCAGCGTAAGATACCTGTTCTACACGTTGATATAAATTCAACCATTAATGATTTACAAGAAGCCGCAAGTACTTTAATTAATTCTCAAGAACTTACAGAATGCCGGCGTAGTAAATGTAAAGGTGTTAAATCATTTAGTGTATCTTTACGAGATCTTATTGCATTTGAATTTCATTCCAATCAATTCATGATGATACACCAACATCTCTTTTTTTACAAGGATCAGAGTTTGATTTACTGTCTACAATAGAATTCAAGCCCCCAGTATGTGAAACACTAATTGGTCACTACAAAGCTCATTGCAGACGAAATTCAGAATGGAAATGTTGCGATGACCAATCGAAAAAAGTTACGAAGAGTAAAAAGAAGCTAATACCACATTGTATAATATATGCGAAAAAATAATATGGAAATTAAGTAAATTAATAGTTGAATATTTTTTAAGTAAATTGTAATATTATTAAAATGAATCTCATGAACGACCCGACGTTTTTATTTACGATATCCTTTTCATGTGCTTCCACTTGCCACCACTTCCACTTACCTACTCATAACATAAAGTAGCAATAATAGCCTCCTAAAGTAGCAATACCGTTGACTGAAGACACACTGCAACTATTTGCCTTTATTGTTTTATCAGGCACTTTTCCTTGGGATAATTAAAATAATTGCTACATCCTTTATTTAACATATGTTTGAAGATACAACTAAATTAGATAAATGAAGCAAATATGTAGCAATTATTGACGCAATACATTTCGGGAAACTGCATGCTTGGCTTTAAACTAGGAGGCGACCAGCCAACCAAACGTCAGGATGGCTGTACAAAAAAAAAATGTTATTTCTAAATATATATAGTATGTAGCAATTATTTATTAAATGTAGCAAATATAAGCAATTATGTAGCAATTTTCTAATCAACTCTCATAGACCAAAGTCACAGGCAACCAGCCATTCTGACACACATACTCGTGGCAGTCGCCAGTGGGGCGTGCGCGGCCGGCGCACAGAAGGGCAGCGGCGGCGGCGATCGACGATCGATGCAAAAATGATTTTTCAGCAAAAAAAATAAAAACCTTAATTAAATTCATTTTGAATAATTCTGATTTAAAGAAACTTTCCCAGAAGTATTCCGGAATTATTCAGAATTTTTCGGAAGTTTTGCAACTATAGTCGCACCGATCCGAGTAGACGGACAAGTGCACAAGCGAATCATCCGTTTTTTTTTTATGTTACATCCGTCGGACCCGTAAAAAATCGGACTGCTGGACAGTAAAATTCCTTGTAGTGCACAAACGCCCTTAGGGCGGTGCAAAGGCAAAATGCGGTGTAAAGACTTTACACCGCATCGGACCGTAAAAAAAAAATCGAACAGGCGGCAAGTAAAGTTCCTTGTAGAGCACAAACGCCCTATACATTTGGCGTGCCATACCGGACCGTAAAAAATCGGACTGCTGGACATTGAACTATATTACTAGTGCTGGACAGTAAAATTCCTTGTAGTGCACAAACGCCCTTACATAACTGGTGGCTCAGACCAAAAAAAAAAAAAATAGGCGAAAACATTTTACAGAACAGGAGCATAATTACACGTAGAGGAGCAAAGTAGGACCAAATTACCAGTACCTACCTACATTGGTCCTTCGTAAACACACGCCTTTTTCTCAGAGAGAAACTACAGAATACAGAACCCCAACGGCTACGAACTCGGAACATATCCGTAACTACCATCCATATACACTTTAATATAAAGTACCATCTATGTTTATGTGGTATACATTAGACATAGATGGTATCAAAGACATTAAATTATACTAGCAAAATTTTAATCTCTTTGGATGGTATAAAGGACCTATACAACTTCAGCAAGTAGTATCGCATGGATAGCAGAACTTTCAGGAATGATAGGAGTCTGTGATAGGAGCAGCTCCCTAGAGTATGTATGTTCATATTTTATGGATAAGATTTATTTTGCTATAATGCAGAAAGTATTTACAACGTTTTGCTTACATAGAATATTTATACACACAACAAATAGTAATCGTCTCACTTGGACTTGACGGACTTGACCATGACGATTGACAATTGACTGTTTCTTTTTTTCGTTCAAAACTGTTGCCTACACATTGATATTTTGATAAATGTCCGTAAATAAATTAATTCTAATAATAAATACAAAAATTCTTTACGATGGAAATTTCCACCACTATGAATTTAAGGGTTAAAGTCAAAATAGATTTGATTTACTAGTAAATACCGCTACTCGATCATAGATGGCAGTATTCTCAGTGGTCGCAATTGTAAACCTAATTACGTTAAAGATAAGGTAGACATTCACGTCATAGATCTATTGCTACTCGACCAAAGCCACGCCAGTGCAGTAACACATTGAATTTTGAATTACATTGTCGATATCGCTATAGATACCCGATTTCTTAATTCAAAAAAATGTTTTGTTGGGAATTCAGTAGAAGAAGTAGAAGAATGACGTAGTCTTATTTAAAAATAAAGTGACCTCCAGTGTGCGAGTGGCGTTGAAATATTTGTTGTGCTGTCATTGAGCCGGGAATCGGCATGGCCGTTTAAGAATGATTTTACACACTGAAATCCACTCAAAAAAATTAAATGAATGAATGAATGAATGTTGGTCAATGAAATGCAACGTCTCAAGCATTATTAAAATTATACTAATTATCTACGTTATTATGTAAGTTTGATTACATTATTACCAGTGATCGGATAATCAGGCGCTAATATACCTACCTAAACTTCACTTTTATTCCCACGAAAGAATAATACGGACATGCCTTTCAGAATCCCTTCTGTTCGTATAAAATACAATAAATTAGTCGATTCGATCACTAATCTGTTAGATAGATAAATCAATTTCCACTACTTGACCACATTGTACACATCATTTTTTATTGATATTCCATTTGTTTTGAGTAAAATAAAGATACGAAATCAAAATAACCACTGCTATAATTTCATTAAGTTTGTTATAGTTGTTTTTACAAAATTGTTAAATCCCGGCAACCCGGGATTTCTTATTTATTCAGAAAGGAATGTCCATATTATTCCTTCGTGGGAAGATGTTTAGGTATATAAGCGCCCGATTATCCGATATCACTGATTTCCCGTCGTCCCTTGCTCGGGAATGAAGTGCCAGCTGGTGGCGTAGCTGAGCCAGTAGCTTTAAACTCCCCAGATAATAATAATCATTCTAATTTGCTGTCCTCCCCCAGCGACGCCCTAAGTCGAGGTTCGTTCCCCACAGGGGGAGCCCTTAGTGTGTAGTCGCTTAGTCTGTAAGTTTTAGGCCCCTGGATGGAGGCTTTGAGTTCGCTTAAGGCACACACACAGGATTGACCATTTAAGTAGTCACGGCCTCTCTAGGCCAACTACGAGATGCCATATATAAAAAAAAGACCACTGATATTATAAAGCATCTATGCAACCTAATACACCTCTTAAAATAAATTTCGTGTATGAATGTGAGGCAACCTTATAATTGTATTGTAATGTTATACTTATATACAATGATATTATATTATAATGAGGCAGATATGTTACTACCGCGGGTTTTGTGAAGACTCGAAAGCGTCCCAATTGTGGTTTTTCCAATTCACATTGGGGTATTGTCTTTAGTCCGCGTCAAGCAAGGCGTAATAACAAAAAAAACACGACCCTATTTTTTTGGGACATTGAACACGACCAGATTTTAAACGGTCGTTACTATGAACATAACACATCATGTGTATAATATCACTGCTCAATTATATTAAGTTACTTATTTCTTTTATCGATATATATCGATAAAACCAACATCCGACCCGACTACATCACTAATTGAGTAGCGAAGTACTTTCGAGACTGTAATAGTTTTCTATTTTAATCTCTTTGGTTTTTCTGTTCCGTGATGTATACTAAAACTGCAGCGCGCCATGCCATGCGCAATGGAAATCCTGGTTTCAGAGTGGCAGACTTACGTGACGCGAACTATAGTATCGCATGGATAGCAGAACTTTCAGGAATGTTCGATAGGATAGGAGTCATAGATAACACTATACTAAAGAGGAGTGTTCGGTTCGATAACGTTCCAAAAAGGCAGTGACCCTTCTAGACCCACCTATTCAAATGCACTTCTAACTGCTGCTACTCTCCACTAGATAGCACTGTTAATAAAACAAAATGTGATGTAAAACCAATGATATTACAAGTAAAAAAAAAAAGATATTTTTACTTCTATCATCATTGTGTAAAACGGTTGTAAAAAAATATGTCGAAAGTTCTCAATTCGTTGTGTTCTATTTTATCATTAATTATTGACAAATTTCGTGATAATTTAATCAAATTCCGAATAACCAACCAATAATATTGCAGGCAGGCAAGCAGGTATGTTTGTTGGCCCAATGAGAGAGCACTGTGTCAATGTTTTGAAGAAAACAAACAAACGTGGTTTCTTAGGTATTTTCCATACAGACAGTCAGTCTGCGGTGCAAGCCCTTTGGCGCGGCGATTAGTAGAGAATAGAGAATTCCAGAATTATCCACGCCGCCGCTAGATGTCGGGGCACGTATATAAACACGGGCAACGCGCCGACTGTCAGTGAATTCAATCGAGCAAGCACATTGAACGCATCGAAGAAACTGTGAAACAAATAACTACACGTGAAAATGAAGACTTTGACTTCGAAGAGCAGATTCTCGTACTTCCTGACCATCGCAATTATATTCTTCGGCATCGGAACAAGATACGTATTGGCAGAAGAAAAATGTCCTCAAACTTATCATCGTCAAAACCGTGGTTTAAACAGACTGTTTGACCAATCTTTCGGTTTGGCGCTAACTCCCGACGATTTCCTCACATCCATGATGTCGCCGTGGACGCTGCACGACTACTTCAGACCTTGGAGGTACCTATCGCAGCTGAACAAAGACTTGGGATCAACTATCAAGATTGAGAAAGATAAGTTCCAAGTAAACCTTGATGTCCAGCACTTTTCTCCGGAAGAAATATCTGTGAAGACTGCTGATGGGTATGTGGTTATTGAAGCTAAGCATGAGGAGAAAGAAGATGAACATGGATTTGTGTCCCGTCAGTTCGTGAGGAGGTATGCTCTGCCAGAAGGTACTCAATCGGAGGACGTGGTTTCTCAGCTCTCTAGTGACGGTGTCCTGACGGTTTCTGCACCTATAAAAGTGGAACCTGTCAAAGGTGAACGAGTGGTACCTATCTCTCAAACTGGGCCGGTTCGTAGAGAAGCTAAAGAGACGAAGGAAGACGTTGAAGGGTCGTGTCAAGCCAGTGATCAACAATCCTGTGCAAAGGCGTAACTAAGATTTACCAGGAGGTCCTTTTTATTAAATACTTTCATTTAATAGTCGATGTAAGGCTTTATATATTATTCAAGACTGATATGTTTATTTCAATAAATAATTGTAATAACTAAATCGCCAAAGTTTTATTTTGTAAACATTAAAAAAACCCTGTATTAGGGCGTTCGCTACGTCAACAGATTCGTTGCGGCTCCCGGTTTCGCAAACTTAGCCGTGGCGGCGAATAAATAAATATGGAATAAATCATATTTCATGGCACGCCTATGTGCGTAGTCGCAGCGGAAAAAAAATCGGTTTTTTTTCGATTATTCCCGATGTCCACCACTTGTCTGGCCACCACTGGGGGACAGCGAGACAACTTTAACCTTTTCGCCGCCAACGTACACAAAACGCAATGCCTCGCCGAGCGCCAAGCTATAAATGTATAACTAAATATACAGTAAACAGTAGTGATGGGGATATCGTCATATCGATGAATAAGATTTGTACGCGTAAAGTTAAGATTTAAAGTTGATTTTACGAATATAAATAAAAACTGATTAAATATTTCCAGATTTGTTTTATTTCACAGTATCCTCAATAAGAAAAAACAGTATAATTTATGAGTATCAAAGAAACTAATACATAACTCAATTAGAACTATAAGGAATGGGGTACATCTCTATTTGTTTCATGATCTCATTCTTTAACTTCATATCAAGTTATTGGCACTGAGGGCACGTTGAATTCGATTCTGATCAGGGATGGGGTCTATAGTCTTTCTTTCTTCTATTTTTGTTTATTCCTGTGTTTTTTTTAATAACTTCAGTCAACGTTTTTTACCGTAGGTATCTAAGTGGCAGAATTTTGAATTGTTCACTGTTTTGAATCACTTTCCCAAATAGTTTTCGGTTTATCCCTACGAGCACAGTGAACCTGTGAGCGCAACAAAACTAAACAAACATGATGAAGTCATAAGCATAATAACCTAACTAAAAGTAAACGCCTCAAATTGAAACCCATACACGAAACTAAAATCTAACTACATAATTTCACTAAGAAATAGCGACACAGTTTGCTAGGTAATTCCCCTTTCCGCATAATAATATGACCAAGTAGATATAAGCACAGAATAGGTACATAAATCATAATATCTACAATATAACGTTACGTTTCATCCATTTAGATGATTTTTATACGAATTGCAATTAGGTTTCCTTTTTTTTCTTTGAAAAGAATTTCTAAAAAAGTTAAAATTACAGTGCTTTCATACACTGTATTTACCATAATAGTGTATAGAGTACAAAAACAGTACCTAAATCTACTGTAATTACAGTGCATCTGGAGATACTGGGTTCACCGAACATTTTACATACCTACTTATTGAATTCCTACTCTTTGATGAATAAACATTATTATTATCATCCAGTTAGACATACCTCAGAATTATCTTCTGGTTCAATATTCTCCACAAAATACTCCGAGTCCGATTCCACACCTTGCAAAATTTTCAGAAGTTCGTCCGAATCAAGTTCTTCACTCATTTTTCTATTTGCAAGTGAAAGAAAGAAAGATGCGTGCGCGCGAATCCGATTTTGTGCTGCACTATGCCAAAGTGACCTTGACAGCCGCACGCCTATGACGTCACTGACCAACTTCTATAGTAGTTCGTGGCACTCGGTGGCGCACAGGGGCATAGACGACCAATTGTTTTGTAGAGATGGGAAAATAACTATCGACAAGAATTAGTAACAACTTTATAATTACGTATCGGCATCTACCTGAAGGTCGAAATTCATCTACTATCCTTTGTAATGAAGTAGATAACTAAGTTCATATTTTATTGACCTCAAAATGTTTTCGATATTCGTAACTTTCTGTATTTATAAATATTTCAATGGTGAAATCAACCTTTCACGGCACATCACTGGCCAACTTGATATGAAGTGATTGGCGTTCAGAGGAAAGTAACAAAATTCGGAGTTTCTGTTTTTGCCGATTTTAGGACAAACTAGGGCTTATTTTGTGTATAAAAATAAAAAACAGGGTAGTAGACAGTGCTATCTTAAATAATAAAATGAAACAAAGCTTTTAATCACAGTAAATTTATTTTAATAAGATAATTAAAATGAGCGACTTCTATAGAAGTTGTGGCGCTGGTGGCACGAAAATCCCGAACTTCTATAGAAGTGCTTGGCGGTGAAAAGGTTAACCTTTTCGCCGCCAACGTACACAAAACGCAATGCCTCGCCGAGCGCCAAGCTATAAATGTATAACTAAATATACATATACAGTAGTGATGGGGATATCGTCATATCGATGAATAAGATTTGTACGCGTAAAGTTAAGATTTAAAGTTGATTTTACGAATATAAATAAAAACTTATTAAATATTTCCAGATTTGTTTTATTTCACAGTATCCTTAATAAGAAAAAACAGTATAATTTATGAGTATCAAAGAAACTAATACATAACTCAATTAGAACTATAAGGAATGGGGTACATCTCTATTTGTTTCATGATCTCATTCTTTAACTTCATATCAAGTTATTGGCACTGAGGGCACGTTGAATTCGATTCTGATCAGGGATGGGGTCTATGGTCTTTCTTTCTTCTATTTTTGTTTATTCCTGTGTTTTTTTAATAACTTCAGTCAACGTTTTTTACCGTATGTATCTAAGTGTCAGAATTTTGAATTGTTTTTAAAGTGTTTTTTGAAATGGAAAGTAAGTATATATTTAAATTCTATCACGCTTGTAGCCGTGTATTTATCAAAGCATTGTTTTTAAGTGTTGTTTCTGTTCTTTTCTTAATTCATGTATCGGTAGCGTTTACCCATCTGCGCGCGGGGGACCCCGCGCACAGATTTCGTTTCTCTATTTACCCACGACGGAACGGAGCAGGTATATGCGTTTAGGTTGAGAGATGTTGTGTGTTTGTGTGTGTGTTTGTGCAAAGTAATGTTCCCACCTATCTTCTAAACTAATGATCCGATTTTGATGCGGTTTTCAATAACAGGTTTGTGTTTGATGAGTCCATGTTCTTAGACAGGTGCCATGGCTATAACTCACTAGGGGGCGCCACAATATTAGTGCAAAACAATGTTGCAATATAATCAAAACGAAATGTCCGATTATAATACAGATACACGATACAGGAGTAAATCCTACACGTTTTTAAAAATAATAATAATAATTTAAAAAAAAACAATTCTGTTTTCAGCAATGTGTACGTGGTAGCTTAATGCATGTTCCCAAATAATAAAAATTACGTCTGCAACTCGCTAGAGGGCGCTACAATATTAGTGCAAAATAATATTGCAATAATATTAAAACGAATTGTCCGATTTAAATGTGGTTTTCATCAGCAATTACAATTCGTATATGCTCTCTAAAAAGTCAGAAATAAAATTAATCAAAATTAAAAATTTTGAAAAAACCCACGATGGTTAAAATCTAATTCTATTTGCAAGTGAAAGAAAGAAAGATGCGTGCGCGCGAATCCGATTTTGTGCTGCACTATGCCAAAGTGACCTTGACAGCCGCACGCCTATGACGTCACTGACCAACTTCTATAGTAGTTCGTGGCACTCGGTGGCGCACAGGGGCATAGACGACCAATTGTTTTGTAGAGATGGGAAAATAACTATCGACAAGAATTAGTAACAACTTTATAATTACGTATCGGCATCTACCTGAAGGTCGAAATTCATCTACTATCCTTTGTAATGAAGTAGATAACTAAGTTCATATTTTATTGACCTCAAAATGTTTTCGATATTCGTAACTTTCTGTATTTATAAATATTTCAATGGTGAAATCAACCTTTCACGGCACATCACTGGCCAACTTGATATGAAGTGATTGGCGTTCTGAGGAAAGTAACAAAATTCGGAGTTTCTGTTTTTGCCGATTTTAGGACAAACTAGGGCTTATTTTGTGTAGAAAAATAAAAAACAGGGTAGTAGACAGTGCTATCTTAAATAATAAAATGAAACAAAGCTTTTAATCACAGTAAATTTATTTTAATAAGATAATTAAATTGAACAACTTCTATAGAAGTTGTGGCGCTGGTGGCACGAAAATCCCGAACTTCTATAGAAGTGCTTGGCGGTGAAAAGGTTAACCTTTTCGCCGCCAACATACACAAAACGCAATGCCTCGCCGAGCGCCAAGCTATAAATGTATAACTAAATATACAGTAAACAGTAGTGATGGGGATATCGTCATATCGATGAATAAGATTTGTACGCGTAAAGTTAAGATTTAAAGTTGATTTTACGAATATAAATAAAAACTGATTAAATATTTCCAGATTTGTTTTATTTCACAGTATCCTTAACCGATTCGTTGCGGATGACACGCCACGCGTGTCATCGATTTCTTTTCTTTGTGGCGGAAGGCACGCAAGTCGTGTCATTTAAAAATTGTTATAACTTGCTCAAATTACGTTTTTTGACGATTTATCCAAGACAAAAGATGCATTATTTTGCACGTAGTACATGCCCAGAGCCTTCGTTTCTAGATATTTTGTGAATTTGAAATTTTCAGGGGTGGAAAACCTTTTTGACAAGAGATTTTTTCGTTGTATTATTAAACACGGACATGCTTTATCATTGAATAATTAAATAATTTTGAAAATATAACGAAGCTATTGTTAGATCAATTAACTTTATCAAAAAAATTGAACCATGAATTAAAAATACAGCCACAATTGCTTGTACAATTTGCATGTCTTTATGTACCCCAGAAAACGAGATAAAAATATTTTATGAATTAAAACAAGAAATATATATATACTGGGAGACTTTTTTTAGCGTCTCGAAAATAATAGAGTATATAAAATAATAGTGTATAATAAAATAATAAGTAGATGAAATAGAAGCTTAAGGCATTGCCTTTTTTTAAATAACTTAGTATGAAATGAATTTACCAATAAATTCTCCTCATTTGTGGCCAATTTATCATATTAACCTTTTCGCCGCCAACGTACACAAAACGCAATGCCTCGCCGAGCGCCAAGCTATAAATGTATAACTAAATATACAGTAAACAGTAGTGATGGGGATATCGTCATATCGATGAATAAGATTTGTACGCGTAAAGTTAAGATTTAAAGTTGATTTTACGAATATAAATAACAACTGATTAAATACTTCCAGATTTGTTTTATTTCACAGTATCCTTAATAAGAAAAAACAGTATAATTTATGAGTATCAAAGAAACTAATACATAACTCAATTAGAACTATAAGGAATGGGGTACATCTCTATTTGTTTCATGATCTCATTCTTTAACTTCATATCAAGTTATTGGCACTGAGGGCACGTTGAATTCGATTCTGATCAGGGATGGGGTCTATGGTCTCTCTTTCTTCTATTTTTGTTTATTCCTGTGTTTTTTTTAATAACTTCAGTCAACGTTTTTACCGTAGGTATCTAAGTGGCAGAATTTTGAATTGTTTTTTTTTAAATTATCTTATCTTCTGGTTCAATATTCTCCACAAAATACTCCGAGTCCGATTCCACACCTTGCAAAATTTTCAGAAGTTCGTCCGAATCAAGTTCTTCACTCATTTTTCTATTTGCAAGTGAAAGAAAGAAAGATGCGTGCGCGCGAATCCGATTTTGTGCTGCACTATGCCAAAGTGACCTTGACAGCCGCACGCCTATGACGTCACTGACCAACTTCTATAGAAGTTCGTGGCACTCGGTGGCGCACAGGGGCAAAGACGACCAATTGTTTTGTAGAGATGGGAAAATAACTATCGACAAGAATTAGTAACAACTTTATAATTACGTATCGGCATCTACCTGAAGGTCGAAATTCATCTACTATCCTTTGTAATGAAGTAGATAACTAAGTTCATATTTTATTGACCTCAAAATGTTTTCGATATTCGTAACTTTCTGTATTTATAAATATTTCAATGGTGAAATCAACCTTTCACGGCACATCACTGGCCAACTTGATATGAAGTGATTGGCGTTCTGAGGAAAGTAACAAAATTCGGAGTTTCTGTTTTTGCCGATTTTAGGAAAAACTAGGGCTTATTTTGTGTAGAAAAATAAAAAACAGGGTAGTAGACAGTGCTATCTTAAATAATAAAATGAAACAAAGCTTTTAATCACAGTAAATTTATTTTAATAAGATAATTAAAATGAACAACTTCTATAGAAGTTGTGGCGCTGGTGGCACGAAAATCCCGAACTTCTATAGAAGTGCTTGGCGGTGAAAAGGTTAATTTTTGCTTGAAACAGATCGAACGCTATCTGCACAAAAAAAGGTTCGCAAAAAATGCAGTCTATTGTTCGTCGGCCAGCCAGCACAGCAACAGTATAAATATGAAACAGTATGAAAAATAAGCCTATTCGATAAAATAATTACCTACGCTCCATTGAAGCAATAGGGCTGTTACTTTTAATGTTACTCAATAAATCGAATTAAAATAACTAGTCACGCATTTTAGGGTGAACTGTACCGCGTTTCAACCCGAAAATGCGTGACTGATAACTAGTAATTAAAAAAGCATTACATAAAAAAAAAAAAACTATATTTAGTTTCCGTACTGTTCCATATTTATACTGTGGCACAGCGCAGCGCATTGTTTTTGTTTCTGAGAACACTTCTGTTTTGCTATCCTTAGTAATCAGACGTGCTTTACTTTCCGACCTTGTGTGGATCTGCCTAACAGTTTCGCCGAATAATACCTATTTTTGTAAAAGTCATACCTATGCCCTATTTTTCCCACGATAAGGTTCTTGATTACTTGATATTTACTAACGTTATTATTCACTGAAAAGTTAATTTAATAAAAAGTAAAGATTTTCAGGGTGATTTAAATGTACCAACACAATTAAATGAGAAAAAACAAAAATAATAAGACAAAAGGTTTGCAACATCTGCATAAAAAAGTCTCTTACCCGCCATTTCAAGGAAACAGCGTAGAAGAACACGTATTTAGCCACTTTACACCACTTATACGACCGTTCACTATCAACTTTTGATGTCAACTAAACCTAATCAGGTCTACACATGCGCAAAAAGCATAAAAAGTATTTTTTTTTTACACATGGCTGATGGCACACTAGGTGTGTCATCTACTTCTGTGGCGGTTGACACGACAGGCGCGCCATGAAATATTTGTTCGCCGCCATGGCTAAAAGTTTGCGAAACCGGGAGCCGCAACGAATCTGTTAATAAGAAAAAACAGTATAATTTATGAGTATCAAAGAAACTAATACATAACTCAATTAGAACTATAAGGAATGGCGTAGGTACATCTCTATTTGTTTCATGATCTCATTCTTTAACTTCATATCAAGTTATTGGCACTGAGGGCACGTTGAATTCGATTCTGATCAGGGATGGGGTCTATGGTCTTTCTTTCTTCTATTTTTGTTTATTCCTGTGTTTTTTTAATAACTTCAGTCAACGTTTTTTACCGTGGGTATCTAAGTGGCAGAATTTTGAATTGTTTTTAAAGACAAGTGTTTCTCAGAATTATCTTCTGGTTCAATATTCTCCACAAAATACTCCGAGTCCGATTCCACACCTTGCAAAATTTTCAGAAGTTCGTCCGAATCAAGTTGTTCACTCATTTTTCTATTTGCAAGTGAAAGAAAGAAAGATGCGTGCGCGCGAATCCGATTTTGTGCTGCACTATGCCAAAGTGACCTTGACAGCCGCACGCCTATGACGTCACTGACCAACTTCTATAGTAGTTCGTGGCACTCGGTGGCGCACAGGGGCATAGATGACCAATTGTTTTGTAGAGATGGGAAAATAACTATCGACAAGAATTAGTAACAACTTTATAATTACGTATCGGCATCTACCTGAAGGTCGAAATTCATCTACTATCCTTTGTAATGAAGTAGATAACTAAGTTCATATTTTATTGACCTCAAAATGTTTTCGATATTCGTAACTTTCTGTATTTATAAATATTTCAATGGTGAAATCAACCTTTCACGGCACATCACTGGCCAACTTGATATGAAGTGATTGGCGTTCTGAGGAAAGTAACAAAATTCGGAGTTTCTGTTTTTGCCGATTTTAGGACAAACTAGAGCTTATTTTGTGTAGAAAAATAAAAAACAGGGTAGTAGACAGTGCTATCTTAAATAATAAAATGAAACAAAGCTTTTAATCACAGTAAATTTATTTTAATAAGATAATTAAAATGAACAACTTCTATAGACTTCTATTCTATAGAATGAGCTACTTAGATACCTACGGTAAAAAAACGTTGACTGAAGTTATTAAAAAAACACAGGAATACACAAAAATAGAAGAAAGAAAGACCATAGACCCCATCCCTGATCAGAATCGAATTCAACGTGCCCTCAGTGCCAATAACTTGATATGAAGTTAAAGAATGAGATCATGAAACAAATAGAGATGTACCCCATTCCTTATAGTTCTAATTGAGTTATGTATTAGTTTCTTTGATACTCATAAATTATACTGTTTTTTCTCATTAAGGATACTGTGAAATAAAACAAATCTGGAAATATTTAATCAGTTTTTATTTATATTCGTAAAATCAACTTTAAATCTTAACTTTACGCGTACAAATCTTATTCATCGATATGACGATATCCCCATCACTACTGTTTACTGTATATTTAGTTATACATTTATAGCTTGGCGCTCGGCGAGGCATTGCGTTTTGTGTACGTTGGCGGCGAAAAGGTTAAAATAAATTTACTGTGATTAAAAGCTTTGTTTCATTTTATTATTTAAGATAGCACTGTCTACTACCCTGTTTTTATTTTTCTACACAAAATAAGCCCTAGTTTGTCCTAAAATCGGCAAAAACAGAAACTCCGAATTTTGTTACTTTCCTCAGAACGCCAATCACTTCATATCAAGTTGGCCAGTGATGTGCCGTGAAAGGTTGATTTCACCATTGAAATATTTATAAATACAGAAAGTTACGAATATCGAAAACATTTTGAGGTCAATAAAATATGAACTTAGTTATCTACTTCATTACAAAGGATAGTAGATGAATTTCGACCTTCAGGTAGATGCCGATACGTAATTATAAAGTTGTTACTAATTCTTGTCGATAGTTATTTTCCCATCTCTACAAAACAATTGGTCGTCTATGCCCCTGTGCGCCACCGAGTGCCACGAACTACTATAGAAGTTGGTCAGTGACGTCATAGGCGTGCGGCTGTCAAGGTCACTTTGGCATAGTGCAGCACAAAATCGGATTCGCGCGCACGCATCTTTCTTTCTTTCACTTGCAAATAGAAAAATGAGTGAAGAACTTGATTCGGACGAACTTCTGAAAATTTTGCAAGGTGTGGAATCGGACTCGGAGTATTTTGTGGAGAATATTGAACCAGAAGATAATTCTGAGGTATGTCTAACTGGATGATAATAATAATGTTTATTCATCAAAGAGTAGGAATTCAATAAGTATGTAAAATGTTCGGTGAACCCAGTATCTCCAGATGCACTGTAATTACAGTAGATTTAGGTACTGTTTTTGTACTCTATACACTATTATGGTAAATACAGTGTATGAAAGCACTGTAATTTTAACTTTTTTAGAAATTCTTTTCAAAGAAAAAAAAAAAGGAAACCTAATTGCAATTCGTATAAAAATCATCTAAATGGATGAAACGTAACGTTATATTGTAGATATTATGATTTATGTACCTATTCTGTGCTTATATCTACTTGGTCATATTATTATGCGGAAAGGGGAATTACTGAGTAAACTGTGTCGCTATTTCTTAGTGAAATTATGTAGTTAGATTTTAGTTTCGTGTATGGGTTTCAATTTGAGGCGTTTACTTTTAGTTAGGTTATTATGCTTATGACTTCATCATGTTTGTTTAGTTTTGTTGCGCTCACAGGTTCACTGTGCTCGTAGGGATAAACCGAAAACTATTTCGGAAAGTGATGAAGGCGGTGGTCTATCGACATCAAAAATAATGAAGAAAAGACAATAAGCATTTAATAGTTAAAAATACTTAAAATTTGATAAAGTTCCTAGTTAATATACTGTAGTTTAGGACATTATAATTTTACTTTCCCAATCTGGAGACACTGGGTAAACCATATACCTAATAAGTGTTATAAGTTGGAAATCATCTAATGACTTCTCCCACTTGGGTGGAGCGAAAGGGCGTGTCAGATTTTTTGGTAATATAATTACTGTGGAATATATGTACTTACTTGTTATTATTTTATCATACACGACAGCGTTCTGTTTCAACGTAGAACTAAGTATCGATTAATAGTTCAGTAACTATCCATTTAAGTTTTTCATTTAACGCATCACAGTAAGGCTGAAAATAGAGTATTTTCACATATTTTATTTTTATAGAAAAGCATAACATTTGCCAAAAATAAAGTAGTAAGTGTCACTATAAAGTATGGTTGGCAACCCTAGTTCCACACGCGCCTCAAAGAGATTTCAGCAATATTGCCTGGGCTTGTTAGATACGCTGCGTCACTAGTATTCGCGTCACTAGAAAAACTTTAGCTGGTTTAATGGCAGCCCCGACGGATATTCCTCGGTACCATTTCGTTACATAATAATTGGGTTAAGTCGGGGGTTTTGAGTTATTTTATTCTTTTTCAATTAGATTTTAACCGTCGTGGGTTTTTTCAAAAATTTTAATTTTGATTAATTTTATTTCTGACTTTTTAGAGAGCATATACGAATGGTAATTGCTGATGAAAACCACATTTAAATCGGACAATTCGTTTTAATATTATTGCAATATTATTTTGCACTAATATTGTAGCGCCCTCTAGCGAGTTGCAGACGTAATTTTTATTATTTGGGAACATGCATTAAGCTACCACGTACACATTGCTGAAAACAGAATTGTTTTTTTATTATTATTATTTTTAAAAACTTGTAGGATTTACTCCTGTATCGTGTATCTGTATTATAATCGGACATTTCGTTTTGATTATATTGCAACATTGTTTTGCACTAATATTGTGGCGCCCCCTAGTGAGTTATAGCCATGGCACCTGTCTAAGAACATGGACTCATCAAACACAAACCTGTTATTGAAAACCGCATCAAAATCGGATCATTAGTTTAGAAGATAGGTGGGAACATTACTTTGCACAAACACACACACAAACATCTCTCAACCTAAACGCATATACCTGCTCCGTTCCGTCGTGGGTAAATAGAGAAACGCAATCTGTGCGCGGGGTCCCCCGCGCGCAGATGGGTAAACGCTAATACTGATACATGAATTAAGAAAAGAACAGAAACAACACTTAAAAACAATGCTTTGATAAGTACACGGCTACAAGCGTGATAGAATTTAAATATATACTTACTTTCCATTTCAAAAAACACTTTAAAAACAATTAAAAATTCTGCTACTTAGATACCTACGGTAAAAAAACGTTGACTGAAGTTATTAAAAAAACACAGGAATACACAAAAATAGAAGAAAGAAAGACCATAGACCCCATCCCTGATCAGAATCGAATTCAACGTGCCCTCAGTGCCAATAACTTGATATGAAGTTAAAGAATGAGATCATGAAACAAATAGAGATGTACCCCATTCCTTATAGTTCTAATTGAGTTATGTATTAGTTTCTTTGATACTCATAAATTATACTGTTTTTTCTCATTAAGGATACTGTGAAATAAAACAAATCTGGAAATATTTAATCAGTTTTTATTTATATTCGTAAAATCAACTTTAAATCTTAACTTTACGCGTACAAATCTTATTCATCGATATGACGATATCCCCATCACTACTGTTTACTGTATATTTAGTTATACATTTATAGCTTGGCGCTCGGCGAGGCATTGCGTTTTGTGTACGTTGGCGGCGAAAAGGTTAAAATAAATTTACTGTGATTAAAAGCTTTGTTTCATTTTATTATTTAAGATAGCACTGTCTACTACCCTGTTTTTATTTTTCTACACAAAATAAGCCCTAGTTTGTCCTAAAATCGGCAAAAACAGAAACTCCGAATTTTGTTACTTTCCTCAGAACGCCAATCACTTCATATCAAGTTGGCCAGTGATGTGCCGTGAAAGGTTGATTTCACCATTGAAATATTTATAAATACAGAAAGTTACGAATATCGAAAACATTTTGAGGTCAATAAAATATGAACTTAGTTATCTACTTCATTACAAAGGATAGTAGATGAATTTCGACCTTCAGGTAGATGCCGATACGTAATTATAAAGTTGTTACTAATTCTTGTCGATAGTTATTTTCCCATCTCTACAAAACAATTGGTCGTCTATGCCCCTGTGCGCCACCGAGTGCCACGAACTACTATAGAAGTTGGTCAGTGACGTCATAGGCGTGCGGCTGTCAAGGTCACTTTGGCATAGTGCAGCACAAAATCGGATTCGCGCGCACGCATCTTTCTTTCTTTCACTTGCAAATAGAAAAATGAGTGAAGAACTTGATTCGGACGAACTTCTGAAAATTTTGCAAGGTGTGGAATCGGACTCGGAGTATTTTGTGGAGAATATTGAACCAGAAGATAATTCTGAGGTATGTCTAACTGGATGATAATAATAATGTTTATTCATCAAAGAGTAGGAATTCAATAAGTATGTAAAATGTTCGGTGAACCCAGTATCTCCAGATGCACTGTAATTACAGTAGATTTAGGTACTGTTTTTGTACTCTATACACTATTATGGTAAATACAGTGTATGAAAGCACTGTAATTTTAACTTTTTTAGAAATTCTTTTCAAAGAAAAAAAAGGAAACCTAATTGCAATTCGTATAAAAATCATCTAAATGGATGAAACGTAACGTTATATTGTAGATATTATGATTTATGTACCTATTCTGTGCTTATATCTACTTGGTCATATTATTATGCGGAAAGGGGAATGACTGAGCAAACTGTGTCGCTATTTCTTAGTGAAATTATGTAGTTAGATTTTAGTTTCGTGTATGGGTTTCAATTTGAGGCGTTTACTTTTAGTTAGGTTATTATGCTTATGACTTCATCATGTTTGTTTAGTTTTGTTGCGCTCACAGGTTCACTGTGCTCGTAGGGATAAACCGAAAACTATTTCGGAAAGTGATGAAGGCGGTGGTCTATCGACATCAAAAATAATGAAGAAAAGACAATAAGCATTCAATTTAATAGTTAAAAATACTTAAAATTTGATAAACTTCCTAGTTACTGTAAAATATACTGTAGTTTAGGACATTATAATTTTACTTTCCCAATCTGGAGACACTGGGTAAACCATATACCTAATAAAAAAACACAGGAATAAACAAAAATAGAAGAAAGAAAAACCATAGACCCCATCCCTGATCAGAATCGAATTCAACGTGCCCTCAGTGCCAATAACTTGATATGAAGTTAAAGAATGAGATCATGAAACAAATAGAGATGTACCCCATTCCTTATAGTTCTAATTGAGTTATGTATTAGTTTCTTTGATACTCATAAATTATACTGTTTTTTTTTATTAAGGATACTGTGAAATAAAACAAATCTGGAAATATTTAATCAGTTTTTATTTATATTCGTAAAATCAACTTTAAATCTTAACTTTACGCGTACAAATCTATTCATCGTTATGACGATATCCCCTACTATCCCCACTACTGTTTACTGTATATTTAGTTATACATTTATAGCTTGGCGCTCGGCGAGGCATTGCGTTTTGTGTACGTTGGCGGCGAAAAGGTTAACACATTCTCTGCTGAATTCTTTATGCAAACGCTTCTTTATGCTACACCCTTACCGACCCTTTTTTTACGATGTTTTCGAAACAATAGAGATGCACAACGAACACACATGTGCGCCGCGCCGCACTCGAAGAAAGTTATGAAAACGCGCATGTGTGTCTGCCGCACTGAATGTGTTAAAACATTATTCTCGGTGTCACTGACTCTGGCAGGGCCACCATCAGGGATTTTAATTTTGAAAACGCAAAAAATTTGTCGCTAATTAGTCGAAATTAGTCGCCAAATATCAGAATTAGTCGGTCACTGGTTCAAAAGATATAAGGGTTTATAGGTGGCCCTGCTGGAGAGACTCCCCAGCAGGGCCAAATTTATATCTCAAAAACTAGGGCACCTAGCGAAGATCTGTTTTCTCCCATATTTAGTCGCCAATTAGTCGGAATTAGTCGCCAAATATCAGAATTAGTCGGTCACTGGTTCAAAAGATATAAGGGTTTATAGGTGGCCCTGCTGGAGAGAGTCTCCCCCAGCAGGGCCACATTTATATCTCAAAAACTAGGACACCTAGCGAAGATCTGTTTTCTCCCATATTTAGTCGCCAATTAGTCGGAATCAGTCGCCAAGTTACAGATTTAGTCGGTGTGTAATTAACCTTTTCGCCGCCAACGTACACAAAACGCAATGCCTCGCCGAGCGCCAAGCTATAAATGTATAACTAAATATACAGTAAACAGTAGTGATGGGGATATCGTCATATCGATGAATAAGATTTGTACGCGTAAAGTTAAGATTTAAAGTTGATTTTACGAATATAAATAAAAACTGATTAAATATTTCCAGATTTGTTTTATTTCACAGTATCCTTAATAAAAAAAAACAGTATAATTTATGAGTATCAAAGAAACTAATACATAACTCAATTAGAACTATAAGGAATGGGGTACATCTCTATTTGTTTCATGATCTCATTCTTTAACTTCATATCAAGTTATTGGCACTGAGGGCACGTTGAATTCGATTCTGATCAGGGATGGGGTCTATGGTTTTTCTTTCTTCTATTTTTGTTTATTCCTGTGTTTTTTTATTAGGTATATGGTTTACCCAGTGTCTCCAGATTGGGAAAGTAAAATTATAATGTCCTAAACTACAGTATATTTTACAGTAACTAGGAACTTTATCAAATTTTAAGTATTTTTAACTATTAAATTGAATGCTTATTGTCTTTTCTTCATTATTTTTGATGTCGATAGACCACCGCCTTCATCACTTTCCGAAATAGTTTTCGGTTTATCCCTACGAGCACAGTGAACCTGTGAGCGCAACAAAACTAAACAAACATGATGAAGTCATAAGCATAATAACCTAACTAAAAGTAAACGCCTCAAATTGAAACCCATACACGAAACTAAAATCTAACTACATAATTTCACTAAGAAATAGCGACACAGTTTACTCAGTAATTCCCCTTTCCGCATAATAATATGACCAAGTAGATATAAGCACAGAATAGGTACATAAATCATAATATCTACAATATAACGTTACGTTTCATCCATTTAGATGATTTTTATACGAATTGCAATTAGGTTTCCTTTTTTTTCTTTGAAAAGAATTTCTAAAAAAGTTAAAATTACAGTGCTTTCATACACTGTATTTACCATAATAGTGTATAGAGTACAAAAACAGTACCTAAATCTACTGTAATTACAGTGCATCTGGAGATACTGGGTTCACCGAACATTTTACATACTTATTGAATTCCTACTCTTTGATGAATAAACATTATTATTATCATCCAGTTAGACATACCTCAGAATTATCTTCTGGTTCAATATTCTCCACAAAATACTCCGAGTCCGATTCCACACCTTGCAAAATTTTCAGAAGTTCGTCCGAATCAAGTTCTTCACTCATTTTTCTATTTGCAAGTGAAAGAAAGAAAGATGCGTGCGCGCGAATCCGATTTTGTGCTGCACTATGCCAAAGTGACCTTGACAGCCGCACGCCTATGACGTCACTGACCAACTTCTATAGTAGTTCGTGGCACTCGGTGGCGCACAGGGGCATAGACGACCAATTGTTTTGTAGAGATGGGAAAATAACTATCGACAAGAATTAGTAACAACTTTATAATTACGTATCGGCATCTACCTGAAGGTCGAAATTCATCTACTATCCTTTGTAATGAAGTAGATAACTAAGTTCATATTTTATTGACCTCAAAATGTTTTCGATATTCGTAACTTTCTATATTTATAAATATTTCAATGGTGAAATCAACCTTTCACGGCACATCACTGGCCAACTTGATATGAAGTGATTGGCGTTCTGAGGAAAGTAACAAAATTCGGAGTTTCTGTTTTTGCCGATTTTAGGACAAACTAGGGCTTATTTTGTGTAGAAATATAAAAACAGGGTAGTAGACAGTGCTATCTTAAATAATAAAATGAAACAAAGCTTTTAATCACAGTAAATTTATTTTAATAAGATAATTAAAACTAACAACTTCTATAGAAGTTGTGGCGCTGGTGGCACGAAAATCCCGAACTTCTATAGAAGTGCTTGGCGGTGAAAAGGTTAAAAAGATATTAAAGAATTCAATTCCCCCATTCAGGCGAGTACAAAATACTTTATGTATTTTCTAGATAGTATCTATGACGTCTTATGGAGGAATGTTTGTTTCGAATTAAATAAATATAAACTTAGTCTATAATTTCAACCCACCATAGGAAAGCTGTATTCATTACTTATAAACAAATCTACAATAATGTACGATGTAATGTGTATGTGTGTGTGTGTGTAATGTGTGTATGTGTAATTATTTATCCAACACAATGTGCACTTAAGATAAAATAAAAACTCAACCCGTCCATACCCACAACTAGTGATGGGTAATTTTCGGAAATTTTTCAATGCTTGGAAATTTTTCCGTTTATTTTTCCGAAAACTAACAATATGGACAAATATTGGAAAAATATTGTTTACTGTAAAATGTTGACTACAGGAATTAAAATAATATATGAATTAAAGGGTTTAATTTATACTGAACATATTTACTGACTGACTGAATGAATGACTGACTGATTGATTGAATAACATGACTGACCGACTGACAAATCAACGCACAGCCGAAACTACTGGGTCTAGGAACGTGAAATTTTGCACACGGCTTCCTTTTATAATTTAGGGGAGCACTAAGAAGGGGTTATTGGAAATTCAATCTTATAGAGGGTGAAAAGGGGGGTTTTTGTTTGTATGAAAAATCTTATTCCTTGAGTTAATAAACTTGAAACTTGCCACGAATACATGTTAATTATGAACTTTTTAATTTTTGTTTTTCTAAACTATCCCCCCTAAAGGAGAATTGGGTGTGTCAAAGTTTGTATTGAAGAATTTTAACGCGCTGACCGATTAACTCTAAACTCACTATTTATACATAAGACTAAAAATAAAGAATACTTTCATCAGAGTTTTTCGAAAATATACCCCTACCGGGGTGAAAATGGGCAGTCAATTTTGCAGGGGAGGATTTTACTGCGTGGCTTGATTAACTCGAAAAGATTAATGGCGAATTCTTATTTGAACGTCTAAAAGTCACACTTATACAAAATAAATTCAATTAATTATGTTCTTTTATGCTATCATATTATCTAATTAAGGCCAAATAAAAAAATATGTTCAATGAAAAGTTTTTTTGACTACTAAGTTCTAAAAGGTTAGGAAATTGTTGGTGGGATTGGCAATACTAAAATTGCCATTTTATGTTTATTTTCCTAAATAGTAGGTACAGCATAATTGTCGTGGTGTTGTTATCATTTTTAGTTTATTTTATTTACATGGAGTAAATAATATGTCGGCGCCTCCGCTTTTCTAGACTGTCAATTGACATGTTGTAGAAATGGCAACGTCAAAAATGAACACCGAGCACTCTGGTAAGGCGGCCATCTTGTAAAATGAGCAGGTAACTTCGGATTTTGTAAGGTGCGCACGCAACCATGTGGTCGGTGGACGTTATATTTTAATCGCATCCCTCTTAATCTAAGCGATCTATTATTATTTTTTGAAGTGTTTGATTGAATTACCGAGAATTAGAAGTGGAGTGATTGTGATAGGTGTTTTTTTTTTTTAAATACTGCCTTTCTACCCGATAATCCACGCCTACCTGAACATGGTCGGCGCCTCCGCTTTTCTAGACTTAATTGACTTGTTGTACAAGTCAACCACAAAAACGAACATCGAGAACTGGTGAGGCGGCCATCTTATAAAACGAACATTGAACTCGTGGTCGGTGGACATTTTATTTTAATCGCATCCCTCTTAATCTAAGCGATCTATAATTATTTTGCTAAGTGTTTGATTGAATTGTGGAGAACTAAAAGTGGAGTGATTGTGATATGTGTTATTTTATTGACAAACTGCCTTCCTACCCGATAATTCACGCCTACCTGAACATGGAGAACACATTAAATGAAAGTCGAAAGACTTCAAATAAATAATACATTTATTTTGTTGTATATTTGAGTTTATTGTGTTCTTCCTTAGATAAAAGTATTGTAGCAAAGTAGGAAAATATCAAATGTTACGGCAATTCTGAACTAAAAAGATTAGTATTAAAAGTCTTAAAAAATATTTATTGGTGGTTGACATTGACAACCTGTTGACAGTTTACAACTCTTAACCATTGTTCAAAATTGCAACATTGAATATCTATTAATCTGACCCTTCTCTAACAAAAAATGTTGCACAAACTAGCTCAGAAGATGACGCTGAGTTAAATAAGGTATTTTTCATTTCAAGACGTAGTGATTTAATTTCAAATAAAACAATGTATGGGCAGCTGCCATTGTTTTATACATAAATAATCTTTAATACAAGTTTTGGAAACATCTTAAACGATTTTTCAAAATTCGACCCTTGTGGGGGTGAAACGTGGGAATACAGTTTATTTGAAAAATCTTATTTCTTGGTTCTATAAACTTAAAAATGGCCCGAATACTTATTTTTATACTTAAATGATAAAGATCGTATACATGAATTTTCGAAAACAACATTTCGAAGGGATTGAAGCCTTTTCGAAAATTTTTCAAAAGTTGGAAATTTTTCGGTTTTAAAAGTATTGTTTACTGTAAAATTTTGACTTCAGTAAGTAAAATAACACAGAGTTTAAGGGGTTTTATTTACATTCAAAGGGTTTTATTACATTAACACATCTAGGTATTCTGTTGAAGAATCCGAATCATCACTGGCGAAAAGTATCATGATCAATATTTTCTACTGCATCTACACAAACAATAAATCTTCAGTTGGTGGGTTTTATGTCACCAACAAGTTTCAGAGAAAAACCGATCTAGTTATACAAACCCGAAAATCAACTAAACTCAGGAAAAGAACCCACCAAAATTAAGTCAGCTGTAGAAGAACAGCGCAATACAAGCGAAATTAATCATACCTCTAAAATGAATGAGTATGAATGCCCTGATTTTTGTGCCAAGAAACAAGAAAATATTGACAAAAGAAAACCATTTTTGCTTTTTAATGTTTTGAGGAATTGCAATATGTACTACCACCGTACATGAGAAACTTACCATCTTTTAAAACTTGTAGACGGTTATAAAGGAAAACCTGTGAATGTGGACCAAGTAACAGTTCAGTATAATGCTCCGCCTGGACGTGATTAAGTACAGTAGTAGTCCAATTAGTCCCCAATCTTTTTGGCCAGCACCCTAATTCCGTTACAACCTATCAATCAAATCTGAATCATTTTGAAGCAAATTGCTAATCCATTGCTTCGCATGTTCGAAATATTATCTGCTCGACAACGTAAATAACGCAGTGAATGTTTTTGAATTGTCAAAAAGAAACTGATTCCAATGATGTATTACGCAATTTGCTCCGCGGGTTGAAGTGAGCGCAACCGCCATCTTGCGCCATCTGCACATGGTATTTTCCCAATTGTGCATTCTGCGCATCGTCGTCGGCTCACGTCACGTCTACCCGGCCAAAAAGAACTACTTGATACTTATAGTGCACATTGTAATTTCTTCTGATTTATGTATATAATTTCCAATAAGAAAACATTATGGCAAGAATTATGAATTGTTAAAGATTAGATATTTAAAATTTTCCAGTAAAGAAAAAAGAAAGCAAAATGTTTATTCTGCACAAACAAAACGAACGTTACAAAAAAAAAGACCTAAAGTAAAGAAATGACACACATGCAAAGCAGGCAAAAGACCTTAGAATAATAACTACAGCAAAAAGTTTCGTATTCGAGCAGTCTATAATTGTTCATTGCTTGATGTCAGAGTACACATAATAGTCTTATTTTCACAGTCAGCTTTTTGTTTGGAAAAATATCGGAAAAATATTTGAAAAATATCGGAAAAATATTTTTTTTCTTTTCTTTTCCTTCCGAAATTTTTCCATTACCCATCAGTACCCACAACACAACACTCACAATCACCTCAAAATACACACAAACACAACACACATCATACGAACTTTTTGAAAATTCATTTTTATAAAATAAAATTTGATTACAATTGACGTTTTAGTATTTTAAACATTTTACTATAGGTACGATATTTTTTTATTATTCTAACGTTAATTAGAGGTTCACATTGTAAACTGGTAAAACAGTTGCATGCATTGACACCAAATAGACCAAGAGCAAGGTTTAATGTTTTAAAAGAAGTTTAAGCCACTCTAAACTAGTAATTAAAAACATAAAAACATGAATTTAATTGAGAATTTATCTCTCTCGGACATTTCTAAAGACTTTAGACCGATAAAACTAAAAGTATATTACACATATTAATCGAAATATTTTTTCTTGGTCATTTTTCGTGAACTCTTCGATCTAGCTCTTGGACTATACCTTACTAATTGAAGTCATTATATCTCCTAAACTAAGACCCGACTAAATCTGTAACTTGGCGACTGATTCCGACTAATTGGCGACTAAATATGGGAGAAAACAGATCTTCGCTAGGTGTCCTAGTTTTTGAGATATAAATGTGGCCCTGCTGGGGAGACTCTCTCCAGCAGGGCCACCTATAAACCCTTATATCTTTTGAACCAGTGACCGACTAATTCTGATATTTGGCGACTAATTCCGACTAATTGGCGACTAAATATGGGAGGAAACAGATCTTCGCTAGGTGCCCTAGTTTTTGAGATATCAATTTGGTGTCACTGACTCTGGCAGGGCCACCATCAGGGATTTTAATTTTGAAAACGCAAAAAATTAGTCGCTAATTAGTCGAAATTACAATTGATAAAACGTTGAAAACGTATTGTCAATTGTAATCAAATTTTATTTTATAAAAATGAATTTTAAAAAAGTTCGTTTGATGTGTGTTGTGCTTGTGTTTGTGTGTATTTTGAGGTGATTGTGAGTGTTGTGTTGTGGGTACTGATGGGTAATGGAAAAATTTCGGAAGGAAAAGAAAAGAAAAAAAATATTTTTCCGATATTTTTCCAAACAAAAAGCTGACTGTGAAAATAAGACTATTATGTGTACTCTGACATCAAGCAATGAACAATTATAGACTGCTCGAATACGAAACTTTTTGCTGTAGTTATTATTCTAAGGTCTTTTGCCTGCTTTGCATGTGTGTCATTTCTTTACTTTAGGTCTTTTTTTTTGTAACGTTCGTTTTGTTTGTGCAGAATAAACATTTTGCTTTCTTTTTTCTTTACTGGAAAATTTTAAATATCTAATCTTTAACAATTCATAATTCTTGCCATAATGTTTTCTTATTGGAAATTATATACATAAATCAGAAGAAATTACAATGTGCACTATAAGTATCAAGTAGTTCTTTTTGGCCGGGTAGACGTGACGTGAGCCGACGACGATGCGCAGAATGCACAATTGGGAAAATACCATGTGCAGATGGCGCAAGATGGCGGTTGCGCTCACTTCAACCCGCGGAGCAAATTGCGTAATACATCATTGGAATCAGTTTCTTTTTGACAATTCAAAAACATTCACTGCGTTATTTACGTTGTCGAGCAGATAATATTTCGAACATGCGAAGCAATGGATTAGCAATTTGCTTCAAAATGATTCAGATTTGATTGATAGGTTGTAACGGAATTAGGGTGCTGGCCAAAAAGATTTGGGACTAATTGGACTACTACTGTACTTAATCACGTCCAGGCGGAGCATTATACTGAACTGTTACTTGGTCCACATTCACAGGTTTTCCTTTATAACCGTCTACAAGTTTTAAAAGATAGTAAGTTTCTCATGTACGGTGGTAGTACATATTGCAATTCCTCTAACATTAAAAAGCAAAAATGATTTTCTTTTGTCAATATTTTCTTGTTTCTTGGCACAAAAATCAGGGCATTCATACTCATTCATTTTAGAGGTATGATTAATTTCGCTTGTATTGCGCTGTTCTTCTACAGCTGACTTAATTTTGGCGGGTTATTTTCCTGAGTTTAGTTGATTTTCGGGTTTGTATAACTAGATCGGTTTTTCTCTGAAACTTGTTGGTGACATAAAACCCACCAACTGAAGATTTATTGTTTGTGTAGATGCAGTAGAAAATATTGATCATGATACTTTTCGCCAGTGATGATTCGGATTCTTCAACAAAATACCTAGATGTGTTAATGTAATAAAACCCTTTGAATGTAAATAAAACCCCTTAAACTCTGTGTTATTTTACTTACTGAAGTCAAAATTTTACAGTAAACAATACTTTTAAAACCGAAAAATTTCCAACTTTTGAAAAAAATTCGAAAAGGCTTCAACCCCTTTGAAATGTTGTTTTCGAAAATTCATGTATACGATTTTTATCATTTAAGTACAAAAATAAGTATTCGGGCCATTTTTAAGTTTATAGAACCAAGGAATAAGATTTTTCAAATAAACTGTATCCCCACGTTTCACCCCCACAAGGGTTGAATTTTGCAAATCGTTTAAAATGTTTCCAAAACTTGTATTAAAGATTATTTATACAAAAAACAATGGCAGCTTCCCATACATTGTTTTATTTGAAATTAAATCACTACGTCTTGAAATGAAAAATACCTTATTTAACACAGCGTCATCTTCTGAGCTAGTTTGTGCAACATTTTTTGTTAGAGAAGGGTCAGATTAATAGATATTCAATGTTGCAATTTTGAACAACGGTTAAGAGTTGTAAACTGTCAACAGTTGTCAATGTCAACCACCAATAAATATTTTTTAAGACTTTGAATACTAATCTTTTTAGTTCAGAATTGCCGTAACATTTGATATTTTCCTACTTTGCTACAATACTTTTATCTAAGGAAGAACACAATAAACTCAAATATACAACAAAATAAATGTATTATTTATTTGAAGTCTTTCGACTTTCATTTAATGTGTTCTCCATGTTCAGGTAGGCGTGAATTATCGGGTAGGAAGGCAGTTTGTCAATAAAATAACACATATCACAATCACTCCACTTCTAGTTCTCCACAATTCAATCAAACACTTAGCAAAATAATTATAGATCGCTAAGATTAAGAGGGATGCGATTAAAATAAAATGTCCACCGACCACGAGTTCAATGTTCGTTTTATAAGATGGCCACCTCACCAGTTCTCGATGTTCGTTTTTGAGGTTGACTTGTACAACAAGTCAATTAAGTCTAGAAAAGCGGAGGCGCCGACCATGTTCAGGTAGGCGTGGATTATCGGGTAGAAAGGCAGTATTTCAAAAAATAACACCTATCACAATCACTTCACTTCGAATTCTCGATAATTCAATCAAACACTTCAAAAAATAATAATAGATCGCTTAGATTAAGAGGGATGCGATTAAAATATAACGTCCACTGACCACATGGTTGCGTGCGCACCTTACAAAATCCGAAGTTACCTGCTCATTTTACAAGATGGCCGCCTTACCAGAGTGCTCGGTGTTCATTTTTGACGTTGCCATTTCTACAACATGTCAATTGACAGTCTAGAAAAGCGGAGGCGCCGACATATTATTTACTCCATGTAAATAAAATAAACTAAAAATGATAACAACACCACGACAATTATGCTGTACCTACTATTTAGGAAAATAAACATAAAATGGCAATTTTAGTATTGCCAATCCCACCAACAATTTCCTAACCTTTTAGAACTTAGTAGTCAAAAAAACTTTTCATTGAACAAATTTTTTTATTTGGCCTTAATTAGATAATATGATAGCATAAAAGAACATAATTTATTGAATTTATTTTGTATAAGTGTGACTTTTAGACGTTCAAATAAGAATTCGCCATTAATCTTTTCGAGTTAATCAAGCCACGCAGTAAAATCCTCCCCTGCAAAATTGACTGCCCATTTTCACCCCGGTAGGGGTATATTTTCGAAAAACTCTGATGAAAGTATTCTTTATTTTTAGTCTTATGTATAAATAGTGAGTTTAGAGTTAATCGGTCAGCGCGTTAAAATTCTTCAATACAAACTTTGACACACCCAATTCTCCTTTAGGGGGGATAGTTTAGATAAACAAAAATTAAAAAGTTCATAATTAACATATATGTATTCGTGCCGTGGCAAGTTTCAAGTTTATTAACTCAAGGAATAAGATTTTTCATACAAACAAAAACCCCCTTTTCACCCCCTATAAGATTGAATTTCCAAAATAACCCCGTCTTAGTGCTCCCCTAAATTATAAAAGGAAGCCGTGTGTTCCTAGACCCAGTAGATTCGGCTGTGCGTTGATTTGTCAGTCGGTCAGTCATTTTATTCATTCAATCAGTCAGTCATTCATTCAGTCAGTCAGTAAATATGTTCAGTATAAATAAAACCCTTTAATTCATATGTTATTTTAATTCCTGTAGTCAACATTTTACAGTAAACAATATTTTTCCATATTGTTATTTTTTGGAAAAATAAACGGAAAAATTTCCAAGCTTTGAAAAATTTCCGAAAATTACCCATCACTAGTTGTGGGTATGGACGGGTTGAGTTTTTATCTTATCTTAAGTGCACATTGTGTTGGATAAATAATTACACATACACATACACACATTACACACACATACACATTACATCGTACATTATTGTAGATTTGTTTATAAGTAATGAATACAGCTTTCCTATGGTGGGTTGAAATTATAGACTAAGTTTATATTTATTTAATTCGAAACAAACATTCCTCCATAAGACGTCATAGATACTATCTAGAAAATACATAAAGTATTTTGTACTCGCTTGTACCACTGTATGGGGAAATTGAATTCTTTAATATCTTTTTAATTACACACCGACTAAATGTGTAACTTGGCGACTGATTCCGACTAATTGGCGACTAAATATGGGAGAAAACAGATCTTCGCTAGGTATCCTAGTTTTTGAGATATAAATGTGGCCCTGCTGGGGAGACTCTCTCCAGCAGGGCCACCTATAAACCCTTATATCTTTTGAACCAGTGACCGACTAATTCTGATATTTGGCGACTAATTCCGACTAATTGGCGACTAAATATGGGAGAAAACAGATCTTCGCTAGGTGCCCTAGTTTTTGAGATATAAATTTGGCCCTGCTGGGGAGAGTCTCTCCAGCAGGGCCACCTATAAACCCTTATATCTTTTGAACCAGTGGCCGACTAATTCTGATATTCGGAGACTAATTTCGACTAATTAGCGACTATTTTTTTGCGTTTTCAAAATTAAAATCCCTGATGGTGGCCCTGCCAGAGTCAGTGACACTTATTCTCGTTGTCCACCACTGGGAGACAGCGTCACAACTTTGTAAATTATTTCCATTCGTCACCACTGGTGGACAGCGACACGGATTTTTAACATTCCCTATGGCCGCCGTTGGGGGACAAAGGCACAATTCTTTTGATCCAATTCCCACTGGCCATCAATTTAAATTGTTTAATCTAGAGACCGGTAAAGGACAGCTTAATATACTTACGGATTTGATTTTTAGCAGGGCTAAGGGTAAGACTAATTTAAATATTTATAAATTATATGGTAGGTAAATAATAGTCATATTCTTGAATCAACTTTTATTAAATGTTTCACTCAAGTATTAAAAAATGATCCTACTACTTAGCTTACTTAGCTTACTTACTATATAATATAGCTTTGATTGGTTATTTTTTATTGAAGTGGGTAATTAACCGACTTAATTTCCACAGCTGGTTGACAGGCTACAATTTTTAAAATCGACTAGAACATTACAATCATAATCACAGTTTTATTATCCTATTCCTCGACGGAGGAATAAAAATTAAATATTATAAATTAATCAACAGTTTTAAAAATCACATATGTAGTTAAACAAAAAGACAATAATAATTTATCACAATATCTAGAAATTGGCCTACAGATATGTACTAATCAACAGTTTTAAAAATCACATATGTACCTAGTTAAACAAAAGACAATAATAATTTCTCACAATATCTAGAAATTGGCCTTTACAAGACCCATTTGGGTTTCTTGAATTAAACATAATGTAGGTACTACTCAAAAGTCTTAAACACCACATAGTTAAACAAAATACAATAAGTACTTATTAGTTTCTCATAATTTCTAAAAATTGACCTACAGATATTTGGCCGTTTACAAGTTCCATTTGGGTTTCTTGAATAAACTGATCGCTGTAAACATACTTTATTTTTCGTTTGTTGGACGGTTCTTTTTTTTGACTTATTTGCATTTTTTTCACAAAGAAAAAACATGCATCTTCTCGAAGAACGCTTAAAGCGTGCATTATGTTTGGGTTTTTCTTGCTCATCGCTGAATTTAGTTTGTGGTGCCACCCTTCGACAGCGTTTGTCGTTCGATGCCTTTCCCCAAAAACGCTCCAAACTGGTATAAAATCATCTTTTAGCCATTGTACTTCAACGTATTTCCTGAACTTTAAAATATCAGGATCCGTAGTATCCCTGTGCGTTATATAGAGCCAACCGTTTCTTATTTCAGACAGAAATGGAAGTACTGTAGTCAATGCTACCTCTCGAAATTTGAATATGTCAGCAGATGTTGTAAGTTTTAAATCACGGCCCTTGTTCCATATTGCTTTTTTAAAGTGTGTGTGACATCCTTTAAGTGTAGCTAACGGAAATGTCGCTTTTATGGCCTTTATAGCAGCTTTCTCAAAATCAATTGAAAACTTTGAAGGTTGCCATCCAGGAACTTGACTTTTGATTAAATTGAAAAGAATTGTATAGGATTCCTCATCACGGCGACTCATGTATGCATAAATTAGCGGAATTATGTTAGTACTATTTTCAGATGTGCATCTGGATTGAGGGCTCAATTTCTCAATGTCTTTGTAACAAAGTGAAACATTTAGGAAAATTAGTAAAAAATAATAAAAACCTAAAACAAAGGTTTAAAAATTTCTAAAACTTAAAATAAATGTGTTATCACCCTATGAAGAGTGCTCTCAATTCAGACGCTAGAACAAAACATGATATTTTAAATCTCAAAACGTATAACCTTTGTGGCAACTGCTTTTATCTCAAAATTTAATAAACAATTTCTCAAAACTTTTAGAAAAATTTCAGCTCCGTAGACTGAGATTTTACAGATTTATAGCAGTTTAACTAGAGCCCTCAGTTGAGTACTTGTCTGAACTGAGGGCTCAACTAAAACTAAGGTTGGCTGAAAGAATTCGTAAAACAACCTAGTGTATATTATAATATATGTTTAAATACAATTCCTAAAATATAAATAATGGTTCGAAAGTAATCGGTTACAAAGTACATTGAATTAAAATTATAGTGAAGCGTCTGAACTGAGAGCTCAATATTTTCGTTTTTATTTTAAATACTGAAATACATAAATAGAAACAAATTAGTTCATATGTTTTAAGAATAATTTTATTAAAACTTGGTAAAAGTTCAATTATCCTACATGCTGTAATTCAGGAGATATACATATTTCACACATTTCATACAGAGAGAAAAGTAGGGTGACTATGATGTTGTTTCCAGTGTTCTAGTAATGTAAGTACAATTTATTAAAGAAGTAGAAATTTATTCAATGCAGAGCTATCAGGCTCATTGGCGACGTGAAACTGGTGGATGCCAAGCTTCACAGCTTGGCTCATCGCCGCAAGGTTGCCTGCTTGTCGGTCTTCTATAGACTGTACTTCGGTAAGTGTGCTCAGGAACTCCACAACCTCATTCCACCGGCCCCCTTCTACCATCGAATATCTAGACGCACTGCAAATTACCATCCATACCTAGTTGCCATTCCACCAATTCGCACTAAGCGCTTCCAAAAATCCTTCGTAATGCGCACGGCAAAAGAGTGGAACTCACTACCTGCGTCTGTGTTCCCGAACGCATACAACCCGAGTCTCTTGAAAGTTAGAGTGAACTTGGTTTTGGTCTCTTCAAAGTTAGAGTGAAATTAGAGTGAACGTGATGAAGTGGCTTCTTCTGGGTAAGCTCACTCCATCGTAGACTTTGTCTCTGTTACCTCTGACTTATGTGATTCAAAACACATTTTAAGAAATCGTCTTCCGGCAATGGCAGTTCTGAAGAGATACAGTATAAAATGTACTAAATTCGTAATTTTACTTTTTCAGTACAAACAAAGTTTACCTTTTGTGCCAAGTATAAATGAACGAGGCTTTTTTTTGCTAACCCATTTTACTTATGTAGTTACAGATATTTCAAGTTAATTAAAAGCTGTTAAAAATGTCATTAAACCGATCTACGTAAATACCTAGTCTTGCCATAAATATTGTCACGAAGAAAAAAAAAAATTTTTATTGCAAATAATATTTATTACTTTTACAGTGTGTTAGTTTAATACACAAATATAAAACAATTTAAAATATAAAAAGCTTATTCGAAGTGGTCTCCATTGGCTGCAATACAGTCCTTTAAACGTTGAGGCCAGGTAGCCAGGCCAATAGAAGCACGCACTCTTTCCATGGGAAAATTCTTTACTGCCAATCGTATGGATTGTTTTAGGGACTCCAAATTATCATGGCGTTTAGAGCAAGCCGTACTCTCTAAAACTGACCATAAATCATAATCCAGCGGATTAAGATCGGGACTAGACGACGGCCAGTCTTCAGCTCTGATGAAGTCCGAAACGTTCACTTCCAACCAAGACTGCGTGGACCGAGCTTTATGACCCGGCGCCGAGTCTTGTTGGAAGGACCATACTTGGTTATTGAACATGGTGTTGTTAAGGGGCTTAAC